>CM054376.1:162500138-165130971 GCA_028858755.1 Ara ararauna
TCCGGGCATGCCCCGAAAGGATCAATCTGTTTGAAGATGCACATCAAAGGACTAATGTATTCCCAAAACCTTGGTGTAGGCTGCAACCTCTGCTTAAAGGTTTCCCACCTCCTGGGCTTTGGTGCTCAATATTTGATGGGATGATGCATATGAATTAGCTGGGAGTCCCAACCTCAGAGTTTCATCTGTGTTTTTATCCCTTCCCTGCTGTGTCTTTTGTCTAGACTGTCCTGTTCACAATTACCCGATGCAGTTCTGAGCATCCTCCCCCCAGAATCCTTTCTTGATGTCCCTGGCCCTCACAGCCATAATGAGCATTCATTCTCAGGCACTGCATCTCAGAGATGGGTCGGCCTGATACCCTCCTTCAAAGACTCCAAGGTATCCTGGGCAGAGATTCCACAAGATCAGGCTGACAAACTTCCCTTTGGCCAGCCTGGACTCATCAGAAGTGCTCAGGAGGCATCAAGACACCCTCCCAAGGCAATAAATTCTTAGGAGATGGCTTCTTCCACTCTGAGTGGCCAAATGCACCTCTTGTCAAGCCCATGGCAGAACCCCACACTGCATCTTTCCTCTCCTCTGTCTCAAAACAGCCCAGGAGAACTGGGATGCCGTATGGGTTCACCCAAGTTCCTGTGCAGATGACAGAGGGAGATAACCCTTTCTTGTTGGTACCTTTCAGATTTGCCTATCCACCACTCTTACCTATATCAAGAGGTTATAGAATCACAGAATGGTTTCATCCATTTTCAATGGATCATCCAGTTCCAACCCCCTGCCATGGGCTGGGATACCTCAAGGTCTTACGCTCTTCATATCTATTGTAAACTTACGGTTACAGCCATTCTCACACCTACCATACTCTGGGTTATAGGGCATTGATTATCACTTAGTTTCAGACCCTTCAGAGTGCTGTCTGGTTTTCACTGTAGCAGCCACAGGCTGCTGGCCAAATACAGACCCCAGCTCACAAGAGGAGGTGAAGATCATCTCTGAGCTTCAGCTTGGACACCTAATTAGAAGGACTCCAAACCAGGATGGGGAGGGCCAAGGAACACTGGTAATTGTAGACCCTGGAAACACAAAATTGGGAGTAATGGCAAGAGAGGGGACTGGGGAACTGCTTTACGGAGAATAATAGGTTAATCTGCTTGTATATTAATCCGGAAAGCACGGGAAATAAAGAAGAGGAGCTGGAAACCTTAATACGTGATCAAGATGACGATTTAATAGGCATAACACAGGTTGCAACATTAATATAAAAGGGTGAAGCAGGGCAGGAATGTCATTGTAAAATAGTGCAGTGCATTTAGAAAGGAGGAAAAAGGAGGAGGAGGTGTCTTGAATATCAAGAATACACTTGTGTGCCTTGAGGTCCAGTTGTAAAGTCAACTAGATCTATTGTAATGGTTACAGGGCGAAGACACAAATGCTGTCAGCCCGGTTGGGAACTCCTATAGATCACCAAATCAAAAGAGTAACTGGATGAGACTTTCTACAAGCTGGTTAAATTACTCAGAGGGAATTCAACGGGACAGAAAGGGACCAGCAAATGTTTTCAGTGAGTTGGTGACAATTTGTGGATATGAAAGGGAATTAGTGGGAGTCAAAGGAAAATGAGAGCTGCTACCCCATTACTTTTAAGACTTTGCATAGGACAGGTTTGGTGTAGGTAGATTGGACCAAATAGTGTCTGTCTTCAGGAAAATGGAAGAAGAGGACTTGGGGAATGATACACGAGACAGCCTAGATCTGCAGAATAACTTGGGGAAAACAGAATCAACATATTGAGAAGATAAAGTGAGACATCCGTTTGTGAAGAACAAGTCACATCAGGATGTTGCATCCTGACACAGGTTTCTGAAATAGATGATGTGAATCATGCGCTAAGAGTACCCTAAAGCTGTCAATAAACCAAGTCTGAGCAGTGAACAGAGCAGACACCAGATGAGTTTCACCCAGGATGTCGTATATCACAGCTCTGCCAACAAGGCCCCAGCTCTGATCTGACTTTTGCAATTTCAGAAATGCAATGAAGGACCAAACCCAAGCTCCATTATCTCATCTAGCTGCAAGCGCAGCACAGACAGCATCAACCTACACCAGCAGCATCCCTTAATATTTCCAAAAGAAAGATTACTTGGATTTCCTCAAATACTGGTTGACAAGAGACCACTTTCTGGTAGTTAAGTGTGTTATGTGTCAATGCCTGTGGGTGCTAGCAGAAAACAGTACATCATAGAATCAATCTCAGACTGGTTTGTGTTGGAAGGGACCTTAAAGCTCATCCAGTTCCAACCCCTGCCACGGGCAGGGACACCTTCCACTAGAGCAGCTTGCTCCAAGCCCCTGTGTCCAACCTGGCCTTGAGCACTGCCAGGGATGGGGCAGCCACAGCTTCTCTGGGCACCCTGTGCCAGCGCCTCAGCACCCTCACAGGGAGCAGCTTCTGCCTAAGAGCTCATCTCAATCTCTCCTCTGGCAGGTTAAAGCCATTCTCCCTTGAACTATCACTAAATACCCTCGGATGGTGGATTCCCCGGGTGCTTGCTTTCCACTCAGCAGCCTCAACAAATGCCTTTGCTCTGCTCCTGAACTACTACTGCTTGTCACGTACGGATTCAGATGTTCCCCACAGAGCAATTTCAGTGCAATGCCTACGTGCAGTGATGCCAGATGCTGAGGTCTTACAGCACGTTAGAGCCTCACCACTTTGCAAAGTGCTGATTGCAATTAGGCAGGGGTTGAAATACTTAATGGAATGAGGGCTTTTTAATCAGTAACAATTGCCAGTCTGCATTATGGGCTTGTAAATAGTTACACAGCCATGAGCAGTAATCAGTGGGCAGCACGGAAGGGCTGTGGAGCTTTCACAGCAACAGATAGTTGCCAAGAATCCCCCACTCAAACACAGAGGCATAACTGGGGAATAGAAAACACTGATATTTCTTATTGCAACCAAACAATTGCATAGACTCCTATTTCCATGGTCTGAGAAAGTCTCAGTCACCTCTTGGTGTTCCCTCCCCTCCTATTCCTTCTTTTCCCAGACAGAAAGAAATCAGGGAGGACTTTCTTCACTTCGGACAACCTTGGGAACCATTTGTCCACTTCCAGGTGAAATGGTGAAGTTCAAAGGCATGTGAACACTTCTGAAACCCAAAATTGATTTGCTTTTTGTTTTCCCAATTGAAATATATCATGGAATGAGGTGAACTCAGAGATTATCCAGATCCTCCAACATAACTGTTCTCCCTCTGGCCAGCAACATAAACTCACTGAGAACAGCCACTTCTAATCCAGTCTTCTAAGGACATACACATTTCTCATTGGATATACAGCCTATAGTAACAATTCTAAAGCTATTTGAACATGAAACATCATGAGTTCATGTCTCGCAATGCCCCTAATACACTAAAGGCATTACAAATAGTAAATAAATGCATATTTCATGCACTCCTTAATGCAACATCCTATGAAAGCATACCTCTGGCTGTGGCACCCCATGCCCATGGCTGGTTTCCCACCAAAGCCTCTTTGAACGTGGGCTTTGTGGAGCAGCACTAAACCAGCATCACCTCATCCCACCCTGTGACCCACACACACCGTGGTGTGGAGAAGACCAGCAATGAAAAGGCAGAGAGAGAAACATGCTCCAACTCACAGCAGAGCCCGGCAAGCCTGGTTCTCCTGGCTCCCCCTGGAAGGAAAGTGGAGATGAGTAACCATGGCAAAGAGCTGCATTTCCTATGGAAATGGGGATTGCTGTGGGAGACACCTACAGCTGTGAAAGAGGGGACAAGGGGACTTTTGCGGACCCCTCTGCAGCAGCAACTGAAGGAGGGGACAAGTAGAATAACCCAAACATCTCATCTGGGCAACTGAATGGAGCCCTACATCTCCATTGACTATAACTGGAGCTTGGACAGCAGTTCACACCTCACACCTGGATATTGACATTTCATTGGGTCATTATGCCCATTTTAGCCCAGGAAAGCTGCCAGAGCACGCTGCTACTTTACAGAATGGGAGATATCTCTAGGGCTCTCCTGGAAAAGGGCAGCTACTTCTGCTCTCTGGCAGCCCCATAACACTTGGAGAGGGAATGCAGATGTATATTCTGCAATAAAACTGTGGTGGGATCTTAGCCATCAGTTCCTGCGTGATTTTACACATCAGTTCTTGGGGGGATACCTTAGCACTGTACTCACCTTCTGCCCCACTGGTCCTCTTGCTCCAAAAGGCCCCATCACTCCCTTGGAGCCAGCTTCACCCTTGACTCCCTAAAATTAAAAATCCTTGCCAAATATATATTGAATACATTTGTTTCCCCTCAAGAGAGGCCAGAGGAAGAACCCATGGAGATGACAGAGAAGATGACAAAAAGCATGATTTCTATAGCAGACTTCAGCCCTGGGGAGCCCAAAGGTCTGCATGGCAGCCACGGCTGGGGAAGGAAGCTACCAGCTTGGCAGAAACCTCAGTGAATTGTCCTGTAAGAAAGTTGGAGCCCAGAAATGGACATTGATGAAAAAACAAGGAGAAAAGGGTCTCAGGGCCTCTGGGTGAGCTGCCTCCTTGCAAACACTCAGGTACAAGACCGTGTTGGACTTACTGGTGGTGGAGACACTACTCTGGGGTTCTGTAAAAGTCACTCAGATATTTGGCCGAGAGATGTTCTTGCTTTCAGAGATAGAATCAGAGTCATAGAATGGTTTGGGTTAGGTTGGAAGGGACCTTACAGCTCCTCCAGTTCCAACCCCTGCCATGGACAGGGACACCTTCCACTAGAGCAGCTTGCTCCAAGCCCCTGTGTCCAACCTGGCCTTGGACACTGCCAGGGATGGGGCAGCCACAGCTTCTCTGGGCACCCTGTGCCAGCGCCTCAGCACCCTCACAGGGAAGAACTTCTGCCTTATCTCCAACCTGAACTTCCCCTGTTTCAGCTTGAACCCATCACCCCGTGTCCTGTCGTTACAGTCCCTGTTGCAGAGCCCCTCTCCAACATCCTTGTAGCCCCCTTCAGACACTGAAAGCTCCTCCGAGGTCTCCATGCAGCTTCTCTTCTCCAGGATCAACAGCCCCAATGTTCTTAGATGATTATTTAGCATTTTCTTTTTAGAAAGCAAACAGATACCATGCATGGGCTTTCATCTGATTTAAAAAAATTAGTACACACACACACCCCCCCCCCCCATGGGAACATCTCTATGGATTTCCTTTACAGTCGCTGGGGACCTGATCAGTGCAATCAGTTAAGGCAAGAACACGAGCTGCCTTTTCACACAGGAGATGTCCACACTGTGTCAGGCAATTCCCACCCTGAACTATACTGATTACACAGGTCCTCATAGGAAACAGAATCACAGAATCAACTGGGTGGGAAAAGCCCTTTAAGCTCATCCAGTCCAACCACTCCCAGCACTGCCAAGGCCACCACTAACCCATGGCAATGAGGGCCTCATCTACATGGTGTATGAACACTTAGAATCATAGAATCATAGAATAGTTAGGGTTGGAAAGGACCTTAAGATCATCCAGTTCCAACCCCCCTGCCAGGGGCAGGGACACCTCACACTAAACCATGTCACCCAAGGCTCTGTCCAACCTGGCCTTGAACACTGCCAGGGATGGAGCATTCACATCTCCCCTGGGCAACCCATTCCAGTGCCTCACCATCCTCACGGTAAAGAATTTCTTCCTTATATCCAATCTAAACTTCCCCTGTTTAAGTTTGAACCTGTTACCCCTTGTCCTATCACCAGAGTCCCTAATGAAGAGTCCCTCCTCAGCATTCTTACAGGCCCTCTTCAGATACTGGAAGGCTGCTATGAGGTCTCACTTGCAGGGACGGTGACTCCAGCACTGCCCTGGGTACCTGTTCCAATGCCTGAGCACCCTCTGGGGAAGGAATTGTTCCTCAGCTCCATCTAAAGCTGCCCTGGTGCAGCTTGAGGCCGTTTCCTCTTGTCCCATGCCTTGTTCCTTGGGAGCAGAGCCCAGCCCCCTCCTGGCTCCATCCTCCTCTCAGGCAGTTGTAGGCAGCGATCAGGTCCCCCCTGAGCCTTCTCTTCTCCTGACTGAACCCTCCAGGTCCCTCAGCTGTTCCCCATCACACTGTGCTCCAGGTCCTCCAGGAGCTGGATGTCCAGCTCAGACAGGGATGCTGCCGCTGTAGATACTTGTATTTATTCAGCAGCATCCCCATCCTGGGTTAGGCTTCTGGAGCAAAAAGCATTAACTTAATATGAAAATAGGTATGATTAGTACATAGAGATTTAATCTGTGACTCAGAGAGAGAGTGGGAGAGTTACGTGATTCCTCCCAGCATCATGGCGATAGGTTGAGACCTCAAAGAGCAATAGCAGATGGAGAAGCGGGCAACCTGCTCTGCCACCACCCAGGGGGCAGCTCTGTGTGAAGAAGAGGAACAGAGGAGCCAAACAAGCCCTAACGCCACCAGAGCTGCAGGGTTTGAAGCAGCACAGTCAGACTGTGGAGGGAGAGGGAGATGTGGGACTCTTACAGTGCTGCAGTAATCGAATGGTCACTACATCTGTACTGCAGATGTGGTCCCAAAACTTGTCACTTGCTAAACTGGATCACATTCCCAAGCTCCAACCCAGCATCCTCCTCTCCCTTTCTTTGGTAAGAGATGGTGAACATGTCGTTGCACTGTGTTTTCCAGCAGGCACAAGAGAAGGGAGGATGCAGAGCTCTCACACCACCAGTGACCTTTTCTGTGTCTCTCAGTTGCATTGGGAGGTTCATACCTTTTCTCCTATAGGCCCATCCTCTCCCTTCTCTCCTTTGTCTCCATCAAAACCTGGCAGGCCCTGCTCCCCCTGAAAGGTAAGACAGGAATTAGTGGATTGTGCCTCTCTCCTGGAAGGACCCATGTGCCGCTTCTCAGTGCTTATCCCAAGCTGGGCTTGATGCTGATGCCAACAGTGGGGAAGGTACAAGTTAAATGGTCAATAGAAGTCAAACTTACAGGATCTCCTTTACTGCCTTTATAGCCCTGGGGTCCAAAAACAGTCATGGTCTCACCCTAGAGAAAGAAGACACAGGGAGATGTAGACACCCGGTGATACATGAACTCATGGGTCCCAGTAGATGGAACTGCCTTTGCTATGATGGGCAAAATGGTCATTAAAACATCTGGAATGGGTGGGCACTTCCTAAACTATGGTCCCTATGCTGGGGAAGGCACGTGTGCTTCACAGTTATCTTTAACTAGGAGCTGGATGCTGAATGTGCACAGAAAACAAGTCCTGAGGTTTGACAGTGACCTCTTGCTCCAAAAACTGTTGAGGTCCAGTGGCATTACCCCAGTCTAAATGTCATGGCTGGAAATGGAGCTGTGCATAGCATGACCCTGAAGTTCAGTTCCTGACCTGAGGCTGTCAGTGGTGGATGGATTCATACCTGACATGGTGGCTTGGCTTTGTTGTCACTATATGTCACTCAGGGTGTCAAGGATGTCACCTCCTCCCAGGTGTGGGAGCTGGCCATAGGCAGGATGGTGCAGGGGTCTACACAGGGTGTCCTGATTTACAGATACATAGCTGGAGCTAAGGAAGAGGACTGGTGCTTAGGGTACCCCTCAGAGATAGTTTTTGGAGGGTCAGACCCCCAAACTGCCATATGCCAGTAGCTACAGGCATGCAGTAACCCCATGGACACATCATTGCCAAGTCTGTTTATCCACCCAGCAGCTGAGGAGGGACATATTGCTCTTCAGAGAGCAAAGACAAGGCTACTTCTATGCAAGAAATGGTTGTGCCTCCAAAGTGGTGACGCCGTCTATATACAGAGGGAAGAAGGCAGAAGCCACCTTCTAATGGGCAACTGCAGCCCATTAGGCTCCCTTTACACCAGCTCACTTCAGTGTTGCAAACATCCCCATTCAGGGTGACAGTGCCTTGCTGCTGGTGTCTTAACAACCACAAACCAAGCAATATTCCCCAGGCTTAGACAATCTCTTGCAGTTTATCCAACCATCGCCATAGGATCCTGATTAGATTCTGGCTTAATATACCCTCCTGCCTCCCTGCTCAGGAGGGTCTTCAAGGAGACAGGAATGGATTCAACCAATTTTGAGAACAAAAAGGAGAATAAAGATCCCGTAGCTCAATCCAATACATAGCACACGGCCTGGGTTTCACAGTTACTCCTGTATTGATCAAGGGAGAAGTAGAAGGGGAGTTAAGCTGCAATCATGTGGAACAAACCCAAGGCAGTTATCTCCCCCCTTTCCTGCTCTAACTTGTACTCCACCTTATCTTTTATTAACCATTCTTTGAAAGCTGCATTAAACATTCCTGCAGCTTGCGAAGTGTTTTGGGGCATCTTCATGAAGCAGATTAAGAATTGATTCATCTCTAGAGCAAGTCCCCTTTTGCAAGTAACTTCCTCGGAGACAAATGGGCCTTAATCATTTCATACTGCATGACTCAAAGGCAGAATCGTCATGTAGGGTTTCTAAACCTCATTTTCTACCAAGGCATTGCAGCCAGGAAGGAAGTTAACAAAACACTGGGCAGGAGTTCAGCAGTTTCTCTGCATTATCCAGAAGTGCTCGGGGAGTTATTTCCACATTACCTGCTATGAGCCAGCTCAGGCGGTTTAAGATCGCTGGATGAGCTTTGGGTGAGCTGCTTACACAGGAATCAGTGGCAATTTTCTTTCTCCATTAATTCACAGGAAACCTTTTTGTGTCCCGGAAAATAGTGGCCAAAATGACTTCTTTTTCCCCTGTTTTTTGTAGGATCCCATCAAAACTCAACCTCAATCCAGAGTGTTCAGTGCAAGGATGGGATTAATAAAGTGGGTTGAAACTGGTGGAGACTTGAAAAGGAGTGGGGCATCTATGTGCTGTCTTCTGCTAGCGACATGGATGAACAATGATGTATCATAGAATCATGCAATGGTTTGGGTTGGAAGGGACCTTACAGCTCCTCCAGTTCCAACCCCTGCCACAGGCAGGGACACCTTCCACTAGAGCAGCTTGCTCCAAGCCTCTGTGTCCAACATGGCCTTGAACACTGCCAGCAATGGAGCATCTACCACTTCTCTGGGCACCCTGTGCCAGCGCCTCAGCACCCTCACAGTAAAGAACTTCTGCCTTATTTCCAACATGAACTTCCCCTGTTTCAGTTTGAACCCATCACCTCTTGTCCTGTCACTACAGTCCCTGATGAAGAGCCCCTCTCCAGCCCCCTTCAGACACTGGAAGCTGCTCTGAGGTCTCCACACAGCTTCTCTTCTCCAGGCTCTTCTTGGAGGCACACAGTGAAAGGACAAGTTGCAACAAGGGGAAATCCTAATAAAAGGAAAAACATCTTCACACTAGAGCTGGCCAGATGCCTGAGCAGGGACACACAGAAGCACACATGAGCCCCTGAGCCTCAAATCCTGAAGATATCATTGGCAATGAGATCTTGAACCAGGCACATGGATGGCACTGCACACACCATGGATTGAAAGTGAAAATCAGCAGAAATAAGTAGAAATAGGTAAAAAGCCCTCTTCAATGAAGGGCATTTGCATCTCATCAACTGGGAACCTTGCTCAGCGCTCTACGCTGGGTGGGCTATGCTCACCCGCATGTAATGATATGAACACTTAGAAAACCACTAAGACCCCAGATATCCATCCCTGGCAGTGTTCAAGGCCAGGTTGGATGGGGCTTGGAGCAAGCTGCTCTAGTGGAAGGTGCCCCTGCCCATGGCAGGGGTTGGACCTGGATGAGCTTTAAGGTCCCTTCCAACCCAAACCAGTCTGGGATTCTGTGATATTTGAAAACACATATAAATATCATTTACCATTTACATCTTTATCTTCTATGACGTCTGACTCATTTCAATAACTGCTCACTGTCCACCTGATCACTGGTAACTATAAAAACCTTTTACCCTATCTGCCCCACAAAGTCACAATCTGGAATGCTCTTACTCTTTCTCCCTTGGGTCCCAGAAGTCCCCGATCACCCTGAACACAGGAAAGAAAAGAAGACAGTGAGTGATTCCCTTTATCACACCTTTATCTCTTAACACAACTCTTCTTGTGTTGCTCAGTCCACTGATTCACACTCCAAGCCACTAAGCTCTATCAGTGCTGGAAGACAGCTCCCCTGGGCACTCTACATCCATACAACTAGAACTTGTTGCATTGACAACAAATAAAGACCCAGAAAACTGAAGTGATTTGCCTGTCTTTATGCTCAACACATCCACAATGCGGAGCTGTTGCTGGATTTCAACCTCCCAATGGGATGTAGCACTTCCATGCTGCAGGCATATTCATACACTACATCTAGGGTGGGATGGCATCCTATGTAATGCAGGATTTCCCACATTTCAACCTCAAATCTGGCATGTTTTACTGTAAGTGTATGGAATAGTAGCTGTTCCTGGAAGTTTTTGATAATCCCTTATGTTTGGGACGCAGTTCTCAGTACTGCACTTTCCATGGGTTGCAAGTGGGATGCAGCAGGAGACCAAGGAGACTCCTGCCCATCAGTGAGAATGAAAGGTTATGTGTTGCTTGTTGGGCACTCATTGTCCTCTCTAGCCCTCTTCCCCCAACCCTTTACATTACGAGATTAACCAGATTATACCTGGGGTCACCTTCTGCCCAAACTCCCCAATTTCCATCCCAAAATACCTAGGCATGCATAAAGACAGCATGTGCCTTATTTCAGCCCAGCCATTACAGCGGGCTGCTAATGTCAATACACACGAATTGAGGTCCCCTCCCAGTCCACCCCATGAAATGCCTGGATTATCCCCACTGGTTTAACAGGGGCATCATCAATGTGTGCTGCTGCAGATAAAGGCTCCCACAACGGTGCCTTCCTCCAAGGCACTGTGTAGATAAGATGACTGTTACTTACTCTTGCGCCTTTTGGACCTGGGAAACCTTCCAGACCCTGCAGGAACATAAAACAGCATGTGAAGAGAAAAGCTAGCATGGGAATGTGATAGGAAAAAGCAGACAACACTCAAAGGCAGAGCTGCTCCAAGGATGGGCTCCACCATGGAGAAGCTGCTGGTAGGATCAGCACAGGAGCCTCTACTCTCCTTAGGCTGTTTTCTCTATTGGAGTGAATCTGTTGTTATGAACAGGATGGGCCTTTATGAAATTCCTCACAAGACCAAGGGTGGTTCCAGTACCAGGTTTCACCCCAGGATCTCATCCCCGAAGGGCTGATTCTCATCTGGGGATCCCCATCACCTCCACCTGGAGGAGTCCTCTGGGAGCAACCCTTCCCCTATGGTGCCTGGGAGGTGAAGGCTGCCTCTGTTAATGTTAAGGGTATGAAAATCACAGTATGTGGCTTGCAAAATCATAGAATCATAGTCATGGAGTGATGGAGTGGTTTGGATTGGAAGGGACCTTAAAGCTCATCCACTTCCAACCCCCTGCCATGGACAGGGACACCTTCCACTGGAGCAGCTTGCTCCAAGCCCCTGTGTCCAACCTGGCCTTGAACACTGCCAGGGATGGGGCAGCCACAGCTTCTCTGGGCACCCTGTGCCAGCGCCTCAGCACCCTCACAGGGAAGAACTTCTGCCTTATCTCCAACCTGAACTTCCTCTGTTTCAGTTTGAGCCCATCACCCCTTGTCCTATCCCTACAGTCCCCGATGAAGAGTCCCTCTCCAGCATCCCTGTAGCCCCCTTCAGACACTGGAAGCTGCTCTGAGGTCTCCCCGCAGCTTCTCTTCTCCAGGCTCAACAGCCCCAATGCTCTCAGCCTGTCTCCATCCGGGAGCTGCTCCAGCCCCTGATCATCCTAGTGGCCTCCTCTGGACTTGCTCCAACAGCTCCATGTCCTTCTGATGTTGAGGACACCAGAAATCCTCCCTTTATTCTATTTTACCACTCACCATTATGCCAGGAGGACCCCGGATTCCCACGATGCCTTCATCACCCTGTTAGGATGCAGAAGGGTAGCGATGGACATCAGCAAAAAGAAATGCAACACACACAGTCCCAGCTCTGCAAACCATCCCATGGGGGATGATAGGAATTAAGCAGAAGCCAAGATCCTCAAAGGAGTTGTCCAGCCTCTTCACTTATATCTCCATCATACCATAACCCTATAACCGCCATAACGCTCCTATGGATTTGGATCAAAGAGCCTAAAGGGCTTGAGATCAGCCACACGTCCCTGCAGGTAGACACTGCAGTGTTTAGAGAATAATGCTTTGGTCAGGTTGAAGCTTCAAGCTTCAGCTTCTCCTCAGCCCCTGAGAGAAACAGGCATTTGTGAGATAATCTGCATCAGATCTAGCATGATGTAAATTACCCCAAAAAGGTGTCTCTTCCTTCAGTTGATATAGAGAGGCCCTGGTAGGACCAGCTCAGAAGAAGCTATTTGAAGCTGGATGACCTGGTCTGTCCCTCCCCAAGATGCACTTACATCTGACAAAGGCAAGGGACAGCGCTGTGAGATGTCCCTGGGATACAGAGGCTTATCCCCCACTGTTAGAGGGCTCAGCAGCTTTTCTGCACATTGACATCTCCTTGTTAAACATGATCCCAGCAGGACTCCGACAATGAATAAGGCAGCCAGGAATTCACCTGGAAACTCATTCCACTGACTTTCAGAAAGAAGAGGCCACCAGTCAACTGCTCAACAGCAACTCGTACCTTTGAAGACCAATGTGAGGCTTATCTTCACACCCAGATGTGGTTTCCAGATGCTAGACCTTCTCCTGAGCCTCCCTTTAAGTGTACTATTAGCTCCTTATAAACCTTGCTACGAGGTGTAGCTGTGCTGGTGGGTCTATGAAGGCCTTTTACGACCTCCCGAGGTAAATCCTACAAGACTTACATGTCTTTAAGATGCCTAAACTTCGTCATTGTCCTACGAGGCCCATTTAGATCTCATACAAAGCCAATGCGGTGTGAGATTCTGTGATTCGCTTTAGATTTACACTGGAGTCAGAGAGCAGAAACATCATTTCATCATTTCCTCCATGTAATGAAGCTTCACCCCAGACCTTTCACAGCTGGTGACATTCCCCGTAAGTGTTTTGTCTCAGGGGCCTCATTGAACACTTCCTCTGGCAGATGTGGAGTTTGTCTAAATGGATCGCAGCATAAAATGAGTTTATTTGTGCAACAGCCACAGAAGGAGCTACTTGAAACATGGCTTTTGATTACAGCTCAAGAGGGGTTTTGCCAGAAGGAGACCAAAACTTCTCAGCAGCATGAGGAAAAGGGAATGTTGCTGCCCCAGTGATGGGAGCTGGTTTCCCTCTGCCAGGAGAACAGGAGGGAAGATGGGAATGAGGATAAAGAAGCTGGAGGCAGGTTTCTGAAGGAACAAGCTTGCAGGTAGCATCCCCAAAGCACACAAACCCAAGGTGATTCCTCAACAAGTCATTGGGATTAAAACACGCAGATGTTGGGGTGTAGATATTGCCTTCACCACTCCCATCTAGCCAGTGAGAGCACCTCCAACACAGTCAGAGGGGCAGGATTCACTTGGCCATGCAGTTGGCCATTGTGGCCTGCAGTGATTGAGGGTGTCTAACTATAGAGGAGATGCTATTGGACAGATGCTGGTCTGTGCCAGCTCCAGCTCCTGATGGACCAGTGTCCATTACCTCCAAATCTGGCTGGTGAAAAATTGAGGGGTCTGAAATCAGCCCTTTAGGCATCTTCTAAGATGGATGAGTGGAAGTGATGGTATAAAGCTGCCTCCAAAAGAGGGTAGGCTGCAAGAAACCAAGCCAGGAGCATTTATAGAGGGACCTACCTGGGGACCAGGCAGTCCACGAGGTCCTCTTGGTCCAGCTGCTCCAAAGCCAATTTCTCCCTGCAGAACATAGAAACCCAGAGGTCTCATTTGGAGAAAGGACATCACACCACATGGTTGCTGATTAGTTTGGCCATGATTTAAGTCATAGAGTCACTTCCATCAACTTGCTGCTGCTCTCTCTGGAAGATGCTCCAGCGATCATTGGGAAGAAGGGCATGAGGAAGAAAGAAGGATGAAGTGGCTGGATGGGGTCAGGAATAAGGAGCCAAGGGAGGGAAGTGGGCTCTCCCATTTCCACCCTGGCAGGTTGGCACTGACCTTGCTGCCTTTGGGTCCGGGTGTCCCAGGAATCCCCTGTAGGGCAAGGAAAACAAAACCAGAAAGGGCTTTGCTTTGCAATTCGCAATGCTCTCCTGTCCTGGGGTCCCAAGAGGGTGAATGCACAGCCAGCCCAGTCCCAGGGCCTCAACCTCACCACCAGCCATCCCTCTGCTGCTCAGAAGACACAGGGGCAAGGTACGGAAGTCACCTCCTTTCCTGGGGATCCTGATGGTCCCGGGGGTCCAGCAAATCCATTCCGGCCTCTCTTCCCACGCTCCCCCTGGAAAACAAAACCCTTTAAGGAGGAGAACACCCTGATGGGAAAGGTTCTGCTCTCCCCATCCACACAGAGAGCAGGAGCTGGTGCTCTCAGGTGCTCTGGAATAGCCTCATTGTGTGGGGTTCTTGTTGAGGAGAGAGCGCTCCAGCTACATGGAGACCTGAATTACTGTCCACCACCCCACCTCCAGCTAAGTCTCCATGTTCCTGAAATCAGACTTACCCATTGCTTCCTCTGTTTCCAGGGGCTAAAGACCCCAAAACCCCTTGCTGACATCTGTGCTATCATCACCTCTTTCCTTTCCAATCTCCTTTCCCCTTCCTTTTCCCTCCCCTCCTTTTCCCTCCCCTCCCCTCCTTTCCTTTCCTTTCCTTTCCTTTCCTTTCCTTTCCTTTCCTTTCCTTTCCTTTCCTTTCCTTTCCTTTCCTTTCCTTTCCTTTCCTTTCCTTTCCTTTCCTTTCCTTTCCTTTCCTTTCCTCTTTCCTTTCCTTTCCTTTCCTTTCCTTTCCTTTCCCCTTTCCTTTCCTTTCCCCTTTCCTTTCCTTTCCCCTTTCCTTTCCCCTTTCCCCTTTCCTTTCCCCTTTCCTTTCCCCTTTCCTTTCCTCTTTCCTTTCCTTTCCTTTCCTTTCCTTTCCTTTCCTTTCCTTTCTTTTCCCCTTTCCTTTCCTTTCCCCTTTCCTTTCCCCTTTCCTTTCCTTTCCCCTTTCCTTTCCTTTCCTTTCCCCTTTCCTTTCCTTTCCCCTTTCCTTTCCTTCCCTTTCCCTTCCCCTTTCCTTTCCTTTCCTTTCCCCTTTCCTTTCCTTCCCTTTCCCTTCCCCTTTCCTTTCCTTCCCTTTCCCCTTTCCTTTCCCCTTTCCTTTCCCCTTTCCTTTCCTTTCCTTTCCTTTCCCCTTTCCTTTCCCCTTCCCTTTCCTTTCCTTTCCCCTTTCCTTTCCTTTCCCCTTTCCTTTCCTTTCCTTTCCTTTCCATTTTTCCTTTTCTTCCCTTCCCTTCCTTTTCCTTCTCTTTCCCTTCCTTCCCTTCCCTTCCCTTCCCTTCCTTTCCCTTCCCTTCTCTTTCCTCCCTCTCGAAGGACACCCTATTGCACCAAATCTCTTGGCCTGTTTATTCCGTAACAACATCAGTTGGTCTAATCAATGTTGTTACCTCTCCTTCTGCAACCAGGCTTTGTTCCTGCTTCCCTGACTACATATAGGCTATACACAGACTACATAGAGGCATATACAGAGACCTGGATAAGTGGGGGTCTGAGCCACAGTGGACACCCAGCATAGACGGTCTCAGTAGGGTCATCATAGTTCTCACCATAGGGTGGCCGACACAACATGCGTTGTCCCCTCACATCACACCACCTACCTTCTGTCCTGGCATCCCTGGCAGACCTGGAGCCCCTCTGTCTCCTTGTGACCCTGGGATGCCAGGGTTGCCACGAATGCCCTGGATGCCTTGAGCTCCCGGAGATCCTGGGGCCCCTGGCTCACCCTGTTGAGTGGACCACAAGGAATTTGGGTCTTAGGTGGCATTAACTGCACCCCTAAAGGTCCTGGAGAAAGCCAGGGGTGTCCCCTTGAATTCGCATGACCATACCCAAACCACCAGTACCAGGACACCCCTCTACCACTGGTCCACAAGAGATGTCCTAGGGCTGGAGTCCTTGGGCTTGATGATCTTAAAGATCTTTTCCAACCTAATTGATTCTATGATTCTATGAAAGGGCTGTACCATGACTTTCTAAGCAGGGAAGCCCCTACCTGCAGACCTTCAGAGTTCTCCAGTGAGTTCAAGCCCTGCAGACCTGCAGCACCCCAAGGGATCACAGAAACACGTATCTGCTGAGACCACAATCCCCTGGACTTTTCACAGCCATATTTCACAACCTGATCGAGTTGAAGACGTTCTTGCTCATTGCAGGGGGTTGGAACTGGGTGACCTTTAAAGGTCGCTTCCAACCCAAAACATTCTATGATTCTGTAATGCTTATCATCTGGACCTCACCTGCTTTGAAATGCTCCTTTGGAGGGCACAGTGCACTCTGTCCCAGACACAAATGATGGTGTCGGCCTTCCCAGGCTGGGACTGGCCTTGGTGCTTTATCTCTGTAGCCACAGACAGATTTATGCTCCACATCCAATGGTGGAAAGCAAGGACTACAAAGGGGAAGACCTGCAAAAAAACCCAAGTGAGATCCTATCTAGAAGGGAAGAAAGGCTTACCTTAAATCCAGGTGGCCCAGCCTGACCAATGGGACCTCTGAAACCAACTCCTGGTTCTCCCTGTGAAGAGAAGGACAGGAGAAATTAGGATCACTCATTTGACTGCAGGCCCATCAGAATGAGAGCTTGCTTCATGCTGCTTCCTGAAGCCCCTCATAGCTTATCCCACATTGAGGGTTTCTACAGAGTCCTCACTGACCATCACATCTGCTCTAGATGAGGTGAAGTCATATCCAAACTGGAGAGAAAAAGTTCCTGAGAGCATTTAAACAGCTTTAGAGAAGAAGGAGCTGAGTTGGAGGAATATTATAGAATCATGGAATGGTCGGGGTTGGAAGGGACCTTAAAGCTCATCCAGTTCCAACCCCCTGCCACGGGCAGGGATGAATTATTATATTACTGGAGATGGTATCAGAAGACTCTGGGGGAGACTCTCGTCTTCTGACATTACTCATTTATGAGGTAGGTGCCCTGTCTATGTGATATGAGTCTCTCTCTAGTCAACAGAGATACACCCGGTCCCTAGTGAGTGGCTGGCCACTAATCCCACATCTCAAGAGGTTACCTGAACACCTTCCCTTGAGACAGAAAGGTTAGAGTGGCAAAAGGAGAAGACAGGGCAGCAGACAAGCTCTCAGAGTGTAAGAGACCCCCCTGACTGTGACACCAGCTTTGTTCTTTACCTTTTGACCATTTTCACCTCTTTCTCCTTTGGTGCCCTATGAAATAAGCAGAGAGTTACTGAGCTTGTGCAAGAAGCCATGTGAAGTACCACCTCAGTGCAGCCCTGAGCAAGAACAAAGGTTTCCAGCTGTGCTCATAGAATCACCCAATGGTTTGGGTTGAAGGGACCTTAAAGCTCATCCAGTTCAAGCCTCTGCCATGAGCAGGGACACCTTCCACTAGAGCAGGTTCCTCCAAGCCCCTGTGTCCAACCTGGCCTTCAACACTGCCATGGATGGGGCAGCCACAGCTTCTCTGGGCACCCTGTGCCAGCGCCACAGCACCCTCAGAGGGAAGAACTTCTGCTTTATCTCCAACCTGAACTTCCCCTGTTTCAGTTTGAACCCATCACCCCTTGTCTTATCCCTACAGACCCTGATGAAGAGCCCCTCCCCAGCATCCTTGTAGCCCCCTTCAGACACTGGAAGCTGCTCTGAGGTCTCCACGCAGCCTTCTCTTCTCCAGGCTCAACAGCCCCAACGTTCTCAGCCTGTCTCCACATGGGAGCTGCTCCAGCCCCTGCTCATCCTCATGGCCTCCTCTGGACTTATAGCCAGAGCAACTGGCCCCTCTAACCTCCACCTCTTTTCCCTGGAGGAGATAGGGAGTAGCTACAAGCCTAGGGAAGAGCCAAATGCCCTCACACAGAGCCACACTGCTCATAAGAAGGAGATGGAGAACTGAATCGGTCCAGACAACACAGACTTTCCTATGGCAATCTCCACTGCTGGCTTTGGGCCCCTCAGCTGGTAACGCTGTCGTGCTCCAGCTGCTGATGCAGATCCGCAGCTCACCTTTGCTCCAGGTTCTCCCATCTCTCCAGGTTGCCCCTGCAAGACAAGAACCATTCACTTTCCGGCTCCTCCATCCCTCTGCATGCCTATGTACCCAGGACTCTCCACTACAGAGGTGGTTAAAGGGTAGCACATGTAAAATACCCTTTCCCCATCAGGTTGTGTCTTTCAACAACCATCTGCCTTGTCTTCCTCCTGAATATCTGGGTCCCATCACCCCCGATTTGCCATTAGGTCCCCATAAGCCTTTGCTACTAGAAGCGTCCATGAAACAGTGTTTTGTGTGGCCCTTCTTCCATCCCTGTCCTTGTGCCAGGGCTGGCTTTTGCCCGTCACTTGGTTCATTGATACAGCAGAAAATGAGCATCAGGAAAACCTCCTGAATTTTAACATTTGCCATAAGGGGAGGAACAGAAACAAACAGCCAGATTCAGGGATAAAGGTGGAACTGTGGCAATCCCAATTTACATGGGCACAGTCTCCTGAATATCATCTCCATCTGCACATCCCCAGCTGCGTGTCCTTTTCCAAACCCAGAGCCTTCTCCTGGTCTCAGAGGTTCAGGCCAAGAAAACACTATCACTACCTTTTCTCCTTTGTCTCCCCGGACTCCTGGAGCTCCTATTTCTCCCTGGAAAACAAGAGGCAACTCTTTCAACTGCAAAACATGCATTGCCACAAGGAATTTTTCCTTCCCTCTTCAGACCAGGTGGGTGCTGCCCTCTTTCCTGCATCAGCTTTTGGCAAACAACTTTGGAGGAACCCCTCATTTCCACTTGTAACCCCAACCAGATTGGGGATGTCCCTGATCCCATCCCTTCTATCCTGTGCAGTGGAAATGCAGGAAGAGAAAATACAAGTTGCAGATATGAGTGGTAAGCTGAGGGTTTCCCTGCCCCAGGATACTGCAGGTGTCACAGGATGCCATGAGTTTGAGGGAGACAGAGAAGTCCATGGAGGACAAAACTATTGAGGATCCCCAAAACACAAACCCCATGTTTGGATCATCTATGAAAAGTTCAAACCTGGAATCATGGAATGGTTTGTGTTGGAAGGGACCTTAAAGCTCATCCAGTTCCAACCCCTGCCATGGGCAGGGACACCTTCTACTAGAGCAGCTTGCTCCAAGCCCCTGTGTCCAACCTGGCCTTGAACACTGCCAGGGATGGGGCAGCCACAGCTTCTCTGGGCACCCTGTGCCAGTGTCCCAGGGAATGTCTGCTCATTGCCAGTGGCCAAAACTGTTGATTACCACCTCTTGAACCTACTGGCACCGGTGATTCCTCAGGCACCAGATGAATCTGCTCTGGGAGATGATCACTATCCTGACTCCCTTCAGGTGCTGCTTGGTATCAGCATTAAAAGGTGAAGCAAAAGCACTGACCTTTTGGCCAAGGGAGGGTGGATCTGCTGGGCCAGTTCCCTCCTTCTGTAAGGACAAAATGCACAAACGGAATGGGGTTGGGATGTGCTGTGATGGGAGAAAGGACCAGCAGCATCCTCATTGTGCGCAGCTGCAATAAGAGGAGCATGACATGATGCTGTACCTTGGTTCTCCTCAATTGATGAGGGCCTAGGTATGCCTTGAATGGAAAAGAAAGGAGGAAAGTGTGAGAGCAGTCAGAGAAACTTTCTGCCCTTGAGCCATGGAAAAGACACTTCTGATGTTAGGCAGCAAGTGGAGAGGCTGGAGGCATCTCACAGGGAAGCCATGGGATCACAAGAACTCCATTGAAAAGCTTCTGGTTGGATACGGGATGGCTTCCAGGCTCCTTCTGACCTGCTATAGCATGGATGGGACATCTATGAGCTGGTGCTGCCCATTGCAGATGGGCTGCCAGGAAACCAAGAAATGAACCATGAAATTGAGCCAAGAAATGCCTCGGAACCAAGTTCTTGGCAATAGACTCTTCACGGAGAGCTATGATGGATGGTGTGGATGAGCTCAGCTCAGTGCTGTCATCACCCTGGGAATGCAGGGTGAGGGCCACTCACTGCTTTTAAAGGAATTCATTCAAACTTCGGGGAAATCTGTTCAGAATCTTTCATCCTCAACCCTTAAATGTTGTGAAAATCAACTCTTTGCACTTCCCATTCCTGGCATGTGGTGTTAAAGTTGACAGGTAATGATGCAGGTACATCAGAGATGTGTTTATAAACATATTTTACACATTTAAACTCACATACAGATATTATCTAAGCTCTCAGGACACGAAACACCCTTCACTTACGCTGCCTTCCCCAGGAACCAGGTTATTACGTTTCCTCATTGACTGAGTTTGATTTTCTCCACTTCTGTTTCCAAGCCCCTTGCCAGATACATGGAGAACAATCTGCTCTGGCAAGAATGATGCTTCTGCAGCAGCTCTTTCTTGGTTTATTTATTTCAATCTATCACTAGCTTTTCAACCCACCCTCTACATTCACTGTGACTTTGCACAAGTGGGTAATCAGCATTCCCCTTTGTGTCCATACAAGACACCCTTGCATGGGGTCTTCACTCACCGCAGATCCAGGCAGTGATTTCCGAGCTCCCGAGGCACCAGGAGGATGAACCTGTAATGGAACCAACAAGGGAAGGTCACCACATCCTCCTGGATCACACTGACAGCACATAGGCAAGTCCAAAGCTGCTGCAGTGAAATGGGGTGCTTACCTTGTGTGTCCTGTGCTCAGCAGATCTCCTGGCTATAACATGCCTTGGGAGCACAGAGCCATCATCTGAATTCACATCTTCCTGTGGGAAGGGAAACAGCCCTTCTGAGCACCTAATATTATATAGTATCTATAGTAATAACAACAAAACAATAATAATAATGATCATAACACTGCATTCAGCTCTAGGGCAGCAGCACAAGAGGGATGTGGAGCTATTGGAGCAAGCCCAGAGGAGGCCACAGAGACGCTGTGAGGGCTGGAGCAGCTCTGCTCTGGAGCCAGGCTGAGAGAGCTGGGCTGGGGCAGCCTGGAGAAGAGAAGGCTCCTGAAGGGGAGACCTTGGAGCAGCTCCAGTGCCTAAAGGGGCTGCAGGAAAGCTGGAGAGGGGCTTTGGACAAGGGATGTAGGGACAGGACAGGGGAATGGCTTTAACCTGCCAGAGGAGAGACTGAGATGAGCTCTTAGGCAGAAGCTGTTCCCTGTGAGGGTGCTGAGGCGCTGGCACAGGGTGCCCAGAGAAGCTGTGGCTGCCCCATCCCTGGCAGTGTTCAAGGCCAGGTTGGACACAGGGCCTTGGAGCAAGCTGCTCTGGTGGAAGGTGTCCCTGCCTGTGGCAGGGGGTTGGAACTGGATGAGCTTTAAAGGTCCCTTCCAGCCCAAACCAGGCTGAGATTCTGTGATTCTGTGATTATTAAAGCAATTCATTTTCTGCCATTTAAAAGAAATAAAACCCACTTAAAATATTGCAACTTTGGACTTCAAATGCCTCCCGCCCCAGCCTGCCCAAGTACCACACCAGCTATACACTTACTGTACCTTAACATACCTGATTGGAATAAAACAATTATTAATGCCCATTAATGTCTACACGTTAACCTGCCACTTGGTGACATTTGCAGTGCTCATGATTTAGGCTGATAAACGTTTAAGGCACATACAGTAAAGCTTGTACAAATAGTTACTGGCATGGTTTGTTCTTCTTCATATTAGCAACAGTAAATTATCTACTTGCTGTTGTAAAGATGATGATATTCCTCGCTGCTGGATATCTCTGTGTACAGCAGCAGTGATTCCCTGAACCACACAGTGAGAGCACTGCAGTGTGACTCTGGTGAATATCTTAATATATATTCTAATATATAATATATATAAATCTGTATAGATGTGTATACATTTATATATGTAATAAAATACATCTTATATATATATGAAATATATATGAGAAATACATACATGAATGAAAGCTCGGCATCTCCTTGTACCCAAACCCCAACCCTGCCAGAAGGACATGAAGGAGAGGGAAAAATCACGAGTTATTTAGCAGTATTCCCACATTTTTATGTTGCAGAAACAAAGAGCTGGATTAATTTCAATTCATTTCACCTAAAAGT
Organism: Ara ararauna; assembly: GCA_028858755.1. NCBI lineage: Eukaryota > Metazoa > Chordata > Aves > Psittaciformes > Psittacidae > Ara > Ara ararauna. The sequence continues at coordinate 162,522,298 of CM054376.1, forward strand.
ATGTGTTGAGGCTTTCAGATGGTTAAAGTTAAGGGAAAATGAATCCTAAGTGAAGGGCTTCCAGGAAACGCTGGTTGGTGCAGCCCTGGACATTATGCTGTCAAGGTTTTCAGGGATGATAGCAAAATCTCCTGCTTTGCTGGATATTAACTGGCCGGATGTGAGTTTTACCTAATGGCAAATGATCCCAGGAAGTTTCTGACTCACCAAAATACGTAAAGGATTAAAAACAAATACTATTTTGGTCCAATTAAAATGGAAATTCTTTACCGAAAGACGGCGAAGGTGACAGAATGAGGAGTAAAAGACAAGTCAGGGATGTGTTGGTACAGCTTGTTCAGAGGAGGGCCCACCAAGGGTGTGTTTTTTAATGGGACAAGCAAGAGGAACATCTCCAATGCTTACATTAAGTGATTTACATGGGTCAGAAGGTCCCATCAGACGAGACCGCGTGGATGCTCTCATGAATCTTTCTTCCTTAACTCTTAAATGTTGTAAAAACCAACTCTTCACACTTATAGCAAAGAACTTACAGCCCTAAAATGCTGCTTCTCTTTAGCACGGGTCCACGTTCAACTCACAGACATGCTGAACAGCGTCACAAGGCAGCGGTGAAGCAAGAATGGGCTGCTGAGACCTTGCTGAGGTTTGAAGGTGGCCGGCGTGCCTTCCATCTCATACAGCTGCCATTTACTGGGGTGCTGGGAAATTGCAGGGGGTAATAACTCCCTTCCTTCTGCAATTCCTCTGCAATTTTAGCAGTTTCCTGCTCGGAGGTGCCAGCAATAAGGCACCTCCAAGGAAAGGAGGGAGGCTGCTGCTTTCTAAAGGAATGATTTACTAAGGGTGGGTGGTGGTGTGGAAAAGAAGGGAAAAGAGAGGAGGAGGAAAGGAACAGATGAAATTAGAACAGGGAAGAGAAAAATGGCAACAAAACGGGGAATAAATATGCCAAAAAAAGATGTACAGGAAAGAGGGGAAAAGAAGAGGCCAAGCAGATACCAGGTATGAAAATTGTGACTTCGGGGTTATCCACATGGAGATAACCAGGATAACCAGGGGCATTTATCTGAATGAAGTCTGAAAATGAATTAACTTTACTGCATGGCAGATGGAGGAGGCGGGGGGGGGGGCTGTTAAGGTCCTGGAACACCGAAGCAGCAGCTCACCCATGGAAAGAGCAACCGGCCGCCGCTCCTCACACAGACACGTGTACCTGGGCTCATCCTGCCTCTGTCTATCAGTTAGTTTGCTTCCCCATTAACTCCTGCCAGGCAGTAATTGCACCTCTGAGATGAAGCTCTTGGGCTATTACAGCTGCTTCTCTTCAGGGCCCCATGAACCTTTTAACAGGTAAAATTTGTGATTACAGCTGCTGCTGATGGGAAAACAACCAGCTCGATTACGCTCCCTTCACATCGCTGGGTTCACTCCGGGAGCCCAAATGAGCTGAGAGGATGCAGGAGCTGCAGGGAGAGAGGGGCTGCTGCTGTACCCCTGCCTTTGGACCACACTTTTGCACCCTCCTGAGGATAGAAGAGATTTTATACCAACTGCAAGTGAGGAAAACACTCATGGGGTGCAGGTCCCATCATGCTGGGGGGGGTTGAAGTGCCTTAAACTTGTGGCAGCTCTTCCACTTTTACAAACACCCCTACATAAATGGGGATCATAGAATCCCAGACTGGTTTGGGTTGGAAGGTACCTTTAAAGTTCAGCCAGTTCCAATCCCCTGCCGTGGGCAGGGACACCTTCCACTAGAGCAGCTTGCTCCAAGCCCCTGTGTCCAACCTGGCCTTCAACACTGCCAGGGATGGGGCAGCCACAGCTTCTCTGGGCACCCTGTGCCAGCGCCTCAGCACCCTCACAGGGAAGAGCTTCTGCCTTATGTCCAACCTGAACTTCCCCTGTTTCAGTTTGAACCCATCATCCCTTGTCCTATCGCTACAGTCCCTTATGATGAGTCCCTCTCCAGCATCCTTGTGTTCCCCCCTCAGATACTGGAAGGCTGCTATGATCATCACACAAGAGCAGGAAGGGTGATGCTATTTGCCCATCTTTCCAGTAGCTCTTCATTTGATAGGGAATTCCCTGTGCTGGGATTCAGGAAAAGGTGTTTGATAACACCAGGGTGCAGGATTACACCAATGATTACTGCCAAACACCTTGATGTAGCATCACTGTGGGTTAGCACTGATATTGCACCCACTAATCCATAGGGCTGTTGACCACCAGCCCCAACAGGGCAGCAGATCATCTCTGTCAACCCAAAGTGAAAACTTTTCCCTCTTCCAGGCCTCTTTGCTCTGCTCCTGATAACTCAGGGAGCAATGGACAGGGAATCACCTTCGCATCCCATCTCCCTCCAGCCCGCTCCCGGGGTTAATCAACTTGAGCTCTAATTTCCCATTTGAATTATCAGTATTCAGCTTCCTACCTCTGGCTCTCCTCTGCCTTTCACCACAAGATTAAAGAGCTCTTCAACATTTGGTATGTTCTCCCTGTGAAAACCTCTGATGCAGAAATCAAGTCATCTCAGGTACCCTGAATGGGGCTAAAAAATGACCACTCTTGGGTCTCTTGTGATAAATGAGCCTGAAAGCCACCTACAAATCAGTTTTGGGGCTCTGCTCTGCACTTCCTATGGGGATTTGAAAACAAAAGCATCTCAAACAGAACACAGAGATTGGGTTTGGTCCTTGGGATGCAGGGATTAAATTAACTCCTTATACTGATGAGCGAGGATGGTTCTTTCTGCCCAAATGTCAGATTTGACAGGGCCACATGGTCCCTTTTCCTTCCCAGCACCAATAGCCACAGTGTCTGGGCACAAGGATGCACTTAGCTTCCAAACATCCTACAAACAGGGATCACTCTCATTTCATTGAGGAAGGAGATGCTGTGTGTGGTGGTCTGATTTATTCAACGACTCCACACAGGGATGTGTGTGAAGCCTTTAGGAATCTGCTCCCCAAAAGCATCCAGCACAGCTGAATGTCCACAGTTTCAAATGGAGCAACAGATTCGGGATGCCCCCATTTCATTGTCTATGGGTGCAGGTCCACAGAGTCTGAGCTCTACCTGCTTTCAGGAGCAGGACACCAAAAAGCTGCCACCTCAGACAGCACCGTGCAGCCCAATCCCATCAGAAATGAGGAGTTTAGGCTCCAGTCATTTGTTCTTCCAGGTCTTTCTCCAGCTTAACCGTTCCCAGCCAAGGGAAACAGTGCATCCAGGAGGAGAAACAGAGCCGATGGATGCTCATGGCACAGGCCACTGTCTCCAGAGCTACAGCTCACACACATACACACGTGTGGGGTGTGTGAATGTGTGCTTGTGCTGGGAGCCCTCTCGTGGCTGCTGCCACATCCTTTATTCCAGCTCCATGATTCAATGTGTATTAATGCAGAACCAGCCAGAGACAACTGAAGTGATGGATGCAGAAGCAAGGGTTCAGCAGACTTAAACCAGAGCGAGATCTCCTTCAACAGCATCTCCCCCGTGAGCTACTCCCTTATTGCTATGCCTAGAAATACACCTGTTAATGCTGTTCCTATCCATAACTGTGGCTGTAATTGTAAGCAAACATCAGTGGGATTTTGCAGTTCATTTTTTAAGGCTGTTGGGATCCTGTCTCCGAGTATTCCCAAAAAGAGCATTCCCTCCATCATACAGGAGCGCATTGTTGTGCAGAGGTGTTAAACCAGCACTGGATGAAGGCATTTTCCTTCTCCATCACTGGGGATAGTGTCACTCAATGGTGGGGTCTGTGCACTTATGGTTACAATGATGTTCAAAGTGGAGGGTGCTGGGTTTGGTACATGGCAGAGGAGCACGGTCTGGGTTCTCAGGACAAAATGCATGCCAAGGAGGGTGGAAAACAAAAGGGAAATGTGATGTTAGGGATCAGACAACCACGCTGCAGCAATATCACAACTTACTGCCCATCAGCTGAGCTGTGATAACTGCTGCTACCAGCTTGGATGCACCCTCCAACCTTGCTGAAAATGATAGAATCTCTCTTACACATGCACTTGTAAAGCAGCTCTAACTCCTGCCTATGGAAGAGCCCTCTACTTTGCTACTGTCCTGTAGCTAAAGTGCAGCAATAAACCACATCAGACCTTGAAGGAAGAGGTAAAGTGAATCACTCTGCATCATGTTTCAACTGGGACATCACCTTGGCTCAGGTGATGCGCAAAGGCTCATTACGTTGCAATTTGCTCTTGTTGGTGAGTCCTTAAAAAGGAGAAAGTCCCAAATTCCTGCTTAGACCTTAAAATCCTCTTCTTTAAAAGAGTCAAACTCTGCATTCCACAACTGGGCTCGGGGTCTAAAACACTAACTCTGTGGAGGGAAACCTGAGGGCCTATGGACTATTCTGAGATATCTATGGAAAGTAAGAAGGCAAAGGAAAAGGAACTATCAGGGCATATCTTCACTGTTTGGGGTCTGCATTGTCACTGGAGTATTACAAATCTGACTTTAAATAGTCTTGAGAATCATCAAGTATTCAGTCAGCCAAGCCCAGATAACGGGATGGATGCTGTGGCCAGATGGATTTGGATTAGAAAGAGATTTTCCTTCTTTTTCCCACAAAACATTTCCAAGGGCTCTGTCTGCATGCAATGGACACCGATGGCCATGAGCTTCCAGCCCAGGTCCCATGTCCAAGTAGTAGTGTCCTTCAGGGATGTGGGAGGAGCTGCCCCAGAGCACTGGGTGAGATATGTGCATCCCAGTCCCTCCCAGTCCATCACTTATCTCCACAGTGGCCTAATGCCCAGAACTGCTGGGGAAGACCTACATGGCTGGTGTCCTGCTGTGCTTGTCCTTCCACCCTGTCCTCCAAGGACCCCTGAAGCTCCATGGACTCGTTTCCTTGTAGATCATCTTCTGGGTGTGATGGGGGCACAGCCGAGCTCTGCAGAGGGTGATGGATAAGTGACAATGCTGTATCACTAATAACCAGGGCGGAAGATGGAAAGCCAGACCCTTTTCCAAGCTCTGGCACTGACTCATGCATATATCCTTTTCCTTTCTCTAACTTAGCATTTCACTGCAGTGAAATAGGGCAAACCTCGCAGAATTGCAGTGATTTGTCCAGACAAGCTCTGAGAAGAGTAATTCCTTTGCTTCTATTAAACCAGCACTAATGAAAACCTAATTAAAAGTCACTGAACAGGCAATTGCTTACACTGCTGACGGAAGTGTTTGTCCCTTTTGAGTCTCTCTGCTTCCTTCCTTCCTCAGGTGTTTTCTCCAAGGGCTCAGGAGGGTCTCCTAGGGACTGGTACTCAGGTTCAGAACCACCAGCAGAAGGACCCTGTGGAGACCAAAGCAAGTTACTGCCTTTCCTAAGCCAAGATATCATCCACAATACACTATCATCACTGCCCTTTATCCAATAGCATGCTCAGAGCCAGTATGACAAGGCTGGAGAACCAAGGTGCCAAGACCTTTCTTGCACCTCACTTTGGCAAGTGCCGCCAAGGATAGGCTGGGACAGGCTGCAAGGATCCCCCATGGGTCATAGAGCTGCTTTGATCCCCTTTGATCTCTGGATGAGGACCAGCTGAGATAGGCCTAGATGGTCCCCAACCCTTTCTGCCAGATTGAGATGGGCTCCCAAAGCCCAAGAGACAGTTTTGGTGTCCCTGTACCTCAAATCCCAGCAGTTTGGGTTGTTGGTACACATCAAGTTTGTGTCTCCTGGTGCAAACACATCTACTGGTGAGCACCTCATGCCCTCCCAAGCTCCTCAAGTGCTACCATCATCCAGGTTGCAATGATCCTGAAAAGCAACACGCCTGGAGCTGAGAAGGGATGAGCCTGTCTCACCTTGTTCAAGTGCCTGAGCAACAGGGTCATCACTGAACCAACCACAGAAGAAAAGTCACCAGGAGCTGGCTCCAACAGCTCTTGTGCTCCAGTTAGAAACAGCATTTCCTACTAGTGACCTACAAGGGCTTATGGAGAGTGAGTCACTTCTTGTCTGCCCTGAACAGGATGAGCAAAGCCCCACCACTGCTGCAGGCGCTATTTCCTGGACTATCTCCTATCAGGACTGTCTGATCAGGCAAATTAAGATCCATGACTCCTCCAGCAGCTATGAGATGACCTGGATATAGCCCTCTGATGTCATTCATGGAGGTGTGCTGCAGTTTGGGTCCAGCATGGAGAGTTAGCCTTTAAATTGCTAATAAATTTCTAATTCCCATAAACACAATCTGTTGCTTGAAGTTGCAAAGGATGCAGGTGACCCGATCATCTATAGCAGTTAGCCTGGTTAGTGAAGCAAAGGAGGGCTGTGGAGTCATGATAGGGACTCTTCTCTTGTGCAGTCTCAATCCAACCTAACAGCAGAATTGGATTTATTCTTGCCAGAGTAGGAGAGATACACCTTGATTACAGCCTCCAAGTGAGAAGTTGCAGGGCATGTTCAATATGTAACCAGCATGGGATGGCTTGGAATCAGCACACCCTGTGCTGTTTTTTTGCTTAGAAGACAAGAAGGATGGAAAGGAAGGGAGGATGAAGATAGGCTGAGAAAGTTGGGGCTGTTCAGCCTGGAGAAGAGAAGGCTGCATGGAGACCTCATAGCAGCCTTCCAGTGTCTGAAGGGGGCCTGTAAGAATGCTGAGGAGGGACTCTTCATTAGGGACTGTAGTGGTAGGACAAGGGGTAACGGGTTCAAACTTAAACAGGGGAAGTTTAGATTGGATATGAGGAAGAAGTTCTTTACTGTAAGGGTGGTGAGGCACTGGAATGGGTTACCCAGGGAAGTTGTGAATGCTGCATCCCTGGCGGTGTTCAAGGCCGGGTTGGACATAGCCTTGGGTGGCATGGATTAGTGGGAGGTGTCCCTGCCCATGGCAGGGGGTTGGAACTGGATGATCTTACAGTCCTTTCCAACCCTAACTATGCTATGATTCTATGAGGATCAGAAGGAGACATCACTGGAGTGTGGAGTAGGAACTCACAAGAAGCTTCTACACATTTGATACGAAATCTCCTAATATTACTGCTGCCCCAGACCAGCTGAAGCATAGATCTATACTTCATAGAATCATAGAGCAGTTTTGGTTGGAAAGGACCTTAAGATCATCCAGTTCCAATCCCCTGCCATGGGCAGGGACACCTCACACTAAACCATGCCACCCAAAGCTCTGTCTATTGTCTTTGTAGCCACCCTTTAAATATTGAAATGAGCTCATCACGTGTGAGTCCTGGCACTCAAGTTTGTCATCACCACATCAACCCACTTGTTCTGATGTTGCAGGATTCACTGGTGTTTGATACAACTCATGACACCCCAGTCAGCATGGAGGTGACAGAAGCAGCACAGAGCCTGGAGGTGGAGTATCAGTTTAGGGTGCCAGTGGCTGCAGGACTCCCTAAGGTGAAAATAAACAGCAGAGCAGATGGATGCTGAAGAGGGGCTCTTCATCAGGGACTGTAGCGATAGGACAAGGGGTGATGGGTTCAAAGTGAAACAGGGGAAGTTCAGGTTGGATATAAGGTGGAGTTCTTTACTGTGAGGGTGCTGAGGCGCTGGCACAGGGTGCCCAGAGAAGCTATGGCTGCCCCATCCCTGGCAGTGTTCAAGGCCACGTTGGACACAGGGCTTGGAGCAAGCTGCTCTAGTGAAAGGTGTCCCTGCCCGTGGCAGGGGGTTGGAACTGGATGGGCTTTAAGGTCCCTTTCCAACCCAAACCATTCCATGATTCCATGGCTTCTAGCTACTTCCATCAACAACAATGGTAAACTGATTCCTTCATTTTCACTGAAAAGAGTGTTTTGCAATCCCATCAGTTTAACCTGAAGATCGAAAATCCTGATGTGAGCCATTAACCTCTTCCAGCTTAACTGTTTCTTACAGTGGCTTCAAGTCACTACAACCTGCTTAATGACAGAGGTGACCCTGAAACTTTCAGTGACTCATTTCTGCATCTCATTTCCTCCAAGGTCTGTGTGCCCCAAGGCTGACAGATGACAATACTCACGCTGTGCTCAGTGACATGCAGAGCTGACTGCTTTCTCCTGGAGGTCTGGCTTGTCCTGGAGCCACTGAGCTGCTGCACCAGCACATCCAGCCCATCCCGCAGGAGCGCGTTGGAGAGGTGCTTCAGCACTGCCAGCTGCAACCAGTGGAGACCATTAAGGCAGTAGCACAGTGCACCCTCCTGCCTAAGAGCCCATCTCAATCTCCCCTCTGGCAGGTTAAAGCCATTCCCCTTGGCCTGTCCCTACAGGCCCTTGTCCAAAGCCCCTCTCCAGCTTTCCTGCAGCCCCTTTAGGCACTGGAGCTGCTCTAAGGTCTCCCCTTCAGGAGCCTTCTCTTCTCCAGGCTGCCCCAGCCCAGCTCTCTCAGCCTGGCTCCAGAGCACAGCTGCTCCAGCCCTCGCAACATCTCCGTGATATAACATGGCAAGCTGTAAAAGGACGCGCAATAACTCTGCCTTCTTGTGAGTGCAGTGCTGGACCTGGGTGAGCACACATCATCTCCAGAAGGCCAGAGGGAATAGATGGAAAAGCTTAATTGCAAACAACCTTGTTAGAAGAAGTTCAAAGCCTTCCCTACCTTGATACCATTTGCTTCAAAAAGCCTCTCCAGATCCTGCAAGAGGAAAGAAGGGTCAGAACTCCTCCTCTCTTCCCCAGCCCAAGAAGCTGGTGCTGTGGGTGGCTGACAGCTAAGCTGATGGACCCAAACCAGGTCCCCTCTGGCACCCTAAACCCAGACACAGGGAGGTGTTTCTAACATCAGTATGCTCCATAAATCTTGTTTACCTCCATTTCCACTCCTTTGCCTGGTGGACCCGGTTCCCCCTTCAAATGAACAAGAACAACAAGAACAAGTTATTATCCCAATAAGCAGCAAGAAGAGAAGCTCTGAGAAGGGGCAAGAGTCACATATGTGGCCCTTACTCTGCTACCAGCCCATGCTATAGTCCCAGATTAAGACCCATCAGGCTCAGTCCTACCCTGGTCAATGGGCTCCTTCACTCCTCCATTGGATACAAATGCTGGCTGCACACACAGGGCAGGCATGGACCAGAGCCAGGCAAGAGTATCATCAAAGTGAGGTTTGGACCAGAGCTTTGCACCAGCCCCTTCTCCAACTCCTGGCTATGTTCAACATGTAAAGAAGCAAAGGTTTTTGAGGCCCCTTGGTGCCACCAATGCTGTCTCTGTGGTGGTAGCAGTGCAGAGGTAGCAGCAAAGAGAAGGGTGGCCAAGGTGCCACCACGGTTGACAGCTCCTTCTGGATATGGCCAATGGTGCTGGTGGCCCTACTTCACATGCAGTCTGGGTCAAATATGGGTTGGACACCCAAGAGCAAGTCGCATAGTCAGACTGCCCATCTCTCCTTACCCTCATGGTGACACTCTCCATGTGAGTGATCCTGGGCCACCACCAAAGATGAAGCTACAGATGATCTGCAATGTCTTGGGAGGTCCAGCAAGGGACCTCTGCTGAGGTGGGGGTGACCTGCCCCTCTGATGGGCTTCATTTCACTGAAATCTGGTGTCTGCATTGACAGATTCCGGTGGAATGAAGGGCACCAGGAAGGCCCCAGTGGTGCTGCAGCTCCATGCCAAGGTGAAGGATGCATCTCCATGAGGTGCAGGAACTGCAATGATGTGCTGGTTGAATTGGGTATATCTGAGGCTCCTGGACAAGTCTTTGTCTTTACATTGACCTGGATCTCATGCCAATCAAGAACTCTACCTGTACCCATTGATGCTGCTTTCTGTACCATTTTCTCTCCATTGACTGAAGGAGTTGGTCCCACCTCTAAAGTTCTCTAGAGGTGTGTGGTATCAGAGGCCATTTCTTCCATCCCTTTCCGATGTGTTCTCCAACTTGCAGTGGAGAGGAAAGGAAGGAAACATACCTGAACAGTTCAGAACTTTATTCCATTCAACTCCTGCACAACATCTTCTGACCTAAATATTGTGTATCTGCTTGAGTTGTAGGACTACAGCATCACTGAGACCACACATTTACTAGCCCATCTCAGAAACTGTGCTTTGAAAACCCAACTTTTTAGAGAGCCAGAAGAGATGTGAGATGGATGCTCTACCCCTCCCCAACACAATGGCATCAACACAAAGATGATCAATGCATTCAGAACATACCTTTGGGCCAGGAGGACCTCTTTCGCCTTTCAACCCATCCTTCCCGCAATCTCCCTGTAAACCAGAAGGAACATGTTAGTTCTTTGATCCCTCTCCAATTGCTAGTGGAGATGGTGGTTTCATCATACATTGTGGCATTTCTTGCATGCTGGGCCCAGACTAACACCTTTTCCAGATGGATCCAGCAGCCAAGGCTATGACACTAACTCATGTAATGAAGTTAAATTTGGAGCAGCTCTGCTCTTAAAATCACAGAAGAGTTAGGGTTGGAAGGGACCTCAAAGCTCATCCAGTTCAAGCCTCTGCCATGAGCAGGGACACCTTCCACTAGAGCAGGTTGCTCCAAGCCCCTGTGTCCAACCTGGCCTTCAACACTGCCAGGGATGGGGCAGCCACAGCTTCTCTGGTCACCCTGTGCCAGCGCCTCAGCACCCTCACAGGGAAGAACTTCTGCCTTATCTCCAACCTGAACTTCCCCTGTTTCAGTTTGCACCTGTCCCCCCTTGTCCTGTCACTACAGTCCCTGATGAAGAGGATGGTGCATTGTGTTTGGAGGATCTTTGTTGCTAGAGGTGGGAACAGCAAGCATTTGCTTAAAGAACTTGGAAGTTTCAGGCTATGTTTGCAAACTCTGTCTTATAAAAGTAATGAAGCTACAAAATATACAACATGTGGAAAATAATCACATATTGAGCTTCAACACCCATCTTCTCCAGCAAGGAGCTCTTACCTTGTCACCCTTCAGGGTAATGGTGTTCTCCAGAGAAGATATCTGCCAAAAAAAGCAAGCTTTTAGGCTTTTCTGTGTCACAGCCTTCTTGCAGCATCAATAACGCACCACTTGTGGAGGGATTCATGCATTTATCTGTAGAGGAGCTAGCTGCATCGCTTTGCACCTTTGATAAGCCTAGAAGGGAAATCCATCCCATAACATGCATGGTTGAAAGCAATACATTCTGGCAATGTGTCCTCTGTGGTACCCAGGATTCAGGATAAATCCCAGAACATCCCTTCCCTGAACAAATGTGTAAGTCAACAGCAGTAGATGTTACTCACAATGCTTCCAGGAGTGCCAGGCAGCCCAGGCTCACCCTATGAAGATACCCCCACCCCAAAACCCAATAGTGAGTGGTGGAATTCAACATTTGAGCCCCCAAACAGGCTCTTTCTCATGCAAGGTTATAAATGGGAATGTGCAAACCTACAGATTCGCCCTTGTCTCCCTTCTCTCCAGTGATTCCCTAGGAGGTGGAGAAAGAAACAGGATGAGAACAAGCCATGGTAGGAGGTCTCCGTGGTCTCTTGCCAGCTGAGCATTTGATGGATTAATAAGCCCATCTTTGAGCTAATGAAATCTGGGTTTCAACATCTCTCCTGTGAAGGGTTCTCTGATATGTAATAAGGGGTGGGATTATGAACCTCTGCCTCAGTGGGAAGGCTCAGCAGGGACTTCCCTCTACTCAATTTCACAACGTTTGCAGAAACACCATGTCTTTGAGACAATGCAGATGGTCTTAGTGCTTCCCAAAGCTATTAGAGGGAGATCACACAATGCATAAGTGAATTATTTCCCTTCCTTACCCACTAGACTGAGTGAGAAGCATTCTGTTTTCAACAGTGTGGGTCTGGGGAAGGTTTTGTACACTCAGAATGCCCCAGTGCCCATCCTGCTATTTAATCTGTGCCTTAGGTAATCAAACAAGAGGGAGGAACAGCACTGATTTTCCCTATGAAGAGGAGGTGCCCATCCCCAGAAGACAGGGAGGGAGCTTTCTATGCCTTGCAGACTGTAAGGCAGAAGAAGAATATGGTTTTCTTCAACTGGCATTGCACTATCCCAAGTCCACCCTCTCTCAACTGCTCCTTTAGGGATTGCCTTACATCCTTTCCAGGTTGTCCGGTATCGCCTTTTATCCCCTTCTCTCCAGGCCGTCCTGGGAGCCCTCGTGGACCCTGTAAGAAAGGATTTGGGGAAGCAAACACGAATAGAACATCCATCAGCTCTGAAAAGTAAATCCAACAAGAAAGTTATCCCCTCCATGACTTTTAATGCACATGGATGTTTCTATGTAGGGACTTTCATTGGGATGGAGAGGAAAAGAGCAACCTCTTCTGATGCCCCACCATAACCTGGGCAGAAATTGATAGTAATAGCAATTATTACCCTGATTCCTCTCTTTCCTGGCTCTCCAGGGACACCAGCTTCTCCCTAAAAGAGAGGAGTAATAGCTTTTAAACGCTTGCTTCCATCAGGTTGAACCTTCATTGGTGATACTAATTTTACTGCACTTAAACCTGGAGGAACAGTTTAATGGAACAGAGAACACCTACCTCTTTGGCTTGCTCAATGTTTGGAAATCCAGGACAAAGACAGGTTTATGGGATGTCTTAAATTAGGGGTGGTGTTTTACAGCAGTCCCATAAAGGAAGTAAATAGGGCAGAAGGGGTAGGGTGACTGTACAGTGTTCATATTTAGGGGTAGAATGAGGTTATTTCCACCAAACCCCACTGTTATTTATGACACTCTGTTTCCTACATCAGCTGCAGAGCAGAAAGAACTACCTCCCAAAGAAAGCATAGTTTAGTTGTTTTTTGGCCTTTCTTTTTCAGCCTGTAGGTTTGGAAGATGAAACCAAAGCTAAAGTAAGGGAAAGAAAAGCCAAGGGCAAGATGAAGAGGATTCTTCATGGTCTCATCTAACCTAAGTACAAGTAAGCAGGGAATATAATGAGCAGAGGAAAGCTTCAAAACAAACCAAGGGGCTTTGTTTTCCAGCTGCTGTTTCATTAACCTGTGCAGTGCCTGGCCCAGGGTTTTGAGGGTGATAAAGGTTTATGTGGGCTGGAAATGAATGGAAGCGAAGTCTACCAAGGGCTATTCAACCCATGAGACATCACCTCTCACAGAGGACATCCTGCTTTTGTATTGTTCTAAAGATGTCCAGGGATGTTGGCCACTCTTGGAGATGCTGGGCTGGATGGACCTTCACTCCAACTCAGTGCATTCCCTCTCTACACCACTATACCCACAGCTCCAGCTCTGAGCTGCGTTTGGTCCCCATATAACTCTGGGAGTTGTGGGCTCCCCACTGACTACCTTGGTCCCAGAGGTGCCTTTCCTCCCTGCTTCTCCCTACAACACAATGCAAAAGTGCTGTGCTACATTCCCATCTGTGACCAAGTCCTTCTTCCCCTCATTTCCTACTTGGATTAAGAGCTCTTGCTTTGACATCATCAGTGACGGAAGTCAGGGTGTGGAGCCTCAGGATCAGAAACATGGCTTCCCTTGATGATCCCATTCCACTTGATGTTGAGGGATCAACTCAGTCCTTTGAACTAAAGAGTCTTCACTGCCTGTGGTTAGCAGAGGCTTCCCAGAAGCCAGTTATGATGCATTTGTGAGAGGCCACCTTGTTTGATCCTAAGAAGTAACTATTATGCCCTCAAACCACAAGCAGGCCCTTAAGGGCTGTTGTGGCTGCATGCTGTGCTAGTTCCCTAGTTCCATGACTCAACGACGAAAAAATATGATGTTGAATAACATCATGAATAAACATGGCCTAAAGCACACCCTGATGACAACCTGCAAAGGATCTGCCTTCTCACTTGCAATGGAAGAGCAGACAGAGCAAATGAGAAGCTAGAACTCCTGATGAGCAAACCATCATGTCTAATCAGAGGTAGTTTGTCCACTCATGTTTGTTGACCTCTGTTGTGCTGAGACCTGTCTCTTCCCCAACCTGTAGAAGATGAATGAGTGGTCCCATCTTGTCACTTCTTCCTACTTGCTATTGCAATGGCTTAACGTGGGGCTGTTAGCTTGGTACAGAGCAGCACACCAAGGGGTTCGGCACCACATCAATCTGACTGGACTGATAGCTTCTACTTACATCTTTACCTCTTAGGCTGGTCTTGCCTGGTTTCCCAGGTAATCCTGGTTCCCCTTTCTGTCCCTTCAGACCTGTATCCCCCTAAAGAAAACAAGACTGTTGTTACACTCCTCTTCTGCATTTCACTGTTCTCAGACTTCAGACACTGCAGGGCAGATTCAGACAGCATATCAGGTCCTATAGCCATGCAATCGCTTCCACACTCCTGGCTGAAGCTTGGGCTCAGAGCATTACCCTGTGCTAGGACGCGCTGTGCTCATAGTGCTTGCTCAGTGGGTTAGGCTGGAAAGCACCCATTTGGGATGCAGTCCATCCAGACTCCACAACCAGACTTGGCAGACACTGCAGGACAGACCTTTAGGAGGCTCTCCACCTCCAGGAAGCTCTGCAGCTCAGCTGAGGTGGCCCATTAGCAGAGACCTGGAAGATGGGTCCTGTCTGGAGAGCATGGTGTGGACACAAGATCAGTTCCCACTCCATGTTTCAACTCTTCCAATGTAAAATCAGATGAGCTCTCATGGATGGGTACTTACACATCTGTTCTGATTGATCTTCGTATAAGTCACCTTCCTCATCACTCAACCACCTCACCATGCCTCAACCCAACCCAAAATACCCTTTGCTGCCTTCTCTGCTTTGCAACTGCATTAACACATCCTGTCTTAGATGTCTCTCCTTTACTTCTTTTGACATTCAATTTCTCCATGCCCATGAAGCAGATCCAGACTGGATATTCTATTCACTGGGCTATGTACGTATCATGTTGTAACATTCCCCAGATCCATATGCTCTTCCAGCCAAGCCTGGGGAGCAATGCTGTTCGAGAAAAGTTCACAGGGAGACAGATTGACTGAACACCACATCTGGGATGTTTCTCTTGACCATTTTAGAACCTTTGCAAGGAGGAATCCTAAAAGCCAGGATCTGCAGGGTTTTTTAAGGCCTTGTTAAAGATTCAAGAGCATCTTTTCATTGTTATTCTATGCAGGGCTCTGTATGTCACACAGAGACTTGAGCAAAGCAGGACCTGTTTAGAGCTGTCAGTGTTTGAACCCTCCCCACATTCTGACACAAGCCCCATGGCAGTGATAAACCACCACTGACTCAAATTGCTTTGGGCGACACAGACATCAGTCTGAGGTAATGCTTTACATGTTGCAATCACTGCATACACTCACCTTCTGCCCTGGTTTGCCAGACAAACCTACATTTCCCTGCAGAGATACAGGCCGTTAGTCACATGGAAAGAATGACACAGGTAGGATAATCTCATAGAATCCCAGAATGGTTTGGGTTGGAAGGGGCCTTAAAGCTCATCCAGTTCCAACCCCTGCCATGGGCAGGGACACTTTCCACTAGAGCAGCTTGCTCCAAGCCCCTGTGTCCAACCTGGCCTTCAACACTGCCAGGGATGGGACAGCCACAGCTTCTCTGGGCACCCTGTGCCAGCGCCTCAGCACCCTCACAGGGAGGAGCTTCTGCCTAAGAGCTCACCTCAGTCTCCCCTCTGGCAGGTTAAAGCCATTCCCCTTGGCCTGGACCCACAGGCCCTTGGCCAAAGCCCCTCTCCAGGTTTCTTGTAGCCCTTCTAGGTACTGGAATTTAGGTACTGGATTTCAGGGGAAGGTCCCTCTGCTGTATCTAAAGGGCACAAACATCAGGCTCACTGCTGCAAAGCTCCTCTTTGAAGCCATTAATACTTTGTTGTCCACCTTTGACAGAAGGCTGAGGACCACAAAGATGTTGGTTTTGCAAGATTTTGCTGCTTTAAAATCAAAGGGACCATTGATGTCCCTGTAGAAGGGAACACCGAGGCATTAACCCAAACCTTACAAGACATCAGTGAACTCACATGGGAGCCACCAGAAGCTTCCACCTTCTTAGACACAAAAGTCGGGAAGATAAAGGTCAAATTCTCTTTTAGGACATGAAACCTTTGGAAATGGGACTTCCTTGGCTCTGCTGCTTGCGGAGTTAACAGCTGAGCACTGACCATCTCTGCTCTCTTGCATGCTCATGAGTGATCCTCTCTTTGCACCCCTTTGCACTGACTGTGGACGACAAACCCCATCACATAAGACCACTATGGGCTCAGCAACCACAGGGTGAGAGCCCAGCTCCTTGTCACCACCCCAGTATTAACTCCCTTAGGGGTGAAGACCAGCAAATTCACATACATGGAAGTGACAGAGAGATTTTGTCTCTGAAGCTCCCAAGTTGCCTCCTTCACCCTCCCCTTTCCACATCCAGCCTCTTGCCCCACTCACCCTATCACCTGGGTCTCCCTTTAGACCAGGTTGACCGGGAATGCCAAAACCTGGACTTCCCTGCAAAAATCAATGATGATGTGTGTATCAGTGTAATGCAACTCTATGTACAACAGAGACACAGCAAGAGCTAAACCCTGTGCTGGTGCTGCCTTTCAGTTTACCTTTATGGCCACCATACAGAATCCCAGACTGGTTTGTGTTGGAAGCAACCTTAAAGCTCATCCAGTCCCAACCCCTGCCATGAGCAGGGACACCTTCCACTAGAGCAGCTTGCTCCAAACCCCTGTGTCCAACCTGGTCCTTAATGGATGACTGCAGTACATCCGTGCTACAGATGATCCCAAATTCAAGGGTGCTGTTTTCTGAATAGAAAATGAGTCTCTTGTTTTTCCCCTTAGAATCACAGAATAGTTTGAGTTGGAAGGGACCTTAAAGCTCATCCAGTTCCAACCCCTGCCACAGGCAGGGACACCTTCCACTAGAGCAGCTTGCTCCAAGCCCCTGTGTCCAGCTTGGCCTTGAACACTGCCAGGGATGGGGCAGCCACAGCTTCTCTGGGCACCCTGTGCCAGCACCCTCACAGGGAAGAACTTCTGCCTTATCTCCAACCTGAACTTCCCCTGTTTCACTTTGAACCCATCACCCCTTGTCCTACCACTACAGTCCCTGATGAAGAGCCCCTCTCCAGCATCCTTGTAGCCCCCTTCAGACACTGGAAGCTGCTCTGAGGTCTCCATGCAGCTTCTCTTCTCCAGGCTCAACAGCCCCAGTGTTCTCAGCCTGTCTCCATCCGGGAGCTGCTCCAGCCCCTGCTCATCCTCATGGCCTCCTCTGGACTCGTTCCAACATGGTCCCTCTCCCCTCCTAACCACACTCCTTGCCACTTCTGAGAGACGCTGTTGTGGATATCCAACTTTCACTAGAGTTCTATTTGAGGAATCCAGCATGTGCCTCACTTCCCCCATCCTGATCTTGCAGATCTTGGCTGCAATTCTTCCATCACCATTCACACAACGTGGTGGCATGACCCTGCTCTACTCATTATTGCACTCTTGGGAACACATCCTATGCCATGCTCACTGTTGGCAGCCTTAACCTCACCACAATTCTGCAGTCCCCTCAAGGGTCAGCCTGCTTCCCATCCTTCCTGTAACCGTGTTTGGTGCTAAGCAAGATGCAGAAGGAGATAACAGCGTCTTGCCAGAGCAGCTTCCAAGCTCAGGACACAAATCTCCACATCTGAAGCTGCAGGAAAGGACAGAGCAGATCCTACTCATTTTCAACCATAGGCAGCTGCCTGCGCTGAGCTTTCGTAACTGCATCTCTCACTGACATCCTTTCAAGGAGCTTTTGACTTCTACATGGGACAAGTTCCCCCTTGGCTTTCAGCACATGGTTGCTCCTTGGTAGCAAGACTTGGGAAGGAATTCCATCTGCATCAGAGTTTCCTTTGTGGACCTTCTACCCATAATGGATGCACCAAGAAAAGCAAGTGCGTTACCTTCTCTCCTTTGTCTCCCTGGATTCCTTTGTCTCCTTGTGGTCCCAAGGCCCCAGTTGGTCCAATGTCTCCCTGTGAATAGAAGACATTCCCAAAGCTGATAATACCATGCAGGAAGCCCTGTTCATCTGGCTCCTTTGCGCTGCATTTTGCACTTCCAATGCACTCGGAAAACCATTCCATTGCCGAATCCACCCAATTTTGGGTTTACATTGAAGCTTTCTCTGTGGTACCTGGTCTTCTGCAATACAAAACTCATCACAGGAGTGACACCCTCCCCAGCCATGCAACTGGCATGCTGTAAAGCACCAAATGTACATTTATAAGTGGTATAAGCAGGATAAAATCCAGATCTTTTATTTCTCTGAAGGTTGGCAATGAGGTTATCATTTAATACTCATCATTATCTTAAATATGTAAGATAATCCAGACCACATTCCATCATGAGGCCACTACAAAAACCCCAGGACACTTCCTAATGCAGCCAGCCTGAAGGAATAGAGACACTTTGCTAACCAATGCTAAGAGGTTTGGACAATAAGACCAATGAAGGGAGGCTGCTCCAACATCCAAGCACAAGGAAAAGGACAAAACTCATCCATACGGAGTAAAGGAAGTATGAAGGAGATCTCCTTGGGTTGAGAAATTCAATTCCCACCAGTGATGGGGAGGCCAAATGCTGCTTGAGGGGACTAAAGCCATGGAGAAATCTCCATCCATGGGGATGCTCAGCATACAAGGTCCTGAGCAACCTGACCCAGCTTTGAAGTGGGGTCTATTTTGAGCAATAGATGGGATTAGAGACCTCCAGAAGTCCCTTCCAGCCTCAGTTCTGCTTTGATTTTATGTCAATGCCTCCCTTGGCTGGAAATCAGCTTCTGTGAGTGGCTGGATTTGCACTTGGCATGATGTCTCCCTTCCAAAATTAGCACATGGAAATCCCAGTTTTTCCCTGCAGACTAGGGCTAGGAAGAGAACGACAGGTACAAAATGTTAATAAAGGCAAAAGAAATACCAACAGGGCAGGACTGTTGCTACTATTTCAACCTCTCCTCCCAGTCAATCACAAGGGAGATATGACTCAGATGGTGAAACACGGTACAACCTTCCCTGTTTCAGGAAAGGTCTCAGCTAAGTTCCAAGCAGTGCTGATTAATGGACTTACCCTGACACCTTTCTTTCCTGGAGGTCCCAAAACCTGAGGATAAATCACAGAAATGCTCTCTTATTTAGGAAAAGGGTGTTCAAAGGAGGGTCTATTCATGTTACCTTTTCCAAAGCAAGAGAATCTCAGCCTTGCTATGGGATAGGAAACCCATGACCAGCACTCATGGCTAGAAAAAACAAGCCAAATCCCAACCCCAGTGAAGCTTGTGAGGAACCCCACCAACTTCAATAGGTTTTGGTTCCAGGGATGGGACTGAATGATCGCTCATGTGTGTTATTGGCCGATAACTGCTGTAGCCTTCACTAACACACACCAAGGACCAACCTTCAGACAGCAACGTCCCTGCTCATTCCAGCATCCTCCAGGAAACATCAGTTTGTCCTGGTGGTGGATCTCAGTCCTTAATGCAACTTCCATGTGCTCCCACAGCCTTTGCAGCAAGGCCATGGGGCACGCAGAGGTGGCCACCACCAAGGTTTCACCTCAAAGCTGCCCTAGCATTTGGAGGGACATGAAGAGCAGTGCTTCTTCAGCAGGGACCAAAGCATCCCCATAGGGAATGAGAGCTAGAGAAGGAGAACAGGTCTGGAGCACAGGGTTTCAGTGGTGGGAGGCTTTATCCTTGTGTTTCCCGAATAGCAGTGAAGCTCCTTTGAGAAGACAGGGGCAACTGGGGTGAAATGGCTGGGAATACAAGAAGTGAAGCAAGGGAGCAGTAGGCTGGAAGGACAGGGAAAAGGTCTCTTCATTCCTCCTGCAGTTCAGTGGGACACATCTCTCTTGGTCTATGGCCAGTGCTGGTGACAATGCTTTATAGCTATAGCACAAGACGGGCTGTAATTTGCTCATAGTTACCCCCATAGCTGGAGCACCTGGAAATCCTGGCTTTCCCTGCAAGGCAAAAGGACATAAATGAACAATCTGGGGCAATGAAAAATATCTGCTCATTGCCTTCCCCCATCTGTTCCTTAAAACAGCTCAAAACTCATCTTGGAAGCACAAGAGCAAAACAGAGAGGATATGCTGAGCTCAAGCACATCCCTGCTGGCTTCATCTATGTATAAACACTCAACAGTGCTTGCAAAAGCTGCACACATGGAACAAGCTGGGACAGTCAGGGTAGCTTCATCTGAGCTAGTGAAACATATTGTGCTCTGACTGCTTGACTTACTTGGTCTCCTTTCTGCCCTGGAGGTCCTGGGAGTCCCTGTAAGACATCAAAAGAGAATTTCCACCAGGCTGAAATCAGATTCAGCAACTTTTGGTCTCTTCTGCAGTGAGAAGCTCCCAGTCAGAGCGAGGAAGGAAGATCTTCAGCCCAATCTTTCACTAGCTACAAGACACACCGGCTATAAGGGCTCTCGGGTGAGAGATAGAAATCCCCATGTGATCTTAAGGTCCTTCCCAACCCTAACTATTCTACGATTTGATGCCTATCTCCAGGATGCCTTGTTGCCATCCAGCAGGAGACCAAGTGCAGAGCTGCAAGCTCTCACACCAGGTAAAGCTACCAAAGATCGTCCTTTGCAAGCAAGAAAAGGAATGGAGATACTCATGAGATGCAGGGGAGCTACCAGACGAGGTCAGTGCTTTCCATAACCCAGCCCCACGAATCTGCTCAGAACTGGAAGCTGTGAGTATATGGACCCGTTGTGCTTGCATGGCATTGCTCCTGTAGGGAGCACTGACCCAAGGAGGACTGAGCCTACTTCTGCTTTCCACTGCTGTAGCTATTCTTAGGAAGAAATATCGCTGTCTCTTTTTGATCTTTGAGGTTATTTTTGATCTTTGAGGTTATAACTAAATGGAAGTGCAGCTGCAGGAGCTGTAAACCTGAAACACAGCTTAATAAAAGCAACCTGTGATACTCAGTATGGACCGTCAAAGAGGATTCCAGGATGGTTTGTCAGTGTTTCCTGCAGACTGTCCTGGGGATCTACCACTGGGGCAAGGTCTATCCCAAGCCGCAAGCACCTTGAACCCTTCAGTTCCGTGGCATGTACCTATGTGGCCCAGTTATAGCTGGCCAAACTGGGAGAACCTTTAGGGAAGACCTCAAATCCCTCCCTCTGGATCTCCAACCAGGTACCTCAACTGCTCTGTCCTGAGCCCAAAACCAGCCAGAGCTTCTTCCCCTCCTACTCTGCACTCCAGTGCGGGCCAGTCTCACCTTTTCCCCTTTAACACCTCCTTGCCCTTTGCTACCCTGGAAAACAGAAGATGCTTTAGTTAAGGCAAAGCCCCAGTGGCAGAGCAGGATGGGCCTGGAGGCTCCCGTGCTGCAGAACATGCTGAGCATGTTCCCTCCACTGGAGACTGTGAAAGCAGGGAGGAAAGCAAATGAAATAAAAGAAGATGTTAAGTTTATCACATATATACCTTATATTATATACAGCATGCTATATATATAGTCCATGCATTTATATATCGTATATTGCATATTAATTAGCTGTAGAGTATCTAGAATATATTAATGTTTCTTGTATAATCAAACATATTTTATATATAATGCCTAATATTAAAATGCATGCATATTATAATATATAATTACTATATAGATACGTCATAATTATCTACCATATAATGCACATGTATTACTATATGTATGTATGGGCTGTCCTGAGCTTGATCAGACTGAGCATAACCAAAAGGAGCAAAGTGAGATATTGGTCCAGGGCACAGTTACTACAGTTCTGTGAGCCTGTGATACAGCAGCTTCTATATTTACATACTGTTTTTTTATCTTATCTTAATTGTTAAAATCTCATATAATCGCAGCCTGGTTTGGGTTGGAAGGGGCCTTAAAGCTCATCCAGTTACACCCCCTGCCATGGGCAGGGACACCTTCCACTAGAGCAGCTTGCTCCGAGCCCCTGTGTCCAACCTGGCCTTCAACACTGCCAGGGATGGGGCAGCCACAGCTTCTCTGGGCACCCTGTGCCAGTGCCTCAGCACCCTCACAGGGAAGAGCTTCTGTCTAAGAGCTCATCTCAATCTCCCCTCTGGCAGGTTAAAGCCATTCCCCTTGGCCTGTCCGTACAGGCCCTTGTCCAGAGCCCCTCTCCAGGTTTCTTGCAGCTTTATTTCCTGCTTGAGTCCCTTCCTTGTCATATGTCATCTTCTCTGACTTCACAGCAGAGTTACCAGATTTGAACTGCAGCTATATTTGTCCAGCCTCTTTCATCTGGCAGCACCATGATGCCAAAATCATTCCTTTCCACCAATACCAGGCTCTTAAGTATGGTGAGAGAATTGGTCAAAGTTCTCTTTTCCCCCAACAGTTGGAAAAAGATGGGCACTTCCATTAGAAAAATTGAACTTCAGGATGGGATCTATCATATAATCATATCACCTCTCACAGGGCTGATCTTTCTCCACGGGAAATCTGGGAATGAATCTGGGCCTGGAGGAAGGTATCCAAAATGCAGATGTGAGATCACCTTCCTCCCAAAACACGTTTCAGGTGAATTTCCACAGTTTTGTAGAGTTTCACTGGCCACAAAAATGCCATTTATTATTTGATTAAAAACTCACATCTTGCTATCGTTGCAGGTCTGTGCAGCAATGGCTCCCACAGACCAGGCACTGCTGATGTGTAGAATCATTCCCTCTTTGCTTTTGCGTAGAGGGTCAATATTCCCACAGCCTATGATGATCATAGAATCATATGTGATGTGATCAACAAATCTAAGGATGCCACAATATCCCTGCAGTCTATGATGATGGCTAGAGCCAGATGCTTTCCTTGGCACCCGAATACCAGGCACAGGGACTCAGGTTCAGCATTTCAGTACCCACCTTTGGTCCTGGTGCTCCTGGAGGTCCCATAACCCCCTAAAAACAGGAGAAACAATGAAAACTCAGACTTTAAAACCCAATGTCTTCCCTTCTCAGTTTGTAACCACAGGATGTGCCCTCCAAGGAACACCTTGATAAGAGGTATTGCAGGGGACTCTGGAGACACTGGAGCCTCCAAAGGGATTTTAGCTGCAAATCCCACTCAAAATTGCCAACAAACCTGCTCTCCTTCCTCCCCCTTCATTCCAGCAGTGCCAGGAATGCCAGTTCCTGCAATCCCCTGTAAGGAAAGCACAGCATTCACTCAGGAAAGCTGTTCCCCAAGGTTGCAGAATAAGGGATTCAATGGAGCAACCCTATATCCAGGGGACAGGGAGCATGCAAGGCTTGGGCCATGTCTGGGAGGAAACACTGCTCCTGAGAGCAGGAACCACAGAGGAGATCTTCCACCGAGCGCAAACAAGAGGATGCAGAGGATAATAGACTTGGATGGAGATGGAGCATCTATTCAACCACGCACAAACTCCAACCCATACAAGCAGGGAGATAATGGGAATGGTGGAAGATCACAGTGTGCCTCCCCACACGTCTATCTTCCTATCACTTTGTCTCAGCTATTCCTAGCTGGTGGATTCAGCAAGTATCTAAGTAATGACCTTTTCTCCCCTTGGTCCAGGCAGTCCAGGAACACCATGTGGCCCCACAGGGCCTGGCAAGCCAGGTTTCCCCTGAAAAGGAAGATACAGCATCAAATCTTTCTCTTCCAAACCAGTTGTTACCAATCCTACTAAAGAAAAGGTTTAGTTTCAAGTCTGCAGAAACACAAGCAGAGAAATATAGACCCTGAAGTGCCTATCTAGGGGCTGGAACTGGATGAGCTTGAGGTCTTTTGCAACCCAGATCATTCTGTGATTCTATGAACTGATCATTGGTGAACCACTCACCGGCTCTCCCATGCCTCCTCTGTCACCCTTGAGGCCATTCCTCCCACGAGGGCCCTGCATGGAGCACAGGACAGTCTTACTGCATGTCCCAGCAGCCCTTTATGAGTCTTGATGAATATCTATTAAGTATGAAAGCCTATTGCCAGCTTAGAAATGCTACTAATAAATGCTTCTCATCACATGCAGAAGTAAAGCCAAACTCAAGTACTTACCCTGATTCCTGAATCCCCTGGCTCACCCTGAAACACAAAGGACAATGTGAATTACCATGGGGTGGTAATTTAAAGAGGGCCATCTGTAAACTTAGCCCCAGTAAAAAGCTCCTGCAAGTTGACAAACTCAGAGACCAAACCCTACAGCCAAAGGAAGACAGAGCTTTAGTAGAGGTTTCTGCTATCTCGCATGATCCAGACACCTCAACCTGCAATATCTGGCGTCAACCCCTCACTCCTTAGCATAAAGCAGGGGAGTTTAGGTCTCTTGGTGTCTGCTGAGACTTTCTGACCCATCCCCAGTGCAAGGAGACATTTGGTGATGACCATCAGGCCACTTTTGGCACAGCAGAAGTGATCCTGTGAATTCCACTCCAATCATTGAACACCCTTCCTAGGGATGTGGATCTGGAAAAGGCTTAGTGGCCACTGAATCTAGTCCCATGTCAGACAAGGCTGAAAGTAACCATTCCAAGTTCCATTATCAATTCCCACTGTGTTCAACAGCAGGGCCCTGGTAACAGGAACATTTTGCCATGCCTCCTCTGATACCTCAATGGGAGAAGCCCATGATGGAGAGCAGAAATGTGCATTGCCAGGGCCCTTGATTGAAACGTATCCAGATTATGGGCTATGCTGGGTCTCCTCCTTCTGTGGTACATCACAGAATCAAGTCTCAAATCACCACACTCACCTTGATGGGGATCCCTGGTGGCCCCTGTGGCCCTGGTAAACCTGGTGGTCCTGCGACACCAGGAACCCCTGGCAGCCCCTTCTGTCCCTGCAACAATGAAAACCAGGATAGGGATGGATGTGGGCTCTCTCCCAGCTCCCTTCGCTTCTCTGCCAGCCCTTGGGAGGCCAAAGGGTTCAGCACTCCTTGGGTATGATACTTACAGGGGGTCCAGGCTGCCCATTGCGTCCAGGAATCACCTCCACTCCTCCCAGGACATAGCCTGGTTCACCCTGGGCATGAAGGGAGGACGATACATGCTTAGCTTCATCGAGCAGACAGGCAGTATTATGACTCAGAGGCAATTTAATGATGAGCAAAAGCAACTTTAAAGTCAAACAGCCCTTTTCAAACCACCTACTTGCAGCAACACCTTAGCAGAGGTACCAGAATGGCCATGACATGAGCTTTGCTTACTGGCATGGAAGAAAATTAATCCCAGGGGAAGAATAAAAGGTTGGCTTTCAGCAGAATCTGTAGCCATACAGGTGGATGCAAGGAAGAAAGAGGAATGTGCACTGAGGCTTAGGGAAAGACAGAACAATTGCTCCTGGGATCTGCCTACAATTGATCGTGAAGCCTTACCTTTCCATGTCCTAAATGTAGGCAAACAGGCTTGCTCATGATGGGAACTCAAAAAGGCAGAATGACCCAACTCAGGGCTACCTCCTTCTGCAAATGACCAAGATGTGCCAAGAGCCTGTGACAAGGACTGAGCACTTTTCTCCATAAAGACATTAGATTCCCCCTAGCAAAGCTGAAGGACAGCTCCCCAACCTGGAGACTTGTTGGGCTTGTTAATGGAGCTCAGAAGCTCATATTAACCCAAGGTCACTGAGGACGCCTAGAAGTTAGAGATCAGAGCAATACAATAGCTTTTTGCCAATGAAAGCCAGGAATGAAACTCACTCTGTCTCCTTTTGGCCCCGCTGGTCCTGGATAGCCAGGAGATCCCTGGAATTAAAACCAAATCCTGCTGCATTAAACAGCAAAGCACCCATAAGACCATCATTGTGGAATGTTCAGGTTACAGATCTGCTTCTAATAAAATTTCATTTGCCTTTAAAGGGAATATGAAAATAGATTTTGGTCCCAACATTGATGAGAATCATGTATTTGTCACCTGTGGGGCCAATGTGTTGTATGTCCTTCTCTAGTGATGGGTGCATGTAGGATGGACACCTGATGAAGTAACAGTATAGTATGTCCAAGAACCAATGGATGCTGTTCATTTTTACTTACAATGTCTCCTTGGATGCCAGGAGAACCCTGCAAAACAGACGAGAAAGATTTGAGAGCCATGCTTACTCTTCTCTTCAATGGCACTTGGACAAAGCTTGTTAAAGCAAATACATACCATGAGTCCAGGGGGACCAGGAGGACCTGTCCGCCCTGGTCTGCCTGGCAGCCCAGGAATGCCGTCCTTCCCAGGTAGACCCTAAACATAGGGAAAGTAACAGCATGCAGGTTATGGGCCCAGACCTGAAAACCCAAAGAGCTTCAAGAGCTCTGGGTATAACCCAAAGTGACGTGCCTCTCAGAAGGTACCTCTTGTGAGAGTCCCCAGTTGCCAGCACACATATGTACACATATTAACTCCCATTTGCCCAATTTTCAAAGCCAGCATGGAGCAAGATATACCAAAACACCAACATGAAAGATCTGAAGATGATGCCTTGGTTTTAATCTCTTCCTTGGTTCTAATCATTTAGATACATATTAATTAACTGAGTGGATGGCTCATGCTGGTGAACTCACCCGCTCTCCTTTCTCTCCCTTTGTAGTAAAGCTGTATGGGTCATAGCCTCCATGAGCTGGTGAGCCCCTGGAGCTCTGGAAAGGAAAAGGAAAATAGAATATGATCAGGAAATCATTACCTGCCAAAGGACAACAAATAAACTCAAACCAGAGTGATCATGAGACACAGACTAGCACGCTTGGCTTATGCAACAGAAGAAGCAGAGTTGATCATTCCGGAGACCTGTTCATATCCTCAGATATTTAAAGTCCCTTGGAGGTCATGCATTATTTATTTGCCTCTGGTTTGCACCGAAATTGGGAGAACAGGATGAAGAACACAGAGTTGTGTGAGGACAAAATGCAGTCAGGGAATGTACTGATGCCTCAAGAAGTCTTGGCCCATGTCACATCTACAGTTCAGGATCTTCTTTCTGTCTCAGTGACACTCTAAAGTATTCTTGGTTACATATCTGCAAGACTTCAGGATAGTGTCAAGGCAATTCTTCTCCCCCACCATGTAAGAAACTGTAGAAATGAGTCTGGCAGAAATGAAATAAAGACCCTAATTCAACCATCCATGGACAACATTCATCTTACCTCATTTTAGACTTGCCACAGCGTAAACTTCACTTCAGTGTGGACACCTACCTAGGAACTGAATCATGACCAGACTTGGCTGACCACACTGACCAAGCTACTAGAGAGACCCTCATGTTCTCCAGTAAAGCTAACATAGACTGTTCAATCTTGTTGGCTACAGCCACGTCAGTAAACTCACTAGACCAGCACACAGGCTTTGGGTCTGTTCTACTGTTCTTCGTGCCCTCTGGCTTTCTGCTCGGTGGAAGGAGTGGGTAGATTTGCCTCCTGACATTTTATTTCTGAAGTCAGAGCAGTGGCAGCTGCTTGGTCTTTTCAGCGGCTCCCATGGAGTCTAGAGCTATCTCAGATGCCACAGCACATCTGGGACATCTGCATGGGCAGATATGATATGGGCTCTATGGAAGACCTGCAGCTCATTGGTTTGCTGGGAAGGAGCACAGGAGGCTGCTGCATTTCCCATGCTGAAATGGCAGCTTCTAGGGCGACCTTCCCAGTCATGGACATGGTTTCCAAAGTTGAGGGTCTTGACACTGATATGACTCCACACCACACAGATATGCGAAGTGAC
Source organism: Ara ararauna (assembly GCA_028858755.1). NCBI lineage: Eukaryota > Metazoa > Chordata > Aves > Psittaciformes > Psittacidae > Ara > Ara ararauna. Next base: position 162,549,870 of record CM054376.1, read on the forward strand.
CTGATCAGAGCAGTCATTAATGTTTCTTTAAATATAGTGCCCTAAGCAGACACCAATGAACCAATTCTCACCTTTAAACACCAAGGACCACAAGCCTTCTCTTCTCTTTGGATATGTGGCTCAGTTGATGATGGATCAGGGATGTGTGGCTTGCTCTCTGTGTCACCAAATGGCAACTGCTTGTCAGCTTCATGTCTGGCAACCTACAGCATGGAGATTGGCTTAAATTAGTGATCCTGCAGGCTTTGGAACCAGGCATCAAACAACAACCTTCAGGAGGTCTCAAGAGGTCACTGTGCTTTTATATCACCAACCTTTTCATTGAAACAGCCATAAAATATCACGGTTGGAGATACTCTGCAGAAGATCTCACATCCATACCAATGACCCATCAACCAGAGTTAGAAGAAGGCAATGAATTTATAACACATGCAAGTGCTCTGCAGTGCCTTTATTCAACAAAACTTCCAAAGCTATATTCTAGCTTCCCCAGTTCCAGCCCCTTGATATCAGGCTTTGCTCCTTATCTCTAGGGTTGGACAGTGAGGTCAGGATTGGACCCAGTATCCTAAATCTGTTCTAATTTTGCTTTGAAACTTTGCCTAAGGAAGAAGATTGCCTTTTGTGTGCATGACCCACACCAAGAGATGGCTCATAGTCAAAGCTCTATGAAGGATCTCACCTCCCCAGATGGTAGCTGGGTCCCAGAAGGCTGAGGGTCAGAACAAATGACTTCTATGAGCTCTCTGAGGATATGAGGTAGGTCATCGAATGTGCTGACATAGAACACGTTCTGGAGGTTCTGCTGCAGCAAGATGCTGTTGAGCTCAATGGGGTCAGCTGCTGAGACACCCACAGCAATGACGCGGATCCCTGAAACACATTGATCACCCAATTGAAGGAAAAGTGTTTGAGGTCAGAGTTTACAAACCCTTCATCACCATTTTCCTGTTAATATCCTCTGCTGGGATCAGTTACTCCTATAACATAAGAACAGACCTGAAGCAGCATGTGTGAGCTATAGCAAACCAAGAGACACAAGCTAGGAACAGAAAGAAGCAAGGATAAAGGAGTGAAGAAAGACGGAGCACACACATTACATAACGTACCACCCTCCACCCCTTGGAAATCCATGGAGAACCAAGGACTCAGGGAAACGCACCAGGGCAACTCTTACCCAAAGCATGGGCTGCTCTGGCTGGTGGCAACACATCATCCTGGGACTGCCCATCAGTCACGAGCACCATCACGTGAGGGAAATCTGGTCTCATCCCTTTGGAGGACTGAAATAACTCCTTCAGCATGTAGGTTATACCACGACCTGAGCAAACATAAAAAGAAGGATTAGAGGCAGGGTTACCCAGGAATTTGCAGTCTGACCAGTTTCACCCCTGCTTTTTCTGACCTATTCTTGTATTTGGATCACCCCATTTTTCTGTGTTCCTGACCAATACTACTGAGCCAGGATGAGGTATTTAAGCCTTCAGTTAACACACACTGATGCCTCAAAGCTTCCCTTTATGTTGGCTGATGGGAAGGCATTATTTGGGCCATTTAAAAGTGGTAAGGTTAAAAGAAGCTACCTTCAACTTAGTATTACTGCCCATGTACCTTCAGGGATCCAGGTAAACCCTATTGTCCCGCTGGGAATACGCATTTAGAAAGTCCTGCCTGTCTCTGAGCTTTTGAACTACATAAACCAAAAGCGTCTGGATTTCTGAGACACTGAGCTAATGAAGAACTGTGCTACTTGTCAACAGAGGGGAACGAAGGACATTAGGTGATGAAAACAGGACGGGGGACATAGTTTTGTTGTTTGGGTTATACAAGGCAACACCAGAATTTGCTGATGAAAATGTGCATAGAGTGAGCAATAAGGATGCTTCAGCAACAGCTCTCCTCACTTAATGTCTATGGGGTTTATCTCCAAGCCAGGCATAAAAACCTCCTTCAAGTGCAGGCAAGGTTATAAAATAATGAAGAAGAACCCAGCAGTAAAACTGGCACGTAGATATAGGACATCAGGCTAAAGACCATCCCTGGCAATCAAACTACATTCAGTTCTCTGTCCTCAAACTTTAAAGAACTTTGGGCCATAACTCTCTAACCAAGTAAATGGGTTCAAAACACTCAAATGTTTCCCCTGGCCTTCAGACTCTCTTGGGCAAGAAGGTCAACCCCATGTCTGCAGCTCAGCCATACCCACCCGTTCTTGTGTTGCCTCCAGTATAGTGCAGCCCCTTGATGGCCTTCAGGGCATTGTTGCGGTCATGGTGCTGGTTGAAGTAGAAGGCTGCCCTGGGCTCCTCACTGTATTGAGCAACAGCAACCTGCCAAAGAGAAGGGGGTTTAAAAACATGGAGGGCTCAGGCACACAACAAATGTGCCATCACTCAGTAAACTGCCTTGAGATAGATAATACTCTAATTAGATAGTTAGATAATACGAGTTAGATGTAGTTGTGGTGGAAAAAGAGCAGAGACAAGAGATTGTGTTTCTTGCAGATTGAAAACAGGAACAAAAACGTCTGTCAGGCTGGCAGGCACATAGGGCACAATCCATATGCTTATGGATAGGTAAGATACTCTTTCTGACTCTCTAGGGCATAAGAGATTTCTGCACAGGCTGGTGGATACAGAATAGGACCGATAGAAGACTTGCACACTTTGGGCTGCTCATGGCTGGCTGGGAGCATCTCCTGCTGCAGTACCGCCTACGGCAGCACCTTTCCTCCTGAATGAAAACTTTGCTGGCTTCCTTTTGCAGTCAGAGATCTACTCAGCTCATATTATAGGACATAAATTGTTTTCATCTCCCCAGAATTATTCGATAAGCCAGGGCAACTGCATCATGTACCTAAAGCTTCAAAACTGCCTGCAAAGCTAAGAGTGCAAGAAGTTCCCATCTCCTGATCAACTGAAAGTGAGCTACGTAGGTCTCTTCTTTTAGAAGGCTAATTCAAATATTACATTAATCAAGCACAAATGACCCCAAATAAATGGTCTACTGAGTCTTCCCATTGGCTTAGCTATCATTTGCTGTAGGCTTCATTTGCCCTTGAGGTGTTTCACAGCGTGGCCTGGGGGTCTCATCCTCTGCTTGTCTAGAGGAAGCATCTGCTGGCACGTGCGGTGTCACCCATCTGGGCCCCAGCTTGGGTCTCTAACCATTAGCAGTGTGGATGTGGGCAGAAATGGGGCACTAAAGGGGCACATGCACCTAACGCATCCCTGGGCTCCATAACCTAGACAGCATTTCAGTAGGTCTGGAATTTGCTTTATTCCTGTTGAATTTCTGGTCTTGGAAAAATAACCAAGAAATAGAAATAGATCCAAATGAGGAAGCTGACACTTAGGAGACTTCTATTTGTGTCTTTGTTGGACAAATACATGTCTTTAGGCAGAGCACTTAGTCTTTCTGATCCACAGCATGTAAGCAAACAGACTGCTCTCATAGCAGGGGTGAGCAAATGGTGAACACTTGGAAGGAAAACGCCTTCAGGAAAGAGAAGAACAAAATCTTGCCTGTGTCCCTTCAGGCCCAATCTTAGGGAAATAGGAGATGATCCGGAAGAGGAAATCCTTCACTTTATTGAAATTGCTCTGGCCAATACTCGAGGATTCATCCACCAGGAACCCAATGTCTGCTTTGAGCTTGCCACAGACTGCAGAGGGAAGAGAGGATCTCTGTAAACTGGGGGGCCTAAAGCAGAAGCATGTTTCGTTGTGTTCAGAGCAACAAAACAAACCCAATACCTCTTGTGATGCCAAGAGCTGGTGAGTCAGCAGACAGCATCTTCACCCCCAGAGTGCTGACAGCTTCATTCCATTTTATAGGCTTTGTGTCATCCCTTTCCCTGATATTGTCCCCTCTCACTATCCAATGAATAAAGACTAGTTTTGGCTTCTGAGATCAGAGAAGACCGTGGTCCCTGGTGGTTTTAGCGCACTGCTACATCATCATCACGTCACACACAGATACACACTCACTTGGCCCAGGGACAGTTGTCAGCAGCGCAGACACTGCTGTGGTTGATAGTGGGGTCTCTGGGGTTGGTGGAAGATTTGTGGTGGTAGCCAGTGGAAGAGGAGTGGTCCCCACATTGCCAGGAGATACGGATGTAGATCTCATCATATCCAATTCACTTGGAGTGATTAGTGCAGGTGACCCAATGTGAGGTCCCACTGTAAGAGACAAACAGAAAAGGTGTTTTTAAACCTCTTTTAGTTATGTTTTAAACCTCTTTTAGTTATGATGCCACAATCCACCAAGAGTCAGAAGGGTAAAGAAGCCAGGAAATTAGCCTCAATAGCATTTACCTAGACAAAAACAAGTCTCCAGCCTTCATACCTGTTTGCCCAAGGAGAGTTGTCTCTGGTCCCTCGGTATCTCCAAAGATTGGTCTTACAGAAAACACATACATTTCCTTGGAGCTCAGTCCCATCACTCGATATGATCTAGAAGCTGCTGATAACAGTTCCTGGGAAAGATCAGAAGCTGTGAAAAGGGGAAAAGAAACCATGCATTGACTGGGAGCCAGAGAAACTCCAAATAACTCCCATTTCTGTAGCATCCATCTTCCAACAACATCAACTTTGGCAAACAGCAGCTCGGGCATAAGATGAGTCCTTGGCTTCAGAGTGGAGGCTCTTGGTAAGACATGTTTGCAAACTGCAATGGTCAGGTCCTAAACCAGAAAGAATAAGCTTGTTTGCATGCAAAAAAAGGAATTATTGAGTACCTGAACAGGAAAAGAAAATCAGAATTGGTACAAGTATTTAGAGAGGGCATTTGCTTTAAGTGGTGCCTGAGGCTGAGCTCTGCGATAGACCAATGGTTTGCAGTGGTTGGCACGGTTAGAAACAGGATTCTTCTTGTTGCTGAATGGGAAGTTTGATGAAAAGTTGAATCAAACCGACTTGAGAAATACAATGGATGGTTTTGATTCAAAATAATGATAGGAAAAATCTGCAAAAAATGTCACAATCATGTTTTGACATTTTAGAAGTGTCTTATTTTGGAAATACTGAACGATCATTTCCTTTCAGGCAGGGGCATGCAGTGTGATGAGACTTCATTGGTACAATTCCTGCTGTGGTTCCAAGTACAGCATGGTCACAGTGGCTCAAAGAAGCAGCAAAATCTTACCCTTCACCATCTTTCCCATGCAGAATGCTGGATTGTGGAGAGTCATTTGGCTGAGAATGGCCATGTGAGCAATCCAGTTACTTGACATTAGTGAAGTAGTGAACCAAAGGCTTTGAGGCCTTGGCTGAAGGTTACTAGAGAACGAGTACGTGAGAGAGTTTGAGGGAGTAGGCAGAAGAGCCTGGGAAGTCAGGATATGTAGGGAGGAACTGATAACTGTAACCTTGGAAGGTATGCTACACAGTTAATTAATCGTTAAGCTGTTACTAACAAAACACTGTTCAATTATATCTTGCCAGCTGTGTCGTAAATGCTCTGTTGTCCGAACTCTATAAAAGCTGCATGTGAGAGCTAATAAAGTGGTCAGCCTTTGATCATATTGGTCTGTCGTGCTATCTGTGTGTGGTTTTGTAAACCCCGCACTGGATAAGGACAGATGACTCTTCATTAGGGACTGTAGTGATAGGACAAGGGGTAATGGGATCAAACTTAAACAGGGGAAGTTTCGATTGGATATAAGGAAGAAATTCTTTACTGTAAGGGTGGTGAGGCACTGGAATGGGTTGCCCAGGGAAGCTGTGAATGCTCCATCCCTGGTGGTGTTCAAGGCCGGGTTGGACATAGCCTTGGGTGGCATGGTTTAGTGGGAAGTGTCCCTGCCCATGGCAGGGGGGTTGGAACTGGATGATCTTAAGGTCCTTTCCAACCCTAACGGTTCTATGATTCTATGAATTTTGGCACTGTTCAAAGAGGAACTTGCATCTTTTCTCTCTGAAAAAATATTTTCCATTCAAAAATATGGAAAAGTTCAATTCCTATGGAAATAAATTATATCAGTGTAAATGATTATTCCATTTTCATTAAATGTTCTCAATTTCTCCCCAAAATTTTGAAAGGGAGATTTTGCTCCCTCTTGGAGTCTGACTCAAGCTATTCTACTTCTCTCCCTTTGGGTAGCTAAAATAATAATAACTGGTTTAAGACGCCTGTTACCTTGCTCAAAGAGATTTGCTGTGTGAAACACAAGCTGACAGCACCGATGAAGCACAGACCTACAAGAGTCCACCACCCAGGCAAGTGCAGCTACTTTTCCTTTTGCAGCTCTGCCACTGAGCAGCACTAAACTCCTTTGATTCACATAATAGGGATTTCACATAGAATCCCAGAATGCTTTGGGTTGGAAGGGACCTTAAAGATCTTCCAGTTCCAACCCCTGCCATGGGCAGGGACACCTTCCACTAGAGCAGCTTGCTCCGAGCTCCTGTGTCCAACCTGGCCTTCAACACTGCCAGGGATGGGACAGCCACAGCTTCTCTGGGCACCCTGTGCCAGCGCCTCAGCACCCTCACAGGGAACAGCTTCTGCCTAAGAGCTCATCTCAGTCTCCCCTCTGGCAGGTTAAAGCCATTCCCCTTGGCCTGTCCCTACAGGCCCTTGGCCAAAGCCCCTCTCCAGGTTTCTTGTAGCCCTTTTAGGTATTGGAATTTAGGTACTGGATTTCAGGGGAAGGTCCCCCTGTTGTATCAAAAGGGCACAAACATCAGGCTCACTGCTGCAAAGCTCCTCTTTGAAGCCATTAATACTTTGTTGTCCACCTTTGACAGAAGGCTGAGGACCACAAAGATGTTGGCTTTGCAAGACTTTTCTGCTTTAAAATCAAAGGGACCATTAATGGCCCTGTAGAAGGGAACACCAAGGCATTAACCCAACCCTTACTAGACATCAGTGAACTCACATGGGAGCCACCAGAAGCTCGCACCTTCTTAGACACAAAAGTCAGGAAGATAAAAGTCAAGTTCTCTTTCAGGACATGAAACCTTTGGAAATGGGACTTCCTTGGCTCTGCTGCTTGCAGAGTTACCAGCTGAGCACTGACCATCTGGTTGCTCCAAGCCCTTGCGTCCAACCTGGCCTTCAACACTGCCAGGGATGGGGCAGCCACAGCTTCTCTGGGCACCCTGTGCCAGCGCCTCAGCACCCTCACAGGGAACAGCTTCTGCCTCAGAGCTCATCTCAGTCTCCCCTCTGGCAGGTTAAAGCCATTCCCCTTGGCCTGTCCCTCCAGGCCCTTGTCCAAAGCCCCTCTCCAGGTTCCCTGTGGCCTCTTTAGGCACTGGAGCTGCTCTAAGGTCTCCCCTTAGGGAGCTTTCTCTTCTCCAGGCTGAACCACCCCAGCTCATACTCCTTCCTGTCTCATGGGAGAGGAAGGCTGGCTCTGGATGGAGCCCTACTGACATACATGTGGTTGGTTGTGTTTAACACTGGACAGAGGAGGTCTCCAGCTGGGACAACCTCAAGCTGTGTAGAAGTGGACCCAATCTTATATAGGTCAGGCTTGCTAGAATCAGCCAGCAGGGAGCAGAGCATTACATGAGCTTAAAAGGGGCGGGCAAGGGACATGAGTAATGAATGAGTAGTCATCTTGAAAAAATCAAGTTGTGGAGAAGAAAATTAATCAAGACACCAAGAGACCAAAAAAAAAAGGAATTCTTAATTGCCTTTATGTACTAACGTTGGCAGCTTGGGTAATTAAACAAGAGAAACTGGAATTACCCACTTAGAAGTATAAATCTGATCTCGTTGGTAGTATTGAAACGTGGTGGCAGGATTCACCTGACTGGAATGTGAAATCAATAGTTATAAACCTATTTCAGAGGGATCGACCCAGTGAGGGCACATGGGGACTGTCAGACATGGTGTTATCCATTTTTGAGCCCCTGACAATGCTGAAACCAATGATTTTTGGATACTTAGGGGTCGATACTTTAACAGCATGGCACAGGAGGGGAACAGTTGCATTAGATCACTTTAACCACCCTCGAGAACTGAATGCTCACTTCCTTAATCACTTACCCTTAATATGTAGAGCAAAAAACTGATGCTACCACAGGAGACTTCATCCTGAGTGACATATGTTGCAAGTCTTAAGCTGCCAATACCAGAATGTCCTTGGAATTACAATAAGAATGAAAGCTGTAGACCTGCTAACTCATAAAGAACTGCAGGGAGCACAGGGGAATTGTGTCAGGTTTCCTTTTCTTTATTGACTTGGGAAGATGAAGTGATCCCTAGCAAAAAGACAGTGGCTGAAGCAGCAATGGCAGGGAAGTTGCTATATTCAAAGAGATTTAAGCCCATTCCAGGAAAGAAACGATATAGTTGGTGCTTGAAAAGGGCAAACCCTGTAAGGGCGAATCAATGGGAAAAAGATACACAAGAAGTTGTGAGCAATGATTAAGGAAGTTTTAAAAGCTCTTTACCATAGAGAAAAGCTTTTAAACAGAGAATTAAGGTTGCATGGATGACAAGACCCAACTTCTTCTTTCACTGCAACTGTCCCTGATGGATAGGTAGTTACCCTAGAGGAAGAGATACTGATAATGCCTACCAGCAGAGCTTTCCTAAGTAGAATCACAGGGTGGTTTGGGTTGGAAGGGACCTTAAAGCTCATCCACTTCCAACCCCCTGCCATGGGCAGGGATATCTTCCACTAGAGCAGTAATTTTCATGTCTCCTTTTTCTTCCAAAGAAGAATTTTGCAATGGCCAAATGGATCATCTTGTGAGCCCCCTCAATGGGCCAGCATCTATTTTTCCCCTTCTTTTTCAGCCGAATGAAGAAGCTGAGAAGAAGAGACATGATGTACGGAAGGCCCCAAGGTCAACCTTCTGTTCTCCTGCTAAACAAAGTTCAGATGGGTCCAAAAGAAGGAACAGTATCGGTGGCAACCGTGACAGCATCATTTATCCCAGGTCAAACTGGGCAGCACAGAGACACAAGTCATGACACTTGAAGGTAGCAGCAGCCACTTAAGGGTAGTGGTGGAAAGAAGTTTCCTAGTTAATACCTGCCGCTTGCATCTTCTGCAGCATCACCTGGTTCCAAGACCAGGTACAGACCACAGGGCAAGCCAGATACATCCACGCTCCATCCTCAAATCCCCCTGCATCCCGGGGAAGCTCATACAAGAGGGGACCAAATTCCAAGCCACCCTTCTTCCCCCCACCGAAACCACATTACCTGAGGACAAGCGCCACGTTAATAGGTACATGGATGCTCCAGGAACAGCCCTCCAAGTCAGCACAATGCTGGTCTCTGCAGCCTCCTGCACTGTGAACTCAGTAACTTTGGGTAAATCCACTGTTGGAAGAGAAAGAAGCAAAGCTTAAGGTGGGTAGAAGCTATCACTGAAAGCTTGGTTGAGCCAGAAAGAAACTGATGCATCCTTTGGGAGATGCAAATCCTGACCCCACTGAAATCAAAGACAAAAAGTCCAGATAGAAATAATGAACATGAAGCAAATCTCGGCTACACTTGTTCTCAGCTCCAGTTGTTGGTGAATCTCCGATGATCTACCCTAGGGTGCAAAGATGTGTGTGACAGAAAACACATCTTAGCCTGCAAACAGTTTTGGAGACCTTCTACCTCCTAAAACACCATGTTTCTGGTATAAGAAAGAACCCTGCAGCACTTCAGGGTTTTCCAGGAAGCTGGATCAAATCAGATCTTCAACTGCTGGGAACTGGTGGGGTTTAAGCAACTGTTGGCAGATCTTTGGCTGGGTGTTTCTCCAAATTGATTGTGACATTTGAGCTGTTGGGATGGGAAATAAAGATCTTGCCTGCTCATGTGTGCCAAATGTTAATGCTCCTTGATGCCACAGCACTGGAACTATACCCCTGACCCTCTCCACCCTCTCATCTGCAGCATCAAAGAGGTTGCATGATGCCACAGCATCATGAGTGATGTTTGCCTTTTTCTACTGGAAATGGTCAAGATATTGTGACTAATGAGATAATTCCAAGATAATGGGTCACAAAAATAACATCTCATGGTGTTTTTTGACAGGGGAAGACAGGCAAAGTCCCATGGCTTCTCAGTAATAAGAAGAAAGGACCAATGCATGTCTTCTAGCATGCTCCTGGTGGGACCTGAGAAGTAATAAGGTGTCTATCAGCCAATATTGCTCTTTTCCACCCTCATCTCCCATCATAGCCCCTAGGAAGAGACAGCCCCATGGAGATGTGTGAGAGGTGCTCTTGTCCCCATCCAGCAGTCCCATACTCACAGGTTTTGGCTGTGAGGAGAGTGGGGCTTCCCTCCTTTCCCCTGATCACTGCAGACACACAGATGGTGTAGGTTGTGCTCTCCTTCAGTTTGGGGATCGTGAAGGAGTTTGTCTCTGCTGCAACCAGCTGGGAGGTTTCCAAGCTACCTGAGAGGAGACATTCCAAAACCCCACAGAGTACATAGTAAGGACAAGGTAATTCCTATTAACAATCATTGTTACAGCAGCTTCCTCATACAGAGCTTATGGGACCAGGCCATGGAGGAGTGTTTGAGCTCATTTTGCATATGGGGAAACTGAGGCACAGGGAGGTAAGAGATATGGTCACAAAAGCATCACATGAGCTGCTGGAAGGTATCTGCGTCTTTGACTTCCCATATCCCAACTATGCCTATGTTCAGTGGATATCATTGTTAGAGACTAAAATCTGGCTCAGTGACAGGGCTACAACCTGCCTCTGTAAACACTATGGTTCTCATCTACCCTGATCATCTGTGGGAAAAGGAATGAGCTCATCTAAGCTCCTATTTTTGGGGTTCCTTGTGCTCTGCCCTCATAACACACTTAACAGAGAGACCAGGTTGCTTACCATTGAATGGCACCCAGGATATCTTGTAGTGAGATACTCCAGGAAGCCTCTTCCAAGACAGCTTCAAACTATTTATGCCAGTGTCAGTAATCCTCAGATCCTGGATGGTCCGGATGGGGTTGGAGTCTACAGAAGATGCTGGAAAAATTATCCAGGGTAAGATGTCTGAAGTAACAGTCCAAGTTACACAACAGAAGTAACAGTCCAAGTTACACAACAGAAGGTTCATGGCCCTCAAGAAAGATATGGGTATTTATGCAACATCTACTTTCCAGACATTATCCAGAAATGCCTACCTGTATCATATAATCACAGACTGGTTTGGGTTGGAAAGCACCGTAGGATCATCCAATTCCAAGCCCCTGCCATGGGCAGGGACACCTTCCACTAGAGCAGGTTGCTCCAAGCCCCATCCTACCTGGCCTTGAACACTGCCAAGGATGGAGCCTGCTTAACATGTCAGAAGGATGTGTCCACTCCTACTCATGGGAAGAGCCATAGATTACTGCTACCTGCTATGAGGGCTGCTATTATCAGTCCACCATCAACGTGCAATGCGCAAGACCATGAATCCAACCTTTACATCCCAGCACAAAGAGGCCTGTTCCACCAGGACATACCTGTGCGGTGAGTCAGGGTCACCTCTGGCCCCTCGGCCTTGTTGAAGACAGCCTGAACACTGACTTTATACAGGGTGTTGGGCAGCAAGTGGTTGATCCGATAAGACAACACATTACTGCCCAGGTATTGAGTCTTGGCAACCTGGTTTTCTGTAAAAGAAAAGGCATATTTCAGAGCTTGTAGCTCTGCAGTGAGGCTGGTGGCATCGCCTACAAAAGAAATAGAATCAAAGGATCATAGAATCAACTGGGTTGGAAAAGACCTTTAAGCTCATCCAGTCCAACTGTTCCCAGCACTGCCAAGGCCACCACTAACCCATGGCACTGAGGGCCTCGTCTCCACGGTGCGTGAACACTCGCAGGGATGGTGACTCCAGCACTGCCCTGGGTACCTGTTCCAATGCCTGAGCATCCTTTGGGGAAGGAATTGTTCCTCAGCTCCATCTAAAGCTGCCCTGGTGCAGCTTGAGGCCGTTTTCTCTTGTCCCATCCCTCGTTCCTTGGGAGCAGAGCGCAGCCCCCCTCCTGGCTCCATCCTCCTCTCAGGCAGCTGCAGGGAGCGATCAGGTCCCCCCCTGAGCCTTCTCTTCTCCAGACTGAACCCCCCAGGTCCCTCAGCCGTTCCCCAATGTCTCTCTTGTAGTGACAATAGCCATTCCTTGCTGTATTACTGCTTCAGAAACTTGGGGGTTATCTTCATAAATAGAAGAACACAAATACAAGGAAAGAAGGTGCCATTGCCAGTGGCTGCAGGCTGAGGCCCATGTTTGTCAATAGTGAGATCACTTTCTTACCCCAGGCAGTAGATGAGGAGTTTGCAAAGGTGTCTGCCATGGCCATAGACACATTCACCCTTTCTGCCCACCCTTTCTCTGCTCACCTTTGCCTGCCCCCACAGGGCTCCAGGTGACTTTGAATTTGGTGGCCGCTGCTGTGGCACTCCAGGCTATAGACAGGCTTGTGCTGGTGTAGGACATCACCTTGAAATTGGACATGTAGCTAAGAGGAGCTGCAAGGTGAGGACAGCATTAGACAGTGCCCTGTGATGCAATGGGGGCTCCTCATTGGCAGTATAATGAGGCCAAAATGATATAAAAGGGTTAAAAGTGGTATCTGTGCTTGTCCTCAGTATCTCATCATCACACCCTGCTTGAAGCCTATACCATTCATGTATATCCTATCTCCCTTAGCATCAAGGGCCACATTCTGCTCTAGACACAGGTGGGAACACTTCTGGAAGCCCAGGACAGGCAGTACAGTGATCCAGGGAGACATGAGAACCAAATCCCAGTGCCCTCCCACTGTCTGCAGGGTGAAACATCTGCCCAGAGCTCCCATGGGTGCTGAACATCAGTGTTTGCCTGTGCTCTTCTTCATAAAGGCCAGCCCCTTATCTCCATACTGTATTCCAAGGTTGCTAAACATGAGGGGAACTTCTTAGGACGGGTTGTGTTGGAAAGGAGTTTAAAGCTCCTCCAGCTCCAACCCCTGCCATGTGCAGGGACACCTTCCACTAGAGCAGCTTGCTCCGAGCCCCTGTGTCCAACCTGGCCTTCAACACTGCCAGGGATGGGGCAGCCACAGCTTCTCTGGGCACCCTGTGCCAGCACCTCAGCACCCTCACAGGGAACAGCTTCTGCCTCAGAGCTCATCTCAGTCTCCCCTCTGGCAGGTTAAAGCCATTCCCCTTGGCCTGTCCCTCCAGGCCCTTGTCCAAAGCCCCTCTCCAGCTTTCTTGTAGCCTCTTTAGGTACTGGAAGATGACGGGAGCATCATGAAGGAAGTACAGTGTAAGACCTTTGTAGGGATACTCAAGGTTGAACCAGAGATGGAAGAGTTGTTGTGTGCTGCAGTAGCTACTTGAAGGTCCTGCCCGCACTCACATGTCCTGGCTGAAGTTGTGATGCCTGGTCCCTCCACTGAGCCAAAAAGCACATAGAGGGAAATCACGTACTCGGTGTCATGGGCCAGGTTGCGGAGCTTGTAGGCTGTGGTTGACTTGTTGAGGGCCAGCTGGTGAGGACGGTCTTTGCCAAAGAACTCTTTGGAAGAGAGGAAATGAAATAGGAATGGATGAAGACTGAAGAGTCTGGGGAGCAGCTCTGTTGACACTGGGAAAGACATCATGTTTTCCCTGGCAGTCCAACTCCAACTTAGCTGAACCTCAGCTGAAGGACACCACCCATGTGTGCACTGGGGCAAGAGTTTTCTATGGCTGTTGATTTGGGATTTTGAATGACTAAAGGATCAAAACCATCTCAGAGGAACCAAAGGGACCAAACCAGCTACCACATCCAGGGCTCACATTAACATGGGCATGTGCTCTGCCTCTCCCCAGCATCTGCAGGGCATTGCAAAGCTCCTGTTCTATATGATCTGCTCCCCCTGTTCCCTGAGGACCAGGAAAGGTGGTGTAGGACTCGGTCTATGTGTTGGGCTTGAGTGAGGCTGAATGTAGTTGCTGTAGGCACTGTGTGTCAAGTCCATTCTGGTTTCAATTCATGCCCAGAAGCTGAGGAAGAGGCTGCTTAGAGCAGTTACGAGCTGGGCCTGCCCCCTACACCCACCACCCCTGAGGATCCTGGTGCCTTATCTCCCAAGCTACAGAAGGAGGTGGAGTTGATGCAGGCAGGAGGAGAGCTGGATCTTACCTGGTGTAGGACCCCAAGCCACTCGATACCCAGTGGCCCCAGCAACCGAGTCCCAGGAGACCAGAGCACTGTTGATGGATATCTCACTCACTTTCAGCATCTGGACTGTGCTTGATGCCACTGCAAGAGAGCACAGTTGCCCAGTCGCATCAAGGTCCCAACAGCATCTAAGTGGCCCCCCAAAATAATAATGACCCAGACTCCCTTCCGCACAAGATGACAGGCTGGGTGCTGACAACAAATGACACCAGCTTTATGCTGCCAGCCCCATCCATGTCTACTTGGGCTGTTACTCACCTGTCGTTGCTTTACTGCTCACCACTGGTCCCTCGACATCCCCAAAGATTGGGTTGATGGTGACGGTGTACTCTGTGCCAGGCTGCAGCCCCTGGATCATGTAGTAGCTGTAGGTGCTGCTGAGATTCACATCCTGGATGCTGCCCTCTGCAAAAGGAAATGATATCTGGGTTCCTTTGGGTCACCCTCTTTGGGTCTCCTTGTTTGGGAGGGCATTGGACAATCATGCAAACAACCACTTGAGAACTACACCATGTGTGAGACTCAATAGCATTCCATCCTCCTGGTTGCATGTGTGTCATCAAGGTCCTTAAGCCAAAGATGGTAGGGAAAGGGCAGCCCTTAGTGACATGGTTTAGTGGTGGCCTTGATAGTGCTGGGGTAACAGCTGATTTGATCTTAAAGGTCTTTTCTAATCCAGTTGATTCTATGATTCTAAGCACAAATCTTGGAAGAGGCGCTAATGTACAAGCAGGTAGAAATAACCCACAGCCACCTGGGCACACCTCTGTGATCACCAATAGATCAAGGCCATTCAGGGCTTTGCAGGCCAAAGAAGATAAGTCAGGTAGCAGCACATGAATGGCCATGCATGGGTCTGTGAGCAGTTCCATGAGAGGGTCCACATTCTGCCCGGCCCTGGGTGACTCAATGCTGGAGTCATTTTGCCTTCCCTGCAGGACACTGGAGGAAACTGATGTCCAAAAAGACATTTTCTCATTCTGTATCATAGAATCCCAGACCGGTTTGGGTTGGAAGGGACCTTAAAGCTCATCCAGTCCCAACCCCTGCCATGGGCAGGGACACCTTCCACTAGAGCAGCTTGCTCCAAGCCCCTGTGTCCAACCTGGCCTTGAACACTGCCAGGGATGGGGCAGCCACAGCTCCTCGGGGCACCCTGTGCCAGCGCCTCAGCACCCTCACAGGGAAGAACTTCTGCCTTATCTCCAACCTGAACTTCCCCTGTTTCACTTTGAACCCATCACCCCTTGTCCTATCACTACGGTCCCTGATGAAGAGCTCCTCTCCAGCATCCTTGTAGGCCCCTTCAGACACTGGAAGCTGCCCTGAGGTCTCCCCGCAGCTTCTCTTCTCCAGGTTGTCTTCACATGGGAGATACTCTAGCATATGATATATCCTTGTTGTGGACTTGAAACTACTCATCTAAACCTCTCAGCATGGCAGGAAAAGAGTTAAAACCTAATCCCTTGGGATCACACCCTGTTTCAGAGGGGCAGAGATGTGCAGGAGCATATGCTGGGGTTTTGGGGAGAAGCTGCCATTTGCAGTTTGGTCACTGGAGGGTGCCATGTCCCCATCTTCTGCTCCATCAGCACCCTGAGCCCCATCCCCCTTCTCCCATCCCAGCCAGGGACCTTCTCCGTACATCAGCCGTTCATGTCCATCTATTCTCTGTCTTAAAAGTGAAAAAAGAAAGATCAGCCCCCTCCAGTGCTTGGGACAGCTGCGGAGGGATGGGCAGAAGGTGCCTGGATCCCAGCACCACTGCACCCTAATGCATAGGCCCAGGATGGGATGGAGCAGGTGAGGAGGACCCCAAGGGGCCCAGCAGTCAGAGCGGGATGCCCCTTGGGGCTTTGCCACCCCTGGATTTGGGGTGAAGCACTACCAGGTTAAAGAGCTGCTCAGAAAGTAAAAACACGGGGTGATGTGCTCTTGCTGCTTCATCTGAGGGTGTCTGGCACTGTCCTCTCAAGAACAGATGTCCCTATTGCAAAGACAGGGCAGGATGAGCATGTGTGCTCTATTTCTAGCTGGGATAAAGAACAAGGACTGAAGTTTGAGGTGTGCTATGGCTTTACCGGAGAGATAGAATCACAGAATGGTTTGGGTTGGAAAGGACCTTAAAGCTCATCCAGTTCCAACCTCCTGCCATGGGCAGGGACACCTCCCAATAGCCCAGGTTGCTCAAGGCCCTGTTATATTCATATAATGAATAATGATATTCATTACAAAGCAATAAAAGCAGTTTTATATCTTCTTTGCAAACAGTTTTTCCCCTCTGATGTCCTCTCCAGCTATTCCTCCCTCCCCTGGTGGGAGACGTCTCCTTATTTCAGACCCAGAGGAGCTGAGCCAGAGGGGTTTGTGCTGTTTATTCAAAGGCTGTGATGGAGCCCAGGTGTCCTGACATCCCGTCTCCTCTTTGAACCACAGAAACATCTATCTCCCAAGGCCAAAACATGCCATCAAACCTGAATTTCTAACTCCTGCTCCCCCACACCAGCAGTGAAAACATGTTTGGGTTCAGGGCAGGGAGAAGCTCCAGCTGCAGAGGCAGATCTGCCTTCAAACAGCAAAGTTTATGTGAGAATAAGGATGAATTATGGGATACTGGGGGATGAAGCCAGGTCTTTATGCTGCAGAGAGAAAAGCAACAAGCACAGGCACTTCCAGTCTGTAATACGTAGTACTTGTCCCTCCAAAGAGGGGGTAATCCATATGCTCGGGGCTGTGTGATGTGCTGCTCTGCATGGAGCACTTCACAGGCTTCAATCCAGCTGTTAACCCTTTCCAACACTGCTCAGGTCCAGGAAATCCAGCACTAATCCCATGTTTGAAAAGGCTGGATACCCATTAGGCGGCCTTAATGCAGAGCCAGAGCAGGTATCTTGGCATCCATGGCAGAGCTCATCATCCATATCCATGGCACAGCTCTTGGTTTCAAGCTGTTGATTTATCCCCATGTACAGACAACAGCTTTTGTGTTCAGTTCTGGGCCCCTCACTACAAGAGAGACATTGAGGTGCTGGAGCAGGGCCAGAGATGGGCAATGGAGCTGGAGCAGGGCCTGGAGCACAGTGTGATGGGGAATGGCTGAGGGACCTGGGGGGTTCAGAGGGAGAAGAGAAGGCTCAGGGGGGACCTGATCGCTCCCTACAACTGTCTGAGAGGAGGATGGAGCCAGGAGGGGGCTGGGCTCTGCTCCCAAGGAACAAGGGATGGGACAAGAGGAAACGGCCTCAAGCTGCACCAGGGCAGCTTTAGATGGAGCTGAGGAACAATTCCTTTCCCAGAAGGTGCTCAGGCATTGGAACAGGTACCCGGGGCAGTGCTGGAGTCACCATCCCTGCAAGTGTTGACACACTGTGGAGACGAGGCCTCAGTGCCATGGGTTAGTGGCGGCCTTGGCAGTGCTGGGAAACAGTTGGACTGGATGAGCTTAAAGGTCTTTTCCAACCCAGTTGATTCTATGAGTCTAACTGCCCCATTCATGGACCCCAAAAACCTGTTTCCCTCCAGCTTCTTACTGCGTGGCTGGACAAAGAATGTGTTGGTACATCCAGTGCCTTAGGGACCTCCCATCTCCCATCTCTCCATCCCCCTGCTCACTGAGGCATGCACCCCATCCCTGTATCTGTACCTGCTGATGTCCAAGTAAGCCTGTATCCTGTTGCTCCGTGGACGGGGCTCCACCTTGCCTGGAGCGTGTTGGTGGTCTCATTCTGCAGCAAGATGCTTTTCACAGGCAGGAGCTTCACTGGAATGAGGACAGGGAACAAACCTGTCAGTGGAGTTGTGGAGGGCAAGCAAAGCTCTTGCAGATCTCCCACCTATCCTCCCAGGAGCATGATGATGTTTGGAGGTGTCCCAGTCCATGCATGAGAAGGTTAGAGTTAGGGATCAGTTGAACGCTGCCCCTCTGATGCGCATGTAGCTGCAGCACTCACCAATAGTAAGGTGCTCATCAACAACAAAGGGGTATTCACAGCACCTGGGGCATGAAAGGACCAACCACAGCCTCAAACCCCTTACATGTTCTCCCCACAGCAGCCACAGGCTGGCTTGGCCCCTGGTGATACACTGCATAGATGCTGATGCTGTATTCTCTATCCTCCTGCAAGTTATCCAGCACATGGGAAGAGACGTCACCCCGCAGGACCTGCTCGTAGGTCATTCCTGGTCTGTTGGCTGCAAAGTCAAGGAGAAAAGCGATGGTGAAGCCTTCCCACTGCATGTCTACATCCCATAGTTATGGAAAGCATGCATAGGAGCAGGTTCAAGCGCATGGTTGAAGTCCCCCAGCTCATGTGATGCTTCTGAGATTTATGTCTGCAGCTATATCCAAACATATATGGAGGCTGTGTTCCAGCCCTCCAGATCACAGAGGTAAGTGTGGACCATATCAAAGGCTTGAACTCACTCCCCTCCACACCAAAGCAGGCACTTGAGCATGAAAAACATCCATGGTCTGGATGTGAAAATGCAAATGGGTACAAGGCATCCTCAGCATCATCCCTACCCTTTTCTTCAACAGAAAGTCCTTCAATGGACTCTCCCCTGTTTTGGAGGAACCACACTGTCTGTAAGAGGCTAACCTGGACTAAAGAGCTTTGTGGTCCATTGTAGCACCTTTCCTGTCCTTGGGTCACTGCTCCTTTTAAAGCAAACTCCAAGAGAAATGAATCCCACCTGAACTCACCTCTGGGGATGTAGATCTTGTAGCCTTCCAGTTTGCCTAGTGGAGGTGTCCAAGCCACCTTCAAACTGTAAAGTCCTTCTTCTATCACACGGAAATTAGTGACCGGAGGCACAGGGGCTTTGGGGTACAAAAACATGGCAGAAATGGATGTGACAGTGCTGGGAAAACGTACTATGGCAAAGAGCCTGGGGAAATGCTTTGTCTTCAAGGGCAGGGAGACACAAAGCTGAGTAGCACCAATTCTCCATGCAGTGTCCTTAAAAGCCACTATTCCCCCTCTACCAAACCCTTGTCCACCTGAGAAGTGAGATGAAACCCCCCTAAGGCAAAATGCTTCCTCCTTGAATGGTGTTTGGAACTGAATTATCTACCCACGTCCTCCTAAGCAGAGAAAACTCTGCAGTGGTTTCATGCAGACTGAGCAAGGACACATGAACCAAACACTGCTTGCACCTATGGACGCCACTCTTACAATGAGGAACCCATTGTGGTCCAGCCAGCCATGGCAGACAGATTTATAGCTTCTGCCTCTGGCTTCATGTTGGGGATAATAAGAGAAGAGATCAAATGACTTTATTTCCACCCATAAAGACATTAAATCTTATTCCTGGCAAGTCCACATGAGTCAACCCCATTCAGATGCTTTATTTATCCATCCTGTTGGAGATTGTCCCTCAAGAAGATAAACAGCTTAAGACATTGCAGGAGGTGGGGAAGAAACAAAAGACAAGGGAAGAAAGGAATAATTCTTTTCAAAATCCCTCTGGCAAAGCAGATTTGGTGCTTCATCCAAACCAGGGAGTGGAATCAGCCACCCCTTAAACTCTTAAACCCTCTTAAATCAGTGCAGAGGCTTCTGGGACAAAACCTGCTCCATCCATCACATCTGACCCAGTGTTTTGCACTCTAGGATTTGGCCAAGGATGAATTTGCTCCTTTGTTTCCAAGAACCTTGTCATTATAGCCAGCCATGTGACAGCAAAGGGAACTGGCCTGGCAGACCGCAAGCCAGAAGAAGCCTACATCATTTTCATGGGTCCAGAGATCACTGCTTGGGGCATTTCCTAAAGACCATGATCATACCACCTTGGTCTTTACCTTGAGTGAAATGAAGCCGTAAGAGCATGCATAGTGCCAACCCAAACCTTTTGGACCATCCATTTGTGAAACGAGGTGTTTAGAATATATTTCTCTCCATATAAACTCATGCCTCTGTTTCTCAGCTCATGGTCTCCAAAAGCTTTCTCATCCCAGGTACGTGGGTGTTACATGAACTGAACCCCAGCCTGGATTTATTAAATCCTGATGGTCATTTAATGAGAGGATGAGAGCTATGAAGCAGGCTGCACCCTTTGCTTTGAAGTGGGATAGCCACATGGGTTACTCTGCACCCACTCACAACCCTGCACCCCACACCAGGGACATCTACACAGATGTTCCTCCTACCCCTTCCTACCCATCCATCCCTCACTCCTTGCACACATGGTTTTGGGAGGGGGTTTTCTGTGCCCACAGACAAGGAATACATGGAGATGACTACAGAAGAGACACTCACTTGTTTTCCCCTTGACAGCTGCTGACTCTCCAAGGGCATCTCCATACACAGCCCTCACCTTGAAGACATACTTGGTGCTGGGTTTCAGATCAGTCACCAGCACAGTGCTTTTGTCACCATCCACCACAATCTGTCACACAGGGGACAAAGGACATCATTACACCTCCATGACCACAGAAGACCCCCATGTTGGCAACAGGTTAGGAGCACAAGGCTTCACGTATAGTGTGAGTTCCATGACCATAAGCTTCTTAAAATGCACTGCCTCAGAACATTGTGATTCTCAAAGGATATCCATGTTCACAATGGACATAGGACTGACACAGGACATTGCCAACAGTGGGTTTCATGGGATAGCCCTGAAAAACTCCATAAAGACAAGGACATAAGGGTGGGGGTGGTCACAATCCCCTTGAAGATCATGGAGGAAAAACAACCACCTTTAACAAAGAAAGTTTCTTTTAAGCTCATAGAGGGAGATTTCAATGTAACCTGAGGGTAAGAGAAGCGGAGACATAATGTCTGCGTTTTCACTATATTCTTAAGCGCTTCTGAAGCAGCCAAAGATGATCATTCTTGTTAAATCTGAATAATTAATAGAATAAATATTCTTAACCTTAATAATTGATGCTTTCATTTCTTTGTTCTATTATTAGGAATCAAAGCTCTTAGGCATACATCTTCTATCCTTCAATCTTGCTCTCAAACTTTGTGCTGTGGCCAAGCTGTATACTGGAGAGAGCTGGCACACACAGCAGCATCCCTCACACAAGGACATGACAAACTCAAAACCAAAACACGTGGAGATCTTAGCAAGATGAACAATTTTGGCAGCAAGAGTAACAGGGGATGCCGGTTAGAGAAGCTGGATGGGCTTATTTGAGAGGCGGTATTGCAGAGGTAAGGAAAGGAGTGAGCCCCATTGACCTGTTCCTATCAATCCCAATGGAGTTTGTGTCAGTTCATGCCATATCCTTCTTCCACCCCCTCTTTTCCTGTCACTCCAAGAAACTCTATCTCACCACAACAGCAATCAACACACCTGCAAATCCAATGGTCTACTTATAGACCTTCACTTCAAGCTTCAGGAATCTATGCCGATGCACTGGGTTGTGACTAAAGGTGGTTGAGGAACACGGTGCTATCTCCTAACCAGGCTTAGCCATCAGCAGCCTCACCAGAGGACTAAACCTGAACACTGGGACCTGTAATTGATGCTTTGAAAAGTGGGAATGCAACTCTACCTGCCGCTGGTCCTCCAAAACTGGCTGTCCCGAAGGCATCAAGGGATGCAGATGGACAAGGTACCCCATCACCTTCCCTGTAGCTGGCATCCAGGTGAGGTGCAGAGAGCTGTGGCTGTGCTCAGTGACATGCAGATCTTGGGGGCCAGTGATCTTCTCAGCTGTAAAAAGAGAGAAGAAAGGCTTTTGTTTTGGACAGTGTTGTACGTGTGCAAGCTGATCATGGATGGAGTCAACACGTTCAACGCAGAGAAAGTCTTGGTTATAGATGACACTTATTTAGGTTGGGAGCACAGGGGCACTGGGATCTGTTTCCAGGCCAAAGACACACAACCAGGTTTTGTTTTGGCAAATGGCTTGACAGCACAAGGAGGGAAAACAAAACTGGCTCTGGCTACGTTCCTTCTGTGAATACCTGCTTAATGCATAGGGCATCAGCTCTTCCTGCCTTTCTCCTTACTGGCACCAGAGAAGAGTACCAGAAAGCTTGAACTCTACATGAAATGTCACAGGAAGCCCTGAAGAGCTACAGAACCACAGAGAAAGCAAAAGAAGACCCTTAAAGGACTTGGACGAAGTTCTTCCAGGCTCTGACCCAAGTATTTAACTCATCTTCTCATGAGTTTTGTGTGCCAAGAGGTGAGCACGAATCTGTTGCCGTCAACTCCAGATTCCCTGCAACATCAATATCCCCTTAGGGGGCAGACTGAAATCTCTTTGTAGATCTCTTTGGCTGCTCTTTGCATCTTCTGTAAGGAATTAAGTTCTGCTGGACAGGGCCTTGAGCAGCCTGCTCTAGTGGAAGGTGTCCCTGCTCATGGCAGGGGTCTGGAACTGGATGATCTTAAGGCCCTTTCCAACCCAAACCATTCTATGGCTCTGAGACCCTGAACTGTGCTGCTGCATTTAACCACAAGCAGCCCATCACGAAAGCCCCCAAGAGGCATAAATGCTGCCTCAGCCCATTGCTGCTCTTTTTGTTTGAACAATCAGCAAGACTTTCAGAAACCGGTATCACGAGACAAACCATTGAGATGCAGACACAAACACACAGGGCTACCCAGGCAACAGATGCTTCATGAGCTGGCTGCTCTTCTAGAGTCATCCAACCCCTAAAGCTCCCATGTGATTCTTCATAGAAGCATGGAATGGTTTGGGTTGGAGCAACTTTAAAGCTCCTCCAGTTCCAATCCCCAGCCACGGGCAGGGACACCTTCTACTACAGCAGCTTGCTCCAAGCTCTGCCCAACCTGGCCTTGAACACTGCCAGGGATGGGGCAGCCACAGCTTCTCTGGGCACCCTGTGCCAGCGCCTCAGCACCCTCACAGGGAAGAGCTTCTGCCTTATCTGTAACCTGAACATCCCCTGTTTCAGTTTGAACCCATCACCCCTTCTCCTACCACTGCAGTCCCTGATGAAGAGCCCCTCTCCAGCATCCTTGTAGCCCCCTTCAGACACTGGAAGCTGCTCTGAGGTCTCCACGCAGCCTTCTCTTCTCCAGGCTCAAGAGCCCCCATGCTTTCAGCCTGTGTCCATCCGGGAGCTGCTCCAGCCCCTGATCATCCTTGTGGCCTCCCCTGGACTTGCCTCAACAGCTGCATGCAGGTTTTGTACTCTTCTTCATTGCTGTGTCCCTGATCAATCCCCTATGGGCACACAGCAGGACAGAGGATCATTTGCTGGGTGCAGATGGATGGCAGTCCAAAGGTCTTTGTTACTCAAGGCTTTTGGTTTCTTCATCTTTCTTCATGTCCCTTGACCCTGAGCTCCTGAAGACTTAACCAATCTGGTTACTGCAGAAAAATGATGACTGGGCTCTTACTGAATCGTAGAATCAACCAGATTGGAAAAGACCTTCAAGGTCATCAAGTCCAACCATTACTCCACAGCTTCCAAGACCACCACTAACCCATGGCAGTGAGTTTGGTGTGAATTGTACCCAGCTGGGAAAATAAAAACACTTTCCCTTGACAAAAATGGGAGGCAATGATTTAAATTGTCCTTCCTAAAGCTCTCTATTGAGCTCTCCCCATCAGGGTGTCTTAGAGGCACCTTCAGCTGCTAATAGCAGATCACAAGCTCTTTTCCCAACTGCCAATTCCATTTTGGATTTACCTTTTTTCTGTAGCTTGGACCTTGATCTCCCTGTTCCCCTAGAAGGATTTGGAATAGAAGCAACGCCAGCCCTTGGCTCTGAGCTCAGAACTGGTGTAAAGCATCCAAAAGCTTCTCAGAGTAACCACAACCTGTAAATCCCAATAACGGCTCAATAAGGTGGAGAAGACCAACCACCAGCCCTCCCAAAATCATAGAACCATAGAATCATTAAGGCTGAAAAAGACCTTTAAGATCATCGAGTCCAACCACGAACCTAGTACTGCCAAGGACAAATCACTGAAATCACCCCAAATCACCCATTTCTTGGAGCTTCCCAAAGCAATTCAGCTTTTATGCGAGACCTGTGTTTTTGGCCCTGATCTGGAAAACATGCACAAAATGCCGTGGATATGAAAGAGACCTTTGCTGCCTTCCTCTCCATATCCCAAATCCCTAGAGAACCTCCTCCAATTGTGCTTGGCCTCTGAGGGTCTTGCTCACCATGTACATGCTCCTGCCCTCATCTGCACCCGGGGATAATGAGAGGAAAGACAACAAGCAGGAGGTCCATGGATTAAGAAGGACAGGATGGCTCCCTTTCTCTGTAAAGGGGCAACCATCAAACCACAGAATCACTTAGTTTGGAAAAGACCTGTAAGATCAGGGACTGTAGCGATAGGACAAGGGGTGATGGGTTCAAACTGAAACAGGGCAAGTTCAGGTTGGAGATAAGGAAGAAGTTCTTTCCTGTGAGGGTGGGTGCTGAGGTGCTGGCACAGGGTGCCCAGAGAAGCTGTGGGTGCCCCATCCCTGGCAGTGTTCAAGGCCAGGTTGGACACGGGCTTTGAGCAACCTGCTCTAGTGGAAGGTGCCCCTGCCCATGGCAGGGGGTTGGAACTGGATGAGCTTCAAGGTCCCTTCCAACCCAAACCAGTCTGGGATTCTATGATCATCAAGTCCAACCATTACCCCAGGAAAACCAAAGCCCATTCTGTGAGATGCTGAGCCAGGAGCTCAGCACCCTTCCAGCTTGGCAATGAACCCTAAGAGTGTTTGCTGCTTGGATGTGGTACCTGAAGCTGTCAGTGGAAACATGTGATGTTAAGCATATTTGGATTGGTACCTTCTGGAGAGAACACCAGCACAGACAGCTCTATTAATCACAGGGGGATATGACTTGACTTGAAATTTTCCAGGCACCTCCCGAATTACCTCGTTCCATCAATCACAGGTTTGCCAGAGACATCTGTAAATGGTGATTTATTGCCCTGTTCCCAACTTGGAATTAAAGAGCATTATCGTCAAGTATATTGGCTTAATTGATGGACAGGAACTTAATGAAGTTAATTTTGTAGCTGACACCAAAGCTTTCATTAACTCCTTGGTGAATTGACTGAGCTTAGCCCAGGTGCATTTACACCTTCAAAATCTGGAGGCTTCTTGCTGCAGAACAATATGAAAAGGGGGGATCCACTGGCTCATACCCAGCCTCAGGACAGTCCTGGGAACTCTGGATCAGCTCTGTAGGACGCTCACAAGGAGCTTCCCCATCCTGAGGCTAGAGATAAGCCATGGATCATGCTGTAACTCTATGAGGCTCTTCTCTGGGGTCCTTCTGCCTTTTGGCTCTGGTATCTCCTCCCCAAAAGCTCTTATGAGCTTCTCAGGGAGGAAATGAACCTTTGTACCATCTCTAAACAGTAGCAGGAGGCTTCAAGGCTTCCTTGATGTCTTTACTCTTGTATCCTCTGTGTGGT
The DNA here is from genome assembly GCA_028858755.1 of Ara ararauna. Lineage (NCBI taxonomy): Eukaryota > Metazoa > Chordata > Aves > Psittaciformes > Psittacidae > Ara > Ara ararauna. The sequence goes on from CM054376.1 coordinate 162,575,341, forward strand.
GGCTTGTACCAGGCCTTGGAGATCAGAAGAGGAGTCAGGAGGGGACACATTTTCCCTTTCTCCCCCCCTTCCTCTGGAGCAGCTGAGGTGGAACAGTATTAAAGGCAGGACACTGAGCAGAGCCCTGACTTCCCCACAAACCCTGCTGCAGCAAGTCAGGTCCTGCCTGCCTTTTGGGGCCAGCTGAGATGCGCTGTTAGCCAAATGATCCCAAACTAAAAGCACCCTATGCAGAAGTTAAAGGCATCAGCACTCCAGCATCCGTGTGTATGTATCCACGACACGAGCAGAAAGAGCTGCTTGGAAAAGGTCTTTTTCTTTCTGATGTGTCTCAGCATCACCCCTAGATGCAGTATTCAGGGTAACCCACTTGTCACTTACCTTCATGGATGGCCACAGCTCTGTACAGCACCACAGCCACTGCCAGGACAAGGATCTGGGCATACATTTTCCTTTTCCTTAGGAAGAAGTTCCTTCTTGGCTCCTGGAGTCAGAACACAGCCTGGGGAGTCATTCATCTGCAGGAGAAAAGAGGCTTTAAGACAAGCCACCTGAATATGATGATCCCATTTGCCTACAGAGGGCAACGAAGGCAACACTCCTGCTATAAAGGCTCATCTTGGCTTAGACTATAGGCACTGAAGTTCATTAACCCACTAATTCCTCCATCCTTTTGCTGATGCTACAGGGGAGAACTCAGCTTTGCTCCACAGCACCTTTCCCTAACAGCACCTTTCTTCAGGCAACAACCACCTCAATGTGAATACTAGCGGTGTGAGGGAAGAGGGAAGCATCTGCTGCCTCAGTGATGCAGGAAGGAAGGATCATCACTGCAGACAGCAATCACTGCACTCAAGTCTTTATTACCCTGTTCGGCAACTAACCTTCAATTTCCTAAATCCAGGATTAACTGCCTTGTACCTGCTCCCCCTGGAAATCCACCAAACCATCATGGAGCAAAGGGGGCTGAAAGCTCTGGTTGTCACCTATGGATGGTTTAGTGACCTCCCCAGATTGCTATATAAGTCTCTCTCTGAAAAGAAGGGACTACTCTCCTTGAAGCAACAACAGTAACAGAAGAAGCATTGCCAGAAGGGGCTTTATCCTTTTTTAACGGGCATTAAAATGTTCTTCTCCTGCTCTGAGCTTCCCCTGCTCACCTTGGGCCGAGCACATTGCCCAGGGAGACACAGACTGCTTCCAGGTTGGAAATTACAGATGTGAGGAGAAGAGGAGCTTAATGACTTCATCCAACCTAGCTCTTTGCCAGGGTTGGGTTACTCCTTCCAGTTAACAACATGCAACCTCGAAATCACACTGTGTTGTGATCAGATCCTCTTTGGAAAACAAGGCTGAGTTCCTGTGCACAGCTTGGAGTAGCCCCATCTAAATGAATCCCCAAAGAAATAAGGGGAGCCTGTGCGCATCTAGTCTGCAGGGGCACCAGCACTGTGGTCACCTTGCCGATCATGGACCTACACCCATCTGAGACTCTCAGGACTTCAGCTCTCTTAATGCCTTTTCTGTTTCCGAGTTTCCCCTCTCTCTTCTCCTAATTGCTGGATGCAGTCAGAATCTCTGCTGTGCACTGGTTAACCTGTGCTATGTCCTTCCCTCGTAACTCCTGTCCAAATCTCAACGTGGTGCTGCAATCAGTGGCTGTGGGGATGGCTTCAAAGCAAAAACAGCCCATTCCCCCCCAAAATGCCAACAAAAACCCCGAACAAACAAACTCAGGCTTTTAAACAACAGGAGTAAACAAGATTCTAGGGAAAAAAGTAGTGGAAAAGTGTGGAGCTGAAGAAAACTAGGTTTTACCTGCACCTCCCTCACAGGAGCTGTATTACAAGCTTTGGGAAGATGACCCCACTGCCCCTCAGATCCCAGCATCCTTCAATACCAACCTGCCAGCATCCCCTTTTCCCTAACCCTAATCCTTCCCAATCCTTTTCCCTAACCCTAATCCTCAACTCCATAGGACAGAGTCTGTCCTGCACCATAGCCATCCATTCATGGAGCAGGAAGGCAGCAAACCCTTTGAATGGGTGTCTGAGCAATGGGTTAAAAGCTCTGATGTTGTTCAATGCTCCAGCATGGAACACTGATGATCTTAAAGGTCTTTTCCATCCTAGTGGATTCTATGATTCTAACTACAGTGAAAAATGCACATTACGAAGGCAATAGGAAAATAGTCACATAAGAAATCAATCTTAGAAGGCTCTGCAGAGGCAAACAGAAAGCACAGCAGCCCCATGCCTTCAGTGAGTAAATGTTAACAGTCACAAAAAGCAAAGATCATGTGGATGCAGAAATGCTGGAGCTCAGAACAGTCACACCTTGAATTCACGTTGCAAAGCTGAGGATGAGGGTTCGAAAGGGGTTTATAATCTGAATGCCACAAACTGAACGCATTTAAGGCAGACATGAACCCGTGTGTGTGGATGCTGAACTTCCGTGTGTTCAATTTTTGAGCATCTTGAGTATTTCTAATGTTTATTACGTGCATCTTACAAAGGATAGTTAGAGCTGGGCTCTACCTCCCAGTAGTGGGCTGCAAATGCTTGCTTACGGTGAAAATCCACCCAGCTCCTGGTGCTGCACCGGCAGCGCGGGTCCTTAATGGATGACTGCAGCACATCCGTGCTACAGATGATCCCAAATTCAAGGGTGCTGTTTTCTGAATAGAAAATGAGTCTCTTGTTTTTCCCCTTAGAATCACAGAATGGTTTGAGCTGGAAGGGACCTTAAAGCTCATCCAGTTCCAACCCCTGCCACAGGCAGGGACACCTTCTACTAGAGCAGCTTGCTCCAAGCCCCTGTGTCCAGCTTGGCCTTGAACACTGCCAGGGATGGGGCAGCCACAGCTTCTCTGGGCACCCTGTGCCAGCACCTCAGCACCCTCACAGGGAAGAACTTCTGCCTTATCTTCAACCTGAACTTCCCCTGTTTCACTTTGAACCCATCACCCCTTGTCCTGTCACTACAGTCCCTGATGAAGAGCCCCTCTCCAGCATCCTTGTAGCCCCCTTCAGACACTGGAAGCTGCTCTGAGGTCTCCACGCAGCTTCTCTTCTCCAGGCTCAACAGCCCCAATGCTCTCAGCCTGTCTCCATACAGGAGCTGCTCCAGCCCCTGATGATCCTCATGGCTTCCTCTGGACTTGTTCCAACAGTTCCATGTCCTTCCAATATTGAGGACACCAGAACTGCATACAGTGCTGCAAGTGGGGTCTTACAAGAGCAGAGTAGAGGGGCAGGATCACTTCCCTTGACCTGCTGGTCACACTCCTTTTGATGCTGCCCAGCATACGGTTGGCTTTCTGGACTGTGAGCGCAGAACTTCCTGATTCCTTCCCAAATTCCACTGCATTCAAGTGTTTACCTGGGTATGAAATACCAGCCCCAGATGAGAACATATCCCTAGGTGGGACAGGTATATAAAGTATATAAGCTCTGCAGCTTCCAATACTTGCTCCAACACCTCCCTCCATCCACAGCCCACAGGTGGGCCAAGATCATACTCGGGCTTGCTCCTTCCACTTTTCAGGATATATTTTGGGTATAGCCTCATGTATAAGGTTGATGGAGGACTATCATTTGCTCTACCATTGTTGTCTAACATGGGACAGCTCAGTTCACACCATAGGTACCACCATGATGCTCACTTTATACACAAAAGACAGGTGACCTTCATTCCACCAGCTCTTTGCAGACACTGGCGGCCATCAGCCCCTATCAAAGACCTCTTAAAACCTCTACAGAGATCTTTAGAGAAACCTGGTAGGGGCAGGGAAACGACCCCATAAACCTCAGGGTTTTGCAAGGAATTCCAGCAATCCCCTTGATCTTTTACTGTCCCTGGTTAATAATTTATAGGGACAACTCCTCCGGGTTTTACAGTTCCTTGAACAAATTGCCTCCAAACCCCATAAAGCTGATGGATCACGTTCTCCCTTTACGTCGTCTGGATCAGATGACAGAGCTGGGGGAAGCCTGGCAAGATGCAAGAGGGGAAGAGAAGAAAATCAGGTCTTACACGGTGGTGGTAATGCCAGCAGCTGGGCTGTTCCCCTCCATCTCTTCTTCCTGGGGCATACGTTTGCACTAAACTCTTCTCCCTTTTATTTTCCCAAAAAATTTGGGGATAAATAAATAACCCCTTTGGGATAACTAACCCCTGTCAGCAAGCTGTGTCCAAAAGGGATTTGCAGCCTCATCTGGCTGGTGCCTGCCTCCCATTTGTCTGTGGCTCCAGCTGGATCTCACACATCTGCTGCCCCAGCATCACCCGCACCAGATGCTGCTAAGTCCATTCACCAAATAACTATCCCTGTTGCATACACACACAAGAACTACACTTCAGAGCTGCATCTGGGCATGTAAAGCTTTCCCAGAGGATCCGTGCAGATCCATGTCCCACCACTGTGCCGCACATCGCACAAGCAGACAGCTCCTCTGCCTCACAACCTAGCAAGATCTTGGCAAAATCAGCTAAATCTGACATAGGGAAGCAGGTCTCAAGTGTGTTCATACAAGTCTCCTGAAAGCAGCCAGCTGGGCTGGGTAAACATCCTGTTTGCAGCTCTCTCTGAAACACTGCAGGCTGAGCACAGTCCTTTATTAGCCAGCAGAGAACCCACAGGGGCACCTCCTTATGAACGCTCCAGCTGAAGCCAAGGCTTCAGCTACATCTCACCTTGCTATACCCAGCACTCCAGGGCTCCTGTTCATGGAGCAATCCCAGGCTCCATCACAAAATAAGACCAGGTGTAAGGCTGGATATAAGGCAGAAGCTGTTCCCTGTGAGGGTGCTGAGGCGCTGGCACAGGGTGCCCAGAGAAGCTGTGGCTGCCCCATCCCTGGCAGTGTTGAAGGCCAGGTTGGACACAGGGGCTTGGAGCAAGCTGCTCTAGTGGAAGGTGTCCCTCCCTGCAGCAGTGGTTGGAACTGGATGAGCTTTAAGGTCCCTTCCAACACAAACCAGTCTGGGATTCCATGATAAACCCTATGGAGACAGATTCCAGCAGCCCTGCAAAGATCTATAATTGAAACTTAGAGATTGGCCTGAATGGAGAATCAGTGGGAGCTTCAGGATGTGGAAGCACCAGAGAGACTGGCAGAAGGGTATGGAGATGGTCCAGGTATTGATGGTACCAGCATTTAGAGATCACTGAGATCCCAGCATATCTACATGTAATTTTGCACGGTATTTAGATGTGGAAAATCAGGGCACAGACTGCACTGATCGACACAAAGGACACATTCAAACCATTAAATTTTGGTGGCAAGATGAAGAATAAAACCAAGGGCTTGAGGCTTAAAACACCAGCAAAAATGCAACTGACGTTCATAGAAACGGAGTGCAAAGATCACAACTGTCAGATCCAAAATGGTACCAAAAGCAGCACGTTGTCACCAATGTAAGGAAAATCCAGGAGACAGGATGCAGATGCAATAGCTGCCTTCAATTAGAGGGTCTGTCCAAGGAAACGCGTTCACAATTTGCTGCCAAGGAAATGCTGGTTCCCTCCTTTCGCTCTGAAACGTTCCCATGGAAAAGCCTGGTCAGCGCATCTCTGCAGCCCCTCTCCTGGGATTAGGCACCAGGGGATTTAAAGCCATTTTCAAACCTCAAGGACAATGGTAGATTTGGAGGGCAGAAAAAGCCTGGTTAAACACGGGTTGTTTCTGGCTTGATAGAAATAGGCCTCAGGGATTCAAAAGTTGAGAGTCTCCTTTTTAATGGAGTTAATAGATTTTTATGGTAATTGATTTCTCTCTAAATCCCTTGAATACAAAGTTTAAGCTGTTTCCAAAGAAACATGAATGCATTGACTTGTTGGCAGCTGGAGGCACACTCCTGAAACACATGGTGCTCTCCAGGAACATCCAGAGCGGATGACCTGCAGGGAGGAGATGGTCCCTTTGCAAGCAGAGGTGCAAATGATACCAAAAGCAAGAGTTCAAATCAAGCCCAAAAGGGCTGAGATTTTCCCTTGTCTTCCTGAAAGCCCCTTGGACACCTTCTCTCAGGATTATGCCAACACAGTCATAGAACCACAGAAACATAGAATGGTTTGGGTTGGAAAGGACCTTAAGATCACCCAGTTCCAACCCCCTGCCATGGGCAGGGATGCCTCACACTAAACCATGTCACCCGAGGCTCTGTCCAACCTGGCCTTGAACACTGCCAGGGATGGGGCAGCCACAGCTTCTCTGGGCACCCTGTGCCAGCGCCTCAGCACCCTCACAGGGAAGAGCTTCTTCCTTATATCCAACCTGAACTTCCCCTGTTTCAGTTTTAACCCATCACCCCTTGTCCTATCGCTACAGTTCCTGATGAAGAGAAACGGCTGTGTTGGTTGCATGTGCTTTTTAAGCCAAAGCTTGAATGCTTATCCAGCATCATCTTGGGTCAAGGTGTGCCCAAAATGAACAAGGGTTTGGGTGTCCTTCATGCAGAAGCATGCCCAAACAGCAGAAGCTGGTGGTGCTGGTGCAAAGGGAGGCAGCTCTGATGGCCAATAGCCCTCTTTGAAGATCCAACAAACACCACATCCTCAGAGATGCAGCTCCCCTTCCACTTCTCATTGATGCATCAATTCACCTTGCTCTCCTGATGGACCTTTCTCAGCTCCAGGCAATCCTGCCATGAAATACAAGGATTTTAAAGCAAGGAAACCTTTCCAAAGAGCATTCTTACTGCATTCTCCAGCGTGAAGCCCGGTTAAACAGCAGTGTCAGCAATGAGAAGAAATCGTTGCTCCTTGCAGAAGGGGTGAATGATTCCCCTCCCTCTCCTTGAGCAAGAGCTTTGAGAAAGTGTTTTGTTGGGTGTTTCTTTGTTCCTTTTTTAATAAATCCCATTGATTTGCTGATTTAAATGGCCTGCACTGTGCAGTAATGTTTAACAGAGATGATGGGGGGTAAATCTGGTGAGGCTGCTCACTAAAAGATGAAGTGATACCCAGAGGAATCCTGTTTTCCACTTGGTACCCAGCTGAGAGTGCCTGGTTTGTTCAAAGGCAGTGACTCACAAGGGCTGCTGGCTTCCCAGTCCCACCAGCACAAGGCTTAGACCCCAGAGCTGTTGCTTCCCATTGGAAATGTGGTGGGGAGATGGGGACCATGTATAAAAGCAGCTGAACTAACATTTCAATAGGTCTCCTTAGAGCACAGCAAGGGTTGGCTATGGCTTTCTTCCAGGGTGGGAGACATGGTGTGGGGTGGTTTGTGCCCATCTTCTTCTCATCCATTGGGCTCCAATATCCTACTGCACAGCTTCTGAAGTGTTCATATTGGAGACACACAACAAGGAGCAAAGCACAGGTTCGGATTTGCTCAGATCTGATGGAAACAGCCAGTTAAGGGCAAAACTTCATGGAGGAGAGGACTCCTTGGGATTTGGGCCATTCCCCACTGGGGAGAGGGCAACAAGGCCAATGGAAAGGTGATAAATAGCTGGAAATAACTGGCAGGTTCTCTTCCCCCAGCATGGGGCAACTTGCAGAGTCATGTCCAGTTGGGGCTGGTTTTGCCACCTTCCTCCTCCTGCAGAAGTTATCCAAGCAGCATCCGGGAGCATTGGATGGAGCGTTGCAGCTTAGAAGCACCAAGGGGAAAAGCACAGAAATACCTTATGAGTGCTGTAAATGAAAGCTGGACCCTCCTCTCCTTTCCTCCACACCACGGTGTCTCCCTGCATGTCAGGCTTTCACATTAACAATAGGAAAAATACCTTCTTTGCTAAACTTGGAAAACTTTCCAAACTGAAAGTTACAGTTGGATGGTGGTTGAGAAGATCACCTCCTGGAAGTCTCTTCCTTCCTCTCCCAGAGACCCAGTTTTGGGGGGGATTGATGGTTTTGCTTGGAAACAGCAAAGAAGGGTTTGCTGCTCACCCTTAATCTCTCCTTGAAAGCAATGCCAAGAGCACAGTGAAGGTTTGAGGTGGGTAACTCTGAAGGAGGGTTTTCACTGCTCATCAGAGGTCTACATGGAACAAATGGCTCTGCTGCAACCCCATGGGCCTCCCCACTGGGCTTCGGATCCTAATACAGCCTTTGATAGCATCCCCTGGACATCCACAAGCTGAGAAGCATGATGTGAATCCTACTTAAAAATGAGTGATACACTTGGAAGGGAAAAAGCTGAAAGAGAAGCAAGTGATGGTGGTTAAACAGTCCCCGGGTACATTCCCAGATGTGGGGAACACCCCAAAACCAACTGCAGCTTCTTCTGCTGCCTCCATCCAGTTTAATGCTCAGCTTTGAAACAAGCCACCCTGCTTTTGGCTGTGAGGTGATGGAAGATCCCTCAGCATGTGTGGCATGGAGACAGGAGCTGCTCATTGAACGGATATCACAGTTTTAAGGGTATTTGTGGGGTTTTCACACTGTTGCTGTCGGGGCATTCACGAGATGATGCTTCTGTCTTCCCATAAAGAAGATGAAAAGTCCCATGGTATTATGTATTGATGGAGTCAAAGACAATGCTTCCAGACAAGGAGATCAATAGATGGTGGGAGGGATGCTGGTGGAAAAAAAAGGCTTAGGAAGTCAACTGATGAAGGGATCGACTGCTGGGCTGGCAGCCAGGCAGCATTCCTCAGGTTACTCACTTAGGCTGGATCTTTTCCACCTTATTCACATTGCAAAGTGCTCCTGAGCAGGACTGAGGGGACTGGGAGCTGGGACAAAGAAAACACAGATCCCAGCCTGAGGTCCCGCATCCCCCTCGGGAGGGTCTTGGTTTTGTGGCTGGATAAATTCCACAAGCACATCCCTGTTGCCTCTGGGCTGATGCCATTTCACTGTCTTCAGGCTATTCAATTCCATCTTGCTGGAACAAGGACCATGTAGGAGCAAGCAAGGGAAGAAGGGCTTGTGCATGGGACTTGCACGTCCCATCTTCTGCTCAGCACCCGTTGCAGGCAGCCTAACGCTGCCAATCTACTCTTCCAACCCCATCCAACCTCACAGACACGCTCCAGGACCTACAACCTAAATCTACACCCTGATCAGGAGCCAACCTCAGTGGGGTACCACAAACCCACCATAACAGATGACCCCTACAGACTATGTTTGACAAAGCCTCCAAGGATGAGGATGGGCCCTGGATGTGCCCTGCTGTCTCTTGACATGGTCACAATGCAAGTACCAGCTGCCCTTGTGTTAACAGTCCCTGCTGGGATGGAACCATCATGAATCTCAGCTTCAGTTTCTATTAAGCAAGTGAAACCTTTCCCAATTGCACCTTCCCATGTTTCCCTGGCATTTGCATCCTGCTGAGATGGTGCCACTAGATTTACATCTTGATTTGGACTATTTTGGTCTCCCAGGTCTCAGGTTCAGCACTGGCTGAGTGGCTGGGGCATTGAAGCAAGTGTGCTGTGACAGGCTGACATCTCCCTGATCATACAGCACTGGCATAACTTGCCATTTTTACTATATACCATTATTTTTACCTCTCTACAAACTTGCTGTTCAGTGCAATCATATTTTATACCCACTATAAACTGGTGTTAATGGTTGAGAAATTGAGAACTGGCTCCCTGTATCCATCTACATAGGGTTTTATGGACCAACTGTCTATCCTGTTCAGCAGGATGCTCCAATCAAAGCTCCTGTGGATGCAGCTAAACTCAGTTTGGACACTCCTCTCTATTCCTCCCACTCTCCCAGAAGTTGCTGCTGGGTCTGTGCTCACCCAAGACACAGGAAAGGAGGATTTATGGGCAGTGAATTGGAAAGAGGCACCCACTTCCCAGGCAGGGCAAGAGCAACCAGTCCACGAGCTGGAGCCAACCAGCAGGGTCTATGGAAGGACTTAAGCCCACATCTCTCATTTTTCACATGCATTTCTTTACTGCCTTCCTTCCACTCGAAGGTGATCCTGAAATGAACCCATCACCCACCTTTCACCTGCACTATCTCCTGGTGCTGCAGCAAGCTCAAAACGTCATTTATTCCAGCAAACAGTCACACTCACCCATCCTTCCCCAGCTTTCCCATTTACACTGACCTCTGCTCCCTGTTTGAGCAGCCCTGGTCCCTGACAGCCATGAAATGGTCTCCCTAGGGGAAGTTCTATTCCAAAGCACAGGCATGAAAGGTCCCCAGATCTTAGCTCTGGCTCCCTCCAGCAGTGGTTGCAGGTCTGCTCCCTACCATGGCAGGGTGACCTTTCCTATGGGAAAGGGGACAGCATGAACAGGAGCAAGGGTCCAGGTAGCCAGACAAAGGAGTTGGAGATGCCCTGCTGCTTTTCTTCTCTTTTTCCCTTATCCATTATCAGGGCCAGAGGAACAAATCGGGGGGGGGGGGGGGGTGGGGGTGGGGGTGGTGGGGGCACTATTTGAGACAGGGAGATCTGAGGATTGCTGAAACATAAGCAGTGTTTGGGAAAGCTGGGTGGAAAAGGCAGACAAGCTTTCATGCACATAAACCCTCTTCCACTCATGAGCCCCAGTGCACTGATATTTAAGACCAGCGATTGCTGACAGAGCTGCTGTCAGCCCTGGGTAGCTGCTGTTCCAAACAGCTTCTGGAGAGGAGATATCACCCCACCAATTCCCATTGTATAAACCAAGCTGAGGACAGTGCCAGGACCTGCAGGTGGGGACATGGCCTTATATTCATGTGCCAACCTCATATTCACAAACACAGCCTCAAGCACCTCTTGGCCCAATGCATCTCCCCCTCCACAGGATGCTGCTTGGGGCACTGGAATCATTGAATCATATGATCATAGAATGGTGTGGGTTGGAAGGGACCTTCAAAGCTCATCTAGTCCAAACCCCCTGCAATGAACAGGGATATCTTCAACTAGATTCAGGAGAAGAGATGTCTGCAAAGCACTGGGGAGCCCAAACAGCATCATCCATCCTGTTTCTGCTCCTCCTGATCCATGCCGTGAAGTGATTTCTGCAGACTCCATCACTTTATTAGAGCCACAAAGACTCTGCAGACACCCCATGAATCATCTGCCTGGTGGCCAATTTTCTCCCCTCCCCGGAAGAAAGGCACTTTCTTGTAATCCCTGATTGCAAGCAGAAATCACATTATTTTGGGCCTACGATGGAGAGCAGCCAACTGGAATTGGTAATCACTGCTGCTCCCTGCGAGACATCATGTCAGCATCTACAGGGCGAGGGTGGGGGGGCTGATGCGGAAGGATCTCAGTCACCATAACCACTACTGAGGCAGGAAAACCTGGGTTGTGTGACTTAATGCTGGGTCAGTAAAGACCCTCAAATCAGGAGCTACACACATGTGGTTGCACCCAACCAATCACTGCATTCACTGCAAAGCTCCATTAGTCTGGGCCAGATGTAGGAAAGCAGAATCTCGCCCTTGAAATCATCCTTCTTCCCCAGACAGGACTGGTCCCAGACCATCCCCTTCTGCTGCTTCTCCCATAAACCACTGAAATATCCATCCTGTCTGGAGTTATAACCAGTCCCAGCGGAGTCTGCTCCATTGCTGTTAAAGCTTTGATCCAGGATCTGCTTTCAGCACTTGCTATTCACCACCATCCACCTCTCACAATCCAACTGAACAAGATTAGAGGAAAACTAACTCCTTATTAAGGAATAGCTCCTTATTCCACTGGTGGGAAATTCACTGGGGCCGGATTCTGCCCATTGCAATGCTCAGACCTCATGTGCGCATCAAAGGAAGCAACAGGAGCCCAGTTCCTCCCAGAACACATCAAACCCCCCCAGACCAACCGACCATGTGCTGCACACAACAGCACTTCACCACCTCTCCCTGCCTCCACAACCAGCTGATGCCCCTGAGCCACCCCCCATCATGGGAAGTGCAAATTCACCCCAAAATCTATATTTCAGACAAGCTGGGGGCATCTCAGACACTTCTGAAACAGCAGCGAGGGGTTTGTGCCATGCATGGGGAAGCTGGGAGGCTTTCCGCATCCTCCTCATCACCCCCATCCTGTTCTCACGCCTTTGATGCCACGGTTCATTTCACTGCAACCCGAGAACGGGGAGAGCACAAACGCACACACCAGAGCATAGAAAACCCAATAACAGGGCAGATGGACACACAGACAGCAAGGGGCAGACAGACAGCGCTGCTTACCTGGGCCACACCACTGTGCGTTGGCTTCTCCCTATGGATGAGGGGGTCCAACAGCCCCAGGAACAGGCATCAGCATCAGCCGGGCTGCAGTGAAACTCTCTGCACGCTTGGAAGAAGAAGTTATGAGGCAGGAGGAGGGGCTGCTCCGGGCAGTCCCCCCCTTCCACCTCCGATTCCTTCTCCGAGGGCCGGCAGCTGGGATGGAAGCAGTGGAGGGGAGGCTGGGATAGGGGATGCCACCCCATAGGAATGCTGGAGTGAAGAGGAGGGGAGGGAAAACACAAATCCTCACCTTGTGGGCACAAAACAGTAATAAAATAACTGGGATGTTTGCAGAGGAAGGGGCCAGTGTGGGGAAAAGGTTGGGAGGAGCGGAGGGAAAGTCTCTATTTCCAGGAGGTCAAAGAGCTCAGGTTGATATTCAGCACCAGCAGAGGAAGGGAAATGCCAGAAGTAGGGTGCAAAACTGATATATGGGTCTGATTCAGGGGTCTGACATTGCTGGGAGGGTATGGAGGGGCCTGAGTCCAGATACCTCAAAGTAAATCGTGATTGCACTTTATCTGTCTCATCTCACAACAGCAAAGGGCTTTTTAGAGATGGTCTCTTAGATGGATGTTAGCAGTGATATTAAGAAACTGAGGGACAGGGTGGTGAAGGGGATGCAGGTGTATTTGGTAGGCAAACCCATTTGGATACATGGGAAATGACCCCATAATATTTACCATATATGAGAAATGACCCCAAATAGGACACAAGTGCCACATGGGGATGGTGGAGTGACCACAAAGCTCTAGATGAGATGGGTAGGCTCTTTTTGCAGGGCTAAGAATGGGTAAGACTGGAAGATGAAGCCCCCTACTACTAGGAAGGAGATCAGCGCCAAAGAGGGTCTAAGGAATACATCCATCACATCACCTTCATGGAGCATAAGGGACCCCCATCCACAACCACCTCCCACATCTATTAAAGCCAGATACACCCCACGGGAGACTGACAGTGAGGTGAAACCCCCTTCAGCTACCCCTTGAGCTTACACCACACAAACTGAGGAGATTTCAGCTCAGGAAAAGACCCAACAGAAGAACCAGGGATTCCACATCCCCAAATCCTGATTTTGGTGCTCAAAACAGGGGCTGTTCCCCACACCATCAGTTGTTTTGCAGTGTCAGGGGTCCTGAGAACTCCAGATCCAATGAAGAACAGGTCACATCGCAGTAGGTCCTATCCATCCCAGCCTCTGGCCAAGTGATAATGAACAGGCCAAAGACAAAAGGGAAGAGTGAAAGACAAGAGCCCCCAGGGCAAGCAGGAACACACTGGGTTGAGATGCAAAGCAGGAGGGAATCCCAGCCCCATCCTGACCCTGGAGATCCAGGTGAAGCCAAAGGGGATGGGGAGATGAAGAGGATGTACAAAGTGTCCTCAGGGCTCCACGTTTTATTATTGCTTCTGGGACCATCCCAGCCTCATCAGTAAATAAGTGTACCCCCAGATGGCTGCTACAAGACATAAATCAGTGTCTGCTTCCAGGTGTGTAGGTTTAACAGTAAAGATAGAGCAGAGCAGCTCTTCCCATCCCTCCCCACCAGCTTGAGCCCACAGGGCAAACACTTAGACTGATGATTTCCCACTCCAGCAAAGTATCCCAGGAGTTAACTGCTTCCTGACCATATATACTCACATTTTCTTCCCTCTACTCAGACCATTCCTGGCTGAAAACATCACCCAAAGCTCTCCAGGATTTAAGCAGTAGGATTGCCTACAGATCCCAGGCTTCAGAGGAGCACTCCTTAAGGCTCAGGCTTAACAACTGAATCTAATTGAACCATATAAAGCTCCCTAAAGCCCTGAATGCCTCGTTATCAGGCTGAATAGGCTTAATTGCAATTGTATCTGCATTCAGCAATTGAATCTTTTCACAAGCCCTGAGTGGGGCAATCAGGAGATGCTTGTGCCATGCAGCTCAAGTGCATTTCCAGCAGAGCAGGGCTGCAATTGCCATTTGGAGGTGCCCAAAGCTATGGCAGAAGTTGTGGTTTTAATCCAGGTCCATTGGAGTTCCCCTTGGGCATATGTGGCTTCTTGCTGTATTCAGTAGAAATACAGGAAGCAACCCAATGGGTTCTCTTGTGCTTTTCCATGTCCAGGGTCACTAATGACAAGGCAGTTTGCAGCATGATGGGGGTCAATCTCACCTACAACCCACACCAAGAGTCACAGTGATGATGAGCCTGACTGTCCTATGTGCCCAGACCTTCTGGTTGGCTTCTCAGTGCCTAAAGGGGCTACATGAAACCTGAAGAGGGGCTTTGGACAGGGAAATTTGCCCTTGCCTGTAGGGACAGGCCAAGGGGAATGGCTTTAACCTGCCAGAGGGGAGACTGAGATGAGCTCTAAGGCAGAAGTTCTTCCCTGTGAGGGTGCTGAGGCGCTGGCACAGGGTGCCCAGAGAAGCTGTGGCTGCCCCATCCCTGGCAGTGTTGAAGGCCAGGTTGGACACAGGGGCTTGGAGCAAGCTGCTCTAGTGGAAGGTGTCCCTGCCCATGGCAGGAGCTGGAACTGGAGGAGCTTTAAGGTCCCTTCCAACACAAACCATTTTATGATTCTATGATAAATCGTTAACACCTGATTATCTATGTGGTACGTAAGTGTGTTAGCTGGGGTGGCAGAGCAGTGCTTGCTCAGTTATTAACCCAGCACAGCACTGTGTCAGCACAGCTGAAATTTCCCATTCTCAAGCCTAATATACTTGGCACTGGCTCAGGGATACCTACAGGCACCCGCATCATGACCACATCCAGCTCCTCTGTCCTAATTGGCAAGGATGACCACACTGAGCAATGAGAAGAAACCGAAGGTATCCAGCATCTCCATCTCAGTGTGGGGCTGTAGAGATGGGGGCCATTCAGCTGCTAACTTGTTTGTGTGATGGGCCACCCTTCCCCGGGGAACTGTTCTCAGTTTATGTAGTAGCTTTATATTCAGTTGTTGAGCAGTAGATGCGAACACCTGGAGCTGAACAACACTGTATGTTGTTACCAAACCCTAGAGCCAAACAGCCTCCATCAAAGGGATGGAGCAGGGGTGAGGAATGAAATTGGTTCTTTAATTGTCAACCAAGAAAAGGGGGGAATATCAAACAAGGCCAAGTGCAAATCATAGAAATAAACTGTGCTGAAGCATATTTGGGACCTTTCCAAGAGAGGCTTCTCAGCTACTCAAGCAATCAGCAATATTTTAAAGCAATCAAGGGAGAGTAAGGGAAGGCAAACAAAGAGGAGCATTCATGGGCAGTCGTCACTCGCCTCAATGCCAACCTTCCTGGAGGGGAAAGACTTTCCATTTTCCAAACTTCAGGCTTAATATTTAGCAAAATGTCTTGGTCTCAACACATAATTCATCAGATACAAGCTGGGAGAGATTCAGCAGTGTTTGCTGATCCCCAACCACCTCTGCCTTGAGAAACCATTGACAGGAAAACAGCCCTTGCTGTTCATGCCCTTGTCCTTCATTAGCCTGAGGCCTAGAAAGCAGAGATGGGGTGGGTACAGAGACACAGCAGAGCCCTCATGGGGCTGAGAGGTTGGATATGGTCCCTGGAGGCAAACAAGAGCTTGAATAAAGATGCTACATGAGGTCTCATTCAGACCACTTGTGCCATGATGGTTCTTATCACTCCCACTCCAAGATGAATGCTCTCATTTGATAAGCCCAGCCCCAAAATCACTGAAGCCACCTTTCCTCTTGTCCAAAATAAGGTTCCCAGTTGTTTTCCTTGTTGAATTTTCCCATTCTGCCATCACCCTTGCAGACCTCTCCTTTCCTTTCCTATTTATCCATTTATCTGCCATTTCACTCTTCCTGTATGAAGGTTCTGGACAGCTTCATTTCTTTGGCCTTTCCCTCCCCTTCTCTAACTTCCTTTTCCCAGCTTCCCAGGGCACTTTGACATCTCCATCCAACTGCAGAGCCCTCCAGAAGGTCCACCCTAGTTTAACCTGGTCCTGCGTTCACTGAACTCAGCAGAAATAGTTCCCCAGGGCAAGGCCACTGGTGGCATCCTGAGCTTGATTCAGATGAAAGCAGACTGGCATCTAATGGCACCTGAGATGTCTTTAGCTATCTGGGACATTGACTTAGTCACTCACTTCCTAGTTCTTTGTACTTCTGATCTGTAAGACATACCTAGATGGGAATAAACCTTATTTTACCCTCAACCCCTCTCTCAAGAAGGACCAACAAAAGGTAGGCAGAGGGACATAGCAATGGAGAAAAGCTGACCTTGAAGTCTGCCCCTTTGTGGATGAAGCCTTGTGGGATCATCTCCAAAGCGTGAGGTTGCACTGAGACATGAGGTGACCCCAGACTTCTACAAGAGAACATACTACAAGAGGCACTTAACACTCTATAGACACTCAATACCCTCAACAAAGCTGGCAAGAGGGTTATAGCTGTTATATAGTGACCATGGCCAGTGTAGATGCATCTCAGCTCCCATTCTCTACCTCCGGCAGGTGCAGAAGCTGTTACTTAGAGCCATTCAAAGCTGCTTTCACCAGTCCTCTTTGTCCCCATCCTCTCAGGGGAGCTACTATATGAGAAAATGTTAACCCTTTTCCATCAAAAGCAGTCAGGTCAGCAAAACCCTATTATTTAAGCTAACTAGAACATACTTAATCTCACTAGCCAGCATAACACAGCCAGCAGAAGCAGGTGCCCACAGCTGAGCAGATATGGGTGCTGAAGATGGGATAACTTTACAGATCTTTGATGAATTATGGATGTGGTGGCTTTCCTGAGCCCATGCACAACCTCAGCAGGATGTGTACCTTGTTCCACAACCCCTTGCAGAGTCTGAGAGCCACAGGCAGGGGCTCAAGGGCAGAAACCATTAGATGCTGTGGGAATGAGATAGGGGTTAGACAGATTTTTGGTGTGGGTGAAGGGGTTGCTGAGTGGGAAGCACCAGCTCCTCTCTGTGCCCATCTCCTGCTGGGGTTCGCAGCCAGTTTGGTGGCCACTCCATTGGCACATCACACAGGGATGGAGGGAAAGCATTGGGAAACAGCAGAGCCCATTTTAACCTCCCTGCCCTATCTCAGCTTCGGCAAACCATCTCATTTTGCTGCACCTTGATTTCCCTAGGGGTGGAACAAAGATGATTTTGCTTCCTTCGGATGCACACCAAAGTCTCCTAGTGAAATACACGGGGCTGAAACATGGAGCACTGCTTAGAGAGAACAAAATACACAGACATGCAGGTGTAAATGGGATTACACGAAGTGGGTCCTCCCAACCACTGCAGTTCAAACTGGTTCTCCCTGCAGATACGTTTCACCCTTTCGTTTATTCATTTCCATGCTGAGATTTGCTCATTTTGCAAAGGAAAACACCAGCAGCAAGGGGAAACATTGAACCAGTACCCAGAGAACAGCAGCTCCCCCTTAATGCAGTGATGTGGTTTTGGAGAAGGGGATTGTTTCAGTTCTTTGGAAAAGTAATTAAAGAACAAGAAGGTATGAGGAAACCCTACTTCCAGTTGGCAGCAACGAGATGCATTTGATCTGCAGCGTGAAACCAAGCAGGGCAAGGGAGCACAGATTAGCTAGAGAAAGGCAGAGGTTTGGTATAGGACATTGGTACTTATCAAAGCATGACCCTCATCCTATGCCCTGCGCAGGATATATTGCAAACAATTTCAAATGTTCCCACTCTGTTCTTTATCAGCTTAAAAACAAAGAAAGAGAAATCATATAAATGATCTTTTTTCAACCATTAGTGCTTTTTAAGGTGTTCTAAATACAGGATGACATAAATCTTACAGAAAAAGTGTTTTTTCTCTGTAAGAACCAGAAATAGCTTCTACAGTGCTACAGGGAACCTTTAAACATGCATATTCAGGAAAATGAAGGCAAGACTGTACCATACCATGCAGAAAGAGAGGGCAAATGTCCTGGGAGCTCTGAACCAGTGGATACACCAAAGTGTAGCATCCAGATGCACTGACTTCAGAAGCAGAAGCAGCAGATCTGCATCACTGGCTGCCAGGTTGGGATGTGCTGCTGTCAGGCCCACAGCTAACTGGGGTTACTGATGAGGAGCTGTATTGCAGTTCAGAGATGTGGTCCAAGTGGTGGTATGGAGCTTTCCATCCTCTCCACCTAGAAATATGGTCCAAGATACATGCCCATAGTGGGCAGGTGGCAAAAATACCGTCAGGAATGAAAAGGTGACCTCATTTTGGTAACTGAGGACAAAAGCAGACTGAGCTCTCAATGTCCAAGCCAATCATGTCCTCTCAATGCTCGTAGACTAAGAGGTCCTGGCCTTAGTCTTGATCTGCTCTCCCAGTGGAGCCCTCATAGGATGGCCCCCATGGGAAGCAAAACAACAGATAGAAGGAGAAGTTCAAGAGAATTGGTGATCTTGAGACAGCTATGCAGAAACCAAAGATGCTGCCAGAGTGTGTCATTGTGTTCCAATGGGACTCATCCCATTCCAATAAGGAATCCAGCTCAGGAGCCTAGTTACTGCCAGGACTGCTGCTCATTTTGGGTCCCTCCATCTTAGGGGCAGGAAAAACCTGGGCAAAACTCTGCTGTCAAAATAATGTAACTTTGGTTGCAGAAAAAACATCAGAAGAGTTGGAATATTCAAAGTTTGATCCACATGATAACTTCCATTTGCCATTTCAAAGCACATTTTGGAGTCCAAGAGAGGGAAATCTCTCATTTGTAGATGTTCCCATCCTGAAACCATTGGGATACCTGAAAACATCCTCGTACAGCACAGCAGCACCCAGCACAGAAGCTGTTACAACAGCACTATTTGCAAGTGGTACCTTTGCCCCTTGCTGTACTAAGGTCTTCCTTGCGGAGTTAGGGAATGGAGCCTGATTACTTTCCCACTCAGGTTGGAGACTCAGACCATTTTCCCATCACTGGGAAAGCTGTTTTCTCAGGCTGCTTTGCTCTATGAGCTCATTTCAGTCTGGCAGGCAGAGCCAGCTAGTGTTACACTCCAGGAATGGGTATGATTTGCAATTCAGTGCATTAGGGACCACCGTAATTGCAGAACAGGGTGACCCTTTGCTTCCAATTCAGCAGCAGTTTTTGCCTGCCCTGCTTTTTGTAGCAGTCACGTGCAGCCATTTATGTGATGCATTTGCAGTGACCAAAAAAACATGTTCAAATTTTGCCTCTTTTCACCATTTACTAAATCAAAGAGGAAATAAAGCAAAGAAAAGCCTTCAAAGAGCCCCACTGTGGTTAAGCCTGTAAGTACCTATAAGTTAAGCCTCTAAGTACCAGACAATGAAGTGCAGAGACCCAGCCAAAAACTTCCCCTTGACTCTGCCCATGTTTCTGCAAGCACTGCAGTATTACCTGCTTTAAATATGCACAAATGTCATGTGTTTCAAGCAAAATAGCATTAAATAGCTGTGTGTTGTATAGATGGGGAGATTAAGGGCTTAGCTCCATGAGCAAATTACTGTGGTTTAACAAAACACAACGCACAAGCAGAGAGGAAGCCTTCAAGCAAGAAAATCCTCCTAGGCCAGTATATGTGCAAGGGGAAAAAGTGTTATTTTTAGGAGAGAGGAAGAGGTGTGAAATCATACTGGCCATGGGCAGTGCAGCATCATGCACATGGGAATACATATGGTTATTTAGGCTCAGCTGATGCCCAGCAACTCGTGAAGACACCGTGGGTTTGATGCCTTTGCCTAAAACCAGGCATTTAGTGCTGTATGAGGTGCCACCAGGCGTCAGGAAAAAGGGAGAGCTTTCCTCCTGAAGAGGCTTTTGGAGGCCTGGAGAGATAATCCAGAACCTGAAAATACAGTGAATACTCACATGTTCAGACCACCCATGTCTGGTTCCTGTGGTGCTGGGATCGCTGGCCGCTAATCCTCCCTTCTGGCACGTCCTATACGACCAGCACAGGATGGATCACACGAGTTTGTGATGTTGCTGTGGGCTTCACTTCTCTTTAATTCATCAAAATAAAACCAGAGGAGCCCATGTTGCCAATAAAACCCTTACCATTGGATGTTGAATGTGAATGACAGAGCAGCAGATCAGGATGCTGTGACATGCAAGAGCTTCTGCAGAAAGCAGACCACTGGTGTCCCGACACATACATGTGCATACAGGATCAGTGTCCACAGTCTCTTCACCTAGTGCTATCCCATCCTGTCCCTTGGGAGAGTTTCATATTTTGAGCCATTTGAAGATTTCCCTGCCTGCAAACCAGAGTTTTCCAAAAAAGAAAAGCATATGGAGCATAGCTTCAAACATTTGTTTTTCTTACGGAAGAACGTAATCCATTCAATCCATTCTCCTATCTGATAAAACACGGCCAACTGAAGTCATTTTAAAGCAAATAAATGAAAACGATCCTTTTAGAAAGCAGCCACACAGCACTCTTTCACTTCGCAGCATCTAAACTGCTGAGCCTGATGCTCTGAGGTGTCACAGACCCACCTTCATTTCTGAAAAAGGATGACTTTAAAGATAATCTCATCACCTCTGGTGGCCTGAGCTACACTTCGGGATGTCTGGGAGCCACTAAGACTCAGTTATAGGGCAGAGAAGGAAGGGCACTGGGTATGCTGGGGGTCCCGTTAGGCTCCATCAGCAGAAGTCATCTGAAGAGTTGGTGGGAGAGAATGCAGACACACAGCTCATCATCTGCACATGGTTCTGCTTGCTCTGATGGACAATACAGCACAGCCAAAGGATGGATTGGATGGCACTGTGTGGTAATATCACAGTTTAGGTTGGGAAAGGAGCCCCAGAGGACCAACTGCCTTCTCCAAGCTCAACATTCTCAAAGCATCTTGTCATACATCTCAGCCCCCAACCATCTCCACATCCTCCACTGGGCTCACTCCAGTGTATCAATAACGAACTGTCATGGTTTAAGCCTCTATAACTCACACAGTTTTGCTCACTCACTCCCCCCTCTTTCTTCCCCCCATTCCCGGAGGGATGGGAAGGAGAATCGAAAAGAATGCAACTCCCACAGGCTGAGATAAGAACAGTTTAGTAACTAAAGTATAACACAAATCACTACTGCTACCACCAATAATAATAATGACAAGGCAAATACAAGGAAAGAATACAATCGCTCACCACCTATACCCAGCCCGACCACGCAGTGCACCCCCACCCTTGCGGGTCTCTGCTCTCTCTTTTACATCCTGGGCATGACGTGCTGTGGTATGGAATAGCTCTTTGGTCAGTTTGGGTCAGGTGTCCTGTCTCTGCTTCCTCCCGGCTTCCCCTCCTCCCTGGCACAGCATAAGACTCAGAAAGTCCTTGGTCAAACCAAAACATTACCAAGCAGTAACCGAAACACTGGTGTTATCAGCGCTGTTCCCAGGCTGAAAGTCAAAACCACAGTGCTGCACCAGCTACCAAGAAGGAGAAAAATGACTGCTGCTGCTGAACCCATGACACCTTTCCATACTGGGGAGCCCAAAATTGGTCACTGCACTCCAACTACCACCTCACAAGTGCCAGACAGAGGGAAGGATCTGCTGGAGCTCTTGGCTTTACTCTTAGAAATGCAATCCAAGGTGAAATTAGGCTCATTTGCTTCAAGGACATATTGCTAAGCTCAGCATCCACCCCTCCTTGCTCATTCTGCAGGGTGGGTTTTCAACCTTTTAATGTGTATTTCTTGGAAGGGAGGCATGTGCTGCTGTGTTATATCTCAGCCCAGGGCTCCTCACTCACAGAGATCACATTTACATCAGCTCCTTCCCCTTCGAGCGGCAGATGCTGCCTGCACTTGACAAGCTGCCTATCCATTCCTGTCCCAGGCCAGCTGAAAATCACAGCTTCAAAACTTAATTTGGAGATGCAGGGAGAAATAGGGGAGCTCCTGGGTTTCTTTATGCTTAATGCTGCTCAGCAAGTTCATTTATCTTCCCTGTCAAAGCACACAGCTCAGTAGGACGCAGCCCCTACCATTCCTGCACCTAAAAGGAAAGTGTTAAACATCTGAATATTCCGAGACCAGAGCCCCCTCTTGTTCTAGGATATATGGATGGAAGTGGTGGGAAGTGTCACCCCTCTCACTGTCTTTACATATGGAGGAGGGATGGGAACTGACTCACCAAGAAGCCAGTCCCCACGGGATGGGGAGGGCAGCTGCATTTGCCCTCAAATTCATGTAGTGAATCATAGAATCATAGACTGGTTTGGGTTGGAAAGGACCTTAAGATCATCCAGTTCCAACCCCTTGCCATGGGCAGAGACACCTCATACTTAACCCAGCACCCACAGCTTAGCGCATCCTGACTGCAACCAACAGATGTTGAGGGTGCACATCGGAAGCATGAGCAAACCCCCTCTCAGCAACTTCCACCAGGTTCAACTCCTCATATCCCACTTTTCCTCATCATCACCACCAAAATTCTACCATTCCTTTGCCAAGTTTCGTGGTAATCCCTGCCCAGAGCTCTGCTTTTGAAGAGGAAAGGGCTAGAAAGCTACAGATGTTTGGAATCACATCCAGCCCCACCTCAGGGCAATGCACCACATCTTCTAGTCCACAGGAACATTGCACAAGGGAGGTGAGCTGAAATGACAGCTGAAAGCAGCAGAATGAAACCCACCAAAAATGGAAGTTTCAATATCTCAGTATCTCAGATCTTCCCCGGGCATTGTTTGGAGCACATGAACCAAATCAACCACTTCCAGCCTGTGCCAGGGCACAGGGAAGCCAAGATGTTTTCAACAGGCAGCAATCAAAACACAGCATGTATATAGTTCCTTCTTGTAACCTTTCTCCTGAGGTTCAGGCTATTAAAGCAACTGTACCATGGCTTTGGAGGCTGATAAGGGGCCACGAAACATCTCTTCTCAAAATTGAAATACATATACATCTATCAGCTATTTGATGCCCTATGGGATGGGAAGCCAGTGACTAAGATATCACCTGCATATAGGTGGTGATGGACCAAGGAGGAATGGTCCCCCAATATCTTATAGGAGAGCCACTGAAAGGGGAAGAGGTCATCCTGCTTTCCCTCTAAATGCTGTTTGGACCCAGGCAGAACCTTGCTGTGAAGAGCCAAAAGCATTATCACACCAGCAGGGTGCACGTTGTGTCAAACCAGACCCTCCTGAAACATCAGTGACTCCGATGGATTGTCACCTCTGGATCCATGCTAAGACTACACAACATGGATATTCTTTTCCTGTCTAAAACACAGCATTATGGTGGGTTTGTGGGTACACTTCACCTGCAAGCTTCCATTTATATCAGGTTCAACAGTTACCCAGCTAAAGTTGCTTTCTTTTCAGTGCCACACCTATAGGCACCTTTGGGCACTGACATTCTCGTGTCTCATATTCTGTGAGACCAACCCAGCAAGCACTGACCACCAGGGATGACCAAAGCAGACCCCTAGAACAATGCATGGACCACAGGGAAATGGTTTCTGCCTTCAAACCAGTGTCACCACAAGCACTCTTTTTGCTGGAAAGGTGAGAGATGACAAGTGTGAAGGGCCACTGGCCTGAATGGGCCTCCAGTGAATTACCTGGGGTACCAACGTCAGGCATCTTTTGGGGCTGCTGAGTTTACAGTGGGAGAGAAAAGGACTAAGACAGATCTCCAGATTGGCATATGGCGGTTTTTGGAGGTACCCACATGCTGCCTGGAAGCTATCAGGATGCTCTATAGCTCCTACCCCGGCATGATCCCCCTCTTTCCACAGGCAACCTTACGCTTCCCTCCCCACCACAGCCTTGCTGTCTCAACCTCTGCCCTTTTATTTCAGTGTCACTTGGGGCTGAAGGGAGCATCCCTTTGCTTTCTGTTAAATACACCTGCAAAGACAGATTCATATGTCTTATCCATCCCTTCCTGATGTCTGTCCAAGTCTTTCCTCAGTACTGCAATCTTTGAAAGCACTCTTAGCATGATTTGCCTGTGGAAACAAATGAACTGTGGTCAGTCTATCTGCACATCTGTATCTTGGGGCTTTTTCCATCTTCCCAACAAAATTCCAACCCAAATCTCACAGAAATCAACAGCCAGGGAGAGTCTGTAAAGTGCCTTGTCTCAGATATCCCAACTACAGTTAAAATCAGCATGTAGGCTCCAGAGAATCTAGATCGAACGGAAGACTCAACAGCGAAGGCAATATCACTTGGAACACCATGGAGGGGAAATACCCCTTATTAAATTAGAGATGAATTAAGAACCACTTGTTCCATCAAATCCCACAATGCGGAAGGCACATGTGTCAATGCTGGCTGGGGAAATGCCTTGAGATTAAAACCAAGCCAACTCCTCTAACCAAGAAGTCACTAAATAAATGAAATTAAGCCCAATCACAAGAAACAGAGACCTCCCCCCATTGGAAACAACACAGAACACATTTCTCTCTTTGTAGACGAATACTCTGTGGGAGGTACAGCAAAATACCCTGCTGGGATATATCCCTTGCCACCAGGATACCACAGCAAGATGGGACTGGGAAAGCTGGGCTGGAGTCTGTTGTCCTGGTCACACATCCCATTTCAATTACTGGCACCATTTGGTTGCCCAGTTCACTCTCATGTCAGGCAACTGGATACAGGGCAGATATTGGAAACAGGAAACACAGCAGTGAAGAGGTGGCAAGTCCCAAGACTACACAGGGACAGCAATGCAGGGAGTGTTACATGATGTTTCCTTATGTGATGACAGCATTTTGTGCTTCCTGGTGGCATGTTCTCTCTTAGGGACATCTAATCTAAAGCAGTCGTGTGGTTTTCACTAGATGAGAATGTGGTTATGGTATGGCACTGACTGTTCATCCGGCTTTTAGCAAGCCAACGTGGACACACTTGGTAGAAGCATAAGTAAGACCTTCTCTAACTCAGATACAAATGTTTGTCCCAGTCTTTCAAGGTGCTTCAAGTCCCAAAAGTCACCATCTTTCAGTTCTCTGTGGTCACCAACACAAAGCCCCATGGGTCTTACAAAAGACAGCAACAGGCAGTAGGGGGTAAAAAAGGCAGTAGATCATGGTTTTCTTGGGACGCACTTTCCTGAGTTCACTCAACACAAAGAAGCAACTTCTAAACATCTCCAACCTGATGTGGACTAACTACCAAGACCACACAATTCCCCCCAAATATCAGTGAGAGCTCTGATGGTTTGACCTTATCCATCAAGACCTCAGAATGAATGGTGAACGAAGGAAACCTTGTCTCTACCATGAGCAGAAGTTGAAATGAATGTAGCATGCCTGGTAACTCAAAACCGGGCCTTTCAGCTATCAGTCCAAGGCTGGAAGGCGGCAGGAAGCACTGCCGAGCTGCCTCAGACACAAGCCCTCACAAGTAAGTTGATCATTATTTAGACAATTTTTCATTATTTAAAGCATATTCTGTAAAAAATCTGTGTCTCAGCTCATTTTTGGGTAAGTTCCAGCAGTTTATACAACCTTGAGAACACACATGGAAGAAATGAGCGTCTTTTTCATCTGAAGGCAGACAGGGAACAGAATCCTTCACCCTTCAAGGGTGTTGCATTGGAAGTCACTGGGCTAAATACAATCCCACAAATAGGTAAACAGCATCTTAGCAATTCATATCCTTGTTCTCTATTAATACACACTGAACTTCACCCAATCACAGATTTATCTGGAAAACCTTGGAGTGACTTTGCCCTAACCACTACTGATGGCAACCACAGCAAATACATCATGTGACATTTCTCTTCATCAGGGACTGTAGCGATTAGACAAAGGCTGATGGGTTCAGACTGAAAGAGGGTTTGGATATAAGGCAGAAGTTGTTCCCTGTGAGGGTGCTGAGGCGCTGGCACAGGGTGCCCAGAGAAGCTGTGGCTGCCCCATCCCTGGCAGTGTTCAAGGCCAGGTTGGACACAGGGGCCTGGAGCAAGCTGCTCTAGTGGAAGGTGTCCCTGCCATGGCAGGGGTTGTAACTGGATAAGCTTTAAGGTCCCTTCCAACCCAAATCAGTCTGGAATTCTATGACACAGTTGCACCACTCTCCAGATGTCCCGTCCCTGCTCCCTCTGGGCTTTCCTGACCACAGGCTTATGTCACAGTAGGAACCGTCAAGCCCTTTCCATTAGAGTTAGTTAGGCTGGGCTTGACTACCCAGGAAGCATTAAACGGAAGGTGTCTAACCTGGTGGCAATGACAACAAATCAGGATAAAACACTACATTTTGGGGCTATGAAGCATCCTTCCCAGACCATTAGGCACTTGGGAGCTAACATCATTGCAGCCTAGGAGTTAAAGGATTTTCTTTCCATGGTGTAATAAAGGCAGATCCTGTGTCTTTAGCAGGAAGCTTCTTGCCCTTGTAATAAGATTGTTCAAGAACTGTGTCTGCAGGACAAAGGTTTCCGTGAGGGGTTATGAATCTGGAAGCACAAATGATGTGGGATAACAAACTTAAAAGTGGGATCAAAGAGGGAAAATTGTGGGCATCAGGAGTATACAAGGCCCTTGCAGGAGGGTACAGGGCAGTGCTGTGCAACCCCTTGTATTCTAAAAAGCAAAGAAAGATCTACCTGAAAACCATCATCATCATTTTTTTCTCAGATGAGAGTACCTAATGTTTACAAGGGAAGAAAAGGAAAAGCTTTTTAGTGCATCCGAAGAGCAACTTCAATACTTTTGAAGTGAGCAAAGAGCCTTCAGTGCTCAGCCTGACAAGGTGCAACTCATGAAAGGATGCCCAAGTAAACCACATCGGGTAGCTCTGCTTGGCACTATTAACTTTTCCAGCAGCAAAAAGGAACCCCAAAGCACAGCAGATTCCTGCCACAGCTGCATTCCCTTGAGGTGTCTCTCCAAAGGATCACATCCTCACCTTTCAACAGGGCTGGCATTTCTATTTCACACTTACACATACACACCAGCAACCCAATGACGCTGTGGAAGCACTTAAAGGTAACAGGACACTCAAAGTGATTGATCTACAGATAATTTACCTTGGCAAGGAGGGCTACAAGTCAGCTATCAGGAGGACTGACAAATGCTGCACTCCCTCATGCAGGATTGAATAGATTCCCTGGATAATGGCATGTCTACAGCATCGAGAAGTTAAATTATTAGTAGTGGTGCAGTAACACAGAGACTGATGGAGCATATGCCCTAAAAGGGCCCCAAAACCCTTTAGCCAAACTAATGTTCCTTCCAATCTGCACGTGGTCAAATCTCACTGTTCTGGATCATGTCGTAAGAATTAAAAGAAGTTGAGAGGAAGATTATTAATAGACTTCCTGCCGTCTTGTCTATGTTTCTTGAGCAGAGAAAGGGTGTCCTCTGCTATCAACCTTTCCTGGGATCATTGCATGGCTCTTGGTGTCATCAAATCACAGAATCCCAGACTGGTTTGGGTTGGAAAGGACCTTAAAGCTCCTCCAACTCCAACCCCTGCCATGGGCAGGGACACCTTCCACTAGAGCAGCTTGCTCCAAGCCCCTGTGTCCAACCTGGCCTTCAACACTGCCAGGGATGGCGCAGCCACAGCTTCTCTGGGTACCCTGTGCCAGCGCCTCAGCACCCTCACAGGGAACAGCTTCTGCCTAAGAGCTCATCTCAGTCTCCCCTCTGGCAGGTTAAAGCCATTCCCCTTGGCCTGTTCCTATGGGCCCTTGTCCAAAGCCCCTCTCCAAGTCTCTTGTAGGCCCCCTTTAGGTATTCAAAGACTGCTGTGTTGCTCTACCAAGGGAAAAAGCGCTTGTGGCTGCACTACAGGGAATTAAAAGGAGAGTAGATGTGAAGAGATGGATAAAAATCATTTATGTCATAAAACACCATCAGGCTGAGACTGCTGCTTTAGATGAGAAAAAAATGGGTCAGTATAAAACTGGGTGCCACGTATCAAACTCTGCACATGGTCAAGAGCTGTTTGACCACATAGGTTACATGGCTGAAGGGTGGGAGATGGCTTCATCTTCCCTGGCCTCCCCCCACTCCTCAGTAGGGCACAGGCAGACTGGGCATGCCAAAGGCTCCAAGGAAGACTGATGGGTTTGAGTTGCCCCCTAGAGACCCTGCTTACCTGGCAACCCTGTACTATTACAGCCTTGATGACAGCCACCTAACACAGCATTAGTATAGGACACCAACTGCAAGCCAAGTGCAGCTGAGATCTGCACATAGATTGCAAATCTGACACATGTGAATAGAAAGAATAGCCAGGGATCATTAAAAATCATAAAAGCCACTCCTATAGATGAGATTTCAAGCCTCCACTTCAGATTTTATCTATCCCATAGATATTACGGTACAGGATTAGAACTAATGAGGAAGGAGGGCAAATTGTCCCTAAATGTGCATCATACACAGAACACATCTTCTGAATCCAAACATCCCAAAGGATATTCAGGGAATCTCACAGATTTCCTCTTTTCTGCCCTTTTCCAAATATGTTTTGCTAAAAGTAGATTTTAAGAAACCCAAAATTTCATTAGAAGGTCACAATATAAAACTCCAGCACAGAGATAACAACAAGGTACAGAATAGCCCCTCACTTTCCCTCTTTACAATATATTTTGCTGTAGTCTAAGTCAAAATCAGAGTTAAGTTATCTCTTCACTTTGGACTGGGACCCACAGTGAGTATAATACAACTCTTCCATTTTCACTTACCTTGTCCTGAAGAGGTAAAATGAAAGCATCTGAGACTCGGCACCTGTAACGCATCCTACACTTGCTTCTTCCTCTGAAGCCTCGCCAAGGATCGAGACGGAGCTGGAAACGGGAAGATGAAAAGCTCAGCCTCTGTGGAGGACACACTGAAAATCCTGCAGACTCTGGGAAAACTAAGCTGAGAGTCAACCCTGCTGACTCGTTCTGCCAGAGAGCTGCAGCTGGTGCCAGCGAAATATTTATGCAAAGACAGCAGATGTTGCGAGCAAAGTATGAAGAGAGACATGAGAGCTGCTGTATTAGGTCAGTGCTTGCTTCCTACAATGGCCAACGTCGGATTCCTACTTGCTATCCAGTGCAGGGTTTGCTTCCTACAATGGCCATCAGATATTGGCCATTGTAGGAAGCAAACCCTGCACTGGATAGCAAATAGGAATCTGATGTTGGCCATTGTAGGAAGTAAACCCTATACTGGGTATCACATGGAGACACTGGTGGTAACAAGAGTGTAAGAACACATGGAGACACCTCCATCCTTCCAGCCTCCAGTGACCAGTAACTCAGGGACAATGTGAGACACAGACTGCACCTTGGAAATGTCTTTGTATTTAATACCCTGCATGATTTTTTCTTCTTTGAATCTTAGAATCAATGAGGTTGGAAAAGAGCTTTAAGCTCATCCAGTCCGACCGTTCCCAACACTGCCAAGGCCATCACTAACCCATGGCACTGAGGCCTCGTCTCCACGGTGTGTGAACACTTGCAGAGATAGTGACCCCACCACTGCCCTGGGCAGCCTCTTCCAATGCCTGAGCACCCTTTGGGGAAGGAATTGTTCCCAAATGTTTTTTCTTACTTTGGAAACCATTTACACTTTTAGCATTCCCAATGTCCTGTGGCAATGAGTTCCACAGGTTTACTAAGTACTGCATGAAGTTGTTACGTCCTTTCATTAGTTTTCAACCTCAATCCTGCTTGTTTCATATATTGCCACTCAATTCTTGCATAACAACAAATATTAAAGGTTTTAAAACCTTGGAGAAACATTGCCCATTTCTTCCATATGACCCCTACCATCTCTAAGGCCAGGGAACATGATTTTTGTACATCAATGGCAATATCAGAAATACATTTAAGCACTAATGGTGCAATCTAGATAGTACTGAAGTGAATGTGCTCATGGAGAGACTGAAGAGACCTGGAAGATCCCCATGAGCATCTGTTAACACAGAGTGCAGCTCAGTTCAACCCAGACCTTGGCCCAGCAATAAAACATAGAGTCATATAGGTTGGAAAAGACCCTTAAGAGCATCAAGTCAAACCATAAACCCAACACAATGAGTCCTGCTCCTTCCATGAAGCCATATAACAAGAACATGCCAACCATTCCCAAGTGGAAGATGAGCTTCCATTGCACTAACAGCCACATCCAGGGCTGGAAAAAGCCCTTGTTCCAAGTGTGGATGAAGTTCTACCAAAATACCCCTTTGGCCCCGGAATAAATACAAATACTGAGAGGCCCTGGAAGTCCCCAGTGTCTGCCTGGCATAACCCCGTCTCAGGGACCTTTGCAGCTAAGCAAAGCCCATAAGAGCACAGTGTGAATGGTGCCCCAAGAGAATTGAGCTCAACTCCCTCCCATATGGGTCAGAGATGAGGGTTAGTGGTCAGCAAATAGGTTTCCATTGTGGTAGAGCTTCAGTGAATCTTTGCCATGAGCCCTGGGGACAAGGGGCAAAGTATAATTCACGTACAAGTGTAGATGAGAGCAAGTGCTCTGTGCTGGGAGCAATCACATCCCTGCTGAGAATTCCCCCAAGCTTTCCCATTGCCTCCAAACCATTCTTCCAGTTCTCTACCTTGAGGCAAACAAGGATCATCCGTACTCCATCCACCCTCACCAGCACAAAAGCCCCACCATAACTGCCCTGTCAGAAAGGGGAAATACACCTTAAATTGTTAATTTCAGCATAAAAAGAGACAGGAGGGAGCCGCTGCGTTGCAAGCTGAAGGGTTAAATGTGGTGCTACCCAGGGATAGCTCCTTTCCTATCTCATCTCCCAGCTGCTGGGCTCTATAATGAAGATTGATGCCTTCAGGAGACCACCTCTGTCCAGACCGCCTGTGGCCCCCTTTTATTACCCCAACCCACACAAGTGAACACAGTACCCAGGCACGGAAAAATTCCAGGCAATGGAGCAGCAAAAGAATAAACTGAGTCTTCTCAGAGCAAACAGAGCCAAGTCATCCCCAGCCCTTTCTCTCAGGCTCAGATTCTCCTGAGTCTAATAACAGCTGAGACACCAACATCATTTTGTCAATGGGGGCCCAGAGAACATTCGATTTCTCTACCCTGACTTGCATTTGTGGGGTTTGCAGTAATCTACTGCGTCCAAGGCCTCTTGGCTTTAAGTTATGACAGCACTAGGAAACCTGTGTCCCCTCTGCAGCAGCCTTGCTGAGCTATTACAGCTCCAGATCCGTAGCCTGAGAATAACAGTATGCAGAAATCATAGAATCCCAGACTGGTTTGGGTTGGAAAGGACCTTAAAGCTCATCCAGTTCCAACCCCTGCCACGGGCAGGGACACCTTCCACTACAGCAACTTGCTCCAAGCCCCTGTGTCCAACCTGGCCTTCAACACTGCCAGGGATGGGGCAGCCACAGCTTCTCTGGGCACCCTGGGCCAGCACCTCAGCACCCTCACAGGGAAGAACTTCTGCCTAAGAGCTCATCTCAGTCTCCCCTCTGGCAGGTTAAAGCCATTCCCCTTGGCCTGTCCCTCCATCCCTTGTCCAAAGCCCCTCTCCAGCTTTCCTGCAGCCCCTTTAGGCACTGGAGCTGCTCTAAGGTCTCCCCTTCAGGAGCCTTCTCTTCTCCAGGCTGCCCCAGCCCAGCTCTCTCAGCCTGGCTCCAGAGCAGAGCTGCTCCAGCCCTCGCAGCATCTCCATGGCCTCCTCCAGACTCACTCCAACAGCTCCCTCCAGTGTGTTGACCACACCACACAGCTTGGTTTCATGGGCAAACCTGCTGAAGGTGTCCTTCATCCCACTGTCCATGTCACCAACAAAGATGTTAAACATTGCCAGTCCCAATACCATCCCCTGAGGGACACCACTAATAGTGGAACAAATTATCGAGCTACTAATCTAGGAGCCCAAATCCTATAGCATGATATCTCAAAGATCCCCATAACAGGGGGGAGCTAAAGTCACAATGGTGGAGGAATACGTCTGCTGACCCTAGATACCACGTCTGTTCTCTAAACACACTCTTGGAGACAGTAAAAACAAAGTGAAAGAAAGACCAATACACAAGAAGAGATGAGTAAGAACCAGACACGGGTGTATTTCATGTGTGAAATGTATAGCACTGTAGAAGGTTTCCAGCCCTCTCAGAGGGGATCTTGGAGCAACTTCCCAAAACCTTGTTGGAGCCCATGTGAAGTCATGACAGATTACTCAGGGAGTGCTGTGGTTCCGAAGGTCTTTGTTAGACCATAAGACTTCTTCTGAATAGACAGGTATGTCCAATTTCCCAAATCCCACGTCCTGCAGTGAACTGAAACTAAAGCTTGGTGCCATGAGGTCGGGAAGAACTCTAATTCCCACGCTTGTGGGAGCCAAAAGCAACAAAGGTTGGAGTAAAATGAATAATGGACACAATATCCAGATAAAAACATGTTAGTGACTGTTTCCCTGGCTTTCACTGAAGAAAAAGTGAATTTGGGGGCAAAACTGACAACACACTGAATGAAAACCCAGTGCTGAACAAAGGTGGGAGGCAGACTGTGATGCTGCAGCTCGCAAAGCCCTTTAATACCTAAAGATGTATTTCCCTTTCAATTTCCCTGTCACCAAAGGCTTTTAAAGCAACAAGTCCTACCGGGGGTGAATGCATAGTTTAGATGTTTAATGATAATGATTCTGATACCTTGAGGGTGTAGTGAATTAGTGCATTAATTCTTCATCTCCAGGCGCAAGAAGGGGGCAAACCTAGTCTTAAATCATAGGAAATATGGAAAGCTTTGCAAGGAGGGAGTGTTGGCACAGCTGAGCAGGGAGAACAAGCTGAGCTCAGCAGTGTTGCTTTCCAGGGGCAACATGGATCAGGGCTGAGCATACAGAGAGAAGCCAGTTTAAGTGTTAGGCTGCAAAGGAGAAGAAAACATGGTCGCGTTTTAATGCAGATAACTCTGATTCACATTCTGGACAAGCATAAAAAAAGTAAAATAAGGAAAAAAGAACCTCTTTTTCTCCTCTTTGTGTACATTTGGGTTATTTTAATTGAAAGAGCATTTCTATGAGAAGCCATCAATCACCTCTGCAAAGTCATGCTCACTTGCCTAAAGCATGGACAGACATACCCAACACGGGGAAGCTCTCAGAAGGGAAAAGCGCTTGAGGTTGAAGTTCTTCCAGCTCATTTAAAGAGATGTCAAGTTTAACGATTGTAAGGAATGAGGAGAAGGAAGGGGGAGAGGGTTAGAGAAAAGAATAAAGAAGCTATTTCCAATTTTCCCCTTCTCTTCCCCCAAAACATGCCTGGAGTTTTTATCCTTTTTTGACAAGCAGCAACACACATCGGCAGTTCTAGCACCAGCACTGCTTGATCAGAGAGTTCTGCTTTGGCAATCACCCAAATAAAACTTGGCAGAGGAAAAATGAAGCGAAACAAAAAGGGTGGGTGTTTAAGAAGTGACAAAGAGGAGAAAGGAGACCGGTTTCTTGCATCTACTATGTCATGGGAGCCCCGCTGCTTTCCACTAGCGAGGGACAGAAACATCTGTAGTGAGAAAAGCAGCTCGTGTGCCCCTCAGAAAGCATCTGAAATAGCAGAAACATCTCCTGCTCCATCCAGAAACAGGGATCATTTCTGAATGCTAAGCTGAGAATGTGCACAATGCATTTAGCAAATAACTGAGATTGCTGAGAAAGGATCTACCGAGGAGAGCGGGAAGAATATTTGGGGCACCTGGAAGTTTGTGATGGAACCGAATGCAACGATTTAAGGAGAGACTTACCCCTTGCAATGCACCTAAAACCCCATCAGTGATTTGACTTAGTTAAAGTTATATGATACCATAAAAGAAATGGCAATCTAACGCCACAAAAAGCTTCCCAACAGAGAAGCAAAAGACTCCTCCCTCAGCCAAAGCTGTGAAAGTCCAGGGGTTTGGGGCACTTCAATCAAAGCAGGTGAAAATGGAGTAGCACTTCTTGGATTTCTGCTGCTGCACATTCCCGAAACAAAGGTGAAGGAGCTGACATGGAAAGGTTGGGAGAGCTGCACGTCAACAAGCTGGCTGCTGGCAGAGCAGACTGGTTTAGGACACAGTATAGACTGTTTAGGAGTCGTCTCTCCCAACAGCACTCATTGATACCTGGGTTAGGTGAGTTTAGGTTCCAGGCATACAAAAAGGATTTATTCCTTATCATTGCTCTCCCACAGATAAGCACCTAACACAGTGATACATAATACTGGAGGAGGGAAATCCAAATCCCAGGATCTGTTCCCTTCTTTTCACCCCAAATGATCTGACCCAGTCTCTGCCTGTGTCTGCAGCTTAACTGTTCCCACTATAAAATGAGATTAAAAATAATCATAGAATCATAGAATCACAGAATGGTTTAGGTTGAAAAGGACCTTAAGATCATCTAGTTCCAACCCCTCACACAGGCAGGGATGCCTCACACTAGAACATGTCGCCCAAGGCTCTGTCCAACATGGCCTTGAACACTGCCAGGGATGGAGCATTTACCACTTCTTTGGGCAAGCTGTGCCAGCACCTCAGCACCCCCACTGCAAAGAGTTTCTTCCTTATAGAATCATAGAACAGTTAGGGTCGGAAAAGACCTTAAGATCATCCAGTTCCAACACCCTGCCATGGGCAGGGACACCTCACACTAAACCATGTCACCCAAGGCTATGTCCAACCTGGCCTTGAACACCACCAGCGATGGAGCATTCACAACTTCCCTGGGCAACCCATTCCAGTGCCTCACCACCCTTACAGTAAAGAACTTCTTCCTCATATCCAATATAAACTTCCCCTGTTTAAGTTTGAACCCATTACCCCTTGTCCTCTCACTATAGTCCCTCATGAAGAGTCCCTCCCCAGCATCCCTATAGGCCCCCTTCAGATACTGGAAGGCTGCTATGAGTTCAGGTTATATCTAACCTGAACTTCCCCTGTTTCAGTTTAAACCCAGATGCCAGTTAAAAGGCAGTGAGTCCATCACCACCACCAATCACTCCA
This sequence comes from Ara ararauna, assembly GCA_028858755.1. Taxonomy (NCBI): domain Eukaryota; kingdom Metazoa; phylum Chordata; class Aves; order Psittaciformes; family Psittacidae; genus Ara; species Ara ararauna. The sequence continues at coordinate 162,610,344 of CM054376.1, forward strand.
CAGTCTCCCTCTAAACCAGTTTTCCCATTCTTCAGAAATGCCTTGCACACAGAAACACAAATCCATGTGGATTGAAGAGAGTCCAGTTTGGCAGTTCTGAATCCCTTCTGTGGACCATCCATCAGGAAAAATATATTGTTATGATGTTATTGGAGATGACACATCACACTCCATTTCAGCAGAGACACCATTGCTGGGTGGGAGAGGTTTGAATGAACAGTGTAATATATAGATAGACCAAAGGTCCTGGTAAACAAAGGAAGGCCAAGGTGGAGCTCGGATGTATTAAAACTTGTTCATGCCTCCACTTGCAGTAATTATGACTAATAAATGTCTTCTTTTCACCTGTGGCACCTCCATCTGACCCCAAAGTCAGAGGTGAAGTAACAGCTGAAGCCAAAGGTGAAATCTAAGGTGAAATAATGCATTTGATGTAGTTAGAAATGAGGCATTTCATTAGCTTGCTCTGTTTGCATCTGTCAGAATCTGCCCTGACTGCAGAATTCACTGTCTCTGAGACACTTAACTGAAACATTAGCAGATCTACTTCAGAGATAGTCACACAATACCTGTGTGACAGCACCACCGCCACTGATACCGTGGTTTGAAAAGGCATTTGCAGCACTAAAAGTACAGCAGTTTCGAGCTGAGCCAAAGGTCAGAAACTGCTGTGACAGATTCCCATCTTCCATGCACTATAGAAACCTGCTGCACATTGGTGCTATGTTAGAATCTCCTGCCTTTTCCAGGCATGCATCACGTAGGTATTGATCGTGAAAACAGCCAAGATTGGTTTGATTGAGTTGCTTCCCACGCGTTAAGAACATGATTGGTTTTACTGCTCAGAAAAAGCCATGCTTTAGAAAACAAGAGAGCAAGAAAGCCTTTCTGGGAAAGCTCAACTTTCAGAAACAAGCTTTTGCCCGTGTCAGAATGTCAAAGTCTCTGGTGTTCTGTCAGATTTTGCCACACCTAACAGGCTCAAAAATGTCTGCCTGGAAATGAAACATAAGAACTCGAAATGCAGGAGCTTACAGCTCTGTTTGGTTTTCCCCATCACTGTACTCATTCCCAAAGCAAAGCCCAAAAATCTACGATACTTTGGGAATCAAGGCCTGACTGTCTGGCAACTTTGAAAGAAATCTGGCTTCCTGAATTCCTTGTTCTGGCATGAGGAAGATCTCTCACAATGCAGTTCGTGGGCAGAGCTGAAGGAATATGCTGGAGCGGGGCCAGAGAAGGGCAACGGAGCTGGTGCAGGGCCTGGAGCACAGTGTGATGGGGAACGGCTGAGGGATCTGGGGGGTTCAGATGGAGAAGAGAAGGCTCAGGGGGGACCTGATCGCTGCCTACAACTGCCTGAGAGGAGGATGGAGCCAGGAGGGGGCTGCGCTCTGCTCCCAAGGAACAAGGGATGGGACAAGAGGAAACAGCCTCAAGCTGCACCAGGGCAGGTTTAGATGGAGCTGAGGAACAATTCCTTCCCCAAAGTGTGCTGAGGCATTGGAAGAGGTACCCAGGGCAGTGCTGGAGTCACCGTCCCTGCAAGTGTTCACACACCGTGGAGACGAGGCCCTCAGTGCCATGGGTTAGTGGTGGCCTTGGCAGTGCTGGGGAATGGTTGGATTGGATGAGCTTAAAGCTCTTTTCCAATCCAACTGATTCTGTGATGCATTCAGTAAATCAACACGACCCCCCTCACTCAGCAGACTGAGTCCCCAGTCTGCTTTGAACTGCATTTTAGAAGTCAGGACCTCAAAACGCTGTCAGGGCTTATTCAAACCTTGAAGTGCTACAGATTTGTATGAGGGTAGACACCACCACCAGCCAGCCTGCTTTTTGGGCAGAAACAGACTCCCCCATGTTTCCATGATGTGAAAACATGTTTTGTTTTATTTGAGCCATCTCTGAAGAAAGTCAAAATAACCCTGGCAGAAGCAAGATGATGTTTGTAGGTTGAAGTAATATCTTTTATTAGAGCATCTGCTGTTGTTGGTAGAAAACAAATAAGCCCTGGGCAGGAAAGAGAAGCTTTTGTCCTATAGCTGAAAGCTTATTTAATTTTCCAGCTATATTATTTCAACCTACAAACCTCATCTTGTCTCTGCCCTTAGAGCATCCCAACTGCAAGAACATGGCCTCAAGAGCATTGCTGTCTGTTCACGGTATGCAAGACAACCTGGCTGCACTGCCAAGTGTTGGTTGTCATTCCTAGTAGAGAGACAGGGCTACGAAATCTCTCCTGCTCCGAGGACATTCATAGACACACTGCTGGATGTCTGCTTTTTGGTACAGTGAAGGTGAACTGATTTGAAACTACTTTTGAACTGGTATTTTTTATATCTATTAATATTTTTTCTATTTTATGACCTTATTTTGTCATTCATTTTGATATCATGGAGTTGATGTCCGATTTGGAATGGATTTCATTTTTATTTCAATGGGAGTGAATAACGATACTATTCATCTTTAATCTGTGATCAGGATCACTTGTGAAGAAGGCACCAACCTGAAAACAAGGAGCTGGTCCAGCATCACAGCTAAGATGAACCAACCTCACTCCAAGGATAAAAGGCAAGTCTGGCAACTACCTGCCTACGCTCATACTGAGGTGACCTGGAAGCTTTTGCAGTGATATAAGCCCCCATCCCCTAAGAATTAGACCATGAACACAGCAGACTGAGAACTTCCCTCAGCCAGACAATGTGTCCCCAGAACTTACCTTGTAGCTGTAACATTAGAAAGGATGTTAAGTACTCACAAGCCCAGACAAAACTGCCCTCCCAGAGGTGCCAGGCTACAATGACCAGCTGGAAATGCTTTATGAGCTGACATTTGGAGTTTACTGTTACACTGGAGCAGTTCAAAAGAAGCAATTTGTTCTGTGGCTTAATGCATTTAGGAACTAAGGTGCGGCACATTTAGTGCGGCAGGAAAACAACTTCAGCCCGTTTCCCCCTCCCTTTTGAAGCACAAAGCAAGTGAATAAAGGCGAAGAAGTGAGCACCCAAGGTAGCAAAAGCTTATTAGTGAAGGGAACAGAAAGGAATCGATCATTCTGACTTGTGCAGCAGCTGAGGATGTGGAAGCAGGAAACCCTGGAGACGTTACAACGTGCCAGTGAGCCTGAGCCATCGTCTTTGTTTGTTGCTAATGAGCCATGGTGCTTTTTAATAATATATAAACCACTTAAAAGGACCTGACGGGAAGGCCAAGGAAGGCAGTGGAAGCATTTCTATCAAGAGAAAGAGCAGAAAGCACCAACATGATTTGTGAAACGGGGAAAATGAACTTCTGCTAAATACAGAGCCAGAGCTCAGCACAACTACTGGGTTCCAACAGGGTCTCCAAGATGCTTGGACCCCCAGGGCTGTATTTTCTGGCAGACCATCCTCTTAGAGGGTATGTCCAAGCTGAAACTCCTGGAAGTATCACAATGGAGGCTCCAGAGCCCTTGGATCTATGATGCTTTTATCAAGAATCACAGAATGGTTTGGGTTGGAAAGGACCTGAAGATCATCCAGTTCCAATCCCTTGCCATGGGCAGGAACACCTCAGTGTTTCTATCTGCAGCCAAAGCACACGATGTAGCCAAGGATTCCTGGGTGTCATTGCTGTAGTTTCCAGGTTTTCAGCTCCTGGAAACCCAGAGGACACATGCTCCATGCCCCCTGAGTTTCCAGCCGCCATGTCTGGAAAGCTGGGATCACCAGCTTGGAGTCAAAGAGCCTAGAAACTCTCTCAGTGAGCTGAAAAATGGGTAATCCTGGCACTTCTGCCCCTGTCATTAGCTGCTTTTAGCAGCAGAGAAGCTGCCAAGGCTGTCACATTCCCTGAAGAGCTGGAAATCATAAAAGGAATTGCTTCATTTTTGGACTGACCATAGTTCTTTGCAGCGTGCTCATGGGATTTCACACTTGTATTCAAAGAAAGAAAGACTTGGGTCTGATTCAGATAAAAGTTTATTTAAAACAAAAAGGACTATTTACAGCCTGAAAATCCCACTTTTTGATCAATCTGGCTTCTTTCGATCACATAGGGCTTTGGCAGATGCTTACAAGGGCTCTCCATGCAACTTGAGAAGACAGTTCACCCCTGACTACATTAACAGCAGAAAGCATGAATTGCTCCAACTTCATGCAACACCACTCTCTAGGTAACAGGGATAAGGAGTAACAGGGCAACAACAAAATCTAATAGGGACAAAGTAAAACTGAAGGTGCCATAGGCACTGCATTAAGCCCTATGGAAAGTCCACGCCAGATCCATGTCAGGGCTGGATCCTTGGAGTTGTTGTAGTGATTTAATTCATGTCTTCACCATGATGGACAGGACATTATCTTGACCTTGACAAGAGAAGCTGAAGTACCCTGCCATGAAAGCAAATTAACAAACACATCATTGCACATGGTATTGGTGCCTCTGGGTGCAGTCTGTCCCCACACCAATAATCCTCTCACCCAAACCTTCTATCTCCAGCATCACAGTGCTCTTCTCTTTCACTTGATGTGTGTAGAAACACCTCACCCATCGCTCTAAACGGGTTGTGTTTCCCTCCATCTCGCCCTGTGAAGCAGTGGGCTGCTTCTGGTGCTGTCGAACCCACACAGTCCCCAAAGCACCCCAATGCCACCATCTGTGCTCCTTTCCCTCCCTTCTCCCCTTCCCACACCCTCCTTGTGGCCCTCAACTCCTTCCAAGCACACAACTGCTTTTCAAACCCAGTTTTGCTGCCCCAGTATCCCATGTTTTTGATTCTGTCATGGTGCCATTGATACGGGGCTCGCCTGTGGCCCTGAGCGCATGGGAGGACCTCCCGGGAGGCTCTACCACAGGCGTCAGACAAGCTTGATTTCACATCAAAGCGATAACTGAATGATCTAAACCCAAAACCGGCAATTAGCGGCTGTTTCTCAGCAGGGAAGCAGCGTTTGAGCTGCTCCCCTCCCTCCTCCTCCAAGCCACCACAGCGCACAGCCCTACGCCGCCATTACAGCACGCCGCCAGCGCGGAACTACAACTCCCAGCATCCCCCGCGGCGACGCGGCCCTGACTAGGAGCGGCGAGGAGGCGCCGCGGGGGATGCTGGGAGTTGTAGTCCAGGCCCGGCAGCCGCGGCGGTGTCGGTGAACGGGCAGCGGGCGGGGACCGAACTACCCGCGGCCGGGAGGAAGCGGGGCCGCGGCCCGGGAGCGGGATGCGGTGGCGGCCCGGGACGCTGCCTTGCTGCTTGAGGCGGCACCATGCACCCGGCTGTGGCGGTGGGGCTGGTGTTCGGAGGCTGCTGCAGCAACGTGGTGTTCCTGGAGCTGCTGGCCAGGTGCGGGGACGGGGAGAGGCTTCGGGGGCAGCGATGGGATCGGGGCTCGGGGCTCCGTGTCCCCCACCGGCTTCGGGGTTTGTGAGGGGAGGAAGCGGCAGCGGTGCCCTGGGGGTGTCCAGGAGATGGAAGGGGTTTGTGAAGGGATTTGGGGTGGGGGGGGGGGGGGTCTGTGGTGATGGGCTCTGTGGTCCGGTCTCCTTCTTGGCTTAGGAATGCCTGGGTTCCTCATCGAGGTGCCAGGAGGAGCCCGGGTGCGGATTGCCAGGCCACGGCCTTGTTGTGTCAGTGTCCGGTGGGGTTTTGGGGGGCTGTCCCCCCCAGCTTGGGCCCAGCCTGGTCCTGTCATGGTCCCAGCACTGGGAATCTCAGGTCTCCGCTGACACAGGGTCCACTGCATGCATCACTCTGGCCCTAAAACCCCACTCTCTGATCCCAAGTAACAGCTGAAATCCCAAGGAGGAGATGTGCAGGAGCTCGGTAGGGATCCCTGGGGACAGCAGGCACGGCCGAGGGAACGTTGTCCACCTGGAAATGTGATCTTTGGTAGCATCATGCAGCCGCAGAGCCAAGGTGGGGATGGCGAGGAGTCCCTGTGGTGCTTGGAGCAAAGGAGAATTGCCAGGTTGCAGAGAGAGGAGGGCTGATGTTTAGGGTACATCCAGGTGCTGTGTCACCTTCCTTGCCCTTATGGAGGAAGGCTGGCATGGCTTGGAAAAGGTGACGGTCTGCTGGTTTTGTGTCCAGGGTCAGTCAGCAAGCTGCTAAAGGCAAAAGCGCTTTATCTAACTGGAAGAAAGCAATGATTAAACTGGTTCTGTGCCTACAGTTATAGTAAGTCAGTGTGGAGCCGCATCCCCTGACCCCTCTGCACTGTGTTCACACCATAGAGTCACAGTTTGGGTTGAAGGGAGCTTAAAGCTCATCCAGTTCCAACCCCCTGCCACAGGCAGGGACACCTTCCACTAGAGCAGGTTGCTCCAAGCCCCATCCAACCTGGCCTTGGACACTGCCAGGGATGGGGCAGCCACAGCTTCTCTGGGCAATCATTCATAGTTAAAACCTGCCCTTACTTCTTCCCCACCCATCATCATCCCAGCTTGAGCAGAGAAAAAGGGAGTGTAAAAGGAAGCCTGCCTCTGTAAGCCAGCGGCGGGGATTTTTCAAGCTCAGTGGGAGGCTGGGATGCAGGTACCTTAACACAAGGTTGCACAATCACTCAGCAATCCCTGGATAAATCACGAAGCAGTTCCTGGGGGAACAGACCTTGTGTGGTGAGTTCTCTTTCCTCTCGGGGATTGCTCTGACCTCTGCATTTCCTGTTGGCTTGTGCTGCATCATCAGTGAGGGAGGAGGAATGCGCCCTTCTCATGTGAAGAGAGCTTTGGATCTGGCTTCTTCCATTTGCTTGCCACTTAGGTTTGTGTATCCTGAAGCCAGACCTTAAAACAAACCCGAGCCATTTGGCCTTATTCGGAATTAGGTGTCTGAACCGCAGAAGGGATTTTGAGCAGCAAATTCCAGAAATTCAATTGCAGACATCAAGGAAAAGCTGTTTTTCACATACAAGCTTCTCTTAAGCAGTGCCTCTCATTCCCCTGTTCCTGACAGCTCAGTTCCAGTACCCCTCACTTGTGCTGTTCACCTTTGGTCTCTGAATTGGGGTTGCACTGATTATTTCTTTGGGTCTTGGGGTTACCTGCAGGGAAAAGTCTCTCCTGAAAATGAATCTTCTCATAACAAGCCAAGTCCTGGAAGAGGATCACAGGAAGGGGCAGTGACCAGACTAACAGTCTAGTGAAGGGGATTGGGAGAAATTTGTTCAGGATTTATGAGGATAGAGCAAAGGAATGGGAAGTGTTTAGTCTAGAGATGCCTGAAGACAGACAGGAGACTTTAAATGTATGGAGAATGGCTGCAGGGAAGAGGAGAGAAATTTTTCTGCTAGGCTCTGGAGGCAGAACAAGAAATAAGGGGCTTAAATTGCTATGAAGGGGATTTAAAGGAGGCCAAAAAACAGGTCTGCTCCTTCTCAATGTAGTGAAGTGGGTTTGTGAGAGAAAGAGCAAGAAAAGTCCTTGTTGGATGTTTTAAAGAGCAAGTTAAACTTAAGTCCCTGTCTGAATAACAGAAGGAGTCCTGGACAGGGCAAGAAACACCATCCAGTTCATCCCATGATCCATGATCTGCTCTTCACCTTCTGAAGCTGTGTCCTTGTGAGGTGCCTTCTCTGTAAGACCAGTTGAGGCTCTGCATGGTGGATATCAATGCAGGGGGGTTCTTCCCTATATGGTGCAAATGGGGAGGTTGCTCTTTTGCAGGGGCTATTGAGGGAATTCCCTACAGAATGTGGAATGTTCTGCACCATCTTTCATCCCAGCATCTGCTGGGGTTGTGAGACAGCCCAGGCAATCCCATCCTAGTAGGCAGGCTGACAATTGCATTCCAGTGTTTTTACATTGCTTCTGGTGGACTTGTTATCAGCTACAGCTAAAGCAGATCTTTGTGGTTGATACAGCCACACTTCTTGTCTCTCCTTTTAGGTCTATCAGTGTGTTGGGATTGTGAGTCAAAGATACAGATACAGCCTGGAGGTTTCTTTTGTTTGTCTTTTTACTATCAGTCAACATATAACCCTGATAATGTGAGGTATATGTACAGCAAGGATCTGTAAATGGGGAGGAAACAAAGTCTAGTGCATGGGAACAGTCTGGGTTTATTCCAGGCTTACACGTGCTCTGTATTCCACTATAGAGATAAAGTTTACAATCCTGGAGCCTGGCTTCTCTCTACTGTTCAGTATCTCTTCAGTTCCCCAAGTCACTTCTGAACCTCTTAACCTCACTGCACAGCAGGAATTGAGGTCTTATGGGTGACTGAGCTGTGAAAAATGTGAATATTGGCAGGTGGGTAGAGAGGAGGGGCTCAGGATAGTGCCTACCCCATGGAAAATGCAGGGAGAAGGTGGCCTTTTCAAGTGCTCTTACGTGCCAGCCACTTGCCAGCTCTGCATTATCCAGTGCTGCTGCTTCTGAGAAGTCTTGGGGGGTGACAGGGGAGATTTTGGAGGAGATCAGGCCTTTGGCTCTGCTACCCAGGAGACAGCTTGGTTATTCCTGCTTTCCAGTGCATCTCTCAGCTTGCATTCTGTATTCTAGATATAAGGAAGAAGTTCTTTACTGTTAGGGTGCTGAGGCACTGGCACCGGGTACCCAGAGAAGTGGTAAGTGCCCCACCTGTGGCAGTGTTCATGGCCAAGTTGGACAGAGCCTTCGGTGATATGTTCTAATGTGAGGTGTCCCTGCCTGTGGCAAGGGGTTGGCACTGGATGACCTTAAGGTCCTTTCCAACCCAAACCTGTGTCTAAACCCAGCCTCTAACTACTTGTGATGGGATGCTGTGTGAGCAAGCTGCATGCTTGTGCACCAGGGTGAGGATCAGGACTCAGTGGTGTGCAGCTTCTTCATTAAGTCCTTGGCCTCGGTTTCTGTCTTGCAGCAGAGGTAGGGGAAGTACTCACTTAAATTCCCATCTCCTGCTGCAAGTAACAGGGAGCTTTCTGGTTATGTGGCATGTCATGGCCTCCTCTGAGCCACAGCTGACTGTGTGCCTCCAGGAAATCCTCTCCTGCTGCCTGTAAGCTTCTTAGGAAGGAGGCCGGCTCTGCAGCGGGCATGTCTGCAGGATCACCATGCAGGGAGTGTGTTGGACAGGTTGGACAGGACCTGGAGCAAGCTGCTCTAGTGGAAGGTGTCCCTGCCCATGGCAGGGGGTTGGAACTGGATGAGCTTTAAGGTCCCTTTCCAACTTAAACCATTCTATGCTTCTTCCCTCAGAATAAACACATGAGGTTGATTTGCTCAGAGGTGGTGTCAATTCCACTACAAAGGCAGAGATGGCTGCAGTGCCTGGGTCTCTGGGAGATCGAAGATGCTCAGCTAAGAAGGTCTCTTCCAAGGTCAAACACTCTTTGTGTCTTATGATACAAGCAGAACCACAGATACTACGCCTTGCTCTGCAGACACGGACCTGAGCTTGGCACTTCCCTGATGCAGTGGAAATAAGGGCTATTGGAAATCCTGCTGCCTTCCTCCTGGGTGGATTCATCATTTCACCTGGCCTCTAAAAAGTGCAGCAGCTTGTAGGTAGGGAGAGAGCCCAGTCAGAACCACTTCCCTATGAGAAAGAGGAAGATGCATAACCATGGTTATGTCAGTGTGTGATGTTGTTCATTCAGACTCTGCACCCTGCAGGATGTTATACAGAGCTCTGAGGTGAGACCAGTTTTGTCTTTCACTTCCAGACCCAATTTACCTCTTGACCCATGATCACAGAATCAACCAGGTTGGAAAAGACTTTTAAGCTCATCCAGTCCAACCGTTCCCAGCACTGCCAAGGCCACCACTAACCCATGGCACTGAGGCCTCGTCTGCACGGTGTGTGAACTCTTTCAGGGACGGTGACTCCAGCACTGCCCTGGGTACCTGTTCCAATGCCTGAGCACCGTCTGGGGAAGGAATTGCTCCTCAGCTCCATCTAAAGCTGCCCTGGTGCAGCTTGAGGCCGTTTCCTCTTGTCCCATCCCTTGTTCCTTGGGAGCAGAGCCCAGCCCCCTCCTGGCTTCATCCTCCTCTCAGGCAGTTGTAGGCAGCGATCAGGTCCCCCCTGAGCCTTCTCTTTCTATCTGAACCCACCAGGTCCCTCAGCTGTTCCCCATCACACTGTGCTCCAGGCCCTGCACCAGCTCCATTGCCCGTCTCTGGCCCGCTCCAGGACCTCAATGTCTCTGTTGTAGTGAGGGGCCCAGACCTGAACACAGGATTTGAGGTGCAGCCTCACCGGTGGGGTGGCTGCTTATTACCTCTTAGGTAATATTTGAGGAAGAGATTGCTGCGCAGATTTACAGGCACAGATGAATAATACCTGCAGGGAGGTGCTGAAGAAAGGCAATGTGAGAACCTGGACGGATAAAGCAGTAAAGCCCCTCCAGGCTGATGCTCACTCTGGGATTATGAACTGTGAGCCTCTTTTTATCAGAACTCAATGCAGTGTTTGTTCTCTGTGGCATTGCTCTGATGCTTGTCTTTCTTCCCCTTTCTGCAGGCAGTTTCCAGGATGTGGGAACATAGTGACATTCTCCCAGTTCCTATTTATTGCAGTGGAAGGCTTTATCTTCGAAACCAACTTTGGGAGGAAGAAGCCAGCCATACCAATAAGGTATAGTTGTTCTGACCACTTTTGCTAGGCACAAATTGTCTAGTTATCTGTTATCTCCAGAGGTGTTTAATAAAATGGCTTCTAAATTTAGCCTGTCTAAATCCCATCCATTCTGCAGTACTTGTGAAGCCACATTGGGAACCTGTCGTGCCTGATAAAGGATGAACTTCTCTTTTTTATGAGAATTCCCAGTCTGTGATTGCCATCAGATACTTCCCTGTCCAAGCAATAGGGCAGTGTTTTGCACACTGAAGAGTTGGCTGTGTTTTGAAGAGCTTTGCTGTGTCTTTGGGCTTGGTGCAATGGGTGTGTGAGGGAGCGGTTTACTGGAAGCACCATTCTGCATTTCTCCATCAGGGCCGATCTTGTCCTGGCAATGGCCTGGCATGTTCCTGCTCTCCTCCCTGGCACTCAGTGGGTGAAGTGAAGAGTTTTAATGGGGTTCCTTAGCAGACTGTTTGTGGCAGCTGAGTGTTGGGACAGAGATCCTCAAGACAGGAAGTTGAGGGCAAGTTTAGTGCCATTCATGGCTGTGTCACAATGAGGTCTGTGGAGGTGTAGAGCCATGGAGGTGGTGTTCAGCCTGGATTTGAATGGTTTCTCCTTCCACTCAGGGTAGTGATGCCTGCTGGCAGACATGGACTCCCCTCAAATCAAGTCTTGTATTATGCCCCTGCCCTCAGAAAAGAGGGGTCCAGAGGAAGTCCATACTAAAAGATCTCATGTGGAGTATCCTCAGTTCCCCTTTGCTTCTGGAGTTAGCACAGCTTGAGTCAGTGCAGGTCAGGTTGCTTCCTGTCCTAAGGACTTGCCTGTTACATCCAAAGGGGACTGATCCCCTTGTCACAGCCCCAAGAGGTAGGGCTCGTGCTCAGCTCCAGACTTTTCATTGCAACCCAAAATCTGTTCCCAAGGTAGCTCCCTGCATCACAGGAGGTATAAGCATAGCTATCAGCTGGTTTATATTGTTTCTGTGTTTCAGGTACTATTTCACCATGGTGGCCATGTTCTTCACTGTCAGTGTGGTGAATAACTATGCCCTGAACTTAAATATTGCCATGCCACTGCACATGATCTTCAGATCAGTGAGTACTGTCATCCTTTTCCTCCCCATGTGATATCTCTTCCTGTTATCTCTGCAAGCACTGTCCCTGCATGTGTTCTGCCACCCTCTCTTTCTCTAAGGGCACCAAACTCCAGTGCAAATAGTAAACTCCATGTAACCTGTGGGGAGAGCAACTTTGCTCTGAAGGCTCGGTTTCAGTTCTAACTTTCCCAGTTTTGATCATTGTATTTCAACTTAATGGAGAGACAAGGAAAGAGGCTCAACCATGCTTTGTATTTCCAAAGATGATGGGGATGTAAGTGACAAAACCAAGCCCAGACTCTGGTTGTCAGCTCTGGATGAGCTGAATTGCTGGCCAAGGGGATCCAGCTTTCCCTTCCATCACACAGCTACACCAAGTGGTCCATGTCTTAGTGTAGGTGTCTCGGTTAAACATCCAAGGTCAGAGAGCATGGATTTGGCCTAGTTCTACCTCCACTGTTACTGCATTGTCTTTGCTTTGGAAAATGCTATTAAAATGCATCTTTGCTTAGGTATAGATGAGCACCAGGCTACAACATCTGTTAAACCCAAAGAAGATGAAGTCCCAGCTATTTGGAATAACAGAATTTGCCGGGGATATCTGTTGTTCTCCCACACCGCACCGTGGAGTTGAGATACCTGAAGTCAGGAGAGGTTAAAAAGAAGAAAACCAGACAACATTCAGAGACCTGTCCTGCATGAACCATAATGGATGGTTCTTGTATTGCAGCCCTGCAGTCAATCTATAGAGCCATATTCCTGTTCCCCATTAAAACCACAGCAGGTTCTGGTCTGTAGCACACACTCAATGTCACAAGGGAGCCAAAAATGGGGAAGATCCTAGTAGCCTGTTTGCCCCAGCATCCTTGTTCCCAAGCCACCCAGCTCAAGTTCTCCCCTCCTCCTAGCTGAAGTGGGACTCATAGAATCATTTAGGTTAGGAAAGTCCTTCAGGATCATCAAGTCCAACTGTTCCCCAGCGCTGCCAAGTCCACCACTAAACCATGTCCCTAAATGCCACATTGTATGTCAGAAAAGTCACTCCAGGGATGGTGACTCCACCACTTCCCTGCGCAGCCTGCTCCAGATTCCAGTGCTTGACAACCCTTTGGGTGAAGAAATTGTTCCTAATCTCTGATATGAAGAAAGTTGGGGCTCTTCAGCCTGGAGAAGAGAAGGCTGCATGGACACCTCATAGCAGCCTTCCAGTATCTGAAGGGGGCCTATAGGGATGCTGGGGAGGGTCTCTTCATTAGGGACTGTAGTGAGAGGACAAGGGATAACGGGTTCAAACTTAAACAGGGAAAGTTTAGATTGGATATGAGGAAGAAGTTCTTTACTGTAAGCGTGGTGAGGCACTGGAATGGGTTGCCCAGGGAAGTTGTGAATGCTCCATCGCTGGCGGTGTTCAAGGCCGGGTTGGACATAGCCTTGGGTGGCATGGTTTAGTGTGAGGTGTCCCTGCCCATGGCAGGGTGTTGGAACTGGATGATCTTACGGTCCTTTCCAACCCTAACTATGCTATGATTCTATGATTCTATATAAACCTCCCCTGGCACAACTTGAAGTTGTCTTGTCCCCGCCTTGCCAGTCTCCCTGATCCTGTTCTGGCACATCTGTTGGTTCTTTAGCATTAGTTGTGTTGAGTTTGTGGTGTTTCTCTGCATACCAGTGCAAGAAATTTTGTCATGCTGACCTTCTCTTTTGTTTTAATCCTCTTTCTCCTCAGGGTTCTCTCATAGCAAGCATGGCTCTAGGTATCATCATTTTGAAGAAAAGGTAAATCAAAACATCACCAGGGAATGCTTTGCCATTGACTTAATCCTGACTGCTTAGTGCCCTTTCCTGTTATATATTCTTGGTTTACTGGTGGGGAAGCTGGGACGTAAAGGTATGCCTAAAATAGAGGCTGGAACAGTTCCCTCTTGCATTCCCACCACCCCTCACTCCTTCATTTAAGTCAAGCATGAAGTGAAAAGAGAGATTAACACATCACTGCAGCCTTCTATGTTAGCTCTCTTCTTTCCTCTTGCTTCTGTGAGGCCAGTACCACTCCTGATGGATGGTTGTACTGGTCTGGCTGGGATGGAGTTAACTTTCCTCATAGCAGCCCATATGGTGTTGTGTTTGAGATTTGTGGCTAGAACAGTGTTGACAGCACATTGATGTTTGGGCTCTTGCTGAACAGTGCTTACACAGTGTCAAGGCTCTGTTTTTCCCAGTTTGCATCCCTAGCAAATAGGCTGGGGGTGGACAACAAGTTGAAAGGAGACACAGCTGGGACAACTGACCCACCATAGTCAAAGGAATATTCTGTGCCACTTAATGTGTGCTGCAATACAAACCAGGGTAGAGGAAGAAAAGAGCTGGGAGGAATTGGCTTCAGGATGGCCATGCTTATGGGAGGTGATGAGTGATTGCTTTTGCATGTTTTGGGGGTTTATTTTCCTCTCTCACTTACTAAACTCTTTAGCTCATGCCATGAGTTTTCTTGTTCTTGCCTCATCCCATGCGGTTGGGGGAATGAGTAAGTGCTGTGTAGGTGCTTGGCTGCTGTTGGGGCCAACCCACCCACATCAGGTCAGGAGGGTCCTCCCAGTACTTTTGGGTCGGGTCAGGCTGTTGGACCGGCATGAGCACATCCCCTGCCACTCCATTACTATGCAGAGATCCAAGAGGGATCCTCTGCCACAGGCAAGGAGATCTTGGTCCAAATGCTCCTTTTTTGTTGCAGTTGAAGTGAGTTGACCTTCCCTCTTCCCTCCAGTGTTAGGTAATGGATATGTGCTCATTACTCCATGTTCACACCAGTGTAATGGAGCTATATGCAATGCAAGAGAGCAGTAGATGAATGACACGAGGCTGAGCTGGGTCACTGACATCTCCCTTCTCCCCCTGTGCAGATACAGCGTATCTAAATACACATCCATAGCCCTGGTGTCGGTGGGAATCTTCACCTGCACTTTCATGTCTGCAAAGCAAGTGGTAAGGATTGGAAAGGGCCTGAGGGCAGAGCTATGAACCTTATTGACAGGAGGAGCTGCTGTCAGCACCTTCATCAGTAATTCCCTTTGCTTTACTATTAATGGAAAGATAAAATGTATCCTGGCTCTGCATCTGCTTCCCAAAAGCTCTTGTTCCCAGTTTAATTTTCATGTGGTTTGGAAGGAAGGGATACACACGTGTGTGGTTTAGCTTAATTACAGGTGCCTTTTAACCTGTTTAGGTTGCTTTTTGCTGACACTAAACCATTATGTATAACACTTAGACGCTGTTTTACTGTGATGTGTTGGCAGTAGGAGCAGTGAATGTTGAACAGAACTCATCCATCTTAAGCCTTTGCTCTTTTTATCCCAGAAGAGATTGTCAGCTTTCAGGCTAGATTATTCCAGTCCTGTTCTCATCCAATGTAGCTTTGTGTGACCCTTGAAATAAAGTGCGTGTATTCGGAGAACAGAAGGGAATGAAAAAAATCCCTGTGTAACACCACTTTGGGCTGTTCCTGGGTCAGCACCTGCAGCCTGGTCTTGTCAACTGAAGACAGGAAAATGGCGTAAAGGGGTGATCAAGTGAAAATTGGTTGCACTTTATCGAGCTCTGAGAGACTGGGAATGTCAACCAGGGCTGTCAAAACTCCAAGTTCCTCATCACTGAATTGCTTTTTATGTCCTCAGAATGTCTGAGAAGGTCTGTGCAGTGCAGCTTTGCTCTGTATTAATCCATGTGCAGTCATGGAGTTGTGGGATAGTAAAGACAGCTGGGGCAAAGGTGAGTTAATCTAGTTTGCCCTAAACTACAGTGGAAAAGAGTCGGGCCAAGTCATGCTACCTGGAGTTTTACCCTCAGTTAACAGCCTCTACAGGCCTGGTTTCCTCAGTGTCTTCACTGCAAGCCAGAGCCCTGGTTTAATACCTGACTGGGGCTTGGCCAAACCCCTTGTTCTTTCCTGCGCACTCATCTCTGAGTTGAGGACAGAGGAGTTGGTGGGCTGTGGGAGAGCTTTCTAAGTGTCATTGATCAGTTTTGTGGTTGAAGAGTTCAGTCTTTTGCTAAGCTAGGGCATTCACTTCAGAAAAGCTGCCTTCTTGGTCAGACATTTACCCTTTTTTGCTGGAATCTGGTGCATTCCCTGAGCAGAATGGAAAGCAGAGTGTGCTGTAGTTGCTACCACCTCTGTTCAGAGAATTTGAGAGCTTGGGTTTGCTTGGAATACAACACACAAACCAAGAGTGAGGTACCGGCAGGCTGAGCTGCAGGGACGTGGTAGCTCCATGTGACTCTGTTGTGTCTCCCTCCACCAGGCATCGGACTCTGGCTTAAATGAAGAGGATGGACTCCAGGTTTTCTTGTGGTGGCTGCTAGGTGAGTGTCACATCTCCAGCTGACCTTGCTGGGTCAAGATTCAGCTCTCTGATGTCCTTAAAGGTCTTTTCCAACCTAATAGATTCTATGATTCTCTGTGAGTTGTGTGAAGCAGATGATGGTGGGAGTCCCTGTGCTGGGTTTAAGTTGTGCTGAGCATCTGGTGGATGTTGGTTTGCAAAGAAATAGGTTTTGGGGCACCCATCAGCAGCTTTATGCAAGGAGATGCTCTTCATTTGGCGAATGAGGTAAATATGGCATCTAAGCGGTTCTTTAGGGTAGTGGTTTAGTGACAAAGTGAGACTGCAGTCATGCATGTTTGCAGGTATCTTCTTGACTTCTTTTTGCAAAAGAAGCCCTACCTGACACACCTGATGCTATGAGATAGACTGCAGAGCGGGAGATGGGCTGTGGCCGATTCAAGTGTTCATTCAGTGTTTAAAGGAGGTGATCCTGCCCCTCTACTCTGCTCTGGTGAGATCCCACTTGCAGCACTGTGTGCAGTTCTCGTGTCCTCAACATAAGAAGGATGTGGAGCTGTAGGAATAAGTCCAGAGGAGGCCACGAGGATGATCAGGGGCTGGAGCAGCTCCCGTATGGAGACAGGCTGAGAACCTGAGGCTGTTGAGCCTGGAGAAGAGAAGCTGCGTGGAGACCTCAGTGCAGCCTTCCAGTGTCTGAAGGGGGATACGAGGATGCTGGGGAGGGGCTCTTCATCGGGGACTGTAGTGACAGGACACGGGGTGATGAGTTCAAACAGAAACAGGGGAAGTTCAGGTTAGATATAAAGAAGAAGTTTTTCCTTGTGAGGGGAGTGAGACACTGGATACCTGTGTCCTGAAGGCCGTTATCAGTATTATCAAGTCTGGACTGACTGAAAGCCAACTTGTGGGAGCCTTCAGGATGGTTGACCTGAGCTATGCCATGCTAGAGCAGTGTGGCAAGGCTGTGCTTCTCTTCCAGGTATTGCTGCGCTCACCTTCGCCCTCCTCATGTCTGCCAGGATGGGGATTTTCCAGGAGACCCTGTACAAGCAGTTTGGGAAGCACTCCAAAGAGGCCCTTTTTTACAATGTGAGTCACCACATCCTTCCTGTTGCTTTTAGTGGGCAGATAGAACTGCTGAGAGAATTCCTTCCCATCCCATATGCAGCACAAATCCAAAAGATGACACACTGCAGAGCTGGAGCAGGGAAGTGTGTGCTCTCATCCAGATGTGTGAGGCTGCTTTCCCAGGATGAGAAGTGGGCTGAGTGCACATAACCTGTTAACATCATGTCTTTTCTCTCCAGCACGCGTTACCACTCCCTGGCTTTCTGCTTCTTGCCCCCAACATCTACCACCATGCAGTTCTCTTCAGCCAGTCAGGTAAGTGCTGCACAGATGGATCCTTGCTCTCACACCTTTCTGTCCTCTGGAAAATGCCATAGGAAGCTTTCATTCCAGCGGTTTTGCACATCAGACTGTTGACTTGGGATGTTCAAGTGAAATTCAGCAGGCTTTCCAGAACCAGAAAGCTTCTGTATCTGTCAACCCTGTCATTAGGTTGAGGGAGGGGATTCTGCCCCTCTGCTGTGCTCTGAGGAGACCCCCCCTGCAGTCCTGATCCAGCTCTGGGGCAGCAGCACAAGAGGGATGTGGAGCTGTGGGAGAGAGTCCAGAGGAGGCCATGGAGATGCTGCAGGAGCTGGAGCAGCTCTGCTCTGGAGCCAGGCTGAGAGAGCTGGGCTGGGGCAGCCTGGAGAAGAGAAGGCTCCTGAAGGGGAGACCTTAGAGCAGCTCCAGTGCCTAAAGGGGCTGCAGGAAAGCTGGAGAGGGGCTTTGGACAAGGGATGTAGGGACAGGACAGGGGAATGGCTTTAACCTGCCAGAGGGGAGGCTGAGATGAGCTCTTAGGCAGAAGTTCTTCCCTGTGCGAGGGTTCAGAAATGGGTGTTGCAGGACCCAGGTGTAAACAAAGACCCATTGACTCTTCTTTTGCTGGTGCTACACTGGCTTTGCTGTGTTAGTCCTGTCAGAGCCACCCAGTTGATTCATCCAGTTTTAACAGTAGGACAGCCCTGAAGAAACCAAGACAAAGCTTATCTGCGGGCTCTTGCATTTGTCATTTACCAAGGTAGGAACAAGGTAACTTTCCAAAATCAAACGGTGCCCATACCTCATCCTGCCTAACACAGCAACAGCCTCCTGAAGCTGCAGTGGTCAATCCTGGATGGGGTAGAGCCATTTCTCTGTGTATCATCTTTTAAGTAGTAGGAGGCAGTGACCTTGCTCCATCCTTTCTCCCTGCAGAGCTGTTCCAGGTCCCAGTGATCGGCCTGACCCTGCCAATCATGTGGTTCTACCTCCTCATGAATGTCATCACTCAGTATCCTTTGAAAGCGCAGCTTGAGATGCCACGGAGATGGCAGTGGGGTGGGAGAGGAGCAATGGGGTGGGGGTATAAAGTCCTTGGAGTCTTCCCTGCTTCTGGGAGCTGATGTGTGTGTAACTTGGGTAATAGAGAGTGGAATTTAACCTGGGGCTTATGGTTTTTTCCAGGGTAGCTGAAATCTGCCACCACCTCCCCAGGGACAGGCTGACTGGGGTAAACTCACTACAGTTTTGCCAGCCAGATCTAGGTAGAAGAGACACATCAGGAGCTATCTGTAATATATCAGTGTAGAGTCTTCCAGGCAGAGAGGAGAGGTCTGGAAGTCTGATGAAGCTGACATGCCCTCAAGAAAGGAACCCTTCATCTGGGACCCTCTTACCATTTTCCTCTCACTGTTCAGAGAACATAAGTTGCTGGTCAGGCTCCTCCATGAAACCCCCTTATTTAATCTGCGTTTCCCATACCCCCTCAAGGGGAAAGGGAACTTCTGCTGATGGTTTTAGGTGGGATATAAGGCAGAAGTTCTTCCCTGTGAGGGTGCTGAGGCGCTGGCCCAGGGTGCCCAGAGAAGCTGTGGCTGCCCCATCCCTGGCAGTGTTGAAGGCCAGGTTGGACACAGGGGCTTGGAGCAAGCTGCTCCAGTGGAAGGTGTCCCTTCCCATGGCAAGGGTTGGAGCTGGAGGAGCTTTAAGGTCCCTTCCAACTCAAACCATTCTGGGATTCTATGAGATTATCCTACCTGTGTCATTCTTTCCATGTGACTAACGGCCTGTATCTCTGCAGGGAAATGTAGGTTTGTCTGGCAAACCAGGGCAGAAGGTGAGTGTATGCAGTGATTGCAACATGCAAAGCATTACCTCAGACTGATGTCTGTGTCACCCAAAGCAACTTGAGTCAGTGGTAGTTTATCATTGCCGTGGGGCTTGTGTCAGAATGTGGGGAGGGTTCAAACACTGACAGCTCTAAACAGGTCCTGCTTCGCTCAAGTCTCTCTGTGACACACAGAGCCCTGCATAAAGTCTGGATTTAGCTTCCCTTGACTGTGGCAGGGACTGTAAACCCTGTGTGCCACCAACCTTTTACCAAGCTGGACTGGGGTAGTTTTGCTGGCCCAGAGCAGGGTTGGAGGGAGATTTGGGGTGTCTTTGGAGTTTGCAGTGAAGCTGTGCACAGCTGTGGAAACACTGATGTGAGGAGAAGGGAATCTTATTCCCTTTATAACCATACTTGGGTTGCTCATTGCTCAATCCTCATTCCCAAAGGCTTTCCAAGGTGTCCTCCTTCTTCATCCCTGATGTCCCCTTACCTCACCTATCCAGATACGTCTGCATCCGCGGCGTGTTCATCCTCACCACAGAGTGCACGTCCCTCACGGTCACGCTGGTGGTGACGCTCCGCAAGTTCGTCAGCCTCATCTTCTCCATCCTCTACTTCCACAACCCCTTCACAGCCTGGCACTGGCTGGGCACTACCTTCGTCTTCATGGGGACTCTCATGTATACCGAGGTGTGGAACAGCCTCGGGCCCTTCCTGGCTCGCTGGAGGAAGAGGCCAAAGGAGGAGTAACAGCCTGGGACCTCTCTGCAGGGACCTTTTTATTGTTTTACAGAGCAGAGCAGCAGGGAATGCCCCAGAAGGGGTTGTTTTATAACACAGGGGAGGTGTTGGCTGTGCCAAGCTCCTGGGAAACATGGAGCCTCCCCTGGGCACCTACTGAAATGGATCATGGAGAGACAATGCGGTTATTTTTGCAACCCCTTTTGCTTCCAACTTCTCCCCCCTGTTTTTCTTTTTCCATTTGAAGAATCCGTTGAAAGTAATGGAAAAGCTGACCCAGTTCTTTAGGAGCCCAGCCTTGTTGTGGTGCTGTTGTTGTCTCCTCCAGCTTCAATGAGCTGGGCCCTGAGCCTCTTTGGTGCCGTCCTTTCATGTCCAGGGGAGCTGCTATTTGTGCAGCAGGTTGTTGGTTGCACTGGAGATTCCAGGCCTGGCTGTTAACCTGAGTCTTTGTTGCCTGATCCTATTACCCCTGTGCTCTGCTCCTGTAGGGCCTTCCAGTCTCCCCAGTAGGTCCTTCACTGGGGAGTGGCTCAGGGGGCTGTTTCCCAAGCCAGTGAGTTCCCATCACTAGCAGCAGGGAGTAGTTGAAGTGCTTTGAAGCTTTGCTGATTCATAGAATAGTTTGGGTTGGAAGGGGCCTTCTAAGCTCATCCAGTCCAACCCTCCTGCAGTGAGCAGGGACATCTTCAACTAGATCAGAGTCCTCAGGGGTTGCCATGATGCTTCACCAGCCAGGGGGTGTCCTGGGTTCTTCCTGCCCCTGTTAGGTCCTCAGTAGAGGTCACTTTCCAGTTGCTTCCTACTTTTCCCCTTATCACAGTCATGTGCAGTGGGTTTTGTTAACAACAGCCTGTGCTGAGCCCCCAGTGCATCCATGATCCCCCCCACATCCAGCCCCACCTCAGGGTTCAAATGATGCCAAGGAACTTATGGGCCAGTACAACTGAGCTTATTTCTGCTGCTGGAGGCTGGTTTTACTGTCCCTTCACCTGGTTCTCTTCTCCCACCCCTTGGGCATCAGCATTGCTTGTGGCATTTCTGTGCATCATAGCAGCATCCAACTGGTGCGGGATTGGTGTCTCCTGGAGCTTTGGGTGTGTGTCCCAATGAGTGCAGGCAACGTGTAGCCAGCAGTTCGAGGAGCAGCATCCGCAGCTCCTCTGGGAGCTGCTCAGTGTTGGGCAGAGGAAGTTGTCTCAGCTTTGGAGCATGAGGAGCACTGTTTTGTGCTGCCTCCGTTGTCCTGGAGCACCTTGTTCCATCATCATGATGCTGTCCCTGCTCTGCTGTGGTAGTTAAAGCATCCAGAATGTCAAACCTCATTCACATCCAGTTTGGCCAAGTAAGGACTGTTACTCCGCCACCCAGCATCCCAATAGCTTTCCAACCTATCTCCCAGTGTTAGAGCTATATCCAGCCCATCCTGAGCAATGGCCACCTTTCCAAAACCTCCTCACTGATGGTTTTGTTGCTGTTTTTTACCCGTGTCACAGCCATGCCCCTTCCCAGCTTCTTGCTCACCGTAGTCTCATCGTTGGTGGGTGGAAAAGGGAAAGCCTTGATGCGGTACAAGTGCTGAAGCGCTGGTGTGTTGTCAGCATGGTTTTAGTCACCAACCCAAAGCCCAGCAGTGTATGGACCACTATGGAAATGATTAACTCCATCCCACCAGTGGTATGATGCTGATGGGACCCACAGCTCTTTCCTGAGATGCTGTGAAGGGTTTTGATTTTTCCTGAGCCTGGAAAGCCTCTTGGTTCTTGAGTGTCAGACATGGGATGTTTCCAAGGATTCTGTGGGTGGTGGACACTGGTTCCCAGCAACTCCTGGGGGTCAGCTCTCCCTTCAATCTCCTTGCACAGCCTCCAGGATGAAGGATATTGCTCCTCGAGGCTGTTAACACAGAGCTTCAGTTGCAATGGGGAGGGAGGGAAAGGCACCACAAATTCAGCATCAGGGACTAAGTACCTGGTGGGGATTTAGCAGAGCAATAGCTGAGCAGTGCCGGAGTGAGTGTAACCTGTACGTAGACACTCACCAGGTCACTCTGTTTCGAGATCACATCTTGTCTCCAGTTCGTGTCCTACTGGTAGGTCTGGGGCTATTTGGGTTTCCTTCTTTTAGCCATGTGCTGTCCTTGGTCTTCTCTCAAGCCAAGTGTCAACGATGGGTTGAGATTTGTTGTTGTCAGGGGTATTTTTATGTGACTTGTGTCTTTCTGCATATTTATAACTCTTAGAGTGTCATAGAAGATGCAGCGATTCCCTTCCTGCCGCAGGAGAGCACTGAGCTTGCCCAGTTGTGAGACAAAGAAAGGTCATGAAGAAGGGACCCCATTAGCCAAAAGTGGTATTTAAATCCAGGTTTCTCCCCTCAAAAAACGGGGCTCCTGATGTGCTTGGGTTTAATGTTCTAGAGATAATAGCGCAGATATTTTAGCAGAGGCTGGGAAGTGGATGAGCCGAAAAGCGTTTTGATCAGCGTTGAGCTTTTGGGTTGGTCGGTTGGGTTTAGGGTGGTGCTTTTGTTGGGTTTTTAAAATGTGAAATAAATGTGTATCCTCTTTAAATTATGTTGGGTTTGTTTCTCCGTCCATGCTGTGCTACTGGGATCAGCTGCTGGTGAGTGGAAAACACATGGAGCTCCGAAGGCAAGTAATTCCTGGGGCTCTGAAATCCACATGCAGCTTGTCCTGCTGTTACATGGGAGAAGATAGGAGAGACTGAGCCTGGCTGTGGTCTGAGGGGAAGACCCATCCCTCCTGCACTGAAACACCTCCAGAGTGTCCTTGAGCATCAGCACCCCCAGACCTCAGCTACCCCATGTGCTCCTCACACATGTCCTCCAGGGCTTGGTGATCCTACTCAGAATGTGTGGCCCCATCTGTGGCTCAGTCCAACATAAGCCTCTAGATACTGCCACGAGGTGAGAAGCTGCCTTCCCCAAATCTCCTCTTCCTAGTTCCCATTCATAGAGGCTGACAGGGAATTGCAGCTCCACCAGTGATGCGCCATCAGCCTGTGGTGCCAGCAGACTCCCTGTTGTGGCTGTTTCCTTCCCTCTGCAGCCCCAGGCCAGGACCATCCATCTCTTCCATTCCTTTGTTATTGATTCAGTTTAGTTAGCTGAATTCCTTTAACTGAATTCCTTTGGTTTTGTCTGGCTTCTGTAGAATCATAGAACAGTTAGGGTTGGAAAGGACCTTAACATCGTCCAGTTCCCAACCCCCTGCCATGGGCAGGAACACCTCGCACTAAACCATGCCACGCAAGGCTCTGTCCAGCCTGGCCTTGTAGTCCTTAGCATACAGAGCTGAACTTGGTGGAGTCTTAGGCTGAGACAACTGGTGCCTGGTTGTGTACATCCAGGCCTCCAGACCAATGCAAATGGGAAGATGAAGTTCCATAATACCAAGCCCTCGCAGCATCTCCGTGGCCTCCTCTGGCCTCTCTCCAACAGCTCCACGTCCCTCTTGTGCTGCTGCCCCAGAGCTGGATCAGGACTGCAGGGGGGGTCTCCCCAGAGCACAGCAGAGGGTCAGGATCCCCTCCCTGAGCTGCTGCTCACGCTCTGGGGGTGCAGCCCAGCACATGGGGGGGCTCTGGGCTCAAGCACACACTGAAGCCGGGTCTCAGGTGGGTCTCGAAATGGGGGTCTCTTGCAGTGATTCTTCTCTGCAAGGACCCTCAGCATGGGGGATTTCTCACTGTGGAGCCTTCATGCCTCTGCGATGGGCACTGATTTACATCTTCGTGCTTCTACTTGCTCTGAGGTACGAGCAGGGAAAAACGTGCATGATAAAAATGCAGGAGCCTCCTCCTCCCCGCAGGAAAATGCAGTTCCAGGCTCAGCTCCGAGGGTTCCCCCCCCCTGCCTGACACGAGGCAGGAAAAATATCTCAGAAGCTTGGAATATTTTGTGAGAGTTACTGAGAGGGTTTGTCCAAGCAGCAAGATTTAGTGCGGAGCCTATGCAGGGTGTGCAGGGCTGACTCCGTGCCAGGGGTCTCCAGACCCATAGACCATAGAATCATAGAAGGGTTTGGGCTGGAAGGGACCTTAAAGCTTCTCCAGTCCCAACCCCTGCCACGGGCAGGGACACCTTCCACTAGAGCAGGTTGCTCCAAGCCCCTATGTCCAACCTGGCCTTGAACACTGCCAGGGATGGGGCAGCCACAGCTTCTCTGGGCACCCTGTGCCAGCGCCTCAGCACCCTCACAGGGAAGAGCTTCTTCCTTATCTCCAACCTGAACTTCCCCTGTTTCAGTTTGAACCCATCACCCCCTGTCCTAGTGCTACATTCCCTGATGAAGAGTCACCACAGGGAGCAGGTGGTGAAACACACCTTGGCATTAGAAGGGACAACTGGTAGATGAATGGGGAACCCAAAGACATTTGCAGGCTGGAGCTGCTGAAGCAACACCACAGCAGTGCAGGATGAGACCCGGGAAGGACCTTGTGGGTCTCCTTCAAGCCCTGCACTGTCTCTCCCTTGAATGAGGTATTCAAAGAGGGACCTGGGTGGTTGGTGTGACCCCACTGAGCTGCAGCTCTCCTCACCCCCCCCATAAGGCTGTTACAAGAAACCCTAATTCACATTGACAGCTGCCAAATAGCAGTATATTGTGCAGCATATTCCCTAAGACAAGCTCCCGAGGGAAGCAGGCAGAGGGAATGGGGCAGCCAGACAGTGCCAGGGCATGAGATGGAGCTTCAGGAAGGTAGTTTTGGAAATGGATGTGTGTGATCTGCAGGGAAATAAACAGCCCTTTGGTCAGTGCTGGAACCATGCCCCATCTATCTGCACAATATTGTTAAAGAAATACAATAAAGACATGTAGCTGCTGGGTTTGGAGTGGTGTCACCAGCAAGTCAAGCCTCTACCAGTGGTTTCTAGGTTCTAGGGTTTCTAGGGTTGGTATAAGTGGGGTTAGTGGAGGAATGAGGCAGGGAGACGAGGTCAGAGTGCAGAACTCAACCACTTTGTGCCCACTTGTTTAATACACAGCTGCTCACATGGGGAATGGGTGCTGGAGAATCCAAGCCACCACGAGCCTTCTGCTGTTGTCTTCTACCAAGCCCACAGCAGGTTGCCCTTTCTGCCTACACACTCTCATAGTCCATGGAGCATCTCAACCTTCAGCGCTTGACACTCTCAGCAGATGTCCAGGAGTAGCTGTTTATGGACCTATTCTACAGCCCCTGGAATTCTTCACTCTGCATCAAACTTATAGCCAGAACACTTCATATCCTCTCCTTCAGGCACAGGTTTGTATGAAAACACCATCCCTTTATGCCTGACAAACTCATCATCCCTTCATTCAGCCGCTCCTCGTCCTACAGCATCTGTATTGTGATTCCTACCACCTTGCTGCTGACCTAGGGGAGGAATCGGGATAAAAGAGATGCTCTCGGCTTCCCAAAACACTTTTGCATGGGCACAGTCTCCTGTGCTTCACCTCAAAGACACAGCGTTTGAGCAGAGGTACAGAATTCCTGGATTCTGATCCAGTTCTTATGGAAAACCTCCTGGGACAACACAAATCAGTGCAATTTCCCTCTGCCGTGATTTACCCACGTGTCACACGGGGCTATGAGACAGCATGTGTGATAAGCACACAGCTACCTCTGGCTGGTAAAGCCATTTGCATTCACAAGGCAGCAATCACAGTTCCCGAGTCTATTGAATATTGAGTGTTTCACTTAAAAGGGGGGAAATTAAACAGCTTGTTACAGTGCCCTCTGCAAAACTCAAGCCTCAGAGCTTTGTTTGACTATGAGTAACCGAAGGTGTTACTCCGCTGTAATCCAAACCCGCTTCCTGCCAAGCGAAACAGAGTTCCCTGGAACAATGTGCTAAATGAAATGCAAATCTTACACGCCAGCAATCCAACAGCACTTCTGCTTTCAGACTCAACCAGATGTTCCGTGCTTCAGGGTGCGGTAGACAAAGGGCAGCTCAGCAGAATGCAGTTGGTTTGGGGTAGATCCTTGTGAATCGAGTCTGCAAGTTGAGCGGTGGTGTGCTGGGGAGTGGGAAGAGAGCAAGTGAGAGTACAGCAGGAAAAGGTCAGGGAAAGCAGGAAAGACATTGGATATTTGGCTGAATTGGCTTCAAATTCAGCGTCTTCCTTAGAAATTCCCATGTCCCACTTCCACACAAGGTCCTTGTGAGATCCCACTGAGCACTGTGTGCAGTTCTGGTGTCCTCAACATCAGAAGGACGTGGAGCTGTTGGAGCAAGTCCAGAGGAGGCCACGAGGATGATCAGGGGCTGGAGCAGCTCCCGTATGGAGACAGGCTGAGAGCATTGGGGCTGTTGAGCCTGGAGAAGAGAAGCTGCGTGGAGACCTCAGAGCACCTTCCAGTGTCTGAAGGGGGCTCCAAGGATGCTGGGGAGGGGCTCTTCATCAGGGACTGTAGCGATAGGACAAGGGGTGATGGGTTCAAACTGAAACAGGGGAAGTTCAGATTGGAGATAAGGTTTGGTATAAGTTCTTCCCTGTGAGGGTGCTGAGGCGCTGGCCCAGGGTGCCCAGAGAAGCTGTGGCTGCCCCATCCCTGGCAGTGTTCAAGGCCAGGTTGGACAGAGCCTTGGGCAACATGGTCTAGTGTGAGGCGTCCATGCCCATGGCAGGGGGTTGGAACTGGATGATCGGAAAGTCCTTTCCAACCCAACCCACTCCATGATTCTATGAACTCCACTGAACGTGCCCCATTTGGAGGTAATTGAAAGCCCAGGACCCAAGAACTGGTTGCAAAATAGGAGGTTCTCTTCAAACATTATTGTCTGATACAAATGCAATGCCCTGATCACAAAAGAACAAAGGATTTTACAACTGGGAAACAAGAGTAATGTATTTATACTCCGCCTGTATGCACAGCTCTCTATAAGCAACATAGAGATACAATTCCTGCACTGAAGAGCTTCACGTTTTAAGACATTCCTGTAAATAGGAGCAGTTTGAAGCTCTGTGCTCATTCACTTCAGGCATGCAATGCTCTTTTGCAGGGTTGCACACTTCAAGCAGAGGAAATTCATCACAATTCAAGGATAACTTGTCTTGTTTTGATCTATTTTACACAGAAGGGAGTAACCATTCCAAGGGAAGAGTGGAGAGCTGGGGCTGAATATGGAAGTGGTCTCAGCTTGGAGAACTGGGCAGGAATGGAAGGAAAAGAGACACTGATGTGACTGGGGTGTTATTTACCATCCATTGCACTTATTTTCCAGACATGAACTTGGGCTACAGAGACCTGAACATGGGTTTCTGTATTTGTGTCCAGGAGAAAACTCATTTATCTGCACTGGCTGCATTACCTGTGTAACTTGAGTGAGGAGGTGTGACCACCCCGGCCCTGCTGTATATGAACCACAATGTGCCTTGTACGTATTCATTAACCACATAATCATGGAATGGTTTGGGTTGAAGGGACCATAAAGCTCCTCCAGTTCCAACCCCTGCCACAGGCAGGGACACCTTCCACTAGAGCAGCTTGCTCCAAGCGCCGTCCAACCTGGCCTTAAACACTGCCAGGGATAGAGCATTTACAACTTCCTTAAGCAACCTGGTCCAGTGCATGGCAAAAACTGTCACCTCTAAACCAGCAAAGCCCAATACACCCATCAGCATCCATGTCAATCCATGCAGCTACTGTAACAGCCAGGCCAGCTTCTGCAGGGGGATAGAGTTCTATAGACTCTATAGCAGCCACGAGGAGTCCTGTGTGGTTAGCTGAAGAAGCTTTGGAGGTTGGGTAGGTATCCAGTGGCAGTTGGGTACCCATCTTTGCTGAACTGCATTGGCAAAACACCCACTAAGGTTGAAATGGCAGCTTCTGAATTCCTTCTGCAACCAGGCCATGGAGCAGCCTTGCTGTTTGTTCTGTCAAAATCAGTGCTATGAAAAAGGCGCTGTTGTTCTTCAGCTGGAAAGAGCTATATGGAAAGGGAGCTACTTAATAAAAAGCTGAGCTGTTTTCCAGGCTTTACTGGAATTTGAGGTCAAGGCTCTCTGTATCTATCCATTACTTACCATGAGCTGAGCTGCTTCGTTCAGTTCATCCTAGTTAATCACCAAAACCCCTTGGCCACACTGTGAACATGCAGGGTGAGTAAACCAGAACTCTTCCATGGGCATGACTCCACACTGTGCCAACAAGTCATGTCGCCTTCTGTGCATACAAAGATCCACACTGCAATAGGAATACCAAATGCCACCTCCTCATGGGGAGCTGCTTGGGCAAAGGGGCTTCACTATCTGCTCTGTAAGTAGATGGTAATGAAAATTAATCAGGACAAACATTAATTCAAGACGTTTATTTACTTGTCAGAGCTCCTACCCCGCATACAGGAAAACCAGTGCTCACACACTACTCACAGCTTCAGCTAGCTCTCAATGATTATACTGAGGTTTCCTGATGGCTCCTCACTGGGTTGTTTAAGTACACTTGCAAATCCAAGAGTTGGGACTCATCCCTTCGAAAAACCACATTAAATAGCAAAGAGGTTTGGAAGTAGTTTTCACTCTCAACTCAACTCTGAACATTTCACAAAGTCCTTCTTTAAAGTAATTCACCTCTCCTACAATATAGGCAATATTAACAGAGACCCCGATGCTCCCGCACACCAATTAAAGCTATAATATAGGAGGGGAAGAAAAGAGAGAAGTTAATGGAAGATGTGGTCATGTGGCTGTTAGGAATAAAATCTACACCATTTCCCAGCTGGGAGTGCCTGGGGAAATAATTTCTAGCGTTGGGAAATAGAGAAATTACTTTTTAATCAAGTTATAAATAAATAACTTTTTTTGGGGGAGAATTAATTAGAAATGGATTTAGCAATAATATTTGATAGACTTGGCTTTGTGGAAGAGAAATAGATACATAAAAATCACTGTTCCTGTTAGGCAGAAAGATTCAGTGTAATCACAACAAAGGTTTGGCTAGTAGTGGTCATCAATGGTTGGTCTTCTTCCGTCCCGATGGGATTGGAGGTAGGACAGGTTTGGAGTGGGAGCACGACCAGGTGCTGAGCTGAGACACTTGAGAAGAACCAGTCCTGGACTTGCTGTGCTTTCTCTGTGGGTTGTCACCAGAGAATTCAATGTCTGCAGAAATAAGAAGTGAAGAAGCACAAAGAGAGTGTTTATAGAATCATGGAATGGTTGAAGGCACCTTAAAGCTCCTCCAGTTCCAACCCCCTGCCATGGGCAGGGACACCTTTCACTAGAGCAGCTTGCTCCAAGCTCCTGTGTCCAACCTGGCCTTGAACACTGCCAGGGATGGGGCATTCACAACTTCCACAAATCTGCAGCTGAAAACCCAGTGTTTTGGGGAGTGAAGAAAGAGCAACATCTTCAGGTAGTGACTGCTCTCCTTCTACATATGGAAGTGTAACTTCACACCTAAGCAGTGACTATCTAATCTCTCAAGAAGTTCATTGAGAGAAAGCTGCTGTATTGAGTGTGTTGCTGTGATGAGTCTGCCACACCAAAGAATCATAGAATCATAGAATAGTTAGGGTTGGAAAGGACCTTAAGATCATCTAATTCCAACATATTCTTGCTTCTTAAGTGTCATTACTAGAAGCATGAAGAAGTTGCTCTGTAACCCAAATAAAGCTACTGTTTTTATAGTAAGATGCACAGCCTGAGCAAAGCTGTTACACAGAATATAGAATAGAATGAACCAGGTTGGAAAAGACCTTTAAGATCGAGTCCAACCTTTATCCAGCACTGCCAAGGCCACCACTAACCCATGGCACTGAGGGCCTTGTCTACACAGTGCGTGAACACTTCCAGGAATGGTGATTCCACCACTTTCCTGGGAAGCCTGTTCCAAATGGTTCAAAATGTGTTCCAGTATGGTTCAGACCTTTCAATCTGACTGCTCCATCTTCAGCTCCTCTTGGATCTTGATGCTCAGCTTTCGCTTGTTCAGTGAGGTGAGCGTGAGGAACAGGGCTCCGAACAGGCAGACCTTCAGCAGCAGATGCACCAGATGAGATCAGAAATCGTCCCCTGGCAGCACCAGATTCTTTGCAGCTGAGAGGAGGAAATGATTCATGCTTTAAAATAGCAATAAGATAGCATATGCACCAAGCCTGACAGTATCACTGATGTTGCAGTCACACAACTCAGTCAAGGGACAGAAATAAATCCCAGTACTTAGAGGTTACACAAAGCTTTACACGTTACAAAACTTCTGGTGCTAGCAAACACAGATACTGCCTCTCTCAATTTGAATTTATTGATTTCAACCACCACTCGACAGTGCAAAAGAGGCTCCTGTCACACAGCGCATCAGCTCCAGATCTGAGATCAGAACTCAGAGCTCCTTGTTTCTAAATCCATCTTCAATGTTCTCTCTTGGTGAGTGAAAGAAAATAGGAATTGCCTTGAAAAGAAATGTTTCTGTAGTATCCCAGTGACAACATAACCCATGAGTAGTCATTTACCAGTGAGTAGTACCCAAAGCACCTCTGACCTGTTATGTCTCTTGCAGAAAAGCCAAAACACAAATGGTCTGAGACCCTGACAATGATAATGACCATGTTGTAGCTTGCTCTGATAAAGACTTCCCATTTCCCGCTATATACTATCAATTTACTTCAAGATAAGTAAGGAAAAGGCCTTGACAGATATGGAAGGAGCAATAACTACCTATTCAATGCAAAACTGTTATATATTTCTGGAGCGATGCTTAGCATAATTAATAATGTCTCTCTCTGTACAGAAAGGACTGTTCTGGTCTAGGTGAGAGAAACTAATTCATAGATTTATGAATCTAGGAGAAAGATTATTCACCCTGACCTTACCCGTGGGGCAGACCAAAGTAATTTCACCTTCTAATTCTTGCAAGAAGCATTTAAGCTTGTGAGAATAACTGTGATTACAGGGTTGTGGGGAAAGGAAAGGAAGTATTTCAGTGGTGTTTAAATAAATCCATACAATAAGAAGAAGAAAGGATCATGAATAATGAGATAAAACAGTGAGGTGCTCCCATAAGAAACAGGTAATTATCTTGTCACTAGATAGATGTACTATGGAAGACTATGGGATTTTTTCTGTTGCCTTCAAGGTAAAAGGATATTTTATCCTTTAATGTATTGAGTGCTTATGTCTTCTTCTGAGGTCCACTGCACCCAAGGATGCTCATCAAACACCCAGTGCTCCAGCCAAGTGCTTAACCCTAGTTGTAATCTCATTTTAGCTGCCTGTAACACTCATCAGACATAACTGCGGTAGGGACAAGAAATTACTAGAAGTAGTAAATCCAGGCTTAGTATAAACAGCACCTTGGACTCTTCAACAGCATCTATTCCAGTTTCTAAAAGGCTGACTACTGCTTTTTGCTTCAGAGAACACAGTCACACATCCACCTATGAATAAAGGCTAAATATAGATACCATATAATTAAAATTAACCCCTGTGGATCTCTAGCTGCAGCTACTTGAATGCACTGTGTTAAAACCCAGCATCCAAAGCTATTCAACAACAATCTTCATTGCTTTCTTCCTCAGTTGTCCCTTTCTAAAATGGCAGAAGACAAAGTAGAGCATGGAAATAGATCACGTAACATTGGGCAGGGTGTAAAGGGAATGTAGGTACTCAGGCTTTTCTAGTACAAGTGTTATAGAAAGCATTTAATTCAATTGAGGATTCTTCTAAAGCTGCTTAATGAGAATGACATCAAAGATAAGTGGGAAACTAGAGCTTATGAGGTCTCTGACATGTAGATGTCCAAGGTATTTGGGAAGTGTGGAACACAGGAGCTGAGAACTTGCCTCTCCTTTATGCCTTTTCCAGGTGACCTGTAAATGAATTTGGATGAAGTCTCTTTAGTCTTTTCCTGGCAGCCTCAGCACAGAAAAGAGACCTATTATAGGGGAAGCAGGCATGTTGGGGGCTTGGAACTGGATGATCTTAAGGTCCTTTCCAACCCAAACCATCTATGTGTCCTGACCTTGAAGTTTACCCTTAGTAATGACTTCAGGAGTAAAGCACTGGCCTGCTACAGACCCTGGTTAGATTCTGGTTGCACTGGGCTACCAAACCCTGTCATACATCATTGCACATGATGTTGTAATATTTCAGTTGATGGACTGTCTCACATGACATCCTTGTCTCTAAGTTGGAGAGACATCAATTTGATAGGTGGACCACTCAGTGGATGAAGAACTGGCTGGATGGCTGCACTCAAAGAGTTGTGGTCAATGGCTCCATGTCCAGCTGGAGACCAGTAACGAGTGGTGTCCCTCAGGGATTGGTGCTGGGACAACACCAATTATTCAACTTGTTCAACATCTTTGTTGGTGACATGGACAGTGGGACAGTGGGATTGAGTGCGCCCTCAGCAAGTTTGCCAGTGACACCAAGCTGTGTGGTTCGGTTGATACTCTGGAGGGAAGGAATGCCATCCGGAGGGACCTTGACACGCTTGTGAGCTGGGCTGATGCCAACCTGATGAAGTTTAACTGTGCCAAGTGCAAGGTCCTACACCTGGGTCGGAGCAATCCCAGGCACAGCTCCAGGTTGGGCAGAGAAGAGATTCAGAGCAGCCCTAAAGAGAAGGACTTGGGGGTGTTGGTCGATGAGAAAATGAACATGAGCCGGCAGTGTGTGCTTGCAGCCCAGAAAGCCAACCGTATCCTGGGCTGCATCAAAAGGAGCGTGACCAGCAGGTCGAGGGAGGTGATCCTGCCCCTCTGCTCTGCTCTCCTGAGACCTCACTTGGAGTATTGTGTGCAGTTCTGGTGTCCTCAACATCAAAAGGACATGGAACTGTTGGAACAAGTCCAGAGGAGGCCACGAGGATGATCAGGGGAGTGGAGCACCTCCCGTATGAAGATAGGCTGAGAAAGTTTTGGCTGTTGAGCCTGGAGAAGAGAAGGCTGCGTGGAGACCTCATAGCATCCTTCCAGTATCTGAAGGGGGTTATAGGGATGCTGGAGAGGGACTCTTCATGAGGGACTGCAGTGATAGGACAAGGGGTAATGGGTTCAAACTTAAACAGGGGAAGTTTAGACTGGATATGAGGAAGAAATTCTTTACTGTAAGGGTGGTGAGGCACTGGAATGGGTTTCCCAGGGAAGTTGTGAATGCTCCATCACTGGTGGTGTTCAAGGCTGGATTGGACATAGCCTTGGGTGGCATGGTTTAGTGTGAGGTGTCCCTGCCCCTGGCAGGGGGGTTGGAACTAGATTATCTTCAGGTCCTTTCCAACCCTAACTATTATATGATTCTATGACATTTCTCATTTGATTGTGTTTGGCAGGAATGGGGATGTGCAATTCAATATTTGAGTTAGTTCCTTATTATATGGTAGGTGAGGTTCTTATTCCACCCTCAAACTTGAAAACAGGTATAGTACAGAAGCTAATGGGAGGCCTGACATGGAGAATGTCATCTCCTTGTCTTCAGTGTGAAAAGATTCTTATACAAGAATAAAAACTGTGGCAGTTGCTCTAATTTTCTCTGCTTTCTATTTCTGTCACTAGTAGAAGTGCATGGAATAGAACAGTAGGTGAGGTTTGAAGAGCCTGGTATCAAGGTACAGCCAACAGACTGTACATGCAAGAAAAAGTTAGGGAGAAGAAATTAGAAGAAGAAATGGAGAGGGACTCTTCAGAAGGGAATGTAGTGATAGGACAAGGGGGAATGGCTTTAAACTACAAAGGAGATTTAGATTAGATATAAAGAAGTTCTTCCCTGTGAGGGTGGTGAGGTGGTGGCACAGGGTGCTCAGAAAGGATGTGGCTGCCCCATCCCTGGCAGTGTTCTATGATTAAGAAGTTAAGTTTCTACTCTCCAAGTCACTGTATTTTGCACCTCCGCTCCCCATTATGCTGTAACCAGATCATTTTAATAACCTTTACAAATACTTCTGCTTGGTTAAAATGAGTGATGAAATACAGCAGAGAGGGCCCCAAAGAATTTGTCATTGCCTGTGGCGAGTAGCAGTGCTTTAAAGTACAGTTGTAAGATCTATTGCCCTAAAGGACTGCTGCTCACCAAAGGCAATGATAAATTGCTTAAGCCTATGAGTGAAGACAAATGGCACCTCAGGCAAACATAATCCACACTTCCATGTGTGGGAGAGGTCAGCTTCCAGCAGAGGACTTCAGAAATCCCTGGAAACTTGCACATTGTTTTCTTTAGTGAGCTCAGGAAAGACCATGTCATCGTAGGTTACTTCCCAGGAGAAGACCATAGCTATGGTCTCAGCAGTGCAAAGAAGCCATGGATGTAATTAGAAACTGTCCTGCCGAGACCCGCAGGTCAGTGGGCAGATGTCTAAGCAAAACCTTCAATTTTCACTCTGGAGCAAATGCGATCATTTCACTTGTAAAGCAGAAGTAACAGACAACGGCAGGGCTTGTATCCAACAAGTGGTAGTGACCTGAAGAGTAATGCTGCTGCTTCCACACCACAGCTCAAGCTTAAATGAAAACTGCCAGCTTTGAGAAATAATGCAAAGTATTTGGGACCTGGACACAGTGCTGCCCAGTGAGATATGAGACTAATCTGCTCTTGATATGAGACTAGCCCTGCTCTTGGAGAGCAGTATTTCCTTCCCTTGCTGTGCTCAGAGGTCAACACATTCATACTCTTACCCCTTGATGGCTTTTTTTAGTTTACTCTTTCTTCCATTCCAAATGTTGAACGCATGAAATTGGAGAGAAAGAAGAAGAACACATTAAAACACCTCAATATTCAAACAAGATAACTGCAGGTTGCACAATGCTTCAGATATGTGGGGGGTTTCAAATGCATCTACACAACAGCATTTCCATCCATCACTCCTCTAAGCAAATTCCTCCCCAACTTCCCATATTTCCCTTGCAAAAGGAGTTGGCAACACGACTCTCTACCAGGTTGCTGTAGGCCATGCTGCATGCACGGAAAACGAGTCAGATTAGCAGTTTGCTTTTCCTCTCTCACAGTTGTTTTCCCACTGTGTTATTAACAGCGCTAAATGAAAACAGTGCTTAAGTCAAAACACCGCAATGTGGTGGAGTGGAAAGACATATTTATTCCCATATGTGAAGGGTAAGACTTTTACAACTCATCAGAGCTTCACGCTCATTTGAGTTATAGGTCTTGCTGCTTCTTGCTAAGGACAGATGATGCATAATCCCTCAGCAACTTATTAAGCACTCGGTTTCTCTCACACACTCACTCCGTTCCCCTTCAGCACACTCCAGTGTGGCACAAATACTCAGGACAAATGAGTCTGCAGAGGCCTGTGGTTTTGCCCTTTTTAAAGCATGCTAATTAACTACTTGTAATTACAGTGGCAGGTAGTACATCACAGAGAGGGCACAGTCTCTCTAGGATAGGAAAGGAACGCAGGGTTTTTTACAACAGCAAGTTTAGCTCAAAGTTCTGTTTAACTCATGAGGGATGAGGTGAAGGGGTTGAAATCTTATAAAGATGCTCAGCATTTCTCATTGGTTTGATTGAATGTGAAAAGCTGCCTCATATCAGAAGAAGTGTGACCAGCAGGTCAAAGGAGGTGATCCTGACCAGGGATGCTCTTGTGAGACCCCACTTGCAGCACTGTGTGCAGTTCTGGTGTCCTCAACATAAGAAGGACATGGAGCCGTTGGAGCAAGTCTAGAGGAAGCCGTGAGGGTGATCAGGGGCTGCAGCAGCTCCTGTATGGAGACAGTCTGAGAACACTGGGGCTGTTCCTCAGAGAAGCTTCCAGTGTCTGAAGGGGGCTACAAGGATGCTGGAGAGGGGCTCTTCATCAGGGGCTGTAGTGATAGGACAAGGGGTGATGGGTTCAAACTGAAACAGGGGAAGTTCAGGTTGGAGATAAGGAAGAAGTTCTTCCCTGTGAGGGTGCTGAGGCACTGGCACAGGGTGCCCAGGGAAGTTGTGAATGCTCCATCCCTGGCAATGTTCAAGGCCATGCTGGACAGAGTCTTGAGTGACATGGTTTAGTGTGAGGCATCCCTGCCTATGGCAGGGGGTTGAAACTAGATGGTCTTAAGGTCCTTTCCAACCCTAACTGTTCTATGATTCTGCGTGTGTTTAGGAGGTTATTTAACAATGATTTTTACAAGGTGTGAAAACACAGAGGTGGAAAACCCACAGCATGATGTGTTTAAATAGAGCAGGAAAGGTATCTTGGCTTGCATGGGATGAGAACAAGATATCAGACATGGGGTTGAACCCATGATCCAATTCAAGTTTACGAATAGCCATACAGCATAGCTCACTCTAAGCCGTTCAACTTGGCCCATTCAATTAAAGCTTTCAGATGAGCTTTGTGGTAGGTTCTGAAGGGTGAGCAGAGCATGGCTACAAGCACACACCTATTTCCTAGTGCGGATGGGGATCTGGTGTGTTATGCTTCACTAGGTCATGCTGTGTGGCATCCGGCTGCTTCTGTGTATCCCATCTGGGCATGGGATTGCAACAGATGGCCAGAAGAGGGGAAAAAACAAAGTTTATCCAGGATACCACATAGAAATGCTGCAATGTCACTGCCACAGCAGCAGACCGGCTTGTTGGCAGCCAGAGCTCAGATGTACTTATGAAACAGGACCATTAGAGTAAGCCACAGCCATCCTGCAAGAGGCAATGTGTACCTGCAGAACCAGTTAGGAAAATACAGCTGAAGGCGCTGAAGATGCAGCCTCTTCATATCTTCTTCTACCTTCACCTCTCTACAAGCTTTAAATGAGATAGAGAGATGTTTCCCTCCCATACCTCAGAACCTGCTTAGCTGTGGTACAAGTAAATGAGGTTGTTTATCATTTGTGAGCAGAGATGCTGGACAAGATACGAAGCATAGTAGCAGTAGCTGAGATAGCAAGAGAAGGTAAAGGTATTACAGAGCTCAGTATCCTGATGGGATCTGATGCTATCATGGATGAGATATGAATGTGAAGATCACCAGAGCCTCCCAAATGGTAACTATGGCATTCCTCTAAAGAAAGGATGAGAAATAACCCTGACAGCAATATCTGGTAAATTTGTTTTAAAAACATATTTGTCACTCATTTTTTGTTTTTCTATAGCTAGACCAAGTTTATTTCAGCATCTTTCTCCCTTCAAACATCCTCTTGATAAAAAGCTCTCAAAATTCTCTTTCTGTGTATGTGAATTATAGTGTCTAAATGAAACCAGTCCCATGAATGGCAAGACTTTGGTTTATGCTGCAGTGACACGTGCTTAATAAGGCTGTTGATGTAACAGATGAGACAACTGCATTAGCTTGGGAAATGGTTTTAGTTCTTGCACAGTGCAGCATTAACCTTCATTCCACCCAGCGATGAGCTGCTGCCTCAGAAGCTGAACTCACCTGCTCTCTGGGTTACTCCGGGGGAAGCTCTGGTCTTGGGTTATATTCCTTCCATCTGAGAGCACAGAAGCAGACATTGTTGGTTCCAGGAATTGCTGATGGGAGCTGCCTGGTGCAGGAGTGCCTGCCAGGTCCCTGAAATGATATAGAAAGTAAATAAAGTGCTTGTTGCATGCATTTATATACTGTGATAGCTTCATTAGAGCTTAGTGAGTTCACAAGACCTGTTCAGCTGGAGGGGAGTGTTATCTCCTGTGGGAGAGAAGCAGCAATATAAGCAGTTGGGGGTAGTAATCCAGGCTCTGTTTATAGCAGATAGAGAGGAACAGTCACAGCTACAGTAGGAATAAACTCAAGCTTAAGTAAGGAGTTAAAGCAGGTTGGATGAATCACTCTCCATTGAGACAGCAGTGCAGGGCAACTTGTTCAGACAGAGGCATTTTTATTAGACACACAAAATGGGGTGGGACTGTGACTAACTCACAAGATGAGAATTTTCACCATCACTGCCATGTATAACACCTGAAGCAAAGCACTTCCGATAATTCCAATGTTGACATCACTATTATTGCAGTAATTGGCACCACTATTTATTGTCACAGACTTGAACCACAGAGCTAAAACCAAAGACAATGATAGAATGATTTGAGTTGAAAGGACCTTAAGGACCATGAAGTTCCAACCGCCTGCCAGGGGCAGGGACACCTTCCACTAGGGCAGGCTGCCCCAAGCCCTGTCCAACCATAGGCCATTAAGGCAACAAGTACACCACTGCCGGCTTCCCATAGGAAACAGGTGGGAATCTCACATTGCCTTTTCCCACCTCCTCATCTTGCCAAAGCAGGACTGTTCCCCTCTGTGGGTCTTCTGATGCTGCAGTGATGAGGCTTCCCCTCCTCCCCCCAGAAGTCAGTCCAATACACTGCATTGCAAGCCAGGTTTTTCTACTCTTTTCCTTTAAATTTCCCTTTCTTTAGTTTATTCTTATTAATACCTATAAATAAAGCTTCCCTAGTGTAAGGCCTCAAGCTGTTATTGTTTCACTGTCAAGCAACCGCCAGCTGGTAATGGCGTTTGTTTGTTATCAGCTCAGATCAGAATCTGAACCAATGACATAGGAGAAAGGGCCTGATTCCTTTAATGGCCCCCAGAGCAGACTGCTTTCAGAAATCAGCTCTTGTAAATCCACATGATGGAAATGGAAATAATAAGAAACGAAGAAAAGCTCAGGAAAAGAACTCTGATGAACAGCACAGAAACACACCGCCTGGCAGGGGAGGTTAAAGCAGGAATCTGAAGGCAGGATTGAAGGACAACCATGGGAAAATGGACTCTGCTTTCCTGGGGCAAAGGTTTGACTTCAAAACCTGTGACCCACACTTGGAAGCTACAACTGAGTTGATAAACTTCAACCAACATGCCCGACAGCTATGAAAAAGATGCATTTTTAGAGGTGTGATAGGGATGGTTTTTCACCTTCTGTCTCCGCACGAAATGTCTTGTGTTGTCTCTCATGTTTTGTACTGTCAGTATAGGTATTTAGGCTCAGAATAAAATCCAAATTGTATCAGGATGCCTCAGCTCAAAGAAAAAGAAGAAAGAGAACACAGACTGGAGAAGTTTAATAGCACCCTGTGAAAAGGCATATCCATGAGTTTGGAACTATGTCCTGGTTTTGACATTAAGAGGGGCACAGAAATAAAACGGAAAGAGGCAGAAGTTCTTCCCTGTGAGGGTGCTGAGGTGCTGGCACAGGGTGCCCAGAGAAGCTGTGGCTGCCCCATCCCTGGCAGTGTTCAAGGCCAGGTTGGACACAGGAGCTTGGAGCACCCTGCTCTAGTGGAAAGTGTCCGGGCCCATGGCAGGGGTTGGAACTGGAGGAGCTTTAAGGTCCCTTCCAACACAAACAGTCCTATAGCCCTCTGGAACAACATGCACGTAAATCTTGTGCTCACAGTAATCAAATCCAAGCTGAAGAGAGTCGCAACCACAGGCAGATCATAGAATCATGGAATAGTTTGGGTTAAAAAGGACCTTCAGATCATCCAGTTCCAACCCTTTGCCATAGCAGGGATGCCTCACACTAGACCGTGTCACCCAAGTCTCTGTCCAACCTGGCCTTGAGCACTGCCAGGGATGGGGCAGCCACAGCTTCTCTGGGCACCCTCACAGGCAAGAACTTCTGCTTTATATCTAACCTGAACATCCTCTGTTCCAGTTTGAACCCATCACCCCTTGTCCTATCACTACAGCCTCTGATGAAGAATCACTCTCCAGCATCCTTGTAGC
The DNA here is from genome assembly GCA_028858755.1 of Ara ararauna. Classification (NCBI taxonomy): domain Eukaryota; kingdom Metazoa; phylum Chordata; class Aves; order Psittaciformes; family Psittacidae; genus Ara; species Ara ararauna. Next base: position 162,649,870 of record CM054376.1, read on the forward strand.
CCCATTCAGATACTGGAAGCTGCTGTAGACCTTCTCTCTCTGCAGTTCTGGCAGTGAAACTGTAAAGGGTATGAATTCCTTCCAACTCAGAGAAGCAATGTTATAAATCCTCCTCTCGGCGCTGCCTGCTCTTGCTTCCTCCAGTTCTTTCAGCAACATTTAGACGCAATCAAGAAGTTAATCATTAGCTAAAGGCCTGATTTGAAGGAGACTTCAACCCAACGTCTTATTTATTACCCTCAAATACACAGACAACTAGTGAAATTACTCAGAGCAAACCACCGAGTGTTGCCTGTATATTATGTTAGGCAATGAGACATCAAAATGACTTCAATTACACCTGCACACAGCCCCAGGCAAAAAATAGAGGCCAGGTTTCCAGTAATTTGGGTTGAAGAATCTACATTTATGTAGATAAGCCTGAGGGTCTGCAATAAATAAAATAGGTTAGATTCTTGTGTGACACCACTTTTAACGTTCTCATACTCAGGAAAATGGAGCACTATATTTCAGTTTGGATTAAAATGTCTAATGATGAGATTAAACATTAAAGAATCTTTTTAATATTTACAGATACACAAAAATTCCAAACATACCTTAGGAACTTTTTGGAATATATAATTTTTTAACATCAGTTTCATCTATTTCATAGAATTTAGGTCCATTCCTCACTGAAGCAGAGTTCTCATTCTCTGCAACAGCACTGCTCAAAAGCAAGCTGAGCTGCCCCTGCCCTCCACCGTTTCGGGTCCTCAGCCACCTATTTACATTCCCAGTCATCTCTCAGTATGATGCCAGCACAAAGAGGTTCTTCCTAATATCCAGACTGGATATTAGGAACAATTCCTTCACCAAGAGGGTGGTCAGGCATTGGAACAGGTCATGCTTTGCCTAGAAAGGTTGGACCAGATGATCCTTGAGGTCCCTTCCAACTTGGTGTTCTATGATTCTCTGAACCTCTCTTCCATGAAGATCCAGCAAACCCTAGGTGAGCTTTTCCAAGGTGAAAACCCCTCTCTGATGGGTATTTAAAACTGGATTCAATCCTGTGTAAATAAACCTGCTCAATAGAAAAACCATGCACTGACAGTGGAGTGAGCCTCTTGACCTACCAGGTTCTCCACTATTTAATTGCTACATTCCAGGATTCAGCTTCTCTCTCAGCATTTCAACCATTTTATAACATTCATATTTATGGCCCCTTTTGACATAACCTCTTGTAAAGAATGGGATGTTGTCTACTCTTGCCTCCAATTCCACTGAGTGCACCTATCCCTTGAGGCCTGGTAATTGCAAGTACTGATTGGGGGTGACAGGATTTGCTCTCACCTGCCTGACAGCTCTGCCAAAGCAGCCTGATACTTAACTCCAAAATCAGCTTCCAAAAGATGTGTCTTGTGGAATAAAGGGAGCAAAGAGCAGCAAGCAGGAAGACTCACATGAATGTTCATACTGCAATGCTAAATCAAACCCTAAACATTCAGCAAAAGAAAACTCTGATTTCTAGTCTTCTAATGTCAACATAGCTTAAAATGAATGAATCAGCCACTTAAAAACCTCTTTCTCTAAGTAAAGATTTGGAAAATGCATCATAATTAGATTAGACATTATTTCATTATTTGATTATTTTATTGATATAATTATGATGATTATAATTAGATTAGATATTAGGAAGTCTTTCCCTGTGAGGGTGCTGAGGCCCTGGCACAGGGTGCCCAGAGAAGCTGCGGCTGTCCCATCCCTGACAGTGTTCAAGGCCAGGTTGGATGGGGCTTGGAGCAAGCTGCCCTAGTGGAAGGTGTCCCTGCCCATGGCAGGGATTGTAACTGGATGAGCTTTAGGGTTCCTTCCAACCCAAACCATTCCATGATTCTATGACAATTATGACTCTCTGTGGCATATTTGGCTGTTGATTTTCCAGCGACACTTTAATTCAGTTGGGTGTTCTTTTTCTTTCTTTTCTTTTATTAAGAGTCAATCTCCAGACTTTGCATTGGAACGATATTCATAAAACACATCTGCTATTTACAGCTGGTGACTGCATTTGTACAGGACTGAAATGAGCTGAAAGGTATGAACTTTTCTATCCTTTCTGATGACTGCTGCTTTAGAGACCTATGTGATACTTTAAATGTCAACACTGTGAGCTTTTTCGTGGCAGGTAGGAAAAGCAAGCAAAGAAGAATTCAGATTAGGAAGATTTACAAGCAGCAGAAGGCAGGAGTGCCACAAAAGGTCAATCAAAGAAGGTGCATTGAGATTCATAGACTTTTTACACCACTTTTGAGGGGCTGTGATTGTAAGGAAGAAGAAGAGAGTCAAGATAGGATCCAATTTCTAAAATAAAAGTAAAATAAGTAAAAAATTAAATTAGGGGGTGGAACCAGCTTTCAGAAATTGTACTTTAAACAGAGACATCCATGGATTCTATTTTAAACAGAGATACACTGCAGCAACCCACCTTGTGCTGAGCGTGGCTGTGACTTTCCAATGCTAATTACTAGCAGTGCTAAAAGCCATGTGGGAGACAGTGAGCTGCCAGAAAAATGATCCCTTTCTGCTCTCTCAGAGAAGACATGTACAATAATTTCATAGTTTTAGACAAGTTACTTGTGAATGTCTCTGCCTCATCTATTTTTGGTATATATTTTGGGACTGCTACACTCCCGAGTCAAAAGACAGCCAGTGTGTGATTTATTTGTAGGGCTAGACCAGAGTGATAGAAAGGAGAGTTGTTGATGAGATTTGCAATCCCTGACAATTCTAATAATTCATCCTTATGAGCAGTGGAGAAGAAACCTTAAACAGGGCATTATTCACTTTATTGCAAAAGACTTGGCTGAAACCACTCTACTTTACCTTTGGAAGAGCTGGACGTATGCATTAGGTGCTTTTCCTGATAGAGCCTGACGCGCTGCACAGAAACGTCTTTGGAAAGAAGCTTCTTCCTGATAAAGAAATATGAGCAACTTTAGACAGCAGCTTAAAAGTATATATGGTAACTTAATTGGTTATGATACTCCTCTCTTTTGCTAAGGCTCCAGAGTGTATGAATTGATAGATTCCGGGAAAATAGCAGAGCTATATTATAACTAACAAGGTGCTAAATGTGATTCACCAGTCTACACAGACCCAATTTTAGGTTGAAGTCTTGCTGCCTTTGAAAAATGAAGATCTTTACCTCCAGTGAAGCTCCATTTCTTCATAGTAGTCAAAATGTGCGAGGAGGTAATAGGAAGAAATACTTTCAGAGAACTACTTTTGATGCTTCTCAACCTCCCAGTATGTTAGAGTAGGGATAATTCTAGCTATGCTGTTGTCCTTGGCTTCTTTTCACTAGCAAGGGACTGAATACAGTCGAATTTGCCTCTGACTCACCTTAAATACATTGTCTCCTTTCTCCTGCAATGCTTTACCAACACTGTATCAAGCAATATCCCCCTCCTCAATGAAGGAATTCATTGCTCATTATATCTTTACTAAAAGAAAGAACCTTCTGCAAGTTTTAGTTAGTTTAAATCACTTTGTACAATGAACGCATGATGATCTCAGCAGGAAAATGTGGTCCTGAGTGTTAAGGGTATGTTAACGTGTGCTGTAGGACAATATAATTTCTCAGGTCAGACAGATGCAGCAGTACCATGTGCTTAAATACATTAATATGTCCATCACAAAGTTATTAAATTGTGCTTTCTTATCAACTGATAGCCATTGGTAATTATCAATTTAATAGCTAAATCACATGTAATAGAGGTGTTTTTTTTGTCATGGTATATGCAATGAAAGAGAATATGGTGAATCTGTGGAATGCTCACATTATGACTGTTGTGGTTTCCTTCACTTTCTTTCATTACTTACACTAAGTAAGGTTCTCTTTAGGTGGTCACCAAGCTTGTGCTTTGTTTTGCTCTCTTTCAGTAAAGATATAGTTCTGACCTTTATTTCTGCGTAGATTACAGTTATAGACACCTTTCTGTTCATACCTGGTACAGTTAATTGCAGCCATACAAAATTGGCAGGTTCACAAGGGATAAGGCTGCAAGAAATCACATCTACTGTCTATCCCTCAGCAGCAGATCCTGCTGCTTATATTGCTTGTCGATAATTCCCATTGATTTCTTCCTATTTTTGATTGTCCAGTTCTACACGGTGGGAGTGGAATGTGGTTATTGCAGTGACAGCACACGATTCGGGTGCCAAAAGCACTATAACAATTTGCAGTCCCAAATGGAACAGTTTAGACAAAACTTCACTTGAAGGCCACTGATGTATTTACATTCTTCTCATTAAATATGGTCCAAGAGGCACCTGTGTTTCACCTTGAGTGTTTTACTATATTGTCACTTCAGCTGATGCTGTAAAGCTTCCTCTGCATATAAAAATATAATGGAAACTTAGTGCAGTAAATAAGGAAAAGGTATTACCAGCCCTGAACAAGGAGACTAATAAGAAAGAGCCTTGCAGCCACTAAATAAGTGAAACCCAAGGTAAATGATGGCCCTGTTCGTCACAAACCACTTCTCCCCGACTTGAAAAAATGTAAACTTTCAAAATAGGAATAAAAAAAGATTAAATAAAAAGTGAGAAAAATAAATTGCTGGAGTAGGAGCGATGGCAAAGTGCCACCAAAGTGAGAAATACTCTGGCTTCTCCCTCGTATTAAACTAACGAACCTTGGGATGAAAGAAACTTAGGGGTGTTGGTCACTGAGAAACTGAACATGAGGTGGCTTCAGTGTGCGCTCGCAGCCCAGAAAGCCAACCGTATGCTGGGCTGCATCAAAAGGAGCGTGACCAGCAGGTGGAGGGAGGTGATCCTGCCCCTCTGCTCTGCTCTCGTGAGACCTCACTTGGAGTATTGTGTGCAGTTCTGGTGTCCTCAACATCAAAAGGACATGGAACTGTTGGAACAAGTCCAGAGGAGGCCACGAGGGTGATCAGGGGACTGGAGCACTTCCCGTGTAAAGACAGGCTGAGAAAGTTTTGGCTGTTGAGCCTGGAGATGAGAAGGCTGCATGGAGACCTCATAGCAGCCTTCCAGTATCTGAAGGGGGCTACAAGGGTGCTGGAAAGGGGCTCTTCATCGGGGACTGTAGTGATAGGAGAAGGGGTGATGGGTTCAAACTGAAAGAGGGGAAGTTCAGGTTGGATATAAAGAAGAAGCTCTTCCCTGTGAGGGTGCTGAGGTGCTGGCCCAGGGTGCCCAGAGAAGCTGTGGCTGCCCCATCCCTGGCAGTGTTGAAGGCCAGGTTGGACACAGGGGCTTGGAGCAACCTGCTCTAGTGGAAGGTGTCCCTGCCTGTGGCAAGGGGGTGGAACTGCATGAGCTTTAAGGTCCCTTCCAACCCATTCTATTATTCTATGATTCTATGAAACATGAAAATGAACACCACTTGTGACAGTTTTGGAGCTCTGCATGGTGTGAAAGGATGTATTTCATTTTGGAAAACTGAAAGATGGGAGGTTCTCTAACCATACCTTTCTCCACATCTAAGAGAGCCTTTTTGAAAGCCTGGAAAACAGGGGCAGGGGGGGTCTGTTACTTTCCTCCATCTACAGCACTAACCCTAAACATCAGAGGTAGTTATAAATACAGAGAAAGTGGCAAAATTGTGGAGCAAGTCATGCCTGCCAAGCCATCATTCATCATAATGACATCATAACCCTGGAATGGAACAAAGTTTAAAGCTTTCATTTTTCTTTTCCCCCTTCTCCTGTCATCATCGTATAAAAAGAACATTAGCCACATCTGCTTCATAGCCCCAACTCCCCCACTGCCTGCAAGGAGGATGAATGCCTGTAGGGAAAGGACTATTAAGGAGAAGGAAAAAACCAGGAAGAGAGATGAAGCTGGAGTTGCAAGAGGTTATTTGAAATCCAAGCACGTTGTTGAATGTGTTGATTGGAAAAGTAAGAGCAAGTGAAAAATGTGCTTAAAGCTGATCTCTGGCGGTTAGCACTAGATACACTGACAGGCTCAGCTGAACGGGTTTATCCACTGCCACAGGATGGCGTTCACAGGTAATCTTCATCGTCCTTTCAACTGCATCTAAGTGTTGCCACTGAATAGCATCATTTTGTATCTTGTTGTAGAGCTCAGAGATGATATTCAGCTGCCTTACACCAGTACACAGTTGGATGAAATCAAGTGGATGGAATCGTGCCTTTTGACAAGGGCCTGTAGGGACAGGCCAAGGGGAATGGCTTTAACCTGCCAGAGGGGAGACTGAGATGAGCTCTTAGGCAGAAGCTGTTCCCTGTGAGGGTGCTGAGGCGGTGGCACAGGGTGGCCAGAGAAGCTGTGGCTGCCCCATCCCTGGCAGTGTTGAAGGCCAGGTTGGACACAGGGGCTTGGAGCAAGCTGCTCTAGTGGAAGGTGTCCCTGTCTGTGGCAAAGGGTTGCAGCTGGATGAGCTTTAAGGTTCCTTCCAACAGAAACCATTCCGAGATCAACAGATTTACTCTGGTGTAAAACTGAGCAGAAAGAACAGCTTGTCCTCTCATCTGAGTTTGCCTGCCTCTTTCTCCTCAATCTGCCTGTAACTCTGGGGAACTGGGAAATACTGTTGGAATGAAACACAGCCAGAGAATGGGAGTCCATTTTCTCTGGAGAAAGAAAGGTCTGACATATATTTTTTACATACAACTAAACATTTCTATCTAAGGTTAGAGTAAATGCTCCTTACCACAGAGCTCAGTTGTGCAGCATGTTTCTCGGAGATGCCTCCTGGATAGCTTTTGGCAGAAGAGTCCAAGAACTCATTGGCAAATGAGGACTGAATAGTTCCAGGAGTTACACCACCAGGTGAGAATCTTTGCTGCCGTAAGACCCGTATTCTAGAAGCTGGGATGGAAAAGACACTCTTGAACAAAAACATTCTGAGCACCACTTTGCTTACAGCAAGCAGAAGGAAATGAGTTATTTGCAGCTATCACCAGCTGGCTTTTGGCACAGTTCTGGCTTCACAAAAGATTACTCAAGAAACTTCTAAAGGATTGGTTATAAGGATATATATTGGATATATAATGGATATATATTGGATATAAGGAAGAAGTTCTTCCCTGTGAGGGTAGTGAGGCATTAACACAGGTTGCCCAAAGAAGTGGTAAATGCCCCATCCCTGGCAGTGTTCAAGTCCAGGTTGGATGGAGCCTTGGGGGGCATGGTTTAGTGGGAGGTGTCTCTCCCCATGGCAGGGGGTTGGAACTGGATGATCTGAAGGTCCTTTCCAACCCAAACCATTCCATGATTCTATACTGCTGGGTTGTGGCTACCAGAAGAGCTGGTGTTAAGATCAGAGGAGATGAGGCTGGAGATGCTGGATTCTGTTGCAGGGACAGTAAACTACTCCCTTTGACAGTGAGTAAATCTAAAGCCTCACCTTCAGAGGTGCAGAGCTTCACACTGCCAAAACTTCAGTGGGATTTCTGGTGCCCAGCATCACAAGTAACCAGTCTTTGACATAAATGTCCCTTTCCTCATTTCTAAAATACAAATAGCAACCCGTACTCCACAGGACTGCTGTGCTATATAATTAATAGTTGTAAAATACCAGGTTCTGTGGAGGAAAGCTGCTAATGCAAGTACAAAGCATTATCAGCTCTGAAATGGATTATCTTTCTGCTATAAAAACTTTTACAAAAGCAGAACTTATCTATTTTCTCCCACTATTTTCTCCCACTATTTTCACTCTTTACATGAGCAAAAGCTCTTGCAGAGCAGTTCATTAAAACCAGAATTAACAACCTATCATAATCTCCCCCAACCAATCTTCCCCCTGCTACTCTCTTACTAAAAATGCCCATATTAAAGACAACCTTGGGGCAAGTTTCTTAAGATAAATTAATTCACAACGTCCATAAGAAGAGAGGATCTCGAGAAATAGGGTAGTTAAATTTATTTAAACACCTATAAATGAAGCTCTAAATGAATTTAATGGTGCATAGTAAATTTCAAAGTTACTTTATGGGCAGGAGAATTACCAAAATCTAGTAGTAGTAATGAAGTTTCCGTAACTAGTGGCAAGTCACTCACTGAAAGAACTTGGAACTGCTGAGGAATACAAAGTCCTTTAAAGGAGTTTTAGATACATAAATCTAGATCTTAAGAAATACTATCGTTATATAAAAGTATTTTCTCTTTAATCCTCCCCTTTTTCTCTTTCCTCTTAATCTAGTTGGGGTTTGGTGGGTTTTGTTGCCTCTCAGGATAAAACATCTCCGGTGTTTTTCAGACAAATAAGTAACAATATATAGTAAGAATATCATAGTAAAAAAGGCAAGGAAGTCTTTCTCACTTCAATAGGTTAAGATTAAATGAGATCCTGCAGAAAGGTCCCCACTCCTGTAGAGCTGGGATGCTGCAATATGTGGAGAAGCTTTTTTCTTGCCCACTGGGAAATCAGTATTTATTAATTCTTTCAGGACACAGAATTACTTGAACTGATGAACTGATGAATTTTACACTATCCTTCATTAAAATGTTCAGACATTCTTGCCCTCCCTTCAGCTACTTTTATTTGCAGCCTTCTGTGCCACACAGAAGGTCCTGAATATTGGCTCTGTGTTACTCAGCAAACTGATTAACCCTCCTGTTACAATGGATCTAATGAAGCCGTCTTCCATAAACCATGGAGGCTCTTGGAGTTGTTAGAGGAAGGAGATCACATAAATGAGCTTCTTGTTAGTTCACATTGCACAACTTCTTACTACCATAATGCCTGTGTCTTATTTCTTCTACTCCAGTATTTTAGAGGTCATATTCTGCTTTCATCCCAGCTGGGATGCCCTCTTTGGGTTCAAGTCAAAGGCTCCAGCTGAGTTCTCACAGTATGTTAAGATAACCTTAGCTATGCTGCCTCTGACAAGAGCAGTCCTCCTTTCTTCCTCCCCAGGCAGCCATAAAGCTCTTCCCTGAACCCTTCCCTCCTTGAGCCAATTCTATAGCTCCAAGATTCCAAGCTGGGAATGGATCTGTCTGAAAGTTGGTTGGGGTGATTTTTCCTATCTTAGTTTTCATATGGAACCATTCCCTGATCCAGATTACACACGACTGCACAACCAGAGGAAGGAGAGCAAGGGGGGAACTAGAAATGCATAGGCAGAAATCGGGCATGACAGCTTTTTGCAGCAGTGTGCACTTGGATTAGCTGGAACTGATCACAAGGCTCCAGCCTGAGTCACAGTTAATGGTTTTAAACTAAAAGAGAGGAGATTAGGGCTGGATGTGAAGCAAAAATTCTTTGCAATTTGAGTGGTGAGGCCCTGGCCCAGGTTGCCCAGAGAGGTGATGGATGCATCATCCCTGGGGACATTCAAGGTTAGGCTGGATGTGACTCTGGGCAGCCTGATCTAGATGAGGATGTCCGTGCTTATTGGAGGGGATTGGCCCAGATGAGCTTTGACCGTCCCTTCCAAACCAAATCATTCTCAGATTCTATGATTCAAGCACAAAAGGCTTCTCTTAAATACACTACCAATCATTTGGGTTTACCATGCAGCAGGTAGCCCCAAAAGTACTTAGAGTGAATTTATAAGTTGCCTTCACTCATCTTACTATCCTGGGTTTCATATACCTCTTTATGCTTCTTGCTACCCTGGGGAAGAGGGTAAAGTAAGGTCTCACTGTCATGGCATTTTCTTGCTGCTCAGCAGGTTAATTGGCACAGAACTCTCAGCCATGGATGCGTATCTCATTTGTGATTCATCTGGAATCAATAGGATGATCCTCAGCCCAAAAGCATCCTCAAAAGAGTCAGACAACTCACTTTCTGCATATTATTGCCTCAGGACACACAGTGATGTAAAGAACCTGGAAAAATCTCCATTAAAGATTTGCATCCCAGGAAGGAATCAGCCCAGGAGACCCATTGCAGGGAAGCACGCAGAGGTCTCAGACATGAGAAATCTCACAAATTGCATCATTCACAGATTTCAGTTCTTGTAACTAATAAATTGGATTTCTTTACTGATAAAAGCAGTAGTAGCACGTGCCCAGATACAGTACCTGCTCCTACTCTGCTGTTTGAGTCCTGAATGCTATCAGCAACTGCAGGTGGCTTCAAACCCAGGTATTCCCTTACGATGAAACTCAGGTCTGTGAATGCCTCATCCAGTTCATCTGCAGATAGAGTTATGCATTTCACGGCATAGAGAAAGGATGCATAATGTTAAAAACCAACCTTTCATCAGTACAAAGTTACAAATCATGGAAGTCTGATACAGAAATGCATTCTTCACCAGCTCATCTCTTTGGGAGAAAAATCTTCATAAATAGCACATTCAAGAAGATAATTTGAAATTCATCTCAGTTTCTGCACTCACCTAAACATTGTCCTTCTGCAATTTGGCTTTCTGTTTTATTTCTTCAATGCTATATTTAAATTGCAAGCTCTATATGCCCTTAAGAATAAGTACAAATACACTATTTCACACCACAATGAGGTATTTCACCACCACTCTGGTGAACCACAAAAATCACCTCCACAAAAGGGCAGACACAAAATGAAGGACACTTCTTTTCCATCTGCCATCCTCAATTCCTAAATAGCAAGGAGCAAATGTTTATTTTAATGGAATATCTACCACCCTTCGATTACTTGTTCCAGGCTGGGGGACTTGGGCAAGTTAGGAAGCAGAAGAGTCCTACAAGGAGAAGTTTTTCAGGAGTCTCTTCCTTATAGTGGGACATGGCCAGATTGCACAACGGTTGTCATTTCAACACTTGAATAAAGCCTGTCCTGCCCAAGGATAACTAGGTCTGTTGGATCAAAAGCAGCTCTGTACTCTGCCCAGAGATCAACAGACAATTAGATCAGTTGAATATTGTCATAGAACACAATACTTAACAAGCTGGGTTCAATAACTGGTTCACTTTCTAGATGGGCTTAAAGCAAAATTTGGGTATAGTGGAGCAATTCAGTCCTGACAGATCTCCAGAGCTTTTGGATTCCTGGGACAAGAATTAGCTGGAAAAAATCAGTTAAGGGATAGTTTAAGCTGTTATGCTGAACATCAAACCATTCGTCACCCTTAGTTTAACATTAGCCAGTGCTTCTGTTTGCATAGCAGTTTCAGTCCACGTATTGGTGTGACCTTAGAAATTAGATTTAAAGTATGAAAAGAGATTAACTTACCTGTGTAGATAATGGCATCAAAGTACCCTGGAAAATCCTCACTCATGTTGATGTACATGTCCACTCTGGAGACTGCCTCTTCAATCTCTGGTCTGCTGAATAACCCTTTCCTCCGCAGATGCTCCTCATATTTCCCTTTGCTAAGTGGTACTAACAGGATACATCTGGGTTTAAAGTAGGTATTTTTCAAGCTACGCAGACCCTTCAAATGAAGCACAGAAACAAAATGTTTGGTGAAATTACTGTGAAATCAGTGCTGGAAACATTAATCCCATCTACAGGTCCCAAGATCTAGAATGCAACAAAATAGGCATGTTCAAGGTGAAGTGCCCAAAAGCTACATATGGAAAGCATTGTAAGAGTAGTATGACTTTGTTCTAAACACACTTTTGAAAGAATCTTTTTAATCAAATTCCACAGTGATTTAAAACATTGTACTTCTCTTACCCACCAATTAATAGGTTTTCCCTTTATTGAATCCTTCCTGTTCCATTAGGACCTAGTTATTCCAGGTGTTATATACCTGAATTGAGAGCAGCTCTGCTCTGGAGCCAGGCTGAGAGAGGTGGGCTGGTTCAGCCTGCAGAAGAGAAGGCTCCTGAAGGAGAGACCTTAGAGCAGCTCCAGTGCCTAAAGGGGCTGCAGGAAACCAGGAGAGGGGCTTTGGACAAGGGATGTAGGGACAGGACAGGGGAATGGCTTTAACCTGCCAGAGAGGAGACTGAGATGAGCTCTTAGGCAGAAGCTCTTCCCTGTGAGGGTGTTGAGGCGCTGGCACAGGGTGCCCAGAGAAGCTGTGGCTGCCCCATCCCTGGCAGTGTTGAAGGCCAGGTTGGACGCAGGGGCTTGGAGCAAGCTGCTCTAGTGGAAGGTGTCCCTGCCCATGGCAGGGGGTTGGAACTGGAGGAGCTTTAAGGTCCCTTCCAACCCAAATATCCTATGAGTCTATGATTCTAAAGAAGCATTTCACGGACTCACGTTATTGTACAGACACACAGCACAATTTATCTGTACCACTAGGTCCATACTTTTCCGGCCTGAACAAACTGTCAATCTTCTCCTCATTCTGTATATTTTTCTAAGTGAAACTCTGCAACTTCATCAGGATAGAGGCATATTTATTTGGCTAAAGCACCTTGTAATTTTACCCCCTCCCAAAACCGGGCATAGCCACAAGTCCCCAGCAGAGGTACGATGTGCACATTCCTCAGCTGTTACACTGCAGTCAGCCAACTTAACTTGGACAATTTTCATCAGCAGTAAGCTACAATGAAAAGGACTTGTCACATAAGAGCCCAGGAAACATTTACATGTGCCTGTCATCAACTCTGCTATGAGGACAGCAGCTCTAACTGACACCTGAGGACTGCAAATACCTCTAATCATTTCAGCTAGATCTGAAAAGCAACCAGTCTGTATGCCAGGACTTACAGACAAGGTTTTATACAGTGATGTGGGTAGTGGTATCAATCCTGAATTTCTGAAAGCTCTCCTTTGCACCAACATATACTTTGAAGTGTACTTTGTCTCTCCCTCTTGCCCTATCTACATATAAACCAGAATTGTGTAGCCTGCAATATGGTATTGCACTGCTGCTAACAGGCTGTAAGGTTTGAATTGTATTTTCCAGACCTGAGGACTGAGGCTTGTCCTGCTCCTTCTGAACTTTCCTTGGCTTGGCTTCACTGGGTTCAGCTGTGACAGCAATTCCTCTTGTTGACCAGTGTCTCTATCTAATTCCTTTACTCTTGTTTATCTTTGGGAGATGCAACCATAGTTTTATGCAGTTGCTCCAGGTAGGGTGATGGTTTTGACTCAACATAACAATATAGTCTAGATAAATAGGCCTGGCATGACAGAAAAGACCTTGAGAAGTGGAAATACTAGACATAAAGTAGAGGACTACCGGCATGGGATGGTAAGAGATGAGGCAAAGCCTTGGCACTAGACGCCTCATAACTGTAAGCATCTCAGTAATGGTCAGTTAAAAAATGCAGTCATGGAGCTGAATAAAGCTGGGTTTAGGGGCAACAAAAGAAAATAGTATCTAACATGCATAAAGGGCACCATATATAATGAGTTCAGATGTAACCTGGAGCTGCAGACCATCGAAGAAAGAGCAAGGTGTAAACGTGTGTTAGCAAATATACATTAATGACTTCAAAAGGATCCTGGGAGGAGAAAGAAGAAGCTATCGACATGAATGTCCCCCAAGCAAAGGACTCAGACGTTCACAACTCACTATAACATCCGCCCTCAATAACACCTCAGGGGAACTACTGACCTTAGAACCCAAAGGCGCGGCGAAAGTGTGAGCGTAACACTGGCAAAATAACTAGAAACCAAGAAGCACGTGTTACAGTTAAAATTGTTACATTATTATTACTATTATTGTTGTTATTATTATAATAGAAGGGTTAAGATGTCAAATCTGAGTCAGTTAAAGCTGGAGTTCTCCAGATTAATCCTACAATATAGCCAAATACAAGCAAAATAATGCAAAACCAATAATTGACTGAACAGAGGGATTGGCTTTGAACTGCCAAAGAGACTGAGATGAGCTCTTAGGCAGAAGCTGTTCCCTGTGAGGGTGCTGAGGCGCTGGCACAGGGTGCCCAGAGAAGCTGTGGCTGCCCCATCCCTGGCAGTGTTCAAGGCCACGTTGGACACAGGGGCTTGGAGCAATCTGCTCTAGTGGAAGGTGTCTCTGCCTGTGGCAGGGGATGGAACTGAAGGAGCTTTAAGGTCTCTTCCAACCCAAACCGTTCTATGATTTCTATGATATCCTACTTCCTTTGACTCCTTATCCTGAATGAGAGGATAACCTTCTATTTCTGGAAGCATAATGAGACCTATTAGCCACCCTGCTCCTTGTTTGGAACATGCTCAACAGGTATTGGTGATTACAAGAACAAAGAGAAAGCATAGCAAATGTGCTTACTCCAACACATAACTGTGTGTCAGAACTGCAGCAGCTTCGCTGACTGGAAGTGTAGACTCAGCATGATATAACTTCTTGGATTTGTTTCAGTCTCCTTTATCAGTGAAAGATATACTCCAGATTAAAGGGAATGAACAGCTCTAAAGTTCTAGTCCCAGCCCACAGCCCATAATTAAAATTGCTTTTAATAGTGCTAAATCACTTTGGGTATGAGCCTTGCAGAAGATAATGGACTTCTATAACTTCTATTCAGATATATAACTTACCGTTACTGTTTTTCATCTGCTCACAGAGTCCACAGTGATACAAGACTATGAATAATTACTACATGATCTTGAAAGTTCAGTGACAAAGGAGTTTCCCAGCTGTCTGCCCATGGCAGTAGCTTCAGTAATACCCAGTAAAAGTTATGGTCACTGCCTGTGTCGCTGGGTTTACCTCCTTATGAATAAACATGGTGTTCCTTAAAGTTCTTTCTCCTAAATTACTTGATAACACATCTACTTTGTGAAGAATTGACAGCTTTAAAGGGCATTCCATCATATTGAATCTCCTATTTTTCTTCCTCTATAATTCTAGTGTCTGTCTGACAAGGCAACAAACACACTCAATGCCTATCGCAATCAATGGAGACTGAGGAGAATTCACAGCTCTGACAAGACTGAGGAGAAAGGGGAATGGAACTACACTGAGATTAAGTTATTAACTTCTGTTTAAGATCAGTCATGTAACAGGCACTGAAGAGCAGGATTGCAGCATTAAATTGTTGACCATTTGAGCAGGGCGCTACTTATATTTTAGCACTGACATCGAATCATAGAATAGTTAGGGTTGGAAAGGACCTAAAGATCACCCAGCTTCAACCCCCTGCCATGTGCAGGGATGCCTCAGAATAGACCATGTCACCCAAGGCTCTGTCCAACCTGGCCTTGAACACCGCCAGGGATGGAGCATTTACCACTTCTCTGGGCACCCTGTGCCAGCGCCTCAGCACCCTCACATGGAAGAACTTCTGCCTTACATCCAACCTGAACTTTCCGTTTCAGTTTGAACCCATCACCCCTTGTCCTGTCACTACAGTCCCTGATGAAGAGTCCCTCTCCAGCATCCTTGTAGGCCCCCTTCAGATACTCGATGCTGCTATTCTGTTATTTGTACATTTATATACAAGCCAGTAATTGTGTACAGATTTTCTTGGGCCAAAGCAGGCTAAAACTCCTCATGAACACTAAGATTCTTAACTGAAAAGTTATTTTTTTGTGAGCATCAGTTTCACAAACAAAATAATCATCCTAATATTAAATTTAGCACTGATTTTCACTCAATTCTCCTTAGTCATTCCCCTAACTCTGGATGCAAAACTTAAGATCCTATGGTAGCATTGCAGTCTCCCACCTTTCTTTCTATCTCTATTATTTTTCCCCATCTATTCTGAAGGTTTATAGTGTTTGTTAACTCACAGTAAACCCTCAGGGGTAGAGCTGAGCCCTACAAACACAGTGAAACCCAGCAACACCCAGTATCACATTCCAGGCGCTCTGTAGAGTCTCAGTTTGGAAGCTCATAAAGATGGAGCATATTATATAGAAAGATCTTGGAAGGAAATGTATCCTGCCTTTCCTTTTTGTTACCTCAACCCCTTGCTAGTAAACCTTGTTCTAAGATAATGAGGACTAGATAATTAGAAAATGAGCTAAAAAGTTATTCTCTTGGGATTCTAATAGACAGGTTTTGATACTCTGTTTGTGACCCAGTTTCCTAACGCAGCTTGACTTCAGAGGTTCTACCATCTGTGCATGTGCACCTGACAAATCTCAGAGAGGGTAAAGTCATCCCTCAAAGAGATTGCATCTTTTAACAGTTCTGCCCAAAATATTGCCTCAGGCTTGCATGCAGCCTCCATTGCTTCAGCAGCAAAGGAGAAACGTGGCATTCTTCTAGGGGTGATCAGATGTGCAGCTCTAGACTAGTCCCACTATAAGGGGCAGATGGAGAGAAAGCACGTGGTTGAAAAGCTGAGGATACTGTAATGGGAAGTGCTGGTGATGTGGTGGGGAGATGAGGCTGCTGAAGACTGGAAAAACAGGCCAGAAAATGTTAAGAAGCCAGCAGAAGGATCCATCTGACTAAATGTGGGTGTCCATAAACAGAGTGGTGTGGGTTACATACCGACGATGGAGGGCTACTTGATACAGGCAGTGGGGTTGAAAATGCAGTTCTGACCAAATAACCATAATTCCAGTCACTGTAATTAGCCCACACAACTAGCTCAAATGTATCAGCAGCAATTGTAGGCTGGGCAGAAGGCCATGGGGTGTCTCTTGTGTCACTAAGTGGATATGCCTGGGCAGCCAAAACAAACCTTAGTCAAACTGCATGAATTCCTCCCCAGGATAGGTCTCACAGAATCCCAGACTGGTTTGGGTTGGAAGGGACCTTAAAGCTCATCCATTCCCAACCCCTGCCACGGGCAGGGACACCTTCCACCAGAGCAGCTTGCTCCAAGCCCCTGTTTCCAACCTGGCCTTGAACACTGCCAGGGATGGGGCAGCCACAGCTTCTCTGGGCACCCTGTGCCAGCGCCTCAGCACCCTCACAGGGAAGAGCTTCTGCCTCAGAGCTCATCTCAGTCTCCCCTCTTTCAGGTTAAAGAATGACTCAATCAACAATGGTTAAGCAATTAGTAATCCTTACCTCTAATTCTAAGTCAACACAAGTTGCAAGACCCTCTCTGGCAATTGATTCGATAGTGTCTCTTGCAAGTCCGTAGTAATAGCCATTGTATTTATAGGTTGCTATAAACTGCCCCTGAAATTCAAACCAGCAATTATGATGAGAAAGGAATATTTTAAGGGAAAAAACTTCCTTAAAGAAGCATAATCGCTCTGGACTTCCTTGTTTTTATTCCCTACAAAGTTTCTCCCTGCCTAAACCATCAAGGATAATGAGGCCAATGGGAACACACAATATGCAGGGAAGAGGATGTAGTCATTCCTGCAGGGCATGTGCTTGTACATTGTTCATGGATAATAAAACACCAGTGTCTTGAAAACAAGCTGCTGACAGGTTACAGCTTTCATTGGTTATTCATTTACACTGTAAAGAAAGCGAGATCTAAAGCAAGGGGCATCCTTCTTTTGACATTACATCAAACCATATGGCCATGCCATATAAAAGAGAAGATGCCAAAGAGAGGACAGAAACAGATCTGCAAGGAGAATGTATAAGTGGCCAAGAAATTTCAAAGTTAAAACCTGACAACTGAAACTTTGCTTCCCATTAGTACACCTAGAAAGATGTAAGCAGATTATGTGCTTTTCAAATGAAACTATTTGATTACTAAGAGTTATCACTTAGGACCAGATCAGTTGCTTAAGACTGTGTTGGCTCCCCCATTTGTCTATGTAAAAATAATGAGCTCTGTTGTGGCTTTTCAAGCCAATGTTTTACTGCAGGCAGCAAAAGGCATCAGAAACAGTAGCTGGAGGCACATTGCCTTTGGAGAGAAACACAATGCCTTCAGGGTGAATTTGCTAAGCTTTCAAAGACTGCTTTCCCTGTGGGGTTGCTGGAAGATTTGGAAATAACAAGGAAAAAGGGTATCAACTCTTCAAGCTTTTCTTCCCTGCACACACATAGGTACATATGGAAATAAGTTTATTTCGACATTGTAGTACTGTTTAAAGATTCCTACTGATCGCTATGCACATTTAATGGTTTCTCTACATTCATACAAGACAGAATAAATACACAATGATACACGAGATTTGTGGTTTCCATCTATAAACTTTAGCTACGTGACGGGGAGTGAATAAGTCTGCACACACAGACTTAATATAATAAAAACCAAAATCAGACCTGGTCATAAAGCTGAGTTCACTCTGGGTGTAGCAAATGGGCCTACTAAGATACTAGTCAGGTACTTACCATTTTCACCATTTTGTCAAATGCTTCTTGAGTAACAAAGTAGTAATCAAGTCTGTTTTCTTCTCCAAAGTAAGCTTCCCTGGTGGTGTGACAGGGACTGGAAGATAGATGGTATAATAAAGAAATAACCTGGTTTCAATCATAGAAGCAGCTCAGGAATCGGAGGGGAGAGGGGGGAAAGGGAGAATGCTACAAATCAGTTTATTTTGAAGAAGAGAAGAAATACGAGGTGCAAATCGCAGCATTAATGCTGCATATTTGAAAGATCAACCCATAAATACAAAAAAGGAGTTTCAATGTAACATTACATTTTGGCTATAAATAACCTCCCTGCCCAGGGTAGCCTGAACTGAAGCTGTCACAGCACTCTGTAATAGAGAAATGATGAAACCATTTTTTTCCTACTCATGTCAGCTTGTGGATGATATAAAGTAGAATCCTAAATATGGAAAAGGAGACCAAGAGTTAGGCTGAACTGAGGTTAAGAAAGAGATTATAAAGATCAATCTCTAAATAGACTGCTAATAGTAAAGGGAAGAAACAATCCTGAAACGAGGGAGAAAAGTAGGATACAAGGCAGGAAAAGTAATTAGCTGCCACCACGTAATGACAATGAGACAAATCTCAGGTACGTGAGCTTAGTACCAGGATGAAACACAAAAAAAGCCCTAAAAAAACCCTGAACCCCCATTATAAACCAGTTATAAACCCTTAAGAAGTTGTGCTGGTTTTGGCTCGGGTAGAGTTAATTTTCCTTATAGTAGCTGGTGTGGGGCTGTGGCTTGGATTTGTGCTGGAAACAGTATTGATAACACAGGGATGTTTTAGTTATTGCTGAGCAGTGCTCACACAGCCTTAAGGTGACATGTTCAATAACATGGTTTAATGGTGGACTTGGCAGTGCTGGGGTAAAGGTTGGATCTTGATGAGCTTAAAGGTCTCTTCCAAGCTAGTGGATTCCATGATTATATATGACTCTAAGGCTTTTTCTGCTCCTTGCCCCACCCAACAGTGAGGAAACGGGGGGTGCACAAGGAGTTGAGAGGGGACACAGCCAGGACAGCTGACCCCGACTGACCCAAGGGATATGCCATACCATATGGCATCATGCCCAGCATATAAATCTGGGAGAAGAAGGAAGAAAGGGGGGGACATTCGAAGTGATGGTGTTTGTCTTCCCAAGTCCCCATTATGTATTATGGAGCCCTGCTGTCCTGGGGATGGCCTGTAATGGTTTGCGGGTGGTGAGGCGCTGGCACAGGGTGCCCAGAGAAGCTGTGGCTGCCCCATCCCTGGCAGTGTTCAAGGCCAGGTTGGACACAGGGGCTTGGAGCAAGCTGCTCTGGTGGAAGGTGTCCCTCCGTGGCAGGGGCTGGAACTGGAGGAGCTTTAAGGTCCCTTCCAACCCAAACCATTCTGCATTTCTATGTGGTGAAGGAATTCCTTGGATAGCTTTGCTTGTGCACAGCTTTTGCTTTTCTTATTGAACTGTATTTATCTCAACCCATGAGTTTACCCACTTTTACCTTCCAGTTTTCTCCCTCATCCCACCGGAGACAGTGTGAGCGAGCAGCTGCATGGGGCTGGGGTTAAACCCCCACACAAGTTTAGTCAATAATCCGGAGCTTGTCAGATCTTCACCACCACAGCATTTAGAGGGTGCCACTTTCTTTTATATCAGCAAGCTATGACAAACGAGAACAGTGCGCTACACATGGGCTCTAAAACTCCCCTTCAAAGGCCTGATTTTCTTTAAGATATTATGAACACATCGAGCTTTAAAGGTCATTGCTGAGCACCAGCCAGATGGTTGGAGGGTCCAATTTCACCGGGTTTTCTGAAACACTTCTCAACATTACAACCCTTTTGAATTGCAAGGCCATGTTTACATTCAAGCTGCCAGGGTTTCGGCGTGCGATACATTTTTAATGAGGGGAATGTTGGAAATCTAAAGGTAGAAGCCAGAAAATTGCTGAAATCTCCCCTGAATAATTAAAACACAACTTTGCTTTATGGTTACAATTTTCTGCTCTGTTAAGATTCTGTCTCTCTCTCTCTCTCCCCTTTTTTCAGTTTCCCCTCATGCATAAAGCTTTTAGAAAATAAAACACATGGTAGAAAAACAATGCTCTTAAAAAAAACCCTACACAGCGCTTGGGAAATTTCAATTGGCTTCCAATTAGCTTGTCATTTCCAATGTAGTCTTTCAAAACATGTCGTCGCTTTAAAGCAGGGTAAAAAGTCCTTCCTCAAGTCATGTAATCTTAAAATGTCCTTCAACTTGCCAGTTTTATGACCTAAACCAGCAAGTGGCTACAACCTGAGTACAGAGCAGACAGAAATACATACAGACTTCTTCACCATCATGTGTTAGAGAAGAAGGTTACTGCTACACATCACATTGACATACAGAACATGGTCCTGTGATGGTAAGAACTCTGAGGTTTCATTCTCACATATGTATGTGCCCATGGTCCCTTTCTTACAATTCATTACCGAAGAGTGCACAAATAGAGACCCAGGTTCTACTGTGGCAATATATGTGAAACTGTGGCTAAAGTCTAGTTGAAAATGAATGGATAAATCAGTGTAATAAAAGAAAAGAGAAAATAGAGGAGTGACAATATAACAGTATAACACATATAGGAATATAGACTGGTGCTGAATAGCGTGTGCTAAGGACCTATGAAAGTCAGGTATTGTGAATAGGTGGGCAAGAGAAACAGCTTGCACCACCTCATTTAGGCATCAGATAGTGGTCATCTAACTCAGCCAGACTTCCTACATCCTAGGCACTGGAAATAGGTGGGTACCTCAGGGAAGTGATTCACAAAGGCTGAGCCTTTCTTGGAAAGAGATAGCATGTGCAACAAGACCTATGAAAGTCAGGTATGTTGAAGAGTGGAATGGGTGGACAAGAGGATCAGCTTGCACCACTTAACAGTAAGTACCAGATAGTGGTGATATAACTTAGCCAGACTTCCTGTCTCTTGGGCACTGGAAATAAGTAGGTGCCTCAGGGAAGGGATTCACAAAGGTTGAATCTCCCTTTGGAAGAGATAGTTTCTCTCTGTTAAATACACAGGGAGCCCAATAACGATCATAATTCAGGCCTTGATTCATCCTCCCAGCAGGTGGTGAAGTCTGAAAGTTGCCATTTGCTTTGATAACACTACTCCCAGTATAATAAACTGGTCCAGCATCTGCATTTGTTTCTTTTCTTAGCTTCTGGATGCCCTCAGCACATGCATGCTAATGTGTTATATGCAGGTACATTACAAGAATGAAGAGAAATGCATACGTATCTAAACAGATGCTTTGGTTGAGGGGCATTAGTGAGCAGAGATGGAACAGATCAATAAAAGGAGCACTAAATGACACTTTTGTTTGTTTGCTGTTCACCTTTGAAAAGAACACAAGCGTTTAAATGGCTTTTCTTTTAAGGAAGCATGTGATGACTTCAGGCAATCAAGCCCTGGGAAGAGAGAAAATGCAGAGCAATGAACATTTATTGGTTGTCTTTAACTTCTTTATAAAGAGAAGCAACAGCAGCCACCAAACTAGGAGCGATTCTAGCCTGGATCACTTGGTGGTTTCAACTTAGGGAGCAAACTTACCCGTATCTGAAGAAATTGTTGAACTGTCTGCAGATCTTGTGAGTAAGCTCTCTCTTACCACAGGCTACAGGACCAGCTAATACCAGCATGGGGTAGGGAGCATCAAGACAAGGTAAAGTGCTACAAGAAAGGAAAACAAGGAGCTGTCACATTACCTACAAATGAAATCTTTAGCGACTTTGTATAAAGCTTCTACGGAGGCTTTATCATCATTTCGACTAATCTCATCTGTCTATCACACTGTTCACATTGTTCACAGTGTAGACAACAATCAGGAGAAGCGTGCGCTCAGTTTGATATGCTCTAAACATAAAAATAGCACAAAATGCTGCATTAAAGACCTCTGGGTCTCTTTTGCCAAAGGAATAATGTTCTATCTGCTATAATCTTTTTTGGATTTATAGCCTTTTCTAAAGCTCCCTCTGCAGTCACAGTGTTGCTGGGATATGTTTAAGAGTTTTCCAAGTCTATTGCATAGCTGGTAATGTTTTAATGATGAGGATAATGACCCTGGCATGAACCTGGACTCAATCCTACCAACCTTTCCACGCTCCTGCATGGAATCTTGCTGACTTCCATGTCCTTGCCAGATGAAGGTGGTGATTTGTAAAGGACTCTTCAACTCAATACGATGAAAACCACTAAGATCCACTGAACTCAAATACCATCACAATAGAAGAACCCAAAGTGCTATAGAAATACAAAGCCCTCCATTTTCTCCGTGCTGAGCAGATGGTTAGAGCCTCAGATTTCCACTTCCAGCTGTAAATACTGGAACGAAAAGCAGTTGTGAACTTTTGAGTGTCCAGCAATTTACATAGACAGCTAAAAACGGAATGCAACTGTGGACTCTCATTTTCAAACCTCAGCTAGATCTTCTGATTAAGCCACTTGATAATACGTCAGAAGTAGTTGAAATTGCTCCAAACCCATTTCTTTTTCACTAATAAATAGTTGAAATAAATTTAAAGTGGATGGAAATGACCTATGTGTATTCAGCTTCCATTTAATGCAATATAAACAGGTAAAAGCAAATACCCGAAACCAGAGCGTATTTCTTTTACCTTTCCTAAGTAACTAAGAAGTAAGGATAACCACTGAACACAAGCATGGAAGAAAGAGATTTCAAAGTAATCGCTTTACTCCTATTTTAGTATCAGCAAACCAGCTCTATTATCTACCAGACTATTGGTACGTAATGGGACTTGATGCTTCAGAAGCACTGAGATAATAAGGAAATTGAGCCTCCTAATTCTCTATGGAGTACCAGCCTCACAAAAGGCACAACAGATACACCTAATAAATAAAGAGACTGGATCATCTCTCTATATACGAGCTGCTACTAAACTGAAATGAATCCGGATCCTGGTTCAATGTTCCATCCACTAGGCTATTTTAAAGCAAGACAATAGCAGAACCCTTGGGATATTTCAAGAGTTTTTACTTACTGTGCTGTTTAGTGGCATTTACAAGACATTAGACAATATAAGCACAAGATTGTTAGCACAATACATGAAAAATACTGAAGAAAGTAAAAAAAACACCTTAAAAATCCTTATCTGAATGTGTTAAGTTGTGACATTCTGTTCAGTTCAAAAAATAGCTTCCTCCTGTCATGATTTTTTAAGCTGTTAAGACTGTCTTTTCCCTTTTGACGTATGTAGTGCGAGCAGCTCTGAGGAGAAGGACTTGGGGGTGCCGGTGGATGAGAAGCTCCCCATGACCCGGCTTCAGTGTGCGCTTGAGCCCAGAGCCCCCCCGTGTGCTGGGCTGCACCCCCAGAGCGTGAGCAGCAGCTCAGGGAGGGGATCCTGACCCTCTGCTGCACTCTGGGGAGACCCCCCCTGCAGTCCTGATCCAGCTCTGGGGCAGCACCACAAGAGGGACGTGGAGCTGTTGGAGAGAGGCCAGAGGAGGCCATGGAGATGCTGCGAGGGCTGGAGCAGCTCTGCTCTGGAGCCAGGCTGAGAGAGCTGGGCTGGGGCAGCCTGGAGAAGAGAAGGCTCCTGAAGGGGAGACCTTAGAGCAGCTCCAGTGCCTAAAGGGGCTGCAGGGAACCTGGAGAGGGGCTTTGGACAAGGGATGGAGGGACAGGACAGGGGAATGGCTTTAAGCTGCCAGAGGGGAGACTGAGATGAGCTCTTAGGCAGAAGCTGTTCCCTGTGAGGGTGCTGAGGCGCTGGCACAGGGTGCCCAGAGAAGCTGTGGCTGCCCCATCCCTGGCAGTGCTCAAGGCCAGGTTGGACACAGGGGCTTGGAGCAAGCTGCTCTAGTGGAAGGTGTCCCTGCCCGTGGCAGGGGGTTGGGACTGGAGGAGCTTTAAGGTCCCTTCCAACCCAAACCAGTCTAGGATTCTATGCAAAGACCAGTTTAAGGCAACACAATCCCAAAAAGTATTAGTGACAGCTGCAGATGCTACAAGTGCACTGTTAGAGATGAACCACTTCAAGGATTGGAATTCCAGGAAACACTCTCACTGATTGGAGATTCAAATCTTATCAAGTTGCAGCAGGAAGGTTCTCTTTCTCAAAGCCATGCCCTTTGTGAATAAGGATGTCAATGCAGGTCTGTGAGGACAGAACCCTTATTTTCAACATAGTCTAAATATATTCCCTCTCCTGGCATAGAGCTCTTTACATGCTTGCAAATGCAGAATTCCTCTGTAATCTGTTCTGTTACAACGAAGTGTTATATCAAATAATGATACTATATCATTACTTGACATGCTTACACACAGAATTCAAATTCTCTGAAGTAAATTTCCATTGCTCAAATTCCTCACATCCTCGAATCCCTTGGATTTATTATTTCATCAGAAGAGCATGGAGAATATTTCCATAATCATCTGTTTCATTACATCGCCACTTACTGGTTCTCAAAAGAGAAACTGGAAGTTTTGGGTTGCCTGTAACTTGTGAACAGCATCTTGGTTCATGTAATGAGCATCTTTCATCTTTCTTTGTCTTTGGTGAGTACAGTAATAGACTGCTGTGCAAGATTAATAGATACCAAGGCCAGAAGGGACTACTGCTATCATCTAAGTCAGATGCTCCTCATCACACTGGCTACAGGGTTTCCCCAAGTCAGTTCTTGTTTCAAGCCTGGTTCCTGGGGTTCTGTTAGAGTATACTTTAATTAAAAGCATTGCAGATAAGGGGAATTCTTGGCTAATGGTTCCAATGGTTAATTACTTTCATTGTTAAAGAGAAGCATGCTCTTCTTCTCTAAACAACTTGATCCTCAGTAGCCAGATAGCAAGTCTTATCTTGTGAGACCCCACTTGCAGCACTGTGTGCAGTTCTGGTATCCTCAAGACAAGGAGGACATGGAGCTGTTGGAGCAAGTCCAGAGGAAGCCACAAGAATGATCAGGGGCTGGAGCAGCTCCCGGATGGACACAGGCTGAGAACACTGGGGCTGTTGAGCCTGGAGAAGAGAAGGCTGCGTGGAGACCTCAGAGCAGCTTCCAGTGTCTGAAGGGGGCTACAGGGATGCTGGGGAGGGACTCTTCATCAGGGACTGCAGCGATAGGACAAGGGGTGATGGGTTCCAACCGAAACAGGGGAAGTTCAGGTTGAAGATAAGAAAGAAGTTCTTCCCTATGAGGGTGCTGAGGAGCTGTCACAGGGTGCCCAAGGATGTTATGAATGCTCCATCCCTGGCAGTGTTCAAGGCCAGGTTGGACAGAGCCTTGGGTGGCATGTTTTAGTGTGTGGTGTCCCTGACCATGGCAGGGGATTGGAACTGGATGATCTTGAGGTCCTTTCCAACCCTAACTGTTCTATGATTCTATGATTCTACTTCCCCAGTAGACTGAAAAGCCCCCTGTTACTACATTTCTGCTCCCCATTTAGCAGTTCTAGCTATAATCAAGCTGCCTTTTAAAATGCCACATGCATGTCTAGTAGGGGACAAACATCATATTGTTCAGTGGTGTGTCGCTATGCAATTAAAGAACCATAAGGCACACGCAGAGAGGGAATGGCATAAGGAACTTAATGTGAATGCTTTCTGACTATGCAAGAATGTAACTTTTTGCTTAATACAGCTATTACTACAAATTAATTAATTTAAAATGATAGATGCAAATGAAGTATATACCAAGCTGGTTCCAATAAACACTTTAGAGTGTAGAAGTCTGGAACACATCCTCATTAGGAAGATTTCACTAATGACTCTGTTGTTTGCTTTCCAGCTGAGCAGGGGCAAGCAATCAAAGCATCATTAACAATCTTGGTCAGCCCCATCAATGCTGGTCTGCATGTTTCTATGTTTGTGTATACACTACCTCTGACACAAGACAGAATTGTTGCTTTCCAGCAAAGAAGATATGTGTGCACAATCCAGTAAACAAATATTTAAATGGAGCCTATGTCAGCACTGGACGAAATCCATGCCTTTAGGTAAAAGTATTGTGCTTTCAGTTAAAGAAACCTCCAACCCTACAGAGCAGTAAATGAATCTTAGGAGGCTTTTTTAATAGGCTGCTACGAATTCTCAGAGCTATCATCACCCCTGGGATAGCTGCAGTTTTTTGTCAACAATCCCAGGAAACATAAGACTTGAAATAAAGCTATTCGAAACCTATACATTTCTGAGTTAATAAATCATGGATCTTAAATCATAGACTTGTAGAATGGTTTGGGTTGGAAAAGACCTTCGGATCATCCAGTTCCAGCCACCTGCCATGGGTAGGGACGCCTCACACTAGGCGCTGTTGCCCAAGGCCCTGTGCAACCTGGTCTTGAACACTGCCAGGGATGGGGCAGCCACAGCTTCTCTGGGCACCCTGTGCCAGCGCCTCAGCACCCTCCCAGGGAAGAACTTCTTCCTTATATCTAACCTGAACTTCCCCTGTTTCAGCTTGAACCCATCACCCTTTGTCCTGTCACTACAGTCCCTAATGAAGAGCCACTCTCTGGCATCCCTGTAGCCCCCTTCAGATACTGGAAGGCAGGTTCAACATATTGGGCTACTCAGTTATGAATTCAGATGTCCAATATGGTGCTACAATGGGATGTGAGGACACAGAAGTTGATCTCAGTACCCACTGCAGCAAATATAAGAATAGATCACATATATTTCAGAACATTTTCCATTAGAGCATATTCCAAGCACTCATCAAGGAAGCATCATAACACATCTGTGGAGCAGCAAATTATGGCTGTTTCCGATTTCTCCATGAGAAATGAGACTGAGGGAAGTCACCTGGCATGCCAAGGGCAACACTGGGAAAGCACAATGATTTGCCTCTCCCATCTGTGCTTTAAGTGGCAATGAGCATCATCTCCTCCCAAAGACAGAAGTAGCTGGACTTCCCTAAGGAGAAACTTAAAAATCTCACCTTATGAATATAAAATGTGCCCCAAAGCCACAAAATAAGGTCATTTTGTTCACAATGGGATGCCAAAAGTGTGAAGAGAAGGAGTAAGCAGAACAGGAAGAAGTTGTGTTTTACAGCTCTCTTCTGCCTCTAGAGATTTTTCAAGTGCCTTTGGGAATTGAGAGAAATTTTGCATCTTTCATTGATGGTGCTTGTGGCCATCTGCTTCAACAGACTGTTTAAAAGAAACGGAGCTGCAGACAATCTGTCTGAGCCTTTAGAGGTGAATGATTTCATTCCATAATCAATTCCAACCAAATAAGATTTGGAGAATGGGTTGCCCAGGGAAGGTGTGAATGCTCCATCCCTGGCGGTGTTCAAGGACAGGTTGGACAGAGCATTGGGTGGCATGGTTTAGTGGGAGGTGCTCCTGCCCATGGCAGGGGGTTGGAACTGGATGATCTTAAGGTCCTTTCCAACCCTAACTATTCTATGATTCTATGATTCTATCAGATTTGCCTGATTTCCAGCTTGCTGACTAATGGAATACCATACATCGTCTCCTCTTCAGGAGTATTGTGTGCAGTTCTGGTGTCCTCAACATCAAAAGGACATGGAACTGTTGGAACAAGTCCAGAGGAGGCCACGAGGATGATCAGGGGACTGGAGCACCTCCCCTGTGAAGATAGGCTGAGAAAGTTGGGGCTGTTGAGCCTGGAGAAGAGAAGGCTGCGAGGAGACCTCAGAGCAGCCTTCCTGTATCTGAAGGGGGCCTATAGGGATGCTGGGGAGGGACTCTTCATTAGGGACTGTAGTGATAGGACAAGGGGTAACAGGTTCAAACTGAAACAGGGGAAGTTTAGATTGGATATGAGGAAGAAGTTCTTTACTGTAAGGGTGGTGAGGCACTGGAATGGGTTGCCCAGGGAAGTTGTGAAGGCCAGGTTGGACAGAGCCTTGGGTGACATGGTTTAGTGGGAGGTGTCCCTGCCCCTGGCAGGGGCGTTGGAACTGGATGATCTTAAGGTCCTTTCCAACCCTAACTATTCTATGATTCTATGATTCGTTTAGAGGTGGGAGAGGGACAGGAAAACGTCCCTCTAAACATGAAAACACATTGTGCTTTACATGAGTGCCACCCTCAGGAGCAGAGGTGAAGTGAAGGGAAGCTTACCTGTCAAAGATCTTCTGGGGCTGCATCATGCCACGCATAACATGAGTCATATGGTCTTTAGCAGCAACTACTTCTGGAGGAGGATCATATTTATTCACAGCAGCAACCTGCTCAGGGGCAAAAGAAAGAAGAGCAGTGATGTTATGGTTTCCAGCTCATATATGCTTAGAAGACCACTATGAATAATAGCAGCTTTGTATTTATGAGGGTCAGCCTTTGGATTTGGCTTGTCTGTGAGCACAGCAATCTTTTCAGGAGTTTTAAGCTCAATTTGATGGACAGATGGAAGGCAGCCAGATATAGCTTACCATCTTTAATATAGTCACCATTTTACTGGGAAGCAAACAGGATGCCATATAAGATGCAAAGTAATTTTGCTTAGGTTTTAATTATCCATTAATTTGCATCCTCTGAGTGCCGGTGGAAGATGCCAATGTAAAATCCTTAGGGACTGAAGTCATTCATTTCTTTGTCAGAAGAGGAATAGAATGGGCATTAACAAAGTAAACAAATTCCAGTTTTCTCCTGACAATGCATTTCTGGCTTTCCTGGAATGAGGAGCACTTAAACTCCAAGGATTCCCTCCATTCATTCTATTAAAAGCTCCATTGAGGGTACTGACCCTTAATGAGTTGCACATTTTTTGGTGTTATTAATTCTACACACTCAGAATCAGGTTAAGAACTACTGAGTCACTTCAGGTAAACCATCAAATATCAACTAGACAACACTGCTGCAAAACACTGCTATAAGTTCTGATGAGAATCACGCACGTATTAGCCAGTAGTATGGTGCAACAGAAGTGGATCTTTAAAGCAAGACTTTCAGTACTCAGGACCCAATGTCCACACTATTTCGGGAGGAGTAGAGGGAGGGAGCTCATTTCACTCGAGTTAGTTTGGTCTGAATTAGTGGCTAGGAGGACCTTAGTTGCACATCATCTGGTTAAAGTTAAGCCCAAAAGAAGTCTAGTTCATATAGAATCATAAGATGGTTTGGGTTGGAAAGGACCTTAAAGCCCATCCAGTTCCAACCCCTGCCATGGGCAGGGACACCTTCCACTAGAGCAGCTTGCTCCAAGCCCCTGTGTCCAACCTGGCCTTCAACACTGCCAGGGATGGGGTAGCCACAGCTTCTCTGGGCACCCTGTGCCAGCGCCTCAGCACCCTTATAGGGAACATATTGCAAGACTATTCCATACTGAGAGTCAAGAATAGCAAGTTGGGCAACTAGGGGGTTCAGTTCCAAACCACACTTGGATAAGTGGGTGAATTACACCCTGGTATCATCCCTTCTCTGTGCTCAAGGCAGAGAGAGCCTGGCATTCAACAAGAACTCTAATATTTATGCAGTCAAAGTCAGGAACAATGAATTTCCAGGAAGGACCATTTTAAAGGGTATTTCCCTGAAATCCATCCCCAATTGGCAGCTGTTGATCCTAACAGTTCTAGCATGGCTTGGGCCCAAATACTACATGCAGCAACCAAATTACAGTAAAAGCTGCACAGGAGGGAGAGGATCCTATTACCACAGAAGGTTTGGTTTTGGCAGAAGGTATTACAGTGAAAGCTGTATGGAGTAGAATGGGATACAAGCAGCACTTCAACTTTCAGAGTTCACTTTACTGTACATGACACTAAAAAACTCCCCAACAATAGTATTTTAGAGATAGCACAGTGGTTATCACTTCCGAGTGTTTCCTGAATGGAGCTGCCCATTCAGATTCACCAGCTGAGTAACAATGGCTGCTAAGTAAATCTCTTCACTGAACTAAGTTTTTAGGTAGGAAGCCTTGCATTTTTACATACCACAACTGCCAGAAATTCTCTCTCTATATATATAATCCTAGACTGGTTTGGGTTGGAAAGGACCTTAAAGCTCATCCAGTTCCAACCCCCTGCCATGGGCAGGGGCACCTCCCATTAGAGCAGGTTGCTCCAAGCCCCTTCCAACCTGGCCTTGAACACTGGATTTAAAAGCAGAAGTCTGAATTTGTAGCTTATCTTGGGGGCTAAAACGTGGGAGGTTTGCCACTCCCACATGTCTACAAAGCTGCATTTGCATGCATAGTTTTTAATATTCTTTATTTAGTACAGATTCAGAAGGGTATCATATTTACATACCTTTTCTTTCACCGAAATCTTCTTGAGATCCAGTTCTGTTAGTTGGAGCAACATGAAAATCACCGAGAGCCAATAATCTGCTTGCTCCTGAAGGACAAAGTTTCTACTTTGGCAGAAAGTACCTAACTTCATCAATCTAGTATTTCATCTCAAACAGTTGAAATTGAATTGGCCTTAATACATTGCAACATAAAAAGCTCTTTACCTTGAAGGATGTCAATACACTATAAATTCACACCCCACCGCAAGCTTAGCTTCTGCAGCAAGAGTTAATAATTGGTCAAAGTCTCTAACTATGTTGCTCAAAAAGTCAAGGTGGGAACTGAAAATTCACCACCACATCCACTAGGACATCAAGAAAGACTGTTGGAGAACTGAAAGTGTTATCTATGCTGGAATTATAGAATCATAGAACGGTCTGGGCTGGAAATGACCTTAAGATCGTCCAGTTCCAACCCCCTGCCATGGGCAGGGACACCTCACACTAGATCATGTCATCCAAGGCTCCGTCCAACCTGGCCTTGAACACTGCCAGGGATGGAGCATTCACAATGTCTCTGGGCACCCTGTGCCAGCGCCTCAGCACCCTCACAGTAAAGAACTTCTTCCTTATATCCATCCTGAACTTCCCCTGTCTAAGTTTGAACCCGATACCTCTTGTCTTATCGCTACAATAAGCTACATAGTAATATTACATAGTAATAAACTATGGTTAACAATTCTAACCTCAGTCATACTTTAAAAGAGAATTTGCACTATAAATTTGTTATCATATAGAGTTTTAAGTCTGAGACAGTAAGAAGAATAATGAAAAGTCAAATTAAAAAGCTGACACTGACAAGTTCATGAAGGTTCCTAGTTCCAAACCAGTAAGGTCCTGTTAAACAACAGAACAGCTGCCATAACGTGGCTGTTGCATGCGTAAGTTCATAGAATCATAGAACAGTTAGGGTTGGAAAGGACCTTAAGATCATCCAGGTCCAACCCCCCTGCCAGGGGCAGGGACTCCTCCCATTAAACCATGCCACCCAAGGCTATATCCAATCCAGCCTTGAACACCGCCAGTGATGGAGCATTCACAACTTCCCTGGGCAACCCATTCCAGTGCCTCACCACCCTTACAGCAAAGAACATCTTCCTCATATCCAGTCTAAACTTTCCCTGTTTAAGTTATTAGACAGTAATTGAAAGCAATATCATCAGACTTTGTTTTGGGGAAAGACACGTGAACAGAAAAAGGCTTTTGGATTACAGAGGACCAGGGGCAGCTTATTTGGGGTATTTCTTACATGGTAATTTCATTGTGTGCCACAACAGACCGTCGTCATGAAAGCCAAAGCAAAACTGGCAATTACAGGAAGACGAAATGAAACCGTTAGTATTTTTCTTCTTTCTAACATTGGAAATCACTGTAAAATTCACATGAAATTCAGAAATCACAAGCATGAGAGTAGAATCACTTTTATCGCTCAGGACAAATGATAAATGCAGAGGCAAAGTTAGAATTTCCTGTATTTTGCAACTGTTGTTGTTGATAAAATGGATGTTTAATTCATCAATTGAGGAATATTATGGGAGCCATAAATAGGAACTAAGTAAATCCTAGAGAAGATGATAGAGATTCAAGTGACACATGATTTAAATGGGACACTATTAAGTTCCTTTGGGCTTTTACCAGGGACAATCGAGTACAGACCTTCAAAGCAAAAGAGAAGGGAATCTTTTCCAAAAAAACTCATGGAATGCTGCGAATGCAAATTATAAATGGATTCAGAAATTGAAGTAATCAGTTCAGTGGATATACTATGTTAAACACCATGATTCACATGCAGCTTTTGTTTAGACAAAGCTCCCAGACAGAGGTTGGTACCCATGGCAGCGAAAACATCGCTGTTTCTTGTACTCGCTCCCTAAAATGATCTGGCCACTGTCAGAGATAGAAGCTGAGGCTAAAGGGATTCTGGTGTGATCTAAACCAGCAGCTCCAGATTCTTATTTTTGGCTTCCTCTTACCTGTACAGGATTCTTTAACAGATTTAAAACTCTGAGGAGAGGCAGATCTTCAATGTGCTCTAGTTCACGCAGCTCAGCAATCTAATTAGTGACAGAAAGAGAACATAAATCAGCAGCCGCAGAACCCATGATAACTAAGGGGAGGGGGGTGTGGAAAGGTATTTTTGTCCCTGCTTGTAAAATCTGGACATAAACCAACTTCATTATACTCACAAAATAGGTATGCATGTTAAGTGCATTCAATAAGGCACTTCTAGTCACAAAAGGCAGACGACATGTTAGCTGGCGGAGCAGCACAATAGACAGCAATTTCAAACCACCTGATTTTTAGCAGTTCTTTCAAATGTCAAGCCCTGACACATTCAGTTTTTATGTGGCTGATGTGCTTAAGTGAGGCAATTGTGCAGTTATATTTGTGCTTCACTTGACTGGCAAAAGAAAATCCTTCTAAGAAGGGTTTCTTTTCACTGCAGCTCAAGTTCATCCCACCTAAGTTGCAGCACTTGATCGAAAAGCATCAGCATAGCTGTCCTTCGCTGTGTGTGTCCAGAGGATGATGCCTTCCACTTAAGGTCTCCTCTATCCACAGAGGAAACCTGGTTTGGCTGCACTCAGGCACATCAGATAAGCATTAGAAGTTAAGTGGGATTAATCAGAGTCTGTGTGCCCAAAACAAAGTCACACTTGAGGCACTATAAATGCTGAGCAAACAGTTGTAAGGTTGTCAATTAAATGCATTTAATGGAATTTATGTTGCCTCATTTTAGCCATAGAATCACAAAATGGTTTGGGTTGGAAAAGACCTTAATATCATCTAGTTCCAACCCCCCTGCCATGGGCAGGGATGTCTCACACTGGACCATGTCATCCAAGGCTCTGTCCAACCTGGCCTCGAACAATGCCAGGGATGGCATCTGCCGAACTAGCTGAAACCAGCCCCCTAACCACACTTTATCATTAGTGGAGAGGCAGTTCCAGAGGTCACTGGATCCGTGGTAGGTTGGGACGAATGGCCTTGTAACGCTTGATACCTGTTTTCCCTCCACTGCTGAAAGACTGAACCTAGAAGACTCCAGATGCTATCCCTATACTCAGTCTAAAAACACAAACCTCCACCATAGCCTACCCAATATTCATTTAGGGATAACAAGAAGCCCACCATGAAACAGTTTTGACCAAATCAAATGTCATTTGGGAGGATTTCCTAAAGAAATCCTAGAATGCCAACTGTCAGCATCTGGAAAATCACTCAACATGTATAAGAGATAAACCAAGCATTTAAGACAACTCTGGGTGATATGAGCTCAAGATCTTTCTACATTAATTAATTAAAATTCATTATAAATTCTCTTCAAATTTCCTTCCTTTAGAAGGAAATGTTCAAAAACTGGTGACTCATTAAAGAGTTTCAATAACATCATTAAAAGAGGCAAATTCTGATGAGGTAAAATTAATAGCTTTACATGCTAAAGAACAGTGGAAACTATATGAAGCAATGGAAGTGGTGTCATTAGTGTTAATAGCAACCATACTATTAGTTAGTTTCCTGTCTTGTGCCATTGATGCACCTTTAAATGTCAACCTGAATACAGCGTGAGAAAAAAGAATTCATAGTCTTGAATTACATCCTGCGAATGCATCTTGGAAATGGGGGAAAATGACAGAAAATTATCAATATAGTCAAAATATCAATAATATCCTGATTTATGTTTTTATGTCTTATTTTCTTAGACCTTTTCTTTCATGAGCAGATCCAGCTTTGATGTTAAAATGATTCACAAATTTTCAGTTAAGTCTCCAGTTTCCAGTCCTTTCAGGTAAGGATGCTGGAAGATCAATATCAGTAGTATTACGTATATATGGCTTGGGTTTCAAAACTCAAACCCAAATGAGTTTAACTGTATCATTGTACTGCCAGTGGAAATTCTGCTGCATAATGAAAGCTGCTTTATAATAGAATCCAAGTTCTGCCCCATAGGAGGTTTCCAGCTGAAAGCTCAGAAGAACCTGTGGTTGTAAAATTAGGCTGAGAGATAGGAGCAAAGCCTCCCGAGGCCTGGCAGGAGAAAAGCTGTGATATATGTAAAGAGCCTCGAGAATAATCAAGCTGGAAAAGCTGCATGCTCATCCCTATCTTATCCACTCAGAGAACCACTCTTAGTTATTTATGTACGTGAGCACTAAATGCTACAGAAAGGTAATCCCATCTAGAGATCTAAGGCCTGAGGAGTACACTGTCAGCCAACATGTGAAGCAACCCTGGAGTAAAATATGAAAGGAAAAATATAATCTTTGATAATTAATTTCTTGCAGATTTTAAGATTCTTTGATTAAACCTTAAAGGGATTGGATTTTAGAAAAAAAAAATGATGCATTCTTAGAAAAAGCTGTATTTTATATATAACAATATCTAGTATGCTACCTGGTTATCTTCTAGGTTGATCACCTCTAGTAGATCATGTCCCTTCAAGCCTTCTAGACTAGCTATTTTATTGCTAGAGAGGTCCAAGGTCTGTAGAGTTTTCAAGCTGTCCAGCCCAGTTATCTTCTCAATCTGGTTAGAGCTCTAAGAAGAAATGAAAGGACATAAACTGCTGATAAAGTTCTACAGACAGAAACCAACATTCCTGAGGAAGAACAGAGCTCACTTTGTTACTGAGAATCCTATTACAAATAGGCCTGTTATGCATTAAGCCCCATCTTCATCTGGAGAATGACATATTACAGCTTTCCACATTGCTCGAGGAAAAAAGAATCAACTATCTCACGATTGACTTATCTTCAACTCACCTTGAAGAGCAACAAGAGGCAATAGCATCAGAAAGAGCTCCAGCACCCTTTTAAAGCTGATCCTAGCTAAAGGATACCTTTGTCAGTATCCAAATTAAAATGCAGAAAATAGATATGCACATAAAATGATAGAATATATATACATAAATACATAGAATTTCCCTCTGTAATCATGGTTATATTTACACTTATGATTACAGAGTAAATAATCAAAATATGAAGGCAGAACAATACAGTAATGCCTTCTTTGGACTACTGGCAATCTCTAGGATACACAAGTTTATCCTAATGCACACTAAGTGAAGGCAGACTTTATTTACTGTCAGTGGCAGCATGCATAGACATGTTTAAAACAACCCCCAAACAAACAAAGCTAACTTACTTTTAGTTTACAAAGATTCTAACACAAGAAATGACCCAAGCTTTAGTTCTACACTCTAACACAAGAAATCCCAGCCTGGTTTGGGTTGGAAGGAACCTTAAAGCTCCTCCAGTTCCAACCCCCCACCACGGGCAGGGACACCTTCCACTAGAGCAGCTTGCTCCAAGGTCCTGTGTCCAACCTGGCCTTCAACACTGCCAGGGATGGGGCAGCCACAGCTTCTCTGGGCACCCTGTGCCAGCGCCTCAGCACCCTCACAGGGAACAGCTTCTGCCTAAGAGCTCATCTCAGTCTCCCCTCTGGCAGGTTAAAGCCATTCCCCTTGTTCCGTCCCTACATCCCTTGTCCAAAGCCCCTCTCCAGGTTTCCTGCAGCCCCTTTAGGCACTGGAGCTGCTCTAAGGTCTCCCTTTCAGGAGCCTTCTCTTCTTCAGGCTGAAAAAATGACCCAAGCTTTCGTTCATTAGACTCTAACACAAGCTTTTGAGAACTCATAAACTATCATCGTTTTCCATTCTTCCCATACAAGGTACAAGGTAGAAGACCTAAATTTATCACTGGACACCAGATGGCTTCGTTTGTCAAGGCCTCACAAATCACATACTCATTTCTGCTATGAACTTCAAATAGATGTAACACGCTGAAGTTCTGTACTCTTCTTTGTCCCAGTGGCCACACGTACCCAGATGGCCTCTCAACATGATTTCTTCTGGATAACCTTGCAAGCTCTATTTTGCCATCAGCATCACCCTGTGCTGAAAGCTTAGAAGCCTCATATTCTATTAATAAATATTTAGGAACTATTGAAATAAATAAGCCAGCTGACTCTAATGTGAATCCAGTTGTCTGTCCTTGACATTTTTCCTGACTTTTAAATGTTTAATTAGGTTATTAATAGCATGGAGGCTCCTTCTTCTCTTCCTGTTCTTCGTTAGACCTCTGGTTAATAGGATACAGCTCAGAGCTTGAGCTGCAAAACGCTATGCAAGAGATGCACGTAAAATCCTGTGAACAAAAGGGATTTGTGTAGAGATCTTTCTATTTTGCAAAGCATAAAATCCCTAAGAGTCCCGTTCATTAGAGCTGCGCTTCTTAGTTTTTTGCACTTCTTGGTTTTTTGCAAACATAAGCAGAATAAAGGCTTTTTTGCTATAGCTAGGCAGTATTTACAGGTTTTGATGTCTTTCTTCCAAACTTCACACCTCACTACTCTTTCAACCTAAAAATCTCAAGGGAAAACGGAAAAAGAAAGCTGAAGCGATGGGAAGAGAGGGGATGGCTGCTCCCAGGAAGAACCGCATTTTATTCTAACGAGTAAAAGGAAATGTTATGCTAAAATCTGTCTATTTACATAATTTCCACGAGTATCTGCTTTGCTAATTAAAAAAGACAAGCAGTCGTATAAATAATCGTATCAGCGTGTAAGAACCCAACCTGGAGAACATGTTCATATTAATAAGCTTTAGCTGTTAACACAACCTCCAAAGCGTTTCACACAGCAGATAACCCATTACTAGCAGAATTATTACTAGGCCTTTTAACAGATGAGGAAACCAGCGCAGGCAATGGGTGAGCAATTCTGTGTAGCTCTCCCTGAAGAAAAGATCACCCTGTCAGCATAGGTCTTCATGCTCCTATAGGCATACTCTTATTTCAGACCTTTTAGACATGATTTTGCCAATCTGAGTTCATCTTATCCGCTAAAAATGAGAGAAAATCCAGTTTTATTACCACTAAGGGCAAAACTGAAGGCAGCATATATATATATATATATGAGACAGAGGTAGATTAAAATATGTCACTGAACACTATTTGAATATATTATTCAAAGCACACTACTGTCCACTTTTAAATGTGAACATCTTTCCTGAATATGGAAGCAGAAATAAGTAGAAGAGCCAGGTCTTGCTGGGTACAGACCAGAGTTACTCTTTTCTGTATCAATTACTACAGAACAGATGAAAAACCTTTAAAATTGCAAAAGGATTGGATAAGAATGTTTCTATTCCTGATAAGGGATCCGTTCACTTTATCTAAAATATTTATGTAAGTGCTTAAAACTAATGTAGCAAATGTGAGCATATTTCTATCTATAGTTTTTTGGTACTTAGATTTAAAATCCCATTGAATATCTTTTTAAATCATTATTTCAAAGTAAAACCTGCTAAAAAGTAGCCTGTTGTATTTTATAGCAAGTGAATAGCATTAAAAATAGGTAGGTTTTGCTTGTGTTTCTGCACAACCTCTATATTGATGGCTCTTCCTATTAAATACCTTGGAATGATTCAGAAGAAAGCATTGAGATTATTAAGGTCATTTTACA
Organism: Ara ararauna; assembly: GCA_028858755.1. Classification (NCBI taxonomy): domain Eukaryota; kingdom Metazoa; phylum Chordata; class Aves; order Psittaciformes; family Psittacidae; genus Ara; species Ara ararauna. The sequence continues at coordinate 162,687,615 of CM054376.1, forward strand.
AGTATGGGGCTGAGGATCACTGAGATTAATGCCTTCCCAAGGCCTGTAGAATGAGTAAGATATACGCCAACAAGTGTAGGCATTGACAGAGGTCTATATTTGGGCTAGATATCCTTGGCTACCTTCATAACCAAAAGTCTTTTCCAAGGCCTGATGCATCTTGTGCAATGTAGACATCAGCAGCTGGATCAGAATAATGAAGTGTTTTAAGCGTCCATTTCTCTCCACTGCCATTTGAGGCAGCAAAGAACAAGTAGCTCAGGTGCACTCCTCTGCACTGCAGGATTCTGAAGCCAGAGAAGATAAATCCCACTGCAGCACCTAGAAATATAACCTAGAAATGTTGTATTTAAACAAATGCACTCTAGATCTCTTGATGCAAAGCTGGTGACATGAAACTTCCCATCTCATTGCAAGAGCCTTAAAAAAGTAGATAAAGATCCTTTAATAGTATAGCAGAATTGCATACTAGAGTTGATTTGTGCTCTAAAATGAAAGCATCTCAGTCCTCACTTTTCCCTCTCCTGTCCCAGCTCCCTGCTATCATCAACACAACTTTATGAGGAAATGTGCTTAAAAAATGAATTAAAATGAGCTTAAAAAAATGAATTAAATGAAAAAAATGAATTCAATTCATTGTTTGTATTGTGGGACTTACACAGTGAGTAACCTCTTGCACATCACCTAAGCAACAACAAAACCTACCCAGAGTAAATGCAAAGTGTTTTTGCAGAAATCCAAAACGCAGCTGCTCATGGCCCTGAGCATCCGCCACTGAAGATGGCTCTGCTTTGAGCAGGAAGCTGGCTTAGACGACCTTCACAGCTCCCTTTTATCCTATATCATGTTATGATTCTGTATTAATAGTCCAAATGTGTCCAGAACTACAAATAACTCTTAAAATATTTTAATGTAACTATCTTCACATTTATTAAGGAATTAATATAATAATAAAAGACAGGAAAATTATTAGAATTACTTCTTTCTTACCAGGTTGAGTATTTTGATAGGTAGGTTCTCAAGGCCGCCAACTGCAACAAGTCTGTTGTGTGACAAACTAAGGTGAGTCAGACTGTGACACTTGCCCAGTCCTTGTATCTCCTCTATGTTATTAACTATACAGAGGTTTTTGCAGTTAAGGAAAAGAAATCAGTTGCTAATTAGCCAGTGGAGCTGAATTTTATGGTGTGGGGAGCTGGACACCAAATGCTTAATGATAAGGAGTTCAGAATCCCAGTTACTCACACCCACCCCTATTCTGGAATTTACTGCCTCCGCGTTTGACTGACACAGCTTTTGGTAGGGCAGCAGGACAAGTGATGCAAAGAAATATCCTTCCTCTCCTTTTAGAGACGTTCTTAACTCTGTTTCTGCGGCCTGGTTTACAGTGCAGTCCTTCAAGGTGGCATAACCAGGCTGATGGCAAATCAAGCAATGAAAATGACGGAACAGGAGTTTAGGGAAGAAACTACTACCAGCATCTTGAAAATTATGTTGTAAATCTCTGGTCTTCTTACCAGGTGCGCATATGCTGGCTAAAACATAGGGCTATTAACCATAGTATGGTTTGGGTTGGAAGGGACCTGAAAGCTCCTCCAGCTCCAACCCCTGCCACGGGCGGGGACACCTTCCACGAGAGCAGCTTGCTCCAAGCCCCTGTGTCCAACCTGGCCTTGAGCACTGCCAGGGATGGGGCAGCCACAGCTTCTCTGGGCACCCTGTGCCAGCGCCTCAGCACCCTCACAGGGAACAGCTTCCTCCTAATGTCTAACCTAAATCTCCTCTCTGTCAGATTAAAGCCATTCCCCTTGGCCTGTCCCTACAGGTCCTTGTAAAAAGTCCCTCTCCAGCTTTCTCGTTGGCCCCTTAGGTACTGCAAGGTCTCTGACTTTATGTCTTTGACTTTAGCTGTGCACCACTCAGGTCAGCTGTAGAATACAGGTACATGGCTGATTCTCCAGAGGAGGGTGTGATCTATTTATGCTTATGAAGTACTTAACTCAACATGGCCCCAAACTGACCTTGGTCTCCAAGCATCATACACAAATTACTAAAGTCGTAACAGTCAACGGTGCTATATGGGGCTATTTCACTCTAAATTATACCTGCTCTGTACTGGCCATCTGTCCTGAAAAGGGAAAACATATTTTAAATTATCATTAAAATCAACAGCAGCAGTACAAGGAGTTAGGATTCCTCTCAGCAAACTTCAGCATTAACATAACTGCCCTAATTCCTTACACAAAGCATGTCTCCTTTGACAGCAAGCCATCTCTCTTACAATGGAATGAACTGCAGAGGTACCTGACTCTGTAGCTCGGAAATCAGATAACTTTGATTCAGGCGCCTAATTGTTTAGTGACTGAAGTTAGATGAGAAGAATTACTCGTATTGTAAATGTCCAAGCTGGAATGAGTTAAATGAAAACCCAGGAAATATAATTGGGAACAAAAAAAAGCCAGAACATGCAGGACACAGACAAATGCCTTTAGGCAATCGCAGAAGAAAACATTTTTAATTGAGAAAATGAACTCTGCCTGCAAAGAGGGAACGAAAAGTGAATTTTCATTCACATTTCTGGTCTCACCAGGCATCAGACAAACGATCAAGATTATTTTCTCTCACTCTGAATGGTATTGTAACTAAACAAAATGCAAGCTTAGGCAGGACAAATGGAATATTCTAGGAGTTGTAACCTAACTCTGTCTTTTCCTAACTGCGTTCCTATATAGGTACTTAATTATACCCAAGTTCTACACTCACAGGCCTCAATGGAGGAGGAGAGGAGAAGAAATGAGTTAAGAAGCACAGATTTAGCCTTCCATAGGACTTCACACTAGGCTGTGTTTCTGCCTTTAGAAAAGAAACCAAAACCATCCACAGGCGCTAATGTTTGACAGATATTAGAAATAAATTAAGTTGTTCACGGTATTCAAGTGCATGTAATTATATAAGATCATAGAATAGTGAGGGTTGGAAAGGACCTTAAGATCACCCAGTTCCAACCCCCTGCCATGGGCAGGGGCGCCTCACTTTAGGTCGTGTCGCCCAAGGCTCTGTCCAACCTGGCCTTGAACACTGCCAAGGATGGGGCATTTACCACTTCTTTGGACAGCCTGTTCCAGTGCTTCACCACCCTGATAGTAAAGAACTTCCTGCTTATATCTAACCTGAACTTCCCCTGTCTAAATTTGAACCCATCACCCATTTTCCTATGTCACTACAATCCCTGATGAGGAGGTTACCAAGTTTCTTCTGGTCCACAACTAAGGGAAATCCGGTTTTGAGGAAACAGGGAAACTGTGACTGTTGGGGCAGTTTCACTGGTATGCTTTAGCAGCTCTGCCAATGCAAACCATGTACTAAGTGCCAGTTGTTGGTGTTTGCTGACTGATATCGCAGAGCAGTGGTTCACAGCCTTCAAGATCTACGGACTATATGTGCCCATAAAAGACAATCGAATCAAGTAAGTCCTTACAATGTAATATATTTAAAGCGGTTTTTAGTTTCAGTAGTAAACTTGTAGACTTACAAAGACGGCTGAAATTCAATGGGAAAATCTGTCCTTAAAATGGATTGAAAATATATAATATAAGGCAGATTCTATATGACTGCTAATCTGTAGCACTCTCATTCAATAACAGTCTCCTTGGGTTTCTTTAGCAGTCTTGCATGACGTTTCTGATAGTTAAGGGAAAACAGAAAAGAAATTGAAAAGCCTTCCTAGACAAAACCGAAGGTAAAGTGGAGTTTAAATTGCATCATGTGTGTGATGAACCGATGAAAACTGTCTGAAAGAGACTGCAATTAGCTCCCAGACCAAACCTTGCAAAACCTGGTTCAGGATTATTCTACTGGAATAAAAATATAAGGTGGTTTTTACATTCAGGTAGGAAAAGTGAAAGTGATGATAAATGATGTCAACTCTGCCTGCAGTGCTGACAGTAGGGTGGAAAGGCGTGAAGCATAATTGAATGAGTCTTTAAAGACCACCACTTAGAAGCTGATGGTGTTGAATATCTCTAAGTGTAACCACCGTCTTATTTGATGGCATGACAGTGGCCAAGTTTGGATGGCTCAGTGCTTCTTCATGTGGCATATAAGCACTGGAGCAAAAGACCTTTGTCAATGATGGTGAAAAAGAATACAGCTAAAGGAGGACCTGTTCTGGGTTGCTGTATTTTTTCCATTTTCCTTGGCCTACAGAATCAGTTTTCCCTCATCTTTTTCTCTGCATATGGTTAGATGGCGGACAAGCAGTGCTCACTGGAAAAGAACCTTCATTTACTCAGCGCAAAGCATTAGCAATCTTGCATGTGGGATTCAGGTGCAGTTGGATCTGAGTGAGCAGGTTCACTCGGATATTAAGTGGTTTCCATACCAAAGGAGACTGCTTCCCTTTCAACTGGCTCATAGAATGATTTGGGTTGAAAGGGACCTTAAAGCTCCTCCAGTTCCAACCCCTGCCACGGGCAGGGACACCTTCCACTGGAGCAGGTTGCTCCAAGCCCCTGTGTCCAACCTGGCCTTGAACACTGCCAGGGATGAAGCATGCATCTGAGGAAGAAAAGTTTTGGTGTGGACAAACTATTAAACCATGAACATCAATATAAGGCAGCAAATTGCTCAGCTCTAAAAACTAATACAGTCAGGTTTAGTCTTTTAATGACTTACTATAGTGCTTTGTCAGCTCTTACTGCCCAAGCTGTCTCCTTCTCTGATTTGGGCAGTTTCCTCCTTAAATACTCATTTATAACCCTGTCAGGTGTGCTTGCGTATGCACTTGTCAGAAAAAAAGTTACAATGACCTTACCATCTGCATCATAATTTACTCAAAGGTGTTAAGAAACGCTTCGTTACTGTCAACAAGGAACGCCTGCCAAACAGTTCTGCTACTGCACGATATTTAATATAGCGTTTTCAGTTCGGATTCCAACGAACAGCTTGTTTTGTCTGCCATGTCTTCAGCGAGGAGTGCTTGACATGGGTTCGGAACAGTGCCACTTTGCTATTCTAAGTGCTGCACTTCTAAATCCTGCACTCATTTTCCACTCTTTCAGAGGCCCCTGTTGCAACTGTATTCCTGAAACAACTTTTCCCCTCCATTTCAATGGCATCTTCATTGCCAAATGAAGAAATGGAAGACAGCACGCCGCTGCACTGAAAGAATACTGCTCCAGATCCACAATACACATCTCTGCTCTTTCTTCCCTTTTCATTTTCAACCCACCCGTGCCATGTGCTTTTTGCTCTGTGAGGGAAAATTAGAATTGCAAAAGGATGGTGTGTCAATGCCATTTGCTGACAAGAATCCTGTCACCTGCACACAGTCTAAAACGTGTGAATAATGTAACCTGCGCGCCCTGCAAGTGCTTTATCTGCTCCTACATGGAAAAGGCATCGTATTAATATTGTTCGGTAATGGAATAAGAGACACAGAAGAACCTGCCACAGCTTCTGTCTTTTCCCTTTCACAGAGTGGAAAAGCAAGATACAATTCCTGAAGCAAAGAGGAAAGGCTCACGAGCTCTCAAGAAGCAATTTGAAGCAAGACAGCGCATCAACATGAAACTCCGGATTACTCTTCAGGAGAATCTTTAGGGAGACCAAGAGTGCTATGGAAAATGTAGCCATGAAGAAACCTAATGTCCAGGTTCATGTTCATCTGAGTTCTGCCAGAACAGTGTTTCTAAGCCCACAGAGTGGGTACCACAGTGGGGACAGTGGGGAGCAGAACACCTTTGTTCTATGTACTTCTCTCAGCACATCCAGGAAGATGTTCCTTTCTTAAGGATTCTATTCATTGTCACTAAATGGTCTTGCTGTCCAGACTCTACAGTCCCTGTGTATTAGCCATGTTTAAGATTAAACAACATACATGTTTTCATTTAAGGGGGCTTAGTCTTCCAAGCTGATTTCCTATTAACCTTTAGTACATAAAAATACTGGCATTGTATATCACCTCTGCCATGAAAACACAGCGTGACATGTCATTGTTCCAGTTCTACGTGGTGCAAAGTGGAAGGTTTTTGTGTTCCTTTAGCATGCTAAATCCTTACACGTATACACAAACACTTTGAAACCCATGCATGCCCAAGTGAATTAAGATCAGTACCACCACCAGTGTTCAATCTTCTAAAGACAAAGCTAACATGAAGAAACAGGTATCCATGTGAAGCAAGTTCAGAAAGCAAACAAGCAACTTTCCTCCCATTCAAGATTCCGTAAAGGATACAATCCAGCGAGAGTTTAGTGAGTGACTGGTATGCTGACAAGTTCTTCATTTTAGGTATTTGATTGTATGAGAAATCGACTTCCTAAAGGAAAAAAGAGAAAGAAAGTTAGTTTCATTTCAACAGCACTTAGAGGTGTCTTGTAAAACGAAATGGCTCTGACATTAAACTTGTGATCAAGGGTGTGGAAGATCATTAATATCAATTCAGGGAGAGGGGCTTTGGACAAGGGCCTATAGAGACAGGCCAAGGGGAATGGCTTTAACCTGCCAGAGGGGAGACTGAGATGAGCTCTGAGGCAGAAGCTGTTCCCTGTGAGGGTGCTGAGGCGCTGGCACAGGGTGCCCAGAGAAGCTGTGGCTGCCCCATCCCTGGCAGTGTTGAAGGCCAGGTTGGACACAGGGGCTTGGAGCAAACTGCTCTAGTGGAAGGTGTCCCTGCCTGTGGCAGGGGTTGGAGTTGGAGGAGCTTTAAGTTCCATTTCAACCCAAACCAGTCTGGGATTAAAACTGGGATATAAAGAGAACGGTTCTTTTTTTATGACACACAGAATTCACACTTTGGGAACTTCCAAACCTATACTTTGCTCCAACAACATTATCATTAATGGTCCTGTAATTATCCAGACATATTAAAAAACTAACAGAGAAGACAGAGGAATATATGGAGTTTGCATTTCAAAATACCCTCATGCTTTTAATAAACCAAAGTGGGCTACAAGAGAACTACAGCGAAGGGAAGACTATCACACAGCTACACTTCAAGTACATGCTACAAAATGATTGGCATCAGTCAATTTGAAGGGCAGGAACCAACCCCACTCAAGTCTGATGAATTCAACACGGAGGCAGAAGTTCTGGCCGTATTTACCTCTGTTTAGAACAGTTGGTGTTACAATACAGCTTCCCATGGCGTGCAAAGGTTCAGAGTGTGAAAGAAAGTAAGAGACTGAAATATCCTCCGTGAAATACCCACAGATTAAGAAAAAGCTATTAAAATATGAAATGAGGTAAGAAAGAACAAGGAAGGCATAAAAATTCACTTCTGCATATGTCCAAATACAATGTCTAAGTTAGATTTAGAAATGGGATAAATTTAAACCTACAAAATGCATATTTGGCAACATACCTTGAGATTTTTAGGTGGTTTAAAACCAAAATACGTAGTCAATTCGTTGTTGGAAGCATTCAGTTCTAGCAAGTAAGGCATGTGACTGACACAAGAAAGATCTAGGAGCAAAACAAAAGGTCAAATCCTTTACTTGAACGCGTAGGTAAATGCAGAGGTCATCGTGTCAAAAAGGGGTAGTTACGTCAAACAGCAATCGAGAATGAATTTGTATCTACACATTCAGAAGGTGATGTTTAAAGTGCAGAAAGCAGATATACTAACGCCTTCTACCAGAAAAAAAGACAGTTTCTAAACCATAAAGAATATTCAAACTCTACATTAAATTTCCATTATGTCAAATGATTTGTCTATAAACTAGAAGATAGTTTTATATTCCAGCTACCTCTACCATGACAGAGAAGCTATCTCTGTGCTAAGTTAGTAATCACTGGAGAAAAGTATTTAGGCCACTACTGAAGACTAAATGACCAGCTACTATGGAAAAGTCCCTGCCCTGTTCAGACTCAGCCTTCTCAGACGAGCTGTACGTAAAATGAGCATGGAAAAGTGCTGCCTCACAAAACCGCTGCTATTCTATTCCAGCACCTCAAGTGAAATGAACTTGAAAGAAATAACGCGACAGGTTGCCCACCACAGCTTATTCCTTTTGGTGTTAAATGAGTTGAGGAGTACGAGGGAAGAGGGAAGGAGCAGGAGATGGAGTTTATCCCAGTCTCTATTTATTACCTTTCTAAATCACCAATGGGAAACCTTAACAAAGGAAAGCCCAAGGCTGGGAAAACTGTTCCAGTCATAACTTTAAATATTATGATGTCTGCACATGTAAAATCTCAACCTTAACCTTGTATTGACATGCTTGCTTGCATTTTATCTTTGGATAATAAACTGGACAATAATCTCCACGTTCTCACTGATAAACATATGCTGGCACGGCTGCCCGAATGGTCCATACATCACCCTCGAGAATATCTAGCCATGACCTCATTCTATAGAGCTGGAGTAGTTACACCATTAAAATGTCGACCAGGGTTTGTGATACTAAAGCTGCATGGTACACTGCATTTCTCATCTTACATGATTCCCCAAGCCAAGAATTTGCAAGTGTATTTACTACATACCATTAATTTTGTTAGATGAAAGTTCCAGCTTCTGTAGGTGAACGTATCTGGAGAGAATGCTAATGTCACTTAACTCACGACCCTGCAAAGATAAAGAAAGGGACTTTAATAACTGGCTGTATAACTTCAGCTGCTCTCCCAGGATACACACAGTAGCAGGAGACACTGAAGAGGTGCCTCAATGTCCCTCTGGCTGCATGTGTCTGAACAGGATGGTGTACACAGAAAGTGATGTTAGAATGGTGAAAATGTCGAAAGATGACTTTCAAACACAACCAGGACAGATATCTGCAGCCAGGAAAATGGCCAGCAAAAAATCTGCCTAGAAAAGGGAGCAGCAGCAAGTAACCTTTGAAAGATACAACCATTGACCCATTCCTGAAGGGGCAATGGGTGCAGCATTCTCAGGTGTTTCACATAGAATCATAGAACAGTTAGGGTTGGAAAGGACCTTAAGATCATCCATTTCCAACAGCAAACTTGCTGAGGGCGCACTCAATCCCACTGTCCATGTCACCGACAAAGATGTTGAACAAGACCGGTCCCAACACCGATCCCTGAGGGACACCACTCGTTACTGGTCTCCAGCTGCACATTGAGCCATTGGCCACAACTCTGCGTGTGGCCATCCAGCCAGTTCTTTATCCACCCAGTGGTCCACCTATCAAATTGATGTCTCTCCAACTTAGAGACATGGATGTTGTGTGGGACAGTGTCGAACGCTTTGCACAAGTCCAGGTAGATGACATCAACTGCTCTACCCCTGTCCATCAGTTCTGTAGCCCCATCACAGAAGGCCACCAGATTGGTCAGGCAGGATTTCCCCTTAGCGAAGCCATGCTGGCTGTCACCAAGCACCTTGTTGTTTTCCATGTGCCTCAGCATGCCTTCCAGGAGAATCTGCTCCAAGATTTTGCCAGGCACAGAGGTGAGGCTGACTGCTCTGTAGTTCCCCGGCTCATCCATTTTCCCCTTCTTGAAAATGGGGGTTATATTTCCCTTTTTCCAGTCGTCGGGAGCTTCACCTGACTGCCATGATTTTTCACATATGATGGACAGTGGCTTAGCAACTTCATTTGCCAGCTCCTTCAGAACCCGTGGATGGATTTCATCAGGTCCCATGGACTTGTGTGTGTTCAGGTTCCTAAGATGCTCCTCTATTCTTTTCCTCCAGCTGACTGAAGCAGGAAGATGTATTTTCACACCAGAAGATTGGGTAAGGAAGAATCTTACTGCTGGTGGTACTAAGTGCAAAAAGAATACTGATATACAGCTGTTAGCAGGAGCCATGCTGTGCCTTGTCAGAAGTCCCACATGCATGAAGCAGCATTGACAAGCAGAGACAAAAGCCTGCCTCTTGAAGGCTTTTTTTTTACCAGACCAACTATTCGCTGTTAAAAAGAGGAAATCTTAGAGCAGAGAAGCACTTCACTTTGATGGCCTTTGCTTATACTTACTGAAAGCGACAGGTTAAGATAGACGTATTCAATACCAGTGGCTGAGCGCCCCAGCTTGTGGAGTCCCTCAGCCACGGTGTCTTCATCCAGCACTCCCTCAAGCTGACCCTATAAAGTAGCAGAAATGGGAAAGGAATGGATTAAGGGGGGATTTATGAAATGAAATTCCCCACAAGGGGGCTGTTTGGGATGCAACTGGGAATGAAGTTTCATAATAAAGTCCTCTCCCACTGTTTCAGGGCTTCATCACCCTACTAAGGCCCTACACAATGATTAATACAGCCTCAAAACAGATAAATGTCATGCACGACCTCCATACATTTGAAAAGGTTCAACAGGCTTCTGTCGGGTTATTTTTACCTTCTGATTTGAATGCACAGCTCTAAACAGGACCCATTTCCAGAGATACCGAGCCATGAAACTCACACTGCTCAAGGATGTTAACATCTCAGCAAATCAGCACTAATGTAACCCCAGCATTGCACCCCAATATGCCCGTTATTGGAAGCCGCTTAAATTTGTTCAGCATGAGCAGCCAATGCTGCTCTTCAGAGAGCAGTCTTTGCCAAAGAGGGCACTTGACAGATGGCACTAATGAACCACGGCGTAGGTTTAATGAGAAAATAAGCCAATGGTTTGTGAAATCCCTGTAAGCTTGGAGAAGCCACACAATTGCTAACCCAGGGACCACAGTAAAGAGTATTTCAGATGGTAACCATCTGAACTGTAGCACCTACATGTTATAGCAATGGAGACGACAGATGTGTTCCTACTAGGCAAATATACAAGATCATAACACTGTGGCAGTGGACACTGTTAAGCCCAGCAGAGCAGAGAGAAAGAATTCACTTGGATTCAGGGGTTTGTTCAGTCTCAGGACTGGGAATATAAAGAAGAAAGGCGTTTAATCTGGCCATTCATATGCCAGTTTATACTTAGTCTTTATATGGCATAACAGGAAAGGGGCAATCCAGAGCTATTCTGGATGCTATGGGAATAAAATGAACCCTAAAAAAGGCAGAAATTAGAGGCAAAGGGATGAGACCAAACCAACCTTTCTCCTCTTTGGGGAAATGAGAAATCACTACCTGTGATTTTCACCCATCAACTTCCCCTTCTTTCCCCCATAACAACCCTGAGTGATGAGGGGGGAAAGGGGTGTTCCCTCACAAGCACACCCCTCCCCTAATAGCTGGGGAGCACCGAGCTGGACCTCTGTGTGCTGCGACTCCTCTTCCTTTCCATCCTCCTCCTCCTGCTGCTTGTTCTCCTGGCGAGGCAGGCTGAGCCGTGGCTGCTGCAGGCTGTGCCTGTCCCGGGACTGCTGGGGCTGCGGCGGGTCGGGAGGAGGAGGAAGGGGCTCCCCAAGGCTGTCGTCTCCTCCTTTCTCTTCACCCCCCTCCATGAGCTGTAATGAGGGCGCGGAGGGAGCTGCTCTATTGATGCTTCGCACTGAGGGACCGCTCCATCCCCCTCCTAGGAGGCCGCCAGCATCTTGTTGCTCTCCCGTTGCCATGGAGACGGAGGAAGGGGGATCGGCGCCAGCCAGCCAATAGAAAGGCGGCTGGCGGAGCGGTGCAGGATGGGAGTTGTAGTTCTTGCTGCGCTAGCCGCCAGCCGCAAAGCATCTTGGGAGTTGTAGTCCATTGCATCCCCAGCGCGCAGCCCCGCTCCTTCCCTCCTCTTCCTCCCTCTTCCAGCAGGGATAAGAGCGCGTTCACCTCCATGTGTGTGCTACGGATCGGGGCTGTCAGGCAAACAGCCGTCAGGGCACTGTTATCCGGCTACAAAGCCCCGACACGGGCTCGGGTCCAGGATGGTGGCCCGGCTCGATGGCAGCGCGCAGACCGCCTGCAAACCCGGCTTCCCATCAGCTGTTTTAGTCACAGGCCACTCCGGGTCTTCCTGGGTTTTGCCTGGGAGGACCGGTGATGCTGATCATTTATACTGGGAAACACAGCCTTCCTCTGGGGTGAGGGTCTGGGGCTGTTTGAAATGGTGAAGCAATATGTTTCCTGAAGAAAAAAAGTACAATTTCAGAACGGATGCGGGGAAAAAAATCTATATCATTTTGCGGGAAACATTTGGGAAATAGAAAGAGATCAGTGGGGGAAAGTGAAACTACAGCTTTTAGAATCATAGAACAGTCAGGGTTGGAAAGGACCTTAAGATCATCCAGTTCCAACCCCCCTGTCAGGGGCAGGGACACCTCACACTAAACCATGCCACCCAAGGCTCTGTCCAACCCAGCCTTGAACACCGCCAGGGATGGAGCATTCATAACTTCCCTGGGAAACCCATTCCAGTGCCTCACCACCCTTACGGTAAAGAGCTTCTTCCTCATATCCAATCTAAACTTCCCCTGTTTCAGTTTGAACCCATTACCCCTTGTCCTATCACTGCAGTCCCTCATGAAGAGTCCTCCCCAGCATCCCTATAACCCCCTTCAGATACTGGAAGGCTGCTCTGAGTCTCCACGCAGCCTTCTCTTCTCCAGGCTCAACAGCCCCAACTTTCTCAGCCTATCTTCATACGGGAGGTGCTGCAGTCCCCTGATCATCCTCATGGCCTTCTGTGGACTTGTTCCAAAAGTTCCATGCCCTTTTGATGTTGAGGACACCAGAACTGCACACAATACTCCAAGTGAGGTCTCACGAGAGCAGAGTAGAGGGGCAGGATCACCTCCCTCGACCTGCTGGTCACGCTCCTTTTGATGCAGCCCAGGATACGGTTGGCTTTCTGGAGTGCGAGTGCACACTGAAGCCGGCTCATGCTTATTTTCTCATTGAGCACCACCCCCAAGTCCTTCTCTTTAGGGCTGCTCTGAATCTCTTCTCTGCCCAACCTGGAGCTGTGCCTGGGATTGCTCCCACCCAGGCGGAGGACCTTGCACTTGGCATGGTTAAACTTCATCAGGTTGGCATCAGCCCACCTCACAACTGTGTCAAGGTCCCTCTGGATGGCATTCCTTCCCTCCAACGTATCAACTGAACCACACAGCTTGGTGTCATCGGCAAACTTGCTGAGGGCGCACTCAATCCCACTGTCCATGTCACTGACAAAGATGTTGAACAGGAGCGGTCCCAACACCCATCCCTGAAGGACACCACTCGTTACTGGTCTCCAGCTGCACATTGAGCCATTGAGCACAACTCTTTGCGTGTGGCCATCCAGCCAGTTCTTTACTCACCAAGTGGTCCACCTATCAAATTGATGTCTCTCCAACTTAGAGACAAGGATGTCATGTGAGACAGTGTCAAACGCTGTGCACAAGTCCAGGTAGATGACATCAACTGCTCTACCCCTGTCCATCAGTTCCATAGCCCCATCACAGAAGGCCACCAGATTGGTCAGGCAGGATTTCCCCTTAGTGAAGCCATGCTGGCTGTCACCAAGCACCTTGTTGTTTTCCATGTGCCTCAGCATGCCTTCCAGGAGAACCCGCTCCAAGATGTTGCCATGCACAGAGGTGAGACTGTCTGCTCTGTAGTTCCCTGGGTCATCCATTTTCCCCTTCTTGAAAATGGGGTTATATTTCCCTTTTTCCAGTCATCGGGAACTTCACCTGACTGCCATGAAACAGCTGCGCTTGTCCTGGTCTTTCTTTTATTATCACAGAAGCCTGACTGCTTCCACAGCTTGGCTTATGGGGTGCGTGGATCATCCTAACACACAGCGCACCCATGGGTGAGCTCAACTGGCATAGAAGTTTCCATACTGTGCTCCCCACATCTTAAAACACGGGGCAGTTGGTTCACCCCCTGGAGGAGGTGGTGCACTTTTTACACAGCTGAGTTGTAGGAACATCAATGTTCAGCTGAGTCTCATTCAAAGAACCGTTAAAGGGCTTTGAGATGGCCACAGGCTGGGTGAACTTTGTGTTATGGAAGACCTATGAGGGTTTAGGAAGAGATAACCTGAAGAGAACCTTTTACTCCAGGTCACAACTTTGGCTCTCTGTCGTCCTTCAACCACGCAAGGAGGAGCACCCTGCCTACCGAGCCAGGTTGCCACTGCAGCCAGAAACACCTACAGCAGCAGAGCCCTACCAGGACCTGATGCTGCTCCCATTGCTTTCCTGTCACTCAGCTAATGGCTGTTGGAATCTCAGAGCAGAGGATGGGAGTCATCTGGAGCCGTGGGATTGCTCTGGAGGCCCCACCATCTGTGCTGGGTGGCAATGACAGCCACCAAGTGCAGATCCTACCTGGCACAACCCAGGTTTGTGGGGTGCATGGGGTGTGTGGTAGGACAGAGAACACCACAGCAGCCCACGCGAAGCACGGCGGTAACACTGGGCTGTGGCTGGGTTTAAATCCCTTGTACACAGATACACTTTTTCTGTCCAGTGCTGTCTTTGCAACCTGAAAGCCAGCCAAATACCTCGCCATTCCCCAGAATCCACAGGGGAATCAAGTGAGAGGAGGGCAGATGGGTGGTGTGAAGGCAGCTGAGATGCTCAGATTAGCATACAGTAGGCTTACAGGAAGACACTTGTCTGAGCTCCAAGCTCTCCAAGAGGCAAAGGCCACACATAATCAAGTTAGTAGCTAGCTGGGCAGCTTGTCCGTGTAAGATGGGGCTGGAGACTTCATGGCAACAGATGATAGGAAAAGGGCAGGACCAAATCCAGTTTACATAGACTGCCACGGAGCCTGGAGCAGAGCCAGCAGGACTAATGAGTGCTCAGCATGGAAGTGTCCCAGAGCTTATTTTCCTACCATCTGGAAAATGCCTGCCCTTCCACTGGGATTTGGGATGATTCAGACAGGAGAAGGGATTATTAAAACCTCAGGAACACGCTTGTCCTCCCTGCCTGTCTCTCCACACCCCATCTGTTTGGCTTGGCAGTGCGGGGACTGGCTGCCTGATCATGGACTCTGAGATGAAATAGCTCCTTTAAGACCCCTCTCCACAGGGGATGGCAACAGGGGTAAAATTGGGATCATGTGTTCTGGGCTGGAGAAAGATTGTTCATGAAGGGGGCTGTTGGAAAAAGAAGCGGGTGCCTGGGTGGTGATGTCAGCTTTGGTGGATGAAGAAAACAGTTGGGGTGGTGCGAAACGTCACCCCAGACCTCCTCCTTCATAGAATGGTTTGGGTTGGAAGGGACCTCAAAGCTCTTCCAGCTCCAACCCCTGCCACGGGCAGGGACACCTTCCACTAGAGCAGCTTGCTCCAAGCCCCTGTGTCCAACCTGGCCTTCAACACTGCCACGGATGGGGCAGCCACAGCTTCTCTGGGCACCCTGTGCCAGTGCCTCAGCACCCTCACAGGGAACAGCTTCTGCCTAAGAGCTCATCTCAGTCTCCCCTCTGGCAGCTTAAAGCCATTCCCCTGTCCTGTCCCTCCATCCCTTGTCCAAAGCCCCTCTCCAGCTTTCCTGCAGCCCCTTTAGGCACTGGAGCTGCTCTAAGGTCTCCCCTTCAGGAGCCTTCTCTTCTCCAGGCTGCCCCAGCCCAGCTCTCTCAGCCTGGCTCCAGAGCAGAGCTGCTCCAGCCCTCACAGCGTCTGTGTGGCCTCCTCTGGCCTCTCTCCATGTCCCTCTTGTGCTGCTGCCCCAGAGCTGGATGCAGACCGCTCTTACTTAACCTTTCCCTCCTCCATGTGGCAGGGATGAGCCCTTCATGGGAGCTGGGGTTTGCATACCCATGGGTATTTTGGCATCCTCCCATCCAACCCTTCTGCATTCAGAAACTTGGACCCTCTTAATCCACTGAAGGGAGGGTAGCACGAGGGGTTGGCTCTGTTGGCCCAGAGTTTTGGGGGTAATCTACTCACATTTAAGGAACCATTAAAAACACAGGAGCCACTCAAGAGTGCCCTTCTTCTGCAATCAGCTGGGAAAGAGCTAATCATGCAGATGAGGGACTTCTACAGCTCCCTTAAATGCCTGGGCTTCCCTTCTGAGTGATTAATGGGCCACAGCTCAGTGTGCAGGCCCTGTTGTTCACAGCCTCATCTGACACCTTCCTGTTCTTCACGGGAGAAGGGGGATTTCTGGATCCACCAAGGAGACATAAATCTTCTAGGCCAATGTCTACCAGCGGAAGGAGAACGGCTGTCTATAGACAGGGGGGCAAGACAAAGGCAACTCGCATCACGGCTGGCATGTCCCGGTGGAGATCAGTGGCTTGAGGTAGGCTCAGCCCCCAGAACATGCCTTGAAGAGCCCTCACTGCACTCAGTTTCTCCAGCTGAAAGCTTAAATGAGGGTGTGGAGTAGGTCAGGCAGGCGAGAAGTGATTCCAGCTGTGCTAATGAAGGAAAACTCCTTAATCTGGTGTTCCATCGTTACCCAGGAGGTTGCTGTGGAGCAGAGAATGAGCGATGGTTCCGCAGACGTTCAATCTCGTGTTGCATTTCAAAGGGTGTTTGGCCATGGTATGAACTGTTCCCCAAATTCTGCCGGCCCTGGAACTGCAAGCACTGAACTGAGCATTCCAGGAACCCACAGCACAACGGAAGCTCTAAAGCAGCAGTTATGATCCTAATAAAACCTTCCCCTATTGACAGAGGGAGCATTTCATACCCAGAAGTGTTAACTGCAAACGCCGGCCTTAAACCCATTGATTGACTATTCAATTCCTAATACAATCAGGTCCCCCATACAGGCCACATGCAAAGCAGACTTACAGCACCCTGACAGCTCTTTGCACTTGCAAATCCAGTGACTGACCAAGAAGCACCCAGCAACAAAATGACCCAGCTGGATGGAGGGAGGAGGGAAAGCAAACCTGAAACGCTGCCTCGGTGCTCCCGAGCGGGAAGAGAAGCAAGGTGTAAAGCAGGCAGCTTCAGTGCTGCTCAAACCGTGCTCGACGCAGCTCTGCAGGTCCTGGTTTTTATGTGATGGGGCAGAGGTGTCTGTTTGACACCTTCCCTTCGGCTTATTCCTGGGGCTGTGTTATTGGTACTCCGCCTGCTGGGAGCACGGCCAAACTCCTTCAACCACTTCCCTGCAGCCAGCGCCTTGGGTTTATTCATTTCTCCTTGATCTCCTTGTGTTTCTTGCTGCTCCCCCCTGAGCTTTTCCACTGCATGGAAGGGGGCGTGTGTGTCACATCTTGAACTTGGAGGAGTCCCCATGTGGGGACAGCTGCCAGCACCCAGCACGAGCAAAGCAATAGGCTTAAAAGTCTCACATGAGGGGCCGGAGGGGCTTGGGAAGCGCAGGTCTCCCTCTCTCTCATCAGCTTCTCATCTTCCTCACAGTCTGAGCCTGCTGGGGACTTTGCCCGTGAGGACAAGGTGGCTGCAGATCCCTGCTCCTAACGTCTGTCCCAACCTGGAGGTGAGAACTTCCTTCCTTCAGCCCAACACTTTGTCTGCGCCCAGCCCTTGTATCCCAGAAAGTCTGCTCTCTTCTGGTCCCTTGCTGGTGGTGGGATGTGCCACCAGGCAGGGGAGAAATAAGGCACCGTGGGGGATCAGAGATGGGCTGAAGACTGTCCCTTAGCATGGGGGGACAAAGACTCTGCTGCTGGAGAAGCGCTGTAGATACCATGAGAGAGCGGATGCCTGTTATCGCAGAGCTGATGGGGGGACAGCAGCAGGAGGGAGAGCAGTAGCTTTGCCTCAGCTGGGTGGCAGAGGCATGAAAGATAACCAGGACATTAATCACCACAGGCCTTTGGAAGTGCTCAGCACCAGGGGCAGGATTCAAGCAGCTTTCTGCGTCTCCCCCAGCCCTGCTTTCACCCCTCCAATTGCCAGAGCCACAGTGATGGCTGGGCGCCACCGGATGAGCGCACTGAGCTCTAGCAGTGAAGGGGGTGATTGCGCCAAACACATCTCATGCAGCATCTCAGTGGAGGAAATTACAAACACTGAAGTCCAAGGCCCTAACAATCCAATTTTCTCCACTGATTGCCACTGTGCCTAAGCCTAACGGAGTAAATAATGAACACCGATGCAATGAACTTCCCAGTAAATCGCTCCTGATGAATTTCACCCAGGTCATCCCAAAGCAAATTTAATGATTAGATGCTGTCTGCAGCTGCCTAATTTTCCCCTGGTTCAGTTGTTAGATCCAATCAGCAAAAGGAAGGAACAGAAAATAAAGTAAAATGCCTCATTTCTGAGCACGCTCCTTGTTCGATGCGAGGAGCTGAAACGTGAACTGCAGGGCACAGCTTCAGCTCAGACTGACAAGGTGGTTTCGGCCAGTAATGAAAGAGCAGGGGTAGCACACCAGGGACCATGGCCTGGAGAGCAACATTTGGCTTCCTTGCATCTCAGCTTCCTTTCAAGTTCAGCATCCATCACCCCTGTTGGGAGCACAAACTCTTCAGGGCAGAGCATCCCCTGCTATGCACCTGCACAGCACTGCACACCCAGCCTTGCCCGAGGCTCAGGTTGCTACTGTGATGTAATTGATGTGGGTCAATGGGTATATAAAGTGCAGCAGGATGAATCCTTGGATAATACATTCCTGACACAAGAGCACAGTCAGCTCTGTGTGCAGTGATGGACGGGGCTTGTGTATCATAGGATGTTCCACTATGGAAATTCATCCCTAGGACTAAAGATCAGGGTATTGAGTGGCCATTTGCATGACTTCTCCATGTCTCAGCTCAGTAACATGACTTCTTTCCCCCACCGAAAAAAGCTCCCCACTTGTCTAAGAGCAACAGAACAGGCATTACTGCAATGCCAATTTCCTCTTGGCAACTCTCCCCGCTCCCTGTCTGGGAGCCCTCCCCCTTATTTGCCATGTACCACGCTCAAGCAGAAATCTGCAATTATGACTCATGCTAATAAAGTAAAAACTCAGCCAAGAAAAGGCAGAGAGACTCAGTGGAACAACCCCTCAGCAAAGCTTTCCAGCCAGTGCTGGCTCTGCATGGCTGCACTCGTCCCATGTATGAGAGGTTATGAGGTTGGGGGGATTCACACCAGGAGATCCCTGGGCGCCTGCCTATCTATCATCTATCAATCTGTCTGTCTGTCTATCTATCTACCTACCTACCATTGGTCTATCTATCTATCAGTCTATTTATCTATCTGTCAGTCTATACCTATGGGTCTGTCTATCTATCTACTGATGTATCTATCAATCAGTTTGGAAGGACCCACACTATGAGATCCGTGGGGGGCCTATCTATATCTATCTATCTATCTATCTATCTATCTATCTATCTATCTATCTATCTATCATCTATCCATTTGTCTATAGGTCTGTCTATAAGTCTATCTATAGCCTATCTGTCCATCTGTCTATTCACCTATGTATCTATCCATCTATGTATCTACCAATGTATCTATCAATCTATTGATTGATGTCTATCTATTGATGTATCTGTCCATTTGTCTATCTACCAACGTATCTTATCTATTGATGCATCTATCAATCAATCCATCTACCTATTATCTATAGATATATCTACTGATCCATCTATTCGTCTATAGTCTATGTATCTATCTACCTACGTACCTACCTACTTATGCATGTGTGTGTACATACATACATCTGCCAGACAGGCAGGTTTATATCATCCTTAATCAGGAGGCTGTCAAGAGGGATAAGGCACTCGGGAGAGGATGAGCTGGCGACAGATACACAACTTTGAAAGGAACCAGAGCAATTTGCTTTTCTCTCCACTTCTCCTATTGTGCCTGATGCAGGCTTTGACATAGTGCGATAATTAAAACCCACTAAAGATTATGAGGCTGTAAAGAGGAGATTGTGAAACCCTCATGAACTTTTACAGCCCCCATGAAAGTGTTTCAGGTTTTGGTCTGGAGAAGTATTTCCTTGTCTCTTTAAGCACCAAAGGGCCACATCCATGCACTGATTTCTCTCGGGTGGAGCTGACAGCGTTCCATGTTTCATTACAAAACAAAACCTCCAGGCCTTGTCCATAAACGGTTGTGTCCTGCAGGGTCATGTCAAGACTGCAAAACTCTTTGCAGACAAGAACGGGGGCAGAGAACAGAACCAGAGGTGTTATCTGCTGTCTTGTGAGAAGGTACCAGACTGAGGATTGGGTCTCTCCTTCAGGGAAGAAGTGGGGTATGTCTCCCTGTGCATAGCTCAGATCCAAGATAAAGGGGGTTTCTTGGTCTTAGCACAGTTTACAACACCCTCGTGTGGTTTGTTCCCTTTGGGAAACCATCTTCCACTGTGAATGTGTTATAAATGTCCCATCTGGAATGATTTTCTTAGGGAAGCTGTGGCTGCCCCCCCCCCCCCCCCCCCCCGCAGTGTTCAAGGCCAGGTTGGACATAGGGGCTTGGAGCAAGCTGCTCTAGTGGAAGGTGTCCCTGCCCGTGGCAGGGGGTTGGAACTGGATGAGCTTTAAGGTCCCTTCCAGTCCAGATTGCTCTATGATTCTGTGATTTGATGATCTGTGTTACCAGGTTCTACAGGTTGGGATGGAGAAATAGTAACCAAACAACACACTGGAGATAGGAGAAGCAAATCCTTACAAGTACTGTCAGTGTTTCCCAAGGGCTGGCACCCTTAGGAGACACGTGCTTCAGTTGAACCTACACGAACTGGCAAACTCAGGACAGCCAAAGCCTGTCAAATCTGCACTAGACCATGAGAGCACATGAGCAGCAAGAAGGGACTGTGTGACTCGCACCAAACCCAAGTGACTGGTGCCTGCTATATGGAGGTGTCAAGTACAGGATCACATAGACACCTGGGTAAGACAGTGTGCTCCAAGGCACCTTCCAAACACCTCCTTAGAAACCACTGGTGAATCAGTATCACCCTCTTCTTCCAACCACCTTTGTGGTTGGCCTCCCAACTGTGGCTCCAGATGGGTGCTTATGAGTGTGTGGACACTGAGTGGATAAGCCAGCGTGTTGTCTGATTAGTTATTTACTATTAAACGTAACAGCTTGCTTCTACCCACAGTAACAGCTTAATGAACAAAAAATGCTCCCAAAAGATCTCTCCCCCACTCACTCTATTCCCTATTAGCAAGAGGGGATTTGCAACAAACACACAAAACAGACCCCTTGCAAGGGGACCCTCTTTATCCAGGCAGATTCAGTGCCAAAACAGCCCCCTCATAGCTTATAGTATCTTGGCCTTTGTAACAGGTGGGTTGCTGCCAGGCTGTTACTGCTATCTTGAAACACACATGGAAAACTGAATCATACAGAGATGGATCTGCTGACTACTTAAGTGACCTCTCTTGGAAAGCAGCACAGAGTGGGGGATCTAAAACTGACACATGCACACACAAAACCAGGTGTATTGCCTAAACAGAGTTACCTGGAGACTTCCACGCTTCAAAATCATAATCTTCATTGTGCATGTTATAGTTTAAATCACCTGTTGGGAAGTACCTGGACCGGATGGAGTGAGGCCAGAGGAGGCCATGGAGCTGCTGCGAGGGCTGGAGCAGCTCTGCTCTGGAGCCAGGCTGAGAGAGCTGGGCTGGGGCAGCCTGGAGAAGAGAAGGCTCCTGAAGGGGAGACCTTAGAGCAGCTCCAGTGCCTAAAGGGGCTGCAGGAGAGCTGGAGAGGGGCTTTGGACAAGGGATGTAGGGACAGGACAGGGGAATGGCTTTAACCTGCCAGAGGGGAGACTGAGATGAGGAAGGATCTCAAATCTGGCTTGCATGTACAAAACAGCTTCTTTATCTTCCTCTGAAGTCTGGATATGAAATAGACTGCTTTCCTCTACCTACACTGCACCGCATCTCAGTGTTTGAGCAGATGACTACAGATCTTGTGTGTTACCCCACTAAGACCTCCACATCATTGTATGTGTTACCATGATGGCATTTTCCACCCTCACTCATGCAAATTCATCAAGGAAACGAAGGAAATCTTATAGTTAAAGGCCAACATCAGCATAAAAAAATTGGGTTCATGAATACAATGAGAACAGAAACCACAAGAAGATTCCTAAGAACTGGAGCTCTTGGCTTCTGCTTTTAACATGGAGGTTGAGCAGCTTCTTGTCCAGTTGGCCATAGTAGCTGGGGATTAGACCGCATGATGATTCAGAAGACACTTCCAAACTGATGTCACCTGGAAGGACACTTTACGTACTCAGACCTGGAAGAGAATCTTTTAAACACCACAAAAAGTCCTTAAACAACCTTTAATTCTGCAGTTTCAAGACTGACACACAAGCACTTACATAGCTCAGAGGGAACCTATCTCAGCATGTGAGACCCAGCTACGCTGACGACTTGCTTGGCACATACAAGTGTATGCTGGGTTTGGAGGGATGGTAGAAACTCAGCCTCATTTTATAAGGAACCTTCTAGAGCTGGCTTCATATGGGCAAGGCAGGGCAGAAATGATGCCATGAGTGTGCCTCAGACTGAAGAGCTGGGATCTGCCCCTCCTGCTCTTGCTGATCATCAGTGCTGAGCTCCGTAAGCCTGCATGTTCTTCCAGTGTATTGAATGACAATTACAGAACATCTTTTGAGCTGGGGAGGCTCAAAAACAGAAACAGAGAATGAAGTTTTGCTATTACCCTATATTGGCAATTTCCTCCTACATCCAACATCATCCAGTGCAGTATGAGCTGTAGAAACAATGCCATATGGCTCTGTGATAATGAAAAACTACAAGTGGAAACAAATGGTCCCATGTTACCTCCCACTATGAGAATTGGCTTATTACTGTCTGAAGGAATAAGGAACTAAATCTCTTTGCAGTGGAAATAGCAGAAAACTTAATGCATCTACAGCTGTCATGGAGAATAGTAGCGGCAGAGCTAAAATGGGCTCCACGCAGCAATGCTGTTGGAACAGCATCAAAACCATCATCCCACATGTGACCAACAGGTCTGAGCCGGACTGTGATGGTGCTGTTTGCTTTAGTGTGGTCTGAAGGCTCTGACCTAACCCAGTGTGAAATCTGCTCTCTTCCCACCAGAGATAGCAGCTTGCCTGACATCTCGAGGCAAAACAGCAGCAAGAGAGCAAAGCCAAATACCCCACCCAAATCTCCACCAGGATGCCTGTTCCTGTTGTACAATCCCTCTTAGGAGAACACGTTAAATAAGCATTATGTGATTACACATCAATCCCCCCCGAAAACAACCCCAAACCCAAATCTCAAAAGGCATTTTCCTTCTCAATGCCACCCCAAAGATACATGCTTTTGCTTTGATTACAACAGAAACACAGAGGCTTGAACCTGCAACCCCACCAGCCCCTGCTGCTCAGTTAATGTGACAGAGCAGATCACACAGTGGTGATTTTCTTGTCCTTGGTGGCCTGTTTGATCGCAGCCTGCTCACAAATGATCTCCTTCAACCTCTGCAACCTCATGTTCTGGGTGGTTTGGTCTCCCACTCCTGTCTGGCTCCGGTGCAGTAAGTTCAGGGCGTAGATGTATTCCAGCTCTGTGTACTTCACCCCTTGATCCACCACCAGGTTTAGCAGCTCATCTGCTGTGTTGTAGAGCATCTCGTAATACTGCCTGAAAAGCAAGCAAACAGAACATCCACTCTGGTGAACAGTGATACATGATTATATGTGGAAGGTAGATTTAGATGAGCTCTTAGGCAGAAGTTCTCCCCTGTGAGGGTGCTGAGGCGCTGGCACAGGGTGCCCAGAGAAGCTGTGGCTGCCCCATCCCTGGCGGTGTTCAAGGCCAGGTTGGACACAGGGGCTTGGAGCAAGCTGCTCTAGTGGAAGGTGTCCCTGCCCGTGGCAGGGGCTGGAACTGGAGGACCTTTAAGGTCCCTTCCAACTCAAACCATTCCGTGATTCTATGCTCCTGACATTTATCTCTATAGAATACCATCAGCTACTACTTTTATCCAGCTGTGCCATGAGCAGAGAACACCGCATCGGGTGCTGTACAAAGAGAGCACAGACATATTCCGATTGAACATCAGTAGATGCTAAGTGGGCACCTACATGCACAGGGGAGCAAGTATCAACAAATCTGCTCCCCACACTCATCCATACTCAGCTGAAACACAGACTATGGGGAATTTGGGCTTTGTCTTTCCTAGCAGTTTCCATCAGCTGAGATGTCACTGGTATCCAGCAAATAGAAAACAGTATCTAGATAGATGCCTATAAATATATGGGTTCAAACTGAAACAGGGGAAGTTCAGGTTAGATATAATGAAGAAGCTGCTCCCTGTGAGGGTGCTGAGGCTCTGGCACAGGGTGCCCAGAGAAGCTGTGGCTGCCCCATCCCTGGCAGTGTTCGAGGCCAGGTTGGATGGAGTCTTGGGTGACATGGGCTAGTGTGCGCCATCTCTGCCCATGGCATGGGGTTGGAACTGAATGATCTTAAGGTCCTCTTCAACCCATTCTATGATTCTATGCACATGGTGATGCACAGATGTGTATCCAGACTGCAAGAACAGGAGTCTTCCGGAAACAAAAGAAATCACAGGGATAGGGGAAGTGAAGTTTTTTTGTCCCTAATGAACCCCTGTTGTAGAGAGATGCTAATATGGAGCACGGGAAGAGCTTCCAGCCTAAGCTCCAGGGACCACCAATGGTACCGAGACACACAGTTAGAGAGAAAGAATATTAAATAATGCAAAATCAAATTTGAGCCAGGAGCTGAAGGTGCCTTTTTTAATAAGTGAAAGATCATCTGAAGAGAAGGAATAATATAGAGGCTGCAGTGCAGGCTGGGTTGAATTAATGCAAAGTGGCATTAGGGAAAGAACAGGTTGCCAAGAAAGGGAATTTAAACAAGTACTTACTGAAAGGGAAAACATATCAGAGGCCAGGCAAGCAATGGGGCAATTGTGACAGCTGCCAATCCAACCGCTGCAGAACAAACAGGCTGTGAATGGATGTGGGACTGGGTATTTGTCCTGACTCCCAGTGAAGGAGGTGAAACCAGTGAGAGCTGCTGGGGTGTTCTGAGGCTTTTTCTTTCCCTCCTTCCATAAGAGGAAGGGCCATGGGGATGCTGCGAGGGCTGGAGCAGCTCTGCTCTGGAGCCAGGCTGAGAGAGCTGGGCTGGGGCAGCCTGGAGAAGAGAAGGCTCCTGAAGGGGAGACCTTAGAGCAGCTCCAGTGCCTAAAGGGGCTGCAGGAAAGCTGGAGAGGGGCTTTGGACAAGGGATGGAGGGCCAGGACAGGGGAATGGCTTTAACTGCCAGAGGGGAGATTGAGATGAGCTCTTAGGCAGAAGCTGTTCCCTGTGAGGGTGCTGAGGCGCTGGCACAGGGTGCCCAGAGAAGCTGTGGCTGCCCCATCCCTGGCAGTGTTCAAGGCCAGGTTGGACATAGGGGCTTGGAGCAAGCTGCTCCAGTGGAAGGTGTCCCTGCCCGTGGCAGGGGCTGGAACTGGAGGAGCTTTAAGGTTCATTCCAATGCAAACCATTCCAGGATTCCCTTATAGCACAAAGTGATTATGGTTTGAAACTGGCAGAAGAGCATGTAATGCTCAGAAAGCACTGCCTAGAGATCACGCAGCAGAAGGGGAATCAGGACTCTGGTGCCCTTTATAGCACTTTTGTGAATTCCTGGCACAGCCTTTCCGACCCACACAGCTGTGCTCTGTGCCTCAGTTTCTCCATCTATACCATGGCATAGGATCTGGTGTCAGGAGTCCCTGCTCTAGATACCACCAACACAAAGCATCCTGTCTAGAGGGAGCTGTGCAAATATGAAGCTTTACAAAGCTCCTTTATGCAGAAGGGGTCCCAATCCTGAGCAGACCCTTCTAGGTCTGGGGTAAGGGGAAGGCTCTCACATACAATCCACTGCAGTAAGCTCCACCAAGCCATGAGCCTCAGCTGTAGCTTAGGTCCCTTTGGGGTATCAAAACCAAAAAGGAAGTGGTGCATGATGGAAAGTAACCCCTTTTTCCAGAGGAATTGCTGAACTTCATAACCAACGAAGTTATAACACAGCAGTATAACATCTGTAATGTTATACTGTTATATATAACATCATTACAGGTGTTACATACCCTTGTTAAGAAAAGGATGTGAAAAGCCCAGGGAAGGAGAAGTGAAAAGGTTGGAACTGGATGACCTTTAAGGCTCCCTCCAACCCAAATCATTCTGTGATTCTATGATTCTCTGATCCTGTCTGCGTTCAGCAAGAATTTGTTTCAGTCAAATACTGAGCACTTCTTTGACTGAAGAGCAAATCAAGGCAGGAATGGGCTGCAACAGCCAAAGAGGAGGTCCCTGCATCACTCCTCTATGGTTCTGCAGAGAACAAGGGCAGGCTGCAGTCTAATCCTTAGGTCTTGGTGGAATAAATGATTAAAAACCCAAGAGCAGGAAAAGTTATCAGCTCCCTCCTTTTCCCTCCTCTTTGAATGCATTAAAATAGCAATCAGGGCAAACACGGCAAAGCTGCATATTCAATTGCTGTTCTTCTTTACTTTGCAGGCTCCCCGGTCTGGCTTAGCTCTGCCTTTGCAAGGAGCATCCAGCATGCTGTCAGACTGCAAATCACTGCAGCAACGACTGTAAAGCTGCTGTAGCAAAACTACACGTTAGAGTAGCTCAGGCCTCACCTGCTATTGTGGCCAATAGGAGAAGAAGAGCTCTGCACTTCTATCTCCTCTGTATCCTTCAAGGCATCATCTACTGCTGTGACCTGAGAATATGCTCCTCTGGTTGGAAGTCTGCACCGACACAACTGCTGTTGAGATCAGTGGGAGCAAGGGCTCATGGCCAGAGAAGACTCCAAAACCATCAATCCAAAGAACAAGGAGAGGATTTTGGTTGTGTGCTCAAAAGAAGGGAGTGTGAGTGAATGGGAGACATACACGTAGACACAAATAAAGAATACAGGGTTGCCCAAGGCTCTGTCCAGCCTGGCCTTGAACACTGCCAGGGATGGAGCATTTACCACTTCCCTGGGCAACAGCTATATCTGTTTAATTATGCCTTGTAGAAACTAAGATCCCACATTTGAATGGCTGCTTCCAACCTGTCATCGCTCATTCACTGAGAGCCCAGAAGCTGCTGTCAGCCTCTAAACCTTCTGGTTTAGAAGGTTTGGGTATTTATCACGATGCTTCAATCCACAGTCAGAAATCTAATATAAGGTTAATCATAGGATCACAGAATAGTTAGGGTTGGAAAGGACCTGAAGATCATCCAGTTCCAACCCCCTGCCATGGGCAGGGACACCTCCCACTAAACCATGCCACCCAAGGCTATGTCCAACCCGGCTTGAACACTGCCAGCGATGGAGCATTCACAGCTTCCCTGGGCAACCCATTCCAGTGCCTCACCACCCTTACAGTAAAGAATTTTTTCCTTATATCCAATCTAAACTTCCTCTGTTTAAGTTTGAACCCGTTACCCCTTGTCCTCTCACTACAGTCCCTAATGAAGAGTCCCTCCCCAGCATCCTTATAAGCCCCTTTCAGATACTGGAAGGCTGCTATGAGGTCTGAGGGTAGTGGCAATATCTCAAGAACAGTTACACAGACAAGGTGTAGGATAAGCAGGAAGACTGCCAAAGTAAATGCTTAGATTTAGGAAATATTGGTGACCTTCAGGGAGATTATACTGAGCAGATGTGAAATGAGATTTTCACCTTTGCCTGCTCTGATTTGGTTTTCAACACGATGACAAGAGAGGATGCTCTGGATGTGGCAATCTCTCTGAGAGATGGCAAGTCTTTGCTCCGTATTCTCATGGTCCACGTTCTTATGGTCCATTTTATCGTAGAATCATAGAATAGTTTGGGTTGGAAAGGACCTTATGATCATTCAGTTCCAACTCCCTGCCATGGGCAGGGATATCTCACACTAGACCACGTCGCGCAAGGCTCTGCCTAACCTGCCCTTGAACACTGCCAGAGATGGAGCATTTACCACTTCTTTGGCCAGCCTGTGCCAGGGCCTCGACTTATGGTCCATATTCTCACGGTCCATAAGACTCATGGTCTTCTCAAGGCGACAGAGCACCTTAAAAGGAGAAGGAACAAGAACTAAAGCACTGCCTGCAGTCAGACCTATCACCCGACAAGCTCAGCAACGCAAGTCCATCTTTACCGCATGCCCTTATAGCTGCCTTCCTTTTTAGCCTGTCCCAAACCTTGGATTACTGAGGAATTCCGCACTACCAGACACAGGATTCATCTGTCACTCCTTCCAGGATCAGATTAGTTTTTAATTAAAAATGTCCTATACAAGAAAGAAGAGAGCAAACGAGGCAGCACGAGGGAGCCAAAGGTATGCATTTATAATGGGGGGCAATTAAAACCCTGCTGCTTTGGCAGGGCATTGCCTTGGGCCAAACCCGATTTGCATGAGTAATTATTCACTCCATTATGAAGTCTGCTCAACTTTGCCTCCCTTGTCTTTGAAAGTATTAATAAATATTGATCAGGCACATTCCTGTTTGCCTTTGCCCAAGCAGCTCTGATGGCCTCATCTACTGATGTTATCAAATAATGAAATATGAAAGAGGGAGTGGGATGAGCCTCTTGTTCGGTGATTTTTGTTATTTAGGCTCCTCATTTTACTTTCAGAAGTGTGTTTGTCCCTGCCATAATGTTCTTTTGATTATCAAGAGGAGGATGGGAAAAAGAAGTTAGCGAGGGATGGGGAAAATAAATGGATGGCAAGTGAGGGAAATCTCCATCTGGTGAAATGCTGCCAAACTGCTCTGCTTCTTTGTAATGCTGAGGTTTAAAACCAGGGAGAAGAATTAATATTTATCAAAAGCTGATTCTATCATCTGAAAAATAGGTTAATAAATAATAAGAGTGGATTAGCTCAAAACGACCCGGCTTCAGCGTGCGCTTGAGCCCTGAATTCCCCCCGTGTGCTGGGCTGCACCCCCAGAGCATAAGCAGCAGCTCAGGGAGGGGATCCTGACCCTCTGCTGTGCTCTGGGGAGACCCCCCCTGCAGTCCTGATCCAGCTCTGGGGCAGCAGCACAAGAGGGACGTGGAGCTGTTGGAGAGAGTGCAGAGGGGGCCATGGAGATGCTGCGAGGGCTGGAGCAGCTCTGCTCTGGAGCCAGGCTGAGAGAGCTGGGCTGGGGCAGCCTGGAGAAGAGAAGGCTCCTGAAGGGGAGACCTTAGAGCAGCTCCAGTGCCTAAAGGGGCTGCAGGAAAGCTGGAGAGGGCCTTTGGACAAGGGATGTAGGGACAGGCCAAGGGGAATGGCTTTAAGCTGCCAGAGGGGAGACTGAGATGAGCTCTTAGGCAGAAGCTGTTCCCTGTGAGGGTGCTGAGGCGGTGGCACAGGGTGCCCAGAGAAGCTGTGGCTGCCCCACCCCTGGCAGTGTTGAAGGCCAGGTTGGACACAGGGGCTTGGAGCAAGCTGCTCTAGTGGAAGGTGTCCCTGCCCGTGGCAGCGGTTGGAATGGGAGAAGCTTTAAGGTCCCTTCCAACATAAACCATTCTATGATTCTATGACAAGAAAACACATTTTATAAAATAAACCCTGTCCTTACGATGCTGTCATCCTTCTGCAAGCTGGAGTTGGCCCAGGAAGATCTATCATCATATGAAGAACGAGAGCAAATAGTGAAGGTTAAATATCACTGGTGGAAATGGTTCTCAGGTGCACGAAGAGACATCTCACAGGCAAACTAAAACGAAGAAGCCAACTGACATGCAAAACACCTTGGTTTGTTGGGTTTTAAACAGCAGTTGTGAAAGAAAACATCAAGTTGCCAACAATGAACCCATTTTGCAAGGATGCATTTGGAATATAAGTGTATATATATATATATCTCAAAAATAGATGGGTCTCTTGAACTCTGTTCTTGGAGAAAGAGAACAAACTGAAGAGGCTTTCTCATTTAGAGAAGATCCCTGGAAAGGCAATCAGGATGAGACAAGCTCCTCTGAGGGCTATTAATACCATTCTCCATTTAAATGCTAATATTAACCTATAACCCAAGGCCTGAACACAAAAACAGTGTTCCAAAAGACGGCCACCTGAATTCAACATTAACTTCTGATTTCCCTTTGAATAACTTGATCCCTTTTAAGAGCAGGACCTTCAGATGAGCAGTGCAATGTGTCAGAATAAAGGATCTTACTTTAATTATGCCTTCATTATGTAGCCGGGTTCCTACTCTGTAGTAGTGCAGATGGAAACTGCTTCACAAGGCAGGAATTCAGATCTTACCCAAAAGGAACAAAACCCCCTAATTCTGTACCTTATCTCCCTCCTTTTTGAGGGATTAGAGAGTCACTTTTACAGCACCCAAAATGTCTTAGATATTGTAATAAGTAAAAAAGGTTAACTGTGAAGCACTTATAGACTAAATATAGACAAAAACTAAAAGGGGGTTGATTCAGACTAGATATAAGGAAGAAATCTTTTATGGTAAGGGTGGTGAAATACAGGCACAGGTTGTTCAGAGAGGTTGTAGATGACCCATCCCTGGACCATTCAATGTTGTGTTGGACAGGGCTTTGAGCAACCTGATCTAGTTGAAGTTGTCCCAGCTCATGGCAAGGGGTTGGACTAGATGAGTTTTGAAAGGTCCCTTCCAAAGGTAACCCAAACCATGCACTGATTCTATTAAGAACCACATGAACAATGAGCATGGAAATGAAGAGGAAAAAAGACCGCAGCTGCACTTATAAAGTCACTCAAGTTTGATACATGAAGATCTTGGTGGATCCATTACATTTAAATATATGGGTGAGGTGAGTGAGCATAAAAATGGAATTAAAACAAGAAATGAGATAACACAATAACTTTATGCAATGAAGAAGAAATGGATTTTCAGGACTGGCTTGACCATGCAAAGAAACCCATGGGGCTTTTCTGCACATGGAGCATGAGAAATCTGAGATGGGAAAGGGAAAGAGATGAGAATGGAGTTAATGGTTACAGAGCACTGGAGATGGGGCAGGAGAGATGAGCTCTAGCACGCAGGACTTTTTGTGAAGCAAGTTCTGAACATCTGAAATACCAAGCAAAGGAAAATCCACATAAACCAGCAATTACTGCAATTCCTACACCTCCTGAAGACTGCAGTGACATCTGCATACATGCATCAGTGATGAGCGTTTAAATCAAGATGGTGCAAGCAGGGCTGCTGTTTCTTCTCCCATCTTGGGAGCTTATGATAGCAAAATAGAAAGCAGTGATGGAAGGTATCTGCTACATCATGTACCCACTCTGTAACTGCTGCTCATCTTAAACTCCATCCTCCAGGTCCTCTATGAGAAGAGAAGGCTGCGTGGAGACCTCATAGCATCCTTCCAGTATCTGAAGGGGGGCTATAGGGATGCTGGGGAGGGACTCTTCATTAGGAACTGTAGTGAGAGGACAGGGGGTAATGGGTTCAAACTTAAACAGGGGAAGTTTAGATTGGATATGAGGAAGAAATTCTTTACTGTAAGGGTGGTGAGGCACTGGAATGGGTTGCCCAGGGAAGTTGTGAATGCTCCATCCCTGGCGGTGTTCAAAGCTGGACTGGACATACCCTTGGGTGGCATGGTTTAGTGGGAGGTGTTCCTGCCCCTGGCAGGGGGGTTGGAACTGGATGATCTTAAGGTCCTTTCCAACCCTAACTATTCTATGATTCTATGCAGTTACAGCCCTAAAACACATAACAGACTATCATTACCCTCAGGTCACTATTCCACACATCATTATGCATTAAGATTTCTTTCTTGATTTTTAATTAACCCACACCAATGCCCATTCTCTGCTTCCTAAAGCACTTTAGGGGAATGCACACAGCCTCAGATCAGGGATGCTTTTGCTGTGCTAGTCATCCTCAGCTCCTCTTACAAACCATGGCAAGAAATGGACACTGCTCACGTCTGGTTTGAGATGAACTGTGGCCAAGAAGCACCTATTTGTCTCCATGGACTGTAGAGGGAACCTACAATTAGGCCAAACATGTTTGTGTGCTGCTACGATCTACATCTTCTCTAGGGGCACCAGAGCCCACCTCATCCACAGCCTCTCAGAAGCTCAAAGGCAGATGCCCCATCAGCTCACACTACAACACGCAGCACCATTTGGGCAGGAGGCAGACAGCTCTGAGCTGTGTTACAACAGGAGGAGAGTGTCAAGAACATAAAACCCATTTACTAAGCTCAGAAGTGCAAACACCAAAGTGAAATCAGCTGTAAAAGAAAACAAAACATGAGAGAAAGACTTAAAGTGAATTTATAATTCATGAATGCTTCACGCTGCTCCAAATCAGAGCCCTTAATAAAGAACCAGGGCTGTGATGTAAGGATAATATTATTGTTCTTGTTTTATACAGCTGGAGGAACTGAGATAACAATTAAGTAATTTGTCCAAGGCAGAAAACAGTGTCAGAGATGGGAAGCCTTGATCAGTACCTGCTTTTGGGACTGCAGTGCACAGAACTCTGATCAGGGTACAGAGCCAGACGAGGAAAGTGGGTGTATTTATTCAGAAGGGTATAAGTAAAGTCTTCTAATTAAAGACAACCCAATTATAAATCCAATTATTTTTCCTTTTTAAACTTCAACCACAGACAGTGTATGAAGCACTAAATACAAATCAGCTCACCCATGTCTTGGCTTCTGTACAGACAAAGCAGCTTTGTTTTAATGGCTAATTCTGGAAAACACCCCACAAAAACAGCCAGCACCTTTGGGTGCAGCTCTGGGTCAGTGAAGGGCTTGGTTTTCTCTCTACTGCAAGGCTTGCTGTGAAACGCAAGTGATAAATCACCAGTAAAACATGGAGCTAATTAGCAAACAAGGAGGTGAGGTACGTGCAGAACATAACTTCTCTTCCAGAAGATCTATCCTTTTCTCTCCCCTCCTTTTCATCCTGATACCTGGTAAACTCTACCTTATAGAATCCCAGACTGGTTTGTGTTGAAAAAGACATTAAAGCTCATCCAGTTCCAACCCCTGCCACGGGCAGGGACACCTTCCACTAGAGCAGCTTGCTCCAAGCCCCTGTGTCCAACCTGGCCTTGAACACTGCCAGGGATGGGGCAGCCACAGCTCCTCTGGGCACCCTGTGCCAGCGCCTCAGCACCCTCACAGGGGAGAGCTTTTGCCCTATATTCAAAGTGAACTTCCCCTGTTTCAGTTTGAACCCATCACCCCTTGTCCTATCGCTACAGTCCCTGATGAAAAGCCCCTCTCCAGCATCCTTGGAGCCCCCTTCAGACACTGGAAGCTGAGCTGAGGTCTCCACGCAGCTTCTCTTCTCCAGGCTCAACAGCCCCAACATTCTCAGCCTGTCTCCATATGGGAGAGGTGCTCCACCCCCCGATCATCCTCGTGGCGTCCTCCGGACTTGTTCCAACAGTTCCATGTCCTTCTTACGCTGAGGACACCAGAACTGCGCACAGTGCTGCAAGCGGGGTCTCATAAGAGCAGAGCTCCCCTTAGCAAGCAGACCCCATCAGAAGTGTCCTTCACCCATCAGTAGCTACCAAACACCTGGTTTTATCTAAAACCAACAATCTCGTACCACCGAGCACCTCCCCACTTACATCATCAGGGTTTGGATCCAGTTCCAAGCCACTTGATCCTAAATAAAGCTGGGAAGGGCTTTTTTTTTGCCACAGTAATTGTTGTTCCCAAAGGGTAGCTAAAAGTGTATTAGATTTTGCTGACTGGAGCAATCTTTGCAGTAGTTGCCATCGAACTGCTGACTCTCTGCTTTCAGGCTACATTCATCCCCACGTTCCCTGTCATTTATGCATGAAGCAAGGGGAAAAAATTGCTTAATATCCTTTATAAACTGGCAGATGGGATATTTTGTTTCCTTCTTACTATATGCAGTAAAATGCAAATGTGTGTGGCTTATTTGCACGTGCTGCCATTAAGAACTGATATTTCAACAGGCCAGATTAGCACTTTAACAGATCCATTCAAAAGATTTTTCCCAATCACTTGCACACGCAGAATCAATTTGAACACGATATGTGAATTGAATTTTTATATATATATAAAATTGCATATCTCTGCTTGAACCATTGAATTTACTATTTAATATGTACTTTCCAGCTCACTTGGCTAGAACTTCATTGCTCTTTATCTGTATAAATTTAATTAGCCTTGATATCATCAGTATATTCTAGAACTAATTAAAGATTTAGATAAGTGCTGAGGGTGCTTATTTAATACCCTATAAAGTTCCATTTGGAGAGGGAGGATTTCCATCTTTCATCATATCAGCCACTGCGGAGCTACAAGGAGTGCCTCAGACATTGTTTTTGAGACATCAGTTAGTGGGGTTTAATGGATTTATCCTTCCTTTGAAAAGCTGTGTAATTACTGTGTATCACTGCACAGTGTGAGGGTGGTGCGAGTTGTTCAGGGGTGGGGTTTTTAATGCTATGTGCACGTGTTCCCCTCTGTGATGATGCTGCTGGATGCATGGGGATCCCCATCATGTGTTCTCAGCAGGGCAGCATTGTCCAAATCATGAGTGACAAGCAATGGGAGGAAGGGAAAACCAAATAAAAAGGAAATATTAATAAGGCAGTAGTAGAAGCATGACCAGCAGGTTGAGGGAGGTGATCCTGCCCCTCTGTTCTGCTCCTGTGAGACCCCACCTGCAGCACTGTGAGCAGTTCTGGTGTCCTCAACATAAAAAGGACATGGAGCTGTTGGAACAAGTCCAGAGGACGCCATGAGGATGAACAGGGGCTGGAGCACCTCCCGTATGGAGACAGGCTGAGAACACTGGGGCTGTTGAGCCTGGAGAAGAGAAGGCTGCGTGGAGACCTCAGAGCAGCTTCCAGTGCCTGAAGGGGGCTACGAGGATGCTGGAGAGGGGCTCTGCATCAGGGACTGTAGTGATAGGACAAGGAGTAATGGGTTCCAACCGAAACAGGGGAAGTTCAGGTTGAATATAGGGCAGAAGCTCTTCCCTGTGAGGGTGGTGGGGCGCTGGCACAGGGTGCCCAAGGAAGTTGTGAATGCTCCATCCCTGGCGGTGTTCAAGGCCAGGCTGGATAGAGCCTTGGGCGACATGGTCTGGAGTGAGGCATTCCTGCCCATGGCAGGGGGTTGGAACTGGATGATCTTAAGGTCCTTTTCAATCCAAACCATTCTGTGATTCTATGATTCTATGTTAATGTGATAGGAAATTGCAAAGTCCATCAAGTCCAGTAGGCTGTGGTCGGGCCCCAGTGATTTAAAGGAGGTTTAAACCACTTGCTGGAGTCAGGCAAACAACCTAAAGTTCTTGGAAAACTCCAGTTCATGTTTTTCCTTCTGGATATCTTTGTTTGAATGCTGCAATGGCTTCAGGAATTAGGAAACCGAGCTTCTTGGTGGACATGCTGACACCAAATTTAGTTTGTTATCACTTTTTGCTGAACATATTCCTGTTTCTCATGGAAAAGTCCTTTATGCCTGCCCAGGGTAGGGGGCTGGAGCTGGATAAGCTTTAAGTTCCCTTCCAACCCAAACCATTTTAGGATTTATTGGATTCACTTGTCTCATGGCACTACTGTTTCTTGTGCTGGTACCAATATCATTACCTTGCTCCAGCCTCTAAACCACGAGGAAAACCAAATGGTGCTCAACCTCAAACCCTACCCGCTGGCTCATCATCATCAATTATCACCACTACCAAGACCACCACCAAGATCTCCTACCTCTGAATGGAGAAGAAATGGGGCAAAAATAATTCATCCTACCCAAAACCAGACAGTTATACTTGGTTTAAGTGTTTATTACAAAGAAATCACACATCCAGGATGGATTCAATGCCAAACTGTAGTAGACATGAACACAGAACTATGGGTCTCCTGGCTGAAGAAGTTAATGCTTAAGGGCTTCAACCCTCTTCTCCATGCATTCTGCACTGGCCAGCACTTCATCGCACCCAATATTCCAGTTCTCAGTAGTTCTCCTGATGCTTAGAAACCTCCAGATTTACAGGCTCGAGCTATTTATGGCCAGATGCTACTCATTTGCTCTTCTAGCAATATTTCTGGTTGAAATAGCTTTTCCCTCTGTGTTCTACTCAGGGCAAAAGACATTATTTACAGAGGGAAGCCACTGCCTCTCCACGGTGTTGTTATAGTGGGCAAAGCAAGAAGAACACTTTTAATAGCTCCTTTTGAAGAACACCACTCCTGGAAGAGCAGGGATTGGAGCAAGCACCACACACTGCTGTGTGCAGTACAACTGTGGCCTCTTCTGGCCATTCTTGGTGAAGTTTTAGCTGCAATGGTCACAAATTCTGGAGCCAACAGATCTGCATTACAATATATCATTGCCAGACAGCATCAGCTCCAAGCATTGAAAATGAAAACATCATCAAGGCAATGTCAGTGCAGGATGAGAGCCATAGACATAGCTGCTATCTCCATTCTCCACTGCATGGAAAACCAGGTCTGCTTGTCTGTCTGATGGAATATCGTGGGGATGCAGTCCTTTGCTCACCATTCCTTATGTACAGACTACTGCAGCGTGACAGTAGCTCCTTGGAAACAAAGACCATATAGAGTGAGAAGAGCATCTCTGCACCACTTTTAAACTGATGGGGTAGTTCATAGCCACCAAAAGCAGAGAAATTGCTCTGCTATTTTTATCTCCTTCCAGAAATGCATCTTCCAACTGTTCAAAACCTCCAGATATCAAAAGAACTCTGCTGTAAGAACGGAACCTGTAGATTTGGTATTAGTTTATTAACCTCTCTTAATTCCCATTTGTACATCTGGAAGCAGTTTAGAGACACCATGTTCAGAAACTTTCCATTTTGTCAAAAGGCTGCTTTGTAGCTGAGAAGATGAAGGTCTGCTGAGTTTCCTTGCAGTGCCTGAAGGGGCTACAAGAAAGCTGGAGAGCAGCTTTGGACAAGGGCCTGTAGGGACAGGCCAAGGGGAATGGCTTTAACCTGCCAGAGGGGAGACTGAGATGAGCTCTTAGGCAGAAGCTGTTCCCTGTGAGGGTGCTGAGGCACTGGCACCGGGTGCCCAGAGAAGCTGTGGCTGCCCCATCCCTGGCAATGTTGAAGGCCAGGTTGGACACAGGGGCTTGGAGCAAGCTGCTCTAGTGGAAGGTGTCCCTGCCCATGGCAGGGGGTTGGAACTGGGTGAGCTTTGAGGTCCCTTCCAACCCCAACCAGTCTGAGATTCTATGATTAAGAGGTTGAAGTCCCTTGCGTTACAACCGAGTACCATCTCCATGCTGATGTTCACTGGGTAACTCCCAGAGCCAGCGTCCCTCCTGCTGTCCACCCCTGAACGCCCTCCAGGGACAAAAAACACATTTACCAGATGATTCTCAGAATCAGCCCATTTGTATGCTCTGAGTGAAGGAAGTGAACTTCACGCACTGCACCAATCAGTTAACAGATGGCAAAGCAATTACAGTCGTTTACCAAGTTGCATTGCACTTTAGAAAACAACCTGGAACACCAAGGCACTCAATCTTATTAAAAAAGGAGTATTTCACATATTGTTCCTTCATAATACAAGCTGTTCTTCATGAATGCATAAAACTTGCTATTATTTGCACCTCTTTTCTTCTGCCCTTTGTTTTTGCACACATGATGACGTGTCACACATATCTGCTACATGACTTCTGTGTGCACTTGAGAGACTCAATTTAGCTTCAGACGTTAATGCATTTAGGTGATGTGAGAAGTCACCTGCATTTTACATCTTTTCTGTATTATTTGATCTCAAATCTGGAATACAAACTGTAAAATACAAGTGAAACTTTACAGCCTTCAGTAAAATCTGAGATTACACACTGCAGACCAAGCAATATAAATCTCTATACGTTGACATCATACGTCTATATTTAAATGCAGTGGTCTGGATGTAATTAGAATCATAGGATCACAGAATGGTTTGGGTTGGAAAGGATCTTAAGGCTCATTCAACTCCAACCCCCTGCCAGGGGCAGGGACACCTTCCACTAGAGCAGCTTGCTCCAAGCCCCTGTGTCCAACCTGGCCTTGAACACTGCCAGGGATGGGGCAGCCACAACCTCCTTCGGCAAATTACATAGTAGTATAATTATTTCAATACCTTCCTAAAATAAAGAACTGAGGTTTTAATTCTCTACCTGAGGGTATGGATTTCTCTTGGCTACAAAGCCCAGGTTCATTACAGGCCAGATTTAATTGCTGCATCAGAGTTTGTGTGTTGCTATCCTCCATCTGATGTGTGAAAGTTCAGGGCCGCCAATCAGGCATGGTGCAGATGCCACTCTGCAACATGTTCCCAGACAGCCTCCATCTGTCAGATACGGTAATCCTTGTGCTCCACCAATAATTCACCTCCTTCACTCCACGCTTCCTGCATTTGAGGCAGAATTCCCAATGTCAGCCTCACCAGAGGATCTGCCTCGGATAGGTGGGGATTGCCTGACGTACACTCCCCATTCAGACTGTGTGCGTTTGTGCCCTGGAGCCAGTCGCTTTCTGCAGTTGACGAATCATCTCTGAGTTTACTCAGGTTTTTACTGATTTAGCTGCAAAAATCACAGTTTCCCATTTTAGTCTCATTCAAGGATGGAATTTAGACGGTAACTATGATAGTCTCCAAAATCCAGCTCTGATAGACCACATCTTCTCTGGGAAAGTTCATGGTGGAAAATGCTGGGGTGGCTGAATACCCAACCTGAGATGTTGCTGTATGAGCTTGAAGAGGGAAGAAAGGGAAGTAAGGGCAAAAGAAGATGATGCAGAGCTGTTTCTCCATGGGTCAGAAACTGCTGAATAGCAGCTTGTCCCCATGGGAAGCAACTGGCTTCATGGAGTGTGCAAGAATCTGGTTAGATCCCACAGCCAGGAGATGGATGGGCTCATCGGTGGTCTCTGTATGTGGGGCTGTGGCTCCTTTGGGTACTGATCAGTGGTACTAGAGTGTGGAACATCCACAGGAAATGAGCTGGTGAGATTATTCCCTAGCACAAGGGCAAATTACTGGCCTAATCATCAGTGCTTCAGCATCAGCGAGAAAGGAAGGCTCCCACATGCCGCAGTTAGCAAAGACCTTTGCATCAGCCCCAGAATCACAGCACAGTTTGGGTTGGAAAGGACTTTAAGCTCTGCCACTTCCAACCCCTGCCACGGGCAGGGACACATTCCAATAGAGCAGCTTGCTCCAAGCCCCTGTGTCCAACCTGGCCTTGAACACGGCCAGGGATGGGGCAGCCACAGCTTCTCTGGGCACCTTGTGCCAGCACCTCAGCACCCTCACAGGGAAGAGCTTCTGCCCTATATTCAAAGTGAACTTCTCCTGTTTCAGTTTGAACCCATCACCCCTTGTCCTATCGCTACAGTCCCTGATGAAGAGCCCCTCTCCAGCATCCGTGTAGGCCCCTTTCAGACACTGGAAGCTGCTCTGAGGTCTCCACACAGCTTCTCTTCTCCAGGCTGGTATCTTGCTCTGCCCTAACACTATAGCATGGCTTGGCCCTGTTGGTCATCTCAGTTATGCTATTTCTGTCCTTTGCTCATTTTCCCTCTTCCTTCCTATAGACTAGCAGGATCTGACCCTGGTCCATTGCTACCCTGATCCTCGCTCCTTCCTCCTGCCTTCAACTGAAAAAAACCACTCCCAGAACTATCCCCCTTGTGTCCTTGCACTGATGTTTTATGTCCTACCAGCCACGCTCTGCCTGCTCATCATTCCAAGGATGCCATTCCATCAGCAGGTTGAAATGCTCTGCTCCCTGCCTCAATCTAATTAAAAGAGAACCCTCTGCAAGATCTGACTTGAGTGCATAGAAAAATGATGAGCAGTGACTCAAAACGGTATCGCACAGCACCAATCTCTGTTATTTCCTAGCAGATTATCAGCTATGAAGCATTGCAGCTTCTAATGAGACCTGACTGACATGGTAAACCAATCTGCTCCTTAAGGACCTGCATGTGTCTTTCTGTCGGTGGGGCTTGTGCTAGAAAGATGCAGCCTACTGTGAAAAAGGCAGGACAGATCTCTAATTGCTTCCATCTGCAGGTTGGAGCCAGGCAATAGAAATGCATCTCAAGCTGACAAGCCACTGCTTACCTGTATTTCAGCTGCAGATACATGCCTGGGATGGTTGCTCTTCACACACTGATGGTTCCCCCTTCCTTTGCTTTGTGTCACATCAACTTCCCATCCTTTAAAACTCTGTCCTTCCTCTAACAAACAGCTCCGTTTGCTGTTAGAGGAAGCAGAAGCTCTCAGAAGGCTTTCAGACCTTCAGCACACGAAGCCAGCACAGGCAGAGCCCATCTCTAATCATGGGAGCAGAAAACCATTTTTAGATGAATGGGGAGCTCCAAAGCAGGCTGGGTGAGAGCTCAGACACGGAGCTCAGGCATCTGCAGACACTCACAAGGGTATCTATTCCCATGGGATGAGCCTTGGGAGACATGGTCTAGTGTGAGGCATCCCTCCCCATGGCAGGGGGTTGGAACTGGATGATCTTAAGGTGCTTTCCAACACAAACCATCCTATGATTCTACACTCATCAGAGGGATGATTGTGCCAGTGCCTCAGCACCCTCAATCAAGGCAGTTCAAGCCTGAAGGTGTGGAAGGGCATGGGAGCAAGTGAAGGCAAGAGGAGAAGGTCCTTGGACTCCACTGAGACAAGAGGATCGCTTTATGTTCCTATGGCATTTTTGAAGCAAGCAAACAAATAAAGCTGCTCTCAATGCATGCAAAAGCCTGCCTAGTCCATTCATGGCTAAAGCCGTGGTGTATCTGGGGTATCTATGTGTTTTATGCTTTATGCGCACCTCCAAACAAGCTTTCACATTCATCTTCATACTTCTACAGTATGAAAAGAGCTGTATTAACACAAGCAGTTTCAGGATGCTGTGGTGGGGCTGTGGTTTTGGTCTCCTGATGCAGACTGAGACCTGGTCTGTGGTTTGTGCAGCCTAGGGAGCCAGTGGGAAAGCCCTGTGGCCTCTTTCCAGCCATGGATTTCATGTTTCAGGCAAAAAATGAAGTGTGGGGAGAGACTGAACCCCCCAGCCCTGGGTGGGATGGACACCCAAGGCTGGGAACCTGGCAGAACTCCTTGGCCCACCCACTGAGCCATAGACAACGTGTCCTGTGCTGGTTTACCAGGGAGCCACGAGCACGTGATGGGCACACACCACACCACTGCTGACAATGGACAACATGGGTTTTGCCCTGAATTATTGCTACAATCACCCACATACCAAATTCTGTAGAGTCAAATAAAGCAGAAGTTGATGACGAGTAGTCTCTGATTTGCAAGAAACTCCACCAAGATGATAGTGAACACCAAGACTCAGACCCACAGAACGCGCTTTCAAAACCTGGTCTGCAAAAAACAACACAGCCCCTATGTACTGCAGACCTGGATAAGCAAAATGATCCAGTTCCAGACCGACAGAGTTAGAATCTGTCGTGGTTTAAGCCCAGATGGTAACTCAGAACCACACAGCTGTTCGCTCACTCCCTCCCTTCTTTCCCCCCCGCTCCCAGAGGGATAGTGAGGAGAATGGGAAGAATGTAACTCCCACAGGTTGAGATAAGAGCCGTCCAGTAACTAAGGTATAACACAAACCACTGCTGCTGCCACCAATAATAATAATGATAAGGGAAATAACAAGGGAAGAGAATACAACCGCTCACCACCCGCTGACTGATACCCAGCCTGACCAAGCAGTGATCTCACCCTTTCGGGTAACTGCCCCCAGTATATAGAGTGGGCATGACATGCTGTGGCATGGAATACCTCTTTGGTCAGTTTGGGTCAGGTGTCCTGTCTCTGCTTCCTCCCGGCTTCCCCTCCTCCCTGCAGAGCATGAGGCTCAGAAAGTCCTTGGTCAGAGTAAACATTACTGAGCAGCAACTGAAACCATCGGTGTTATCAGCGCTGTTCCCAGGCTGAAAGTCAAAACCACAGCACTGTACCAGCTACTACAAAGGAGAAGAATGACTGCTGCTGCTGAACCCAGGACAGAATCCT
This sequence comes from Ara ararauna, assembly GCA_028858755.1. Taxonomy (NCBI): domain Eukaryota; kingdom Metazoa; phylum Chordata; class Aves; order Psittaciformes; family Psittacidae; genus Ara; species Ara ararauna. The sequence goes on from CM054376.1 coordinate 162,729,316, forward strand.
AGAATGGTTTGGGCTGGAAGAGACCTCAAAGCTCATCCAGTTACAACTCCTGAACTCAAGCTCTGGGGGTGCAGCCCGGCACATGGGGTGGGTTCTGGGCTCAAGCACACAATGAAGCCAGGTCATGAGGAGTTTCTCATTGACCAACACACTGAAGTCCTTCTCTGCAGGGCTGCTCTAAATCTCATCACTGCCCAACCTGTAGCTGTGCCTGGGATTACCCCAACCCATGCGCAGGACCTTGCACTTGGCTCTGTTGAACTCCATGAGGTTCACACAGCCCCACCTCTCCAGCACGTCCAGGTCCCTCTGGACCCCATCCCTTCCCTCCGGCGTGTCAACCACACCACACAGCTCAGTGTCATCAGCAAACATACTGAGGATGCTCAATCCCACAAAGTTTAGCTTCCTAAAGTTAAACCTTATATTAAAGCAACTGCAGTTCTACAAGTAACTGGGCAGTGACCAAGCATCGGCACAGAGGCCAAAGTCACTTCAGGTAGAAGTTAAACAGAAAAACTTCGAACAAGACAAATCCCTTCACTTTAATTACCATTAGCAATGCAGCATGACAGAGGGAGATAAACACACATGCACCTACACAAATAAGCAGCTTGGGAACACAACGTAATTACTTTGATTTCCCCCCCGCCACAGACATTCAAAAGTTATTAGTCTTAAGAAAGCACGTATCAGCAAAAGACTGTCACCTCAGGGAGAAATGAGGAATTTGTTTGTAATTCACTGCCAGGAGGATCTATCCTGATGTTGTTAATGCAGCCTAGGAACGTGCTCCGGCCAAGTCTGATGGCCAAACCCATGATGTTTATTCACATCTTCCTGAGCTCGTGTCCCTGGAAATATGAACGCCAGTTTGTGCTGGCTGAGGAGTTCACCTCCATTGATTGTTTCACTAACGTACCCCGACCCAAGCAAAGAAAGTCAATGAAGCCTCTCTGTTTTATAGTCCATTTCCAGTTTAGGAAAATTGAATTAATCTCTTTACTCAGAGTGACTCACACATCCACATTCAGGCAATGAAAATCATTACAGAGGCCACTAAACCCTCTATCTTTAAAGGTTACAGTGGGAAGATTAAAAGTGCCTCTGGGAAAAACTGAAATGGCTGATCAAAATACAACCATTGAGTCAACAGTGGAAAGCCTGGGCAGGACTGATGCCTTCCAGTGCTAATGCTTGAAGATGCTTCCTCTGCTATACTGAGTGACACTGATGAAGAGTGGATGCTACGCGATTTCAAACACTACGTGTTTGGACATTAGGGGCGTAGGAACTGCCAAATGAATTCAGACCCAGGTAATACATGGCTGCTATTGGGTGTAAAAACCTATAAAGGGTGCTTATGGATTGATCTGCCCACCTGCAAAGTTACCTCCTGGCCCCAGACAGCTGAGGAAGGGCTCATGTTGCCTATGGATAGATGTCTGCCATGGATAATGCCACCTGAGCAGGTCACCTCTGCTGCCCGATCCTTGTGTGAAAGCAATAGGCCCTGCAATAGACCCTGCATCACACTGCAAAGAAGATTTAAACAAAACCAGAAACTCACACTCTAATCACGCTTCTTGCTACTTGCTGTAAAGGGAACTGAGGGCAACCAGCTCTGATGGAGACGTGACTGTGGAGGATGACTCGTTATACAGCAAATGTTTCTCAGTTCAACAGGTCAAACTCAATCTTAAATCAGACTGGTTTGGGTTGGAAGGGACCTTAAAGCTCACCCAGTTCCAACCCTGCCACAGGCAGGGACACCTTCCACTAGAGCAGCTTGCTCCAAGCCCCTGTGTCCAACCTGGCCTTCAACACTGCCAGGGATGGGGCAGCCACAGCTTCTCTGGGCACCCTGGGCCAGCGCCTCAGCACCCTCACAGGGAACAGCTTCTGCCTAAGAGCTCATCTCAGTCTCCCCTCTGGCAGCTTAAAGCCATTCCCCTGTCCTGTCCCTCCATCCCTTGTCCAAAGCCCCTCTCCAGCTTTCCTGCAGCCCCTTCAGGCACTGGAGCTGCTCTAAGGTCTCCCCTTCAGGAGCCTTCTCTTCTCCAGGCTGCCCCAGCCCAGCTCTCTCAGCCTGGCTCCAGAGCAGAGCTGCTCCAGCCCTCGCAGCATCTCCATGGCCCCCTCTGCACTCTCTCCAACAGCTCCACGTCCCTCTTCTGCTGCTGCCCCAGAGCTGGATCAGGACTGCAGGGGGGGTCTCCCCAGAGCGCAGCAGAGGGTCAGGATCCCCTCCCTGAGCTGCTGCTTATGCTCTGGGGGTGCAGCCCAGCACACGGGGGGGTCTGGGCTCAAATGCACACTGTTGGGTCACGTCCAACTACTTTGCTGGACTTGAGTGTATGTTCTTTGGGCTGCCATGGCCCATGTGTGTGTGAAATGCCTATGTTTTACTTACAAAGCCAGCCAAATCCCCTCCTTGAGGAGTTTATAAGCCATGCAGTCACCTAAGAAAGGGGAGTGATGCGCTGTCAGTACCCGGTGGTTCAGCCACTTTCTTCCCATCTCCGTGTGCTCAAATGCTCTCATTATGTGAAAATTACTTAAGGACAAACACGAAATGTCATCCCCCACGAGTCAGGCTTCTGCTTCTGAACATCTGCTCTATTGCCATTAGGGCATTTTGGAGCTTTTTCCTAATGTGGAGCATCAGCAGCAGGCAAGGCATTTCCCAGACAGAAGCAATGAAGGAGAAAGCTGCTACTCAGCAAAGCTGAGAACAAAAGCTGTCCATCTTTAGGCTGGAGTGAGGCCAAATGGCCCAAAGATGGCATGGAAAGAGCAATGACTCCTGCACAAGGATGTGCTCACTGCTCCTGCCTTCCCTTTGCTCCCACCTTGATCAATTCCCTTCTCCAACCCTGATGTCTTATCCTACTTTAAGCTAAAAGTTCCATTTTCAGGAACATGATCATTTCAGAGCCTTAACAGCTCATTTCCTTGTTTGTTCCCTCTCCTTCAGTTGTGCCAGCACAGCTGTTTGCAGGGCCTGCTGTGAATCAGACCAGGGAGCTGATCCTGCCAAAGAGGGGGAAAACTGATGCAAAACCCAAACTTCACCCTCTTCCCCAGTGCTGGATCCTTTCCTTGCTCTCACCTACTGTGTCCCATCAGGTCCCCTTGTGCAGAGAAAGACAAGAGGAAGGCAGGATTTGCCAAGGTGTTGGCATTGCAGGGTATATGGGAGAGCCATCACATATTTCCACCGAGGCTTCAGAGCTGGATGCTGCTTCCCTCCTGTGTGATAATAAGCTGAAAAGAGCTGCTGATCCTTTGTTGTGTGCTGGCTCTGCATTTTGCATAGCAGATATAACACAATATGTTTTGGAGGCTGCTTTCCAGATGAGGCAGAGAAAGCATCACGTGCTGTCCTGGGGAGGAGTATTTTGGACTTGCATAGACCAGAGGTGTTCAGATGAGACCATTCTATGATTCTATGACGTACTATGATTCTATGACTATTCTGTGATTCTATGATCTACTCCCATCTGATGCTCACCAGGACACCCAAAGATAGAAGAAACAAAGCCCTTGCAGCAGCTGATTTAACTGATCTACTTTAGACGTATGGACCCTACAGAAGGAGACAGGGCTGAAAGGACCCGGGTGCCAAAAGACTGACGGGAGCACAACCCAGTATTATACTGGGAATAAACTTACCATCTGCAGTCACTGACAGTGAATTAAAAGGAATTTTATGCTTTCAGATTTTAGGAGAGAGACTTCAGATGGAAACAGCATAAAGACCCCATCTCCAAATGGATCAGGAGCTGGTTTTGTGGCAAAGAGGAAATACCTGGTGGATATGGCTATAGTGTAACAAGAGTGCATTTTCCTTGGGAAAGCTTCCCTTCCCTAGATGACAATCCTGGGACAGCAAGAAATAGCTTCTGAGTCCTAGGGGAACATGGGATCCAGAGCATGGGTCCCCTTCACTCTGGTGAGATGACCTGAGAACCGTTTTCAGGCTTCAGGATGGGGCTGCTGCCTTTCCTCTATGTCTCAGCCATGGGCCAGTGATTCAAAGGCAAAGGCTGGCCGAACTCCTCTCTCAAACACTCATGGATGTAAAGAATAGAACTGAACTTCACCAACATCCTGGAAAACTGAGGAGGGGACAAGGAAAGTCTTGTTTCCTGGCACTGCAAGGAGATTGGGTAGACACATGAGACTGAAAACAGCCAACTTGGGCACAGACGTCCTAAGTAGAAATGCTTGACCCAAAGTGAACTGGGACCCATCTCCGGCCTTGGACATCAAAGTGAGCTATCTGGGAACACTGCATTTTCCAGGATCCATAAATATCCATACAGCTTCTGAGCTGATCAGAGGAACCAAGACCTTTTCCAACACGAGTGCTTGGTGGGGCTCAGTGTGTGGTACACTGATCTCTATCTAGTGTGAAGTGGGTATCTTGACAGGAGACATGATTCTCAGCACTGCTCTTACTTCACCAGTTGTTTGGTTCCTTCCTGCTCTGTTGTGAGCAACCAAATGTATTATGTGGCCAGCGACATGGTATTTCCACATGGATCTCTATGGAGAAGAGCAGACCAGTGATTTGGGTTTCCCATCACCCGTATCTTCCAAAACCCCTCCTTGTTTGTGGGCTGAGGAGCTGGGCAGCTCCAGCAAAGGCCATGGCCATGCCATGGCTTCCAGATACTCACATTAGACTACAGAAGCTGAATGTTTGGGAAGCCTCGAGCAGGCACCTTGCTGTACATGTACCATATTGCAGAAGGCAGTCAGAAACCCCAAGAAGGGCTCTATGAAATGTTAGGAAGCCATAAATTGGTGTCCTACTAAAAGTCATGGCAGCTGCAGATTTAACTGGACACTGAACTACACAGATGGGTGATGAGGATGATCAGCGCCTGGAGCAGCTCCTATATGAAGACAGGTTGAGAATATGGCTTCTAGTGTCTGAAGGGGGCTACAAGGATGCTGGAGAGAGGCTCTTTATCAGGGACTGTAGTGACAGGACAAGGGGTGATGGGTTCAGACTTCAACAGGGAAAGTTCAGGCTAAATATAAGGAAGAAGTTCTTTACTGTGAGGGTGCTGAGGTGCTGGCACAGGGTGCCCAGAGAAGTGGCAAATTCTCCATCCCTGGCAGTGTTCAAGGCCAGGTTGGACAGAGCCTTGGGTGATATGGTCTGGTGTGAGGTGTCCCTGCCCATGGCAGGGGGGTTGGAACTGGATGATCTTAAGGTCCTTTCCAACCCAAACCATTCTATGGTTCTATGATTCTATGATTTGTTCCAGTGTAGTTTTAACAAGTCCATAACAGAGCAGCCCTTTGGGGTGCACAGGGCATCATCCAGCAGCACCCATCTGGTGAAGGACCATCCAGGGGACAGTCTCTGATCCACTAAAACACAAGAGGGAAGAAAATAGAGGAAGGGGAGGAGGGCATTGAGCTGAGGGGTGTTTTTAATCCTCTGTGGTTGGGATTTCTGGTTAATGCAGTGAAACCACTAATTACAGCTAATTAAACCTGCACTGAGATCAAAGCTCAGTGGAAACTACAGGGGGGAGAAAACAAGACAGAAAAGAAAGGCAAAGAAAATAGGGATTTTGTTGTAACCAAGTCCTTAATTGAAAACTAAAGCAGCTTTCCTAATTAAAAGCAGCAAAAACAAAATGAGGGCATGCTCTGCAGATACACGGTCCAGCATCGTGATGGAGATAACATGTCTTTCCCACGCTGTCAGCAAAGGGAAGCTTTTCTTCTTGGAGCCTGTTTTGCTTCTGGCTCCTCTATAGGGAAGGTACTGCCAGGATTGCAAAGGCATTGCTGACTTTTACCTTCCAGAGCTCTGAGGACCTTAAACAAGTTGGGAGAGAGGAATTCCTCCAGAGTAACACATTAAGAATCACAGAATGGTTTTGGTTGGAAAGGACCTTAAAGCTCACCCAGTTCCAACTCCCTGCCACGGGCAGGGACACCTTCCACTAGAACAGGTTGCTCCAAGCCACATCCAGCCTGGCCCAGAACACTGCCAGGGATGGAGCAGGCACAGCTTCCCTGGGCACCCTGTGCCAGCGCCTCAGTTTTCACAGTGTTATTAACAAATAAGAGGTTTTCCCACCAACACTGAGTCAAGAGGGTCTGTGACCAGCATGTTTGCAACAAAACTACTTGCTGGTAGCTTGCAGTATCCTTTCTAGCACAGTGCTCCCTTTGCTTTTGCATCTGTCTTCATTAAGTACCACAGCAATAGATCAAGGGGTGATGGGTTTAAACTTTAACAGGGGAAGTTCAGGTTAGATATAAGGAAGAAGTTCTCTGTGAGGGTGGTGAGGCGCTGGCACAGGGTGCCGAGGAACACCACAGGAGCACTGCAGAGCCACCTGGGAGCAGAACATCATTTTGCCACTAAACAAAGGGGATCCAGGTCAGGATCCATTGGACCTGGGGTTCAACGCAGAGAGGTGAAGCATCAAGAATGGCTCTCAAAGGCAGCTTCCTTCTACCAGCAACACCCTCAGGCAGTCTGGGCAGACAGGCAGTGAGCACAGCTTGCTGGGTCTGCATTTATCAAGAATAAAATCAGAGAGAGAGGAATAATATTTGGCAATGAAAAAGACTTCTCTGACAGTGCTGGGATGTCTGAGGGATGTCCAATGCACACTGGCTTCTACTTCCCTCTACAGCACCCAGTAGATGGCAGCAAGTTATTGCTTATTCCTCCTGCCTGGAAGAACCTTGTGAATTAGGCAAGAGGCAGAAATCTCTCCTGCCCCTGTATAATGAAACAAAAATAGCCCCTGCCTGCCAGTTACAGCAGGAGAGGATCCCTGAATGCCAAGCATCTGAACCAGAACTGGGCCCCGGAACAAAGCACTCCCTGAAGCCCTGCTGCTGCACTTCCCTGTGGTATTTTCCTGTATTCTCCATGCAAGAATCAGATCTGGATGGAACAACCCTGTCACCTCCATGGATGTTTGTGCTGAAAGCAACGGGCCTGTCTGCACTGGAATACTGCAGCACAAAGGCATCTCTGCCTCTTGTCACTGACTGAGATAACCCTAAACCCAGAAGGTCTACATCTACCCTGCTGCTGTGATTCACTTGAGCTTATAAGCACAAATACAGTGCTTATTAGGTGCTGCAGCAGAGCTGAGGCAGATCCACTGCTTCCCAAACCCATGCTAGTCTCTTCCCATCACAGCCCTGTGCAGACATCTCACAACTTAACCATGGTATCCAACCCAACCAGTGGTGCAGCACTTTGACACTGCCTTGAAAGAAAGCTCCAACTGCGTCCTCCTTCATCTATACCCTCTTACCCTGCCCACCCAAATAAAGACAGAGTCTCTGCGCAAGGTGTGCTCCCAGGACCCATTTAGGATAACTGGTGTTAATTGTGGCTGCTTCCTACAAATGCCTTGGCAGTTCTTACTTAGAAACCAGCATGAGGATCGGTGCCATTCTCTCCCGACTCTGCAGCTGGCTGTATGGGTGCAGGGGAGGTGTTTACCCTGAGAATGTAAGAATACAAGTGAGTACATGTATGTCGTAGCCTCATGATGCACATGGGAGAGCACAGAAGCCGAGGAACAAGGTCAGAGCGGCAGCTGTGGTTTGCTGGGGAGCAGAGGCAAAGGTCACTCTCTTTTGTGAGCAATAAAAATTCAAGCAGACCTTGTATAACAATAGACACATTTGATCACAGGCACCGGAACGACATTGCAGGGGGTTATTCATAGCTGAATAATGGCTTTAAGATGAAACACGGGAGATTTAGATGAGATATTGGAAAGAAGTTCTTTACTATGAAGGTGCTGAGGCGCTGGCACAGGGTGCCCAGAGAAGCTGTGGCTGCCCCATCCCTGGCAGTGTTCAAGGCCAGGTTGGACACAGGGGCTTGGAGCAAGCTGCTCCAGTGGAAGGTGCTCATGGCAGGGAGTTGGAACTGGATGAGCTTTAAGGTCCCTTGCGGCACAAACCAGCCTATCACTCTCTGATTCTATGACCTATGAACCAGCATCCAGCATGCTGATGCCTTCTTTCCGTGCCTTCTCACTGGGGACTTCTCCAGAGTGGTTGGGATCCACTCACAGGGACAATGTAGGTACCCATCTCCTACAAAGACATGGTCAGAGCCAAGAACCCTGGCAACAACTTTAGCAGCAGGAACTGATTCCTGGTCCCCATGGGATGGATGGCCGTAGCAACTACTAACTTGAATGGCAGCAGCAGGGGAACCTCCTGTCTGAGGTGTACCTCTGGTTCACTGTGCTGCAAACCATTCCAGGGATGAAGGACACTTTCAGATGCAGTAACGACAATTAGCACCGCTCAAAAACCTTTATCTAAGAGGTCAAAATGACACTGTGTTGTATGAAATGTTCCCATTTCATCACCGGTCTCTCCCTTCCCCTTGCACTCACCTCAATTAACTTTCAAGAATACGGCAATTTTATCACTGCTGTGATATTTTTTTTCCTAATGAAAAATGAACACATAAGAATTGGATGATCTTTAATTTAAGAGTAAGTCTGAAGCAGAAACTGAGCCTTTTTTGAGTACATCTGACAAAATCTCTGCATAACCATGCAAGTAGTTTTTGGTGGGGATAGAGGAGAAATAGGAAAGAAGGCACAAGGGAAAAAGACCTGGACTGGAATCCAAATTTGAAGCTGAATTTTATCCCTCTAACGCCATAAATTGAATTCTATGTCTAAAACCACCACAAATCAGAGATATTTGGCACTCATACTGAGCCACAGACTTTGCGGTATATAGTATTATACATGGGAAGAAAATAATGCTTTTTCTTAAATATAGTAGTGGATGCCCTAACAACCAACTGCGCTTCTGCTGGCCAAGATAATGAACACACACATATAAGGGAGAAAGCTGTTCATATTTGCAGGGAAATTTAGCAAATGCTACAAACCCTTTTGTGACACCTCAGCAGTCAGAACCTGCCTATTTTATCCTTCCTCCTGCCAATGGAGAAATTCCTTCCTCCAACTTGGCAATTCATTTCCTCAATGGAAATGTGCTCTGGCTCTGCCTCGTGATGCTCTGCCGACAGTTTCCCTACTCTGCTCTACCTTGAACTGAGAATCTTGAAGCAAAACTCATTTGAAAGCAAATCTTCCCTTTGGCATGGTACAACTCCCAAAGCAGCAAATGCTGCTGTTGTCACCCACAGGTTACACATCTTATGATGAATGTGGTTTAAACAGCAAGAAACAGAACGAGCAAGTGTTACATGGGTTAAGATTTTGCTGTGAATCCTCAATATGAGGAGAAATGTCTTCCCTCTCCAGCTTACCCGGTTGAGGTTTCTACTGCCTAAGTCACCAAGGCAGAGAAGAAAGGGGATGCACAGTGCTCTTTGAGGCCCATAGAAAGCCTTAAAGAATATATCAAAAGTGAAAACTAAAAGCAAAACCAACCCCTAAACCAAACCCACCACATTAAACATTAAAAACATTAAAGTCTTCTGTTCCTTTCGCAAATGGTTTGGTCTTTCCTATGAACTTGAGGACATCAGACTTCAAATGCATTCGCTTTCAGAAAAGGACCACAAAAGACCTGTTCTAGAATTAAGGCTACCCTATAATGATAGTATGAAGGGTGATGTATTTGGTTGTTAATTGTGGCTAATTGCTCCTTAAACCCTCAATGCCACACTGTGATGGACAAAGAAGTATCAAGACGGCGAGGGAGCAACAGAGGCAGTGAACTGACTGTTGAGGGGAAGCATAAGCCAGTTGGTTTCAGATGAGGCTTAGATCTAACCTGGAGGGCAAAGAGCCCCAACATTGCCTGAGAAAACCACTAAAAACCCTATTATCCTTTCCCTGATCAAAGGAACCCATGATTTCTAAACAAGTTCCTTAATGAAATCAGAGTAAATGTTGAGTTACTTTGCAGAAGAGCAAATGAAAAGATCAGACATAGAATCATGGAATCAACTGGGTTGGAACAGACCTTCCAGGCCAAGTCCTACTGTTGCCCCAGGACTGCCAAGGTCACCACTAACCCATGTCAAAACCATGGGGCAGTGAGTCCCAACCTGGCTTAGACCCACTTCAGAAATCTCTCCTGTTCAGTAATGACCACCCAGTTCCCTGGAGAAGTGAAGCAGGGAGGGAATTTACCCCAGTTACCAGGAGGTACAGGGGGAAGGATGAGTGGGTGAGTATTTAACCCATAAGCTCTGCCATTGCTCCTGTACACAAAATAACCACTTGCTCTCCATTTATCACCTTTAAAAAGGCAAAACTGATAGTTAGCTACAGCACAAAACGCTTACAGATTCCTCTATGAGCTGTATCACAGAAGTACAAATCACTTTTATCCTACACTGATGTTATTTTATGCTTTCTGGGGGTGAACTGTTATGTTTATTTTATAGTTTGAATACACCTCAGTAACTGGAGTCCCTGGGGTAGCATGAGAACTTGCTCGGGTAATTGTACATTCAGGTGAGCAGGGCAGGGTTTGGATGCATGAGATGCCTTCTGTAGAGGGAGAAGCTGGATAATAAGTATTCAGGTGTGATCTGAAGAACAAAAGAATAAAACATACTCTCTAGATCACAGGAATCTGCCCCAAAAGAAAGAGGGAAGCGATGCAGTCATGAAAGCTAAAAAGAAATGGTGTTGAATCTGTATTATGGGAAGCAATCTGTATCCCAGATACCACAAAGCAGCTCATGCTGCTGTGCTGTCTCTTCTGAGCTCCACAGCTCTTGATGATGGTACCCAGCAGCTCCAATGGCACAGAAGAAAATCTATTTGCCATGTAACTCATATATGAAGAGGGCTGGTATGTGTTTGATCCATAAGAACTCCTGGACTGGCAAGAGTGGGAATACGAACACGTTCCCTCCTCTCCCTTCCCTTCAAACTCTATATCAAATTGTGCAGCTCCGTGTCTATTCAACCCCTATCACAAAGACCTCTCCAGCAAAGAGCTGGTTGTGCCGTGCCAGCCTCCAGCAGCGCTTGGTCAGCGTTCCATTACTTGGGTGCCAGTTACTGTCAGCACACGCTCAAGCTCTGTTCTGCTGCCAAAAACCTGGTCTAATTTATTTAGCATTTCAACAGATCAGGGGGAAATAAGAAGGAAAGATTGAATTTGGGACATCTGTCCCTTGGAGAGTTAGTAATGGATTTTTCTCCCTCCCCCTCCTCCAGGCCTCAGCATTCAAAACTTCTCCACTGCAATATTATTAGGAAGAAACTAATTCAATAATGAGATCATTCCCCATATGAGAGCCCGAGTAAATGAGGCACTCTGTCAGATGTACTCTCCCTCATCTGAGGGAATCATGCCTCTCCCGTAATTAAGTCTCCAAGAGCAATGGCCAACTGATGACACCAACTATTTCCAGTTGTACATTCCAGTATTCCATAACCAAGCATCACACAAAACACTCGTTTGATCTACACACCTTAATATGCAAGTTCCAGACCCTTCCCTTTGGTTATTTCTTGGGCTCAGCTGCCTGAACCAGCTGCTACCACAGAGGATCAGCCAATACAGCTACTTGTAGTCAGCACCCTCGGTCCATGTTGGATCTAAGATAGTGATGTAAAGGTTGGACTTGATGATCTTAAAGGTCTTTTCCAACCCAGCTGATTCTATGATTCTATGTGCAGAGCATGCACCGTTTAGTGTTTGCTTTTACCCATTTGCTTATTCCTCAAACAATCCCTTTTATGAACAAAGCATTAAGACGGGTGAAAAACTTGTAGGGAATCTATCATGTCCAGTTTTGGTTTTATTTTGCTATTACTATTACATGAAGAACAACAGACCTTGAAGGGAGATATCACCTGGCATCCCTGAGGCTCACATATACTGTTCCTGTGAGCTGCTAAAAGTTTAAGGCTTCAACAAACCAAAGGATTACTTATCTAGGTCCCAGATTCATCCAGTCTGAGTTCCATCCAAGATCCAAGACCTATACCTAGAAGCTTTTCCTTGCCTGGGTTTTGATCTAAGAACTACACGAACAGGAAGCCCCAGCAACAGACACTACAGTGGGACCTTCACTTTGAGCTCAAGTGATCCATGTTGCTCTGAATGTTGCTCAACAAGGGGGAAGGTGAGTACTACAATTAACACTTCTAAAGGTTTAACCTGACATCCATCCAGTTGCACGTGCGAGTAGCACACCTTTTGGAAGGAGCTACCTCTTTATACATGGACATCAAAACAGTAACAAAACCAACAAGGGGCTCTCAGCTCACCTTGCAAAGTCCAGGTCAGCCTCTCGTGACATGGTGATGTTTGTCAGGTTTTGCTGCAGGATGAAGATGTTCCTACACATCTTCTTGATGCCAGATTCACTGATGCGCTTGAAGTAGTGGGCGCCGTTGATAAGGATGCAGGAAATAAGGTGGCCCAAACCTGCAAGGGTGAGGGAAACAAACACTTAAATCACAGGAGTAAGACACTTAGCGACAATAATTCATCACAGAACCCACGAATGAGCACTGTTAATGTGAACTGGAATAGGAGATACACTGGACTGTACCTGGAAATAGCCCTCAGCATCATCCCTGTGCATTCTAGGACTTTCCTCAAGGTTTCCTTCTTTAGTAAAAATGCAAAACACAAAAAGTACAAAACCCCAAGCACCATGAAAACTTCAAGTTGCATTATCATAGCCATTGGTACTCCTAGATTTACAATGAGGCTTTGCACAATATCCCTTTCTGTTCTTCTCTATTGCTGGGCAGAGCAATGGACCACTACCACGCCCACAAAAGATGATCTCTTCATCTGTTATCAAGGGTAGTATTACTCTCTGGTAAACTGAAAGAGCAGAAATGAGTGACACTTCAATGTACTTCATGTACAGTCTCTCTCTGATCAGTCTTGAACAGTTGCTTGTGTCTGAATGATGCCTCCATCTTTCCTCTGCTGCTGAAGGACATAGCCAGCTGCTAGAACTCACAGCCACCCCCAAAATGATGTACTCATTCATGTCACATTACATACAGCAAAAGCCCAGCCTGATTCATGCATACACGGGTCTGTACAAAATTAAATGTAGAATCACAAAACGATTTGTGATAGCAGGGAGCTTAAAGCTCCTCCAGCTCCAACCTCTGCCATGGGCAGGCACACCTTCCACTAGACCACGTTGCTCCAAGCCCCGTCCAACCTGGCCTTGAGCACTGCCAGGGATGGGGCAGCCACAGCTTCTCTGGGCACTCTGTGCCAGAGCCTCAGCACCCTCACAGGGAAGAACTTCTTCATTATATCTAACCTGAACTTCCTCTGTTTCAGTTTGAACCCATCACCCCTTGTCCTGTAGCTACAGTCCCTGATGAAGAGCCCCTCTCCAGCATCCCTATAGGCCCCCTTCAGACACTGGAAGCTGCTCTGAGGTCTCCACGCAGCTTCTCTTCTTCAAGCTCAACAGCCCCAATGTTCTCAACCTAACTTCATATGGGAGGTGCTCCAGCCCGTGATCATCCTAGTGGCCCTTTGCAAATACCGAAAGCCTTCTTTAAGTGGTGGTCAAAACAAGGCCAGCCAGGCTTGCAAAGTCTTCATCCCTGATGACATATTATTGGGCAATAGGAGCATCGCCAGTCCCCGTCTCTTTTTGACTTTCAGCAACCATCACAGAAAAGGACACGTATCTTGGCACTCGGGCAAGAGAACTGCATGCGAGCGCCACAAATAAATACAGGGGAGATGAACCAAAACATGATTTATATTCTCCGAGGTAATCACAACAGATGAGACATCAGAAGGGCTAATGTTCTCTAAATTTAATTTTAGCAATGGAACGGCTACACTTCGGATAGGAACTGCGCCATAATAGAGCTGTGCTTGTAATTTATACACATGCCCCACGGCTTCCCGAGGAAGAATTGTCCTGCACGCACATCAACTTACTGCTTTCCTATTCAGCATTAGCCCATTTCTCCTATTCAGCCAGAAATGGAATGGAGGCAACAGGGGTTTTGAGCACCCTGTGTTTGCATGGGTCTCACTAATCAATCTGCTGTAGGTCACAACAGTATCACAGTCTGCCTGATTCCCAAAAGGAATACAGTTAAGCTTTGGGATTACAATGGAGCACATCCAGAACAAGCCACAAGGATGATCAGGGGCTGGAACACCTCCGGTATGAAGACAGGCTGTGAGAGTTGGGGCTGCTGAGCCTGGAGAAGAGAAGGCTGCGTGGAGACCTCAGAGCGGCATTCCAGTATCTGAAGGGGGCTACAAGGATGCTGGAGAGGGGCTCTTCATCAGGGACTGTAGCAATAGGACAAGGGGTGATGGGTTCAAACTGAAACAGGGGAAGTTCAGGTTGGACATAATGCAGAAGTTCTTTACTGTGAGGGTGCTGAGGCGCTGGCACAGGGTGCCCAGAGAAGCTGTGGCTGCTCTATCCCTGGCAGTGTTCAAGGCCATGCTGGACGGGGCTTGGAGCAATCTGGTCTAGTGTGAAGTGTCCTGCCCCATGGCAGGGGGTTGGAACTGGATGAGCTTTAAGGTCCTTTCCAATGAGTGGTGTCCCTCAGGAATGGGTGTTGGGACCACTCTTGTTCAACATCTTTGTCAGTGACATGGACAGTGGGATTGAGCGCGCCCTCAGCAACTTTGCTGATGACACCAAAGCTGTGTGGTTCGGTTGGTATGCTGGAGGGAAGGAATGCCATCCAGAGGGACCTTGACACGCTTGTGAGGTGGGCTGATGCCAACCTGATGAAGTTTAACCATGCCAAGTGCAAGGTCCTCCACCTGGGTGGGAGCAATCCCAGGCACAGCTCCAGGTTGGGCAGAGAAGAGATTCAGAGCAGCCCTAAAGAGAAGGACTTGGGGTGGTGGCCGATGAGAAAATGAACATGAGCCGGCGGCAGTGTGCGCTCACAGCCCAGAAAGCCAACCGTATCCTGAGCTGCATCAAAAGGAGCGTGACCAGCAGGTGGAGGGAGGTGATCCTGCCCCTCTGCTCTGCTCTCCTGAGACCTCACTTGGAGTACTGTGTGCAGTTCTGGTGTCCTCAACATCAAAAGGACATGGAACTGTTGGAACAAGTCCAGAGGAGGCCACAAGGATGATCAGGGGACTGGAGCACCTCCCATATGAAGATAGGCTGAGAAAGTTGGGGCTGTTGAGCCTGGAGAAGAGAAGGCTGCGTGGAGACCTCACAGCAGCCTTCCAGTATCTGAAGGGGGGCTATAGGGATGCTGGGGAGGGACTCTTCATGAGGAACTGTAGTGATAGGACAAGGGGTAATGGGTTCAAACTGAAACAGGGGAAGTTTAGATTGGATATGAGGAAGAAGTTCTTTCCTGTAAGGGTGGTGAAGCACTGGAATGGGTTGCCCAGGGAAGCTGTGAATGCTCCATCGCTGGCGGTGTTCAGGGCCGGGCTGGACAGAGCCTTGGGCGGCATGGTTTAGTGTGAGGTGTCCCTGCCCATGGCAGGGGGGTTGGAACTGGATGATCTTAAGGTCCTGTCCAACCCTAACTATTCTATGATTCTGTGGTAAATGCCTGACCTTCAAAGATGTATTGGAACTTGTGCTGCTGCAGGCTGGCACTCATGGCTTCCTCAATAGCACTTATGTCCTTATTGAGCCGGACAACGAGGGGGTCATAGTCCATACTCTCCACGTTGGCAACGATGGCGTAGTTCCCTTGTTTAGCCAGTGGGATCAGGTAGTGGAAGCAATGAACTCTGCAAGACAGAAGAGAGAAACATTACAATGCATCAGCACCAGTGCTATAGTATCAGTGGGTATGCAAAGTCTTGCCATCTTAATTTCCTTCCAATGTTCAAGCTAGTAAAAAATAACACTGAATTTAAGCCTGGGTGAAACATCCCTTGCATTCAAAGCGTAACTCAGGATCAGCACACTGAGACTGAGACACAGAGACTGAAAGCTCACACCAGACTGTCCTGAACAGCAGGGAGCTGTGTTTAGGTGGAAGAAGCTATGATGAGTATGTCCTGGCTTTCATGTCCCCTGTCCTGGAAACCATCCTTGAGGTGGCCATCAAACCACAAGCCAGTTCAATTTAGGGTTAATTTCAAGAGTAAAACATGGGTTTATACTTCAGTGCCTGTTCCTATGTAATTGCACATAGGACTTTTTATAGGAAAATACTGAAACAGACTTAAGTAATCTAAAAGCCCTGGTTCTTTGCAGCAAAAGAAGTGGTTAATGATCTGAGTGTGCGGATTTCCTTTAAGGAAGCAGATCTCTCCATTACTGCAGGTGGTTGCAAACACAGAATGATGAATGTTGGGAAGCTCCTACTTCACTGGGGATTTTCCTGGCTGTTAGCATCTCTTTTTCTCAATCCTTTCCACCTGCTGCACAGAGTGACATGCTTCAGTGTACTTAAAGCACCAAACAGGAGCTCTGGTTAGAAGCACTAGAGAAGATGGGCAATGGTCTGCTCTGAAGTGAATTGCATTTAGAATCACAGTGTTATAGAATGGTTTAGGTTGAAGGGACCTTAAAACTCATCCAGTTCCAACCCCTGCCACAGGCAGGGACACCTTCCACTAGAGCAGCTTGCTCCAAGCCCCTGTGTCCAACCTGGCCTTGAGCACTGCCAGGGATGGGGCAGCCACAGCTTCTCTGAGCACCCTGTGCCAGCGCCTCAGCACCCTCACAGGGAAGAGCTTCTGCCTTAGATCTAAGCTGAACTGCCCCTGTTTCAGTTTGAACCCGTCACCCCCTGTCCTATCGCTACAGTCCCTGATGAAGAGCCCCTCTCCAGCATCCTTGTAGCCCCCTTCAGACACTGGAAGCTGCTCTGAGGTCTCCACGCAGTTTCTCTTCTCCAGGCTCAACAGCCCCAGTGTTCTCAGTCTGTCTCTATACAGGATCTACTCCAGGCCCTGATCATCCTCGTGGCCTCCTCTGGACTTGCTACAACAGAGCAATTTGCTCTTATTTCTGCTTAACCCAAGCGTGATGGAAAGCCACAGAGGTCTGAGGCCAGAAACCCATCCAGGCTGGTGTCCATACCCCCAGTCCAGTTTACCTTCAGCGTCACCTCCTATTATACACAGCTGGAAAGCTGCTCCATTTCCATATCTTACCAATCTTTTCCTGGAATCCTTCAAATCTCAGTTCATCTGCGATGCCTGCAATCAAGTGGCCACCAGATGATGGATAACAGATTGAAGGACTGCTGACAGTAACTGATGCCTGTTTGTTTTTAAAGCTGCATACTGACTTCACTAGAGCTCTGCCTGTGTACACGAGGACACAGTACGGCTTGAGATATGTCAGAGCAGAACAAACTCATGATCCATCAAATCTCACTGCCTGTCTCGTGACATCTGCTTCTATTCGGTGCTTCAGAGGAAAGGGAAGCAATGGAATACACCTGGCCCATAGGATACATAAGGGAAAATGTCCTCCCAGCTCCAGAGGGGGCAGCTGGCAGCCTAAAGAAGGGATTTGCTGCCTTTGATCTTCGTATGTGAAGGCAGAGACATCATAAAATTATCCATCCCTTTAAAAAAATCCAGCTGGTTTCCTGGTTTGTTACTATTTGAAGTCAGGAGAGAAGCTCCTATGTGCAATCCAAAGCACCATGGCTAATAGATGTGCAGAGACCTGTTAGGCTATTAAAACACCATTGTGCAGTTTTCTAAGGACAAAGCCCCCTCAAACCACAGTGTTCCCAGTCTCTGACACATAAGACACAGACCTCCCAAGGCAATTTCACTTTTGGTATCCTACCTTCCATCCCACATTTGGCCATCCATGGTGATGGTGATGGGTTCTGGCACTTCGGGGATGACCTAGAGAACAGGTTGCCCAGAGAAGCTGTGGCTGTGTTCCAGGCCAGGTTGGACGGGGCTTGGAGCAACCTACTCTAGTGGAAGGTGTCCCTGCCCGTGGCAGAGGCTGGAACTGGAGGAGCTTTAAGGTCCTTCCAACCCAAACCATTCTATGATGATTCCATGGCCTCTGATGTTACAGCAGGCAAGTATATCTGCCTCAGATGCCATAACATGTACAATTTTAACCTAAAGCCTCCCGAGCTCACCCACAATCCCCAAATCCAGGGTTTTTACCTGACTTCCAAATGCAGAACCAGCAGGCAGCGGTCAGCCATCTCTTGGAAAGACCTGGCCAGCTCACTGAGGGTTTGCAGGATCTGTTCGGATGCAGGCAGGTGTTCCATGCTGGCATGGCTGTCCTGACCAGGAGACATGGCTAGCAAGAGAAGACAATGACATACTTCATCAATATCCCTTTTAGCAACCACAACATCTTGTCTTCTTCCATCCCAAATATGTGTGCTCTTACTCACCTTTGGCTGAGCAATCACATCTATAATTTGGGAGTGCATGAGGCAACAAAGTGCTTCTGCAACTGATTAAACTCCAAAGTGAATCTGAGAGGTTTAATCAACTACCAGAATACATTTGCTGGGGAAGGTATTGCTCTGTGATGAGTATTTCTGTAGCTGCAGAATCCAGGAACATTTATCTTGCTCTGCTTGGAGGGAGAAAATTGTGGCCTGGGAGCCAAAGCATGGCACTGACATGAAAGATGGCCCTTTTTGGTCACCGTAAGCTTCCCTGTGCAATCTCAAGTGAATCTTTGCCTGCCCTCATCCCTTCAGAGGCATCTGGAAGGCTTTTTTCCTTCTTGTTAATAAAACACAGCTCTTTGGGCAGCAAAGCAATTGTAAACCCGGTAACACATATGAGTTGGTCCTGGACCAATTGCTTCCCTCCCACTGAGATCTCTTTAAAAACCATCTTAAGTTTACCCCATCATTTCTTTTGGAGAGGTGTCGATGCAGATCTATCTCTGCAGCCTTCATCCTTTATATTCCATCACAGTTACCTGAACCCTGAACCTTCTCCCCTGCAACATAAACCGCTGCCACTTGAGCTAAAGATGTAGTTTCAGTAACAAGAGTAACACACTGTTATCATCCATTCCTCCCTAATTAGAGGAAGCATATCCCAAATCTCTGAGTTCAAGTCCTCATTCACGCAGCATTCAGTAATGACTTCCTGTGATTAGCGATGTTTGAAATCAGGCAGCCCCACTTAGATGACTTCCACTTGAATTAAATGATGGGATTGCAAGGGATCTCCTGGATCAAGTCAGTCCCTACAAGCCCTGCGTACCATGGCCTTGAGCAGAAACTTGCACATATCGAGTTGTTCAGATTTCTGCCCTTGCTGGCCCCTTCAGAACATCACTTCTCTAACAGTGAAGTTAAAATCTGGGATTGAATTCCCAGCCAAAATGTATTCACTGATGTTTCATATTTGGTTTTTCATATGCCAACATTATTATTTGCCTTATGGAGTTCTCCATCCCTGGCACCTCTTCATAGAAACATTTAGGTTGGAAAAGACCCTTAAGACCATCAAGTCCAACTGTTAACCCAGCACTGCCAAGTCCACCACTAAACCATGCCATTAAGCACCACATCTACAGGTCTTTTAAATACCTCCAGGGATGGCAGTGGCTTGACAAAAGCAACTCTCTGCACCCTTTCTGGTTTCAATTAGTTTGTCCTGAATATGGTTAACCAGAGCCTTATGCTGGTGCCACAATGGGACTAGAGCTTTCCCTTGGAGAACAGTCTTTTGCTCTCCCATATGTGCTGTTTTTCATGGTTACTTCACATTTCCAGCTCACAGTTGTTCTGTGATCAACCTGAATAACAGAGGCATGTTATCTGCTGGCTTTAAGAACCATCTCCTCTCTTTTCTTGCACTAACATCCATTACATGATAAACACTCAGCCAGACACCAATGCAGCTCTGCACAGAAAGGACCTGTACATCACCAAGGACAACAAACTTGCATTTTGATGGAGTCTGATTAACTGAAAGTTATTGCTGCTGTCTGCACCGCCAAAGACCAACTTTGAAAGTGGAACCTACGCTGAGTTGTGCATTTGCTCCTAAAATTAAATACATCTTCACATCTAGTCTGGAAAGAAAATGAGAAACAGAACAAGGAGATAAAAAGACTCAATTCTGTGTGAAATAAATGGAAACAGAGGTAAACATACAAGACAGAACTGTACAATTAAAGGAGAGTGGCAATGCGAAAGGACTGCATGCAGCAAAGTGCCTAATTGTGCATCTAAATGTACTGTGAATTAAAGCAGAGAAATGCTTGCATGGATGAAGCCTTGTAAAACACGGCTCCTGGAGGTAGCCTCCTTGAGCAGCTCCTGCAAACACAGCTGGATTTATGAAGGGCTTTTCTTAACCAAGGAGCATGGCAGAGAGATTCACAGCTCGGCAAATGCCGCTGAACATTATGAACTGGCCTGGGGCACAAAGGAGAAATAAAGAGGGAAATGAAGGCGACAATCCAGCCAGGAATAACATGGATGCTCCCTCCCAACACTTCTTCCAGCCTCTCTCTGCTCACTGGAGTCACTCCCACCAAAAAAATGGCATTATCCTCAAGGGGGATGATGGGTTTATTTAACAGCTTCTTATTCCCAGATAACAGTGTTAAGAGATGACTCTCAGAAGGTGCTTTGGGAGAGCTGTTTGGCAGCTGCACCCACCTTCCAGCTTCAAGACCTTCAAGGGACATTTATTTCCCTGGAGGGTGGCAGGATTTTTGGCTCAGGATCCCATCTAAGGGTGTGTCGTGGTTTAAGCTCCGTCAGCCAGTAACTCAGAACCACACAGCTGCTCCCTCACTTCCCCCTCTTCCTCCCCCCTCTCCCAGAGGGATGGAGAGGAGAATGGAAAGAATGTAACTCCCACAGGCTGAGATAAGAACAGTCCAGTAACTAAGGTATAACACAAACCACTGCTGCTACCACCAATAATAAGGGAAACAACAAGAGAAGAGAATACAACCGCTCACCACCCACTGACCGATACCCAGCCTGACCAAGCAGTGATCTCATCCTTCCGGGTAACTGCCCCCAGTTTATATACTGGGCATGATGTGCTGTGGTATGGAATACCTCTTTGGTCAGTTTGGGTCAGGTGTCCTGTCTCTGCTTCCTCCCGGCTTCCCCTCCTCCCTGGCAGAGCATGAGGCTCAGAAAGTCCTTGGTCAGAGTAAACATTACTGAGCAGCAACTGAAAACACTGGTGTTATCAGTGCTGTTGCCAAGCCAAAAGTCAAAACCACAGCACTGCACCAGCTACTAAGAAGGAGAAAAATGATTGCTACAGCTGAACCCAGGACAGGGTGCTATTTGGTCAGAGCATAAAGCAGGAAACCTCACTTTTATTATGGGTGGAAAAACCATCTATTTTTAGTAAGAAATCCTACAGTTTGAGAAGTTTCTATCAGCCTCACTCCTGGAGATGGACTCTCTGCAAGAATCATCTCTTTTTAGCAGTGCTGGGGCTGCAGCCTCTGGTTTGATCGTGCCAACTCACTGCAGCATTGCCTCTCTGCAAGCACTGGAGATGGATGGACCCATCATCTGAAACGCAAGAGTCAGCTCATTTCTGTGGTGGAGAGATACATGCACAATTTTTCCACTCTCCAGAATTCATTTACAGCAATTTAAGTGAAGCTGTAATTATATTTGTCAGTGGAGATAAGAGGAGGAAGGAGATGGGGACAATCTGCTCCTTATTTAAAGCCAGAGTGCTGAAGTCCTTCTGGGCATGCAGAGCCCCCACAGCATGGAGGTGATGGTGTACCTGCTCATGGCAGGGGGTTGGAACTCGATGATCTTAAGGTCCTTTCCAACTCAAACCATTCTATGATGGCTTGGAGGATGCACACCAACTCCCATGCACAATGAGGACACTGAAGTGTACTTTTGCTTTCTGAGATCAAAGGAAGCCTTTCAGAGCCCATCAATTTTCCCTTCTCCTTTGGACATTCACTTCACAGCCCATGACAAAATCCCATTACTTTAAGTCTCGCTTAAGACAGTTTTACTCCATCGTTCTTGGCAACACGATGCCACAGAAAGAGCTGCAGCAGCAAAAATTAATCAGAGCCTTAATTATGAAGGGGGCCTTGATTTAAATGTCATTTGGAGCTGGCTTTGGAGTTCACCAGTTCTTTGGGCAAAAGGGGTGAATGAGCAAACGTCCTGCATTGCATAGATATTCAACACATCAGAGCATACTCTGAGCTGTCTACTGAAGAGCGAGATCCCTCCAACTAAAATGCTGGAAAAGCAAACCAGCAGATCGACAGCCATCCACTCCTTCTTCCCCTTCTCCTACTTCATAACCCATTTACACCAAGTTGAACATGAGCTTTCCTCACCAACAAAATACCCAGTGGGTGGGTAAGCAGTGGCCAACCTTGCTCCACTGGCCCTTACCATCATGCAACTCAACAGATGAATTTCATTTGCTTTAAGTGAGCTTCCTGTGCTGCTGGATAATAGTTATGGCTTGCTTGGGGTTTCTTCTAGCCTGCTGTAAGCACAGCCAAAGTATCTCACATCAAGGAGAAGGAATGTTTCACTCCAGCAAACCTGAGAAAAATGAACTTAACACACTTGTTGTCAGCACTGATTTCAATCATTCTGCAACAAAAGGCAATGCTGGTGCCTCCAGACAGATTGTGCCTTGCAAATCAATGGATGTAAATTGCCAGACCTCTGGAATATTAAACAAAACCTGCCATGTTGCCCCTAAACAAACCTTGGAACCAACTGAGGTCTACAGCAGTGAGTCCTGCCTGCTCCCTGCTTGAGCCCAGTGACCACAAACAGATCTGAATGATTTAATAGCACAAGGAGAAAAATCAATCTAAGGTTACAAGCTCTGCCTCAGCTGCAATGCAACCTGAACATGAGAAATGAACCTCCAGTATGCTCAGGCTTTCCATGGCATATTTGCTTTACAGGGGAAAGGGGCAAAAATCCTTGTTATTTGGAATAGGGATGCAGTGTGAAACACTTGCTGTGCCCCACAGATAGCATTAGGGAGCAGTTCACAGCTTTTTAAACTTCAATTTCTTACTCCCTTCCTCTCCAGAAAAGGAAACTCCAAAAAATTGCAAATACACACATGGCAAATGGAATCTACTATGGGTTATGTGCTGGATTAGGCCTTCAGAGGCTCAACGGTAACTCTTCTCTCTGTTGGAGACCTTTCTGGGGCTCTCATGCACTGCTTTCTCTTTCCATGCTTTAGTTCCCAGCATGCATAATCTGGATAACATTGTTTTCATCCATTGCTGCCTCTCAAGCTAAATTCTCCACATCTCCTGTTCCTACAGCTTTTAGCATCATGACACTGGGAGATGAAATGGCTACTCCAACACCAACAAGAAAGAAGGATATCTGAATATTTAAAGGGAAAAGCATTGGGTAAAGTTGGGAAGAATTAGATATGTGATTATATTGGGGTTTCTTTGAAGGAGATAGAGTATATCATACAGTGTGCACATCAGATGCAAAATCAGTTCCAAAGAAAGACTTGTGCAGGCGAATTCTGTCTTCTGAAGACAAATAGCAGGAGGAAACTAATACTTTTTAAAACATGTCACCATTAAAAAAGACCCCTTTTCTTTCTATTAAGGCACAATCTGTTCATCTAGGCCAGAGCTGAGTAAAGGAAAACTGCTGTTGTAGTGATGCTGGTGAGCAAGGGCTGTGGGATGTGACAGGAACATCGCCAAGATGCGCACTGCCCCACTGAAAGGTGACACAAGTGGCACAGGGCATCACCTCCATGCATGTATGGAGATGTACACGTTATACATAGATGTATACATATGCTGTATGGAGATGGCTGCATTCGGCTGCAGAGACATGTTAGAACCTGCTGGAGATTAAAAAACCTAAAGAACAAAGAGAAACAAGCAAAGCAAATCAATGATTTCCTCTTGATGGGAATAAATACCAGGACCCTTTTTCTTTTCCTGCTTATCTTTCCTCCCACTTTGATCTCTTATCGCTCTCGAGATGCCATCCTGATTTCATTTGAAGTGTAAGCTCTCCCAGGAGCAGAGGTCTTCTCTTTTTATCCTCTTGCAAAGTGCTCTGCACACCTGCAGCGCTTGAGAAATAATCAACAACAACAACTATATGCAACCCATATGGCCACTTGGACTGGCTTCTGGCTGCCGCAGTATTATTTGAAGCTCTAAGGCATAGAGCACTCACTGCCTACCTCTAAATTGCTCTGTTTGGGGATCTCAGAGCAGCAGCTTTATAGAAAAGGACTGCAATGAGCCATAAAATCTGGAACTGGATTTTGATTCTCCAGAAGTTCAAGAGATTCATTTCAGAGCTACAGGAATTCAGGAACCAAAGCTCGATTTTGGGTTTGACATCCTCCCCCTTCCTTTTCACAAGTGTGAAACCTAAGCTGTTCTCTTTATAGGTTTTAAACAAAGAGAAAAATCAGTAAGCGCAGTGACATCTTCCAGCATTTCCAAGATCACAGAATGGTTTGCATTGAAGGGACCTTTAAAGGTCATCTAGTCCAACCTTCAACCTTCCTCCTTGGCCCTTATCCCTGCAAAGCTCTGAGACGTAGAGAACATTTATCACAGCTGATCATAGCAACTGATAGAGAAGCACAGGAAAGTCCAGGGATTCTTGCTAAAACAAAACAAATACCAAGGAAGGACATACTTTAAGAGGTCGGGAGCTTTCAAACAAGAGATGGGAGGATGGAATTACATATATACTCAGCACTGGTCCAGCTCACCTTTTACTGGGCTCAATGACAAAACCACGTGCTGGTGCGGAAGGGGCAAAGTTATGTCAGCACTTAAAGGACAAGAAGTAAAGAGAAAGCAAGCTCAGGGCCAGCTTCTCACTAATAGTACTCATAGTAAATTCCTGCTAATGAATTCTGCTCTCTAGTAGTGGCAACTGGGACTGCATGGGAAGATACTTAAGGAAGGGATTTTCTCTTGAGGTTCTAACGAGGATGGAGAAGGAAGGAGCACCTGTGGCCCAAACTTGTGAAAAGCAAGACAAAACTGAAGGCTGGCACCTTCCATGCGCTCCTCCCCTTCACTCCATGTTAGAACTCAACTGTGTAAGAGGGGGACCAAGCAGTGCGGTGGAAAAAATCACTGCGACCTCACTGGCGATGAGCGGTGATAAGCAGGCTGGGCTGCGGTGCCCATCAGTTCGGTACACACTAACGATGAGGAGAGCACAGACTGTCACTGGTGATAAAGAACGAGCTAAACACTCTATTAGTTTTTCATTTTGTGAATTAATGTTTTCTTATGGCGTGTGTACACTCACCACTTAATGAATTGTCTCGTTAGAGCTGCCTGCGGAGCTCCTCATCTGCCTCTGCTGACGGGCATAAATTTCACCAGGAAATTAGCACTTCGAAATAGGCAATAACTCCTCCAAAAGCGGTTTGTTTGCCGTTACCTTCTGCAAACGTGCAGCCTCGGAAAAGGGATAATCAGGAGGGACAAAAAGGTACCTCTGAGGGCAAAAAAATCGACTTCCATCACATGGCAACCCGCTGCTTTGGTTGCTTAACACTTTTCTTTAAGCACTTTGCATTCAAGTGTGGAAAAGGCTTGGAACCCCCCCCAAACCTCTTGGGGCATATATAAAACTCTGAGGAGCAGGGTTTTTTTCACTGAATAAAGTGAAACTGTGAAGGTGGAGCTAGCAGCAGGAGAGTTATCGCAGTTGAAGACAATCAATATGGAAGGATCACAGAATCATAGAATCGTTCGGGTTAAAAAGGACCTTAAGATCATCCAGTTCCATCCCCCTGCCATCAGCAGGGACATCTTCCACTAGATCATGTCACCCAAGGCTCTGTCCAACCCGGCCTTGAAAAATGCCAGGGATGGGGCATTTACCACTTCTTTGGGCAATCTGTGCTGGCACCTCACCACCCTAACAGGGAAGAACTTCTGCCTTATATCTAAGCTGAACTGCCCTGTTGCACTTTGAACCCATCACCCCTTGTCCTGTTGCTACAGTCCCTGATGAAGAGCCCCTCCCACCGTCCTTGTAGACCCTTCAGATACTGGAAGCTGCCCTGAGGTCTCCACGCAGCTCTTCTCCAGGCTCAACAGCCCCAACTTTCTCAGCCGATCTCCATACGGGAGGTGCTCCAGCCCCTGATCATCCTCATGGCCTCCTCTGGACTTGTTCCAACAGTTCCATGTCCTTTTGATGTTGAGGACACCAGAACTGCACACAATACTCCAAGTGAGGTCTCAGGAGAGCAGAGTAGAGGGGCAGGATCACCTCCCTCGACCTGCTGGTCACGCTCCTTTTGATGCAGCCCAGGATACGGTTGGCTTTCTGGGCTGTGAGCGCACACTGCCGGCTCATGTTCATTTTCTCACCAACCAATACCCCCAAGTCCTTCTCCTCAAGGCTGCTCTGAATCACTTTGGAAAGTCCAGGATTTGCTGTTCCAGTGCTCCTCAACTACAAAACCTTCTCTGTTCAATTTCTCTGATTTCAGTTATTTATAATGTAACCTTCCCATTCCCTACCCCTCACAGAAATATTATTTCTTGGGCTGAATTCTATCAGCTCAGAAGTGACTTCATTTAAAAAGCTTAGTAAAAAATCATTCATCTGCTTTTGAGCTATGGAATATATTTGTTTGCCTGCTTGGCGTTTCTCACCCTTCTCTGTGCTTGGTCTGCCAAAACCAGCAACGTGCTTCATTTTCATTCAAGACAGGGCAGAAGAACAGCTCCAGTAAAGTCAATGGAGACACTTCCATCAACCTACACCGAGCCAAAAATTCACCCCCAAAGAAATTTCTTTACCCATTTGACACTGGTTTCAGTAGGAGGAGATGATAGATTGAAAACTGCCAACATTATTCAAACTTAAACGGGGGAGATTTATGTTGGATAAAAGGCAGAAGCTCTTTCCTTGGGAGGATGCTGAGGCACTGGCATAGCGTGCCCAGAGAAGCTGTGGCTGCCCCATCCCTGGCAGTGTTCAAGGCCAGGTTGAACACAGGGGCTTGGAGCAAGGTGGTCTCATGGAAGGTGTACCTGCCCGTGGCAGGGGTTGGAACTGGGTGAGCTTTGAGGTCCCTTCCAACCCAAACCATTCTGGGATTCTATGATTTGTGAATGAAGAGCAAAAAGAAATGGAAGGAAAACAGTAAACAAGGCCATCTCCTTTTTACAAGGTACTGTGTCCTCAGAACCATGATTTTAGCTCAGTTGTTAATAAAGAATGAACATAATGTGTGTATCATCAAATTTATCATATGTCAAGGATATGTGACTCGGAGCACACCAGCTCTGAAGCTAGCTCACTGGTGAGCATCGAGCAGGAACGCTGGGCATTTGTGAAAGCACATTGTGCGAATCAAGGTAGAGGGGAACAACAGACATTCAGGCACCGGCTGCATGGAAGACTCTCCACACCGCTGTTGGGATGTGTCCTACACTGTTGCAGTTGAGACAGCCAAAAATCACACACACACACACGGATGCCTTCTATTTTCCCACTCGGATACCTTCGGTGCTTCATTTCTCAAGGATACACTTTAACATCTTCCAGACTGAGTTCTAACTTCATGTCTTCAGTCAGGGAATCCATGGGCCTACTGTAGACCTCCACCACACTACATGAATTGAAATGACTTTTTGGCAGCTAAAAGAAGAAGGAAGATAAGCTTTGGCTATGCACTTGGATTAATATTAACCCCCCAAACCTATACTGAGCTGTCAACCTGCACCTAAGGCTTCCTCAGAACTACTAAAGAAACATCAGTGATTTGTATAAGGACACTTACAAAGTAGCATAACTGAGCCTTTAACTAAAAACTGAGGGATCAAGATGCTTTGTTAAGGGACTGGTCAACGAGGGTGATGCTCCAAACCATCTGAGATTCCATACAACTTCCCTTGCAAACAGAAGCATAAATTTAACCTTTCCCTTTCTCTCCTCAGAGATACCGAGCTGCGCCTTGCCAATAAATGCCATCAAAACATCACTGCAAAATATCCTGGGTAGAAGATGTCTTGAGAGGGATCTATTTCTAAAAGGACCTTCAACCTCCCGGTCTATTGTACTCACTGCAAGGGCAAGGAACAGAACTACTGGTCAATGGGTGTCCTGATGACCAAGAGCAAAACTGTTCTTCTTTGCACGAAGCAGGGACAAGGTGAAGAAAGTGTAATGAAGATAAATGCAATTAAGAAATACATTGAAGATCCTTTGTTTTTTGGCTGTTGACAATTACAGACAGAAGTGTTTTGGGAGCTGTTTGCGTTTATGATTGGCTTGCAAAGCAAGAGCAGGAGCAGCAGTGAGGCCTGTGCTGCACGACAAACAAGAATGAATGAGTGCTGCCCAGGAGGATACAGAGGAAGGTGTAAATACGAATATCTATGGGAATTACAAAGGGTTTTCAAATGTAGGCTGAAGAATGGGAAACACACAGAATCCACTCACAGGAAAAGAGAGAAGCACAAAGATGACCTTAACATCAGCAGGAACATTGGTTATGTTTTGCAACAGCTACATCAGACTCATAGCTTGATTTCTCTACAGTTCCTGCTTATTTAAGAGTCATTTCTGCCAAATCCCATACAAATACAAGTGCCGGTTCAATCAGAATGATCCTGTAGTCCATGCATCATGGCAAAGTGACCCACTGCTGCTGTCAGTGATTGACCACGCTTTTTAGTCCTGTCAGTTTTGAAGCTGATTTTGCCCCTTCCACAGTATAGTAAAGCTGTCACCTCTAACAAACCCAGGAGAAGCAGATGGACTGACTGCTATTAATCTTTGACACCAACGAGTTGTTTTCTTCAGAAGAGATAACCAGATCCTAATGCACTGAACCAACTGGAGTGAACCACAGGCTGGTTAGTGCTGTTTCCACATAGCCTTGATTTGCTGGTGTTACTCATGAGGATCCTCGTTGTAAAATGGTTGGAAAGCACTGCTAATTAGGTTACTTATTTATATGACAATCCCCTGTATTAAAGCTGGTGGGTGGGAAGGAAGAAAGATGGAACAAGAATAATTAGTGTAATCATGATGGCAAGCTAAGTGCTGACCCCACAGCACCAGATCAATAGCGGGACAGCATCACGGTGGTGTGCCTATAGTGTGAGATAAAGAACCATAAACGCTGAGCATCCAGGTCAGAAAAACAACATCTCATTTTCTAACCATTAAATATTTGATGTAAGGCATTGAGGCTGGGGAAATCTGCAACCACTAATATATAAGAAGAGCTTCACTGCAGACATTCAAGGGGAAAAAAGGCCCTGAAAGGCACTAGATCACTTTGACAAGAAAACAAGAGCTTTTACTTGGCTGATGACTGTGGTTTCATTCCCTGAGATCCAGCAAAGCAGACCCATATTTAAACCATAGAATTTTATCACCAAAGTCATAGAACAAGGAAAAGAACCTCTGAATACTCAAGTTTACCAAAGCAACCCTTTCGTCTTCATGAGGTCAACAGTTCCCTGTTGGTCTTGAAGGTTAGTCTTAACACTTTGCTGTTCCCAACTAATTTTCCATGGTTTTAGTCCCTCCAAAAGCCAACACAGCTCAGATGGTACCAGCAGGACTCTTGTCCGCTGCCTGAATTGTTCTGCTCAGCTCTTGGTCGGTTTCAGATGGTGATAAGAGACCAACAGACACAGCTTTGCTTTCAAATCCAAGCCAATTTTGCTGAAGTGACACTTAGAGGGGTAATAATCCCATTTCGATGTTCAGTCAATCCATTCAATCCACAGACTTTTGGGAGCAAATACATCCCTAGTGTTGCTGACAGCCCTTGGAGTCATTGATAAAAGGCTCATAAATGCTCTATGTCAGGATGGACACTTAATATTTCCTCTCCAAATGTCTTTTGAAAGGCTTCTTGACACTAGATCCCCCATTAGGCTTTTACCATTCAGCACGGAGCAACTCCAAGTGATGTGATGTATCTGCTGAATCCAAGGTCTAAATATTAGCTAGGAGTCTGCAACCTGCTTGTAGCAGCTTTCTGTAAGTGTAGGTACATTGGTAGCCTCTATTAAAACAAGGGTGATTTATTAGCATGTGATCACAGATGGTTTGGTTTGGCCTTAACAGATCTGAATGAAGATGTCCCACACCATTTTGAACCAATTGCTCTCAGGCAAAATGAATACACTTGACCTAGGTGCAGGGCTTGACAACTTGATCTTATTGCAGGACTATCTACAGTCTCATGGTCAGCTCAGGGCATGGACAAGGTGAACTCCATGTGTAAAGCATGCCGTAGACACCAAGTGGTTTAACATGATCCTGATCAAACAGTCTGCAAGGCAGAGGTGGAAAGGGATCACACCAAGATCTCCATTCAGGTATGTGCACAGCTTTGAGATGGAAAAAGACATTATGTATAATCATATTATGAAGGTTCAGGACACTTGGGAAGGGGATGTGACCACGTTTTGGACATCTGCAGAAGAGTACCAACTGTTCAGTTACTGGAACAGCAAAGAAAAGTACTGGGAAAAGAGATTGCTTAAGAAGCTAAAATAGAAAGTTGTCATTTAGACTAAGTTATACCGAAGCAACAGGTATTCATCAAATAATACAAGCACTCAAGATTTGCCATCATAAATTAGTGGCAGATGTTTTGCATTTGTTAGAAATGAGCAGCTTTTTCTGGTTTAGAAAGAAATGGACCTTTGTGGCAATAACAAAGCAACAGAATTCGCTGAGTCCTTCTCCCGCATGAGGTCAGGCATGTGTTGATCATCTTTAATCTGGCTTTTAAATAAGGTTCTCTATTAATAGATCCCTACAAATAAAAGTTCCCCATGAGCAATCAATACAGCAAGATGTGTTACAAGTTCAGTGACAGTCAAGAAAGAATAAGCTCCAACTTGAGAGAAATACAGCCCCATTTAAGAGCTAAATTCAGTTCATTAGAAACACCAGGGTTAAACACAAAGACCCGCCTGAGTTCACCACCGCTGTGTGGCCTGACTATGAAATGAAAGGCATCAATTTTACCACCGCACTGGGCTTGATTTTCATTTGTACTCAGACCCCTTTACACCACTGTGTCAGCAGAAAGGGGCCTGAAAGTGCCTGTAAATTATAGCTCCTTTACTCTGGCAGAGTGGTATAAAGGGGCTTGGCCATCAATTTTCAAAGGCATCGCTTTCTTGAGTGGTGCAGGATGCTTTCTATTAGCCATCAAAGCCTACTGCAGGACCAGGAGCTTACAGAGCAAGGCAAAAAGGGAAGCTGACCCACTGGTGCAAAGTGGTCCAGAATAGTCTTGATCCTGTAATGGCCTTCACTAACCTTTTGAAAGTATTTTGAGATGTATGGCTGGAAAATGTGATGCAAATGCTGGGGATTATCATTAACAAGAGCCAGGCAGTGACGGAGAGCTGCAGGATTTGGTAAAAAGCTGTAGCACAAACACTTTTTGCTCCCTCCCCTGCCTTTGAATGAAGTTGTAGCTCACCCACACTGCCGCAAACCTGGAGGGGAAGTGCTGCCCATCTGCAGAAGTGGTGAAGGCATCTTCCACACACTGCCCTTTCATTTTGGAGTGAAAGCAGCCATGAACAGGAGAGTGCCTCGCCACTCTCACAGGGAAGAACTTCCTCCTTATACCTAACCTGAACTTTCCTGGTTTCAGTTTGAACCCATCACCCCTTGTACTAATGAAGAGCCCCTCTCCAGCATCCTGGTAGCCCCCTTCAGTCACTGAAAGCTGCTCTGAGGTCTCCACACAGCTTCTCTTCTCCAGGCTGAACAGCCCCAATGTTCTCAGCCTGTCTTCAGCCTTTCTCAGCCTGTGAAATGGGGAGGCAGAGCTGGAAAGACACCTTCTCCCAAGGGTCTGTGCAAACCCCAGCTCTGGAAAAGAAGCGTGGCATTCCCACGCTTCCCATTACACCCACATGCAGCTGGATTAACCCAACAGGAATTAACTCCGTGTCTAATGCAAATCACTGAAGTGGAGTACCCACCTCTGCCAGCGAGAAAATGCAATTCATGGCTGTGGAGTGACAAGCAGGTAGAGGAAAAATGGCTTCATCCGGTTTGTTCTGCTGTGGATCCAGCAGAGCTAAGATGTTGCAACTGGATGATTTTTAAGGTCTCTTCTAACCCAAACCATTCTATGGTTCTGTGTCCTCGAGGGCATAGGTGCCCCAGCGAGGGAAGGAGTCCTCGGAGAAGGTCTTCCATGCATCCACTCTAATACTGGGTTGCTTCCCCCATAAGCAGGCAGGGTTGAGCTGCAGAGGTTAATTCCAACTGTGTACTCTCAGTTCTTGAGAGTTCACCTTCTAGGTGCTGCCACTGCAGACACAGGGTCAGCCTGGCATCTCTGTAAAACCAGGTTTGTGTTGAAGGTCTTGACTCTTTGCTATTGAAGGAATCTTTCCCCTAGTGCCAACTTCCAAAGGACACTACGGGACAGGGAGGAGCCGGTATTGAAAAGTCAAGAGCCTCCACCACTGTCAAAGATATCATTGGTTTAAGTTGGGTTTTAGAATCAGTATGTTTTGAATTCTTCACGTTTTTGAGGCTTTCCTCCAAGGAAAAAGGAAAGCACCCATGTATGCATGTGGTTTTCAGTAAGATCCTCACCCAACTGCATGAATCCAGGACCTGGGGTACTACAAAAAGCCAACAAACAGCCCACAATAAGAACACTCAGAGGTTTTATCCATTTCTGCCTTGATTTCAATACCCTCCTGATCCAAAGCTTCCTCTAAGGGGGCTCCCTGATGCATCTTCCTACTTTGATTAAACACTGAGCCTCAGGATCAGTTTCTAAAGAGATTTTCTTCTTGTGGAGAAGGCAATGACAGGAAAGGAGATGTCTTTCTTGAGACTACTGCCAGAGTTCTGCTTTTCTAGATAAAACTGTTAAGGTACTAAAATGGTCTTCTTTATTAAGAAAGAAGGGACACAGAGAATGTGTCCATGATACTCTAAGCAAACCTTTGGGTGGATGCAAGAACATCTACTTCTCTATATATGTATGTGGACACATGGCACATGGGCCAAACCCTTACTTCCAATCAGCCATCTAGAAGAGAAAGACAAACCTGCTTCATGTGTGCTCTATGAGAAAGTCATTTCAAACCCCACATTTAAGCCAGTCACTTGTTAATGCTGACTACAAGGATCTGAAGTCAGGAGATGCCAAGAGCTGGCTGGATTTCAAAGGGTAGCTGCAACTCCGTAAGCTAATGCCTAAGCTTTCATCTTCCTACCTACACACAGCATGCAACCATCTCAAAAACGTAAAGCTCGTCCCAACTCCTTCATCGTGCATAATAATTCCTTCTTTGTTAAATATTCAAAGGGCTTCAGAAGGCTAAAGCTCCGGCAAGGGAAAAGGATGAGTTTATGTTCTATCTGCATATGACAAGGCAAAGAAGCAGGAGAGGAAGAGAAGAGGAAACCCTACTTCCATTTTTCATATAAAACCTATTTAAAATTTACTTGACTTCCTCAGTTAATTCATCTTCTTCCAGCAACTTTAATCCTTAAATGGGTACTGTTAAAAAGAAGTTTGTATTCCCTCAAAAGACAAGAGCAAAAGCAAATGACTTTGTCATATCTGACTGGTTCGGAAAATACAAAATCCAATTCTGAAGGAGTGCAGATAAGGCAAGAGCTATGGAAGAGCCATCAGCTTAGCAAACACTAAATAATGAAGAATGCAGAGACTGCCCAGCATGATAAAGCACTCTATTAGCAAGACTGTTTTTAAATGACTGATAATTGTGGCACAGCCACAGCAAAAGGTGATTGAATTTTTATCTCTAGGAAGGTGCTTTTCACAGCCCAACCAAAAAGCCACCAACAGGTAGTCCCCGTTGTTAGCAGTGCCCAAACCATGTCCATACCTGCCCAACTCCACTGTGCGTTTCTAAGTATTTATAGCTATGCCTATAAATCACAGAGTCATGGAATGGTTTGGATTGGAAAGGGCCAGAAGCTCCTCCAGCTCCAATCCCCTGACACAGGCAGGGACACCTTCCACTAGAGCAGCTTGCTCCAAGCCCCTGTGTCCAACCTGGCCTTGAACACTGCCAGGGATGGGGCAGCCACAGCTTCTCTGGGCACCCTGTGCCAGCGCCTCAGCACCCTCACAATAAAGAACTTCTTCCTTATCTCCAACCTGAACTTCCCCTGTTTCAGTTTGAACCCATCACCCCTTGTCCTATCACTACGGTCCCTGATGAAGAGCCCCTCTCCGGCATCCTTGCCCATTTGCAGCCAAGGAAAATTTCCTGGAAGAGCTACCAATTTTCTACCAGGAAGGAATACAGGAACACCACCACCATGTTATGGACTTGTTGCAGAAGATGGTATTTCTGGCACTGCATCAAAGATCCTGGTCTCAGTCACTCGCTAAGTGCTTTGATGGTGCCCTGAGTGAGATCAAGATTTAATCTTAAGTTGCTGGGCCAGAAAGTAGAAATGATCGAAGACCTGTATATGTGCTCTCATGATGCATTGGGCCAACATGTGGTAAGCATGGAAGATAAACCCTGATCACTGCTATCAGTAATGAGATTACTACTCTTGTTCAAGGGCAGACACTTCAACACAGCATCTAGTTCAAAGACAGAAAAAGCAGAAGACAGAGTTCCTCAAACGAGTATAACAAGTGCTGTCCACCCAAAGTCAGCTACCCAAAAACTGAGCTGTGTGACCAACAGCCCACTAACTCGTGTATGAGAACCACTGATTCCAGCTGATTTGAACTGGAATGCTTGGGTTTCACGTGGACATGTCTTAATGTCAAAGTTACCGATGCTGAAATGACAAAGCTGGCTGCACCTATGGTAATCTGAATCCAAATCTGGTGAGCTTCAGTGTGTAGCAGAAACCCCCTTACGTAGCTTTGCTTTTGGTCCGTTATTCTCCTTCCTCCTTCCCCCTGATGCTTGTTGCTGTAGCTTTCAGCAATGATGCTTGGATATTCAGATGATCCAATGACAACAGAAGAGAACAGAATAACTCAGCTGACAGTTGAGTGTTATGGAATTAACATTGTCTGAACCTTTGAAACAATAGGCAGTTCCCATTTTAACACCTCCCGGCTCAGTCTGAGCACATTCATGTTGCTCTTCTCCTCCTGCCCAAGTGGGATGGAAAGAGACATCTTATCTCATTTTTCCTCTGTTGTTCATTCTTATTCTTCCCCATAAGAATCACACTCCCCTCTGTATCACTGAAGCTTGCTGGATTTGTAAATACATCGGAATTATTCCACCACCTCTGCCCCACGGCATCACTTTTTATCTCTCCCATACAGACTGCAGTCAGCTTTATTGATGTTCCATTTATGAGATATACTCCACCAGGTTTCATCTATAACCAGGACTTCAAGAGCCTCTAACGTTTCCCAACACTCCTCGTTCTTCTTCTTGTTTCAGATCCTCCTGACACTTGTGTACAGACATTTTAGTGCATTGGTATAAAGTTATTACAAAGGAAGATGAATTTTTATTGTCAGGAGGACGCTGCCAGGTGAAATACTACACTTTGTACTTTTATGTTTATTCACTGCTCCGCGTAACGTCCTCTCAGGAAGCGGAAAGTCAGGCTCATGCCTTTTAATGGTTGGAAAATACTGTTAAATAATCTAAGTTTCAACTAGAAGTGAAACTACAAACGATGTTTTGACTTCTATCACCTTCTGACTGTTACAGCACAGCTCCTCCGCCCCAAGAACTCTCCCAGAAATTAAAGTGCTCTGAATAAATATTTGCCTATTGAACACTGATTGCATTTTCCATTGGGTTTGGGTTTCTTTCGTTTCAAAAAGGTCTTACCCTGTGAAAGCAGAGGTCATTCAGGTATTGAGAACTCGAAGTATGGGTTACGGGAATGTTAAAGCTACCTGTAGTATTTTGGGTCTTTAATTGTTACCTGGTGGGATAATCTTCATTATCCTTCTGGATCCCAATGAACTGATGGTGGACAGGTGGAGTAAAAAGTTTAGAGGTCCTGCTCTAGAGCAGAGTTATGAGCCACAGGAAGGATTATCAGCCAACCAGATACGCACTGCTGTAAGGGAGAATGTTCCAGGTTGGACACAGGGGCTTTGGGCAACCTGCTCCAGTGGAAGGTGTCCCTGCCCTTGGCACGCAGTCGGAACTGGAGCTTTAAGGTTCATTCCCACCCAAACCAATCTATGATTCTACGATAATAACTTTCACAGAGATACAACACTACGACTTTATTTAGCACCTACAAACATCCCAGAAAATAAGGCTGAGGTGATTTCTAATGCCAAATTCCTGGAGAAGCTCAGATCTGGCTGCCACAGTCCCGCTCCTCTGTGGGTACCTTCCCCTAGGACCCTGCTCCATATTTACATGACAAAGTGCAGAAATGCAATGTATCCTCACTACACCCCCATGTATCCTGGGATCCACCAAGTTGTGTTGACTTTTATATGCAATGCTTTTCATGGAATCACAGAATAGTTTGGGTTGGAAGGGACCATCTAGTCCAACCCCACTGCAACAAGCAGGGACATCTTCAACTAGATCAGGCTGAAGCACCACATTCAGCCTGGCCCTGAATGTCTCCAGGGACGGCACATCTACCACCTCTCTGGGCAACCTTTTCTTCTCTGCTCCTCATTTACAACACGGTGTAGATGCCTCCTCCCACACCCGAGGCAGCTGCATTTAATATAACCCCTAGACAACAGCAGGTGTCCAGTATCTGTAAAACACATACTGTTTTACTACAGGGATCTAGGGCAGTATGAATTGCTCTAACAAATGCACAGCCACCCCCCCGGGGTCTGCCTGTGACACAGGACAGCTCTTGGGAATGGCTCAGTGGGCAGGTGAAACCCAAACCTTTGCCCTAGGAGAAGCGTAATCCCAGGTCAGCTGAGCTGTAGGTGGCTCACTGTAAGTTACTAACAGTGCAAAGGTGGAAAAGTAGCAGAGCTGAGGTCTGTTTATGCCGAGCTCTACTGCTGAGGCACAACTACAGCCCTCCTCTGAACGTGACCCTGGGCAGACAATGCCAGTGACAGCAATAAGAAGAGAAGCAACACTAACCGCATCTCTAGCACTTTCCAGACAGAGAAAAATCACTATTCCCTGGGGGAAGGAGCAAAAGCTGAGGCACAGAGAAGTGAAACGAACTCACAAAGGTAACGCAGGCAATCCCTGACGGCCACAAGCATCTCCAGGCTCCTCTGTCTCTGCCCTCCTGGCACTTTGCTTCACCAGGGGCTGCTTCTGCTTTTGCATCAGTGCCCTGGCGACATGTACATGAGGGCATTCCTCATTAAAAGCTGAATGTATAATATGGATTCTCTCCTGAATGTATAATACACATCTATTTTTAAATAATCAGTGATCTAGCGATGCTTTAAAGGAAATGAAACCTGTCTCGACGCTGATACCTGCTCCTGTGCAGGGACAGCTGAAAATCTCAAGCTCTGAAAGCCCCTTCAGAGCTTATGCTACAAGTGATGCTCCTGGCACCCTCACATGATGCCCACCACAGGCTGAGCAGATGCCACACCGCAGCATTCACTAGGAAGAAAGAGATGAAGCTGCTTTGTTTTCTGCTTCCCTCTGACATAAACCCGCTTTGAAATCAAGAACAAAAGATGCCCACTCCTGTTCAAATCCCGTATTTATGCTGAATTGTTTCCATTTCTAAGATGAAGGTTCTCCTATGGGAGCTACTTACTTTGGGAGGCTGAGAGGCTGGTGAAGGCTCCCTTGGTACGACCTGCTAACCACTCCAGGCTCTCATGCATGTTGGCCAAGGCCTTCAGGTCGCTGACGTCCCGCAGGATCTCCTGTTGAGGGATGAGTTTATCTCCCAGGTTGCCAATGAGAACTTCCGACTCTTTGCCAAAAGCAGCCCTGAAATGCAAAGCAAAGCCAATATCAGAAATGCAGCACAGGACAACAAGAGGAAGACATCAGTTATACCACAGAGAAGGTCCAGCCAGCAAATACAGAACTGTTTCAGCGTGGGGTCTCACGAATCCTGGCTGGAGGAGTTTTTGAAGTCTTGCTGCAGTGAATGACACCTCTTTCTCAGGCAGGTTATTTTCCATCCTTCTCCCTGCATTTACAATCTCTGACCTATTCTTCATAGTTACGAACTTCATCCCAATCAACTCCCACACTTCTTCCTCTCCACTCAGCATTTACACCTTGCTGAGACATGCAGGTGCTTTCCCTGTCTCCCTGATGTACGCATAAATCACACACAGCACTCTTAATCTTTCCTTTTAGATCAGCTCTTCCAATCCTGATTCATGTTTTTTCACACATTTATCTAAAGAAATCTCCTGTGAAACCTTATGACAAAGTGACATATCAGTCCATGCATTATTTTACTTGCAGATAGCACCTAAGGGAAAAATGATGACCAAGACAAACGTGTTTACCGCCCCAAAAGCCTCAAAAAGTTCTTTGAAGGTGTGTAACTGCTCACTCCATTGTCACATTCCACCTTTTGCATTCAGATTTGGCTTTCCCAATACTTGTCTCCACAAAGAGCATATTTTGTTATGTCCCATTTCTCTAGCACGTGTTCTCATCGCTTTTGCAGGTAAAGGAGGAGTAACCAGCAGGGCTTTTTGTGTACCGTTAGGATGGAGAAAATCAGGACATGCTTCCCACATCTAATTACAACAGCTCCTGGCTGAAACCAAGTGCATTCATTGAAAGACTGTAAGTGACAGCACATTCATCCGGGTCCTCAGTATCCTTGCCCCATCATTACTTGCTCTTTTTGTTACGAATTTACATTCCACTTCCATTCAACTTTGCAAATCTCCACTTCCTGTCATTAGCTCCTTTATGAACTCACAATGAGGAATCATGCTGCTGAGCATAATAGCTGCAACCAAGCCACAGCAAAATAACCCCATCAGTGGCATTTTATATACTATCTAAGCAGTTGTAGTGCCAGTGTCTCCCTAGATTTGTGGGACTTCACTGTCACTTGAGGGGGAAAAAAGAGAAAGAGAAAAGAACAACCCTGAAATGGTTCTAAATTGCTCAGCTGAATTCATGAAAGGCAGAAAGTAAAAATAGCCTTCATTAAAAAGATCTCTTTGAGCATTTTCTTCTGCTTGACAATACA
This sequence comes from Ara ararauna, assembly GCA_028858755.1. Taxonomy (NCBI): domain Eukaryota; kingdom Metazoa; phylum Chordata; class Aves; order Psittaciformes; family Psittacidae; genus Ara; species Ara ararauna. The sequence continues at coordinate 162,768,321 of CM054376.1, forward strand.
AAATACACTGCCTTAGGCTGTATCCTGCATACTGTGGTTTGGGAGGAATCCTTATCAGTTAGCTATGTCTGGTGATTGAGACACAGGATCCAGTGAACTATGGCAGTGGCAATTCAGCTATTCCTGGGGTTAATTTTGATCCATTCTGGCTATTGGAAATATGTTACATCCCTTCTGAACTTAGAATCATAGAATAGTTCGGGTTGGAAAGGACCTTAACATCATCCAGTTCCAACCCCCCTGCCAGGGGCAGGAACACCTCACACTAAACCATGCCGCCCAAGGGTATGTCCAACCTGGCCTTGAACACTGCCAGCCATGGAGCATTCACAACTTCCCTGGGCAACCCATTCCAGTGCCTCACCACCCTCACAGTAAAGAACTTCTTCCTCATATCCAATCTAAACTTCCCCTGTTTAAGTTTGAACCCGTTACCCCTTGTCCTCTCACTACAGTCCCTCATGAAGAGTCCCTCCCCAGCACCCCTATAGCCCCCCTTCAGATACTGGAAGGCTGCTATGAGGTCTCCACACAGCCTTCTCTTCTCCAGGCTCAACAGCCCCAACTTTCTCATCCTATCTTCATAGGGGAGGTGCTCCAGTCCCTGATCATCCTCGTGGCCTCCTCTGGACTTGTTCCAACAGTTCCATGTCCTTTTGATGCTGAGGACATCAGAACTGCACACAATACTCCAAGTGAGGTCTCAATTCAGGAAAGCTCTTCGCAAGCTTCCCTGACCGAGCATTTCTTAGGCTGTCATAAAAGGATAGAAAGTCATAAAAGGATACAAATACTTATCCAAAGTCCAAACAGGTGTTTGAAGCAGAATACAAGGCTGAAGCTGGTGGAAAAGCTCATAGGTGGGGTAGACCACTGTTTTTTGGGTAAAGCATGATCAGAACAATGGAGTCCTGCATCCAGCTCTGAGGCAACAACACAAGAGGGATGTGGAGCTGTTGAAGTGAGTGAAAAGGAGGCCACGGAGATGCTGCGAGGGCTGGAGCAGCTCTGCTCTGGAGCCAGGTTGAGAGAGCTGGGCTGGGGCAGCCTGGAGAAGAGAAGGCTCCTGAAGGGGAGACCTTAGAGCAGCTCCAGTGCCTAAAGGGGCTGCAGGAAACCTGGAGAGGGGCTTTGGACAAGGGATGGAGGGACAGGACAGGGGAATGGCTTTAAGCTGCCAGAGGGGAGACTGAGATGAGCTCTTAGGCAGAAGCTGTTCCCTGTGAGGGTGCTGAGGCGCTGGCCCAGGGTGCCCAGAGAAGCTGTGGCTGCCCCATCCCTGGCAGTGTTGAAGGCCAGGTTGGACACAGGGGCTTGGAGCAAGCTGCTCTAGTGGAAGGTGTCCCTGTCCGTGGCAGGGGTTGGAACTGGAGGAGCTTTAGGGTCCTTTCCAATCCAAATCATTCTATGATTCTATGATTCTTTAAAGTAAAACACGTTATTGACTTCCACAGCAACCACAGAACACTTTGCTTAACTCTACCCACCGACAAACACTCAGATACAATCATCCGCTCCTGTGGAGCAGAAGACATTTCATAGATATGCTTTCTTCCCTTCAACCAAAGCACTCCTGTTAACTTAAGACTACCAAACCCCCTTGGCAACTGCATAAATCACTTGGAAATGTAAGAAACGAAACGTGATGAATTTCTACCTTCGTTAACACGGCCTCCCAATACAAAGTGCCACAGAAAAGGCACTTTTTATGGAAAACGCCATTTGGGAGCTGTTAAATGAGGAGTCACTACCACACTGCTGCCCACAACCACAATTACCAATTCATTCTGATCACAGGGACAACTCTTCTGCCTTCCCACATGTAAAGCAAAACAGTTTTGGCACTGCTTTGGACGGATAGCCTGCGTATGAATAATGCAGTGCTTTCAGGAAGGCTGGGAAAAATCTATATCAAAACCATGGCGTATTTCCTAGTTTTGTTCCTGACAGGAATACAAATAAGGTCTTCTAGGGAAGCTATACTCTTTAAATGCTGTTGGGATCAATGAGATTCTGCCCCTTAGTCTAAAACAACAGAAGTTGGTATCAAAAGGGCAGTAAATGTATTTGTTTTCTTTAATACATATCCTTGACTGCAGAAACCCCAATTTACAAACTGAAACCTGCAATAGAGACAACCTTCAGCAAGCAACTCCCTTTTAGAAGATACCTATAAAGAGTTCTAGCGGATTCCTCTCATTTCAATTTAAACCTGCTGTTAGCAAACATCTCCCTCAAGCTGGTTTTTGCTGGTGTTCTGATGCCTGCTTGAGAGAATATTCACTACAGGCCTTTGTCTCTATTGAATTTGCAAGGCTACACCTAACAGAAGGACATAAAACCCCCAAATCAACTGAATATCCAATCTTAGCTCTGCTTTTTTGAATACCTGCCTTAAAACAGCACCTTCAAACCTCTCATTCCCATAGTTTCTCAGCCAATGCTTGTCACGTTTGTGTCCGTATGTGTGTACCTAACACAGAGCCAGCACATACGCAGAGATGTGCAGCCACCTTCTGTATTTGATTGATGAGGTTTTGATATTACCACGGGTACCCTTGGCTTGAATTACCATGACTTTGAGAATGCCAATCTCATCCTACCTTAGGCAGGAAGTTTGCTTTGGATTTTGCCAAAGTGTCCGGGAAAACAAAAGATGCTGCAACTCTTGGTGAGCACCCGAAGATGGAAATTTCCAGCCCCAGAGATGATATATTTGATAAAGTGAGAAAACCTCATTACCAAGGGGTTCATATCAGTGTTTTACAGGCCTGTACCAAAAGACAATGCTCTTCTCTCCAGCGATTAATTCAGCTGTGCATATACCCAGTCTTAAGATGGAGATTAATGCTGCAGATCAACTGCACTGCAAATAAAGCAGATTCAAGTGCCTTTCTCCACTCTCCAGCTATTTCTCTGTGGGAGCTCACTCTTCCTCACGCTGATACTGACGCTGCTGCCACATTGCTTCATTGCCCTTTAGTTTCAGTCCCCATGGGATTCGCGTGCACTGCAATTGGGTTCTTTGTTAAATCTCTGCTTTGTCAAAGCAGGCTGACTGCTCTAGCTTAATCCTCGGATTAACAGAGCATCTCATTTTGTTTCCCTTTGTTAAACCATCCTAATTTCTCTGGTTTTTTAACTTTCTAAGCATAGTGACCAGCAATACTTCAGCTTTAGATCCACCCTGTTCTCGTGGATACTGTACAGGACGCGTAGCACATCCTTGACATGGTACCAGCAGGTATGGGAAACTGGTGTCCTGGCTCCCCAAAGAAGTTTCCTGCAGGCAGATCACCTTCCCTCTCGTCTCCTCCAGCAACCAAGAGCAGTGGTGATACTAACAGCAAGGAGCTGCTAATACAATCAAACAACCCACTGAGCAAAACTGCCTGGGAATACAATCATAGAATCATAGAACCAACTGGGCTGGAAAAGGCCTTTAAGATCATCGAGTCCAACTGCTCCCCCAGGACTGCCAAGTTCCCCACTAACCCATGTCACTAAGGGCCTCAATAGAGGGACTGATGACAGTATACAAGGCTTTCCCTCATCCGTATTTCAGCACACGTGAGAGGACAGGAAACCTGTTTGAGGGGGAAGAAAGGCCAGTGAAGAGCATGTGTGATAAATCAAGATGACCACTGCTGTGTTTAAGGCACTCTGACCGTGCCTGAGCAGGGCTGAAAAGGAGCCAAGCGCCCCCATCAATACTGCAGAATGAGGAAGGAGGTGCCTGATGTACCTTGGCAGCAGTTTTATGCTCGCTTACTGCTCCTCTCCCTTTTCTCTGCCAAGAAATTAGTGTCACTTATTCCTTCATCAAACAACACTGAGGAAAAGGAGACCTTGGAGCAGCCTTCCAATACCTAACAGGGGCCTATGAGAAAGCTGGTGAGGGGCTTTGGACATGGGCTTGTAGGGACAGGCCAAGGGGAATGGCTTTAAGCTGCCAGAGGGGAGACTGAGATGAGCTCTTAGGCAGAAGCTGTTCCCTGTGAAGGTGCTGAGGCACTGGCACAGGGTGCCCAGAGAAGCTGTGGGGCTGCCCCATCCCTGGCAGTGTTCAAGGCCACGTTGGACACAGGGGCTTGGAGCAAGCTGCTCTAGTGGAAGGTGTCCCTGCCCGTGGCAGGTGGTTGGAACTGGATGAGCTTTAAGGTTCCTTCCAAACCAAACCATTCCATGATTCTATGATGATTCTATGAAAATGCTTGCTGGGAGGGAGCATGGAGCTGGAGGAGGAAGGGGAGACACCAGGAAAGCCCCTTGGGAGCCCCCTGGAACGCACTGACCTAATGAGGACCTACCGTCCTTTCTCACACCCTCTCAACCACAGACATCAGAGGGACGATTTCCACCGATGCTTGCAGATGAGAAGCAACAAGATGAATTTAAACTGCAGCTAAAAGCAGTGGGCAGAGCTGTGGCTGCAGACGAAATACCCTAAACGTATCTATTAAAGTGCGAACAATGACACAAATCCTCTAGGATGAGCTGGCAAAACCAGGATTACAGCTTTGTCACGGTATTATAACAAATCCACATCAAACTGAACATCCATGACAATGTCGGTGAAAACAATTACTGGGTTAAAAGCCGGCTGTACAACAACTCAATATAAAGCACTTAGAATATATATAGTTATTATATATACAGTCTTAAAACATGATACACATTATAATGGAAATCATATTATGACAGTATTTGCATCAGTCTCACTGCAGCTTTGCAGCTTCTTTTGGATCAGTAGGTTTTTCTCTGTATTTATGTCATAAAGTTTTATAACCCATTTGCTTTCTATTCCTACACTTGAGCCATAGAGGCAGCCTGGAGACCTTGCTAAAGAGCTGTATACAGAAACTACCCAGGCAGACAGTTCTGCCCTTGATTGATTCAAAGAAGTTCCCCTTATGCTCTTATTTATAAAGAAAGAGAGAAAAGGTGATTTCTGGCTTCACCTTGCCCCAGCGTTTGTTCAACCATCAGAAAGAAATCATGCAAGCACCAAAACAAACCACCCACGTGGCCTATTTGCTGCAAAGGGAAGCCCTCTGAAACGATTTGCTGCCACAAGAACAACAAACCCCTTCCCAGCCGCCTTCCTGCTGAAGATGCCATTTCACCTGGTTCAAAGATTCAGCACCTGAAGGTGTTGTAAATATTCAGCACACCCAAACAGCATTTGTAGCCCTGATGAAAAGCTGCTGCAAAAGGATCCTCAATGGACATAAACTCACTCTGACAACCTAAAGGATTCGGTTTTAAAGGACTGCAGAGCCAGCTCATCCTAAAAACCAGCTCTGAGGTTCATTGAGCCTCCACAACAACTTCTGCATCTCTGTTAGGGACCGCCAGGATCAGTGCTCCAAATCTCGGCTGTGAGGTCGCAGCACTGGCAAGCAGCAGCCATCACTAATTGACAATTCGAAGCTGTAACATCACAAACCATCTTCTCACTTCAATTTATTTGAATATTCTGGTCTTGTTAAGTTTATATCATGCGATTTATCACAGCAGACAAGGAAGGGACTTGGAGTACATTGGGTAGCTCTAATGATGTGATTTAATGATACACAATCTTGTTAAAGCAGAGGCTGTTATTAAAGCTTTGCGGAGGAGCTGAATCTTTTCCTTCTTCCTCCTCCTTCCCTGCTATGCAGTTTAGGGGCACGGATTATCCCCCAAAATTGTATTGGAAGAGCTGGGCATTGCTGCTCTCATTTCAATGAACAATGCAATCTGGAGGATTAATGAATCTGAAGCTGGGAGATTCTTCTTAGATTCAGGTTCAGAACAGAATCATCAGGATCCGAAAGGAATCCTCAAAAAAACCCAGCCCACGTCCTCCAAAATCCTTTTGCCATCACAAGGCAAAGCAAAGGCAGAAGGAAACCTCTCGAATACAGAAGTGCCCTGTGAAGATCCAGTTGCTCACTCAATTTTACACCTCCCAGATGAGACTCTTGATAGAGAGAGGGTTTAGTATTAGCTGTGCTCATGGTGAGGCAAATTTTCCTGTAGCATCCAGAGAAGGGATCTAGAAACCCATTTCATATAAAAGAGCAGACTGTCATCAAATGGAAATGACTCACACCTCAGATTCAGAGTCCCAGTACAGGGAAAAGTTGTCTACAGTCTGCTACCAATCTTATAAAATTATCCTTTCACCCTTTCAAAGTACTGGGAATATAACAAATACAACCTGAGAAATTGGACAGAGGGATCTTTTATTCTTCAGAGAGAAAGAAACAAGGAAAGAGAGACAGAAAGGGAGACAACTGAGAATGGGAGGGAGACCTAAGAGGTAAAGAAAGGAGCAGCAACAACTAAACTAAGAGAAGGGAAGCGATCCTAATAAGCAGTTGGGATGGTGCAACTGTTTTGACCAGTTCCATTTGGGATGATTTGGTGAAGGATCTGCTGTTGCTAGGTATTCTTTCATACTGCTTGAATATACCCCATCCTGTTGGTGCAGAGCAAGTGAGGATGAGCATCCTCATGTGAACAGGAGATGCAGAGAAGGAAGCAGCAGGCAGCTGGAGCAGCCTGCGGTCAAATTATAGAATCATAGAATCACCACAGAATGGTTTGGGTTGAAAGGACCTCAAAGCTCCCCCAGCTCCAACCCCTGCCATGGGCAGGGACACCTTCCACTAGAGCAGCTTGCTCCAAGCCCCTGTGTCCAACCTGGCCTTGAGCACTGCCAGGGATGGGGCAGCCACAGCTTCTCTGGGCACCCTGTGCCAGCGCCTCAGCACCCTCACAGGGAACAGCTTCTGCCTAAGAGCTCATCTCAGTCTCCCCTCTGGCAGCTTAAAGCCATTCCCCTTGGCCTGTCCCTATAGGCCCTTGTAGAAAGTCTGCATTGTGGTGTGATCTTCAGACCAACGTGGGCTGCCCATGAATTACCAGCACACATTCCTCAGCCCCCCAAAGACGTAGTTCCCTCTGTCCACAGCTCCCTTGCCCCTTGCTGCAGAGCTGCACTGAAACCCAAGAATTTCTGCTGTAACTCAAGTGTGACCAGATCTGAAGTTCTTTTTACATTGCTTTTCCTTATCAAAGGCAAACCTGAAAATGATGCATCTTTGGGATTTATCACCAACACATCTGATTCAGTAATGAACTGAAGGCTAACCTTTATACGTGATAAGGGCAGCGCATTTCACACTCACCCCAGTGCCAAATAGCCTTCAGAACTTTAATTATACGTATAGAGGCATGACTTTTCTTTCCTTTCTCCCTTTGCCAAGTTCTGAGCTAGTAGAATATGCTCAATCAGATCCCTTTATCAGGCCAACCCCACCAGAATATTAATAGGGAGATTCTGCTAGTATCTTACCCTGCCTTTTGACATCTATTCGCAAGACGTAGTGATGGGTTAAGACAACAAAATCAATCACTGTCAACACGGATATGCATGAGGCTGGGGTTTTCTGCAGAGACATCACATTTGGATTCCTCTTCGTAATTAAACAAATGAGTTAGAGGAAACCTAAGGAGGGGGAAAGAAGGAAAACTGTGCTCTGAGATCTCTTCCTGACGCAGTAAAAACACTGGTGGTAAACTTTCAGGACATGTTTAATTTAGCAACGTTCATAAGGGGATAGTGCTGAGTAGTTCAAGTATTGCTGTCAGTCTTGTTTTATGTCCAAAAAGAACATGCTCCCATGTTTCATCAAGCTTAAACTTTCCTTTCCAGGAAAGGATGCTTAGTCCTGTCCCTGCTAGCTGAGGAGGGGAGGGATCCATTAAAACAGATGAGTATCTGTATATCACGGATTTAAGTATCTTGGTTGGTTAAAGTGCTAACGAAATTTACTTTCCCAGGCTCTCCCATCACAGCCATGACTCAAATAACCAAGCTATCCACTTCTCTTTGGCTCCACTGCAGCGTTCAGGCAGAGATGGTCGTGGCAGAATTGTTCCCAATTCATCAGCAGTGCCAAGAGGAAGAGAAAGAAGCAACAGCAGCAAAGAAATCATGTTCCTTTGTATTAGGGGATAGTCTGAAGAAAAAAAGCCTCTTTAAATGGAAGGAAGATGACAAAGAATTGGACAAGCAATTAATTTTATTTTGCAGCTTTCAGGAGAGATCTATTCAAGCATGTACAGATTCCTGAGGAAGTTTCTAAGCCATGGTGCTTACCATCTATGGCTAAAACTGGCCCAGACCAATTACTATCACTTAAAGGAATGCTACAGGAGCATTCACACAGCAGTCTGAGTCAGAGAGGCTTAATACATGACGCTCTGTGCAAATGGACACTGAGAAAAGAACTTTGTCCTCATGTCCAGGCTAAAAACCAGACATGGCAGAGGGGCTTTTCCCTGTAAATTATAGATTTCACATTCTAACACCTCTCATAGAATTTCACAAAATCCCTCAATTAATGGATAGTAAAATGACAATATTGGAATAAAATGCCTATTAGGATCAAAACGTTGGCACTGCTATAGCATCAGATGGAGCTTGGCCATCGGATTTAACCTGGCCAGGAATTTGCACTATGCTCAGTCTGCAGTACCCAGCTTTGAATCCATGGGAGCTCTGGTGTCCCATGTTGATGGCTCAGGAACCACAGCAAGAGCCAAGAGGGCATCCCAACTGTGCCGAGAAACATCCCTTTCTCTGCCAAGAAACAAGGGATAAATGTGAAGGCAAGGATGGAGGCTAGGACTGGATCAATGTATCTCAAACCACTTAGGGACCGACTATACAAAGACCTCACAGGCTCTGCATCCTCACTCTTTCAGTATCACTGAATATTGTTTGAAACACTGGCAAAGCTGATGATCCCCACTGCAGCATGAGCAAACATTTCTGTGACTAGACATATTTTATCCTCTTCCTCGACCCCCTCTCTAGACTGCAACATCTTCACGTTATTGTGCTTGCCTTGAGTAAATGAGTAAAATCACAATCTGGGCAAATTAGACTTGTTATTTTCAACAGCTTCACTTACTCCTCCAGTTTTATAGCCAAATGTCAATCAAGGAAGCGATGAATAGTGATGGGGATGCATAGGCAAGCTTTTTGACTCACTGGAATGACAAGGAGAATGCGTCAAAGATTCAGACACTGAGCCATCTACAGTGCGCAGGGAAAGGCCATCTGCCTACTTACAGGCTTTCACTTGCCTCAAAGGGTAGAAACAATCTGGTGTGGACACAGAAAGTTGTTTCTGAAAGATTCTCATCTGCAGGTACCAATATATTTCATTTGACTCTCCTTACATAGCTCCTGGGGTTGGAATGGAGGAGAAACATCACCAGTCATGGTTCAAACGGAAGACAGTGATGCCAGTTTCCTGCCCAGTACAATCAGCTGGCTCCTCTATAAGGTTGCAAACTGCAGTTCTCTTCATTGCAGGGGCAATCCAAGTAGCACCATCAACCAGGAAAAGTATTTGACTGAATCAGAAATCACCCTTTCTTTCTCTCTCCAATCCCAGCCAATGTCCTGACTTGGTTTACAAGCATAATTCTTCATATAGCCTTGCCTGAACAATAGAGAGCAGACATGAGCAATAAGTGGAGGAAAGCAGCAAGCTGGCACTGCCACTGATGCTCCTCTTTGAACTATGGCCTCCCTCCCTTCTGGGCTTTTTGTAAGTGAGAAGAAGCTCTCCTTTGTTCTTTCTCTTGAAGGATAACAGGCAGTTCCAGTACTTAAAGGGGCCAACAAGAAAGCTGGAGAGGGGCTTTGGGCAAGGGCCTGTAGGGGTAGGACAAGGTGGAATGGACAAGGCCTCTTCTAACCCAAACCATTCTATGATTCTATAATTCTATAAAGAACTTCAGGATTGCTTATCTACCAATACGACTGATAAGCAAAGTCCAGAAACATCCCCCAAATAGGTTATTTCCTAAGTGATTTGTCGATACCATCAACTGAACCAAATCCAGGCAACATACAGGGAGTTCTCAGTTCAGCAAAGCTGGTGCCTTGTGATAGGCTAAGAGGAAACAGCCCCAAGCTGCACCACAGGAGGTTTAGACTGGAGATGAGGAACAATTTCTTCCCCAAAGGGTGCTCAGGCACTGGAAAAGGCAGCCCAGGGCAGTGCTGGAGTCACCTTCCCTGGAGGTATCTAAGAGTAATGTAAATGTGGCACTCGGGGACATGGTTTAATGGTGGACTTGGCAGTGCTGGGTTAGCAGTTGGACTCAATGATCTTAAGGGTCTTTTCCAACCTAAATGATCCTATGATCTATGTTTCTGTGATTTTTCCAACACCTGGGCACACAACAGCTATACAAACACCACCACTATTTCATTTCCAGCAGGTTTTACCCTCGTTGATACTCTCCTTGATATCCATTTCCAACTTGATTAATCATTTTACCTTATAAAGTCTTCCTCCTCCTCTCTCTTGGGTCTCAGTTGCTTGGGCTGAGCCATGTTGCTCCAGTTGGGCAGAGATTTCAGGAGCCTGCTGATATCATCATCTTTAGCCCAGGACGCGCTGATCACCAGCTTTTCATCTGACTGCACGATACTCCTATGGGGGAAAGCAGCAACAATCACATCAGTGAGGAGCAAGTTGTACTTTTCATGCCATTCTGCACATATCCATTAAATTCCCTGTCACATGCAAGTGTGCATTAAGCAGTACAGAATGTGTCCAAAGAGGAATTCAACAAAGAGCTCATCTGGAGGGCATGGCAATGCAGGTGGGCAGGATATAAAAACATCTCCAACTCACAACTCCTGATGCATGTCGATAGAGTCGTTCTCTCCACCCTTGAAATCATTCAGCTTACAATCATTTACACAACTGGAGGAGGTCATTCTGTACTACAAGAGAGAGAAGGTAGTTCCTCCATGGCTCATTTGTTGCCTGCAATCTCAGTCTAGCTCACCAGCCGCTGCTGATGGTGTTGTGACTGCGATGTGGAAACCTGCCCAGGAAGACCTGGGTGGAAGCCACCAGCTCACCACGCACCAGCTGGGCCAGCCTGGGGATCAGGTCTGAAGCACTGAAAGGAAATGAAGGGTCCAGGATCTTCTCTCTGTCTACTAATAGAGATTTCAGCTAAATCCTATGTATGTGTGAAACGGAATCAAAGATCACAGCATATTCCAATGATTAATTTCCCTGTTTAATATTTCTGGCAGTGTAACTAAGCTGAATTCCTCACTGGCAATTGCAGGAGACAAATGGAATGCTCTGTTTGGAAGAGTCAATTAGCTGCCTATTTTTGGACTGCTCATGAACAACCATCAGCATACTCCTTGTCAATGTTTGCTACTTCAAGGGCACACTGTGACTACAGAGAGGGAAGGCCTTTCCCATTCTCGGGTTGTTCAGTACACAGGAGGACCTGGGAGGTGTTTTTCTATGTCTTGGAAGAGACAAGCAGGAGTTAGAGATGTTGGAATTTCCTTCTAGACCCTCTCACTGGTTTCCTTCTCTGGTGAGCATCTGGAAGGCTCTTCTAGGAGGTCCTTGCATGGTGACCAGCTGGACTGCTTCTCCAGCCCAAGAAGAAACACATCATCTGTCCACATCACTCAAAGCAAAAGCGTGGTGGTGACCTCTCCAATGGGCAGCAGTAGGATTTTTTCCTGCCCTCTGTAATGGGAACATGGCAAACCCACCCAACAAGCAGCAGTGTGTCTGAAAGACCAGGTCTCAGAGGTTCTGTTCCTATGGAGAGGCTTAGCTGCAGGTTAACAACAGAATCAAGATCTCACTTGTGCAATAAGAGTCATATCACCTTCTACTATGAAAAACTACAGAAGAGGCTCTGGGACCTGTGTTTGCCTTCAATCGCCCAGGACCCCTTGCTCACAAAGCTGCAAGAAACCTCGAAAGCATGCATGTTTGCTGTGTTCTACCATGCAAAGGGTTGGGGAAGTGTAAATGCCAGACAGATCTTTCTCTCTTACTGTCCCCCAGAATAAACAGCTTCTCCACCATGGACAGAAACTTTGTGCATCAAAAAGATGTAGAGATTCAACACTGGGTCTGTCAGCTGCTGGGTGCTGTGGCATGGATGTATCTGTGCTGGCTTAGCCCACATCAGCTCAATGTGGACCTTGCAGAGCCATTTACACTTCTAGATCCAGGTTAGGCCATTGCACGGGGCAAACAGTGCTCAGAGCTGTCCCTAGCATTCAGGTGGTGATTTTGGGAAGGGTCATGCAAGATCATAATGAAGACCCTGCACATTTCAAAGGGGTTTAGGTGGATTCTATGATTCTATTACCAGTCTCATTTTCCATGTCCTCAAAGGCATGTTTTGGTCAATAAATAGAAATAAAAGTAACAACACACTGAGTATGTGTGTTTTGAAAAGGAAAACAGGCAAAGAGGCACTGAGATAGGAGCCAACACTAATCTATCTTGCAACAGAGCAGGTAAGTTCTTTTTCCCACCAGCACGGAGCAACCTGTCATTCCTTTCACTGACTACCCCGAAAACAACCTCTGCTCTGTAAATACACAGGATTTGTGAAAATGAATTTGTCACATGCACTTACATAGAAATTTCCTTTCTCTTTCAGCTTCATCTTCAATCTGCCATAGACAAAGGAAGGAATTTTGTTTCCAGCCACAGAAGACCTCAGCGTCAATATCACAATGTGGCTTTCTGCTGCTGTTAGGAACTTGGTGTTGTTCCACTTAGGGAAAAAGGCGCCTTTTTTATACTCTGGGTGAAAACCGGAGGGAAAAAACCCAAAAGCTCCACCAGAACCTCTGACATGTGAGATGGAAAAAGTGCATTTGATGCTCTCTGGCCATTCCTCTGCCAAGGCAAAACGACTGTTCCACTGGAAGCATTAGCCAGCGCTTTGTCCTCTCCAGATTTAAATGACTAAAGGAACAGTCTCCTTCCCTCGGGAGTTTATTTCACAGCTGAACAAATCTAACTCTTGGCTTTATAGAAAATATAAAAGTCATGATACTGTGCTTGCGTTTTATTTTACTCTGTTTCATCCCATTACTCCCTGTTATTTTTTTTCCCTTACAGCAGCCTCAGCTCTCACCACTTCCACTATTTACTCTCTTCAATTATTAACAGCCTTATCATAGCCCTTCAGATGCCTATGAATGCAAGTCCTCTTTGGGAGTCTTCTGATGGAGTTATACAGAGGACAGAGCTACCTCTGTGGTTTATGATCCTTATTATCTGCTGTCCTCATGAATCCTGTTGCTTTTTGCAGTGGCTATTGCAGGGAGGAGAAGGAGGATGATATTTGGCTGTTATAGCAAGCTGTTAACTGAGCGCGTGATCCTTGCTTTCCTAGGGTCTGTGTTTTCCAAGAGCCTAACCCACACAATTCCTGCTTTTCTCACCTTTTGGTGATGTGCTACTCATGGGTCCATGAGCCACTGGGGCCCTAAGCCAAATTCTCCATTGAAATCGACAGGGAGCTTCAAAGTAATCAATGCTGGGACACTGCCACCACTACATGGGTCCTTTGGAATTACATCGCCATTCTTTCCCATGATTGCAACACCCCCTAATCTTTATTGATAGGTTGGTTTTACTCCAACCACCCCCCTCATGTTAAATAGGGTGGGATACACCCTGATCCCTGTTAGATACTCAGCTTTCCCCATAACCTACACACTCCTTTCCCTCCACCTTTTCTTTCTAGCATCTCAGCCAGTTTTCAACCTCCGTAACTTCTATCAATGTCACTCTAATTCAGGGCCTCGAGTAAATTATCACAAGTCAGGATGACATGTTTTAGTACAGCTCAAAATGCTTCCTTTCAAACACTCCCCCTTCTCCTAAACGCCTATGTAATTATTCCTGCTGCTGTAATAGGCTGTGGTGGGCTGACCTTGGTTGGATGCCAGGTGCCTACTGAGCCACTATATCCCTCCTCTACTCAGCAGGATGGTAGGGGGACAAAACAAGGTGGAAAAAACCTTGTGGATGAAGATAAAGGCAGTTTAATAAAGCAAAAGCAAAGGCCATGTGCAAAGCGAAGGGAAACAAAAGATTTATTCTCTACTTCCCATCAGCAGGCTACGTCTATACATCCCAAGAAGTAGGGCTTGAGTATGCGCAGCGGTTGCTCCAAGACAAACGTTGCCATAACAAATGATTCTCCTTTCTCGTAGCTTTTATTGCTGACAGACATCTTACGCTCTGGATATCCCTCAGGTCAGTTGGGATCAGCTGTCCTGGCTGTGTCCCCTCCCAAGATCCTGCCCACCCTCAGCCTAATGGTGAGGGGGAAATGGTGGAGAGATGGACTTGATGCTGATGAGCATGGCTCAGCAGCACCCAAAGCACTGGTGCGTTACCAACACCTTTCCAGCTACCAACACAAAGCACAGCACTCTGAGGGCTGCTCTGGGGAGAATTAACTCCATCTCAGCCTGACCCAATCCATATTTGCCATGACCAGTTCCATAATGAACTAATTAATTCACAGCTCAATGGGCCGAGGAAAATCCCATCTGTCGGTACCCAGCTTCCGGGAGTGGGTAGGGAAGAGGTGTCACATAGATGATGGCACATGATGAGTGAGGAGGGTTCACCCCTCCACAGCTCAGTGGGTTTTATCCAGGAAACATCTGCTGATGGTGATGATCCCAGCTTTGCACCACTTTCACCCTGAGCTGGGAGCAAAGTGATGGGAACATCCCTGGACACAGCTGTGGGGGCCATGACTTTTCATTAGGAAAACAGCTGGGGGCCACAGGGAATAATTGGACTCTGTTGGCTTGTGCCAAGTCTATTTTTGAGTAAGTTGCTTCTCTTCCCAAGGCCAAGGTGGTGCTTCCATGGTGAGCTCTGCTTGCACTGCTAACAGGTTAAAACTGATGGGCTCACCATGTGCCAGGTACCTAAAGGCCTGAGGGAGAGACCCCTGCCCAGAAAGAGTCAAAAAGACAACTTAAACCCCCCAAAGTTGATGCAAGAAGGGGAAGATACCACTGAGAAGTAGTAAACTGAGCAGCAAGAGTGTTTCTTGATGACCCAAGGAATCCTGTTTGACTGCAGACTCCACACCTTGGATGAATTTTGCCTGGCTGGAAAGCAGGAACTGAGATACATTGGTTTTCTTCATCATTCTGAGATATATAGGCCCAGTTATAGCCCACCTTATCGCATTTAGTCAGTCAGATGAGGCAGGAGGCTGGTCACCATAAGCTGCCTTCCCAACCAAAGGAGAAAGCTCAGCATCTCCAGAGAGTCTGGCCACTTTTTAACGAAGGTGAACCACTCTTTGGAGCTGTCCATCTCTTTTACAGACTAAAGAGACTCACTTGGGTGAGTGGTGCCTTTACTCAGGCTCTTCAGATAGGCTGAACAACGTGTAAGAGGATGGTTGTTCAAAGGACAGAGGATGAAAATTGGTAAGAAGGAGGCGGACACACAGAACAGCTTAAAGTTGGACAACAAAGTAAGAACTGCAGCTTCAACATGGACATAACTGAACACGGGGCTTATCTGTGGAGAAAGACATGGAAAGAGATTCGTTTTAGCACTCAAGACAGCAAAGCTTGTCTGAATATCATAGTTCAACTCATGAGTAAGGCTGCTATTATAGGAACTTGCTGAAGCGGCAGCTAGATGTGGGCTGGACAAGACTGAAGAAAAGCACTGCCAACACAGCAGGAGGTTTTGTGGCTTTATCTCCCATCTTTACTTTCATTTTAATCCCCGACCCCTCCGGAACGTTACTCACATTCATAAACAGTTTGTGTCAAACTGAAACTGCACTGGGTACAAACATGCAATTTGCAGAAGACCTCTCACCTGCGTCAGATTGAACACGCTTCTGAAATCCATCATCAACTAAAACAAGAAAATCCGTAGCTGTTACTTATAAATGTCCAATCCATTCATAGCCAGGTTTTTCTTCTTTGCATTTACTGGAAAACGGGAGCCAAATGGAAATCAAACACGAAAACCCTCAGCTGTGCATGTCTTAGGGCTGACATCCTGACAGTGCTATCTGCTCTGCGAAGGACTCCAAAGAAAACAGCCTTGCTTTGAGGAGCCTGTATTTGAATACATTTCACCCACGTTTGCTCAATAAACACATGCACGTGGGGAATGTCCAAATGTCATGGGCAAATCCTGGATAAAGCAGCTCTCTGGCTTCCCAAATTCTATCTTGACACCTCAAGAACAGACACGCACTCCCTTCCTCCTATGGCTTCGCCTGCTCGTATTAGTTCACAGCTCTAAAGAGTTTATTCTGATTTGAAGTAGCTATAATCCTTTCCTCCCCTGATTTTCTCAACATGAGGATTTACCCATCTCAAACCTCCATAGGTCCAAACGGTAAGGCTGCATGGAGCCGTACTGATGTAAAATCCCTGCAGAGGGCATAATGTCCCCATGGACTGAACCACTCACCCCGGGAAAGCCGGGGAGCTGCTCCATTCCTCTGTATCATTTGAAATGAATATAGATTTCTATTTCAGTCAGTCATTTGCTAGCAGCAAAACTAGAATGTTTCCTGTTTTTCCCTCCTGCTTGCAATCAGGATATTGCCAAATTAGGGCTGTCCTAATTACTCCTCAAAGGAAGGAAGGAAGGACCTTTTAAGTTCAAGCCAAAGAAATCACATCTATTGTCTGGCTGCAGTCAGTGAAGTTTCATGTATAATCTGAGCATTTTGGATCATGGCACATGAGCAGCCACCAATTTACACCAGCGCTCAGATGAAGTTCAGAGCCACATGTGCTCACTGCTACTGCTGGTGTTAGTAATAATAATGAGCTTGTACACAGCCACTCACCAGATGAAGCTTTTCCTGAATGGAATCAGGCAATAGGAAATAATTTCTTAATACTCTTGGTCAGAAAACACAAGGGACTTTTTCAGCTTCCCCTGTTATCGACAGCCTCAATTAGCCATTAAAGGAGATTATATATAGCAGATATCCTAGCCCACACTGCTGCAGCATCTGTAGTGTCTCAACACAAGTATTTATCCCTGTGGCATGAGGCACACTCCTAGTCTCCCTCTCCAGGAAGGGCCACTCTAAAGATGGGCAACTGGCATGTGTACAGAAAAGTTACTTATTGATGGTTAGCCAGGAAATCTAGGATAAAGCAAGCACCCAAAATACTTACTTAAACCAAATAAGCCAGCATGATAACCCTGTGGCCAGTGCAACCACTCTGCATCTAGTTTCTATGGTTAGGGAAGCAGTTAGAGATGGATCACCCTAAAATGCTAATGAACAAAGCCTAAGATAAAGCATTTGATGACCCCTGAGTAAGTCTGCAGATAAGTTTTGGGAAAGATCCATCGAATCATGGAACAGTTTGGGCTGGAAGGGACCTTAAAGCTCAGCCAGTTCCAACCCTGCCACAGGCAGGGACACCTTCCACTAGAGCAGCTTGCTCCAAGCCCCTGTGTCCAACCTGGCCTTCAACACTGCCAGGGATGGGGCAGCCACAGCTTCTCTGGGCACCCTGTGCCAGCGCCTCAGCACCCTCACAGGGAACAGCTTCTGCCTAAGAGCTCATCTCAGTCTCCCCTCTGGCAGGTTAAAGCCATTCCCCTGTCCTGTCCCTACATCCCTTGTCCAAAGCCCCTCTCCAGGTTTCCTGCAGCCCCTTCAGGCACTGGAGCTGCTCTAAGGTCTCCCCTTCAGGAGCCTTCTCTTCTCCAGGCTGCCCCAGCCCAGCTCTCTCAGCCTGGCTCCAGAGCAGAGCTGCTCCAGCCCTCGCAGCATCTCCATGGCCTCCTCTGGCCTCTCTCCAACAGCTCCACGTCCCTCTTGTGCTGCTGCCCCAGAGCTGGATCAGGACTGCAGGGGGGGTCTCTCCAGAGCGCAGCAAAGGGTCAGGATCCCCTCCCTGAGCTGCTGCTCACGTTCTGGGGGTGCAGCCCAGCACATGGGGGGGTTCTGGGCTCAAGAAAACACTGGAGCTGGGTCATGGGGAGCTTTTTGTTTCACAAAGCCCCATGTGTATGTGTTTATGTTGTGTGTTGTTACTAATTCCTGCTTCACCGGGAGATCTGAATACCCAAATCTCTATTTAATTAAAACACAGTTGAATCTCTTGGCACCACTCAAATGGAAGGATCTGACTTGGTTTGCAACAATACAATAGCTACATACAGCTGTTTATTTTAAAGATGAAGCCTTATACTCTCCATCTCCAACCCGAGGTCACCTTTTGCTTAATTAAGAGAAAAGCTGTGTGGTTTCTAAGCTCTACCACTGTCATCCTCATTTAAATAACCTAAAGCACAGTGTGATGTGGATAAAATCACTGGGAAGCCAAGACTCTTATGCCAACGATCATTATTCCAGACCTTTTCCCCACCTAGAAGGAAATACCCTTGTCCATCCCATCAGAGATGATTTTTAGAAGTAACTCCTGCCTACTGATGGCAGAACAGCAAAAGCCCAAGTGCAGTATCTCCAGCATGCATTGGCTCCCAAGCCTGCCTGTACCTGTAGGCAAGGGTGCAGGTATCCTTGTACTCCTGGAGTTTCACACACACCATGTTGAGGAACTGATCCGAATAGGCGCTCAAGTCGTGCATCAGGTTCATCAGGTCCTGAACAGTCTTCTCCACAATTACAGCGCTCTAGAAAAGAGAGAAAAACTGGAGCATGAATGGCAGTTCAGAGTGGATCTTCATTTCAGCCTGCTCATGTTTTACTAATCAGCATCGCAGATGTAACTGTACAGCTGATGCTCCACGACGCTGAGCAGATGCTGGAGCAGTCCATGCCACCAAGCGACATAAAGCAAAGTGAATGAGGATAAAGAAGGAAAAACGCAAGGAACGAAGAGGGTGGCTGAGGGGTTTGAATGAAGTTTGGATTTCCGAGCCCGTTGCTGAGGACCAGCAGAGTTCACCAGCTCTTTCCTTCACTAGATGAAACCTCAGAATGCAAAAGTGTGAGTTTTAGAGGAGCCACGTACACAGCTTCACTGAGCTCGGCTTGGACTTGCAAACCCTGAGCACTTCATCCTCACCAGGAACTCCAGACTTACGGATTGCAGACCATCCTAAAGACCAGTGCTTTCACCAGTCACTCCTATTCGTGCTATCTGCATGTGGAGGGTGCAAGCTTTCTGCTGGTGGCAGAGGTTTAAGTAGCACCTTGCAATCCTTTTGTTACCCCAAGCAGTGTATTACAGTCATAGGAACAACAGGACAAATCCACAAACCAAGAGCGCTCCTCCATGTCCTATAGATGAGCAAGTTAGGGCAGTCTGCAGGAGGTACCACATATCTGATAACATCTGAGATTTAAGAGCTTTGGGGTTTCAGAGGCACCCCAAGGTGACTTGGCACAGTTTGCATTTATACCATTGCCTGCTCTATTGCATTTGGTTGCTACGAACAAGACAGAAGGAAGGTTCTGAAGGCTCCAGGTTGCTATAAGCTGAATTAATATTAGGCTTGGTAGAGTGAAAGGTTATTTGTGAGAAGGAGACTGGAGCATCTGGGAGCCCTAGTATGTCTGAGTAACTCTGGACTCAAATTATATGGTGGGGGCCCGGGGACTTTGGGAGAGCTGCATCAAGGCTGAATTTAGCCCCTTCTCTGTGTTAACCAGGATGTGAAGATGACTCAATGACTCAGTTGTTTGCAGAGCAAAATCTTATCAACCCCCAAATCATCATCTCTGCCGCATCCCCACAAGCCCAATTTCCTTCTCTCTATTGATTTCCAGATTCAAGCATGAAGCGTCACCCTGATCCATAATCCTGCTGTGCCAGAGCAACCCCTGAGTGACAGGAATTGATTCTGCTCCGCTACCTGGCCCTGATGTGGTGAAAAAGCATCTGCCAACCTCATCCTCATTCCAAGCACACAGGACTCCTCAGCACGTGGGGGTTTCAATGAAGGTTTAGTCACTGCCTGTGCTGTTCCTGATACATCCTTGGCTCACAACTGTACTTGGAGGAAAAACAAACCCCTTCGCTTTCACTGCTCATGTATTATATTAAGCTTGCTCTTCAATGACAGAATTAACTGATCTTTCATATTGTAATTAGAAAAAAACGGGATTATTTGGTTCAAATTAAACTAAAGACTGGTGTAGCTGCCTCTCAGATGATCCTGCTTATGCTGCTTCTCCTGCTACTACAAGTATCTGTGTTTTAATAAATACTCAATCCTGCCCTGGCTTGACATGCATGGAGGAGAACAACCAATCCTGAAGTCCTTGCAACCTGGAGTGACTGCAAGGAAATGAAGCAGAGAACTGCACAGTAATGCTGCAGCAGTCACTGGTGCTGTCTGCATCCTGGTGGGCTCCAAACTGCGAGCACAGCTCATCTGGGATTCAAACAGCACCCAGGCTCTTTGCTGTCCCTGGCTGGTGTAACAGGCTGAGCCCAGTGAGGGCAAAATCAGCACTCAAATCCTGCTAAAATGGGAGATCTGGCACCTTTGGGGTAAACTTCACATCATGTTGGGCTGATAAATGCAGTGTGAAAACTACCCAGTAACTGGGGGAAATCAGATCCATCAGATCCACTGGGCTAGAGGCAGGGCACAGTCATGAACCAGATGTGGTTCTGGGCAACCTGATCTAGTTGAAGACGTCCCTGCTCATCGGAGGGGGCTGGACTGGATGAGCTTTGAAGGTCCCTTCCAACCCAAACTATTCTATGGTTCACTGCATTTGGGCTGGTTAAGGAGCTGCTGTCCTTCAACCTTCAAGTATCAACGACCACAACAGTGCAAGAGGACTCAGCAAAAGTGCTTTGCTTAGCAACTAGATGGCTTAAAGGTGCTCTCATGGACAGTGTTTGTCAGCAGAGGAAAAGGTGACTTTCCAACCTGCTGATGTGAGATACGAGTTAACATTGATATATAGGGAATAAGAAACCGCATAAAGAAATCCTTCCTAACTCATGTAGTAACCTAGAAGACAAAGCCACCTTGCTCCTCTTTGCATGGATAATCATACTTTTTGTTTTCCACTGGTATTTCACTGGTGAGAGGGGGGTGGGATTTTCAGCAGACTCGTGCTATCGATTCTCTTGGCTTAGCAGAAGGATCTGTTCTCCAAAGCACCCTCATGTTATAGCGAACTTCATGGACTGGATGCACACAAAGATCAATCAAAGCTGGTCTTTGATTTCTAGACCAGCTTTCTATTTCTTTATGTAACTCAACCTTTGAGCAAACAACAACTTAAACTACCAAAGACTGTATGTTAGAAGAGAAGGTATTGCCGGTTTCTACGTAGATTCTCCCACTTACTTTCTCCTCTGTGCAACAACATTAAAATCACAGCTAAGCTCCTGCCAATATCTTCATTTCAGAATGAGGTCTTTTGATTTAAAGGAAACAGAAAGCTACTTGCATGATTGAAAAATATGAAAGAATGAAAAAAGGAGATTACCACATGAAAGCGAACAGCACCAGGTACGGAATGGCTATTTTTCTGTAACACTTTAACCTTTTCCAAAGCAATCCTGACACATCTGCATGTGTCTCTGGGGACACGATGTACTGGGATGCGTTAGGCCACGTTAATGCAGCTGGATTCGTTAGCTGGGCCAGCTCTGAAACTGTGTGAGAAAACGAAAGGCAGCACATGTATTATCAGAGAGGCACAATCCATCTGGATTCATTAACAGCAAATAGGGATGATCAAAGCATCATTTTATGGCAAGGCACTTCAATGGAGCCTTTTCAAACCCCCCCACGCTAACAAGGAAACTCATCCATGGAACAATATTCATCTCCTTGCACCTGAAAACGCTGCGTGGTGCTGAATCCTAACACCACACCAAGGGGGTCATTCATTACTCCTACAGCACATGGGGGTGAAGGCTTTAAAAGAGTCTTAAGGCTACTAAAAGTAAAAGGAAATTCCTTCTTATGACCTCCTGGCCATTAGCTACTGTTGAGGTAATGGGATAAACCAGAGCAGCACCACTTGGTATTACCATGGTGGGTTTTATCTTTCATGTGTTTTGCAAACATTCATCATTATCTCTTGATGTGGTCCTTACTCTTAAGTTGTGTTGGAGCTTCAGATAACATAAAGCAGCTGCAGTGCAGATGTAATTTATACACTGAGCACTGGGCTTTCAGCAGCCCCGAGTATGGAGGATAAACAGATCCAGAGGTATTATTTCAATAAGACCTTTGGGATTATTGTCTTGGGCAACCCCACTTACGTACTAAAACTAACTGAATTCCTCCACAGCAAGAGGGCACTCGATGTAAAAGGATGCACCTGGAGGTATGGCGTTAAGGGTCCCTTAAAATGCAGTTTCAGTACAACAGATCTGGTTGCCCAACGATTCCCTAACACGCAGAAGTTCAAAACAACAGGTCAAGCCTACACAAACCTCCAGGTTTTCAAGCTGTCATTTTGTTTTCTCTAACTTCTTGGCAAGAAGCACTTAGAGAAACAATCTCTACCCTAAAGCATGTATTTATCCGCAGAAATCACAGCTTCTCCCCATTCTGTTCACTCGCTTCATGTTCCTGGGGGAAGACGACAAAGATGGGGAGGTACCTGCGCAGGGATGTCTCCACCAGGTGACAGGCTCTTTAAAACACAGCAGATGGAAGAAGAGACCTTGGCACTGGAGTAGTTTGTCCATTATCATCATATTATTGCCTATCACTTAAAAATCTCCTGGAGATGCCTTGGCAGAGGAAGGCGCTGGATAAGTGCAGGATGTGGCTACCTCAAAGGGAAAAAAATATAAAGCCTGCTCTGATTTTTAAGCTGGGCTTTAGCTGACAGCCCACACTTCTAAACGTACCATATCAAACCTTTTCAAACCAAAACTGGGGCTGTTGAGCCCGGAGAAGAGAAGCTGTGTGGAGACCTCAGAGCAGCTTCCAGTGTCTGAAGGCGGCTACAAGGATGCTGGAGAGGGGCTCTGCATCAGGGACTGTAGTGACAGGACAGGGGGTGATGGGTTCAAACTGAAACAGGGGAAGTTCAGGTTGGAGATAAGGCAAAGTTCTTCCCTGTGAGGGTGCTGAGGTGCTGGCACAGGGTGCCCAGAGAAGCTGTGGCTGCCCCATCTCTGGCAGTGTTCAAGGCCAGGTTGGACACAGGGGCTTGGAGCAAGCTGCTGTAGTGGAAGGTGTCCCTGCCCGTGGCAGGGGTTGGGACTGGAGGAGCTTTAAGGTCCCTTCCAACCCAAACCATTCTATGATTCTATGAATTATGGCTTCAAAGCTGCCTTCCCAAATGTTAAATTGACAGCATCTGCCTTTCCAAAGCACGACTCATCCTCCTTTTCCAGCACTGAGAAGGTGTATTCAGCAGAGGGCTCCTCTGACCCATGCTGGGGCACTACTCTTCAGGCAAGAGCTGCAGATCAATAAATCACCACGTCAGAAGAGGAATCCTTCATCTGCCCAGCAGGAATGCATCATCCATACAGATTTGTTTCACTCGATGTAGCCTCACCTGTGTCATCATCCATTATGGTGACAAACTTCCCCACAAATCTGGTTCTTCCCATGGAAGTGTGGTGCAGAGCTGGAAGCTGCACTTGGAATCTGGGTGCTTGTGGTTTAGGAGATAGATAGTGTAATGTCTCCTTTCCTGCTGGGAAGGCTGGCGTTGCTTTCCTGTAGTACCTGTGTGTGTTAGGCTGATTCCTCACTTTGTGATGAGCTGCAGAAATGAACTTGTGAAGGTTTCTGGACAGGCTGGGATGGAAGCCATGAGGCTGATGGGCATGCGACGTAAGATGCCCTTGGATCCATCTGAATGCCAGCAAAGTGTGGTGATCTCCTGGCATCTTGCTGCTGGGCTGAAGCATCTCACAAAGCTGCAGCCCACGGTCCTGGAGGGATGCTCTGCTCTGCTTCAGGAGCCCCAGTGTAGTCCCTGGTGCCATCTCTTCCCAACGGCATGCACCAGGGAAAGCCTCACACGGTGAAAGTCCTCCTCTTTAACCAAGGCCCCAGGGAAAGTGCATCCAGCAAAGATCAATTTCAGCTTCTTTTCTCATATCAAAACCTCATGCTTCCTCATTCCCCTCTGGGCCCACTGTCCATACAGCAGTATTGGCCATTCCCATCCCACCTCTCCAAATATCTTTGCAGGTGTCTTCAAAACTGCTGCCTGCACCTTGCCCAATGCAAATGTTCAAATGACAGTGGAGGTTTAAGGCAAAATGCTCCCACCAGCCCCAGCAGGTCCATCTCAGCTGCTTCTAGTCTGGCAGCTGCATGTCCTGAAATAGGCCCAGAGGCTGCATAGTATTTCCTTTGGGAGTATAAAGGGGATGGAAACTTTGGAAGCCTCGCTTACCATCCCTGCACTTAAGTATCCTACCAGCATAAGGCCACTGGATGCAATCAAGTGTTTCCAGCACATGATGGGATTGTGGAGTGAGGACCGAGCTTGATGTGCTCTTAGGTATGGACCTGGCACACAGGATTCTGCATAAGGTGTGCTAATCCCCAAATCATAGAGTCATAGAATCATGGAATAGTTAGGGTTGTATATAAATAACACACAGGATCTGGGTTCAAGGTCCAGAAACTAGGGTTAATTTTATTATGACATTATCCTGTACTTAAAGGGGAGCTATAAAGAGGATGGTCTCTTTCCACAAGGAGCCACACGCATGGAGAAAACAAGGGGCAATGGGTACAAGTTGCACCAGGAAAGGTTTCATCTCCACTGAAGTAAGATATTTATAGTATAGCACAATCATTCACTGGAACAACCTCTCCAAGGTGGTAGAGTCCCTGCTGCTGAAGGGATTTAAGGTGCAACTGGAGAGGATGCTGGATAATCTCATGAAATGCTGGACCATATGATCTTCGGAGTTGAAACTGGAACACCTTTAAGCTCCTTTCTAACCCAAACCATTCTATGATCTTGTGATTGTCTGATTCTGTCTTTTCAGGTCCCTTCCAACCTGTTCTATTCTATGATTCATTAATATTATGATTAATTTTATTAGGACATTTACAGAGGCTAATGGGCTTTCAGCATCCACGGGAGCTTTGCCAAAATCACCCCAAAGGCAATCAGCTCTAACACGGGAACCCATCCTGCCCGTGCTGCCTCCCCATCCCATGCTCCCAGCTGCCATCCTGCCTCTCCCTGTGCTCTGACCTGTGATGCTTCACAGCATTAGGCTGCCAGTTGCAATCTGGTTATACTGCTGTCAATTAATAAGGGTTTGTTACCAGCAGACGGGTGAAAAGGAGCTCTGCAGCCTTCTCCCAGCATGTGCTTTGCTTCGCAGGTAGAGCTGCTTAAATACCTGGCCAGGCTCTTGTGAGCCCATAAATGCCAAGTGCTGTCAGTGCCTTAAGGGCAAAGAGATGGAGATAAAACCCCCCACAAATGCGTTTACTCCCGTTGCTCAAATTCCAGCAGTTAAACAATTATCTTGTGATGCCACTGAAATAACTGCTCTTTTGTCTCATTAGATGATATTAAAGAGCAGAATTGGAGATGGAAATGGTTCAAAACAAGAAAATCAGGAGCTGGGGCGACAGTTTTCACTGAATGCTGGGATAAACTGGCTGCTGAAGCCTATCTGATGCCTAGAAAATAGCCAACATAAGCCTTGTGGCTCAGAGAGTTGGCATAGGCTGGGCAGGAGACCTGGGTGCTCCATCATTGCCATAGGGAACCAACCTGTACCCCTTTTCCAGTAAATCGGTGTTGTGGTTACCCCCATTAAAATAGGAGGAAAAACCCAACTAAAGTCATGTATTTTTTAGCCAACAGAGGAACGACGATAGTCTAAATGTTCTCTTTTACTGATTAGTGGTTATTTCACACTGAGAGATAAGGGGGCTTTTCAATTTGTTTTCTTCTGTGGTACAGCCAGGGTTTACAAAGGGCTGGAGTTTTTAGCATCTATCAATTCAAATATGTGTTTAAATGCAAAACCCCCTTTCTTTACCATCTCAAAATCTGATAGCCTGCTTTCCTCATTTTTTTCCCAGCAAAATTCATTATTCCAGTATCAGTTCTGCAGAATCCTGCCTGTTACTATGGTTATACTACATCCTACTACAAATTTGCTTCCCAAATGCTCCTAACTCTAAGGGATTTCTTTTTAAAGCTATAGCTCTGCCTTTTTCACTGAAGGTGGTATTTAAGTTTTTATGGGCTTTATTCTGAGAGGTCCGGAGCGTCTTCCCCATGCATGTGTATGGGATCCCAGGATACGCTGTGTTTCTCACATTTAAATGTGATGCTGCAGCAGCCGAATGAGGGCACAAACAAGGTCTTGGATAGCTCTTATCTACCTGGCACTGTGTGATCCAGAAAACATTTGCTCCAGTGAACTAGGAGATTGATGAAGAGCAAAATGTACGTTAAAAAACCCACACGGAGAACATGTACTGTAAAGTCTGCTCATTACTGCGTTACCTTTGGCTATGCAGAAGAGCTGGTTTTTTCCTTTAAACACTATATTCATTATTTAGGGTTTCCCAGACTCCATGATTTGAACACACAAACCTCGACTGTACACAAAGCTAACACTAACTGAAGTCCAGGAAGTGCACAATCAATCACGGCTATTTAAAGCACAGAAAGAGGAGTCTGCCCTGAGTATTTTCAAGCTATGCTCTGCAGTGATTTCAATAAAAGCTAGGTGATACTTATCTTACTTAGATTACTTACGCAATTTGAAGTTAAGCCTGCATAATCTAAAGGCACACGTGCGTTATTGACAATATTGAGGCTGAATCCCAAAGCCAGAGAAGACTGGAGAGGAAGCACAAGGATCGTGGGTATGGTTGGATGGGGTTTTCCATCCCATTCTTTGTCCAAGTTTGCGACAGGCTTGTGCTCCAGGTTGAGCTTCACAGCAAGGAAAAGTTTTCCTAGGAAGATTTCCCCATTAAACTTTAATTTTTCATTTTAAAACTTAAGTTTTAATTAGAACCTTTGATTTTCTAATCGAACATGAGTCTTTTCTTACAGCGTCACAGGTTAGAAGCGGCCAACACCTCCCTTCATACCTTCTCACGTAATTTAAGACATGGACAACATCTGGGTTGCAATTCAACTCGTTTGCCATCCTTAGTGACCACTGTAGACTGATGCTCACCCTTGTATGAGATACAGATCATTTGTCCCACAGAAACCAATTCTGCCACCATTGAGATGGAACAATGTGACAATACAACTACATATGTTATACACATAATACATCTATATACATGTTTTTTCCCAAGGAGAAATGTTCTCCTCAACAGCCCACTCTACGTAGCCCCAACAAACTGGACCTGGTGGCTATCATGACACTTCTGTTCACACATTTGCACAGAAAAGAAGAAGAAAAAACCCAGAAAAAGGGAAAAAACCCCTTTTTGAGCTCCTGAATGTATCTGACACTAGAGTATTTTTAAAGCTCCTTACTTATTTTATTCAAACCTTCTAAGTCAGCCATAACAAGATCCAGCAGATGGGAGCGGAAGCTCATACCAGAATTATACCAGAGCAGAAATGAGCTACATGTTTGTTAACAGTGAAGGTAATTAAGCACACCAACAGCTTGCTTGTGCTGCTTCTCCATCTCTGCAAGGCTCTAAGACCAGGTGCTTTTCTGAAAGACTAGTGACACTCAATCCAGAGTTAAGGACTTGATGCAGAAATCACAGGGTGAATGTCTATGGCCGGTTATACTGGATGCATTTATCCTGATTCAAATACACTTCACGGCAGAAGATGCTCAAGGCATGCTTAGAAACAACTAGCCAAACAAAACCACCTTGCCATCCCAGAAGCTCTGACACAAATACCTAATAGCAGTGGCATTTTCTTCTCCAGAACCAGCAATGCAAATCAGACCCCAAGAAAGGCACCGCAACTATTCAAACCTCCTAAATTCCCCACAAAATGAGAACTCTCAGCACATCAACTCTTAGCCAGTGCCCGGGAGCTTGCCAGCAGGCCAAAAAGAGATAGGATTCAGTGGGTCAATCCTGCAGAAGCCACCAAGCATCCCTGCCAAGGTGGTTGTTACCTCCAAATACATGCTGCTGTAAATCACAGCCATGGAACTGGAAGTATCTGCTTGAGAAGATGCCTTTTGAGTCTTCAAACAAATAAACATGAATCCCCAGTACCAAGCAGGCTGCTAACTCAGCATTGTTACAAGCTGAAAAAGCAGGAAATAGAGAAGTTAACTCTTGGATAAGGATTTGCATCCTTTTATTCCCATTGCACATCTATGTGTGCAGCGCAGATGAGCAGGGAAGGAAAAATAAGGTTGCACACAGGGGAAAGTTTGTGACAGGAAATCTTCCAGGCTTTAGATTGCTCTCCCATCATCAGAGGCACTGGCACTTGAGACATTTAAATCTTCACTGAATGATACAGTAGTGACTGCATAATAAGGAATATCGCTGCCTTGGCAGGGAGATGGACTGGATAACTTAATAGGTCTTTTGTATCTCCACTTCTCTGATCCTGCTGAGTTCTGTAGCTATTATTAAAGGCATTTTTTAAGGTATTTTAATTTACTTCTGTAAATGGCTTGCCATCCATTCACTCCCACCAAGTGAATGTTGTCAGGGACATTAGCAGCATGATAAAATAGCTGTAGCTTCACGCTGGGCTTAATGTGTTACATACACAAGAAAAGTCATTAGCTCTTAGCCTTTAATATACCCTCTTTACTGCAGCATAACTGTTTATCACTTTAAAGCGCCAGGCACAGGCCACGCTCTTCCTTTATTAATCAATATACATTTGTGCAGGGCTGCAATGAAAAGGAATAACATCCAGATATTTCCTGCATGAGGAGTTGAAAACCTTATCCCTGACACCTTCAGTCCCCCCCGAATATTCCCAGAAATGGCTCTTTTTAGGATTTTACACACCGCTCCCAATTACAGGCAAACCCACAGCAAGGTGATGGTTTCTTTCTCAGGTACTGAGTAGCAGCTTTCTTTCTCCTTTGTAATATCTGCTCTAGAACACCATTAGCAGCTGCCACACGATACAAACTGCACGTGGACTATGGAATTAATGATGCTCAGAAGCAGGCCATCAATTCTGGCAGCAGAGTGAACCTTGTTTTATAATAGATGTTTTCATACGCCTGGTCCAGTCTGGAGATTCAGACCCATCTGTATTATTGTTATGAATACTCTATGTGCTCCAAGGTCTATCTTCTTCAGGTTTGGAGCCCCAGCTTTTAAAGCATATTTGCCTATTAAAACTTTCTTGCTACAGATAGGGCATACGCATGCCCTGGGTGGGGGAGAGATGCTCTAGGACAGACACAGTGACCACAAGGGCAGGTGGCTGATGAAAAAACAAAAGCAACAGTAAAAAATAGATGGAGGATGGCTTAGCATCCAGAATCAGACAATACTGTGCCCCTGGATTTATGCTCTCCATATAGACACCAATGCAAAGACTGTAACTATAGCCCATATTCACCAAGAATTAATGGTAAGTGTCAAATCAATGAGGTGTTCAAAGCCAGGTTAGATAGTCTAGTGGAAGGTGTCCCTGCCCGTGGCAGGGGGTTGGAACTAGATGAGTTTTAAGGTCCTTTCTAACCCAAAGCATTCCATGATTCTATGACTCTATAACTACAGATGCTGCTTCTCTACATGTGGGAACTAGAGGGTAAATAAAAAAGAAATCTTCTATATTCCAAAATGCTTTTAAAGGTCACTTACAACAACTAACTTGAGATGGATTTCTGCTATTCCTGCTAAAATCCTTACTACAAGGCTTCTGTTGAGAACTTGTCAAACATAATGTAGCCCTGTGCACGCAGGGCTGAACATTACCAATGACATCAGTGATTGAAGGACCACATCAACAGCCATCAGCTCCCAGAGCTGCACTCATGTTGCAGCTACTGGATCCTGCAGAGCTAAGGGTGAACTTAATTCTAAGGGAGAAAGCACAAAATCACAAAGGGAATTTACGCCCCAATGCTCACAAGGGGCCAGAGGATGAGGATTTGGTTTCACAGCAACTCCTGATGTTTCTAATTTAGGCTGTCCCCAAAAGAATGGGCAAAATCAAGACCTTTTCCACATTTCCATTAGGACAGACTTGTGCTGAAATGCTTTTTATAGACAAAACTGACCTCTGCCTGTCTCAGTGGTTAGGAAACCAATACAAAAGAGAGACCATTCATTCAGCTAGAAGACTTGAAATTGGATGTCTTGTTGAACAGGCCAATGCTCTAACCACTTGTCTCTCCAGACAAGACAAGGACTCCC
Organism: Ara ararauna; assembly: GCA_028858755.1. NCBI lineage: Eukaryota > Metazoa > Chordata > Aves > Psittaciformes > Psittacidae > Ara > Ara ararauna. The sequence continues at coordinate 162,798,449 of CM054376.1, forward strand.
CAGCCTCAATTTCCTCCGCTTCCAAAGGATTTCACATATGTCCCTAGTATGAAGAAATCACACTATGAGACAGCAAGAAAAGGCCTTTTAACCACCTCCAGATGTAAACCTCATAGAGCTGAGGTCTTCTCAGAACACCTTCTCCTGCTCCTCCCAGGTACAACATAGTAAGTAAAAAGCAAAACCATTAGGAAATGAGAAGTAATGTACTCAAGGTACATTATAATTTGTACATTGTATTACTAAATTAACACACATGTGTCTATACACACAAACGGAACCCAGATATCCTTAGTCTGCTGAAATTTCCACTTCATGAAGCCCTTGGCAGAGCTTCCTAAATTGGAAACTGCAAAAGAGAGCAACTGAATCGTCTCTTGCAAAAGGAAGCAGAGGATTTAAAAGCTCTATAGGTTCATTCATTCTGCTTCTTTACTTTCCTGCACTCACTCTTGGTGCATGCGGAGGGTTGGAGTTGACCCGTTCAAGGGCAGCTCAGGTTGCCCTCGCACAGCACCGGTGTCCATCACCAGCCCCACAGAGAAGATGCAGTGTGAAGTGCTCTGCCTGAAAAGCAGACAGGAGAAAACTCATGTGTTGCATGCAACAGTATCACTTCTGATTGATTCAATAAATTAAGCCTTGTGTTGTACACATCAAAGACTAAGGGGATCACACTTCTGTCCCTGGATGTCCCCAAAGGATTCTTCTGAAACTCCTCATGCATGGAGATTGTGAGCAGCTCGCTCCAAGTATCCAACAGCTTGCATTAACATTGCATTAATCAAATCTGAGTGACCACTAAAACCCCTGAAGATTCAGGCGTGACAAACTCTCCTGCCCGGGAGATGGGAGAACAGACACCATGATTCCATTCTTGCAAAGACAAGTAGCAATTACAATGAGACCCATGGGTGCTCAGTTTAAACACTTAAAACACTCTTTTCTCCTTCATCAACAAAGCTACTTACTTGATAGGCTGAGAAAGTTGGGGCTGTTGAGCCTGGAAAAGAGAAGGCCGCGTGGAGACCTCAAAGCAGCCTTCCAGTACCTGAAGGGGGCCTATAGGGATGCTGGGGAGGGACTCTTCATGAGGGACTGTAGTGACAGGACAAGGGGTAACGGGTTCAAACTGAAACAGGGGAAGTTTAGATTGGATATAAGGAGGAAGTTCTTTCCTGTAAGGGTGGTGAGGCACTGGAATGGGTTGCCCAGGGAAGTTGTGAATGCTCCATCCCTGAAAGTGTTCAAGGTTGGGTTGGACAGAGCCTTGGGTGGCACTGTTTAGTGGGAGGTGTCCCTGCTCATGGCAGGGGGCTGGAACTGAATGATCTTAAGGTCCTTTCCAACCCTAACTATTCTGCGATTCTATGACTATTGACCCAGACCCCAGCTGATGACAGGTCCAACTGTGGGACCATTTCTGAAGCAGGATGCTTCCAAGTATGAGGATGGAAATGAGGAAAGCTGTATTCACTTTGAGACTGACCATCTCCTGTAGGAAAGGTCGGCCTCACCAGCTTAACCCACTATAGAAATGGGATCACTTGGAGGTGTGCAGAGAATCTCATAAAAGGGGCACAGTTACCACCAAAGTGACTTTCACCACCGTATTCACATGAAGAGGGATGGAAAAAGAACACCTCTCATAGGGCTCCATCTAACACCTTTCGACATAAAACAAGGTCTGGATGGGGGCCAAGCTATGTAATAAATATGTATGTTAGGAGCCAGCTGCACTGTTTGCCTGGTGCTGTAAAGTCAAATGTTGTGTGTTGAGGAACACTCCTATAGATAAACCCTGAATTACACATCACAGGAAGAATCCCTTCGTCCCCCTTTGTGCTTTCCCCTTTCCCAATCATAACGCGCAGGCTGACTGTACCCTAACTATGCTCCTAGGGTATTTTATCACGATCTGCCCAAATACCTGTACCTTAATCCCGAAATCCAAACTCAAAGAAGCAAAAGAGTATTCAGCTGCACTTCCCAGTTTCCCACACTATGTGATGAGTATTCCCACACCTCTGAGCTTCCTGCAAGGAGCAAGAAGAACTAAATGAACTACTCAGCAGTCCAGCAGCCACCTGATCCTAACTCAGGATTTCCATCGCGGCAAAGACAAACAAATCCCTGCAAAACCACAAAATCCTGCTTCCAAATTACAGCAAAAGGGCAGTGTGAAAAAGAAGCTGTCTTTTCCCCCCAAATCACGTTCTAGGAGGGAAAAAGAGAACCAGATTGGGAAATGAAAGACCCACTGGCTCAGCTCATTACGAGCGATGCCTAATAACAATGGAGATGCCAGTGCTCAATTCCCAGCCAGAGCAGTAATGAGCAGCCCTGCTCAGCAAATGGTCTGGATGATCCTATAGATCTTCCCTTCCCATGTCTAACTTGCGTCTCATTTCCTGACAGTCCCATCTCCCCTTCCGAGCAGATGGCTCCCTACAGTACATCTTTAAGAGACCTCCCAGGCAGTTATGGATGGCAGGGAATGAGCATTTTGTTTTATGGCTTGCTCATACATTATTCCCCCCTCTGCTAATGACAGTCGAGTTATTGTCCCGTGAATAAATCCATTTAGGCCTCGCAATGTTGGCTGCGAGTAAGAAGGCGAGGGAGCAGCTGAAGCCAACCTTGGCACCAGCAGAGCGCGGATACAGTCATCCACAAAACATTCCTCTATTAACCAAACAGCAGCACTTCCAAACCCAGCGGGGTCACAGCAGAGCCCTGCTGGGAAACAGAAATTAACTCCGAATGGAGATAATTTGTCTCTTGAATGTTGTCAGCTTTGTAAGATCTCTCTGGCAATGCCGTGCCGCTAAAGAGGAGCGATACTGCAGGTGAGGGAAGCAGATGAAATGCAAGCTTCACTGGGAAGGCAGGTGGCACTTCAAGATTGCTCGTGCTGCCTTTCTGCCTCTGGGAGAAGGGCTCTGAATGCAGAGAGTGGAGGAGAAATTTGTCTCTCTTGTCAAGATGTTGTTGCAATTAATGGTAGTGGGTTTGATTCAGTTCTGTGTAGAAGGAGCAAATTAAAGTAGCTCCATTAGAATCATCAAATGGTTTGTGTTGGAAGGGACCTCCAAAGCTCATCCAGTCTAACCCCCTGCAATGAGCAGGCACATCTTCAACAAGATCAGGCTGCCCAGACATCCATCCTGGCCTTGAATGTCTCCAGGGAGGGATGGTGCACCCACCACCTGTCTTGGCAACCTGTGCCAGTGTTTTACCAGCCTCATTGTAGAGAATTTCTTCCTCACATCCACCCTGAATTTCCCCTCTTTTAGTTTAAAACCATCACCCTCATCTTAATGCAACATGTCCTGCTAGAAAGTCTGCTTGGTTCAAATAAGGCAACAGAAGGAGCCATGAGGACCTCTCTCTAGGGGTAGAATAACCACTTATCTTCAAGGGGACCCAGTATCACCCAAGGAGTCTCCAGAGCTGAATGCTCTGAGGACTCCAGAGCTGCACACAGTGTTCCAAGTGGGGTCTTACCAGAGCTGAGTAAAGCAGTATAATCACCTCCCTTGAGCTGCCGTTCACACTCCTTTGGATGCAGCCCAAGGTACGACTGCCCTCTGGGCTGCACTGGCTCATATCCAATCTTGTCTGATTCTAAGAGGTCAAGAGCTCAAGGTGATCCTGAGCAGTGACCAGAAAAAGAAAACATACCAGAAAAGGAAAACACTACTACTGAATCTCAAGTCCTTCCAAACCATGGTTGCTAAGACCACCCTGTGTGACCAAGAGTTGGAAATGGCTCATGATAAGCCTGAGTCCTTTCGAAACAAGCTCAACTTTCTCCTAAATAAATACAAGCTTCTGAAAAGGTTTTATTGGTTGACTCCTTCAGAAAAATATGACTAAAATATAGCTCCAGAACCAGACAGAATCATAGAATGTATGCACGATTCTGGATTGAAAACTGGTCAACAGACAACCAGAAGTATTGCCGCTGAAAAGGTCCCATTTGCAATTGAAGAAGATCATCTTAAGCCTCTGTATCAAATCTCATGTTGTTTAATTCATTCATTACTGAGCTGCAGAAAGGCTAAGTAGCTCTGAGCAGACACATCTGCAGATGACTCCGAGTTACCTACACCACTGCAGCCCCAAGGGAGAGACGGTGAAGTCCGGGTGGACTGGATAAGCAGACACTGATAAACAGCCTTATAATTGCTTGGGATTAGAGGAATAGTAAAGCACTAAAGCAGTGTAACTCCACACACCCTTCAACAGGAGCTATGTGGAATGAAAACCTGGCTGCTTCGAAGACACACTTAATATGTTTATGAAAAGCAGGATCTATGACACTGTGCATTTGATGGCGAGGACCAGGACTTCATGAACCAAAAGGTCCTTCAGCACTGCTGCTTCTAAATCCAGACTAAAGGGAAAATACCAGACCTACTTTCACACCTCAGTGAAATTCTAAACGAATTACTGGCAATTCAAAACTGAAACAAGCAAATGGTTTTTATTCCATGTGTAATGAGAGCTTAGAATTCACTCACACGGGAGCGTGCAACTAGATCTGGTGATGGGAGGTATCAGGGAGGCCCAGATTTTGGTGGCGTTCACAACAGGGCTGACCATTTGCACATCCATCAAGACAATCTGACAAGAGCTGTCAGACTTCATGTGATTTGGAACGGATATCGTATGCAGTGTTTAGGGATTGAGCTGAACTATCAGAGACTGTGATGAAACCTAATGCATAGGGAAGATATCTCACAGTCTATTTTATTCATTGATTTTTTACAGCAGCACTTCCTTTTGACCATTCCTAAGATGGATGAAGGAAGACTGGGTAAGTCTTCTTAAGGTAGCTCTTGCATTCCCCAAATTTCTACTTCTAGAAACAACTTAAAGCGTAGACAGCACCTTTAGAGCACCACATTTACCACACAAATATATCTGCCGTATGATTGAAAATCATCTCTTCAAAGTTCAGGGGCTGAAGAGGAGTGAGCAGGAGGACACAAACCTGACACCCCTCAATATGGGATGCATGACAGCTCTGCCCCTCTGAGGAGCCAAATGTCCCGCTCCCACCCATGTAGGAACAAAGAGCTCAAGATCTACAGGGACTCCAAGAGATGAGGTGATGGATTAAAATCAGATGGCCAAGTCATCTCCTCCACTCCATTCGACAGCATAATCTAAGAACCTGATCTAACTGAAGATGTCCCTGCTCACTGCAGGCAGGTTGGACTAGATAAGCTTCGCAGAGGCCTTCCAACCCAAACTATTCTATGATTCTGTTACATCTCACCTATCTGTGAATCTGCTCCCATACCTTCACAGCACTCGTTCTGCATCATATATCAAGGTTAACTGAGATCGGGATATGTCTGCATGAAAATACAATGAAAATCAGAGGTACTGCAACTGAATCACCAGTGGATCAGATACCCCACCTTCCCAGCAACAACCACTGAGGGGACTGGGCAGATGGCTGGGGCGGTAACTCCTTCAGCCATGTGATTTTCATTTGCTGCCACATCAGATGCAACCATATCAGAGCCTTCAGAAGACACTGGCCCACTCTGCACTCACAGCAAGTTATAGAATAGGTTATAAAGCACATTTATTTTCCTGAATAACATCAGTATGATAGAAAATGTGGCTTCCATAAGGAAGCTCTGCTGCACTGAGATCACACTGGGTAGACAGCACTGCTACGGGAAGCACCCCTGGTCAAGCAGGACTTCGAAAGGATGAAGAAAAAAGGGGGAAAAAGGTTCATACGCATCAATATGACAGAACTACAGCTCGCCAGCTTTCTTTTAACCTTTCTCCCATGTCAGGGGGGACACAGGGCCAGGCAGGTGGGTGATTTCATTACTAGGGCACAATCGCACACTGGCCAGGCTCTCAACCAGCTTCTCAATGATGCCTTGCTCCAAGAAGCCAGAACATGGTTTTCTGTCCCTCAAAGAGCTCCAGAATACACCTCCTTCAGCTCTGCAGGCTCCTTGGGCGATATTAGGTCCCCCTTGGAGGTAAGTGCTTATCCTACCCCCAGTGAGAACTCCTGATGGCTCCTTCTGTTGTATGATTTGAACCACACAGCAGAGTAACAAACACGCTTGGGAAATGCAAAGAGAACCCCCATCAGAGAATTTCTTGTTGAGAGTTCATTGCTAATAAAATCAGGAGAACTGAAACCAAAGCATTAACTCGCTTCACACAAAACCAGCATCACGAGCTTCTTAAAGTAAGTGTTTTCTATCAGCTGCACCTAAATTTCATCAACATGTTAATAAACACATTAAATAATAATTACTTTGAATGACACATTGTGGAAAACCCATCTTTGTAATACTGTGGTTACCCAAAACGTAGCTCCATTAACTACGATGTCTTCAATCTTCTGCTGACTTGTTTGACTTAAATGTGAAGGATGTATAGGAGACATGGAAATCTCATTATTCCTGCGTTAGATGAATGTGGATGCAAGTGCTAAAGGAAGTATTACTTATATATGTGCTTTAGGCAAACCTTGGCTTGGTAGCACTACAATTAGGCCGTACATTCACCTCCATCTAACAACACACCATAGTCCTGAGCGACACCATCTTCAGTTGTTTGAACCTTAAGCTGTCCCAAGATATATCAATTCAGAGCTGAAGCACTGCATCTTCCCTAGCAGAGTACCAGCACCCAGACCCAAGAACCCCCAAAACCCTCTGCTGATGGGCTGTTAAAACTGTAGATGTTGCAACATTAGAAGATTTATTTTGGCTTGAAATCTCTCAGGAAACCTTCAACATGAAGGTTTCTGGAGCCATCCCTGGAACTAATGGATTGTAGCTCTCCCATCCCTGGCAGTGTTCAAGGCCAGGTTGGACACAGGGGCTTGGAGCACCCTGCTCTAGTGGAAGGTGTCCCTGCCCGTGGCAGGGGTTGGAACTGGAGGAGCTTTAAGGTCCCTTCCAACACAAACCATTCTGTGATTTCCTTATCACAGGGAAGACTCAGGGGCAACACCATGAACTGGGCTGCAATCAGACACTTGTATAAATATATGGCCCTTTCTCCTCTCTCCTTTAACCTAAACCCACAATCTTTAAGCCTCTTCTTTCCATTTCAGAAGCCACATAGCCCTGCAGCCATTACTGACACTGATATCCCTTCCCATTTCTAGCTGCTTATGAATGATGGAAATGGGACAAATCCCCCACTTTGCCTTCTCAGACCTACTTAGCTAAGGAAAATTCATTGAGTACCTCAAGAAACAAAGGGATGGTTTCACCCTGCGTGGTGACCCTGCGTATCTTGCCCAGAACCAATTCATAGAAGTCACCCAAGAAAAATGGAACTCATCCACTTACAGCAAAATACACCAAAGGTACCAAAAAGGTCAGCGGAAAACATGCTTTCATTGACCAGTTTCCACCAGCTTTACCTAAATATGCCCATCATCCATTTAATCATTTGCTGCACCAAAGATACCGAGGGTAGAAGAGAGATTTGAGCATCTTCCTGCAATAAGTTGGAACCATAAACATATTTTTAACTGCTCTTGCATTTTGTTTCTCCAGCAGCTCTCTAAAATTGCTTGAAAAAGCAATTACAGCATTCAAGCTTTCTCTGTTCCTTCTATTTTCATTTTCCTTTCCTAAGAGTGTGATACACACAAATAAAGCAGGAAGGATGCTGGAGGCTTCGTGTGATCATAAACTGACGGGTGAGTAAAGAAAGAGCAGATATGGACAGTTATCTGATTGTAAAGAACACATCACAGAAGTGAAAAGCACCTTCAGCTCTGTCTTGACGGCTATTTCTACCTGATAAAGGTGCTTCAGGTTGCCTGCTCCTGCTTTATTATGCAACTAAATGAAAAGATATTTTGGGGGCATGAACTAACTCTTGTAAGAAATGGCCTTTAAGATAAACTATTGCAAGGCTATGGGTCCAACAAGCAGTTGTGGACTTACTGTTGTCTGGTATGCGTTCAGCAAGGCAGGGGATGAGGCAGGGAAGAGGCACTGTACAGCCAATGGCATGTTCTGGAGATGATGTTCTCACTGAAAGTCCACCCGCAGAAAGCTGTCAGCTTCCAAATACACTGCCAGGTTGGATGGGGCTTGGAGCAAGCTGCTCTAGTGGAAGGTGTCCCTGCCCTGGCAGGGGGCTGGAACTGGATGAGCTTTAAGGTCCCTTCCAACCCAAACCAGTCTGGGATTCTATACTGCTCCTACCTGTGGAAATTTTCCTCTGTTCCTCTGGATGCCAATCTCCAAAAGTGAAGATTTAAAGATAGATCCACAAACTTCAGTCACTACTTTTTTTCCCCTCACATTAGACCTTGTCTACACTGACCAGCCCCATGAAACCAGTCAGAATATCAACCACTGTAAAACCAGCTCCTTTTTGCGAGCAACACGTGCAACCCAAGTGGCATGAACCCAAAGTTCAAAGAACTTTGAATCAGATGTAAAGAAACCCAACCCCAGAGAAGCTGATTTTGACCCCAGCTTGTACAACAAACCCAGCTGTCAAGCTGCTCTGTAAATACCTGCTCCTTGCCTGTGCTGCCATGAACTTTCTGACTGGCTGTTTCCCAAGTTCTCTCCCATTCCTCCAGAGTCCAGCTTATAAAGAGAAAGGGTTATCTCACAGCATGGACCTGGAGCTGAGTTTTAGCAGCCTCTTAAAATAAAGCAACGGTAGGGATGGGAACTGAACCGCTTCCTCAGTCATACGCTGCTCCCTCCAGGCCTGCTTTTGCGTTGTGTCCTCCTTTGGTGTCAACACTAATCTTGAATGTGTCATCTATCTGTCTCCAATATATATATTTACAATTTATGTTTTCTTATGCATGGAAAATGCTCCCCTGTCCAGCCAAGTCATCCCCACCTTCACATAAATCTCTCCTGATCATTGCACTACCACCATACCTGCAAGAAAAGATGCAACTAAAGATGGCAAGTAAGGAATAATCTATAAAGAACCTTAAATGATGCCATGGCTGTGAGTTATAACCAGTCACTGGGGATTTAGGGAAGGAAAAGGGAAAGGGAAGAGGCAATGACATGTATCATCTCCTGCAAAAGCAAGTGGTCAAGTACAGATCTGGCACTGGCAGCTGAGGCTGGTGTGGATGGTACCATCTAATGGAGACAGACTGGACTTAAACAGTATTTCCTTAAGGCCACCCTATGCCTTCAAGAGCTGTTTCTTTATTAGGAGCAAAGCGAAAGAGCACATGCAAGGGAATCACAGAATGGTTTGGGTTGGAAAGGGCACTAAGCTCATCCAGTTCCATAGCCACTACCATAGGCAGGGATGCCTCACACTAGACCATGTCATCCAAGGCCCTGTCCAACGCGGTCTTGAACACTGCCAGGGATGGAGCATTCACCTTTTACTATTGGGAATAAACCTAAAAGAAAACCCCTAAGTCTATCAAGAGGCATGTTTTTCACCACTGCAGTAAACTCATGGGGAGGTGCTCCTCTGCCATGATTTCACTGCATCAATTTCAACACTTGCTGAACACCCCAACCATTTTTCCACATCAGAGGGGAAACAACCTCGCTCATTACCTAGATATGGATCAGTGCCAAATGACGCAGGGTGGAAACGTACTTGAAAAGAAAAAGCCAAGCTGATACCCATGTAAAAACGCCAGAATTTGAGGGAACACTGCACAGAGGTGGGTGGCTCAAACCAGCCCACCACCCCGAAGACCATCTCCAGGTGGTTCAAACCCTCATGTCTACTCCAGTGACAACCTGCCAGTACCACCAGCGCACGTTCCTCCTCTTTCTTCCTCCACCACCCTCAGCTCAGTGCATCAAACTCAAGCTACCATAAATAACATTAAACATATAGATAAATGCATTTTAGACCATTTTTGGAAGGCATCATGGTACCACACATCTGTCATTGTTGTTTGAGCTCTGACCAAGACTTTTCCTTTCTGTTTCATGTATAAAGGAGTTGGAGCATGAATTTAGCTGCAGATTATCAAGGGATTTTGCTTTCTTGGCTCCATTATGGCAATTTCTTTCTGTTTTCTTAGAGGTTATAAAAACACGTCAGGCTAAGGCCAATGTTCAGCAAAACAAAAGCGAACGTGCTCTTAAATGCCACCTTCTTTTCAAGGCTGGATTGTTTCATGTTCAAGAGCTCTCATTCCTATTATATCAAAAACAAGAGTTGATTTGTGAAGCTCACATCTTTCCAGACACCCAAACGTATCTGCCTGAGCATATCAACTCCTGGGTTAAACTGTCAGCATCAGCTCACTGTCAAATCCACATTTGGATGGGAAAAGTCTTTCTCTCCTTCCCCAAACTTTTCCAGTTCTTTGCATCTCCAGTGCTCTGGCCCTGGTGAATTATTCATGTAAAAATTAGCAGAGGAGGACCTGTATCTTGAAACTTGACTTGATGGAAAGCAGCTTTTCTGGCCGCTCTTCAGCCCAGCTGTGAAATGCAATGCTGAATGCAATTAAAGAGATGCTGAGCCCATATTCCCGGCTTGTGGCCGCGATACGGAAACTCCAATATGCATTTATATCCACACAGACAATTCATTTCAATTAAAGGAGATTCTGTTGGCTTGACAAACCATGCAAGTCTTGCCAAATTATTTTTAAGACCTTAAAAGACTGAATAAGCCCGACACCCTCCAGCTATTTGCTGGTTTGCACTCAACATGGGTAGGTCCTGCTTGCTCAAGTCCATTTGTCATGGATATTCCTCCCTGATCTAATAGCAGGCTCTTATTTTCAGAGCATCAGCTGCTTAATCTTAACCTCTTCTCTCTTTTCTCCTGTTTTGTGCTGGTTTGGTTTTGACAGTTCAGACTAATCTCTGCTTTGTGGTGTGCTGGTTGCTCTAAGACCCATTCCTCATCCCTTCCTGTGGTTACTGGCAGACGGTTCACAGGAAGAGCTAAAAAGCATCATCATAGAATCACAGAATCATAGAACAGTCAGGGTTGGAAAGGACCTTAAGATCATCCAGTTAAAACCCCCATGCCATGGGCAGGGACACCTCCCACTAAACCATGTCACCCAAGGCTCCGTCCAACCCGGCCTTGAACACTGCCAGCGATGGAGCATTCACAACTTCCCTGGGCAACCCATTCCAGTGCCTCACCACCCTCACAGGAAAGAACTTCTTCCTCATATCCAATCTAAACTTCCCCTGTTTAAGTTTGAACCCATTACCCCTTGTCCTATCACCACAGTCCCTAATGAAGAGTCCCTCCTCAGCATCCCTATAGCCCCCTTCAGACACTGGAAGCTGCTCTGAGGTCTCCACGCAGCCTTCTCTTCTCCAGGCTCAACAGCCCCAACTTTCTCATCATGGCCAGAAGCATTTGATGTCGCTTTGAAGAGGGACATCTCTTAAACACAGTGTGGTCCAGTGATTCAAAAAGGCAATGCTAACCAGGAAGCCACAGGCTATTTGTCACTCTGACAGCCCTTTTGTTAACTCTTTGAGGAGCTCACTCAATACCCAACCCTCTCTTGTGGTATAAACTTTTCTATCTGCAAAATTCAGCTGTCTTCCTAAAGCATGTGGCTACTTCCCCTACTAGTGGAAGGTGTCCCTGCCCTGTGGGAGGGGGCTGGAAGTGGACGAGCCTTCAGGTTCCTTCCAACACAACCTTCTGACACCTCCTCCTCTTGGCGCAGCTTGAGGCCGTTTCCTCTTGTCCCATCCCTTGTTCCTTGGGAGTAGAGCCCAGCCCCCTCCTGGCTCCATCCTCCTCTCAGGCAGTTGCAGGGAGCCATCAGGTCCCCCCCGAGCCTTCTCTTCTCCATCTGAACCCCCCAGGTCCCTCAGCCGTTCCCCATCACACTGTGCTCCAGGCCCTGCACCAGCTCCAGTGCCCTTCTTTGGCCCCACTCCAGCACCTCAATGTCTCATCTTCACTGTCTAACTAGGATAAAGGTGATCAGGAATATTTTCCATCTTGTATAAAATGCCATGGAAAATGGAGCAGGAATTAAATATGAAATGCCATGTTAATACCAAAGAGGGGTGTTCAACCTGTCACCATCCTGCCCTTAGTACAGCTTCTGACGCCACCCTTAAATAAGAATAAAAGCAGTTAAGCAACGAAACCTCAGCGCCTTTGGCTAGAAGTGTCGTGGAGCTCCCGTGGAGGCTTGAATGTTTGATTTGTTTCATTTTCAAGCTTATTTTCCCTTTAATTGTACGCAACTCGAGAGGTAATTGAGGCTGATGCTATTCATGTAGACAGGAGTCGGATGCAGCTGAATGGCCATATTTTTTCTAGCCTTTAATGTTTAAATTGACATTACATAGAGCTAATGGGATAGCTCTCATCTCACTCACACTGGAAGAAACCCATTGTAACTCCATTGACTTCAAGGTCAGTGGAGATTGTAAGCTAAGATATCATCTACACAAATTCAATGCTTTTCAATTCACCCTTGTTCTTACTTTTTCCAGCAATTATAATCAGCACCTAATTAATTAAAATAGAACACAGCCAAAGGCAGGCTCTCCCGCAGAGTTGTATCATTTTACTCTTATTTTCATTCCATGCAGCAGTTTACAGACACAAAAGGTCCCTGAATATTGTAATTAAATTCATAGAATCAACATAGACTCACGGAATGGTTTGGGCTGGGAGGGACCTTAAAGCTCCTCCAGCTCCAACCCCTGCCACGGGCAGGGACACCTTCCATAGAGCAGCTTGCTCCGAGCCCCTGTGTCCAACCTGGCCTTCAACACTGCCAGGGATGGGGCAGCCACAGCTTCTCTGGGCACCCTGTGCCAGCGCCTCAGCACCCTCACAGGGAACACCTTCTGCCTAAGAGCTCATCTCAGTCTCCCCTCTGGCAGCTTAAAGCCATTCCCCTGTCCTGTCCCTACATCCCTTGTCCAAAGCCCCTCTCCAGCTTTCCTGCAGCCCCTTCAGGCACTGGAGCTGCTCTAAGGTCTCCCCTTCAGGAGCCTTCTCTTCTCCAGGCTGCCCCAGCCCAGCTCTCTCAGCCTGGCTCCAGAGCAGAGCTGCTCCAGCCCTCACAGCATCTTCCCTCTTGTATTGGGAGCCCCAGTGAGTCCTGGATGAGGCCCATAATGACCAGAACTAGGGCTGCAGGACTGGGACCACCAAGAGCTTCATGGTGCGGCTGCATGGGCGGTGCAAGTGAAAACCTTTTCCCCTCTGTATAAAGTTCATGCGGGTAAAAATCACAGCACAAAAGCAGATCATGTGCAAAACAAATTCCCATCCCGACAGCTTTGTGTGCATGAGCAGAACCATTATTATATTACATATTTTCAACATGGGAAGGATCTATTTACAGGTTAATAGCAAGAGGGGAAACTTTTAATTTACTGCCTCCTCTCCCTTCTTTCAGATGGAAATTGGAGTGCTATTAACCTTTAAACTGCTAGCAAAGTTTATGCACTCCAGCAAGAACCTTTCTCTCTGTCAGTGGAGGGAAAACCATCAGGGGAGAAGGAATAGCGTGATGGCAGCATCTCTGCATCTGTTGTTCATCTTTTAATACTCCTGTTGACAACCCCCTTCCTTCAAAATCACAGCTCCTTCTCTGCAACCCTCCCACTTGAAACGGTGCTTGTCAGGGAGGGGCAGCCCCCGACAAAAAACAACCTTAATAGAATGGAGCTTCTTTACCTTTCCTTTGAACAATAGATTAAACTCTCTTTTGTTCTCTATGAGAACTGGGTGTCACATTTCAAACTGCACGTTTAAAACAGGTATAATTAAACCCCTACAAAAAGGAGGGAGGGAAAGAAATTAGAAGCAAAAGTAATAATAAAGGCATTTTCCCGCCTGGAAGGTACTTGGTGCCTCCCCCTCCCCACACAGCCACAATTACGTTCCGCAGTGGAAATCAAAAGTAATTATAAAAATGAACTTTCCTTCAAAAAATGAGCACGTTGTGAAAGGATTTCCTCCTTTGAACATCCCAGCGCTTCAAAAGGAGGATGAATTAGTGCTGACAACTCAATAAAGTAGCCATCAATTATTTAAAATGCGATGGCTCTTCTCAGCCAGCACTTCTGATTAGGAAAACATTTCAGAAAGTAGAAATTAGAGTAATTCTTCTAAATTAAACGGGCCCAGGCTTCAAATGCAAGAGGAAAAAACCCAAAGAATGTGACTTTCAATGAGCCTGGCAAGAACATAGAAAGTTTCTTCTCTTGAAGCCATCTATAAGGTTGCATGAGATTGTGTTCCAGGCAGGATTTCGTAGAATAAGAGAACGGTTTGGGTTGGAAAGGAACTTAAGCTCCTCCAGTTCCAACCCTGGCCAAGGGCAGGGATACCTTCCATTAGAGCAGCTTGCTCCAAGCCCCTGTGTCCAACCTGGCCTTCAACACTGCCAGGGATGGGGCAGCCACAGCTTCTCTGGGCACCCTGTGCCAGCGCCTCAGCACCCTCACAGGGTACAGCTTCTGCCTTATCTCCAACCTGAACTTCCCCTGTTTCAGTTTGAACCCATCACCCCCTGTCCTATCGCTATAGTCCCTGATGAAGAGCCCCTCTCCAGCATCCTTGTAGCCCCCTTCAGACACTGGAAGCTGCTCTGAGGTCTCCACGCAGCTTCTCTTCTCCAGGCTGAACAGCCCCAATGCCCTCAGCTTGTCAATTTGGGATTCATAAAGCAAACTAAACACAGCAAAGGGAAAAAACATCTGTGCTGTTGCGATACAGAGACACAACCTTCAGCTAATGGATGCAGAGAGTCAAAACAAGCCCAACGAAGCCCCCAGCCTCTACCACTGCTGTGTTTCAGAGAAGCAAGAAATTAAACATTCCTGGTGAAAAGTTCTTAACAAAACTCCTGGAGGGCTGCTTGTGATGGAGCGATACGGATCTCCTTTAAATTAAGGTTCACGAGACTCTGCATTTGTAGGTACTCACAGGTGGATGCTCAGAGCCTCCTGCACACCGCAGCTATGGTCATCCATCACAGAAACAACCCTAGTGAAATCAAACCCCTGGCTTAAAAGTGAAGAAACACTTAGGAATGCAGGCAGCTGGAGGGAAGGAGGAAGCTGGGTGAAGCATCACTTCTGTGGCAGCTGTGTCTGAGATTTCACACTTACTTCTCGGAAGCACCCTTGGGTTAAAGAGAAGGCCAGCTCTGCCTCTGCATCCCATGATGTGCTCTCCTGCCATGATGCTGTACGCTTAACGAGGCTGCAGATGAGAAATGTGCAGTTTAAGCTTTAAACAAACAGGAGGGTGGCCAAGCTAATGGCTTCTCCTCTGGACAGAAAGATAAGAGGAGCTGTTTGTGACACCAGCCATGTGGGCTCAGCCATGTGAGGCAAAATGAGTATTTATGAGAGCAATACTACAGCTGCAGGAGCCTGTCTGGGTTGTCTTGGGTAATTAAAATAATCAATCAAGGCCGGTGACCGAGGCTGGGGCAGATACATGCGGTTCACTTCCAACTTGTGAAGGAAAATATGACTGCAAGAAAAGAAAGTGGAATAAAAATAACTTACAAGAAGTTCTGGTGGTTTTACTGGTCTTGTGATTACTCGCTCAACCGCCACGGAAAACCAGCCACACAAACAAGGTGAGGGTGAACACTACGTGCCACATAGAATCATAGAGTAGTTAGGGTTGGAAAGGACCTTAAGATCATGCAATTCCAACCCCCCTGCCACGGGCAGGGACACCTCACACTAAACCATGCCACCCAAGGCTCTGTCCAACCCGGCCTTGAACACCGCCAGGGATGGAGCATTCACAACTTCCCTGGGCAACCCATTCCAGTGCCTCACCACCCTTACAGTAAAGAACTTCCTCCTCATATCCAATCTAAACTTAAGTTTGAACCCGTTACCCCTTGCCTTATCACTACAGTCCCTAATGAAGACTCCCTCCCCAGCATTCCTATAGGCCCCTTCAGATACTGTAAGGCTGCTCTGAGGTCTCCACGCAGCCTTCTCTTCTCCAGGCTCAACAGCCCCAACTTCCTCATCCTATCTTCATGGAAAGGTCCTTTAAAAGGACATCACATCACGAAAGGTCCTTTAAAAGGGTTCATCTTAATCAGAGAATCCCAGACTGGTTTGGGTTGGAAAGGACCTTAAGATCATCCAGTTCCAACCCTCCTGCCATGGGCAGGGACACCTTCCACTAGAGGAGGTTGTTCCAAGCTCCATCCAACCTGGCCTTGAACACTGCCAGGAAGATGCTCCAGCCCCTGATCATACTTGTGGCTCTCCTCTGGACTTGCTCCAATGGTTCCTTGTCCTTCTTAAATACATAAAAATACTTCAAGAAGTATATACGTAAATATATATACTTACAGAAGTAGATCTTGTAAGATATGGATGCTTCTTTGCATCTCCCTGACAGCAGTGAGGGATCTGATGCACTCTGCATCTTGGAGACATTCCCAGCACCACACTGGTGAATCTCCCAAAGTCTCCACGCATGAGTTGTTGCACGCTCATAAAATCACAGAATGGTTTGGGTCGGAAGGGACCTTAAAGCTCCTCCAGTTCCAACCCCTGCCATGGGCAAGGACACCTTCCACTAGAGCAGCTTGCTCCAAGTCCCTGTGTCCAACCTGGCCTTCAACACTGCCAGGGATGGGGCAGCCACAGCTTCTCTGGGCACCCTGTGCCAGCGCCTCAGCACCCTCACAGGGAAGAGCTTCTGCCTTAGATCTAATCTAAATTCCCGTTGACTTCTGGCCAAGCCATAAATCATTGGATGCATAAAGACTGTAGGATTTAAAAATACAACCCTCTCAGAAAGAATAGGAAAGAATGAAGCAGACTATGCAAGTCCTTTCTCCCATCACCCTGAAATCTCATATTAATTCAGGAACAAAAGAAAAAGCATAAGAGCCTTGGCAGCTCAATAGATACTGCATTTATGGAGGCATGATTCGTCCAGAAGCTGTACAGGGAATTGCAATGAGACAGACAGGACCTGCTAGTGAGATGTCAATCTTCGAGGACAAGAAGACTCTGATAGCTATCTTTTATTTCTCTTCCCCCCCCCTATTTCTTTGTTCTTCCTTTGCCAGCCATCTCCAGCATGCAGGAATTGGATTATCTTTCTCTTTCCACTTTGGCTTGAGTCCCACTTACAGAATCACAGAATAGTTAGGGTTGGAAAGGACCTTAAGATCATCCAGTTCCAACCCCCTGCCATGGGCAGAGACACCTCCCACTAAACCATGCCACCCAAGGCTATGTCCAACCTGGCCCTGAACACCGCCAGGAATGGAGCATTCACAACTTCCCTGGGCAACCCATTCCAGTGCCTCACCACCCTTACAGTAAAGAACTTCTTCCTCATATCCAATCTAAACTTCCCCTGTTTAAGTTTGAACCCATTACCCTTTGTCCTATCACTACAGTCCCTAATGAAGAGCCCCTCCCCAGCATCTTTATAGCCCCCCTTCAGATACTGGAAGGCTGCTAGTAGTGTTATCAGACAAATGACCGGAAAAAACAGAGAGAGACAGAAAATGCACAGAGGCAAAGTCAGTCCTCACCCATTCCAGCTCCCAGGGTGACCCTGAGGGCTGAATGTCCCTTCTGCTCCCTCAGAGCAGCTGATCCCCATGGATTCACGTTGGCCATGAGGTTATCCACCTCCCTCTTGGCTGTCTGCTGCTCTTCCCACACAGTCCAAAGGATGAGGATGCTTTTGATAGCCAGAAAAGTCAAATATGTCTCAAAAAAGACAGCTCTTGGAAGATGTGATTGACAGAGCGCTAATGCAGTTCACTCCCTGTCAGCGGATATGTCAGAAGCCATTACTTCTCTCCAGCTTGTCCACCAAAAAATCTCACTGCAGGAAGATCAAAAGAGACAGCAGCCAGTCCGCACCTTCCAACCCACCCTGAAGACACAAGGTCTGACCCTATTCTAACCAGGTTTCTCAGCACCACAAGCTCATGAGGTTGTGCTTTTCCAACCTGAAGCTGCTGGTTCCCAAGAACGTTCAGGTCAGGTCATTACTTTTGGTCAAACTTGGAGCTTCAGGGTGGAAATAGAGCTTTCCTGGCTCAGGTCATCTTCTGAAACAACCCATCAGACACAACCGTGAAAGCTAATGACCTGAATTCATGCTGAAATACCGGACCCTAGAAATGATATTGGCTGATGCACTATAAAATCAGAGGTTAGAGGCAAAGATGTCTTAGAAAAGCAGTCTCTGAATAGCAAGTTTTCCCAATTTAATACTTAAAAAAACATTTAAGATTCACTAATCAAAAGCACAATGTAAGAGCACAATCTAAGAGGTACAAAACTGGGTGTTCTCTCTTTATGAACTGGTCTGCTTGGTCCATAACATCTTTTGATTAGACTCATTGATAGAAGCCCCCCATACCCACTTTCATCTCTAGTCACGTCAAGCCCATTGTGGCTAGGCTGACCCTAGGGAGGTGTATTTTAATAACACTGGAGTAATTTAAACCAGAGATCAGCCCTAACAAGATACAAACACAAGCAGAAGGGTGAAGGCCATAATGTGGTCACTGGATCAGTTATTCTGCTTCACACCTAATGTGCCTTACACAGATGCAAGAGCTGCACTGTGTGCAGGCTTCACATTTCCTCATATAAAATACTACAAGATTTAAATGAAGACTCCTGGTCTGCTTTATATATCATATATGGGACATAATGAGGAACAGCAGCCAAAAATTGTGGCTAGGAGAACAGCTCTCCAGCAGGAGAGCAGCCCAAAGGATCTCCATCTCTGTAAGTTTTCAAGACTCACTGAGACAAAGCCATGATTGACCTAATCTGGTGTTGGGCAGGCTCTGGTTCTGGGCCAGACCTTCAGGCAGATGAGACCACCTTCCAGAGGTCCCTTCCAACTAATGTAATGACAATACTATGATACCAGATATGAAAACACTCAAATAATTGATATAAAAGACCTAGAAATAACAGTAAACTGTCATTTATGAAGTTCAAATCCAATATGGATTGGCATGGGGAAAAACTGTGTTCAGATACTTGCTGAGGTGAACAAAACAAGTTGGTGGTCTCAGGTAGGACCATGATCAAAGACATTTTGCACCCAACTCTAATTACATTCAATGAAGACTTAGGCTAATTTCTAATGGAGCATGTTCTAAGTAGAGCAGTGGTGCTTTCACCAGCTCTCCAGAAGTTTGTTTAAATAGGAGAGCAGTTCTCACATGTTCTACATAGAAACCACAAGGCCAAGACCAGCTTGGTGTTGAGCCTCAGGTCATGAGAGATGGGGAACATTAACCAGGACTCAGTGCGGAACTAATGAGGGTTATACAGATTCTGGCTGACTCCAGTGCGAGACTGCACTCACGCAGGGAGAAGACACCCAGCAAGTGCAGGGATTAATAGGCTACAGAGACCTGAACCATGTGAGTGTTTCCTTCAGGTCAATCATGAATCACATTTGTGGGATGGTTTGTGAAAGCTGACTTTGCTTTTTCACATCCAGAGAGAACGAAAGTAACTCTGCCTTCAAGGTGCGCTGTTTCAATGTGTTCATATGCAACTTTAAGCCATTTCCTACTTGGGCTTTACTGAATGTGCAAGTGAAACTTGGCTTTTCAAATGAACTGAAGCACTGTCATACCAGTTTGCCTAAAGCTAGCAATTGCTTTTATAAACCCCTCGTGATCAGCCTCAGCGGAGAGCTTCCACATCCGCAAGATGACTTATATGGGAGCCTCGTAAACGCTTCTGTGAAGGCAGTAACCACAGTAAATGTTCCCCCCAGAGGAAGAATAAGCTGAAGAAATACTGAAAGCAATAGGGAGAGTCAGATGTCCATGGAGATGCAGTTTGGTCTCTCATTTCAAACTGAAACAGAAGATTCAGCTAGAAGTTCTGCCATGGACTCAGCTGGTGGGTCTTAACCTCTTGACACATTGGCTGTGTGATGGAAACAGATAGACCACACAAGGGATGACAACACCTGCAAAGCACTTCATGCTGGTTTAGACACCATGTCACTGTAAAAACATTGACATATGAAGACCAGAAGCACCAGTGCTGCCTCAAAAGTCATATTGGAACCAGACCAGTCATGCCTGGCTCTGTAATGGAATGTGATCACTGGAAGCCAACTTGAAAAGACAACTAATACTAATAAATAATATCTACTTGCTATCGAAGCATGTGCCCATCACTAGTGGTGAGCCATTTAAACACCACTCACTGTGATCATTCTTCCTCTTAATAACCAGTATTTTGATGGGAAGAAAACATGCCAAAGCCACCAGTGATGTCTCCTTGGGAAGTCAAAAGAGAGTGCTTACATGCATGCTATAAGCAGTAACGGGTGATGGGATAATTAGCTCCAGCAAGTCATTCTCATGCAAAGAGCCCCACATTTTGACTTTTTAAGGGTTTTTTAACTGGATTTTCAGCCTCTGGAGCTTGGGCCAGAGAACTATCACACCTTCCATCTATACAATACTGCAGTGAGACAATGATCACACTGATGCGTTCAGGTTGGATATAAGGAAGTTCTTCCCTGTGAGGATGAGGAGGCTCTGGCACAGGTTCCCCAAAAAAATGGTAAAACCCCCATCCCTGGCAGTGTTCAACGCCAGGTTGGACAAAGCCTTGGGCAACATGTTCCAGTGGGAGGTGCCCCTGCCCACGGCAGGGGGTTGGAACTGGATGAGCTTAAGATCCTTTCCAACCCTAACTATTCTATGATTCTATGACCTTACAGTCCCTTCCAACCCAAACCATTCTACGATTCTATGCTTTAAAGGAGAAGTCTCACTTGGCTGTTGTGGAATGGAAAGAGCAAAGCAACTTGCACTTTTCTTGTCAGATGGAGACAGAGCAAGAGATTTTTAAGGCCAATATTAGTAGTGACCACCTAGCTGGAAAGATTTATCACCTTGACACGAACAGTACAAGAAGAGGCTATAAGAAGCTGTGGAGCTGCTTGTAGCCTAATTTAGTATTGATTTAAACAACTGCAGACTGAAGTTTGTTAATACAGAGTAATTCTGAGCCAAATTAGTTTCAGGGTTATTGCCCAGAGAAGCTGTGGCTGCCTCATCCCTGGCAGTGTTCAAGGCCAGGTTGGACACAGGGGCTTGGAGCAAGCTGCTCTAGTGGAAGGTGTCCCTGCCCGTGGCAGGGGGTTGGAACTGGAGGAGCTTTAAGGTCCCTTCCAACGCAAACCAGTCTGGGATTCTGTGGTTATTCAGTCACTCCTAAAAAGAAAAGCATTAACGATAGTCCACGTTTAAGGATGTAAGAATGGAAACCAAGACCATCTACAATGTTTTCTAGGGGTTTTTTTAAGCATAATCTTTAGAGAAATGGATGATTCATGGCTGAGGACACGATGGGACAGGATGCTAGAAAACCTCTTATCTATAAGCTAATTCAGTTCTAACATGTGCTGATGGTTATCAAAAAGCAGCTCTTATCAGCCTGTGCAGTGGGAACTGATAATTCTTGAGTCGTGTTTAAATCACAGCCACAGGAGCTTAGGAAAGATCTTCAGGATAGAAAAGGGTGGGATGGCTGAACCATGAACATGGATAACGCAAGACAGGAAAGAGAAGCACAGTGCTGGGAGAGACGTGCCAGGCTCCTTCGCGCCCTACACACTCTATTTTCATGGTATCCATCAGGTGAGAAGGGCAAAGATTCCAGGCCCCAGCACTGTCAATGTAGAAATAGCCTTTTATTTTTCCCCCTTTTAGTGTAAAATCAATAGCATTATTTTAGGGAGCTATTTGGATGGCTTGGTTCAAAGAGGCAGCAATTTTTCTTGTCTTTGACAAAATTACCCTTGTATAATGTTGGGTACAGGCAGCCCTTCTGACCATGTACATTCAGACCAAGAATAATTCCCGTTCAAAATGATTCCATCCATCATGAGAAACAAATTACAGGAAGTGGACAAGAAAATTCCCAACCATTCTGACTCTTCAACCCCAAATGAACTTTAAGAGAATGTATTGATATTATAGACCGCCTTTTCATGGCTACAAATGAAGCCATAATCCACAAAACCCACATTACTGCATTAAGAACCCAACCCAAATCGTAAGGTTAACAACCTCCCTGGTCCTGCTCCAAAGCTGACGGGTTAATGTTAACGTGAAGTATTTTCAGCTCTCGATAAGGTCAGACGCCTGAGCAGGTTGAGTTTGGATTCTCAGTTTAATCCTCAGAAAAACAAGGAAATGCAAACAATACAAAATACAACATAGAATATACCTGTTTGTTTCCAGCTCTCTCAAAAGGAACTTTGAATAACATCTTCATAGGACTAAGACTATGAATCAGTAGAGTTCTGCTTTATTTCCAACTCACAGTTTCAATCTTCAGATACTTTTCCTGTTGTGGAAGCCAAAACTGCCCTAACATTGATTTCTTTTCAACCTTTGCTCTTACAATCAAGTCTTGGAAGACTTCTATCTGCATCACAGATCTGGCATATTTCTTTTTTTCCCTCGGCACTTACAATGGTGACTGCAACTGGCATTGCAAATAACTGCGAAGTAAGGCTGTGATTCCTTCCCCAGCGCAGCCCCTCTCTGCTATGCCCCTGCCATAGAATCCCAGACTGGTTTGGGTTGGAAGGGACTTTAAAGGTCCTCCAGCTCCAACCCCTGCCATGGGCAGGGACACCTTCCACTAGAGCAGCTTGCTCCAAGCCCTTGTGTCCAACCTGGCCTTGAGCACTGCCAGGGATGGGCAGCCACAGCTTCTCTGGGCACCCTGTGCCAGCGCCTCAGCACCCTCACAGGGAACAGCTTCTGCCTAAGAGCTCATCTCAGTCTCCCCTCTGGCAGGTTAAAGCCATTCCCCTTGGCCTGGCCCTACAGGCCCTTGTCCAAGGCCCCTCTCTGGTCCCTTTTCAGACACAACCTGCCCTTGTGCCCATGCCCTGTTCTCATCTTATGTTGCATGTGCTCAATGAACGCTGAGGCTGAAGCACTTTTCATGTTGGTAATTATTTACTATGGGTTGTATTCTTCCACTTTAGGGTTTTGATAGCTGAGTTTCTGAGAAGGCTGCTAAAGCTGTACCTTGGCAAGGGAATAGCTCAGGGATGCCATGCTGCTCCAAAACACCATTTTAACTCCTGGAGTCAAATCATGTAAATGCACTACCGGCCTCTTTCTAAGGAAGCTATTCCCTCTAAAGACTTCTGATAATCACTGGAATCTAATCTTGCTCTGCCTCTGAAAGAACCATCCCATACCTGCAGCACCCAGACAGGTATAGAGTTAATGACCATTAAACCATGCAGAAAATCCTAGCAATTTCCCCCAAACAATAACAATAATAATAGTTATTACGATTACTAACAATAGTTATTACTATTATTATACATTATTATAATAAACACATTTTACAGCTATAAACAAAGACAGAAAGCAGCCAGATAAGCCTTGGGAGATGCATGCTACTTTATAAGAACTTTGTAAATATAATCCATCCCCAAAGAGTGATTTTAGAGATAAGAGAGAATAATTTAAAAGGATTAAAAGACCTTGACCCAAATCACAGCAAGAGTCAGAGATGACTGTGAGTTTATTCCTTTCAGTCCCACGCAACACGTATAACTCAGAATTTGGAGGCAGGCTTCCATATTGTCCCGCTACCCATGGAGTTGGGATGACAACTGTGCTTGTTGCCATTATCACTACTCCACATTAGAGTGCCAAAAAGCAGTTTTAAAAGAGGCTTCTCACCTAAATACTCTAACCTCAAAGCCAAATCTCTCAAATCTCCCTTATCGGCCTGAGGAAGCAATACAACTGCCTTGCTGCAGCAGCAACACATCAGTCACACACGCTGCACTTGGGAGGCAGTAGACCTTATCTTTGCTCCTCCTGGTAGTTTGGCATGTGCGTTTAGTCCAATCCCACACCTCGGTGATACGCAGAACTCCTAAGGAGGCATGCATTATTGAAAATAAACCTCTCTGGTAGCTCTTCAACAAAGCTGGTATCAGTTTGTTGTGATAGCTAAAGGGCGCTTTAAGAATGTCATGTGCCAGGCAAGAGGCAAAGATGGTGTTAGCTTGACATATGTAGCAAGAGAGATACATCCTCTTGCACAAGCAAAACACTGAGCCTGTGCATACCTACACAGCTGCATACAGAGATCAGAAACGGAAAGACTACACTAGTATGGACACTGGAACAGATCATAGATACTGTTTATATGTTGAGACAAGTCTTGTGGGTCATAGCATCCTAGAATCCCAGACTGGTTTGGGTTGGAAGGGACCTTAAGGCTCATCCAGTTCCAACCCCCTGCCACAGGCAGGGACACCTTCCATAGAGCAGCTTGCTCCAAGCCCCTGTGTCCAGCCTGGCCTTCAACACTGCCAGGGATGGGGCAGCCACAGCTTCTCTGGGCACCCTGTGCCAGCGCCTCAGCACCCTCACAGGGAACACCTTCTGCCTAAGAGCTCATCTCAGTCTCCCCTCTGGCAGCTTAAAGCCATTCCCCCTGTCCTGTCCCTACATCCCTTGTCCAAAGCCCCTCTCCAGGTTTCCTGCAGCCCCTTTAGGCACTGGAGCTGCTCTAAGGTCTCCCCTTCAGGAGCCTTCTCTTCTCCAGGCTGCCCCAGCCCAGCTCTCTCAGCCTGGCTCCAGAGCAGAGCTGCTCCAGCCCTCGCAGCATCTTCATGGCCCTCCTCTGGAGGTGCTCAAGCAGGTCCACATCTTTTCTCATTGGATACATAGCAAGGTCATGGCTAGACATGGACAGTAAGGAATGCACTGGCAGTTCAATCAGATCCTACCTGCAGAAGAGGCCGCTGCACTCCAAGGACCTTCATGGTATCCGCATTAGCCAATATTTTCAGGGGATCAGATGCCTTTGTGACGCTTTCAATCTCTTTATTGATCTCAGCCAGGACCTGATTGAGGAAGATGTTCTTGATGTACATGGTGAGGAACTCACGGAGCGGACACTGCTTGCTTGGGCCAAGTTCCATGGCATGCTCTATCTCCTGGATAAATCTGGAAAACAGAAGGGGAAGAATGCAATGTAGATAAAGCATGTAGTTTCTCTAAATGTGTTAGTCTTGCCTTTGCCATTCCTGCATCTCAGTGGCAAGCAACAGCAGTGGGGGAATGAGTACAGACTGCACCAACATGAGACATGAAGAGTAGGAAAGGTCTATAAGGTAGCCTGCAAAGAATAATGGATTAAATGCCAACAACTGGGGAGACAAAGACTCAGCGGCTGGAGAAGAACAGACAAAATGAGGGATTGGAGAAAATACACAATCCAGGCACAATTCCTCTTTATTTATCCAAAAATCACCCACTGCTTCATTTGAGATGCACTGGAAAGATGTCTTTTAAAATAAAACAACTTTAAAAACTTGAGGGTGCCAGAAATCCCTTTGGAAAGGTAAATGTCCTCCTTGGGTTGGTCACTTGACTGCCGCAGGTAGGTTCCCCACCCCTCATCTGAAAGCAGTATATTCCAGCTCAAAGCCTGAGATAACACTGAAAAAGCAATGCATATGCATTATGCTGATATCATACTGCATTATGCATGTCTGCATGATGCTGTATTTTTATTATGTGTCATTGTTTCATCCTAGGATCCCATTCCTGCACTCTCAGAATGGCATGCCGATTCCAGGAATATTTTAACACAGGATGTTTGTCATCTCCTCCTGGAAAAGCTCTTTCAGTGATGCCATCTGCTTAACACATAGGAGTTTCTTCTAGAAATTACTTCGTCATTTCTTTAACTTACATCCCAAGCAATGAAATGAGTCTTCTTTTCAAAGCTGCATGCATCAGGAGCCGTAATGAATCACAGAATCCCAGTCTGGTTTGGGTTGGAAGGGACCTTAAAGCTCCTCCAGCGCAGCCCCTGCCATAGGTAGGGACACCTTCCACTAGAGCAGCTTGCTCCAAGCCCCTGTGTCCACCCTGGCCTTCAACACTGCCAGGGATGGGGCAGCCACAGCTTCTCTGGGCACCCTGGGCCAGCGCCTCAGCACCCTCACAGGGAAGAACTTCTGCCTTAGATCTAAGCTGAACTTGCCACGTTTCAGTTTGAACCCATCACCTCTTGTCCTATCACTACAGTCCCTGATGAAGAGCCCCTCTCCAGCATCCTTGGAGCTCCCTTCAGACACTGGAAGCTGCTCTGAGGTCTCCATGCAGCTTTTCTTCCCCAGGCTCTACAGCCCCAATGTTCTCAGTCTGTCTTCATATGGGAGGTGCTCCAGCCTCTGATCATTCTTACAATCATTCGCATTTTAATCTCACTCCTGGAGATGCTGGGATTGGCTTTGTCTTTGTTTTACACAGCAGCAGCAGAACCATTTGACCTTGGATCTCCCAATATATGTTGCAACATGCACTGCACCCTGAAAGCCACCTCTTCTTCACTAGGAAAGACTTCTTTTGCCACTGAGATACCTCTAACAGTTCCAGTGTGGGTAGCATGTATCAGAGATGCCTCACTACTACTTATTTTCCCGAACAATTCAATGAGGTCTGTTTAATTACCCATAATCTTCTTCCTCCATGTTCAGCACTCCAGAGGAGGCAGCTTCCCTTCAGAGGGCTGGCGGAGGGGTTCCTGTCAATGTTAGTAGCGCGATTTCTTTCAGATCTGAACAACTTGCTCCCTAAAGCCTCTGCAGCATTGACTCCATCAGCCTAGAGTGACACATTTGGGCTGATGCAGCTCTTGCTTCCAAAGGGGGACCGATTCTCTGTTAAGTCTGAAGACTGCTGCTCCAAAAAGAGATGCTGCATGGAGAGAAGTGCAGCTTCATTCCCTGCCTTTCACAGATCGATTATGTGAAATCAGCTTCATAAAACAGAGAAACAGCAGAGTCATCTGGGAAGAGAGCAGGGAGACCACCACCGAGCTTATCTCTGAAATAACACACCCCATGTCACCAGCTATGAGTGACAGCCACTGATGTCCTTAAGGGATCACTGTCAAGGTTGATAGGACCGTATTAAACTAACTTGCCCTATCTTTTCATGCCTGCCAATAAATTTCCCACTCAATGAGCTTATTTACCCCGTGCTTTTGATGCAGTAAACTCACAAAAGAATATGAGTTATGCCATTGTACCTTCTTCAGTTGGGAAAGGAGAAGCACAGCAGCTTGAATTTGAAACAAGCAACCTTCAATGAAGTGAAGAGAACAACTTTTAAACGCTTAGAATCCAGCATGTTCTCAAAATTGCTTAAACCAACATAAATAGAAGCTACCTTTAAGAGAGAGAATGGCCCCGTTCAAATGAGCAGCAGACTACTAGAGCTCAGATGTGCTGACCTACAGCAACTCCTTATCCCACAGTAACTTGATGGTGCTCCTATGTATTTCCTACACCAGAGACTAAATTGCTTGTGTGAGGCCATTGGAAAGGTCAGTGCTAGCAAATGGTGTAATCAAGACTCTTTGCTTCCCAGTACCTGGCAATAATCACCACTTCAGATCTCTTCTAGAAGACCTGTGCCTTGATCTCCAGCAAACTCTACCTTGATTAGAGAACTAAGTCTTGCTGGTTGTTCAAAGAGGCTTGAAGTTCGTGGGATAGACAACAGTGGTTCACTTAATACTGGTAAGAATCAAAAGTATAGCCCTGTTTTACTTGATACGAACCATAAAGTAATCACAGATTATGAGAAAGCTGCTGGACAGCAATGACTGTGCGAAGAGATTTTATGAGTGCTCAGCAACACTTGTGATAAAGAAAAAATGGTCAAGGGCTTAGGAAAGCAGATTTAAACTTGGTATCAGTAAAAAGTTGTTAAGACTGAAACTGTGCCCAGCATGGAAGACCAGAGGATACGGATGAGAGACCTTAAGTTTGACAGCTCAACGATAACTCGATTAAATGATAACGGTGATGAAAAATAGACATTTTCTGAAGTCTTCCTTTAATCAAAAGATCTCTACCAAAGAAAATGGAAGTAGAGAAAAGGTGAAGAAAAACGTAGTGTGGATGGCAGAGCTCGACTTAGAGTAAGTAACAGCCCTAAGAGTTCACAGATTTGATATTCCAATGGCGCAAGAACATTACCACTTAGCACAGCCTAAAAGGACAACTGAGATTCAATTTACTATGATCTGCTGTGGTTCAGAGATGACTTCGCCATGTTCTCACCAGTCAGGATGAGTCCCCCATCTCCTCTGCAAATGGAGCACTTGAGGCAGCCACTGTGCAGCTCCAGCCTTCATCCCACCAAGATGAAAACCCCACCAAGCACACAATCAGGGTGCCCACAGAAGCATCACAAAGTTCCAGACACACATGGACATGAGGTTTGCACCAAGAATCCTTCTAGCATATTATGCTGCAACAGTGATGCACCCTACGTGTTCTGTATGAGAAGGACTATTCAGAATGCCCTTAAGTACAATTCGGCTTTCTACAACTGCCTGAGAGGAGGATGGAGCCAGGAGGGGGCTGCGCTCTGCTCCCAAGGAACAAGGGATGGGACAAGAGGAAACGGCCTCAAGCTGCACCAGGGCAGCTTTAGATGGAGCTGAGGAACAACCCCTTCCCCACAGGGTGCTGAGGCATTGGAACAGGTACCCAGGGCAGTGCTGGAGTCACCGTCCCTGCAAGTGGTCACACACCGCGGAGATGAGGCCTCAGTGCCATGGGTTAGCGGTGGCCTTGGCAGTGCTGGCGAATGGGGGGACTTGATGAGCTTAAAGTCTTTTCCAGCCTCGTTGACTCTATGATTCTATTAAGATGTCAAATAAAGCAATTTGACCCATGGCTATCGCAGAGATCAGTGTTTATGTCTGAGTGTGAACCCGTTACATGACAAGAAACCCCAGTTTGGTCAACGACTTATAGAAAATCAAAGGGGAGAAAACTCTGGCATTTGAATAAAGCAGTTAGGCTGGGGCACAGTTCTTCAAACTGGTTTTGGATATATCCATACATGCATAAATCCACACGACCAAAAAAACCCCTCCATCAAACCCACTGTGATGTGAAAGGCTTTGTCACTGAGCCCTTTAAACCCTACTATTTTCTTTTTACTCTCCAAGGAGGGCAATCTGAGATACAGCTCACTGTAAAAAGGGGCCATAAAGAAGACCTTGGAGGAACAGCTTTGATTCACTTTCCATTTGCTTTGATGATTCCACTTGGAAAAGAACCATTCAGTTGTAATTGAGCAGGGTTTCTGAAATAGTATCAACAACTACACTTAAAATCATCTCTCACTGGCACACAAAAGATGGGGAGAAAGCGACAAAGGTTACCATGCCGTGGGGCGTATTCTCTGAATGTGAGAGAATGAGCCATGTGGAATATTCAGGAAGGAAAATCTCCCTGTTGCTGAGGAATGTTGTGGTTTAAGCCCAGCTGGTAACTCAGAACTGTTCCTGGAGGGATGGGGAGGAGAATCAAAGGAACATAACTCCCACGGGTTGAGATAAGAGCAGTCCAGTAACTAAGGTATAACACAAACCACTGCTGCTGCCACCAATAATAATAATGGTAAGGGAAATAACAAGGGGGGAGAGAACATAAAATTAAAAGGGGAAAGCAAAACCAACAATAAACACAAGTGACACACAATTCCTCATCACCCTCCGACCGAAACCCATCCCAACCCCAGCAGTGCTCTGGGCCTTCCAGGTAACTTCCCCCAGTTTCTATACTGGGCATGACGTGCTGTGGTATGGAATACCTCTTTGGTCAGTTTGGCTCACGTGTCCTGTCTCTGCTTCCTCCCGGCTTCCCCTCCTCCTTGGCAGAGCATGAGGCTGAAAAGTCCTTGATTGGAGTAATCATTACTTAGCAACAAATAAAACCATCAGTGTTATCAGTGCTGTTCTCAGGCTAAAGCCAAAACACAGCACTGCGCCAGCTACTAAGAAGGAGAAAAATGACTGCTGCTGCTGAACCCAGGGCAGGAATTACACTTATTTAATACAACCACCATGTATGTCTGACCTGCAAAATGCCTGCCCTGAATAAAAATTCAGAGCGAGGTGTATCATAGAACCATAGAATGGTCTGGGTTGGAAAGGACCTTAAGATCATCCAGTTCCAACCCCCCTGCCATGGGCAGGGACACCTCCCACTAAACCATGCCACCCAAGGCTCTGTCCAACCTGGCCTTGAACACCACCAGGGATGGGGTGTTCACAACTTCCCTGGGGAACCTGTGCCAGCGTTTGGATAATGGTCAGTGTAGACTGTGTGAAACCCGAAAAAGGGGACGTCAGTGCTCTGAAAGCTGCTGCTATGAGACACGTGGCCAGGATGGAGTTGTTGAAGAGAGCAGTCAGGTCAAACCCAGAGATCTGCATCTCATCCTGCATTCAGAACCTGCATTCTCAAAACGATGCACACTTTTAAACTTGTTTTATACTCCCTGGAAAGCATTTGAGGTGATTTGCGGCTGCAATTAAGCATTCCCCTTAGACAGAAAAGCACTTTCAGGAAAATGAAGTATCTTTTTGGAAATGACAGTCATTTGGATGAGAAAAGGCAAAAAGAAAGACAAACCATTTCAGCCGATTTAATTCATTCCAACTCACAACTTCATCGGCTCTGAGGCCTGTCTTACCTAGGCTGAAAGTGCGTAATAAAACCCATAAAGCCTAAAAAAGCTTCATGGATTGATACAGAAACCTACAGCTCTCACCTTCCCAAGGCTTTTTGCTGTCTTCTTGTTATCAAATGTCTTCTAAGGTATCATTAAAAGAAGCCGAAGACGTGTCACTGCAAGTGCATAACAACTACTCTGCTCTTAATGATGATGATAATATTATCTGAAATCCCCTCCTCAAACAAATGAATGACAGAAAATAACCATAAAATATTCTGAAACCTCATTAAGAAAATTTTTACAGACATTCAGCCCAAATTTACATTTCAGCTCGTTTCATTTTCGTATGATCCTAAACTCTTTTTTTCCCTCTTAGTCAGAAAACATCCAAGTACCCGGAACGAACCTTACACAAAGCAAGGAAACACAAAGGAAACAGCAGAAAGCCTTTGAACTGGATACTGGTTACTGACAGAACGGCAAATCCCAAACTGGCTGCTCAGATTCAAGGAAATTAGAGTTAAAATACCCAAGACAATGGGTTCTTGAAGGTTTGAAGACACGTTCAAACCAAGAGACACACCTGGAAGACCTCAGACCGCCCATTCCCCGTCCTGAAAGCCTTCCCACCTCAACAGTGGGTGTTCTGGGGGAGGGCCAACAGAAGGGACAGCCACAGATGATGTTCTCCTGGCCAAGCTGTTTGGTAACCAACAAGGTACAGCTCTGAGTCTTAATTTATCGCCCTTGTGATAGCAGGGCCAAGCAAACTGGCTATTTCAGCAACTATGTGCCACCAAACTGGTATATATTTCAGTATATTCACTACACATACAATCACAGTTATCATTGAATAGTTAGGGTTAGAAAGGACCTTAAGATCATCAGGTTCAATCTAGTTGGATTAAACCTACTTCTTGTCCATCCTCTAACTCCTCTCTCCTCTGCCAAAGGGAGACTCAGCGATGCAGTACTGACCACTGCATGTGAGCAAATCCCAATAAATACAGTTAACGTTAAAAAACTCACTACAGCACAGACCACAGTTTGCTACTGTATGATTTACACCTCCACTCTGCTCCTGTGAGACCCCCCCTGCAGTCCTGATCCAGCTCTGGGGAAGCAGCACAAGAGGGACATGGAGCTGTTGGAGAGAGGCCAGAGGAGGCCATGGAGATGCTGCGAGGGCTGGAGCAGCTCTGCTCTGGAGCCAGGCTGAGAGAGCTGGGCTGGGGCAGCCTGGAGAAGAGAAGGCTCCTGAAGGGGAGACCTTAGAGCAGCTCCAGTGCCTGAAGGGGCTGCAGGAAAGCTGGAGAGGGGCTTTGGACAAGGGATGGAGGGACAGGACAGGGGAATGGCTTTAAGCTGCCAGAGGGGAGACTGAGATGAGCTCTTAGGCAGAAGCTGTTCCCTGTGAGGGTGCTGAGGCGCTGGCCCAGGGTGCCCAGAGAAGCTGTGGCTGCCCCATCCCTGGCAGTGTTGAAGGCCAGGTTGGACACAGGGGCTTGGAGCAAGCTGCTCTAGTGGAAGGTGTCCCTGCCCGTGGCAGGGGTTGGAGCTGGAGGAGCTTTAAGGTCCCTTCCAACCCAAACCAGTCTGGGATTTTAAGATTCCATGAATAGCAATCAAATAGCTACTAAAGTAACAGAAAGCTCATTATTTTGCATAAAAACTTGACTGCAGAGAATTATTTTGGGTACGTTACCAGTTACCCCTGGATTGATGTGTCACTGAGGAGCACGCTGCTGAATAAATATTGTGCCTATATGCAAGATCATACAGCTGCTTTTGTATGAAATCAGTCCAAAGGGAGCTCTATCCAGCGGCCAACAGCAGAAATAAAGGTTTCAGCTCTTCTCCAGGTGACCCAAAATGTGATTAAAACTGTAATTATCACAAAAAAGAGCAAACAGCTCTGGGACACTCATTGGAGATGTAGCTACATTAAGTGCATTTAAAATCTTAGAAATATCAGACAAAACCCCAGTAAATGGGCAAAAAACATTGATTTTCTGCTATTTTTAAATATTATACAGTGTAGAAAACATCCAGGAAGGTAATTTCAATGGAAAATAATTACTGTTAACAGAAAACACCAAATCTGGGGCATTTTGCACTAAAATAGTAAGGTTTCAGCTTAACAGGAGTAACTGGCAGTAGCCAGACCGGTGTCTGCACCACCAAGCTGTGCTGATGGGTTATTTCAGACAAATGGCCGGATTCGACTGTCAGTCCCCATCACTTCAGTCCCTCCCCTGTACAAACAGAAACCCCCAATGAAAACCATCTCCACTACTCCATATAGCTCTTTTCGTTACCGTAAAGGCTTCTGAGTATGCCCCCACTGGGCTGACAGCTTTAGCACTGGAAGATGAAAGCATCCAGAACTTCTATTTTTTAACAGTAGCTAAAAAAACTCAGAGCTTTGAAGAATTGATTTCTGTGTTGTAATCTTTCAACCACGAGATTGAGGTAAGAAGGACTTCCTTCCCATGCAGGGGTAATAGAAAAGTATTTCATCGCCTCTGAGGTGCTACAAACGGCGCATACACTCAGAAAAACATTAAACTATAATTTAGCTCTCTTCTTGCGCTAAAAATGGTGCTTATTTAATGCTCACCCATCACCTTAGACCCACAACTTTCTGACTTTGGGCAGCTATCTTAGGGCAGACAAGGTGCAATTTCTTCTGATGTCTCCAGAGGGGAATACTGGCTTCTATTTGGACCACGGGATGGAGAGCCAGAACTAAGTAGTAAAGCCTCATAACGTATAGAAATGTCTGTATCATACCCTACAGCCCTGATGTCCCTCACTGAGCCAAGCCCATGAGCAGCAGCAAAAATCACAGTGGACTTCTGTTGTGGAGGTCAAACCTTGGTGGCAAATGTTAATGTGCTAATTCCAGTCTTTTCAAGCGCATCATTCGCAGCACCTCACGTTTCCATCCCCCTCCTCCTGGCCTCAAAACTGCTTTCACTTGCTTTTGGGGCTGTTGTTGCTGCTGCACTGGTGGATGGGCTGATGTTCGCCTCTCATGGTCTCTATCCTCCCATCTCTTGCAAGGGCATGAGTGAGCTTCATGAAGCAGCTGCATTTCCATCTGCTGCCAAACCTCAGCTAATAGCCAGGCATGATCTTTCCAAAGGTGGCAAATGTGAATGAGGAGCAGCCTGGAGTTTTGCGACCCTTGTGGTGAAGCTGAGTTTCAAAAGGAACAAACCGGCACAACTCAGAGTCGTTACTGTGAAATGAAGGCTACGAAATGCCTTTCACAACACAGTCCTGGGCAAAACATGAGGAAAGGTACTGTACAGACCACTGAAATGGGGCTGTAGTTACTGAAGACTGCATTACTTCAGAAGTAGAAACTGGGCAGACTTTAAGCCTAGTTGTAAATCTGTAAAGGCATCAGTCTGCAGAGTTAAAACCCAATCCATTGGCCTGTGAATTTACAGCAGTGAAAATCTAACTTTATTCCTCTTCTCTCTCTAGGCACCGTTCTTGTGAAGATGTTATTTCCCTTTCTGCAGATGAAACAGAGCAATTAAATCTGCAAACAGCGTTTATACATCTGGCAGGCCCACAGGCAGCTCCCTCTGCTAGCAGACATGGTACAGCTGCCTCCTAGAAGGCAAAGGAAGAGTAACTCAAGCATGAATCACATCAGTTCGTTCTGTTAATGAGGATGCACCTGAAACATGCATCACGAGTGCTACAGGGAAAGCAGCAGAAGCTGGAGCTGCAGCAGCAGTCACTGGTTGGGGGATTTACTCCCCTCTCAAGAGGCTTTGCATGTGATGCAAACCAGTCTGCTTTAGGCCACGGTGGGCATCTCTGTGAGGTATGGTGAGATGACCGCCATGGTTGAGTTATGGTTAATCAGCCAAGCCATGACAAGTGACTGGACGTGACTTTATCCCGGTTGTGATCCAGAAGTAAAGTATGACCCGTGGCTTATTTGGAATCCAGAAAGGGCCAGGAACATGTGGTTGGCAGGCACCAAGCCATCATCACTTGGTTGTTGCAAATGTACACCCAGATATGGGATTCACCGTCAAGTCTTCTCCTGATCTCACCCTGTCCTGATGCTGGGTGGTCCTTGATCTGCTTCCCAACTATTTGCAATAATAATATTGCAATAATATATATAATATAATAAATAATTATATATGACACTATATATAATAAATATAATAATAAAAAAATAATAGCAAACAAGAATCCTATCTATAGGTGAAAACATGGATGGGATGTGGTTGAACTGTGATGTGACTTTCTGCACCAACCTAAAACACACCCCAGCAAGCACATTTTAAGCATTAGAAGCATTTAACAAGCATGAGAAGGCAATGCTCACTAGCAAACACTGAGTAAAGAGAAGACTTGCCTGTCTTCTACAACCAAAATACAGCTGGTCTTTGGCCTCTCCATTTCCTTCTCAACTCCCAGCCCATAGAAATACCGGAGGGATCTGGGGCTTAGGAGCAATTTATTTATCCTACAAGGGGTACATCTCACCAGAACAATCTATAAACTAACACCAGCTCCCCGAGCGGCCCTCAGTATGTTGTGGAGAACAGTGGCTTCAGTACCTATAGCACAGTGTGGGATGTCAAAGCAATGTAGTGTCTGTGGCTCCTTGCAGGAGCCACACCTTGGTGTTGGCCTTTCAACCCTCTACGGCAGACAAATTCCGTTTGCTCCACATAGAATCATAGAATAGTGAGAGCTTAATTCAGATCCTGAAGACCTTCTGCAGCATAGCTAGAATCATAGAATCAATGAGGTTGGAAAAGCCCTTTAAGCTCATCCACTCCAACTGTTCCCAGCACTGCCAAGGCCACCACTAACCCATGGCACTGGGGGCCTCCTCTCCACGGTGTGTGAACACTTGCAGGGACGGTGACTCCAGCACTGCCCTGGGTACCTGTTCCAATGCCTGAGCACCCTTTGGGGAAGGAATTGTTCCTCAGCTCCATCTAAACCTGCCCTGGTGCAGCTTGAGGCCGTTTCCTCATGTCCCATCCCTTGTTCCTTGGGAGCAGAGCGCAGCCCCCTCCTGGCTCCATCCTCCTCTCAGGCAGTGGCTGCTCCCCAGCACAAGGCTGCATTTCGGCAGAGCTGTGTCCGTAGCTGTATGCACCAGTGTGTTAAACAGTGTCCTGTCAGCACAACCTACACGGATGCTTTTGAGAGCTGACTTTCACTCCTATTCTTCTCACCCCCTACAGACTCCTAACTACGCTATGAGGCCTCCGAGTTCATTTTGAGAACAAATATGAAGTACCTTTATTCCCTATATGCTGTGAACCTCCTTTTAATCCCTTTGAGCAGGAACATGCTCTTTACAATGTGAACCTGAAAGCAGGAAACCTCTGGGCAAATGTTATTCTCTTTCCCTAAGTTACTGAGGAACTTTTACAGGTTATTTGGAGAAGAGAAGCTGCGTGGAGACCTCAGAGCAGCTTCCAGTGTCTCAAGGGGGCTGCAAGGATGCTGGAGAGGGGCTCTGCATCAGGGACTGTAGCGACAGGACAAGGGGCGATGGGTTCAAACTGAAACAGGGGAGGTTCAGATTGGAGATAAGGCAGAAGCTGTTCCCTGTGAGGGTGCTGAGGCGCTGGCACAGGGTGCCCAGGGAAGCTGTGGCTGCCCCATCCCTGGCAGTGTTCAAGGCCAGGTTGGACATGGGCTTGGAGCAAGCTGCTCTGGTGGAAGGAGTCCTTGCCCGTAGCAGGGGTTGGAACTGGATGAGCTTCAAGATCCTTTCCAACCCAAACCAGTCTGGGATTCAGGTACAAAGAATCTCAGTTTCCCCATTATTACAACAGGCAATGAACACCTGCAAAGCAAGAGATCCTCAACAGTGAAGAACGGTGCAGTATCATTAAGATGCCAACAAACCCCAGCTGTGCACATCCATAGAAAGAGGAAAATGTGACATGCTGCACCCCCAGCGGATGGGGTTCAGCAGAGCTGTGATGTGTAGCTCAGAAGTGATGGCAACATGCTTCACCTGTGGCCTGAAATACATCTTTGATGAGCTGCTACTTCATCTTTTGTCAATGAAATTAAACTAATTCCACATGTTTTAAGGTTCTACAGAACTGAGCAAACAGCTCCTACAACCAGCCACCCCTTTGCTCTTCCCGAGCTGCTCCAGCAAATCTCTCCATTACAGTCCCTGAAACCATAACCTTCCAGCCCAAAACCTGCTCTACGTTGAGCATAGCCAGCCAGTTGCCTTGAAGTCACGAGATTGCTTCATGATGGAGATGATAATCCAAGATGACCACTGAGCTAAATTACTCAGTGTCGATCCATTTGTAATTTGAATCCAATCCTGCAGAAGGCCGAAGATAAATGTTCTAACCATGGCCAATCAATCTTTCTCCATAGAACTTCTGCATTGTATTTATTTTAGCTGAACCCGGGGCATGCGTGTGCTTAGAGGCACTTTCTGCCCACGAGATGAAGTCAAACCTGTAGGATCCCACTGCTGCTTCTGTTTCAAGCTTACTATCAAAGTAACGGCAAAGCTTTGCTTCCCATGACACTACAACAGGGAGCGTTATTTCACTCCAACTGACGTGTTAGGCATGGTGCAAGGTAGAAAATACATAAAGCTTTGCTTAGAAAGCCTTATGTTCTTAAACGATCTTGACAGTCAACTTTAAATGAATTCCTGTCCATCACATAGAAATACTGTGGGGTTTCATTCAATGTGTGTAAAACATTTTAGTATCACGGATTGATGAAGATGTGAACAGAACCATCACATAATGTCTTCCTATTACACCAAGTGATCTGAAATAGGAAGTTCACCAACTTGAGCTTTCCGTATTATTAACTCCTATTTCCTTTATTGCCGTATTACATTCAGCTTGTTGACCACCACCGAAATGCAGTGATAACACCTCCCTCCCAAACCTCACATTCCCTCCTGATCCCAACAGCTTTGTACAAATTAACTTATTATTCCTACTATTTTTCAATCTGATCTGGTGGCACATTCTTCGTGCTCAAACCCCACCGCTCTCAATCTGGCCCCTGTAAAAAGGAACATATGCTGACTATAAATCTTTAAAATGGCTCTATTAATAGAGTAGCTGTGCTGACAGCTTTATAAATGGGCACTATCTTTATGCAAACTGTGTTTTATTAGATTGCATGATAATGATTGGTAATCTCAATGCTGGGATGGCTTTGGAGTGGATGGTAACGAGCAACATGGCCAGAGGTTTCAAAACCCATGGATTTGGTGTGGCTTACAACAGACATGATCAGATTAGCTTTGCTACACCTCTCTGCTCCTCTGCTTTTCCTAATCAGGTAGCAAACAGCCTAATAACTGTCTCTGTGTCTGTCGATCCAATTACTTCCTATTTGCTGTGTGCTGACACTCCATTAACTAAGCAGACAGTTGGAGTGATCTTTCATTATCATCCAACTGATTTGTCTCCGGTGTGTGGATGGGGATATGGGACAATCAGTCAAATCAGGGATTGCTCCAAAAAGAACAGGCCGAGGCAAATGAAAAACCCAAACCAAGAGATTGTAACTTCAGGGCCCACCTGGGGATGTCCTGGAGCACTGGGGCATGATGTAACTACTGCCTCCAAGAGCACATAGGGCCAAGTTTAGACCTCCTGCTACAGACACCTAACTTAGGTATCACAACACCGTTGGCATCCACAGGGAAGAGCTGATGAGTGATTCTGGCTGCCCTCTATACAGCAGTTGGCTTTCCTTTCAGCCAGCGTGGAGAAAGGGCCAGGACACCCATTCAACCACCAGCTGTAAGACGGTAACATCCCACAGCCCTGTCTCCTTGCAGGTATTTGGGAAACAGTTCCATGGACAGTCCTGCTCCCTCCACATGCCCACACTACTTCCATTTTACGGCAGGAAATAAAACACCATCATCACAGCAATCTACGGCAGAGCACTGAGTCCCTCTATCCCAGTCAACGTCAAGTTCATCCCATAACCATCCTTTCCATATTTGAATCCTGTACCCAAAGCTGTCAAAAACTCGTCCCTGAAACACATCAGATGGAGCAGAAGAAGAGTTCCTAGATTATTTCCATATACCTTATTGCCTGGCTTGAGGATCTGGATGGGACAATATCTGGCTAATCAAGGAAGCTGCTCTGTGTTTCACTAAGAGCAAGATTCACCTGTGGTGAAAGTCTACTCACACAC
The DNA here is from genome assembly GCA_028858755.1 of Ara ararauna. Lineage (NCBI taxonomy): Eukaryota > Metazoa > Chordata > Aves > Psittaciformes > Psittacidae > Ara > Ara ararauna. The sequence goes on from CM054376.1 coordinate 162,837,186, forward strand.
CATAGACAAGTGCAAGCAAGGAAACTGAGGCAAAGAGTAGTCACTGCTGCGCACTTACATGTTGCTCCTGGCAGGCCCACAAACAGGAACATAAAATCCTCCCTAAGGTCATAGCATCTCCATAGCAAAGTCATGGGCAGACCCAAGAAACGTGCAGTGTGCCCAATAGTCAGATCTATTAATGAGGGAATTGGCCAGACCCAATGACTTGGGTACCTCTTCTGCCTTCCCCGTCACTGGGGATAATGACTTGGTTTGGTAGGTTTTTGAGACTTCCAGCAATCCTGCTATGAACAGCAGTGCCCAAAGGGTACCAGCACCCCATAAACATGGTTTGGAGCAAACAGGGGGGTGAATGCATTAGAAGGAGGGAAGCATTAATGTGCTGAGCCACTTCAAGCAGGCAACTTTAGAGCTCTTTAATGGGGATAACAATTTTATAGTCTCGGCTTGAGGAAAAAAACATGGTCATTAAGTACATCATCTTTTCTAAATTAAACTGTTCCTCACTGATTAGGGAGTAACTACATTCTGTAGTGAGCCCATCTCTGCCTATTCTTTCCCACTTCTAAGAACAAACATCATAAGCCTCAGGCAATGTCAAAATTAGGAGCAACAAAGAAAGAAATACGAAGTCGCCTTTGAAGATTCTTGTTCCTCATCAGCCTGCGGCAATGAATACTTGTTCCTCTGCAAAGGGAACTGAGAAGTCGGGAAAGATGCTGCTTTGAAAGCCCCAGGGAGAGAATTAATACACTGACCCCCAACACGGAGCAACCTGGTCTAGTGGAAGGTGTCCCTGCAACCCCACTGCAACCCAACCTACAGAAACAGAGCAGGACCCCTCTGGACCTGAGATGCTGTTGAGCTGGGCTGGGTTTTAAACACACTCAATCACATGGACATTATGAGGCAAGAGTATACACAATACAAATCACTCAGGTAAGGAAGCACACACATATTAAGAGTGCATCTGAGCACAATGACTTGACTTTCTCACTAACCTTGGGTACACAACATCACAGTGGCTTTCACACCACGGATCTGGCACCCAACATAATCGTGTCTGTGCTGCTGAGTTGCAGCTATTTGCACACGAATGCAAAGATCCTGCATATAAATAGCTGCCAGAGTAAAGATACCGCATCAGGACTGCAACTCAAGCCAGGCAATGTTAAGCTACATGTAGTTTCAATCTAATCACATTCATTAGTAAGTTGGCAGAAGAAGTTAACTCTATTGGGACACGCTGATACTGCAATTTAGGAAGGCAAGAGAAAAGTGATCAAAGAACCAGCTGTGCTCCAGGCTCTAATTATTAGTAAGTGCACACCTTGTGTATAGAGCCAGAGCAGCAGGAAAAGAACTGATGGGAAGTTTACCATAAGCCCTTGAAGATATTTAGAGTAGGGAAATAACGCCGCAACTCCAGGAGCCACCACTGTTTCTTTGAAGGGTTGAGATGAGGCTCAGGGGGGTCCTTTTACAAGGAGAGATGCTTGTACAATGTGTGTGGGGAAAACAGAATAGCTTCCAGAGTAAATAGCAGGTATCTGAATTGCCTTGGATCATCCACTTCATTTGGCATTCAGGGTCTGGTCCAAGCTAATGAGGAGAATGGATCTGCATCATAACGGACCTGAGCAACAATGCTGTGCTACTGGAGGCAGCAAATGTGGACAAATTGGATGCTGTGCCTCCATTAAGGAAGTCATTCCTCTCCTCAAAAGGGGGTACTTGCTTCAGCATCCTCCACAATTTCCCACACCAGGAGTTACACTCTTCCAAATCAAGCTAATTTAACTGATTAAACTAATTCCCTGTGTAGTTCCAGTTGTGTATGGTATTTTTTCACCTCCTGATCGGAAAAACTGAAACAAGGAATTACTGACAGACGATCTCTTCTGCCCGTACACTTGTTTTCTGTCCTCAGAGTGATCCTTATAAAACACACATAAATCATTAGCCTAATAAAGTGAGTGAAGTTGCTGCAGAATATAGCATAAACATAGAAATGCTGTGCTGCCATTGGAAAAACTATTATCTGACCCTGCCAGACATTATTTTATATTCATATGTGTGCTGGCTTTATTTTCGTATACTTTGCACAGATGATATGTAGTACTTTAGGAGAGCATTTGATTCTGTGAACACAGAACTGTATAAATGGGGCTGTAAGAAAGAGGATGATCAGGGGCTGGAGCTCCTCCCATACGGAGACAGGCTGAGAACATTGGGGCTGCTGAGCCTGGAGAAGAGAAGTTGCGTGGAGACCTCAGAGCAGCTTCCAGTGTCTGAAGGGGCTGCAAGGATGCTGGAGAGGGGCTCTTCATCAGGGACTGCAGTGACAGGACATGGCGTGATGGGTTCAAACTGAAACAGGGGAAGTCTAGATTGGATATGAGGAAGAAGCTCTTCCCTGTGAGGGTGCTGAGGCGCTGGCACAGGGTGCCCAGAGAAGCTGTGGCTGCCCCATCCCTGGCAGTGTTCAAGGCCAGGTTGGACACAGGGGCTTGGAGCAAGCTGCTCTAGTGGAAGGTGTTCCTGCCCGTGGCAGGGGTTGGAACTGGATGAGCTTTAAGGTCCCTTCCAACCCAAACCATTCTATGATTCTAAGAACATCCAAAGGCATGCTGTAACTCTTGATTACAGATTATCAGATCAAAGGACCCAAGTTGTAGAGTGATTATCTTTAGACACATGTGGAGAACAGGAGAACTGAATGTAGTGTGTTGACTAGAAGCACTCCTTACCAAGCTCACAAATCAGGCTGGAAGAGGCCTGTAAGATGTCACTGAGGTTGCAGAGCCTTTACACCCTACAACAAGGGACACAAACTGCCTGGTTAGTGCTCAGGGTGTCTGTTACCATGACTTCATCCTCCCGCTGCCATAAATCAATACTTGCAAATGCACAGTTGAAATCATTTTTGATGCATAAGGTGATGTAAGCTGTGCTCCTCTGAATTCATGAAGTCTCCTGCAGCGTTATGCACAGAAAGAGGAACTCCTCTGAAACAGGCACAAAATTACAGCCAGGATGGGAAAACTCACTCATGACTGCATGGGAATTACTCTAATTAAAGATATGTAACAGATGGGCTGATATAACAGGCTTCCATCCACGGTGATCCCACCCTGCCCTGCCAGCCAGAACCACTCCAGCTGAGATGGGATGGCAGCTTTCTGGTATCTCATCTTCCCATCTAGAAAGTATACTGGGATCGGCTGTGGTAACTCAGTATCTTATTATCTGCAAAAGGGACACAGCACACACACAGAGCCAGAGGAATGTGGAAGTAAATAAAGCCTCATGTTTGTGCTTCTATTCCTCCAAAGCACGACAAACCCCTGAGGAAATCCTATGAGCTTGGGAGGATGAAGTAGGTGGAAATAAATACTGAGAACCATGAAGTTATCATTCAGCAGCAATCTGACAAAATATGGTTTTCTGATAAAAATCCACCTCTGTGGCTCCCTGCATTGTAAATTGTGCCACATTTTCTTCTTAGAATCACAGAATGGTTTGGGTTGGAAAAGACCTTAAGATCATCCAGTTCTAACCGTCTGCCATGGGCAGAGATGCCTCACACCTGACCATGTCACCCAAGGCTCTGTCCAACCTGGCCTTGAACACTGCCAGGGATGGAGCATTTACCACTTCTTTGGGAAACCTGTTCCAGCCCCTCAGCACCCTCACAGGGAAGAGCTTCTGCCTTATCTCCAACCTGAACTTCCCCTGTTTCAGTTTGAACCCATCACCCCTCATCCTATCGCTACAGTCCCTGATGAAGAGCCCCTCTCCAGCATCCTTGGAGCCTCCTTCAGATATTGGAAGACAATCACCAAAAATAGGAAAACCCATGCATACAACTATGGGAAATGCAGCACTGCAAAATCTGCAGCTTCATGGACAGGATGGATGTTGCAGCAGTTTTAATTTGGATATTTTCCCATTTAATTTGTTTTCTTTCACTGTAAAAACTGGACCAGGAATCAGGACGTTAATACTTGCCCTGACGCAGCCAGGCCGTGTGAATCATTTCAGTCCCCTGCATTTCATCTTTTTCCTCTAATTAATAGTGAGACTGGGGCTTGAATGCTGGGAAGAATTTACTGTTATGCCCAATTTATTCTTATAAATACATATTCAGAATATACTGATTTTAGGTGCCATGCAGAAGACAACGCAAAGGAGCCCTACCTTCAGAAAGCATCTGAAACTTGCCTTCTTGAGAATGCAGCTTTCTGAGCAAAACATCACCAACTAAAATGCCCTAAATCATCATCTGCATTTGAAAATACGAACACTAAAGCACTCGGATGGTGAAATGCTGACATGGAAAGGTGCGATGGAAAACGTGGCATTTGCAATTCACCCTCTGAAGCCGCAAGTCTTAATGTACTGCAAAACTAGAACCACAGGATGGCTTGGGCTGCAAGGGACCAAAGCCCATTTGATGATTCTGTGAATTTCAACTTGAATTTCTTTGCAGTTTCACCCTTTAGCACCCACACATGAATGACAGCTCTCTTTGGACCACTGCCCAAACAACATACACGGAATACTTAAACCCTCATATATACTACTTACAATAAGCATGCAGAGATTACAGACACACACGCATGGGCGTACACAGATATACACACAGCTACATCAACCTGAGCACAAAAGGCTTTTAAGAAACCCCTGTATTTTTTGCCTAGAGAACTTGAAGCAGTAACACACCAGCCTACAACCCATTTAAAACAGCTTTCCTGGAGGAGTTCCACACTTGAGGTCCTCCAACACTCGCCTCCCTTTAATGAGATGCTTTAGCCTTCTGACTTTTACAGCTGATGCATTTAAGACTCTGTGATGTCATTTAATCACTGATTTAGAGAAGAAGGCTGAAAGCTGTATTACAACCAGGCTGCACTATCATCCCTCCATATGGAGCCACAAACTATCCCATATTGCTCAGACAGAAACTCCAACCATGGGAAGTGGGGAACTGGGAAGAGGAATCCAATAGCTCATTTCTTCCTTTCTCCCCCTTTAATGTTAGCATGCTCATTCAGCCCCTGATGGAATAATAGCTTAAGATTTGTCTCTTCTCAGTTCCTCTCTGTGCGCATTTACACGCACATCCACTTATCAATAGCATCATAACTGCACAGATAGCAATGCAGAAGTACACATGCAGCAGCAGACAGGCCTATGTAGAATTGCAGATAAATGACAGATTCTGCCAATTCTATGCATTTACCTATATATATATATTTGCATCATAAACTCACGTTATTTGAGATAGGCTCGACCTAAATAGCTGCAGATCAGCTTATCCTTAAAAGCCAAGCGCGTCATTCAGGAGACATGCAGTTTTCAGTCTAAGTAGAAGTGGAAAGAGGGGATGAAAAAGGAGAAATAACAGAATGACAATGTAACATTCACTTGCTGGTCAGTGACTATGGAGAGGAAATAAGAGAGAAGGAAGAAAGGGCCTGGTGAAGAGATGTAGGTCCTTAGTGCCTTTGTCTTTCCCAATAGATCCATCACCTGGGAGAGGCATCCCTGAATTTGACCCTAGGCAGCCCTATACAATAATTTACCTGGGAGAAAGAAACAACCTATTAATCCTTGCAAGCCTCCATCCAGCAGTGAGCATGAAACAGTCCTCCAGCACAGTACTACACCAACGGAGATATTAAAGGGATATGATGTTGGACCTATAAGAAGGGGACTGAAGAGACAGAACACCAAATACAGTATATATCAAAGCAATAGACTAACAATGAGAAGCAAATTCTCAACTTCTCCTACCCTCTCCAAAAGTGTCTGACAGTATTTAGCAAAACTAGCTGAAAACTGAAGTCATGCATAGCTTGAGGATGCTCTGATAAAAAGACCCAGCCTAAATCAGCCTAAACTGCGGCTCCTACATGTCTCAGTTCCCTAAGGAAAAAACATGGATTTGGTTTGAGGTTTAAATTAAAGCAATAGGAAAGAAAACCTTCTGCGGTTCTTTACCCATTTAATTCATCCCTACCTTAGGATCACAGCATGATATATTGAAAGGTAATGGATTTACAGCTCAATGTAAGATGTATTCAACATGAAAGCAGCACTGACACTTGATCTCAATCCAAAAGACTCTTCATCACTCTTTGGCTTTACAAAGCCTTGTGTTGACAGTAGAGTAGTGTCTGAATGAAGTCAAGAAATGTTAATCAAAAAATAATCATGTCCCTCGTATTTTCTCCCTCTTGCTGCTCTCTTCTTTCACCTCCTCCGTTTTCTATGACCTTAAAGAACTGAGGACCCAAAAATTAAGCTAATGAGGGAAAAGGAGGACTGAAGTCATGCAAGAAAAGGCAGGCTTGGAGAAAAATGATGTTTCCTTCCATTATTTCATCCCCTGACCAAAAAGTGGCCACACAATTAATTCTTTGCTGATGAGAGCTGACACATGCTGGAAAAACTGAGGTGGTCTTCTTGGAGCTTGGCCAAGTTTCCAATCTGATATGGAAGGCTCTTTGAAAAAGATGGAAAGAAAAGGATCGCGGCATATGCTAAATGCAGCTCTTTGGGGAGACCCAAAATCCACTCTACCCTGGGGCTCCCAGAGTGGAAGCAAGACCAGTAATGCACATGGTGCAGCAAGACCAGCAGTACCAATTGTTCTAGGCCAGGTTGGCTGTGGCTTGGAGCAAGCTGCTCTAGTGGAAGGTGTTCCTGCCCATGGCAGGGGGCTGGAACTGGGTGATCTTAAGGTCCCATCCAAATCAAACCATTCTATTATTCTACGATCTATGACATTATGAGGTGTGTTGCTGTGGGGGACTATGTGACTGAGGGCATGAAGTTAGAACTTGGCCTTGAAGATATCAAAGCCTATCCATGAAGAATGAGGCACTGAAGGTATCCGGATGGGAAAGCAGAAGGCATCCGGAGAAGCGAGCAAGTCAAAGGGAGTAACTAACTGCAGAACAAGAGCTTGGCATGATAACAGACTTTAGTAATGCAGCAGAGGGTCATCCAATAACGTGCTGTTGCTAACTGATGTAACCAATGGCTAAAAGACACATGTAAGCTAGAAACTGTATATAAGTAAGGGTTTGTAATAGTAAAGAGAACTTTCTACTTAATCACCAAAGAAGCATGTCACATGTTGTTTGTCTGTCTCAACCGCGACATGCTGCCAGGAGATGCCAGCACCATTTCAGTTCACAAAGGGAGAAACAAGCCTTGGAAGCAGAAATTAAGGGGAAACACAACAAACATGTATCTCAATCCAGCTGGGACAGTGGTTTGCTATTACGATTTGTGAGTCTAGCTAAATTTGAAAGTACCCACATAAAGCTGGTTACATCCTAAGTTTGACTATACTCCTCCAACTGCAGAGATACAGAGAACACATGTGTTTCCCAAACAGGGTTTCTTCAGCAGATAAATACTTTTATGAAGACCAAACCATCATGCATGCAACAAATCAGAAGGAAGAACTAAGATTCGTGAACCTATTCACAGTTCTGGTGTCCTCAACATCAGAAGGACATGGAGTTGTCGGAGCAAGTCCAGAGAAGGCCATGAGGATGATCTGGGGCTGAAGCAGCTCCTGTATGGAGACAGGCTGAGAACACTGGGGCTGTTGAGCCTGGAGAAGAGAAGCTGCGTGGAGACCTCACAGCAGCTTCTGGTGTCTGAAGGGGGCTACAAGGATGCTGGAGAGGGGCTCTTCATCAGGGACTGTAGCGATAGGACAGGGGGTGATGGGTTCAAAGTGAAACAGGGGAAGTTCAGGCGAGACATAAGGCAGAAGTTCTCCCCTGTGAGGGTGCTGAGGCGCTGGCACAGGGTGCCCAGAGAAGCTGTGGCTGCCCCATCGCTGGCAGTGTTCAAGGCCAGGTTGGACACAGGGGCTTGGAGCAAGCTGCTCTGGGGGAAGGTGCCCCTGTCCGTGGCAGGGAGTTGGGACTGGGTAAGCTTAAGGTCCCTTCCAACACAAACCACTCTGTGGTTCTATGAAACTGCAGCTTCAAAGCCAGATAATTAGCAAATTCCAACAAGGACAATACAAGCAAACACAAGCCAGAGTTAAGAAGATGGACAAGACTCTCCTCACTATGTAGACCCCATGGTCACTAAGCTAAAAAACCCCCTTGCATTTGGAAATGAAACCCAGGCACATTTTCACATGAGGCCAGATGTGCACACAGCAGCGCTCATCTTCATACCAGTTCTTGAGAGCAAAACACAGGGCTAACATTCCTTGCATTTTTCCACACTTTTGGTTCAAATGAAGCCCCAAGTGGACGGCAGTGACAGAATCCACCGGGATGAGAGGATGTCGAACGGTCCCCAGAGAATCAATTTCCAACTGCTGTTTTTGTTACTTAGACTTAAGAAAAGACCCAAACACAGTCAGGATTCTAAGCCTGAGCTATTGAGAAACCAGAGAGAATGCACAAGGCAGCAGCATCGAGTGAACGATGAAAAAATATCAATTTATAGACAGGGACATTAAATACTTTCATATTTAAGCTTTTTGCTTGTACAGTAAAAATGGCAACTGGATACAAATTCCACGGTCTTGATAAAGCAGAAGCTTGTAGCCTACACAACCAAAATGATAATGCAATACTTTGGAATGGAAATTCAAACTCCAAAGGTAATTTTCCATTGACGGTGCTCACTGATGCATGAATTATACTCTCAGGGATGCGTAAATATGATTTGTTTGATTGCTTTATCATCCCTCCATTATAGCAAATCTTCTAAAGCAGTGGGAGACATCATAGGGCTGTTTGTAGATTCCTTGTTTGAAGACACAGTGGGGGTAAAATTGTATCACTCCTCTTGAGGAGCAGGGCCTGACCATGAAATCATAATTAATGCCATAACAATCTACTTATAAGTCTCTGAAGCAGCCAGGATGGGGATAAATTAGAAGCAAAATATTGTTAGCATTTATTTAAATTGAATTAAAAAAAGCCTGACATGACAGGAACCATATTACAGGCTAATAAGGGATTAGATGAAGCAATTACAGCAAAGGAGGGTTTTTTCCCAGTGATGCAAAAAGACACGAGCTTTGTGGAGATCACTGCTTTGAAGCCACAGCTCCAAATTCTCTTGAGTAGCATGAGACCTGCCAACGGTTGTGGCTTTCATAGAGAGGTTTGGGTTGGAAGGGACCTTAAAGCTCATACAGCTCCAACCCCTGCCATGTGCAGGGACACCTTCCACTACAGCAGCTTGCTCCAAGCCCCATCCAACCTGGCCTTCAACACAGCCATGGGCAGCCACAGCTTCTCTGGGCACCCTGTGCCAGCGCCTCAGCACCCTCACAGGGAACAGCTTCTGCCTAAGAGCTCATCTCAGTCTCCCCTCTGGCAGGTTAAAGCCATTCCCTCTTGTTCTATCCCTACAGGCCCTGGGATATCAGGATTTTCCGAATTATATAACAGTTTGCATGAACGACAACAGAATTATCACCTTCTAAGAGCTTGATCTTCATCTTCTTAGCTAACGGCTAACCAATGGTGGAGGAATAGAGGAGCACGACTGAAGACCTGCAGGATTAGACATCCTTGAATGCTGTAAGGTGCCTGACAAAGAATCTTTGAGAAAAGCTGGAAATGGGAAATGTTCCTCCATGTCACCAGGAAATCATGTCCCTTCCACTTAGCTGCAGTATCCACACAGGTAGAGCACAGAAGGAGTTACAGTCCTGCTTCATGGCATGCAGGGAAAGGCCACGTTAGCTGTCAAACTACCATCTCATATATTCCTAGTTAATTCTGGCAACCGATTTCATTTAGGGCAAGGAGAGGGGAGGGAGTTCTTCTGTCCTTCACGTTACTAGACATGTATTAGGAATGACAGCCTATGATTGCTGTAGACAGCATCTAATTAACTGTCATTATAAAACACATGTCAAAGCCTGGGGCCTGCGCTGGATCTGCTCTCTAATTTAGGTCTGGAATGTTAAAAATCCCCTTGAAACAAGCTGGGGAATGAATTTTGTTGTCTGATTAAACATTTCCAACCCTTCCGTCCCCCATTCCTAAACCCTCCCTCCTCCTTGGTACTCGATATTTGGAAGAAATGATGGATTAAACCTGTTTCTTTTCTTCCTCCTTATTGTAGTCAGCCTTAAAGAGAAGGACTAGAACACAAATAGGGCATGAAAGTGGAAGCTGTCTGCAGAACTATGAGATGACAAATGAAACCACTACATGTAAACAACCACAACCTTTACTTGGGGGGGATGATCTTTTCTGTAGTACCCTGCACAGACAGACCTGAGATCTCTTATTATTATATGAATGAGAGCAAGCATAAATTAATCCACCTCTGTTTTCGCAAGCATTATGTGCATGGAGAAGCACAGTGGAGGAGCTGGATGGAAACCTCTTCATTCAATTCCTGGTGACACCTAGCCCTTTGCCACACAACGTAAGACAACTGTTGGTATGGAAGCTGGTGTGAATTTGGTGGGGTAAAAGGGAAGGGACACATGAAGCAATAGGGATCTTAATCTCTCCTTCCACACAACTTGATACAAGCAGTTTGTTGTGGATTGGCAAGGGGCCTACAAGGATGCTGGAGAGGGAGTCCTCATTAGGGACTGTAGTGATAGGACAAGGGGTGATGGGTTCAAACTGAAACAGGGGAAGTTCAGGTTAGATCTAAGGCAAAAGTTCTTCCCTGTGAGGGTGCTGAGGCACTGGCACAGGGTGCCCAGAGAAGCGGTAAGTGCTCCATCCCTGGCAGTGTTCAAGGCCAGGTTGGACAGAGCCTTGGATGACATGGTCTAGGGTGAGGTGTCCCTGCCTACGGCAGGGGGTTGGAACTGGATGACCTTAAGGTCCTTTCCAACCCCAACTATTCTATGACACGCAGACAACCTGCTATCTCTACCCACTTTTGGATGAAACACCAAGAATGGAACGATCCTATTGATCACTGGAGTATGACACCTATTGGAATGTCATGATTCAAGATCAGCCAGACTTCATTTGGAATGTTTTTGAGGGATGAACCCATTTACAAGTGGCATTTCTTGATTCATCTGGGAAGTATATTTTGATGTTGGAGCCCACCTTAGTGTTAACACCACAACCTGCTTGGAGAAACATGCGTGTTCGTGGGATATTACTCCCACAATCCCAGACAAATTCCATATTCTGGAATTGTATTCTCTCCGCTTAACTTTTTAGAGAAACCACTCATTGTCCCTCAAGGCTGTACAGTGTAGACCTTCCTCTTCCAGTCACAAATCAGAGCCACCAGAAGAAAAGGAAGATCTGATTATTCCCAGCAACACTAAAAGGTTAGGAAATGATCATCACTGTGAAGGCTGTCCAATTTTGGAATGAGATGCTCCAAAACCCCATAATCCATGAATATTTCTCAATTTAGCCTTCTTTCTCTATCCCTGAGGCAATAACGGACCAGTGAGAACAGTGTCATTAAAGGAAGTTATGATAATGCAACAAGAAGTGAGCAGAAAATAGCTCTTACTATTAAAGTCTTACTGTCATAATCTAAAGGGTCTATGTCATCAGTGCCTCAAATAACTACATTTTCTCTAACTCTGCTTAAGCAGCTACAACATGCATCACCTGGGACCAAATAGGATAACGAACCCACAAACTAGTTATTTTATCATTTCCCTCGAGGTAAAACTGAGCTTTTGCCTTACGGAAATGCACAGAATTCACCCAAATGAGCTTTCTTTAACAGAAAGGTCCACTGCTTTCCTAGATCCACAGGCTGGAGTAATGGGCCCTAGCAGAGCAGCGCATTTCAGGTGTCTGCAGCCTGACTGCAGAAAGCGAATGAAAGTCAGACACAGCCTCCAGGCAGAAAGGGAGATCCAATCTATGAAAAATACCAACTCAGGGGATATCAGAGAGTCCATTAATCATTAAAGCATGAAGTTCCCTTGCTCCGTATCTCTGGCATTTGTAAATATAGCACATTGCTATAGTTAAAGCTTGATATAAAAGCGGCTGTAGTGCCTCAAGGGCTGATAGTGAAAGCCTGATTTCCTAGATCCAACCTATCTCTAATCTCTCAGGTTTAGCACTTCTCCAAACACTATTATGACAGACACTATCCTTTTGCATCTGGCCTTGTAAAAGAGCCTTGCAAACTCCCTGTTCTCAAGGCAGAAGCCCAGAGATCTCTCACACCTTCCAGAGCTGTGATTTAAATGTATTTCCATTCCCTCCTGCTTGTTGAAGATACCGTAAGAAGGATGGTCTCACTGTTGGACCAACCCAAGGTATCAGTGCCCTGGGTTTAAGTACCTCATATATGCAGATACCAGTAGGCAAGATGTCAGTTTAGAGGTGTATATGTAAAACAGGGCCAAGAACAGAGCAAATAAAGGTTCCAGAAGTGCTTTACACAGGGTAGTGTGCCTAAAGCCTTCATGTTAATTCAGCCTCGCCTTAAAAGCTGAGTCTTTCCATGATTAACTGTTTATACCATGTTAATGAAAGGAAGGAAGTAGCACTTAGACAAAGCATGGAAAGTAAGAAATGCTAATCCTGGAAGAAGGTTTTAGGCTTTGAAAATACAACCAGGAGGTTTAGTCCCAAGACAGGTAAGGAATACACGGACTCACTGGGACTTTTAATGTCTGGAAACTAGCGGATAATACGGAGTTTTTATCTACCTTTTGAGTTTCTGTTCTCTGAAATGTATCTCTCAGCTTCCACTTCGCGCAGCCTGACTCATGCTGCCTCACTCCTATATTTCACTCGATAACTGACTCATATATTTACTAATTTTAACCCATCCATTTAACTTTCTTCTCTGCCTTTTCTGCTGTTACCAAATTAGCAAAAACCTCCAAGTCTAAAACATTGCCACTCTCACTAAACACCACGCATCAAAGCTGAACTCTTCTCAATGCAAATCAAAGACGCAACACAAAAGCCACGGACGCACCAAAGCTGACTGGGTATTTGCAACGGACTTCAGTGGGAGGAGGACTTCAGACTACAAACTCAGGTTCTCCACCCCAGTTTTACCCACAGGAGTGCCACCAGCAGCTGTGATTTTCATCCTGACTGGGAAAAGAAAGAAAATGTCAACCCTCTTGAGAGCTTTGGAAAGTGCCATGGGTAAGAGGGACGTCCAGTTTAGCAAGTCAGTCAAGCGGCGTACAGGCTTGTGAAGGCTGTGAGTTTTGACATGGTTACTTCCTGCTTTGAGACTTCTCACTGCCTTGTGAGGGTAACATCAGCATGTCTCCAAAGAGATCTTCATCACTTTACTTAACTTTCACTTGACTGAAATGACAGAATCCCCGACTGGTTTGGGTTGGAAAGGACTCTGAAGCTCCTCCAGTTCCAACCCCCTGCATTGGCAGGGACACCTTCCACTAGAGCAGCTTGCTCCAAGCCCCTGTGTCCAACCTGGCCTTCAACACTGCCAGGGATGGGGCAGCCACAGCTTCTCTGGGCACCCTGTGCCAGCGCCTCACAGGGAAGAGCTTCTTCCTTCTATCCAACCTAAACCTCCTCTGTTCCAGTTTGAACCCATCACCCCTTGTCCTATCGCTACAGGCCCTGATGAAGAGAAACACTGAAATACTCTCATCCCCTTCTCCAGGTGGACAACAGGAGCACAAAGAGACTAAGCGGGCAATCTGATGCTTTTCACATGACCTGTATGTGAAAATGTCTAGCTGTAAAGCAGAACCCTCGAATGAATGAAGTCTGTCTTGGGGAACCAGGTTCATATCTCTGAGATGCTCCTTGTGCGGGAAGGCAACGGTACTGCCTTATGACTGGAAATGGTTCCTGCAACAAAGACGCCCAAAGCCATTCACAGCCCTTTCGAGCAGTTCTCATTAAAGTTACTATTGATTCTTCCACTTCTCTATTTTTGACTCTTGTGATTCTGCGGGGTCTGTATTTTTTCCTTGTGATTTTAAATGACAACATCTAACAGCGGACCCGTGCCCTTCAGTCTGTATGGAGAAGTGAATCTCTCATTTCTTTAAAATGCTTATTTCCCAGTAGATGAACACAGGTGATTATAAACAGAAACGATGCAGTGTAGCAAGTTCGGAAAAGAAAGCATTTGAGCACATGGGAAGGAAACACTTTGCAATTGTTCCTGGGTTTACTACTCTATTCCCAATGGATCTCAGTCACAGGCCAGCATTCAAATGCAAGATTAACACTGCTGCAATTGGATGGATGTAACCATGAGCCAAGCTGTGTTTTAAAACCATCCTGCTGTTGATTTTGTGCATAGCTAAAAATGGCTAACTGCAATTAGTGAATACTGAAGAAGAACAGACAGAGCCTCTGTGTAATCGGCAGTAGGGCCTCCGGAGTGTTTGTATTATCTGCCCAGTTTCATTTCAGTGATTACAAAGACATGGAAGAGCCCCATAAGCTCACTGCACTCATTAATATTCTGCTCCTCCACTGACAAAGTTCTCATTCAATGGCACATTTTGCCTTGAAAAATGCAAAGAAACACCCCTAACCCTTCTTGGGATGAGGATAAATCCCCTCTATCTTGCTCCATAATCCTGGCCATGTTTACATTTTGCTTTAGAAGAACTATTCCTTCCATCTGCTGCTACTGCATTACTCCATTGAGTTGCTTCTTTCTTACTGCTTTCCGAAGGTTCTTAGCTTAAATACATTAATAAACTGTGGTTCAGTGATTCCCCCCAGTACTCAACACATTTTGCAGTATTGATCAGCAGCTCGCTGCTCAAATAAGAAACAGCCTACGCAAGTCAATGCTATAGAGCAGTAAATGTGCCAGATATATAGAGAGACAACACATATGGGAGTGGGTGTATGTACATACATAAACTCTACCCACGTTGTGTAGCATCTAGTCACCTAGTTGTAGAAACAATTAGACACTTGGTTATTAGCTTCCTCACTGAATATGATTAAAGAGATTTATGGTATCACATTCTTTTCAGTTTTAGGGACTACATATAAATTCACAGATCAAAAGTAGAGCTAATGGGCATAGAATTAAACCCCAAATAGGTCCCTGGCTGTATCATATCTTTATAGTACTCTACATCTTAAAAAGCAATTAAGGGCTTGGTAAAAGGTCAGAAGTTCCACTGGGTTACATTTTTCTAGCATGAGAAAGTAGTTTCCTTCCAAAGCTTCTCAACAAAGAAGACAAATGTACTTTTTCTATGTCAGATGGCAAAAGGTCTTGGGGGGTGACACAACAGCAGACCCATCCAAGTTTGTAATCCAGTAAGGAAAAATCACAGAATCATAGAATCACAGACTAGTTTGGGTTGGAAAGGACCTTGAGATCGCCCATTTCCAAACCCCTGCCACGGACAGGGACACCTTTCACTAGAGCAGCTTGCTCCAGGCCCCATCCAACCTGGCCTTCAACACTGCCAGGGATGGAGCATTTACTGCTTCTTTGGGCCATCTGTTCCAGTGCCTCAGCACCCTCACAGTAAAGAACATCTTCCTCATATCCAACCTGAACTTCCCCTGTTTCAGTTTGAACCCATCGCCCCTTGTCCTATCACTATAGTCCCTGATGAAGAGCCCCTCTCCAGCATCCTTGTAGCACCCTTCATACACTGGAAGCTGCTCCGAGGTCTCCATGCAGCTTCTCTTCTCCAGGCTCAACAGTTCCAATGTTCTCTTAGCTGTCTTCATATATCTGAGTGCTGAAGTACAAATCAAACTCTTCTTCAGAAAGCCCACAAAATCAGTAATTTAATTTAACTAGAAAGTGTGTGGCTTTTCGGGAAAGAATTACACTGCTGATTGTGTTAAGCGAATAATAATTAATGCAAGTACATACAGCTCTAATTAGCAAGGAATTTAATTAAACAAATACGCCAACATAACAAGATGCATAACAAAGTAATTGGACTGTGTCTTGCCAACGTGGTCTTTAATACTTCGAAGTTTTTACACAGTGATTATAAAGCAATTTTGAATCACTGGGTACACAAGAGCAGCAAACAAGGCTCTACTCAGCCCTGCTGAAACCACAGACTGCCTCAAAGCCAAAGCATGTCAGAGATGACTGCACTGTCTGCTGAATGCCTGCATCATAGAATCATAGAATAGATAGGGTTGGAAAGGACCTTAAGATCATCCAGTTCCAAACCCCCTGCCATGGTCAGGGACACCACACACTAAGCCATGCCAGCCAAGACTCCGTGCGACCTGGCCTTGAACACTGCCAGGGGTGGAGCACTGCTACATCACCATGCCTAGTTTCTATGACCTGGGGGAGATGTACATGAAATCTTAACAGAGTTGGCTTTCAGGATTAACCGGAATCATTAGGGTTGGAATGGGCTGAACTCGAGACCATCCAGTCCAACCCCCTGCCAAGGTAGGGGTACCCACAGCAGGTTACACAGGAGCATGTCCATGGTGGGTTTGGGATGTCTCCAGAGCGGGAGACTCCACAACCCTCCTGGGCAGCCTGTTCCAGTGCTCTGTCACCCTCAAAGTGAAGTTCTTCCTCATGTTGAGGTGACACTTGTGTTTTAGTTTATGGCCACTGCTCCTTGTCCTGTTGCTGAGCACCACTGGAAAGAGTCTGGCACCAACCTCCTGGAACCTGCCACTGAGATACTGATCTGCATTGATGGAAACCCCTCTCAGGCTTCTCTTCTCAAGGGTAAACAGGCCCGGTTCCTGCAATCTCTCCTCATAAGAGAGATGCTCCAAATCCCTGATTATCCCTGTAGCCTCCACTGGACCCTTTCCAGTAGTTCCTTGTCTTTCTTGTCCTGAGGAGCCCAGAACTGGACACAGTCCTCCAGACATGGCCTCACCAGGATTGAGTATACTCCAAACATTCACTAATATTTGAAGGGACATCCCAGCCATCAATGCAGGTACAGCTCCTCTATAAGGGAGAAAAAATCCATGGGCAGTAAAATCCCATTTCCTCCACACCAGTCTCCTCCTCACTTTTAAAGTGCAAGGTATACAGCTACGGGGTTACAGTTTCCTCCTGAAGAATTCCTACAAGCTGCATGATAGCAAAGGGGAGTTTTGCCTCTGTCTCCACTTTCGTATTTGCAGCCACAGGACAGATATGTTTAATCAGTAAAAACAGAAAAGTGAAGGGAAAAAGAAGACAAAGAAACTCTTTTCTGCAGAGTACTTTAGGACTTAAGCGGTAGGGATGAGTCATGGGAATCTTTGATACCAATCTGCAACACCCAGTCTGCATCAGTTAATATCTGCTATGAGTCTGTTTCCAAAGCTACAGCAGAAGCGTTATTAGGCAGCCTAATTAAATCAATTCATCTGTGCAACTTTGCAATGGTTGGGCTTCTTCCAGAAGGGCTCCTTGGAGCAGCTCTGGTTCATTCTTTGCCTCTTCCTGAATCTTGGGAGGTAAACAACAACAAAAACGTTCATTTCCTTCCTGACGCTTTACAATCAGTGAAGGTTGAAGCCCCGAAGGGTTTTATTCTTAATGTTAAACTCACTCCTTATCAATCCCATTCGCAGCCTGAACGCTGCTATTCTGCTCTTTATTATTTCTTCATTTATTAGTTGTATTACCGTAGTGCCTGGAGGCTTTGAAGTGCACTTAGTGGTGCTTTTTCCTTCCCTTTTTTTTTTCCTCCTTTCTTGATGATAAACTGAAATATCAGCCTTCCCATTGGCATCAAATTCATTGAACAAGGACTCTAGGAACTCCGTGTGTAATTTGGTCCCACAGACACCAGGCTTTTCTCAAGGTGCTAGTGGTGTTTTACCACAACAGGATGTTTTCTATTACTATATGTCACAATGCAAGCACTTGCTTGTCAAGGATATTGACATCTGCAGTGAGAAAGCTGCTGCTACTTATTCCTAAGCTTGTTTTTCGTGTTTTGATTGCCACATGTATCATGTCAGCATCTCCTTTCGTGATTAAAAGCATTGGAGAATCTGTAGGTAATTTAATGAAGCTGTAAAAAGCTGCTGACATTAAGGGCTACTGTACATGACTATAAGCATGCTGAGTTACAACACACCAGAGAACTGAAGCAAGATAGACACTCATATCTGAAAGCCAAAGACTCTGGAAATTGCTGGTTTAGTTGTGTTGAATGTTACATCTATAGAATCCCAATAAGGCTGGGTCTTAACATGCTTCATCACCAGGAAACAATACTGGTCCTAAAGAATGTGGTTTTAAGGTGTTCAAATGAAGAAATGTTACTGGGAGGCAAATTTAGGTATGAATTCACTGCTTGCTCATTGGCAAAGTATATTTACAGCCATGCAAACTCATTTCTCCAAGGTAGTGAGGTCAGGTGCTTGCACTTATCAATGGGTACAAGCAGATGAGCTGATCTGCTCCAGGTTCACGTACCCCTACGCTAAGCAGCCCACACTCATACAACTAGAGGAAAAGAGAAATAGCACTATTACATAGAAACATAGAAGGGTCTGGGTTGGAAGGAAACTTTAAAGCGCATCTAGTCCAACTTCCCTTGCCACAAGCAGAGACATCTTCCACTGGAGCAGGTTGCTCTAAGCCCCAGCCAACCTGACCTTGAATGTTTCCAGGGACAGAGCAACCGGCGCCAGCGTCTCTTCACAGTGAAACTTCTCTTCCTTACATCTCATCTCAGTCTCCCCTCTGGCAGGTTAAAGCCATTCCCCTTGTCCTGTCCCTACACCCCTTGTCCAAAGCCCCTCTCCAGCTTTCCTGCAGCCCCTTTAGGCACTGGAGCTGCTCTAAGGTCTCCCCTTCAGGAGCCTTCTCTTCTCCAGGCTGCCCCAGCCCAGCTCTCTCAGCCTGGCTCCAAAGCGGAGCTGCTCCAGCCTTTGTGGCCTCCTGTGGACTCGCTCCAACATGTCTATGTCTTTTGCTGGACTAAAGTCAGGAAAAACC
Organism: Ara ararauna; assembly: GCA_028858755.1. NCBI lineage: Eukaryota > Metazoa > Chordata > Aves > Psittaciformes > Psittacidae > Ara > Ara ararauna. Next base: position 162,856,059 of record CM054376.1, read on the forward strand.
CCAAACAAACACACCAGCCCCTCCAGTTTAGATCTCCAAAGTCCCATCTCATACCAAGACCATCCTTTCCATGCCGTACCCTTGCACCTTTACAACTAGACCCATTCACTGAGTACAGACATGCCACAACCTACACTTGAAATGCTCAGTTCATTCCAGTGTGAAGTATCCTCAGCATTTGACAGTGATGCATATTTCAAAAGCATAAAAAAAAAGCTGTAAATTGGAGTCTGTGACGAAGGAAAGCTTAAAGGGATTTGGTCTGGGGAGCAAAGAGTCTTGCAAAAACACCTCCTAAAGAATGATCTATTAAAAAATAGAGAAAGGTTTCATTTTAGATGATGGATGCAGACCTCCTCAACAGCAGAAATAAGTTTGACTATATAAATGCAGGTGCAGCTATTTAATCAATGCTGTCTTCTAGGGAAACCTCACCAATTAAACTAAACCAGCAGCAGAAATATAATAGAAAACTCATTTATCCTTTCTCAGCTGCACCAGATACGACATTCGAAAGTCCAAGTAGGTTATTCAGCACTAACATTAGACCGAGATTCAACCTTTATCCATCCTGATGGAAATAACCTTGGGAAGAGGTTTTCTTCCCTCCCTCCCCTTAATCCTATCCTATAGAGCTACAAAGGCTAAGCAGAACTTAAGATCATTGCACATGAAAAGATTTTTTTGGGAATACATACTGGATCAATACTCAAATTAAAGAGTTTGGCTCAGGCACAGGCTCAGATGGACCTGAATGTCAATGTTGTTGAATGCATTGAGAAATTGTGACCACAGCCAGAGAGCAACTTGCCCACAGTAATGGCAACCTGTGAGCAGACAGGGGCATCTCTACCCAGTTCTACTCATAGCAGCCCTCCAATACCTGAAGGGAGCCTACAAGGAGGCTGGAGAGGGGCTCTTCATCAGGGACTGTAGCGATAGGACAAGGGGTGACGGGTTCAAACTGAAACAGGGGAAGTTCAGATTGGAGATAAGGCAGAAGTTCTTCCCTGTGAGGGTGCTGAGGCGCTGGCACAGGGTGCCCAGAGAAGCTGTGGCTGCCCCATCCCTGGCAGTGTTCAAGGCCAGGTTGGACACAGGGGCTTGGAGCAAGCTGCTCTAGTGGAAGGTGTCCCTGCCCGTGGCAGGGGGTTGGAACTGGATGAGCTTTAATAAGGTCCCTTCAACCCAAAGCAGTCTGGGATTCTATGATTCTTGGCCTGGGGTTGCCCTCTCCAGTTTCTGGATGGGCACAGCAGCTTGCACGGGTCCATCCCCTCCACACCAGCCTTTGTTTCACTAACAGAAGCCAGGCAATCTTCAAGTCACTCCTGCAAAAGAGGTTTCTGCTCCCGTTAACAGCTTCCCCTTCAACCTTCTTTGCAGACAGGTAATCAGCATCAGTCACAGCTCTCACAGGGAGAGTTTCAAATGTGTCCAGCTTAACAATATTAACACTTCTCAATAATACTTCATTAATTTCCTAATGAAAACGTTTCCTAGATCACCAGTTTCACAGCTCTCCTGCCCTGGCAGCTCAGTGTGTCACCCTATCTAAAACACACTGCGTCTTTCTTCTCCTCCCTGGTTTTTACCTGGCCACATCCTCCTCTTTTCTTCTCACTTCTCCCTTCAAAGCCACTGCAAGAAGTTCTGAGCTGCTTAAAGCAGAGCAATAAAATGCTATTACCTTCAATAACTTACAGCAGAATCAAATCTTTTCTTGGAAACAATCTAATTCTGAAGCCAGGATCCACTCCCTTTCCTGGGAAAGCACGATATAGGGGAAGAAAGACCAACCTCAGCTGTGCTCAACCAAGACGTTAACGCTTTCTTACCCTCCTCCTCACAGTGGGAGAAATCTCTGATGGGCAATTTAACACAGGTACATTCAAGATAATGCACAACACGTTTCTGGGAATGCATTTTGCCTTTTGTTCTACCTCTTGTAAGTAAACAGATAATCACTGAATGGGATAAATGGCTTTTTCTCTGGATAAAGACATGTGATGCCATAGATGGGAGCAGAAGAAATCCAGCTACAGCAGTGTGAAAGGTTTCACATAATGCATTAGTAAAAGCCTTAATACATTATAAACCCACAGTTTACTGCTCAGGTTGCACTAAGGTTTTTAACTGAAGAGTGTAGAGAAACATTACCGAGTAAATACCATAGTGGTGTGATGGATAAAATACAAATACATTAACTTTTACAGTATTTCCCTATTTAGAGTCTTGCTAAACAATACCTGGTTAGGATTTTTGTAAGGACAATGGAAATTTGCAGGAATTGTGCTTAATGAGTTCGGTGACATCTAAAAACCTACACTGGGAGTTGGAACTGGATGATCTTAAGGTCCTTTCCAACCCAAATCCTTCTCTGATTCTATGCTAATACATGCAATTACCCTAGTACTCACTTTCAGTTCTGACCCAGGTGGGACAGAGCCCATCTGCAATCTCTTCTTGTATCTCCACTTTGAGGGAATTATCACCCAGTGCCTTTGCAAGGTGTGATGGACTGTGGTACTGGACCGCCCAGAGCCATTAACCACAATTGTAAAGTGTGTTAAAGAACAGCCAGTGTATTATAGAGCGCCAGAAGGCAGCTCCTTTTATATCCTCTATAAAAAGCAACAAATCACCATGAAGGCTTTGGGTGACCCGTTTTTCACACACAGCCCTGAAACACAGACATCTTTTTAGAAGACACGGTCCCAAGGTAGTGCCTTGCTAAGGAAGAAGAGGCAGGATGAAGGGAAGGGGCCATCCCTAAAGCCACACTGGTGCCTTGGAAGCGCCAGCACTGTGTCAACCCTCCTCTTCCTGTACCCTGTCCACTCTATGGTTTGGAGTCACTAAATAGCATTTCAATTCCACTCTACCTATTAATGTCAGGAAGGGAGAGAGGGAAGAATTCAGGCATTACAATCAGGTAACAACCATGATTATCCCAAGGCTCATATGGAAAATAATGCCAGAATGATGTGGGCAGCACTTGGCCATTGCATCCAACCTCTGCACTGGACTCAATCCAACCATGTAGACCTACACGTGACTATTTCCAGTCATATCTGACAAAAAAGATAAAGATGTCATTGTCCCACTCTACTCAGCACTTGTCAGACCACATCCGGAATTCTGGGTTCAGTTTTGGTTCTTGCTCTACAAAACACATGCGGACAGGCTGGAAAGGGTCCAGAGAAGGACCACAAAGACAAGCTATAAGTTTCCATAACAACACTTTGCAAATCACACACAACAAACGCTTTTATTGGAGTTGCATATGGCAATAACAAAACGTGGTGTGTAGGAATGCAGTTACTTAGATTCAAACCTAAACAGGTTTGGGTTCAAACTTAAACAGGGGAGATTTAGGTTAGATATAAGGAAGAGGTTCTTCCCTGTGAGGGTGCTGAGGCGCTGGCACAGGGTGCCCAGAGAAGCTGTGGCTGCCCCATCCCTGGCAGTGCTCAAGGCCAGGTTGGACACAGGGACTTGGAGCAAGCTGCTCCAGTGGAAGGTGTCCCTGCCCGTGGCAGGGGTTGGAACTGGAGGAGCCTTAAGGTCCCTCCCAACCCAAACCAGACTGGGATTCTATGTGTGGGGAAAAATGCAAACAAACCGACACAGATAACTCATTGCTGCAGAGCAGTATCAGGTTCAGCACATTTTTAACAGCTTCAAACACATAAAAGCCCCTTTGAACAGCAAGGAGTTGGAGGAACTCAGTATTTCCTGCAATCAAGGGCACATCTGGCAAATACTGCAAAGCTCTTTGGTCATCTGAAGCCTGACTCTGCTCTTGTTCAGGTCCAGTGTCCATCCTGCAATTGCCCTTCAGTTACTCCCACTGAAATATCAGAGGCATCTCAGTGTTGAGCAATCCCTACCCAATGTAATTCCAATACCTTCTGTTATTCTGATTTCCCATCAGTTTTCTACAGCCCCAACAGGAATAAAACCCGAGGCGTTACAAATGCTGCAGCGCTTGTACAGAGAAGCAGCAATAAGCTGTACCTGCACAAAGCCTGAGTTAACTGCAGTGTGTGTGATGAGTACTTCCCTTGCTACTTCAAGGCAGTACATAGTCTGCAGTGCCTGCCCTAGGCAGTTTGGATGATGGTCTGAACAGGGAGCAAATGACACCTGGAAGGGATGATGTTCTAACCTACACACCTACAGCTTTCCAGGCATCGTCTTTTTTTTTGACATTTATTTCTAAAAGACTTAGAGAACCCCCAGTAGGAAAGCAAAGCATAAAATCTATTACAGCACTTACAATGGGACACATTATACAAGGGATTGGGCTGGTATTTTAATCACAATATTCTCTGCACCTTGAAAAGCTGATGCTAAGGATCTCCTTTAGCTCTTCTGACAGCATCACTCCTCCTTCACCCCCATGCAGACAAGGTATGGCTCCCTGGGTGAATGTGACAGAATGTACCCTGGATGTACGTGTGCAGAGGGGAGAAGTTCACTCACATCCAGTTCCAACCCCCTGCCACGGGCAGGGACACCTTCCACTAGAGCAGCTTGCTCCAAGCCCCTGTGTCCAACCTGGCCTTGAACACTGCCAGGGATGGGGCAGCCACAGCTTCCGTAATCAGTTCATTGAGTGTAAAAACACATTCAGGTGCCAAGTTTGCCTGGAGAGACCCAAATTAGCTTCCAAAGTGAGTGGGGGAGAGATGCTTCATGAGGTCTCTGATCCTGCAAGCTGTCACCATCATCAACTGAAATATTTTACAAGCCTCTGAGATATGATAGCTCTGTCAAAGGCAAGATAATTGTGACCCACTATGACCAAGCCTGACCATTGGAAATGATGGTTGACCTGTTCTAACATCTTAGAGCTGGCAGTGCTCCTCCCCTGCCGGGAAGCCAGGATTAGTCCTGCCTGGCTGTAGCCTATCTCCAAGGAGAACACTGAAGGCTTTCTCATACATGCACTTCCCTTTACATAAACTCAACGACTGAGGCCCTCAGCCACCACTACAACCATGTAAACCATTTTCCATCTACTCAGGCCACTGGATTTTCCCCAAAGCTGAATTACACTTACCTTTTAGAAAGAGAGCTGCCACCAATCTCCATTACCTGACAGCTTTTACCTTCCCCATGGCTCACCAGCTAGAGCGTGATGTGATTATGCTCAGCTGAGACACCAGGTTTCATGGTCAGTGCGGAAGCTGCCTGCTCCTCTGGCTTAACAGCAAAATGGTCCTTTTTTCAGTTTCATATAGGTGAAAAGATTACTTTCAGACTGGCTCCATCTCCCAAATGGCTTAGATCCCAAACAAGCCTCATTCATGCTTTGTCTGAGTCAAACCACACTCCACCACCTTGCACAACATTTATTCCTCTCTATGCATTGACTACCTCAATGGAAGCAAGGAGAAGCCAATTCAAATGGATGTAAGTCATCCTGAAACTAGGAGGGATCTGATTCTGGTAATACCCTTGCTATCACTGGCTAATGTTACATGTCTAATCTATCTAAACTGATTAACTTCAAGGTTGTTGCTACCTTAAGACTGCCACGGATGCCAAGAAATAAACATGTAGAAGCATGCTGTTCTCAGAGCGTTACTAAATGCTACCAGGGCCATAAGAGATCCCTCAGGGCTGGTAAATCTAGTCCTGGCTGTTTAAAATACAGCCCAACTGTGTATTTAAAGTGGATATTCATCCAGGTAGATCTGGTAGATCTACAGGTATTCACTACTACACTAGAGAAAACGTTTCTGCCCAGTTTCTGCATCTCACGTCTCTTGCACCATCAAGTCTCCTGCCTGAGATCCAGTCTCTCAGGACTATAAATTATTAGATTAGGGAGGAGGGACCATTGTTTCCCTTCATTACAAAGCATCTACCTACATGCCCCATCCTTGGCAGTGTTCAAGGCTAGGCTGGACAGGGCTTGGAGCAAGCTGCTCTAGTGGAACGTGTCCCTGCCCATGGCAGGGGTTGGAACTGGAGGAGCTTTAAGATCCCTTCCAACACAGCCCATTCCATTCCATGATGCTATGATACATTGAGGCTTGGCTATTAAGGGGTTTAGATTCTAAAGTAAAGTAAAAGGAGAAAATTGAGCGATGTGATTATGTGAAAATCTTACAAATAACACTGAGCAACTCCAACATCTTGAATCCCACCTTTGAGGCGTTCACTGTGTTACCGGTCTATGCCTTGGCTGCTGCAGCAGGAGGGTGAAAGAGGGCTATTCCATGGATCCGGTCATTAAAACTCAGTGATTTCACCTCCCTTCCCACAGAGCCATAGTGTAACAATACTGACAATAAGCAGGGAAGTCTGGGTCACCACCATATGGCAGCACAGCAAGAACACACCACCAGAATGTGGGACACTGGGATTTTAAAGGCAGCCTTAAATCCTGACAAATGACAAAAAGCTTCTGTACATTTGGGAAAAGAAAATGGGAAAAAAACCCCTTACATGTCTCCACCATGAGCCAAGCTCTGACAGCTTTTGGGGGCTTCTGCAGGTCCTAGTGCTTTTACAGCTGTGTCTATCAGTATTCCTCACTAACACTTCCAAATGAATTCCAACACTTCCCACAGAAAAAGCAGAACTTTAGGAAACGGGGAAAAGAAAGTGGGACAGAGTCAGCTATTAAAATCCCCCAACAAACCCTGCTCCTTTCTCCCTTTTTTAATGGTTGGGGTAAGAACGTGCTGCTCAGGACCAAACCTGAACTGTGAGGGACCCATTTCAGTTCTTCCGGATGCAGGAATTATATAGAAGATGCAGGCTCTATTTGCATGGCTTTGAAATGATGGAGAGAACGGATGAAAAGGTTGCGTCCCTTGTGAATTAGTACAGGTATCAGCCTGCTCCTCTCCAGCACGACCTTGCTCTTAAGAGTGCAGCCTGTTTGGAAAACAAGATTCATGGACAGAAGACCCTTCTTTGAACCCCGGAGTAACAAAAGTCAATTCACGGAGAAACAAAGAGAGTGCAGGATCATGAAACATCTTGATTTGCTCTGTGTGTTTAAGGTAGGAACCCTTAACTAACCTCACCAGGGAAGGAGCACTAAGTGCTTTTCACACACTGAAGCTGAGAAGCAACAACGTGGTCTCAAGTCAAGAGGATGGAGAAAATGCTCAGCAGATAGGAGGACCCCAGGTTTCACACTGTGTTAAAACATCATTTGACTACCTATAGCACAGTGAAGCAAGAGGGGATACAAAGAGGCTCCAACGCTTCATACAAGATGAGACAGATCTTTCTCAGGAGAGATCAGTGTGATGCTCTGAAATGTCTCTCACTCGCACAAGAGGGCTTTCCTTTCTATACACACATTTGTACCTACACATGGCATATATGTTCAGTTCATGCCATTTTTACTTTAAGTAATGGAATACAAACTGTTGGAGCAAGTCCAGAGGAGGTCATGAGAATGAGCAGGGGCTGGAGCACCTCCCAGATGGAGACAGGTTGAGAACAGTGCGGCTGTTGAGCCTGGAGAAGAGAAGCTGTGTGGATACCTCAGAGCACCTTCCAGGGTCTGAAGGGGGCTACGAGGATGCTGGAGAGGGGCTCTGCATCAGGGACTGCAGTGACAGGACAAGGGGTGATGGGTTCAAACTGAAACAGGGGAAGTTCAGGTTGGAGATAAGGCAGAAGCTGTTCCCTGTGAGGGTGCTGAGGCGCTGGCACAGGGTGCCCAGAGAAGCTGTGGCTGCCCCATCCCTGGCAGTGTTGAAGGCCAGGTTGGACACAGGGGCTTGGAGCAAGCTGCTCCAGTGGAAGGTGTCTCTGCCCGTGGCAGGGGTTGGAACTGGAGGAGCTTTAAGATCCCTTTTAACCCAAACCAGTCAGGGATTTTATGATACTTTTTCTAAATGATGCAGGATCTGGGTGTGAAAGCTCTCACTTGAGGTTTTTAGCTCTTGCATAGGGCACCCCATTTCAGTCTGACCCCAGTCCTGCTCTCAGAAGGTTGACACAGTGATGAAGATCTGAGGCGCTTCCCATTACGATGGATTCAACCCTGCTTTGAGCAAAGGGAACTATCAGCCAATGACACAGAATGCCATGGCACATTTTTAATGGAGAGATGCCTGCTTATCCAGCACTGAAGCACATGGGTTTGTGTATTTTTCTCTTCTCATTCACATTGTTACCACCACAAACCCTGTCATGGACAAGCCACAGGCTCGCCCTTCACCAAATATGACTATAGGAAGTAACTGCCCTCAGAAATATACAGATGTGACAAAGCCAAGAAGAGCAGCAACACATCCCTCAAACCTCCCTGTCTTCCTCCAGATGGTACATCTCCCCAGAGCTCTTCTGCCTAATGCAAGCCCCTGGGTTGCTGCCAGGGGAGCTGATGTTACAGGGCATGAAAAGGAAGACAAAAAGGTAAGAGCATGGCACAGCTGCTAGCTGGCACCATTTAAAAATCACAACTATTCTTCCCCTGTCTCCCTGTGAAGCTCCCTTCATGTGCTGAAACAAACAGCGCTAATTCGACTTCCCACTTGGCTTTGTCTAATTCCGACATGTCCTCAGTGAAGCAAGATCTCCTCCTTCAATCAGATACCATTTTCTTGAGGCATTAGATAAATAGGGAGCTAAAGTAATTATTGAGAACTCCTAAACAGCAGCTTTAGCCTAATTGCCAGGACTCCTTTGTAATTTTACGGGGTTTTATTGCCTCCCGTGGAGACACGAGTATTGATGGAGCTCACAGAGCCTTGCGCTGCTGCGATAAGAACAGCAGCCAGTGGAAAACCAAAATGCAATTAGGTGACCCAATATCCTGCTGAACATTTGGGATTAGGAAAAAAGAAAGAAAAGGAAGAAAGAAGGAAAAATAAAGCCTGGAAGAAATCACAATATTTGGGTCTTTCACAGTCTGTCACAGACGTGCTCTCTGTTCTCATCAAGCCAAAGTGTTTTATCTCTTACACTGGCAACATGGTTGTATTTAATGCGAGATTGCCAAGGCCTGACCCAAAGCCCAAGTTTGGATGATCCATTAGCTTCAATGATCTTCAGATGGACAGCATGGCCACCTCTCACTTCCACACCTAGCAAAGCCTGTGCCCTGAAGGTTGCAATCCCCACAAGCACTTGCTGCACAGAATCCTTTGGACCCAGCCAACCACCTTACATCACAACATCCCCAACCACTTATCTTGCAAAACCACAGCTCGGAATTCGCAGCTCTCCCCTCTCTGCAATACATCACATGGACTGTAACACGTTCCTATTGGTTGTGCTGTTTTATTTCTTCGATGGCCTTCCTGACACTATCGATTCCCGTATTAATCCAGAGCCATCCAAAATATGTTGTGGCCAAATGAATTTTTGTGATTTGGGTGTTTTTTTTCCTGCTCGTTTTGTCGCTTTTTCCCTCCTCCCTGGGTCTACCTCATTCTTTGACCTCCTCAACTTAACTTCAACCAGTAAACCAAAATGAAACTCCTTCTTATTTCTAGACACTGAACGGCCATCGAGTTGGGTTCTGTCCTTTCAACCAAAGCTGCTCCGATGGAACGATTCAGTAAGTAATTTTTATCACTCTCATTCCGTTAAGAAAAACCCTCTTTATTCTAAAGCAGCATCTGCAAGTATAACAGAAGGACATGGAGCTGTTGGAGCAAGTCCAGAGAAGGCCATGAGGATGATCTGGGGCTGGAGCAGCTCCCGTATGGAGACAGGCTGAGAACATGGGGGCTGTTGAGCCTGGAGAAGAGAAGGCTGCGTGGAGACCTCAGAGCAGCTTCCAGTGTCTGAAGGGGGCTACAAGGATGCTGGAGAGGGGCTCTTCATGAGGACTGTAGTGATAGGACAAGGGGTGATGGGTTCAAAGTGAAACAGGGGAAGTTCAGGTTGGAGATAAGGATGAAACTCTTCCCTGTGAGGGTGCTGAGGCGCTGGCACAGGGTGCCCAGAGAAGCTGTGGCTGCCCCATCCCTGGCAGTGTTGAAGGCCAGGTTGGACACAGGGGCTTGGAGCAAGTTGCCCTAGTGGAAGGTGTCCACAGCAGGGGGCTGGAACTGGATGAGCTTTAATGACCCTTCCAACACAAACCATTCTATGATTCTAAGAAAGAAATTATAACCTGATCCCCAGATTCGTGCACTTTCAAACAAGGCAGCTTCCATTCGGCTCACACTGAAAAGTGCCGTTTTGACACAGGGAGGGATCGGAGGAATTGATTTCTTTAGGGTTTTTTCAGAGAGGATAAGCATAACTAGTGGAGAAGAACTATTGAGCTGGCACATCCTGCTCTCTCCATCACTGCTCCAGGCCAGCTAGTAATGATTTTCTCAAAGAAAAGAAATTCCTAGCACTTAAAACTAATGTTATGTTTCGAACCCAAAGCACCACTAGAGCTGTTTTGGCTTCTGAACCATGTGGCTCCTTGACTACACATGATTCAAACCCACTCCTGACAGCAAGTCAAAGAAAAAGAAGGTGTTTTCGTATTTTCTAAGCTCTTCAGTTAATAGGAATTCTATTAAGTTATAAAGTATTGTTATAAGCAATACAATGGTTCTCTACCATTAATTCTGAATGCAGAAATGGATAATACTATTATGAACACCTCAATGACATCCTCAAATAAACAGGGAAATGAAAACGTGTTTCAGTGTGACCCTGCTCAGAGAATGATGAAACCCAACAGAGATTCAATGATTTCATTTCCACGGGACAGAAACTGCACATTGCCCCTGAGCAGAGAGCTGGGGGATGGATACAGGTACTAAGCAGAACCCAAAGACTGATGCAGGCCAAGGAACCATCTCAGCAATGTTAAATAAATGAGATATGGGTAAGGTCCTACCACTAAAAATCAACTTCAAGCCAATTAAAGAGAGTTCCCAGGGAGCTTCAAGGAAGACTTTCATGCTTTTCTTCTGGGTCAGGATTCTCCTAATCAGTGCCAGGTTATGGACAATGAAAGAGGGAGAGGGAGAAGAAATCACCCTTCATTAAGTCAGTGTCTCATCTTTCTACCCCCTGCAGTCAAAATGAACTTATGATACATGCGCCCTTGGATCAAACCAGACACTGAAGCCAACTGCACACACAGGCAGAAAGACCAGTAAAATATTATCAAGTTAAGTCCATTCGAAGACCTCATTTAAAGGTGTCACTTCTTGTTTAATACAACTGGAGGATTCAATCTATAAAATGCCCTCCTTTCACCTAACAACCACAGAAGAGCAAAGTCAGTTCAGTCACTTCTTTCTCTGGCAACCTGTAAGTGACCTGTAAGGAAGGATGGAGAGTTGGGAAAGGGTTTCAAGACTGAGTTGCGGATGGGACACATGCTGGAAGCACAGTTCAGTTCACCTAATACAGAAGTGAACAAACAGAAATACCATCCTTCTTCCCCCTCCCTCCCCACACGCTCATCTTCGAGCCGCCAAAGGGAGAGGGTCACCAGCGCCTGGTAAATGCTTTGGATAAAAATCCATATATTGAATTCAGAGAAATGAAATCATATGCAAGCTCTGACAGAACATCAATGAGGGGGGCTGCAAAATAGCCCTTTCTTATTTTTAGGCTGTGAAAGTTGTCAACTTTGGCAATTTCCACGATCAGATGGAACTACAGTTTGGGGTAAGATAGAACTCCATTTCAGGATCTCATTCCAGCCTCATAGGGCCAAATTTGGTGAATGAACACAAAACCACCTTGGTGGATGGAGAAAAAAACCCCGTAATACAGCAGGATGGGGAGCTACCTGAGGCCTGCCTGCTTTTACTTTAAGATAACGATCCTAAACTACCAAGAATACACACACACATACAGGTTCCTCTGTTCCACACATGCATCTGCACTGCAGCCACTCCTGAAAATTATAACTCGCTCCCCTTCCATGCTCATTTAATATCCTTTGAATAAGAGACTTCTTTTCTTTGTGCCATGGGGGAAAACCACTCCAAAATGGTGTTACATCACTGAGCCTACCCATTTTAAGCAAGAAGATTTGTCAAAAGGATCATTAATGACAGAGAATAGGCTGGGTACGGAAGCAGAGATGAAAAACTCCCATTGTGGCCACCACTTAAATGCCACCATATAAAATGCAATCCTTTCCCAGACTTACGCTGCTGCTTCTCTATTTCACATTAAAACCCCCAGAATGATGAGAAACAACACCTGCCCTTGGTCAAACAGCTATGTGGTCACTCTTGGGTTGCTAAACCAAGTCAGAAAAGGACAGTGAATCTAACCACTTCAGGTCATCTTAGGCCCCAACCACCACTACATCTCGCCTGAGACTCTTGAGTGTGTTCATGAAGCAAGGATCCTCACTTACCATTCCCATTCATACAACATTCACAGAATCACAGAATAGTTCGGTTTGGAAAGGACCTTAAAAGTTCCAACCCCAGTTCCAACCCCATGCCATGGGCAGGGACACCTCACATTAGACCATGTCGCCCAAGTCCAACCTGGCCCTGAGCACTGCCAGGGATGGGGCAGCCACAGCTTCTCTGGGCACTCTGTGCCAGCGCCTCAGCACCCTCACAGTAAAGAACTTCTTCCTTATGTCCAACCTGGATTTCCCCCGCTTCAGTTTGAACCCATCACCCCTTGTCCAATCACTACTGCTGCTGAAGATGATTCATACTTCATATTGTGATTCAAAGCATAAGTGGTAACATCAAATTTCCACATGCTGCCAACATCTCCTACAGAGTTATTTAAGAAAATACACATTCTGTGTTAGAGAATAAATTAGCCTTCTCCCCTGCTTCAGCATTTATGGATGGGGACGTGGCATGGGATGGCAGTGCCATGGTGGGTATGGTACAGGTCAAATAAACGACCCCAGTTTTCCAGATGAATAAATGTTAATGAGATAAAGAAAACCATGTAACATTGAGATGCTTTTAGTGCATTATTTGCAACTGCATTTCCAGGGGGAGAAATCAGCAGATGCAGTGAGATAATTCAATAATGTATGCAGGGCTAATTAAAAGGTGAAACAGGCTATCCAGTGATATTCAGAGGGACGGGAGATGGGATGGGATATCAGCACTGCTAACTTTGCACTAAATTAAGCTCTAAGTAATACAGCTGGGCAATGAACACACTTTTAAGATGAAAAAAAGTCTTCCAAACAGATATTTCGCCTCTGTTTCACAAAACATTGACCTGTTTTATAACCTTTCAGGTTATAAAACCAAACTATGATGAAATTTAACTCATGTAATAACCTGTTCTCTTTTGTGAAACCGGACGAGGGATGTGGACAGTCAATTTGAGACTTTCTGCCCGCAAAAAAACCCCCGGCACTTATACACAAGGTCAATACAAACAGTTTCACCCCCTGCAAATAGGCTGTAAAACGAAATACTATGGGTTTCTTCACAATCTACCACAACAGATTATAACTTATGTTAGCTGAGAAAACACAACTGCACGCTGTAAGAACTACAGGCACAAGTAAAGGGAAGAGGTTGTTGATACTGGAGCTGCGGTCACACACTGCTCTTACTCAAAGAATAATGGGGCTTCTCTTCTCCAGGCTGCCCCAGCCCAGCTCTCTCAGCCTGGCTCCAGGGCAGAGCTGCTCCAGCCCTCGCAGCATCTCCATGGCCTCCTCTGGACTCACTCCAACAGCTCCATGTCCAGTTTGTGCTGTTGCCCCAGAGCTGGATCAGGACTGCAGGGGGGTCTCACCAGAGCGGAGTAAAGGGGGAGAATGCTAACACATGCATCCATAAGCACCTTAATTATTAATTACTAGTAATATTGTTGCTAAAAAACCCCATGGGTTCAAACTGAAACAGGGGAAGTTCAGGTTAGATCTAAGGCAGAAGTTCTTCCCTGTGAGGGTGCTGAGGCGCTGGCACAGGGTGCCCAGAGAAGCTGTGGCTGCCCCATCCCTGGCAGTGTTGAAGGCCAGGTTGGACACAGGGGCTTGGAGCAAGCTGCTCTAGTGGAAGGTGTCCCTGCCCATGGCAGGGGCTGGGACTGGAGGAGCTTTAAGATCCTTTCCAACCCAAACCATTCTTGGATTCTATGACTGAGATATATTAAAAATGGAGCAATCTGCAAGGAGATGATGATTGACAGAGGAAGAGGTAAAGAGCAGTGCTTCAATAATCTATGTAAACCTGTAATTCAGCCTGACACAAACTCATTTTTCTCGCTATGACACACAGACGTAATCCAATCAATGAGACAGCTTCTGTGACACAGCCATTATTTAAACAAAGCTGCCTGGCTAAAAAATGCAATAATCTAGGGACAATTTAGGGCTGTGATATTATGCACCATTTTGCACTGTCATGTGCTGAGAGATCCTATATTGATCTTGAAACAAAAAGCCAGCAACATTTGGAGAGTTCATAGATTTCCCCCTTTCCCTCTGCTTCCGCAATCCCCAAATGTGCTAAATAGTCCTGCAGCTATCACCTCTGCTTCCTGCACCTGGTTTATTATCAATACAAGCCAAATTGGAGAGCTGGTTTAAAAGGCAGACTAGAATAAGAACACAAAACTACGTAAAGGCAGCTTTAACAATAGTGCTCTCTCCCTTTCAGAATAAGCATCACTTTTTCAAACTATCTTTGATTGCTGCCTCCAAACACATCACCAAAGCTGTACAAAACAGCAGAGAAGATGGGGAAATAACTGTGTAATGAGTCTGTGGATGGGATAGTACTTAAAGCACAGAACAGGGAGTTGGGAAACTTTGGTTCAGCTCCTGCTTCCACCCATACAGCACCAGGGCTACTCTACTGTGCTCTGAGGAGACCCCCCCTGCAGTCCTGATCCAGCTCTGGGGCAGCAGCACAAGAGGGACGTGGAACTGTTGGAGAGAGGCCAGAGGAGGCCATGGAGATGCTGCGAGGGCTGGAGCAGCTCTGCTCTGGAGCCAGGCTGAGAGAGCTGGGCTGGGGCAGCCTGGAGAAGAGAAGGCTCCTGAAGGGGAGACCTTAGAGCAGCTCCAGTGCCTAAAGGGGCTGCAGGAAAGCTGGAGAGGGGCTTTGGACAAGGGATGGAGGGACAGGACAGGGGAATGGCTTTAACCTGCCAGAGGGGAGACTGAGATGAGCTC
This sequence comes from Ara ararauna, assembly GCA_028858755.1. Lineage (NCBI taxonomy): Eukaryota > Metazoa > Chordata > Aves > Psittaciformes > Psittacidae > Ara > Ara ararauna. The sequence continues at coordinate 162,871,129 of CM054376.1, forward strand.
TTAGGCAGAAGCTGTTCCCTGTGAGGGTGCTGAGGCGCTGGCACAGGGTGCCCAGAGAAGCTGTGGCTGCCCCATCCCTGGCAGTGCTCAAGGCCAGGTTGGACACAGGGGCTTGGAGCAAGCTGCTCTAGTGGAAGGTGTCCCTGCCCCTGAGCATTAAGGTCCCTTCCAAAACAAACCAGCCTGGGACTCTAAGACACTCCTGTTGTTAAAGAGCAGGAGATACTCAAGCTATTTGCCAGATCAAGGCCAGATGAGTGCAGAGCTCTACAATCTCTTAATCTTCCCAGATCTTCATTTCCCATCTGGAAAATGAGAGCAATTACCCTTCTGTCATCCCTTGTTTACCCTGTTTAGTTAAGTTACGCCTTCTTTTAATCCACCCATGCACTGAGGTTGAGGTTGAAAGACCAGTTCACTACCATAACGCACGTATCGAACAGCTATATTGCCCTTGTCTGACAGCCTGAAATCCTTTCTTCACTTCTGGCTTTTGTAGTTTCCCTAAGCAGAGAAAGCACTGAATTACCTCAATTTAAGAGATGTTGCTGAGCCCCCTACCACTGCTTACAGTGGTTGAACACAACAGTGACTGTGCAATAAGTAAAAAGGTCTGGAGGCTATTCCAATACTGCTCTAGAAATGTAAAATCTCTGACTAAAGCAAAGAGACTCCCTTTTTTTCACTGACTTACAACGGCATTTCAGCACTGCAGTCTGAATGGGAAGAAAGATGAATTGTTCCACGGATGCAGTTTGACTCTAAATGTCTCCAGAAACACGGTACGAGTTTGCTAAGAGCTAATCATTGCAAGGTGAAATCCATTTCTCCTACACTGCTTTGTTTTCAGAGATTAGAATCGAAGTCCTGGGGGCTTATTGCTCTGTGAATCAGCAATTGCGAATGCAGAGCGAAACAATGCCAGCCCAAAATATGACAGCTCTGAGGCAACTATAATCCAGAAGGGATTTGGCAGTTTGCTCGGTAAAGCGCTCAACAGAGACATTCCTAAGGGAAAAGAAGTTTCTGAGGACTTTCTTCTTCAAAAACTGTTCCCTTTCTGACGCGTCAGCGTTGGCTCACGTCAAATCATCCCATGGAAGAGCCAAAATGATGCTTTTTACTGTCATGATGCAACCAGGAGCAGGTCTCCCCATGCTGTTTTACTACGAGAGTTGTAACACCACGCGGTGTGCAGAACAGATCGAGCGGTAACTCAACAGGAGGCAGATCCTGCTGCTCCTGGCAGCCCTGCATGATGGTTTGGCAGCAAAGCTGGGGCACTGTTCCCTTAGCAGACTGCTCTGTGCCTCGCCAGCACTTAAAGGAATCTGCTGCTACAGACTAATAAATAAAAGTATCTTCAATCCTTCCATATCCTCCTTTCCGCTGCTCCACCTGAATGCTGTTCCCCTTGCACAGCCACCACCAAGCTTCAAACAGACCCAGCCTGCCTGGTCAACAGCAGAACTAAGGCACATTAAAGCCTCAGCTCTGCTAGCAAAAGGGTTTCCATAGGGGCTGTATTGATGGGGCTCTACGAGGACAAGATCTTCAGCTGTTGAAATCAGGAAAGACACAACACCCCTATGTCCCAGGAATGGGAATCAATAAATGAGGCCAAAGAGGGCAATTAATGTAAAACTCAGTCGAAGTTTGTAGGGAGGGGCATATCAACAGAAGAGCAGTAAGCATGCATGCATGATATCACATCTTAAAATCATGATGTAATCATAGACTGAGTTGGGTTGGAAAGGACCTTAAAGCTCCTCCAGTTCCAGCCCCTGCCACGGGCAGGGACACCTTCCACTAGAGCAGCTTGCTCCAAGCCCCATCCAACGTGGCCTTGAACACTGCCAGGGATGGGGCAATGACAGTGGGGTAATGATGGAGAAGAAAGCCTTGTATTAATCTGGATAATGCTGAGGGGTTTAGCTGAGCTCCTCCTGGCCATCCTGGCCCATGCAGAAATGGGAACACCTGGTTCTTACAGGTGCCCTCTTACAGGACAGAACTGAAAACACTACTACTATTGAAAATGCAAGTAGTTAAGAACAACAGTTTGAAATGAAGGCTCAAGACAGGAGGGTTGAGCTAACAAAGAGAAGGGTTTCTACCAAAGTCCACTGAGACTGAATGCGCAACCAGGATGGGATTCTTCCCTTTGCTTGAGGTTAAGAGTTGGAGCTCCTGTTGCTGCTCGATGTATTTAGCAATGGCTGTTGACGATGATCCCAAAAGACAGACAACTGAGAGACTCTCTGGGAGATACTGCTTCCAAACAAGCTCAAAACACAGGGCTAGAGTAGAAACTGGTAGTGAGAGGGATCTTAGAAGAGGCTGGAGTTTAATACTACTCCATTCCTCTCCTGGAGGTGCCTAAGCGCTTTTCATGATCAGGAAGAAAGTTAATAGACAAACACTACTATTATTAAACTAGATGAAATTCGGAACCACCATCCTTGACACATTGCTCTTTAAGGTGTAATGTGACAATCACACCAGGTGAAAATAAATATGAAATTAAAACGTCCGGCCTCAGTTCTGTTGCAAAGCTGGGTTATAATAAGCTCCCATGAGCTGAGGAAACAGCAAATTGCAAGGTGATACAGCAGATGATAAAGGCACAAAGCGAGGACATCACTTAATCAGGATGCAAGAAGACAGCTAGGACCCCATCATAGGTCTACAATGTTAACTTTGTGATGGGGAGAACAGGTTTCATGCATTACTTGACCTCTGCATCCTCCATCTTCGCTCTAACTGGAGATTCCTGTAAGACAAAGACTGCAGTAAGGACGGAAAGAAGGTGCAGCAAAACTGTTCTGAGTTTCAAATCTAAGTTTGTCCTTTGGATGGTTTATTGACCTTGAAAATAATGGGTGCTCCTTACTTGAGCACTGCCAGGGATGGGGCAGCCACAGCTTCTCTGGGCACCCTGGGCCAGCGCCTCAGCACCTTCACAGCGAAGAACTTCTGCCTAAGAGCTCATCTCAGTCTCCCCTCTGGCAGGTTAAAGCCATTCCCCTGTCCTGTCCCTACATCCTTTGTCCAAAGCCCCTCTCCAGGTTCCCTGCAGCCCCTTTAGGCACTGGAGCTGCTCTAAGGTCTCCCCTTCAGGAGCCTTCTCTTCTCCAGGCTGCCCCAGCCCAGCTCTCTCAGCCTGGTTCCATCTTTGTGGCCTCCTCTGGACTTGCTCCAACACCAAATCCAGCTGAAGGACTCATTGGTTGCTGCTGTTGAGCTTGGAATAATTGCTACTCCTGCAGGTGTCATAATATAATGATACTTAATATGATCAAATACAAATGGACATGAAGACTTTGGAAACGGGGTATGGACACACAGTAGGATTTTATCATTTGGATCTCTGCAGCGCTCACGGGAATGGTTGGGTAAAGCTGTAGAGCAAGATCTCCAAGCACTCTAAGTACAACTCAGTCACCTCCATCACTTCCAAACCAAGCTTTCACCAAAGTTTAAATGCTTCAAATCAGAACAAAAGAGGTGGGGGTTTTGTGATACAGGAATACGTCCACTTCGTACGGAGAAGCAGAACTTAGGCCGCTTATGAGAGATGCTATGAACCAAAATACAACCACCCCTTCATTTCTCGGCTTACTTTCACAGTGATGCTACTTGTTCATTTGATTTTAGTAAAAGATGAAGTTCTGCCACCTAAAAATAACAAAATGTTCTTCAGTGTTCAGAGCAATCATCACCTAATAATAATTACACATCATCACCCTGAAACTGCAGCTGAAGCTGTCGTGTTGACTGCAATGCGCTGCGTTAGCAATACAGTACAGGAACGGCTCTGGGCAAGCGTGGCCGAGTTGAGGTACTGGCTGGGCAGTTCTGATTGTCAGATCATTAATCATTGTCTTGGATATTGTTTTTCCACCTCAAAAGTGGAATCTGGGATTGCGCAACGTGCCAAAGTAGAGCTACTCACTTAACAAGACAAATGGATTTTACCGACTTAATCAAGAAGAGTAACAACTCAATACCTCATTTCTTCATAGCTGGCTAGAACAAACTCTGGAGGCACGAGGAGATGATGCAAAACACAGTCTATAAATTATGAGAGTTTATTAAAGAAATGCCAATGGAAACGGCTTCAGAATTGAACGTCCGTGTTCTGCAAGGCTTCCACAGCAAGTGGGCAAAATATTGACTTGGAACAAATGAGGCGAGCAGCCTCCCGGTAATTTATCAGAGGGAAGTCCATATTTTTTCTCTTTCAACTGATGAGATCATTCTCCTGCACTGTATTTGATGGGAAAGAAAACAAAAGGTTATCACAGATTTTGTTGCTGTTGTTCAGATGACAGCTTGCTTTTGTCAAGGCGCCTTTCCAAGCTACTCCTGGGTCTCTGCTCCTCCAGTCAGCTGAGCAGGCTGTGGAAGGAGCAACCTTAGCTCAGATTTGCCACAGTTGGGCCTTAATGTTGATGGCTTTGAGGATTATCCCTCTGAAACCTACAGAAAGCCCCATGATGTTCACATCCACTGATCTACCCGAAAACTGAGCTATCTCCATCACACCCAGGTACCTTTGATGTGCCATCTTATTTGTAGGAGGTGGGGTTTTCACAGGGATCATCCTTCTTCAGCTAGAAGAATGAGAGCTATTAATGCCTGTGATTTAAAGATAAGCATGAAATCTATAGGTTCAACAGGAATGGTCGAGGTCCTCCTGACAGCACAGCTCCCAGCCTTGGCTGCAGTGAGGACATGGGGTGCCAGGCTCTAGACACCATTTCCCAGGATGCTGTCCATGGCAAAGAAAGACAAGAAAACCCCAGTGTCTATTTCCTGCAGAAGGAAGCACAAACCTTCCTATGAAATCTCTGCTGCCAATGACTACTGGGAAGAGAAAACCACAGAAAAGCCCCAAATATCCTCATCCAGAATGGGGGAAACAACTCAGGCTACCAGATGAGAGAAAATCCTGGGAGAAAGCCTCAACATCACATTACTGAGGTGCAGAACTACACAGGGAGAGACACCGGACAAAGTAAATGAAAGAGAATAAAGCAACCAAGTGCAAAGTGTTAAAGCACAAATTGCATCTACTAAATATTAGCAACAAGCCTCCAAATTGCCGAGACCAAAAGAAACAGCTTCTTGGAGATAGCTTAATGCTAAAAAACTTTAAATCAGAACCAAAGAGCTATTATATTGATTTGTACACAGGGAGCCAAGGAATACAAAATAAATGAGAATGAAACAAAAAAGGAGAGAAAATCTTTCTAACAATTCCATATATTCCTCTCGGGTCTGGAGTGATCAAGGTAGAAAAACTTCTGTTCACAGAGGGAACATTACGCTTTTATTTGCAGACAAATGCAAGCAAGACTCAGTTGTTCTTAACTAATTGACAAAGTTTCTAACCAGAAGTGAGCCCTGAAGACGACAGCACAGCCTAGCTCAGGTATTTAATGTTGCAAATGATATTGCTGGCGATTAGGGCTCAAGCCTTGAAAGGGGGTTCTGTCTCAGCTTGATAATGAGCAGGCTTTCAGCACACCAAGCCTTTCATCTCTAGGACCCTGGACCAGATCTAAATCAAATGTAAGTGAAAGATTTACGCAGCTAATGGGCTCTGTTATATGGCCGCTGTTAGGTGGTCACCTTTAGTTATTTAAGCCCAATTTAGGATGGGGTAAGCTAGAACCACAGAGTGGTTTGTGTTGGAAGGGACATTAAAGCTCATCCAGTCCCAACCCCTGCCATGGGCAGGGGCACCTTCCCTCAGAGCAGGTTGCTCCAAGCCCCTGTGTTCAACCTGGCCTTGGACACTGCCAGGGATGGGGCAGCCACAGCTCCTCTGGGCACCCTGTGCCAGCGCCTCAGCACCCTCACAGGGAAGAGCTTCTGCCTTATCTCCAACCTGAACTTCCCCTGTTTGTTTGAACCCATCACCCCTTGTCCTATCACTACAGCCCCTGATGCAGAGCCCCTCTCCAGCATCCTTGTAGCCCCCTTCAGACACTGGAAGCCGCTCTGAGGTCTCCACGCGGCCTTCTCCTCTCCAGGCTCAACAGCCCCAGTGCTCTCAGCCTGCCTCCATACAGGTGCTCCAGCCCCTGACCATCCTCGTGGCCTCCTCTGGACTTGCCGCAGCAGCGCCATGTCCTTTTTAAGTTGGGGATGACACCGATATCAGGGGCACCAGAACTGGATGCTGTACTCCAAGTGGGGTCCCATGACAGCAGAATAGACAAAATCTTCAGATGGAGACCACCTTAGAAATAGGCTTTTCCTATTTCAATGCCTGCATAATAACCAGCTGAGATAATGTGAATGCTCAGAGTTACTAGCAAGCAATTAAGAGGACATCCATGGCATTCCTAGCTTTAGGGAGAACCAAGTGAATAACAGGCACTGAATGAACAGCTTACGCCAAGCTCTTTCAAGCACACCAAGTCCAAAACCGAAGTTCTGCCAAGCAGAGGCTGTGAAATCAAACTTTACAATGAAAAGGGAACGTCAGGTTAACACGGATTTAGACATCCACACAATGCCAAAGTGCTTATCAATCCCCACAGCGAATATTCTACTTACAAATACCAACTACTCGCTTTGTGTTGCATACGGTTAGGAGACATGTGCTAGTGAATGCAGGTCTTGTCAGAGGATTTGTGTGTGTGATGCCTTCCACAAAGCCTCTGCTTTCAGCCTCACCCCAAATCATCTCTCTCATTTTAGCCTCAGCGTTTCAATATAGCTCTACAGGCAGCAAATTGAAACGTTCAGGCCTCCATTGCAGGGAGACTGAATCTGAAAAGCAAGAATGAAGCAAGGCATCAATAGCACACGCTACAGCTCTCCCCGACGACAGCAGCGATGTCGGGTGAATGATTTAGCATTTGTTAAACTTCCACCGTTGTGAAAGCAACCTATTATTTTCCTGGTTGTGCTCTGAAATGCCTCAATCACTGACAGGATGAGCAAGTGGGAAATAATACAGTTAATTTTCGACTGCTTTTGCTCAATAGATACATTGCTGTACACCCTATCGCCCATTGTTTCATCAACAGCATCGCTAATATCTTTTCCTCACCCCCTTTCCTGATCTCATGGAGTTAGAGGCTGACTCCTCCAACTGTGCACATCTTTAAAAGTCGCCAATAACATCCTGTACAGCAGGATGCAGTAAAGAAAACACGATGCTGCACCCACGTGAAGGCTACACACATTAGCCAGTGCAAACAAGCAGTGTGCTTAGCCACAGGACATGCTCTGATGTCTAAACCCCTCTCACAGCAGCTTACATGAGTATGGCTCTGCTTTTTGACAAGCTCAAGAAGTGTGCTCATGTGAACCTCATGAGGTTCAACAAGGCCAAGTGCAAGGTCCTGCACGTGGGTCAGGGCAACCCTTAGTATCAATAAAGAATGGAGGATAAAGGATTGAGAGCGAGCCCTGAGGAGAAGGACTTGGGGGTGCTGGTCAATGAGAAGCTCCCCCTGATCTGGCTTCAGGATTCGCTTGAGCTCAGAACCCCACAGTGTGCTGGGCTGCAGCCCAGAGCGTGAGCAGCAGCTCAGGGAGGGGATTCTGCCCCTCTGCTTCACTCTGGGGATCATCCAGCTTCAACCCCCTGCTAGGTTGCTCCAAGCCCCATCCAACCTGGCTCTACAGATAGGATTAATATCTCCTTCACAGGGCAATCAGACATCACAAAACATGCCTGCAAAAAGAGCTCAGTGATCCCAGAAAGCTCAGGAATACACTGTGGTTTTATGCAAACCTCATAGAGTGATGACTTTAGCCATGGAGCAGCAAAGGGTTGTTTTTGGAGGCTGAAAGGCATTATCTGGGGATAAACCCAAAGTGAATTAAAGATGAGTGGACAACCTTCCTCATTAAGGAATCAAATAAAACAGAACTTCTATTTCTATCCCTTTCAGTTGGCAAGACAATAAATTGCTCTTGTGTCTTCACAAAGATTCACTGAGATTCATTATCTCCTTCCGGGGGATCACATCAGCTTTGGCCTTACTACGTGTTAGGTCTTGAATCATTCCTAGCCCAATCTGCCGGCAGGAAGACACCAGCCTGCAGCCAAAGCGTGGCAGAAGGATCCATATGTCCCACTGCAGCTGCCTTTCACATGGAGAAGCTGCAGCCATACTCCAAGTTTCCTTAAAAAGGCAAAGGTCTCCTTTCTAAGAATAAAAATACACCAAAATATTCAAATGAAGCTCTCAAGTCAGCTGCATCAGCAATTCCATCTAAATATAGATGATACCATATCATAGCCCTTAGCTACAAGGTTTCCCAGGAGCAAAGCAATGGGTGCAGCAATTCAGTATCAGTGCTTATTTAGAGAAACAGTTATAAGAACCTGGGGATTTGTGTGATTCCAGACTGGAGAACTATAAACTGGAGTACATTAAGACAGGAATTGCTGCACTGGTCTTACCTTCTTTATTCTTAATAGCGTGTTTTGTCTCCATCAGCAAAGAAGTGCTCTGAAATAACTGCTCTAAATGACTCTTTGAAGACACATCTCTATTTGCAAACCTCATCAAGTTACACGTTGGGCAAGTCCCAAATCTTTACTTCTTAATTTACAGTAACAATGAACAAACAGAAGGAACTTCGTGCAGTAATTACTGTTAGCATGGCTCAGAGAGAGGTGAGTTGCCAGCCCTCTTGCTATTACCAGCATTCAGAGGGAGCTGCTAATCTCGCCCAATTCTGGTTTTACACAGGATTTATGGATTCCAGATAGGGAATTAACATTAATGGCACTGACTTGGTAGCTAGACACGCACCTGAATGCATCCTTCATCAAACAGCATCAATTTGAGAGATCCAAAACCTTGCAGTTCCTTCTCAATACAGCATTCACCAATAGCTATTAAAGCCAAGAACAACCCGGTTGCACTAGTAGTGCTCAGCTCAAGCCTAGGAATGGGTACAATCATATTAGATGGACCTTAAAACAACTCCCCTGTTTATCCTAGACACCAGCAGAGGCTGGCGCAGGTTTTAAAAGCACTCCTGATCCAGTAATTCACATGGAATAGGCTGAATCATCCCAGGACATGAATAAAAATGAGAGCATTTAACACCACAACAGACTTTTTACCATGTAAACCATGCCACAGATAAGAGTGAGATGGGAAGCGTTTATTCCTTTGTGATGTGGCTTAGCATACAGGGCATTATAAAATCCAAGAGAAGGATTTTAACTGCACCGATATATCCTGTTACCTGCAGCAAGCAAAGAATAAATGGCAAGAGTTAAAAGAGTAATAATTCCCTTTAAGCGCACACTAGAATAGAAAACAAAATAGAGAGTGCTCATTCTACCCTCAGTCACTGTCTAATACAAACTGAGAATATATTTCATATTCTTACATGCTACAGACTATGATTTTGGTAATAGGTTTAGAAAGGCATCAGATGGAATTTATGAGCTTTTCCCATTTTATCTTTTCATACAAACTTCTCAGCTCTACAAAGGTTTGCAAACACAGGCTGTCTTCCAGAGTGCCAACCCTGGTGTCATTAACTGAAAACTGACAGAATCCCAGACTGGTGTCTATGTTGGAAGGGACCTTAAAGCGCCTCCAGTCCCAAACCCCTGCCATGGGCAGAGACACCTTCCACTAGAGCAGCTTGCTCCAAGCCCCTGTGTCCAACCTGGCCTTCAACACTGCCAGGGATGGGGCAGCCACAGCTTCTCTGGGCACCCTGTGCCAGCGCCTCAGCACCCTCACAGGGAACAGCTTCTGCCTAAGAGCTCATCTCATTGTCCCCTCTGGCAGGTTAAAGCCATTCCCCTGTCCTGTCCCTATAGGCCCTTATCCAAAGCCCCTCACCAGGTGTCCTGGAGCCCCTTTAGGCACTGGGAGCTGCTCTAAGGTCTCCCTACAGCAGTACTCAAGTGGGGACTCACGAGAGCAGAGCAGAGGGGCAGAATCACCCCCCTCAACCTGCTCACGCTTTTGATGCAGCCCAGGAAAATGTCCTTTAACACAATGCAATTAGAGTTTATTATATACAGTTTCAGTGAAGCTAATAGTAGGGAAAGTAAACACCTTTTTTCCATCAAACTGAATAAAGCCAACGCAGCCAATACACATTTTCAACTTAGTGCCAAATAAAAAGGTACTTTCAGACACCTTGGAAAAAAAGCCTTCATTTTAACAATCCCATCTGCTGCTTGGGAAAACTTTATTAGCTTAAAACTGCTGCTCAACTCTGCCCTTTGGCTCCCCAGTCACTGTGCCACTTAGCACAGAGAATAATAAGGAGCAACATAATGGAATACCATTTCTATCCCTGCCAGTCTCTAGGGAAGAGTAATCATCTCTGTACTGTCACTGCTAATAAAAACTACTATCGTTAATCCACTGGGACTGTGAGTAAAATACACAGGGAGATTGTTTTGCTGTTGCCCACCTTCTCTTCCTTCCCTTTTCAAAACCCATCTCTCTCCTGCAGGAGACTCAGAGCCATTATTAAGCCCAAAGACAGCAAAACATGAAATGAATGAGGCAGGCAGATAAACAGAGCCTGGTTTCTCCGCAAAACCCCTTGTGAAGGTTAACCACAGCACAGACCTAATGCAAACCTGCTTTGTTGAGGGCTATTATTAAATCCCAGTTGCCTGAAGACGCTGCTATTGTATTATCTGGCTTGATTCCCAGATTGAATTCCAAGCCATGAAAGTGTGAACAGAGTGTGAATGGTTTTATCCATACTGTCCACAACCACTTATTAATGCAGCAAAAGAAATCTTCTGCAACAACCTTATGTTTTAAAGCTGCATGAAATAAAGTGATAAAGCAAAAAAGGTTTGATTCCTTGGGTTTACTAATAAGTGGGTTTTCAGTAATGACACATAAATCGAGACAGCCGCAGCACAGATTAACTTGCTTTGGGGAGGTAAGACCTAAGAGGTAACATCTTTGTTTTACAGTAAATTATTAGGCACACATTTTATGGTGTTTATTCCACTCCATGCAAAGAGCAGAGCTGGTTTCAACTTATACCAAGAAGTTTAATTTCTAGATAGACAGATAGATACATAGACAGACAGACAGACAGACAGATCTAAAGGCAAGCTCTTGGCCTTTAGTGTAAGGTCAAGGGATGCTCATTCAAACACCTGTAGTAAAGATATATGGACAACCACTGCAGAGTGTCAGAGGGAAATGAGCATATAGAATAACATGGTGAAACAAGCCAGCGGCATCTCCCAGCCACGGGGATGGATCCATGATGGATTGACAGAGTTATCTACTGTGACTATTCCAATGATTTCCTTACCCTGTTTTGCCCAAAAGACCATCTATTAAAAACCCAAGAGATGCAAAGTTGGGGGGGGGAGGGAAGAAGAAACAACCCAAACACTAATTCCTCTCCTTTCCTCCAAATCACTGTTTCCCTCAAACTAAACCCATTCAGATTCAAATTTGGGCTTCATCACAAAGTTGCTATCGATCAGTTGTCACTCACACGGAGCAATCAAAGAGCACGATCATCAGGAACAAACCTGTTGACCCCGAAGAATTTGTACCAGTTCCCCCCTGAATCCTAGTCCTCTAATCTCTCAGAGAACGCTAACAAAAGGTGTCAGCCCGAAAGAGGCAGCTGGAGGAGGAGGAGGAGGAAGGAAGGCTCACAAAGGAAGAAAGGAGAGCTGAGAAGAGAGGAGCTCCACAAGGCAGAGAGGGAAAGGCTTTGCCATCAGAAAGGAGCAGATGACATCCAAGAGGGTCACGGTGCACAGAAAATGAACCAGGAGATTGAAAGGTTTTGGTGGAAGCGCCGACTTTGAAAACAGCCCTTGATCTGTTTTCTACACTGAAATGTTTCCTTCCCAAGGCCCAAACACGGCACACATAAAGGAACGAGCTGCATCCACCCACTGAAAATGAGGGAACATACGTCTGAGGGTTGTATCAACTATTTCTAATCCTGTGAGCTTCCAATTTGTTGGCATATTGTTTCCATTCTGCTATGTGTTAGGCATGAGGTACAAAGCCAGCCTGGATGTCTTGAACTCAACCATATTACACATTTCTTACTCATTATAATGCAGCTCAGAATCTGATCCAACACGCAGCCTCCTATACTCCCCCAGGCCAAATCCTCCTCTGCTCTAAATTTGTTTAATACCATGGAAGTACATTTATTTTAACTAAATGACGATCTGAATCCAAGTTCAGCCTACTGCGAGTTAGCAAATAGGAGGCAATACTGAACCCTAATTCATTCAAACAGTAGCCAAAGGCAACTCTGGACATCAAAACTTGTTTTAAATTAGGAAGAAATGGCCCTGGGTTAATTACCAGTATTAAAGGATCTTTAGCATCACATGGACAATGCCACTAAAGATGTGTTAGCTTGTGTTTCTGCTGTGTTACGCAGTGCTCCAACAGAGATGGAAACACACAGATGGAAGATCTCGATTTTCCAGGCTAACAATCAAACTGTTACCGGTAGAATCAGTAAGAATGGTAAAAATACCCCATCACAAACAACTATTTTCTTATTAGACCTGGAAGTGCAATTTCTTCCAAGCAGAACACACACGCCTGCAGTTCAGGTGGGGCTGCACCTGGAATCCTGTGTTCAGCTCTGGGCCCCTCACTACAAGAGAGACATTGAGGTCCTGGAGCGGGGCCAGAGAAGGGCAACGGAGCTGGAGCAGGGCCTGGAGCACAGTGTGATGGGGAACGGCTGAGGGATCTGGGGGGTTCAGATGTAGAAGAGAAGGCTCAGGGGGGACCTGATCACTGCCTACAACTGCCTGAGAGGAGGATGGAGCCAGGAGGGGGCTGGGCTCTGCTCCCAAGGAACAAGGGATGGGACAAGAGGAAACGGCCTCAAGCTGCACCAGGGCAGCTTTAGATGGAGCTGAGGACCAATTCCTTCCCCAGAGGGTGCTCAGGCATTGGAAGAGGTACCCAGGGCAGTGCTGGAGTCACCGTCCCTGCAGTGTTCACACACCATGGAGAGGAGGCCCTCAGTGCCATGGGTTAGTGGTGGCCTTGGCAGTGCTGGGAACGGTTGGACTGGATGAGCTTAAAGGGCTTTTCCAACCTGGTTGATTCCATGATTATTCCTCTTATTCCCTTCTGGTTTTTTGAGTGTTTTGGAAAAGCGAGACTACACTTTCTTACCAACCCTGCATACCCCAAAGACTTTATCATGACTATTTTGACATCTACGTAGTCTCCATTTCAGACATTATGTCTGAGGAGCCACAGCTGAACCTCTACAACCACAAAGACAATTCCTCTTTCTTAGCAGGCAGCAGAGGCAGTTCCTGGGTAAGTTTCCAAAATTAGGAAGGAGGAAGCTGATGCCAGCATAAGTTTCCTATGAAAGTCTTAATGTATATCTCATCCCCTTCTTCATCCATCAGAACCACTTTTATTTACCTACAGGGAAGGTTTCAAGGCTCAGCTCTTTATTTTGGATTTTGCTTCAGTTGGATTCAACAAATCAAACTCATTTTTTCTCTTTCATGGAAGACTACAGCAAACCAAAAGGGGAGGAAAACATCTACAAGCAAACTGAGCCTCAAAGCTACACGAGTCAAAGCAGTTATACACCCCCAGCATCAGCATTTAACTGCCTTGTTTTGGTAAAGCATCTTCTTGATTCATACTAAGGGGCAGATTCACATTTGTATCATCGCCGTTTCAGTCTATTCTCATCACACTGACATTGAAGTGTACCAATTAGGGTTGGGAGAAAACAATGCTGAAGGAAGGGTGGGTATCACCAGCTTACAGCAGTTCAGATCAGACCCTCTTAATGCATATTGGGAACTGCTGCTGGTAGCTACACTCATACATACTCATAAGTACTGATGGATTACCCACAGATTGGTAAGAGTTTTCTATCAACTCAGGGTTTTAAAATGACAATTTCTTCAACCAAGTGAGGTATTTCAGAAGACAGAGTCACATAAAATCAATGGCAAACAATGATTTTCCCACAGATAGCAACTTCTTTAGTTAACATCAACGAGCATCGGGGGGAAGGTATAAGCAAGATGCACACAGAACTCTGATGTCAAAACTGGAAAGCACTCATGGTTCCCATGGCGTATTAGAAACATTGGTACAGCCTTGGAACAATTCAAACTTAAACACAGGGATAAAAAGCATGAAAACACTGAATTTATGAAGACATCAGAAAACTCACATCAAATTGGGTGACTCAGTGAGTATCTGCATAACTAAAGAGGAGCAGATGTCTTCCTACAGAGGGGCCTGATCAATTCAACTGCTCCTTTCTGCGACCTGCCATATCCTGCTCATCCTCCTCATCGACAACATATGGTTTGTACAGAGCTCATGGCCCTTGATCTGCTGTAGAAACATAGTAAGCTTGGTAATCAGTACATGTTTTAACACATGCACAAATGTAAAGTGCTCAGAAGCCTCATTGATCAGAAAACTAGAAACACTTCCTAACAAATACCATAAGGTTTTAAGGGATATGTGTCTACTGACAAAAATACTTATCAAATATCACTTCAAAGTCTACAAAATTTGGGAGTAAAAACAATTACACGAAGTGATGTAACTCCCTGACCAAACACTTCTCATAGAATGTCAGAATGGTTTGGCTTGGAAGGGCCCTTCAAAGCTCATATAGTTCAATCCCCTGCAGTGAGCAGGGACATCTTCAACTAGATCAGGTTGCCCAGAATCACATCCAGTGGGCCTTGAATGCCTCTAGTGCTTCAGAGGATTCTTTTTTCCCCCCCAGGTACTTTCTTTTCTACGGCAGCACATTAGATCCCCCACCCGAACCTCTCAATATGATGCACAGAGAGACTGATGGGATGTTTTCCTCATAATTCTAGACAAATGTTTTGCTTCCTGGCAGTGAAGTGTAAAGGTGATCCCAGCCAAGTCCTGAATGCACCTCGTTCTTCTGAGGAACATGCATTAAAATCAAGGACTTTGCCCTAGAATCATAGATCCCCAGACTGGCTTGGGTTGGAAGGGACCTTAAAGCTCATTCAGTTCCAACCCCTGCCACGGGCAGGGACACCTTCCCCTAGAGCAGCTTGCTCCAAGCCCTGTGTCCAACCTGGCCTTGAACACTGCCAGGGATGGGGCAGCCACAGCTTCTCTGGGCACCCTGTGCCAGCGCCTCAGCACCCTCACAGGAAAGAATTCCTTCCTTATATCCAACCTAAATCTTCCCAAAAATCATATAGAGTATTGAACTGGATAATTATAAATTATGCCTGTGCTACATCAGCCACCATAGAGAACAGCTCACTCTATATGAAGGTCTTAAGGCTCGAGGAACTAAATAGAAAATGATTTGTATATTTGGACAAGCTTTTTGGTCAAACTCCTCAATATTCTCCTTGAATCATAGAATCATAGAGTAGTTAGGTTTGGAAAGGACCTTAACATCATCCAGTTCCAACCCCCTGCCACGGGCAGGGACATCTCCCACTAAACCATGCCACCCAAGGCTCTGTCGAACCTGGCCTTGAACACTGTCAGGGATGGAGCATTCACAACTTCCCTGGGCAACCCATTCCAGTGCCTCACCACACTCACAGTAAAGAATTTCTTCCTCATATCCAATCTAAACTTCCCCTGTTTCAGTTTAAACCCGTTACCCCTTGTCCTCTCACTACAGTCCCTCATGAAGAGCCCCTCTCCAGCATCCCTATAACCCCCTTCAGATACTGGAAGCTGCTCTGAGGTCTCCACGCAGCCTTCTCTTCTCCAGGCTCAACAGCCCCAACTTTCTCAGCCTATCTTCATACAGGAGGTGCTGCAGTCCCCTGATCATCCTCGTGGCCTCCTCTGGACTTGTTCCAACAGTTCCATGTCCTTTTGATTTTGAGGACACCAGAACTGCACACAATACTCCAAGTGAGGTCTCAGGAGAGCAGAGTAGAGGGGCAGGATCACCTCCCTTGACCTGCTGGTCACGCTCCTTTTGATGCAGCCCAGGATACGGTTGGCTTTCTGGGCTGCGAGCGCACACTGCCGGCTCATGTTCATTTTCCCATCAACCAACACCCCCAAGTCCTTCTCTTTAGGGCTGCTCTGAATCTCTTCTCTGCCCAGCCTGGAGCTGTGCCTGGGATTGCTCCAACCCAGATGCACCTGCGCTTGCACCTGCACATGACATCCCAAGAGCATCTGTAAATGTACCTGCAGATACATTTATCTCCACCCAAAACCCAGTTCTCCAAGTCAATGAGATGTTTGTTGCCAATGGAGAGACACCAGATAATACTTGGAACTCAAGTAACAAAGCCTCAGTTTCTCCATCATGGTTCACTGGTCACAGTCAGGATTTTCCACTGGTTTTCTTGCCAGAAGCAGAGCAATAAAAGTGTGATTCAGGCTCATGGTTAAAAGGAAAGTTTTCATTTGCTTTGTAGGTTTATTTCTAGGAGGTTTCCAACCCATCTGCACTAATAAACAGCTTTATTAAAGAAAAGAGAAAGTAACTTTTAGGAGCAGATGAAAGCAGAAAATTGTGTAAAGGCCAAAACTGCTTCCCCTTTTCCTGCCACCAGTCTTTGACCTTCAGTGTATTTCCAGCTTGGGTAGATCTGAGTGGGAAAAGCTGGGAAATGAAACCCATTTCTGCTCGGTGAGAGTAGCACAGCTCTTGCTTTCCTCTGTCCCTAACTTTCTAAAGTCTGCAGAGCACACCCCAAACACGCTTCTTGCTTGAGGCCCCAATTAAAGCAGCAAGAGCTAAACATAGAGTTAATCCTATAGTGACACAAGCACCCAAAGCAGACAGCCTCTCCTTTAGTTTGTGATTGCAATGGCTAGAATAAAACCTCTTAAATGTGGGGTTTTAATGGAAAGAGAAGGGAAACACAAATGATACGGGCTTTAAGGGACTATCAGAAACACCTAACAATGAACTGAAATCAAAATGACTGGAAAAAAGGGTCTTTATCCCCCGTAAGATTCACCCTTTCTCTCTAAAGACATAAATAAACCCAGAATTCTACACAAGGAACCTTTTTTGTTGCCCACAATGATGTGGAAGATCCTGCACACTCAAGACTTCTCAGACACCCAACGAAGGACCCAGCAATGTCTCACACTCACCAGTCCATTTCCAGACTCTCCATCATTCATCGCCATTTCCAGATCTTCAAACCCAGCTGTGATAGCAAAGAACCTTCTTCCCTCCCTCAACCTTCTGCTTCTCACCCCAAAACAGTAAGAAACTTCCTCTAAAGCCAAGTTTGCTACAAATGAGAGTATGTCCCTCAACACACCCCAGATCAGGCTTTTAGTGTCTCAGTGCTAGTAATGCAAGCAGGTTATCTTTATCATATTCACATTCTTTGTATCCCATCATCCTACCTAGGAGACAACAGGGCTGTTACGTGATTCCATAAATGAGAATGAAGCAGATGCAGACACACAGATATCAGCCTTGCCCCCAAGAAGCAATTAAGAGTTTGCTCACTCCTGCACCTCCCAAAACATCCAACATCTCCAAATGCGCCATTAGGGAAGCCTGTAACATCCCTGAACTCATTTACTTAGTCCAGCAGCTGATTCCCCCCTCCCATCTTCCTCTCCAAACAATTCTCGTAGTAAAGGTTTTCTGCAGAGAAAACAAATTCTGCCCAGGAAGGTGGAAGTGTCGGCAAAAGCATCTGTGTGATTAAATCAGCCTGTGTGCAGTTTCCAATTCCCCCCTTCATTAGGCAGCAACGGGCTGCTTGTCTTCAGAGATGTGTATACAGTGGTAGAAAAGATCTCTAGTGGTTCTGCTGATGCCATCCTCCTCCTCCTCCTAAAAATAACCAAGGGAGGCTACTACTGCAAGATGCCTTTCACACGCCACGTGAGCTGATGTGAAACAGCTCCTGCATACCCAAACATACAGAAAGCTTTATAATCCTGCACAGGAAAGGATTTATTTCACCAGAATGAAGAAGAAAGCGACCAGAAGACATGTATCTTCCTATACAAGTGGGAATTCCAAGCAGCTGAATGATAGGTGAATTATATTTGTTTTTAATGTGTGGGCTTAGTTGGAAAAGGGCCGAGTTAAAAACAGCCCCTTAACTCGTTCAGCCCATCTGCTGTGCGCACGTGCACGTCTAGTCAACTAGATGTGATGACTAAGGGTGGTCACAAACCATCTTGTAGTTTTTCTCCAGAAGCTGTTGTCTACCGAATGTATCTGTTTTCATGAGAAGAACCTGAAAACACACCTGAAAACAGAAACATTTCATCCAACTGGGAATTGCATCGGGATGCCTCATTTTTTACTGCTTCGAATTCATGCGTTCCAACGTGATAAGATCAGATCCCAGCAGATACTCCTGGGATGCTCCACAGTGGCTGAACCACAACGTGAAAGGTTGCATCTAACCAACATCCGGACTCTTTACCATGTCTGAAAGATCACTGAAATCACCAAATCATAGAATGGTTTGGGCTGGAAGGGACCTTAAAGCTCATCCAGTTCCAACCAGAATGGCAAAGCCAAACTCTGTTTTCTCTTATGCTCCAGCCCAGCATTATTTCTCCTGAGTGAATATAGCTACGGATGCAGACCGGGCTGAAAGGCAGTAATGGAGAGACAAATACCAAACCAGGAACAACCAGGGACAGAACTGTTTGCTCCGGGAAGGGATGGAAAGCCGCAAACTCCAGAAGGAGTTAATCTGCAGGACTCATGATTGCCAAAAAGACACATTTTACTTTTAGAACATGGGATGTGCTAGATTATTGACAGCTTAAAAAGCACAGAAAAACTGAAGTACAAATCACTCCATTATAATGTTACCATTTTATTGTTATTCATGTTTGCACTTTTCAAACGCTCCATCAAGAAATGGAAAGAAGAGTCTCCAGACAGGTGCTTATTCCTTTCATGCCCCAAGTGTGACTGCTTAGAGCACACCAGCAGTAACTGAATTGTGGCTTTGAAAAATCACTTGCAAAGTTTTTTCTATGTCTATTTTTTAATTCAGATTTCCTGGGGGTGTAACCTAAATTGAGTGTAAAATGCTGAAATGTTCCCCTCTGGGCAGAAATCCCTTCTGAAAAACAAGTGCAAAACCAGAAGAGACACAAGTGCTGCAGCGGCAGTCACTCATCTGTGCCATTCTTGGTCACACCATGATCAATACTCCCAGCTTTTCATAGAATCCCAGACTGGTTTGGGTTGGAAGAGCCCTTAAAGCTCATCCGGTTCCACCTCCCTGCCACAGGGACCCTTCCACTAGAGCAGCTTGCTCCAAGCCCCTGTGTCCAACCTGGCCTTCAACACTGCCACTAATGGGGCAGCCACAGCTTCTCTGGGCACCCTGTGCCAGCGCCTCAGCACCCTCATGGTAAAGAATGTCTTCTTAATACACCAGAATTCCTAACATCCCAGAACAGGAACCAGATGCTCTAACTAAGCCATCTTTTGTGCGCTGCTCCATCTGTCCCTGACCCACCCCCCAGAAAAGTTCCAACCATTTCAGGCCTGGATAATCAGCCAAGTTGCTTGAAAATAAAGAAAGAAATCAATCACTTGCCAGCCTTGTGTAATTTTGTCATTGGAGTCCTGAGCAGCTCTATAACCTTCATGTACACCCACAACGACATATTTCTTCCCTGTGCTTGGACAGAAGATCCAAACACATATTGAGAGGTTTAAAATCCAAACCCCAAAACAGCCTTCTACAGAATACTTTAGCTACAGAGCAGAAAGCTTGCCCTGGACTGGATTTTGCTACCCAGTATAGAAGAAAGCACAGGTATCCTATATATTCTGTATTCTATTACTATATTCTAATTATATAATTATCAATTCTAATTATATATTATATTCTATGATATATTCTAATATTGCATGATTCTATCCCAACAGCCAGCAAATCCCACACAGATGGGATACGGGATTGCTCACAGCTCCTGCTGTCCACACCTCCACTGTGATGCTTCAGATTGAGCTAACACAGCTGCTTCCTCACCGCTGGTCTCATTACATTCAGCTCCCGGTGCTAAGCATGTTGTTAAGCACTGTAATTCTTTCTTTATTAGATTCAGGTATATAAATGGCATCCAAGGGAGCACTGAACATTTTGGTCATTATTATGAACTCGAGCTGTGCTCATCTGCCTGCTGAGAGGTTGATCACCAACTTACCCCACGCCCCTGTGGGACCCATTATTTATCTTATTACATTTTACAGTGTGGAGTAAATAAATAGCATTAAAGTGCTAAATTCATTCATTGAAATGGTTTGTATTCGCATATTGGAGCCATTCCTTAAATCAAGGAACTGCTGTTAATAGGTACTCGATGAAGACGTGCAACACATTCATTTTAATATGGCGGTAATAAAGCAAGCCTGCTCTGAACTGATGATGACATTTCACACGCAGGGAGAAGGACAGTGACACTTTAATATCTCCACTTCCACAGATCAACTCTATCACATGCAGCCCAAGAGGGCTGTATTAATTATTACGGTGTCACTGCTAAGAAATTAATTTCAGTCATTATTAGAGTGTGCGCATTAAGCTTGGCTGCTTGAGAGATGGGCTCAGATAGTCCTACACACTGGGAGGAAATACAAGCATGGTGAAAACTAGGCAGTGATGCCACCATTACCATCTCATAACAGTTAGCAATCATTATGCAATTAGCCACAGCATTAGCAGGTAGGACACCTACGTGGTCCTTCTGCTGCATTAAACTTACTGCAAAGCAAAACTAAGTCTCCTTTAACTGCTCTTACATTATACAAGTCACCCGGGTAAAATTTATACTGGAATGGACTATTTAGAGCTTTATGTACTGTGCATGAAGACATTACACAAGTTACTCTCCTTTAAAGCAAATATTACTTCAAGAAATGTTGGTCTGCCAAGAACTAGGCACTAGGATTCTTATTTCTCCTCCTCATCCACTCTGGGGAATAAACAGTATTTAGACTACACAACTGAATGCATTTTTCATTCTAAGCTTACTTTTCCCCTCTGAAGTGCCCACGCCTATGAACAGAACAGGTTCCTCCACATAAACAGTCATCCCATACCTGTATTGAAGAAGAGTTGTCCTTTAGAGCTACCAGCGTGATGTTGCTTTGTCTCCTATGTCATATTTATTAATTTGTATTATTAAAGTGGTTTTCTTAGAATCCCAGAATGGTTTGGGTTGGAAGGGACCTTAAGATCATCCAGATCTAGCCCCCTGCCATGGGCAGGGACACCTTCCACTAGACTAGGTTGATCCAAGACCCATCCAACCTGGCCTTGAACACTGCCTAAGGGAAGAACTTCTGCCTAATGTCTGACCTAAATCTACTCTCTATTTTGAAACCAAACAACTTCATACACACTTCCTAAGAGTGTTACCATCAGCTATATGGATAAGCTGTGAGGAAAAAAGCAACACAACAAACTTTGTCATACCAAGTGATGGAAAGGAAAGCTTATATTCATTTATTCCTCAACAAACACTGGACAAATTGCTTTGCCCTTCTTCAAACTTACTCATGTGATGTATTTATAGATAGCAACCACAACCCCCCCCTTTAGATTTAATTTTGCTTCATAATTAAATTCAGGAGAGGTACCAAGAAGAGAAAGTTAGTGTCACTACTGAGCCAAACCTGTACAGAGAGGGCTCTTATTATCTCTTTCTCTTTGGAAGAGGACTTCAGCTTAGAGACAAGCACAGGCAGTACATTCTTGTCCTGCTCACAGATGGACAAGACCACCCTATGCCCCACCAGATACGTCCATCAGAAGCTGGCTGCTCCAGGAAAACCCAGGGATTGAAATGATCAAGAAAACTTCCCCTTCTTCCTAAATACACTGATTATCAACCACAGGCTACAGAAATTTACATTTAATCTGTGCTGACATCCAAAAAGAGTGAGTAATATCATAAGAAGCTGTTTACTAGAGCTAATCCTCAAAGACCAGCAAGTATAGACAAAATAAAGGTGAAAGGGTAGATGAGAGGACAGCCAGCTCAGGAGTGAAAAAGGAGGTGCTGTCAATATGTTGTTATACGAATGAGTGAAGCAATGCCATTCCAGAAGCATCCCTCCTGTCCGGCTCCAGCCATGTCTCTCAACGCGACACAGTACAATAGCATTTATAAATGTTAATGATTCTTTTCAAAGGTCAGGTCAGTGTTTTCTGCTGGGACGAACCAAATACATCTCAGCACCAGGTCACTATGGGACAGCACTGACATTAAAGAGGAGGAGCGGCAACACTTCTAGAGGCGAATTTGTTCCTGAAATGCAGCCAAGAGAAATAACAAATGGCCCTCTTCACGGTAATCTACGACTTCAAACCCATTGATTTAAGCATAAAAATAATAACTATTCTTATAATAAATTACCCCAATAAATAGGTAAGTAGGGTCACGTAGTGGTTTTGGATACTTTAATACTTTGATTAGAGAAGTCTAAGGGATAGCTGAGAACTCAGCACCAGCTTCATCAGTTCTTCAGCCTTTAAAGTAGAGATAAAAAAGCTTAATGGTGACTTTGACTTTTCCTCTTCTGTCCCCTCTCTTCCACAGACACACACATTTCAATACATTCAAACTCCTTATGAAAAGGTTAACTGGCACTGAATATAACTCTGCAATGTGGTCTTGAAAGAAGACCATAGGTTCCATTAAAACCAGACACACAACACCATGCTATGGCAAAACCAAACAAAACCATGCTTCTATGTTCAAGGACACTGAAACTTCTATGTTGTAATAAAACTAATGACAACTGCCCATTTCCTTTCATGATTCTACTGCATTAACCCTTTCAGGTGCTTAGAAATAGCAATTTATAGCCCAAGAGGAGTGGGCTTCATCTCACAGAATCACAGGATAGTTAGGGTTGGAAAGCACCTTAAGATCATCCAGTTCCAAACCCCCTGCCAGGGCCAGGGACATGTCCCACTAAACCATGTCACCCAAGGCTCTGTCCAACCCGGCCTTGAACACCACCAGCGATGGAGCATTCACAGCTTCCCTGGGAAACCCATTCCAGTGCCTCACCACCCTTACAGGAAAGAATTTCTTCCTCATATCCAATCTAAACTTCCCCTGTTTCAGTTTGAACCCGTTACCCCTTGTCCTCTCACTACAGTCCCTCATGAAGAGCCCCTCTCCAGCATCCCTGTACGCCCCCTTCAGATACTGGAAGGCTGTTCTGAGGTCTCCACGCAGCCTTCTCTTCCCCAGGCTCAACAGCCCCAACTTTCTCAGCCTATCTTCATACAGGAGGTGCTTCAGTCCCCTGATCATCCTCGTGGCCTCCTCTGCACTTGTTCCAACAGTTCCATGTCCTTTTGATGTTGAGGACACCAGAACTGCACACAATACTCCAAGTGAGGTCTCCCGAGAGCAGAGCAGAGGGGCAGGATCACCTCCCTCCACCTGCTGGTCACGCTCCTTTTGATGCAGCCCAGGATACCGCTGGCTTTCTGGGCTGCAAGCGCACACTGCAGCCGCCTCATGTTCAGTTTCTCATTGACCAACACCCCCAAGTCCTTCTCTTTAGGGCTGCTCTGAATCTCTTCTCTGCCCCACCTGGAGCTGTGCCTGGGATTGCTCCAACCCAGGTGCAGGACCTTGCACTCAATCCACGATCAACTCATGATCATGAGACATCAACTCATGATTTGAAGGAACATGTGTAAATGCAATGCACCCAACCTCAAGACAACATAAATGTTATTAGATCCATTAAGTTTCAAGCCTCCTCCAAATGCCTACATGCTTGCAAAGCTCCTTTGCATACAAGTAACATTTCAGTTTATCATGCCCAGCCCTTTGCAGACTGGCTTATCAAAATGCTTTAATATCTGCCCTAGAATTATAACCACCAACTTTTGTTGAGGCAACAGAGGAAGTGACAGAATGGCAAAAAAGAATAAGAAGCTTGAGGTAAATGGTAGATCACAGAGGACCTACAAGGATGCTGGAGAGGGACTCTTCATTAGGGACTGTAGCGATAGGACAAGGGGTGATGGGTTCAAACTGAACCAGGGGAAGTTCAGGTTGGAGATAAGGCAGAAGCTGTTCCCTGTGAGGGTGCTGAGGCGCTGGTACAGGGTGCCCAGAGAAGCTGTGGCTGCCCCATCCCTGGCAGTGTTCAAGGCCAGGCTGGATGGAGTCTTGCGTGACATGGTTTAGTGTGATGTGTCCATGCCCATGGCAGGGTTTGGGACTGGATGATCTTAAGGTCCTTTCCAGCCCTAAGTATTCTATGATTTTATGGAATCACATAATAGTTTAGGCTGGAAGGGACCTTCAAAGGCCATCTAGTCATATCTCTATTTATGTTTCACTTGGGACTTACAAGCAAGGAAACTCCTTACCCTGAGACTGACACGGTCTAAGCTTAACCAAAGGCTTCATGCAAGGTTTATCAATATCAGAATCTTGGATTCTTTCCCTAAGAGACATTATTTACATGTCATCACATAATTATAACACGCACACACACACTTCATCACCTTCTTCGGTGAACATTGAAGTTAGGGGAATTCTAGGATCAATGAGAAAAATCAGTGGTTTTATAAAGCACCCACAAAGACTCCACGTAGATGGAAAATGGGAAACGGGATAACTAGGTCATGTCCTTGCAGGCATTTCTTTCACTAGGCAGAGAATCAGATTGTGCTCTTTCTTTTATACGTAGTTCAGAAGTACATTCATACTGTACTTACCTGTGGATGGAATTTAGCTGTGGGAATAGATATTCCCACCTCTTTGACATGCAAAGCAAGAGCAAGTTTCTCCCTGTAGTTATAAATATCCTAAAGGACAATGTGCAGATTTCATTATCAGTTGAGCTTTGGTCCTTGTGCATGAGATGAAGATGTGACTGTGCAGTAATACCCTGATCAGCCCTTGCTGAGGCTCACACCTACAGACATGTGCTCCTGACTACTTGTGCATCACTTCTGATTCTTGCCCCCATCTATGAGACAGGAGGAGGAAGAACAGGGCGTGATGATAAGTTCAGTAAGAAAGAAGTTGGCTAATAAGACCCAACCTCAATTAAAGCAGTGCTGCAAAGTTCTAGCCACCTGCCCCCTTAGGGTGAACAAGGTTTGTGTGGTGGGTATTTAAACGGAACTGCCCTTGCCCACATCCTAAACTAACACTTTGTCCATCCTCTTACGAAACAACACGTTCCCATGAGGCTTTTCCTGCTGATGTACCATGGATTCAACAGGCAAGGCTCCAAAGCACCAATGATCAGGTCTTCTGGGCTAAAAAAGTGACATGAATTTAAGCTGTGTTTCACCTTGTGACCTGCAATGTTAAGAACATCAGTAACAGCTCAAGGGGAAGAGAGAACCAACCCTCACATCTAATTTTTCTATGCAGCCTTGCTCTGGGGCCTCTTGTTCCCATTCACACCTTCAGACCTAAACTCTTCTGGCTTTCTGCTACTCTTCTGCAGCAGAACGGAGAACCTCAGTGCTCTGAACCTGTTGGATGATGCTCTCGTTGAAATCACCTCCATCTTCTAACTCTACCTCACGTACTCCTGGGGGGCCCGATGATGTGCTCTAAAAACCTCTCTGAGGACACTAGGAAACAGTTGGTTGGACTCTCACACTAACAAAGCTCAGCACCCCCAGCAACCCATGAATATACAACCTCTTAATTCATCTTGCTCTGGATTTCATAAAAGATAGACCACACTGTATCAGTATTTAGTCACTGCAGAGACTTGTATTATAATAAACAGAATCTGCTTATTCTCAGGTTGTGTTTCAAAGATTTAATAGTGTCCTTAGTGCAACTGAGAAATTCTTCTATGGAAATTCACCAAAAAAGGGACAATAATATGTGAAAGGAGGGCACAGCACCTTTTTGGCCTATATGTTGTGGTCCTACTTGTTACACAGCAAATGGCTAAACAAAAGAAAAACAACCTAAGCATGGCAGTTGAAGTACAGTAAGACGTGAAAGGCAGTGATTTTCCAGCTGAGGAACACTGACCATCTCTGCTGACACCACAGGAAAGCTGCAATAATGCAAAGGCCTGAGGATACCATCTCAACATATCCATCCCCGTGCGTGAGCCAACCCTAACTCCTGCCCCAGTAGGCTCCCTTGAAGCACACAGGCTTCATCTATGTCCATAAACCAACATTCCCTATTAAAACCAAAGTGACACTGAAGTCATGCACCCCACGCCAACGATTCAGTACAAGTGCCTTCTGGGCCAACAGTGTTTTTGAGATGCCACTCAAGAGAGACAACCCTAGAGCTTGAAACTTCACTTCTTGCTATACCCCTTGGCCCCCTCTATACACCTCCTAGATCAATATCAATGGTGCTGAACAAAGGCACAGTACACTTTGTAATGATGAACACTAATGGCCTGTGACACAACTGCTCTCTCTGGGGTGGCTTGTCATGCAAGGTGGGGATTTATCCCCCAACTTTGTCATGACATGGACATCAAAAACATCAAAAGATTTAGTGTAAAAAGCCCCTCCAGGCTAAGTTTAAGGTGACTTTTATGTTCTTGTTTTGCTTTGCTTTTTTTCCCCTCAATGTATTTTGCTTCTAAAGGGGGACACCACACATACAATTACCAACCCAAACGCCCCAAGGAATGGATTCTTACTAACATGCCCCAACCACTTTTCTACTCACAAACCCAGCTGGTTCCTGTGGCTGCGCTGGGGTTCTCTAGGTCTTCTTCTTGAGGGGACACCTACTGGTTCTGTATCTCTTAAGGAATGACACCGTCTTTCTTATTGTGCAATTATCTTGCAAAATCATAGAATCAGTGCTCCAAAAAGAGCAACTAAATGACAAGACACACGAGATGGAAGAATTCAAACATACGGTTTAAATGTCACCACCAGCAATGATTGGCACAGTAAAAGCCATCAGAAACTGGCAAAAACCGTAAAAGTGCTCCATATAATTAGGTATTTAATGAGGACACCAAAGCATTACTAATGGGTTATTTCAAATTTGGGAATTCAAAGCATAGAAACTAAATCAAAACCTTTCTATTTCTGTAGCACTATGTGCAAAAATATTAATTGATGAAACTAACTTCCTCTGAACCACAGTTTTAACATCCTTGGGGAGCAGCACCACTTTGTAGCTGACAATATGGGGGAAAAAAGGGCTAAATAAGGCTCCCAAAATCCATCTCTCATAGTGAAAGCAATGAAAAAGGAATAACTGGTCTAGTGGAAGGTGTCCTTGTGGCAGGGGGTTGGAACTGGATGATCTTGGGTCCTTTCCAACCCAAACCATTCCATGATTTTAAAGTCTCCCTCTCAGACCTCTGCTTCAGTGATTACTTTGGAGCAGCAAAGGTCCTGGCGGAGAAGGAATTTAGAGTGCTAACACAGCCTAGCTTCAATGGGGACATTGAGCAGAAGAAGCCAGGATAGAAGAAAACCTCTGCCAGTGAATGTGGCTTTGAAGGGATTTTGCTGGAATGGCTAAATTGGAGGAGTAAGGAAAATGCATGTGTTGGAATAGCTGGGAGAAGCTTTTAAGGCTAGAACAAATGCTTACGCTCTAGACGATAGATGAAGGACTCCTGGATGGTGCTGGTTGAGCAACTTCAAGACAAACCCTATACTAGGTACTACCTTATTTACCTTCTACTTAATCAGTCTCCTCTTTGTCAAATTACCCCATTTAGCAATCCAGAAGTTCCTAATTAGAAACTAAGGAATAAATCCATAGAAAGGGCACTCATTTATAACCAGAAGTAAATCACATCATTTAGTAGGCACTTGTTTAGCTTCACAAAGAACATCAGAAACAGTGCAACTACAGTGCAATTCAAAATGACACTTCACTAAAAGAACAGTGTTAGGAGGCTACCTGAAAACAGAGAGGTGAAACAATGTGGAAACATAATTAATTAAAAGGTCTGATGTACTAAAGTTGGTACGTCCTAAATCAACAAGTTTAAACAGAGGTGATCTAGCCATTCCCAAAAGGCCAGCATCATGGATGAAATCAAGCATCCAAATGTATCCTTTGGGATCTGGGTATAAAAACTTACTAGAAGCATAAAATGCTCTGGCAGAGCATGGAACTGAATCTCTAACTCCTAAATTCACCATTTCCTTGCAGCCACAACTATAAAGCTATGAACGGGTTAAATCCCAGCAGTTCTGTACAACACCTGACTGCCCTACTTACTTGCAGAAGAAGCAAAAAACCATCGTTCCACTGAAATTCCAAAGGCAGAACTCCAGTGTGAAGGTCTGTGAAGTGACAACCACTAATGACTTCTGACAATTGACTTTCCTGTGTTGAGCTGCTGGGACTTGCCACCAAACACAGGGAAGTCTTAGAAAACACCCTTTAGCAACACAGACACACTCTTCTATCCAAGCCAGGCTCTTCGTGTCTGATGCTAATTCCATCCAGAGAGAGATTTACGCCTATTAAACTCAACAAAAACCTGCTGTCAGCTCCAGTTATCCCAGTTTGATGTTGTATGAAAAGGAGAGGAAAACAACATGGTTTAAATTGCCTTTAAAATTTGGCAAGCCACCTGAAACATAAGACAAGTCTCTGACAGCATCTACCGGAGCTTCAGGAACTGAAAAGAATGGTAAGAAAGGTTTTATTTCATCTACTTTTAGGAAGAAGGAAAATGTCACCACTGTCACAACACAGCTCTTTTCATCTTTCTTTTTTGGAAACATGGTAAATTAGAAGAACATGTGTTAAATTAAATGCTGTGGGCTGGGAGAAATTCTGGGTCCTGACTTCAGAGGGTCTGCAATGATACGAGTCCCATTATAAGGCTACTGATGGACATACTCTTCTCTGAAGCAGAACAAAATGCAATCAATTTAAACCTCTGAATCAAAAATCTAGGCTAAAAATAGAGAATATAGACACGATGTTTTAATTCACCTTTCATCTGATGCTTGGTTACCCAAATAAATTTCATATCTGAATGGGTGTGGAGTTTGACTTACCAATGCAGGCTACTTGTCATGGAATTGGAGAATGGTTTGGGATGCAAGGGACCTTGCAAGTCTATTCCAACACCTCTACAATGAGCAAGGGACTCTTCAGCTAGAGCAGCTTGCTCCAAGCCCTTGTGTCCAACCTGGCCTTGAACACTGCCAGGGATGGGGCAGCCACAGCTTCTCTGGGCACCCTGTGCCAGCGCCTCAGCACCCTCACAGGGAACACCTTCTGCCTAAGAGCTCATCTCAGTCTCCCCTCTGGCAGCTTAAAGCCATTCCCCTTGGCCTGTCCCTCCATCCCTTGTCCAAAGCCCCTCTCCAGCTTTCCTGCAGCCCCTTTAGGCACTGGAGCTGCTCTAAGGTCTCCCCTTCAGGAGCCTTCTCTTCTCCAGGCTGCCCCAGCCCAGCTCTCTCAGCCTGGCTCCAGAGCAGAGCTGCTCCAGCCCTCGCAGCATCTCCATGGCCTCCTCTGGCCTCTCTCCAACAGCTCCACGTCCCTCTTGTGCTGCTGCTTCAGAGCTGGATCAGGACTGCAGGGGAGGTCTCCCCAGAGCACAGCAGAGGCGCATGATTCCCCCTTGAGCTGCTGCTCATGCTTTGGGAGTGCAGCCCAGCACACAGCAGGGTCTGGGCTGGGAGCCCACCTTCCTTCTATCTTATATCAGACTCTGCGACACCAAGGATGGAAAGAATGTGAAAAGGTGGCAGTTCACTGGTGATAATCCTTATGAATCTAGAATATTGCTATGAATTATAATGACTTTCTGCAGCAGTAACAGGACTGTGGCACATAATTGCATCAAAATTCAACTTTGCTGATCAAACATCTTCAGGAATTTGGTTGTTCTACATCAGAATTATAACAGTAGGTAAAGGTCATCGTGAGCCACAATTCTGTTCATTAGATTTCAGCCTTCTCTCTCCCTCCTCCTTTCTTTGGCAGACTAAGCACAGGACT
Source organism: Ara ararauna (assembly GCA_028858755.1). NCBI lineage: Eukaryota > Metazoa > Chordata > Aves > Psittaciformes > Psittacidae > Ara > Ara ararauna. The sequence continues at coordinate 162,901,047 of CM054376.1, forward strand.
GAAGCAAGTGAGCATACAAATTTGGTAGATCAGCGTCCCCTGCTTCATTTGCAACTGTTGATTCATTTGTGAGCTTAAAGTCCATGCAGATTGAAACCTCTGCCTTTCTAAACATCTTTGCCCCATCCACTATTTAGCACCATCATTTCTCACTCAGAATTAGGAGCAACGCTACCTAAGCGAGGTTTTCTGTCCCACTACCACAAAGCCAAAATGAATAGTAACTCCTTTGGGTCTGAACACAAAGAGCCTTTCTGGAGAGCACTTTATGCAGGATGCACAATACTTTTTAATGCGGGTATATGTGCAGGGAACTCAAACAGCTTTTATTTATCAGCCCTCCAGGCATGTTCCTTATTGCTTTTGGGATGGTTGAAGGGCATAGGAAGTATTTATGGAGGAAAGAAACACACCACTCCCCCCCCCCCCCCAGTTCATTTTGTTTACCTGACTGATTTGATTGACATTTAAATGTGAGATCATACTCTCACTAGCTATTGCCTTCGATTCAAAGAACTTAGCTACGTTAATTCCAAGATTGTATTTTGAATGTGGTAAAATGCTTGATGGTAGGTAATTACAATATATTATCAGGATAACTCCAATACTGCATACACCACGTTACAAATGACAACCAGCAATTAAACCCATTACTGCTTTTCATCAAACTAGCCAGAAAAAAACACACTTGACTATTGGCCTGGGTGTACCTAAGCCTGATAAGTAGTACCCATTCTGCTTACTCAAGCACTAGTTCCCAGTCTTTGACAACTTCTATTTGTTGTTTTAATATGGAAGAGGTGCCAAACATTTTCTTTTGGAGGCTCTTGAGGAAGGCATGAGGCAGATTTCCTCCCGTCAAGACAAGAGAAAATGGGCATTTCACATAGAATCACACAATAGAATCATGGAATAGTTAGGGTTGGAAAGGACTTCAAGATCATCCGGTCCCAACCCCCTGCCATGAGCAGGGACACCTCACACTAGAACATGTTGCCCAAGGCTCTGTCCAACCTGGCCTTGAACACCGCCAGGGATGTGCCTCTTGTGTGACTGGACACATGCCAGAAGGAGGGGCTTTGGAGGAAAAAGGCAGATGAATGGAGGTGAATAAACTTTATCATCATCAGATCATGTAGGTGACAAGTTTGGCATCTCTTCTGTAAAAGAAAGACTGAGCTGGATGAGACCTCAGTGACCCAGTGGAGACCTCAGGGCAGCTTCCAGTGTCTGAAGGGGGCTACAAGGATGCTGGAGAGGACTTTTCATCAGGGACTGTAGTGATAGGACAAGGGGTGATGGGTTCCAAACTGAAACAGGGGAAGTGCAGGTTAGATATAAGGCAGAAGCTGTTCCCTGTGAGGGTGCTGAGGCGCTGGCACAGGGTGCCCAGAGAAGCTGTGGCTGCCCCATCCCTGGCAGTGTTCAAGGCCAGGTTGGACACAGGGGCTTGAAGCAAGCTGCTCTAGTGGAAGGTGTCCCTGCTTGTGGCAGGTGGCTGGAACTGGATGATCTTAAGGTCCTTTCCAACCCAAACCATTCCATGATTCTATGAATGGGAAGCTGAAAATGCCCCCCAAATACTCAAAGTGTCATGAAGAACTATGAATAATACTGCCTGCGAAGGAGACGAAACAGTAATTTAGGAGCACACAATGAACTGAATACCAATGTTAAGAAGAGATAACAACCAGCAATCTAGTGATTCCTTGCAATTAATTCACTTCTATTATTTTTAACATCAATTTGCTTTCAGTTCAGATTAACAATTTCCATGCGTGCAGGCCCAGCCTGATTTGCACAGTAAATCGTAAGGCCTGTTTTCATTAAAACCAATTACAGGGTGTGTATCAAGAGGGATGACTTTGACAAGGAGGGATGGATTGCAGTGATAAACTGCAGAGCCCTGCAAAATGAAATGAAGAATGAGTCTAGACTGAAGACTTGTAGCAGAAGGGGATTGTTTTATTGCCTCCCTGTAGTATTGCAGAACTGCAGCTTTCCTACTCCACGTAGCAGTTTCTCTGTGCTGTGAACTCTCTACTCTCTGACCACCCACCAGACCACGGCTCTCCATGGCTGCCGCTCACCCTCCTCCAAAAGCAGCAGAATGGTGGCTTGCTTTTAAGAGCTCTGGAGACTTTAGTAGAAGGGAACCAAACTTGACACTTAATATTTTTCCCTCCTTGTTGCAGTTACTGTTATTTCTAGAAGGTCTCCAATTTTTCTTCCTATGCAGAACAATTGCAGCCTGAGCTCAGGACTAAAAATGACCAACTTGGGTATCCCAAATCCAAGAAACAGACAATTTTTGAGGGTTCTGCATTTATTTAGTAATGCTATTTGACCGTATGTATTGCAAACACTAATATATTCTCTTTACTGCTTGAAAACACCACTCTCTTACTGCTACTGCAGAGAAGAGAAGGCTGCGTGGAGACCTCAGAGCAGCCTTCCAGTATCTGAAGGGGGCCTATAGGGATGCTGGGGAGGGACTCTTCATGAGGGACTGCAGTGACAGGACAAGGGGTAACGGGTTCAAACTTAAACAGGGGAAGTTTAGATTGGATATGAGGAAGAAGTTCTTTCCTGTAAGGGTGGTGAGGCACTGGAATGGGTTGCCCAGGGAAGTTGTGAATGCTCCATCGCTGGCGGTGTTCAAGGCCAGGTAGGACAGAGCCTTGGGTGGCACGATTTAGTGTGAGGTGTCCCTGCCCATGCAGGGGGGGTTGGAACTGGATGATCTTAAGGTCCTTTCCAACCCTAACTATTGTATGATTCTATGACCTGATCTAGTTGAAGATGTCCCTTCCCACTGCAGAGACTGGATGAGCTTTGAAGGTCCCTTCCAACCCAAACTATTCTCTGAATCTATGATTCTGTAATGAGTTTTCTGAAAAGAGTCATCAAAAATTCTTTGCTGTGAAGAAGTTCTTTCCTGTGAGGGTGCTGAGGCGCTGGCCCAGGGTGCCCAGAGAAGCTGTGGCTGCCCCATCCCTGGCAGTGTTCAAGGCCAGGTTGGACACAGGGGCTTGGAGCAAGCTGCTCTAGTGGAAGGTGTCCCTGCCCATGGCAGGGGCTGGAACTGGAGGAGCTTTAAGGTCCCTCCAACCCCAACCATTCTACGATTAAGAAATGAGCTAAACCACTTGGTTGCCTTGATGAACGTAGTAGGCTTTAGAAGTGATTCATTACCATGGAATTGAATTAACACTGCAGCTATTCAGCCTAAATTCTTGCACACGTCAAAAGCTCTGTGTTCCTTCAGGTTGTATTTCATCCGAAGGAAAGGAGGAGCTGGAGACATGTGAGATTTCTGACAAGCTGTTGCTTTTCCGTACGGGTGAAGCATGTTTGGAAACTCAAAACTTGACTGATCTGCTGAAGCCCGTTTTCTGACACACAATATAAAATCAATGGATCACAGATTAAGAGGGGAGGTTTTTTTTTGGCCTGTAAGGAGTTTTTCTTTGGGGGGGTGGTCGGGAGGGATTGCTTTATTTTCTGTCATGGGAAATGAACCGCCTTACCTTAAGGTTTTGATAAACTGTCATCTTTAATCAGACACACACAGGAAGACTGTCAGTTCTCATAAAGCATTGGAGGATAGAAAAAAGCAGGCACAAAATGTGAAGCTGTTCCCCATCCCCTTTCCTGTGCCCCGTTTCTGAGATGGCCTCACTCAGAACTAAACCTTTTCTTAGCAGTGTGACAACAAGAAGCTTTTCTGCAATGTGTCTTTATAATTCAGTCTTTATGAGAGCTTGTCAAAGAGAAAAGAGTGAGGATTCACCTGCAAGAAACATCCATCCCCGCTGTTGACAGATATAAAGTACTAAATGTCAACAGCAAGGGACTCGTCAACTCAATGTCTTCTAAACACTCATTAAACCAGGGAAGGGGGGAGGAGGAGAGAATTCAGTAGGTGGGTGTCTAATTGTTCCTTTGAGATTTCGATCCAGGTCAATTGAAGTAAGCAGCCAGTGTAGGAAAAGCTGCATCAAGCATCTGTCACACTCAGGGATGAGTATCAATAACTTCAAAATAAAGATGGGGTTATTAAGCATCACGGTGGCTCCTGGTACCCTAATGAGAAGCAGGAATTGAGATCTCCTGAGTTGAGTCCCATTTGTCTCACCACACCACAGAGCCTAAACCATCTTTAGGTTGGATATAAGGCAGAAGCTCTTCCCTGTGAGGGTGCTGAGGCGCTGGCACAGGGTGCCCAGAGAAGCTGTGGCTGCCCCATCCCTGGCAGTGTTCAAGGCCAGGTTGGACACAGGGGCTTGGAGCAACCTGCTCTATGGAACGTGTCCCTGCCCATGGCAGGGTTTGGAACTGGAGGAGCTTTAAGGTCCCTTCAACCCAAACCACTCAGGGATTCCCTCTCTCTGCCTCACAGTCATCCTCTCTCTAAAGGGAAGGTATTGCCTCCCTTGCAGAAGCGAGATTTAGATTAACCAAATGATATTTCTTCCCCTCTCAAGGGGGAGAAACATGTCTCAAGGTAAGCCTTCAAAGAGTATTCAGAAAATCTGGAGGGGTTTATTTTTAAGGGCTCAGGGACTTTAAAAGTCTGCAAATACCATTTTCCTGTGTACATAACGTCTCAGACTTTTCATTCCCTGAACCTTATTCAAACTGAAGTACAAACTTCAGCAGACAAGACTGTACATTCCTTCTCTCAGCCTGAGCCATTTTCATCCATTGCTCTAAAATCAAGTATTTCAGGTTTGAGTTCTAAAAGCTAAAGATATCAGCTGTCATTATCGGCACGATCTGTGCTCTAGGACCATTTGACGTTTTCCATCTACTTCACTAATAATCTATACCCCTTAGACTGGTAAAATACCACTTTTCTTAGCATACATGGTATCATTTGACACAGTCTAAACATACTAAATGTAACTAATAAACTGATTTTTCACACTCCTCTTGCTTCCCAAATAACACATTCCTCATATTATGAAATACTGATTTTACAGTACACAGCTACAAGATATTACAGCATATGTTAAAATCAAATTAGTTGTTCATTATTATAGCTGGATAAATATACTAATAAAAGGGATTATCAGTGAAGTACTGATATACATAACTGGGTTCTTTGCTATATACCTAGTTTTGCATCAATCACAGCTGTACGATCACAAACACTGCTCAGATGCAGCAGCACTTGATGCTCACAAAGACCAAAGGACTCAAGATGCCTCATAGGAACCAATGACAACGTTGCCATCCCCTCCCCACAACTTCAAAATCAACAGAGGGTTTAAATTCCACATACAGCACCTTTTATCTTGGTACATCCTGAATTAAACAGACATGATTATTCCCAAAGCATGGAAAGCTAAAGCAACACTGCTAATACATACGTCCCTGCATGTACATACATATTCTATGTTGTGCATCTTCCTCCCAGTGACAGGGTACCAGTGGAGCCTGATAGGTGACCTTCAGTGGTTCAGAGCTCATTGCCACCAGTCAGTGAGGAGCATGCCGATATCAACAGGCAGCAGAAGTAAATTACTATCCTTGATTATTCCCCAAAGCATTTATTTTATTTATTGACAGAGCAATCACTCTTTTATCAGCATTAACATAACTGGAAGAAACAGGAAATTCCTCAAATGCTATCAAGTAAAAAGCCTACTGCTTCAAATTATGGAGACCAGTACAAATTAACACCATCATTTAATTGTTAAATTCAAATGTCAAATCATTACCTGCTCTTTCAACCCCCACTTTGATCAATCCAAAATACCAAGAATTAGCAAACTCTGCAATGCTTTGGACCATGCACACATCAGAGCATTAAGCTTCAGTCTCTACATCCCAAACATTAGTAGTCAAATCAGTAATTCTGCCTTTCCTTCTTCCCCCTTTGTTTTGGTACTTAATACATCCACACTTTGCTTTTCACTTCCTCACTGCCCAGACTTTGAAATCAAAGGCAGTGATTAGAACACCACTGACGCACTGCACTTCATCCCATCTGGTGATACGGGAGATCCCCCAGTACAGACAAGCCCACTAGACAGAGAGGCAAAGGCTGCCAAGTCAATTTATAGCCTCCCTAGTCCACTCCTTCACAAGGACACAAGCTTGCTTAGAAGCAACTGCTTCTTCCAAATCAGTGAACATTTGGCTTTCTCCTCCATCCTACAGCCCTTTTAATTGCTGCTTGATCTTAATGAAGTGTGGCGGATATTAATAAATGGATAGCCTCGCGGCCTTAATACCCAACATCCAAACAACGCTCAACTGAGTTAGCATCAGTGGTGCTTTCACAATTCCAAATGCCCTCACCCCCTCTACCCCCAGCCCCTCATGTCCCCCCCCCCTCCAGGCTTAAGACTGCAGACATCTGTTCTTCAATTGTCTGATAATAAACAGACTCTATAAAGCATATGTAAAATGATTATTACCCTGAAGAGCCAAGTGCCTTTCAAATGCCAGCTGAAACAAATACACATCAAAAAGAGAAAGAAATCCCCACCAAACAAATGCTACAACAGACATCACTCAGGCTGTTCGATATTCACAGTGGAAGGGTTCCACATTGATCCTGTATGTTCCCTTCCTCCAACGTGAGATGTTAGTCCACACACCAGTAACACCAGCACTTCCACGATCCAAGCAGATGCAGGTTGGCAGTGAAGGATGAAGAAAGCAACTGGACTCTTTTGGTAACTTTTATACTTTGACACCTCCCGCCAAATGTAATTAAGGGAAATCAGAGGTGTATCCCTCTTCAATTTGGAAGTGCAATTAGTTTTCATATGTAGTTAGTAAAACCTATTTCCAGGAATCTTCTCCGCTAGAATACCCGCTTGTCTTCTAAAACCTCACTATTCATTTAGTACCTGTGTGCTGGTGTCATTAAGTCCTGGTAATTAAGCTGGGGCTTGGTGAGTCTTAGTTGTCCTAGTGGAAATCAGGGACTTGCATCCCAAACGACAACACATTTCACTTCCCAACTCTGGCTCGGGGCTCTAAATGAGGTTGAGGGAAGGAAGACACTGAAAACCAGTTGTATGTATCTGCCCTTGGACTCTCCACGGTGGTAAGTTAAGAGTTTCTCTAAAGAAACTGATTACTGGAGCTATAGGGATAAATTCACAGCCCTCTGAAACCCTGTTGTGCCAGATCCTTTGCTCTTCAAAAGGATCTGGAGCCATGCTCAACCGCAGCTTGTAAATAAGAAACGATCCAAATAAGACTATTATAAGAGTTGAACGCTGCGATTGTGCAACTCTGATGTGATGCACAATGACACCTTTGTTATTGGTATTACAAAAGACAGACATTCAGACTGATGAATATGAATATGATGAATAAGAATGCTCTGGTTACAGCTCTCCACCTAACATTATTGTGCTGAATTACATTTTAAAGACATCACTTAATGTGATGTTCAGGCTTTAAATCATCCTGCCAACATCTGGTCTTTCAGTGATCCAGTTAGCTTAACACTTTGAGAAGAAATCAGCCATACACTGCTAAAACTTCAGTCAACATATTCATGGGGATTTGATAAATATAAGGAAAAGAAACCCAACTTCTAAATAAAATACTGATGAATTTGAATTCAAAACAGATTCATTTCAAGCCTGCACAAGTGACATGGAAGAAAGATGACTGAGGCAGGCCATAAGGAACCCCAATAACAAATGGAAGATGAAGTAAGTGAAAACTTCACACTGTGCTGCAACTACCTCGAGAGCTTGATGGTTAAACAATCATGTCTAGGAAACGGGGACAAAGATCTAACCAACAAGGATTGCAACACATAAGGAACACACACAGAAGATGATGAGCTAGAATTTATTGCAAACATCAATATTTTAAGCAAGTTCTCCATATTCATCATTTTACAAGCACAGACAGCATCACCGAGCCAAATTTAACAGGAGCCAATGGGTAAGGCACTTTGCTGGTAGGACAAGTCATGGCTATTGACTCCCATCAGGAACAGAATTCCCTGTAGTGAATTACTATCAGCAAAAGAAATCCAGTCCTATGGTCATGACAGGTACACTGCATTTAGACCTCATAGCAGCCTTCCTGTATCTGAAGACGGACTATAAGGATACTGGGGAGGGACTCTTCATTAGGGACTGCAGTGACAGGACAAGGGGTAATGGGTTCCAACTTAAACAGGGGAAGTTTAGATTGGATATGAGGAAGAAGTTCTTTACTGTGAGAGTGAGGGGGCACTGGAATGGGCTGCCCAGGGAAGCTGTGAATGCTCCATTGCTGGCAGTGGTCAAGGACAGGTTGGACAGAGCCTTGGTTATTGTGAGGTGTCCCTGCCCATGGCACTGGGGTTGCAACTGGATGATGTTAAGGTCCTTTCCAACCCTAACTATTCTATGATCCTATGATTCTATGATCCCAAGCATTATCCACATGCCAAAGCTGAGGATCATGAGTTAAATCTCACACAGCAAGGACTCACATTATTTACTCTGCTGATCACTCAAGAAGGTAAAATCACCTTGAAGGAGATTCTACGGTCTTCACTTACACCCAAACTCACCCATTCTGCAGTGAGAAAAGGGTAAGCTGGGTCACAAAGTCTTTTCCTCCCCCCTCATGCAGTTACTGATGAACTACTCAATGCAAGGAAGTGAAGATGCTGCAGATGGTTGGCATAAAAAATATGTTGTAAGCAGATACCTTCATCTTGAAGCAATTATTTTTTACGAGGCCAATGATTTCTACCGCCCATCTTGCAAGCTGGTAATGAAAGTGAAGTGCTTGTGAGAAGTGCTGTTTAAAGCAGAGCACTCCTGTTTGACTCGGATGGCAAGAAAAGGGGGGAAAATTAAGCAGGAAGGCAAAGAGAAAGAAAGAAGTATTTCCACCAGTTTCCAAATCAATGTCAAGTATCTCATCAATAGAAATAAGAGCATCATCACCCCCCTCAGCGCTTGAAAGAAGCCTGTAAATTCATTAAAGATTAAGGGATTGAAGCCCGCGTTGCAGTGGTCATATCCTGAATAGCGTATTGCATCTTAACCATTGTCTACCTTTTCTCACGGTAAAATGGCTGAAAACTATAAATTATGCTGCAGATGATTTATTTTTTAGCATATTTCTTTTGTACAAAAGAGAGTTTAAAACAAAATATGGTGATGAAATTATTCATTTCAGTATGGGCACTCAGGAATAAATGGAGAATGTACAATGTCCCAACCCTTTTATCAAGGAAAGATGGGAGTGCGTCCTCACAAAACGAGCTATTCTCAAGATGATTCCAATATCTCATGTCTTAACATCAGAAATTCAAATTCAAAGGAATTTATGCATTTTTAAGTTCTAAAAAGTCATAAATGACCACAGGTCTCAGTTACTGAGACATCAGTCAGGATATTCCTTCCTCTGGGGATCAGATTCCAATTACTTTTTATCGCTATTTTATTATTGCTTGGGTTTTAAAACTGAGAGACATGCCCTGCTGCCTAAGTGACTCATGATAGTGAGTAATACAGACAGAGCCAAGGAGGGAAATCCTCTAAAGGATGCTCTCATGCTAGCACTGAATAGGAAAGGACATGTCTGATGATAAAGGAAAACCCTACAAGGCAAAAGCAGAGGTGGAAGATTGACATGAACTGAGGCGAAACATCATATTATTTAATTCAGGCAAAACTAAGAAGCTGAACTGTTAGACTGCAAAGTAAAAAGAGCAAAATTAAAGTATCAGAGGTGAGTGACTCTGTGAGAAGAGGCTTGTCATAGGCTTGCTCTGGTTTAAAGTTCCAGCAGTCCTTGAAGAGCTGTGATGTTAGCAATTGGCAGGGCACTTGAAATCTGGCATTGAATTTGCAGTCCATAGACCATAGTGGGTTTATCAAAGAATGAACTTACCTTACAGTTCATAAAGTACCCTTCTGACTTTTCAATAAGCAGAATGCCCCATCCCTGGCAGTGCTCAAGGCCAGGCTGGATGGGGTTTGGAGCAACCTGGTTGCTCTAGTGGAAGGTGTCCCTACCATGGCAGAGGGGTGGAACTGGGTGAGCTTTAAGGTCCCTTCCAACCCAACCCATTCTATGATTCTATAACGGACAGTCAGCAATAAAACAGGGTCACCCCATCAAGCAATTCTACTTGGTGCATGCTACTGAGGAAGACTAAAGAGCATCGACAACAAGCTCAATGAGTGATTACTTTATAGATGTGCACATCAACAACTTTACAGCAAGCCCACTGCTGTGGGATGTTATCTCAGAAGTGGCAACATGCCCATAAAGAACAAAGATTAATTCGACTTATTCGCACCTGTAGAAACAAGTAGAAAGTCTGTCTTACCTGAGGAGGGGATGGAAGATGATGGTAATGTTCCTGGCTCCCGGTTTGCAGACAAACTTGGATCCACCACCTTCAATTAAGTTATCATCTGGTCCTCCTGGAAAATAACATGGAACAAGTTGTCTAACAGATCTGAACATCCCTTGATTTTTTAGAGAGTAAGCGATAATTAAGCATTTAGTACGTGATAATTAAACATGCATTAAATGCTTCATTCCTGGTGAAAGATCTGTAATTAAGGCAAAGATAGGCTCTTCCTATCCTCGTTCAGCTCAGAGGAAGTACTCCTAATGCAATAGCAACAATGCAGACAGTATTTATACATTATTTTGGGCTCCTCTTGCCAACGTTAGCAACAGTATTGCAGAACGACTGGTAAGTTCAGGTCTTCTATAGCACAGGGCTGCGCTTCAACTGCAGGAGAGTCTCCCAGCCACACCAGATGAAATGGGCTGAAGTCCACCATATTGGCCTGGAGGTGCTAACACAACACCCATCAATCACACAGATGAGAGATGCTCAGATACCATTAAGACACTTGAACCTTATGGTTCTTCAAAATGTCATCTCACTGACAGATGGGGACCTGCAGCCTGAAGTTTCAGTGACTTTAGCAGCTACCAGAACAGCCCCAAACCAATCCCACAGCACATCAGCATACACTTAAATCATCCTTTCTCTAAAGCACAAGGCCTTTTACCTTGTGTAATAAACACCCAAAGTCTGGTAAGTGTGGCTAGTATCTATTTTGAGGCCCACAATGCTTAGAAAGGGTTTGAACAGCAGCAGTTCACTGCTGCTTCCACACTGCTGTATGGAAAGCTCCTGCACCCCTGACTGATGATGCCACCATTCAATCCATGGAACATAGCTTGGTTTTGATTAATAGTGACATGACATTTTAACTTCTTTATTACATATAACACCACTGGATCTTCTCAGGAGTCCATGTCCTACACTAAGTCTTGTACTTCCCTAGCAGAAACCTCTGTTGCCCAAGTTCCAGTTGGGTGCAAAGAGGACACAATGAACTGGTAGAGTCTGGCATGCTCCTTGGCAGTAAAACACCGGCTCAGAGAGCATTATTTGTACACCTGAGGCCCAGACTGCAGGACTTCAAGCGTGACGAAAACACCCATCCTCATGTCATTGCCACAAAACCACCGTTACTTCACAGGCAGCTCCTAACACCAGAATACTTCAAATTAGGATACTGAGAGAGAAAAGAGAGGGAAGCGAAAATCTCAGTTTCCTCAAACCCCTTTATTTCCTGGCAGCAATGAAGTCCACTTGTTACCCTTCCAGAAGGAAACTTCTGTAGGAAAACAGGTGCCCCCCACACAAGCAAATGACGGCAGCAGAAAACAATCTCATCCTGAAATTGGCAGTAATACAGCAGAAAATCCCCATGTTTTGGTGATGCTCCTTTGTTACTAAGCACAGGTCATCACCTTGCTGCTGTCATCTCACAACTAAACCTGCCTACTCCAGTTTGGGACTAAAAAACTCAATGAACCCCAAACATGAACTTAGGCAAAGTCTGTATATCCCGAATATTCTCTTAAGTCCTTCACATTTTGCACGCGAACTCTACTTAATGACTGAATACTAATAAATACAGAACCTAATCACATTACTATGATAGCTTTACAGACAGGAAAATGACAAAGTGCTTGAAATCAAAACAGCACTGGCAGATTATTGATTTTTTTGACCCTGACATCTGTCTGCCTCGAAATGCACAGAAGAATGTCTCCAGATTGGAAAGCGCAAGAGGAGGGGCACAGCTGATGAGTGAGTGAATCCGCACTTCTCTTCTAAGCAAAGTTTCTTTGCTTTAAGTCATTAACGGCAACCAAACTGCAAATAAAGCTCTTTGAGGATTCGATTTCATTGACCCTCCTCCTGTTAGCAACTTCACAGTAGTATCCAAGGAACACGCAGGTCACCAGCCCTGGGTCTTCCTCACCCAAAATGGTCCCTCCAGGTAAGGAGTGCTTCGCACAAGAATTCTCATCACTGGTGTAGATTCTAAGATGCTGTTGAATACTTTTACTGCTTTCCTATTAAAAAGGACAGTATTAAATTCCTTGTGGATTGGGAAATCCTCGCAAAATCTGCACATCTGGAATACTGCAGTCAGCATGCTACAGCTGGAATACTGGGTTCAGTTTTGGTCCCTGCTCTACAAAAAAGATGAAGACAGGCTGGAGAGGGTCCAGAGAAGGGCCACTAAGATGACTCGGAAGCCATGTGAGGAAAAGCTGAGAGAGCTGAGACTGTTAATCCCGAAGAAGAGAAGGCTCAGGGAGATGGTGTCACCATGTTCCAGTATTTAAAGGGTGGCTACAGAGAAGATGGAAGCTTCCTTTTGACAAGAAGTTACAAGGAAAAGACAAGGGGTGATGGGCACAAGTCACTCCTGGGGAGATTCCAACTGCGCACAAGAGGAACAATGAGCCCTTGGAATAATGTCCTCAGAAAAGTGGTGGATTCTCCAGTGTTGGACACTGCTAAAATTCAGCTGGATGGGGACATCTGCTCTAGGTCGTGCTTGGCCCAGCAAAGTCAGACCAGACGATCCTTGAGGTCCCTTCCAACTTGGGATTCTATCATTCTGTGATCTACAGCCACAGTATTTCCACAGGCTGACTCAGCTCCTCAAACCCATCATTAGAACGCGAAGCTTCTTGATCCTACACTAACATAAGGACTCATGAAGCAGAAAGCAGCAGCTCAGGACAGAGTTTGGACAGTTTTACTGACTGTCTTTAGAAAGAGGCAGCTCTTAAAACAGTTCTGGAATTCCATTTAAAAAGTTAACTTCCACAGTGGGACAGTTCTGTCATGGAAAAAAAAAGAGGAGCAACATCTAGGAAAAGAAAATTCCTCATTTCCCTGACTACTGTCAGAGCTGCAATTTCCAGTGGGGTCTGTGCCTTAACTGACTTACTGAAGAACCCATCCAAGCATGAGCTACTGAGGCGTGAACTAGAAAATACAGGCTGGAATTAAGAATGGAGTGTTATTCTTGTTACATCAAGTCACCCTGCACTAATCAATGTTATTGACTGGGACAAGCTCCACAGGAAGGAATAAAACAATCTGTTTTATCTGCTTGGCCATATGATGATAGATTTGAGAAGAACTGAACATTGGCACTGAAAGAAAAAGATGCTTTGACATCTTCTCTGCTCTTAGCTTTCCATTAATAAAAATGAATGCTCTGCATGTAGGTGTAAGCCATGAGGAAATGTAATTCTGTTTGCATGTAAATATTTTACCTTGAAAAACACCCGGAGATGTAAATCTTATTCCAGGTGGAAAGGGTGCTCAGGCATTGGAACAGGTACCCAGGGCAGTGCTGGAGTCACCGTACCTGCAGTGTTCACACACAGTGCAGACGAGGCCCTCAGCGCCATGGGTTAGTGGTGGCCTTGGCAGTGCTGGGGAATGGTTGGACTGGATGAGCTTATCAGTCTTTCCTAACCTGATTGATCCTATGATGCCTCATACATATCAACAAGAACCCAGCATTGGAACAGCTCTCTAATGAAAGCAGCCTTCTCTTTTCTTTACTTCTCTCAAAGCTGCCACTGTACCTCAATGGACCCTTTGCTGATGTAGCCTAACAGCAGCACAGCTCCATTCATGCCCAGCCACAGCACAGGATACCAAATGCTGCCATTTACCCCAGTTTACAACACAATAGTTTTGTTACAATACCCACTGTAGAAAAGCCGCATCTTGAGGGAGAGAGCTTATGACACCGTTGACTGTATATTAAAGCACAAATCATCACAGAATCACGGAATGGTTTGGGTTGGAAGGGACCTTAAAGCTCCCCCAGTTCCAACCCCTGCCATGGGCAGGGACACCTTCCACTAGAGCAGCTTGCTCCAAGCCCCTGTGTCCAACCTGGCCTTGAACACTGCCAGGGATGGGGCAGCCACAGCTTCTCTGGGCACCCTGTGCCAGCGCCTCAGCACCCTCACAGGGAACAGCTTCTGCCTAAGAGCTCATCTCAGTGTCCCCTCTGGCAGGTTAAAGCCATTCCCCCTGTCCTGTCCCTACATCCCTTGTCCAAAGCCCCTCTCCAGCTTTCCTGCAGCCCCTTTAGGCACTGGAGCTGCTCTAAGGTCTCCCCTTAAGGAGCCTTCTCTTCTCCAGGCTGACCCAACCCCAGCTCTTTCTAGTAGAGATTCCCCCTGACTATATCAAGGTCTGAACTCTGCATTTACTCTGACCAGCCAATACAACACCACAACTGCAGACAATAACCTGTGCTGGACAGCCAACAGGCATCTCAATAAAAACACACCATGAATATCCCTTCATCTTTATCGATTCCTACTAAGAGCATCTCTTGCAGGGAGGTGAACCATCATTCATCCTAAGAAGCCAACACCAGGCAGCTCCACAGAAAACAGGCACCAGATCAAGAGTGGGAAATAAATTACTCTTGTTTTGTTTGATTTTTTTTTTCTCCTTATCAAGAGTGTCTCAAACAAGAGCTGAGCCTGTGAATTCTGTACCGCTGGGCTGTCCGGAACACACACCCCACATCCACATGAGCAGCCTCCAAGAGAAGAAAACTATCCACCTCATTAGGGAAAAAGAGCTGCAAAGCCTAATTCCCAGTGAAGATTTCCAACTGTATGTAAGTGCTCAACTTCATTGCCATGACAGCTCACTATAAGCACTGACTACAGGACTAACCATGCTCACCGATGTACAACATCACAGCGTACACAGCACTCCAATAAGAGTCTGGACCGAGTATACATCATTGCTTCTGCAGTGCTACACCACAGAAATCTCATTTGTGTTGCAGGGTTTGTTGGGTTTTTGCTTTAGTTTAAGGCAAGAAAGTATAATATCCACATTATACAGGCACTAGGAAAAAGAGCCCCAGACTTTCTCAGCTGTCAGAATGTACTATGCTTGTAGCAGTTCCTTCTCAAAGAGCACCAGCTTGCTGATTTAATTTGTCAAGTAGTAAATTATGAGACAAAAACCAAAGAAGTAAAAACTTAGAGGTGAAGTGAAATTTGTCATGGAGTTAATGATATCCTCACGCTGTGCTGGCAATGAAGTGTGCCCACCTGAATACCACTGCAAGCGGGAATCGGAGAGGGGTCCATTAGTAACGCAGCTGAAATGGAGCCTAAAATGTCATGCTTCAAGATGAAAAAGCATCAGACTCCCAAGAATGCCTGAATCTCTGCATGCTTTTAGAGTCTGAACAAACATTAAGAGGGTTTAAAGTTTGCCATTCTGCCTGGTATTTTACAGATTTAAATATGCATCAGTGATACAGTGGATGACGTTGCCAAGCCATTATTCATCAGCTCTGGGAAGTTGTGGCAGTTGGTGAAGTTCCCACTGACTGGAAAAGGGGAAACAGTACATGCATCTTTAAAAAGGGAAAGAAAAGGAAGAGCTGGGGAACTACAGGATGGTCAGTCTCACCTCTGTGCCCTGGAAGATCACAGAGTAGATCCTCCTGGAAACTATGTTAAGCCATATGGACAGTAAGGAGGTGACTGGTGACAGCCAACATGGCTTTACTACCGGCAAATCATCCCTAATAAATATAGTGGCCTTCTATGATGGGGCTACAGCACTGGTGGATACAGGAAGAGCGAGCAATCTTATCTACTTGGACTTGTGCAAGGCATCTGACACTGTTGTAAAACACATCCTTGTCTCTAAACTAGAATGACATGGATTTGACGGATGGAAGACTCACTGCATAAGGTATTGGATGGACACTCAGAGCTGTGGTCAGTGGCTCGATGTCCACATGGAAATCAGTGATGAGTGAGTGGTGTCTCCCAGGGGTTGGTGTTGGAACTGATCCTGTTCAACATCTTTGTAGGTGACAAAGATGGTGTGGGATTGAGCACCCTCATTAAATTTGCTGATGATTCCAAGCTACAAACAGAGACTATAACAGTGTTTCTATTTCGTTTTCCTACATTTTGAGGGGTTTGTTTACTTCTATTTTAATTTAAACAATTTTCCCCACAAAGGTCCAAGATTTATATGGAAGTTATTACTCTTCCATGTGTCTGAAGAGGAATCACACACTGCTCGCTCTCTCAATGGAGAGTAACGGAGGGAGGTGAGATGTCCAATGTTCCTTGAAGGACACTGGACAGAGCCTTGGGTGACATGGTCTAGTGTGAGGTGTCACTGCCTATGTCAGGGGGTTGGAATTGGATGATCTTAAGGTCCTTTCCAACCCAAACCATTCTGTGATTCTGTGCTTCTATGACATGAAGAAATCAGAGAGGAGGCAGCCTCAGCATCTCCCAATATGCACTTTTAAAACCATAACAAGTAGTAAAGCAATTTCTTTTTAACAACATAAGGAAAGCTCTCTCTGTCTCCAACAGAGTACTTTTAAAGGGTGAGATTTCCTACACTGGCACTTCAGAACACCATAACACATTACCTGATTGTTCTGGAGCATTGTGTGTCTTAATGCATTTCATCTTCAGCCCTGTACACTTAAAATCCTATCAGACACAAAACGTTCTCAGATACAAAGATACTGGCTAATTAGGAACGAACATCCAAGAAATATGAATTTGGTCTCAATGGAAACAGCAAGCACCCAAATATCATGAGGACCACAGGACCTCTGTGTGCTCTCTTCCCTCCAATCCCCGCCGTTAGCACAAGACAACTTCACCCATCTCTCCCGAACTATAAACTTTACAGGTAAACAGGCTCCAGGCACACAGTGCCAATTCTTGGGCACCTCTCTGTTTCTAGTGAGTGACTTCATGTTAATCTATGCAACCATCAAAAGAATATTGAAAGAGGCTTTGAAGCCACAACAATCAAGCAATCCATGCAGCTTGTGAATCAATGCCACTTCCTCCGCTCTGAGCATCCAAGCAAACTTAAAGGAGGAAAGGAAAAAGTTTAGATATCATGGTCCTTCCCAAAAGTTCTTGATTATGTGGTGATCAACAACAGTTATTACCTGCCCCTCATCTTCGAAGTATGGAGATTCAGATTTGGATTTAGCATGACAGGGAAGAAAGCAAAGGCTGCTCAAATTGAGCAAAGCAGGTTATTATAAAGCAGAGCTCAACAGAAAACAGTGATTGATCGGTGCTGTTACAGAACAGTGATTTACAATGGAAGTCTCCTGCTTTTTTATATATTTCTATACATGAAGACTCCATTGTTTCACAGCTGCACCCCCTTAAACAGTCACATACAACAAGCATCACACCCGATTGCTACTGTACTGATACACAGCAGTGATCCAAGGTATTGGCACGCATGCGTGAGTTCTTTTTACACGGAAATAGTCATAACTGATCTTCTCTAAGATCCTTTTGCATGTTTTGAATCGCCAAACTTCAGCGCATTCAGGCTATTTTTCAAGCTGCTCTAAGACACCTGATTCAGTAGAGCCCACATGGTGCAGTGTTGGAATAAAGGGCTCAGCAACCAGCTCTCTCAGCCCTTGTTTTCCTACTCCAAGGATGGGGAAGGGATGGGCGAGGATCTGGTCCACTCTCCAGACCCATCTCCACTGGGGAAGAAAGCACAAAGGAATCCAGCATCCTGCACCTAAAATGACCTTCTGGAAGTGCTTCAAGAGCCTTCACCTTAGGCAGCTCTATAAGCAGCATGACAGACCTAGGTAGGTATTCCCTGAAGCTGAGTAGGTTTATCCACATGAACAAATACAACAGAAACCCCAAAAGTGCCCAGCCCCATGTTCCAACCATCTGGTTTTACAAGCCAGCTCCATAGAAAACAACCATTAAACTTCTGACTCCACAGACCCTTCCTTATGAACAACACCATCGTTGAAGATGCACATTTCATTAAGAACAGTGTTTGGCAGACAGCGTCGAAACACTGCACTTTCCCACTGCTCTAAGCGAACTCTGGGTTGGTAAGTTTCTGTTTCTGAGGCATGTTCTCTTCCCTTCTTGCTGGGCTTCTACATACCATGCATAGGAAACATTACGGGTCTGCCAATGCAACTGGAACTGAAACTCGTCACTCCGTAACTGAAACTCGTCACTCCGTAGTTAAGTAAAGCAAAGCAAAAGTTATTTATAAGTGAATGATACAAAACTATCCTAGGAAGCCCTTCAAACACCCACCACTTTGAGACTCCATGGACTGGACAAAAGAGATCTCATCATCTAGTGGACTACTGCAGTCAGACTATTCTATCTACTACTGTGTAGCAAGTCCTGCATCCAGCTCTGGGGCCCACAACGTAAGAGAGACATAGAACTGTAGGAAAAAGTACAGACGAGGCACAGAGGTGCTGCGAGGGCTGGAGCAGCTCTGCTCTGGAGCCAGGCTGAGAGAGCTGGGCTGGGGCAGCCTGGAGAAGAGAAGGCTCCTGAAGGGGAGACCTTAGAGCAGCTCCAGTGCCTAAAGGGGCTGCAGGAAAGCTGGAGAGGGGCTTTGGACAAGGGATGGAGGGACAGGACAGGGGAATGGCTTTAACCTGCCAGAGGGGAGACTGAGATGAGCTCTTAGGGAGGGAAGGTTGGGAGTAGATGAGGTTTAAGGTCCCTTCCAATCCAAACCAGCATGCGATTTTAAGATCCCTCTGTCCCATTCACCCACAAACTGCAGTAGTGAGAGCACTACACAGCTCCTGCCTCTGGCAGTGACCTACCTGCTGCTGACACAGCACATGGGGCTCCTACTCACTCTCTTGCAATGGGAGGGAAGTGAGATGCACCAGACAAGACAAAAAAAAGCCATGCGTTATCAAGATTGACAAGAATGAGCTCCGGCCAATACTTGATTACTTCTTTGCTTGAGGGGAGAAACACTTTAGCAAAGGTTTCTGGCTGCATTTCTTGTTTGCTTCTCTTAATCACACGCTTATATTCATGGCAACTGCGAACTTACAGAGCAGCCCATCAGGAGATATTTAAAAACACATCAACACCATACCTTCTACCAATACCAACAGAGATCAGAGAGATGATGAAACTGGCACTACATGAGACCCAAAATCAGTGGGAATTAGGTGGTTATCTACTTGTAAAATACTGGCTGTCAGTCCCTGGGGAGAGGGCTGGTAGGAAGGGAGCTCGCAGAGGATTAACTGCCTCGAAGGGCAATCGACTGCTCCCAGCTTCCAGTCTGCCCACCACTTGTCACCGCACTGAACTCCGCGCAGGAGATACCAGCACTGCTGTAAACAAGTACAGGAACACCCCAAACCCACACAGACTGTGCGCTTACATCTGTTTGTTTGTAAATACTTTTCTTCTCTGAGAGAGAGATGGGGTGGGAATTAAGACAAAAACAGATGTGAAGTGAGGGGAAAAGAAAAACCCAACGAAGGTGACCTTAAAGGTTATGAAGTACATCACATTTCATTCCTGTAATATGTACGTGAAGAAACTCTCAGCCCTGTGCTGGCGAGGTTACTGGGCTGGCCATCTAGTAACTTCAGTTAATAAATCACCTTAACACTAGTACTAGCAGTCTTTTCCAGTACCTAAAGGGGCTACATGAAAGCTGCAGAGGGGCTTTGGAGAAGGGCCTGTAGGGAGAGAACAAGGGGGAATGGCTTTAAGCTGCCAGAGGGGAGACTGAGATGAGCTCTTAGGCAGAAGCTGTTCCCTGTGAGGGTGCTGAGGCGCTGGCACAGGGTGCCCAGAGAAGCTGTGGCTGCCCCATCCCTGGCAGTGTTCAAGGCCAGGTTGGACACAGGGGCTTGGAGCAAGCTGCTCTAGTGGAAGGTGTCTCTGCCCATGGCAGGGGTTTGGGACTGGAGGAGCTTTAAGGTCCCTTCCAACCCAAACCATTCTGTGATTCTATGAACTACCGATTCCTTCATCTAAAAGAACTTCTAAGCATTCAAAAGGAAGATGAAATGTTGAAAGTTTGAGAGTTAAACAGTTTATAAGAACATAAAAGCAATAAATGACTCTATGTCAAGAAATCTCTTTGTCTTATTTCACTTGCTTTCTCTGGTAGCTCGTTGGGCTTTTTGTTCTTGTGACATTAAAACTGAATAGGAAACATGCCAGGAGTATAAAAAATTCAGGTAGAGGCCATTTGCTGCTACAGGAGATAAGATAAAGCAAGCTGAGAAAACAAAGAGCTGAAAAGTGACTGCAGTGTGTAAGTAATCACAGTTCATTAGCTCCAGCGTGTTTTCTGGCTTTGGATAAGGATTGATGCCGCAGCCATGCTTTGGAAGAGCTTCTATCTGAACACAGTGGTTTTAGAGAAGCCAACAAAACAGTAAATATTCAAGTTGACAAATACATTAATCACCATGCCTGGGGGGGGGGGGGGGGGGGGGGGGGGGAGAGAAAAAGAGGAGAAAGAAAAGTATGAATTTGAAACAATTCCTGTAGCTGTAAGGAGACTTTACATATGTGGCTGACACCCTGATCAAATGATAAAGTAGAGTCAAACTGAACCTCAACCTTTTGTGCAGCCTGTGAAAGTGAAGGCACGCTGCAGTTTTTCAAGGCAGATGGAGTGTGAGCAACTAATAAATCAGGTTTTGAAACATTAAAGAGCAACTTATTTAAATGCATATGGTGTTGGAGCTCAGACAAGACAGTACAGGAGAGTGTAAAAGGATTGGGCATGGGAACACCAGCAGAACAATATGCCTGCGCACCAGCTACGTGACTGCTTCCAAATCAGCTTCTTGTACTCAAGTCCTGCTATGGAGTACATGAAGGGGAATGACAGCTGGCCAGAAACAAGCAGGAGAAGCTGGTTCAGGCAGTGAATGCAATATGTGGTGCATGCAGTTTGGTAAGTTGAACCCATGTTCTGTGTTAAGTGGAGAGCTGAAGCCTGAGCATGAATTTAAGAACAGTGAATAAGAGCTTTGCTCCTCTCTGTCTAGTGCATTTCTCAAAAGAGCTTTAACCAAGGAAGGCTGAAGCCACCTTCAATTCCCCCTTTGGGAAACTGAAACACACAAACCTGATCAAAGCCAGGGAGGCCGTTCTGCTTTTCCCAGCATACGAAGGACGTGGAGCTGTGGGAACAAGCCCAGAGGAGGCCAGGGAGATGATCAGGGGCTGGAGCACCTCCTGTATGGAGACAGGCTGAGAACATTGGAGCTGCTCAGCCTGGAGAAGAGAAGCTGCGTGGAGACCTCAGAGCAGCTTCCAGTGTCTGAAGGGGGCTACAAGGGCGCTGGAGAGGGGCTCTTCATCAGGGACTGTAGTGACAGGACAAGGGGTGATGGGTTCAAACTGAAATAGGGCAAGTTCAGGTTGGAGATAAGGCAGAAGTTCTTCCCTGTGAGGGTGCTGAGGCGCTGGCACAGGGTGCCCAGAGAAGCTGTGGCTGCCCCATCCCTGGCAGTGTTGAAGGCCAGGTTGGATGGGGCTTGGAGCAATCCGCTCTAGTGGAAGGTAGCCCTGCTCATGGCAGGGAGTTTGGAATTGAATGAGCTTTAAGGCCCTTTCCAACACAAACCATTCTATGATTCTGAGATCCTACAAAGAGTGTAAAACATAGTACGGTCTTCTAGAAGTACCCATCTATGATAGTACTCAGTCTTTTAACACAAGCACACTGGAAAGAAACAGAGGATTTAGAAACCGCACATTGCTGGGACTACAGAAACCACCATGTTGCCCAAAAAAGCTGTCAGAGAGTTCTTTTCCACTCCTTAATGAATGCATGAGTTCTGATGAAGATAAATTTGCCAATCTTTTGACAAGTCTTGAAAATATTACAAACCTGGCACATAAACCAAGGCACAATAAATCCTATTTGGTTATTCAACGCTGTGGTGCATCTATAAATTCCTAACAACAAAAGAACATCCTTACTCCTCATCTGTGCATACACCAGTGTGAATTAATTCATTTCCCAGCAATATGTAGAATGATCCTTACTAATAACACAGGTTTTCCCCAAGGGAATCAAAATGGATTGTCCATGCCAGTGCACAAAATGCACACAACAGCTCCCTGCGCCAGCAGGAATTAGCAGATAGCTCCAAGTATGACCTGTCAGGCAGCATTTCTCAACCTGCTCATCCATAATCTCTTTTAGATGGGGTTTCCCACCTCCTTATCCTCCTTGCTTTGTTTTGCCTGAAATTCAATCAAAGATGAATTAGACTGTAGGAAAGAAGCAACACTGTAATTCTAGACCTTGGAGTTAATTTTGCTACATCTTTTCCTTCTTGCATTCTAATGCAAAACTGTTTCCCCCTGGAGACTGCCCCTGATATTGGCAACAAATCACATGGGCCTGTAGCAGAACTCAAGCTCCAATAACAGGGAGGGCAACACAACCATCAGCAGACATTAGCAATTGCAGGAAAAGAGCCAGAACTTTAATCACTGTTCTTTCAAATACAGCCAGGGATTTCAAAATCATGTTATTCCAGGATATGACCCTAATACAGTGCTTAATCAAAGCCATTGCAAGCACTGGAATAACCTGGTGGCTTTAATGAACCACAGTTTCATAGGAGCCAAGATGTCAGGAACAGGCTGTATCTAATATAACAAACTGCAGCAAGAAGAATGACCAGGCCTTTCCATATATATTTCTATACAGTTCTCCAGGCAGGAAACTTCAGATACCTCCTAAGCAATGGCCGAGGAGTCCTATGCGCTTTGATTTACAGAAATCAAATTAAAGAGACTTCTTTATGCTTTACTTTATACTTGCTGTGCAGTTATGAAGGATGAGAACAGCTCAAAAGGTACATAATGAAACCATTATTTTACCTGAAAGCATTCAAAGTCACAGGATAAAGAAGTCAAATTTGAATCTTTCAGCTTCATCAGAAAATAAACCCCCTCTGCTCTGCTCTTGTGAGACCTCACTTGCAGCACTGTGTGCAGTTCTGGTGTCCTCAACATCAGAAGGACATGGAGGTGTTGGGGCAAGTCCAGAGGAGGCCACGAGGATGATCAGGGGCTGAAGCAGCTCCCGGATGGAGACAGGCTGAGAACACTGGGGCTGTTGAGCCTGGAGAACAGAAGGCTGCATGGGGACCTCACAGCAGCCTTCCAGTATCTGAAGGGTGGCTATAGGGATGCTGGCAAAGGACTCTTCATTAGGGACTGTAGAATCATAGAATAGTTAGGGCTGGAAAGGACCTTAAGACCATCCAGTTCCAACCCCCTGCCATGGGCAGGGACACCTCCCACTAAACCATGCCACCCAAGGCTCTGTTCAACCTAGCCTTGACAGGACAAGGGGTGATGGGTTCAAACTGAAACAGGGGAAGCTTAGGGTGGATACAAGGAAGAAGTTCTTTCCTATGAGGGTGCTGAGGCGCTGGCACAGGGTGCCCAGAGAAGCTGTGGCTGCCCCATCCCTGGCAGTGCTCAAGGCCAGGTTGGACACAGGGGCTTGGAGCAAGCTGCTCTAGTGGAAGGTGTCCCTGCCCGTGGCAGGGGCTGGAGCTGGAGGAGCTTTAAGGCCCCTTCCAATCCAAACCATTCTGTGATTCTAAATTGATCTGTGGGTTCTGCGGATTCAGCAGGCTCCATCAACAGCTTGGTAAAGTCTTACCTACACCTTGGAATACTTAGGATTCTAATTTCACAATTAAAAGAAATAAGTGCTCTTTTGTGCAACCACAAGAAGCAGCAGTGCACACACAGAGCAACCAGAGATTGCCAAAGCAAAAATCACACTAGATATCAAGTGCAAAGTATAAAAGAAGGCAGAGAAATGGGCACAAACTGAAGTTATTCCTATGCCTTGGATTATATTCCTCAAGTGTGGAAGCTTCTTTCAGTACCACTGGAAAGTCTGGACAATGCTATCTCCAAGCTGTGTTGCACCACCTCCAGCTGCAGTCTGCAAACCCCCCATTCTCTCTTTAAAAATAGATGTAAGCCGTTCTGCATCTGAAAGGAGTGCTGAGTTCAGAGGTCCCCCTCTGCTGTGGTCCTAACCTTTCAGCTTCAAACAGCCACACAACTTTGAAACCTACTCTTCATCAAGGGAGAATCAGAAGTAGAAGAAGCCTTAGTTGATGCAGGGAGTATTCAGGAAGCACTTCCCCTACTCCATTATCCCCTACAAGGGCTACTTACAATGGAGAAAAGCCAAACTATAACACAGGGAAAGGGTTGTGTTATTCGGAGCGACACTGGGTAATACAAAGGGTCCCATAACACTGGAGAAGTTGCAGATCTAAAAGGTTTGCCACCTCCCACCGAATCTGGAGATCTCTACTGTACTCCTATGGGAAGGTGCTGTGCTGCTGGGTGTTGAGAAAGAAGTTCTCAGCTGTAGCTGAGCAGCAACAGGCACTGACCTGCAGCAAAGGCTGTATCCCATCAGCAAGTGAAGGAGCCTGAAAAGGATGTGCTTGACAGTCATGATTAGATTGATGCACCTTCATCTACAGACCATCTAAATTCATAATCATATATAAAATTAGAGATAAAGGAATAAGAGTATCAGCAAAATATTGTCTGCTCTTTTCACAGAATCACAGAATGGTTTGGGTTGGAAGGGACCTTAAAGCTCCTCCAGTCCCAACCCCCTGCCACGGGCAGGGACACCTTCCGCTAGAGCAGCTTGCTCCAAGCCCCTGTGTCCAACCTGGCCTTGAGCACTGCCAGGGATGGGGCAGCCACAGCTTCTCTGGGCACCCTGTGCCAGCGCCTCGCAATGAAGTGTCAATGACAAAGCCTTCCAATGCATTACCTGAGCTGGTTTGCTGCGCTACCACTGAACTCAAGGACTGCAGAAAAGAATGGAGAGAAGCAGCTGAAATCAGAAAACCATCATACAAACACCCATTATTCTTTAAATAATTGGCTCCAGGAACAAAACGTCTCAGGTGCTACTTTTGATACACTTTATGTACTTTACATCAGACCTCTGAGTAACCCATTACTATTTACACATCTTTTTACCACATAACATCCTTTCCTCATGCCAGTTTTAAGCGCACCCATGTTCAAGGGCTGCTGCTTCATTCTTTCTTTGCCAATACATCCCATGTCCCGGTGCTACACACAGGAGCTCAGCCTCCTTTTCCAACCGTCTGCTTGTTGAACTAATTCAAACTACTACAGTGTTACCTAGAAGAAAAGACACTCCAAGCTTCAAGGAGACAGCTACGCTTTCACCAGGGGAGGGGAAATAAAAAGCAGCACAAAGCAGCCAGTGTAACAATGAGAGAAATGTCAAGGAATAGAAATGTCAAATACCTTAAGGTGGGGAAAAAAACCCATCAATTCCAACTCCAGTTCATCTTCCAGCACAGTATTTTGTAATGAAATTACACTCTTTAGTTTTGCCTGAGGGAAAACCTGCTCCAACTAATCAGCCCGTTGTTTCTTTAAAGTTCAAAACAAATGCAAGAACGCCTATGCAGCATTCATGGCCTGGCTGTCAAGAACTGATTTTAACTCTTCACAAGCACAAAAGGTCTGAATC
This sequence comes from Ara ararauna, assembly GCA_028858755.1. Lineage (NCBI taxonomy): Eukaryota > Metazoa > Chordata > Aves > Psittaciformes > Psittacidae > Ara > Ara ararauna. The sequence continues at coordinate 162,926,779 of CM054376.1, forward strand.
TTGCCACCAAAAAACCTGCAGAATGGCTCAATATGAAAACAATTCAGAACATCTCAGTTTTCTCCTCCATGCTTACCACTTCTGGCACATCTTCTCTGGTCTTTAACAGTTAAATTCGTTCTTCAAAGTCTCCCCAACATTTTGCTTAGGACAGGTTGGATGGGGCTTGGAGCACGCTGCTCTGGTGGAAGGTGTCTCTGCCCGTGGCAGAGGGATGGAGATGGATGAGCTCTAATGTTCCTTCCACCCCAAACCATTCTATGATTCATTCTATGAAATCAAATGCTTTCCTGAATCCACCTTAGACAACTGGACACTGATTTACAACTGCTATACTGCGGAGATTGTTCTCATAGAATCATAGAATAGTTAGGGTTGGGAAGGACCTTAAGATCATCCAGTTCCAACCCCCTGCCATGAGCAGGGACACCTCCCACTAAACCATGCCACCCAAGGCTCTGTCCTACCTGGCCTTGAACACCGCCAGCGATGGAGCATTCACAGCTTCCCTGGGCAACCCATTCCAGTGCCTCACCACCCCTACAGTAAAGAACTTCTTCCTCATATCCAATCTAAACTTCCCCTGTTTCAGTTTGAACCCATTACCCCTTGTCCTCTCACTACAGTTCCTCATGAAGGGTCCCTCCCCAGCATCCCCATAGGCCCCCTTCAGATACTGGAAGGATGCTAGGAGGTCTCCATGCAGCCTTCTCTTCTCCAGGCTGAACAGCCCCAACTTTCTCATTCTGTCTCCCTATGGGAGCTGCTCCAGTCCCCTGATCATCCTCGTGGCCTCCTCTGGACTTGTTCCAACAGTTCCATGTCCTTTTGATGTTGAGGACACCAGAACTGCACACAGTGCTGCAAGTGGGATCTTACAAGAGCAGAGGAGAGGGGCAGGATCACCTCCCTCGACCTGCTGGTCACGCTCCTTTTGATGCAGCCCAGGATAGGGTTGGCTTTCTGGACTGCGAGCACACACTGAAGCCGCCTCATGTTCAGTTTCTCATCCCTCAAAACCCTTTGAGTAGCAACAATGGAGATCACCTTCATTTCAAGCACTGTCAGATGCTTTCAGCACACCTGGGATACGAAGCAGTAGTGATTTGTTCTGCATTGGCACAGCCAAGAGGAAACACAACAGCAATTCTCATGACGACGGACCTGGGCTCTCCCTATCACATACCAAAAGATTCAAACAGAGGAGACACCCCGATTGTTCTCAAGCACAAAATCATCTGTTACTGCAGTGTTTCACACCATCCAGATCTACACCATAAACCAGAGAACCACATAAAGTCAAAACTCTCTTAAGAATGGAGGGCACTTGCTCACTAACAGGGTCATTTACAGAAAATGTTATAGTCTGCAGTGACTTCATGCAATGAAATCCTTATAAAAGGCAAGATACCGCACAAGTTGGTGTTGCCTCAACTGAAACGTTTTTCTTTATGGGTATATCTACAGGGATGAGTTCCTACAGATACTGCACTGAGAAGCGCGTTATTAGCTCAGGCACAGAAACGTGCCAGGCAGTAATGTGACCTCTAGAACAGAGCTGGTACTGCCTCCAGCCGCTCGGAGCCTGGGTACAGCGGACACCATCATCCATTTACATCCATAAAGACATGTCTCTATTTTCCACGTACACTCTTGGGAAAAGGGGCTTTAGCAAACGGAAGAACACTCTGGTTTAGACAGAAGCCTAGGACTTGCAAGGAGGAATAAGCTGAGGACTCAACACAGGGAGAGAAGGTGCTCTGATCAACCCATTTCAAAAGCCAAACTCACACTGTGGTATGTCCAGTCTTCTCTATCACAAATACCTTTCAGACATAGCAGCCTTCCAATATCTGAAAGGGGCCTGGAGAACGACTCTTCAACAGGGACTGTAGTGATAAGACAAGGGGTGATGGGTTCAAACTGAAACAGGGGAAGTTCAGGTTGGAGATAAGGAAGAAGTTCTTCCCCATGAGAATGCTCATGTTTGCTCAGAACGGGACTCAATGATCCTTAAGGGTCCCTTCCAACTTGAGATATTCTATGATTCTATGGGTTATGATTTTTAACAAGGGCTGTAGGGACAGGCCAAGGGGAATGGCTTTAACCTGCCAGAGGGGAGACTGAGATGAGCTCTTAGGCAGAAGCTGTTCCCTGTGAGGGTGCTGAGGCGCTGGCACAGGGTGCCCAGAGAAGCTGTGGCTGCCCCATCCCTGGCAGTGTTGAAGGCCAGGTTGGAGACAGGGGCTTGGAGCAAGCTGCTCTAGTGGAAGGTGTCCCTGTCCGTGGCAGGGGTTGGAACTGGAGGAGCTTTAAGGTCCCTTCCAACCCAAGCCACTCAGTGATTCTGTAAGATTCAGGTCACCAATGAGCCTCTGAAATAACTTTTAATTGACCCTCTACAGATCCTGCAGCAGACCCAGATCTGTTGCCTCTGGGGACATGAGAGCCTCTCTTCTGTTTTCCCAGCCAACGCAAGACTTGCTTTTATGTGAAAGAGAGATGCAGCCTGCAACTTTACCATAAATGAGTACATTTTCAGTTAATTCCATGCCATGCTTAGTTACACACAAAATAACAGCCAAAGGGCTTGTATCCATTCAGTTAACTGCTTACCCTCAGCAGTTTAACTATTTCTCTTCATTTAAATCCAATGTTTGTCCTCCTCCCTGCTGACAAAGAAATGCTGGATCTCTTCTGTCTGGTTATTCTTAAGGAATTGCTCTTTATTAGCAAAATCAATTGTAAGGGTTAGTTGAATACTTTTGGAGCACCCATTCACTAGGTTTTCCTATTTTTATGATTTTCATTTTCTTCTTTACAACTATTTACAGGCTGAAAATATTTACTTGTTGCTTTTGATCAGATACAGTCAGTTCCCAATGGAACCTTCAACTTCCTTCATTTAAAGCCAGCAGGATGGTTCAAGTTCATTTCTTTGATGACACCAAGCATCCAACAGGCATAACACTGAAGAAGAAGTGAAATGAGTACACTGAAGATTATCGAAACCGGAGATGAGCTGCAAGGAAAAGCTGTCTTGCACAGATACCATGGACAGAGGCAGTAACTTACACCTACAGACTGAATATGGAAATGGAACATAGAATCACAGACTGGTTTGGGTTGGAAGGGACCTTAAGGCTCCACCAGTCCCAAACCCCTGCCATGGGCAGAGACACCTTCCAGTAGAGCAGCTTGCTCCAAGCCCCTGTGTCCAACCTGGCCTTGAACACTGCCACTAATGGGGCAGCCACAGCTTCTCTGGGCACCCTGTGCCAGCGCCTCAGCACCCTCACAGGGAACAGCTTCTGCCTAAGAGCTCATCTCAGTCTCCCCTCTGGCAGGTTAAAGCCATTCCCCTTGGCCTGTCCCTACAGGCCCTCGTCCAAAGCCCCTGCGCATCACTGCAGTGTGTCTGATGGTGATTTCAGGTCTGCATTTAAGGGTAAATTAATCTCTCGAAGTCCTCAGCAAGCCTACGGTATGCTATGGAGCAAGAAGCAGCAACAGCCACATATGGGGAACAGCAGAGGTACCCACAAGACCCTTTCTAAGCACAGCAAATGATACCTTTCTGTCTTCAAGGAGAGCACCAGCCTCTCTGCAACCTGAAAACAAAAGGCAATTCCTTTCTGACCTCTAATCTTCATTGCATTTAAATAAATCTGTTTATGGGTGTTTGGAGACCTAAAAACCAAAGTCTCAATCTGTCATTAATATTTTAATTGAAGGCATGAATATTCATGACCAGTTTGGTTCTTTAGAGGACAAGCTATGATAATTAAATAATTCCAATATGCAAATGGGTTCCTGTCATGACACCTTCATCTGCATTACAAAACCAGGACATTTTTAGCTCTTTCATTATTTATGTTATTCTGGTTCCTCTGGCTTTTGTTTTTCCTTAATCTAGACTAAATAGAGCTCTTGAATGCACTTTCTTCTGCGCCTTTACAGGCTCAGTGATGATGGACTGTTTCGAAGTGATCTTCCTCTCTTGACTTCGGTACCTTTAGAGGACGTTTATTTGGGGACTCTTTTGGTAGGACACGTCTCGTTTCCAAGCTAAATCCAACAGCTGATAGCTGCCACAAGCCCAGGAGAACACAGGCGAGCACAAAGTTTCAATCTTTATCAATTTCAGCGTTTCTCATACTTCAAGAATGCTTCAGTAATAACAAAAATGGATTGGTTTTAATGAGAGACAACAGCAGAACCTGCTTTCTAAACTACACACAACATGTCTTTCATTTGCAGCTATAACCAGCAACAGAAAACTCTGGATGATCCCAACAAGTCTTTCCTGCAATTGCTTTGAAATCCCCCTATTTAATTACAAACTGAACCAAAAACCTGAAGCATATCAAATGAGGACAAAAAACTGGAGAGGATTTCCAGGGTCACTGAGTTAACCTCTGAAAACAACCTCCTGCATCTCTCCTGTCACACCTATCTCGACCTCAAACCAAGTTTCTTGCCATCACTGTTCAGAAATCACTTCTCCACTTGTTAGAAACCTTTTTCCCATTTCCAGATTGAATTTCTTTTTGGCAAGTTTATTGCTATCTGTAGCAGCACCATTTTTCAGCCAAGAACTCTTTACCACCAATTCAAGCTGCCTGTTACCTTTTGTAGGCAACTGGATCACCTTTCAGACAACTTCAGCATGAAATAGTCTTTTTCCCCCAGATATAAGCATCCAGAAACTCCATCCAGTATTTCAGATGACTTCTAGTCAGGGATGTTGGTCAGTGACATTAATACTTCCCAGTTTCTGCTGGAAAACCCTGCCTGGGTCACATCCGTAGCATCACTTTGGCAGCTCACAGTCATTCCATAATCAACTACCGCCGCTTCTTATAGTCCATCACTTCCAATTGATAACCTCCTAGTTTGGAGCTCAACTTTTTGTTAGCAATCCCCAGGTGCCTCACCCTGCATTAAGTGCTACTGAATTTCATCCCCCTCCTTTTAGTCTGGTTCGTGAGGTCCTCCAACTTCTGCAGGTTGCTTCATCGTTGCGACTGTGGTGGCTACTGCCATAAGGAATAAAAGTCATTAAAATATGCCCTAAAACTAACATAATGAGAAAGCAGAGTCCTGGAGACCAGTGAAAAACATCAGGTAACAGACTGCCAATTAAACACTAACACCATTTGAGAACAATACTTCTCATTTGACGCAACTTCTCCTAATTTTGCATAACCCGATCTCTTGCAGAACTGGAGACTCCAACATTGCCCTTAGCCCACCTGAACAGGAACTTCCTACTTGGAATAACTTCTCTATCAAACCACTTAGTCACCAGATGAATGTAACTGTCATGGTGGTTGTTACATACCCAAAGCACTTGACTTCAACTTCGGACTGGTGCTACTGCACTTTATTGACATGGGTTGTGCGTGGCAGCCTTTGACAATATGATGTCCTGCTCAGTAAACTGATGGGTACAATCTTTCTTCCTCCTTGGCTTTATTTGGGCTATGTCAAGAGAGAGGGGGAAAGTAACTTTCAAAAGTGATTAATCTCTCCAGTCATCTTAAAAACCAAAGAGCAGTGGGGCAAAACAGAGCAGTCTTTGCTGGAAGCCTGACTCAACTGCAGAACCATCAACCCCACAACTGACTATCCAAAACAACAGACCAAATAAACTGGAGCAGCATGCTGAGTAAGAAAAGAGCATCACAAGCTTCCTTGAGGAGCTCAACCCACAGAGGGTTTCCCAGCAGTGCTCAGAGAGCTTTCAAGTCTCCTCCAATACAGAGATGCTCAACATGGATACCATGGAAAGAGGCCAATGCTGCTATGGGTTTGTGCCATCCTGCCAATGTCTGCTACGGTTGTTGAAGCTGGCACACACAGAAGTTATCCTGGTGAGCTTCATCATGTCTAGTTTGGCTTCCCTAATCAGTACTACAGTAACAGATCCATCCCAGAGCATATCAAACAAGCACTGGCTTCAAGACCTGCATGGGGTTTATTCACAATGAGTATTTTCATACATCACTTCTTTCCCTGGAGGTGAGTATCATCTCTGATGATCCCAGCATATACTGGAGTCTCAGATTAAATGATGAAAATAGTCTTTTGAGTTATTCGGCCTTTCAGTGAAGGAGCTTGTGCAAAAGTGGGTTATGGCTTGTCTGCACTACTGGGTACAGAGATGCCCGAAAAGGTACTGAGCAAGCTGGATCTGCAGGAAAGAAGCAGAATGGTCATATACAGTCCACACTATCCTCCAGATCTGTCCATGAGCTAAAAGAAGGTTGTCTCTACCTGGCTGTGCTCTGTCTATGTACTGGTTTACTGAGGAGTGTCTCAACAGCGTTGTTTACTTCTTACTATAGGAAACCACACATACTTACAACTGTTTGTACCAAAAAAAGCAGTGAAACACAAAAAGATGCTGCACCTCCCAGCTGGGGACGTATCTCAACGTGTTTAATTCTAGGCTGGCATCAGCAAGAGTTCCTTCAGATGATGCAATTGCTGCTGATTTAAGCATCCAGTTCGGGATGGAGGCACATGGCCATGAAACACTTTGAAATCCAAGCCCTTAACTTCCAAAACACAGCATCAAAGAAAAACAAGAAAAGCAGTTGGGAGAAGCACCAAAGACGACTTCCATGTGCTCAGTATTTTCCCACTAAATGAAGAAAATAAACCCAGGGACTGAAAATTCCAAGCCAAGGATAAGGAGCGGCAGCACGGAGGAATTCATCAATGACACTGAGCAAGGAACAGAGGAATGGAGCCATAGGTCATTTCAAACCAGTAACGCTCCCAAGCATACACACGGAGTGAAAGCAGTGAGAGCTGCTGATGTGCTCTGGTCAGGGATACCTCGATCTCTGAATCCACCTTTGAACCCACTGACAGACAGCAGCAAACATACCCATCCCCTGGCCTGTTTCCCTCATGTATCTCAAACAATCACAAAGTCCAGCCATACCGAATGAATCCTCCAAATACATACACGTATATACACATGCACACATCAGCTCCTTCCCCTCACCCCAACTAAACCTATCACACTCTGCAAGATGCTGATTAATTTACTGATTTAAATGTATCCTAGCTGCACATATCTCCTCCCTCTAGATCTTCAGAGCAACCCTCGCTCCTTCAAATAAGGCTGGGGATGTAATCACTTCCTTCTCCTTTAGCATACGTAGATAGGACAATTATCCAGACATCCATCAGAGTGGCTTGCAACAGCAAGAAGCTCATTTTAAGCCAGCTTAATGCATGCTCTGGCTGAATACACAAACCTGATGTGATAAACTTGCTGCAGATTATTACAGCCCTCAGTGCAACACTCAGCAGAGCCAGAAAAACATCGGAGAGAGAGGCAGGAAGATTTGCTCATCCTGGTCTGTGCTCATGGGCTGACACACCTCCTTTCACAGCAGATGCTACGCCAGAACCTGGATGGGTTTTGACAGACTATCAGAAGCTTTTTAACAACAAAAATACCTCTTATTACTGACACGTAGGAATGGTGCAAGAATCCAGTTGTATGTGAACAGGAATGTACACAAAAGCACCTTACTCATAGAATGGTTTGGGCTGGAAGGGACCTTACAATCATCCGGTTCCAAACCCTGCCACGGGCAGGGACACCTTCCACCAGAGCAGCTTGCTCCAAGCCCCTGTGTCCAACCTGGCCTTCAACACTGCCAGGGATGGGGCAGCCACAGCTTCTCTGGGCACCCTGTGCCAGCGCCTCAGCACCCTCACAGGGAAGAGCTTCTGTCTTATATCTAACCTAAATCTCCCCTATTTCAGTTTGAACCCATTCCCCTTTGTCCTATCCCTACAGCCCCTGATGAAGAGTCGCTCTCCTCATCAAAACATGAGGAGGGATGAAGAAAGCTGAAAGAAGTAAAATTTGGCTTTCAGAGTTTGTGGGATTGAAAAGACAACACTGTTAAATGCTTCTAAGCAGGAAAACATTAGGAGTAAGTGTATAAGAGCAAGTACATCTTCTTTACAAGCTCGTTTTTACAAGTCTTGTAAAACATGCTGCGACGTGCAGTAGATAAAGTATCAAACTTACACCCTGCAGGTCAACCAACCCATCCTAAACCAAGCGTTGCAGGCAATCTCTGATCCATGAAATCCCGATGGGTCACATAAACTGACTTCCCTTGTTTGCAGCTACTAAACTGCAATAAAGGGATACCATAAATAAATTGGCTGCTTTCCCACCGCCTCTTTTTTTGCAAGTCTGGAGCTGTCACAGGGCTGTGAAATGATTGAAAACCATCACTTTGGGCAAAAAATGAAGAAGTCCTTGAGCAATGAAACTGAAACTGAAATTTATGACTGACCCAAGGGCTATATCTTCCAAGACAATATCTGCTAGGCCTCACAAAGACTACAGACCCTCATATTTCCGCTCTGAGCCATATGTAGCATTCTCAGGCGAAAATAAAGTTGTTAGCAAGTCTGCAATAGCAGTTGGCACTTACTTATGGCAGTCTGTCCTAACATCTTGAGACTTTCTTTAATAAGAAAAGAATGTTTCAAACCAGCAAAAGATGCTTAAGATGGAAGGGCAAAAATAGGAATTCAAGGCAACTTTGTAAATACTTCTGCTAATAGACAACAGAAACGTTGGCAAAGTTTGTGGTTCATAAGCTGAGGGATCATCCGGGGGTCCCGAACACTTTAAACATTCAGTGTGACCATCTGTCATTGACACAGCATCCGAACAGAACGAGCAATTACTGAAGCCCTTCTCAGACAGAATTTGTCAACCACATCCAAGGTGGCTGCCAAGAGGAATCAAGTTGAGGAGTAGAAAAGCAGATTCTCTCTATGGGAAATGGGGCTGCTCCACCTGAGGAGGTGAGCAGCGGCTGGGAAGCAACCAGCATCCAAGATCATTGGTTGGACGGGGCTTCAAGCAAGCCAGTCTAGTGGAAGGTGTCCTGTGGCAGGGGGTTGGAACTGGATGAGTTTTAAGGTCCATTCCAACCCACACCAGTGTGTTTTTCTAGGCATAAAACACATACCATGATCAACTACATCCCATCCCAATCTCCAATAAAGAACTTTCTAATAGAATCATAGAACAGTTAGGGTTGGAAAGGACCTTAAGATCATCCAGTTCCAACCCTCCTGCCGTGGGCAGGGATACTTCACACTAGACCATGTCACCCAAAGCTCTGTCCAACCTGGCCTTGAACACCACCAGGGATGGAGCATTCACAACTTCCCCGGGCAACCCATTCCAGTGCCTCACCACCCTTACAGTAAAGAACTTTTGCCTTATATCTAACCCACACTTCCCCTGCTTAAGTTTGAACCTGTTGCCCCTCACTAAGTATCTGTTGTAACATTGCATCTTCCTCTGAAGCAACTACCGGCACTGCTGCAAAGGGCCAGATGAGATGCTGTAAAGAAGCTGATGTTACCGTGAAGTCTCCGAGCTAAAGTTTTGGGGAACAAAGGATCCAAAATTGAAAGAATTCAGTGACCGAGTTTCTTAAAACATACATTTGAACCAAGTCGCTTAAAAATACATTTCACGGACTTAACGGTTATAATAGAAGTGTACTGTGATGAAGGAAACCGCCAGGGTGGAGAAGGTGGAAATCGGTAACGTGACTGTGCAGTGGCTAATGAACTAAAGGAGAAAGAATAATGACTTATGCTGGAAGAAGGAATTCTGGACTGCAGAAACCTTACCAATCAAAATCCTTAACTACAAGCTAAGGAGATACTCCTACTTACGCTTTAATCACAACTGCACAAAAGTTAATGTGCAAAAACCAGATGCTGATGAAAGCAGAGATGGAAGTTATTACCAACACACAGGAGAACCGGATACTCCACACCTAGACCACTGGAGGAATGGAATATGATTTGACACTGAATATTATAATGCACTCAGGTACTAATAAGTTTTGCCATGAGGTAGAGACAGCATGGCTTGAAGGTTTAGAAGACACACTCAAGTATATCCCTTAATCACAGAAGGACCTGCGGCCACCCAAAGGATGCAACCATCAAAGCAGACATGATCCAGGATAGAGCAAGTGGACTATTTCCAGTAAGGTCAGGAGGAGAATATTATGAATATTTAAGGAACTAGTGAGCCACCACCTTGAATAGCAATTCAAAATGGGAAGAGATCAGAACAGAAACAGAAAGGCTGTTCGGACGCCAGAGGAACAATCAACACATCTTACAAGCAAATACATGATAGTTTGCTTAGTTAAATATAAAGATCAGGGAAGTAATACAAGGAGACAGATTTAGAGACAGTATTCAACCAGGAAATGTAACTTGACCATGATAAAGTCCAGATGGGATATCAAAGTAGCATCTATAAATGTCAAAGCAGTGAAGTTCTGGACTGCTTCTCAGTAGGAGGACAAAAAAAGCCCAAGTCTTGATAAATGTGTTCCTCTACTTGTGTGGTTCATTGACTCCAGTGACTGGAAGAGGACTGGAAAACTCATATAGCTTCCCCAGCTTAGCCTTCTTGTATTTGGAGATGATTAATGGAAACACTAAATAGTCTCTATTCAGCATCATTCCTGCAGAACTTCAAGCTAATACTCTTTGGCAACTATTATATGTCAGCTCTAAATATCAGCTCTCCAAATATTGTCAGGAGCTGAGCAAATGCTACATAAGAAATGACGGTTTTTGTAATTAAAAACTATAGCATCAATAACTAGGAGTTGAGATGCTGATCAGCATGCTCAAGTGCTCGTCCCTGCATAATGATGAAGACACATGTGATCCCACTGGAGTTGACAAAGGAAATACAATTTAAGGCAAGAACAGATGGGTGCAGAGTAGAAAGGATGAAAGTAGTAACTCAACTGCTTAGCGTGATAGGTGGGGGGGCCCAGAACAACACAGATCCAGCTATTTCCAATGAGTTTATTGGTGGCACCTGATACATCATCTAAATTGGCTCATTTATTACAGAATCGACTTGAAGACAACTTTTAAACTTTTGTTTTTTACCCTCCAAAGAGACTTGTATTTCCTCCTTTGTAATCTGCCTTGTGGAACTTGGATTTTAACTGAAAAGTACCTCAGTAAATTGTCATCCCCTACTGTGAGAGATAAGAGCTTCAGTCACTGAATGGAGATGCTGAAACAGTGGCAGGTATTTCGGAGAGTTCTATGGAAAATTCCTATAGAAATGGTATTTATTTGGCTAAAATACCTGATCAGTGCAGCACTTGGATAATGGGGGTGTTTGCAAAGAGCTACAGCTCTACAGAAAAAAGGTGCTACCATTAGTAGCGTCTGGAAAAGTAGTTTCTACATTCATGTCAAAGGCATTTGACCCCAGTGAAGTCTAATTTCAAGGCATTTGGGCTTATTTTGATGCCTTTAGTCTGGAGTCATCCAGGAGCACAAGACACACGTGAAAAACACATTAGGTTGTGACGTGGTTTAAGCTCAGCCGTAAATCCGCCACGCAGTTGTTAGTTCACTCCCCCCCTTCCTCCCTCCACTCCCAGAGGAATGGGGAGGAGAATCGAAAGAATGTAACTCCCACAGGTTGAGATAAGAGCAGTCCAGTAACTAAGGTATAACACAAACCACTGCTGCTGCCACCAATAATAATAATGATAAGGGAAATAACAAGGGAAGAGAATACAACCGCTCACCACCCACTGACCGATACCCATCCTGACCCAGCAGTGATCTCACCCTTCCGTGTGACTGCCCCCAGTTTATAGAGTGGGCATGACATGCTGTGGTATGGAATAGCTCTTTGGTCAGTTTGGGTCAGGTGTCCTGTCTCTGCTTCCTCCCGGCTCCCCCTCCTCCCTGCAGAGCATGAGGCTCAGAAAGTCCTTGGTCACAGTAAACATTACTGAGCAGCAACTGAAACCATCGGTGTTATCAGCGCTGTTCCCAGGCTGAAAGTCAAAAACACAGCACTGCACCAGCTAGTAGGAAGGAGAAAAATGACTGCTGCTGCTGAACCCAGGACAGGTTGGGGGCAAGTCTCTAAAGCAACAGCAAATCAAATGCCATTAACTGCATTTGCACAGACTTGTTGAAAATGGGAGTAACAGTTCCTCAGAAGAAAGCCCAGCACAGCTACAGGAATAACTTCCTCTCCTCGGTGTGCAATCATCTGCCTGTTCTTTGTCACTGGGGTATTTACAGCCATACTCTTTCTGCAAAGCAGCTTCCACCAGATTGTGTTTCTCCTACCACAGGCTCAGCATTTCAATGCTGAAAGAGTTAACATGTCTTCACCAAATAATATCTCGGCAGGTGTCAACTCCTTGGAAGCAGATAGGTCCAAAGGGCAGAGACATCGTTATAATGAGAGAAAGATTAAGAGGGGGAGAGAAAAGGAGCCAGCAGGAGGTGTAAGAAGTGCTTTGATGAATGATCTAGCCCAGCATTAATGAGAGCTGGTAATTTCACATCTCCAGAAAGCTCTGGTGGTTCAGATTACAAGGATCATCGTCTTGTTCAACTGGAACAGAGAGAAGTTTAGGACAAAAGCCTGCTCATCAAGGAATCTGTCTCCTCCTTTGAGTTAACACAACCGCGATCTGCAGCATTTCCCATCCCTGCCAGTACCCAGCATTTGTTTAGTTGCTCTTTTCAAAACACACTGTCTGCTGTTACTGCTGCCCTCAGCAAACCAGGCACACATGAGCTAATACCTGTCCAAGCATACTGTGCCTCTTTTAAAAGGAAAGTTAAAAAAAGAGGCATAATCTTCCCCGGCTGCAGAACTGTCTCCCTTAGTACATTCCCCATCAGCCAAACACTGAAGAATTTTGCACATCACCACAAGCTTCTCTCTTCCAAAACTCAGAATCCTCAACCCTGTCAAGCTACAAGGGGTAAGAGGTCAAAGTCAGGTTTTTTTCCCTCTCTCAAATCATAGAACCATATAACAGTCAGGGTTGGAAAGGACCTTAAGATCATCCAGTTCCAACCCCCTGCCATGGGCAGGGACACCTCCCACTAAACCATGCCACCCAAGGCTCTGCCCAACCCAGCCCTGAACACCGTCAGCGATGGAGCATTCACAACTTCCCTGGGCAACCCATTCCAGTGCCTCACCACCCTTACAGTAAAGAACTTCTTCCTCATATCCAATCTAAACTTCCCCTGTTTAAGTTTGAACCCAAAATCCTGGTGCAATTTCATTTTCAGATCCATAGCTTCCTCCAGTAGGACCTGCACTGTAACCACAGCAAACACACTGGACTAGAAGTGACCCACTGAGGGTCAAGTTGTACAGATCTACAGAGAAGCTGTGGCTGCCCCATCCCTGGCAGTGTTGAAGGCCAGGTTGGACACAGGGGCTTGGAGCAAGCTGCTCTAGTGGAAGGTGTCCCTGCTCATGGCAGGAGGTTGGGACTGGAGGAGCTTTAAGGTCCCTTCCAACCTAAACCATTCTATGAAATACAAATGTAAAGGCTTGTGAGGGTTGTGACAAAGCTTTTGCTGTTTTTTCAGTAGCAAACTGGAGATCCATAGTTAAGTGATTTGTGTGATAAAACTACCTTCAAATACCCTGATGTGTTTCTATGTTGTTGAAGAAACCTGCAGAACTTTGGTGTCATCCAGAAGCTCAACCAAAGCCTTATCCCTGACATGGTTAGGAAAACTATGTCACCTAAGGGCCAGAAAGATTCAATTTGGGAAAACATGGACTTTGACCCAAACAAGATTGAAATCCAGTCCCCCAGGCTATACCCCCAGACTGGTGCCCAGTAACAGGATGAAGAGCAATGGCCATAAACTAAAACACAGCAAGTTTCACCTCAACATCAGGAAGAACTTCTTTACTCTGAGGGTGGCAGAGCACTGGAACAGGCTGCCCAAGGGGGTTGTGGAGTCTCCTGCCCTGGAGACATCCCAAACCTGCCTGGACACTGTGTAACCTGCTCTGGTGGCCCTACGTCAGCACAGAGGTTGGACTGGATGATCTCCAGAGGTCCCTTCCAACCCAAACCAAATCATTCTGCGATTCTGTGAAATACCAAGTGCCACAAGGCAGAGCTACTGTGACATCTCTATGGAATATCTATTCCAGGCTCTGGGAAAGGTCTCATGTTCAAGTCCTGGAACTCCCATTTATGCCTATTCTCACCAGAAAACAAAATGCATTAGCCATGACAATGCACAACAAATCAGTTTAATCCATTTGTAAGCCACTGCCTTCCATTTCCAGTCTTTTTCTTCCCATTTTCTCTCCATTCAAAAAAGCACCGAGCCGATGCTCTGCACGCTGGAACGACTCATACATCCCCAGTGAAGCAACACTACAGCACTTAGTATTAAACCACAAGTAGCAATGAAAAAACCCAGCCCTAAACCAACCCTTGATGCTTTTTTCCTGTCCTCACTCACTTCAAACCCAAGATTCACTCTGAATGATCCACCTTTATATGAATTTCAATCACCTTGAACGAATCTGGGTGTTCTGACTGACATGATGCCTCCTGAGATGCTTTTGCTCCTGCACCAGCACCATCCCTCCTCATAAATATTTATAGATAATTTGCACTTTTTAACCAATTCCAAATATTCACATTTATTTTAGCTGAAGCTGCCCCACACCTTTACAAAGAATTTGAACTGATTTTTTGCTTAACGTGTTTGTTTTGTCACCGCACATGGATAAGGATGCTCATCACTGAGGAACAACACGGAATAGGAGCCCTCCACACCACCAGTCACCTAATCGGGGTTTGCTCCTGTATTATGCACCTGACTAACAGCACTTTAAAACATGTTAAAATACAGCAAAAGCAAATACTACCAAAAATCAAATTAATCAAAATAATTCCTTAATTTAATGTTTTTCCCCTTCCTCCCAGGGTTTGAGCATTCCAAAGCTACAATTTTTGGTCTGGCAGATGTTCCATCCCAAACCCAGGACAATGGGAGTATTACAAAAGCATTAAGCTGGTTTCTGTTCCTCTCTGGCTGATTCAGCTCCCACCCCACATTTCACCCTTCTCAATTTGGGCCTTTCAGAGTTTAGCTGGATTTCAGCAATCTACAACATGCGATCCCCTCGTGTGGGGTGGTGAATGCGCCATCACTGGAGACATTCAAGGCCAGGCTGGATGTGGCTCTGGGCAATCTGGTCTAGTGGAAGATGTCCCTGCTCATTACAGGGGGTTGGAACTCTCCATCTTCTCCTGATGTCTGGAGCATTCACAGGTGGGTCTCATGCTCGAATATCATCTATATACATTAAACCACATTTACAGCCTCTCTTCTCCACCTGCTCTTCTGCATCGTTTTCATTCCCTTGTCTGCATCGCATAGGCATTCCTCTCTTCCCTTTCCAATTTATTTCAGAAGCCTGTACCTTACCATTAACTGCTTTTGCAGTTAAAGCCATCTCTGACTTTCCCTTGCCCTATTATCCCCTTAAAAGAAGCGCATGGACCATAAAAAAGCCAGAAGTCAATTAAATCTCAACTTCTTTCATTTATCCTCCCCTTTTTAAACATTCCTTTTGTTTTCATCTAACTAGTGCACCATGCTTCAGAGATGTACACACCTGATGGACCATTCTGGCCTCTTAAGTAGATGTTACACCAGTCATCCTCCAACCAACACTGACTGCAACTAACCTAAATACTCCCAAATTAAGCATGAACCTCAACTGAATGTGGGGATTTCTTAGGAGATCACACTAACCAGCAACCACAGTGACCCAGCTGCTGGAGGGGTCACTTAAGTCCCACCCCAGTGAACATCTACCACTTATACCCGCATCTTCCCGCACGCTGGATTTACTAATCCGATGCCTTCAAACCGCTTCCTCCACTGAAGTAACGCCAGCTCTCCCTTGCTTTAGGTTTATCCACTCCAGCCTGTATCATCACCCGCCGTTTCCAAAGAAAAAGCACCAGCTGTTCTCCATCCCTCCCACAAACATCTTAATCCTTCCTGGCACAAGAACAAGCTGGTAGTAAAACTGGTCATTAACAAGCTGCGGCTTCTCCCCATCGAGAGCAGCAAGGAGCCCTGCTCCCCTTCCAATTGAATGGGGAGGTCAAACAGCTCAGCCACCACCACCACAGGGGTTGAATGGGAAGATTTCCCACCTAAGAAACATGCTGGAGCTGGATTTGGTAGCCCTCCAAATCCTGCACTGGTAACTGGGAATATCCATGGTAATTAGGAATATCCATTTGCAGGAGAGAAGCCAGTTAACAGTATAAAATAATACATTCCAGCCTCTAAAACACACTGAAGTTTGTTTGCAGTTTGTGACAGTAAATGTTTTGGCAAAACAGCGCCACAACTTTGCCAGATGTTCCATCAAATGGCGTTCAGGTTTTTAGGCACTGGTTTTAAGTATTAAATGCAAACACATATTTGGCTTAGTCTCTGCACAGCTTTTCCTCTCCACCCATCCCCTCTAAAACATTATTTCTCATAATTATAGGTGCTTCTTGCTACACTTTCTAATTCAGGTTTTGCAAATCCAGGAGAGAATATATGATTTTAACAATGTTAATACATGTTAATGTATCCAGCTGTCTTCTAATACAAAGTGCATCTCTACCTTGAGAAAAAAAGGATGAAATATGGAACTGCAGAGCCAGTTTTAATGTTCTAATTTCAATAAATGGTCAAAAGAAATGGTTGGTTAATCAGTAGAGAAAAAAAACCCAACAATGGCTCTAGGAAGAAAATAACAGTAAATAATAATCATAGGATGGTTTTTTACTGGTTAACAGTAAATCAATAACCATAGGATGGTTTGGGTCGAAAGAGACTTTAAAGTTCATCCAGTTCCAACCCCTGCCACGGGCAGGGACACCTTGCACTACAGCAGCTTGCTCCAAGCCCCTGTGTCCAACCTGGCCTTCAGCACTGCCATAAAGTATAAGTTTTGATATTATTATTATTCCAGTATTCAAAGGGTGTCTACAAAGAAGATGGAGACTCCCTTTGTACAAGGAGTCACATGGAAAAGACTACGGGTGATGGGCACAAGTTACTCCTGGGGAGATTCCAACTGGACACAAGACGAAAACTTCCCAATGAGAACAACCAGCCATTGGAATAATCTCCCCATGGAAGCGGTGGATTACCCAACACTAGACACTGTAAAGATTCAGCTGGACAGGGGGCTGGGACATGTAGTCTAGGTCACACTTTGCCTAGAAAGGTTGGAACAAATGATCCTTGAGAGCCTTTCCGACCTGGGACTCTATGATGATTATAATAATAACAATAGAATAACAATAGAAGCAATAGTAGTAGTAGTAAAGTTAGGCCACCAGTATGTTTTGTACTTTGAAATCTTCAATTTAAGGCCACAGTTGCACCCCGTACCTTCCTATTGTAATCTAATTCTTCTCTCTCTGCCAATGGACAACATTGAGGTCATGAGAAAATGACAACCAAACTCATTCTTTACATTATTTCTGAGGTACTATGAGCGGAGTAGGAGTACTAAAACCCCACTGTTACATTCACATCTCAGCGGGACAAAAGAAAAGTCAGCTGAAAAGCAATTGTCCTTTTCCTTTTCACTATTCCACTGCATAAACCATCCAATCCTGTCTATTCACTCATACAAGTTAAAAACAGACTGAAAGGAATCTAATGATGTGAAAAACCACAATATAAATCAAACAAACCCAATAAGCCAAGCTCCCAAACACCTTTCACACCCAGCCTCCCTCACCGCAAGCACCTGGAACCCATTGATGCTCAGGCAGTAAGAGGTGCCTCCAAAAGGATACTCTACCAGATCAGCCCACTTCTCTTTTAGGACTCTTTGATGAGGATGTGTTTGTGTTGCTATTTACTTTTGAACATAAAAAACTAACAAGATCAAATGCCACCAGGAAACCAGAGGGAAAAGGAAATGAGATACTAAGTAAAAGGAGGGGGAAAATCCCCCCAAGCTACAATCAGAGCCAGCTGTAGGCCAATTAAACTCAACAGTTTACAGATGTTCACGGGAGAATACTCATTCACAATTTAACTAAATTGATCCACTTTCTTCCCAACTCTTGGGACTTGGTGCACAAAGCTTCCTTTTCTTTAGGGCTCTCCAAATAAAGTTTATAACCCCTTTAATGTATGCCAGCAAAACACTCCATGGAAAAGAAGGGCTCAAACTTCAGGGTTAACCCCTTCCCCATCAGCCCCTCTGTGGCTCTTCTTCTGACCTTTGAGGTTAGAGGTTGGTGATGGCCAGCTGCAACTCCAGAAATCACTTCTTTTTTGGTCACAGCAGTCTCAGCCATCATCCCTCCCAGCAGAAAAACACACTGCACTAATGATTCTTCCTATTATTAAATTTAATTAGGAAGGTATTTCATTAGGCCTCAGGGGGCCAGCAAGGAAAAGAGTAAAAGGAAAAAGAGGGATGAGTCAAGGAATTCAAGTTAAAAGCCCCTATTAAGATCTGTAACCATTAATAATGGCATGCTAAGCTTTCAGTATCTTCCAGGACTTCTTAAGCCGTTAGATCAGTGTGAGAGTGGAAATGCAGCATAACATGCACTATATGAACTATGATGTATAAATACAGTTATTCTCCTGCTTTAACTGACTTACCCAGGATTATACCAGTTTAACCCAGAACTTGGGCTTAGGGGTTTTCTTTCTCCCGCATAAGACTCTTCTACAGAAGTGCTACAAGTGCAACCAATGTTTTTGTTCATCAGAGCAATCCCAGGCACAGCTCCAGGTTGGGCAGAGAAGAGATTCAGAGCAGCCCTAAAGAGAAGGACTTGGGGGTGTTGGTTGATGAGAAAATGAACATGAGCCGGCGTCAGTGTGCGCTCGCAGCCCAGAAAGCCAACCCTATCCTGGACTGCATCAAAAGGAGTGTGACCAGCAGGTCAAGGGAGGTGATCCTGCCCCTCTGCTCTGCTCTTGTAAGACCCCACTTGCAGCACTGTGTGCAGTTCTGGTGTCCTCAACATCAAAAGGACAGGGAACTGTTGGAACAAGTCCAGAGGAGGCCACGAGGCTGATCAGGGGACAGGAGCAGCTCCCGTATGGAGATAGGCTGAGAGAGTTGGGGCTGTTCAGCCTGGAGAAGAGAAGGCTGCGTGGAGACCTCAGAGCAGCATTCCAATATCTGAAGGGGGCCTATAGGGATGCTGGGGAGGGACTCTTCATTAGGGACTGTAGTGAGAGGACAAGGGGTAACGGGTTCAAACTTAAACAGGGGAGGTTTAGATTGGATATGAGGAAGAAGTTCTTTCCTGTAAGGGTGGTGAGGCACTGGAATGGGTTGCCCAGGGAAGCTGTGAATGCTCCATCGCTGGCGGTGTTCAAGGCTGGATTGGACATAGGCTTGGGTGGCATGGTTTAGTGTGAGGTGTCCCTGGCCCTGGCAGGGGGGTTGGAACTGGATGATCTTAAGGTCCTTTCCAACCCTAACTATTCTATGATTCTATGATTATATGCAAGGAGCCAGTATTATTACTACACTGTGCTGAGACACTAGCACAGGGTGCCCAGAGAAGCTGTGGCTGCCCCATCCCTGGCAGTGTTCAAGGCCAGGTTGGACACAGGGGCTTGGAGCAAGCTGCTCTAGTGGAAGGTATCCCTGCCCATGGCAGGGGTTGGAACTAGAGGAGCTTTAAGGTTCCTTCCAACCCAAACCATTCTACGATACTATGAAATCATGGCTCAGGATACTTGAGTGGTTTCTCTCAAAAGACAGTAGACAAGGCAGATACAAAAGGTCAGCAACTGCCAAACTCGTGCGTATTCCAGACAACAATATTAGGGCTTAAATACCAAGGTAGTCTACGCTCATCTTACTTTGTCATATTGTCTAATGAGAGCTGTCAAGTCAAAGCTGATGCTCCCTAAAACTCAGAATATTCCCCATGCTGCAGCTTTTGTTTGCCTGATGTTTCCCGTAGCTAAAACTTTTTGCTGCCCTTATAAATCCACATGGACTTGTCCTCCTCCAGCCTGAACAAACATCAGACCTGTGAGTGCCTGATGCTCTCACCTGAGAGAAAACAGCAGAGATGTTTCTGCACAACTACTCCTGCAAGACCTCTTATGAACTGCAAATGGAAAGGAAGCAGAGGAGCAAAATACCTACACACAGAGACAACACGGAGCTGGAAGAACTCCCAGGAGGACCTAAGTCATGCCTAAACCATGTTAAATACGTAACTATTGCTCACATTTACAGCCAGCAAGACACAAAATCTAGTTTAATGCTTCTTCCCACGCCTAATCAACCTCAGTGTCACACTCTGTGCTAATTTACCCAACTTCTGTCTTATCTATGCCCCCACCTAAACTCTGTTCAAAGCAAAAGGATAATCTCATGATTGTCTATCAGATACTCTCCTGATGTATGTTTAAGGATGCTGAGGAGGTGCTAGAAGTCCCCAGGATGCTCCTGTCCTTTGAAGAACAGCAGCACGCTGTTCATGGGCATGTCTACCAGCTACTTCAGGGATGTTCACGTTAAGTCTCTTGAAATCAAGATAGGATTCTCAAGTTGATTTTTACATGCAAATACAGGCTAGTGAGGAATGACAGATCTAGAGCGGGAGAAAGAAGTGAGGGATTCAATTCTGACTTGAGAAAAATGAATTTTCACTGTTTTCAGACATGAAGGGCTTTTCTGTTTGTTCCGAGCTTGCTTTGAGCACAGTGGAGGATGTTGTACACGGGAAAACCAAGCCCTAAGTCTAGAATTAAGATGCCTTCTAGTAACTAAATGCTATTTCCACTTCCAGTTCCAATAACTGTTGGAAGATCAACACTCAAAGACTAACAGATGCGTTTCCTTTGTCCCCTCAGCTTCCTACACTGTGATATCCATAAATCTCCATACACTCCCTGCAACACTTACCCAGGAGGCACCATCAAACATGGGTGGTTTGAAGCTCCGTGTCGCATCCCTGCCCAGTGGCTTCTGTTCACTACAGTGGCCAAATGGGACTTCCTTTTCCCTCAGTGGTTTTCTCCTCTGTGCAGCTGCTCATGGTCACAATTCCTTCCCCCCTCCCAGGCACTGCATGTGTCTTTGCATCTCCTGCTTCTTTCAGATTTGGCTGATATCAATCACATTAGAGGGGAGAGACAGCAAGAACAATCATAAAAGACTCATTTCCTTCATGATAGGACTCATTTCCTATAAAATCAAGCTAAACCTATAATATAGCTGCTATCAACTGGATTTAAAATCTGTATTCATCTCCTGGTAAGATAACATTTATTCCACTCACTTCCAAAAAGACAAGGCTATTTTTTCCCAAATCAAGAGGATATTGAAGAAATTATCATTGATATACTGGTGAAAGCACAGCCATGACTGAGATATCAATTTCTCCCTCCTATCAGTCATCTTTCATGTAGCACAAAACCATCATTTCAGCAACACTCTGAGAAGGATGAGCATTTCAGGAAGGGAACACAGTAAACTCTGTGTTTATGAAACAAGAGCATTCAAACCCACAAAATAATACAGGAACTAGCTTGTATTCCCTCAAGTCCAACTCCAAAAGAACGTTCCCCTGGTTCCTTGCATGAGGGATTCAAGTTGTATCACTTCATGCTTTTCTAGATACTCACACTTTGAAGAGACAAGGACTAGCTGGAATAGAAAGTCAAGGAGAAAAGGAAACCAAGCACACAAACTTGTCTCTGCTGCTGGG
This sequence comes from Ara ararauna, assembly GCA_028858755.1. Classification (NCBI taxonomy): domain Eukaryota; kingdom Metazoa; phylum Chordata; class Aves; order Psittaciformes; family Psittacidae; genus Ara; species Ara ararauna. Next base: position 162,948,423 of record CM054376.1, read on the forward strand.
AGAAGCATTTACCTTCAACTATTCCTTCATTTCATAAATACTCAAGATGTGCAAAATTTAGCATCAATATGAAACAAATTAATAGTGGTAAAAATTCCTCCAGGCTACAATTTACATGATGTAAAACTTCATTAGACCCTTACAGCTTTATAGTATACAGATAAAAGAGTATTTTCTCCCTTTTTCGAAGCCCCACTAAGTTTATCCGCCAATGCACCACTATACAGCATGGAAAACAAACTAACGATGCAATTAATCTTCCTTATCTCCTCCCAAATCCTTAGTGATTTAAGATGTCAGATGTGTAAGTCACTCAAAACCTCAAGGGACTTCCCCATGCTTCTACAGCAACAGAAGGGCAAGGGGGAGGCTTTTATCACTGATGTCTCTGGTGATGTCTAAGGCTCATAAAACAATCAAAATCCATTAACAGCATTTCAGAGTGACATGTTCCTGTAAGTCAAGTTTCTATGCTGCATTATATTTTACCTTGCTCTGCTTTAGTTTCCTCCATTTCTTCCTTCCTCCTCCTATGATTCACAGAATCATTGAATTGTTTAAGTTAGAAAAGACCTCTAAGGTCCAATCGTTCTCCAGCACTGCCAAGGCCACCACTAACCCATGGCATCGAGGGCCTCACCTCCACGGTGTGTGACCACTTGCAGGGACGGTGACTCCAGCACTGCCCTGGGCACCTCTTCCAATGCCTGAGCACCCTCTGGGGAAGGAATTGTTCCTCAGCTCCATCTAAAGCTGCCCTGGTGCAGCTTGAGGCCATTTCCTCTTGTCCCATCCCTTGTTCCTTGGGAGCAGAGCCCAGCCCCCTCCTGGCTCCATCCTCCTCTCAGGCAGTTGCAGGGAGCGATCAGGTCCCCCCTGAGCCTTCTCTTCTCCATCTGAACCCCCCAGGTCCCTCAGCCGTTCCACATCACACTGTGCTCCAGGCCCTGCTCCAGCTCCGTTGCCCTTCTCCGGCCCCGCTCCAGCACCTCAATGTCTCTCTTGCAGTGAGGGGCCCAGAGCTGAACACAGGATTCCAGGTGCAGCCTCACCAGTGCCCAGCACAGGGGCACAATCCCTGCCCTGGCCCTGCTGCCACACTGGTGCTGGGACAGGCTGGGATGCTGTTAGCTTCTTGGCTGCCTGAGCACAAGCTGCTCCTGTTCAGCTCTGTCAATCAGCACCCCTAGCTCCTTTCCCATCAGCAGTTTCCAGTCACTCTTCCCCAGTTCTGGAGCCTTGCACGCGGTTGTTGTGACCCAAGTGCATGACCCAGCACTTTGCCTTGTTGAACCTCATACGACTGAATGTGTCCCATTGATCCAGCCTGTCTGGATCCCTCTGCAGGGCCTCCCTATCATCCAAGCAGATCAACACTCCCACCCAACCTGGTGGTGTCTGCAAACTTACAGTGACTTAAAGGTCAAGATTCCACGAATGAGAGACCTTAGAGGGGCTCCTAAATACACATGAAGCTAAAGGCAGTACCCTGCGTCACTAAGCTCATAACCTTGGTTTAATGGTGATATCCCACAGTAAATAACACAAACTAATAGGGAAATAAGCAGTCCTTGTACAAGGTGGAGTGACCCGTGGAGACTGCAGAGAGGTTCTGCAACATCAGTGATCTTGCAGATCTTAAGTGAATCCCCTCTGCTCCCCATAGTTGCGCACCAAGGATGCACCTGTGACAGGTACACGAGGAGCTGAAGATCAAGTGCGTGTGCCTGATGAAGTCGAACTGAAAATGGGATCATCCTTTCAGGCATCAAACAGCTTTAGCCACCTGCAGCAAGAGTTTGCCTTCATTTCTACAATGCACGCTTGTGAATCTACAGTAAATTTAAACGTCTGAATGAATCTCTTAGACTTGTGAGATGACAAGAGCCCCATGAGGGCCAATGGAGGAGAAATGAGTATAGACTAGAGCAGATTTTCTCTTTGCTACAAGCTGTTTAAATTAATTGCCATGAACATGCAGATTAAGAAGAAAAATAGATTTCTGCATTATTTCCCTGTTAGTACTCACAGGCCTTGCTCCCACCAACGAGACATACGGACATGGCAATAGTCAAAACGACTTCCTTACATTCAGTGACATTTTTACAGTACGTGGGCATACAGAAGAATTAAGAGATGAAAATCTGTCAATATTTTTAATACAAATTTGTCTCTGAGAAAAGGAAGGAGAAAAAAACCCTGCAAGTTCTGATTCTCACACACACTTTATACTGCTACTAAAGAAGTCACCAGCCCTTTTGCAACCCAGCGCTGTTTTATTCAGCCTCAAGCTACTCTATTCCTCTTTAAGGCTACTTTTAAGATCAGCACCAGCACAGGATTTTCTGATGCCAGTTTAATGTGATACCTCCAGACAGACACTGACATTATCCTACCTGTGTATGTTCCCATGAAATGTCACCAGCTTTATTCCCTTTTTCCCTATGTAACTTAAATACCCAAACAGAATGGTCACTGGATGTAGAACATCTATTTCTTTATGGCTGCTTAAACTACACACAGTATAAGAAAGCCCAGAATATAACCAGAGGAAAGACCTACTAAGTGATTGCTTCTAAGGAAAACGCAGTTGCAGCAACTTCATAACATGTAACACATCTGCCTCCTTAGAGACAGGGCACAGAAGAAGAAAACTCCTTTGGATGTCGGAAGAATTAGCTCCAGACACACATGGAAATTCCATTTAGGATAAGAATCAGTGACAGGAAACAGCCAGGAGGGACTATTTGTACTGAAATACAAGCCATTAACTTGAGCCAAGCTAACAGCAAATGACTGCACCGGCAACGGCTGGCTGCAGATAATTAGTTTAGAACCTATTTTAACATGAATATTTTATCGTGCAGCACAAAACTCGTTATGGAGAAGAATTAAGAGAGCCAGGACGTCTGGAAGCACTGGAGAGGTGATCTGTCAGGCCCCTGTGAAGAGCCTTCCTGGAGAAGAGAAGGTTAGTGATTCAGCGAGACTGGATTTCATTAAAGCTACAACAATCCATTAAGAACATATCTGGTGGCACGCTCAGGAGCACAGGTAGCTGACTAGATTTTAATGACTTAACTATGTGCTGCCATACATACACATTGAGCAGCACTTAGAGAATCACCCCAGCCAGTGCCTCCCTTGGAGACACGGAGCTTGTTTTCATCATGAGCAGCTAAAACATTCAGTACATTCTTCCTGGGAAATATAATAACCTGCTACTTTTCTGCAGTGGAGCTACATGGCCTGAAGGCTGGATGGGTGCATTAAAACATCAGAGCGGCCTTCTAGCACCTGAAGGAGGCCTACAAAGATGCTGGAGAGGGACCCTTCATTAGGGACTGTAGTGATAGGACAAGGGGTGATGGGTTCAAACTGAAACAGGGGAAGTTCAGGTTAGAATCTTGGGCAGAAGCTGTTCCCTGTGAGGGTGCTGAGGCGCTGGCACAGGGTGCCCAGAGAAGCTGTGGCTGCCCCATCCCTGGCAGTGTCCAAGGCCAGGTTGAACACAGGGGCTTGGAGCAACCTGCTCTGAGGGAAGGTGCCCCTGCCCGTGGCAGGGGTTGGGACTGGAGGAGCTTTAAGGTCCCTTCCAACACAAACCAGGCTGGTTTTCCATGAATCTATCTGCACAGTCAGGATACTGAACTACTGGGCAAGGGGAACATTAAGAAGGTGGCTTGAAGGTACATTTGGTACAGACAGAAAATTAAGTACAGATCACAAAGACCTTGACTACACTCAGGTGTAAAATGTCTCAATTTGTTGCAAATGGCATGTTTTAGTATGTAACTGGAAGTGCTCTTTTAGTTAGATAGGAGAAAAGTCTGGGGCTTTTACAGCTAATAAAAGGCAAAAAAGTAAATGCACACGTTTGGTTTTCTCTATTCCACATGCAGTTACCTGGGAAGAAGGCCCTTGCAAAATGATTGCGTAGATATTGCAGAAGCAAATATCTTCTCATGTGTCCTGAAGTCATCACCTATTACATTCAACTCCTTAAACTGCCTTCATCATCAAGAGCCGGAACATTTTAATATACATTAAAAACTGTTTTATTGAGGTATCTGCCACAAACAGCATCTGTGCCATGATTTTAACACCAGCCACAAGCAGTCCTGGAAAGCAGAGACCAGAAGGCCAGATCTCTAGTGCTGATACATATATAAAAACATAACCCCCTCCTACTAAGACAGGAATCAGATCACATCCCAGTGCTCAACTTCTCGTAACAGTGCAGCACCCAGAATGCTGTGTAAGAACAGGTCCAGCACACAGAACCTAACAGTGGTGGTAGCAAATGACACATTCTGGCAGAAACTGGCCTATCATAAAATGGCTTGTGTTAGAAAGGACCTTAAAGCTCATCCAGTTCCAACCCTCTGCCATGGACAGAGACACTGTCAGGGATGGGGCAGCCACAGCTTCTCTGGGCACCCTGTGCCAGCGCCTCAGCACCCTCACAGGGAACAGCTTCTGCCTAAGAGCTCATCTCAGTCTCCCCTCTGGCAGGTTAAAGCCATTCCCCTTGGCCTGTCCCTACATCCCTTGTCCAAAGCCCCTCTCCAGCTTTCCTGCAGCCCCTTTAGGCACTGGGAGCTGCCTAAAGCAAAATGCCATCCCCATAACATCACAAGAACAACCTATGTGCATGAGAAAAGTAACCTGTGGAAAGAGTGGGACCATGTTGGTAACAGAATAAAAAGAAAAGAGAGGAGGCATCTACAGGTGTTCCTATCTAAAGCAGATCTAGGAGCACTAGTTGACTGAAGGAAAGTAGCCCCACATTGCATCCTTTGAGTCTAGCCTTTAAAGCTTAGGGGTCACACTAGCCAAAATGCCACACTGTGCACCTGCTTCTTACACCACTGGACAGGCTATGTATAAACTAGATCTGACCCCATAGTATGAGCAAGTCCTCAAACACAGAAGGAATCCATCCTGCAGAGGGAATGCATCCTACAGCCGTGGCGGAAGAACAATCTATTCAACTACAGATGGTGGGTTGGCCAAAACTGCTCAAAAGGTGACATGAAGCAGCACCAGCCTCGTGTATTTGCTTACTGACATGCAGGCAGGCACGTACTGACATGAGAGCGTTTTAACATTACTCCCTCTTTACTCAACGCTCTGCCATTAAGAATTATTGGCCAGCCTGGTAAAATGCAATGCGGGTGCATACTTACTCCATTACCTTGCTAATGGAGTAAGTGTAAGTTCCAACAACTAACTGTGATGCTGCTATATGTTTTTAGATCATCCAAAGCAGTGACACAACTGCTAGAAAACAAGATGTGCTAAAAAAGCTGTTACTATACATATATACACATATATAGTTTAATATATATGTATCTGTATTTTAAAGAAACCTACTAACAGAATAAAGGCATGGCAAACCATTCCGAGGATCTATTTTCCTTGCTTTATAATTCAAAACTGGAAACGTTACTGGTCCCATCATTATTTCTGAACCCTGAAGTCACATTTAAACCAGTTTGCAGTTATTGCTTTTAAGGACAAGCAACCTGCTTTCATTCCAATCTGCTCACAGAAGCTGAATCAGAGACAAGAAAGTGTGTGGAGCCCATCTCACCCCACTAATGAGGTGTTGGAAACACTTGTTTCTGATTACTGACATGCTCATTAAATCCATTTGTTTAATTATTTTCCTTCTAGTAACTACTGTAACAACAGGAAACTTTACCACTGCAACCCTATTCCACTGCTGTACTGATTCTCCTTTATCTCTTGGGTAAATTCAGTGACTGAAAATCAGCTTAACTACAGGTGGTGGAAAACCAGAGAGAGTCACCATATGGGGATCCATATGCTTTGGCACTGAATCAGCATGTGACAAAAACTGGGATGAGACTGCCGAACATCCGAGGGATGCTGCATTAACTGACTTTGAGTAGTTAAGTTTCAATCATAGAATAGAATCATAGGCTGGTTTGAGTTGGAAAGGACCTTAAGCTCACCTAGTTCCCATGCCCTGCATGGGAAGGGACACCTTCCACTACAGCAAGTTGCCCAATGTTACATGAAAGCACATCTCATGCTACAGGAGGCATTCAAAATACAGTATGAGACAGCAAGCGTAGAGGAGCCAACTTTTCCTCTTTCACTAATGTAAAAGCTCTGGAGTTGGGCAGGGTGTGACAGAGCCAAATCATGAGGGATTTTAATCTGCTGTTAGTAGTAAACACTCACACAGTCCCTTTGCAACACTCCTACACAGATACCAGCTCCCAACCCTACGAACAGCCACTCGAAAGTTTCCAAAACTCATTAAACAGGTCCAGCTTTGCAAGCTTCCCACCTCACTCTGCTGTATCAGACCATGACTATGCGGAAGAGTACACAAGTTGGCACAGTGCTTGTAAGGATTCTGCGCGAAGATTTGTGCCTAAGTGAAATACAACACATTGAAACTCAAAATAGCAACTGAACCTGCTTGCTTGGGCTTAACACATCAATGGTGTTCAGGCATCTCGCTTTAATCCCAAATAGGCCTTTAACAGAAACCTTTTCAACAGCTAAAAAACTTCCAGACAAAGCTTAGCTTCAGATCCCCTCGCTTTTATCACCGATAGAAGGCAGAATAAGAAAGCACCGACTGAAGCAAAGATTTATCCCCCTAATAGCTAAATCAGATCTCCATGTTCTTTCAGAGCATTAAATGCAAAGATGACAAAAACGTGCTGCTCCAGAAAAATAAACTGGGAAGATAACAGAGCATCTTCTTTTTAAAGCCTTCAACTCAGCAGATCAATATCCTGTTGCTTAAGAAAAGGGATGTAAAAAAGGCAGGGCTTTCATTTCCATTTCAAGACCAGGGGTTCAACAGCACCTACCATTCAGCTAAAGTGCTTTTTAATTTCATCCTTATGCCAAAGCATTCAGAGAACAACAACCAAAAGGAAGAAGCCAAAGTTCAAAGATTCAAGACACAAAGCAGAGATGAGGCTCTTGTACAGACAGGACGCTGAGCTGTAACCTCATTCAATTTGTTGCAAGGAGATGTATGCAGGAATTCCTGTTAATGGGAAAGAAATGAAAGAGAAATGAAACAGGCCCTTGGAAATCATTATGCTGGAAGCAGAGAATTTAGGGAAATGGCTTTCACACCTTGGTGTTTGGTGGAAACACTAAGATAAGGTCATAGCTTCTGCAAGAAACCCATTTAGGTGCATGGTGGAAGGACTGTAGAGAATGAGGTGAAGGAAGACACTGCTTTTTCAGGTCACTGAGATTTAAGGAATTGCCAGTGGTCCTGAAATGAATGGAATAACTGGTATCCTATATCCTGACCTCAGCACAGACCTGAGTTTAGACTCAGATTTCCTCAAGTGCCATACTTGGGGCAACAGAATAGAAACGAGGACTCGTGGATCGTAGCTGCTGACTTATCCTACCTGGCTGCTTTTAGTAGCTATATATAAAACAGCTCCCAGATTACTGATGGGTAGAATAATTTGATTCTTACAAGGCAACACCAAAAACAGGTCACAATGCTACTGAATCCTTTGGGAAAGGTTTCAAAGGGAATTCAGGAAATTGTGTGCTAAGCCAGGGGAGTCCCTCCTTCCACATTCACTCACTGCCTGTTGCATCAGTTATACCCAGGGATCTTCCTTCAGCAGGATCTTTCTCCTCCTCCCTCTGCTACTAATCCAGGGTACAGGTCAATCCTTTCCTAGGGAATTCAGAGCCTAGATGAACAGCAAAATGCTAGACCAAGAGACAGGAACACTGCAAGGTGGAATGATATCCCTTCAGTTCAACCCTCTCCCACTGTTCAGGCAAAAAGTCTACAAAGGAGGACACAGAAGGCAGGAAACTTTATAAAGAACAACTGAATAAAGTGAATTCAGAGAAATCAGAGAATCATAGAATAGAATCATAGAATGGTTTGGGTTGGAAAGGACCTTAAGATCATCCAGTTCCAATCCCCTGCCATGGGGAGAGATGCCACACACTAGACCACGCTGCCCAAGGCTCTGTCCAACCTGGCCTTGTACACTGTCAGCGATGAAGCATTTACCATTTCTTTGGGCAACCTGTTCCAAATCAAGCAAGAACTGTCCATAGCCACATAGCGATCCACCCTAAAAAGGATGGATTTTGTACCCACCAAACTATGGAAGCAGTTTAACCTATGCAGAGCGTCTGTGGATTTTGTACAATCCACTGTGAAGTCTGGACAAGGCACTTGGATGAGGTCATATCCAAGAAAGATGAGAGTCAGATTATACAATACAGCCGCTGGTACTGCATGCAAATGAAGGAAAAACCCTCTCTGCTCCTCCTTTTATTATTCTTTAAAATTGACCTAACATTGAGACACTTCACAGAAGGCTTACACTGACTAATTAGGAGTATTTGTATAATACTTGCAAAGCCCTTTTATGAGGATATTATTTAGGAGGAAAGTGTTCTGTTCACTTCACTTTTGTTAACTTATAAAGTTCCTTTAGAATGGTCTAGAGAAAACAGGGATAGTTAGCATAATATGTGGGAGCTCAGAGACCAAATGAGTTTAAGAGGAGATCATAGAATCATAGAGTCATAGAATAGTTAGGGTTGGAAAGGACCTTAAGATCATCCAGTTCCAACCCCCCTGCCATGGGCAGGGACACCTCCCACTAAACCATGCCACCCAAGGCTCTGTCCAACCTGGCCTTGAACACTGCCAGCCATGGAGCATTCACAACTTCCCTGGGCAACCCATTCCAGTGCCTCACCACCCTTACAGGAAAGAATTTCTTCCTCATATCCAATCTAAACTTCCCCTGTTTCAGTTTGAACCCGTTGCCCCTTGTCCTGTCACTACAGTTCCTCATGAAGAGTCCCTCCCCAGCATCCCTATAGGCCCCCTTCAGATACTGGAAGGATGCTATGAGAAAAGCAAAGCATAACCAGGAGGATGGAAATCCACACTGAAGAAGATAACACTGTTTGCAAAAAGCCTTGGGAAAGTTCAGTAATAACCACAACTTCAACTCAGCAATTAAAACAGAGTGTTTATAAAAATAAAGCTGTTCTTAAACTCACAATGTTCCCTTCAACAGTTTCCTTAGGGAGCAGAGATGTAACTGTGTATAAAGAGCTGAAATTACTCTTGCTTGTAAGTTGTGTCATTGCTTTTCATTTCCCCGGTGTGGCAGCTGGAGGAAAATCTCTGCAACAATTCATTGGCAAATAAAACATCCGAAACCCTGGTAATGTTTTTTCCACCATAGGGGGAGAGCATAAGAAAAGGTAATGTTTTGGTTTGCATCTATAAGCATGATGAAGCTCATAATAAAAGACGTGTACCAGAATGCCACTCATATATGATTTGGGAGCAAGAAAACTTGCATAAGGATTCTAGATTCAATTAAAGCCTTAGACAAACAGGTACCAACACATTATTTATCATCAAAGAACAATCTACCTTTAGTAGCAGTGATGTTCATACTACTATAAGCCCCTAACACCTCACAACATGAAAGATATACATGCTAAGGAAAGATTACACACTACATCTGCCCCAGGGTGATCCCTCAGTGCCCAGTTACACTTATTTTTATGCCTTCCAGACTCTATTACAGCCTTAAAACTCCTCATCAACTGCTGACAAACCCACACCTAAGCTGATTTTAGCACCAGATATAAACTTCATGGCTATAGCCTGCCTTTATAGCTGTAGAGCTCCAGTGGGAGGTTTTCACCTGCAGATGCTGCTACGGACATTTGGAAGATGCTCCTGAATTATAAAGTCCATTTGGTTTTGAAAGTAGCTTCTGTGATTCACCTTCACTGTGCCTCTTGAGACCAAAGGCTTTCCATGCCATCAGAGACTTCAGAGGCTGAAGCAGGCTTTGCCACCCTTGTATTCATTTTATTCCATTTAGCTCATCTCTATCTTAAGCACCACAAGCTTTCAAACACAAGGTCTCCTTCCATCATCCCCTTTTCTCATCTTCTTCTAGCTGCCCACCTCTGCTAAAACAGGGCTTCAATTCATCTGCTTCTTCAGAGGCAGGAGATGCTGAACTCTGAGAAAGCCCATCCCAGGTAACACACTATTTGAATATGATTTTGAATGTATCCTAAAAAGAGACCCAAAAAGAGCAAAGCACGGGAGGAAACAACAGACTGAGCTTATTCCTGAAGAGCGGCTGCTTTGACAAGCGACTATGTCAGCGCTGAAAGCAAGACACAAAGGTAAAGAAACCACCAGGGCTTTCTGGTTTAAGGACTTCAATTAAATCCAGGGCTCACTAATGAAGATAGAACACAGGAATCAGTTGTTTCCAACATGTGTGCTCTTTTCTTTCATTGGTTTTGATAAGATGAAACCTGTATTTTCTTATTCCATATTTATTTTCACATTGTGCCTTGACGGCATAGCCCAGGAACTCAGACCATGGGTCAGGTGGGATCTTGGGAAGATGACAGTGCCCTGGCAGGAACTTGGTGCCCAAAGCAAGATGTTAACATTTAAGTAGGTCTAATGACAGCTAAAGAGGATGGAAGCACCTTTCATTTGCCATCAGAACTGGTTAAAGGTTAACTGTAACTCTCCTCGACAGAGCAGATCTGCCACTGACAAATACCGCATGACAGGCTTCTCCCTTCACTTTAGAGAAGGCTTCCATGGTCTGTCACTAATTAAGTCTAATGCCACGGAAGTCTATGCCAGCATTGACTCAATTATGGCACTAAAAGTTGGGCAAAAACTCTTGAAAAAACAATGCAAGCACAAGCAGAGGAAAGAATTCAGGAAAGTGCCTTTGCAAACCAGCAAGAGGGACATGGAGCTGCTGGAGAGAGGCCAGAGGAGGCAATGCAGACGCTGTGAGGGCTGGAGCAGCTCTGCTCTGCAGCCAGGCTGAGAGAGCTGGGCTGGGGCAGCCTGAGGAAGAGAAGGCTCCTGAAGGGGAGACCTTAGAGCAGCTCCAGTGCCTAAAGGGGCTGCAGGAAACCTGGAGAGGGGCTTTGGACAAGGGATGGAGGGACAGGCCAAGGGGAATGGCTTTAACCTGCCAGAGGGGAGACTGAGATGAGCTCTTAGGCAGAAGCTGTTCCCTGGGAGGGTGCTGAGGCGCTGGCACAGGGTGCCCAGAGAAGCTGTGGCTGCCCCATCCCTGGCAGTGTTCAAGGCCAGGTTGGACACAGGGGCTTGGAGCAAGCTGCTCTAGTGGAAGGTGTCCCTGCCTGTGGCAGGGGCTGGAACTGGAGGAGCTTTAAGGTCCCTCCCAACTCAAACCACTCCATGATTCTACATAGTTCTAGCACAAATATTCTTTCCTCAGTGTGGAGAAATTCAGGGGTTTATACGGGCATTTCATTAGGTGCCTGTCTAGCTTCAGTCCCTCACTTCCAACTCCTACTTTGCTACTGGCCACTGCTGCTGCTTAACTTGCACTTTGAGCTAATTACTAATAAATTAACAAAAAGCTCCTTGCAGTGGACTGGAACCTTTTGAACCAGCTGGGGAAAAGCAAATTATCCTTTATAGGACACACGATGGGCTCACAGGTAGGTAAGTGCCTCCTCCAGGTTCAGCAGGACACTGACTGATGTGATAAATAACAGCAGTCATAAGATTTCATGATGAACACTTTGCACTTATGATTGTCAGGAACAAAAGTTTGCACCTTTTTATTCTATACATTATAATGCCTGAGGACATTCACTGCCTGTCACAGGTAAGGGGGAATGTCTGATTTGTACATGCAGAGAGCAACATGACTTCAAACAAAGAAATGCAAGGCACAGGCTGTGTTTTCTGCAAGGACATGCATGGCTGGAGGCATCAGCACTGGGTTCCAGAGCCAGGATTCTCCCAGCAGTTCTGCACCCACCTGAGCATCATTCTGCGCTTCCAAAATCATGCCCCATTATTATTCCTGTCAAAACATCCTTTCTACAGGATTGTGGAAGCTTCTGTCCACCCTCTGAGCCCACATTAATAACGATAAGAATCACAGAATCTATGAGATTGGAAAAGACCTTTAAGCACATCAACTCCAACCGTTCCCCAGCATTGCCAAGGCCACCACTAAACCATGTCACTAAGGGACTCCAGCACTGCCCTGGGCAGCCTGTTCCAATGCCTGAGCATCCTCTAAAGCTGCCCTGGTGCAGCTTGAGGCCGTTTCCTCTTGTCCCATCCCCTGTTCCTTGGGAGCAGAGTGCAGCCCCCTCCTGGCTCCATCCTCCTCTCAGGCAGCTGTAGGCAGCGATCAGGTCCCCCCTGAGCCTTCTCTTCTCCATCTGAACCCCCCAGGTCCCTCAGCCGTTCCCCATCACACTGTGCTCCAGGCCCTGCTCCAGCTCCGTTGCCCTTCCCTGGCCCTGCTCCAGCACCTCAATGTCTCTCTTGTAGCGAGGGGCTCAGAACTGAACACAGGACTGGAGGGGCAGCCCAGCACAGGGACAATAATGGGAAAGCCAGACTAGAAACCCAAAAGCTTTACCTTGGACCTTTAGAGCAAAATGTTAATTACCCTAAACCAAACCCATATATATAAAATCTGTAGTCTGTACATGTATCTGGGCTGCTTGTTCAGGTCCAAACTAGTACAAGTTTTGGGCAAGTGAGCAAGGCAGAGATGCTGGTAAAAACGACAATGGAAATGGAAGAAACAGAGGTAAGAAAGAAAGCAAAACCCAGCTTAATGATGCAACGGAGATTTATCCCAAGGATAAACCAGGCAGTGCTCTTGACACGATTCTCTGCACTAACCACAGTTCAAACTCCCTCCCTCTTTAATGACTTCCCACCTTCCCAATCTTCACAGCCTTAAGTGCCAATTCTTACCCACTTTGCCTCATTACCGCTGAGGACCTGAGCGGTTAATATGTGCAATGCTTCCACCTAAAACTAGGTTTCTACTCCAGTCCTGATAGAAGATAGGGAATAGAAAGAGGGAATACATGCATGGGGCCATGCAATTCAATAGCAGGAGGATAAAACCCAGCAGAGAAAACAGTTCTGAGCCCTTGATTAAGGCCTGCATTAAACTATCAGGCCCCATCAAAAGCCCCATCGATGAGTAGCTATTTGGCCACACACAGAGCTGTGATTTCCATCCACTTTAATAATCAGGGAGTTCGGCTTTAGTGTTAATGTGACATTGATGAACAGGCCTGATGCTAATGTAACACTGATGAACAGGAACGACAGTTCAAGCTTGATTAAAATCAGCCACAGCTCTTCAGCACAGGACGAACCAGAAGGGCTTGACATAGAACTCACAGCTCAGATACATGCGAAGCAAAAAGGAAGAGAAGGATGAGGCAAAGGACAACATGGGTGAAAGCAGAATAGAGGTGCTAAAGAAAGCCAGCAAAGGGTGTTCTCTGATTAAATCCAGATCCTTCAATGATGCTCATCAGCTCAAGCCTTCCTTCCACTGAACAATTCACCTGATTTTGACTTGTCCACATGCTCTTACAAAAACTAAACCATGCCACATATTCTCTCTTTAAATCTGCTTCCCAGGGGCACAAGGGAATTCGACATTCCCCCCAGCTTGGTCCAACCTGCCTGATGTTGCTTCTCCATATGCACTCTACCTGTCCTTATGCCTACATTCAGCAGAGCTGGCGTGCCACCTAGATGGCATCACGAAGTGATCTATCAACTCCTATCAATCTGAAGGTATCTCACCTAAAAACCACATCTCCATTTGTGCAAATCCCGAAATTAACATCCAGCTTTAAGGACGGACCTTAAAGCTCACGCAGTTCCAACCTCTGCCATGGGCAGGGACACCTTCCACTAGAGCAGCTTGCTCCAAGCCCCTGTGTCCAACCTGGCCTTCAACACTGCCAGGGATGGGGCAGCCACAGCTTCTCTGGGCACCCTGTGCCAGCGCCTCAGCACCCTCACAGGGAACAGCTTCTGCCTAAGAGCTCATCTCAGTCTCCCCTCTGGCAGGTTAAAGCCATTCCCCTTGTCCTGTCCCTCCATCCCTTGTCCAAAGCCCCTCTCCAGCTTTCCTGCAGCCCCTTCAGGCACTGGAGCTGCTCTAAGGTCTCCCCTTCAGGAGCCTTCTCTTCTCCAGGCTGCCCCAGCCCAGCTCTCTCAGCCTGGCTCCAGAGTAGAGCTGCTCCAGCCCTCGCAGCATCTCCATGGCCTTCTCTGGCCTCTCTCCAACAGCTCCACCTTATTATTTTGCAGGATTCATACGAACTTAAATAAGCCAACCCCACCCCTTCAAAATCACACTTCTAATAGTAAATCCTGTTTCTAAAGGGAAACACACAGTGGCTCCCAAAAACTGCCTGAAGGATGTTCACAAGAATGGTAAAGAAAAATTTTAGGAATAATACCAAAAAACACAACTGCTCAGGCCTGGCTTCTGTTCACTGAAACACTTCCATAAGGTTTTGTCATGGTTTAAGTCCAGCTGGTAATTCAGAACCACGCAGCCGCTCGCTCACTTCCCTCCTTCTTTCCCCCACTCCCAGAGGGGTGTGGAGGAGAATGGAAAGAATGTTACTCCCACAGGTTGAGATAAGAGCAGTCCAGTAACTAAGGTACAATACAAACCACTGCTGCTGCCACCAATAATAATAATGATAAGGGAAATAACAAGGGAAGAGAATACAACCGCTCACCACCCGCTGACTGATACCCAGCCTGACCCAGCAGTGATCTCATCCTTCTGGGTAACTGCCCCCAGTTTATAGAGTGGGCATGACATGCTGTGGTATGGAATACCTCTTTGGTCAGTTTGGGTCAGGTGTCCTGTCTCTGCTTCCTCCCGGCTTCCCCTCCTCCCTGCAGAGCATGAGGCTCAGAAAGTTCTTGGTCAGAGTAAACATTACTGAGCAGCAACTGAAACCATCGGTGTTATCAGCGCTGTTCCCAGGCCCAAAGTCAAAACCACAGCACTGCACCAGCTAGTAGGAAGGAGAAAAATGACTGCTGCTGCTGAACCCAGACCAGGTTTAAATTTAGTATGGTCACATTGAGTGCACATCATTTTTCATGATCTAGTTGAAGATGTCCCTGCTCATAGCAGGGGCTGGAATAGATGAGCTCTGAAGGTCCCTTGCAACTCTAACTACTCTGCTCTTGTGAGACCTCATTTGGAGTATTGTGTGCAGTTCTGGTGTCCTCAACATCAAAAGGACATGGAACTGTTGGAACAAGTCCAGAGGAGGGCCATTAGGATGATCAGGGGACTGGAGCACCTCCTGTATGAAGATAGGCTGAGAAAGTTGGGGCTGTTCAGGCTGGAGAAGAGAAGGCTGCGTAGAGACCTCATAGCATCCTTCCAGTATCTGAAGGGGGTTATAGGGATGCTGGGGAGGGACTCTTCATTAGGGACTGTAGTGACAGGACAAGGGGTGATGGGTTCAAACTTAAACAGGGGAAGTTTAGATTGGATACGAGGAAGAAGTTCTTTACTGTAAGGGTGGTGAGGCACTGGAATGGGTTGCCCAGGGAAGTTGTGAATGCTCCATCCCTGGCGGTGTTCAAGGCTGGATTGGACATAGCCTTGGGTGGCATGGTTTAGTGGGAGGTGTCCCTGCCCCTGGCAAAGGGGGTTGGAACTGGATGATGTTAAGGTCCTTTCCAGCCCTAACTATTCTATGATTCTATGTACTCTCACCTGAAAGTTCATCTCCACAAACACCGCTCCTGTCCACAGCGAAGTTCTGCAAATGCTGCTGCTACTTACTCGCAGGATAACAGTCTTGTTAAAAACCCACTGCTCACGTCAGAGAACACGCAGCACTTACACAGCAGTCAAAGCAATCTCCCAGCTTTCGTTTCCAGCTGCGCATTAGTTGAAATGGCCCCAACCTTCTGTAGCTACATTACTTGTTCCTTTTATAAACAAAATATTCTTTCATTCATGCTGTAATTTCCTAGATTATCCATTATTAAAATTCCTCTCTCAAAAATGAATTTACATCTGAATTATCTCATTACTTCTGAACAAGCCAATTATTGCCTCTAGTGAACAAAATAATTAGACTTGTGCTCACTGCATTTGAGCTCTTCTTCAGCAGTCCCAGTGTAATCACAGTCCCAGAACACTCATGTATCTTGTGTAGAAGATACCAACATATAAAACAAGTGCAGCTTTTCCCCTCTGAATAGTGCTTACCAAATAAATAGGCTATTTTTCTGTATATACTCACATGTTGAGTGCAATCCTGAAGTTTGAATTTAAACTCTACTCAGCACTCAGGACTGCATCATCTAACTCCTTTCTCAACCACCAGAGTCTGAAGCCTTCTCTTTTGGTTGATACTGTTATTGTGTTATCACAATATCATCAAACACTGCCTGAAGATGGGAAATGATTCATTTGTGAACAAGGTTTTCAATTGTTTATAGTACAGAACACAGAATTGGAAACATTTCAAAGTTTTCTCTAATATCCTGATACCTTCTTTCTCCCTAGAATCATCGAACAGTTAGGGCTCGAAAGGACTTTAAGACCATCCAGTTCCAACCCCCTTGCCATGGGCAGGGACACCTCGCACTGAACCATGTTAAATTATTGAAGAGATAGAGAATAAAGGAGTAAACAGAAAATGTTGCTAAAATGCAGTGGCTGGGGTTGAGCAAACACTGACATCCCCAAAGCTTTACTCGTGCCACGCACAACTTTTCCGCAGGGAACATGACAGTTGCTTTACGAGAGAGACTTCTGCTTTATATTTCACACTGTTTTCAGCATTCTGTTACTTCCCAAATTCTATTAAAAGTAAAGGTTTTAAAGTTCTGTTAATACACTTCTTTTGCCTACATAGGCATTCCATTTATTTTAATTCATCTGCCATTGTCAGCACGCCTCGAAGTAGCTA
Source organism: Ara ararauna (assembly GCA_028858755.1). Taxonomy (NCBI): domain Eukaryota; kingdom Metazoa; phylum Chordata; class Aves; order Psittaciformes; family Psittacidae; genus Ara; species Ara ararauna. Next base: position 162,965,250 of record CM054376.1, read on the forward strand.
TTTTCACTGTGGAATTAATACAACTGCTTTGACATAGGATTGCTGTTTCCAGGCTTTGCACCACAACGAGAGCGAGCCAATTTTCCCACTCTGACAGAAGTTTTCCCTTTCAGATCCTTGGCCATGTAGATATAAAACATTACTTCTAACGAAGATCACTATGTATATTTTGACGTGTTTACAATTCTTCATGCTTTCAGGACTGCTGCATTCCCTGGGTCGTTAAAATGAGAACACCATGGTAACCTGAACACAACGCAACACTTCAACATGGGGATCACCTACCTTTTGCCATTATTACTTTTACTATTATTAGCTTTGAAACCCTCTCAATAAGCCCCTGAACTTTGCTGTTACAAATCAGTTGACACCCCAACTATGCAATACGATTGCTCTATCACTCTCCTTACTTTCTTACATTCCTTCCCCTACACATGTCAGCTCTAGCATGCTTTTAACAGCTAATCCATCACAAACCTGCAGGGTCAGAGGCTAATGCTTTATAATATGTTAAAACAGGGTTTCCCAGCTGCTTTCAGGGGATGTAAATCACCCATCCCAACCTCTAGTGTTCTTGTAATAGCTCTTTCTAAAATCAGGCTGGAATGTATACGGGTGAGCAGAGTCAAAATGGCCATTAGTGGTACACATATTTCCAGTCCCAGTTCATGTGACAAGCGTGGGACAGCAATGAATCTGGTGTACAACCTATGGCACACACAACGCAGTTGTTTCTTTACACTGGATATTGGCAATGATTAAAAAAAAGCAGAGTTTCCCAGCAAGGTCCCTTCTGTACTCATCGATGTAAGTGTGTAGACTTCCAAACACACCTTTTGACAAGCTTCAAGCTATGTAAACAGTACGTGTTCTAACTCCAATTTGACTCCAACACTGGACTCCACAAGTCCTTTTTGACAAAGGAGCTGAAGTGGAACCAAGTAACCTCTTTATACTTGTCACAGCACTTGATATGAGAATAAAATGGAACCAAGTACTGAAACAGAAAAGCAGGTGGAGAAAAACATCATGAAGTCCAGCATCGAAGAGCACTTACACCTATAGCCCACATCAGCATTACGTAGAGATGGGCAAGGTAAGCCAAAAGGCAACTGTTCAAATGTGGATGGAACAAGACTATACCAATGGACAGGTCAATACACCTGAATTTACTGAGAGATAAAACATAGCACACCGTGTGCATGTTCTTTGTTTTTGAAGTGTAGGGAAGTCCTTTGAGGTAACAAAGAACTGGAATTCAAAATGAGAGGTATGTAGTTCTTTTCTACATCTGCAAGATCCTTCTGGTATAAAACCACTGCCTACACTGCTGCAGTAACTGTGTACTAATTGAAGTGTTCATGGAAGTGTTACCAGCACTTGATGTAGAGTAAATTAAAGCCAGTGCCTTAATGTACAGAGTATTAGCACTGCTAGAACAGTCCCATTAACTACGTTCACCCATTTTTTCCACCTGTATAATAGGGATAACACCACCTTGCAAATCTTTGTGATGGACTTTGCTGAAAATCATAGAATCATAGAATGAATCTGAGACTGGTTTGGGTTGGAAAGGACCTTAAAGCTCATTCAGTTCCAACCCCCTGCCATGGGCATGGACACCTTCCACTAGAGCAGGTTGCTCCAAGCCCCTTCCAACCCAGCCTTGAACACTGCCAGAAATGGAGCAGCATAGCTTCCTCAGGCAGCATCTATCCTAATTCATAAGACAGATAATTGAGTATCAAAGGCAAAAGGAAAGATGACTGTGAGAAAGTAGATTATCTGAACTGGGCTGAGCACTTGGGTTACCTCCTGAATACCTCCAGAGGTGCAAGAATACAAGTGGTAGAGAAATACATGCCAGGAATTGCCACAAAAGCGAGTCCACTCCTCATCTAAATACTAGGAGAGAAGCATAAAGCATCTCCTGTATCTCTCCTGTCTGAAGGAGTGCCCTTTTCCCAGATGGCCACAAGAGGAACCAACTTCCACACTTAGTTCCCCCATCAGTGACCCTGAAGAAGTAAGATGAGAGATGCTAGTCACGGTTTCATTAATGCCTTGCAAAAGCCTCTCTGCCAGCTGTCAGTGAATACACTAATTTAACCTCAAGGATTTCTGAAGCAAAAAAGATGCATTTTTATCTCTTGTATATAAGTTAACAAGCAGAGAAAATCAGGTACCTCACATCTGCTTCTGGGGCCTCTTGGATACTTCAGTGATTCCCTGCATAAGACAGAGCAGGAATTTCTCCTGCCATTACGCATTAGCAGCACAGTTGACAACATACTGGAGTGTAATAAAAACAATGCAACCCTCATTTATCAGCTGGATGAGAAGCTGTCGAGGCAATCAGCTGAGTAAGATGACCCATCACCAAAGCCTGAGAAAGAGAAGATGAAGAGGTTTGGGGTTTTTGCCTTTCAGTTAGAAATGATTCACTGCTCAAGCTACAGTAGAGATGATAAGTGAATTGGAAGGAAAGCTTTGCCTCTCCTTCCTCCCCCCTTTCCCCAGCAGTATCTATGTGGAGGACTTTGTGGTCTTCACCAAGTGAAGTCTGATCTTCTCTCATTGACTTCTGCAGTGGCCTTGCTCTCCTCTATATGATCCAAGCTATACCTCACACATGACATACTACATTTCTCAATATATTTGTTTTAATTAATGAGCTATTTCAAAGGGAAGATGAAAAGCAAAATCTCCCATTTCTTACTGGAAGGATGATCCAGTAACACGGGCAGTACATGTATTACCAGATGGCTGTCTCCTTAGAAAGCCAGACAAAGCAAAGGTGACCATAAATGTCCACAATGTCAGACGCAGGCATCAAAATAGACAAGGTCCAAGCAAACACACCCAGCTATTGCTTCTCAGGCTCCAGGAACATTTGCTAGTGCTGTAAAAGAACAGATTTATGCATTTTAACCTCTCTAACACCCTGAAATGTCCTTGCAGAGCTGAGACATAGAGGTGCCTTGGTCTCACCAGGGAAATAATATTCCACAGCTGATTTGCTCTGTGAAAACATTAACCCAACCGCAGCAGCTGTGCTCAAAAAGCAAAGGACTCCTCTGCTGTAGCACAGCACCCATCGTCTCACAGGCAGGTTCTGTTAGAAAGCAAAGCCCAAATGGATGTTAATTTAGGTGTAGAGAAAAAGCAAAGATCATGGTCAAGCAGTGAATCAAAGTGCCAGTTTTAGGTACCCGCTGGGAGTAGAAACCAGCACGGGGGAAACACACACAGTTTCCTCCCCACCACCTGCATGGATTAGGTTATTTTTAATGCTTCAGTTAAGGTGCTCCTGACAGCTGTGTTCAGAGCACAGCACCAGCTGAAATAGTTACAAAGCCTGGAGCCTGCATCCTGCTATCTAAACCATCCCTCTGCCACCCAAACCACCCCTGCTCCATGTTTTTGCCTGGTGTGAGTGTATTTATTTGGTACATTCTCCTGAATAATCCCTAACAGCAATATCCAATCTATTTAATTCAAAACTACCTTGCTAGAAGAAATCTGGTTCTGCCTGTGTTTAAGGTTACCTTTTAGAGAAGAGCAGAACAGGCCCCAGAAGATGTGAAAGGCTTCACAAGCAAATAGGCTCTGCACACAGCCTGATCCCACCCCAGCCCCAGTTCCTATCACTCTTCTCCTCCCTTTCCCTAAAATACCCCTTTCCTTTCTGCCTTCACTTCCCCCCTGTGAGTCCTGGCAAAAGCAGATGCACATGTATTTCATATAAACCTTGTTGATTAAGTATAAGAGCCATAACATCACCATCCATGTTTCGCTGATAACTACAGCAAGCAAAGCTGATGCACCCCAGCCACCTAAACCTATCAGTACCCCCCAACCCCAATGATTTTGGGTCCCTCAAAAACTTCAGTGGAGATGGAGTGACCTTCAGAACATGAAGGTGCTGGAAGTTTCACGAAAGACTGGAAGGGGGAGGTGAAAGGCCTCATATCAACATCCCAGCTGAAGGATGAACTCTTGATTCACATCCTCCTTACCAAGAGGCAAGGCAAGGTATTACTGTTTACCACTGCTAAAGATGGAATTACTCTGCTCTAAGCTGGTCTTCCCATGATCATAATGAGCGGCAGCTTCAAAACATCACATCTCTTCCAGTTAATTCAAAACCTCTTGGTTGTATCCTGTATATCCCTTAAGAAGATACCTCTCGAGTACCTTAGGAGAGTCATCCCATTTCCCTCTATAATCTCGAGTCTTATGTATGTGAATTGATGTATGTCTACATCAAGAAACTCAGCAGAAAATTGCTCCACCCTTTATTTTTGCTTTAGCACTTGGTGAATTCCCTCTGTGAAAACCAGAGGCTGTACCTGTATTTCATAAAAGATCAGGCACCACAAATGAAAGTCATTTTCCCCTCATTTCTACAGCCACCAAGGTCTCAGCCAAACCTGAACACAAACACCACAGCATAAGAGGTGGGTTGTGACATTTCTGATACACTGAGGGAAAAGGGAAGTATTTTACAGCAAAACAGGTCAGTGCAGTGACTTTGAAAGTCAGGTTGCACTTAAAAAGAGACAATAGACATCTCCATCCTCAGGACTCAGTTGCTTTCTCCAAGTGATGATTTCCACAGCCTTGGAAAAGCTCTCAACCAGGGACTGGCTGATGAAAAAAGAGGAAAATAAAACCAATGATAGAAAACATCTCTGTGCCAGAGTAACTACTCAGGGAAAGTTGTTCTTTGTCCCAAAGCCCAGTGTCCTTTGAAGATGTTTTCCTTTGTTCTCAGTATGCTCTCTGTTGTGTTGCTTTACATGTCGCCTGTGTCTGTCCGTAAGTTCTGCTGATCGACCTCAAGAGATCACCTCTCCTGGCTGCACTCCCAAAGACAGCAATAGTACAAGTCACCCAATCGAGGAGCTAACCAGGGCTAAGAGGTTATAACAGGAGCACATGGCTCCAGCACTGCTTCCTGTTGGCATCAGGTGAATGGAAGACATAGGGGACTACGATAAACATCAGAAAGCCTGCATCTCATTCCTCTACCCCAAACCCACAACCCATATTCTTTATAACAGCCTCTGTCAAGAAGAAATTCCTCCACCTGACATGAGTAAGGGGAGAAACACAATCCCACATCAGTTAACAGAAATTATACTATTTGGTATGCTTAACTCTTGACTCCCAGCAGCTTCCCTGGTTATTTACATAGGAATTTATACTCTTTTCAAGGGAACATTTTTTGCAGACAGACATAAGGAAAGGTGCATTCTGTATGACACTGTAATTGATGTTTTCTGCCTGCATTCAGTGCTAGTTATGTTTTCATTGGTTTACACTGCAATTTGAACGTACAGAGATTATCATAGAATCATAGAACAGTTTGGGTTGAAGGGACCTTAAAGCTCATCCAATCCCAACCCCCTGCCACGGGCAGGGACACCTTCCATAGAGCAGCTTGCTCCAAGCCCCTGTGTCCAACCTGGCCTTCAACACTGCCAGGGATGGGGCAGCCACAGCTTCTCTGGGCACCCTGGGCCAGCGCCTCAGCACCCTCACAGGGAACAGCTTCTGCCTAAGAGCTCATCTCAGTCTCCCCTCTGGCAGGTTAAAGCCATTCCCCTTGTCCTGTCCCTACATCCCTTGTCCAAAGCCCCTCTCCAGCTCTCCTGCAGCCCCTTTAGGCACTGGAGCTGCTCTAAGGTCTCCCCTTCAGGAGCCTTCTCTTCCTCAGGCTGCCCCAGCCCAGCTCTCTCAGCCTGGCTCTATAAGAAAGGCTTCATGTTCATTATAGTTTCTCTATTTTCATTATAGTTTCACTTAGGTCCTGTCCAGCTGCAGCCCAAGTTTCCTTAGAAGTTATCAGTCACTCCTGCACCAGTCTTCAATCAGTAATCCAAAACCAACAGACCTACATCCACTTACAGTATTCTCTTTGACACCAATAAGAAATAACTCCATAAAAAATGAACAGCACTAATAAATTACTGAGTAAAATGTCTGTATCAATACTCAGAGAATGAAGAAATTACAAACGGCATCTGCAAACACTATTTCTTTACATTACTGATAGCTGCAAGCACAGAGATGCTGCTCTTTGGAACATCCAGAAATGCATCTTGCTCATGACACAAGTGAGGAAATGAAGTAAATCAGTCTAGTGATGTGCGGCAATTTAAAAACAGTTAAAATGAACAGACTTCTTAATAGGAGGCTAACATTAATGTCCAGAGGATATGGCTGCTCTCTGACACGCTGTGTCTCCATGTTATATGACTGATGGTATCTGAAATGCAAAAACCAGTTTCAATACCAAGTTCTACACTGAGAAATATTTACGCAAAACTTGGCAAAGCTTTAACAGTCCTGTTCCTGGGTAAACTGTGATTCCTACTGATGTTGCCCACAAATACAGTTGCACCACCATTGGTTTTGTCACTTAACCATGCTAAACTGTTCAAATCAGAGAAAATGAGACTATTTCTATTCCTTCTGAACACCAACACGACCCCCATTAATTCCCGATCTGGTTTACCTGGTTAAACACATCAAAAGCCATGGTGCTATGCAGGTATCACCGACAGCCTAAGCAGAAAGCAAAGGGCTTCCAGGGGTTTGGGTAACAGGATTCCTCCTGCTTGTTTCCCAGCAGCACCAAGCTGACAAATGTTAACAAGTTCTGCTTGCACAAAGTCATCCTAGAAATCATAGCATAGCTTCAGTCTCTAGGGCAGAGCCGAAAGCTGAACAGAAGATGCCAGCAACTAAGTGAAGGTTCAAGCAGGATCAGCACAGCATCATTCTCCTATTCACAGGGTGCAGAAGACTGGATGTTAACCAGCTGGTATTTACTAAGGAAGGGGTATAGAGAGGGCTAATACCTATGAGGCTACAAAGAACCCTCTTAGCTGGCTTCATATTCTGTTCCTCCAAAATATTGCTGGTCAGAAGAACAAAAGAAAGGAAACTAAAGCTCAGTAACAAGTACAATCAGCAAGGCCATCCTGGAAAAGAGTTTAGAAGTCAAGCACAGCAATTTTCTCTAGGCAAATGAGATTAAATCCCTGCTGTGCTCTCCATGGGAACACCAGCAACTGGACACTGAGTGCACCATATATGGCTATTTTCCAATTAAAATAAAATCCATGCTTCTAAGAAGAAAGGGGGGAAAAGTGACGTTAAAACACTTCCAGCCTTTGGTTCTTCTGCATAAGCACGATCAGAAAGCATTAATTGGGTTAAACACATTAGATAACTGTAATAATCTGCACTCAGAGTGCAGAGTAATGGAGTCTTGCATCAAGGCTTGGAATTAACCTGCTTAATTTCACTGGTATTACATCCACCACATCCATCCCCTCGTTCTGCTCTGTAACTGCATCATTAACTTCCTATATAGACAATCCAACCTATCACTCCAACTTGCCACTTCTTCATCAAAATGTATTATAATTTGCTTATCCCCTGCTATTTGCATCAGTTTCCTATTAAAAGGCAGAGAAAGAGGTTTCAATCTTCTTTCCCCACATTTAATTCAATTGTATGGCATTACTTAGTTTTAATGACTCTTCTCGGTGCATAAGACATGGTTTATGCTTGGTTTAGACTAATTCAGAAGCTCCAACACCCAGCAAGGGAAATATACCTGGAAAAAGAAAAGCTAAAGTGTTTTCTGTACTGTGAATAGGGTATCTATGGTTGCACCCACAAAAGACAACTGATTTCCTACAATCTGAGAAGTAAATAGGCAGGTTCATCATCCAACACGTAAAATCAACAGCTCTTTGCTTAAAACATTCCCAATGTAACCTACCAGAACAGTGAAAAAAAATGAAATCAGCTGGAACTAATGTGGATTTCATTTATTCAAGTGGGTAAGGAGGGAAATTCATACACACATTCCTTCTGTGACTTAGCCTTGGCAGTGTTCAAGGCCAGGTCATGGGCAACATGGCCTAGCGTGACATGTTCCTCTCCACGGCAGAAGGTTGGAAGTGGATGATCTTAAGGTCCTTTCCAACCCAAAGCATTCCATGATTCTATGATTTCCTGGATCTATTTAAACTCAGTCGACAGTCAGTATTAAAATAAACCCCAACACAAAGAATAAAGCTGGTTCTGTCTAGCCCTGAGAGACCCGCTTCATGTTACTAAAGCAGATAAGCTGCCTCCACAATAAGCAGGTCTTCTACTAGAGGAAATTCCATCAAGATCACACCCAGGATGTAATATGTAAGATGTCACACAAATCTAAACATGGGCTCCTCAATACTTCTTCACCTGGGAAGAAGCAAGACCAAGCTGGCACTCCAAAAGATGATCATTCAATAGTCAGACCAAGTCTACTGATGTCACTAACTGCCTTGGTATGATGTTACCCAAGGCCATTAAGAGCAGCCACAGACAATCAACAACTCTCTGCACTATCAGGCACTACTATATGTCTTGGATGTTCAGAATACTCAAAATCATTTTTTAACATAGGCTCATAAAATCCGAGACCGGTTTGTGTTGAAGGCACCTTAAAACGCCTCCAGTTCCAACCCCCTGCCACAGGCAGGGACACCTTCCACTAGAGCAGCTTGCTCCAAGCCCCATCCAACCTGGCCTTGAACACTGCCAGGGATGGGGCAGCCACAGCTTCTCTGGGCACCCTGTGCCAGCGCTTCATTATGCTGAGAAAACTGTGCCTTTAAAACTGTAACACCAACTTTTCTGTGCAGGGACTCTATTTTTCCAAAGGAGTAAAAACAGTAGCAGAGGACAACACATCTCTGGGACCTGTCAATCCTCCACCTACTTTTTGAAGCATCTATCTTTTGAATGGGAACAGGGCATCTGCTCTTCTAGCTCCCAGACAAAGGATGCTGTATTTTTTCCTGCCTCAGGCAGATGTACCTCTGCATTTCAGATCTCTATTCGTACTCAACAGGAGAAAATAGAGTTATTCTCCCCTATTTTTCTTTGCACTTGTAGCACCTGAAATAGAATAAGCGCTTTTGTCATACAAAAGTAAAGGCCAAGCTACAGTGGGTGACTCTTTGTTAAAATTCCTAAATTGGATCTTCTAGTTACAAAAATAAAGCCTTTAGCTACAGAAATGATTTTTACCTGCAGGATGCCAAATGAAACTAAGGTGCACAGATGGCACAGCACCATTTATACACAGCCCAGTAGCTCGGGTTACCCCTGAACTCCACATGTCAGTGCAAACACAGAGCACCTTGGTCTGAAGCTGAATAGTTCAGACACACAAATGTACGAACCAGTTATTTCTGGATGAAAAATGCAGGCTCTGAAAAAGCATCAAGTAAGTGATGATTATTAATAAGAAAGAATACAGAGCATTTAACTGTAGCACAAACCATGATAAGCCCTGAAGCAATGATATAAACTTTCATAAATGAAATGAGCTCCTAAAACAACAAGAAGGAAAAAAACCTATAAATATTTTCAGTCAAAACCACCTCTGGCTTTTATCTTTAATACACTGCTCTATATTCCAAACAGGCTCCAGAAGAATATACTGATAGTAAGGCACTATATAATTACAGACACAATATAACAGTCGAGATAAGTGCTTGGTCTGGTGTGGTTAATGTAACAATGCCAAACTAGTCTATGGAAATGAAAAGTTATAGCCTGACATCCGTGTGTGTGAGAGCAATGCAACTGGGTACTGAGACACAGCACACTTCCTTATCACATCTCTGAATAAACATTTGCTTTCCTTCAGTTATCTAGCAGCTGACAAAATAAGGAAAGGCATTTTGTTGAGGTTTTTTCCGCCCAGATACATGAAATACCCAACACAACGCTGAACTCATCAATTAGGGATAACAGACGTGTATTAACACCATCAGAATCAACAGATAGCTACATGGAAACCTATCTTGCAAGACATCATCTCCTCTCCATACACACACACTCCAGCTATTACCACTAATTGAGTCTTAAGTGCTTTTCTTCCAGGGAACTAATTAGAAAGCAAAAGGTTGCATGAAATACATTGGTATCCGGGTTCCGAGGTGAAGGTTGCAGTTAGAAACACGCAGTGGTTGATTTAAGTCAGAGAGGGGAAAGAAGATGCTGCAAGGGCTGGTGCAGCTCTGCTCTGGAGCCAGGCTGAGAGAGCTGGGCTGGGGCAGCCTGGAGAAGAGAAGGCTCCTGAAGGGGAGACCTTAGAGCAGCTCCAGTGCCTAAAGGGGCTGCAGGAAAGCTGGAGATGGGCTTTGGACAAGGGATGTAGGGACAGGACAGGGGGAATGGCTTTAACCTGCCAGAGGGGAGACTGAGATGAGCTCTTAGGCAGAAGCTGTTCCCTGTGAGGGTGCTGAGGCGCTGGCACAGGGTGCCCAGAGAAGCTGTGGCTGCCCCATCCCTGGCAGTGTTCAAGGCCAGGTTGGACACAGGGGCTTGGAGCAAGCTGCTCTAGTGGGAGGTGTCCCTGCTCGTGGCAGGGGTTGGAACTGGATGAGCTTTAAGGTCCCTTTAACCCAAACCACTCTATGATTCTATTTTAACAGTGCCAATTTTACAAATGTTAGTTTTACCCAAATACATCCCTATTTTGGGATTCTGCAATGTTACTGAGAAACTGCCTGGTCATCTTGGGCTGAAACAATGAACACACAGAACAAACAGAGACATGTCCCGATGAAGTGGGGTTTGATTGCTTTTTTCCATGGAATTATCCTTAAAATGTAACAACACCCTTCTGAGTATGAGCACCACAAAAACCGTTTCACATCATGACTTCTGAACACTTAAAGACTCTAGATTTTGCCTGCTTCTGGTGCAAATACCCTTTAGAGAACTCCAGGTAAAGTCTCACATTTCAACAGTAGCTATAAAGGCAAAAGCAATTATTTCCTATGGCTGGCAGCTGACCCCAAGCATCATGTTGTCACATAACCACACATTGGGCACATACCTCTTCCTTAACCTGGGGTCAGGCCAAATTGGCATCCTACCTTGCTGAAGGAAAAGCCCTGAGTGCACTGTAAACCAATTATTACTGGAATTATAGCTTTTCCACATAATATCAACGTATTTCCCATTATAAAAGAAATACATAGAGTTGAGAGAAAAGAGGCCATTTGAAATCACTTCCATATTCATTAAGCAGACAAAGAAAGCGCCGTTTGTTACAGTTGCTCACACAATTCTAGACGCCACTGAGGTACAGTGAATACAGTGGTTCAGCATTGGATGTCATCCAATAACTACTGGTGACAGTTAAGTCCAAGACAACAACATGACGAGTGCAATTAAACCTCCCAAAGACAAGCACAAATGCACTCTAAGCCCCCAATCACTTAGAGGATTTCTGATATTATGAAAAAGAAGGCAGTCATTGAGCATCAAGTCTTTGCTATTATACTATTAAGTAATTACAATGAAATATGAAAACACTTCAGCGAGTATTTGTTGTGCCCAATATTTAGAGGGAAAAGAATCAGCCCGGTTTTAATCCAGCAAACTTGGAACAACCTGAATCAAGCAGCTACAGAAGTGTTAGATGGAGAAAATCTGGTTTCCGCAACTCCGCCAGCTTTGTGGTGACTCCACGGCCCAAAAGACTGGCAATGGAAGTGTGGAAATTTGGAGTATCTATATACAGAACACAGAATTTAAACTCAGACCCCAGGGTGCACATGTATGTGAGGAACCATCCCTGTGATGCCCCAACCTGGCAGTGTTCAAGGCCAGGTTGGACACAGGGGCTTGGAGCAACCTGCTCTAGTGGAAGGTGTCTCTGCCCATGGCAGGGGTTGGAACTGGATGAGCTTTAAGGTCCCTTCCAACCCAAACCAGTCCAGGATACTACATTGTCCATTCAATTATTTTTCCATTAATGCATCCAAGTTCAGACCTATCAGGCCACTTAAATTGAACTAAACACCAGAACAAGATCCTATTAAAGATGCATCCAGCAAGAACTGGCTGGATGGCTGCACGCAAAGAGCTGTGCTCAATGTCCAGCTGGAGACCAGTAACGAGTGGTGTCCCTCAGGGATCGGTGTTGGGACCGCTCCTGTTCAACATCTTTGTCGGTGACATGGACAGTGGGATTGAGCGCACCCTCAGCAAGTTTGCTGATGACACCAAGCTGTGTGGTTCGGTTGGTATGCTGGAGGGAAGGAATGCCATCCAGAGGGACCTTGACACGCTTGTGAGGTGGGCTGATGCCAACCTGATGAAGCTTAACCATGCCAAGTGCAAGGTCCTACACCTGGGTCGGAGCAATCCCAGGCACAGCTCCAGGTTGGGCAGAGAAGAGATTCAGAGCAGCCCTAAAGAGAAGGACTTGGGGGTTTTGGTTGATGAAAAAATGAACATGAGCCGGCAGTGTGCACTCGCAGCCCAGAAAGCCAACCGCATCCTGGGCTGCACCAGAAGGAGCGTGACCAGCAGGTGGAGGGAGGTGATCCTGCCCCTCTGCTCTGCTCTCCTGAGACCTCACTTGGAGTATTGTGCGCAGTTCTGGTGTCCTCAACATCTAAAGGACATGGAACTGTTGGAACAAGTCCAGAGGAGGCCATGAGGATGATCAGGGGACTGGAGCACCTCCTGCATGAAGATAGGCTGAGAGAGTTGGGGCTGTTCAGCCTGGAGAAGAGAAGGCTGTGTGGAGACCTCAGAGCAGCCTTCCAGTATCTGAAGGGGGCTATAAGGATGCTGGGGAGGGACTCTTCATTAGGGACTGTAGTGAAAGGAAAAGGGGTAACAGGTTCAAACTTACACAGGGGAAGTTTAGACGGGATATAAGGAAGAAGTTCTTTACTGTAAGGGTGGTGAGGCACTGGAATGGGCTGCCCAGGGAAGTTGTGAATGCTCCATCTCTGGTGGTGTTCAAGGCCGAGTTGGACAGAGCCCTGGGTGGCATGATTTAGTGCGAGGTGTCCCTGCCCAGGACATGGGGGTTGGAACTGGATAATCTTAAGTTCCTTTCCAAGCCTAACTATTCTACAATTCTGTGATAAACACCATATCCTTCTACAACTTCTTCATCTGATGGACCTTCTAATAGAATTTAAAAAACAAGGCTCTTCTCCTATACTCCAGAAATGCCACCACCTCATTTCTCTAGTCTACTGAAGACCATGGGCATAAGAAGGAGACAGAAAATAGAATGTCTCCACTCCAAAAGCAATGAGCATCATTTATACTTGGTGCACCAGACAGGTCCTTAAGGCGATACTGATCTGATGAGCTGCTATGAAAAGACTAAGACCAAACAACAGGAAATGAAATGAGAAGAGTACAAGAGGCCAGGTCTTGAGACATTCGACAGCAGAACAGGGACATATCTACATGTGTTATAGATGCCAGGTCTCTGCACTGTAAAACGTACACGCGACAGTGAACCTGCTATCCCAAACCATTCATTGCGACGCACATAGGCAGCCACGCACTCCTAAATGGACAATTCCACTCAAGCTCCAAAATCAACAACCAAAAGCCAGGAGATTTGAGATTTAAATGCCCCCTGACAGAAGGCTTTACAGTGCTTCTCATGGGCATTCTCTTTCTCCATCTCCAGCCTCCATAAAAATACTCTTTTCCCTATCCGTTTACTGGATGCAAAACTGCCTTCTTTGCTCCTCTCCTCCCCAGAAATACCTGTATTTCTGTCTCCTGATAATAAAGCATTCTAATATCAGCCATGATATATTAAGAAAAGACTTCAACAACAATTTATGCACTTAGCTCAAAGAGCCCTTCAGAAACTGTTAGCCTTTGTATCTCCAGAACTCTAAATCACATCTCTTTATTGATTAAAGTTACATCTTCATTCTACAGAAGAGAATCACCTGCTCAGTACACATTTATCTCTCTGGGAAAGGCAGGGTATAATGGATGGATGGAAGCTGAGGCCATTTATTTTGCAATCATTTCTGAGATATCATACACAAAGAGATCTACAGCACAGCAACAGCACACCTTCAATTCCTATGTCAGACAAAATCACAGCAAGCAAACTCAGATGTATTTTAATCCTTTAATTAGGTAAGAATTACTTTCTTCCCAACAGTTCTTCCTTATTAGGAAAAACTCAAGATGTCTATGGATCCTCCAACTGTTACTCAAACTTTAAGCCACAAAAGTCTTTCAAGCATCTGGCGTGTTTCATGCTCCGTGGCAATTCTGTTAGCTTCGAATTGAATGATTTATTACCATAGAACCCAAGCCTCTGATGAGATTATACTGCCAATTTGTGCCTTCTTTGTGAAGGGAGTTTTCCTCCAATCCAGACACTGGACTGAACGTGGTGAATCTCAGTTAAAGGGTGACCTTTACAAGACAAGGGAAATGTTAATTCCTGCTCACCTCAGTGGCTTTAACCCAACTTGAAAGCAGGGCTTGCCAATGCTGCCCACTACTCTGTCACTGTAAAGTTGCATTTCAATATTATCAAGATAAAAAACCCTTCAGAGTAAAACAAAAATGTATATATCCATCCATCAACGCCAAAGGAGAAAATCCAAACGGTAATATAGCTGCCTCTGAAGCATTTCTTATGCTACTTGAAAAACAAGGGATTCACATTTTTAAGGGTCTTCAAATACAGATTAGAGGCATTAGAATGACAGGGCCAGAGATTAAACATGTCTTTACCCACTGAACAGGTACAAGACAAGGCAAGAGCAACAGCTACTGCCTCCACACTCACCCTTAAGGTATGTGTTGTCATTTGCCATACCCTGTGATATCTGCCTGCTTTCTGGAGATGTCACAGCTTAAAGGGTTATAAAATCTGCAGAGGAGGCAGTTCAGGCTCCACAGAGAATTCTCATCGTATTTTTTATCATTACCATTAGCTACTCTATCAGACAGGATAAATAAAAGGAATATTTCAGCAACGTATTTAAGGTAGTGCTAATTCAGTTGGTGAAAACAAAGCCATTACAGACAAGTAAGCAGGAATTTAACCCGCATAAAAAATGGATCTGGATGAACTTCAATATAAAAGAAGTAAGATCCTGCTGAAAAAGACAAATGTCAGCAAGATTTGACCATAAAACATAAGCACCTAAGAGCATCTTAGGCCTCTACAGTATCTAACAGGCTAGATTAAAACAATACATGCATACAAAGCCATCATAGCAATTAATCATTCGAGAAAATATATATATTGTATAAACTTCTTTCAAGAATTAGGTATCCCCTTGAAAGATACATCTTCCCAGCTAATTGTACTCAGCTAATCCATATTCCCACTGCATAGTTTTAGTCTTCATTTTGCAGCCTAACTCTATGGTGTTTCTCAGCACTTAGCAATAGCCAAACCCCAACTGAAATGGCTGTAAGTTATTCTCATTACCAGTAACGGAAGGCAGGTGTAGCAATCTAAACGTGGGGTACCAAAGGCACATTGGAATGCCCTGCTAGCAAACAAAAACCCAACACAGGAACTACAAAATCACTCCTTAAATGAGTCAAGGAAATAGCTTTGCAGTAAATAAAGTCCTTTGGAAAGCCGGAGCTTGGAAATAGGATTTTTTGGCTTCAAATGATTAGAACTGGAGACGAGACAATGGCAGTACCATCCACTTAACCTACAAACTCTATTTCACTCTTTCAGGTTGCTGCAGCCCACTTCCACCAGTGTAGCAATGAATATTCCTCAAAGCAGAGCAGGTAGTCAGAAACCAGACTTGCTCATCCCAAACTGAGAGAATCCTGATCCTAAACAGCAAGACAGAAGGGCTTTAAATAAATGGTTTACTACTGAACTTTACACAAAAGCACCAATTCCAGGAGAGTGTGAAGCTCTCATACAGGGAGAAAGGAAGAGCATATTATCTTAGATCACAGGAAGAAGAGTACCTGTTCAACTGTATCATAGTTATTTTATTGCTAGCTGTACTGATGAAATGTTTCCACTGTCCTTCAGAAAAGCAAAGCGTGATTTATCTGCTCCAGCCTGGGACACATCTTACACACTGATATAGCACGGTCTG
This sequence comes from Ara ararauna, assembly GCA_028858755.1. Lineage (NCBI taxonomy): Eukaryota > Metazoa > Chordata > Aves > Psittaciformes > Psittacidae > Ara > Ara ararauna. The sequence continues at coordinate 162,981,206 of CM054376.1, forward strand.
CTGCCTGGCTGAGACTAGCCAGAAAGCTTTGCCTTGGATGACAGAAGGGAAAAGGGAGAGAAGATGCTCTGCAGTTCACATAAGTGACATGACAGAAAGATGCTTCCTTTTAGTCACCTCTGAATTCAGATTATTTAATGTTCACTTTGGTTAAGTTACACCCAATTCAAAATCAAACATTAAAACACACAGACTGAATTTAATGGCTATCAGGACTTGAGCAGCTTAGTGAAGCCTGGACTGGTTTGGGTTGGAAGGGACTTTAAAGTTCATCTAGTTCCAAACCCCTGCCACAGCAGGGACACCTTCCACTAGAGCAGCTTGCTCCAAGCCCCATCCTGCCCGGCCTTGAACATTGCCAGGGATGGGGCAGCCCCATCAAGCTGAGATGGCTCAGAAGCTCCAAAAGCCAAGCTCTCCTGAAAAAAACCAACACTCCAGGAATTGATACAAAACAGGATATTACAGTTCAGAGGCATAAACATTACCTGCCTATTCTGCTTAATCTCCATAATACAAGATAATTCCACAACATCTCTGTTAATTCACCACAAAGGCCTCAAAATCTTTCGGAATCCAAAACTCAAAGCTGGGAAGAAGCTGTAAATAAGCACCCTGAAAAATCAATGACTGCTTTCCAAACCAGGCACTGTAACACAGCGAGTCCCAGGAAACTCGAGTCTCTCTGCCCAAAACTGTAACACCACTATTGCTGGGAGCAACAGAAATAACACTGAAGCATCCATTTGTTGGGGGGATTTGACAAAATGAGGATTTTTTCAGTGTGTTTCCTCATATCAGTAGGGGAGCAATGCTTAGCTCTAGTAAGAAAGCTGTGAAGAATAACCCAAGGTAATCCAAGCTGATGACAGAACTTATAACTGATTCCATCACCTTTGATTTTCAGTCTTTATTTGAGAAGCTTTTCTACTGATATAATATCTCAATGCCTTGATATTTTAGCTTTCATATTAAAAACAGGACCTTGGAGCATCTAACAAGCTGTACAGAAGCTTACTAGAGGTCCTTAGGCTCTGAATGGAAAAGACCAGCGTATGGGTCCCAAAGACTGAAGCAAGAGGAGCTTGAAGTGAAGACTGAGGACTTATTTAGAAGCCCTGAACAGGGATCCAAAACCAAATAGTGAAATACTGCCGTGGTTGAAGCTTGGAGCACATTGCCAAGTTGCATCTGGGAGCAAAGCACAACCAAGATGTGCTGCCAGGCTTGTAAAAGTTCCAACCTACGAAGATAAAGGTGCAAGCTAGAAATGAGCTTCCTCAATAACATCACTGCTGCTGAAAAGGATGCAATAGCTGCAGACACTGCCAGTTAAGAAACACCACCAAGAATGTGGCTAATGTGGCTGCTGACAGCCATTAACTTCACAGTCTTTGCTTTCATGAACAATTTTGCTAAAAAATAAGTAGTAATAAAAAGAATTAGATGGTCATTTTAAAAAGCAGACTGATGCCCTATCCCTGGCAGTGTTCAAGGCCAGGTTGGACACAGGGGCTTGGAGCAACCTGCTCTGGTGGATGGTGTCCCTGTCTGTGGCAGGGGGTTGGAACTGGATGAGCTTTAAGGTCCCTTCCAACACAAGCCTTCCTCTGACTGCTGCTTTCCCCCTCTCTTGCAGTAGACGTTAACTGGCACTCTCTGAACTTACTGTAGTTAGCAAATATCGACCCGCCATCAAATTGTGCTGCTGTAGCCTGCTTAAGGTCCCTGACACAAGCCAAAGGAAAGATTTCACAGCGCAAACCTGACTTTCAACACCTTGTATCTGCCCTAGAAGTGAGAAGAATTAAGTGGGAGATATAAACTCCTCTTCAAACCCTCTGGAAATGACTGAGATGCCCTTCTTCTTTTCCACAGATCCCAATAGCCAAGGTCAGCCTTTAATAAGCTTTAATACACGTACTCAACATCAGATGAAAAGAAATTACTTAGAAAACACACTGGGCACACACTCACTTGAAGGAACTGAGACAAAGTGCTGTGTTTACTAAATAGACTGCATTGCCTCCTTCCCCTGGACTGCTGGATCCTCAAAGAATCACAGAATGGTTTGGGTTGGAAAGGACCTTAAGATCATCCAGTTCCAACCCCTGCCATGGGCAGGGACACCTTCCACTAGACCGTGAGTCTCAAGACACATGGATTGGAAAAGGTCGACTAACCCCACAAAAGCAAAGCAAACCTGTTGCTATAAATCAGATGCAAAGCGTGCTCTCCCCAACACCAGGATGAGGGAATCTGTTGGCACAGTGAGGAGGCACTAACACAGCAAAAGGTCTCTCCCCCCTTCCATTTTTAGGTATCTCCCTCCTCTTTTTACCTCCCTCTGAATTGCTTGTAGCTTCAATAACAATCTCAGAGGCAAAGAAAATCAAGAAACAAATTCCTTCCTCACACATAATCCCCTTTTCACTGCCAAGTGCCTGACCCCGGTTTGATAATCTCATTTCCTTCAAATCACAAACGCTGGAAATTTCAGCTTCCCAGAGTGTTAATTGCGGCCCTGCTCCATTGCTAATCAAAAAATGGGCTGTTTTGCATGAAAATGCTGCTCTAATTAATTCTCAGTCATAAAGCACCCCGGTTTTAATAACCCCTCCTTGATTGGATAGCCTTTGAAGAGACGGTGCAGCTAATCCTCTAAAGCAGAGAAAACACATGCAGAGGAAATAATAAGTGGGCTTACAAGGTCTGAACTAGATGATTGCATTAATACTGTCACACCACAAAAAAGAGATTCTCTTCCCCTCTCCTCTCCCCCTCCCAAAGCTCAAAGGCAACTGTGATTCTGTGTAGCATGGGGAGACAAAAGCAGCTGCGTGACAGGAGGTTCATAACATCCCATCCTTCCCCCTCCTCTGCATATCCAACCTCCTGATTGTTCAAGCAGTTATTCCTCATCCTTGTCTAAAGGGTGCTTTCAAGCAGGACTGTACACTTGTCACAATGTCTCCTTTAAGCAGACAAGAATTCTATTGCTTTTCCCCCCTCCTCATTGCCTCTGACTGACAATATATTATCATACACAGCTCTAAAAGGTGCTGAACCGCGTTTTCATTACCCGAGACGTCAAGATTGGTTCTTGTCATGGGTGAACACAGCTGGCTCCCTCCGGCAGCCCTTTGGTGAATCCAAATGGAACAAGGCACCTACAAGTAAGTGCATTTCCCCTGGACTTGGCCTTACATTGTGCCCTTGTCATAGCAGATACCATTCGTCTTCGCTGCTAGTTCTTGGCATTGAAATCTTAATTAGCAGATCTCCTCTTTGATTTCCTTAATTACTTAAAACCTTATGGTGAGAAATAGTCAGGCTTGGACCGAGAACAGAGGAGCAGCATAGAATCATCGAATGGTTTGGGTTGGAAGGGGCCTTAAAGCTCATCCTGTCCCAACCCCCTGCCATGGGGAGGGCACCTCACATTAGACCATGTCACCCAAGGTTCTGTCCAAGCTGGCCTTGAACGCTGCCAGGGATGGATGGGGCAGCCACAGCTTCCCTGAGCACCCTATGCCAGGGCCTCAGCACCCTCACAGGGAGGAAGTTGTCAATGATGACAAGCAAGTTATATAAGCAGGAAGAGAACACAAAGTCATCCAGAAACTCCCTTGTAAATCAAAACATTTTCAACTAAAAGCCAACATATATATACAGAAAAGTGGTCTTCCTCCTTATTTTTGCTTGAAGCCATATTTTCCAGACACCAGTTATATTCCATTTAAAGAAAAAACCCCTCAAGCCCCTGCAGACCATCTCCTTCCTTCCCACGATGTCCCAGTGACACCCTCTCACCACGTACAGTCCCCCCCTGCAGTCCTTGACCTCCTCCCTCAATGGCAAGAAACCACATTTTCTTTTTATCCCCAAGAAATCACAGGTAAAGGCAGCAGTGGAATGATATAAGGTGCACACACAGGATTCACTCCACCAGCCAGCAAGAAGCATGGTGAAATATAACAATGGTTTAGCCTAGTTTCCAGTGAAAATAAGAGTTATCTTCTGGCTGTCCCATCCTCACAACAATTGAGCTGGTGAGCCAATTCCTGCCACAAGTTGCGGACAAATAGATCTTCAAAGCAGTAAATGCTTAGAGGCTTTGTGAAAACAGGGAGCTGTGCAGATGGAAGCAGGATAAATGTGCGTCTCCATGGAAGGAGAAGCTGCAGTGAGGATGTGTTGGGCCTACCAGCCAGGCAGCAACCTGCATCTTTTCTTCCACAGCATGGGGCTGCTTGTTCAGCATGTGCTCCACTTGATCCAACCATGGAACATGCTGCTTTCTCCTTAGGGGGTGGTTCAGGGACATAGGCAGGCACTGGCGGGTGCCAGCAAGAAATAAGTGAGGGGGATGAAGAGGTTTAGACGTGGGGAGAAGTGTGGCTAATGAAGGAAAGGTGTTATGGAAGAGAGGAGACACATGTGAGACGAACAAGGCTTCAGTCATTCAGCTGCTCATGGAATAAACTTACTTGGTTATAAAATACACCCACATTATTTGAGATAAGACTATAAAAATAACGTCATATTTGAGAAATGTCAGAAGGGCTCCAAGAAGGAAAAAGTAAATTTCCCAGCCAGCACATGGCTCTTGGGGAAATAAAGAAAGGAGAGGCTTAATGATGGTCATTATTTGTTTTGTCCAGAAGAAACCACCTCTGACATTGTACTTGTGACAACAACCTGGGGAACCACATCAAGGTTAGTCTGGAAGGAGATACTTCAGTTATATACTTGCTTTCCCCCTTCTTTTTAAGGACAACTGTCAAACAACTTGTGTGTCCAACATCAAGGGAAAAATACATGGCTTCAGTTTTCATCCTCTGATTTCAATGGAATAAGACACAAGAATTCCACCTCTAAATCACTTAAAGCACATCCCCTTCTCCCACTGAGGGATAACGTGTGCCTTACGCACCGCACTATTTCAGTCCTAATGAAAGATGTTAATGACAAAGCATCCCTGATCTTCACACATTTTAAGGCTATTTAAATGACATTCTTATTTCAAAACGCTGGCATGAGCCAAACTTTTATAGGATCTTTCTTTTCCTAATGCATATGTTTTCTTTGAAGATTTCCTCGCAAGCCAGCCTCCTCCTGCTGCCACTGAAAAACCATCCCCATGGATAAGGCTGTCAGGAAGAGCAACTGTGTGGCATTGAGAGAAGAGAGAGTGTCACATGCCTGCTTTACAGGAACCTGATTGAACAATCAAATGGCATTTCTCTTTGAAAGAGGTAAAAAAAGAAGGAAATATCAAAATGCAGATCTTGCTGTGGTTGGGATTTTGGGAAGATTAATAAGCTACCTACAAGGGAACAGCAGCTTGTAACAGAAAGAGAGGAGAGTACATTTTTAACATCAAATTCAAAAGGAAACTTTTCTTGCTGGTTCAACTGCAAAGATTTCTCAGCAAAGTCATCTCATCTATTGTCCCTACTGACTCCCTACTTGGACTTTTTGTCACCTATTGCATCACGTTCAAGCTCTTCCAATTCACCCAGAAAGGGCAATATAAGCTTGTCCCTATCCACACTGTTTCCTGTATTTTGGCCTTTACTTCTTTGTCAGCTCATAGGCTTTGTTCTTTCAGCTCTCTTCTGCATCCTCCCCTCTTGAAAACGCTCACAATCTCCCATCTGTGATAGATATTGCCTCAAGATTCCTCTGATATCAATAAGAAGTCAAACTTTCATGGCATCTGTAAGGAGTTCTGAACTCAGGAAGCTATTCTGAGCCCAGGGAGCTATTTTAAAAACAGCCCCTCAGTTCAGTCTGAGGCCAATAGTAACCACAAAACCCACCTGGAAGAAGACAGAGACCTGGAGTCAATGCTGTTCTCTGCTGTGCTTTTAAAGCAACATGGACAACCGGTCAAGTCAGGGTGTGGAGGCAACTGGGAGCAAAAGAAAGCAAGAGGACTCATCCCAAAGAGACATGAAATTTTTGAGGCAAGTGCTGCAGGCTCCCGGGTGGTCCCATCCCCGCTCCAAACTTACTGCTCTCAACAGCTTCAAAATTCTTGGCTTTGAATCCCTGTTTATCCCATAAAGTTTGTAATGAAGAGCTATTAGCGATGGAGATGTACTTAAATCCTACTGCCCACTGGTATAAACACGGAATCACAGAGTGGTTTGGGTTGGAAGGGACCTTAGGATCATCCAGTTCCAATCCCCTGCCACAGGCAGGGACACCTTCCACCAGAGCAGCTTGCTCCAAGCCCCTGTCTCCAACCTGGGCTTGAGCACTGCCAGGGATGGGGCAGCCACAGCTTCTCTGGGCTCAGCACCTCAGCACCCTCACAGGGAACACCTTCTGCCTAAGAGCTCATCTCAGTCTCCCCTCTGGCAGCTTAAAGCCATTCCCCTTGTTCTCTCCCTACATCCCTTGTCCAAAGCCCCCCTCCAGCTTTCCTGCAGCCCCTTTAGGCACTGGAGCTGCTCTGAGGTCTCCCCTTCAGGAGCCTTAATTTCTCCAGGCTGCCCCAGCCCAGCTCGCTCAGCCTGTCTCCATAGAAGAGGTATAAGAGAGGGCTGGTTCAATATAACTTCTTAGAGTTTGCGGTATCCTACTGAACTGCACAACTTCTTTCAAGTAAGAGCTTATGAATGATTTTGAAGGTGAAAACCTGAGTCTTGAAAGGTAAATAACTGTGAGCTCAACACCTTCCAAGTGTGTGTAAATAGTGATACCCTCATTTAAAAGAGAAGCATCTCACTTTATTCTATTCCTATATGCCGCCAGATCATCGTGTGGGCACCTGTCAACCTCAGTACATCATTATAGAATCACAGAATCATAGAATTGTTTGGGTTGGAAAGGACCTTAAGATCATCCAGTTCCAACCCCCTGCCATGGGCAGGGACACCTCACACTAAACCATGCCACCCAAGCCTATGTCCAATCCAGCCTTGAACACCGCCAGAGATGGAGCATTCACAACTTCCCTGGGCAACCCATTCCAGTGCCTCACCACCCTTACAGTAAAGAAGGTGTACCCATTACCCCTTGTCCTCTCACTATATTTCCTCATGAAGAGTCCCTCCCCAGCATCCCTATAGGCCCCCTTCAGATACTGGAAGGCTGCTCTGAGGTCTCCACACAGCCTTCTCTTCTCCAGGCTCAACAGCCCCAACTTTCTCAGCCTATCTTCAGTCTCTTCCTTCACAGCCCATCCAGAAGTACCTGAATATTCACCACAGAGTGAATCATTATATCCTTAATCATCAATACAAAGGTTATCCTTTTAGAATCACTTAAATTAAGCAATCTGTCCACAAGAACACTCAAGGCTTCTTTTCATGCTCCTGTGTGTTCAACTTCTCACTGAGGACAACAAAGTTATAAGAGGAAGAAGAGAACACAAAGTCATCCAAAAACTCCCTTGCAAATCATAAAACAACTCCAACTAAAGCCAACTGAAAATTATCATGGGTAAGATTTCAAAGAGAAATTCTACCCTTGTCCATCACGCATGGAGACCTCATAGCAGCCTTCCAATATCTGAAGGGGGCCTATAGGGGTGCTGGGGAGGGACTCTTCATGAGGGACTGTAGTGATAGGACATGGGGTAACGGGGTCAAACTGAAACGGGGGAAGTTTAGATTGGGTATGAGGAAGAAGTTCATTACTGTAAGGGCGGCGAATGAGTTGCTCAGGGAAGCTGTGAATGCTCCATGGCTGGCGGTGTTCAAGGCTGGATTGGACACAGCCTTGGTTGGCATGGTTTAGCGGGAGGTGTCCCTGCCCATGGCAGAGGGGTTGGAACTGGATGATCTTCAGGTCCTTTCCAGCCCTAACTATTCTATGATTCTATGATCACTGGAATATTTAAAGAATACATACTACTTTCTTGTTATGATCAGCCCAGTAGAAACCAGAGCTGACAATACGAAAGTCCTGCTATACATTAATATTACAGCCTTCAGATCTTCCCTTGACATTGCTCCCAAAGACAAGACTATTGTGAATTAGACTATTCAGGAAGAAAACATGCGATGATGCCCTGCTTGGAGGAGAGAACGTCTCTGTGTGTACACAGCACTTGCCACGAGCCATATAAACCAGCAATTTCAAGAGTCCAGCTCTTGAAACTCACCATTTTCAAACACTGCAACTGTGCAAGTGTTGCACAAAAGACAAAGAACTGATCCCTTTAGTCCACACAACAGAAACCTGCAACTTCAAATATGAGATAACCAAGCTCCCAAACTAATTCAGGGCAAGCATCACATTCAGCATAAGATGTAATGAAATAAACTGCAGATAAGGAATCAAACATTAGCTTCAAGTACCCATAAGGAGTGCTCATGGTGAGACTGGCTGCATTTCACCCTCTGTTTTATGATTATCTTTTAAGACCTCAACCCCATCTGAAAATGCTGAGAGGATAAAGAGAAACCCTGCAGCTTCACAACATAGTAAGAATAAATACAGCTTAAAAACTAGAGAGATTTAGACAACCCATGTGGCAAAGTAGGGAGGTAATAATACCCTGACATAGTATGTACAGGATATTCAAGCTTCTGTAAAAGAGAATTATCCAAAGTAGCACAATATCTATTTGCCTACCTTGAAGTTCTCCACTTCTGCTGTAGAGCTCCCTTCTCTGCTCACGCAAATAGGCACTCATGCTGATAGCATGGGAGGAGGACTCAAACCTGGAATTAAAGAGAAGAATAAAGCCAGTCAGTTTGCCATCCATGGAAGCATCCTTATAAGCACCAGGCACCTCTAAACATAAGGACTTCCTGGGATGTTGGAGCAGAATTATCAAGGTAGAGAAAAGCATGGTTTTCCTATAAAACCCATCACCAACACATCCCATTCTGCCACCCCTGATCAACCCAGCTCTCTAGCAGCCACCCGTGACAAGACACCGCACAGAGATGCTCTTCTACTGGGAGCACCCAGGCGTTTAAGTAGGACTGGCTCCGAAACCTGGTAAAATCCAAACCAAAGCCATAGGCTAACATCAGCTAGATTGCTAAGTGACCAATACATAAAAATCAAGAGCTAACACTGTCCTGTGAAATAGGGAGCAATAAATCATGAAATATTTATTCTATGGCTCTAATAATCCACAAGGACCAATCTGAGAGGCAGACACAAATATCTTCCAACTGTGGTAGCTCCATAGTCACTGATAACAAGGAGTTATCCCCCCCAGGGAGAGGGGGCAGGTGGTAGGGACAAAGCTTCTCCAGATGGCCAAAGTGGGCACAAGACTTAGAGGGAAAACATCTTTCATGAATATCAAATTCTTAAAGATGAAGACCTCAAGTTGTTGATATTGTGCTGTAACACCCATCACACCCTCCCCAGCCCTTCTGCTAAGGAAGAGCTGCCCAGTGGCAACCTAGAAACACAAGCATCCCATCAGAGAAAAGGGACAAGCATTTCTAAGGTTTCTTAGGCAACAGTGTTAAGGTTATTACTACTAATAAGGCTTTTCTGCTTTAATTGTGACTGTGAGTGTTAATATTATTGAAAGTGAACTAATAACAGTCTATCAAAATACAACAAACACTTAAGACTTTAATTAAAGGAACAGTGAATTCTTGGCTCTGGGTTTATGATGTGCGCCCTTCTGCCCCTAGTGAGATACTAAGTGTAATGTTACCACCATGGCCTCGAGGTCTCCTCCAGCCACCAAGCCCACACGCCTCAAGTCAAAGCAAACCACAGCAACAAACCTCTGTCTCCTCCTTGAGACAGCAACCCAGATTATTCCTAAGCCCTGCACTGGCTTTTGCTGCGGAATCTCATCACATTCACTGCTTTCCCACAGACATCCAGTTTCTACTTGGCTACCTTTTGGAAGAAAATCATGGATTCATAGAATCACAAGCTAGTTTGGCCTGGAAGGGATGTTAAAGCTCATCTGGTTCCAACCCCTGCCACGGGCAGGGACACCTTCCACCAGAGCAGCTTGCTCCAAGGCCCTCTGTCCAACCTGGCCTTCAACACTGCCACTAATGGGGCAGCCACAGCTTCTCTGGGCACCCTGGGCCAGCGCCTCAGCACCCTCACAGGGAACAGCTTCTGCCTAAGAGCTCATCTCAGTCTCCCCTCTGGCAGCTTAAAGCCATTCCCCTTGGCCTGGCCCTACATCCCTTGTCCAAAGCCCCTCTCCAGGTTTCCTGCAGCCCCTTTAGGCACTGGAGCTGCTCTAAGGTCTCCCCTTCAGGAGCCTTCTCTTCTCCAGGCTGCCCCAGCCCAGCTCTCTCAGCCTGGCTCCAGAGCAGAGCTGCTCCAGCCCTCGCAGCATCTCCATGGCCTCCTCTGGACTCTCTCCATCAGCACCACTTCCTTCTTGTGCTGCTGCCCCAGAGCTGGATCAGGACTGCAGGGGGGGTCTCCCCAGAGCACAGCAGAGGGTCAGGATCCCCTCCCTGAGCTGCTGCTCACGCTCTGGAGGTGCAGCCCAGCACACGGGGGGGCTCTGGGCTCAAGCACACACTGAAGCCGGGTCATGGGGAGCTTCTCATTGACCAACACCCTCAAGTCCTTCTCCTCAGGGCAAAATTACTTCATATTTATAACACTGGCTTACAGCAAGCTATCGCAGGACACTGCACAATCACCTGCATCCATCCATGAGCAAAACACAAGGTGGAGCCCTGCCCAAAGAGACTTGTGCAGTGAGGAATTAACACAGACATTCTGATGCCAAGTGGAAGGCTCCTCTGGTTTGGACAGAGCTAATGGAAAGGTAAGAAAAACCCTGGCATGAAAAGCACTGAAGATGGAAGGGGAGACAAGAATAACACATACATCCCTCAGTGGACTGAGAAATTCCATTTCAACAGAGATTTCCACAGATACAGCGACAGCTGACAGAAGAGAGATAACCAAATAAGAGATGCCAATAAATGCTGCTGTCACTGCGGTGACGGTAATGACATGGTGACAAGACCATGAGTGGTAGCAGACGTGCTGCTCTTGTGAGGTTATGCACCTTGGCTGTAAACAATTATACCCACCTTCATTCTCAGCTGACAACTCAGAGAGAGCCTTAAACTGCTGCAGGTAAAACAGCATCCTTATTCCTCAAACTTAAACTGGTCCATGTACACCCAAGAAGAGACACAGTAAGAAAAGGTGAGCAGCCCTGTTTTGCTCCAAAAGACATCTACAAGTCAGAGTAAATTCTAAGAGTGGAATCCTCAACTCAAACAGCCATAGGAGCGCTGAAAAATAATGGTAAGGGGGAATAACAATGAGTTGACAGGGGCAGGAGGCATCTCTGATACCTTCCAGGCAACAGTTCACCTTCTAATAACACATTACATAGACTGTGAGAGGGGGAGAGGACAGTGCAGAAGCCCTCAATTTCTAACTGGGGTCTTCAGAACTGCGAGAGTACAACCGCCACATACACGTGCCCTGAGGGTGATCAGGCACTGGAACAGGCTGGAATCACCATCCCTGGAAGCGTTCGAAACCCGTGTACAGAGGCTGGATGCAGGACTGCAGGGGGGGTCCCACCAGAGCAGAGGCCAAAATGCTCCAGAGGCCACAGAGAATGACCAGCAGTGCAGGAGATGAAAACGCAGCACAGCCCCCAGCATCCTGGGGTAGCAACAAGACCATTTCTCCTCTCCTAACAGCGCTGCTCACCAACAGCTCCCCCTTACTTCTTTATTCTTGCACATCTAATTTGTTCCCCAAATCCTTTCTTTGACCACTCAGCTTCTCATCCTCTCTCTTACACTCCCCTCCCAACCACTTAATTCTTTCCATGCTGAACTCTAAATTAAAGGAGCTAGTGACAGGATTAACAGCTTAGTCTATAGAGTAATTATACAGTTATCTTAATTCTCTTTGTCCGGTCCCCTTTATCACTCTCTTAAGAGGTCCTGAATTTACCATGGATAAAGAAAGGCACAGTGTATCACTGCATGCTCTGCAGCTGCAGTGCAATGGGATCCCAGTCCTGAGATGAGCCCTGGATGGAGCTACAGTCTAAAAACCAGCAATGGATCTATGACAGAAAACTCTACGAGGCTTCAGCTTTGGGCATTAAATCTCCATCTCAATCCCTACATGGCCACCCCTCACGTCCCCTGCCTGCCCCTGCTCTTCCCTCATGGCCACCCCTGCTTGTCCCTCATGATCTCCCCCCATGGCCGCCCTGCTCTTCCCTCATGGCCACCCCTGCTTGTCCCTCATGATCTCCCCCCATGGCCGCCCCGCTCTCCCCTCATGATTCACCCTCATGGCCGCCCTCCTCTGCCCCCATGGCCGCCCTGCTCTCCCCTCATGATTCACCCTCATGGCTGCCCTGCTCTCCCCCTATGGCCGCCCCGCTCTCCCCTCATGATTCACCCTCATGGCTGCCCTGCTCTCCCCCTATGGCCGCCCCGCTCTCCCCTCATGATTCACCCTCATGGCTGCTCTCCTCTCCCCCCATGGCCGCCCCGCTCTCCCCTCATGATTTTCCATCATGGCCGCCCCTCCTCTCTCTCCACCATCTCTCCTCAACCCTCATGGCTGCCCCCCTGTCCCCCGCAGTTTCCCCTCATGATCTCCCCTCACCCTTCCCAGCTGCCCCTGCCCTCTGCTCACCCTTCATGGCTGCCCCTCCTGTCCCCTCACAATCTTCCCTCATGGCAGCCCCTGCTCCCACCTCATGATCTCCCCTCTGCCTCCTCACTACAGCCCCTCACAACCCTGCCACCTCTCCCCCCACGATCTCCCCTCAAGGCCTCCCCTGCTCTCTGCTCACGATTTCCAACATAAGAAGAACTTGGAGCAAGTCCAGAGGAGGCCATGAGGATGATCAGGGGCTGGAGCAGCTCCCGGATGGACACCGGCTGAGAGCATGTGGGCTGTTGAGCCTGGAGAAGAGAAGCTGCATGGAGACCTCAGAGCAGCTTCCAGTATCTGAAGGGGGCCTATAGTGATGCTGGGGAGGGACTCTTCATTAGGGACTGTAGTGATAGGACAAGGGGTAACGGGTTCAAACTGAAACAGGGGAAGTTCAGGTTGGAGATAAGGATGAAACTCTTCCCTGTGAGGGTGCTGAGGCGCTGGCACACGGTGCCCACAGAAGCTGTGGCTGCCCCATCCCTGGCAGGGTTGAAGGCCAGGTTGGACACAGGGGCTTGGAGCAAGCTGCTCCAGTGGAAGGTGTCCCTGCCCATGGCAGAGGTTGGAGCTGGATGGGCTTTAAGGTCCCTTCCAACCCAAACCACTCCATGATTATCAGCCAGCACTGTGCAGTACTTGAGGGACCAAAGACAGCTCAGGCACAGCTTCAACCTCATCCCAGCACTTACTTGAACAAAGGGTTTTTAGGCCTTTGGGGTTTCTTCTTTGCGAAGAACGCAGCAAACTCCCTCCCTGAGCTGGTGTAGCTGAGCTGGGTGGATGGCTCCGAGGCAGTGCGCGTGTTCTTCATGTCCAGGTACTCCGTCAGCAGCATCTGAAGACGAAGGAAGAGGCACTCAGCATTTGAAACACACCAGCATTATAAAGTAACGTGAATGCTGAGGATTTTTAGTGAAGACTGTAAAACTAGTACAAGCCTTTCAAATTAACAGAAACCAGGCTTCAGTTTCAGAAATGTAATCCTAGGGATTTATATGCCACTGTCTCTAACTTGGCAAAAAGCTTACTTTACATTACTTGACCAATTCAATCTGCTACAAAACCCTGATGGTACCAAAAGGAACTTGCAAGAAGTCCCCGCTCCTCCCCAGACTGATTCTATCAGGAGCAGAAGCGGGGAGATGGTGAGCGGGTTGTTGGTTGGTGACATACCATAGCTCTTACAAACATAATACTTAGCAATGTTGAACTGCTCGGTTCCCAAAGCATGTCTTATACATGCGGATGTATTGCTATAGGTTTTCTATACATTTATATGTAGGACTAGAAAATATCAGTGGATCTGAGCAAGTCCATGTGCTGCAGGTCACACATGCTGGAAAAAGTCCTGGCAAAGCTGCAAAAATTGCCCTTTAACAGCTCCCAAACCAGATTTGGTCCTTTTCCCACTGAAAACATGAATTCCCACGGCTTCCAGTCCTGCCAATGTGGTTTAGGATTATCTGCCTCCAGCCCAACATGGAAAGAGGCAGAGGGGTCCCTTGGTGAGACCTCACAGCCAGGAGTGGTACCCTGGTATTTGACGCTACTTCAGCAACTCGATGGTGCAGAAGCAGGAACAGATTTCAAGTTATGCACTTCAAATTTCCTTTAAAGTGAAGATGAAAAGAAACCCCTTAAAAATAACCTTTTGCCTGTGCATTCACAAAGCCACTATTTGTTTTCAGAAAATTCTACCTACTTGGAAGCTATTAGCAACAATGTGGCATTTTAATAATCATTAATAATCAGAGCCCATCAAAGAGCTGTCCGTAGTGAAAGGAATACATCAGTACTGCGCTAAGTTGAAATAGATTACACAGGAATAAGTATCTGGGTAAATGGTATCATGCCCCTAATTAGAAATAATCCAGGATAGCTTGGGAACAAAAATAATACGAACACAAAGAAACTTCAACTCCTAAAACATCTCAATTAAAACTTTACCTGAGCACAAGCTTTGTTGTGATGCTTATTGTTAAGAGTCAAAGCAATCACTGCACTCATTTTTAACAGTAATTTACCAAATCCGTTTGTATTCACCTATTTGCATTTCATCTTCTCTACATAAATTAACAATCCCAAAATTCCTACAAAAATCTAATTAAAACCTCAAATTTAATCAAGTAAAACACTTCATTTCTTCCATTATGAATGAAATCTATTTATAACGGATTCCATGACTCTAGTGTCATTTTATATCCAGGACTAGGAAATGTTATGTGTGCAATAGAGTGCTTGGCTCCAAGATCAGTCTTCTAATACCTAAAGGGGCTGCAGGAAAGCTGGAGAGGGGCTTTGGACAAGGGCCTGTAGGGACAGGCCAAGGGGAATGGCTTTAACCTGCCAGAGGGGAGACTGAGATGAGCTCTTAGGCAGAAGCTGTTCCCTGTGAGGGTGCTGAGGCGCTGGCACAGGGTGCCCAGAGAAGCTGTGGCTGCCCCATCCCTGGCAGTGTTGAAGGCCAGGTTGGACCCAGGGGCTTGGAGCAAGCTGCTCTATGGAAGGTGTCTCTGCCCATGGCAGGAGCTGGAACTGGAGGAGCCTTAAGGTCCCTTCCAACCCAAGCCAGTCTGTGATTCTATGATTTTAAGATGGCAATAAACTGACAGAGGTTTGAGCTAGTAACACAATGAATCATCCCTTTGGTTAAAAAGGGGAAATAGAGAAATAGAAGATGAGGTTTTGGCGAGATATTAAGAACTGCTCTGAAAACACTGCAGATTATGAACAGAAAGATGTTAATTTAAGGTATGACTCAATAGGCGGGGCAGGATGGCTACACACAAGGCTCTGAACAAGTCAAAAGCAGTGAAGGGGGCCTATAGGGATGCTGGGGAGGGACTCTTCATGAGGGACTGTAATGATAGGACAAGGGGTAACGGGTTCAAACTGAAACGGGGGAAGTTTAGATTGGGTATGTGGAAGAGGTTCTTTACTGTAAGGGTGGTGAGGCACTGGAATGGGTTGCCCAGGGAAGTTGTGAATGCTCTATCGCTGGCGGTGTTCAAGGCTGGATTGGACATAACCTTGGGTGGCACGGTTTAGTGGGAGGTGTCCCCGCCCCTGGCAGGGGGTTGGAACTGGGTGATCTTAAGGTCCTTTCCAACCCTAACTGTTCTATGAGTCTATGATTCTAAAAGCAGTGAAAACAGGCAGTTTTGATAACTACTCTCCAAGTTCATCTTTAAGTTATAAAATCCAAGCCCAGAACAAACTGTGTGAGACAGATCAAAGTTCTTTCTGCTCCAGTGCCCTTTATTCAACAGTTAAACACATTCTTCAGAACAAAGTAATCAAGTGTAAGCATGGCTGAGCGCCTACAATGCATGGCCGAGCGGGAGAGAAGTTAAGACAGCAGAGATCTTCAACACTCAATATATTTGGCTGATAAGTGCAGCATAAAGATTAAGACCCTTACAATTTTTAAGCAGTAAGATTAACACGTGGGCAAGTCAAAATCTTGTCGGCTACTTGCCTCAAGCGCAGCCCAAAGGTTGTGTTTCTCAATAGGCTGCATGATGCAGGGCCTTCACCCGATGTCAGCAGCCTGAATCAGAGGCTGGATGGAGCAGCACTGAGGAAAAGGACTTAGGAGTGTTGGTCAATGAGAAGCTCCCCATGACCCAGCTTCAGTGTGTGCTTGAGCCCAGCACACACCCCCCCCCCCCCCCCGTGTGCTGGGCTGCACCCCCGGAGCATGAGCAGCAGCTCAGGGAGGGGGATCCTGACCCTCTGCTGTGCTTTGGGGAGACCCCCCTGCAGTCCTGATCCAGCTCTGAGGCAATAGCACAACAGGGATGTGGAGCTGCTGGGGAGAGGCCAGAGGAGGCCATGGAGATGCTGCGAGGGCTGGAGCAGCTCTGCTCTGGAGCCAGGCTGAGAGAGCTGGGCTGGGGCAGCCTGGAGAAGAGAAGGCTCCTGAAGGGGAGACCTTAGAGCAGCTCCAGTGCCTAAAGGGGCTGCAGGAAAGCTGGAGAGGGGCTTTGGACAAGGGCCGTAGGGACAGGCCAAGGGGAATGGCTTTAACCTGCCAGAGGGGAGACTGAGATGAGCTCTTAGGCAGAAGCTGTTCCCTGTGAGGGTGCTGAGGCGCTGGCACAGGGTGCCCAGAGAAGCTGTGGCTGCCCCATCGCTGGCAGTGTTGAAGGCCAGGTTGGACACAGGGGCTTGGAGCAAGCTGCTCTAGTGGAAGGTGCCCCCGCCCGTGGCCAGGGTTGGAACTGGAGGAGCTTTAAGGTCCCTTTCAACCCAAACCTGTCTGGAATTCTATGAATCTATTCCCTACGGCTGGACAGTCGATGCTATCCAGCTGTTCTACTCTCCTAGTCCTCACAGAGGATTTCAATAAGTTTCATATTTCAACATTAGTAGCTGTGACCTGGCCATCTACTTATTAAAATCCACGGGAAGCTAAAACTTTAAATCCACTTAAAACAAAAGAGAAACCAGGCACTTTCCTGCCTATCTCAGCGAACAGCAGCTTTCCTGAACCAATCAAGTGAGGGATTTCATGATTTGGTCCCATAACACCTGATTAGCAGTCGCTAAGCCATCAATCAAAACCCTTGTTAGACATTAATCACGCGGACGTACAGCAAGATTTATGAGTTACTGCAAAGTTTGCAACATCCCATTCATCTATAACAAGAGCTTTGACTTTCTGCTCGATGGTTGAATTCTGCCATCCATGGAGTGTTTTTCTATCAATGTCAAACAAATAAAGCTGTACATGAAGGAAGAGAACAAAGCTCTCTTTCTTCAACTGCTCTTTGGAAATGAAAATTAATATGAAGTATTTGATAAAAAAAGCAATACTTATGGATTTGGAGGCTTAATTAAATTCTCAGATTACAAAAGGTCGTATCAGTATGTGTAGCCCGTCTATCACACTGGTCTGATAACAAGTGACACTACTCTGACTCTCTGAACTGCAAGGGAGAAGAACAAATTTGCTTCTTTGTCTGCTTGCACTTGCTGTAACTCTCCAGATCCACATTTCTCTTCTTCAGCTGAGCCCCACGAGATGCTGTGTAAGTCATTACACCTTATCATAGCCAAGACTGACCTATGAACAATGCACCGGCAATAAAACACGCATGGCCATAGGGTGACAGCTACATTCATTCCTCATTTGTACCTCTTGTAAGGTTGCAAATAGGAGGCCAGAGCTCTGAATAAGCTCTACTCCATCAATTAAAAGCTGCAAATAGGTATTTCACATCCTCATACATTCTGAATGAAGGCGGATGCTGGAGTGTGAACAGTTTGCTCCGTCAGGAAATCATGACGCTTCCAAACTCTACACCTTCAACACTGATTTTCATTAGGCCTTCATGGATCTCAGGGGTCCAGAAAATGAGATGAAAAGTAACACCACACCATGAATGTTGTGAGGGTAAATGTGATGAGCAGGTAATTACTGGCCTCTCCACCTCATATTGATCAGGGACTAAGTCACAAAACAGATGACAGAAGACTCTATTAATAAAGAATTAAGGAAGAATAATAGAACCCATGTCCAGTGATGTGGATTAACAAAACACAGATCTTGGCAAAACAGTATTTTTATAATGATGACAAATTGAGGTTTAAATTAACAGAGATAAAGTCATATTTCTACCAAGGATGTGACAAAAGCCAGAACACTCAAAGTCAACACAGCATCTCCTAAAAGCAAACTGGGCAGGTACCTGACATGATCCTTAACATGGAACTGGAAATGAGGAAACCGCAAATACTGGATTTTGCAAGGTCGCAGAAAGCTTAATACCTCTTATCCTCTGCATTCCAAGGGAAATACAAGACTGTTAGAAAACACTTCTCTTTTAATAGAAAGAAAACTAATTTTCAGCCTAAGTTCAGTCCATCTTCATTTTAAAACGATAGCAATTAGAAGAAGTTAAATCAGAGAACGAAAACACATTCAAGTGTGGCTGCAGCAACTCCTTCTGTATTGAATGGACGAGAAGTTTTCATCTTCCTGATTCCTATGGATATAATGATGACAAAAGGTCTGCCAATTATGGTTTTTTAGGAAAAATAGTATATAATAATGTGAACACAGCTTATTCAGCCTGAAGAAGAGAAGGCTCCGGGGAGATCTCAGAGCAGCTCCAGTGCCTAAAGGGGTGCCCTGGGCTCAGCAGTCATTTTTCTCCTTCCTACTAGCTGGTGCAGTGCTGTGTTTTTGACTTTCGGCCTGGGAACAGCGCTGATAACACCGATGGTTTCAGTTGCTGCTCAGTAACGTTTACTCTGACCAAGGACTTTCTGAGCCTCATGCTCTGCCAGGGAGGAGGGGAAACCGGGAGGAAGCAGAGACAGGACACCTGATCCAAACCGACCAAAGAGGTATTCCATACCACAGCACATCATGCCCAGGATGTAAAAACAGAGGACAGAGACCCAGAAGGGTGGGGGTTCACTGCTGGGTAGGGGTGTGTATAGGTGGTGAGCGATTGTATTCTCTTTCCTTGTATTTCCCTTATTATTATTATGGGTGGTAGCAGCAGTGGTTTGTGTTATACCTTAGTTACTAAATTGTTCTTATCTCAACCTGTGGGAGTTACATTCTTTCGATTCTCCTCCCCATTCCCCCCCAGGAGCTGGGGGGAAGAAAGAAGGAGGAGTGAGTGAGCGAACTGCATGGCTGACTGTGCTTAAACCACAACAAGGGGCTACAAGAAACCTGGAGAGGGGCTTTGGACAAGGGCCTGTAGGGACAGGATAAAGGGGGAATGGCTTTAACCTGCCAGAGGGGAGATTGAGATGAGCTCTTAGGCAGAAGCTCTTCCCTGTGAGGGTGCTGAGGCGCTGGCACAGGGTGCCCAGAGA
This sequence comes from Ara ararauna, assembly GCA_028858755.1. Classification (NCBI taxonomy): domain Eukaryota; kingdom Metazoa; phylum Chordata; class Aves; order Psittaciformes; family Psittacidae; genus Ara; species Ara ararauna. Next base: position 163,000,658 of record CM054376.1, read on the forward strand.
AGCTGTGGCTGCCCCATCGCTGGCAGTGTTCAAGGCCAGGCTGGAAACAGGGGCTTGGAGCAAGCTGCTCTAGTGGACGGTGTCCCTGCCCGTGGCAGGGGTTGGAACTGGATGAGCTTTAAGGTCCCTTCCAACACAAACCAGTCTGGGATTCTATGGTTAAAAGAGCGTAATTCTCTTTTTCACTATTGTTATTTTCCATATTAGCAGTTCCCTACAAGAATTTCAATGTCAGCAGAGGTAAATCTCTAAACCTAGGGTAAAAAAAAATGAAATCATGATCTACAGGATCATTGTGTAAAGTTGTGACTCCAGCAAATTTGGGAATATTGAAGCTAATCAACAGCTGAGATGGTCCCACTGAGATGATGGGTATTAATTAGCTAATTGGAAATGGCTACATAAAGCAGAGAGCTTTCTCAGAAGTAAAAGTTTACAGCATCGCTCCGTATTGATGTCACATCTGGAATGCCAAATGAGAGCCTGGCACTCAGAAACAACGAGAGATAAGGAAGAGGGAGTGGAAGGGTGCTCATCAGAAGCCTGGAGGTTATTAAAAGGCTGGCAGGCACTACTTAAAGCGGAACACCCAGAAGCCATGAGCTCAGTCTCATTAGCTTAGTGAAGAGAAGGCGAAGGTCAGCGGAGCAGCCTGCAAATGTGCATCGGAGGGCACTGAACTGATGAAAAACATCTCCACTGACGAATTTTTTATCAAAAACTCCAAAGGCTGCAAAGTTGAAGCTGGACATGCTGTGATGAATGGTCAGGCAAACATTCCCAGAGCATAACTAACCACTTACATCAAAGGTTACACTCTATTGTCCATCACTCATCCCCCCCCACCCCAGACGAGACTGGATGCCTGAAGCATGTGCCTCTTTAAAGAGGAATATATTGAAGAAAGGACCACGGCTTGTTTTACACAGAGGTTAGGGGAGAAGACCACAACATCTGGGGCTCTGCTGCCACAGCATTCAAGGCACCTCTCAGGCTCTTGCATGAAGGCACCATTAGATTTCAAAGTGCACCTTGACACAGCACCTTTAGTTACCATTTCCAGTTGAAATAAAACCAGCCACTGGTAACATTTGTGCTTGGTGAACACGTTTGTGCTAGTGGAAACTTCTCATCCAGGCTTGTCTTTGGCAACCACAGCCATGAAACTACGAACGAACACTACTTCGCTTGTACTTTGAGGAAACTCAAGAGGCAAAAAAACCCCCACAGAAATAATACTCTCAGCATCTGAGAATCATAGAATCCCCAAACTGGTTTGTGTTGGAAAGGACCTTAAAGCTCCTCCAGCTCCAACCCCCTGCCACAGGCAGGGACACCTTCCACTAGAGCAGCTTGCTCCAAGCCCCTCTGTCCAACCTGGCCTTCAACACTGCCAGGGATGGGGCAGCCACAGCTTCTCTGGGCACCCTGTGCCAGCGCCTCAGCACCCTCACAGGGAACAGCTTCTGCCTTATGTCTAATCTAAATAGGTGAAGAACTGGCAACTGAAAGTGAGATTTATTTTCAGCTTATTGCTTTGATACAACGGGCAGCTGCAGAAACGTTGGCATTTCAGCTGTACCAAAACACCTCAGACTCCTCCTGAGTTGTACCAGCAACCACGAAGGCTCTGGAGTTCCATTTTAGTTACCCAAAACTAGCAGGAGGAATCAGAAGCCAAGATTACAATGCTTAAGAGAGATTTCCTAAGGGGATCTCAAAGAGGAAAGCTGGTTAAAGAAAGAACAGCAGATTCATATTATCCTACATCCCATGAGTGGGATGCATGGCGATGGCTGGGGACAGCAAACAACGGTGCCCGCACTGAAGAAAGGCACATTATTGAGATGATGATCTCCAACCACAGATGACTTCAGGGTCAGTGAAAGCAAAAGCACATGATTCCTGAAAGGAATAAGCTGGGAGTTCAAGTAGGATGCACTTATTTGCTTGGGAAACATACAAAAGAAGGCATCATTCATGAAGCTCTGGAGGTATCTACCAGCAAAGCACCAGAATAAAGCAAGAAAAGCAGCATCACTCTACACAAGACAGCAGTCTGTGGCTAATAACCCAATAATCTGCTATATCAAAAGTCTTAATACTTAAAATGCTGCAGTAATTGTGGAATCGAACCCCCCAAAATGTAAGAATTGATTGAATTCTGTGAGCACAGAGCCTTCTGCGTAAGACGGACCACGCTGGGAAGAGGGACAGAGTCCACACATGGCAAACACAGGCAAGGACAAAGCAATAAGGTAAGTCAGCCAATTTTTAGGTGCTGTGAATACTGTTTCATGCTGCACAACCTGCTTTATCTAATCCTCTTGCTGCCCATGAAATTAATTTAACTGAAACCGAGTAATAAAAACCCTGCCACAACTAATTCTCTCAAGGCCCCATCCCATTATTGTAGAAGAAAGAAGAATCCCTTTTGGTTTTCATTTTGGGGGATAGAAAGAGCAAGAAATAACCCCGGAACTCTTGAGATAACACTGTCACGGCCAGTGCTACTACATTCATTATCAATGCTAACTCTGAATTAGCACAACTGTTACTGTAGACCTGGGAATGTGCATCTGCCTCCAGGGAGGAAGGGAGGGAAGGAACCTCCATGTTACTTTCAAAACACCGCTTCTTAAAAGCTGCTTTAATGGGCAATGAATCCTGCACCTGCTCATTACTTTGGAAACCACAACCTTTTCATTTCACAAGCTTTTGTTATCGCGTGCGTGGACTTTATATCCTCAGCATCACAGGCTCTGACTCGACTCGGCACAGAGATGAGGTGAAGTCACTTGAGACACACATATACCAATGTAATAGGCTTCGCAGTTGCTAGCACAGCAAAAGCAGAAACCATTCTGTGCTGTCACAGCCGTCAGTATCGGGCTGCAGGCTCCTCACATGAGCCAGCCCTCATTTCCTTTTCCCTCCACGACAGCTTACACATCAATCCAGAAAGGGATCTGCTTCAGTAACAAGTGCCCAGCATAATGATTTCAGTTGTGGTGTTTGCTGCACATGCTCACTAATTTGACTCTCTGTTGTACCATTATCACAGAAACAGAGGCTGGAAGGGACCTCAAAGATCATCTGGTCCAACCTTTCTAGGCAAAGCATGGTCTAGACTACATGTCCCAGCACCTGTCCAGCTGATCTTCATAGTGTCCAATGTTGAGGAACCCACCACTTCCCTGGGGAGATTATTCCAGTGGCTGATTGATCTCATGGTGAAGAATGTTCCCTTGTGCTCAACCAGAATCTCCCCAGCAGTAACTTGGGCCATCACCCCTCGTTTTTTCCACATGACTCCTTGTAAAAAGGGGGTCTCCATCTTCTTTGTAGCCAGCCTTTAAATACTGGAACATGGGGATAATGTCTCCCTTAAGCCTTCTTTTCTCCAGGCTGAACAGTCCCAGCGCTCTCAGCCTTTCCTCACACACTGCCCAGGCCATTGATCATCTCTGTGGCTCTTCTCAGGACCCTCTCCAGTCTGCCCATATGTAGAGCAGAGACTAAAACTGAACCCAGTATTCCAGGTGTGGCCTGACAAGCACAGAGTGGAGCAATGACATCTTTATCTCTGCTGCTGATGCCCTTGCTGATGTTCCTCATCATCCTGTTGGCTTTCTTTGCTGGTGCCGCACACTGTTCACTCCCATTTAGCCTGTTGCCAATCAGGACCCCCCCATTACTAACTTGACCCCGCTCCTCTGTGCAGCATCAACAGCACAAGCCTCAACCTATACTTGTGGCTCAGAAAATAAGCAGCTAAAAGGCTGCTGAGAGACTGCACCAGGTAACCTTGGCTTCTATGTAAGCAGGCACGCGATGCTGAAGGAGTACTCCCTCTCCCTCAAGTCCTCAAGGGAGGTTTGCAATTGCTTTCTAACTTCAGTTGCTTTAATATCCATGTAACCAACAATCTGTGCCAGCTCACACAAAGGTACATGATGAAGGTCGTTTCCAGTTTAGTGACACAAAGTTTGAAGCCATTTTCACTGAAATTTAGTCACTTGGCCTCTATAAAGCAGAGCAGGAGCTGGGCTGAGTTTTTTTCCATCTCTCCCAATAGTTCTGCTATTTTCTTTACTTAATAACAGAGGAACAAATACTGCTGACAAATTTATTTAAGCTACCAATAGTCAACTTGAATAACTGGGTCATAAACCAACCAGACAGCATTTATTTCACTCCAGGCACCTCAGCTGTTCTGCAAATACAAGAAACAACCCCAGGAACCAGGCTGCTTGCTTGGTTTGCATCAGACCCTTAAGAGAAAACCACTAACACCCCCAAATGAAGATGCGCAGCACAGGGAGGCAATGGGATTATTCATATCCTCCAAAGAAAATCCACGTTTTGGATGTATGCCATGGATGGGGCTTGGAGCAACCTGCTCTATTGGAAAGTGTCCCTGCCCATGGTAGGAGGTTGGAACTGGATGAGTTTTAAGGTCCCTTCCAACCCAAACCAGTCTGGGATTCTATGATCTTTAGCACATGGTACTTGCCCATTCCAGTGCCTCACCACGCTCACAGTAAAGAACTTCTTCCTCATATCCAATCTAAACTTCCTGTTCAAGTTTGAACCCATTACACCTTGTCCTATCACTACAGTTCCTCATGAAGAGTCCCTCCCCAGCATCCCTATAGCCCCCCTTCAGATACTGGAAGGCTGCTCTGAGGTCTCCATGCAGCCTTCTCTTCTGCAGGCTCAACAGCCCCAACTTTCTCAGCCTATCTCCATACGAGAGGTGCTTCAGTCCCCTGATCATCCTTCATGGCCTCCTCTGGACTTGTTCCAACAGTTCCATATCCTTTTGATATTGAGGACACCAGAACTGCACACAGCGCTGCAAGTGAGGTCTCACAAGAGCAAAGTAGAGGGGCAGGATCACCTCCCTCAACCTGCTGGTGTCCCTGCTCACGGCAGGGGGGTTGGAACTGGATGATCTTAAGGTCCTTTCCAACCCTAACTATTCTATGAGTAATGAGAAGCTGCAAAATACACACAGTCCAATATGATGCAGAGGGATGGAAAACCAACTGTATTCTAAAATGGATCAAAAAAGTAAAGAACAGAAAGGCATAATTACCACTTGCTTCATAGACAGCACAAAAAGAAGTACTTCCCTGCGAGATTTAAACATGCTGTCTTTCAGTTTGACTGGACTTTTTGTTCATGTAGCATATAAAAAGGTCAAGGAGGAGTGTAAGAGCTGAACAGGTAATTGAGTGCAGCTTTCTGCCCTGCAATTATAATTTAGCTGAGCTTCACTGGTTCTGCATAGCTTGAAAAGGAGACAAACTTCTGTTTATGACTGAAAGGGAAGCTAAACATTTTTAAATCACAGAGGCTATATTTGCTCACAGTTTATGCCTACTATCCACACACCTTTCAAAGCATCTTCTTAGGGAAGAAATATGCAATTCTAATGTGCAGGAGAAGCATTTTATGCTTAAACCCACTTCATCTGAGCTTCTGCTACTCAAAGTGGCACACAGAATCCAGCAGCAGCAAAGAGAGGAGAAGGCAGCATGCTCTTCAAATACCAACCATGTTAACTCATGGGTAATACAGCACACTCCATGTATTTCATGCCTTCAACTAATTGCTTAAGACATCCTGCTCTAGTGTAGATGGTAACAGTGGTGCGCCCCCAGTCTTCATTAAATGCCAGATCGTAATAACAGACTCCAAAAGGGCTTTAACTGCATTTAGTTGCAGCTCCTGAACTTTAAAAGTTGTTAATCAGAATTCTATGTAAATGGAACGACGATTAAAGGTTAAGTACAGGTTCCTGAGATTTCAGCAGTGGAAGATGCACTGCCCTTAACAGGAAAGAGAAACTACCAACCTTGACAGGAACTAAACATCTTAATTAAAGCCTCACAAGTATAGTACTTATTTCGGTGTGAAGTTCTATTTTCAAATGTCAAATTTAATCAGGCACTTGACAAAAACATGCAAGATCCCTCCAAGCACAGGAGAACAAAAATGCCTTGGGATCCTTCCCCAAGGAAACACCTGCACGTCTCCCGGGCCTCAGCTCCCCACCAAAAGCAAGCTTTCCAAGCCTCTTGTCCCACGTAACAAGGAAGAAAGTTTTATGGCTCTCAAACTGCAGGAGTCCAGTTGAGAAATAGGATACAGCATTTTTCAAGGTGTCAGCTTTCCCCCTGCTCGCTCAGTTTATCCCTGTAACAAGCGTCATGCTGCCAAATAAACATAAGGGTCCTCATAAATCTGACTTGCTGAGATTTACTGCCCTTGAGGGTACAGCCCATCAATTATCACCAGCCAAAAGCACAAAAACATCTTCATCCGGAGTAAATCTAGCACATGTGTACAGTGCACTGTGAGCTGCCTCTCAGTGTTTTGCTGCTGAATGCTACTGAGAGCATCCAAGCCTGCTACTGAACTTGAACCCTGAGCAATGCGGGGTTCAAATCCTAATGTGAGGGAACAGCGACTGCACCCAGGATTAGCTCAGACACTGAATAAGAGACTTCAGGAGCAGAGACCTTTGTCTTAGGTCATACAGACACTGTCTTAAGCTGCTGCAGAGACTGACCCAAGTGCAACGTCCTGCCGCTGGCTCAGGGCAATCCCAAGGCACAGTCACAGGCTGAGCAAAGACTGGATGGAGCAGCCTGAGGAGAAGGACTTGGGGGCGCCGGTGGATGAGAAGCTCCCCATGACCCAGCTTCAGTGTGTGCTTGAGCCCAGAACCCCCCCGTGTGCTGGGCTGCACCCCCCGGAGCACAAGCAGCAGGTTCAAGGCCAGGTTGGACACAGGGGCATGGAGCAACCTGCCCTAGTGGAAGGAGTCCCTGCCCGTGGCAGGGGTTTGGAACTGGAGGAGCTTTAAGGTCCCTTCCAAACCAAACCAGTCTGTGATTCTATGACCCGCCTATTTCACTTACATAATAATTAGACCATATAGCAAACAAATTAGCACATCTCTTCATATACCACCATTCATGTTGATGAAAAAACCCAACTTCAAGTACCTGAATATTTCCATAACTAGATACAGAACTGCACCCATTCCTTACAGATCATTTAAAACTGCATTTTAAGTCCAAGAAGATGCATTTTAATTGCAAGTTGTTTGTAATGGCAAACTACACCTCATTCTAGGAGAATACCTTCTTCCTGTACGTTTCATAGCAGCTCTAGCTACTGCCACCCCAGTGTGTGGGAGAGAAGAAACAGTCAAGAGAAAGTGTGCATAGTGGAGGCGATTGTTATACTTACAACCCAGAGCAGAAAGATGTTTAGCAGTGGAAGCTGCTGAGGCAGACTCTGCCTTTAAGCAATGGCAAACAGCGAGTAAGAAATGGTGTAAGGAACAAGGGAAGTTAATTAAAGTCAGTAACAGAACGTACAGCACCTGCTTGCTTCATCTTCCTTCAGATCAATTGAAAACTTCATCACAGTGACTTGAAACAAGAAGGATGAGCAAAGAAACTTCCACCCACATCTTCATATAATGGTGCTGGAATAGGAGACATGACCCACACGAGTGATTTACCAAGTAGTGCCAGGGATGTGAGGGAGTAAAAGTGGATTAAAATAAGGAAGTCTGTTATAGTTAAACCCAGTATTGTGCCTTCATTATCCATAAAAGGCTCTGAAACAGATCTTGCAGGAATGGCTACAACATCACATCTAAAAAAGCCTATGGTTAGTAAATTCACATGCCATTTTGGATAGGAAGTTATTCAGATCTCCCTGTGTCAGTCATAAAAAGGGTCTTTGTAACAAAAACGCAGGTTTCTTACATGCTTAAAGTCCCACTGTGTGGGGTGTCAATAAATTGGTGGGATTTCAGGAGTTTCATGTTTGTTCACAACTGGACTTGATGATCCTTAAGGGTGCCTTCCAACTTGAGATATTCTATGATTCTATGGGTTACAATTTTTAACAAGGGCCTGTAGGGACAGGCCAAGGGGAATGGCTTTAAGCTGCCAGAGGGGGGACTGAGATGAGCTCTTAGGCAGAAGCTCTTCCCTGTGAGGGTGCTGAGGCGCTGGCACAGGGTGCCCAGAGAAGCTGTGGCTGCCCCATCCCTGGCAGTGTTCAAGGCCAGGTTGGACACATGGGCTTGGAGCAAGCTGCTCTGGTGGAAGGTGTCCCTGCTCATGCCACGGGGTTGCAACCGGATGAGCTTTAAGCTCCTTCCAATACAAACCAGTGTGGGATTCAAGGATTTGGTCAATTAGAAAACGACAACACGCATTTAAAGAGCCAGGGAACCAGGCTTTTTTAGTCTGGTGCTTGTTAAATAGGTGTTCAGTGCCGTGTTCTTATTAGTGCCACCTTCCACTAGACCAGGGTGCTCCAAGCCCCATCCAACCTGGCCTTGAAGATCCAACTGCATCTGAATCTACAACGGTGGCCCATAAGCAGAATAGTTAATAGAGAGAAATGACTCCTAAAATCAGTTGTGTGAAGGCTTTCCACAAAAGCACAGCTAAATGCCAGGGCAGCAAACGTAGGCTCCCACAGAACAAGGCAAGCGACTCCAAGATGCTGATAAAAGGGCACGTTCCCCCTTTGACCCCAACCCAGCAGCCACCATTTCAAGCCGAGCTTATGAGGCCACTGACTCCTTTGAAATAACATTGGAACCAGAGAACCTCTTTGTCACGCTTACAATAACTGCGGGTTTCTATTCCTCCCGTTCCCAACTGGATGAAGTGTGGAGCAGGGCAGCCCTGTCAGCAGTCTGGGGTTGGAGGCTTAATATCACACTTGATATAAAGTGCACCGACCTCACTCCAGAAATACGACTCTGCAACGCTTGAGGGTCTTTGACGTTATTACAGATATCCTGATGCCAGAGGGGGGAGCTCACAGCATAGACAAGATTCCCATTTTCAGGCTTGGGGGAAAAAAAAGGCAGCAATAAAATATGCTTGTGCCATTCCGGCCTTTTAAAGTCCCCGTCAGGATCACTATTCCTCCTCCTTTCATGCTGCTCTACAAAAGGTGCAGCACTGGGCCACCAAAATGCCACCGTTAAGCAGATTATAACGTTTCTGAACATGTTCCATTACAGCAGATACCTGAATGCTCTCCTGCATCAGGGAGCCTTTTCCTCCCCCTTTCATCAGCTTATCAAATGAAGCTAAACAGTAACGCTTGCATCTAATGATACTGGGGACCCTGTAATGGGATTAGGAAAAACACCATCATTAGCTTCAAGGAGGAATGTGACCTTGAAGACATTTCTTACTCCGTGTTTTCAAAGGATACAAGTAGGGGCAATGAAACTGCTTCTTACATAGGGATGAGGAACGGGCAGGGAGAACCAAGGAGCGTTCAGCTCCCCCGTGGACATCGTCCTCCTTTGTAACAGCAGGTAAGAAAGTCAATCAACTAATAGAACGAAACCTGGAACAGAAAGGGATAAGACAGACCCTTCCCTGAGCCAGTCTGAAAGGCTTCTGGCTCAACAGAAGCCAGTCTTAAGCGAACACTAAACTTCAAACCAGGACATGCAACAGCCAGTATGACACTACAGCTTCCTCCTTGATACCCACTTACCCAATCTGGAGTTAGATCCGCAAGCAGCCCCACACAAAATGCCCAAGGTCCTTGCAGGGCCCCAGCACGGGGCTGTGAGCACACAAACAGCAATGCCAGCTGAGCTCTGGCCTCATCCTTACAGGCAGTGACGTTTAACTCCTGAAGGACCCTGCAGACAGCAGCACATCAGCTGCAATCCCACCTGAGGCCTCCAGTTGGGAAGTGCTGAACCCCCAGCTTAATATCTGCAGCCCTCAGCACTGAGAATACTCCACACCCCATTGAAACCCACCCAATTTGGTAAGCGTTCAGGTTACTTTGGATGATATTTCTCCAGCAAGACCTTGCTTTTTGCTACTCTGGAAAGTGGAAGTGCTGCTGGAATCACTGTGCGGCTTCCAAAATCCAAACCAATCCTGCATGGCACTGCTTCCTTCAGTAAAAACCTTTCAGGTTGCCAAAAAGAAGTGTAAATTCAATAGCAACGTGAATGCATTTTAAAGCGAAGAGCCTGACAAAAAATCCACTTTGTGTTTTTACAGGATCTAAAGGCTACAATATAATGGTACCATGCTCAGAAGGGAGCCCCATGACCAACACTGAGACATCTCCATCCAGCCTTTCACTGCCTTCCTGAAACCGCCTCTCATTCTTCAAGGTGCAGGATGCGAATTCATCCATATTTTTTCCCCAACAGGAATCCCAGAGCTTGGTCATTCCTACTGCAATTCCAGCTCACATGAACATGCTGAGGCTATTGTCACAGAGTCAGTTTTTAATGCTAATATTCTTCAGTTGTAGTGCAATTGCAGAATGGAGGGGGGATTTGCTTTGTTAACCAAAAGAAAAGCAGTGGAATACATCAGATGAGCAAACAACCCAGTTGAGAGGGCTGGATATCTGAATTCCGGCATCAGCTCTGGCTCCAATGTGAATATTCCTTTTACTGGTGCACGGCACCAAACATCAAAGACAGGGAGTGGGACAGGAGCAAAAAGCAGAGAGCATCTATGTAACACCTGAACTCTAATGGCTTTAACCTGCCAGAGGGGAGACTGAGATGAGCTCTTAGGCAGAGGCTCTTCCCTGTGAGGGTGCTGAGGCACTGGCACAGGGTGCCCAGAGAAGCTGTGGCTGCCCCATCCCTGGCAGTGTTCAAGGCCAGGTTGGACACAGGGGCTTGGAGCAAGCTGCTCTAGTGGAAGGTGTCCCTGCCCATGGCAGGGGTTGGAGCTGGAGGAGCTTTAAGGTCCTCTTCACTCTAAAGCCGGTACAAGCACAAAAACCTTAGGTGCACAGAGAAGCCATGACCGCATGTGTGAAACTGGCTGGATAATGCCACTGGGTGGAGCCAGGATAAAGCAGATGGCTCCAACATCAATTTCCCTGCTCTGGCAATGCTGCTACCACAGAAGTGCTGCTGCCTTCAGCAAGAGAAAAGCTGCCACTAGCACGACAAATTCTGTCCATTGAGATTCCACCAATCCCCCTTGCACGAATTCCCTCCTGCTCCTACACTTCAGGGATTCAAGGTGTATTTATTGACTCACATCACTGCACAGACACCGGCTATCACTTCATGCTCTTTTTATATATATCTATGTATTTATATGCTATTTTAGTATTAAAAGAACCTCTTTGCATCCCCTGTAACACCACAAGATACCCCAGAGGACTGACAGATTAACTCCAGTGATGAATGCACTACCTCCCATTTAAGAAAGAATACCCAGAAGCTCAAATCCATTACATGGCCATCTCCAAAGCTCATCCTTCCCAGTGCAAGACTGCAGTTGGACATGCAGACCTGCCTCAGAAATCCATGTGTCCAGTTATCCCATGGTACATTTAACATATAGACATATAACTTTAAGTACTGCATGGCTTTTGCCCATGACCAAGAGTTGGAAGATAGAAACAGACAAAACCTACATTAACTCGTCTCCATTTCAGATAATTACTTGTGAGGGGTTTTAAGACGTTTGTGGCTCACAAGGGAGTCTGTAAATTTACTGTCTTCTGCAATCTGATAATGTTGGCAGCAATGAGAGTTACCTATTTATTGGTGTGTGACACCAATCTGTCTACAATGCATAAAAAAAGCTGTTGCTTAAGAGTTCTCCCTCCCCCTTTTAGCGCACACAGATTCCAAATGCACGAGAACAGTGACAACACCCCAAGGCAACACAGAAGTTGGTAGGAAAGGGAGGAGGAGGAGGATGTTCAAAGTCACATTACTCAGCTGGACAACCTGGCAGGGAGATGTGTCACTCGTATTTACAGCTGATAAAATGGGGAGGCTCAGGAGAGAGAACATGGGGTGGAACAAAGCTTCCGGACCGGGAATCCAAGGGATCCTGACTGGATCTTCAGTCCACATCTCAGTTTGCAGCACCTTTGTTTCTGGCTCTGTCTCAAGTCACATTGTCTCTAGCAGCATTCCACAATTTTTGCTGAGTACCTATTCAGTGACAAGTGTAGCAGGGGTCTGATCTTTGCTGCAGGGTCTAAGAGAGAGAGATTATTATGGCATTTAGTATTCCTTAGATGCACATACAAATGGCACTGAGAATAGGTGCATCTGTAACGTGGTTCCAAGGAAAGGAAAACAAAACCAGGACGAGAGTTATCCCTCCAAATGCAATCCCTCCCCCAAGATAAGCCCGCAGGTGAGAGGAGGTGCCAGGCAAACAAAGAAAAGGCAATGGGTATTCCAAAATACACTGTGCACTTTAAAACCTCCAGACGTACAAATCACTGTCAAGCGTGAGCCAGCAGCTCCCTAGTGCTTCCTTATTCCCTTCCATTAGTCTGCTGCTTTTCCCCCGATCCTATCAGTCATAAATGGAGGACTAATATATACCTTCTATTTTCCAAAAGTTTCAATGCATCACAGTCCAAGTGCAAATAATTTATAAACCAAGGCAAGGAAGATTCTGCTCCATGGCTGAAACTGAGGAGAAAGCTTTTAAGAAGAGGAAGAGGAGTGCACATCCCTATGAACACACACAGTTTGCCGCTGCCTATGAAGGCTTCACAAGGAAACCACCATTCCCTCTCCCTCCTCCTTTAGATTCCCTTGATTTGAATATTGGTCCTTCAACCAAAAGTTCATTACTAATCCAATTTTAATGTCACTTGAATTCCTACAAATAAGGAGACCACACAGGGAGCTGATGATTTTAATTCTGGCACTTAAATCACAAGTGTGAAGTTAAATGCAACACATTCCCTCCCCCTTCCATTAATTCTACATCTAATTGCAATGCCTTGCTCTTCCAAATCCCAACTTGCAAGGTGGTATTTAGGACTAAATCAAACGGGCAAAGTTACAAAGCTTTGATAACCTGTTGGACTGGATCTCCCACCATTTCATCCATCATTGGGGATGGCAGAACTAAAATCCCAGTGATTTTCCTGGAATCACAGAAAATTGGAAGAGACCTCAAGAGATCACTGAGACCATCCCCACGCCCCAAAGAACCAGTTACGTTTTGATGCCTGACAGATGCTTGGAAGTTTATAAGGATGCTACACAACAAGAATATAACATCACTCAATCATTCTCTCCTTACACCAGCAGCTAGGTTAGACAAAGACAAGAAGCATTCAAGTCTCCCTTGCCAGCCTTTAAGCTCAGTACTTCCTATCCGAGAAAACAAACAATTCCACTCTGCTTTTCAGCTCTCTTGATGGATCTGAAAGCAAAGGCCTCCCTCCACCCCTTATTCTTCTTCTCTATAAGTAAAAAAATTGCTCCTTTTTAACTCATTTTCCCCTAAACATCTGATCTTGCTCTTTGATCTCCTTTGTATTCCCTCCCTGTTCTTCCGCTTCTTCCTTTAGACCATAGACAGGACATAGGACCACAGCTGAAATCTCTTCAACAATGAATAGAGAAGGACTATTTCCAGACATCCTGCAGGCTGTGCTCCTCTTGTGCTCAGCACTGAATACTTGACTCTTTTCTGATGGCATACTGATTCACATCCATCTGTAACCCTGTGTATCACACCACTAATTGGCCAAACCTGAGCCATACCCAACTCTCCACATCCTTACCAAACCCCGGACTGGTCTGGGTTGGAAGGGACCTTAAAGCTCCTCCAGTTCCAACCCCTTGCCAAGGGCAGGGACGTCTTCCACTAGAGCAGCTTGCTCCAAGCCCCTGTGTCCAACCTGGCCTTGAACACTGCCAGGGATGGGGCAGCCACAGCTTCTCTGGGCACCCTGTGCCAGCGCCTCTCCTTTTAAATTCAGTTTATTAGGATCCTCCAAATTCCAACCACACTCTCCAACACCCTTGGAAGCCTCACCTTCCAGCACATGGTATTTGCACATTTTATGAATCTCTGCCGCATTATTCAAGACATTAACAGAAATACTGAATAGCAGCAAGGCCCAGACAGAGCCCTCAAAAGAGCCATTTGATAAATTCCGTAATAGCAATAACTTCTCTTCCAGCCAGTTCTTTACCCCACCTCACCACAGTTTCATCTACACTGTAGTTCCCAAAGTCCGTGATGAGAAAAAGCACATGAAACACGAGTAGAAGGCTCACTATGAACCAGGACACAGTGCCACTGCGCCTCCCTCCTCCACAACCCCTCCTACCGGCCCCCAGAAGGACATTAAATACGCTGACAGCTTATGCTTGTCATAAGCTGCAGTAATTCCTCTGATTTTATTTATTACTTCATTTATGTGTTTCCACATTTCTGCTGAGAAGTCAGCGGTAGAACAAGTGCTTCAGAAGTCCCTGGGTTCTCCCCTTGCTTCCCTGACTCCTTTTTTAAAGGGCTGTGTCTTGATTCTCCTTTTAATGGTCTTCCAGAACCTCCTGAGATTTCTGAGCGATGTTATTCTCCTTGGACATAGGCGGGGGTTGGCTTAGATGACCCCCAGAGGTCCCTTCCAATTCTGTGTTGCTTATGCTATGATGGCGCAGAAGGGAGAGCATTGATGATGTTCAAGAGCAGCTTGGGGGGAGAAAAGACAAAGAGATAGAAGTAAAATGAAATACCAGAAGTCCTCTAACCCCTCATTCAAATCCATGGAGCTTTTAAACGGGAGACTGGCCAAAACCCACTGGAAATCCCAGTGAAGTCTCGCTGCAACTCGGTCCTTGGTTAGACCTTGCAGAACAGGAGCCTGTAGTCACTGTGCAAGAAAGAAAGGGGAGAAAGAAGAAGAAATACATGCACGCATAGGCAGAATAAATCAGTGACTTTGGGAAGCACTGTATCTATTCATGTCATAAAACATAATCTGCGTTTCAACTAGTGAATTGTGGAAAAAAGCGATCCCATAATTGCTACATGTTTTGCCTGGGATTTGTATCTGAGGCTCCTCGCGTTGCCGCTAACAGCATGATGTATTCTTGCACTTCTCTGACAATACACAATGCACTCCTTTTTCAGCTGCTTAGCAGACAGCATGTGAAAAGCCTGCTTCTGCAGCATTGGTTCTCACAGTCCATTCATCTCATGTCCCAGAGAAGCTGTGGCTGCCCCATCCCTGGCAGTGTTCAAGGCCAGGTTGGACACAGGGGCTTGGAGCAAGCTGCTCTAGTGGAAGGTGTCCCTGCCCGTGGCAGGGGTTGGAACTGGAGGAGCTTTAAGGTCCCTTCCAACCCAAACCAGTCTGGGATTCTATGCGTATCACAAAACGCAAGCTCTGTCCAAAGTGTCTCCGATGGTGAAGTCATTCCCAGTACTGATCCTCTTAAGGATCCAAGGTCCTTTCCAACCCAAACCAATCTATGATTCATCAGTCCCTTCAATGTCCCAGACAACTCAAGAGATGCTGTTGCAGGTGTCAAAATCTGCTGTCTTTCCACATAGACCTTTTCGAAGACCACTAATAAGCCTGATAACCACCATGAGGGTCGTCAGAGAAACAGAGCTAAGCTATCAGAATGGAGACAGGATTATTTATCACTGGTTGTTGCTTTATGTCTCCTCGTCAGTCTTTTAATCAATTAAAACCTAACACCCATCAAAAAAGGAAAAACCATTTCAACCACTGCCTACTTGGATGTGTTCAAAGTAGTTTGTCCTTTGCAAGTGCAGAATGAGGTATTCAAAACCAAACCAACAAACCACCACCTAAAAAAACCCACTCACAAGAGCTAATTTTCCCCTACAGATACAATTTATGGCATCTCTGGTACATGTACATAAGACATTTCTGCCCATCTTTCCTGGTAACTCAGTGCTTCATACTTCTTCCTAAAAGAGCCTTCTGACACTTCTACGTCAGAAGCTCCAAGCCCCAGTTATAGAATCACAGAATCAACCGGGTGGGAAAAGCCCTTTAAGCTCCTCCAGTCCAACCGTTCCCAGCACTGCCAAGGCCACCACTAACCCATGGCACTGAGGCCTCGTCTCCACGGTGTGTGAACACTTGCAGGGACGGTGACTCCAGCACTGCCCTGGGTACCTCTTCCAATGCCTGAGCACCCTCTGGGGAAGGAATTGTTCCTCAGCTCCATCTAAAGCTGCCCTGGTGCAGCTTGAGGCCGTTTCCTCTTGTCCCATCCCTTGTTCCATGGGAGCAGAGCCCAGCCCCCTCCTGGCTCCATCCTCCTCTCAGGCAGTTGTAGGCAGCGATCAGGTCCCCCCTGAGCCTTCTCTTCTCCATCTGAACCCCCCAGGTCCCTCAGCCATTCCCCATCACACTGTGCTCCAGGCCCTGCTCCAGCTCCATTGCCCTTCTCCGGCCCCGCTCCAGCACCTCAGTATCTCTCTTGTAGTGAGGGGCTCAGAACTGAACCCAGGATTGGAGGTGCAGCCTCACCACGGCCCATTAAGAGGGAGGACACACTGCCTGTAAAAGTGAATTCATGCTCAGGTTCCTTCTAAATCTTTCAGCGCTGCCCCTATATCTTTATTATCAGATGAGTTTCTGGGTAGCTTCCTTGCCTACACTCTGAAACTAAAGCCTGCTTCCAAAGAAATCCTTTAGCTTTCCCATAATGTTCCCCTTTTTTAACACATAAGCTTGTACAGTTCAACCAAACCGCAGTGACTTCTGCAGGTGTCTTCCTTTTAACAGTCTAAATTTACATCAAATGTATCTGATCCCTAAACCCCACAAGGGTTCATCATCACTTCCCTCCCACTGCCTCCTCTAAAAAGGTTTCAGTTTACTGGCTTTCCTAGAGCTTGTGAGTTATTTACACCAAATAAACACACCTCCAACCTTGGCAGCCCGGTTCTGCGTTTGCCATTTGCATCCCTCTTCAAAGGAGCAGAATTCCAACGCTGGACAACTGGAAACTAACAGGCAAGGAAGAGTTCTGCTTCCTTTGCCTGTTTAGGACTTGGTATTTCACCTATTACTTCATCTCCTTTTCTATCCATTTTATTACTTGATCCTCAGGCTGCTCCTGGGGCTGTTTAACATAATGATACTGTAGGCACTAGTAGAAGGCAGCTCAAATAGCTCCTTTTGAACCAGCCACGGTACATTACCTCAAACAGCAATCCAAGATTTAACCTAAAAATCACTTCCCTCCTCCTGTGGGCTCTTGAACCGGCCGTCACAAGAAGCAGTCAAGGACAAGGTGTCCATCAGCTCTTTCACCTATCCAACAGGAACATCAGGAATGGAGGCTGGCAGCCACCACTATTTTCCTAAGTGCTGGTCTCTGATAGTGTTGAATTAAGGAATTCCTCTCCATTTCCACTCTTTAATCCACAAACTGATAAATACACCTCAGTTTTCACAGTGTAGTATTCTGCCCCTCTATAGGAGCCTTATACTCTGCGTTTTTATGTCACTAGACAGAGGAATTCTTTAAATAAAGGCATGTTCCTCCACCTCCTACTAAAAGTCTGTCTTCCCTGCACAGTCTGCAAACAGCTTCCCAGATTCCCACTGACATTTGTCATTCCGCCACCTTTGCCCAACACGCTCTACCATTTGGTTTTCTTCCTCGCAAGGGAATCCAAGCACCTCGGGTTTATTTAACTTGGGGGTTTTCACTTCATTTGGGATCTGGTTTTCATTCGGCTGCTTCGGCTTTAATCCCGGTGCAATTTCACTGCAGTACTGTTGTCGTCTGCAAGCCATTTGCTCCCCGATGGGCACAGTTAGATCTCAAATATTGACTTTCCCGCTCAAGACAAATATTTGACATCTATCGCCACCCAACTGTCAGGTGGGTAAGAAAAAACACCCTCACGAATGATCCCAGCCATGAGATGCAGCCACATAATATCCCCTTCTCCCACCTCTGACTGAGGAGCCATCACAGGGCTTAGACAGTTTCATTTGTAAAGACAGAGAGAAAACGTTAGAATTCAGTGTTTTCTTTGCCACTGCCTGCTATCTTTAAGGTGACACTTTTCTACATGCTGAAAGGGCCATTACTCATCTTTTTCTCTAGGAAAAAAACCCACACTTGTGCTTCTTATAAAATAATAAGCAAAAAATACCCTTTACTCGGTGTCCTTAATCTGTCAGGTCACTGAGCTGCCTTACGTGGTATTACAAAGAAGATGCTTCATGCCTTCTTTAACTGCTACTCACATTCAGCTGCAAGTTCTCTGCAAAATGTTCCCATTTAATCCAACTGCCTATGCTCCAAGTGAGCTTTTTAAGCCAAGTACTCCTGAAATGCATTAAACATCTATGGAATGGATGCTGACGAAACAGTGGGCTCAAAAGGTCTTCCCTTTTTGGGGGGAGAGCCAACTAGTATGGAGAATCTCACTGTATTTAAGAAAAATAAGACACCAAAAAAGAAAGCCACAAGCTTTTCTACTTCTTCCACAGGGTTCTTCCATTTGAGTACTTACTTTACTTGTTACTATAGATCAACCTCGGTGCTTCTCTTCCGATACGAAGGGGACCTACAAGAGGGACTCTCCATCAGTACCGTAGCAATAGGACAAGGGAGAATGGGTTCAAACTGAAACAGGGGAAGTTCAGGTTGGAGATAAGGCAGAAGCTCTTCCCTGTGAGGGTACTGAGGCGCTGGCACAGGGTGCCCAGAGAAGCTGTGGCTGCCCCATCCCTGGCAGTGTTCAAGGCCAGGGTGGACACAGGGGCTTGGAGCAAGCTGCTCTAGTGGAAGGTGTCCCTGCCTCTGGCAGGGGTTGGAATTGGGTGAGCTTTAAGGTCCCTTCAACACAAACCACTCTGGGACTATATTATTCCATGGAAAAGGTTCTACTGCAGTATAACTTACAGATATTGTCTTCCTCCTGCAAGGTGCTGGGCAGTCTGGCCATAAGCCAGCAAAGCACTTTAGCTCACACCATCATGAACTACACAAACGGTCCCAATCACACCCTACATCTAATTGCTTTTCTGGATTAGGGCCCAAAGCACTCAGCACACTGTAGATCAAGACCTCACTGACAACACCCATCTCCCCATACATGCAAATCTCAAACAGAAATCCAGCAGCACCTTCAAAGCCTGTTCCCAACTGCTGCTGTATCAGTACAAACACCAGATAGGAACAGGTTCACTTCTAAGCTATTAATTCTAACCTAGGAATGAAATGTTAAACAAGAAGCCATTCAAATTCTGACAGATTATGGCACATGGATTAATCACTTATCTCTCCAATCCAGAACTTGCCGGTCAATATCTGCAAATGAATCTCCCTCAACCTCAAAATGCACCTTTTCCCTTGAAGTCTGCACAGGAAGATAGATACTGAGCAGACAATGGCTAAATTGACTCTTTTGCTATTGTTGTTTCAGGAACTGGTTTACAGAGGACCCCCAAAATGGAATGTTACATTGGATTCAGCAGAATTCTTTTTCCTAAGCAAAAACAAACCAGCTTTTCATGCTGTGCTGAAAGCAAAGAGACAGTGATACGCAAAGTGACCTTAAAGAAGTCAGTACCCAAGAAAACCAACCCTCTCCCTACCAGGTTACCAAAAAGACTTTAAATGGTCCTCTAGATCTTAGGAAGCACCAAATCTTCTCTGACCAACTCATTTGCCGTACTGTGTGCACAGGAGGAAACCATCACCAGCACGGCAGATCAATAGGAAGCCTTCCAGACAATAATGCAGCAGTAAGGAAGGACCAGAAGAGTACGTTTAGGGAAGACAGGACTCAGGAAATGAAAGAAAGAAGAGAGCTAAACAATACTGAACAACCTCGTAAGGTCCTTTCCAACCCAAACTAGTCCAGGATTCTATCATTCTAAATCCAAAGGCTCCTTTAAAACAAATGCAACTACTTGGGGCCACTTGAAAATGAGGAAGTCAGCTCTCTTTAAGAGGAACTGTAATTTGGAGTTAACTTCTCTCCGAAGGGATGGTCAGGCTCCCATCAGTTAATGAACCATTTTCAAGATTGCAAAAATAAGCTGAGGTTCAGCAAATACTTGGTGGGAATCATTTCAGATTCATTAAGAACGCACCAAGTCAGCTTGATTCTGCTGAGCAAGCACATCATTGCAGTAAACGCTCACAGGCAGGCTTGCTGGCCCTTACTTGTAAAGCCAAATTAAGCAGGTGCATAAATACCACCATCATCAGGATCTTACTGAGCGGCTGGGACTGATCGTATTTTAACACAGAATCATAGAACAGTTAGGGTTGGAAAGGACCTTAAGATCACCCAGTTCCAACCCCCCTGCCATGGGCAGGGACACCTCCCACTGAACCATGTCACCCAAGGCTCTGTCCAACCTGGCCTTGCACACCGCCAGGGATGGAGCATTCACAACTTCCCTGGGCAACCCATTCCAGTGCCTCACCACCCTTACAGTAAAGAATTTCTTCCTTATAACTATCACTATCTTGAATTAGGCAAAAAAGGACAACTACAAACTCAATTACGTCTATGAATGTTCTCATTCACCCCAAAATGATCAATCTTTCCCCTTGGATAGGCTAGCCATTGCTTTTTTATTCCTCCCCTAGTGCTACACAGATACAATACCCCAAAACCCCCTGAATTTGGCATTTTGAAGCTCAAAAGAGGCACCAATCCCCGCAACAATCAGCAGCGCATCATAAGGGTCTACCACAGCTCCTTTACTCCTGTGTAGAGCCTTTTCAAGCAGATAATGGCACACAAGTAACTGAGCTCCAATTCTGTGTTTTTAAAGGTATTTTAAATACTCTCCTCACACTCAAGAAGTTTTACCTTCCCAATGTCTTAACCAGGACTACAGTGGAAAGATAAAGATGCTTTCAGTGTCTGCAATGCATGGGTCATAGAATAGTTAGGGTTGGAAAGGACCTTAAAGCTCATCCAGTTCCCATGGGCAGGGATACCTCACCCCAGACCATCTCACCCAAGGCCCTGTCCAACCTGGCCTTGAACACTGCCAGGGATGGGGCAGCCACAGCTTCTCTGGGCACCCTGTGCCAGCGCCTCAGCACCCTCACAGGGAAGAGCTTCTGCCTTATCTCCAACCTAAATCTCCCCTGTTTCAGTTTGAACCCATCACCCCTTGTCCTATCACTACAGTCCCTGACGAAGAGCCCCTCTCCAGTACCCCTGTAGGCCCCCTTCAGAGACTGGAAGGCTGCTACGAATGCATGATGACAGGAAAGCTTAGGGTGTGAAAGAGCCCCTTTCAATACACAAAGGAACTGGAAAGCAGAGAAGTAGAGGAACCCTTCAAAAGACTTTTTGTCCACAAGATAGCAAACATTTTCCATCATCTTTTGCAAAAAGCTTGCTTCTCCATCCTCATTTCACTAGGGAGGGTTTCACCAAATTGCAATTATAAGAGTAGTACTATTACATTACCCCTGCATTGAGCTGGAGGAGTTGCAAACAGTACTATATATATGTATATCTATATATATATATCTATCTGATTAAGCCATTCAGCACTAAAGAGGTTATTCTAAGAGTAAAAGCACATAAAACCCACTTACATATCACCCATTCCCTTGTTCTTCCCCTGCCAAACACGCACATGTGTGCACATAGCTTCAACAGTCTACCCCAAGCTCTACGTTATGTCTGTGCGGCAGCCTGGGATGCAGATACAGGAGTTGAGTATTCATATATTGGGATTATATTGAGCAAACAGACTGACCAATACCTGAATCTGCTCTGGAATCTTTGTCCTGGAAAGCAGCTGGTGTCATAGGGGCCATTTGATGCATCTTTACTTTTAGATACTTTGAAAACTGAGCTTGTGTGGGGTTTTTTTCCTCATTAAAGGTACTGCCCTGTATTCAGTTGAGGCTACAAAAGCCACGTACTAATCTGTTCCCCAGCCAGAAAAAAACCCAAAGTGATACATTTCCCCTAAACTTACTTCTATTGCTACACCCTTAAGGTATTACTTGCTATAGCAGTATTGTTCTCCAGCACTTATCCCTGTAGCATAGACACTGAGATCCAACTCTGAAAGGGCTGCCACTGCGAGATGTTTAAAGGATCCCCACTCCTTCCACACATCCTTTCAGAATGAAGCCAAAGTACCTCAGGATCATTAACACAGCACAATATTATACATCCAAAAGAACACATCCCTAATAAATCACACAGTAATCCTACACAGACCATGAAGAGCTATTATAACATGCGCAGAAAACTGTTCCTATACCATCAATTAATATGTGAACCTTTAACTTGATCTTTAGGAAGATTGTTAATTATAGAGCTCACAGCAAAGCTAAATGCAACAGAAAAGAATGTTTTAACAAAACCTTCAACCTGAACCTTTGGCCTTAAAAAGGTGCTACCAGACAATACAAGGCCCTTGGCTAAACACAGAAGAAAGGTGTAGCACCAGTTACAGCACACAATGAGCCCACTCAACATCACAATAAAGACTTCTCAAAAGGCAGAACACATCTTGGTGACCTTGGAGATAAATCTCATAATCTCATTCTCATCTGCACCTGCAGAATCCCTTCACTCGGGTGTTTGATGTTTGGATTTTCATTCCACTGACTTTGCAGAGAGTGTCAATAACTCTTTAGGTGGACTGTGAGAATGAGGAAATCATTTTGCTTTCCTGGTGTTTGACTACAGGCTGCATTTAAGCCTGTCCATGCAAGAATTCAGATTAACATCTAGCTAGTTTTCAGAAAGCACAGGAGAGATAAAGTGAAGGGAATACACAGGCATAGCGAGAGATATGAAACACAAGGAACAAAGAAGGTTTCTCCAAGCCAGCCTCTGAAGAATATTAAACCAAAGAACACGATGCTGACAGAATCACTGCTAAGAAAGGAAAGAGGGATTTGGGAACGCAAGGATCAAGTACTAACCTGCTTGATACCACCCACAACCTAACACAGGTTGCCATTAAGGGAAGCCAGGCTTCTACAAACCACATCTTCTGATCTACATACACAGAAACATTAAAGCTCCTGTTGCACAGAGATGCAGAGGCTTGATTCATCCTTCCCAATAACTCGGAGAAACTAAGATTTGAAAATCACAAATTAATAATTCGTGTAAGTATAAAGAGAATCGTGGCTCTACTTTAAGTAATAACTAGTTGCTGGTATTGCCAATCCTGTCTTGAATCACACCATGCATCAAGTTAGAGAGAATTCTCTCTCCTCCAATAGCACTTCCCACTACAAACCTAAATCGGATGTTCACATTTAGACTACAGTGCAGTTTTCCAGGGCATTGGCCTATCCCTACACCAAAAGCAGAATGAAAACCTAACCATGCTCCAACAATTGTTTTCGCAACTTACACCTGATACAAGTGTCCCATCCCCTGGAATCCTTGTTTAGCTCTGGAGTCCTGAGTGTGAAGGCAAAAGTGCAGGAAGGACGTGGAGCTGCTGAAGCGAATCCAGAGGAAGTCACAGAGATGCTGCGAGGGCTGGAGCAGCTCTGCTCTGGAGCCAGGCTGAGAGAGCTGGGCTGGGGCAGCCTGGAGAAGAGAAGGCTCCTGAAGGGGAGACCTTAGAGCAGCTCCAGTGCCTAAAGGGGCTGCAGGAAAGCTGGAGAGGGGCTTTGGACAAGGGATGTAGGGACAGGCCAAGGGGAATGGCTTTAACCTGCCAGAGGGGACACTGAGATGAGCTCTTAGGCAGAAGCTGTTCCCTGTGAGGGTGCTGAGGCGCTGGCACAGGGTGCCCAGAGAAGCTGTGGCTGCCCCATCCCTGGCAGTGTTCAAGGCCAGGTTGGACACAGGGGCTTGAAGCAAGCTGCTCTAGTGGAAGGTGTCCCTGCCCATGGCAGGGGTTGGAACTGGAGGAGCTTTAAGGTCCCTTCCAACCCAAACCATTCTATGATGATCAAGCAGAAGATGTTAAGCACTGAATGGATGCAGGACACAAAAAAAAAAAAAACCCAAAGTATTTTGAAGTGATGCCTCAGAAATACAGCGCCTTAAAATCAGTCCCACTGGAAAGAAAACACAGCCTGTACATAAGGTCATCCAACTGCAATCACAACACGGAAGGAAGCCGAAGCTTCTAGTATGAAAAAGGAGCCAAACTGAAAAACAAACCCTACAACTGCTTGCCTTACACAATACTGAGGAGCTACAAACAATGTCGTTTTAAGAACATAGAGATACAAACACACACACACACACACACACTATTGTTTTCCATGGCTGGAACTGCAGTAGGTGAACTGTGTTTGATACCCCACTGCAGACAAACTGAAGGACATCACTGGCTTTAATCTCTACTCAAACGCAAGGATCTGCGCATATTAACAGGGAGATAGGAGCATCACCTCCACTGAGAGATTACAGAAGCTTTCAGAACACTCTCCACCACTCCTGCCACGTTCACACATCTTTGGTAATGTCTTAATTTGTCTACATTAGGCCCAAGATGTGCTTTGAAGGAATGACACCATTGTGAAATAAGGCAAATTATCACGAGAGGTTAGAGTGAGAGAACAATTCAAAGGCACCATCATTAATCACTCTGGCAGGTAATGGGGCTGGGAAACCCAGCTTTTCTAACAGGGCATGTGATGCACTGGTTAAACAGCAGGGGAATATAGCACCAAATCACTGTAATAAAGTGAGATCACCCTTTTATTGTGTCCTAGCTCATCAAGTGTAAATCTACTGGTTTCTATCACTGTCCTTTGTGAGTAAAAAGGGAAAGACTCTTGATATTATGCTTAAGGGAGCACTCTGATTTATTTCTTCACCGACCCGCTGGGAGGTGTAACTGCTTTGCCTTATTCTCCCCGTCATATGCAGCGTCTTCCAACTGCTCAAGCCTAAGAGAGAGAATTAATGACATTATTAACCTTTGCGCAATTGGAAGGAATCTACCAAGTGGCAGACAACATTCCTGGTCGCATTTGCATCTCGGGGATTGCACAAGGCCATAGGTCAGCCCTCAACACAGAGACCAGCACTTTGTCCTCCCCCTTTCCATCCAATCTCCTGCTCCAAGCCTCTTCCAAAGGAGGTTCGACACAAGAGATGCAGCCATCAGCAAAGCAAAGCAGCTCCCCTGTCTACTAAAACATGATGAAAAGTTACACAAAGTGTTATTTTTGTTGGAGGTTCACCCCCCTCTAAAATCACCTTATTATAATGCAAAATTAGATCTGGGATTTTCAAAGGAATCTAAAGTAATTAGCTGCCCCATTCCCACTGGATTGCCATGGGAGCTAGATCCTAAATGCCTCTGGCTCCTTTGGAAAACCACATCCATCACTGAAAGATGCAGGATGGCTCAGCAAAAACTATAGCAGAACAAGCAGAGTTGGGCACAGTTCCAGGCTTACTTTTATAGCGCTTTCCAGAGCCCTTCAGCCACTGCCACACTGGGAATAGTGGGTACCACCACCACGTTTTCCACCCAAAAACCTTTGGGAAACAACACTTCATGCACAAACCATGGTAAAAAGTGTCTGGTGACATTACATGGCAGTGCAATACTAAAAGCAAAAGGCAAGACTGCAGTAAATCAAAGCACCGGCACCACATCACTCAAAACCACAGCTCAGCACACATCTATTTTTCCTCCTCCTCTTCTACAGCTGCTCTTTGATGCTTTGTCAAGCGAATGCAAAGCAGAGGGAGCCCAGCTTTTATGACTGGAAAGAACGAATTAACAATGCAACACATTTTATCAGTATTTTAATCAGTTTCCAGCTCACAGCTTCACCCAAATTCACACTTTTCTTAGGCCTTTTCCAGTAAACGAAGACCCCAAAGAGCTTTACAAGGCTTTTTAATTACACACTAAGAGCAGAATGACTGCATACAGGCCACATTTAATTAACTAATTCCCTCATCTCCCCCTTTTCTCAGGTGAAAATGGGTTTCCATGGTTCCTAGTGTGGACACAGTCTTTTCCAGTCATTTGCTTACAAGCAACAACGATCAAACTGATCCTAGAATAACAGAGCTGATATTACTGCACATATATTCTGCATTTTGACAGATATGGGTCTTCCCTGCTATTCAAGCGGGTCTTCAACACTGCAATATTTGAAGTCATATATATAGAGCTGGGCTGAAGATACATGTTCAAAGAACAGGAGTGTGAGCAGCAAGTACAGGGGGCTCCCACTCTGCTGCACTCTGGGAAGACTCCCCCCTGCAGTCCTGATCCAGCTCTGGGGCAGCAGCACAAGAAGGACGTGGAGCTGTTGGAGAGAGGTCAGAGGAGGCCATGGAGATGCTGCGAGGGCTGGAGCAGCTCTGCTCTGGAGCCAGGCTGAGAGAGCTGGGCTGGGGCAGCCTGGAGAAGAGAAGGCTCCTGAAGGGGAGACCTTAGAGCAGCTCCAGTGCCTAAAGGGGCTGCAGGAAACCTGGAGAGGGGCTTTGGACAAGGGATGGAGGGACAGGCCAAGGGGAATGGCTTTAAGCTGCCAGAGGGGAGACTGAGATGAGCTCTTAGGCAGAAGCTGTTCCCTGTGAGGGTGCTGAGGCGCTGGCACAGGGTGCCCAGAGAAGCTGTGGCTGCCCCATCCCTGGCAGTGCTCAAGGCCAGGTTGGACACAGGGGCTTGGAGCAAGCTGCTCTAGTGGAAGGTGTCCCTGCCCGTGGCAGGGGTTGGAGCTGGAGGAGCTTTAAGGTCCCTCCCAGCCCAAACCATTCCGTGAGTCTATGATTTGTAAACCTCCAGAGTCTGCATGTAAAAACAACAAAAAACTAAATTAACTACGTAAAGCAAAATGAAATTATTATCTTAGTTACAGATTTTTGAAAGTGCCATTTTTGTTCAGTTAAACAATGAATGAAATCAGAGCATTTATAATAGAGAAATCAAAAATCAGCCCATTTCCAGGCCTGTTTGTATCATATGGGCACTGTTGAAGCACACCACATCAGCTCTTCCCACCAAGCAAGCAAGACAGAACAGAGGTATGAAGTGCGATTCACACTTCCCATTTCAGCCACCAATGTAGAGAAAGCTGCTTCTCCCAAGCTCATTTCTGACAAGTCAATAGGGATTTTGATTCCTATTTTTTCAGATTCATGTTTAGATGTCACAAAACGCTGACTTAAGAGGCCATTACCGGAACACCACTGAGCAGGAATAGAAGGATTTGGGGGTGGAGAAGGGTTGTTTGCTCTCAATGGGAGTTGGGAGTTTGTCATTTCCTGCAAAGAACACAGGCTTCAAGCTCCTCAGCCCCTCTCAGTCCACAGATCACCAGTGAATCATCTGCCACTTGCTGGTGGTTTGTACATACGCATTTGCGCTATATACACAGAGAATGGCCTCCTGTAACTGAGTGCTTTGGGTAGAACGTGGTGAAAGCTGGTGCAGCAGGAACTGCTTGAGCCACAGAATAAATGTAAAGTGATAAAGGCAAACATAACAAAGGCTGATTCTGGGTTTAAATACTTCCTCGCAATGCCTCACCGGTCATTTACCTACCCTTGAGAATCACAGTCCAAGTCTTTGTTATCTACAACCAGAGTGGGCACTACCAGTTGAAACACACATATAGAAACCCAATGACATATAACTCAAAACTCATTGAAAGCTATCTGCAGCCTTCCTAAATAAAACCATTTCAGAAGGCAGCTGGTCAGTTCAACCATGATACAGTGTGAAATAAACAGAATATCAAAGCTTTCAGATCACCATTGCAGTCATCGCCAAGTTTTGTTGGGTGCTTTGTGTATTCATGCTCTAAGTGGTGCAGAGCATCCATAACATCAAGAGAAACAAAGAAATCCTAAAAACCTCTTACTAAAACCAACAAACAACTCACACAATATACTCCCTCCTTCTACATTATCAAACCAGGCACACGAGAAGTAACAGAAATACTTCCAAACCTTTCTGTTTCACTCAAACACTTGGTCCCTCATGTGTTAAATTCAGAATGGCATCACCCTGGTGAGATCAGATGACAAAGTCACTGTGATGATGGGAAGCACGCTGTGAATACATGTCCCTAAATGTTTTATGTATTCTATTAGTGATACACAACACATTTCTAAGTGGTGCCTTTTTGTCCTGAGCTGCGGCAGCAACAGCTTCCAAGTGTATGTGCGCAGACTTGCATTTGCCTTTGCAAGTGATCAG
This sequence comes from Ara ararauna, assembly GCA_028858755.1. Classification (NCBI taxonomy): domain Eukaryota; kingdom Metazoa; phylum Chordata; class Aves; order Psittaciformes; family Psittacidae; genus Ara; species Ara ararauna. The sequence goes on from CM054376.1 coordinate 163,028,636, forward strand.
AGAATGGTTTGGACTGGAAGAGACCTTCCAGCTCATTTAGTTCCAACCCCCTGCTACAGGCAGGGACACTTCCCACTAGACCGGGTTGCTCCAGCCTGGCCTTGATAAGGAGCTGCTGTTGTCCCATCTACAGTATGAGGTCCTCAGAGACGCATTTCTATAAACACTGCACTTTCTCTTCTTGCTCAGGTCCTAGATGAGGGCTGAGAGTGTGGTGGTGATGAAGAAAGGGGAAGAAAGAACAAAGATGGGGGCAGAGGTGTGAAGGGATGTATGCGTGTGACCAGAGGGCAACAAGAGGCAAGTAGCATGGCTTGTAGTATGAATGAGAAGGAAAAGAAGTAATATCCTTGCAGCCCATTCTGAACATAACAGATACAATCATGACACGGTCCATCTTCGCAGGGCTGAGCTTCTAGATGCATGCGGTCTCGGTCCTAGGAGTTACGGCAAAGAGCTCACCTGCCAAAATGCCTCCCTATGAGCAATACAAGAAGGAAAATGAGAACGGAAAGAGAATCCTTTTAGAAAGGATTTTTCCTAATGCATTTCTATAGTTCCCTTAGAAATGACTCCTGAAAACAGCAGCCACCCCCAAAACAAAGTTGAGATTTCATCTCAGGAAACAAAATAAGCAAGAGCTGGCAAACTTTCGAGAAAGCAAAAAAAGCTTCCACCTCTCAGTGTTGTAAATGTCACACAAGGCAAACACAGCAAGCACACAGCACGGGAGCGGAAAGGCTTTTAAGCAAAACAGTTTCCAAACATTTCCTTTGGATTCCAGCTAGTCTCTAACATTAGCAGGAATTTGCCTGCGTGAATCCCTCCTGCACTGCTGTCAGATGAGATGTCTTGCCGTGAGGACATGATGAGCATTTGGCCTTTTCCTGTTCACAGTGTTTTTATGATGCTAGTAAGAGTACGACTTGCTGCCTTTAAAGCCAGGCACAGAGGGACTAAGTGTGAATAAGCTCAGCACATCAAAAGAGACATGGGTTTATAGTCCTATAAAACATGTCAACAAATGCTCATGAACTACTTGTAGTCACTCCTAATTCTGGCTGACAGCAGGAATCAAGTGCTGTGGACACTGATGGTAACCCGAAAAAGAAAAGCACATCAGACCTAACAAAACTACTCAAGAATCAAGGGAAATGGTTAAAGTCAAAGATAATGCACATATAGTGATGGGATAAGGGGGAATGGGTTCAGACTTACAGAGGGAAGATACAAGGAAGGTATAGGTTAGATGTAAGGCAGCAGTTCTTCCCTGTGAGGCTGCTGAGGTGCTGGCACAGGGTGCCCAGAGAAGCTGTGGCTGCCCCATCCCTGGCAGTGTTCAAGGCCAGGTTGGACCCAGGGGCTTGGAGCAAGCTGCTCTATGGAAGGTGTCCCTGCCCATGGCAGGCAGTTGGAACTGGATGAGCTTTAAGGTCCCTTTCAACCCAAACCATTCCATGATCCTATGATATCAGCAGCCAAGTTCCCATTTCCTCTACCATCAATTAACAATTTCCTCTACCATTAATTAACAGTTTCAAAGGATGAAGGGGAAGAAGCAATTCAGCGGCTGGGAATTCTGCAGGCTTTATTTAGAATGCCCATATCCTTGCTGGCAATTTGAAACACAGACTTCACATCAGGTGTGACAGCCACTTCACATCCTCCTCAGTGCTTTTCAGCAAACTTCCAGCCCACAAAAGAAAGGCTTCCAAGTGGCCTTGTTGAAACAAAGGTTGCAAAACTACAGTGCTCTCAAGTGGTATACAGTAGAAAGGATTTGACAATGGCGCAGGATTCAAAAGGCACAGCTTTCATGCAGAGTGCCAAATATCAGAGTAGAAAATGTCATTCCCCCACTCTGCATTCCCAACATCTTTCACAGCCTAACACCTCACAGAGCCAACTTCAACTTTCATAACTACACTAAACAGTGTTCTGACATTAGTTGTAGATGGGCCTTTTAGAAGAACTTATGCACCTTTTTCCTGCTTCAGAAGATTCTAAGGGGATGCTTTTAACTCCCATGCATTTACCTACTTCAATATTTAGGCATAAACTCCAAAATCCCTTTAAAACTCTAACTTGATAACTATGCTCAACTACTAATCTAGTATTCAAAAACTAATCATAGTAGAGGTGATTCTCCCCCTCTACTGTGCTCTAGGAGACCCCCACTTGAAGTACTGCGTCCAGCTCTGTGGTCCACAACACAGGAGGCACATAGAGCTGACAGAGTGACCTTAGAGCAGCTCCAGAGACTAAAGGGGCTGCAGGAAACCTGGAGAGGGGCTTTGGACAAGGGATGTAGGGACAGGCCAAGGGGAATGGCTTTAACCTGCCAGAGGGGACACTGAGATGAGCTCTTAGGCAGAAGCTGTTCCCTGTGAGGGTGCTGAGGCGCTGGCACAGGGTGCCCAGAGAAGCTGTGGCTGCCCCATCCCTGGCAGTGTTGAAGGCCAGGTTGGACACAGGGGCTTGGAGCAAGCTGCTCTAGTGGAAGGTGTCCCTGCCCGTGGCAGGGGTTGGAGCTGGAGCAGCTTTAAGGTCCCTTCCAACCCAAACCAGTCTGGGATTAAAAGTAAAACCCACCTGAAGTGAGGAGCCCTTCAAGTACAGAGCATCTTGAAGCTCTACAGCATGGACAGAGGAGGGTAACTTTTTCCTTGCAAACATTAAATGAGCTCATCTTCTTTAAACTCTCCCAAACACAAGCTCAGTGACCTCTTCTGCAATAACTGCACAAGTGACTGTACACTCTTCAAATAATTCATTTCTATGCAGGGATTTATCTCTTTGAACTTTAGCAGAAGCCTTCGTGTTTAACAAATACAACGGATCAACAGCTCCGGGAAGAAAATGACTCCCAAAACAAAAGCTGTTAACACAGCATTCATACAAACTCCTCCAATGTCACCGTGTTAACATAGCTCAGATCCCTTAACAAGGGCCATTCCTGGGACAGACAATAAAACAACCTTCCATTTGAGCTCAGATCTGGACCTCTTCCATGTACCTGCTACCAAAGCAACTGAGTTAGTTTTAAATGCACTTCAGCCAGAATCATGAAGTTAAACAGAAGAGAGATTGATTTTGTCCATTGCTACTTCTATTATTTGTTTTACAAGGACAGTATTTTGTTCTCTCATTCTGTCCCATTGCTGTCTCATTCTTTGCCCTCCCAGCTGCATAACACATCCCAATGCTACAGAACCTCCCTGTACTAACACATTTTTCACCTTCAGTAACGTCATTTCACCATCCCCAATTCAGAAGCTCAGAACCTCAACAAGACCCAACAACTTCTGCTCCCAGATGAAAACTCCCCCCATGTGCTGGGCTGCACCCCCAGGGCATGAACAGCAGCTCAGGGAGGGGATCCTGACCCTTTGCTGTGCTCTGGGGAGGCCCCCCCCTGCAGTCCTGATCCAGCTCTGGGGCAGCAGCACAAGAGGGACGTGGAGCTGTTGGAGCGAGGCCAGAGGAGGCCACGGAGATGCTGTGAGGGCTGGAGCAGCTCTGCTCTGGAGCCAGGCTGAGAGAGCTGGGCTGGGGCAGCCTGGAGAAGAGAAGGCTCCTGAAGGGGAGACCTTAGAGCAGCTCCAGTGCCTAAAGGGGCTGCAGGAGAGCTGGAGAGGGGCTTTGGACAAGGGATGTAGGGACAGGACAAGGGAATGGCTTTAACCTGCCAGAGGGGAGACTGAGATGAGCTCTCAGGCACAAGTTCTTGGTTTGGGTTGGAGGGGACCTTAAAGCTCCTCCAGTTCCAACCCCTGCCACAGGCAGGGACACCTTCCACTAGAGCAGCTTGCTCCAAGCCCCTGGGTCCAACCTGGCCTTGAACACTGCCAGGGATGGGGCAGCCACAGCTTCTCTGGGCACCCTGTGCCAGCGCCTCAGCACCCTCACAGGGAACAGCTTCTGCCTTATAACCAACCTAAATCTTCCTGTTCGAGTCTGAATCCAGCACCCCTTGTCCTATCACTACAGCATACAGGGCAGTAGAATGCTCTCTCCTCCCTTCATGCACCCAAGATTGACTGAAACTACAGTTTTCAATAGCTGCAGACAAATGACTTTCACAACCATCATCCTCATAGCTAAACATTAATGAACATTAATATGACAAACCAGTCAGGAGTCCAAGGGCATCAGTTCCACACACTTAAGACCATTTAAAAAGCACAGAAAGACTGTCAGGCACTTTAGTTTGAGGACAACCATAAAACTCTTGAACGTCTGAGGAATAACACTAGTTTAGGTTCAAACTATTACCCGGTGAACTTCCCACACGCAACAGCAATTTCATATACTGCAATGACATTTCAACCTCTATTTATGGCATATGAACACTACCAGCTCTCAGACAAGAATCTTATTTTACTTTACAAGTATGAAGTGTGCCACAAATCGTTCATTCATCCGTTAAATGCAAAGGTTCAAAGAGAGATTTGGTCATGTGTTGCACGACACTTATGGAACTGAAGAGTCGGACAGCGTCACGACAGTGGAGAGGTTCAGAGCTCATGACTGAACATCGTTCTTAACCCTGCTCTAACATCACAAGGCATTTTAGTAAGTGTTTTTCATGGCTCTCATTGCTGTGCTGAGCCAACCAGGGCAAGAGCAAAAACATACCCTGGGGGGCAAGTTTTCTTCTTTAGAGAAGAGACTCAGAGCAGCCCTAAACAGAAGGACTTGGGGGTTTTGGTTGATGAGAAAATGAACATGAGCCGGCGTCAGTGTGCGCTCGCAGCCCAGAAAGCCAACCGTATCCTGGGCTGCATCAAAAGGAGCGTGACCAGCAGGTCGAGGGAGGTGATCCTGCCCCTCTGCTCTGCTCTCCTGAGACCTCACTTGGAGTACTGTGTGCAGTTCTGGTGTCCTCAACATCAAAAGGACATGGAACTGTTGGAACAAGTCCAGAGGAGGCCACGAGGATGATCAGGGGACTGGAGCACCTCCCGTATGAAGACTGGATGAGAAAGTTGGGGCTGTTCAGCCTGGAGAAGAGAAGGCTGCGTGGAGACCTCAGAGCAGCCTTCCAGTATCTGAAGGGGGGCTATAGGGATGCTGGGGAGGGACTCTTCATGAGGGACTGCAGTGACAGGACAAGGGGTAACGGGTTCAAACTTAAACAGGGGAAGTTTAGATTGGATATGAGGAAGAAGTTCTTTACTGTAAGGGTGGTGAGGCACTGGAATGGGTTGCCCAGGGAAGTTGTGAATGCTTCATCGCTGGTGGTGTTCAAGGCCGGGTTGGACAGAGCCTTGGGTGGCATGGTTTAGTGTGAGGTGTCCCTGCCCATGGCAGGGGGGTAGGAACTGGATGATGTTAAGGTCCTTTCCAATCCAGACCATTCTATGATTCTAAACTACTTTGTCTTGCAGGAGCAGGTACCTTGAGGTGCTGCTCTGCAGAGTGGCTTCGGTGGATGAAAGCAGCAGTTCCCAGGATAAACTGCTCGCTTTCCTTCTTCATGGAGCATTCCCTCTTGCTCCTGTGCCAACCCTGACACAGTTCAAGGGCCTGAGCAAGCAGGAAACACAGCCAGAACACTTGGCCACAAATGAGATGACTGCCAGGAAAATGAGCAATGCTGCCAGAGCAATGAAAACATCCCAGGCTGCAGAAGAAGCAATGCGGTCAGAGCAGAGCTGGCTGAGATCCACATAGACAGGCATGGAATTGAACCCTCCACACCTTTTCCATTGAGTAACTGAGTACTGAGTCTGCTGAACTCCATTCCCTGCTCACCCACGTGCCTAAGGACCAATACTTTCTGCCATCAATTCACTTGCAAAACCATAGAGTGGCTCAGCTTACAATAGCAGAGCAATGAAATGCATCTCCAAGTGCTCAAGCAGCCCTCCTAGAGAAGCATGGCGTAGGAAATACACTTCAAATGCAGCTTTGCTGCAAGATCACTCAAGTTGCTGGCCACCAGACCTGGCTGCGTACTGCAGAATACTCCCATCTCCCTGCTCAAATCCTGCCCTCAAGTGCCATTCCTCTCTGTAAGAAAGGATAAGTCAGAGCCTCTGGGCAGAGGGGCATCCCATGCAAAGAGAAAGGGTTCTCAGGCAACAGTTCCTGTTACCTCCAGCTCTGCAGTAGCAGAGCAGTAGTGTGTGGGCAAAGGGTAGGCTACGATTTATCTTGCTCCAGTTACCTTATGGTTTCAGCAATGTCTAGGCAGATAAATCACACCAGTTTAGGGAAATACACACAAGCATTAGACAGAAGCCCCCAAAACAGGGAAGTCGTAACTGTCAGTGTCTTCTCAGTAGACAGACCAGCAGACAGCCTGCTAAAGATACATGTCCCAAAGCATATATGTGATTCTCCCCCTCAGGCAAGAAAACAGATACAGACCACTTAAAAATTGAGATCCATCAACTACAAATACTAACACTGCAAAAGGAGAGAAAGTCTCTTCCTCGGAGGCAAATAGCAATGGTGCCCAAAGACGCTGTGGCTGCCCCATCCCTGGCAGTGTTCAAGGCCAGGTTGGATGGAGCTTGGAGCAAGCTGCTCTAGTGGAAGGTGTCCCTGCCCATGGCAGGGGGCTGGGACTGGACGAACCTTAAGGTCCCTTCCAACCCAAACCAGTCTGATTCTATGACATCAGGATATTGAGCACACATGGAGATGCCTTTGCATTTTCTCCAGCAGCAGAAGACACCATAGCTGACAGGGTGATCATCCTATCACTAGAGGGGTGGCATTTCTGAAGAAGCTGAATGAACTCAGTATTACTGAGCAGGGACAGATGCCTCTCTCTCATCGTGGTACCAAAAGACAGTGCTAAAAGAAAGTGAATGAACTGTTAAAGCTTCTGTGCTGCAGGTAACAGCAAGGAAGAACCATCACACTGACTACTGCATGTCCACCAGCTGTTGGACCCCAACACTCATACAACAGAATAGTCCTTAAAGAGATTTGACCCGGCCTAACCCAGTAAAACAACACAAAGACTACGCAGCACCCAAAGCTTTCTGCCTTCTTCCAAAGCATGGACAACACTGCCTTTCATACAGCACAGCCTTCATCATTTGGGCTGGAATGGTGCCAGAAAAGCTCCTTATTCCTTCACTGCATTGTCCTGAAGCAGACACTGATGTCAGAACATGGCTCAGTGCTGTTGTAACACAGCTCGCCCCAGCAGAACACTTGGTCCTACAGTAATGAGGCTCTTCAGAAGGATATTCCACCCACAGCTCCCCTGAAGAGCTAAATGAGCTCCGCACACTAAATGCCAAATTCAAATGGAAACAAGTTTGAAATCTCTCCTGTTGGTTCAGCAAAACCAGCACAGGCTGAGCTGGCTCCTGTACAAGTCAATAGCTTCAAACTGGGTTTTGCTCTACAAGGCTGCTCTAACAGTCTGACAAACTGATTTTAGGACTTCTTTTCTAGCACGCCAGTACCCAACTCTAAAAGGTCACTGCCTTCCTCCTGACAGGTTCAGAATCATTCTTCCCTTCTCAGAGGTTAAAACTACTCTAAAGATCTGCATGTTCGGTATCGAAGCATTGCACAGCACTGCGCCACTCATCTAATGCTACACCACAGGGTTGGTGCAGTTAATAGGCAGCATTCTCAAATCCAGCTACAAGAACAGCTCCCACATTTCCCACAAAGAGCACAATCTTCCAGCACATCAGAGGTATACATTATTATTGTTATTATTATTGCTATTCACTGTGAGGGTGCTGTGAGGCTGCTGAGGCACTGGCACAGGGTGCCCAGAGAAGCTGTGGCTGCCCCATCCCTGGCAGTGTTCAAGGCCAGGTTGGACACAGGGGCTTGGAGCAAGCTGCTCCAGTGGAAGGTGTCCCTGCCCACGGCAGAGGTTGGAGCTGGATGATTTCAAGGTCCCTTCCAACACAAACCAGGCTGGGATTCTATGCTTATCCTGTACAGCGCTACAAAGAAATAACCTTGCTGTAACATGTTCCACGTGCTGAGATGCACAATGTACATGGGAATTGCAGAGTGTCATCAAATCATTCCGACATGAGGAATGAACTTCATTCACAAGGATGTGAAGGAACTGCACCATTTCCCTGATGCACCTCACCACAAACCCACTTCCTCCAAGTTTTCATCCTCTATCAATGCAGGTATTACTTAAATAACACTTTTAAAACTGAGTTTTCTCCTCTCCCTGCTGCAAACATAAGGTCTCTCAAAAAATTATCCTTAGTGGGGAAAAAGAGGAGAGAAATCATTTAGCCTTGGGATAAAGGTTTTCTTACACTGTGAGGTAAAAGAACCCTATTTTAGTCCACGCCAATGAAACTAATACTCAAAAACCTCAAGAGATTTGAAGAAACTGGAGGATTTCCTCCTCTTGGTGTCAGTGCTCATCTCTCACCTTAAACCAGCAAGAGATTATCGATCTTAAAGTGCTGCATTATAAAAGCTCCTCTGGAAGCTTTTCTGACTCCTTCTGACACCAGTGCTGTCAAGCCAATAGCAATGAAACCTGCACAAGTGCGTTGCTGTATCCTTCCTGGCACACATAGAAAGCTTGGCCAAGTATTTTCTCCCCAACACAGAAAGCACATTCACTCTTCTCCATGTGCACATCCACACGTGCTTCCGTACAGAAGCTTTATCAACACTGTTTTCAAATAGCCAGTATATCTCATCCCCAATTTCACCACTCATGAGGGGCAGAACCATCACAAACCCTCACTGCTAAGGGGGTACTCCCAGCCATGTCATTCTGCTTCACTTTAAATATAAACTTGGAGCATCCTTACTCCCAAAGCTTTGTCCTCCTGGAGCAAAGCCTGCAGAACTCAAAGCTCTTCACATTTTCCTAGACCTCATGGATGACATTAAGCTGGCTGGAGGTACCACATGCCAAGCCTGTTCCTCACGCCATCAGATTTAATCCTTTTCTATCAGGGCCAGACAGCATCAGTTCTACACCATTCTTTAGAAAACCCACCATTCACCTCTGGCTGGACATCCCCCATCAAATGTTTTGCAAGAACAATGTTGAATGGATGTGAAAATCTTTATAATGGAGAAAACCGCTCAAGGTTTCTTTAATAAAGATAATAACAGCTCTAGAAAGACAAAGGAGCAGGTAAGCAGACAGTGGATGTGATCAAAGGCCCACAGCTTACATTTACCATATCCAAGCAGCATCAGAATTCCCACCACGCACACAGTGGGGTCTATTTGTGTAAGCAAAAACCCTGTGTGCATCACTGCAGGATCAAACCAGCCTTTAGAGCAACAGCTAAACAGACCCAAGCCAGACACTGAAAAACGGTGTTAGAGTAGGAGGCAGAGAGCATTTGTCAGGAACGGGCCAGAGGTGGAATGACCATAATAAATCTTGCCACCTCTTGTAAATAAAGCCAGGTTCATTTCCTTGATCTCCTCTATCAAATACTGGGTGAGGTCTACGTCTGTGTACTATATATATATAAAGGCAATTCCCAAATAAATAAATCCCCTAATGTGCATGTGTAGCCTCACAGCAAGAATGAGAGAACAGACTATGTGATAGATGCTCGGCTGCTTGTGAGAGTCTCAGATGCTCAGGTGATAGGCACAGTACCAGAATAAAGCCTAAGCAAGGTACACATTTAGTATCCTACACTTTAAAATAAGAATCACAAAAGAATTCCCTGAAAACATGCTGGGAGCAAGTGTCTCAGCTGACTATAACCAAGCCATAATGACAAGAGAAGACAAGTGATTAGAGCTGTGGCGCTTTGTAAGGCAGGCATGACATGGTAACACAGAACAAAAATGTCACTGTGTGAAAGCTTCTGATATATCACTTGGTAGGCAAAAGGGATCAACCTTTCCATACACCATAAGGATGAAGCCACAGAAATATTTTGCTGATGTTTAAGCTCACTGGAGTTTAACAGTCTGTTAGGAATGCAGCTGCTTACCATAAATCAAGACAAATTCCAACACAGCTGACAATTCCGACACAGCGTGACAGGTATTCTGGTTGCAAAAGCCCTTTCAAGCTAAAAATGTGCCCACCCAAAAGATTCTTACCTGCAACACATCTTGGATCTTCACCCACACATCAACCATGTCATAGAGCTTGATATCACCATCGTACTGGCTACAAGGAGAGGCCACTGTTTGCTGAAGGTGCCCAAGGACCACAGAGTGCGCGGCAGCCACAGCATTGAACTTGTCAAAGAGAAGCTCCAGCAGTTCCAGCAGCAACCTGTGAACCATCAAGAAAACAACACTCAGTTTCTAGAAGACATCACAGGGACACAGTCATGCAGCACATTAGAGGAGCAGGCCAGGACTCAGAACACTGGGACTTGGGGCCTAACACAAGAAGGACATGGAGCTACTGGAGTGAGTCCAGAGGAGGCCATGGAGATGCTGCGAGGGCTGGAGCAGCTCTGCTCTGGAGCCAGGCTGAGAGAGCTGGGCTGGGGCAGCCTGGAGAAGAGAAGGCTCCTGAAGGGGAGACCTTAGAGCAGCTCCAGTGCCTAAAGGGGCTGCAGGAAACCTGGAGAGGGGCTTTGGACAAGGGGTGTAGGGACAGGACAGGGGGATGGCTTTAACCTGCCAGAGGGGAGACTGAGATGAGCTCTTAGGCAGAAGCTGTTCCCTGTGAGGGTGCTGAGGCGCTGGCACAGGGTGCCCAGAGAAGCTGTGGCTGCCCCATCCCTGGCAGTGTTGAAGGCCAGGTTAGACACAGGGGCTTGGAGCAAGCTGCTCTAGTGGAAGGTGTCCCTGCCCGTGGCAGGGGTTGGAACTGGAGGAGCTTAAGGTCCTTTCCAACCCAAACCATTCTGTGATTCTATGACTTACCCACACAAACAGAATACAAGAGATTAATTCTGAATTATGAAATGAATAGCATGGCAGGTTTTAAACAACATGAAGTATCACAAACATAAACCACAAAGCCTCATCAACTGTGTCAGTTATCAAGATTTTACTACTATATGGAGGGTACTACAGCTATAACCTCATGTCAATGTACTACACTTTACCTGCTCCTATGGCTTCCTTACTGCCCAATTGCTGTTATTAATGGACCTTTGCAAATTCCTGAGTAACTCGTGATAACGTAATGACTCAACAGGTTTTATTATGTGAGAATGGAAAAATCCTGATGGAGTTCACTGCCGTTTAATGAGCAATTCAAGTACACATGCAACCCCAACAAAATGTGAGGATAACACTTCCCAAATCCATATGGTAGGCACTTCTAGCTCTGACAGACAGGCTCCATCACATTTAACTACAGCAGATTAGGAGTTACCACATGCTTGCTGTGTCTACCCATCACAAGTTGCTATCCCTGGAGCAGGACACAAGATCGAGAGCAGAACTGGAGTTGCACCCACTCCTTAACCATCACGCTCCAGTCTCCTGTGTTAGTTAACCATCACTAATGAGATGTGTGTTCACACCTCAGCCACTTCATCTCAGAGTGCTGAGTATCTGCAAGCATCCACTTCCTCCAGCAGTTGATTATCTGGAGTAATTAAGAACCTGTTGGACAGTTGCTGCTGTTACCACCAGACAGTAAAACTGGCCTCACAGGATGCTGTGGTTAAAACCACCTACCTCAGCATAGAGCAGTCCTGGACTGAACTCCTAGTCTGCAAAGGACAGGAACTGGCTATTGTTTGAATCACTATCAATTTACTGTGTCGCATTCATAGACAACAATTTTATGTATAAAGACACACATGCAGAGCATTATACAGCAATCTCCTGAAGATCTCACATGGGCCATTCACCTACTAATGCTGACAACCACACAGCTCAAATGGTTAAGCAGAAAAGCACCTTGATTCAATGGGAGGACATAGTGAGGCCAGATGTATGTCATATTCAAAATAAAGATATGTTTAGGAGTTATGTAATCATAACCCAAACGATTCTGTGATAAGAATCACAAGGACATTAATACTGCCATACCTCAAGAGACAGCACCAGGAGAGACAGCTATTATCAACATTAACAGTATTACCTTTTCAATCTGGGAAGGTCCAGTGCGTCAGAAAAACCAGTCTAACCCATTTAAGCTTTGTATAATCACAGAATCCCAGATTGGTTTGGGTTAGAAGGGGCATTAAAGCACATCCAGTTCCAGCCCCCTGCCACGGGCAGGGACATCTTTCACTAGAGCAGCTTGCTCCAAGCCCCTGTGTCCAACCTGGCCTTGACCACTGCCAGGGATGGGGCATAATAAAGCTTAGTAACTATCCTGTCCAAGTGAAACTGAGAAGTTGCTACAGTGGAAAGATCCATACATCTTCCTCCCTCCCCATCTACTGTTAGTCCATCACCAAAGGTACCACTGAAAAGCACAAGACAACCTGAGAAACACCCTTCATCACTGTTAAGCAACTGCCTTCTCCAGCCCACTCTAAGATAGGAGAGAGGCAACTTGCTTCAGAAGACCCTAAGAGATATACAGAACTGCACATAGTAAGTGGCAGAGAGGCAGCTGGGGCACATGGCTGGCCGGACAGAAGCCAGACAAAAACAGGAGGAAAACCAGATATAGAAGAGTTTGGCTAGACCAAGAACTTCCTGTTGGAGGAACAGCCTTGCTTGAAATGACAGAAAAGATAACATTATGGGAGCAAATACATTACATATCACTGAGAAAATCTAATAGGGCAAGCCCAGCTTCTTCTACCATCCCATTATAAACAATACATCAGTTCTCTTACACCTCTTTGCTGCCTCAGGAAAGTACAATTTTGCAGCACCAAACGAGCTGGCATTTTGGACAAAGTAATGTCTGTTGTGCCTAGGTAAGCCTGACCTCACATTATCAGCTGCAGTAGTATTTTAGTAATAGCTCTATACACTGAATTGCTTGCTTTTCAATTCCAATGTCTTCCTATCCCCAATGTGATAGACATGAAATCTCCCTGACCCACATTCTTCAGTGGCCCTAACTATCACCCCATTACATTTCCTCTTCTCAAGTAATGTCATATCTCCCACATCTCTCTGTTTTCCACATTAGCCAGCTCCTCTTTGCTTAATTTTCTTTGCTCTAAAAGTCCGTCGGGTCATTTTGACACAAGGTGACCCAGAAGAGACATGGACACAATCCATGTCAGACAGCCAACGAGACAAACCAGCACCAAACCATCTGGCCTAGATTTTATGCAGATGGGGTTGCAACACAGAGTGACCTAAGGAGAACACACACAGAGAGTGACAAGAGACCGGCTGGGGCAATTTGTCAAAGCAATCTCATCACCCCTTCACCCAGAAACATGGTAAATGTGTGGAGAGACAGTGACACACACCCAGCAGCAGCTCCTGCTGTCGGGACAATAAGGGAGAATGAGTTGATGCAGAGTGACTGCTGACACCTGAATGAGGTCAGTGATGACAACTCATGCATTTGAGCAGCAGTAGCGTCCTCTGCCTGGTCCGAGTGCTGGTGGGGGTATAATTCGTCCTTATTTTAAAGGGTCAAGATGATGTAAAAGTCCAGAAGTGGATGATGAACATGAAGGGAAAAAGTGTACTGAATCCAACAGGATTTAGTGGCAAAATTGTTAATCCCCTGTAGAATAGTTTGGGTTGGAAATGACCTTTAAATGCCATCTAGTCCACCCTCCTGCAAATCCAAAGTGCACCTTCAATGTATCCCTAGCAAAACCTTGTCCCATAAATCTGACCCTCAAGTAGGCATGTGTCCAGATCAATATTACTCTGCAGTCAAATCTCTTCCATAATTCAGAAGGTTCATGTATCAATACTCCAAGCTAACACACCATGGCCTCACAACCCAAAATACACATCTCTAATCATGAAGGTACGAGGCATGCTGTAATGAGCCATTGAGGATAAGCTCAGGCAATTCCTATTTTTAAGCCCTTTTTCACAAACTCATTCCAAGCACAGATTCCTAAAAACTTACCTAGACTTTTAACCAAGTCCACTTAAAGCTGAGGTCAGCGCAACCAGGAGACATTCCCGGACAGCTTCCAGAATTACCTTCTACCCATGAAAAGGAAATATCCGGAACCTCCTACCGCCCTTTATTGGGTTTCTATCCTTATATCTCTATATCTTTATATCATTCACATTTCACAGTGGTTAAGTGCGTGTTAGAAAGAAGGATTTATGCCCACAGCAAAGTATCTCACAGCCAAAGACATTCCACCTAGTTAGACTTATCCTAAGTCTTACCCCACATGACTGCATCCATGTTGTGTGTTTGAAGGAAAGTTCAGCATCAGGTATGCATCAATCAGTGGCATGCAAGTCCTTCCTGTGCCAACCCACTGGTGACAAACTGATGCCATTATATGGAGGTCCTGCACAGGGTTAGTATCATCTGCATTAAGTGAGCCTTTCCAGGGTCACTCCAGCTCTGTTGAGGCAATATGTGGAGTGCTCAAGCCAAAGGGCAAGGACAACACAGCATGATGGAACGGGCCATGTGTTATGAACACTGCAATCACTGGTCTGCTACACAACATGTAGTACAGCATGGACAAGACCTGCTCCTGGCAGGCTCACAGGGGCTACAGGACTTGCGTGTGAGAAAACAGACTTTATGAAGCTCCGAGGAGATGACCTAAGAGCCTGCTGGCTCTATGAAGAGAGCACCCAGAGGCGTGTGAGAAACATCATTACACTGAGATCCTATTGCTTTAGTCACAATCAAAAAGCATCTTGATCTGATAGATTTGGGAGCAATTAATGATGATTTTCTACACAAAGGGGGTCATAAAATTTGATATGGGAAAGCTTACTACGTAAAGAAGCAAAAGACAGATAGAAGGATGAGATCAGCATCTCCTCAGACTCAGCGGCTGTTGTCAGACCTGCAACTTTCCTAGCCACGTTCTAGACAGTATTTTGCCCTTGGGGAATGAGATGGATATACATAATTGCTACATGGGGTCTCAATAGGAATTACACCAGAACCTCCACAAGATTATCAACCCCATCATCAAGTGGAGGGAAACACCACCCTTTCCATACAGAAAAGCTAAGAGCCACCCAGAGAAGCTGTGGCTGCCCCATCCCTGGCAGTGTTCAAAACCAGGTTGGACACAGGGGCTTGGAGCAAGCTGCTCTAGTGAAAGATGTCCCTGTCTGTGGCAGGGGGTTGGAACTGCATGAGCTTTAAGGTCCTTTCCAACCAAAACCAGCCTGGAATTCTATGATATAACTTGTTCTGTACATACTGAATGAGCCACAGGGAACTTGTACAGCAGAAGGCCTCAAACCCTTCAGGCCTCTCCATCATCCTATTAGTCATTTTATTTGCCAGAAGTGAGAATTTTTATGGATACCCTTTAAAGAACAGTAGCTGTACACAGGCACTGAGCTCAGCCACAGAGACTAAGAGGCATCCAAGTGTGACAAGCTTTAAGGTGAAGTGAAAGACATTCCACTCCCAGAATCCTGAGGTCAAGCACACACTGTGCCTGACAGCCTAATGAATAGGTAAGCAGTTTCGGGTGCTGCATCGTGCTCAAATCTGGGGTCTCACAAAGCACTCTTGAAATAGCAGGACCTTGTTGTTCACATTGATTTGCTTCCTGACAGCAGGAAAGTCGCTGGGATTTGATTTAAAACTGAAGCTAATTTCAGGGGCAGTGTACCTTCCCTTACTATAATTTATTCCTTTCAATACAAATGAATGCAACTGCTTGCCGTAAACTTCACATGTGATTTAGATTTAGAATCAGGTCTAATTATCTCTTTATTCAACAAGAATTCAAGACACTCTCCATAGCTGTACAATATCAGCATCTTAAAGGCTCACAAACTCCTATTAAACACATGCCAAAAGCCATTAAGCTTTTCTGTCCCTTTCTCAACCCTCTGGGCAGGTTAATGTCATTAGGATTTGATCTGATCCAATTTATCCATTTCAATGGACAACCAGGTAGTCATGCAACCTCTCAAGACTGATTCAGAAGTGCATCAAGTATATGCTAGGCTCCCTCTTGGCACCAGTAACTAAAATCCTGCCTTCTGCTTGTTGTAATTTCACCAAGGTGCCAGCACAATAACTCTATGAGTTCTTCAAACATAATTGTTTCCACAGCAATGAGAATGAGAGGGATTAAAAAGGAAGTCTTTATCAAGCTAATGTTTTCCTTGGGAGTCATTTTCCACTACAAATATGCATGTAATGAAGATACACGTTTTTGGTTTCGTTTTTCTCTTCCACCATTCATTCCCTTTGGACAGCGATCATTCCAACGTACAGTATCACAGATTAATATTTCGGGTAGAAATGACAGCTAGTCCTTACAGAGTCCTGCTTTCTAAGCAACAGGTCTACTGAATCCTGAAGAACGGCAGGAACAGTTCCCTGTTGGCTTCCACACCTCACCATTAATGTAAATGGGCTGCAAACCAACCAGAAACTTGGGCAGATATTTATGGAGGTAGTTAGCTCCATACATGATTCCAAAGCTTTGGACCTGCATCAGTTTAATTGGACTCTGATATATTTGAACTAACGGAGCTGAATCTTCTCTTAAAGTCATATTACTCAGGAATTTAAGAACGTATTTGGCTTCAGCACCAGTGTAAAGCCACAATTGAGTGCAACACAAGATGATAGTATTTGTTTCAGCACAAGTGTTCTTTACACCGTAGATACAAGCACTCTGAGACAGCATTACAATTCAAGCTGTTGTAAAGACACTTAAAATGCAAGGTAAGGTTAAAATATAAATAAAATCAAGTACTTAACATAACATACCTCTTGCTAGTTAAATAATGCTGTGCTTCTCTTTCAAATCTGCATTCCAGCATCTGTTTAGCCAAGAGATTCTCTTCTAGGGCCAAGCGGAGAAGGAAGCATCTCCCTTTCCCACATCTTTAGCTAAGACAATGCCTCCCTTTTCTGAATGCACACCCTGAATGCCCAAGTCTTTACGGTAAAGGTGGTGAGGCACTGAAACAGGCTGCCCAAGGAAGTTGTGAATGCTCCATCCTTTGCAGTGTTCAAGACCAGGTTGGACGGAGTCTTGGGTGACATGGTTTAGCATGAGGTTTCCTTGCCCACAGCAGGCAGTTGGAACCGGATGATCTTTATGTCCGTTCCAACCCAAACCACTCTATGATTCTGTGATTGTTTCAGGTGCAAACCAACCTTTCAGTGAAACACAGGGATTTCTGGCAATGGTACCATTTCATCTCTTTGCTACTACAAAATGATTGCTTCCATTCCTTCAAATGGCCTTGGACAGCTACAGCACCCTTCCCCAGACCTCCCTTTGCAGCAGATCAGGGTTTGGTGGTGCCAATACCCTTACCTAGGCTGGTTTTCCTGGGAAAGGTTCTCCCCTCTCTGGTAACCACTGTCTGCTACCTGGGTTGTGGAGCGCTTGACAATCTGCTTGAGTTCTTGTTCCAAGCGATCCTGGATAGCTTTCACCGTCTCCGGGATTTTCTTCAGCTTGGCCAGCCCTTTGATGAGTATTCCCATGAAGATAGTGCTGTTCTCCTCTGGATCTAGTTCTGCATCTTCTTTCATTTCCAGAAGGCTTGTGTCTCGCACTGGAATAGATTTACAAAGGCATAATCCAAGATTTCAACTATTAAACCCAACACTTAGCACCTTGCAGAAGCAGCATATCAACTCCTCTGGCTTCACAGAACTCCCACCACTTGGAGCAACCAAGGAATAAACAAGGAAACCAGCAACACCCAGATTCTGGCTATTTCTGTTTGCCCGGGGCCTTCCCTATACATAAATACACCAGCCTGCACATTTGAGTGATGTAGGAGTGAGAGCTCATGGTACAAGTTAGGTATTAGGAAGCAAAGGAAGTCTGATGTAATTCAGATATTCATAAATGACGCTTCATACCACTATAAATCCCTGGACTGTGTTTCAAGGAGCTACAAGCCCTAAATTTCTAACCTAGCTGTTTTTCTTCACTATATGCTTCACAAGAGGGGGGGTTTTGTTCTAAAAAGTGTCAAGCTTAACAGACTTTCAATGAATTCAGCAGTTTCCACTGCCAAAGTGAACGATTGTTTGATGTTATCCTATTCTGCATTATTACGTCTGTCAAGAGGTTGATGAAGTTACTCAAATCTTTAAACAAGGCTTCTGGAAAGGAAAAGTGAGAAGAATTAGAGAGGATACTGTGGATACAGTCCTGAAGTAACAGGGATTGCACAGGGAGAAAATCTGTTGCTAAGAAACAAGGAAGAGGAATGCAAGAGGTGCTTTTAAGCATGCTCATTAAGCAACATTTCTTACTTTACGAATAACACCCAGCAACAACAGAAGCATGTCCCTGTTAAAGACTGGAGGAAGCATTTAATAAACATATTCAACCACTGATGTGAATTAAGCGTCTTCAAGGCAAACTCAACTAAAGCATCTCGGAAGTTTTACACTCACAGTGGCAGCACATGGACAAATGGGGTTGTGTTTTCTCTCTGCCCACCAAACTAACCTATATATATCCCAACTCTGCTGAAGAGATAACCATCAGTGGTGGCGCTAATGGATGTGTGTGGGGCCTGGTGGCCCATGGGACTCAAATGAGGGGAGATAACACAACAGCCAAGGGCTAATCTGAACAATGTGTACCACTGCCATCAACCTTAAACCTGGTAAAGGTCCAACTTAAGCCAAGTTCCTGTGGTTGGGATATAAACAGGACTATGTGTCAGTGAGCTTACTACATAAGTAATGGACAGCCCAGGGCCTGTAGAGCTCTCCTGCATGGCAGTGGGCTGCACACCAGGATCACCACGGTAGAGACACCTCTAAAGGCTACTCCTCAAGCTTGAGAGATCCCTTGCTGCAACAGGTAAGTGATTAGCAGCGTGCTAAACTTTGAAATCTTAACTAAGGGGTATAAAGGATTGATTGCACATATATAATCCTTTAGACATAAACCATTGACCAACCTGCACTTAGACTCCTCTCTGAGAAGGGGTTTAGAACTCAAGGGTTTTCCTCGATGCAGTCAATACTCAAGTGTTTCATCATCAAGTCTTTTTAAATCACATTTACTATCACATTAGTTTAATCACTATTTCATACAATAAACATATGGCTACTTCTCTCTTATGAGTGAAGTGCATCACTCCATCCATGACAACAAACAGCACTGTAGTACAGGGCTGAAGCTGTGCCACCCACCATCCCAAATCCCTGCATAGGAATCCAAACCCAACAACTGTTGGATGGTGACAGATGACTCCTGTGGTTTCAACCTCTCAACAGATTCTTTACTTAAATCAAAACTTCAGCAACCTGAAGGAATGTCAAAAGATCCACCAGAAGGGTTTAAATGACACGGCAGAAATGAGAAATGGCACAGCACAAGCTGCACCCAGCCCTGTAGCTGGTGAAGTTGTGATACTTGAACAGAAGAGCATCAGCACCCTCAAGTTACACAAGATCAGGAAAACAACAGCCCAAAGAGCCCATATGGTGTAAACAGCGCCATGATAAACACATAACACTTATTTCAGTATCAGCTTACACCAACCTCCACAGCAAAGACTTGGTTCAGTTTGGAAGAGACTTTAAAGCTCCTCCAGCTCCAACCCCTGCCATGGGCAGGGACACCTTCCACTAGAGCAGCTTGCTCCAAGCCCATGTGTCCAACCTGGCCTTCAACACTGCCAGGGATGGGGCAGCCACAGCTTCTCTGGGCCCCTGTGCCAGCACCTCAGCACCCTCGCAGGGAAGAACTTCTGCCTAAGAGCTCATCTCAGTGTCCCCTCTGGCAGGTTAAAGCCATTCCCCTTGGCCTGGCCCTACAGGCCCCTGGGAAAAGTCCCCCTCCAAGGGACACCATCAGGTTTTAGGTAACGAACACGAGCGCGTTCTGCGCTTTTTTTCTCTCTCACACTCACTTTTTCCCAATTAAATCTGGTCAAGTTATGGGGCAAGCAACTAGAAACACCGAGTATGGTGGTTCTTTAAGGAGAAGCAAGGATGCACATAGACTCCTGCTCAAAGCTCTCATCTATCACACCCCTTTCAACCCACAAGGCTGCAAATAGCTTTGTGCTCTATGTACACGGCCTACCCACTTCTTTAACGCTACGTGTTACTCTCAAAACACCACAGCATGGCAGGCACACACACAATAAAATGAGCTCTTTGGAACAAGAGCTGTGGAAAAGGCAGTGCTGGAAATGTCAGAGGGAGAAGGGGTTTAACTCGCTGCTTTTAAAAAGCCCAAAGATCTTTTCCTCCTAGCTCAAGGTGAGGATTTCACACTCTAAGCAACCTTCTAGGGGACAGGTCCCCATCATTACGCTCCATCCCTTTGTAAGCAGGCTGTAAATCATTCTTAATAACACACAATGCAAACCCCAAGAGGGAGGAAACGCTGCCGTGTCCAAATGGAAGACCAGCATTTAAGAGGACTAAAGGCAGCAATCTGGCTGAGAACTCTGCCAGCACATCAGATGTATGTGAAACTCTTCCATTTTCAAAAGAGCAAACCAATTTTGAACACCCTCAAATATCAAGACATCGATTTACATCTCTTACAAACAACAGCAAAGTGAACGGTTCAAGAGCTAGGAGCAAGAAGTTTCGTTAGATCTGCTCTTTTGCTAGAACAGTGGGGACCGAGTTTCCTGCACATTGTGCCTATTAAACAGGTATCCTGGGTAGCTTTGGGGGCCCATTGATCTCCAAGATCTGACAAGATCCCAATGCTGGGTAACTGAAGATGTTCTTTTCTTGTTTCTTCCCCACTTCAAACATCCCCTTCTGCCATTTAATGTCATCAAGGGGTATTTGACCACAAAGCTTTGGGCCAGGAATGAGCCCCTCCTGTCCCCTACCTCTTGAAGAGTACATCAAAAGTAGACAGCATTGATACAGAAGTTCACCTTTAAAAGTGCAATCCCATATGCCATTCCCCGCAGGCAAAGGAGCTCCATGGGTGCAAGAAAATGTCCCTACATATCAGCTCTCAAAACCAAAGCTATACCTGCATTTTCCCTTAAACTTATAAACAACTTTGTTATTCCTTTGTATGCGGGCAAAACTCACAAGACTCTCAGAACTTACTCCTGGCTTTGTTTCCTGGAGAGGAGTCAGCAGAATGGTCACTCTGGACTTGTGGGGGCAGACCTTGGCATGTTTAGGGGCCCTTGGGATGCTGTCCTGAAGGGCAAAGGAGCCCAGGAAGGAATTATTCAAGGTACAGGAGCAGCCATCCCCACGTGCTGAAAGATGAGCTGGCAGGGAAGAAGCCTGGCCTGGCTGAACAGAGAGAACAGGCTGGAACTCAGGAGAAAAGGAGAGTGTAAGACCTTTGGAAGAAGGGGCAGGCAGTGCAGGAGGAGTACTAGGACGTCATGAGGTTATGTAGGGAGAAAATGAGAAGGGCCAAAGCCCAACTCAAACTTCATCCGGCCACCGCTGTAAAAGACAATAAACTATCCCTATAAATGCATTAGCAACAAAAGGAGGCTGAAGGAAAATCTCCTTCCTTTATGTTATGCACCCCAGGCAGTGTTCAAGGCCAGGCTGGACAGAGCCTTGGGTGGCACGGTTTAGTGGGAGGTGTCCCTGCCCATGGCAGTGGGGTTGGAACTGGATGATCTTAAGGTCCTTTCCAATCCTAACTATTCTGATTCTATGCAGGGTGAAACCTTAGTGGCAAAGGATGAGGTAAAGGCTGAAGTACTTAATGCCTTCTTTGCCTCACTTTTTAACTGTAAGACCAGCTGTTTGCTGAGTACCCAGCCCCCTAAGCTGGAAGAGAGGGACAGGGAGCAGAATGAAGCCCTCATAATCCAAGGGGAAAACCAAATGTCTCCTGGTGTCCAAAGGAAAGCTGTTTTGTTTTGTGCCCATTGCTTCTGGCCCTGGCACTGAGCACCAGTGAACAGAGCCTGGCTCCATCCTCTCTGCACCCTCCCTTCCAGGTAAAGACCCCTCTTGAGCAGCCTCTGCTCCAGGTTGCACAGTACCGTATCTCTCAGCCTTTCTTCCTAGCACAGATGCTCCAGACCCTTAAACACCATCAGGACACTTTGCTGGACTCTCTCCAGTACATCCATGTCTCTCCTGTACTGGCGAGCCCAGCACTGGAGCCAGCACCCCAGGTGTAGCCTCACCAGTGCCCAGCAGCAAGGAAAGATCACCTCTACCTGCTGGCACCTTTGTCTAATGCAACCCAAGACACTTCAGCCCCTTTGCAACCAAGTCACTGTGTTATCTGCTCATCATCAACCAGGACCCTCAAGTTTGCTTTCAGGCTGCTTTCCAGCTCAGTGATCTCCAACATGTCCCAGTGCCTGTAAGAAGCAGGACTTTGCGATTCCTCTGGTTGAACTTCATGAGGTTCCTGTGAGCCCATTTCTCCAGCCTGTCTGGTTCCCTCTGCATGGCAGCAAGCCCCTCTGGCCTATCAACCAGTCTGGTGTCATCTGCAAACCTGCTGAGGGTACACTCTGCCCCATCACCCAGAGCATTCATTTACTGAATGGCTGGTCCTACTGAACCCAGTAGGACCCCACTAGCTACCAGCCTCCAAGTATACTTTGTGCCACTGATCACTGCCCTCTGCACCCAGCCATTCAATCACTTTTTGAGGCACCCAACCTGTACCTCTGCTGGTTTTCTGTTGGGATGGTACAGAAGACTGTGTCAAAGGTCTTACTGAAAAGGAGGCAGGCAATATTCTCTGGTCTTCTCTTGTCCACCAAGCCAGTTATTTCATCATGGAAGCTTATCAAGTTGGTCAAAGCACGAATTCTCCAGGGTGAAGCCACTCCTGACAATTTCCTTGGTCTAATGACCTCCAAAAACTGCTTATCAAACAGAACATGTAAATATGGTTTCTCAAAAGCCATCAACAATCAAAAGGAGGGATGGTTTTGGCACATTCTCTAATGAAACATGCAGCCACTTCCAAAATGCCATCACTGAAGCAGCACACCTGAAAACACACAACTCTTTCAGCAGACAAAAATCTACCCTCTGTTTAAAGCACTTGTAAGTTGAATCATGTTCATCACTGATTCATCATCTCCACAGTGAAAGGTGGAAACTCCCCTGACAGCTTCTTGGTTTGCTGGTGCCCCATTAAAACACCTATTCCAATTGATGCTCCCTCATTTGTACAGTTGTGCCACTTCACAACAAAGAAACCTGCTGCAAGAAGCATTTTAATAGCTCTGGTGTGATGCCCAGAAAGGCCAATGCTGTTAACTCATTTAAGCAAAGCAGCTAAAGAAAAGACTACTGGGTCTTGTTTCTCATTGCAATGAATGGTCAAAATTTGCTGCTCCTCATTACAGAAGATTTCATTAGCTGGGTGCTTTTATGGGCACCTAGTAAAATTCCATGTACTAGCGTCCATGATTTATGTCCTTTCTGATTACAGCATTTCAGCCTTCAAGCCTTCTAAAGAAAAGGATGCAAGTCCAAAGTGCCCCAAAGGCATAATTTAAGATGTGAAGGAATGTCACCTCCTCATTTCTAATGCTGAATCCTTGGTCTGACCCATGCATGGAGACAGTGAGCCACAAATGGATGGTTACTTCAGAAATGAGGCCTTTAAGGATTTTGGTCACTTTCTGTTCTGCTTTACTACCAAACCTAGAAGAAAATGGGTCTCAGAGATCAATAACCTCAAAGCCCCAAGGCAAATCTCTTTATAAAGCTGTTGTTCACACTGTTCAATCTATAGCTTTAAGGATGTTGGTCGTGCAAAAACAGAGGCATTTTGATTTGACATGGACACTCTTTCAAACCCATTGCAAGAACATTTCATTCTGACAAAAACTGGACAAAGAACCTCTGTCAGCCACGTTCAACCCCCTCCTGATACACACCAGCATGAAAACTGAGTCTCCAAATAGGAAAGTAAGTGCCTGGTAGTAAAACATCTTACACTGGGACTGCATATAGGAACCACGAATGAAATTACTCAGGGAGAGTGACTACAGAGTCATAGAATCAACCGGGTTGGGAAAGCCCTTTAAGCTCATCCAGTCCAACCATTCCCCAGCGCTGCCACGGCCACCACTAACCCATGGCACTGAGGCCTTGTCTCCACGGTGCGTGACCACTTGCAGGGACGGTGACTCCAGTACGGCCCTGGGTACCCGTTCCAATGCCTGAGCACCCTCTGGGGAAGGAATTGTTCCTAATATCCAGTCTATGCATTAGTCTTCTTGGCTTTCACCACATGGATCAAAAACCTCCTCGATTTTCCTTTCCCTTCCCCAAACACACATAAAGATTACACACATCAACGTTTAGCTTCAAGCCAGAACATGAACCATGAGTGAGGATCAGTGACAGAAATCATCGTCCTGCAAAACCAGACAGAAGGTCGCTTGAGAGGCTTTCGTGCCAATTGTGTGGCTACAAACCCTTCCCTGCAGGAGATTTTCTCTAAAACATGCTAGGGGCTAAAACTTACCCTGAGGTAAGAACAAGCTCTGCTTTTTGTTTGGCACCGCAATGACAGAGGGAGAGAATCACACTCACCATCACCTTCCCTTCAAGTCCTCCACTGGATTTGTACAAACGCAAACCAGCTAAACCAGGAAAGCTCTGGTTCAGTGAAGGCATCATTAAATTCTTAGTACAAGGGATGGAGAAGTCACTAGTTGGTGTCAGATCCTCAGGGGAGGTGAACAGGAAAAAAATTCCCATTTCCATGGCTTCTACCAACTACTGAATCCTTCAAGCTCATCTAGCTTCATGGATCCCACACTGGTTTGGGTTGGAAGGGGCCTTAAAGCTCCTCCAGTTCCAACCCCTGCCACGGGCAGGGACACCTTCCACTAGAGCAGCTTGCTCCAAGCCCCTGTGTCCAACATGGCCTTCAACACTGCCAGGGATGGGGCAGCCACAGCTTCTCTGGGCACCCTGTGCCAGCGCCTCAGCACCCTCACAGGGAACAGCTTCTGCCTAAGAGCTCATCTCAATGCATTTGCTCAGCATGTTGAAGTGGAAGCAACTGTTAACACAAGCAGAGTGCCACAACATCATTTTTACAGCCATATTTGAAACTGGACCTTAATGCTCTGGCTCCTGCAGGTATCTAGTAGGGACAAGTTCACAGGTCTCCACGTGTTTTCACCTACACACATGCACTTGTGTTTCTTAAGAACCAGAGCCAGAAGCAGGAAACAGACTTGACCTGAGAAGCCACCACCCTGCTTGGATTTAACAGCTCTATTTTCCTCTTTGAGCTCAGAAGGATGGGTCACTGAAGAATATTAACTGTTCAGCGTAAAGCTTCCACACACCATCAATGACAACACTGTCACCACTTCAGCTCATCTTCTGTTGGATTTCCAACAAGTATTCTCCAGAAAAGAGCACTTGGGGTTCGCTATGTACTGGGTGAGCGCACTTTATAGTTCCAGGAAGAGCCCTGCAATGCAGGAACCTTCAGAGTACAGAAGGTTCAAGGAGAGAAACCTAATTTAGAAGTGAATTTATTTCTCTGAACTGGTATGAAAGGAAAACATTAGTGGTGATGTGCCATAGCTGCAATCCTCGGGTGAACACGACCGAAGGGTTTGTTTAAGTGCAGCAGGAACAGCTTTAATTTCCTTATAAAGATTCTACAGCACAAGGTAACCTCTCCTTTGGGAAGCGAAGGCAGAAAGGACTCAATGTTGGCATCTTTGCTGGGCTGGGTTGAATGAGTCACAGCTTCATCGTGACACATTAATATGCACAACCACTTTGTTTCATCAATAAAAAGCCAACGAACTGAAATGACTAAAGGCAGAAACAGCTTTTGTTATGCAGACACATAAGTTATAAATTCTCTCATAGTCGTGCAGTCCTGGAAAAGGCTTCTTTGAAATAGAATTATGGGGAAGAAATATCCATAAGTACATTGTGCACTTGAAACGAAACCATATGCATACCTCATGCTGATCAAATGTTTCCTATTATAACCCACCTCTTTCCCAGTCTGAGGGACACTTGCCCAGCACTCAATGATTCAGAGCATAACAAGGAGCCAGGTAAGAGATTTCGTGGTGTGTTGGGCATGAAAAGCAGGAAGAGATGTGCAGAAATAAGAGTTTTTTAAGGCAGATTCTCAACTGACTTCTATCAATTCACTAGTTGAGGATGAAGCCATCAAAGCCTTTCTTCTTCAGGCACTTGGAGTGAAAGGAGTAGTGCAGTTTTCTCTTCACAACCTAGTTCTTAAAGACCGCTGCTGTGATTCTTCCCTGTTGCTTGGACCCTAGAACCTTCATTCAAACACAGTATGAAAGAACTGTTTCTTAGCACAAGGGATTTCAAACACCAACATTGCATCAAGCAAATCAAATTAGAACTTCCTGATTTTAAGAAGTCTCGTGAGTCAGAAAACACTGATTGAGTTTGCTGTAGGAATGTTGGCACCACTTCTTGCTCTGCTATGAGAAGTGATAACACATCTCTTTTTCTTCTTACACATGTGGAGGAATCACTCAAAATAATCAGGAATAAGCTAAGAAACTTCTTTAGTTGCAAACAGTCTCACTACTTGTGTAAGAAGAAATGTCTGAATGGCCCAGGTAAGCATAGCCCAAATGTCCTTGCTCTGACTGGAGCTAGTACATGAAATAGGGGTCCGTGTCCTATTCTCAGTGAGATGGTGGAAGAGAGTCTTGGCCTTATCTCTCCCAAAAATGAAACACAATTAAGAAAGCCTGGGGAGATCCCAACTGGACACAAAAGGATTTTTTTCACACTAAGAAGAATCAGCCACTGGAATAATCTCCCCAGGGAAGTGGTGATTCCCCAACAAAGGACACTGTTAAGACTGGGGTAAACGGAGTGCTGGGACATCTAGTCTAAGTCATGCTTTGCCTAAAAAGGTTAGACTAGATGATCCTTGAGGTCCCAAATGGTAATGCTAGGGCCAGTGAAACCCTGGGCTCTGAAATAGTGTGGGACTTGCCTTCACAGACAGAATCACTGTAGTCCAGCACGAACACTAAAAATGCATTTATCTTTACCAACAGGTTTACACTGGCTACAGCCAGGAAAACTCCTTGGCCAGCCCTGAAGAGTGAGTAACCTCTTAACCATCTCAGCAGATGAAGCAAGTAGGTAGAATCTGAAAGTCTTTAGAGGTGACAAGCGCCAACAGAACTCTTCATAGAGCACACAGGTCTTATTTCACACTGGCAATGAAAAAACCACCTAAGGAAGATACTAAAGGTACTAAAAGAAGTTTGAAAGTACCGAAAGGATTTCCATTCAATAGAAGCATGTCCCGCTGTCTATGTCCCATCAAGAGGTGTGCTATGAGACCCCCATCAGCTCCATAACTTCAGGGTACTTGTTTCCTTACTATACAGAGGACTAATTTTAGGTGGAAAATGGCAACACTATACAACACACAACTAACTCACTGAAGAGGAAGCAAGTTAATATTTACAATAGTGAGACAAGGATTCAGCTTTTGGTGGTTTATTTCCTCAGCTCCCCAAAATTCAGTCACAGAATGGTTTGGGTTGGAAAGGACCATAAAGCTCATCCAGTCCCAAAGCCCTTCCACAGGCAGGGACACCTTCCACTAGAGCAGCTTGCTCCAAGCCCCTGGGTCCAACCTGGCCTTCAACACTGCCAGGGATGGGGCAGCCACAGCTTCTCTGGGCACCCTGTGCCAGCACCTCAGCACCCTCACAGTAAAGAACTTCTTATCGCCAACCTGAACTTCCCCTGTTTCAGTGTGAACCCATCACCCCTTGTCCTATCGCTACAGTCCCTGATGATGAGTCCCTCTCCAGCATCCTCATACCCCCTTTCAGATACTGGAAGCTGTTCTGAGGTCTTGTGAGCTTTAGCAAGAAACTGAAATCCTCACTGATGACAGGGAGAGAACAGGAATACTTGATTTCTTTCCCCAGGATTTTCACACTGCTGTTCTCTTCCAGGTTTCCACAACCAAGCTGCTGCTTCCAGCTCTGCAAGTTCACACTGGCATGTCACAAGTAACTCCTCACAAACCTCTAGCAGGTAGAAATTCAGCCTCAGGCTCTGAGAGACCAGTGAACCTACAGAAGCAGAGCTAAATAACAAAACCACTACAAGAGTGAAAGGCAAGAATAAGCTGAAGAAAGGCTCTAGGAGGTAAGAATTACAAGAACAAACAGAAACAAGAAGACAGAAAAAGGATAAATGAATAAATAAGGATGAGAAGAAAAGATTCTCTGCAGTTGAGGAATACCAAAACAGTGGGGTTTGGAGAAGGAAAGAATAAATGCAGGTCACTTGTGTATTATTTGTCTTGTTAAGCAAGGACAACCCCACTTATTAACCTACTGAAACAATACAAAGATTAAGACCCCTTCTCTGCAGCACTTTCAAAGACTCATACAAAAGCACTACTGAAACCTGAGTGTTTAATTCAGTGTTTGCTGTAGTAACCGGAATACAAAGATCACCCCCAGATTATCCCTGTGTATAGAAAGATCTTCAGTGGAAGTTCTGAAGTTCCCACAAGGAAAAGCTTTTGACCTTTTGGCTCCAACACAGCAAAAAAACCCCTTCTGCCATATCTACACATACTTGCCTACACTAAATAACATAGATGAGACCTGTATGGCAACTGAGCTGACTGCACATCTCTCTTCTGCTCAAGATATGAAGAACAAGATCAAAATCAGAACACAGGCATAGAAAACAAAGTGGATTTAATTGAAGCTGGTGGGGAATAAGAGGGGAAGATTACTTCCCAAAGGAAAAATGCAGATATGGCCAAATTCTGCTCCTGGACACACCACTCACTTACTTCAGGACACTGCACAAAGCACTGCCTAACTTTTTGTCTCAGAACCTCCCATCAGCAGCCATTCATGAAGAGGGGGATGATGTGCTTACTATGAGGAATACATAGTACTGAAATACTCACTGCTGGAGCTTCCAGGAGTACTGAACTGGGAAGTTTCCAGGAACTTTCGAGGTGTAGATAAGTTGGTAACATCCATAAGAGGTACAGGAGAGGCATCTTTCACAAGTGAACTGTGTGAGGTGAAAGAAAGCAAAGACTTGATTATTGACAATCTTAGCTCACCAACAAGTAATCCATTTATTTCTTCAATTCATAAGCCTAAGGAATAGATACGCACAATAATTTTGATACATGCAGTTTACAACACCTAACTTAAAGCACAAGTCCACAGATAAATACAAGTAGGTGCCTGCATGTACACATGGCTTCTGCCAACTACTTAACCCACCAAGCTTTTCTAGTTTCATAGAATCACAGAATGGTTCAGGTTGGAAGGGACCTTAAAGCTCATCCAGTTCCAAACCCCTGCTACGAGCAGGGACACCTCACACACCAGACCAGGCTGCTCCAAGCCCCATCCAACCTGGCCATAGGCCTCCTATGGACTTGCTCCAACAGCTCCACGTCCCTCTTGTGTTGGGGAACCCAGAGTGGAAGCAGGACTGCAGGGATGGGTCTCATTTGAGAGAGGTTAGAGGAGCAGAATCCCCTCCCTCAACCTGCTGCTCACACTCCTTGATGCAGTCCAGCACAGCAGGTCTGTAGTTCCAACAAGAAACCTCCACCCTTTTCCTCCCTTCAAGCTCCTTTTCTGCACACTCCTAGCTGCCTCCCTCTCCAAATGAATTTTCTCACTCAGACCTTCCGTGTGGTCCTTTTGATAATTCACACAGTATTATTCGCCAGAAATGTGTAATGCTGCCCCAGCTGCATAATGAAAGGCACAAAGCTGGATGTGACAGGAGAACACAAGCAAGAACTCATTCTCTAAGTGAGAGGGCTCCTATAATGGAGTTCAGTGAGTTCCCTTAGAGGTCAAAATGCTTACAGAAGCCTGCAATGACAAGAGCTAAACTTACTATCCTGCCTAAGAACCACCTATACTCCCTATACACGTACAATACCACACTTACAGGGATTAGCTACGCATTCCAGCTCAGCAGTGTGAAATAGAACACACTTAATATCAATACAAGAAATATTTACAAGCATTACTGCATCCTGGTTAACAGCCAGTCCACAGCATCACACTAAAACAAAGCAACAAGACTGTGCTCAATGCAGGAGTTCATGTTATCAAGTATCAATTGCGTGCAACATGCAATGTGGAAGAGAGAAAACAAGACCAAGATAAGATTCCCTGTAGCATCTGCACAAAACTGCAGTGAATTACCAGTCATATACCCTTTGTACACCAAAGCTTTGTGTCTGTTAATTAATTAGATGAGTAGGTAAGAGTGATGACTTGCTAGAACCCTCCCTGCTAGAAATGTCAACTTGGATCAATCCTTTATTTCCTAAATTCACTTGATGTAACTTACTATCTCTCCTCTTCTATTTGGTATGCAGGTTTTATTCCTTCTCATAATAAAATACTAAATTCTCTTTTCTCTGCACCTTTATCATATGGTGGCTCCCTTCTTGCTTGCTGTCCCTGTTTAGTACCTTGCCTACCTACTCTACATAAGTTACCTTCCAATACCGTGTCACTTTCTTCTGGCCACTATCTTCCTTCTTTCTCTCCCAACAACTACATCGCCTTCAAACTCATAATTAGGAAGAAATAGCCAGGCACTTGTAAAATCCCAGACTGGTTTGGGTTAAAAGGGATCTTAAAGCTCCTCCAGCTCCAACCCCTGCCACAGGCAGGGACACCTTCCACTGGAGCAGCTTGCTCCAAGCCCCTGTGTCCAACCTGGCCTTGAACACTGCCAGGGATGGGGCAGCCACAGCTTCCCTGGGCACCCTGTGCCAGCGCCTCAGCACCCTGACATCTACACCTGTATCTAGATTACTTATCTCCAACCTGAACTTCCCATGCTTCAGTTTGAACCCATCACCCCTTGTCCTATTGCTACAGTCCCTGATGAAGAGCCCCTCTCCAGCATCCCTGTAGCCCCTTCAGACACTGGAAGCTGCTCTCAAGTCTCCACGCAGCTTCTCTTCCCCAGGCTGTTCTCAGCCTGTCAAAATACATTTAAGCTATATTTAAGCTTAATTTCCACTGATCACAGGCACCAGCCACGTAAGCTTCAACACCTTTAAAACACCTTAGACATACCACAGAGCCAAGACACTGCTCACACCTTTCAGTACTGCAGACTGACTTACAGGTACCTGGAAGTCTTTTAAACCCTGGCCATCTGCTTTAACAGATCAGCACTTTTTCCCTGTGTTCTTCCCTTCACCTGACCTGAGCATCATGATCACAACTGTGTAGGAAAGGTGTACGCATCAGAGGAGGATGAGAATGCTAAAAAGAACTGACCCCATCAGAATTCTGTGGGAAGCAGCAAGAAAACATCAGAATCACTAAGCAGGACTGAAAGAAAGAGAACAGAGTGTTCACAGGCTTGAAGGTTTATCAATGTATCTGGAGCTTTCCTGTTCTCTGCAGTCACAAGCATGAGAAACTTGCCAAAACTGAATGGTTGAGGTGTAATTTGATGGCACTCTCCCAAAAAAGCTTCTGCTTATGAAAGGGTGAATACTGTCCGCTTCCAGACCTGCTCCCCCCAAGCTCATTTCACACCAAGCCCACCTTAATCTCCCTTTTTCCTTGTTGCGTTGTCCTACTC
Source organism: Ara ararauna (assembly GCA_028858755.1). Taxonomy (NCBI): domain Eukaryota; kingdom Metazoa; phylum Chordata; class Aves; order Psittaciformes; family Psittacidae; genus Ara; species Ara ararauna. The sequence goes on from CM054376.1 coordinate 163,060,167, forward strand.
GGTTGGTTGATTTGATGTAAAGGTGACGGTGCAACTCATCTATCAGGACCAAGTGCATGTTCATCTTCTTACTGTGGAGCTCCAGTCTCAAGTCACTCAATCCCTCCACCTGAAGAAGGGGACCCTCCAAGGAGTCCACTGCTGACACCTAAAGAGGAACACACAGGACAACATTTAGAGATCAATTCATTCACCTCAGGACTTCTCTCTTTGATTAGGGGAGTGTCTGAACAACGATTCTACCCATAAAGCCTTCTAAAGCAGAAAATGTCTGAGTAGCATTTCTTTATTTCTATTCCTAAAACTCAATATATAAAGAGGGTCCAAAATCTGAACAACTCCGATTTAATGAGCAGTCTTCAAATATTTGAGCATATGCACAAACCAACTTAGTTAAAACACAGTTGGTTAAATACAAATCAAAGCCCAGATTATCACAAAATAGAGGATTAGCAAGTGGAAAAGTGTGAGAAAAGACACTGACAATGATGTTTGATTTCCTTTCTTCCTTTCATTACAGAAAAACCAACGAAACATTACTGCCAATTCTATAAATGGGGACAAAATGGCTTACATTTTATTTGCCTATGCTGATGTCAAGACATAGCTGGAAAAGCTTAGGAAGCCTCATCTTCCAACCTGCACAGCAGCTCTGACATGTAATACACAATTTAAATACACACAGGCACCAGATTAATGAAAGCCACTGCCAGCTCAAAGACAGTCTGAACTCTAAAGACTGTGGGGTTTGCTAAACACTCTTTTTAAGGCTAAAATTAAAGAAAATAAGTCAATCCAAGCAATAGAGCAATGGACAGGGCCGCAGGCTCCAGTAAAGCAATGGACAGGGATGCAGGTTCCAGTAAAGCAATGGACAGGGATGCAGGTTCCAGTAAAGCAATGGACAGGGATGCAGGTTCCAGTAAAGCAATGGACAGGGATGCAGGTTCCAGTAAAGCAATGGACAGGGAAGCACACTCCAGTAAAGCAACGGACAGGGAAGCACACTCCAGTAAAGCAATGGACAGGGAAGCACACTCCAGTAAAGCAATGGACAGGGAAGCACACTCCAGTAAAGCAATGGACAGGGAAGCACACTCCAGTAAAGCAATGGACAGGGAAGCACACTCCGGTAAAGCAATGGACAGGGAAGCACACTCCGGTAAAGCAATGGACAGGGAAGCACACTCCAGTAAAGCAATGGACAGGGAAGCACACTCCAGTAAAGCAATGGACAGGGAAGAACACTCCAGTAAAGCAATGAACAGGGAAGCACACTCCAGTAAAGCGAACAGGCCAGGGACGTTTCTTTGCTGATGCACTTTAATAGTGACCAGAAGACATGCAGTGGGTGCTACACTGAGGAACCTGATTTCGTAGTCATAGACTCTTTCAGATTGGAAGGGACCTTAAAGCTCCTCCAGTTCCAGCCCCTGCCACAGACAGGGACACCTCCCACTAGAGCAGCTTGCTCCAAGCCCCTGTGTCCAACCTGGCCTTCAACACTGCCAGGGATGGGGCAGCCACAGCTTCTCTGGGCACCCTGTGCCAGCGCCTCAGCACCCTCACAGGGAACAGCTTCTGCCTAAGAGCTCATCTCACTCTCCCCTCTGGCAGGTTAAAGCCATTCCCCTTGGCCTGTCCCTCCATCCCTTGTCCAAAGCCCCTCTCCAGCTTTCCTGCAGCCCCTTTAGGCACTGGAGCTGCTCTAAGGTCTCCCCTTCAGGAGCCTTCTCTTCTCCAGGCTGCCCCAGCCCAGCTCTCTCAGCCTGGCTCCAGAGCAGAGCTACTCCAGCCCTCGCAGCATCCATTTGCATCCTTAAATCAAACAGGGACAAAAGGTATCAGGAATGACAAATCAGCGCATAAAAGCAACACTACAAATTTGCACCTCTCCCAGTTTACTTGTTTTTCTCACTAGTTAATAAAGTACTTCCACAGTTACTAACAAAATAATGAAATGAAATAAAATCCCTCTGCAGTGCTCAAAACCACAGAGCTGATGTTGTAAGAAACTAGAAATAGCGTGGTTTGCACACAGAGATTTAAAATAGATAAAATCCCTGCTAACGAAAAGATATCATTAGTGAAAGAAGACATTTGCTGCCACTTCAGGATTTAAGTTTATAGCAAATCTGTCAGCTAAACATTAAAAATTAAAAGCAAGGAGATACAGGAAGCAGACAGCAAGGCTGAGGTCTGCTCCCTCAATACCAGTAAACATTAACTATACCAAAAGCACATCTATCAACACCGTATTGCTTTGCTTGCCTCCAAATCATGAATGACCCTGACATAGCTTTGGGGCCATCAGGCTTTTGGAATTCACAGCAGTTTCTAACAGGACGCTGCACTTTTACCTTGCTCCTGAGAAGTTCTGACAGGAAGTCCCTAACTATGAAGTTCTATTCCCTGCATAGATGATGGGAATGCGCACTCGCTGCCAGTCTTTAGGATAGAGCATGGTCTTAAGAAAGAATGCGTGTCACAATATTAATCACAGAGGACTCAACAGGCTTCTGCTAAACTCAACAACACTGCACATTCAGCATGATTCAGGGGGCTCCCATCACTCTAACATCAAGCACTACAGAGTCAACCAGACTGGGAAAGACATTTAAGATCAAGTCTAACCATTACACTGCCAAGATCAACACTACCCCATGGCACTCCATCCTCTTTCTTCCCAGTACTTATCTGTGAACACCTATGGAAGTTTGGCTGTAAAACACCACAGAACCACACCACAGATCAAGCAAAACACCAGACTGGGTTCTCCCTAAAAAGCTGTAGAACCACTGGAGATGGTTCAGCAGACACAGCTTGGAAACCTTTGGCACAAGCGTAAGCACTAATATTCACCCTTCTTCCTTTGGCAGGTAAGATGTACCCCAAGTTCTCCAATCCCTTTAACTTCCCCAGACACTGGAAGGGAGCTGCAGGCATTCATCACTGCCCTGAAAGCTGTCAGCAACTTCGGCAAATCAAGAACAAAATCAGGAACAACATTTGTCAAACTGAGAAGCTGAGAGAGGAAAATGAAGCAAAGGATGAACCAAAAGAAGCAGGAAAACAACGATAAAATGGTTCCAAGACAGGCAGGAATATTAGCTAAAACACAAGCCACAAAAATTGAAAGCTTTGTACTCGGATCATTCATCTCTTAATTTACTTTTTCAGTTCCTAAGAAGTCAGCTGCTCTCAAAATTAACTAAGACCAACACAGAATCACAGAAGGGTATGGCTTGGAAAGAACCTTAAAGCTCCTCCAGCTCCAACCCCTGCCATGGGCAGGGACACCTTCCACTAGAGCAGCTTGCTCCAAGCCCCTGTGTCCAACCTGGCCTTGAGCACTGCCAGGGATGGGGCAGCCACAGCTTCTCTGGGCACCCTGTGCCAGCGCCTCAGCACCCTCACAGGGAAGAGCTTCTGCCTAAGAGCTCATCTCAGTCTCCCCTCTGGCAGGTTAAAGCCATTCCCCTTGGCCTGTCCCTACAGCCCTTGTCCAAAGCCCCTCTCCAGCTTTCCTGCAGCCCCTTTAGGCACTGGAGCTGCTCTAAGGTCTCCCCTTCAGGAGCCTTCTCTTCTCCAGGCTGCCCCAGCCCAGCTCTCTCAGCCTGGCTCCAGAGCAGAGCTGCTCCAGCCCTCGCAGCATCTCCATGGCCTCCTCTGGCCTCGCTCCAACAGCTCCACGTCCCTCTTGTGCTGCTGCCCCAGAGCTGGATCAGGACTGCAGGGACGGTCTCCCCAGAGCGCAGCAGAGGGTCAGGATCCCCTCCCTGAGCTGCTGGCTCCACGCTCTGGGGGTGCAGCCCAGCACACGGGGGGGTTCTGGGCTCAAGCACACACTGAAGCCGGGTCATGGGGAGCTTCTCATGGACCAACATGCCTAAATCCTTCTCCTCAGGACTGTTCCATCCACTCTCCCTCAGCCTTTGTCTGTGCTTTGGATTGCTCTGTCCCACGTGTGGGACCTGGGACTTCGCCATGTTTAACTTCATGAGCTTCTCACAGGCCCACATCTCCAACCTGTCAAGACCTTTCTCTATCCCATCCCTTCGATATGGTTTTCAAGCACATCTTGTAACAAAAAATGGAGCAGTCAACCATTTAGTGCACTTAGATCCATAAAACCAACCCAACCTCCCCCAGTTTTATGCTCTGACCTTCCCCCTTCTGCAAAAAGCCGTGGGGTTTCTGGGGTGGTGTGTTGGGTGTTTAATTTTTGATGGCAGTTCTTACGCTTCATATTGGCAGCCAGACCAGCTTGAATTCATGTCCTTGACAAATGGCACTTCCTCAGCGATTGCACTCTACAGCCGGGTTTCAACACTCTCAAAGCCTTTTCACTTGAGGCCACCCCACTCCCGTCGGGCCTCGCTTCACCACAGTTTTACCTTTGGAGATTCCATTTCCCAATACCAGTAATTATCAAGACAAAGCCCAAAAGAAAAGCTTTCATGTTCAGAACAGTTTGGGGCTGGAAAGTAGCTGAGGCTCAAGTCCAAGGGCATGGAAGTCAAGGGAAGGTCTCCAGCTGGCTTAGGTGGCAACAAGTAGAAGCACGATGTTTAAAAGCAGAAAGCAAGTGTTTTCCCCTTCTGTAGTTTTACTCACAGAAAGAAGATTCAAGTCCTGGCAAGAAGCAAGCTACAAAGCAGCACCCCAGATGATGTTTCCGAATACATAATACGACATTAAAACCTTTGTCTACTTTCTGTGCTCGATATCCTACCACAGAACAGGAGCAGAAGCAACTAAAACGAAACAAAGATGCCTACAGAGAACGCATAAGATTAAAAACACACTGCAGATAGAGCTAACAATGGATCTGTTACAAGGAAAACCTTCCAAGCTTGTGTCTCACCCTGCTGTCCTGGGAAGAGTCAGTTCTTAAAGCTCAGGTTTAGCGAATAACCACACTGTCATCACAACAGCTTTGCTGTCCAGAGCAGGGAGATGAAGAGCTAGAGACAGATGGAAAGAGAAGGCTGTGTGGAGACCTCAAAGCAGCCTTCCAGTATCTGAAGGGGGCCTACAGGGATGCTGGGGAGGGACCCTTCATTAGGGACTGTAGTGATAGGACAAGGGGTAACGGGTTCATACTTAAACAGGGGAAGTTTAGACTGGATATAAGGAGGAAGTTCTTTACTGTGAGGGTGGTGAGGCACTGGAATGGGTTGCCCAGGGAAGTTGTGAATGCTCCATCACTGGTGGTATTCAAGGCCAGGCTGGACAGAGCCTTGGGTGGCATGGTTTAGTGGGAGCTGTCCCTGTCCATGGCGGGAGGGTTGGAACTGGATGATCTTAGGGTCCTTTCCGGCCCTAACTGTTCTGTAATTCTATAATTAGCTTTCAAGTCCACGTACCCATCTGGATCATGTCAACAAGCTGGTCAACCATCCTGAGAAGGAGTAAGGTAACAAAGGGACCTGGAAACCCACCATGGTGGGTCAGGTGAGAGCACAGCCAGCGCCAGCTGCAGCCAAGGAAAATAACATAAGCACTAAAAATAAGACCAGAAGACTTCAGAAGTTGTATTCCTAACGGAGACAATCCATTGTCTGGCATTGGCAAAGCTGAAGGCAAGACCAGAATTTTATGCCTCCACTCAGTGTGTAACAAACCATCACTTAGATTATGCAAGACACCCAAATGCATGACAAAAATACTTTAAGATGATCAAGATTTATTTACTGTTGCATCATCAACTCTCTCAACTTGGGCATTCCATCTCAACCGGTTGTTCTTTACCTGCTCCCATTCCAAACCCTGATATGCAAAAAGGGATGAGCGGGAAACAGGCTGCACAAAGCAGTAACAGCTCCGAGTGCACCACCAATACTGATGCTCTTCAAGTTAGTAGTGACTCCTCCAGTTAGAAAACCTTGATTTAGTGGAAACCCCTTATACGTGGGTTACTATTTCTCATTGCGGATGCTGCTCCTCTGGTTATGGTATAAAGAATAAATCAAGGAAAAAGAAGTACATTCTAGAGAGAAACCTAAATGCTGTGGGTTGACTGTATTCGTATTGCTCACACTGTTCCTAAACATGAAAAGCTTTTCACATTTTAAAAGGCAACTGTCTCTCTTTTGAATAGCTTTAAAAAACCCAAGGATTTTCTATTTAAATTGCATCTCTAATTCTCCCACTCCTTTATTCCAAAGTTATCAGGAGTCTTCAGCCAGACAGAGCCCTTCACTGCTAATTACTTATATCACCCTTTAGGATTTTAATTTTATTACTTTGAACAATTAAGAATAGAAAAGCCTTAAAGGCTACAACATTTCCACATCAGTTCTAATATGTTCAGTACATTAAAGCAAGTTTGGGATTATTTCAGTTCTCCAGCAGTGTTTGGAATGCTCCCTTCAAAAGAAGTGCTGGGAAATGAAACAGCTCTATGCGTAGGGAAGTACAAATCATAGAATCAGAGTGGTTTGGGTTGAAGGAACCTTAAAGCTCCTCCAGTTCCAACCCCCTGCCATGGGCAGGGACACCTTCCACTAGAGCAGCTTGCTCCAAGCCCCTGTGTCCAACCTGGCCTTGAGCACTGCCAGGGATGGGGCAGCCACAGCTTCTCTGGGCACCCTGTGCCAGCGCCTCAGCACCCTCACAGGGAACAGCTTCTGCCTAAGAGCTCATCTCAATCTCCCCTCTGGCAGGTTAAGCCATCCTGTTGTCTATTGCTGGAACAACACAGTTTCTGCCACATTCAGCTTCACAAAGCTTGTGGTACATGAAAATGTAAAGGCATTTGAACCACCTCATATGGCATCAGCCATTAAGGAGAGTGCTGAAGCCAAAGGCTATTCACACTGACTGAAGAGGAACAACAAATGTGCAATCCCCATATAATAGAGGGAGAAATTATGGTAGTAGCTCAGACATATGCTACAGTCACCCAGTTACACATCAGTGTAATGGCAGCAAGCACAGACTTGAGGGATTGCTGTTAGAGCAAGTCAAAGAACTCTGGTAGTCAGGAACAGGCATTCATCTCATTAGTAGAACACTGCCTATCCAGCTTGGAAAGAACCTCCGGAGGTTTCCAGTCCAACCTGCTGCTAAAAGCAATGCTAGTCTCAATGTCAGATCAGGCTCAGGGCCTCCAGTCAAGGTATGGAAATCTTTAAGCCTGAGGATCCACAGGCTCTCTGGTCTCTTGCTCCTGGTGTTTAACCCCTCCCATGGGGAGAAGTTTTTTCCTTATGTCCAGTAACTTTCTCCCACAAAAAGTGCTGATAGTTGCTTCTTGTTTGGGCACTCCTGAGAGGAGCCCAGCTCCATTCCTGTAGCAACCTGGTCAACTTGTCGCTGCCCACAGCAGGCAGTTGGAACTGGATGAGCTTTAAGGCCCCTTCCAGCCCAGACCATTCTATGATTCCATGATTTGTCCTCCAGCACTTTTAGATGGTCACAGCAGCAAAAAAAGCACTCTTCTCTGCAGGCTGAATAAACCCAACTCCTGCAGCATCTCCAAATACATTAAGTGCTTCTAAGCGCAACCCACCTTGGGGGTTCTCTCCACTGGACTCACTCCTGTACATTCCGGTTCCCATACAAGTAAAGGAACACACTTTTCCTACAGAGGGTCCCCCAAAGCTGGTACTCCAGATGCAGCCTCACAAGTACATAGTCACTTCCCTTCATCTGCTGGTACTGATCTTGCTAATACCAGACTAGGACACCCAAACAGCGACACAATGGGTGACTGAGCCCGGCACTGTGTTATCCAAAAGCCAGGGAGGGAACCGGACCTTTTCCCTGGCACTGCCACCCTGCACACACACGCACACACAGAACTAAGGGTGCAATTACCACACCACCCCTGCTTTTTGCTCCTTATCCTCATTGTGGGAAGCACCTTGGATAATGATGATTAAAAAAGCTCTAAAACATGCGATGGTATCACATTTAACTGGATTTCCTCCTCTTTCTTTTCTTCCCTCAGCTTAGGCTACACTTTCCAAGTAGTTACCTGGTCTTTAATACTCTTACTACCTACTGTGTGCTATTCATATTAACAAAAGGACTAATAGATGTAGAACTGTATTAGAGAGAAAGAATTATCAATACAAGACTCTGGTTAAGAGTGATAATGGAATAGCAGCCTTTTCTCAGAGAACCTGAAAATGAGATGTACAGAAGAGAGCTACAAGTGGTTTCAGGGGCCAGAACAAGCAGCTGAGGGTCCTTCAAGCCCCTTTCTCACACCCACCTGGCTTACCTAAATGGAAATAAGTGATTAATATTTGCTTTTGAGGCTGGGGGAGTTTAGTTTGAGTACCTGGCCATAAAGATCATTATAGGTAAATGAGCTCCCCTACACTTCTCTTTTGGCAGTGGTTGGGATGCAGAGAGGAGCTACAGCAAAAGACATCAGCTGGAAGGTGAATCAATCAAACAACATCTGGTTGCTCATCTTTAAAGAGATGATTTGCCATGCAAATAGTGCCAAAATAATCACCCCCACCACCTTTATTCTGCCTTTTTTGAACTCTGCAAGAAGTCTCTCTTCAACTGAAAGCCACGCTTAATACAAAACCGCTGTATTCAGTCGTATCATAATTAAAATATTGGCCTGATTACTGCAGAATTGGCTTAAATAATCTGATATTAAATACAAAATCACTTCATTTAACTCAAAGTGTTGGCCTGGATTACATCAGAATTAGATTTAGATAATGTGTCCCTGCCCATGGCAGAGGGCTGGAATTGGATGATGTTACGGTCCTTTCTAACCCAAACCATTCTATGATTCTATGACAGTTATTCTGGATGTTAAAATCTCCTTATCTACTTCTTATTGCACTCATTATTGCCCTTAGAAAATAAGGCTCAATGAAGCAAGCCTGAGCTCTGCTTTGTATGAGCTAAAAATCCCAGTTTAGAGGAAATAACAGTGGCACCAGAAGCTCTCTGCAGCTTGTTTAAAGGTTACAGGCAGTTTATAGCAGGGCTTAATTGCCTTAAAAAGAACATGTAGCAAAACATTTGCTGATTGTAACATCCAGCTTGGAAGGGTTTAATTTAGCAGTTTATAACGAAGTAGAACCTAAGCACTAGTAAGAGGTTCGTTAAAATCCTTTGCTCTTTCCTGACTTTGGCCAAACGCAGGTAAAGCTGCACATTCCCTGAACAGGTCTCTTCAACAGCATTTTAATCTTACAGAACCCCACACTGGTTTGTGTTGGAAGCAACCTTAAAGCTCCTCCAGTTCCAACCCCTGCCATGGGCAGGGACACCTTCCACTGGAGCAGCTTGCTCCAAGCCCCTGGGTCCAACCTGGCCTTGAACACTGCCACTAATGGGGCAGCCATAGCTTCTCTGGGCACCCTGTGCCAGCGCCTCAGCACCCCCACAGGGAGCAGCTTCTGCCTAAGAGCTCATCTCAGTCTCCCCTCTGGCAGGTTAAAGCCATTCCCCTTGGCCTGTCCCTACTGGCCCTTGTCCAGAGCCCCTCTCCAGGTTTCCTGCAGCCCCTTTGGGTATTTCAAGACTGTTATAAAATCTCCCCTTTTTATTTTCAAAAAAGCCATGTAAAATAGCTGTGAAAAGAGAGGAATTTCTGTGCGTTCATTCTCGACCTCCACAGTCCTGGAAGCCTGGGAGAAGATACACAATGTGGCTGCCCCACCCTTGACAGCGTTCAAGGCCAGGTTGGATGGGGCTTGGAGCAACCTGCTCTAGTGGAAGGTGTCCTTGCCCACGGCAGGGGGTTCGAACTGGAGAAGCTCTAAGGTCCATTCCAAACTGCTCCGTGTTTCTGTAAGCAGGCGTTTCTTTAAGTTAAAACCTCAGAATAATGACTGTTCGAACTAGAAAGCCAAATGCTTTGTGGCTGGGGTACCAGCTTATCCTACATTCACACAACAGAAAAGGAAACATGAACAAACAACTGAGAAAGGTTAAAAGAAAGCAATGTGCTGGGTCACCATTTGAAGCAAAAGAAGTCACATCACACACACACTCAGTCTGACAAAGGGAAAAAGCTGAACCCTTTGAATAAAGCAGCAAATAAACAGCAGCAACTGAGAAGGTTTCAGCTGCTTTGCCGGGTGAATAAGACAATGCTGACATTTAAAAGGAGGAGAATTGATCTACTGCTTTTATAGGAACTTGTTTTCGAGAGGTACAGGAAAGGAAAAGGATTAATATCTTAAGCGTATGTAGTCAGATCCAAACAAGCAGCTCACTGAATTCAGCCAGCAGCTGACTTGCTGCAGTAAGGATCTAACCTCTAAAGTTTAAGATTCAGGAAGGTGCTCCCACTCCAGCTGTTGGGAATTGGCACTGGGAAAAACAGCAGAACAGCTACAAATGATGGTCTGTCCCCAACAAATTTACTACTTGAGAGATGGAAGAGCAGATAATGCATTAGAGAACTGATCCTCAACCTTCTACCACCACAAAGGTATCCAAGGTATGAATTACACACATGGTCCCTCCCAACCCAAACCACTCTCTGATTCATCTCTGAGTTTGTTCTATATTTTGGTTACAAGGTGAATCAAGATGAGGCTGAAAAGTTGCTGCCTTTGAAGGTGGGACATGCAAATAATGGGACACATAGAAAACTGTCACCTAGGCTACACTTAAATCCAAAGACTGGGAACTGCCTGCTACCAAACTGCCACAGGCCAGTGTACAGCATAGTGTGAGCTGCTATCAAGACAAACGACCCTGAACTTAAAAAAACCCCAGATGGTTCTCAAGCAGGGAGCTTTTAGCTAAAAAGCATGGAAAACAGGAAAAGCACAAATCAACACCACCTATCCCTGATTGTCACTGCTCCTTCCCCTTAACAACAGGAAAGGGAGAGAAGGTACACACAGGATGTGATGATTAATGAGTAGCTGTACAACACTGATGACGAACAGCACCAAGTGTTGATTAACATGCTGGATATTGAGATGATGAAGAAATTGCTACCAATTTTGTTCACCTTTAAACAGTCTTGAAAGAATTAAGCTAAAAGCAAACAAAGAGCTATAAATGACTGAGGACTACAGAAGGTGACTCCTTTGCAGCACTTTGGACAGAGCTGAGCTTACTCCCCTTCTTGAGATGAAAAGATTGGCTGACTGACTGATGCAGGAAGGGGGAGTGATGTGGATGACTGCAGCAGAAAGGGGGAGAAGTTGAAAAGATAAGTTTGAAAGATCCAGAGCTACACGCACACAAAAAGTGCTCAGGCTGCAAGAAAACGGCTCTTCCTGAGATAAGCTGTCAGTGGCAGCTTCTTTGATGGGGAAGGACAGGGAAAAACATACATATAGGAACCTGGTAAAAGGGCTACTTGTTTGTGGGGTTATCTCCAACCTGAACCCCCCGTTTCAGTTTGGATCCATCACCCCTTGTCCTATTGCTACAGTCCCTGATGCAGAGCCCCTCTCCAGCATCCTTGTAGCCCCCTTCAGACACTGGGAGCTGCTCTGAGGTCTCCATGCAGCTTCTCTTCTCCAGGCTGAACAGCCCGAATGTTCTCAGCCTGCCTTCATATGGTAGCTGCTCCAGCCCCTGATCATCCTCATGGCCTCCTCTGGACTTGCTCCAACAGCTCCATGTCCTTCTTACATTGCTACATCTTACAGAACTTGCTTTTTTCTCCTGCTGATAAAACTACTGCTCCTACTTTATAAAAGCATCAAAGCAAACCTGTTATAATTACACTAACATAAAGCACGAACATCCTTTACATTTAAGTGTTTAAATGGCACTGACCCAACCTACTTTACTGTTTCCCTCTACAACCTTTAAAATAGGTATGAAATTGTGGTCCTCACTTGCTGTCCTTTACTCCAGCTGCATGAATTTAATGCCTTGGAATTCGCCTCAGTCCTGTCACCCATCAATCATTCTACTCCCTTCTCCACTCACTGTAATACATCAATGTCTTTCCAGTACAAAAGTGCTGAAACCAAAAGCAGTGTTGAAGAAACAGAGCAGCTAAAATTGACGAGAGGGGATTATCCAACTTGGACTTGAACACAGAACACAAGCAATTGCAACAAGGGGTGGTCAAATGATTTCCCTGAAATGGGAAAGTCAGAGTATCCATCGGCAGCATGGAATTGCCCAAGACTGTTTCCATTAGAGTGATGTCTTGATGGAAATGAGACATATGCTGCCCCAGTACCTGTGATGGTTGTGTGCCTCCACCCCTCAGCAGCTCCTGGGCAATAAACTGAAATTAGCAACTCAAAGATTCAGTGTCATGTCAGGCAGTGCAGCAACACATCCCTGCTAAAGGACAGCCCTGAAGCCAAAAACTCTAACTGGAACAAAACGTGACAGGGAAAAGACCAGGAAGAAACATCTCTAGAGTGCTATTCAGCACAAAGGGCATCAGCTTTTCCATCGAAAGCTGCATATTGCCAAGTGCTGGAAGCTAAGAGTGTTCTGGGAAAGGATTGAGATTGCTCGCTCACTCCTCACTCTCCCTTCCAGCAGCCTCTGCATCAGACAGAGCACTGGCCTAAGATCACCTTTGGGCTGACCTTGAACAGACATCTATATTAAATCTCACTGCAGCACTCTCCGGGACTGGCAATATAGTTGTAGGTATTGCGAAGGCAGCAGAAACAATCCAATAGGCTTTTCCTTTCACTGTTCACTGCCATACCTTTTTGTCTCTTCATTCAACGCAACTAGTTTTAATTGCCATTAAGAAAAGTGTGATATTTCAGGACCAACTCGGTCCCAAAAATCTCTTCTCTGTATGAAAGATATATAGAACAATGGCGTCCTAATGCATGTAAGTAAAACATCAGGGTTTTTCCCTTTAATGCAAACCCAGTTTCGCAAATCAATTCTCTTCCTGTCTTCAAGACAGCAAGATAGATTCTTCTCCTGCTATCTTTCATGCTCCCTGCGTCCCATCTCTCTTATTAAAGGAATCTAACTCCTTCCAATTAGCTCTTCATCTATCAATCTACTTCCTTTTATTACAGATTTCACACATTCACAACAGGTAACATTTAACTGTATAAGAAAACCAACTGCTCCTCAATCAAGCACACTGTCCACAAATCTTCATATATGACCTGTTCTGCCCAAGACTGTCTTTAGGTCTACACAGCAACATTTCTTCTATCCAACCAGTTGGAAAGTTACTTGGTAGCACTCTGTGAACTTCCACAGAACCCCAGACTGGTTTGGGTTGGAAGGGACCTTAAGGCTCACCCAGTTCCAACCCCTGCCACAGGAAGGGACACCTTCCACTAGAGCAGCTTGCTCCAAGCCTCGTCCAACCTGGCCTTGAACACTGCCAAGGATGGGGCAGCCACAGCTCCTGCAGACCACCTGCGCCAGTCAATTCCTTATGGTGCTTGTTCCAGTATTTTATGGACAGAATTATGCCTGGACAATCTAGAGTTTAAAACTAATGCATGGAAAGACCACTGATTACTGAAAAAACATCAACGCTATTCAGAGCTGAAGTGATAAGAAAGCGAATGTCTCACAGGATAAAGCAAATAACTCATCACTGCAGCTACGATAAGAAAAGATCAAATTTAATGTTCAGAAATGTCCATTCCCAGCAGCACAGATCACAACACTATGGATGCCTCCCCCCTTCATTAAAAACAGGGTCTTCTGTAGCTACATCTCACTTTTACCATAAAGTGACACCAACACCCCTACTCCACCTTCATTACAGCGTGTTTTCTCATTTAATAAACTCTCATCAGCTTAAATGAATGGTTGTTATTAGTTAACAGCCACCCTATAATACTCTAGAAAGATTATCAATGCTTGTTTGCGTATTAAGAAATGAGGGACTGAGGTCAAGCATGAGTCAACGCAAATAAAGCAGGATTATGTACTTTCAATTGAACACAACGCACTGCCTCAGATAATGGAAATTATAGGGTGAAAAGAATGAGATGAAGTTATTGATAAGTGCAGTGAGGGAAAAATGATAAGACACTCCCAAAGGAAAGAAGTTCCACATTCTGATGTCTTTCAACTCAGCCAAGCAAGTTTACTATTAAAAATAAATCAGAAAATAGAATTTAAAAAGAGAAGGATACAGAAAAGAGGTGAGAAACCTTCTAACAATACGTAGCATTAATGCTTCTCATATAAAGAACTTCAAAGTTATCTACCAATCTTAATCACTGAAGCTTTACAATGGTCCCTAAAGGCAGACAAATACTACCAACAAATCCTTGCATCTGAGTAAAGGGGCAGTACTAGGTTGAGATGAGATATTAAAAGCTCTTCCCTGAGAGGGTGCTGAGGCACTGGCACAGGGTGCCCAGAGAAGCTGTGGCTGCCCCATCCCTGGCAGTGTTGAAGGCCAGGTTGGACACAGGGGCTTGGAGCAAGCTGCTCTAGTGGAAGGTGTCCCTGCCCGTGGCAGGGGTTGGAACCCAGGCAACTTTAAGGTCCCTTCCAACCCAAACCTTCCATGATTTCTGTGTTTACGTGTGAATCACCCGAACAGATCCTTGGCATGCATCAACTTAAAACCAAATCCGCCTTCTTTCTCACCAATACCTCGACCACACAGCTAAAGAAATCACAGGGCTTGCCAACCATTCAAAACTAATACAAGAGAGTTCCTTTCAGGACAAGCACACACCTCAGTGGGCAACCTGAAATGAGATACAACCCTCAAGATGTCAGCTTCTCAGCTTTGTTTCCTAAAAGGCTTCCTTGTGATCAATGAGATCAATGATGATGAGACTGTGTGTCAGCTGGAGAAGGACTTCAAGGCATGAAGTATTGGGAAAATATTACTGGTTTTGCAATTCAGAAGAAAACTTCAAGCAGGGCCAAATTTTAAATGCAATAAAAGCATTTCTTCAGACTCCCAAACCAACCGAAGTCTTATTTCCACTTATGGCATTAATTCCAATATATGAAACTGTTCCACACCAGTACCTGAATCCCAGCTCTGCCATGAGAAATGCAAGAACAAAATGAAAGGCTGGTTTCATTGATTTTCATTGTTCCAGCTGAAAGGCTGACAGTAAATAAAATGCACACTGAGAACTGCACTCCCAGTTTTCTTTATTTCATTATTCCACACTACTCATAGTCTAGGAAAGCTGCTCACTACACACTACTTGTAACTGAAGGAGTCTCCTTGTAGGATACCGAGGAAAGCCACAGGTAGCGGCTACATCCAAGTAACAAAAATTAACACTCTTAATGATGCCCAAGGCTACAAATACACAGTGTTTCCTAAGAACACAGCAGAATCAGAAGGAGCATGACCAATAGGTCAAAGGAGGTGATCCTTCCTCTCTACTCTGCTCTAGTGAGACCCCACTTGCAGCACTGTGTGCAGTTCTGGTGTCCTCAACATAAGGAGGACATGGAGCTGTTGGAACAAGTCCAGAGGAGGCCATGAGGATGATCAGGGGATGGAGCACCTCCCATATGGAGACAGGCTGAGAACATTGCAGCTGTTCAGTCTGGAGAAGAGAAGCTGCATAGAGACCTCAGAGTAGCTTCCAGTGTCTGAAGGGGGCCTGTAAAGATGCTGGAGAGGGACTCTTCATCAGGGGCTGTACTGATCAGACAAGGGGTGACGGATTCAAACTGAAACACGGGAAGTTCCAGTTAGACATAAGGAAGAAGCTCTTACTCATGAGGGTGGTGCGTATTTTGTGTAAAATACACATGCAGACACTGGATCTGGTCAGCATCGGGTGTGTTCCTGATATAAAAGTCAGATTTCACAATTAAGTGATGCTCTTCAAAAACTCAACCCAATAGAGATCTTATCACATGGAGACGGATGGGCCTTATGGAGATGCTCTTATGGAGCTGAGGAAAAATCCACTGAATGCATTACAAGGATACCAGTGTGAACTCAGTGTGCTTTAATGAAGCTGCATTTACTTGCACAGGACCAATCTCCCTTGGACCAAGGTGCCCCTTCGCTAGACACTGCACAAAGTGCATTTAATTTAATGCAACAACAGTAACGGCCGTTGGCTCCGCTCTGGAATGTGAGCAAACTGGCAACACCACAGATCTCTTCTGGGAAGAACCTGGTGGTGTTATTCACTTCAAGAAGCAGAGCAGGAGACATTGATCAATTCTTTCTCTGACAGAAGGAAACCGAACTGTAAGTCCTTAACATTGAAAAGGAAAGATAAGTAGGTGGTGGAGTGTTCCCTGGCCTACTTCTTGAGAACCAAGGTACTGTCACTTCAGCTTTGTATTCCCTGGAACAAAGACAGGCTAAAGGAGAAGGATGTGCTCTTGAGTCAAACACATAAACGAGTCAGTTCCTAGCTCTTAACACAACAAACTGTGAAGTTAAGTCTAGTCCAAGAGCTCCATACATCCTTCTCTCCACCTTCATTCTTCCTTCTTGTCATCCTCCTAACAAAAGTTCCAACTGGAAATAACAGTTATCCTCACTCCTACCTCCTATGGATTCATTTCTGCAGTTGCATGGTGCTTTCCTACCAGACACAATCCCACCCCAAGGGAACTGTACTCCTGCTCTAATAAATCAGGTTCAAAGTCTTTCATGGTCTACTGGAATGGGAAGACTTGCTAAAACTCTAGATACTTTGCCAAGCTAGAAATGCAAGAGCCAAGAAACACAAAGAAAGCCTAAGCAATTTTCATGTAATCATATTATGATATAACCTTGAATCATTTGATTTAACAACATCTCTTCCTTCAACTGTTTTTAGCATTTCATCTCTGATTATTTAAACAAATGGAAAAGACTAATCTCTCCCTATGGGCACCTCATGGGTCAAGAGTAGAGTCAGAACAACTAGATCAACACCACAGTCCTCTCTGATACTTGAGTTGAGTAACTGCCAATCAGAGAGCATAGTGCCCTTCAACACACAGACCAGCACTGGGGGAGACCAGCCAACAACTGCTTTCTCCAAGCAAGAAACCTTCACTCCTTGCCCACTGCTGCCCATCCTACTGTGTGCCCTCTGCTTCAAGTTCTGGCTCGGCTGTAGTGCTGCGCAGCACACCTAAAACATCTCTTCTAGAAAACAGAACCCTACCTTCCAGCAACCAAGCTCATCCTTCAGGCCAAGTGCAAGCTACACCTTCAAGCCCAGCTCACCTTTGCCACCAGCCCTGCTGCTCTACCCTTTGAACACTGCCCATTGCCTTTTCTTAGGAAGCTCCTTCTCAGACAGAATTCCCCTCTCAGCACCAGACCGTAGAATAATTTAGGTTCGAAAAAATACTAAAAGATACTCAGATCGCTGAGTCCAACCTTTGCCCAGCACTGCCAAGGCCACCACTAACCCATGGCACTGTAAGGGCCTCTACACAGTGCATGAACACTTGGAGGGATGGTGACTCCAGTACTGCCCTGGGCACCTCTTCCAATGCCTGAGCACCCTCTGGGGAAGGAATTGTTCCTCAGCTCCATCTAAAGCTGCCCTGGTGCAGCTTGAGGCCGTTTCCTCTTGTCCCATCCCTTGTTCCTTGGGAGCAGAGCCCAGTCCCCTCCTGGCTCCATCCTTCTGTCAGGCAGTTGCAGGGAGCAAGAAAGTCTCTCTCCCCTGTTCCCCCTTTTTATGTTAAAGGGAAAATACACATACGCCCACATGCACTCATGTGCCACATGAAAGTGAACTTCACTTTCAGGAATTTGATGTGTAAAAACCAAGATTCTTGACATAGGAAGGTAAAAACTCAGTTTAAAGAAAGTATATACAGAAACTATCTGAAATATCATTGATCTGAAACAAGAGTTCTACCTGTTCCAGATCCTCCTAATTTCTCCAAAGTTTCACCATCCAAAGGAGCTTGGAACTAAAGCTCCTTTTAACACAACCTGTGTAAGAAGCAATTACAGAACAGGTAACCTGCTCCTACCAGCTCTGCTCACCAGAGTGTGCATTATCAAGATGCTGATGGAACACAGAACACGCATATGTGGTATCTAAAGCTCATCTGCAGATACAGATTTGGGAACAAAAAAGCTGCCACTTCAAATTTTTACCTTCCTACAAATAGAAGCTGTCACAAACTACCTCTGATTGTGCTCATCCTACTGGGAAAAGCTGCCATTCTTTTATTAACAATTCTTGCCAGCATTATTCAGTCACTGCACATTAGAACCAGCAGCTGGAGAGTTTGGAGTGCTAATGAAACCTGTAACAAAACCATCTTCAGTCGTCTTCTGCAAACAATAAGGGAATTAAAATTTCAATTTAAATGCAGAGGTTTGAAACATGCTTCAGTGGCAAAATTACTTCAATTAATGTGAGTGGAATACAAAGGAGAGGCAGCAGAAGCAGGATGCAGCAAGCAGAAATGATGCCATTAGAGCGCGTGCATCAACCTAACGCAAAGGTCTCATTTGGACTGTACGTATCACACGGCTACAGGCAACAGTATTAATCAGTGCTCCAATTTCAACGGGAGGGACACAAGCTCCTTGTCGCATCACTTTGGGCTTTTTATAAGCTATGAGCATCTGTTTACCTGGAGGAATGAAACAAAAGGACAGGGATCTATATACACTCTGCTGCCCTGACAGCACGGTAATGATTGTACGTAATATTCATATCAGATGGAAAAAGGAAGAAATTACACTGCAGGCAGTGAGTGATTACAACATCACTGTCTTGCAGAGGTAGCGTTAAAGGGAGATGACAAAAGCCACTGCGCTTGCAGTGATATTTGCCTGTGACAAAGCTCCAAATGCAGGCAGGTTACTGTGCCTTTATTCCAAGTACACTTGTCTCCAAATGAGAATTGCAAGTGTCAAGGAAAAGCTGAAATAATGTCTACAATCTTCACTTCTGGTCTCTCTGCATTTCTTGATATATTAAAAAAGCCCAAACAAACTCACAGCTGCCTTTTAAATCATTATCATCTGATTTCTTATAAAAGATACTCTTTTCTGGACAACAAAACCACACAAACAAGAAACAAAGCACACAGAAGTCTTCACCTCAGTGAGGTCTAATATTGGCTCTAAGGTGGCCTTGAGCAACCTTACTGACACCTTACAGGTTTAGGTGTAAAAACCGTGCGCACACAATATATTGCAAGCCAGTAATGACAAATACACATACTGTAAAACATTTCTAAAGCATATAAATAAATCCTAAGTATTTATCACACTTCTCATCAGGGACTGTAGTAATAGGACAAGGGGTGATGGGTTTATACTGAAGGAGGGGAGATTTAGGCTGGATATAAGGAAGAAGCTCTTCCCTGTGAGGGTGCTGAGGCGCTGGCACAGGGTGCCCAGAGAAGCTGTGGCTGCCCCATCCCTGGCAGTGTTCAAGGCCAGGTTGGACACAGGGGCTTGGAGCAAGCTGCTCCAGTGGAAGGTGTCCCTGCCCGTGGCAGGGGTTGGAGCTGGATGAGCTTTAAGGTCTCTTCCAGCACAAACCAGGCTATGACTCTATAAAGTACTGCTATTTTTCTTCTTACATTTCCTATCTTATATTCCAGAAAGGAAATTAATCATTCTTTGGAATTCTCTTCTGAAAATCACAGACAGAATCATGGAATCCAAGGTTGGAAGGGACCCCAAGGATCATCTGGTCCAACCTTTCTAGGCAAAGCCTGACTTATAATAGGTGTCCCAGCACCCTGTCCAGCTGAATCTTAACAGTGTCTAACACTGGAGAAACCAACAAAGCCTTGGACAGATTATTCCAACAAAGAACTTGTTTGCACTAAAAATATAACAGCAAAGCTAAACTAAGCAGACAGGCAAGTAAACCAGTAAAAGAAAGCCCCAGCACTTCAGCTGATACTGATGTCAAGTCTGAATACTGTGTGGTTCCCCCTACACTGATCACTCTTTATTTAGCTCTTTCTTTAGCTCTTGTAACTGGAAACACCAGACAAACACCACACTCCAATTCCCTGCATCAGAAACCTGAGGAAAGGTTTGGCCAAACCTGACTGCTCTCTCTGACATGCTGCTTCAAGTCACTGCACTGCTGATCTGCCTTCAGGAAGTCCAATAGGTTTTACATATAGGATACATTCTATAAGATAGCTTACAAGTTCCACTCTACACAACAGAAATGGATACATCAGCCATATAAGAGATAAGACAAGAGTTCATTTAAAAGGAAAGTGAGACTCTGAGGAGAGTAAGACTCAGAAGATTCCTGGGAGATGGCTTTAAGAAGGAAGAAAGGGAAAATTGTGACCAGATTATAGGAAGACAACTGCACCATGTGTGGCATGAAAAGAGAACATGAGCAACAGAAACCAATAGGAAGGTGAGAGCGAAATCAGACAAGAGGGTGTGTGAAAGCAACACCACAAATCCAGATAGGGTTACACATGCCGGAAAATGGGATGAGGAGACTGACCGACTATTGAAGAGGTTTCAAAGGGAACAAGCTGTAGAAAGTCACATTTAAGGTAAAATGAGCTAAAATGGAAAGAAGGGAAATAAAGTCCACTTCTGGGTTCTATGCATATGGGGTGATACAACTAAGATTTCCAACCCGTTTTCCTGTTGAACAGTAACTTATTCAAAGGAACAGCACAGAAAGAAAAGGACAGTAAAGCTGAAACACACAGTAACAAAATAAGGCAATGAAAAGGTTTCCTGGAAGGCATTCTCTGGCAAACACATGAGGAATATGAGCAGACATACTTATGCCTTCAGTTTTGAATCACAGAAGCAGAAGGAATCCTATTGTTGTGGCTAAAGAACTATATGGTTACAGAAATAATCGGGACACAAACAGGTAAAGACAGCTCTGAAAAACAAGAGCCAAGCAACGACCATGGGAGACTGTGACTCAAGGCCCAGTTAGGAAGGATCAGAACAAAATCAAATGGGAACTCCAGTCCAAGAAAGCAGCAAGTGACAAAAGAGGAAACTAAGCAGGAAAACAGCAAACAGCAGCACAGACAGATCTGTCTGCAGACAACCATATGTCTGACCAGTGTGTTCCTTACACGAGGTACCACATCTCACCAGCATGTCTGTGGCATTGAGGTAGTGCTTGCTGGCCATGCATTGCTCCAGCTTCTGAGGCACTTGCTTGATGTTCTCTATCTCATCCAGCAAGTTCAGGACATGTTTGTGCTCAATGCCTTCAATCCACAGCTTGCGCAGCTCATCCCGCTTGCAGTGCAGCAGCATCTTACATGACAGCAGGTTCTCCTTCACCTGTAAGCAACATGTCAAAAGTTCAGTGAGATCTGGCCCTGTAACTGGCAGCTTCTAACGTAAGTCAGCCCTTCCCCACATTTACTTCATCAGGAATACCAAAAAGAACACAAAACTATAACCAAATCCTTAAGATTTCTGGTCGTTGCTTTCGCTGAAGGAAAAGACAGAGTACTTAGAAACCAAATTGCTTTCATAGTAAATGGTTTTGAGCACGTTTTCTACCTGTAGTGGAAATTTAACTGAAGTGTAACATGAACACAAGCAGGATCCTATTAACCATGACCAGAAGCTTATTTGCACGTGCTCCAAAAATCAATTCAGTATTTTGGCATACAACATGAATTCAATTTTCAGTGAAGGTAAATAAGCCACTACTAAGTTGTTTGCTGTAAACATTTTCCATCTGCCTATTAAATCTACTGGCACATCTCCTCCTTTCTTCAAGTTTGGCATCCATTTCTTGAAACATGACTATCTAAGAGTAAACCACTTTCCTAGTAACTCAAACAATGCCTTTGTTTTGTGACAGAGATGGTTTTATCAGAATAAATTGCAGTTAAGGTACAATTTAATTCAGCACTTCCGTTATTTATCAAAGCCATCACATCAGAGGGCTGAAGCAGCTCTGCTCTGGAGCCAGGCTGAGAGAGCTGGGCTGGAGCAGCCTGGAGAAGAGAAGGCTCCTGAAGGGGAGACCTTAGAGCAGCTCCAGTGCCTAAAGGGGCTGCAGGAAAGCTGGAGAGGGGCTTTGGACAAGGGATGTAGGGACAGGCCAAGGGGAATGGCTTTAACCTGCCAGAGGGGAGACTGAGATGAGCTCTTAGGCAGAAGCTGTTCCCTGTGAGGGTGCTGAGGCGCTGGCACAGGGTGCCCAGAGAAGCTGCGGCTGCCCCATCCCTGGCAGTGTTCAAGGCCAGGTTGGACACAGGGGCTTGGAGCAAGCTGCTCTAGTGGAAGGTGTCCCTGTCCACGGCAGGAGGTTGGAAACGGGTGAGCTTTAAAGGTCACTTCCAACTCAAGAGCTGATCACGGAGTGCTACCATTCAGTTTGGTTTATGACCCTCATGCCACCTTGTAAGTGGCCAAGTCTCCACTATTTCACCCCATTCCAGAAAACATCAGGAGTTTTTGCTCTCCGGCCTCCCTGCTCAAAAATCACATCCTACATTCCCAGCTTTTAGGTTCTCCCAACATCCCCTGGTAAGGTCAGTGTAACGTAGTTTTTCTTGCATCACGCATATCAATACTACACATTAAGACGTGGCAGCAAATAGCAGCCCAGCTTCACACATCCCTTTCACACTACTCTTGTTTTTGTGCTAAGTTCTGAATACTTGGGGTCCAACCTTTCCTCAGGCTGAGCTCTCACTGAATTACAGATGAAGAGACGCTCAGAAGTAGGTCCTGCAATTTACTTTCAAATAATGAGCCTCCAAAGCACTCCAGAAATCCCATTTCAACACATTCTCCCTTGTTCACCTCAAGGTAGTTAACAAGAAAACATGTGCAATACATAAATGGACCAAAATACAGAGAAGCATCAACTACATAAACCAGCCTCCATCCAGAGCCTAAAGAGACTGAGATTTCCATACAGTAACATTGCACTCTGCCCTAAAAAGAGTAACATAGAAAAAATAGCTAACATTGAAAAACTAATGTAAGAGGGTCAGAACTTGCTGCAAATACAAACTAAAATGCACAGAGCTCATTTCAGACTTAATCCCTGCTCAATACCTTAATCAAAAGCGTGTCACTGACCCAGCACACCATCATCAGTGGACTGCTGTTACAGGGAGCCAAAGTAGGTCAGCAAAGCAATCACAGGGCTAGAAGGAATCTCACGAGACATTCCTACTCCTGTCCTTGCAAGAATCAAGATCAACTGTAGCTACATTTGGGAGCCCGGGAAGGAATGAACAGCAAGTCTTTAAGAAAGAGCTTCCCCTTGGTAGGGCAAATTGATTCTACTTCGTAGTTCAGTTTTACAGTGGTAACACCTCTAAAGCTAGATTCAAAACTAAGCCTTTCCCATCAGAAATTCATAAAGAAATTGACTACAAAAGGTAGATACACACAGGGATCTGGACTATCCCTGCCACCATTCCTAACACAAGTAAACACCGGTGCCATCATCCACCTTCCACAGGAGAGGAACATCAAAAGCAAGTCTGACAGTGTAAAACAGATTGATGACAAATCAGATCTGGGACCTCCCATGAGATTAAGTCAAAACTACTTCAGTACATATTGACCAAAACTAATAAGAAAACTTAAACATCAAAAGGTCCTTCACCTTTGCAGTCACTCTTGTAAGTAGGACCAAAAGGTCACAGCCCTCTATGTTTGCTTTGACCCCTGCAAAGCTTAGTACCCTGTGTGAAAATAGGCCATTGGCTATGGTTTATTTCCAATCTAGTGCAATTGATCTCGGCTTTCAAAGTGCTGAGCTTTGTACATAAATCCTACAACGAACTCTTACCCTTGGCAAGCATTAAAACGGTCTCATTTGCTTTGAAAAGGCTAAATGAATTTCCGAAGGCAGAAGGGTCAGTACATAGCCCCAGAAGGGCAAAAGCCCGCTGCTCCTTGTGAAAGGTTTTAAGCTGAGAACTCCAAAGTGTAACAAAAAGAAAAACAAAGAGAACTGGTGCCCGATTTGCAAAGTTTAGGTACAGCAAAACACAAAGGGAATAGAAAATGGGACAGGAGACCAAAAAACTAGTCTACTATTGCAGGGGAAGAGCAGACCCAACAAGTCCACAACAAAGATTGCTAGAATTATCTACTGGCACACTATTGAAGTGTGAGCGCTCAAAATGCAGAGATTCAGGGGGACAGAGCTCATGTATACTCACACAACACAACTGAGCTCAGAAATACCACCCAAATTCAGATTCCTGGGGGAAAAGCAAGCTGATGAATCACCCTGGCTAGTCAGGAGGTGGCTGGAGGCCAACACTGCGAAACACAAACAAATAGATGGAAAGGTGTCAGTTTAGCAGCCCTTAGACTGCAAAAACCCGATAGCAACATGCCCAGACAAGAAGTAAAGAGGGCACACTGCAAAGCTTTGAGCTCCACATCCACCTCTGTTTGCTTTTTAATAGCTTTTGTTCTTAAACACAAGAGAGATCCCCGGGGAGGGGACACACACACCGCAACACAAAGCCAGGGACCACTGCATTAGGACTGGATGGTCTCCTCTTCACCAAGCCAGAGTTACCCACTAACTCTGATGAGGCCCGGATCAGGATTAGTGGGTAACAAAGCTTCCTCAGTTCAACTTGTCTTTTTTCTGCCTGTCATGGTTTAAGCCGTAAATCACGCAGCCCATTCACTTACTCCCCCCTCCTTCTTCCCCCCTACTCCAAGGGGGGGGAAATGGGGAGAAGAATCGAAAGAATGTAACTCCCATGGGTTGAGATAAGAGCAGTCCAGTAACTAAGGTATAACACAAACCACTGCTGCTACCACCAATAATAATAATGATAAAGGAAATACAAGGGAAGAGGATACAACCGCTCACCACCCAACGACCGAGCTGTGAACTAAACGCTTCCGGGTCCCTACCCCCAGTTTTACATCCTGGGCATGACATGCTGTGGCATGGAATAGCTCTTTGGTCAGTTTGGGTCAGGTGTCCTGTCTCTGCTTCCTCCCGGCTTCTCCTCCTCCCTGGCAGAGCATGAGGCTCAGAAAGTCCATGGTCAGGCCAAAACATTCTAAGCCGTAACTACAAACATCAGTGTTACCAGCATTGTTCCCAGGCCGAAAGTCAAAACCACAGCACTGCATCAGCTACCAAGAAGGAGAAAAATGACTGCTGCTGCTGAACCGAGGACACTGCCCCATTTTGGGCACTATATTTTAGGAGAGATAGGCACCAAGTAAGCACAACGCAAAAGAGAAGAGTAAGAACACTCAAGGTCTGGAGTATGTGACTTGCAAAAGAAAAGAAGGGTAAAGATAATTAATCCTTACTTACAGATACTCATATAAATACACACATTTTTATATTTATACCTATTTCTACACTTTTTCCTCTAAGTAATTTTCTCTATGCTTACCTGATGAGTCCAGAGGACGCCACAAGGATGATCAGGGGACTGGAGCACCTCCTGTATGAAGACAGGCTGAGAAAATTGGGGCTGTTCAGCCTGGAGAAGAGAAGGCTGCATGGAGACCTCATAGCAGCCATCCAGTATCTGAAGAGGGACTATAAAGACGCTGGGGAGGGACTCTTCATTAGGTACTGTAGTGACAGGACAAGGGGTAACGGGTTCAAACTTAAACAGGGAAGTTTAGATTGGATATGAGGAAGAAGTTCTTTACTGTAAGGGTGGTGAGGCACTGGAATGGGTTGCCCAGGGAACTTGTGAATGCTTCATCGCTGTCAGTGTTCAAGGCTGGACTGGACAGAGCCTTGGGTGGCATGGTTTAGTGGGAGGTGTCCCTGCCCACAGCAGGGGGATTGGAACTGGATGGTCTTAAGGTCCTTTCCAACCCTGACTATTCTATGATTCTATGATCTCATTTCCAGAGCTCACGGAGCTGACGTGGGTGACACGCAGTGTTTCTTTTCATACTTGAACCAGGATTTGGTAAGAAAAGGTCGGGACTTTCAAGTCCCACCTCTGAAATGTGAACTCCTTATCTTTAAAGAGGAAAGATAACCTTATTAAGGAAAATGTATAAAGTATGTGACTTCCAAAGGATAACCAAAGAGCAGAGATAGTCTATCCTACCTTATGAAAATACAACTGAAAAGCAATGTAGTAATAATACTGCAGCACAGAAAGGAAAGAACACCATTTGTCGCTAATAGAGCTGGCAAGAAGAAGCAACAGTCGATCGCAGTAAAACTTTTCTCTTACTCTCTTAAGGATCGGCAGACCCTTAACAGCAATACAAGTGAACCATTGGGATGCTTTCCCCAGAGATTTGTTTCCAGTATCTGAGGTCTTCAGGAACAAAACAGAGAACGCATTTGTTAGGATCAATAGCTTAAGTTCCCTCCTAAATATGTTTGTCTGTTCTTTTAATTCTATTTGACCTTTATGACTAAGCTACTGCTTTTAGGGGCCTACACAGAGTCACTTTGGAAGAAACACTAAACCATGTAAATAAGAACCTAGTGACTGAAAGCAAATGAAGTGAAGAATGAGAACAAGTAAGCGAAGAAAGCAAATGAAGCAAGTAATGAAGACTGGGAAAAGGGAAATATAACCCTATTTTCAAGAAGGGGAAAATGGATGAGCTGCGGAACTACAGAGCAGACAGCCTCACCTCTGTGCCTGGCAAAATCTTGGAGCAGATTCTCCTGGAAGGCATGCTGAGGCACATGAAAAACAACAAGGTGCTTGGTGACAGCCAGCATGGCTTCACTAAGGGGAAATCCTGCCTGACCAATCTGGTGGCCTTCTATGACGGGGCTACGGAATTGATGGACAGGGGTAGAGCAGTCGATGTCATCTACCTGGACTTTTGCAAAGCATCTGACACTGTCTCACATGACATCCTTGTCTCTAAGTTGGAGAGATATCAATCTGATAGGTGGACCACTCAGTGGATAAAGAACTGGCTGGATGGCCACATGCAAAGAGTTGTGCTCAATGGCTCAATGTGCAGCTGGAGACCAGTAACGAGTGGTGTCCTTCAGGGATGGGTGCTGGGACCACTCCTGTTCAACATCTTTGTCAGTGACATGGACAGTGGGATTGAGTGCGCCTTCAGCAAGTTTGCTGATGACACCAAGCTGTGGGGTTCGGTTGATACACTGGGGGGAAGGAATGCCATCCAGAGGGACCTTGACATGCTTGTGAGGTGGGCTGATGCCAACCTGATGAAGTTTAACCATGCCAAGTGCAAGGTCCTACACCTGGGTCGGAGCAATCCCAGGCACAGCTCCAGGTGGGGCAGAGAAGAGATTCAGAGCAGCCCTAAAGAGAAGGACTTGGGGGTGTTGGTCGATGAGAAAATGAACGAGCCGGATGCAGTGTGCGCTTGCAGCCCAGAAAGCCAACCGTATCCTGGGCTGCATCAAAAGGAGTGTGACCAGCAGGTCAAGGGAGGTGATCCTGCCCCTCTACTCTGCTCTCCTGAGACCTCACTTGGAGTATTGTGTGCAGTTCTGGTGGCCTCAACATCAAAAGGACATGGAGCTGTTGGAACAAGTCCAGAGGAGGGCCACGAGGATGATCAGGGGACTGGAGCACCTCCCGTATGAAGACAGGATGAGAAAGTTGGGGCTGTTCATTCTGGAGAAGAGAAGGCTGCGTGGAGACCTCATAGCAGCCTTCCAGTATCTGAAGGGGGTTATAGGGATGCTGGGGAGGGACTCTTCATTAGGTACTGTAGTGAGAGGAACAAGGGGTAATGTGTTAAAACTTAAGAGGGGAAGTTTAGATTTGACATAAGAAAGAAGTTCTTTACTGTAATGGTGATGAGGCACCGGAATGGGTTGCCCAGGGAAGTGGTGAATGCTCCATCGCTGGTGGTGTTCAAGGCCAGGTTGGACAGAGCCTCAGTTGATATGGTTTAGTGGGAGGTTTCCCTGCCCATGGGAGGTGGGTTGGAACTGCATGATCTTAAGGTCCTTTCCAATCCTAACTACTCTATTCTAGCTTTCAGTTCAGTTTAGAATGATGATGAGTAGCTGGAGAAGCAGAGAGAAAAATGTAAGTTGAAAATGGGATTTTACAACATTACACTATCATAAGAGGACTGTACACAGGAAGAAGAAAAGGGAGACCTTATCACTCTGTACAAGTGCCTGACAGGAGGATGGAGCCAGGAGGGGGCTGGGCTCAAGAAACAAGGGATGGGACAAGAGGAAACGGCCTCAAGCTGCACCAGGGGAGGTTTAGATAGAGATGAGGAACAATTCCTTCCCCAAAGGGTGCTCAGGCATTGGAACAGTTACCCTGCAAGTGCTCACACGCTGTGCAGATGAGGCCCCCAGTGGCATGGTTCAGTGGTGGCCTTGGCAGTGCTGGGGAACAGTTGGACTCAATCTTAAAGGTCTTCTCAGACCCAGTTGATTCTGTGATTCTGAGAAGCTGCCCAGATTTATTCCCAGAACATACCCCATGGAGCCAGCGCAAACACAGAACCACACACAAAGTGCTCACCTGCTTGATCTTGTTGCGTGAGTTGGTGATGCGCTCAGTGATGCTCTGGTAGGTGCGGATGGCGGTGGTGAGCTCCGTGTAGTGCTGCACAATGAGCTCATCCAGATCCCGGTCACACTTCTCATATGCTTCTTCCAGGCGCCCTTTCTCAGTCTCGCGGTCCTCAACATCATCACTGGTAGATAAAGTCCTGCAGACAAGACAAAAATAGGGGTATTTTGAAGTTACCTATGAGGACATGAAGCCTTTGCTTAAAGAATTCATTACTATCACAAACCTTAAGCCACTGTTAAGTCTGTACGCTTCAAGTGAAGCTTACTTCTGGGAAAACTTGCGTGTGTGGTGTTAGTAGAGCACAGCATACGTCAAGAATATAAAAACCCCATAAATATTGTGTCATTATTTCCACGTTTTCAGATACTTCAGAGCTTCTTTACTACATCACGGAGTTCAGGAAAACTAAGTGTTCAAGGCCAGGCTGGACACAGGGGCTTGGAGCAACCTGCTCCAGTGGAAGGTGTCCCTGCCCATGGCAGGGGCTTGGAACTGCATGAGCTTCCAACTCAACTCACTATTGTATCATACATACCGAGAGAAATCCATCAAAAGCCTACCCATGCCTTCCAATAGACAATCTGTTTGCAAACACAGATACAGCAAACTAGTGTCATGGGCCCTTATCCCCCCCCCCCTTTATTTTAACCTTTGAGTAACACCAGATATTTTTATCTTAATCTGAAGCAAAGTGTTTCATTTCTTTTACATATGCACATACAGAACAATGAAGTTTGAGGTTCCAACAAAACTGTTACAGAAGACAAAAGCTTTTGTGGTCACTCGAAGTTTCTACTCAAGAATCAAAGTGATATTCATTTTCTCTCTCTTAACCTCCCTCACCCACTCCTCATGAGACCCATCCTGCCCTCAGATCCTGAAGCCCGCACCTGAAATGAACCCGTGGTGCTACCAGAAAGACCTGGGAGACAGCAATAGCCAGTATCTCCTACAGTAGGTTGCACTCCGAGGTCTTCAAAAGACAACTTCAGAAGACATCTGCAGCATCCACTTGTTGGAAGCATAATGCCATTATAAATACAACCCATACAGCATGAAAACATGCAGACTTATTTAAGTCACAGAAGTTCAGGCCTCTGAACTGAAGCACCATCTTAAGATGGTACAAATCCTGTACTGAAAGAGCATCAAAATAGTAGAAGACTACAACAGCCATTATTTCCAAACAAAAAGACTATGGAAAAAAATACCCCATGAGGAATACTAGAGAACTTGTTGAGTTCTTCCACATTTCTTAAGCTATTTGTGTAGAGAAGGTCAAATAACTGGAAGCAGTCAAAACCCACACTGCTGAACACTGTGGCTGCTCTCTGCTACTTTCAATGAGGCCAAGTCAAACTAAGCCCAGTATCTCCCTCTGTCAAGAAAGAAAACATCAACTCTCTTTGCAGTAACAAGCACTTGCCCTCTACAGCAGGAGTTAGAAGGTAAGAACTGCTTGCACATCACTGAGAAGTAACAACGAAGAGGAAGCCATTTCCTTTTAGTTTATTTAAGAGGATCTTAAACAGGCAGGACACAAGAAGGGTATTTGATAGATTTACTCTGAAATCTTCAAAGCCATTAGGAAAGTCGTAGAGACTCGAGTGCAAAAGCTCTTCTCAAAGACTTCACTCAGGAAATGCTCCCTCTCACTGTCAAGAGGCATACCTCAAACTTCCAGTTGACTCCTCTTTCCCCCCCAAGCAAAGCAACAGGCTGTACCACCTACTCAAGGACTCCACCTCTAAAATGAAAGCAAAAGCCACTTCACAGCGGATCACAATCCAAGAAGGAGCAGCAAAGGAAACCGAAGTGAGCAAGCAAATCTGTACTCCCATATGGAATATGGCATGACGGGAGGACAGGAACACACGCACACTTATTCTGCTCAACTACAAGGACAGACGAATTACAGCCACAATCTGTCCTACAACACCCTACAAGAAGACAATGTACCCAAGTGATGGATTTTGGTTTATGCTGGTTTAACACTTGTTGTCACTTTCAGACAGCAGTGGCAGAAGGCCATAACAGATACCACATGGAAATGAGGAGAAGCAATCCTCTTCCCTTTGTCATGCCTCAAGACTGTCAGCGTGGGTGCCTCACACCCTACTCCCTGCTCCCAGATACCAAGAGCTGCACTTCTGACAGGGGATGAAGGTACATCTCTCCTCCTGCATGAAGAATATCTTGAGATGAGAACCCCCCTCCTCATTCCACTGACAAAGCTTCTTCCAACGCATGAAATTCGTAACACTTACAATTCCACGCTTCATGGTAGCTAAAAACAGGGATGTTTTGTGTTATTAAAGTGATATTCTACTCCCAAACATTCTTCATTGTGTCTTAAATCATGTTTTCACATAAAAAGATGATGCTTTTAATTGCACTGCATCCAAAATGCCTTAATGTCATGCAGAAAAGGATCTGGAAAGCGAGAAGAGGGGTTAGAAAATAAGCTTGGAATGAAGAAATCTGAGTTATAGCCTCTGCTCTACCACAGACCTCTGACACTGTGCTTAGGGCACCCTCACACTGCAGGCTGCATCTTTACGTGACAGCGTGAGCTAAACACAGCTATTTGTTAACGACAGACTCCTGATGGAAATATCTGCATTTCAGCTGAAAGGATGAGCAGGAGGATCTGTGTCATGGAGTCATGGAATGTTCGGGTTGAAGGGACCTTAAGATCTCCCAGTTCCAACTCCCCAGCCACGGGCAGGGACACCTCACACTAGACTGTGCTGCCCAAGGCTCTGTCCAACCTGGCCTTGAACACTGTCACTAATGGGGCAGCCACAGCTGCTCTGGGCACCCTGTGCCAGTACCTCACCACCCTCACAGTAAAGGACTTCCTCCTTATACCCAACCTGAACTTCCCCTGTTTCAGTTGGAACCTATCATGCCTTGTCCTATCACTACAGTCCCTGATGAAGAACCCCCCTCCAGCACCCTTGTAGCTCCTTTCAGATACTGGAAGGCTGCTCTGAGGTCTCCACGCAGCCTTCTCTTCTCCAGGCTGAACAGCCCCAACTTCCTCAGCCTGTCTTCATACAGGAGGTGCTCCAGCCTCTGATCATCCTCATGGCCCAGTTTCTCTTTCTCACCTTGGGAATCCACAGCACTGGTCCCGCAAACAAGTTGTGATTACATGCACCAAGTATCACCAAAACACCCACCACTGTTAGCAGGGGTCACATAAACACTTTCCACAGTGTAATGCATGAAGATGTTGGAACTGGATGATCTTTTAAAGCTCCTTCCAACTCGAACCATTCTACGAGTCTATATACTAGAAAACAACGTTAAACATACAGTTAATGCAACAGTACCAAACGTACTTGTGAGACACAGCGAAGTGTGGGTTCACGCTATAACAGATGAATAGAAAGCACGTGTCTGCCCCATCCCTGGCAGTGTTCAAGGCCAGGCTGGACACAGGCGCTTGGAGCAAGCTGCTCTAGTGGAAGGTGTCCCTGCCCGTGGCAGGGGTTGGAGCTGGAGGAGCTTTCAGGTCCCTTCCAACACAAAGCATGTACAAGAACGCGTCTGGCAGTAAATCATCTTCCAGTGAGAGCTCTCGCAGATGAATACACTGTCTTTGTGAAGAACTGCTTATTTTTCTAGAAGAATGTTCCTCAGCATGGTTACAGCAGACACAGATGTAAATCCTCTTTAGGAACTGACATATTGTTTGAGTTTGAAGCTGAACAGTATTGGTTATCTCAGCAGTTAATGAAAACATCAATTCTCTCCAACCTGTGCTATAGATCACAGGAGAATTGCGGATTGCTACAGACAATGTAAAAGCAGAAACCAGCTGACCTCTAACACTGACTAGAAAAGTTTTTAGTTTTAATTAAATAAAATTCAATTGCAAAACTCACGATTTGCCAAGTATTGGCTTGAATCCATCAGCAACACCAGCAGTTTGTTACAAAAGCTAAAAGAGCCTTCTCCAAGGCTAAGAACACATGACGCCCATCAGAGGATGTCACAGGCCTCTCCAACACTCCAGCGAGCTCGTGCCCATCTCAGGCTTCCTCACAACTCCCAGGCACATCCGTATTGTTCCAGCACATTCAAATTGTGCTGCTCAGTTGTTTGTCCTTATCACTGAGTTCAACTTGCCCTATTTGTTCTAAAAACACTTGACATTTGCACAGCCAAAGCACAGATGTTTATGACGCCTGAAAGGTCACATCAGGGCCTTCACTTCAGAAACCACAAAACATGGCAAAAGGACAAAGCTTCTATAGCTGGAGATTAGAAGCCTCCAAGATACCACAAGCTTATTCCTACTGAAATGATAACTATCTCCTAGTGCCTGAACTATCAGTTTCAGTTGCTATTTTGCTATTTGTCTGCTGAGATACATTAATACACATTTGCTGCCACCTTCAGCAGAATGAAGATGATTTAGGGGGGGAAAAAAACAGTCCATCTGGCTGAGCGCTACACAGCATCTCACACAGTCTAAGCTCCAAAGACTTCATCCTTTAAACCACGAAGCAGCCAGTAGTAGCATGGGAATACTGCCAACCCACATTTAAAAGGTAACAGGAATAAAGAGGTCTCAAAGCTCTGGACCATTCAACCTGACCTCAGGAACCACAGCAGCACACACTGGGAATGTAGCTGTCAATTAAGTCACCTCCGACACCTGCAGGCCTCTGAAAAAGAAGCTTAATATGTGGTGGTAGCCCAGAATCCAACAGGATGAGAGTGAGACACAGGAATTGCTCTGCTGCTGGGGCTCATACAACCTTCATGAAGGCCAAGTGCCAGGCCCTGCACATGGGTCAGGGCAATCCCAAACACTAATACAGGCTGGGATGAGAATGAATGGAGCAGCCCTGAGAAGAACATGGGGGTGTTGGGTGATGAGAAGCTCCTCATGACACAGCTTCAGTGTGTGATTAAGTCCAGAACCCCCGCCACATGTTGGGCTGTACCCCCAGTTTGTTTATCCAGCCTATGATCCTGACCTGCAAGATTTGAACACAATGGAAGTCTCAGGATTAGTCAACCACCATATTCCAAGATTTCCAGCTGGGAAATCTTCCCAGAATAAAGCACCTGCATTGAGAACTTCTCACTTGCTTTGATTGCCTGTTCAGGGAAAAAACCGTGGAAGCAATCCTCACTAAAAATATCATACCTGTGTTCTGACCAGAAAATCTACCTGTGTTTACAGCCTTTCAGTCTGTTCTAGTTTAAAACATTACAGGGACCACTTACTATGCCAATACTGGTAAGTAATTCTACACAGTAAAGAATTTCAGCCGAACAGGTCAGTGTTTTCTCTTCCACCCACATGAGTTTGCCTTAAATACCTGTAGATTATGGGCAGAAGTTTAAATCACAAGCCAAGATACAAATGAAGAAAAGAAACAGAGACTGCTTATTCAGTCTAATGTTTCAGAAGGATAAGGGGGTTTGGGTTCAGGACTTGGTTATTTCCATTAATTATAGAAGTCTGGATTAATGGCTGGAGAAGACAAGTGCACACGGGATCCACCCCACAATCATGCCCAAAGAAGTGGTAAATGCCCCATACCTGGAAGCATTCAAGGTCAGGTTGGACAGGGCCTGAAGCAACCTGCTCTAGGGGAAGGTATCCCTGCTCGTGGCAGGGGGTTGGGACTGGATGAGCTTTGAGGTCCCTTCCAATCAAAACCATTGTGTGATTCTGGGACTCTATGTACTGAAGAACCAAAGAGCACTTAGAGAAAATCAAACCCATTCTTTAATGGATGCTAATAGCAATATATAAGAGGAAGTGAAGCCATTACAAGCCAAAACTATCAGAACCCAGGGAGCTGTAGAACTGAGACGGCCTCTTCTGGATATTTTCCTTTCTTTAAAATTACCTTAAACCTTTTCCCAGGCAATAATTCACATTTTTGTCTACCACGGCTGTAACACGTAAGTCCTTAGAACACAGTCAAAAGCAGTACGAGTACTTACAACTGCTTACAGCCACCAGTAAGAGCCTTCCCCTCATCTTCCTCTCAAGTCACTCTATCAGATGAATCCCAGAATGGGTTGGGTCGGAAGGGACCTTAAAGCTCACCCAGTTCCAACCCCTTGGCCATAGGCAGGGACACTTCACACCAGACCAAGTCACCCAAGGCTCTGTCCAATCCAGCCTTGAACACTGCCAGCGATGGAACATTCACAACTTCCCTGGGCAACCCAATCCAGTGCCTCACCACCCTTACAGTAAAGAACTTCAGCCTTATAGCCAATCTAAATTTCCCCTGTTTAAGTTTGAACCCATTACCCTTGTCCTATCACTACAGTCCCTAAGGAAGAGTCCGTCCCCAGCATCCCTATAGTCCCCCTTCAGACACTGGAAGGCTGTTATGAGGTCTCCACACACCTACTTAAACCAGAACTAATTCACAACCTTCTCTCTACTCCAGTAGCTCATTTCCATGTATTTTCCTCCTTCAAAAACACACCATTAAATCCTTGAAGTTTAGCAGCATCTGTAACTACAAAACAGAGCGACTGAATGTGAAACATTACCTTGTACACCTGAATTTCCTACCTAAGCCCCTTGGTACAAGAGCCATTTGTTTTTCTCGCTCTACACAGGAAAAAAGCAGAGCAAGGAATACTTAATATTCCTGAGATTACCTACATTCCTGCTAACACTGCAGAAAAGCAAGCCAAGGGCGTCTTTGCTTGTTTCAGTTTGATTAAAATGTAAGCCAAGGAAGAAAAGTCAACACACTGTTTGCCAAATAGAAAGGGCTCAAAACTGTTTGGGAAAGGGACTTTGCAGAAAGAACTTTGAAGGAAGAAGTACAAAACAGGATTATGAAACAGTGATAAATCTACATTAGCTTTACAGAAGCTTCTGAAAACAAAAGCATTCAAAGCATGACAAACATCAGTTTAGACAACAAGAACATGAGGTTATGTACTCTGGGATGTCCAGCTGGGTTCTCTCACCAGTTCACTTGCTTTTTCATTCCCAGTTTTCCAAGTGAGCCTCCAGCTCCCCTTCAAGATACCTGTCCTTTGTACTTGGCAGCTGGATAGCTACATATGCCTGTCTCATTAGCACGAGCTCAATAGGATTAGAGTAATTCCAACCGGATGTTCAGCTCTTAAAAGAGACATTTTTATGCAACAGAAATTCATTGAGGCAAATCTCCCCAGCTTTTGATTTTACCCGGTTAAAACAGAGATTACACAAATGCAAAATGCTTCATTCAGCGCAGTCCCTGCAACGTGCACCAGACACGACAGAAGGGATAATGATCAGACATAATCCCGAGATGTTTTTATCACGGGATGTACAACATATTTCATACAGGACAAAAACGAACCTTGATATTTCCCGAGGTCAGTGAATTTACGCTGGAATTAGATTAACCAAAGTCCATTGGGACTCTGCACTTTGGTCAAATTGGATCTGTAGATCACAAGCATTTTTCATCTCCACTTTCCACCATCCAAGTCCGAGAGCCCAGGGAGTAGATGGGAAGGGTTGTACAGGAGGCCTGAAGCACCGTCACTCTGTGAGATGCCAAAGCCCTAAACTTGCTGCAACAGTTCCCATCAAAGGGAGTTTCCAAACCTAAATACATAAGCAAATGTATTCCCGTTGATCAAATCTAAGTGCCAGCTCCACTTCTGCAAGAGGCCGTTACCTTTCTAGAGACCTGATTGAACTCCACAGCTCCAAATGAGTCCTCCTTCCTCGGTACCACAGATCAAGGAATGCTGGTACAACTACAACCCAAAAGCACATTTGAATCCACCCTCTCCTGTTGCTTTACAGGACTGCAACAGACTGTAACCATCAAAAGCTACGGAGTAATTCAAAACACAGGGAGGCAAGACTTCTGACTCGTGGTTGTTCACCTATAACTACTCAACATGGGAAATTGAAGCAGTTGGGAAACCCACTGGAGTCACTGAAGCCTTTTTCTCTCCACAGACCTCAGTCTCAGCATTTTCCTCTGGGCAGCAAAATGAAATGTTTCTCATTGAAACACTGAAGAGCTCTGAGGGAGCCACACAATGTCTCATTTTTATAACGCAGGAATGCTACGGACTGGAATATATACCTAAAATAGCTACTATTTGCCACAGGAAGCACATCCAGTGCTTTGAAAATGCAACAGTCAGTAGGGAGAAAAGCAACTCTTTTCTAATAACCCAGGTGATTCATCTGGTCCCAGCAACACCAAACACCAGCAGACTCCACACACTGTGTAAGAAGTTATTTCCACACTATGGACTAGCATTGGCTATTCTTGGACACATCAATGTTTGTCATAGACATATCCAAGATCCACAGGTGCCTGAGCTGCAGAACTGCCACAATCTCATCTCTTCTATACACTTACTCCTACAGCGTGACAGTTTAATATGAGGAAGGGAAGATGAGACCAACTCCGCAGCATTCAAACAAATGGCAGCTGACATAAAAGGACAGAAAACAAGCCCAAATTTCTTCACAAGCTAATAAATTCCTTCCATTGCTGTGAAGTGAGAGAACAGGATGTTTACTAAGCTATTCAACAGCAGAGGAAAACAAACACCATTGTACTATACGCATCATGGCACAACAGATAACTACAGAGTGCAGAAATGCTCCACAGAGATGATCAGCTGCTAAACTATGAAGCAATTCACCTCTCTTTGTAGCATGATAGTCTTGAGCTTCAAATACACTCCAGCCCCAAAACAGGATTGAACATCATAGCTCTAGCACCACAGAAAACACACCACATGCAGACTAACCTTCATGTAACACCCATGTTCCCATCAACATGACCAGCGTATTCACACCAAACTACTAAAAAATAAGCACTGATGTGACTGAAACGCACATGAGACTTCTCTGCTCAGTCTTTGGTATCAACAAGCTCAGCACAAACTGAAAAGAGCCACACTAAGTTATTAAGAAATGCTTTTCCGGGGTATCCTGTGTCACTGGGTAGGAAAAGCCTTTGGCAAAGCCAGCAACAGGCATCACAGCAGGTACTTTAGGCAGTGCTGTAGAGCTCAGGCTGGTGATACTGCTGCTGAACCACAAAGTTTCCTGCCCCTCTGCTCTGCTCCCGTGAGACCCCACTTGAAGCACTGCATCCAGTTCTGGTATCCTCAACACAAGACAGACATGGAGCTGTTGGAGCAAGTCCAGAGGAGGCCACGAGGATGATCAGGGGACTGCAGCAGCTCTGCTCTGGAGGCAGGCGGAGAGCATGAGGGCTGTTGAGCCTGGAGAAGAGAAGCTGTGTGGAGACATGAGAGAAGCTTCCAGTGTCAGAAAGGGGCTACAGGGATGCTGCAGAGAGACTCTTCATCAGGGACTGTAGTGATAGGACAAGGGGTGATGGGTTCAAACTGAAACAGGGGAAGTTCAGGCTGGATTTAAGGAAGAAGCTCTTCCCTGTGAGGGTGCTGAGGCGCTGGCCCAGGGTGCCCAGAGAAGCTGTGGCTGCCTCATCCCTGGCAGTGTCCAAGGTCAGGTTGGACACAGGGGCTTGGAGCAAGCTGCTCTAGTGGAAGGTGTCCCTGCCCGTGGCAGGGGATTGGAACTGGATGAGCTTTAAGGTCCCTTCCAACCAGAACCAGTCTGGGATTCCATGATTTAGTTGCCCTCCACAGCCCCATATTTTGCACTGTAGCAAAAGGAGGTTAACAACAACCTTTAAGACTATCCATGTACAGCCACCAGCCTCAAAATTACAGCTCCAGCTGTAACAACTTCTGTTTACACTGAGAAGTCTCATATTTCCCCCTACAGTTTGTACGCTCAAGGGCTTCAGTCCGTTTTCCAGGACAGATGAATAATTTCTTCTACCAGCCCACTCTTGGCTCCCTACCTGCCCAATAATATGCCAAGAAAATTAGATTGTGTTGATTTTAGTGAAAACTGTTAACATTAATGAATAATAAATGTCTCATTTCTGCATATTTGCTTCTTCTGATGCCTCCAGCCAGGTTGGCTGAGTAACTACCTGCCTGTTTTCCCTCCCCTAAGGCCAGTCATGTTCAATGTGATTACTGCTAAGCTATGGATAGCAAACAGTTTTAATTATCCATTTCTGGACTAAAGAGTTAGTTTCCCAGGAAGAATACTGCAGGAACAGTATGTGGGCATTACACTGCTGTGGGTATTTGATTAAACCAAAGTGAAGGAAGAGATACTGTGTCCAAACTGCAAATACGGGTTTTACACTAAGCAACAGATGCCCTGTTTGCACCTGCAACGTGCTAGAAAATCCTTACAGAAGAAGAGTGTTGGAGTCCCCATTGCTCTTGACCACTGCTGTATCTGTGTGTTGCTGCAAAGCTTCTCTTCCTCTGCTCCACAATATCACACATGAGCAAAATGTGGCTGAAGGCAGAAGCAGTATTACATGATACACAGGTGCAGCTTGGAAATCCAGAAAGAATCTTCCACTAGTTCGGGTTCAGGTTTCTTTAGGCACACAGCTCATTTGCCTTCACACAGCAGCACTTACTCAAACCAAAACACTCACTGAAGACAGTGGGAAACACCAACAAAAAGAGGCAAACCCACCAAATTTATATATTTCTCACCTGATCAGGAAGATGAACATCCGAGTGAAGTGGAATTGAACCAAGTGCTGAATCACTGGGGGGATCACAGCTCTAATTAATAGCAATCCACAGTAAACTTCCTGCTACTTGTTACTGCTTTGCTCCAGGGACTCCAGAGCCATCATATAGAATCCCAGACTGGTCTGGGTTGGAAGGGACCTCAAAGCTCATCCAGTCCCAGCCCCCTGCCATGGGCAGGGACACCTTCCACTAGAGCAGCTTGCTCCAAGCCCCTGTGTCCAACCTGGCCTCCAACACTGCCAGGGATGGGGCAGCCACAGCTTCTCTGGGCACCCTGGGCCAGCGCCTCAGCACCCTCACAGGGAACAGCTTCTGCCTAAGAGCTCATCTCAGTCTCCCCTCTGGCAGCTTAAAGCCATTTCCCCTTGGCCTGTCCCTACATCCCTTGGCCAAAGCCCCTCTCCAGCTTTCCTGCAGCCCCTTTAGGCACTGGAGCTGCTCTAAGGTCTCCCCTTCAGGAGCCTTCTCTTCTCCAGGCTGCCCCAGCCCAGCTCTCTCAGCCTGGCTCCAGAGCAGAGCTGCTCCAGCCCTCGCAGCATCTCCATGGCTCTCTCCTGATTAAGTTTCCCAATATTTCATATATACTTGCATCACTCCTACCAATAAAATTAAGTACAGCACTAAGGTTATCAAAATTACACTTTAGAGAGCAAAATTAGAGTGTTTATTTAAATGTTCTCCATTTTAAACTATAGGAAGGCTCTAAAACCCAAAGCAGACTATGACAAGCCTTTCTAAGGTACAGAAAATGAAACAGAATCAAAGCACAGCCCTTGCCAACACAATTTCTGCCCAATAAAGGATTCGTGGAGCTAAACCAAGAAAGCAGTTGCTAGAAGCAACAAATAATCATTTAAGCAGAGCACAGTGGATGTCTCGAAAGCCCTGTCTCCTCTCTGCAGGATACAGCCGCAATGTGCCAAGGAGACTTCAGCACTAAAAAGGTGGAGAAAAAAACCCCAAAGCAGAGTAAAAAACAACCCATTAGAATCTGGTTACTTTTCATAAGGCACCTCTTGATGACCATGGCCACACAGCAATTGCATTATTTGCTTTCTCATTCCAGTTTAAACAGCTGTGATCACTACCAAAAGTTTATAGAGCAGGAAGACCTGAAGGCCCAGCCCAGCCCCCTGCTGAGAGCTAGGCTCAGGCAGCAGCACAAGCTCTCTGGGGCAGCAAATCTAGTCAACAAGAAATGACAAGAGGTGACTAGAAGAGGTCAGGATGTGAGGGAAAGGGAATAACCCACCTCTCAGCTGCCCAGAGGGTTACTCACATTGGCAAGCTGCAAACGACCACAGGAATAGGAGCAGGGAGTTTGAAGCCCAAGTTGCTGGGAGGATCAAGAGTTGACTTCACAAACGCATAGAATATGCATCTACGTGCTCTGCAGTAAGAAATACTGCATGATAAAAAGTGCTAATTCATTGGGATTATCTCCCCAGGGAACTGGTGGATTCCTCAGTGTTGGACACTTAAGATTTGGGTTTATAATATTGTGTGGTTTAGGATGCTGCTCGCCTCGCTTTACATGGTTAGCGCAGCAGCTGGATTTGCTGGAGCCTGAGGCTGTAAACTGTGGACTTTCACCAAGACGTGCTTTCAGCTGGTGTTTTCCCAGTAATTTTCCTAGAAGCTGGAACAGTGCTGTGTTTTGTCTTTCGTATGGAAAAAACGTTGATAACACCCTGATGTTTTAGCTGTTGCTACGTAATATTTACCCGAGGTCCAGGACTTCAGTGTGCCATGCTCTGCCATGGAGCTAGTGCACAAGAAGTACAAACCAGAAGATAAGGAGGTTACCACTGCCAGCAGAAGCTGAAACTCAGATACAGTTCGCAGGTTGTCTGCAAGGAGACAGAGAAAGAACCCAACCAGGTGTTAGAGCACCCAAGGCCAAAAACTCACCAGTGGACTGAAAAGGTGTGTGAGGACCAAGTGCATAAATCATAAAGGTATGAATACCCAGATATGGCTTTGCTCAAGCTTCCTCCCAGAGGCACCAACTAGCATGTGCCTTCTGCTGTACTACTCAATTACATGATTTTTTTCCTGGCATTGAACACCTGAGACTCTGCTGCAGGAAACAGGATTGAGCTCAAAGGAGTAGGAAGAAGCACATCCCAGAGTAAGCGTATGCATGAGTGAGGAGTCAGAAGAAGCACCCATGGACTCACTGGAGCTGTGAACGGACTTTGATCCCTGCAGCTAAACACTTGGGTGATGCGTGAAAGCTCAGGCAGCAGCTTCTCCCATAACAGTTACACATGAAGCAACACCTAAGATCAAACAGGCAATTTGGAAATGTTTACTGGAGGCACCTTAGAATCACAGAATCAATCAGGCTGGAAAAGACCTTTAAGCTTCTCCAGTCCAACCGTTCCCCAGCACTGCCAAAGTCACCACTAACCCATGGCACTGAGGGCCTCGACTCCACGGTGTGCGAACACTTGCAGGGACAGTGACTCCAGCATTGCCCTGGGCAGCCTCTTCCAATGCCTGAGCACCCTTTGGGGAAGGAATCATTCCTCATCTCCATCTAAACCTGCCCTGGTGCTGCTTGAGGCCGTTTCCTCTTGTCCCATCCCTCGTTCCATGGGAGCAGAGCCCAGCCCGCTCCTGGCTCCATCCTCTCAGGCAGTTGTAGGCAGCGATCAGGTTCCCCCTGAGCCTTCTCTTCTCCAGACTGAACCCCCCAGGTCCCTCAGCCTTTCCCCACCCCACTTTTGCTCCAGGACCTTCACCAGCTCCGCTGCCCTTCTCTGCACCCACTACTTACTAGTACATAGTGGTATTTAAGTGAGTTAATAATATACAAAAGCAAGGAAACAACCAAATTCCATCTTTTCTAAAAATCAGGATTGGTTTAGTTGTTTTTTTTTTTTCCCCAAACATTCTATTTATGGCTGTAAAAAAAACACTGTCTGGAAAAAGAGCTTGTTTAGAGCATGCATTCTTCCTCACAAGTGCAGACCTCTTGAGACCTTCCAGGAGCTGTATTTTAACAGAGCAGGATGAAGAAGTTCTATAAAGCACCCTGGGACAAGAACAACTGTACTTCAGACAGTGTCTATGCGGCTCTACAGACATCCAGAGGTTCATTAAACTAAATAGACTTAGTTGAATTTTATAATTGAAACCTGTTGTCTTAAAAGACAAGTCCCAAATGGGGTGATCTACAGCTTCCAGCATTATTTAACCTCCAAGCTTATCATCTGATAATACATGATTGGAAACCTCTGCAAAGTCTCATTGAAATCATTGTAAAAGTTGGTTCCTTAGGAAACAAAAACCAGGTGGAAGAAAAATGTAGTAATCTGAAAGGTATTTAACAACTCATCAGCAACATGGCAAACATTTACTCATTCATTTCACAGGTTGATTGTTACTAGATTTAGGCTAGACACTAGGAAGGCAAATTCACTTTGAGGGTGCTGAGGCGCTGGCACAGGGTGCCCAGAGAAGCTGTGGCTGCCCCATCCCTGGCAGTGTTCGAGGCCAGGTTGGACACAGGGGCTTGGACCAAGCTCCTCTAGAGGAAGGTGTCCCTGCCTGTGGCAGGGAGTTGGAACTTGATAAGCTTTGAGGTCCCTTCCA
The DNA here is from genome assembly GCA_028858755.1 of Ara ararauna. Taxonomy (NCBI): domain Eukaryota; kingdom Metazoa; phylum Chordata; class Aves; order Psittaciformes; family Psittacidae; genus Ara; species Ara ararauna. The sequence continues at coordinate 163,102,695 of CM054376.1, forward strand.
ACCCAAACCAGTCTGTGACACTATGATTCCCATGACACACTGGATTTGAGGAATTCAATCAAAACATTCAGGAGAAACCACTCCCTTCATACAAACAAAGAAGTCACTCCTTCATGACAAGAAGTGGCAGAACCAAGTCTCTTCAAAATGCTGTTAAACATTCCAAGTAAACAGAGCATTATAAACCTTTTTCTCCTCTACTTACATTCCATTAATCTTTTATGCTGCTTACACAGTTTGTTCGAGCATTTTCAACAGAAGCTGATGATCTTTTCATCATTGAAAACTTGTAGATGGATGCATGATTGCTGCAGTGGAAAGGCCGAGCAGGCCACAGCCACCTAAGTAAATATCATCAGGGAATTCTTTACTTTGCTAAATTAACCAACCCATGCTCAGATTTGATCACATCAAATCAAACAATCCAAGTATAGCTTATGACCACCTGAGCCTCCATATGCAAGAAACCTTAAGTACCAACTCTACCTTTTTTTCCTAAGTAACTTCAGATTCAAGAAGCCAACACAGCTATTAAATGAATTACCATAGATGCACAGATTGGTTTTGGTTGGAAGGGACCTCAAAGCTTATCAAGTCCCAACTCCCTGCCACAGGCAGGGACACCTTCCACTAGAGCAGCTTGCTCCAAGCCCCTGTGTCCAACCTGGCCTTCAACACTGCCAGGGATGGGGCAGCCACAGCTTCTCTGGGCACCCTGTGCCAGCGCCTCAGCACCCTCACAGGGAACAGCTTCTGCCTAACAGCTCATCTCAATCTCCCCTCTGGCAGCTTAAAGCCATTCCCCTGTCCTGTCCCTCCATCCCTTGTCCAAAGCCCCTCTCCAGCTTTCCTGCAGCCCCTTTAGGCACTGGAGCTGCTCTAAGGTCTCCCCTTCAGGAGCCTTCTCTTCTCCAGGCTGCCCCAGCCCAGCTCTCTCAGCCTGGCTCCAGAGCAGAGCTGCTCCAGCCCTCACAGCATCTCTGTGGCCTCCTCTGGACTTGCACCATGTCCCTCTTGTGCTGTTGCCCCAGATCCGGACACACAACTCGACCACACTTCCAGGAGAAAAATCAAGTCTTAAGGAGCAGTACTTGCAAATCTGTAAGAGCAGAGACTGGATAATGCTACTGAGACCTGCCATCTCTATGATTACAAGATGAAGTGTATTTAAGGATCCATAGGCCACTCTGTGCTATGACCCCCCATCATGGTGTCACACTGCATCATACCAGCAGCTGTGCACCCATCAGCAGGAGACTTTGGGCAATTCCATCATGAACGAGATTTCAAAGCTGCACTGAAATAAAGACCTGACGGAGGCAATGTCTTGAAAAGAATTCAAACCACAGAACTAGTAATCACTTATAAACAAAACCAACTACTTCTGCTTCCTAACGTTTTGTAGGGATAACTGAGCTCCAGCTCTGCAGTGTGCACTGACTAAAGCTAAACTGAGAGCAGAAAAATAAAGTACCTCAAGCTTTTACCAAGGCGCAGTGTGACCTACCCTTACACACAGTCCCTTCACATACTGTTGTGTATTCACATACTCACCCTCACATGTTGTTGCTATAACCAAGGATCTGTATTAAGCTATAACCCATCACTTGACAAGCATTTTATCTACATGCCTCAAGATCATTTCAGGGAAATTTCTCATTTAAAACCATTCTTTGCCATATACAATTTAGTCTCAATGAATTTCTGAACTACTTGTAGCAAAGCTGCTACCTTGATAACACTGGAAAACACCATTAGCAATAAAAGCGGTTTTAAGAGACCATTTCAGTACATATAGATCAGAATAACTCAGCTATATTTCTCGTAGCAGCTATTTCCCCAATATAACAATGAGGGCAAGAGCTCTACATCCATCTTCCTCACTCCACATCAAACTGGGATCTCAGTTCTATTGCTGCAGACAGAAAAAGCAGACCAGGTCATTAGCAGGAATCCATTTAACAAAGTTCACTGTAAACGTAATAAAAATAATGGCCACAAAGCACTGCAAGAGAATTCCACTTGTGAAACAGCAAATATGTTCAAGGGGGCTTGCCTGTAATTTCAGCTCCTGCAGACGTCTGTTATGCGTGTTTGCCTGTGTGAAAGTCAAGCACAAAGATTTCTATAAGGTCTTACGGAGTCACTGCTAAAGTTTGTTTTCTCCCAATTAAAGGAGCTATTAAAGGCCAGTTAGAAAAAATAACACCCTTAATTGGAAAGAAAAATGCCCAACAATAAAAAAAAGAGGCAGAAACAGCCACCAATTAAAAATGTGACAAGATGCCGCTCCAAAAATACAGCGTTTACTAAATGCCACGTTGCTTCTTGCAGAGCACAAAAGCTGCTTCAACCAGCAAGCAACAAAACAAAAGGTTATGGCAAATCAATATACACACAGGTTTGTCCTCTGAAAGAGAAAAAAACCTCTTCTCTAAGTTGTTCTCCAGCAGCAGAGTAGGATTTTCTGTTCTCTGCACTAGTTTTAAAAGAGATACGGCTAAAGCCCTCAGTATCAGACTTCTACAGTACTTTGACCTTACAAAGTACTTCTTATTTAAGGAGCTGGAAGGATCCTTCTCATACAGGAGGGTGTTAACACATGTTTTGAAAGCAGGTGGGCTAAGGCATAAGCACCAGCGCTGTGTATTCAACGCCCCAGAAGAAGCATGGGATGGAAGCCGTAAAGCTCTGATATCCAGTATCCTACTCTAGAAGTCACAATCCCAGGACCTATGTCCAGAGGATGATAAGGGGCTGAAGCACTTCCCATATGAAAATAGGCTGAGAGTTGGGGCTGCTCAGCCTGCAGAAGAGAAGCTGCATGGAGACCTTAGAGCTGCTTCCAGTGTCTGAAGGGCGCTGGCACAGGTTGCCCAAAGAAGTGGTAAATGCCCCATCCCTGGAGTAATCAAGACCAGGCTGGTCAAAACCTTGGGCAACTTGATCTCATGGGAGATGTCCCTGCCCATGGCAGGGGGTGAGAACAAGATGATCTTAAGGGCCTTTCCAACCCTAACTATTCTATGATTCTGTCTTCTTGTAGCAAACAACAGTCATTCCTTCTTTTCTGCAATATGAGGACAAGGGCAAATTGAAGATACTCTCATATCCCCTAAAGGCACAGGGGAAAGGAAGGCTGCCTTCAGCAGCAAAGAGGGGATTATAATAGCAGACTCCACAAATATCCATTGAGCTTCCCAAACACTCTTTACTTCTAAGATTTACTGTTATGAACAAACCCTCTACTCCTGTAAGAGAAACAAGAGGAAACTGTGCCCAAGAACTCCGTGTAAGCCAGCAGCAGCAGAGCTGAGGGTATGACTACATTACCTCAAACTCAGCTCCCCTGGTATAGATCAAGTTGGAGCAGGTCCAGAGGACACCATAAGGATGATCAGGGGCTGGAGCACCTCCCATATGAAGACAGGCTGAGAACATTGGGGTTGTTCAGCCTGGACAAGAGAAGCCGTGTGGAGACCTCAGAGCAGCTTCCAGTGTCTGAAGGGGGCTACAAGGATGCTGGAGAGGGGCTCTTCATCAGGGACAAAGGGTAACAGGTTCAAACTGAAATAGGGGAAGTTCAGGTTGGATATAAGGAAGAAGTTCTTTACTATGACTGTCGTGAGGCACTAGCACAGGTTGCCCAAGGAAATTGTGAATACTCCATCCCCAGCAGCGTTCAAGGTTAGGCTGGACGGAGTCTTGGGTGACATGGTTCAGTGTGTAGTTGGAACTGGATAGCATTAAGGTCCTTTCCAGTCCTAACTATCCTATTCTCTCAACCTGTCCTCTTATGGGAGCTGCTCCATCTCCCTTATCATCCTCACAGCCTCCTCTGGACTTGCTCCAACAGCTCCATGTCCATCTGGTGTTGAGGACACCAGAAACACAGCGCTGCAAGTGTGGTCTCACAAGAGCAGTGGGGTCATGAGAGCAGCTCGTCTCAGTTTATGGCTGTCGTGGTTTAAGTCCAGTCAGCCATGCAGTTTCGCTCACTCACTCCCCCCGCTCCCAGGGGGATGGGAAGGAGAACCGAAAGAATGCAACTCCCACAGGTTGAGATAAGAACAGTTCAGTAACGAAGGTATAACACAAGACCACTACTGCTACCACGAATACTAATAATGACAAGGCATATACAAGGAAAGAATACAATCGCTCACCATCTATACCCAGCCAAACCAAGCTGTGCACCCCCACCCCACCCTTCCAGGTCTCTGCTCTCTCTTTTACATCCTGGGCATGACATGCTGTGGTATGGAATACCTCTTTGGTCAGTTTGGGTCAGGTGTCCTGTCTCTGCTTCCTCCCAGCTTCCCCTCCTCCCTGACAGAGCACAAGGCTCAGAAAGTCCTTGGTCAGACCAAAACATTACCAAGCAGTAACTGAAACCATTGGTGTTATCAGCACTGTTCCCAGGCCCAAAATCAAAAACACAGCGCTGCACCACCTACCAAGAAGGAGAAAAATGACTGCTGCTGCTGAAAAGCAACACTGTAGAGACTAGAGGGATGACCCAAAATCTTGAGCTATCCAGAGACTGTGATTAAGAACAGTGATGCCCCACTGACATTTCTGCACTTCACTTTCCTGAAGCAGCAGCAACACCCTGATTTTAGACCAGAGTCCCACCTCCCATAAAACACCATTTCTTACTCAATTCCAGTGCTGCTGGAATACATTAAACTTTGTCAAGGATTTGCCCCCACTCTCCCTTAAAAAGCAACACACTTTCTCCTGGGAAGCCCAGTGAAATAAGTACAAGAATCCCTAAATCTAGTATAACAAGAAAGGAAATTACCTAGCCCCTTGCAACTGAAGGCTACTGAGCTTGAGTAAATATCACAAATTATCCCTTCATTAATAAAATCATTCATATTTATAAAAGCCCTTTCAGCTTTGCATTTCAAAGCATCTTACAGACATTCAGACTGAGTGTAGAAATACTACATGGATTCTGCAGACCTAAACAAGGTTTCTTTTTCAAAGACATAACCCTGTTTTCTCTAACCAAGTGTAATATAATACTTGAAGAAGCTCCTCTGGTTTTGCTTGTTTACTGCTGAAGAATGTAGTCAAAGTTTTGCTGCTTTTCATACTCTGTTTCCTTTTATGGGCCTTTCACACAGGAGCAAGAGAGAAATAAAACCCCTTCTAAATAAAGAGGGAAACACAAGTGTAAAACCACAAGGACTGGCAGAAGACTCTATAAAGGTATTGGAAATAAAGGTCTCAAGAAAATAAAGCTTTGCTACATTTCAAACCAATAGCCTGCTGTTAAGATTTGCAATATGTTTTGTGAAGCTGAGTGAAGTTATAACAAAGACACATTCAACCCACCCAAATTTGTTTGTAAGTGTTTTATGGGCATGGAAAACAGCAAAAGAAGTGACCTGTTGCTTGGCAAGTTCACCCTCACCTGAGCTACTACACAAAACAACATAGAGAAGAAAGTCATTTCAATTCCTTTCCATGCCATTTGCTTTCTGTACTTGGCTGACCTTAAGCAATGTGAATATTAACGCAACATTTTCGCCTTCCTTTGCAATCAGTTCTACTCGCAGGTTTTCATGGTCTGGCTCAACATGCCACTTGAAGCTCTGCAAAGAACCTCTACATCCAAAGCACAAGCTCTAATTAAATTCTGGAGGTTTAGTTATCAGCTGTTCTGCTGAGTGATTTTAATTCCATTGAATTTATAACCTCAGTGTTGTGTCTAAACACTGGACTTAAACCAGAAAAAGTATCAGGGCCTGTGAGCCAAAGATTAGTGGACAAACACCATCCCTTATTTGGAGAATACAATAACATGAGCTCACTTTCAGCTTATATTAGAAATGAAATTAAGTCCAGATTTATTAAAAAATAAGAGATATTAAAGGCCCCTAAAATACTCTTGTAAATTATAGGAAACAAAATGGGCAGGGGAAGGAAGACAGAAAAACAAGTACTACAGGAAATGCTGTCACAATCATTGTACATACATTGTTCACTCTTCCCTCATCTACAAATCACTGTATTTTGTCTAAATTGAGGTTATCTAACTGTAACTTACCATGTTTCCCTCCCCAAATTACTCGAAGCTGAGACTGATAAAGGAACACTAAGCATAACACACCCTAAATACACATTATTTCTCCTTGTCCCAAATGTAACATGGAAGTGCCCAGCAAAAACACAGTACCCAGGTAAGAAACCTGGCGGTTTTTCAGGTTTTCACAATTAAGCATTTATTATGCAAACGGTCCTTGTAAACTCATAAACAACTGCACTACTGTGTGTGTAGGTGTGGATATAACATCTGCCAGAACAGCACCCATTTTAACAGGCATAGATTTGGGTATTCACTTCCTACTCCTTCCAGCATGGTTACATACCAAAGTGCACTACTACCACTGTCATACCCTATGTTTACAAGAGGTCATACCAACGGAGACTCTTCTCCATCTGCACACACACAGGTGTAACTCCAACCTGAATAAGTCAGGGTTCGTAAGAGTTTTTCTTACAATACTAACAAACCACATCCTCTCAAAATGGAAAAGCCTGTGTTAGGCATCAGCTGTCACTCATCCTTCAGTGTGTCTCTGTTACCACCCAATTCAGAGACCATAGTTACAACCCTGAAAGGTGAAGCAGTTCTGAAGCTCTTTTTTCAGAGCCACCATCTACCTAAAGCTTTACAAGAGCTGAAAGAGCAATTACCAGAGTCATGAAAGAATGGGATTGCATCTTAAACATCATTCAGAGATTTTAAAACCATAACACATCCTTGATACAACACTTTTCCTACAGTAACTTCTCCAAAGTAACAGAATGATTGTACTTTCTGGCAAAGACACTGAAGTAGGAACCAGTGTTTCAAAGCTCATTACACCTCTCAATATGATGCTGGTGTGACTGTTTGCTGCTCAGATCTGCTTTAGAGGGTGTGCATAACACTTAAGGGTTCCAGTGTGGGAAACCAGCTGCCAATCCACTGATTGTAAGTAGCACGGAAAAGATGGACCAGCAGCTAAAGAAAGCACAGCAGTGAAGCGAATTCAGGCCCTTTCTGAGCTCCATGTATATCACAGAACCATCCTCTAGCAGAGGAAAAGAGGATACAGGAAGCAGACAAAAATCAATAGTCTAAACATGACTAAGACACAACTGCTTTGCTTTCATCCCTCACAAGATGGTCAGACTCAGAGGGTGCTTTTCCCACTACCATATCCTAAACCAGGATGGAGGCTGCACACAGGACTTCCTAGACCTACAGCTTTTCCAACCAGCCTCATTTTACCCACTGCTACCGTATGTTTGTGGAAGGGGACCAACTACAGGCACAGCAGCAAAAAGAAGCCAGTGCCCTGACCTGCCCTGTATGCCATTAAGCTATAATAACTGCAGGAATGGCTCTTATGACCCCAGCATACAACAAAGTAAAGGGAACAGACGGGGATGAGCCACGCACGGCGGCAGAAGGGCAGGACACCCCTCAGGGGAAGCTCCGCTCCAGCGCTGAGGCCTCCCCACCGCTGTCGGGGCCCGAGGCTCTGGAGACGCAGGCGGGGGAGGCCCCCCCTCAGCGCAGCAGAGCCCGCACACGGCCCCCCGGGAGCTAACCGGGACGGGAGGGTGCGGAGCGGGGCCGCGCCGCCCCTACCTGATCACAGAGATGAGCAGCCCCGAGGGGTCCTTGCCCTTGCCCATGCCGCCGCGATAGCGCCCCGCCGCCTCGCCCGCCGCCATCTTGTACCCCCCTCAGACACAGCGCGGCCACGCCCGCTGGCCGCCATCGGCCAATCAGAACAGAGAAGCCGGTCTTTGACCCAATAGGAGGAGGGGAGGGGCGGGGCGGTGGCGCCCCACGGAGCCCTGTGGGGGTTGTGGTTCCGATGGCGGCGGCTGTGGGCCGTCGAGGGCATAATCGAAGCGATGAACACTGATTAGTAAATTACCAATTAGACACGATGCGTCTGCAAGGAGGGCTCTTCCCAAAGGTCAATATTTGCTCCAGAAGCTGCAGAAAAGGGTGGGAGTGTGCGGGACCAAAGCTGCCCGCCCGCAGCACGGCTGCGCCGCCTCATGACGCCCCGGGGCCTCCGCCGGACAGAACAGAAAAGGGTTTACATGTGCATAGGGTTTAAAAGGAACAAAATGCTCTGGTTACCTAGAGCATGAAGTACCTAATGCTAAATATTAGCCTTGGGCTGATTCTGACTGCAATTACGTCTACAAGGAGTCGCTGAAGTGTCACTTAATGTCTTTAAGTTAAGATGGCTTTATAAACAGAGAAGGCAGTGCAGTGGCTCAGGCTGAATCAGCCCAGGTGATGTTTCAAGGCAGCTCTGAATGCGAAACACAACACTGTGTATTGAGCTGCGGGTTCTGCACCAACAGAGACGGCAAATCGGAGTCAGTTCACAAACCGGCTGGGAAGGGGCAGATCTCCGACACCCAGCGCTCACCGAAGGCCACCCGCCATGCCCGTAGTCACCATCAACACACTCCATCCCTCGCCGCAGGATCATCCTTACGGAAGGAAAGGTGCGTGTGTCCAAGGTAAGAAAACTAAAGGTGGTTTTTCACCTGGGCAACGGCACCTTTCAAGGCCAGGCTGGATGTGGTGCTGGGCAGCTTGATCTAGTCGAAGACGTCCCTGTTCATTGCAGGAGGTTGGAACAGATGAGTTTCGAAGGTCCCTTCCAACCAAAACCATTCTATTTATCCATTCTAATGGATCAAGTCAAACCATTCTGAATCATCTTACGAAGCTGCTTTCCCCATGTGCAGATGAAGGACCACGATACCTCTTGGGTCAGGTCCTTTGAGAGCTTGTGTTAAAAGCACCACACAAGCCCCAGGTTGGTTATTGCAGGAGAAAGGATTCCTTTGCAAGTGTAGCAACAGTCAGGTACTAACATCTGCTGGGTGCTTTCTAAACCGGCTTCACTCCATCATGTCAAAGACACGACACCTGGCCACTGTTCTGGAGCTGTTTCTTCAGCCCAAAGCTGCATGTTAATGATTTTAATTGCATGAATATTGCTGAAACCTGTAGGTAAATCAACAGTATCCATATATATGAAGGGTATTTAAATACAAGGTAATTGGAAGTGTGATAAACACATAAATGTATTGGCTTTTGCAAGTCATAGGTGTTGCTATGTGGATATAACTGTATGAGTTCGCAATAGCAGAAAGAAAGCTCGCTAAAGACATAAGGTTAGACAACAAGTTGAAAGTGGTAAATACTTTGCCAGAACTCCTGAGTAAAATGGGGTTATATAGCAAAAGAATTTGCAAAGGTAAAAGAAAAGGGGGGGCTTGATATGAGAAAAGCTAGTGCCTGGAAAACGTAGGGTTAAAGTACTTTTAGCTTAACTTAGGCCGAAGATAAAGAACAATGGTGTAAGTCTGTGGTGAGATAACAGGATTTAGTGGCCCCCTTAAAAGTGAATGAGTTATTTCACACCATCCTTCTACTTATCAGTTGGTTTAGAGACAGTTGCCTCCCAAATACCTGCTGGCTTTGGATACTCCTTGTCTGCCCGTCCTGCAATACATTTTGTACACCACACTGTCCTAAATCTTTGCCAGCTCTCAGAAAAATTACAGCTAGGGCTGGTTTCAGCTAATTGTGATGCCTGCAGCATCCAACTGTGCCAAAGGTGAAAAGGGCACCGCGAGGAAGACTGCTTACTTCATCTTGAAGTCCCCTGCCCGCATGAGGAAGACTGCTTACTTCATCCTCAAGACCCTGGCCCACAATCACCGGAGAGCAGCATGCACACACCAAGAGGAGGAGACTTATGATAATAAATTCCTGGAGCTAGTTATAATATTCCCTGCCTATACGAGGGAATTATGAATGTGTATCTGACTAATGCAATAGTGAAAGTATAGAAGCCTATAACAAAAGCTAATCAGGGCGCCTCTGGCTACGGTCACGCGCGCAGCACTGTTGCTTTTGCTTTATTGACTTTGTCCCGCAATAAAACCCTGTTATCTTGTTTAGAGGAGGGAGCTTGTATTTCACAGAAGTATGGTATTCCTAGAGCTTATTTACAAGGAGAAGATTTCCACTGTAAGTATTATGGAAGCATCTCTATTATAATCAACAGCTCTATCTATTTCAGCTGTATCACTTTCATAGAATCATAGAATCAGCTGGGGTGGGAAAGACCTTTAAGATCATCAACTCCAACCTTTGCCCCAGCACTGCCAAGGCTACCACTAAACCATGCCATTTTAATTGTGAAATAAAAGCTACTTTATTCCTGAATAACCAGTGTGTTTTGAAATGAGAATAATCACCCCAAAGCCAAGCGATTTGAATCTCCAGATAGCGTGTGCACCTGAAGTGAGGGGAAGTACATTTCCCCTATGCAGACCCGCCCTCTGCTCTACAATTTGCTATTCAGCTACACCAAAAAGAGCTCATCTCCATTTTCGGAGCAGGTTTGCTGATGCCTGTGCTCCAGGATGGTGTTTTGAATGTTTCATGCACTGGCTGGAGGGAGCTTTTTTCCCAAACTGCCGACTTGCCAATATTGGGTTTTTGTTAACTGGCAATTCATATCGACTGCTCTGTACTGGAGATTGCAGTGGGGATGAAATCAATGCGTCCAACCTTTTCATTCCTGACAATAATCACCTCATTTAGGAGGAACTTCATCAGGACAAACAGCACCAGATCTCCCCCAGAACTGTAACCTCGCTGACTTTCAATCCTGGGCTGTAATTGCTAAACCACTGCCTCATTTCATTTACAAGCCTTTTCCCTTCACTCCCAACGCAAACTGAGCTATAGGTGTGAACATATGTTTTCTTTAAACAAAGGGAAAAGAAACCAAGGTAGTGTGGCTGAGGCAGCACATGAACACTGAGGTCTTTCTTCATTAAGAAGATATGATACAGTGAGAATGAAGGGTTATGAGAAGAGCATTTTCTCCTTACACAGCTTGCAAGAAAGGATCTCAACCTCAAAATGATTGGAAATCAGGGGCCAGAAATGTACTTTTCCTTTTCACATTTCTTTCACACAGTGTTTTAGCACTAGGAGGTATATCTTTGACATGTTTAATAAGAAGTTTAGCTTCTTGACTACTCAAGCCAAATAAACTCCAAACTAACCCAAACAATTTCTTGATAATGAATAAATCACTGTCATAGCTTGTCTGTAAATATTAGAGGGGCTCAGTAAGGATACCCCCAAGCAGAAGGGATTGGGAAGCACAGATGGTTTCACTCCTCCTCCCCATTCTTCCTTCGTAAGGAAAGAAAAGGGCTCAGTGTGGATGTGAACACATGCTTTGCTGTTTCTCATCCATTGGGCCAGTTGCACAAGGGACCACTGCAGCAGCAGAGAACAATGCCAAAAAGAAGCCTAAACAGGTACAGGGAGAGCAGTTCTTTTGCAAATACAGCTTACTCCATTAGGGAAGCCATTACAAACTCCATTATCAAAAGACCTCCTTTCCCCATAGGAATGGTGTGATGCTAGGGGATTGCTTCCCCCCTTTCCTGAGCTAGTTTTACCTGCAATCCCTATTCCACAATTTATCCACTAAGTGTGACTTGTGAATTCCTATGTCTAACAGCTTTACCAGGCCTGTTGTACACACGGGTCTCAACCACAGGCTTACCATTTGAAAAAATGCCACTTTTTACTTTGTTATTTCATTACATACATTAGTTGAAATGTCAGAGAAAAGGGTTCAGCTCACACCAGGATCTTACAGGTGTAACTGCCTTGTCTGTAATGCATTTCTATTACTTATAATGAAATTACCTTTGACTTGTATCAGTGGAAATGGGAGCAGAGTGGAGGCCAGAGTTTCCATCTAAGACTGGAGGAGTAATTCTGCTTGTATAAAGCAAGCATAATTCAGCTGGCATATATCAGTTTAATATCTTACCTCCTCTTACAGAGCTTGTCACCCTGACTTCAGCTGCATTACACTGAAATTGTGCCATGGCCAAAGAATCAGGTCTCAGGCCCCCTCTTCTTGCAATAGACTTAATTCTGGGGGGTTATGAAGCTTTATGAGGAATAAGAACTGGATAAAAGTGTGCTGAAACATGAGGACTTGGCTCTATGGTTAGTCACTCGTCTGGACCACTTCGTTCTGCCTATTTCCTATTAAATAAGTTAGAGCTAAAAATGGTTTAGGTTGTATTTTTGTATTTCCTGCATGACAACAACCTGTATCTCTCCCCGGCACATAACTGCCATCAATTTTTTGTGTCTGTGAGTAAGAAGTAAGCAACTCACGGGGCAGGAGAAGAAGTTGCCTGCTTTAATGCTGGGAATCAAGGCAGAAATATGACTCAAATTCCTCCTTATTGTTTTTGTGCCTCCTGACATTTCCCAAGTTGTGCTGTGTGCTGCTGCTGCAGAAGAAATAGTAGCTACGATTAAGCGAAGTGGAAAAGTACTGCTGCTGTTCCAATGTCAAAGCCACAGAAGCTGTGGTAGTGCAATCCCTGAAGGAAATCAGAGCACAGGTGTGAGGTGTGTCACTCCACAGGCAGGTAAAACACTGTGAAAGAAGATGAGCTGTTCTCCTTTTGTAAACCATTAAAAAAACAGAATATTTGCTTTATTTTTCCCCTTTAATTTACTTTTCTTTGTTATGGGAATGTTGTTTCTACAACTGTGCAATCCATAATAGTACAGAGAGGTGAGTGTGAACCAGACAGTTTGTTCATGCAGTTGGGGACCTGATTCAGACCTGGCCAGAAAAAGGGACAGAAACCCCCTAATTGATCCCATGGAATGATCTGTTCTTATGGCTTGTTTAGTTAACTGATCTCATTCTCTGGGAAGCAGTAAACTGCAAGGTGGTACAGCAGCTTTCCAATGGCTTAATACAGCTACTGAGTCATGTGCAGCTTGAGCCCTGAAGTCTGCATTCACCTTCCAGGTGCTTGAAGACACTCCATAGCTCTCCCAGTAAAGCATGTCTATACTTTTGTGTGAGGGCTTTGTTCAGAGAAGTCGCTGGCAGTGACAATGCATACAGGAGGAACATAGGGTTTTTCATCATTATTGGGTATTGTAGGTACACAAAACCTTGGTCTTAGGAAGCCTAAATGTGACTTACCAATAATGCCTTCTACCTTATGGCTAAGACAAACCTCCCATTTGATGTCCTCATTTCAGTTGTCCCCATTTATCTTCCAAATCCTCAGCCTGTCTCTCCTCATCTCATATTAGTCTGGAGAACAGAAGGCTCAGGGGGGACCTGATTGCTCCCTACATCTTCCTGAGAGGAGGATGGAGCCAGGAGGGGGCTGGGCTCTGCTCCCAAGGAACAAGGGATGGGACAAGAGGAAACGGCCTCAAGCTGCACCAGGGCAGCTTTAGATGGAGCTGAGGAACGATTCCTTCCCCAAAGGGTGCTCAGGCATTGGAACAGGTACCCAGGGCAGTGCTGGAGTCACCGTCCCTGCAAGTGTTCACACACCTCAGTGCCATGGGTTAGTGGTGGCCTTGGCAGTACTGGGCAGTGGTTGGACTGGATGAGCTTAAAGGGCTTTTCCCACCTGGTTGATTCTACGATTCAAGAGAAGAGCTGCAGGCTGCATGTTGGCTGATCGAACTGAAGATCTTGAAGCCTTATCTTCATTTGGAACCATGGAAAACCAGAGGTGTGTAAGAGACTAAAAACCAGCTCTCACATCTAGATTCGCCTGTGTTTCAGTATGTTTCCCCACCCCCCAGCCCTTCTGGAAGGAATTCTTAGATCCTATCCACAAGCTCCTCATTTTAACCAAGCCACGTTAAGTTCCCTGTGTCTATATGACCATCAGTGTCTACATAATGACTTTTGGACTTCTTGGGTATCAACGCTTGCCTCAGGTGATATCCAGGCCAAGTCGGGGGGGAAAGAGGTGGCTGAATAGAAGATAAAGTCCCACATTTCCTGCTGGCACTGAGGGGGAGGTGGAACTCCACTTGGCTCATCTATTCCAGCGAATTCACATGGGAGGCAGAGGTAATGGATGCCCAAATCCCTTGGATCAGAGCTCCACCTTATTAAACTGTAGGCAACCAAGCACAACATCCGCTGGAGATAAGACTTCATAAATTCTGCTGCTCACAGAAGTATTTCATCCTCCTGAATGCAGCTTTGGATATCTGCTGTTTGTGTAAGCAGCAGCTTCAGGCAAGAGAAACAACAGAAACTTGAACTGAAGTAAGTAAAACTCCCAGTACCAGCAGCGCATCCTTGTATCTTCAGGAAAAGCAGCGGTGGTATCAGCCCTTCTGAAATGAGACAGCACACATCCAATATCAAGGCTTCCCTTGAAGAAAATGGGGCATAAGTTTCAGCAGCTGAACGGTCCTTTTGGCCTCGAATTTAATTTACTATGAAGTGATAGAAGAGAAGGATAATATGACAGCTGTTGTACTCCTATAGCACTTTTGACAAAGCAAATATATCACTGCCAAACATCGTAACTCCCATTTTACAGGAGAAACTGTGACCCAGTGATATGAAAATCAAGCAGAGAACAACAAACCCCTCTTTGCTCACAGTCTCAAAGCTTTGCTGCCAAGAAAGAGAAGGAACTGTGAGGGTGCTGAGGCGCTGGCACAGGGTGCCCAGAGAAGCTGTGGCTGCCCCATCGCTGGCAGTGTTCAAGGCCAGGTTGGACACAGGGGCTTGGAGCAAGCTGCTCTAGTGGAAGGTGTCCCTGCCCGTGGCAGGGGTTGGAGCTGGAGGAGCTTTAAGCTCCCTTCAACCCAAACCAGTCTTGGATTCTATGTGCCCAGACTCAGCAACACAGCTTATGTGATGGAGAAGATTTGGTTTTCCCCTCACCCAGAGACTTTACCATCCATTTGGAATAAGAATAAGGGGACCTTATCGCTCTCTGCAGCTCCCTGACAGGAGGATGGAGCCAGGAGGGGGCTGGGCTCTGCTCCCAAGGAACAAGGGATGGGACAAGAGGAAATGGCCTCAAGCTGCACCAGGGCAGGTTTAGATGGAGCTGAGGAACGATTCCTTCCCCAGAGGGTGCTCAGGCACTGGAACAGGTACCCAGGGCAGTGCTGGAGTCACTGTCCCTGCAAGTGTTCAGACACCGTGGAGACGAGGCCTCAGTGCCATGGGTTAGTGGTGGCCTTGGCAGTGCTGGGGAACGGTTGGACTGGAGGAGCTTAAAGGGCATTTCCAGACTAGCTGATTCCATATTTCTGTGATCAAGCAGCCTCAAAGTTCAGACTGGAAACTGTTCAGTGGCAGCCAATCTGTGAGATGGCAGCGATAGTAATTCCCAAATACTTGGTGTCAGGATGTGTTTGTGGGTACTCAGAGAGGATGCTCAGTGAGCTACAGGCACTGCAGCTTTGAAAGAGTTGTGATAAAGAGCTGTCTAAAGCCCCAAATCTACAGGAACAGGCTTAAATCAACTTTATTGCCCAGCAGTGCTATGTGGGCACTGAATAAGGCTGAAGATAGATGTCTTTAATTTTTCCTGTTACTGTCAGGAAGAAAGACCAAATCAGCAAGACATACTTGCAGATGAGCTCCACAACTCCATCACCACTAGGGCAGGGTTTCAGATATGTTAGGATGGAAGATCACTGCATTTTGTACTGTTTCATCACTGACCTTGCCATCACCAAAAGGCCTGACAGTGGATTAAGAGATGTCTAAGGTGGCTTAGAGCCAGTTCATTGTACTAACCTTACAAAGTGGGTCCAGATGGCCTTTGAAACACAAGAGGGATGGGTCTGTTGGAGAACTGCTTTATGATGTTGCAGGAATTTAATTGTCAATGCACCCAAAATGTTCCTAGAGATGATGGTGTAACTAAATAACTTCCACATGATGCAGCAGAGGCTTTGCAATTCCCATTTAAAGCCTGCTGAGGTAATATTAAATGTTCAGCAAGAAAATAAGGTGAAATCTACTGTACGTATCTAAACTGAAATGCAATGCAATAAAATTAGCTAGAAGGTCTTCTCATCTCTCTTTCAAAGATGGCAATGGTGTGACTGGTGTTGGTTTTCAACAATTCCCCTTCAGGAAAGCCAAACCCTACAGTGCAGCATCATTTTTTCCCTGTAAACTATGTGGGTTTGGAGAAGGAAAACATTCCAAGGAGCACCCCGCTCCAGGGATTTGGTGAGGAATTGGGTCTGCACAAATAATGGGTGTCTGTCACAAACTAATAGATACTTGTCACAACAAGTGCTGAAGACACCATTCAGGTGCTTGAAAACCTTCACTACTATCTTTCACTACTGCCTTCCACTCCCCACTTTCCACTATGGAATCTCCTCCTCCCTTTCCTTGTTCTTTCTTCCTTCATCTTTTCCTTTTCCTAAGCCCTTCCACTAAACACAATTGATCATTCTGCAGTTATAATTACACACTTTAAATTCACAGATCTCCAGTCCCCTCAACCTTCTTCTGGCTCTGAATGATAAAATGATAGAATCCCAGGCTGGTTTGGGTTGGAAGGGGCCTTAAAGCTCCTCCAGCTCCAACCCCCTGCCACAGGCAGGGACACCTTCCACTAGAGCAGCTTGCTCCAAGCCCCTGTGTCCAACCTGGCCTTGAACACTGCCAGGGATGGGGCAGCCACAGCTTCTCTGGGCACCCTGGGCCAGCGCCTCAGCACCCTCACAGGTTCTTCCTCACAGGAAGAACTTCTGCCTTATATCCAACCTGAACTTCCCCTGTTTCAGTTTGAACCCATCACCCCTTGTCCTATCACTACAGTTCCTGATGAAGAGCCCCTCTCCAGCATCCTTGGAGCCCCCTGCAGACACTGGAAGCTGCTCTGAGATCTCCACACAGCTTCTCTTCTCCAGGCTCAACAGCCCCCATGCTCTCAGCCTGTCTTTATCCGGGAGCTGCTCCAGCCCCTGATCATCCTCGTGGCCTCCTCTGGACTTGCTCCAACAGCTCCATGTCTGTCTTGTGTTGAGGATACCAGAACTGGACGCAGTGCTGCAAGTGGGGTCTCATGGGAGCAGAGCAGAGGGGCAGGATCACCTGTAAGAGAAGAGAGAAGTTGAAAGCACAGAGCAGTGAGCAGTCTTTGTTCTGTGCTTTTCTCACCGACATAAAAAGGAACCAGAGAAGATATAACACAAACTCCCTTTCAGTTTTCCAAGGGAAAAAGCAATAAGTGCATGGCCTTGGGTAATGAACATCTTGATCGCTCAATCACAGTCTCAGTGACTGGCTGCAGTCATTACAAGCTCAGTAAATTTTGGACCCTTTGGAAAACTGCTGCTGCCTTTTCAGCAAGAAACCATTTGAAGTGGTTTTAGTTCAGTGGATCCAGAAGTCGCCAGGATGTGATGGCTGGAAGAGCTATGGGGGTACATATATTCCTCAGTCTATTTCTGCCCTCAGTCCTTACAAAGATAAGTTCCCCTGCTGCCAGGGAGGTAAGAAAGGGCTGGAATATCTATGAGCATTTTATACCCATCACAACTTGAAAGGTGAATCAGTGTGCTGCAGGATGGAAACAAAATCCAGAGGTTTTCTCCTTTGTTTGGCTTCACTCCTTCCCTGTATTTCCAACTGCTCCCAGATGCTCAGCCCTCCCTGAGCTAGGAAAGAGGAGTGAATACAGAAACCAGCCTGGAGCCACTAAGGATTACCAGGCTGGCAGCACTGCACATGGAGCAGGAGGCTGGCACACACCTGATACCTCTGAAGAGATGGGTCCAGCTCTATGAGGCCTCCCTGTGTGACTTCCAGCACCTTGAGGATGTAGCAAAATTCTCTTCTTCACAATCCCTGCAGGCTCTGTACGTTCCTGCATTTTCACCAGTAACCATCCCTTGCTGCATCAGGTTTTCACTCTGCAGCTCAGAAGCATCTTTACCCCAGCAGAGCCCCTCACTGCCCTTGTCCTCACCCAGAATGAACCCAATTGCTGTCTCTCACTTGAAAAAATCTGATGCTAAGTTGCCCTTTACCCACCCAATACACATCTGGATGAACACAGGTGGTGTTGAGTCAAGTGGCCATGGTCCTCTCCCACCTTCCTTCCATCCCCTTCCACATTAATTCCTGACAGGTCAGGAAATTCCTGTGTTTGCCTCAGTATCACCATCGGATGCTGAAACAGGAGATGAGGGGCTGATAGTTTCTTAGAGCGTTTCCCCAGCTAATCACAGTGCGCAGGTCCCAGAATGACTTGGGCCAGAAGAGCCAAGTCTGGGTCATCATTTGCTGAGGCCAGAATTCAACATTATAATGAGATATCAGATCCTGAGGTCATGGGCAACTCTACCAGCAGCAAATCCTATCTGCTGTCCCATTCCATGGTGCTCTCTATAACTACCTAAAGGAGGATGGAGCCAGGAGGGGGCTGGGCTCTGCTCCCAAGGAACAAGGGATGGAACAAGAGGAAATGGCCTCAAACTGCACCAGGATGGAGATGAGGAACAGTTCCTTCCCCAGAGGGTGCTCAGGCATTGAAACAGGTACCCAGGGCAGTGCTGGAGTCACCGTCCCTGCAAGTGCTCACACACCGTGGAGACGAGGCCCTCAGTGCCATGGGTTAGTGGTGGCTTTGGCAGGGCTGGGGAACGGTTGGACTGGAGGAGCTTAAAGGGCTTTTCCAGCCCACCTGATTCTGTGATTCAAGGCGGTCAAGAGCTCAGCACCTACGCTGCTCACTTCTGCTAGAGGAGGAAAGTATTTTCCTGCTGAGAATAATGAGTGCCCTGAGCCAGATCATGGCCAGATGGTCCCAGTCAGCGGCTGTTTATAGCAGGACCTGGGAGAACAGGTCAGTCAAGGCCTCTGACCCTAATATTGTCTGTAGAAAAAGAATCAATTTACAAGGCCAGGAAGCCTGACCTGTTAGCCCTGTTTGTTGATCCAAGACATAATGGCTCAATAGCTTTAATTATTAAAGCCCGTATAGACAAGCATTGATCTTCCCACTTAGTGCCAGCTCTCCAGCCTGGATCCCAGGGGTTTAGAGCAAGGGCATTTGGAGGGAAAGAGAGAGAACCAACCACCTCCAATGGCATCACCTAAATTTGGACCCTGCTATTGTAGATCTGGCTCCTGCCAGTCCATCCTCAGAGCAATCAAGAGATACCCCTTCCCCGAACACACAGGTCACTCCTTTTCAGCTAAGAAGACATTGAAAAGGCCATCGGTAGAGTTGACCCAGCTCATCTTTTGTCTCCAACAGTTCAAAAAGCAATCGGCGTAGAGGACATTAATCAAGTTGGTGGCAAGAGGTAATTGAAGCCAGTAATTACTCAGTTTTTATAGCACTGGAAATGTAATATGGATTTTAAGAAAGTAATAACTGTAGCTTTCTGCAGCGAGGTCCCCTTGGTGCAGAGAGTTTTGCTAAGGGCCTAGCTTGGTGAAAATACATTTTCTTGTAGTTATTACACCACTGTCTTGCTGGGACATCTCTCCTGAGCCTTTGTGAATGTAATGGGCTTTGCTCAATCTGAATACGCTGCCTCTCTGCATTCTGAGCTGCTGTGTCAGACTGACACATCCAATGCAGCACTAATGCAAGGAACAGCAAACACACACGTTTCTATGCTTTCCCTTCTCCAAGCTCCTGGCTTCCCTGTTCAGACCTGGTACATTCTTGTCTGGTGCCCAATTTCTCTTTCTGCTTTGGAAGCCGGGACAAAAAGGATCTGAATAAATTCCCCAAAGGCACGGTGAGCTCACATGGCAGCTCCTGGGCTCTCTGGTCCAAACTTGATGCAAATATTCCTAGCAGGCTCAAAAAGCATTCCATCCTGCTGTGCATCTGCTTGCTTAAATCACAAGAGCCTGCAATGGGTGTGATGAAATGGCAAATTCATCTTTAGTTAAACTTGATTAACTTAGGTAAAACTCCCCCTTTACGCAGAGTTCAGCTGAGATGCTGGCCCAGTCATCCAAGGACATCTTTAAGATCCAGCCCTGAAGTGCAGGATTGCTATGTCCTCTTCCTTGGGTCCAATGCTTTATGGGCTCTGAAGCAAGAACCTACATTACTCCATGCATTTGTTTCTCCACTCTTACTTTCATCTGAATTATCTACTTGCTTCTTTGGGACCGGCCTTCTCCCTTGCTGTGAACCTGTACTGCCTGCACCAGTCCATAATGGCTTGGATTGATGAGTTGTTGCTCCATGTCATTATGGAAAAAGCAAAGAAGCTTGTGGCTTCCCTCACTGAAAGCCGGTGTGTGACTTCTCGTGGGGCAGAACTCATATTCCACTGATGAGGAATGTTCATCCATCAAACAGAGTGATGGACATGCTTGAGGCTTATACTGGTGACAAGAATATATACCCAAGTGAAATGAATGTTTGCTCCAGTTTCTCTCTGTAACATCTACCCCTCTAAAATCACAGTATCTAGTAAAATATCGTGGTTTAGATGAGTTCTTTGGAAGGGGAAGCTCCAAAAGTGGGAATTGTTTAAACAAGATATAAACCTCCAATTGGAATTTAACTTTTCCGAGTAGCTACTCAAACAGTGTGCTTCTGAGGTGCAACAGTTGCTTACTTATGACCAGCTTGGCACATTTGTTGTGTATTTACACAGTGCTTAAGGTTTACTGTGAGCGGGCCCTCGTCCATAACTGCCTTCTGCACTGAAAGTAATAAATCCCATAACTACTCCTTTAGGTCTTTCAGCTTCATTTCCAAACCAAAAACCACTGTTGGCAGCTAGAAATATTGAGTGTAAGCTGTGATTTTGCGAGATCTGTGCACGAAAGCCACGTTGAACGTGCTGAGCTCATTCACTATTTCCTTATAGACCCCTTCAGCTATAGCAAAAGCCATACTCAAGGCATCAGGGGTAATGAGGTGTGACAACAAGCGAAGCATTGCCCTTCAAAGTACCTTCAGAAAGCCCAGACTTGTCCCTTGAGTTACTGATGGAGACCATAAACTCTTCCTTGTGAGGGTGCTGAGGTGCTGGCACAGGGTGCCCAGAGAAGCTGTGGCTGCCCCATCCCTGGCAGTGTTCAAGGCCAGGTTGGACACAGGGGCTTGGAGCAAGCTGCTCTAGTGGAAGGTGTCCCTGCCTGTGGCAGGGGCTGGAACTGGGTGAGCTTTAAGGCCCCTTCCAAACCAAACCCTTATGACTATGATTCAAGGCAAGTAGAAAATGTGTTCTGAGTCTGTACAGTGCTTTGCACAATGTTGCGGGCTCAAGTAGGGGTTGCTGCAACAAGAAGCAGCATTGCTCTTGGCTAGATAACCTACAGCTGATGGGTGTGAGCAGGGAGAGGTGGTGCAAAGATGCGAGGCCCATAATTTCTTATATTCCTGTATTATGCTCTATTATGTACTCCTTTGATTGAAGAGCTGATGGTTGCACTAATGACAATTGTGCCATCCGTCACATCCCCTTTGGTGAACCCTCACACTGAGTAGAATGAAGCATCCACAGAGTTTTACTGCCTAACCCAAATAGCTAAGACCTCAGGTGTCCCAAGACTGCTGTGAGGGCTGTTAGTGCCAGCACCTAAGAGTGTAAAACCTAAATGGACACTGCTCCTTTATCTGATTCCTGAGGCTGCAACGGAAAATATTGCCTTCACGCGCCTTCTGTACTCATACATGGGATCCAATTCCTCCCTTTGCACAATGGCATCCAAAGTTTTCCTATCAGGTCTGCTATTAAGACTTGGCAGTACCCTGCTTCTTTTACACATTTTAATATATAACCCAGCTACATCAGCATTTGAACAGTCTGGTCTGGGAGGAGACAGCCCATTATAGCAGGAGATAGCTGCATGAGGAAGCCCAACTCCAACACCATCATTTGGGTTATGTCTGGTTGTGACTCTCCTCCAAATGCAGGAGCTCATTGCTAGCAAAGTACTTCTGTCCTGCAGGGTTTTATGGCTTTCTGCCTCAGATCTCTGATGAAACTTCATTTCATAACAGCTCTATCCCAATACCTTCTTCCTAACTAGGATAATTCCCTTTGGAGGGAGAAACCTTTCCTGCTCTTTGCTGGGACGGAGTCCACCTGGACTGCTTAAATGGCTCTGCTTCAGCCCCTTTCCTTCCACACCGCAAAGTTCTCTGGAGCTCCAGGAAGAGAAGACTGCATTTGAATGAATCACTTTTGGTTCTAGGTGCAGAACTCCCCAGCATTTTCTGCATCCCATCACTCATCTCTGCATCCACTTGTTAATCCCATCAGTTTTGATTAAAATTTGCTGGGGGATTCGAAGACCTTCTATTGACCCAGTCTGGTTTATGCTGGCAATTCATTCAGGTCAATTAGACATCTGCCAGTTTCCTATTCAAAGGCCATGACATATGTTTGCTCAACAGGGTACATCAACAGGGAGAGACTGAATTTGCATCCCGAGCAAGGTGGCACAAGGGTGTAGCAATATCGGTTTTTAATGAGATTTGTTGCCTTTCACAGGCTTGGAACGTGTAAATTTATGCTAAAATGTCAACAAATGCCAGTCAAAGAAATTTCTGTATCGAGCCTGAATGCAAAAGACACAGAGGGCTACACAGTGAGTCATTTTTAACAGCGTGTTAGCTCCAAGAATTACATCAAATTGCATTTGGCTCCACTTGCGTAAGATAAAAGCTCCTTTCTGCTCTCTGTCAATACTTTCTGCCCACTTCAGAGGGAGATGTTCTGGCTTTAGGAGACCAGTTTCCCCCTTATACATCATATTCATGTCTACACATTTTTGACTATGTGAGCTTCAAGTGAACCACTCCAAATCTGCAAGACATCAGTGAAATATGTGGGTGCCAGAATACACTCTTGTGTCAATAATAGCAGTGCATTTGGGTAAGATATAGGAATCAGCCTTCCAGGGTCTGAAGGGGACTACGAGGATGATGGAGAGGGACTCTTCATAAGGGACTGTAGTGGTAGGACAAGAGGTGATGGGTTCAAACTGAACAGGGGAAGTTCAGGTTAGATCTAAGGCAGAAGCTGTTCCTTGTGAGGGTGTTGAGGCGCTGGCACAGGGTGCCCAGGGAAGCTGTGGCTGCCCCATCCCTGGCAGTGTTCAAGACCAGGTTGGACAGAGCCTTGGGTGATGGGGTCTAGCGTGAGGTGTCCCTGCCCATGGCAGGGGATTGGAACTGGATGAGCATTAAGGTCCTTTCCAACACAAACCATTCTATGATTCCATGATATCCAAGAGCGCTTCCTGTGGAATCAGGAAAAGAGCTTTAAATGTGGTTTTTTTGAGGGGGCAGGATTCGAATGTTTCCAGTATTTTTAACTTACTTGGGCTAAAAGGCAGTTTCCTCACCAGTTTAGCTGAGTATCCCTTCCTTGCCCGTTGTTCCAAGTGGAGACTATTGCACACATTTTACATAGTTCATTTGTTCAACCACCTAATGTAACATCAGCAGCAAATGTGTGAGTTGAACGCCAGCAAATGGGCTCATTACAGAGAAAAGAACTCGCTCTTCTTCCTTTCTTTTTCTTTTCCTTCAGTTTTGCCCTCTTAGCGAGACGCTCTGGGGAGATCAGGATCTCGGGGAAATTCAGATGATCAAATAAATAGGATTTTATTGATGAATTCAAAGGGATGCATCAGAATGTCAAAAAGCTTTTACAGAAAGACGCCAACCTTGTGTCCTGTCTCGGAAGGACACAAGGCAATAAGGCCTCACATGGGCCTTTATTAATGTATTCCCATCTATGCTATAGGGATCTCATGGACTTCTCAAGTGCTGCACACCCAAAGTTACCTCTTCAGCCCTGAAACATGCTGTGAACTCAGGCTATTGGAGAGACTTATTTGAAGACATCAGCGTGACAGAAGTAGGAGCCACTTTATCTTATCACCCTGGCCTGTTTTGTTGCTCTGTTATCAGCTGAACAGCTCTTAGTGCTCACGTGGACCATGATTCTGCTCCAGAGGACTGCTCCACTGTCCATAAGAACAATCAGCCACTGGAATCATCTCCCCAGGGAAGTGGTGGATTCCCCAACATTGGACATTTGTAAGATTCAGCTGGACAGGGTGCTGGGACATGTAGTCTAGGTCATGGTTTGCCTAGAAGGGTTGGACCAGATGATCCTTGAGGTCCCTTCCAACCTGGGATTCCATGAGTCTGTGATTCTAAGGCACTCCTGAAGGTGCCTTGCATGAGAAAACACATGAAAGGTTTAGGGATCTCAGGAAGAGACATAGGAATGGAGGGTTGGAAGGAGAGGGCAGCTCCATCTCATTCACAGCAGGGCTAACAAAGCACAGTCAGTGTGCTCACACCGAGGGCTTGTCATCAATGGTGAAGTGTCACCTGGTAGACATCCCACTTTGCTGCCCCAAAAAGCTGCTCCCAGTCATTCCCTATTACTCCAGCTGGTGATTCCTGTCTTGTTTAGAATAGCACTGCAATATCCTTGCACAACTTTGAAGCTACATTAATCCTTAGTTCAGAGTGTGTGTGTGTATGAATAATAGATTTCCTGTGCTAAAACTATCAAAGGCTCTTTGCAGGCAGCTGCTCCGTTCCCTTGGGCAAGTATCCTAGAAAGGAGCTGCTGCACCAGGCTGGATTTGCATGTTTGATGCATTGCTGTGTCTCACTTTAAAAGGAGGCAATCTGTTGGGTCTCAGTTCCTTGCATGCCTGTTGAAGCCTACGCACCGGACTGAGGCACTGCAGCAGGGGTGGATCTTTATCAAGACATGGAGTGGGTTTTCCCTCCCAGGAGTGCAATTTATATCTTGATTAATCTAAAAGTTTGGGGGGGTTACGCTGAGGGGAGCATAAAGAAATGTGGGCAACAGTAAAGAGCAAAGGAAGGCATCAGTTCATATTGGATACTCAGCTATGCTGTAGGCAAATGCTGTGCCTCAGTGGAGCAGAGACAATCTCAGGTAATTAATGTTCTTCCTTTCCCAGCACTGGGAAAATCCCGGACTTTAGCAGGTGATTTACACAACTTTACGTCAATGCTTAAAGCAGCTGTGGAAAGGGGGTGATTCATAAAGGGAAGTTCAGAACCTGCACGCAGGAGCTAAGCTCCCAGTCAAGGATGCTGAGTTGTAGCTGATGAGGTTTAAGCCATTTTCTTCCATAGGGAGTGAGTTGTTCCAGCCATTTTTCTTAGTGTGGCTCAGCCATCCTCCAAACAAATAGATGCAGTAAATCCCTCACATACCCAAAAAGCAGGGAAGCAAACCCTGCTTTTCAGCTCCAAAAACGTGCCTCCCATCTCACGGACAGCAGTGCAAGGAATAGAGTTTTTGGCGTCTCTGTGGACAGCTTGTTCAGCCAAGAAAGTTTCCTTGCGGAGGTTAGAAAGTAAGAAGTGCCCAAAATCAAATTGAGAGAGATCCACTCCTGGAAATGAAACCAAATACTAAGAAGACTCCATGAAGTGGAGTCACTGCACTGTAAGGATGAGGATTTAGACTGAAGATCAACAGCATTTCCCCATCTGCTCCAAACACACAGGCCAAGGAAATAGTTCATACAAGGAAAACAGTCTGCCCTAGAAAAGCAGTTTTGATCGCAAAATCCTTTCAGCCTGCCCCAGGGATTCAGCACTTGCTCCATTTTGCCACCACAACATGTTCAAGTCCATGGTAGGCTGGTCCTTACGCCTTTGCTCTTGTCCTTTGTTCTGTCTCTCTATGCAAAGCCTTTGGCCTTGCAAAGGACCTTTGGTCCTCCAAAGGATGCTCCAGATGCACCCTGCTAGAAGAAGGCAGAAAAGGTTCCCATTGTGGTTTCTGCAGCTTCCTAGACTCTAACATAAAGAATTTAAGTCCTGTCTTCCACCTTCTAATGCATTGCCCATCCTACATTTGATCACATTGGATTAGAGTGAGAAGATATTATCTTTATCCTTAACAAGAGGAGAAAAGGAAAATATTTGCTCTTGTGGCTTATGTGATATCATTAGCTGGAAGACCTGTGAAGGTGCTTATTGGTATTCATAAGTTACTTCCTTTACTATTAAAGGTATCATTGTGTATGAGAAACTTCGTCCTCTGAACTATAGCTCCACTTCCAACTTGTCTGACCTTTATATCCGCAGCTTGATGGATTAAATCAGTGTCACAGCCCACGAAGTTGTGTGGTTACTCTGACAGAAGCACAGAGACACTGTCAGGTCTGGTTTTCATGCTTGAAGATCTCACTGCTCCTATAAGATGCAGTTTGCACTCCACTTGCAAAACCTCAGAGCAGCAGAGAGAGCTCACGGTGGGGACATAGGAGATTGTTTTGTACGGGGTACAATCCTATGGTGGCAGAAAGATGAACCTTAAGACCAGGAAGAGTCTTCTTTCATAGAATCATAGAATCCCAGAATCGTTTGGAAGGGACCTTTAAGCTCCTCCAGCTCCAATCCCTGCCACAGGCAGGGACACCTTCCACTAGAGCAGCTTGCTCCAAGCCCCTGTGTCCAACCTGGCCTTCAACACTGCCAGGGATGGGGCAGCCACAGCTTCTCTGGGCACCCTGTGCCAGCGCCTCAGCACCCTCACAGGGAACAGCTTCTGCCCGAGAGCTCATCTCAGCCTCCCCTCTGGCAGGTTAAAGCCATTCCCCTACCACCTGCACTGCAGAAAGCTGAGGGCAGCAATCAGAACCCAAACAAATCCCAAGTGCCCTCCAAACAAAAGGCTTATCTAATTCAAAGTTAATTTGCAGTCTTGCTACAAACCACTTGATTTTGTAACGTTCATCAGTAGCATGAAACTAAAAAGAGCATCTAACACTGATTAACATCTGAGTCATGGATTGCTGGGGTATGTTACGCCAGCTGAATTCAGCTATTCAACTGGCATGGTAACTCCTCTCCAATATTCAACTTTCCTGGCGTAATTTACCACTCCTTCATTCCTTTGTGCATATGCTCGGCACATGGTCCCAAAGCTTGCATGATGATTTTGCCATCTATAAAAGGCACCCTGACTTTTCATCAATAAGATGCACGTTGCTATTTGACAAGAACAATGTGCTCAAAGAACAGGCTCACAATAGCGTCTATCAATCAAGTGCCTTGTGGAAAATCAGAAATGACAATGAAACCTACAGCGTTAAATAAGCCACGGTGCTGGAAATTAATCAGGAATCTGGTGTGCTTGAAAAACAAATGTGGTTTTAATAAATTGGATGTGAGGATCACTTACAAGCCACTTCAATGGAGACTGGTTTGATTTGCACTGATAAACTCCAGGGGAGCTTGGCCATGTGTATATTCAAGCCGTGGATGCCACCAGCAGCCTGCTGGGCTTGGTGATATTTAACTGATGTGGACACTATTCCTTTTGATGCATGCAGAATACAGGCTAATATATACATAAAAATCAAGTCTCTGATCCTGCTTCTAACTATCCCCAAACAGCCTCAGGGTTAACAATAACCTCTGAAAAGAATATCCTTCCCAACACACAACAGGTCACCCCTTGAGGAAAAGATGAAAGAGATTGAAGAGAACATGACACATATTAGAGGTGTCACTTGCTGTCTGAGTGGAAGAAACTTGGGTGTGACATGCAAGGGAGGGATAAAGCCTCTCCAGAAAGAGCACCAAAGGTAAGTGACTCCAGTATTTGTAAGGGCTCACTACACAGTTAAGGACTGAACCCCTTCTCACTATATCCTTGCTTAAACAAAACACTCACTGACATCTGGAAAACACTGAATATCATTCCTGAGATTTGGCTTTTGGAACTAGCACCTCTGAGAAGAATTTCAGCCTCTAAGGAGGCTGAACAGCAGAAAACATAGGAATTCAGCCTGGGATTTGGGGAAGTATTGAGCTTTTTATTTGCTCCACTGAGTGGTGTCTCCCCTTGCAGAAGACTGTACTCAGTGTCATAATCTATTTAATGATGACAGAAATGGGCAGAAAACCAAAAAGGCCAGGATGGACAGGGTTTGGAGCAAGCTGCTCTAGTGGAAGGTGTCCCTGCCCATGGCAGGGGTTGGAACTGGAGGAGCTTTAAGGTCCCTTCCAACCCAAACCAGTCTGGGATTCGATGAATCTATGAAAAAGCCTATGGAGAACAGAGTGAGACTTCCAGTTGTTTCCCATCCCATGAGAGCAGAGGGACGAAACTGAGAGGTGGCAAAATCAAAGCAGAGGCAGAAAGGTGTTTTACCAAATATTTCTTAGTTACTCTGCACATCTCACTGCCATGAGATAGGGCTGAGACTTGGAGATTGGAAGGACTCAAACCCAAGGCGTGGATACTCTTATTTTGTCAAACTAGAATAGGCAGTTACAATAAAGGCGCATCACTGATAGAGCTCAGAGAAGACAGTGTATCTTCAAGGCTCGAGGTATAAACCGCGTCCTGACTCTCAGAGACCAGGTACAAACTCCTCCCAAAACATATAACAGGTCAGAGCTGAGCCATTTGGGAGTCAAGAGGCACCGGCTGCCCTCAAAGGCAGCAACAGGAATTACCCATCCCACTATGGTTATCTATGAACATCCCCATCAAAGACTTCTGCTTTGAATAGGAAGCTCATTTTGTGTTCAGGACGATCACCTCCAGCATCATTAGATGCAAAAGGGGGCACATTATCGAAGTCGGTCTCATCTGTAACCAAACTCCCATTGACTTCAATGGGAAACATCCACATAGGATTAGCAAACTTCAAAACAAGAGCTAATGCTCAAGCTTGAGGGTTTAAATCCCCCTGATCTCAGCCAGAGCTGTGAGCATATGAAAGAGAAAGAGCCAGACCCTTCACTTCAGTGGTTTCTTGTCCAGCCCAGCCAATCTCATGCATCCTCAGCTCTTCTCTTCCCTACAATTAGACTGATAATTAGCAAATAACAGCATAATATAAATGGAGAATCGGTGGCCAGCAACGTCAGGGATGAATTGAGCAGTAATCTGCAATTGAGCAAAGGATGATATTGCTATTATAAAAATCAAGATCTGTCTCCCCAGCCAATCAATTCAGCAGATATATACCAACAATCAAAGTGTTAAAAATGACTTCTATAAATTACCCACTCTTCCATCTAATGGAGCTAGAAACATCTGTGAGACAATTTAGAGCTGATATAACCATACGTCGGGAGTGCTTTTTCATCCTGATGCCTTTCCATTCTCTTCGAAGCTGTTGTACTGTAGCAGGCGTCTTTGTTTAATGCACCCATGTGAAAACAGCCTGTATTTCACACCACGGCTTAGCAAAGTAATTTTGGCAGAAATGCTCAAGAATATATGTATTTAATATGGGTGGAATAATTCAATTTCCTCCCTGTTATTTCAGCTATGCAGTTACAATCTCCTTAATTCTTCATTAAACCCTCTGGGCTTGGGGGATGTTGCCGTGGTTTATGATCTGCCATCCTTCTTTCCAATGAACATGGAAAGACACACAGAGGAGCAGTTATAATCATGTAATTTTTAGTCAGATATTCTAGCGATTTCAGCTAAATCACAGCAATTTAGCACCTTGCTTTGGCCGAGGCTGCACCAGCGACGCGGCACATTCATGCTGCTGATTGCTGGCACTTGGGCTTCATCACAGAGCATGTAATGGGATTTACGGGTGGCATACTCTTCCTTTTGCATCTCCATCCTGGCTGTGCCCCAGCCCAGGCTGCTCCAGCTGGAAGCCACCAAGTAGCACTTCTCTGCCTGCAAGTTACTACCAGTGTGTTAGTTTTAGGAAGGGACAGGGTGAAATGAATACTGTCCATGCTGGCTGCTGCAAGGGTGCTCAGGCATTGAACAGGCAGTGCTGGAGTCACTGTCCCTGGAAGTGTTCACATACCGTGTAGCTGAGGCCCGCGGTGCCATGGGTTAGTGGTGGCCTTGGCAGTGCTGGGGAACGGTTGGACTGGAGGAGCTTAAAGGGCTTTTCCAACCCGGTTGATTCTGTGATTCTATAAATGAGGCAAATCCCGCCAGGGGAGGGTAGAGACCTTCTCTTGTCCATGTGGAGCAGTTGCAGGGTCAGGGCTCACATCCTGGGCAATCTGCTCCTGTGTGTTCCCAGGGAAAAGAGCAGGTGGACACTCACTTGGGTTTCCCAGTTCTTGGAAAGCACCTTGACTTCTCATCCAAGAAGCCCTCATTAACTCTGCTTTCCATCACACATTAAATCCACACCTTGCTTCTCAAGGCCCTGATGGTGTTACTTCTCCCTGTTGAACCACTGCTGCTTATTGATGCACACAGAAGAGGACAGCTTATTTTTCTGTCTGGGAACAACATCTGATAATCCAGGCTCTCCAAATGGAATCTGGGCTGTGGTTTAAGTATAGAGACACTCAGAAACACCCACAGCTGCCAGCAAGCAGACATTGCCGTGATGAGCAGAATGGACATGGGATGGGAATAAACTGAAAGCCGTTTGGTCTGAAATCTCATCTGTGTGCAAATGTGGCTCTTGCTCAGTTTTCACATAGGACATGGGCAAATGGGACCTGCTCTTTCTGGAGCTGCGCAACTGTCAGCTTGGTTTAAATTAACTTTGCATGAACCTCACTTTTAAAGCTGAATATTAGCTCCAAGTTCCCTAGCTCTCTCCAGTCTGCTCTATGAACATTCCCTTCTCCCTTGACTAGTTTGATTCCACCTTCAAAACCACTCCTGCCTCCATGAAAATCACTCTTCTTCTAGATTCATCTGCACTCTCAGCTAATGTCCCATTTCTCTTCACTCCCTTTTGTCTATGTCCCTCGCCTATGAATTTTTCCCTCCCCATTTACCTACTTTTGTCTAGTATCTTCTGTCTGTATGGAAATCACTTCGGAATTATAGACTCGTGGAACCCCAGGTTGGAAGGGACCTCAACGATCATCTGCTCCAACCTTTCTAAGCAAAGCATGACCTGCATTAGATGTCTCAGCACCCTGTCTAGCTGCGCGTTAACAGTGCCCAGTGTTGGGAGTCACCACTTCCCTGGGGAGATGATTCCAACGATTGATTGTTCTCGTGGTGTTTTCAAATAGGTTGTGCACAAATGTAACCTTTCTGAGGTCTCCTTTTGCACGTTATTTCATTCATGTCACAAATTAGGTCACTTATTTACCTGCTTTGCAGACCTCAGTTCCCAGTCAGGGCCATGGTTATTCCGCCACTCACCTCCACCCTTCACTCATCTCCGGTTGTTTACGACCTATTTGAAGTTCCACCAGGGCACTTCAGGAAACAGAGAATTCCCATTGAGCTTCCCAAAGGATTCACTTCCCTCTAAACTCTATTACCTCTGTTAACTAATACACTTAAAACCACCACTCTTATACTTCATTCTGGCTGATGAAACTGAAGATCATGTTTGACTTCCTTCTTCTCCCCTATTCTACTTTATGCTGCAAAAATCCACCCCTCCCTTATTTGTCCTGACAGCTAAATTACCTTCCCACCTTTCCTAAAGCAATATGGCACTGTCTATCTTTGCCTCATCAATCCCTTAGATGTTGCTATCGCAGCACTGATGACAAGGCACATGCTAATCCTAGAACGAAGTATGTTGGGAGACACAACTGGTGCTGAGCAACTGATTAGTTGCAAGCATCCTGATAGAATCACAGAATGGTTTGGGAAAGGACCTTAAGATCATCCAGTTCCAACCCCCTGTCATGGGCACAGATGCCTCACACAAGACCATATTGCCCAAGCCCCTGTGTCCAACCTGGCCATGAACACTGCCAGGGATGGGGCAGCCACAGCTTCTCTGGGCACCCTGTGCCAGCGCCTCAGCACCCTCACAGTAAAGCATTTCTCCCTTATATCTAACCTGAACTTCCCCTGTTTCAGTTTGAACCCATCACCCCTTGTCCTGTCGCTACAGTCCCTGATGAAGAGCCCCTCTCCAGCATCCTTGTAGCCCCCTGCAGACACTGGAAGCTGCTCTGAGGTCCCCATGCAGCTTCTCTTCTCCAGTCTGAACACCACCAATGTTCTCAGCCTGTCTCCATAAAGGAGGTGCTCCATCCCCTGATCATCCTCGTGGCCTCCTCTGGACTTGCTCCAACAGCTCCATGTCCTTCTTACGTTGAGGACACCAGAACTGCACACAGTGCTGTGAGTGGGGTCTCCCCAGAGCACAGCAGAGGGTCAGAATCCCCTCCCTGAGCTGCTGCTCACGCTCTGGGGGTGCAGCCCAGCACACGGGGGGTGGTTCTGGGCTCAGGCACACACTGAAGCCGGGTCACGTTCAGTTTCTCATTGACCAACACCCCCAAGTCCTCCTCAGGGCTGCTCTGAATCTCTTCTCTGCCCAAGCTGTAGTTGTGCCTGGGATTGCCCTGACCCCAGTGTAGGACCTTGCACTTCGCTTTGTTGAACTTCATGAGTGGCACTGACCACCTCTCAAGTGTGTTGAGGTCCCTCTGCATGGTATCCCTTCCCTCCAGCATATCAACCTTATCCATGTCCTGTATGGACCAGACCCTCTAGACATGCTGAGATGCTTTCACAGCTTCTGAGGACGTCAAAGGCTATGGAGTAGGTTACAACGTGCTTAATTTCCTGCTTGTGCTTGCAATTCTTAGCCAGGCAAAAGCACTCCTGTAATGGATGACTGATCTCATTGCAAGTGTCCCAAGCGCATCTATTTCGGGCAAGGTACATCACTTCTCTGCAAAACACTCAGGAACTTGTTTTATGACTGGAGAGTGACAAGTAGTAGTAATAATTTCACATGTCAACTGCCAGAAAGCAGTAGCTCCTCCACACACTCAACGCAGCTACACTCAGTTATCTCTGAGCGTGGGAGTTGTTTTGTACTTGATTCCACCTGGACCATGTCATTCCCAGCACTGTTTTTGCTGCTTCCACAAGTGGGTAATTTAAGTAATAATGATGTAGCATTGACAACCTGCTTGTGAGCATTTTAGTCTGCAGTTCTGCCTTTATTTGGTGCAACTTCTCTAACGTGTCTACCCATCAAAGGCATCTTTCATGGAGGCATGCCAGGAACAGCTAGAGTGGATCAGAGTGCCAGTGGTGTGCTGCTGCCAGCAGGACAGCACAGCAGGTCTGCTCTACATGGACATGCTTGATATATTCAGCAGAACAGCAGGGGCATCATACATGAATATAGCTTTAACTTTCAGTAGTAACCAAGCAGTTAAAAAGCCTAGAATAATAATGGTATAATAGATTAAATGAGAGGCAGGAGGAAGAAAATCAGCAACACTGCTGTTTGCTGCATTGATACTGAGCCAGGGTAGTACTGGTTTAGATATCACAGCTGATAATCTCAGACTGGTTTCTGTTGAAGGGATCTTAAAACTCATCCAGTTCCAACCCCTGCCACGGGCAGGGACACCTTCCACTAGAGCAGCTTGCTCCAAGCCCCTGTGTCCAACCTGGCCTTCAACACTGCCAGGGATGGGGCAGCCACAGCTTCTCTGGGCACCCTGTGCCAGCGCCTCAGCACCCTCACAGGGAACAGCTTCTGCCTAAGAGCTCATCTCAGTCTCCCCTCTGGCAGGTTAAAGCCATTCCCCTTGGCCTGTCCCTACATCCCTTGTCCAAAGCCTGTCTCCGGGTTTCTTGTAGCCCCTT
Organism: Ara ararauna; assembly: GCA_028858755.1. NCBI lineage: Eukaryota > Metazoa > Chordata > Aves > Psittaciformes > Psittacidae > Ara > Ara ararauna. The sequence continues at coordinate 163,136,149 of CM054376.1, forward strand.
TAGGCACTGGAGCTGCTCTAAGGTCTCCCCTTCAGGAGCCTTCTCTTCTCCAGGCTGCCCCAGCCCAGCTCTCTCAGCCTGGCTCCAGAGCAGAGCTGCTCCAGCCCTCGCAGCATCTCTGTGGCCTCCTCTGGCCTCGCTCCAACAGCTCCACGTCCCTCTTGTGCTGCTGCCCCAGAGCTGGATCAGGACTGCAGGGGGGGTCTCCCCAGAGCACAGCAGAGGGTCAGGATCCCCTCCCTGAGCTGCTGCTCACGCTCTGGGGGTGCAGTCCAGCACATGGGGGGTTTGGGCTGGGAGCGCTCACTGCCAGGTCACTGTACCATTGAGGATAATACTATTCTTCAATGTATATCCAAATACTAAAATCCCAATAATGTGAATATTCAAATTGGCAGACTTGTATCTACGGGTAATGGAGAGAAAGTGGCTTCTCTAAGGCATATGAAGACTGAGCAGAAGCTTAAGTTAGGTGAAACTGGAGACCATCTCATCTATCACAGCAGAAACCAAAGATAAGCCTCCCAGCTTGCCTGGTTTAATGTGGAGATGTGGATACCTCTCAAGGAATACTTGTTGATAACACAACCACTCTAAGTGTGGTCTGGTCTAAATGGAGATGTGTCTGTGTGCAAAGTTAAGCACTCCAGTGTATAATGAAGTGCTCTGTGTCATAACGTGTCATGTTAGATCCCATTAAGACCTAGGCTGATGTGATCCAACTTAATGGACTGTGTTACCCTAATGCTACATGCTGGGAACATGGAGCAATATGTCAGTGCACTTAATCAGGCAAGGTAGTAAAATACATAAAAGAAAATGGAGCTCTTCTCTTAGCACCTTGTTCTGTTTTCTATTTGCAGTTGCAATTGGGAGTAACTAATTTAGTCAGAACAAAGTGGACATGCCCAGAATGGATGCACAGCCGCTAAATTTCATGTCATGCTGCCACTGTTTGCTTTCAAACCCAGAACAAACACACAAAGGAAAATCATCTTTAGGAGGAAAAGACAAATGGAGCATTTCCTAGATCGAGCAACACATCAAGAACCTGAGGTCTGCCTCATAGAATCATAGAATCATAGAACAGTCAGGGTTGGAAAGGACCTTAAGATCACCCAGTTCCAACCCCCTGCCATGGGCAAGGACACCTCACACTAAACCATGTCACCCAAGGCTCTGTCCAACCTGGCCTTGAGCACTGCCAGCGATGGAGCATTCACAACTTCCCTGGGCAACCCATTCCAGTGCCTCACCACCCTTACAGTGAAGAACTTCTTCCTCATATCCAGTCTAAACTTCCCCTGTTTCAGTTTGAACCTGTTACCCCTTGTCCTATCACTACAGTCCCTCATGAAGAGTCCCTCCCCAGCATCCCTATAGGCTCCCTTCAATGCAGTATGGCAATCCCCATTCAAAAGACATCCCAGTGGTCTTGTTACTCCAATTGATGCCATGAATTGGGGCTTGTGCTTTGATATGAAATGTATTTCAATTGCCAGGTCTCCATTTTAAAGCAGCCACAGAAAAGTGGGGAAAATTGTGTTGTTTCACTGCAAAATATGGCTGGGCTTGGCCTCTCCCTACTCTTTTAGGGACTTGAATTTTCAAGTGCATAGACATGAATGTAAGAACAAGTATTCAATTCAAACAAAAGGTGTATCTTGTTCTATATCCTGCTTGTGAGAGTAAGCACCCTTAGTTTGCTCTCCCAGCCCCTAGGAATTTGCAGACAATTAGTTTTATGAGTCTTAACTGACATTTGAGTGTTTAATAACCTTTGGTGGGCTTTATCCAGTCGTGGTTTTCTGAGCTCCTGGAAAATTGCATCCATTTCATATAACTGGCTCCTAAAAGTGTTAAAAAACTGGCTGAAAAACTCTCTAAAACATTAAATGCTCATTTTTCATAAGCCTTGTGGTATTGGGGAGGTTCTGGAGGACTGGGAAATGCTCCATCCCTGGCACTGCTCAAGGCAGGTTGAACAGAGCCTTGAGTGACATGGTCTAGTGCGAGGTGTCTCTGCCCATGGCCCCCTGCCTCTAGTTGGAACTGGATGATCTTAAGGTCCCTTCCAACCCAAACCATTCTGTGATTCTAGGACTGGTAAAGTCCACGTTGTACCAGTACACTACAGAATAAACGGGGTGGCCATTAGTTAGCAAATATAATTGCAAATGCCACCCCAGAGTAGGCAGTGGTCTTCCCAAAGCTGAAGACGGCCTGGCTATTTAAGCCTTCTCTCAAACCTTATTATATAGGGTTAGAGATGTCTTCACACCAATATTGAAAACCTGATTCTGATGTTTGATGAATTACATGGTCTCGGGACAGCAAGCTGCGCTGCAGGTTCATAGCCAACAATTCCCCGAGTCTGAGAATCATAGACTGCAGTAGGTTGGAAAAGACCTTTAAGATCATCAAGTCTAACCATTACCCCAGGACCACTAAGACCACCACAAAACCATGCCGCTTCGTGCTTCATCTACACATTATATTTATTTCCTGGTCTGAACCGGTCACCAAACATGCAGAAACACTTTGATCCTAGAGCAGCTTCAATTCCTAGAGCATAAACCTTCTGCAGGCAGAAGCTTCAGAGATATATCTCAGCCATGTTGAGCTGCTGTGACTGTCTAAAGACATGAGGGAGGTCAAAAGAGGGGGACTGATGATAAATTCCTTAGGCAAACTGACAAAGTTGGAAGAAACAGGCAAGGTCTGGGGGCCTCCAGCTCCCCTGGAGATCATGCAAAGCCATAAAGAAGCAGCCATGTGTCCAAACATTTGTTTCCTATGGATGAACCAGTTGTTCTGATGAAGGATATTGCCTCACTTTGCCATATACAAACATTTGGTGTAAATCAGGACGCCTCTGGTGATCTTGGTAAAGGTACGAAAGCCTTTAGGAGCTCATCATGTGGCTCATTCATTTGCAAAGTGCCCAGGGATTACCAGCAGTTAAGGATACTCTATAAATGTCAGATGTAGACAGCATTATATGCAATGATAATAAGCTTTAAGCAGAGGAAAATTCCCTTAAAATATCAACTTTCCACCCAGTAGTGCTCATGTAAGGGTTTAAAAGATGCTGCACGTTACTGACCATAAATAATAGTAATGAAAAAGTCAAGCAACCTGTTAGGAAAATCTTACTGTTAAGTGAATGAGCTTCCTGAATCACAGCCAGTATGAAAGTCCAGTATTACAATCATAGAATCACGGAATGGTTTGGGTTGGAAAGGACCTTAGAGCTCATCCAATTTCAACCCCTGCCACGGGCAGGGGCACCTTCCACTAGAGCAGCTTGCTCCAAGCCCCTGTGTCCAACCTGGCCTTGAACACTGCCAGGGATGGGGCAGCCACAGCTTTTGTGGGCACCCTGTGCCAGCGCCTCAGCACCCTCACAGGGAAGAACTTCCTTATACCTGATTCAAATCTCCTTGTGCTTTCTTGTGCTTCTATTTAATTGCACCAAGAACATTTTATTTTATTTTATTTTATTTTATTTTAAATTTTAGATTTTCCAAACCCCAAGACTTGTAGAATTAATTGAGTTATATGAAACATTTTCTGACAGAAACAATGTATTCTCATCATTTGAAAGCTCAACAATGCATTTCTTGTGAGACCTCACTTGGAGTATTGTGTGCAGTTCTGGTCCTCAACATAAAAAGGACATGGAGGTGTTGGAACAAGTCCAGAGGAGGCCATGAGGATGATCAGGGGACTGCAGCACCTCCCGTATGAAGATAGGATGAGAAAGTTGGGGCTGTTGAGCCTGGAGAAGAGAAGGCTGCGTGGAGACCTCATAGCAGCCTTCCAGTATCTGAAGGAGGCCTATAGGGATGCTGGGGAGGGACTCTTCATTAGGGACCATAGTGAAAGGACAAGGGGTAACGGGTTCAAACTTAAAGGGGAAGTTTAGATTGGATATGTGGAAGAAATTCTTTACTGTAAGGGCGGTGACGCACTGGAATGGGTTGCCTGGGGAAGCTGTGAATGCTCCATTTGTGGCGGTGTTCAAGGCCAGGTTGGACAGAGGCATGGGAGGCATGGTTTAGCGGGAGGTGTCCCTGCATGTGGCAGGGGGGTTGGAACTGGATGATCTTAAGGTGCTTTCCAACCATAACTATTCTATGATTCTATGATACATTTAGGCTGTTTCCTTGAAGCTATGATTATAAGTCTGGGTCAGCTCCACAAACCCACTAAGACCATCATGTGTTCATAAAGATTAAGGTACACAACATCTAGCTTTGCTTTTGAGCAGATGAATTTGAAATGTAGTAAGAGAGATGCAGCACATACCCACCTTTCTCTCCTTCCTCCTCTTGATTCCAGCTATAAAGCATGCGTCTCCTAGAGCTGGGAGGGGAAGGAAACAAGACTCACATCTCCTAATCCTCTTCTAACCATCAGACCACCTCAATAAAAATGCATTAGTTCACACAGATTAATATTATATATATTTTCCAGTGTGTATTTTCCAGTACTGCCAGAAAGCAGCTTCTCTTTTTATGTTCATGTTACTTCTCCTGTTTCCAAAAGCTGCATATCTATGGGAATGAAAAGTGAGTAAGAATTTACAGCAGGTTTTTGCTTTCCCCTGTTAGGCTGCAATAAAGATTAGGTAGGTCAGTGCTGTGCTGCTCAGAAGTTTATTTACTTCACACTGTGATTTCTCCTTGAAGGAGTAAGGGCAAAGTAGCCTTTGGATCTTCAAAAGCTCTGGCTGTGATGACTCCAAGAGGAATGAGGATACTGTTAGGTTGGCAGCACGCCGCTGAATGCCGCAAGAGACTCAGCTAATAGCTCAGGTGAGGTGAGGAGAGCTACGGTGACTGGGATGCTTCTATATTTCATATCATTAATTAATCTACTACAGTGAGCTCTTCCTGAACTGTTGTCTATTCCTTGCTTATACAGTCTTATCGACCTGACCCTGGGGGAAATCAATTCTTGTAATCTATCTTATTACATTTAAATATATGTACAGAACTTGATAAAGTACGACAGCAGTGGGGCTTGAATGAGGCACAGTAAAATGTGTGGCAAGGAGGAGGAAAAGGAGGAAAAGCAAGTAACAGAGGAAGTTCAGGTTAGATTTAAAGAAGTTCTCCCCTGTGAGGGTGCTGAGGTGCTGGCACAGGGTGCCCAGAGAAGCTGTGGCTGCCCCATCCCTGGCAGTGTTCAAGGCCAGGTTGGACGGAGCCTTGGGTGACATGGTTTAGTGTGAGGTGTCCCTGCCCGTGGCAGGGGGTTGGAACTGGATGATCTTAAGGTCCTTTCTAACCCAAACCATTCTATGGTTCAATGTGTCAGATAGGCAGCTTTCAGCCTGTTCCTTTAACAGCTTTGCCCCTCTCTTGTGTTCTTTTCATAAGCCAGCTTTAGAGAGAAGGGCTAGGAAGATCTTACAGCTTTGCTTTGGCTTCCTTCCCTCTGACAAGAGAGGCAATGACAAATCCGAGACGCTGCCAGCCCTCCTTCAAGGGCTGGATTGATGTCCCTGCCTCGTGGTTAGGCCCAGCTGGGAGAAGGGGAATTAGGCCTTGTCTTTCAATTACTGCTGTTTTGCTGAGGGCCGCACACTGAAGCCTCCCGGCAGACAAGTCCTTCTTCCTGCTTATCATCTCTGGGTTGTGTTTGAAAATAAAGCTTTTAATTAAAACTGGCATTTCTCAGCTTCCCACTGGCAGCAGACATCTGCCTGCAAAGAGATATCTTTTGTGACACTTGCAGTCCAGAAGCCCAGTGTTAAAGAGAGTAAACTAATTCTCCCCTCGCCTGCCATCGGATGAGATGTGAAAGACAAGCTCCTCAACACTTACATCCATTAAAGACTCCACAGCATTTGGCAAGAGTAAGGGGGTTAACTGCAGTGACCTGGCTGAATTCCAGTGGAAGTAATCTGTCTCAAATCCCCCCCCCCCCCCAATTCCTTACATGATATAATCTTCCCTTCCCATACTCTGTCATGACTGGGTGCTGTTGATGTGAAGAGTTAAGAGCAAAGGTGATTGATAGTTTTTCATAGGTGGGTCCTTCCACACGCTCCTGAAAATAATGTGATGGGATCTTTTACCAACCCCAGCACCTTCCCCTGAGCTGAAAACAAAACTTGCCAATGATTTCATGCCCAAAGCAATATTCTGGCAGTCTTCAGCAGCTGACAGAGACAATTTCAAATGCTGTAACCCAACGACTTCCATAAAGCTGTCTGTGTTATCTCACTGCATTAACATTCAAGGATGTAGAGAGCAATGGCAAAGTTCTTTGAGGACTTCAATTGCACAATGATACAACTGAACCCTTTTATGACATCTAAATCTGATGGGAGTCTTTTGTGCTTTAAATGAGGATCTTGACATGTAAATTCATTCTATCATAGAATGAGAGAATGGATTGGGTTGGAAAGGACCTTAAGATCATCCAGTTCCAATACCCTGCCATAGGCAGGGACACCTCATGCTAGACCATATCGCCCAAGGCTCTGTCCAGCCTGGCCTTGAACACTGCCAGGGATGGAGCACCCTGTGCCAGTGCCTCAGCACCCTCTGTCATGGGTTCAGCAGCAGCAGTCATTTTTCTCCTCCTTGGTAGCTGGTGTAGCGCTGTGTTTTTTGATTTTGGGCCTGGGAACAGCGCTGATAACACCAGTGTTTCGGTTACTGCTGAGTGATGTTTTGGTCTGGCCAAGGACTTTCTGAGTTTCATGCTCTGCCAGGGAGGAGGGGAGCCGGGAGGAAGCAGAGACAGGACACCTGACCCAAACTGACCAAAGAGGTTATTCCATACCACAGCACGTCATGCCCAAGATGGAGGACGGAGAGGAGAGACCCAGAAGGGTGGGGGGTGCACTGCGTTGTCGGGCTTGGTTTTAGGTGGTGAGAAATTGTATTCTTTCCTTGTATTTGCCTTGTCATTATTATTATTGGTGGTAGCAGTAGTGATTTGTGTTATACTTTAGTTACTAAACTGTTCTTATCTCAACCTGTGAGAGCTGCATTCTTTTCGATTCTCCTTCCCATCCCTCGGGGAGTGGGGGGCAAGAAAGAGGGGGGAGTAAGTGAGCAAAACTGCGTGAGTTATAGAGGCTTAAACCACGACACCCTCACAGGGAAGAACCTCTACCTTATATCTAACCTGGGTTTCCCCTGTTTCAGTTTGAGCCCATCACCCCTTGTTCTGTCACTACAGTCCCTGATGAAGAGCCCCTCTCCAGCATCCTTGTAGCCCCCTTCAGACACTGGAAGCTGCTCTGAGGTCTCTGCCTGTTTCTCATGGGGTCCCGAGGGCAAAGTTTTTTCCTCTGCTCACAGTCATGTATTCTGATGTGGAGTAATTGCCTTCCACCCTTCTTCCTACAGCAACCTGCTCTCCAGGCATTTAATGCACCCAATTATCATGTGCAGCATAATCCTAATAAGACAGAATGGGGAGAGGGCAGATTGAAATGATTTATTGGCAATACCTCTGATAGCCACATTAGAGGTCTATGCTATGAGCTTACAAGTTTCATGAAGCCCTGGAATTCCATCAACCAAAAAACCCCACCACCAAAAAAAACAAAACTCAGGTGGGAGATGGGGAGGGTTTAACATCGGAATACAAGAAATCAAAATCACGTATCCCCCAGCACCAGCGATCCCAAAATGCCATGAAAAACAAGGAAAAACAATAAGTAGAAAACAAATGTGGCCCCAGGAGTTGTTCATAAATTTATATGGCAATAGCACTGCATGTTCTCAAAAATGAAATAGCCTCAAATAAGATATTAAACCTCAGAATGTACCATTTCTGTCTGATACAATTGAGATTACCCTATAGATATTTTATGGCTTTAGCAGCTTTTTCCCTCCCATCATGAAATATTTAATAGTTCTAAGTGATCACTTTAATATTGAGTTGTTTTGGCTTAGATACTTAGGCCATGAACTGAACTGTGCAGATGAGAGGGAACTGTGCATGTTTATCAACTACAAACTGAAGAAGGCTACAGTTTACATCTCCAATGCCTTGTACCACACATCATCACTTGTATGAAGGGAAAATGAACTCAATCCGCCTTCCCTGAACTAGTAACACTTTGCACCAGCTCTGCCCATTCTTACTATTCATATTCCCCAAGCTGTAAGAGACCAAGGTTTCAGACACAAAGAATGGATAGAGACCTCAAAATATGAATGAGAAGATGATGAAAGGAGGGAAGGTGCCCCAACGTCTCATGCCTTGTTCAATGCCCTGTGTGTTGCCTTTGTTCTGCTTTGGTGCTAACATGATTCAAGACAACCAAGGCTAATGAGTACCCTGTGGTGCGATTTACCTGCCCTGAGTTAGATACCAAACATTAGATGTCTACATCCAACCTAGTCACTCCAGTTTCTCCTTATAATCCGGGTAAAGCAGTGGGCCCATTCAGAAGACAGTGTGTCACATCTCAAAAGCAGAGGTCTGCAATGGGTCAGATGAGTTTCTCTGTGCAGACATCTGTTTCCTTGGTTGTCTTTGTGGTGGAGCATGGAGACACAGCACTCAATCCATTTCTCCATGTCCTTTTCATTATCCAAGCAAAGATAACCTATCTCTCTTTGGTATCAGAATGGAGCCAATGACCAAGCTCTGTCTCTGCTGCATCACTCTGTAAGCCACACAAAATCATCAGGATTCATTTCTGCACTAGTTTTATTGGCCACATTTATGTAGAGAGCCCCATAATCTGTTCAGCCTTTTCCTTTAGAATTTCTGTTAAGACACTTGGATGGAATTATGTCTTGGTAACTGACTGTGACTGATTTATGGCCTTTTTAAACCAGCCAACTTCACTGTTCTCAAAGAAAGATGCAGCTGTAGCAAGTCCCTTCTGGGCCTTGTGGAACACTGAGGAGCAACACCACAACAGATGGACTTCTGTGCACCAAAAGCTGAGGATGTTAACTCATAGCCGTCAATGGTCAGTATTAACTGTACCAAGGAAGAAATGCAAGATCATCATCATCCCAGCAATACCAAACCCATGAAATCAGTTAGATTTAGACCAGGTAAAAGGGGCTTGGAGCAAGCTGCTCCAGTGGAAGGTGTCCCTGCCCGTGGCAGGGGTTGGAACTGGATGAGCTTTAAGGTCCCTTCCAAACCAACTGAATCTTTGATTCTATGATTCTCTGTGAAGCATCAAACGTAAGCACGCTGTGATGCTGTTGAGCAAACTGGCTGAGACTAAAGATGACTTTCAACCGCATCCTCAAAGCAGGTCATCATGAAGAGGTATGGACTTCACCTGGCTGTCAGTACTGGTGCTAGACATTGTCTTACTTGCAATCTTGGCGGCTCTCAGCAATTCAGATGTGAATTACTAATTGTGAGGTGAACCTCTGGAATGTCAGCTATGGGCCATAATAGAATCATAGAATGGTTTGGGTTGGAAGAGACCTTAAGGACCATCCAGTTCCAACCGCCACCTTCCACTAGACCAGGTTGCTCAAAGCCCCATCCCACCTGGCCTAAATATCTGATATAAACTGATCCTATCCAGGCAGAAGATCAAACAGACAAATAACATCAGGAAATCTTGGGGGAAAAGACCATCTCTTCCAGTGATCCCTCCTGCTGAGTGGATGCATCTGCAACAAGAAAATGTCCCTCCATATTCCGCTGTAGCAGAATGTGGCCTGTGGCCTATTCTGGGACAGTCTTGACAAACACCATGTGTCTGGTTCATGCACCTCCCAAAAGCAGCTGAGTGAGAGAAATGAGGATTATATTCTCTGCAGGCTCTTTAGAAGAATCTTGCCTTTAAAGTGTTTTGAGGTCCCTGAACAGCAAATGTGATAGAAGTGGACATTTCCCCATGGGATGTGATGCTTCAGGCCTTAGCTGTCTTCCAGGGAGAGTCATTTCATTAACTCATCCCCATTCTGCTCCCGTCAGGATGTTCCGCATTCAGGACACGGCTATGACATATGCAGAAAGCACAGGGCTGCTCCATGCATTGCTCAACAACCTTTAAAAGATAAGAACTGCAATCCAAATTTTTATAAAGCCCTGAATGGACGGGATCCAACTTGCATGAGAGAAATAAAAGTACAACCAGCGCTTGCACTGCCAACCAAAATGCAATCATACGATCTAAATCTCTCTACAAGTTTGTGGATGTAGCACCATCCACTTCTGCGTGTTCCCTGGGACTGGCAGTGAAATCCAGGAAGGACTGTCCTCAGATTGCTCTGTGGGACAGAAAAAGAATGTTGGAGTGACAACTTGTCAAATGCCCTGGTTACAAAGGACTATGAACAAAGGCCAGGTTCCATGGGGCTTGGAGCAAGCTGCTCTAGTGGAAGCTGTCCCGGCCCGTGGCAGGGGGATGGAACTGGATGAGCTTTAAGGTCCCTTCCAACCCAAACCAGGCTGTGATTCTGTGAGTCTATGGTTCTGTGATAGTTCTTCCTATTCACATGTAAAAGATCTCTACATAACTCACTGCAGGAAAGATGTCCTTGCAAGACAAGATGAAAAAGTGAACCAAGACCTGAAAGAGACCGGTGATCTTCCTCAAACTTTACATTTTATATTTTAAACCTGAGTCTCCACATCCAAACCTCCCAGTGCTTTAGAGTCACAGTGCTTTAGAGTCTGGGCTGAACTGTGATCTGGTAAATGGGATTTTGGCCATCACTAGAGAAGGCCACAGGTTTTGTGCTCACGCAATACCACAAGGACTCAGGATGCTTTTTGGTCTCTCCATGCTTTGAGCTGGGTGTTCCGGTGGTCACAAGTGTCCCATGGCCAAGAGCCCCGTGCCCAACCTGCCTGAGCTCAGGGCTGGAGACACCCAGCATGGCCAAGGGCTGCTGCCCCGGGCAGGCTCTGCCCAGCAAACACCAGCCCTTTGTGTACCTGGGCTGGGCGCTGGGCAGTGCTGCCACTGGTGCTGGGGACCAGGGAGAGGGGGAGGAAGATACCCCACCATGGACATCACACTCCTCCCAAGTAGGACCCCAGGGGTGACTTGTACTCTTCCCCTTGATTGTTGCTGAAGGAGACTGATCCTGTCACCCCCTGGGATGCAGAGGGACACTGGCAGGGTGAGCATCACACCAGAGATAACAGGTAGAGTCTAGGAAGGCTTTCTTTGTATTAACTGTTATATATGGATAGATAGATAGATAGATAGATAGATAGATAGATAGATAGATAGATAGATAATACATACATACATAGATACATAGATCAATACATAGATACATAGATAGATACACAGATAGATATTGTATTGCATTACTGATAAGACTTTAAAACCATTAGTTAGGTATTTTGGAATATTAGGCTTTCAAAACACCAATTGCACCAACAAATTCTTGACTCCATTTACACTCCATGTTTCATCTTGGTTTTCCCTCCATATCAATAATTTGGAAGGAGAATAAGGTGCTCTGGGTTTCTGTTAGGGCTGAGGTCTCATGAAGCTACTTTCATTTTGCCTTAGAGCATCATTTCCAACTCTGAGTTGGCTTTGCCTTTAGCTGGCTACAGATCCAAGGATACCTTAAAGCATCTGTCTTTGACTTGGCTTAATCAGTAGTATCAGGCCTTCATCTTGCTAAGCAAAAACTTCTATTACAGGCAACAGTACTATTAGGAAAATGCTCGCCACCTGATTTTCCAAAGGGAATTAAACACCTTTCTCCCCTCTCGTATCTCAGCAGCACCCCAGGCTGGCCCTTGGGAACAATTGTTCCCTGAGATCAAAACCCAACAAATCACAATTTGGCTGCCAACGTCATCTCCAGCATAATCAAGTATTGATTTAATTAGAAATCCCTTTAAGTGATGCATAGGGAGAAAAACACTTCTTTTCTTCCCAAAGTGTTCCTCATTTGTAATTATTATTTCACTTGTGAATCTTCCACACTCCATTGAAAATGCCATATGGAAAACCAATTAGTTCGCTACAGTGACTAATGTTTACTGCCACTCCTGCTCGGAAGTTTTGGGCCAAGTTTTTAAATCATCAGTCCTTTCCCTGGCAAAACTGCCGATGCAATTGGTCCGTATGATCAAAGCCTGAGTAGAAGTAGAAGCACTACTATAGGGAATGGTGCTACATCCCACCTGGGCACTAAGAGGAATCCAGGAATTTCATAGCAAGCAGCTATTTATTTAAGCAGTTGCCTAAAGATGTTGCATGTGCTAAATATGATAGAATTCACATTATGCTGCTTCCATTTAGAGAGGGACAATATTCCCTGGCGCATTGTGTGGGGATGCTCCCTGTCTGTTCCAAGCTCCGCAGCCTCACAAGTCATTTGCACCTTTCTTTAGCTCTGTCTCTCCACTTGGAACCATAGAATACTTTGCCCTGGAATATGATTTGCTCAATGATACTCTTATGCCTCAGCTGTCATTCCAGCCCCATATAGCTCCCTGCACGTGGCTGATCCCTTGGTCCTCCAGGATAACACTGATTGCATTTGTTTTCTCACAGTATTCTTCACTGGGAGTAGGTGTTGCTGCTACAGAATTGTGACTTTCAGGTTATCTTTCTTCCTTTTTAGACTGGCCTTAAGTTGGATCCTCTCCCACCTTCTGCTGCTTTCTCCATGTACTGTGTACAGTTTCCAAAGAGTCAGTAGTACAGGAAACTTGTTTGCTCTGAGCCTTACAGGGCACACATGCAGGTAGAAATCACTGGCTTGCCTTCCAGCCTTGGCCAGAAGGTTATTCCAACACCCATAGAAGATGGGAAGTCACTTTTCCTTCCTAATGAATTCTGTGGAACTGGAAGGGACCATCTGGATATGTACACATAAAGTCAGCAAGGGTTTTTGGCTCTTCTGCTCTGGGAATTTAATGGAAGTTGTGATTAAAGTTTCTATGGCTGAGTCCTGCAAGAGCAAGTTCTGTTTCTAATGGCCATACAGAATTCCCATTGGTGGGAGCTCATCTGGAGGATGCCATAGGAGCTGTATTCAAGGAAATAATGATTGGTAACAGAGATCAGAAAGAAGGATTTGGCTCGGTGCAGTAAAACATTTAGTCATCTAGAGATACAAGCACAAAGAGTGTGGGAGTTGCTTAGGACTAAGGACTTCAAAGTTTGGACTGTTTGTATCATTATTAGGTATTATTTATTAATAATAATATATCTAATCACTGCTTGGAGGACAGGACAGTTGGCAACAGTAACTCTATTAGCCAAAATGATGAGCGATTCTCAACGCCATCTGTTGATGGTTACCTCTAAGTAATGTAAATAGAAACCAGATTTACATACTAGACTCTGACTGAGGACGCTGCTGGGCATGAACTTCATGATTGAAAAGACAATTGCTTCTTACTGTTCCCACTCAGGTCTGAATGTACCTCCTGCTTCCTTCTTCTGCAGTGTCGAACACTCCAATACTCGTCAGCTCCTGCCTCTCTGTAGTACGTAATTATTCATTTACTAACCCTAAATAGAAATATTGGACAAAAACGTCCCTATTATCACAGGAACCACATCATATTGAGTAGAGAGTATCCTGCTACTACTACCTCAGTAACCTCTGAAGTCAAAGGAGATAGATAGACAAATTTAAGCTTTCCAGTCAGGACTAAACCCCTGCTTTAAAAGTATAGGACACTTACGCATCTTTTTAAACAGAAAACACTGTTAATGTTGCAAAGTAAAGCACTTGAAAATTAGGGAATGCCAGATTGATTGTTGCCATGGAGAAGTCCTTGAGAGCACTAATCACTGCCTTGAAAGCTGGGTTTGAATACTGTGCGGAACATGAAGCATGGGGCCACACACGGAACCACGATGTGAAAACAAAACGTCGCATAGGTGCTCATTAGAGGAACACCATTATCCCGTGCACTGAAGGTAGGTGTCCTGCAGAAAGAAACACTACAGGATCATGTCATTAACATTGCACCATCATGCATATGCACAGCAAATGAGCTGGGAGCTCGCCAACACTCTGAACTTTTAAGGGCTTGACAATGTGACGTCCTTCCTTTGTGTGGTAGTGTTTGAATGCAAACTTTGCGTCTAGTTTTTCCTAGGAAAGAAGTGAATTGGCAGAAGATAGATCATAGTTCATGCTCTTCATTTCAGCCCCAGGGTCCTCATTTGTAGTGGAAGGAGGGCAATGCTCAGCCTACAGAACACAGGCTTAAACGTCAGCCGTGTCTTCACTCCAAGGCAGGTGAGCTCTGTGATGGACCTCCAGTTGTGGTCCTCTTTAGGATGGGAGATGAAGATATGATGGAGCTGGAAACAAAAGCATGGTGTAGAGACAGGATGATGATGTACATGAGACTAGATGTTCAGGATGCAGCACAGGGTGCATCTCCCCACAGTGCAAATGCTGAGGACCTCAGCTCTGCTATGAGTGCATTGTGTGAGGTTGAGCAAGACACTCTCCTGCTCTGTGCCTCACTTTTCCTGTATATGAAACAGGGACAATGGTGCTTCACTCTTCAAATGTCTTTGCGAGCAGTGAACAAAGGGATATTTAAGCTCAATATGTTACATGGATGTATTTCTCAAAGCAAATTAAAGCTTTTCAAAATCTAACGGGTGTTTTGGATTATCATTTGTTTCCCTCTCCCTGCCCTCTTATCTATTCCCCATTTCAGTCGCTGAAAAAAGATCTTGCTCTTTCACTGCCCTTTGCTGTGAGTATTGGCTGCCCTTTCCTCACCATTCAGGTTTAACATCCCCAAATTTTATTAACCAGTTATTTACAAGCTGCCAAATCAAACAGATTAGCAAGCAACACTCAAAACAAGACAAAAGAGTCTGTGTTAGCCTCTCACTGAGTAAATAATCTGCTTGGGTCATATATAATTAATCAGTCTGCAATTTCACAGAGGACTCAACCATTCCTGTCCATCCTGGCACATAACAGCGCTCTGTGTTTGCTATGATTGGCTCTGTTGCACATGCAAACAGTTGCCTGCATGTTTTGTTCCAGAAAGGAAAAGAGGAAATGAGAAGAACAAGAATGATGGAGACCTCACCATGCAAACTGGAGACCATTGGGGTGTGTGAGTGGTACATGAGAGATTCAAAACCTTTCTCAAGGAATCATAGAATCATAGAATAGTTTGGGTTGGAAAGGACCTTAAGATCATCCAGATCCAACCCCCCTGCCATGGGCAGGGACACCTCACATTAGAACTTGTCACCCAAGGCACTGTCCAACCTGGCCTTGAACACCAGCAGGGATGGAGCATTCCTGAAGAACAAACATCTGCAGAAACATGGTATGATCAAGCATTCCCCAGGATATGATCACAAGAGCTACCATGTACAGCAACATTCAGTTTAAGTTGGTTTAATGTACCTTAAGAACCTGATAAGGGAAATAATTCAGGCATGTGCTTAACTTTCAGCATGTGGCTGCATCTGTTGATGTAGGAAATAGCACAACCAGCAAATGCAAGTGGCCCTTTTCAAGGTCATGCCAAAGAAAGAGACTATCAAAGTTCTCTTCCACTTTCATTCCCATAATCTTTCGTTACCCTCTTTTCCTATTTTAAGATCATCATGGAAGGGCCAATACATAACCACTGTTCCCTCTCAGATTGAGTCAAACTCAGCAACAGACCAGGCATACTGTATTGGCACGATGAGTGCTCTGCCCCTGGAGAAAGGAATACTACTTGACAGGAATTGGTGTGACAAGTTGCTTTGAGGCACCTGAGGCTTGGCCAGCTTGTATTTGCATTTCTGGGAATCACAGTTTCAGCACAGACTGCCTGAGGTGTTTAATGGAAGCAATAAGATAGCACAGTTCCCCTAATTACACCCTATTGTTTCCATAGGATGCCCCCAATCATATCTGAGCAGATACCTGACCTTTCCAAGCAGTACAAGAGCTTGTTGCTTGTCTTGATCTTCCATGTGCCCATAACATGCAGATCAATTGGTGATGATGAAGTCCTGGGCAGCTACAGGTATAGGTTTTTAACACCAGTGGAAGTCATCAGATAACCTCCTTGGACCTCCTGCCATGGAGTTTCAGTCACTTCCCAATAACTTCTGCCTGTCTGAGGGAACCCCTGTGGTTGGCACCCAAGCAGGACACAGAGGATTTTCCTTTTCCCTTGGGTTTGTCCCAGTGCTTTGCTGCTCTGTCTTTTAAATTGAATTTCTCTTCTTCTAACACCCATCCTCTGCTACACCACTTTCTATTAGACTGAAAAGCTCCACTATTTTCTCTTTGTGTAAGTGCTTAAGCACTATTGTCAAACAACCCTTCAGTCATCTTTATGTCAAGATGGAAACACTGAACTTTCTGACTCACTGTCAAGCTTCATTTTAACCACTGAATCATTTCTAGGGCTCTGATCTGCACTGCATCTACCTCTGGAATACTTCTTCATTTTGGGGCCATTACTGGTGTCACTCACGCTGGATTCAGAGGAAAATTCACCGCCTTAAAGTAGTTGCTGTTCTCCAGAACTGTTTAATCTCCTGTTTAATCATTATGGCACTTTAGTAACTTAGCTGGCAGCCACTCTGGAAATGTACTATTGGAAAAGCAAACAGTGCAAATGGAATACCCTGGATGGCAAATAGAGGAGGTTTCTCACAGACTCTGTCTTGTTTAAAGCAACTATAATGAGATAAAAGCAATACAGGCACATTTCTAGCAAAGAGCTATGGTCTCCCTGGGGAAATCATGTAAAGAACCAATCTGACTACTACTCCAGTTTGGTTTTGGATACAGGACATTAAGTTCTCTTGAAAAATTAGATATTTCTTGCTTTCGGAAATCTGTATTAAAGGGATGTTGATCTTTTTTCCTCCAATAAAGCCATGGGACTTAACCAAAGGTTTACCTTTATCCCCAAGATCAGCCTCAAGCTTGAGGCTAGTTTACATGGCATGAATTTCCCTGTGGAAATGACCCTAGAAAGGGTTTCAATGAAGTGGAGATCCAGCGCTGCTGAGTATTGCTTTTTCTTTTGAATAGCAAGCTACCAGTAACGACCTTCTAACTCTGAAGAGTTTTGCATGCATCCTACACCATTTAAGCTTCCGATGTAGCATGAGAACACTGCTTCACACTATGTTGGACATGCTGGACAAGATGTATTATAGTAAGAAAAAAGGTCCTTTTAGTAACAGTGGAGGTGATGTTCCAATATGTGATGATTCCTCTCGGGTCTGCTGGAGTCACTGGAAATGGGATTCGGGACAACAGCAGTGTGAAAGTAGAGGGATCTTTTTACAAGGGCCTGTAGGGACAGGCCAAGGGGAATGGCTTTAACCTGCCAGAGGGGAGATTGAGATGAGCTCTTAGGCAGAAGCTGTTCCCTGTGAGGGTGCTGAGGCGCTGGCCCAGGGTGCCCAGAGAAGCTGTGGCTGCCCCATCCCTGGCTGTGTTCAAGTTTAGCCTCTTGCATGTTTCTATGAAGCTCACCACAACCATGCTGTTGTTTCCCATTTGCCCGCTCTGACCACTGGACTTTCCAGGTGTTGAGGAAGCACAAATAATAAACAGAGATATCAGGTAATAGTTTACTGGGGAGGAATTGTACATTTCATCTCCCCCAAAAATGAGGGAAGAAGGGAGGTGTTAAATGATGCAGTGGAAGAAGAAGTAGATATTAACTGAGATTACTTCAAATCTGTCTCTTTCTTCAGACAGAGCAGGAAGGATAGATAATGATCAAAAACCTGCTCCTGCAAATGCAGCTCCCACCCCTTGTGACTCAGGCACCAGTGGAGGGAGGCCAGAGAGACTATCAATGCTGAGTCCTCAGTCCTTGATGCTCTCTGCAGGAAGCACTTGAATGTGCCCAAGATGATGCTACAGCCCAGGCAAGTTTTCTGATGAATAACTCCACAGGGGGCAGAGGCCCATTGAAGGTCATAAAGCATTTCAGCTGACATTGATGTTAAATACTAAATCCTTTTGCTTTTGTACTGAAGCAGCTGGAACCCAGCTATGTGCTGCAGTCCCTGCCACTGTATTTACAACGGCTGCTGCAATGAAGCCAGGCACAGAAGACCACCTCTGACAGACAGCCCCCTGTCTTCAGTGATCACCTGAATCCATGGATCTCTTTGTGGCATCCAGTACAATCTGACACTGCTGTAAACCTCTATTAACTAATCCATTTTTGCTCTCCCTTAGACTATTCTGTGTATTAAAGAGACAAGTTCTGGAGACAAAACACTTTCTTCTTTGCTCTGAATCACCAGGAGCTTCTTAATTCGTTAAAACCATTATAAAACTCTATTTTCATTCTTTGTTTTCAACAGGCTTTTAGGAAAGGAAGTGAAGTGAGGTTCTGCCCTTTGCTGTGCCAGATTTGGGGACTGATCTGTATGTCCAAACACATTTGTTTCTTCCGAGTATTTTTGCTACTCTAATTTTACATCCTGTGACCTTGTCACATCTATACTACAGCCCAGTAAACATGATTTTTGCCATCAGTAGCAGAAGACCATGGGCACTTCATTGACCTGACACTGCAAAGACTCAGGACATCTCTGGGCTCACTGTGCCCTGAGCTGGGTGTCCCTGTGGTCACAAGTGTCCCATGGCCAAGGGCTTCGTGCCCAACTTTACTGTTTCCTTTTGGTATACCAGCGCTTTGCATCATGACACTTCTGCTTTTCAGCTTCATACATCAGTGTATAGAGGATGCCAAGAAACTATTTGTGCTGTGTTTTTGTGTTCTCCTTTTTTTCAGTGCTTGGGAATTCCACGATTATTCACACAGTTATAGCCTGGACTCCGTTAAAGCAGGTGCTTCCTCTTTAGTCATTCAGTCAGTAAAGAAGTTCAGCAGCTGAACAGACAACCCAGATGAGAAGGGTTTGGGAAAGAATCTGTATTGTTCCAAAGCTTTAGGATTCAGACATTATAAGCTTGAGTATATTTTAAGTGTGTTTTCTAACTCTGCCTTTAATAAATGGACTGTGAGGAAGGTAAAAATACAGCGCTGTGAGCAGCGCGAGGAAAACCAGGAAATGAGACCATGAATCAAAGCTGGTCTTGGAGATGACAGTCACGCTGGCTAGAAATCCTGCAGCTCACTTGGTACTGATGTGAACCATACCAGTCAGATAAAAGCATATCAACATAAATAATCACATATTAATGTGACATGACATTAATATATTACACTTTGCAGTCCATAGGTAAATTGGAGGGTCCTGAACTGCATCATCCACATTAAATGAGCTTGGCATCAGCTTCCTGTGGCTAGTGCTGCTAGGCATGGAATCCAGGCTGTGCTCTGTGGAAAGGCCAAGTATTTCTGGGGTGATATGTGTACTCATAAGCCTATGTACAGTGCCTTGTAGCCAATAGAGAAATAAAGACTAATAAAGTATCCCAGGAACTCTAAAAGTGATCTCAAGGAAGCAGTGGTAGTCTTCAGACAGCACACATAGAGTCACAGAGTGGTTTGGGTTGGAAGGCTCATAAAGCTCACCCAGTTCCAACCCCTGCCACAGGCAGGGACACCTTCCACTAGAGCAGCTTGCTCCAAGCCCCTGTGTCCAACCTGGCCTTGAACACTGCCAGGGATAGGGCAGCCACAGCTTCTCTGGGCACCCTGTGCCAGCGCCTCAGCACCCTCACAGGGAAGACCTTCTGCCTGAGAGCTCATCTCAGTCTCCATCAGGTGGATGTGTCTCTGACACCAACTAGAAATCCAGCCTCACTCCTGCAGTGAATATGATGACATGAACGCACCTCTTTTTATTTTCGTCTGAAAGAAGAATAATACATCATCATTCATCGATCAGGTTGTTAACCCTCATGACTCTGGAAACCAAGCCATGCAGCTATGACCCTTCCCATGGTACCAGCTGGTAGCTGTTGCCAACAGGGTGCTACTGAGCACATGGCAAAATTAAGCAGGCTCTTGTCTTGAACTAATGAGAATGAAACACTGACTGAAAAATGCAACAATTGAAGCACTGATTCTGAGATGAGCGATGAACTTCCACCTTCTGCAGGAGCTGAATTGGCCTGGAAAGGGAAAGTATCTACTGTTTAAATAACCAGGCCTTTAAGTATATTTGCAAAGCTCATTTAGAGGAATTAGATAGCTTAGCTTAATTTGCCCTGCAATGTAACAGCTACTGAAACTTAGCACAAAAGAAGCAGGATTTAGAACACCATGAGTGTGTGTCCCAAGCACAAATACAGGCTGGGAGAGACTGGATGGAGCAGCCCTGAGGAGAAGGACTTGGGGGTGTTGGTTGATGAGAAGCTCCCCATGACCCGGCTTCAGTGTGTGCTTGAGCCCAGAGCCCTCCCGTGTGCTGGGCTGCACCCCCAGAGTGTGAGCAGCAGCTCAGGGAGGGGATCCTGACCCTCTGCTGCGCTCTGGGGAGACCCCCCCTGCAGTCCTGATCCAGCTCTGGGGCAGCAGCACAAGAGGGACGTGGAGCTGTTGGAGAGAGGCCAGAGGAGGCCATGGAGATGCTGCGAGGGCTGGAGCAGCTCTGCTCTGGAGCCAGGCTGAGAGAGCTGGGCTGGGGCAGCCTGGAGAAGAGAAGGCTCCTGAAGGGGAGACCTTAGAGCAGCTCCAGTGCCTAAAGGGGCTACAGGAAACCTGGAGAGGGGCTTTGGACAAGGGATGTAGGGACAGGACAAGGGGAATGGCTTTAAGCTGCCAGAGGGGAGACTGAGATGAGCTCTTAGGCAGAAGTTCTTCGCTGTGAGGGTGCTGAGGCGCTGGCACAGGGTGCCCAGAGAAGCTGTGGCTGCCCCATCCCTGGCAGTGTTGGAGGCCAGGTTGGACACAGGGGCTTGGAGCAAGCTGCTCTAGTGGAAGGTGTCCCTGCTCGTGGCAGGGGTTGGAATTGGATGAGCTTTAAGGTCCCTTCCAACCCAAACCATTCTGGGATTCTATGATATACTGAAGATACATCATTTACTCACGAATCTTATGGCAGAAAGCACTGTGGACTGTTACAGTCTAAAGAAAGAGTAATTTCCAGAATTTGGGAACTTGCAGACTTTGCTATAACAGTCATTGCTCGTAAGAAGGAACCTAGGTGCTATCAAAGTCCTTCCATGCTGAACATTTCTAAGGCTCAGATGACCATCGAGGGATAACCAGGTAAAGTCATACAGAACATACTCACCGTGGCAGTGACCGAGCACGATGATCCTCCACAGAGTAAGAACTCAGAGCATGTGTGCAATGAGCCATTATATGTCACCTCACCTATTAAGGGTTTTCATGGCATTTGTTAAGTCTTGAGACAAGAGTTTGAAATTTAACAGTAACTTGTTCCTGGGCTCATGAGGCTTTAGTTGTTTGTGAATGTCTGGCGATGCTGTCTTCCACTACTCTGGCTACACTTTATAGCAAACAGTTTGAGTATTATGTGATTCAAGAAGCATTTTTACCACAAAGGAATATATCCAGTCAAGGACATTGGATAAGAGCATTGCTTCTTAACAAAGGATCAAGCATTTATAACCTGGCTGGAAAACTGTGGGGGGTATGTGGAGAAGCACACAGCACCACAAGAAGTGAATCTTTTTATCCTAAGAAGATACCGCTTGTCTTTCAGATACACAATGAAATTCCTGAAGTTTAGCAGTTTGAGATGGATTTTCTGCTTACACAAGTCAGAAACGGGTTCAGAGCAAACAAGAATCAGAAGCAGTTACTAGGTTTGTATTGACTGCTATGTTTTTATTTGTCATTCTGCTCTCGCTTTATCTTTTTGCTGGATAGAAATGCACTCTCTAACAACCACTGAAGAGAACTGATAGAGAAGACGGACGTCCTGGTGCTTTGGCACTGAATGACCTTGGGCATGTCACTTCATCATCTGTATCTTTGTGTTACTCTGACTGGGACATAGGTATTTGAGGTAATGTGCATATCAAAAGTGCCTGGCTTGGTTGCACAGAACCCCAGTAGACTGATTAACAGTACTGAGTAGTAACAAATCATTCTAGGACATGGAACTGTTGGAGCAAGTCCAGAGGAGGGCCACGAGGATGATCAGGGGGCTGGAGCACCTCCTGTATGAAGATAGGGTGAGAAAGTTGGGGCTATTGAGCCTGGAGAAGAGAAGGCTGCGTGGAGACCTCAGAGCAGCCTTCCAGTATCTGAAGGGGGCCTATAGGGATGCTGGGGAGGGACTCTTCATTAGGGACCATAGTGAAAGGACAAGGGGTAACGGGTGCAACCTTAAACAGGGGAAGTTTAGATTGGATATGAGGAGGAAGTTCTTTACTGTAAGGGTGGTGAGGCACTGGAATGGGTTGCCCAGGGAAGTTGTGAATGCTCCATCGCTGGCGGTGTTCAAGGCCAGGTTGGACAGAGCCTTGGGTGGCATGGTTTAGTGGGAGGTGCCCCTGCCCATGGCAGGGGGGTTTGGAACTGGATGATGTTAAGGTCTTTTCCAACCCAAACTGTTCTACGATTCTATAAGCTCTGGCTTGATGCTTTGATTAGTGCTGCTGCATTAGTTTAATCAAAGTTGGGTTTTTCTATGCCATGTAGCATAGTCAACTCTGAGTACAATTCATTGATAGGCACTGCTCTTAATACAAGGGTATTATTTACGTAAACATATAAGTTGCTTGAAGTTACACACAGAAGAACTCCTTTTTCCATTTTCAAATTGCTGGTGAGAGCTGTGAACCAGACATGACTTTATTTGCCAGTCGTTACCAGATGATTCTTAACTGCAAATTCATTGTAGCCTTCTCTAACACTAACTTCTAATCCTTTTTTCATTGAGCCATGTCCTTGAAAGAGCTCTCAGATAGGTTCGACAGTTCACAGAGAAAAACTCCTGACATATAGATAGTTCTGGCCTGCAGCAAGCAGTCTTTCATTCCCACCTATTATAAGGGAGCCATAAATTCTGGGGTACCTCAGTCCTGCTCTTTCTACTGTGTACGAACCTTACAGACACAACAAAATGACCCAAAGCAATTCTGCCCATTTGTTCTTTTTCCCCTCATAAAACCTATGCATAAGTTAAGAGTGTTCTGTAATTTCAAGTCCTACAAAACAATCATAAAAAACCCTGGTAGGAAATAGCAGTTGTAAAAACCTTAATTCCTATATATAAATCTTTCTGTTGAGCAAGACAAGCATTTTCTCAGAACTCTCTCAACAGAGGACAAGTACATTACAAAAGCTGCTTCTGATTTGGAGATGTGTATTTCCACAACAGTTACAAATTGAACAAATACAATTTGACCCTCTAAAACCATTCCCAGTGGAGAAAAGAGAAGAAATTCAATACGCTCAGTTTGTGATGCTCACACAGTATCGAGACAGATAGATGCACAGTCCATTTATTCCCTTGAAAAC
Source organism: Ara ararauna (assembly GCA_028858755.1). NCBI lineage: Eukaryota > Metazoa > Chordata > Aves > Psittaciformes > Psittacidae > Ara > Ara ararauna. The sequence goes on from CM054376.1 coordinate 163,159,459, forward strand.
ATACTGTTACCAGGATGTTGAATTCTTAATAGTGCCCCCTCATAGAAACCAGTTTAATGTCTATAAATACAGGCACAAACATCACGTCACAGACCTCAAGAGAACAGCTCATGTGTCCTTGATATATTTTCAAGGAATTTTTATTTGGTAGTAAAGTGGCTATCAGCCAATGCTTCAGCAATATCTTAAGCCCCAAGGAAGGCAGATACTGCTGAAATGTTGGCTGATAGACACTTTACATCCAAATAAAGAAGGCTTGAAAACACATCAAGGACATATGAGCAGTTCTGTTGATGCAACCAACATGATGTTTGCATCGATTCAGAGAGATGAAATACGTCAGTTGACACAGGCTGCAATAATCTGTTGTGATCATTGTGTAAGCACCTTGGGACACATTTCTTGCAAGGGGAGTGGAAGGATTCGGTGTCACTTCAGCACAAACAGGCTATCCTTCCTTGAGCCAAGCAGATGAAGGACTCGGAAGGGGAGGGAAGAAAAGGTTTTCCCAGTTATCATGGTTATTATTAGTTGTGTGTTGCCAGTGTAAGAAGTCCCACCAAAAGACTGCGGGTTCATTGTATAAACAGGACACATGGTAGGAGTGACAAAACAACGTATATTCATCAGCCAGGCTGGAAAAGCCCTTTAAGCTCATCCAGTCCAACCGTTCCCAGCACTGCCAAGGCCACCACTAACCCATGGCACTGAGGGCCTCGTCTCCACGGTGTGTGAGCACTTGCAGGGACGGTGACTCCAGCACTGCCCTGGGTACCTGTTCCAATGCCTAAGCACCCTTTGGGGAAGGAATTGCTCCTCAGCTCCATCTAAAGCTGCCCTGGTGCAGCTTGAGGCCGTTTCCTCTTGTCCCATCCCTTGTTCCTTGGGAGCAGAGCCCAGTCCCCTCCTGGCTCCATCCTTCTCTCAGGCAGCTATTGAGCAATAATATTCAATATAAAGGTACTTCTAGCCTCATTCTCAGGCTAGAGAAATTCAGAGATGTGCCTGACACCACTGGCATCCAGAACACAATCCTTTTCCCTGACATTATACGCTATAGAACACCTTTTTCTGCTTTCAGGCATCTTTCCAGCACACACCTCTGCACTTCTGTCCATTGAGACAGGCCACGGGATCTGCAGAGAAGATCTGACTCACAGAGCAGCTAGATCCAGATGCAGTTGATACTGTAGGCTGAAAAGAAAATGCATTATACGTTATTAGCATTGTTTATCGCTTGGAAATAAAATTACATGCCCTAAGTGGTGATGTAATGGGAATTTTACACTGTTAGGGTGTGGAGAAGCGTTCGAGGCCAGGTTGGACACAGGGGCTTGGAGCGAGCTGCTCTGTGGAAGGTGTCCCTGCCCGTGGCAGGGGTTGGAGCTGGAGGAGCTTTAAGGTCCCTTCAACCCAAACCAGCCTGGGGTTCCCTGAGGCACCCTGAGCTGCAGCAGGAACAGGGGCACTCACCCCACGCGGTGCCATTGGCCCCGCTGAGACAGCGCAGGAGCGTAGCGGGAGGTGCAGAGCGGCGCAGGGGAGCCCGGAAGCCGCCTCAGAGCGGGGCTGTGCCCCGGGGGGCAGCCGCGGGAACGGACTACATTACCCAGAGGGCTTTGCGCGGCCGAGGCGCTGACCAACCCCCACCCCGCCGCCGCGAAGCATCACGGGAGTTGTAGTCCGCTCCGCCTCAAGCGCGCTCGGAAAAGTTCCCGCGCCCTTTTGCGGACCTCGCCGCTCTCTAGCGGGGGTGCGCGGTTTCCATGGCCACGGCGCCGCTGCCAATAGGAAGCAGCGTTCTGCTCGCGGAGGGTGGGGCGAGGCGAGCGTCGGGCCAATAAGGGCCGGCGTTGTTGTCGGGTGTCCTGGCAGCGGGGACGGCGAGTCTCCTTGTGGCCGTCCGCGGCCCGAGGCGGCGGCGATGGGCGGCAGCGGGAGCAGCACCCGGCGCGTCACCTTCGAGGCGGATGAGAATGAGAACATCACGGTGGTGAAGGGCGTACGGGTGAGCGCGGGGCTCCTCGGGGGCTCGGCCGGCCCGGGCCGGCTGTCCCCATTCCCTGTCCCGCGGGGGCCGCCGCTCCCGTCCGCCTCTTGCGTTGGGTGGTTTAGGGGCGTCTGTCACGGCACGGAGCGCGCTGTGCGTACGGAGCTGCGGTGGGAGAGCCGTGCCCGCGGCCCCGTCCCCAAAGGCAGGCGGCAGAGCGGCTGTAGGAGGCAGGAGTGACTGAAGAGCCGTACTTTGTCTTTCCCTGACCTCTGCGTGTGGGAGCTCCTCCCTCTCCCATGTTCTGCCCTCGGGCACGCCGTGTATCCACTTCCTGTGTGCCTGCAGAAGCATTCCCATCTTTTCCCTATTTATGGAATGCTGTGTTTATAATATCTTAGAATAGTTAGGGGTGGACAGGACGTTAAGACTGTGTAGTTTGAACCCCCCTGCCATGGGCAGGGACACCTGACACTAAACCATGCCACCCAAGGCTCTGTCCAGTACCAGGAGGCAGCTTGTGATATGCTCAGTCTTGCAGCTTGGACGTTTTTCATTGGAAGACACTGTAATTCATACCAGGAGTGATAAGAAGTGACCTTTTATTGCTGCTTGTAGAGAGGATTGCTCACTGTCACCTGTTTCAGTATCCCGATAGTTGTTAGTTCTGGCCATATAATGCTCTTGCGCAGATAGGTGACAGGAATGTCAGTGCTCGCAGCAGAGTTCAGCTGCTCTGATGCAGTTATATACTGGGAAGGACTATGGGATTTCTTTTAAGGTATCCCTGGAATAAAACCTGAATGATATCATGTGTAGTAGGAGCATGTAGCTGCATTAAATAACTACTGTTAATCAATAAAGTGACCCAAAGTGGGATGTACTCAACTGTTTACGTGCTTAAAACTAGCTGTGAAGTTAATTTGAGAGCTTTAAGGGTTGGGTTAAGAAAGCTTGCTCTGAAGAACGTTTGTGCTTCTGCATTTGGACTGTGTTAGATGAGAGATTTTGGCACAGTCTTTGTCACATGGGTTTCTGCCAGTGAGACACATCATGCTGTAGGTCTGATAAAGAATTTCCGTGTTAAAATTGGCTCTCATGAGCAATAAAAGGGTCTTTTGATAGAGTTGGTGTTGGAGTGAGACACATCATGCTGTAGGTCTGATAAAGAATTTCCGTGTTAAAATTGGCTCTCATGAGCAATAAAAGGGTCTTTTGATAGAGTTGGTGTTGGAGGAAACCAACAGCAAGTTCCAAGTTGGAAAACAAAAGCTTTCATGTTGCTATTTCTTTACCTTCTGTTAATTTTACGCGTGTTCTACAACGCATGAAACTGGACATTGCTCTTACTCTGATTCTGCTTAGTTTCAAGCAGTGTATTTGTGCTTGCATGTGACAACATGAGAAAGGACATTGTGACTTGCTACAACCGCTTGTGTTGCACGAGGTTTTTGAGGGCTTTATCAGGATGAGATTCCTCCAGGGTTAAATGCAACTGCGCAGCGCGAGGTTTGACTGTCAGCCGAATCCCTGTGACAGGCAGAAGGCTGCATCATTACCAGCAGCATGGCAAAGGGTGATGTTGCCTTTACTGTTCCTCGTGTCCTGTGTTTTGTTGTATCAGTTTCTTGTGTCCTGTGAGAGCCAAAATCATCTTGCTCAGGGAAATTGTTTGCACTCAGAGGTGCTGTTCACTCTACAAATGAAGTGGAATAGTTTATTTTGCCTTCTGCATAGAATTTTAGCATCTGTCATATGTCCTTCTGGAGCTTGATGCTCTCTTTTTAAAGTTTTACTTCATTGGGGGGGGGGGGAGGAAGAGGAGGGGAATGAGGATCAAGGAGTAAATGCAGCCTGACTCTGTTTGGGGTTATGTTTTTCAGCTCTCTGACAGTGTCATTGATCGTATGAAGGAACCTTCTTCACCCGGTGGAAGGCCACAGTCTCAGAACCGATCATCAGGTGCAGGTATACCCATGGTTTTCTGGTTTTGATGTGAGGAAGAAAATCAAATGTGCCTTTCAGAGCATTGTAGTGACTCAAAGAGATGATTTTTGACATTAACTTTTTTGGCTCATCTCCTTTTGAGGTAATTTGTAGGTTTCTAGAGGAGTTAAATTACTCTGTTTTCTTCTCCTTGACATTAAAGTGTAAAACATAATATTTGTTAGACTTGGTTTTCTACTTGGTTTTCTTTCTATTATCCATTGCTAAAGACTTATAAAAAACCAAACCAGGAAAAGCAAATACTAATTGCAAATATCTATTGAGTTTTGAAGTGATAATTCTTTCTGAACACTGAATTTTAGTATATTCAGCTTCTCTTGAAATAGACTTAAGCAAACATTACAATATGGTATTTTCCTATCATGAGGTAGTGGAAATAAGTTGCATACAGTTTATACAGAGAGATGGATTGACATGATGGCTTTCTAAACTCTTTATACTCCATTATTGAGGGTTGTTCAAGTGCATGACACATGACTTATGCCAGGCACCTGCTACTCTGATTAGAAATACATCAGCACAGTGAACACATTGTAGCTACTACAAGAGTAAAAATGAATGGCAGAGATAAGAGCATATCTGAGTGATCAGAGTGATTTGTAGTTGTTGATTGTGAAGCTGCAAGGTTCAATTAGGGCTTCTTATCGGTGCTTCAGAAATATTAATGCTCTCAGTGTTCCCTAATGGCCTTTTGCCTCGATGCTTGCAAAAAATTCCTCCAGAAGTCGACACTTTGATTGAAAACAAAGATGCTGCGAGGGCTGGAGCAGCTCTGCTCTGGAGCCAGGCTGAGAGAGCTGGGCTGGGGCAGCCTGGAGAAGAGAAGGCTCCTGAAGGGGAGACCTTAGAGCAGCTCCAGTGCCTAAAGGGGCTGCAAGAAACCCAGAGAAGGGCTTTGGACAAGGGCCTGTAGGGACAGGCCAAGGGGAATGGCTTTAAGCTGCCAGAGGGGAGACTGAGATGAGCTCTTAGGCAGAAGCTGTTCCCTGTGAGGGTGCTGAGGCGCTGGCACAGGGTGCCCAGAGAAGCTGTGGCTGCCCCATCCCTGGCAGTGTTGAAGGCCAGGTTGGACACAGGGGCTTGGAGCAAGCTGCTCTAGTGGAAGGTGTCCCTGCCCATGGCAGGGGTCGGGACTGGATGAACTTTAAGGTCCCTTCCAACACAAACCATTCTATGGTTTATATGTGGTAGTACTTGCATATCCTGCTTACTTTAAAGGTGCTTGTTGCTTTTGCATCCTTAAACTTGGGGCAGGGAAGTGGTCTTGTGAATGAGCATCTGTTTCTGGGACATGGTGACTGCAGGTGAAGGCTGTAATAGCCAGGAATTATTTGCTAATTCACATGTATGTATCTTGCTCCTTAATTTTATTTCTCTTTGTGTTGGAAACAGTGGTTTTTTTCCATGTTTTTTGGGTTTTATATATTGAAAAGCTTAATGAATCACTTGATGGCTTTGCAAGCTTGGGAAACCTTATGCATAATTTTGCTTTAAGAACCAGTGATTTAGGTGAAGTGCTTGTATTTCCCCAGGAAAACATAATCAATGTTATACCTCAGTTGCTAAAATGATTTGTATATAAGAGGATTAAATTATAGTTAAATACATGTTCCTATACCATACATTACTCTTTCACTGAATGATTTGTGATGGGGAATTGCAAACTATTTCTTTTCTTTGGTGCTGGAAGAGCAGTCCAACCTGTTTGTTTCTTTTGTATCTACATCTACCTTGTCAGAGTGTGTTTGGCTCATGAGGCGTCATGATAGGAAGGGCACTTGCTTCAAAGCAAGTACTCTGATCACTTAATACTGAGCTACTCTGTTGATGGTTACGGGGGCTGTATCCCAAATCTTGGTGTCTTTTCTGAGATACAGATGATTCTTCTTGGTTTCTTGGCAGAGCTTCTTGCACTGTTGGTCCTGCCCCTCTACTTTGCTCTTTGGAGACCCCACTTGCAGCATTGTGTATGGTTCTGGTGTCCTCAACATAAGAAGGACGTGAAGCTGTTGGAGCAAGTCCAGAGGAGGCCACAAGGATGATCAGGGGCTAGAGCAGCTCCCGTATGGAGACAGGCTGAGAGCATTGGGGCTGTTGAGCCTGGAGAAGAGAAGCTGTGTGGAGACCTCAGAGCAGCTTCCAGTGTCTGAAGGGGGCTACAAGGATGCTGGAGAGGGGCTCTTCATCAGGGACTGTAGTGATAGGACATGGGGTGATGGGTTCAAACTGAAACAGGGGAAGTTCAGATTAGATGTAAGTTCCTTACTGTGAGGGTTGTGAGGATTTGGTACAGGTCGCCCAAAGAAGTTGTAAGTGTTCCATTGCTGGCAGTGTTCAAGGCCAGGTTGGACAGAGCTTTGAGAGACATGGTGTAATGTGAAGTGTCTCTGCCCATGGCGAGGGGTTTGGAACTGGATGATTGTTTCTTAGGTCCTTTCCAGCCCAAACCATTCTATGCTGCTATGTTAATGAGAGACCCCTCCCCAGGCAGCTCTTCCTCTCCTGTGTATGACTTATATGACAGTGACTTGTTCCCGTGCCAGAGCAGATCACTTGCTACTTCTGGAGAGAGTTATCCCAGCCTGGTGGTGGTTGGAGGTTGGCTCTGGCCTGGCTGTTGGTTTCCCTGCCTTTGTATCTTTATACGTTGTAGACAAATAACACTTTTCAGTGGAAAATGTATCTAGAGGGAGAAACATTAGAGCTATTAAAACCTGCCATTTCTTTAAGTCGAGTCTTTGCTAGCTTTTGGTGGTGGAATAATGGATTAGATTACATGAAAAGAACATGGATCTTGTTGCTTGCCAATAGATGATGAATTTATTGATTTCAGTTTGGGGTTGGAAAATGAAATTACGTACACTTACAGTGAAATCTGACATCTAAACACTGTGTCTTAAGGCATCCCAGCTTGCTTGGATCATTTTCGGACTTGTGAGTAATATTAAATGCACTAAAATATTTAACAAGTATAAAAATCTTTAAAGTATGTCTCAAATTCCTAAAGCAATATTGATGGGAAGTCATTTGCTCAGACAACGAGGCTCGGTTTAGGTTTTGTTTTAGGTCTTGTTTCAGGTCTTTTACTCTCTGAGTGCGTCTCGTACCTAAAGCTTTGGTCATAACAGGGGAAGGGAATGGTTTAATTCATTTTAGCTTGGTGGATAGCTGAAAAAGGAGAACAAGTACTTAATTTATCAAGAATCTGCAGCTCAGACAACCATTTTCCCTTTGCAGAGGCAGATTACACTGAGGCCACAGAGGAGTTTTCTCTCTTTTAGTTTCTCTTTAACTGCTTTATTTGTTATTTTTATTACAGGGTCCTCACAAAACCAAATTAGTAAAGGACCATGTCATAAAATACTGTGTATTGGGTGAGTGAGTAATAAACACTGCTGCTGCCTCCTCAGGTCAGACCTTGTGTGCTTACGGTGGGGAAAAATGTGTTTCTAAACTTTGTTCATTCACTTGGAATGATGCTTGTTGTGTTGGTGTCTGTTTTGGTGGAGTCTAATGATTTCTGTCTTTTGGTGCAGTTTCAGTGCCTTACGGTATGGTGGCTCAATTGGAAATCTGTAAGGAAGTATTGTTCAGGTATAGAGAACTGAGTATTTGAGGAATTAGGCTCTGGAGATGCAGGCAGGATGTAGCTGAACTGTAGGAAAGCAAGCTTCTGCTTCTGAAGAGAGCTAGTTGGTGGGATCCCACAGGAGGCAGCTCTGAGGGATAAGCTCAGGAAAGGTGAGGTCCTTAAGGACAACCTCTCTCCAGTGCAAAAGCAGTCCATTCCAGTATTCAGGAAATCAGTAGCTATATTGAGAGGCTGGGCTGGTTAACCATGATAGAGCCTCAGTGTAAAAATGAGGCCAAGCAGGAGGTGGAAGCAGAGGGAGACCACGAGTGGATCTGTGGATGAGGGGAGAGCAGTAGATGTCATCTACCTCCATCTCAACAAAGTATTTAACACTGGCTCTCACAGTATTTGTGTGTCCAGGTTAGGGTGTTGCAGTTTGGACATACCTGGGTTACAAATTGGGTTAAAAAGAATCTGTTTGGATGGTCAGGGTGCGTCTAATGGGTCATACTCTACCTGGAGGTTGGTATCATGTGGCGGTCTGAAGGAGTTTGCCCTCTGTAACAGGTCTATCAATGTCCTGGAGGAGGAGGTAGATGGAGCACAATCCTCTTCAGTGCAGATGACCACAAATTAGGGAGATTAAGCCAATATGTTTGAGGGCAGGGCTGCTCTCTGTAGGGATCTAGGCTGGCTGGAGGAATGAGCCAACATGACCCTCATCAAGGGCCATTCAAGGCCAGGTTGGACACGGGGGCTTGGAGCAACCTGCTCTACTGGCAGGTGTCATTGCCTGTGGCAGGGGTTGGAACTGGGTGATCTTAAGGTCCCTTCCAACCCAAACCATTCTATGATTCTATGGTATAATACAGTGACATGCGGAGCAAGAGTTATGCCTGCATCCATGATTCTGCAGGGCTCACTCCTGCTCTCCCGTGGCTTGCTGTAGTGCCATTTAGTTCTCACTGAGTTACTTGGAGTTAACTTCTGTTTTCAGTGATGTGTCTTGATATTCCTTGGGTTAAAGGTTCACTATTGATTGAAGTACCTTATTATCAAAAGGTGAAACATCTTATTACTCACAGTCGGCTAAAGATGCCAAACTTTCAGTGCTGTCATTCTAACAGCAAATCTTTAGTTGAGCCTGACATTCATGTCACCAACTTGCAGGAGTATAAGGAAGATAGAATTATGCAGGAGAGATGAAACAAGTATTGCATAAATTGAAGTTCTTGCTGTCTGTGTGACATGCAAGTGTTCTGTGAGTGCTTTCAGGTGGCTGGGTATGTCATTTTGAAATGGTGCTGTAATTAGAAGGAAAAAGTAGCAAGTAATGCAATTTATAAATATTTTTACGTTTAGTTCATGGAAATGTGGAGTTCAGGGCTGTGGAGGAGCTCAGTTCACTCTGCATCCTTAAAGTACAGTAGTAACCTCACTGGGACGATGGGGTGTGATTTATAGAGGGTTAGGCAGACATAAGGAGCATTTAAATAGGCAAAAAGCCCTAATTTAATGGTTTAAAGACTTGTATTGACTATGGGAGAAATACGTGATTGTATGAGAACATCTAGAACCTTATGAATGCACATCATGCTTGTGAACAGAACTTCTTCAAGGTGTGAATGCAAGCATGGATGTCCCTGAGGTGCTCTCTCACTGTATTCCCAACCTTTGTCCAATTCAGAAGTAGTGTTTGGATTCTTCCCTGAAGTCTTGTCTTCAATGTGTCATCGAGACAGTACCTCTGGGCTCCTGCTTTAGTTGTTTTTCAAGTGCTGAGATGTTCTTGTAACCGCAGCTCTTTAACAAATGTCTAATGGTAAAACAAGAACAAATGCCAGAAGGTGTTGGAACTTCTCATGCAGATGTCATGTGTTTGCAGCTGTAGTTTGATGTCACAACTAACCTTGTGGCTGGCTGATCGTGTCTGTTCCTATAGTAACTTAGTGTCCAGTGATGTAGAATCACAGCAAGGTCTGGGCTGGATGGGACCTTAACACTCATCCAGTTCTAACCCCTGCCACAGGCAGGAATGCCTTCCACTAGAGCAGCTTGCTCCAAGCCCCTGTCTCCAACCTGGCCTTGAACACTGCCAGGGATGGGGCAGCCACAGCTTCTCTGGCCCTGTACCAGCGCCTCAGCACCCTCACAGGGAAAAGGTTCTGCCTAAGAGCTCATCTCAGTCTCCCCTCTGGCAGGTTAAAGCCATTCCCCCTTGGCCTGGCCCTACATCCCTTGTCCAAAGCCTGTCTCTGGGTTTCTTGTAGCCCCTTTAGGCACTGGAGCTGCTCTAAGGTGTCCCTTTAAGGAGCCTTCTCTGGGTGACCAGACTAATCCATAGACCAGAATTAAAATGGTTTTCCCCTAACACTGAAATTATGTTTTATGCTGTTCAAGGAAGGACTAACTTTTCTTTCCCCTAAACAAAAAAATGCAGGTAAATTAGTACTAACAGCTAAAAACCAACCTAGCCAGCTCCTTGAAATACTCATATCTCAGTACAGTAATGGGCTGCATGAAATACACCCACCTAAATATGCTCAAAGAAATTACATTGATATTAATGTTAACCTGGAGTTTGACATGATCTAGATGTGGTTCAGGTTTGATCATGCAGCTGGAAGGATGGGTTAGACGAGGTCTGTCTGTCCCTCTCTATTTTTCTCCCTCTTTCTTGGTAATGAAATGATGATGCTCAACTTTCTGTAAAGAAAATGGCCAATGTGTGGGAGGCATCTGATGCCAGAATTGCAGTAATTGATTCCCACCCCCCTTTCTCCTTCTGCTCCTGCTTTGTTTACTGTTACTTAGTGTTTTAAAGGGAACTAAAGCAATAAATAAAGGTTTGCAGAGGTTCTGCAAATAGAGCTTGTGGGATTGAGTTGTATTTTTTTTTTGTTTCCCCACTTAAAGGAGGATAAGGGAGAAAACCACTATATCCCATGAATATTGTCATATATTGTCATGTAGTAGGACATCTGATTGATTTCAAGGTTCTCATTTTACAGCTGATAGAGAAATTGTGATATTCCAAATGAAATCAGAAGAAGCAGCACTCTGCATCAGGTCCTGTTTTACTCGATGCATAAGTAACTACATCGCAGGCTGAGGTAGATCCATTGTAATGACAGCTTCTTTAATAGTCTTCTACCAATTGTTCTCTCTGAGTGGCTTTTTGCAGAGAGTCAGAATTTCTCTTTCAATGGGCATTCATTTAGAAGTGTCATTTTTGGTTCTAGATGTTCTTAGAAACAGGTAATTCTTATGTACTGCACACTATGTGCTCTTGGGTCTCTAGTGGGTTTGGTGAAATGAAATTTTATGCTATTCTGCTTAAGGCTGCATGTGCTCTATTAAGGGTTTACTGAGTGCAGATGTTAGCTCTAAGAATCTTTAGGAGTAGTTGTGTGGTACACATATAAAGCAGTTTTTGTTGTAGCTACTATAACAGGCGTATCCAAAGTGTTTGCTTAGAAATGGCTTGTGAGTTAGAAGTTAGAACAACCTGCTTTTGGATGTGGAAGCACAAGGTATGTGCATGCTAAAGCATCCTCTTCTAGTAGCTAGCAGAAAATCATGATGAAAACAACTGCTGGGGTTGGTATGTGGTTTTTACATTAATTTTAGTGTGGCAGTAAGAGAGGTAGGGAAACTGTCTCTAAAAACAGAGAAGGAAATGAACCTGGGAAAAAGAGGTGGTGCACACCTGGTCCACAACATGGTACGAAGATATAAAGATACTGAAATGGGACCTGAGAATCATAGAACAGTTAGGGTTGGAAAGGACCTTAAGATCATCCAGTTCCAACCCCCTGCCATGGGCAGGGACACCTCCCACTAAACCATGCCACCCAAGCCTCTGTCCAACCTGGTCTTGATTACTGCCAGGAATGGAGCATTCACAACTTCCCTGAGCATCCCATTCCAGTGCCTCAGCACCCTCACAGTAAAGAATTTCTTCCTCATATCCAGTCTAAACTTCCCTGTTTAAGTTTGAACCCATTACCCCTTGTCCTGTCACTGCAGTCCCTAATGAAGAGTCCCTCCCCAGCATCCCTATAGCCCCCCTTCAGATACTGGAAGCTGCTCTGAGGTCTCCACACAGCCTTCTCTTCTCCAGGCTGAACAGCCCCAACTTTCTCATCCTATCTTCATACGGGAGGTGCTGCAGTCCCCTGATCATCCTCGTGGCCTCCTCTGGACTTGTTCCATCAGTTCTATGTCCTTTTGATGTTGAGGACACCAGAACTGCACACAATACTCCAAGTGAGGTCTCAGGAGAGCAGAGCAGAGGGGCAGGATCACCTCCCTCCACCTGCTGGTCACGCTCCTTTTGATGCAGCCCAGGATAGGGTTGGCTTTCTGGACTGCGAGCGCACACTGAAGCCAGCTCATGTTCATTTTCTCATCGACCAACACCCCCAAGTCCTTCTCTTCAGGGCTGCTCTGAATCTCTTCTCTGCCCAACCTGGAGCTGTGAAACCAAAACTCAGAGCAATGAGAGATTTATAGAATTCCAGGTTGGAAGGGACCTCAAAGATCCCCTAATAAAACCTTTAGAGGTAGAGCATGATCTAGACTAGGTGTCCCAGCACCCTGTCCAGCTAAATATTAGTGTCCAATGTGGGGAACCCACCACTTCCCTGGGGAGATGATTCCACTGGGGTGAACTTTAGAATGCACCTGGAGTTTATCCAATGTCTGAGGCAGACTCCTGGAAATACAGTGTGCTGGAGTTTGTTTTCTGACTTCTGGTGTTCTTTGTTTTTAAATCTAGTCTTAAATAAAATTTGCCCTGCCAATGTGCTGCTTCTTTTCCCTCTGCATTTTTTTTCTTAGTTTCAGTTAGTGTCCATTAAAAATAAGAATTTGGCAGAAGATGAAGACAGGCTGAGAACATTGGGGCTGTTCAGCCTGGAAAAGAGTCTGTGTGGGGACCTCAGAGCAGCTTCCAGTGTTTGAAGGGGTGTTGTGGTTTAAGCCTTTATAACTCAAGCTGTTGCTCTCTCACTCCCCACTCTTTCTTCCCCCCAGCTCTCGGGGGGATGGGGAGGAGAATCAAAAGAATGCAACTCCCACAGGTTGAGATAAGAACAGTTTAGTAACTAAGGTATAACACACAAACCACTGCTGCTACCACCAATAATAATAATGGCAAGAGAAATACCAGGGAAAAGAATACTATTGCTCACCACCTCTACCTAGCCTGACCAAGCAGTGCACCCCCCCCCACCCTTCCGGGTCTCTGCTCTCCATTTTTCATTCTGGGCATGATGTGCTGTGGTATGGAATAGCTCTTTGGTCAGTTTGGGTCAGGTGTCCTGTCTCTGCTTCCTCCCGGCTTCCCCTCCTCCCTGGCAGGGCATGAGGCTCAGAAAGTCCTTGGTCAGACCAAAACATTACCAAGCAGTAACTGAAACCATCGGTGTTACCAGCACTGTTCCCAGGCCCAAAATCAGAAACGCAGCACTGCACCAGATACCAAGGAGAAAAATGTCTGCTACTGCTGAACCCATGAGAAGGGGGCTACAAGGATGCTGGGGGTAGACCCTTCATCAGGGACTGTAGTGGTAGGACGAGGGGTGATGGGTTCAAACTGAAACAGGGGAAGTTCAGGTTAGATATAAGGAAGAAGCTTTTTACTGTGAGGGTGCTGAGGCGCTGTCACAGGGTGACAGACAGGGCAAGCTGCTCTAGTGGAAGGTGTCCATGCCCGTGGCAGGGGTTGGAACTGGCTGATCTTAAGGTCTTTTCCAACCCAAACCATTCTGTGATTCTGTAATGCCTGTTTGAGATACATTTGCTGTGGTCTTTGTTAGAAGTCTCTCATGTATGTTCCTACAGGAATCGTGGTTCACATGTGCTCAAGTCCTTGGTTTCTATTGAGCATGAAATGTGCTGAAGACTGCCAGCAGAAAACATTGAACTATGTAATATTTCCTCTTGCAATTCCAGCCTTTGACTTCTTTTGTGTGTGCTGTGTCTGGGCACCAGGATAAACCCCAGTTACTCCTCCTTTGTCCTTCAGAGACCTTCCTGGGATTAGAGGTCCGAAAGACCAGATAGCTGCCGAGATAAAAGGGTTTGTAATTTAAAGGACTCAGAAGTCATTTGGTGCAGCTTGAACGCTTTTGCTATCTTAAAGAACAACATCAAAAGTATTGATAATTTTAAGGAAATAAACCCAGTGACTAAATTAGAACTGTTTGCTTTCACCAATGTTAGTCTCGATAGCAAGGGAATTGTCTTTCTGCTGTGCAGCATCCTGTCTGGTTTTATAGTGAATATGTTCTTAGCCAAATCCTCTCTCCACTGACATGAAGTAGGAGAGGGGCTGAAATGCATTTCTTCTCTTTGTGTTATTTAAAAATACCACTTGTTAGCTATAATGTTCCTTCAATGTGACAAGCAGCCTTCCAAGTAATAAACCCTCCTGCTTTTAATAGTAAATGCTGCTTTATTTCCGTCACAATTTATTTACCAGGTAGAGAATCTTCAGTGTGATATTAAAGCATACTTTAAATGTCTGATTTATCACATTAAGATGAAAAGAAAAGCTTTGTTTCTTTTTTTTTTTTTTAACTTTCATCTCCAGGCTGCAGTAAAGTGTTACTAAAGCTCTTCATCATTTGTCAGATGAGGCAGGTTAAGTATATTGTATAGTGCTGCTTCTTGAAAGCTTTGTACTAGTTGTTTTTTAGTTAAACAGGAGTAACCACTTAGAGGAGTTTTTTCCTCTGCCTCAGGGGATCAGGATGCAGTTTCAGCTGCTTTTTTCCAGTAGCTGAATTCAGCTACAATTTACTCCTCACATTAGTTTGTATGTGTATTGAATTCCTTGATTTGCAACGACCTCACGTTGAGATGGATTACTGGAGTTTTGGGCAGCACTAGACTGAAAGTGGCAGTTCTTGGATACTACAGCCTGGTTTTGGAAATGTAACTTTAAACAAGAGAAAGGACATTATTTCTTCCCTTTGCTTTTGTTTGTTGTGTACCTCTGACAATGCTTCATGGAGCCAGTTTATCTGATTCTCATTTTTAGCTTCATTAACTGGGCTTAATTTGATCTCATGTTAAGCATCTGAAAAATAAGCATTTAATCCAAGTCAGTCATTGAGGCTGGGGTGAGATATGGGGATTCATCCTGTGAAAGGCCTCTATTGCTACTTAATTTCTGGAGCTTTATACAGAAGGAAGTGAGGTGAGTGGTTCATTGAGTCTCAGACTGGTTTGGGTTGAGAGGAATCTTAAAGCGCATCCAGTTCCAAGCCCCTGCCATGAGCAGGGACACCTTCCACTGGAGCAGATTGCTCCAAGGCCCCGTGTCCTACCTGGCCTTGAACACTGCCAGGGATGGGGCAGCCGCAGCTTCTCTGTGCGCCCTGTGCCAGCACCTCAGCACCCTCACAGGGAAGAACTGCCTAATGTCCCAGCTCAGTCTCCCCTCGGTCTGTTTAAAGCCATTCCCCCTTGTCCTGTTCATCCAAGATGCTTGAAGTTTTGAGTTTCCTCTTTATTTTGGGTGAGGAGGAGGCAGGTTATCCTGAGAGAAAGGACTCTATTATTCCTGATGTTACTAAGTGATATTTCTTAACAGGGTGATGTGATGTTGAGAGTACTATGAGATTTAGGGAGGAAGAGTATTATCTGCAGAAATTGGTATAAAGAATTAATAAAGGCAGTGATTATATAGAAGGGTGGCTTCAATGCTAAACAGCAGTCGAATGAAACTAATATTTGGAGAGGCAGCACTGGTTATCACATCACTCTGTCAACCAGGTTTTGACGAAGGAATGGTCTCCTGTATCTCTATCAATGAAGAGATTGCAGAACCCACTGGCTCCTTTTGGTCTGCTCTGTCATTTGCAAGAGAGGAGAGAATGCTTTCCTCAAAGGTAAAGCAAACCATGTACTTGTGAATTAACTGGAAGCATCTCTGCTGACAGTCAGATTACTTTTCCTCCTTGGGATTTTCATCCCTGACCTCTTGCCCCTAGAGCAGTCTGGTTTTCCCTGTACTTACTGAATTCCTAACTTTATTTGCTGGTATTGGAGATGCTACTGGCTCTTGTGTGTGCTACTTGGTGTCTATTCCAGAGTTTATTGCTGGACTGGAATTGGATCAAGTCTCTGCTACTCATTACATCCTTCTGTAGTATCTTGTTTTACTGCGAACAACATATAACACCAACAAGCTATCAGGAGTGGATACAGTGGGAGTATTACACCAGTTTGGAGACCACTCATGGGAAAAAGTTGTGGCTTTTAGCAGCTCTCATTACCTGTTATTAAAAATGTAGGTGTTAGGTTCTGGTTGTTGTTAAAATTCTAAACATTTCCGCTGTTGTCCTTTATGTAATTTCTGATTTGTGAAAATAGTCATAAACATGAACTTCATCTTTTGTGCAGTTTTCAGTTGGTATTGCAAGCAGTAATGAAGTGCTAAATATTGGGCTGCAAATACTTAAGTTGCCACATTTTGAAGTTGACAACATTGTAGTTGTTTGCTGATAATTAAATATAAAGCCAATTTGTTGGAGCTGGTGGGAGATGTGTTACATTGCCTTGTAAATCACCTTCACTTTCCTCAACAGAATTGTCTTTGCTCCTCAGGAGAGCAAGTGCCCTTAGGTTCCTAGAATCGTAAGTAGTTAGGGTTGGAAAGGACCTTAAGATCATCCAGTTCCAACCCCCCTGCCATGGGCAGGGACACCTCACACTAAACCATGTCACCAATGCCTTGAATACTGCCAGGATGGAGCATTCACAACTTCCCTGGGCAACCCATTCCAGTGCCTCACCACCCTTACAGTAAAGAATTTCTTCCTCATATCCAATCTAAACTTCCCCTGTTTCAGTTTGAACCATTACCCCTTGTCCTCTCACTGCAGTCCCTCATGAAGAGTCCTTCCCCAGCATCCTTATAGCCCCCCTTCAGATACTGGATGGCTGCAATGAGGTCTCTACACAGCCTTCTCTTCTCCAGGCTCAACAGCCCCAACTTTCTCATCCTATCTTCATATGGGAGGTGCTGCAGTCCCCTGATCATCCTCGTGGCCCTCCTCTGGACTTGTTCCAACAGTTCCATGTCCTTTAGATGTTGAGGGCACCAGAACTGCACACAATACTCCAAGTGAGATTTCACAGGAGCAGAGTAGAGGGGCAGGATCACCTCCCTCGACCTGCTGGTCACGCTCCTTTTGATGCAGCCCAGGATACGGTTGGCTTTCTGGGCTGCGAGCGCATACTGAAGCCAGCTCATGCTTATTTTCTCATCAACCAACACCCCCAAGTCCTTCTCTTTAGGGCTGCTCTGAATCTCTTCTCTGCCCAACCTGGAGCTGTGCCTGGGATTGCTCTGACCCAGGTGTAGGACCTTGCACTTGGCATGGTTAAACTTCATCAGATTGGCATCAGCCCACCTCACAAGCGTGTCAAGGTCCCTTTGTATGGCATTCCTTCCCTCCAGCGTATCAACCGAACCACACAGCTTGGTGTCACTGGCAAACTTGCTGAGGGTGCACTCAATCCCACTGTCCATGTCACTGACAAAGATGTTGAACAAATGACACCTTTGTGGTGCATTTATTTGATGTGTGTACATTGGCTACTTCTAATCTGACTTCTTGTGTTGTACCATAAATCAGGCGGGTTGGAAAAAACCTTTAAGCTCATCCAGTCCAACCATTCCCCAGCACTGCAAAGGCCACCACTAACCCATGGCACTAAGGCCTCCCTCGTCTCCACAGTGTGTGAGCACTTGCAGGGACAGTGACTCCAGCACTGCCCTGGGCACCTCTTCCAATGCCTGAGCGCCCTTTGGGGAAGGAATTGTTCCTCAGCTCCATCTAAAGCTGCCCTGGTGCAGCTTGAGGCCGTTTCCTCTTGTCCCATCCTTTGTTCAGAGCGCAGCCCCCTCCTGGCTCCATCCTTCTCTCAGGCAGCTGTAGGGAGTGATCAGGTGCCCCTTGAGCCTTCTGTTCTTCAGACTAATAACTTTTTACATATATGTTGCTTTTTTAACAATGCTTGACTTCTCGAAGATTCTCTAGAATACACATGCTGCTGTATGTGATGTAGGAAACTGGAAACATTATCCTCAAGGCATAAGAAAGTGCTTCAAGATTCTCCTGCACTTCCCTCTAAGTCAGTGAGTCTCATTTACATCACCTTGTTACAAACCCGGTGTAAATGTTTTTCCGTGTATCCTCCTCCACTCATCAGTGGTGAGACTGAGTGTGCTGTAGTTTGCATCTGAGCTGAATAAACTCATTCTGGAATTACTGTTTTCTCTGCACTCTTACAAAACATCCATGTATCAGCCTGTTGTTAGAACTTGAATATCCAGATTAGATTTGAATGCACCACGACAGCTGTTAAAGATCCACTTATTTGTGACTGCTGGTTCTTTGTGTCTAGTTGTAGGTGAAGGGATTGCTGTCAGACTGCGCAGAGTTTGTGCCCATGTCATTGATACATAAAATGAGTTGATCTGGAGATGGTTTCATTTATTTTTTGCTGAGTATTCAGCTTCTAGTGGAAAATTTTTGCTCCGTTTAAAATTTAGTGCTCGGTTTTTTGGATTGCTTTAAATGTACAATGTAGAAATCTGGTATTTTACTTTATCTTGCCATGCAACTCCAGCTACTGTGAAGTGTGGTTAATGGGGTCAGCAGATGTATTGATGTGTGTTATCCCTGGTGGAACACTTCTGTCTTTCCTTTCATTAACCTTTACCGGTCAAAACACACAGCCACTGCTTGTTTTTTCACAGTATTGTTGCATTATAGCTCCTTATATAATTTGTTTTTCTCTTCCCTCTTTCCCAGAATAACTTTCCAAGTTCTAAACCACCTTTATCCAAATTAAAGGCACATTTCTCCAGGATAATTCATTTACTTGTTTTCTGCCAACTTGCGAATGAGTTAGTGACAGTGGTACAGTTACAGTGCTCCCTGACCAGCGTTATTTGTCCCATATTATCTTCATCCTATTGAACTGATTTGTGAAGTGAAAGTAACTCCTGACCTATCCTGCAATGCCCTTTGCAGTGTACTTTATTTGGACAGTAAAACTCTTGTTGCACTCATAGATCTCTTCCCAAAAGGACAGAAGTGGGAAGCTCTTTCCTGGATCTGCTTCAAGGCCTGTCCAACCTGGTTTAAGCCATCAATGAGCCTGTGAGATTTGGGAGAGCTTGGGTCAATGAGAAGGGAGGAGATGCTTTGGGGCAATACCTGCAGATAGGCCAGACTGGGTTTTGGCAGGCCCTGGAGTTGGTTATTGTGCTGCTGTTCCTTGGCATGCTTTGTTGGGATGTAGTGCAGTCATTTGCGCTGTATCAGAAAGCAACATTATTCCTCATCTTGTTGCCTATTCCTGTTAACTTATCCCATCCAGTCACTCATTAGAAGTATTCTTAAGGTATTAAGACCCGTTCACTATACTTTGCAGTACATATATGTAAAAGCAAGGCCCCCTGCCCCAGAAACAGTTGGCACATGGGCATTTGACATTAAAATTCAATGCCTAGAGCTGGCTCCTCTGAGCCTGCATTACCTCCAATGGGAAGCTATGTAGAATACCTTCACCAGAGGGCTTTCTGATTCAGAGTGATGAACATCTTTAGCAATCTTCTATTCCTGTCCAAAGGAATTGCAATCCAGAGCTGTAATTGGGTAAAATGGACTTTTCAGGGCCACTGGCAGTGTGCAATCGCAGCAGGAGAATCATCTTTAAAGATAATGGTGGTGGATGAGCTGAACATCAGAACTGGCTGTTTATGTAGCCTTGTTAGTAGAGAGAGTCCCATTTGGGAGTGCAGGTCTGTGCAATAGCAGTAATTCTTAGCAATTAGTGGTGACTTCTAAATGTAAAACTAAAGAGCTGTTTTAGTTTGTAAACCCATTTACCCAGCTATTACGTGTTGAGTTTATAAACTCTTTTACCTTGCTATTATGTGTGGAAGTATGTGATTACAGCACTGTCTTCTCTAGTGGTAGATGTTTATTGAAATACATGTGGAGAAAGAGAATTCAGGAGTTATTTTGCCCAAGCAAATAAGAGATTCTAGGAAATCTCCCCATCCTGTCAGGTAAAACAGCTTTACAGTAAGCTTATGAACTGTTAAGATCAAGAATGGGGCAACTGCAGCTGTCCTGAAAGAACACTGCCTGTTTAATCCTGTTGAAAGCAGAATTCAAGTCCTTCCCATCGTTGCTTACAATATATTTATTGGTTTAAATATTGAGTTACAGGATCCTGATTCTTTTATTCACTGTATTCAGCAAGAAAAGCCTTAGTGTATGTATAGTAGGAATTCCTAGCACAGACAGCTTGAGCAGCAAGTCTCTCCACTGTTATAGTCAGTCTAAGGGTATTGTAAAGGTATGTGATAGTTCTGCTTCGTTATTACTGTTTTTTTAGTTATTTGAATGGAACAAGACACCAAAATGACTTGTGCCCAAATACCTGCTGAAGTAACTTGTTTCATATCATGGAACCCCAGCTTGGGAAGGACCTCACTTGCTCTAACCTTTAGAGGCAACGCATGATCTAGACTAGATGTCCTGACACCCTGTCCAGCTGAATCTTAACAGTGTCCAATGCTGGGGAATCCCTGGGGAGATGATCCCAATGACTGATTGTTCTCATCAAACTGTGGCTGCCCCATCCGTGGCAGTGTTCAAGGCCAGTTTGAATGGGGCTTGGAGCAACCTGCTCTAGTGGAAGGTGTCCCTGCCCATGGCAGGGGGCTGGAACTGGCTGAGCTTTAAGGTCCCTTCCAACCTAAACCATTCCATGATTCTGTGATATTCTATAAGGATTTGTAGCAGAAGAACTCATATGTATTTCTTGTTAAGCCACCAGTGACTGGACTTGCTAGCTGTGCAGGCTCTTTGGTGCAGCAGGCTGGCCTTCTCCGGCATTGAGCTTTGCTCCTATGTCCTTACTTCTTATTTCCTACCACTTTATTCTCCTGTGCTCCATTTCTCCTTTGTATCTTGGTTAACAAGATCTAATTTCAAGTTTAGCCTCAGGATTTTCTATTTATTAATTTCCTTTCTGTGGCTTGTGTACATCCATTTCTTGACTGGATTTTTTTCTGCTTGCTTATCAGAATGCAACCTTGGCCATGCTGGGGAGTAATGAAATGAGTTATTCTTGTTAAATACAGCTGGCAAGCACAGGCAGATAGAACCCAATTCAAAGAATCCCAGGGGAAGACGTTGTAATCCTGCTTTCCCTTCATTTTTTCCAGCCCCCTCATAAGTTTGTTGTTGGGATTTACTGCTAAAGCTACACCAATAACAGGATACTGAAAAAAGACTGTTCCAAATAGAACATGAGCTAACTTTGTTTTGTTATTTTGAGCTCATGCACCATCTTGTGACTAATTTAAATGAGTATAAATTGATTAATCCCCACATTTACATTGTAAAATAGAGAATGTAATGTATGCAAGTGCCTTTGGAAACTAAAATATGAAATATTGTTATATTATGCACATTTAACGGCATTGTTTTCATATCTCATTATCCCATGAGCTGCTTCAAGTATTGCTGCACATGACCAATACTGAACAGTTCATAGAGCTTTGTCCTTGGAGGTGTGTTTTGTGTTTGCACTGACTCCGTGGTGGTAGGAAGTGCCTCGAAGTGTGAATTTCAATGGGAGAGTTGCTGTGTGTGGTGGTGGTTAAATTTTTATGAGTCTGAAATTAGAGTTTATTCTTCTGAAAATAATAATTACATTTTAAGAGCCGAAGCAGTTTAAATGGTGCCTCTGCCTTGACCTGTGGCTCATAATAAAGAAACTTGGTAAATGAAGACTTTTCTCTCAGCTTGACTTTATAGAGCTGGGCTTCTTCAGCCTGGAGAAGAGAAGGCTCTGGGGAAGCCTTAGAGCAGCTCCAGTGCCTAAAGGGGCTATAAGAGACCTGGAGAGGGGCTTTGAACAAGGGCCTATAGAACAGGACCAGGGGAATGGCTTTAACCTGCCAGAGGGGAGACTGAGATGAGCTCTTAGGCAGAAGCTCTTCCCTGTGAGGGTGCTGAGGCGCTGGCCCAGGGTGCCCAGAGAAGCTGTGGCTGCCCCATCCCTGGCAGTGTTGAAGGCCAGGTTGGAGACGGGCTTGGAGCAAGCTGCTCTAGTGGAAGGTGTCCCTGCCGTGGCAGAGGTTGGAACTGGAGGAGCTTTAAGGTCCCTTTCATCCCAAACCATTGCGTGATATGTGTAATAAAATCACTCATGACAGCGACTGTTCTGGCACATGAGGACTCTTGTTTCTGATAGTTCAGTTGTGCATACACCAGTGAGCTTCCTTTGGGTTTCTGGGGGATTCCTCTCCCCTTGAGAGAGGCAGGGAAAGAAACAGATACTTTGGTCTTTAAAGCAAGTAACTGTTTTCTTGATTTCATCTTTAGTGCTGGTGGGATGAAGGGATAGTTCGTTCTTTTTTTCCATTGAGCGCCAAGGCTAATTTGGACTTTTCTGAGGGTTGAAGACCAGATACAACAGTTTGAAATTCATTACATTTTGTTTTAAGCTTGTATGCCGGGAATACTGACATACAGTTACAGCACTTTCTTGTTTCCTTTTCTATGCTGCTGCCTGCAAACGAGGCTCTTTGAAAAATAAGAGTGAAGGAAGGAAGAGTATACTTAATTGTGTCATTGATATACCCCCTAATTTCAGCACACTAAATACATTTACTATGATTTTAATCCACTTTGACATCAAACAGTTCAATTTCAGAACCGGAAGTCTTCTGTTTTCTTCCGTGTGCAGAGAATATTTATATGGCCTTCTTAAAAGCTCGTGTTTTAGGTGTCCAAGGTAAGAGTTCCATGCCAGTGTTACTGGTACCCAAAGCAAACTGGAGTCCTTGATTCTACCAGTGAATTTTGTGCTCATAAAAGTTACCTGATTGACAGCTCAGAGCTGGGACTTGGAGTCCGCACAGGTAGCGTGGGTAGGTGCAGATGGACTCTCTTGCATTGATTTACCAGGGCATGTTAGCCTACACCTCAAGCCACCTGTTTCAGGGGTGAAAGAAGTGTTGTTGCCATGGTTAGCTGCTTGAGACAAATTAGGGACAATATTTTCTTGTTGTTTAATGGCATAAGGAAAAAAAAGTATGTACTTCTTTTCCTCATCTAGAGGAAATTATTGTACGGTACTATTTAGTTGGCTACTTTCAAAATGAAGATTAATGAATTTGATATTTTGTCTCCTCTGCTGTTCAACTTAAATGGCCACTGATGCTGATGGGTTCTGTGTGAAGTACGGCCCAAACTGGAGTGGTTATTAACTAGAATGAGTAAACTGAGAGTATTTGCATATTATGCATTTTCAATTACAGTGTGGGTGGTCAGAGTGTGTGAATCGTGGCAGGACCCATAGTGTGTTCATGAGCCCATGGCTTGGTGCTGTGGAGGTACCAGGTTGCTGACACATGCTTCCTGATTCAATATTTATGACTGTTAATGTGCAGTTTGGAATTTCCTTGTGACATCTTCATTAACTTTAATGTCTCCAAAGCTGCAGTTGCCCTGCTGGCTCCTGAGGCAGATGATGGGTTTGGAGACAGCCCGAAGGTACGTTGTCCCAAGTGAGCTGGTTAATGTTCATACTTAATGTGCGCAGGGACAGGAGAACTGCCTGGTTGGATCAGATCGATGGTTTGAATGCCCTGATGCTCTGTTGTCAATACCAGATGCTACAGAGGCGAATGCAAGGAATTCTGCAGTAAATAATTGGGAAATATTTTTCTTGCTGGAAAAACTATCTCCGTGTTTAGTTCTGGGCCCCTCACTACAAGAGAGACATTGAGGTGCAGGAGCAGGGCCAGAGAAGGGCAACAGAGCTGGTGCAGGCCCTAGAGCACAAGTGTGATGGGGAACAGCTGAGGGACCTGGGGGGTTCAGATGGGGAAGAGAAGGCTCAGGGGGGACCTGATCGCTGCCTACAACTGCCTGAGAGGAGGATGGAGCCAGGAGGGGGCTGGGCTCTGCTCCCAAGGAACAAAGGATGGGACAAGAGGAAACGGCCTCAAGCTGCACCAGGGCAGGTTTAGATGGAGCTGAGGAACAATTCCTTCCCCAAAGGTGCTCAGGCATTGGAAGAGGTGCCCAGGGCAGTGCTGGAGTCACCGTCCCTGCAGTGTTCACGCACCGTGGAGATGAGGTCTCAGTGTAATGGGTTAGTGGTGGCCTTTGCAGAGCTGGGGAACGGTTGGACTGGATGAGCTTAAAGGGCTGTTCTAGCCCGGTTGATTCTATGCTTCTGTGTTTCTGGCATTAGCTAGTACGTAGCTTGAAACTGTTTTCTAATGTAGCCTGTTGGTGTTCTTTCGTGTCCTGTCCCTTCCCCCCCCCCCCACTGCTCTTGATTTTGTTCTTCTTGACTTCAGGAAAGATTTTGACAATAGATTGGCCCCTGTGCATGTCAAATATTAGGAAAATAAGAGTATTTTGGAAGCTGCACTCTCAGCTTGTTTGTGAGCTTCCTTAAGGGTGTGATGCAAAAATGAGTGGAAGCCCAAGGCGGCCTATCTGATGTTATGTTCTGTACCTTCTCTCCGGTGTTGAACCGTTTCAGGTTTTCTTTCCATTATTCCTAAGTATTTTCTTTCTATTATTCCTATGTACTTTCCCAAACGAAGAGTTGTGTGGTAGTGGACATTCACCAGTTGCCTTCTGATAACTTCTAAGCTTATGAATCTGTTTGAGCCAAATCTAAGGGAGGGTGAAAGACTCAAGGCCCTGATGTTTCTAGAGGCTTGGGTAAAACAAGGGCAGGTAGAGAAGAGGTATTAAGATTAAAGCCTTTATGGAAACAAGGTCTAAAGCTGCCTGGGCTCTTCTGCTGAAGGCTTATCACTCTGCACATAGAGTTATAGAATGGTGTGGGTTGGAAAAGGCCTTAAGATCCTCCGGTTGCACCCCCCTGCCATGGGCAGGGACGCCTCACTGTAGACTGTGTTGCCCAAGGCTCTGTCCAGCCTGTCCTTGAACGCTGCCAGGGATGGAGCATTTACCACTTATTTGGGCAACCTGTTCTGCCAAAGCAACTGCAGCCTGTGCTGTGCATTGCCAAGCCAGGAGGCAGGCGAGATGAAGTTTGGACACTGGGGAGGTGCTCAAGGAAGATGTTGTAGGGGTGAGAGATCAGCTTGACTTAAAGTGAGTGGTCAGAGAAACATGCAGTGGGGATCTGTGAGGAGGCAGCTGAGCTTAGTGCTTCTAATGCAAAAACCCGAACCAACACCTCTCGCTTTTCCTGCGCTTTGTTTCAAAGACTACATTTTCATTCCCATTTGCCTTTAAAGAAAGAAGATGTTAACATAAGCTATGGGACAAAACAGTTTGGAGAACTTTTCAAAGTGATCATTGTCTTAAGTCCATGAGTTTTGGTGGAATTAAAATAGGTCTCAGCAAAGCTTATCCTTGCCTTTGTGTGGAAAGCCTGATAAAGCTCTGTGCTTGCAGTGTGGAGGTGCATCATTTTATATCTATTTTCATATTCTTTCTCTCTCATTCTTCATGTATTTTATACTTAATGTTGGACCTTCTCTTTCCTTTCTACTTTCTTCCTTCTCATGCCAGGCTGGCCATTAAACAAATGTTCTTTGTGCAGTGCTCAGGACTTACATGTGATTATGGTTGATTTAAAAACCAAGCAGAGTGTAAGATAAAATCACATTCTGCTTTCCAGTGCATGTGGCTATTCATTTGTCAGCACTGAATTTGTATACCATTGTGCTGCTCAGCTTGCCTGGCCTTATTTTCTCCCTTTTTGAGTTTTCCAGTCTTGATTAAAGTGATTTTAGACTATTCATGTGCAAAGTTTAGTCTCAGTTTAGCTTTCTCGTTTTTAGTGTGTTCTGTCCTCTATTTTGCCTCAACCTGTTTTTAATCCATGGTAGTAATTTAATGCTCGTTTTAGAACTACCCTTTCCTAGCAGCCTGTACTCAGTGGCAATGGAAGAGATGAACCACATTGCAAATGTATCTTCTTGGTTTTTGTCTTGTTGATGCATTCAGGCACTTAGTTGAAGACTGTGCAGTCGGTTTTGTGTATCTTGCCCATGTGTTAGCCCTCTGGGTTGCACCTAAGCCATGTACATGGTTGTCATCATCGTACAATCACAAACTGGTTTGGGTTGGAAAGGACTTTAAAGCGCATCCATCTCCAACCCCTGCCACGGGCAGGGACACCTTCCATAGAGCAGCTTGCTCCAAGCCCCTGTGTCCAACCTGGCCTTCAACACTGCCAGGGATGGGGCAGCCACAGCTTCTCTGGGCACCCTGTGCCAGCGCCTCAGCACTCTCATAGGGAACAGCTTCTGCCTCAGAGCTCATCTCAGTCTCCCCTCTGGTAGGTTAAAGCCTTGACCTGTCCCTCCATCCCTTTTCCAAAGCCCCTCTCCAGGTTTCTTATAGTCTCCATGTCCTTCCTTATGATGTGTGTATTTGAAAGCAGAAGTAGCCAGTGCAGCTCCACAGCACTGCAGAGATCCTTGGGTCAAGGAGTCACCTTCTGAAACTTAAGAGGAGAGGCTAATGGACCTAGAGCTGTTAGGTTCGGTAGTACCCTTCCAGCAGGGAGACAATAAGCAAGAGGCACCCATTGAACCAAGACTGCTTTTAACCTGTAAGGAGGAGCTTTTTCACCATCAAGTCAATCAGTTGACACACGTTGACTGGAGGCCTTTTGCTGCGTCTATCCTTGGAGGTATTATTTGTGACAGTAAAGTTTTCTTTCTTTAAGGAGGATGTTTGTGGGGCCTAGAGGCCATCTCTGTCATCTCTGTGATGCTGGCATGTCCTCTAAGAAGCTGCTCTCTGAAAGATGTCCTGTTCACTGGACATTTTCAATAGCAAAGCTGGATGAAAAGGAAAAGGAGAAATGGTTTATTCTCCTTTTTTCCTTTTTGTAAATGAATTCTCTGACCATTTAGCAAAGTAATTTCTGAAAGATGCTTGACTGTATCTACCTGAAGTGTCTCTTCATTAACAGCTTAATGCACCTGCCCTTTTGAGAGGAGTTAGTGAAGGTGCCTGATAATAACTGAAGTTTCCATTAATGATTTTTGAGTATGTGATACTAATGGGCAGGTTCCAGCTCTGCAGGTTAGAGGCTGCTTGATGAACTTGTCCATGTTGTGTTCCTGACTTGTCAGAGTAACCTTTTTGAGGCTGCAGGTGTCTGCTTTACCTAATGTGTGTTGATAAAGCTTTGGGTGCCACCTTCTTGCTGTAATCTTAGTGTCATGCTGAATGTTTCTATAAAGCAGCTGTTTTAGAGTGAGAGGAAGAAGGGCTGGAGCAGCTCTGCTTTAGAGTCAGGCTGAGAGAGCTGGGCTGGTTCAGCATGGAGGAGAGAAGGCTCCTGAAGGGGAGACCTTAGAGTAGGTCCAGTTCCTAAATGGGCTCCAGGAAACCTGGAGAGGGGCTTTGGACAAGGGCCTGGAGGGGCAGACCAAGGGGAATGGCTTTAACCTGCCAGAGGGGAGACTGAGATGAGCTCTTAGGCAGAAGCTGTTCCCTGTGAGGGTGCTGAGGCGCTGGCCCAGGGTGCCCAGAGAAGCTGTGGCTGCCCCATCCCTGGCAGTGTTGAAGGCCAAGTTGGAGACAGGGGCTTGGAGCAAGCTGCTCTAGTGGAAGGTGTCCCTGCCCATGGCTGGGGTTGGAACTGGATGCGCTTTTAAGTCCTTTCCAACTCAAACCAGTCTGGGATTTTATGAAATGCATCATGTGTTTATACTGTAATATTAGATGTAAATGACTATCTTTTGAACTTCTCCAAAGGAGTAGGTGGACAAATAAGAAATGTCAGGTTATTGCATCCCAGAGGCCATCAAAATGGCAAAATGTCCTTATCTGTTGACCCTCACTGCTTGATCTGTGAAGATCCAGCCAGGAGCTTCATGGGTTTTATCATGTAGTGGTATTCTGTGTCTGCAGTGGTGTTACATGGAGCAGTTTTGTCACTCTCCAGCATTCTATAACCTGCTGCTAAGTCTGAGCATGGTAATGAGCTCTCTGTCCCTGCAGCTGGTGGTACTCCATTGCCATTACCCTGAGGAGAATACTGCTCATCAGACACCTATCAGCATCCACCCTTCACATGCTGAGAGGACAGAGAAGAGCTATTTCTGGCTATAACACTGTGGCATCTTAAGCATAGTTCCTATTACAGATCATCTCTCTGGATTGTCTTGTGATTGGAATGCTGGAGCTGCATTCATTTTGTGCTCTTGGAGGAACATTAAGAGAGCACTGGGATGCAAGTGTGACCTTCCTAAATGGAATTACTTGAAAATCTTCCTGATGTGTCAGCTCTGGGCTGCACTTACTATGAACTTGACACTGATTTCAGTGTCCTGAAGAACTTAAAATACTCAAGTGTGTGGTGGTGGGAATGGCTATGTAATTTTTGGCAACTGCTCTATACTTCTGTATGGGTCATGCTTCTCTTGGGAGTGTTGCAACCACCAGGTTCTAATATTCCAACAGTTTAATGGTCAGCTGCCTGTTTTTAATCTATAGCCTTAGCAGAGACTGCCATCAGAGAGAAATCTTACTGCTTTAATCTCAAACCAGTTCCTTTTTCTGATCTTCTTTCTAATAGATGAACTTTTCTCATTTTAAATGCTGTTTCTTCCCCCAGAACAAACCCCTCCTACTTGTAGAACTGCGATTTTTCACTGAAACATCATAAAGCTCCCATTTGGCAGCTACCCAGTGATATCTTACAATAATGCTAGTGAATGATCTATAGCTCTGCTTTTATTCCCTATTAGTATTTGCCTGATCGATGGCTAACCTGATTGATTAAGGTCAAGTGTCTTTATTGGCTGATGCCTGAACCTGTTCTCATTATGACTTAAAACGTTTTGTGGCCTGTTAGGCTTCTTGTGCTCATTTTTGCACAGCAGAAAAATAAAATGGACTTCGTGATGAAGATGCTGTGAACAATACACTTATGCAAAGTCTTGAGTACTTCAAGGTCCAGTGTTAAAGGACATGAAATACTATAGAATCATAGAATGGTTCGGGTTGGAAAGGACCTTAAAGCTCATCCAGCTCCACCCCCTGCCATGGGCAGGGACACCTTCCACTAGAGCAGCTTGCTCCAAGCCCCTGTGTCGAATCTGGCCTTGAACACTGACATGGATGGGGCAGCCACAGCTTCTTTGGGCACCCTGTGCCAGCGCCTCAGCACCCTCACAGTAAAGAACTTCTTCCTTGTGTCTAACCTGAACTTCCCATGTTTCAGTTTAAATCCATTACTTCTTGTCCTATTACCACAATCCCTTATTGAGATATTTGGGTTGAGCTGCAGTAAGAAACACTTGATCTTGGGCTTTCAGATTGTTCAATGAATAAGCTAACTGTGGTGTCGCATCAGTTCTTTGCTTTTATGACAGCTTAAGCATTTCTGAGTGTATAAATGTAAAACCTTAACTTAACACTTAGGCTTGTGATGCTTGCTGAGGTATGGGGAGATGAATGTGTGCTGCGCTACAGAAACAGGATCCATGTGATAGCCTGATGTTTTGCTCACCTTTTTTCTGCTCTGATGATATGGTTTGAAGTGAGTAGGTGATCTTTGGAAACATAACTCCATGTCTTCTCAGAGTATCCTCACGTAGCCTCAGAGCAAGGAATAATGGAGCAGTGTTGATAGTAGAGATAGTCCCAATAAAATGGGGTTTTGCTTTTTCATCTGGTGTTTGTGATCATAATCTGTTGAAGGTTCGTATTTACCTCTGAATTTTCACATATATTAATGTATTTTTAGGCTGGGGTCTCACTTGCTGTTCACAAGTGATCCCCCACTATTCCCCAAGGCGACTGTTTCTGTCATCTAAGCCTTGGCTGCATCTGCCAGATGGATATCGATTCATTCTACTTGACTTAAGATGTTTGTAACTGAATTACTTGGCCAAGACTCCCATATAGTTGATGAAGCTGCTTCATTCATTCATAAAATTCACTATTTCATAAGTCTACATTAGGATGAAAAGAATTGAACACTAGAATCTATTAACTCTAATGGGAACATGGGCTAATGATGTTGGATAGTATCTGCAGATAAAGCCAACTCCTGGAGCAGAGGTCATTTCATGTCTCTAGTATTTAAAACCTGATTGCTGCCTAATATAAAAGAACTGGTTCCAGAAGGGGGTCCTCAAATTTAAGTCTGTCTCGGTTATGAGTTCTGATCACTAGAACTCTCTCAGACACTTTTTCTTTGGCCGTATTTGTCAAAGAGAAAGGACATGAATGGTTTATCTGCGGAAATTAGATGGTAGCTTGGTGTTTGGAGCTTTCCACTGAGGTATCCGTGATACCTGGACTCAAACCTGTCCATCTTGGGAGGATCTAAATTCCAGATGTTCTACTTTCTGGGCAAATACTGTAACTATCAGCTTGGTACAAAAAGGAGGGTGATGGCTTTTGCCCCTCTGCCCCAGGATTTCCACAAGTTTCGAACTGCCAACAGTTGTTGAATGCTGACTCTATACATAAATACTCAATGCAGATGTCATCTCTGAGGAGACTGCTTGTTATATTGCAATTGCTTCATGTCTTATATTGCCTGAAAAAGTAATCATCTGGTTTCCAGTTACTTAAGGAAGAGGTTTTGTTACTGATTCTTAAGGCAGATGAGGGTTGTATCAGCTTCTGGAATTCTATGTCTGTATCACACTCAAGTGATTGGTATTTTATAGTGAGATTCCGTGTTTTAGCAGTAGACCTTGATGTCAGCTGATGTGAGCCTCATGGAGCTGAACAAGGCCAAGTGCAAGGTTCTACACCCGGGTAGGGGAAAACTGCAGCACAAAGGTTGGGTGAGACTGGACTGAGAGCAGGCCTGAGGAAAAGGATCTGGGGATGCTGGGTGAGGAGAAGCTCCCTATGACCTGACTTGAGCCCAGAACCCCCCCGTGTGCTGAGCTGCACCCCCAGAGCCTGAGCAGCAGCTCAGGGAGGGGATCCTGCCCCTCTGCTGTGCTCTGGGGAGATCCCCCCTGCAGTCCTGATCCAGCTCTGGGGCAGCAGCACAAGAGGGACGTGGAGCTGTTGGAGTGAGGCCGGAGGAAGACACAGAGGTGCTGCGAGGGCTGGAGCAGCTCTGCTCTGGAGCCAGGCTGAGAGAGCTGGGCTGGGGCAGCCTGGAGAAGAGAAGGCTCCTGAAGGGGAGACCTTAGAGCAGCTCCAGTGCCTAAAGGGGCTGCAGGAGAGCTGGAGAGGGGCTTTGGACAAGGGTCTGGAGGGATATAGGACACTGAGGAATGGTGGGAGGTTCATGTCTTTCCTATTGAAGCTGGCATAACTTGTGGCTACCAAGCTACTACATGTTCCCAATTGGAAAATGTTACTCTTTCTTACTAGATGACTGGGTTTTTTCTTTCAGTTTCTTTACTTCCTGCTGTGTGTGTGTCTCTTAATATTTGATAGACAGAAAACATCTCCCAGGTTTTTTTTTGCTGGCTTTTTCTTAGGTTGAAACAACTTTTCACAGTGTTTTCTTTTGAGAATCTGTGGAAGCATTGTTTACTGCCACCACTTCTATTAAAGGAAGTAGCAACTACTGCTGATCTCTTTGACTCAGAAGTATGCAACTGCTTATGAATGTGGAGATAGTGAATATTGAATGGTATCAGTGTACTCGTTTGTATGACTGAACCCTTGAATATAAAAGAAAGTTGGGAATGGACCTGGTTTGTGTTTCAAAACCTTGTTGAATGGACTTTGGTAGCTTTACAGCCGTCTTTCAAGTGCATAGGGTTAGTGGCTCTCATACATTCCTACTTCTATGTTGACAAGTTTGTTCCTACACTTGAAGCTGCTTCCATCTGAGTTCTTAACCAGCCTTTCAACTGGTTCATCCGACATCATCAAAGTGAAGAAAATGTTCTTTCCATGTCTGCTTGTTTTAACCAGACTGGGAGAATTTGAAGCCAAATCTGTTTCTAACAGGAAGTATGGACATCTAGGATGTTGTAAATACTTTGTTGGGTAAAATATACATCTAAAAGTACTTGATGCATTACGCAGGAAAATGCTTCTCTTGGTTCTATGTGAATAAAACCCAGAGTCTTATGACTACTATTTAGGTCTCAGTCTCATCTTCCTCAGTGTTACTTTATAAAGGCATATAACATAAGAAAAATGTATTTAATTCAACATACACTGTATGGCTGTTTATCTTGGAAAGATTCTACTGAGAGGGAAGTTGTTAAATAAGAGTAGTTTTTAAAGGCTGTCTAGTGTATCTGTGTCTTAAGTTTGACAAGTGGCTAAACCGCAAGAAAGCGTTGTAACTGCTTTGGAAGGAAGACAATAAAACAGAGCGCTGTATTATGCAGTTGTTTCTGTAATTAGAAATCTGTTGTGTTAACATTTCTCTTCATTTTCTTGTAATTGTAGTTATTGATGAACAACTGAAGAAGAGAATAGCTGAAGAACTGGCGTTAGAACGAGCCAGGAGAGACTCTGAAGCTCAAAAGAGGAGGTTGGTTTGTTAATCACAATCTTGAGCACAAATGTGTACTCAATGCTTTTATTACTTACTGTTATTTATTTACTTACTCAAAGTAGTTGAATTCTATGCCCTAAGACAAAATGGTAGGTAAGACCTTTGGCTAATATAGCACATTTTGATGTTAAATACATGTGTCATGGTTTAAGTCCAGTCAGCCACACAGTTTTCGCTCTCTCACTCCCCCCTCTTTCTTCCCCCCGCTCCCGGAGGGATGGGAAGGAGAACAGAAAAGAATGCGACTCCCACAGGTTGAGATAAGAACAGTTTAGTAACTAAAGTATAACACAAATCACTACTGCTACCACCAATAATAATAATGACAAGTCAAATACAAGGGAAGAATACAATAGCTCACCCCTTCTAATACAAAGCCCGACTACTCACTTCCCCTCCTTCTTCCCTCCCACTCCAAGGGGGGGGGGGAAAACTGGGGGAAGAATCAAAA
The DNA here is from genome assembly GCA_028858755.1 of Ara ararauna. Taxonomy (NCBI): domain Eukaryota; kingdom Metazoa; phylum Chordata; class Aves; order Psittaciformes; family Psittacidae; genus Ara; species Ara ararauna. The sequence continues at coordinate 163,192,042 of CM054376.1, forward strand.
GAATGCAACTCCCACTAGCCGAGACAAGAACAGTCCAGCAGCCAAGGTATAACACAAACCACCACTGCCACCACCACCCACAACAATGACCAGGGAAATACAAGGAAAGAGGATACAATTGCTCACCACTCGATGACCGAGCTGTGAACTGAACTCTTCCGGGTTCCTGCCCCCCCAGTTTTACATCCTGGGCATGACGTGCTGTGGCATGGAATAGCTCTTTGGTCAGTTTGGGTCAGGTGTCCTGTCTCTGCCTCCTCCCGGCTCCCCCTCCTCCCTGGCAGAGCATGAAACTCAGAAAGTCCTTGGCCAGACCAAAACATCACTAAGCAGTAACCGAAACACTGGTGTTATCAGCGCTGTTCCCAGGCCCAAAATCAAAAACACAGTGCTACACCAGCTACCAAGAAGGAGAAAAAATGACTGCTGCTGCTGAACCCATGACAACATGTTAAAACAACAAATTAACTGAAGCTTCCTTGCAAGAGCTGATATAAAATGTGGCTTTTAATCCCTTTTGACCTCATGAGCCTAACTCTTTTTGCAGTTTCTTAAACTCAGTCTTTGATTTTTCTTTTGAGTCCAAATACTCCCTTTCTGGTATAGCGATGGAAATAGGTTGAGAGCAATGCAGAGGTGGGTTACCTGTAACCCGTCCGTGTGATCAAAAGGTATATCCTAACAGCAATAGAAATGGTAATTCTTTGTGGATTCTAAGTATTTCTGTGAGCTGCAGTGTGTTTTGAATTGCTTTATAGTGCTTTGAAGATAGAAAGTACTGAATTAAAACAGTTTACTAGTAGAAAACTCTTTCAATATCCTCCTGTATATTGAAACAAGACTTTCTTAAGCATGTTTTCTCAGAGGTTATGTGAAAGACTGGTTAGGGTCATAGAGAACGCAGTGGCAGATTTTGGATGCAGCAGTTCAGAAGCTTATTCTGTAATGTCTTCTTTGGTACTGTGGCTTTATTAGCAATGGCAAAAATCCTGTTGGAATTTGGAATTGAGCTGGCTGCGCAATGAACTGACTTGTGAGTTCATTTGTACTTTATTGCACTGATTTTCCTATATAGATGATTACACACTGAATATAAATATTAACCTCCACGTTGTCCTCTGTTCTGTGAATGGGAAGAAAGGCTCATTATGATGGATTAAAGAAATGAGAATGTAATTAGTACTATTTAAACTGTCTGCATATATCTCAGTTGTTTCCTACACATCATTATATTCCCGTTTAATTGAGTTAGGTTGATGGAGTCTATAATTAGATAGGACTATATAAATGTCCCAGAAAAAAAAAATCAGGCTTCTTCTTGAGTCAGCAATAAAGGAAATCAATATGTTACAGTGAAATCTGTCCTCTTTTGAACTGGGCTTTGACAGGAAAACTTGGGTTAGATTTAAGTTTTGTGTCGACTGCTCAAGAGTTGAGCAAAATGTGATTACGACATGGAAATGTTTTGTTTTGTAACTCCAGTCTTTTGCCATTTGACTCCTTTCAGTAACTTCCATTAAGTATTCCATAATGCAGGTTTCATGGGTAGTGCATTGGGCTGTGAAATGCAGGGAGCAGACTGGCTTGTCATATTCCTGATGTTACATTTTATAGGGAGTAGTGCTGGCAGTGTTCCTTTTATTTGACTAAAGATTAGTGGGGAAAATGTTACATATTAAAATGCTCCTGTAAAACCTTTGTGTGTCTTACAATTAGGTTGAAGAATCTGTGCTTTTGAAATGTAAACTGTCAAAATAAATAATAGTTTAGAAAATGAATAAAATGACAGGCTGAGGATGTTGGGGCTGTTCAGCCTGGAGAAGAGAAGCTGCATGGAGACCTCAGAGCAGCTTTCCATGTCTGAAGGGGGCTACAGGGATGCTGGAGAGGGACTCTTCAGCAGGGACTGTAGTGGTAGGAAAAGGGGTGATGGGTTCAAACTGAAACAGGGGAGATTCAGGTTGGATACAAGGAACTTCTTCCCTGTGAGGGTGCTGAGGCGCTGGCACAGGGTGCCCAGAGGAGCTGTGGCTGCCCCATCCCTGGCAGTGTTCAAGGCCAGGTTGGACACAGGGGCTTGGAGCAACCTGCTCTAGTGAAAGGTGTCCCTGCCTGTGACAGGGGGTTGGAACTGGATGAGCTTTAAGGTCCCTTCCAACCCAAACCACTCTGCAATTCTTTTGATAACTCTTAAGCTCTCCTGTGTTTTGACTCTGTCGTCTCCTGTGATGACTTTGGAAACTTTTGTTTTGAAAGCCACAGGAAAAATGCTTTTCTTTAGTAATACAGATGATAGATTTTCAAACACTCCCTAGTAATGAATTGCTGGAGTGTGTTCTACTTGGCTAGCTGGGCTCCATATGGTGTGTGGCATTTTAGCTGTCATTAGCTGGATAACTTATTGCAACCTCTCTAGTTCTAAACATCCTCATCTGTTTAAAGAAAATCTCTCTAAACTCTAAATTGGCTTTTAAAGCCACATACATGCTGGTGCACAAAGGTGGCTCGCTGTGGTAGGTACCGAGATTGCAGCCATTACCTTCTGTATGTGTTTTTGTGTTGATGTTGTGCTTGGGGGAGGGTCCCTTCATAGCTGCAGTTCACTTTAAGGTTTAATTGATACTCAGATGTGTGTGAGTGCTTCCCCCTGACCTTGTTTTGTCATGTCTCAGCAGTACATTGCATTGATGACAAGCTCTTAGGAAACTTCTTGGGTTAGACAGGGTTTGCAGAAGAGAGCAGCAAATCCACCAGTGAAAATGTAAATTGAGAGAAGAATGAAACACAAGATTGGAGAAGAACCCTTTGGGAAACGACGCACCAAAAATGCTATATTAAAATCAATAGCAGGGCTTGACCTTCTTCTGTGCCACTGTATAATTTCAAGCTCGCTATTGATTTCTGTTTAATAACATGTTTATTCTGGTTTACTTGCGGAAGAGAAGAAAAAGAAAATGATTGATTTAGAATATTCATTCTACTGAGGTAAATTTATGAAGAGCATATCAATGGATCTTTGTTTCATATGGGTAGTGCACTAAATTCCATGAGAACTTTTTGGAAGTAGGTCTGTTTTCTTCCGAAACTACTGTGTTCTCCTAGGGAATTACCTGTGTTGAACTGGGAGACTGGCTTTTTCTTGCAGTGTTCTTCTCATGGGGGACAGACAGCTACTGTGTTTGCAAACACTTGTAATGGAGTCTCCTGCCACAGGGACCTCTTGATACTGTTTAGATTAAGGGAGAAAAAAGCCTGGAAAATGACATCTTCTTTGCTGCTGGCAGTGGGACAGAAAGCTGAGAATAAGGATGCTGGGGAGGGACTCTAGTGACAGGACTGTAGTGACAGGACAAGGGGGAACGGGTTCAAACTTAAAGGGGAAGTTTAGATTGGATATGAGGAAGAAATTCTTTACTGTAAGGGCGGTGAGGCACTGGAATGGGTTGCCCAGGGAAGTTGTGAATGCTTCATCGCTGGCGGTGTTCAAGGCTGGGTTGGACAGAGCCTTGGGTGACATGGTTCAGTGGGAGGTGTCCCTGCCCCTGGCAGGGGGATTGGAATTGGATGATCTTAAGGTCCTTTCAAACTCTAACTGTTCTATGACTCTAAATACTTGAAAGCAGTGAAGTGGTTATAATGGTTTGGACTTCTGATAACTCAAGAGTAGGAGTTTAATATCTTCTGGCACAAGTGACCGTACAGTCACAAGAAACCCAAACCCCAGGCATTTAAAGGTAGTACCCAATTGATAATTCCATTTAGGAATGGAAGAGTTGGTACAACAGCTTTGCATCAAAGCTTGCCTCTGCTGGTCATTCAGTGTATGGATGAGGTTGCCCCTTCTGGCTCCCAGCACAAGAGGGACGTGGAGCTGTTGGAGTGAGTCCAGAGGAGGTCATGGAGATGCTGCGAGGGCTGGAGCAGCTCTGCTCTGGAGCCAGGCTGAGAGAGCTGGGCTGGGGCAGCCTGGAGAAGAGAAGGCTCCTGAAGGGGAGACCTTAGAGCAGCTCCAGTGCCTAAAGGGGCTGCAGGAGAGCTGGAGAGGGGCTTTGGACAAGGGATGTAGGGACAGGCCAAGGGGAATGGCTTTAAGCTGCCAGAGGGGACACTGAGATGAGCTCTTAGGCAGAAGCTGTTCCCTGTGAGGGTGCTGAGGCGCTGGCACAGGGTGCCCAGAGAAGCTGTGGCTGCCCCATCCCTGGCAGTGTTCACGGCCAGGTTGGACACACTCTACAGTGAGAAGGGTTACTGTAATAAAGCTCTGTTGTCAGTACTGCTACAGTGATGTAGTCTGTGGATAATTGTGCTGTCATTGCTCATATACCTTCATACAGAATGAGGTGTTCAAAAATGCTGAGAAGCTTAACCTTTGTCTAATATGACACTCAATGTGTCTAAATAAACCCCAGCTATTGATTTGAGAGAGGAAAACTTCGGTATTTTACAGTGATAAACAGGACTTTGGAAGATAGTAATAATTCATGGTAAAAATAAGGCATGAATCTGCCCCATGCCTGACAGTGTTCAAGGCCAAGTTGGACGGAGCTTGCAGCAACCTGCTGTAGTGGAAGGTGTCCCTGCCTGTGGCAGGGGGTTGGAACTGGATGAGCTTTAAGGTCCCTTCCAACCCAAAGCAGTCTGGGATTCTATGAAGTTGCATCTAAACTGGATAGAAAGGCTGATGTGACATCTTAGAAGGGCCTCTTGTCTCTGAATGTGACGTGTGTATGCATGACTCTCTCCTTCCATGTCTGAAGATGAAAGTTAGTGAAGGGTGAATTAAAATAGTCATTAAGATAGCAGAGAAGCTTTTTCTGAGTGTGAAATCAGAGTGCTGAGCAGTGGTGAGTGCTGTTCATTTAGCAAGACAACACAGAGCAGTTTGGTGTGTGTAGCTAATAAGAAAACATAATGATATTTTTATATACCTATTTTCAGTGTTCGACAGGCCGCTTCAGTCTCAGGGTTGGCACCTCGTGGTATGACACATGGAGACAGCAGCAAGTTGGGGCGTTGCTTCCAGAGATTGAACTCTTCCTAATCCCCTTGCCTTGTCATGCTAGCTCAAAGGTTGGGTTCTTCTTCCCCTCTCACACCAGAAGTTTCCCTTGTCTGATCTTCTGCATAGCAGAAGGTTTATGAGTGTGTATATTCTTGAATAGAGACAATATTAGTGAGGTCTGGAGGATTATGGGGTAATAATCCTGCTCCCTCACAGCATAAGAGGGAGTGAGAAGGGTCAGGCTGGGTGAAAACTGTCCCTCTGTGGGCAAGGGAAGAAGCCAAGATTTAAGTGTGAAGACACTTTGGGTTTGATTAGAGATTTACCCATAAACAAGTACTGTCATCAGGAGAGCTGTTTTAACTGATGCCTCTTTGCACAGCCTTCTGTTGGGAGGCTAATTCTATCATGGGAGTTTAAGTCATCTTCTGAATGAGGTTGCATTGTACCTTTCTAAGACCATGGAAGTTGAGTGCGTGGTCAAGGGTGATGGTTTCACGCTGACAGAGGGGAGATTCAGGCTGGATGTGAGGAATAAGTGCTTTACAATGTGGGTGATAAAACGCTGGCATGGGTTTCCCAGAGAGGAGGTGGATCATCATCCCTGGAGCTGTTCAAGGCCAGGCTGGATGCTGTTTGGCAATGATAGTGTTACTCTTCAGGATTCCTGCTGCTCCGATTCTCCATTAATACCATTATGTCTTGTTCTCAGTATATACAGAGCTGAATCTTGGAGATGAGAAGTGGAAATTGGAGGAGGCAGTGCTATAATTCACTCATACCTTTATAAACTCCAATTTCAAGGGATTATTTTTCACTTCGAATTTGAAAGTTGGCATTTCAACTGACAACTTGTATACCAAGCTTCATCTTTAAGTTTATTTCGAGGAGAGATGGGAAAATGACTTGAGGCCAGGGAATTTATTTGGAGAGAACATCAACACAAATAATATTGCTTCATAGTTTCAGATTTAGGTAGGGAGGAGAGAAACTGCTTCCCCCTCCTGGCAATTTCAAACAAACCTTTGCTTTCGAACAGCTCTGCTCCTTCATTTTGTAAAGTAGCAGATCATGGAATCCCAGACTGGGTTGTGTTGGAAAGGACCTGAAGCTCATCCAGCTCCAACCCCTGCCACAGGCAGGGACACCTTCCACTAGAGCAGCTTGCTCCAAGCCCTTGTGTCCAACCTGGCCTTGAACACTGCCAGGGATGGGGCAGCCACAGCTTCTCCAGGCACCCTGTGCCAGCACCTCAGCAGCTCACAGGGAAGGGCTTTTTCCTTATATCAAACCTGAACTTCTCCTGTTAGAGTTTGAACCCTTCACCCCTTGTCCTGTCACTATAGTCTCTGGTAAGGAGTCTCTCTCTAGCATCCTTGTAGGCCCCAGCAGATGATATGTGTAGGTATAGCAGAGAAACACTTAATAATACTAATAAATTTTTTAACTGTCACTTCATTTTAAGGGATAATTAATATTGTCATAATTTCATGACTGCCGTTGCAGATCCTGGGAGGAATGATATTCAGTGATTATGCCTCTGGCATCAAGGTAGAGATTTGTTCCTCTGTTCTGTCGTTGTATAATGCTGCTGTATGTGCACATGTTTTAAAAACAGTGGCTTTGTGAAGTGTAATTGTTAAATCCCATTAAACAACCTTCCCTCCCCCTTACTCACTTTCTCTCCTCTCAGCACCCAACACTCACCCCCTAAAAGCCCTACCACGACTCAAGTATCTTGATAAAGTCAACTCAACCCTCAACTGCAGGGACTGAGCAGCATCAGAGTGTTAAGGCAGTGTCCATATTGCAGTGCACATTAAGAAGCTGACTGTGGAATTCTTGTTGATAAATGGAAGAGCTGGATGGAATTAGGAGTTTTGAAATTAGTGTCTTTGATCTGTTGATCAAGGACCAGCAGACCAACTAACATGGCCATTAGCAAAGGCAGTTTCAGTTGACAGATGTGCTGAGGCTGGAAGGCAGCTGGACAAGGGAAATGGATGAATATGTTCAAATGAATGTCATTACTTGGACTCATGGTTGATTTGAGAAGTGTTTGAAGTATGGGATAATTGAGAGAGAATGGGAAGAAATGGTTGAGTGGGGCAAGGTGGAACATAATGCAAACTATCTTGGTTAAGAGTAAGGTCAGTGTTTTCTTGGGTTGGATTACAGCCTTCAGCCTAAAGAGTAAAGCAAAGCACGTAATACATTGCCTTCCTTGTTACTGCTACTGGACATGTTCAGAGCTAATGTAAAAACCGTGGAATACCACTTTGAAAGGGACCTTAAGGATCATCTGGTCCAGCCTATTTAGACAAAGCATGGTCTGGACTAGATGCCTCAGGGTGCCTGTGTGGCTGGATCTTAAGTGTCCAATGTTGGGGCACCCACCACTTCCCTGGGGACGTTATTCCAGTGGCTGATTGTTCTCATGGTGAAAAATACTCCTTTTGTGTCTGGTCAGAATCTCCCCAGCAGTAACTTGTGCCATCACCCCTTGTCTTTCCATGTGACTCCTCTCAAAAGAGAGTCTCCATCTTCTTTGTAGCCACCCTTTAAATACTGGAACATGGGGATAACGTCTCCTCTGAGCCTTCTTTTCTCAAGGCTGGACATACGCAGCTCTCTCAGGCTTTCCTCACACGGCCTCGCAGTCCTTGGATCATCTTTGTGGCCCTTCTCTGGACCCTCTCCAGCCTGTCCACAGCTTTTTGTGGAGCAGGGACCAAAACTGAACCAGGTGTGGCCTGACAACCACCAAGTAAAGAGGGACGATGAGATCTTTATCTCTGCTGGTGATGCCCTTGTTGGTGTTCCCCAACATCCTGTTGGCTCTTTGCCACAGCTGCCCAACTGTTCACTCCTATTGAACTTGTGTCCACAAGGACCCCCAGGTCCCTTCCCACGGAGCTGCTCCCCGGGCAGATCCCAGCGTGGGCTGCACTCCTGCATTGTGAGTTCTCATACAGTTTGTGACTGAAAAAGACAAGTGTATAATGGGACATATCGGAGGGAGGAGTTAACATTATGGGAAAAGCTTACCTGCTGCTTAGGGATGAGTTTTGGAGCTACTTATCACTCTTATGTTTTCAGTAGAATTCATAATGAAAGAAGTGCTACTTTATATATGTGTATGGCCAGCCTTAAGGAGCAGTTCACCATGAGGAAGATGAGGATATGGAATGAAATAGTGGAGTTCTTGTTAAATATGAAAGTGCTAGCGTAGAAAAGTAACAGTAATATAGTTTAAGATCTTTGGAAAATCTCACTCAGGTTACTGCATGCAGTTTGAGGTAGATAGGAAAAAATCCCCATATGAAAGGGATAATGTTCATATTTGTTTTCATTATATTAATCTGTATGTTCCAGAGATGCTGCTGGCCCTCATCAGAGGATAAAAAGACTTTCCCAACCCATGTTGTGAGTGTGTAATTGGCCTCTCTTTCACTCTTCCTCCTTCTCATTTTAACTTCCCTCTGAGCTGTTAGAAGTTGCTTGGCTACTAGGTTATAGCTGTGCTATATCAGTGGGGGGAGGCGTTTAGGGGTGCTGGTTGCTTCTGCAGTGAGGTGGGAAGCTGGTCCCTGGCTCTGGAGTCCATCAGGTTGGATTTGAAGGGCTTGCTTTTGCAGTGGGCTGGTGTGATGGACAAGTTACATTGCTTCGAAGTGTTGGATGGGACAGGGATTGGAATTGGTATTGGTACCTTTGATCTCTCTTCCTGCACGCACCATAATCATGAGAGCTGTCAGTCATTTCTAGTGAGTTTGTCAATGAACTTGGGTTGTGCCTTCTTAGAGACTGGGGTTGCTAGTAATGTTAGGCATAGCCCCCTTCACCTGCTTTGTGCAAATCTGATGGGAATAAGACCTGTTTTCCCCATCCCTGGCAGTGTTCAAGGCCAGGTTGAATGGGGCTTGGAGCAACCTGCTCCAGTGGAAGGTGTCCCTGCCTGTGGCAGGGGGTTGGAACTGGATGAGCTTTAAGGTCCCTTCCAGCCCAAATCAGTCTGGGATTCTATGTATAGAGAATATTAATGTGTAAATATTTCTAGAAAGTCACTTTTAATGAGAAGAACTTTTTAGTGTTGTTATTCTGTGACTTTTGAGAAGGAAAAGGCATTGCCTTTCAGGTAACTTGTTTCTGAATCTTACTCCTTAACTATGTTTTGTAGAGGCGGATGGACTTCAGATGATTTTTCTGACTTTGAGGTCCGGTGAAACATCAGCTACTAGTAACTGAGTAAGAGAAATATCTATTTCACATTCCTCAGGTCTCAGTTTAGATTAGGGTTATTTTCCTGGTGTGTTTCTCATCTTTTCAAAACCCTTGTCAGCTACAGTGATACTCAACCGCAGCTCTCTATGGCATGTTCAGTGTGCACTCATTAAATATTGAAACTCGGTACTCAGAAACATTATTCATTCATTAATATTGCATCGTGGCCTAAACTGTATTGTTCAAAACAGATTTGGATGTTGTGCAAGTCTGTCAGAATGCATTAACAAACTTGCTAGTGTCAAAGGAAGCAAAAATGAGGAGCAGTTTCCACTGTAAACATGTACTCAGTTTTAGTCAGTGGAAGCTTTTGGAGTTGAGGGGATATCATATAGAAATGTTCAGAGGCCATGAAAGAGGAAGATGAGTAAAATTAACAAAATAGCATCAATGAATGAATTTCTCATTATAAGAATGTATAGAAGGACACGGAGCTGTTGGAGCAAGTCCAGAGGAGGCCATGAAGATGATCAGGGGCTGGAGCAGCTCCCAGATGGAGACAGGCTGAGAACACTGGGGCTGTTGAGCCTGGAGAAGAGAAGCTGTGTGGAGACCTCAGAGCAGCTTCCAGTGTCTTAAGGGGGCTACAAGGATGCTGGAGAGGGACTCTTCATCAGGGGCTGTAGTGATAGGACAAGGGGTGATGGGTTCAAACTGGAACAGGGGAAGCTCAGGTTGGATATGAGGTAGAAGCTGTTCCCTGTGAGGGTGCTGAGGCGCTGGCACAGGGTGCCCAGAGAAGCTGTGGCTGCGCCATCCCCGGCGGTGCTCAAGGCCAGGTTGGAGCAAGCCTTGTGCGACATGGTCTAGGGTGAGGCATCCCTGCCCATGTCAGGGGGTTGGAACTGGATGATCTTAAGATCCTTTCCAACCCAAATTTTCCTATGTTCCTATAATTTTTTGATACTGAAATGCTTTATTTATGTCTTCTTACATGGAGTTCAAGTTTAACAATTGTTTCCCACTTGCAAGACTGATACCTCTTCAGTTTCCTCTACATTTTATAGAGAAGAGGATGATTTTCCTGATAGTGGACTCTGAAACAGGAAATATTTTGATTTGGCTTGGCTGGAGGTAATGAAAAATGACACAGTTCATGGTTTGGACTTGAATGAGTTTATCTTGGATCACTGTAGATCCATCAGATTGTGCAGCCTGGAGATTGTAATAAAGACACCACAACTGGCAAGTAATCATTCCCCTGACAGGCAACAGAAAGCAAATGTTTAATCTTTGATAGCATAATAAATTTTCAGGCTCTGGAAATAAGGGCTGCAAATGATAAATCCCTGCATTTGCTTTTACTAGAGAGTTGTTTCCCAATTTCAGATTTCCTATGGAGTCTTAATTTGGAATAAAGCATGTAATGGCCATCAAACCACCGAACTAATGTGTATTTTCTTTTCAACATCTCTTCACGTGTTGCTGCTGTTGTGAATTAAAAGGTGCTTTTCCCTTCCTGGGAATCTTTCACATCTGCAGGTGTTTCTCAAGAAGGACATAAATGGATGTTTTGAAGTAAACAACCGAGTGAATTCTTCTGGATTGAGAATTAAATTATTCATCTTCTTAGTGCGGCCAACATGGGTCATGCTGTGCGCCATTACAGGGCCGTGTCACAAGTGGATGTGATAAAATTAATGGATTTATCTTTGTTGCCTTGAACTCAGTTGCAAATGGACCCGAAAAGGGTGGCTTTTTTTGTTCCAGGCTGTAGCAGAGTTTTATTATGCCTTTTTTAATGTGTTTTTGCATTTCTTAGGAGATACAGAAATCAGACTGTCCCATCGGAGGTGCTCTTTTGTTGGCTTCCTAAATTTCTAATTCCATGGTGCTGTAGTTGGAGGGTGAAACTGGCTGCATCTTCTGACTTCACATATATTTAAGGTCAGAAGTTCTTCCCTGTGAGGGTGCTGAGGCGCTGGCACAGGGTGCCCAGAGAAGCTGTGGCTGCCCCATCCCTGGCAGTGTTCAAGGTTGGACACAGGGGCTTGGAGCAAGCTGCTCTAGTGGAAGGTGTCCCTGCCCATGGCAGGGGTTGGAGCTGGAGGAGCTTTAAGGTCCCTTCCAACCCAAACCATTCTGGGGTTCTGTGAAAACGCAAAGGTGGTTTTAGAGTGCTTCCACCCCCACAGCAGGGTGTTTAACCCAGATGATCACATGAGGTCCCTTCCAACCTAGATGACAGCGTTATTGTGTGAGAACTGTGAGCTGTACTTCCCATTTGATAAAATAAGAGGCAATCGTCAAGCATTTAAAGGATGGGTGAAAAGCTAAGTTGTAGAATTTGAGTGGCAGAAGCTTTAGGGGTTATACGTGACTTAATCATTGGCAGCTTGGTTACTGAATTGCAGAAGGTGCAAGTACACAGATTTCTCTTTACAGCATTAACTGAGTGTTCAAGTCTGAAAGGATAGTGCTTAAGAAAGGCAGGAATTGTTGGTTTCTCTGTAAGATTGTGTGCAGTATAACAATTGAGAGCATGAAATAATGTGTAGTGTATATCCAAACTTCAGTACATTGAGGTTCTTGTTAATGCCTTATGTCTATTTTTCAACTAGCACTATGGAAAAGTGATAGCATTGCATACTGTATTTCATTAAATCAGCTCCTGTAAGTAGCAGGACACATCTTGGAACAGTATTTCCTAATGATTTAGAAGGATTTTACTCAAACTATCAACTGTAAAGAAAAATGTGCAGCCAGCAGCCTGCTCTGCTGTAGCAGCACTTTTAAACTCACTTTCTTTCTGTATAAATGATCAGTGTAATGCATAATGTCTCTTGTCTCTTAACTAGAGTTTTGTGCTTGAATGTGAAAACCATTCCATTGAGCCTTTATATTTGCTGTAATTAAAAATGTCATTTTAAATGATCTATTTACATGGAACACTCGGAGTAGTGGACCGTACCGATGAGTTGTGCCGCTTAATTCCTTATAAATTGTAGATATGTATCTATTTGTTTTACTTTGGGCTAGATAATAATATAATTTATTACTGTAGATTTAGCTGATGTTTGCATTTATTCAGCAGCAGTAGATACTGGATGCCAGTAAAATGAGTTTGTAATGTCAAGGAAGAAAACTACTGTAAGATGATGCAAGTGAATGTTTGGGATCAGCATTATGTACCTTATGTTTGTTTCATAAAGCCCCTCCCAGGTATCCAGTCGTGTAACTCAAATACATGAAAATTACTTCAAAATCCCCCTTTTGTTAAAACTCTGCTGAATTTCAGTCAGGTGAGATGGGTATTGAGGAATTCTGTCGTGAGTAAAAGTTGCCCTGAAGGAAAAAGGTGCTTCAGGAAGATACTTAGTTGTATTTTGTTCTGTAGGTACAGTAAGATGCATTCCTGATTACATGAATGAGGATTAGAGTAGATGGGGAAGACTGCTGGTTCTTCCTTTAAGATGCTGCTATGAGCAAGGCAGGCTTGGATGTTTTCGAAGAACATAAACCAAGTACCTTTTTGGCATAAACTGTATGATATTTGATCATGAAGTAGTATAGTTTTCTTCTTTTTCTTCCTTCTGTGCAAGGAAGGAAGTAAAACCAGTAAAACGCTTGCTGTTCAGCTCGTCGTGATCCTAGATGTTTATTAAACTAGATTGAGATGAGCTCTAAGGCCTAAGCTCTTCCCTGTGAGGGTGCTGAGGCACTGGCACAGGGTGCCCAGAGAAGCTGTGGCTGCCCCATCCCTGGCAGTGTTGAAGGCCAGGTTGGACACAGGGGCTTGGAGCAAGCTGCTCTAGTGGAAGGTGTCCCTGCCCGTGGCATGGGGTTGGGACTGGAGGAGCTTTAAGGTCCCTTCCAACCCAAACCAGTCTGGGATTCTGTGATTTTCGGAAGGCATCAAGAAATCCCATTTTAAGGAAGAAGTGTGGTCTGTGACTAAGAAAACTGAATTCGGATAACAGGGTATGAACGACTTAGATTCAGTCTTTCCATTTCTGATGTAGATATTTCAAACCATTATTGGTATCAATGAGCAGGTTAGTATTAAATACTGGCTTTCATAATCATCTACTGGGATAGAAGACAGCGGTTGACTGTTCACTAATACCATTTTACATGTGGAATTGGGAAAAAAGGAGATGGGCAGATAGTAATTTGTTAAAACAGATATGTGTTATTACCAAAGGTGGAAGTTGGAAGTGAGGGACTTCCCCTGCACTCCTATCAGTTACTCCATTGCGATGGAAGCCCCTTAAGGGATTGGTTCGGCAACAACAGTAAGATGTGATAGCCAGAGAGGTATAGCACAGAATCTTCTTTCTGGGATTTTCATCACATGGTATACTTAGAAACCAGTAGTTTAAAGATCAGATGTGGGGTTATACAACTTTGGCAGGGCTTTTATAGGTGCCTGTTTTGGGTGTCTTATCCCCATTCTTTACTCTTTTGCTGTGGTAGGATACAGCTGTTCATGGCCAAGAAGATCCTCAAACCTGACGTGTCTACAGGGTAGCATTGAGATATCTAGATTCATTTTAAATGGGCTGGTTAAGGTGGAGCTAGCAAGTCTTGCCCTGAGCTCTCTGCTTGTGGGAAGCCAGCATTATATCTCCATCCCTTCTCTTGCTGGCATGGCCATACCCACCACTGTGGTTTTGTCAGCTAATTCTGAAGGGGTGTCAGAGGGTCTGAAAAGCCTTTTAGTGACTCACTGTAGGGTGAGGAGTCAAGTTGTGACCACATATGAGTTTCTGTGTTGTCATTGATTCACAGCCTGGTTTGGGTTGGAAGGGACCTTAAAGCTCATCCAGTTCCAAGCCCCTGCCTCAGGCAGGGACACCTTTCACAAGACCAGCATCTTGTAGCGAGCTTACAGCAAAGGGCACATGGTGCTTGGGCAAGAGCAGAAAAACCATCCCATCCCTCTGTAGTGTACCGAGCAGGGAAGCTCAATGTGACAGCAGCTGTGTTAAGCCATCAAGGGCTTATCCTGTCATTAGAAGCCTGTTCTTTGTAAGGGTTGGGAAAACTGATCTCTTTTTGCAAGAGGAGTGGGGAGGAGATCTCACAAAGGTTCATAATTCCAAGGGGAAGAAGAAGACTTGAGAAGACTTAACTGTTTGCGTCAAATACAGGGGTAATTTGCCAAAAAGTAGATGCAAGTGCATAAGTGAGTTTTTTAGTGTAATTTTGGGACATTGTAATTTCGAAATCTCTGGAAGCCTTTTTCAGATGAAAACACCATTTGTGGGAAGTATAATCCAGCAAGGATGAGGAAGGAGCTCTCTTCATTCCCAGGGAATGCTAAAGGCTTTCTCTGCTGCCTCTCACAAGAAGCAGCTGCTGAGACTTCTATTTTGACACTTCTTTCCCTCCTTAGACACAACATGATTTCTCCAATGGAAAAGGCAACCAGCGTGTTTTGACTGCACCATTGATTGTGTGAAGGATTTGTTATAGCAATGCTGCAGGAATAATTTGGGGGAACCTTGGGAAATCACTTAATGGGATTTGGTCCATGTCTGCATAATCTGGCTTTTTTTTTTTTCCCCCTGCTAGAGTAATTGAAGATGCTGCTTAATAAACTTTTTATCAAGATTCCCAGTTGGTTGCTGCATTTCAGAGGGTTGTATCTGAGCACACAAGTAATACATCTTGTAATTGTCTTTTCTTTTCCTCCCCACCTCACTTAAATCTGTTCCCTGGGGAGGAATCTAATGTACTGTAATGCTGGTGCCTTTTACAAAGTGACCCTCCTCATTACAATTTGTTCTCTTGAAGCTCCCTTGACAACAGATAAATGCACTGAGAATACTTAAGCTTCCTCTCCATCACTCTTCCAAAAATCTATTTCAAAACCAGTGTTTCATGCTGCCATTTCTGTTCTGACTTCCCTAATGCTGACTTCAGTGTCAAAACGTACATGCAACAGATAAGTTTTAGTAGCTAAACAACTTCTATCCGTGTATTTTCATGATAATTAGATGTGGTGTGTTTATATCAAGTCTTATAGTGAAGATTTCCTATGCCTTTATGGCTTGTGACACAGAAACGGTGAGGAGTTTGTGGGGCAGGAGATGCCTTTATTAACTGTGGTGCAGCAAATTCAATAGCTGGCTTCATCTCATCCTCTCAACTTGCTGGGAAAGGTTTATTATAGATGTTGGATCTTTTTGCAGCTTGGTAAATTGATGCTGTATTTGGGTTTATGGTGTGTGCAGAGGTAGGAAAGCATTATCCCGTTGCAAAGCTCTTAGCTGGAAATAGGGAATCTTCCCCACCAACCAGCTGGTGGGGAGAAGGATTTTCCTGGTGTAAGGGTTCCTTGAAAACAGAACAAAAGCAATGAACCACCAGAGCTCTGTACATGTTCTTATTAGTTAAGAATATAGTTTCATAAAGCTCTTGGATTAGTTGTATTTGATGTGACGTAAGGAATATTGTTTCTAAGACTTGGAGCTTTTGTATGTTCGGAGTTTAACACTTCAATCTGAGATAAACATCTGGGATTTGTAGTCAATACTTGTATTTAGGTGTCTTCAGATGCTGATGATAACGTATTACAGTGACTGTGCCAATGTCCTTCTAAAGTCCATTTAGAAACCACGCCTTCAATGTCAACTTCCCTCCACCTTCTGTAGATTGAAACAAGAACAAACGTACGTTCGGGATGAGTTTGGCCGACTCCTGGAACGAGAGAGGATCTCTTCAAATGAGCATTTGACTCGAGCCATTCTCCGCGAGCGAGCTGCGACAGAGGAGGAGCGGCAGAAGGCCCAGCGCTTTGTGAGTTCACAAGCTTCTGTAGAAGTCTCAGATGTTTCAAACAACCATGTCTTCATAGGATCACAGAATGGCTTGGGTTGGAAAGGACCTTAAGATCATCCAGTTCCAACCCCCAAGGCTTCAGACTTGTTTCAAACTAGTGGTGAGAAAGGAAAGCAGAACTGCTGTTATTTGTTTTTTTCTTTATTACTAGTTAATAGTATGCCATTTCATTTCTTTTTTTGTCCAATATCCCTAATTTAGGAATAAGAAAGAGCCTTAAGAAATTAGGAGTCGATCCTTTCTGAAGGTTGTAAATAGAATATGTCTTCTTGTGTGTGGATAGTGTTAAACGTCTGTTTTCAGAGGGGGGGAAGAGTAATAAGGTATTCTAGGTTTATTTACTTAATTTGATTATTCTATGTTAAGAAGTTGTAGAATACAAGACAACTTTTCTAGAAGTTAGTTATTTATAGAATAGAATTCTATTATATTTTGTATTTATTAAACTTAAATAGGGAAGTTCAGGTTGGATATAAGGAAGAAGCTCTTCCCTGTGAGGGTGGTGAGCTGCTGGCACAGGGTGCCCAGAGAAGTGATGAACACTCCATCCCCGGCAGTGTTGCAGGCCAGGTTGGGCAGAGCCTTGAGCGGCATGGTCTACTGTGAGATGTCCCTGCCCTTGGCAAGGGATTGGAACTGGATGATCTTAAGGTCCTTTCCAACCCAAACCATGTTATGATTCTATAAATGCTATTCTATTCTCTTTAAAGGGAGCCCATAATATTGCTGGGTTACGAATCTGGCTAACAATAAGAATTTAAAAAGTATCATTTTGAAGTCTCATATGTGCTGGAAGCCAACAAAAAAATTGAACTTTTGATGATTGTCTCAAACCTTGGGACCAGTGAAAAATTCTCTATCGTAGAATCGTATTTCATTGGAGCTGATGGCTAAAAAACTTCCTGACAAGGTAGTTATAAAATATGGCTGAAAAATATCCCCTGAAAACTGACGTTGTGTATTTCAGTCCATTTCGAATGTCTGTCAGATTTATAACTTCTTATATGTAGTGGTTGCTTCCTATATTGAGTCTGCATTGACTCTTCTTTGTAGGAATCATTATTCTCTGGGGTATGAATATGCTGTTGCTTTTATTTTTAAGTATGTGATTATAAATAGTAAAAAAAATGGTATTTTGAAGAAAAGCTTAAAATATTTGTGAACATTCCTGTGAAAATAAGATTATTTAGGTCAGCAACCGTATAAATACGTTTGCCCCTCTATATCAGAAATACAGCCCAAGCTTTCTGAGGTGTATTGGTTGGAAACACACCAAACGCTTCAGTAAGCAATAGCTTTAGCTGGGCTGTGTAAGGGAGGAATCTTTTGCTCATACGATTTTTCCATATAGCAACATAGAACCAAGCAAATTTCACCTGAATGTTAGTATTTCTTGCAGGTGTGTCCCAGTGCTTTTTCACCTCTATGGTTGTGTTATTAATGAAGAATATGCTAAGCAAATGTTTAATGTTTTGTCATCTTAAAGTATGGGAACAAAGGAAAATGGAGAGGAATTATGACCAATGTACACCATGAGTCTAATGCCTTGAAACCTTGGATTCTTAATATTGTGCATGAGAGAGCAGGGGTTTGTAGGCTCGACCTAATGAGGAGCTAATGATTTATAATGGGGAATATTATTTGCATTATTACCAGGAGGCTTTACTGTAGTTAGTACTGAGCTTTTGAGCAGTGTTGGATGCTGTTCTCATTGGCCAAATGCTTGAGAGAGTTCTTACTGTCGGTGTCACACTGGTTTATTTAGCCTTTATATCAAGCTTGTTGGTGATTATGACTTACTCTAGAATATTGAAGTTCTTCGCTGTCTACATGAAGCAATCGAGAATTGCTGTTAACTGATTTGGAACCTGATCAAGCCTGGGAAATGGTGTTTTAAGGTTTGTGGCGTTGCTTTGTGTGGAGTTGAAAGAGCAACATAGAAATGGTGCTAATGAAATGAAGGAAACACCTGAAACTCCTACAGGATGTCCCTTCTTGTGGAGGACAGCATGACTTGCTGCCTTTCCGTATGTGACATTTTAGAGCTTATTACCAAACCCATGCTTTTGTGGAAGCATAGGCATGTAAGAGCATAGATTTTGCACATCAGGAGAGAAGCAAGGTATCTGAGCTTTGCTAGTGACTGATATACTCACAGGTATAGTCACCTCAGTTTTGATCATCTTACTGTTCCAGTCTGTGGGCCTCAGCACCCTCACAGGGAAGAACTGCCTAAGAGCTCATTGTAATCTCCCCTCTGGCAGGTTAAAGCCATTCCCCTTGGCCTGTCCCTACACCCCTTGTCCAAAGCCCCCCTCCAGGTTTCCTGCAGCCCCTTTAGGCACTGGAGCTGCTCTAAGGTCTCCCCTTCAGGAGCCTTCTCTTCTCCAGGCTGCCCCAGCCCAGCTCTCTCAGCCTGGCTCCAGAGCAGAGCTGCTCCAGCCCTCGCAGCATCTCCGTGGCCTCCTCTGGCCTCTCTCCAACAGCTCCACGTCCCTCTTGTGCTGCTGCCCCAGAGCTGGATCAGGACTGCAGGGGGGGGTCTCCCCAGGGTGCAGCAGAGGGGCAGAATCCTCTCCCGAGCTTCTGCTCACGCTCTGGGGGTGCAGCCCAGCACATGAGGGGGGGGTCATGGGGAGCTTCTTACCAACCAACACCCCGAAGCCCTTCTCCTCAGGGCTGTTCTCTCTCTGGTTTCTCCCAGGCTGTGTCTGTGCTTGTATTTTTGTATAGGTAGTCAATTTTTATTCCCATGGCTTCGTTGCTTCTTGCATCTGTTTTTCATGTATCCAAGGTGAATATAGAAAACCTGTAAGGGGGGATGTATCCGTGTGTACCTTTTTTTCAGGTGGAATGAGTAATTCCATGGTTTTGTGAACTTCTACAGTACGGTTGTGGCTTATGTAGCCCCTGTTTGATCTGTCAGATTTGGTTTTGTGGAGAAGGAGTGTTTCTGAAATGTCAGTGGCATTATCTCCAAAATTAATCCTTTTGCTGGTGCTAAATTGTTTAAGTAGTGCACAGGAGAAGAAATGGTCATTAGAAAGGAGGAATTTTGCCTTCTTTGTAAAGGCTGCTAATTCGGTTTTAATAAATAGACAGAAAATTGTTAGGTTGAAGTAATATTTGCCATTCTTCAACAATTATAACACCAGCTGCTGCTTATCATGTCAGAAAGATTTTGAAGTGTTTACATCCCAAAAATTAGCATTAACTCTTCATACAAATAAAAAACCTGGATAAAAGGAAGCTAAACCAGAAGCTAAACACCCTGAATTGCTTTTACATGGGTCTCTTCAGGGTGGAGGAAGTTTTGACGCCAGAACTTTCCTTTGCAGGTGCCTCCTCAAGCAAGGTGTCAGATCTGAACTTGCAGTAGAAAACATGAAGGGAAATGGACAGTTTTACCAATAACACCTCTTCAAGCCAGGGTGTGATTCATAAAAGCTGTGAAAGAAACTCGGAGGTGATGGATGAGCTAATGGTAACTAAACTACCAATGTGCTGTGTAAGCTCTTAGGGATGGCTCCCTCAATACAAATGGGCAATCCTCAATACAAGTGGCTGATGGGATGTCAACTGCTTCAAAACCAATTCTGAGGGAGATCCAGAGGTTTCCAAACCACTAACTCTGATGTTTGTAGCAACCAAGGTAGAAATTACAATTCAGAGTGGTGTTTCCAGACCCTGAAATCCCTTGTTGGGTCAGTGTGAAGATTTGTTTGACTGTTGCTGCTTAATTGAGCAGAAATAAATCCAACTGCTGTTGATGCCTTTAACTCCTTCAGATGTTGCTGGCTTTGAGAAGTGTCTCAGATACAGCTTAACTTCATTTATCTGCAGCTTTAGGTCTAGTCTTTAAAAAGCAATGGTGGTGAGGCTCAGTGTGCTGAAGAGCCAGCGAGACTTTGCATCTCTTCTGGCTTCTCACTGTTTCTGACTGTGTGATCCTACTACCTCCATTGCAGTAGGACTGATACTTGGTGCTGAAATGAGCTAACTTGGGAGAAGTATTAGCAAGAAGAAGCCCCATTCAACCTGTCCTTGAACACTTCCAGGAATGGGAATGCTCAGGGCATGGTTGAACAGGGCTTGGAGCGACCTGCTCTAGTGGAAGGTGTCCCTGCCCATGGCAAGGGGTTGGAACTGGATGAGCTTTAAGGTCACTTTTAACCCGAACTACTCTGTGCTTCTGTGAAGTTCACTATCCCTTTTTTTTTTCCTGTTGTCTATCAAATGATGTGACCCAGCTTGTTTTTAAGGGTCAGGTGTATACCAATGTTAGCTGTAAGCAATGCTTGCCAATGAAAAATTTTACCTCTTTTTTTTCCACCCATTTCTATCTCTGCAATGCAGTTCACTTCTTTTTGTGTTGTGTCAGTGCAGATGATGTGGACTGGAGCAGAGGCATTTCAAATCCAGCCTGGAGGCCTTTTTCAGATGCAGACATACCCCCAATATGCTTTATAGCTTGACTACTGAAATAGCTCAATTGAGGGAATTGTAAGCTGTGTATGGAGGACAAGTTGTCAGGGGAAGAAGTTGAAAACCTCTTGAACTGGCCTTGCCACTGAAGAGTGGTTTTGTACCCTTAGCTTTACTTACAGGTAGTTCTGAGAGATGATACTTGCAAAGTGTTTTTACCGAAGGACAAAGTGCACCATGTGCTTCAAGTCACACTTGAGAAGTGCTTGTAGCAGCGTTGCTGATAAAATATTTCTTCTATGCCCTTAGCATGTATATGTAATTTTTTTTCTGCCCATCTCTCCTGAAAGAGGATTTCATAATCTTAGAATCCTAGAGTAGTTTAGGTTGGAAAGGACCTTAAGATCATTCAGTTCCAACCCCCTGACATGGGCAGGTGTGCCTCACACCAGACCGTGTTGCACAAGGCTCTGTCCAGCCTGACCTTGAACGCTGCCAGGGATGGGGTAGCCACAGCTTCCCTGGGCACCCTGTGCCAGCGCCTCAGCACCCTCACAGGGAAGAACTTCTTCCTTATATCTAACCTGAACTTCCCCTGTTTCAGTTTGAACCCATCACCCCTTGTCCTATCACTACAGCCCCTGATGAAGAGCCCCTCTCCAGCATCCTTATAGCCCCCTTCAGACCCTGGAAGCTGCTCTGAGGTCTCCACATGGCTTCTCTTCTCCAGGCTGAACAGCCCTAACTTTCTTATAAATTTTTTTATTTCAATCCAGCCAGAAAGAATTTTGGTTCTGATGTGGTCTTTAGCCAAGACCAGTGCAGTTTGATGTCCCCGTACTTCTGTCTGCTCCAAGAACACCTGTGTTATGTTTTATTCACAGCAGACCTGTCCTTCTTTGCAGTATTTCTTATTGGGGATTGTTGCTGCACATCTGAAAACTGTGGATAGTTGGGTTGAGCAGAGTCTTGTTCCGTGGCTTTAAATGTGATTGCTTTGCCATAAATAGTTTATTGATGTTCCATCACTTGAGTCATTACGGCAGTCAGGGTGAGATGTAGAGAATATGGAGTAAAAAAAATCAATAGTTATCCAAAGTGCAGAGGACCTGTTGTATTTCCATCTCCCTGTAATGACTTGGAGTTCACTGTTAACATATTTGCTTCACTGTGTGGACCGAAATGAGCTGTCATTAGAACCCTGTATGTTGGAAAATGGTTTTATTGAGTTGCCAATGACATTAGAGCTTCATTTCCTTTTGAAGAGGCACAGAAATATTGTTCTGCTCACGTGCTGCATCCCTAACATTAAAATTTGATTATTGCCATCATTAGAAATCTCTGTCCTAGTGCAGTTGTATCTATTGCCCCATGCATTGTTTCAGGCTTCCACTCAAGTGCCTGTTAGAGAATGAAATCTTTTTTTGCCAAGCTCTTTCTTTTTTTGCTTTGTAAATTATCCTCTGCACCAGAAGGTCTATTAATAAATTCTGTGTTCAAAAAAATCAATCGGGTAGAAGGATCCTTATATTGAAAAGCACTTTTTGCACCTTAGGTGAATGCGATAATCAGATTATGGGATGGTTTTGCCTCGCAAGATCGCATTTGAGATGTATAATTCTTTTACTTTTCTGAGCACTGAAATCAATGGACAAAGTGCCTTCCTCCATAGATTAGAGTTGAAGAGTGTTGTGTTATTGTCATAATTGAATACATATTGCTCAAATAGTGTTTCACTCCTCTGCATCTGAACTGTTGAGGTGTTTCTCCTTTCATCCTTGGGTGGCTGCTCCTAGGTGCTACCTACGTGTGCTCTACAATGACCTTTGCTTTAGTGTTGCATTCATTTTGTCTTGTCCTCAATTCATTAGCTTGATCAAGAGGATGTCCCCTACTTCCCATAAGCAGATTAGATCCTGACCCTTCCTGCTCTTTTCAAGCAGTCCTGTGCTAACCATATTTTAAGGATGACTTCACTAGAAAATACCAAGGGGAAGAATTACTAAATGAGTTAAGGCATTAGCTCTGGAGAGGGAAGGGGGCTGTTTACAAACCTGCAGTATTTATTACATACCTCATTTAGCTCATTCATCATTTTAATAGAAGAATGAATCTTTTGAGATGATTCTGAAATCATTGGAGGTAAACTACATAGCCTGAGGCGAAACATGATTGCTCACTGTAGGGTCAAGCTGTTCCTGAGAAGTACGGCATGATTGGTGGCTATAACTCACAATCTATAGTAGTAAAAATATTACAGGCTCGTATTTGAAAATGAGACTTAAGGGTTGGAAACCACATGGTACAGAATTAAATCTGGTGACAATTTTGTCTCTTGTTCTTCAGTTTTAGAAATTAGAAAGATTTTTCTCTTAATCTCTGAAGGTAGAGATTTACTCATATAATTCTGTTTAGGATTATGATCTTCTTCATTAGGGACTGTAGTGATAGGACAAAGGCTGATGGGTGCAAACTGAAATATGTGGTGTTCAGGTTAGATAAAGGAAGAGGCTCTCCACTGTGAGGGTGCTGAGGCGCTGGCACGGGGTGCCCAGAGAAGCTGTGGCTGCCCCATCCCTGGCAGGGTTCAAGGTCAGGTTGGACAGAGCCTTGGGCAATGTGATCTAGTGTGAGGTGTCCCTGCTCATAGCAGGGGGTTGAAAGTGGATGGTCTTCAAGTCCTTTCCAACCCAAACCATTCTAGGATTCTAACCAGTCTGTGATTCTATGATCCTGCATGGTTCTGTTTTGCTATGAGCTGCTATTGTTTTGATTTAGGCAGTTTTGTCGCAGCAAAAAGTCTTTTTCGTATTAGCACTCCTGTGATACGGACGAAAGCAATCTGGTTTTGGTTGTGTCTGTTGTAGAAGACAAGAATGGAAGACGTTATTTTTGAGTATTGGGAATGTGATCTATCTTTTTTGGGGGAAAGTCATCCAACGCTATTTCCTAGAATCCCAGATTGGTTTGGGTTGAAAGACACCATAAAGCTCGTCTGGTTCCAACTCCCTGCCACGGGCAGGGACACCTTTCACTAGAGCAGCCCCCGTGTCCAACCTGGCCTTGAACGCTGCCAGAGGTGGGGCAGCCACAGCTTCTCTGGGCAATCCTCATAGTGAATCTTTATTTGATTAAGCATAATACAAGATAATACCGTGGTTGTGGCTTATGTTTCTTGTGGCGCGTTTCTTCTCTCACTGACTCTTCCTCCCTCTCTTCCTGGCAGTTCTACTGCAGCAGTGAGGTGTTTGAGATAGGAATGTGGCTTTCTGTATTTTCTGGGATGTTCGATGGATGGTTTGAAACTCTGTGTGAAAAAGAAGCTGTTGCTGTGCAAATGAGATTGATAATTCTTTTTTCCAGCAATGCAAGAAATAGGTTTTCCTACCAGATATTTACAAATGAGAAATGGTTTTATTTGGACAAATAGATTCGCCTTAAAATGGTGAAGACACATTTATGTGTCTAAAATTACTTCTTTAATAAGAGTGAGCAATTTCCCCCCTCCTTGATACAGTTAAACAGTAGAAATAATTTAGAGCAGCCTGGGGTGATACGTGCTGTAGGTTGTAATCCCAGGATGATCTGTCATGTGAACTGTTAAGCAAATGTTTTATTTCATCTGTGAAGCTGCCATTAAGTGCTTGTGAAATAGAATCATACAATGGTTTGGGTTGGAAAGGACCTTAAAGCTCATCCAGTTCCAACCCCCTGCCATGGGCAGGGACCCCTTCCACTAGAGCAGCTTGCTCCAAGCCCCTGTGTCCAGCCTGGCATTGAGCACTGCCAGGGATGGAGCATTTAGCACTTCTCTGGGCAACCCGTTTCACTTACCTGTATCTCTCTTCTGTCCCTTTACAATGTCCGTTGGACATATAAAGTATGTGTTTCAATGGACCAATACGAAGATTTTCCTCCGCCTTTCAGTTTTTTACTTTGCTACTTATTATAGTGGTTTATGGGATTTAGTTTTTAAATGTGACATTTAATTTTGTTTTCCTTGATGTCAGTTTGGCATACAGTAAAAACAGGCAAGTAAGGTGCATACAGTGAGCGTTTATTTGCTTTCAGGTCTCTCTTTGATGGCGGGAGGAATGTGTTTTGATGGTCAAACAGCCTTTAAAACTATGCTATTAAAACATGCTATTTCTTTAATTCCTATATAGGAAACACCAAGATATTTGACAGAAGCAAAATTAATCACTGTGTTATCTCAGCATCCAGATGAAGATCTAGTGCTTTACAAAGCCTGCTGCTCCATCAATTTGTCCTTTTGGTTGGATTCAAATTGAGTTCATTTTTATAGATTCAGTGCATAATCCTCTTCTTTCTCCTCCCTCATTCATTAACCAATTTGTTCTTGCTACTCCCTTTTTATTGAATGGCTAACAAAATTGCCATGCTAGCTTTTCAAATGAATATCATCGTTCCTTGTCATGCATGGGCAAAAAGCAAGTGTATTAATTATACAGGTACCTTCCCTTCTTCCAGAGAGGAGTCCCATTTCTGACCTCAAGATAATATGGAAAGAAAGGTTAAATAATTTTCCTCAGAAGTTTTGAGCACAATGTTTATGTATCAATCATAGAATCACAGAATCAACCGGGCTGGAAAAGCCCTTTAAGCTCATCCAGTCCAACCATTCCCCAGCACTGCCAAGGCCACCACTAACCCATGGCACTGAGGCCTCGTCTCCACAGTGTGCGAACACTTGCAGGGACGGTGACTCCAGCACTGCCCTGGGCACATCTTCCAATGCCTGAGCACCCTCTGGGGAAGGAATTGGTCCTCAGCTCCATCTAAAGCTGCCCTGGTGCAGCTTGAGGCCGTTTCCTCTTGTCCCATCCCTTGTTCCTTGGGAGCAGAGCCCAGTCCCCTCCTGGTTCCATCCTCCTCTCAGGCAGTTGTAGGCAGTGATCAGGTCCCCCTGAGCCTTCTCTTCTCCATCTGAACCCCCCAGGTCCCTCAGCCCTTCCCCATCACACTGTGCTCCAGGCCCTGCTCCAGCTCCATTGCCCTTCTCTGGCCCCGCTCCAGCACCTCAATGTCTCTCTTATAGTGAGGGGCCCAGAACTGAATGCAGGATTCCAGGTGCAGCCTCACCAGTGCCCAGCACAGGGGCACAATCCCTGCCCTGGCCCTGCTGCCACACTGGTACAGGCTGGGATGCTGTTAGCTTCTTGGCTCTCTGGCACACATACTCCTGTTCAGACTCCTTTTGATTGTTTCTGGGCTGTTGGAGTATGTGCACTTCTTCAGTTGTATGATGGAACAAAAGCTACATCAGTTTTACTTGGACATGACATGGTACAAATATGTGCCATGGATTGAGATGTGCTTATCTGACAGAAGTCTTGAAATACAATACAGTCTCCTCTATTTCAACAGAACAATTTGCTGGATCTTAAAACCCTCATTCTGACTTTCATATGATAGGTGTATACTCTCAGGTTAGGTTGATTTTAGCTAGGCAGATACCCCCATGTCTTTCCTTTAGAGCACTCTTGTTACCTTCCTTCCTTTGGGTTGAATTAGAACACTTAGGAGAATAAAGGTTGTTTGAGGGATGGATGGGATGGGAATCAAGAGCAATTTGTTTTACTAATGACCACCTGAATAATGAATGCAAATCCTGCTATCTATAACTTATCTGAGGACTCTTCAATGTGGAACATGGGTATTTTGTTTAGGAACAGCAGCTGAAGGAAGGGGACCAAGCCAAGACGACAGTTTGGAAAGGATCTGGCCACCTATATTGATGAGTGGTCTTGATGTTGCTGTTATATCATTTCTACTCTACTCCTGTATATATACTGGCTATCATGAGGACTCTGCCTGATCAGTTTAAAGCAAGTTCTGAGACAAGGACCCTTCCTTTTGAGGTATGGAGCTGAAAATTAAAAGGGTTTGTTGTGAGTAGCAGGAAGATGTCAAAGTGGTCCATCTAATGTTCCTTATGGCTGAGGTTGATAGCTTGATTTTTGTAAGCATCCCTTTTGGTTTTGTATGACTCCCCTTAATTTCATATAAATCCCATTTTATGGAGAGCAGTTGAGAGTCTGGATGCTGAGTTCTGTTGACAGAGCCTGTTCAGGAGTAAGTGGGATATGTTCTAACATCTTAGAAATCCTGGAATGATGGAAAAGCTCTTTCTGCTGGCAGATCTGTTGGCTCCCTCTTTTCCAGGCAGTTTTGCAATGATGGTATTTCTTGGGAATGGGAGGAGTGGAAGAAATCTTGAGTTTCTGTGTAACTGAGAGGGTTAGACTATGGCCCACCGACTTTTATGTTCACAGCTATGCCCGACGCTGGGTTTTAAACTTGAGGGTACTTAAGGGTGAGACACTTCTTTGTCATGGGCAGAGACACCTTCCTCTAGAGCAGCTTGCTCCAAGCCCTGTCCAACGTGGCCTTCAACACTGCCAGGGATGGGGCAGCCACAGCTTCTCTGGGCACCCTGTGCCAGCGCCTCAGCACCCTCACAGGGAACACCTTCTGCCTAAGAGCTCATCTCAGTCTCCCCTCTGGCAGGTTAAAGCCATTCCCCTTGGCCTGTCCCTACAGGCCCTGTCAATATTTAACTTACAAAACATTAGTTCTTTATAGCCAGTTTTGAAAGCGGAACCTGGTTTCAGCTGTCAGCTCTGCTGTTTAAATTATGGGAAGGAATGGGAGAGGTTTGTCAGCTTTCATTTTTGGGAAGCTATGGCAGAAGAAGCTGATACCATTTGTTTGTGTCACTACTACTTGGTTAATATGGCTGATACAATCCAGTTGGGAGCTTGGCAGATCCACCAGCCTGTCTGTGTTGTCTTTTGTGATGGTTGAATTCAAATCACGTTTATAAATACATACAAAAATACCATTACTTCTTGTTTTCCTAATTATCCTGCAGATAAACCATGGGGATCGTGACGTTAGGAGAAGTAAGTGGCTTATGATTTTGCTTTGGAGAAAGAAGCTCTTGCTGTTCCCTCTTTTCCCCCCTTGGGCTATGCAGCAGTAATAAATGAGCAAGTCCTGAGTACTTTATGAGAGATAGGTAATGGTGCTATGCCTGAGCCAACAGGCTTGTTTCTGCAGCAGCTGTCGGAATTCAGAGTCATTAGCATCCCTTTATGGTTGCATTTGCAAGTCATTTCTGCTTGAGCATACAGAAAGGAAAGAAGCCATGACGCTGGGAGAAAAGCTTTAGGTGTAGGTGAATGGTTTTGGCTGAGTGCAGTGGTGGAGTGTGTATGCATGAAGGGTGTCAGTGAATTGAAGATTATTAATGTCATTTTAGAGGTAAATACAGGTTGACTTCAAGTCCATTTCCTAGCATGTGCCTGTGTTAAAGCCTTTGGATAACCCAAGAAGGAGCTTTTTTGGCCACCAAATAGCCAAGTCATGACAGCATACCCACGGTGATGGTTTAAATGCATGTGCTAAGATAAATACTTCTGTAGAGCATCAATCAATCTTTTAATGCTTCTGAAGAAGGAAGAGGAGTGTTGGGAGGGAGGATAATGAGTGGATACTGTTTCTGTCTTAGTAATTTGGGTGTCTTCTAAGTACTCCCAGATAAGTGGGTCAGTTGGATCTTTGTTTTACCTTGTAATAACTCATTTAATAGTTTAATTTTCCTTCTCACTTTTATCTCCCTGTTTGAAGCATGAGAAGAAAAGCATCCCATAGTTATTTCTTTTGAAAGTAATGATGTTGGAAGGAGATACTGATCTTGAGAATTACTCTTTGAACATGCTACCTGCAAGTGAGTTATCGTACAGCAGGAAAACAATGCCAGTAGTTCTCTGTTACGATCTGTTATGTCTTAGAAATTCATTTTGACTTTTTATATGAAGACATTTCACCCTTAAAGAAGGGTTTTTAAGGCAAGCCTTCATTTATTTGAAATAGATTTTCTTGCTAGCCCACATTGTTTTCCAGCTTTGTTTCCTTATTCTTGTTAGTTTTGAAGGCCTATGGCAAAAATAAGCTGATCTAGAAGAGTAACTTCATCTTCTTGCAGCACTCCAGTAGAAAGCCAGTGGTCAAGATCTATCAAGTGGAACTGTAGTTAAGTAGTTTGTATCAAGAAAGAGAGGTGACCATGTAATTGCTGTGAGTCAGTGTGGTGGGGTGTGTGTTTGCCTTCATGTGGGGTCACAACCCTTGAGGAATCAAAATGTACCAAACTCTTTACATCCTTATTTTCTTGCTTTGGGGTTTTTTGATGGTCAGCTCTGGTCTGTTAGGGGAACAGGTACACTCAGTCTTGAGGAGTAAGAGATGCTTAACTGCAAGATGAGCATGAAGTATCCTGACAAGTCTGAAATGCTTTGATCTGCTAATACTGCTCAGCATTTCCAGTGATATTTTACTGGACAAAGCAGATGCTGAAAAACCTTCAACCTTTTGTGAACAGTGGCTAGCTAGTTGTTAGAGTAGGTGTTACGAGTTTGTATTGTCATGGAACTGTTGGAACAAGTCCAAAGGAGGACCACGAGGATGATCAGGGGACTGGAGCACCTCCCCTATGAAGATAGGCTGAGAAAGTTGGGGCTGTTGAGCCTGGAGAAGAGAAGGCTGCATGGAGACCTCATAGCAGCCTTCCAGTATCTGAAGGGGGCCTATAGGGATGCTGGGGAGGGACTCTTCATTAGGGACCGTAGTGATAGGACAAGGGGTAACGGGTTCAAACTTAAACAGGGGAAGTTTAGATTGGATATGAGGAAGAAATTCTTTACTGTAAGGGTGGTGAGGCACTGGAATGGGTTGCCCAGGGAAGTTGTGAATGCTCCATCGCTGGTGGTGTTCAAGGCTGGATTGGACATAGCCTTGGGTGGCATGGTTTAGTATGAGGTGTCCCTTCCCCTGGCAGGGGGTTTGGAACTGGATAATCTTAAGGTCCTTCCCAGCGCTAACTGTTCTATGATTCTATGATTATTGCCCAGTTTGAATTGCTGGTTGCAGTGTGCTCAGCCACATAACTTTTGACTGCTTGACTTCTATAGTAGTAGCACACGGTACGTTTGTGTGTGTGACAGCACTGTTGGCTTTCAGCAAGTAAATCTGTCAGTCTGTGTCGTGGTTTAAGCCCCTCACCCAGTTTGCTCACTCACTCCCCCCTTCTTTCCCCCCCCCAGCTCCCTGGGGGGTGGGGAGGAGAATGGGAAGAATGTAACTCCCACAGGTTGAGATAAGAGCAGCCCAGTAACTAAGGTATAACACAAACCACTGCTGCTGCCACCAATAATAATAATGATAAGGGAAGTACAAGGGAAGAGAATACAACCACTCACCACCTGCCGACCGATACCTAACCTGACCCAGCAGTGATCTCACCCTTCCGTGTGACTGCCCCCAGTTTATATAGTGGGCATGACATGCTGTGGCATGGAATACCTCTTTGGTCAGTTTGGGTCAGGCATCCTGTCTCTGCTTCCTCCCGGTTTCCCTTCCTCCCTGGCAGAGCATGAGGCTCAGAAAGTCCTTGGTCACAGTAAACATTCTAAGTAGTAACTGAAACCATCGGTGTTATCAGTGCTGTTCCCAGGCTGAAAGTCAAAACCACAGCACTGCACCAGCTACCAAGAAGGAGAAAAACGACTGCTACTGCTGAACCCAGGACACTCTGTTAGGAGTATTAAGCTTGTAAGGTCTCCTAGAGGTGGTTAGTTTTAGAGATTAGATATAATTACATATATATCATAAAAACTAAGGCTCTAATCATTTTTAGTTGGGTACCTGGATCTGGTGAAGTAATTTGATTGTGTTGCTCTTGATTTCTGTACCCTTGACTTGCATTGTAGGGATGGAATATGAAGCATTAACTGATCTGAGAGCACTATAAATGATTTCTTTTCATTTAATATTTAATTTGCATTTGTCTCATTTTCAAGGCCTGTAACATCCATTGGCTGTGGAATATGATGGTGAAAGCTATATAAAATTAACTGTTCAGAGAGTGCTAAGAGGTTGGTGCCTGAGAAAGCGTAATGGTGATAAATATATTGGATTTAAAGATTGCAGATACAGAGGGTTTGGAGCTCAAGTTCAACAGATAAGAGATATCAGGTAAAATAGCCTCTGAAATTATGTTGTTGCTATCTTGCTGTTGGTGTAGCTTATTTGACAGTTGTTTTCTCTATTTAAAATACCAAATATTCTTCCTTCTCCTCTTCATCTTTCCAATGTCTTAAGAAAGGAAAGATGTTTAAGTTCATGTAAGATTTTAAGAGACTGGTGAGGATGTCATTACTAATATTCCATGTGAACTAGTGTAGAAGCCCAGGATGTTCATCTTGTCATGCCTTCTGTATGCTTTACAAGTTATCCTGAAAACAAAGTCTTGAGAGTTGGCAATTCTGAGTCAATCCATGTTGTGTATAGGAGTATATTTGGGGTTTAGTTTTATTCTTTTTTAATGTGGGTGCTTCCTTCCCAAATTCTGTTCTTGAATTATTTTCTTAGATGTGTTTCTGGTAAACTTTTCCCAGTACCTCAGTTCTTTAATCTTCTGCTTCTTTCCATCTCTGCCAACCCCTGTAGCTTCCTCCTGACCTTCCTCAGCCCATTCTTCATTTACGTCCTTATATTTGGGCTATTTGTCTTCTAGTTTCAGCTCTCTTTCTCTCCCTGCAAAAGAACCACCAAGCCACCACTAACCCATGGCACTGAGGTGTGTGAACACTTGCAGGGACGGTGACTCCAGCACTGCCCTGGGTACCTGTTCCAATGCCTGAGCACCCTTTGGGGAGGGAATTGTTCCTCAGCTCCATCTAAAGCTGCCCTGGTGCAGCTTGAGGCCGTTTCCTCTTGTCCCATCCCTTGTTCCTTGGGAGCAGAGCCCAGCCCTCTCCTGGCTCCATCCTCCCGGGTAGTTGGAAGGAGGGAGATGCAGAGCCCTATTGCCACTAATGTATTAGTAATATACTAATCTCTTAATAATACATTGCTGCAGATCACTATTGCCAGGCTTTGACAAAAATGCATTGAATCTGCTCAGTGTTTGTTCTTTTGTGGGTTTTTTGCTGCTGTTTTTTCTCCCAGAGGTTTATGGACATGGTGAAGTGTAATTTGATTTTATTGGAGGTAGACGGAGGAGGCGCATTGAAATCAATGCGGTGGGCACCACTCTCCTGGCAGCTATCAGATTCCTTGGAAACTATGGGAATGCTCAAACTTCTCAGCTGAACAAAAGGAAATATTATTTATTGTTAGTGAAGGGTTTTCTCCCTTTTTTTATGTGGCTGAAATGAATTTAGCTTAGGCCTTCAGAAGAACTGGAGATGAAGTATGTAGCATCCTTAACTCTTTTCTTGCTTCTGCCACTCCGTAGCCTAAGGCTTTGTGGAGTGGAAAATGAACGGAAAGTAATTTTATTTTGTGCAGAGGTTGACACAAGGCTTTTGTACAGGTGGTGGAACAGTAAGGAAATAACTGCTGCTCTTCCCAATTGCTGACACTGCAAATCTCATCAGGAAAGTGGAGGGAAAATGCATGGTTTCATTCACAGCCATTCACAGAGTAAGCTTTAGTGTCACTTCAGGTCTGCTTTCAAGTGTGTGATGGTTAATTATGCAGAGGATGAAGAGATCTAATTAGGGGAATCTCCTGTCTATGCTGCCTTAAAAGCTTAGTATTTAGATTATCTACTGTGTAGAGGCCTTGCTATAAGGTCTTACCCACAGCATTGCTGTGCAGTCAATTGCAAGCAGAGGTACATTTTCCTGCCCACATTTTCAGGTAGTTACAGATCTAATCAACTGTGCCAGAACTTTTCACCCTAAGATCTCTTTCTAATGGAAGAGAAATAGGTGCTTTTAGGATGTGATTTTGACCTGTTTCAGGTGTCAACTTTATGATCAAGTGTATGATCTTGTAGAAGTGTCCATTTCTCTGTGTATGATTGTGTAGGCTTGAGGGGCTGTAGCTGAAATGTGGTTCTCTCGTTGGGTAGACATCTTAATCAATGAAGGTGATTTGCATCCAAACCATAGAAATATTGTAGTGGTACCCACATCCATGTCACTCAAAGTTATAATAGATTAGAAATAGAAAGAATTAGGTAATAAATGAGAAAATTAGTTATAATGAAGAAACCTGGAGAGGGGCTTTTTGACAAAGCCCTGTAATGATAGGACCAGGGAGAATGGCTTTAACCTGCCAGAGGGGAGATTGAGATGAGCTCTTAGGCAGAAGTTCTTCCCTGTGAGGGTGATGAGGCGCTGGCACAGGGTGCCCAGAGAAGCTGTGGCTGCCCCATCCCTGGCAGTGTTCATGGCAGGTTGGACACAGGGCTTGGAGCAAGCTGCTCTAGTGGAAGGTGTCCCTGCCAGTGGCAGGGCTTTGGAGCTGGATGAGCTTTAAGGTCCCTTCCAACCCAAACCAGTCTGGGATTCTATGTAAGAACACACTTGTTGTTTGTAATCATTTGTGAAGAATTGATGAGAGTTAGCAGTTTGGTAGTTGCTTCCTTTCTCCTTTGTGATGTACATTCCTGTAGTTCTGGGGTTTTTAAGCTTTTAACTATTTGCTATTAAAGTCACTTTGGTCCCTTGGGAAATCACGAATCTCTATTCACCCATGTTCCCTGAGACAGATTATGTGATTGTGGCCACAGGGGGAAATGAGAGTTGATCTGAGTGCATCTTCCCACATGGGTGATTTGGCTGTCATAGTGTCAGGTTGTCTGCAGTTTTCAATACAAGGACTTCCCCAACTTTCTGGGGCAGCTAACAACAGTCCTGTGATGTGATTTACTTGAATTTCATGCAGTTCAACAGTTTTCGGTAGGATACTGTGATAGCACTTGAAGCAGAAAACTAAATAGGTGGTATACATAATTCCTTCAAGTTAGAGTTTATATAGGACAGCTGAAAAGTAGTTGCATGTCATAACTGTGGATGGGTAGAGTGCACTGCTGAGAGTGGAGCTGACAACGAAACATAGAACTACTACTAGTGGGAAGAAAAAAAAGCCGTTTTATACTCCATTAAACTGTTACACATCATAAATAATTTATGCTCTGCTTGCTCTGTTCTGTAGCAAAGATAAGCCAGTCATTTTAGGAGCATTTTAATGAATATAATAGTTTCCCTGACTTTCTCTGCAGCTGAAACCCTGTTCCTCCGCTGTTCGCTTGGTCATTATATGTATGCAACTGGGTTAATTATAGGAATACATTTAAAAGTGAGTCCTTGAGTCTTACTCTGAATTCC
This sequence comes from Ara ararauna, assembly GCA_028858755.1. Lineage (NCBI taxonomy): Eukaryota > Metazoa > Chordata > Aves > Psittaciformes > Psittacidae > Ara > Ara ararauna. The sequence continues at coordinate 163,225,744 of CM054376.1, forward strand.
ACAGGTATCTAGGAATTGCTTGAAAATATATGTAGCTTTGTTCAGTTTATTTACTATAATAAGGTTATCTTGGTTATTTCCGTCATTACCGAAAGGGTGTAAGCACCTCATGTAATGTTACAAGGGTGTCTGTATCCCTGGACTGGAATATTCATAGAATCATAGAACAGTTAGGGTTGGAAAGGACCTTAAGATCATCCAATTCCAACCCCCCTGCCATGGGCAGGGACACCTCCCACTAAACCATGCCACCCAAGGCTATGTCCAACCCGGCCTTGAACAGCACCAGCCAGTTTGTACTAAACTTGTAGATAATGCATCTATTTCCTTAGTCAAACTTAAAGGTTTTTTTACTGTTTGGTGTTCTCAAGTATATCCTTTGGTTTGTTAGTGAGAATTTCTTACTTCCCCTTTAGCTTAATAATCATTGTAAAACATTGAAATTCCTCAGAGATAAAAATAATCTTTTCGCCTACATCATCTTTAAAATAGGGGGTTTTAAAGTTGGGTTTGACTCTGATTTTTCAGACTTGAAGATAACCAGCTCTGTGTTCAGACGTTAATATTTATCTTGCGTAGAGTTTGCTGCTTCTGAGCACATTCCTTGTGTATTTTACTGGAATGTGCTACGTGTTCTGAAACCCTAAATAGCTGAAATGGTGCTTCACTCTGAGTTGCCTCATTTGCTTTTGATAATGCAAGTATCAAATGCAATATTCCTAGCAGGTAACAGTCTATCCAGATGAGTGATTCACTAGAAGAGTCTTGGACTCCTCTTCCTCTTTCAGTAACACTGCTGGAGTTAAGCCTGAATCCAGAGAGTGCTGTGAGTAGACATTACAGTTCAGGGTTTGGTAAAGGCCTTAAACTTCTAATTGAAATTGAAAGTTTTCTGCCATGAACTGAAATGTTTTCACAAAGAATCTCCTTTCTGCCAATCAGTTCTTCTTATTTATTCTCCTATGCAAAAAAAAGCAGCGCCTGATAGTCCCCTGTTACAACTGATAGAACAATTGCTACTTGAGTTTAATACCATTTCAGTGTGTTTAGTGTTGAATTTCAAATGATGGCATAGATTTCTTTCCTTTTTTGGCGTATTCTTCAAAGTATTTATTTGAATAGCATGAATAGGCCTTGGCAATTTAAGCATCACCTTAAGCTTGTCTTGCGATAAAGGAATAATCAAGTAGTTTTGGCCTCTTTGAGGGTGTGTAGTTCTCTCTTACGTTTCCTTTTGTCATTACCCTCTCTTTGAAACACTTGGAACTTTGCAAATGGGATAAAATCATGCAGAAAAGAGTTGCTAGAGAATGAAATTCCTGGTGCTGTGCCAGGAGATTACTTTGTCTAGGAACTGTCCTCTGACAAATTAGTGATCGTTCCCTTTATGTAGTACATTGCAGCAACAGCAACCAGCATATTAAATCTTAATCAAGAACAATGTTTCACTAATTATAGGAGCGAGTTTCTATATTGGATAAATTGCTGTTTGTAAATGTTGGATTATATTAACTAAACCAGCTAATTACCAGCAGCAGAATAAACATAAGGTTTGCTAAAAGCTTCCATCCGTAGCTTGGAGCAGTCGCTGCTGCCTCATACTTGAGTCAATGTGGAAAATAAGGTAATGACATTATAAATACATTTCTAATGCAGGACAATTTCTTCTGAAATGCATATAAGTATTATTGCTTTGCTATGAAATATGATTTATTTAATGCATTTCAGCCCCCATGATATTAAGATATAATTGAGATGGGGAGGGGGGGAATTGCATGCAGTCGGAGTCTGCAGGAAAGTGAATCATGGACTAAAATGGTTGTAATTTTCAAGGCACTTAGGGGAATTGTGAAATTTGTATAATGCAGTCTTTGGTTTAACAAATGGGAAGAAAACAATGGTCCAGTCTTTCAAGTTGTGTTTGACTTCAAATATGGTTTTGTATGCTAATGGAAGTCTGGCTTGGGATGAATCAAGAGTTAGGCTAAAATTCAGCCCCCCTCTCACGGGTAAGAAATGGATCCAGATCTGTTGGAGATGGACTTCTATAGTGAGTATTCAGTAAAATAGCAGACAGTGGGGTATAATTTGGAAAAAGCCACTAATAACAGCCATACAATGATAACAGAAAAGATGCTGGTGATCCTAGATGGGAATCATTTAAATGGGGCTGGGAATTCTAATGATTATTGCTTTCAAAAGGCTGAAAATCCCAGGTCTTGGCTTTATGGTTTAATTACCTGCCAAACAATTGCTGGTGATTTCACTAAGTCACAAAGCTCCCAAATAAGTAACACCAGTAACAGCAGCTATGCCTCAGCAATTCCTGTTTTCTTGATTAACATCCATCAGACTGTTTAAGCAAACGTAAATTGCCAGTTTGAAACAACTGAGTAGTCTGCCTTGTCTTCAAGCATGTATTTGGGTTCCGAGATGTAGTAGAACTCATAGTAACCCGTAATTCTGGGGCAGTTTTCGCTAGATCCCAGTAGATGATAAAATTAATGCTTGTGAAATAAAGCCTTTTTCTATTTTTTGATATGTAATAATTGAAGTTCTCCTGAAGAAATGGCTTCGTGCTTTGAAGACATCTGTAATTTCTTCTGTCAAATATATTAATAATCCCACAGAATATCAATCATACACCATTGCACATAACTTCAGTTGGCACCGAGGACTGAAGCCGAAGTGAAAAGTCAGTCGATGTCTCATCGCTATCATTTACTGCCTGGACAGACTCCAGTCTCTTTGGGGAGCATCTTACAGTAATATTAGTGGGACTAGTTAAAGACTGCAGGAGCTCCTCACCTTCCTAGAGATGAGTGGCCGTCACCAACTGACCTAGTAGCGATTCATGTCAACTCCCCTAATTTGCTTTGGGCAACATCTATTTGCTGAAACAGTTGAATGGTGTGAGCTGAACTGGTTCTTCCACCACTAGGTCCACATGAACAACTCCATAAGCATGACAGTGGGATCAGTAACCTGTTCAGTGGGAGCAGCTGCGCTTGGAAGATGATGTTGAGTCTCATTTGACCCAAATGAATTTAAATCTATTTGAATGATTAGCTACTTTATGAGTAGTAAAGGATGGAAAGTTCTGTGAGCCTCTCTAATATTCATGGCATCACAGAATGGCTTGGGTTCGAAAGGACCTTAAGATCATCCAGTTCTAACCCCCTGCCATGAGCAGGGGCATCTTCCACTAGTGCATTTTGCCCAAGGCTCTGTCCGGCCTGGCCTTGAACACTGCCAGGGATGGGGCATGTACCACTTCTCTGGGCTGCCTTTGCTGGTGCCTCACCACCCTCACAGTAAAGAACTTCTTCCTTACATCCAACCTGAACTTCCCTTGTTTCAGTTTGAACCCATCACCCCTTGTCCTATCGCTACAGTCCCTGATGAAGAGCCCCTCTCCAGCATCCTTGTAACCCCCTTCAGACACTGGAAGCTGCTCTGAGGTATCTTCTCCAGGCTCAACAGCCGCAATGTTCTCAGCCTGGCTTCATACGGGAGGTGCTGCAGCCCGTGATCATCCTCCAGATTGCTGGATATAATAATTCCTTTAATAAAGGAGGACTTGGCAGCTGACAAGCCCCATTGGTTTTATTTTGTTGAACTAATCAAAAAGCATGGTCAAAGTGAATAATAAAACATAAAGAATTGGTAGCTTGACTGAAACACCACGGCTCCCTTTGCCTCTGTACACTTCCTGTATGCTGTTGCCAAGAGATTTTGTGAGGATTGATTAAAATAGTTTGAAATAAGGCACTGTCTGTAGAAGTTCAAAGTAATTGGTCTAAGTACTTTTATTAATAAAGAGAGCTTCCGTAGAATGAATTCTATCTGGAGGCTCTCAAAGGGCTTTTACAAGTTCAATATATAATTAAGTATATTATCTCACACTATTCACAGCAATATATTTTTTTGATGTGCTAGAACACAGCAGCAATTTATGGTGTGAAGATCTATGTGAGATTTTGCTGTTAAATGAGGAAAAATACTGTATTGGTATTGTTAAAATGCAGTGTACCAAGATGACATAGTGCTAGACAGAACAGAAAGAGGAAGGCCAGGATAAGCTCAGCCTAAAATGAATCAGCCATATGAGTTTAGTCAGGCAGGGCAGGTAGTGCTTTCCGAGTAGAGGACATTGAATTAACATCCATTATGGTCTGCAGCTTTGTGCGGAGCTTTAATGACTTCTAGTTAGGGACTTAACTATGTCTAGGAGTAATAATTGCTTTTAATATAATGCACTGGATAGCCATATTTTTGTGTTATGTCTGATTTGGTTTAGCAGTTGATATGTATTTGGGACCAGCTCTGTGTAGAAGCACTATACTGAGCAGGGTTGTTGGGTAGCCCCCAAGTTTTTAACTTTGAGTTAGTGGAAACAGCCAGAGCAGCACAAGGTAGGACAAGGGGTGATGGGTTTAAACTGAAACAGGGGCAGTTGAGGTTAGATATAAGGAAGAAGTTCTTTACTGTAAGGGTGGTGAGGCACTGGAATGGGTTGCCCAGGGAAGTTGTGAATGCTCCATTGCTGGCAGTGTTCAAGGCTGGATTGGACATAGCCTTGGGTGGCATGGTTTAGTGGGAGGTGTCCCTGCCTTTGGCAGGGGTGTTTGAACTGGATGATCTTAAGGTCCTTTCCAACCCTATTTTATGATTCTATGATTATATCATGGTGGGAGAAGTAGCAACAGGCTGCAAGCTGAGGTTGTATCAGAGGAACTGAAAAGAGAAGTCCCCTCAAAAACACTCTTCTCTGGCTTGGGATGTTCAAGTGAAGGAAGGGTTGATATGCAGATGGGTAATGTAGTGGTGGAAGCCCAAAGGATGCGAAGTTTTATTAGTCCATTGAATAAATAGTAACAAACATTGTCTTTAGTAGCCTCATACAAGCATTTTTGTTGACAGTAATAGCAGTAGGTTTTTGAATAGGTTGATTTGGTTCTCTTTCTGAAGTCCCTCTTTGTTCTCAAGTATCAGTGAGAAGTGTCCATCCTGGGAATGCCCAGTTCTTTCCTAAAGACCAGAAGTGATGGCCCAGCCTTATGTGGATCTGTCAGTCCTGCCTTACAAAGCCCTGTACTTTGTAATATGCTTGAAAACCTTATGATGCCTGCCTGCTGGCCAGTCAAACTGCTGTAATAGAGGTGACCTCTGAACTGATGACACCTTGGACTACTTTCTCTCCTTCCTTAGCTGTAGTGCTTGATGGGGATGGTCCATGTAAGACAGCAGGAGGTTTCTTTATCTTGGTGAGAACATGCTACAGGAGAAACGCAGTTGGTTGGTGCCAAGCCTGTTTTTCTTAGAAGCCTCCACCTCTCAAGCAAAGGTCTATTTAAAAGCAAATCGAAGACACTTTGTATTTCTGCACCAAAACACTTTTCTTGGAAATTATTTCTAATCTTAAAGCTTTTTTCCTGTAACTCAAAGGTTTTTTTTGTGCTTTTCAAACCTTCAGCTGGTGGTTGTCGTGACTCCACGCGTAGTAGGAAATGAGCTTCTTTTCTCACAACACCTACTCACTCAGTAGGAGTCTTGTTTTGCAGCGTATGAATGTGGTTTCACGTGGTCTGCTTTAGTGTATATGAGTGTCTATATTTGAACTTCTCACTCTGTCATCACTGATGCAATTTCGGAGTACACTGACTGGGGGGAAATACAGGTTTCTCTTTACTGGCTGAATGATGTGTTGGGTGAAATGAGTTTCTAAATCCAGGAGGTAGTTCTTACGCTGCGTACCCAAATGCTAGGTTGTTACTACAGATAAGCCTGGGGGTAGCACACTAATATCTGAGGGACCGTGTGCTAACAAGGCTCTTTAGTCTACTGTCTCAGTGATGGTAGGGGATGGAGATCCATGTGGGCAGCAGAGACAGAAGGATTATTGATGTGCTTCCCGTGGTTTCTAACACCTCAAAATGGTCATGTAGGAATTAGGGCTTCTTCCCCTAAAAGGTGGCTGGATCCGTAACCCAGCTGAAGTGCATCTTCACCAGTGCATGCAGCGTGGGCAGCAAACAAAAGGAGCTGGAAGCTGTTGCATAGCAGGAAAACCATTGCATGGTTGCCACCACGGAAACATGGTGGGATAACTGGTAAATAGGAGAGCTGCCATGGATGGTTATAAACTCCTTTGGAAGGGACGAGCAAAGAGGGGAGGTGGTGGGGTAGCCCTGTAGGTTAGGGAGCTTGATGGTGGTGACAATAGGATTGAGTGTTTATAGGTATGAATGAAATGGAAGGGTGAGCAAGTCAGATGGTACCTCAAATCCTGTGCTCTCCTTTGTTCCCTCACTGCAAGAGAGACATCGAGGTCCTGGAGTGGGGCTAGAGAAGGGCAACGGAGCTGGTGCAGGGCCTGGTGCACAGTGTGATGGGGAACGGCTGAGGGACCTGGGGGGTTCAGATGGAGAAGAGAAGGCTCAGGGGGGACCTGATTGCTGCCTACAACTGCCTGAGAGGAGGATGGAGCCAGGAGGGGGCTGGGCTGTGCTCCAAAGGAACAAGGGATGGGACAAGTTTACTGATGACACCAAGCTGTGTGGTTCGGTTGATACACTGGGGAGAAGGAACGCCATCCAGAGGGACCATGACATGCTTGTGATGCCAACCTGATGAAGTTCAACCATGACAAATGCAAGGTCCTACAGCTGGGTTGGAGCAATTCCAGGCACAGCTACAGGTTGGGCAGAGAAGAGATTCAGAGCAGCCCTAAAAGAGAAGGACTTGGGAGTGTTGGTCGATGAGAAAATGAACATGAGCCGGCAGTGTGTGCTTGCAGCCCAGAAAGCCAACCGTATGCTGGGCCGCATCAAAAGGAGTGTGACCAGCAGGTGGAGGGAGGTGATCCTGCCCCTCTACTCTGCTCTCGTGAGACCTCACTTGGAGTACTGTGCAGTTCTGGTGTCCTCAACATCAAAAGGACATTGTTGGAACAAGTCCAGAGGAGGCCACGAGGATGATCAGGGGACTGGAGCACCTCCTGTATGAAGACAGGCTGAGAAGGTTGGGGCTGTTGAGCCTGGAGAAGAGAAGGCTGAGTGGAGACCTCATAGCATCCTTCCAGTATCTGAAGGGCGCCTATAGGGATGCTGGGGAGGGACTCTTCATGAGGAACTGTGGTGATAGGACAAGGGGTAACGCGTTCAAACTGAAACAGGGGAAGTTTAGATTGGGTATGTGGAAGAGGTTCTTTCCTGTAAGGGTGGTGAGGCACTGGAATGGGTTGCCCAGGGAAGTTGTGAATGCTCCATTGCTGGTGGTGTTCAAGGCCAGGTTGGACAGAGGCTTGGGAGGCATGGTTTAGTGTGAGGTGTCCCTGCATGTGGCAGGGGGGTTGGAAATGAATGATCTTAAGGTCCTTTCCAACCCTAACTATTCTTCTAAGCTAAAGAATTCTATGACTCAGTAATTCTGTAACTTATTGTGTTATGGTGTGTCTTGCATCTATAATCCTGATTAAAATAACATAGGAGTGCATATTTTCCTGCGAAGTGGCTTTCAGAAAGGTCCACTTCCAGATTGGTATATAGTAAAATAGATGGCCATGATACATAAATTTAGCCAAATGGTGGTTTATCAATGTCTCCTATTGCTTAGCTGTATGATGAATGTTCATAATATTGCCTTTTCATTTATTGGATGGTCTGTTGCTTTGTGAGAAATTGTAGTGAAAGTTAAAGGAATTGGTAGTGGTGGAAGCATTACAAATTAGAACCCAAATAACTGATACTAATGGCAGCTATAGAATAATATAATGGTTTGGGTTGGAAAGAACCTTAAGACCATCCAGTTCCACCCCCCTGCCATGGGCAGGGATGCCTCACAGTAGACCACGTCACGCAAGACTCCATCCAGCTTAGCCTTACGGAAAAAAGCTGTTTGTCCTTGCTGCCCCATATTCCCGAGCAGTGTAGTGAAACCATTTTTCATTTGCTTAAAGAATGAGGTCTCTCAAATGTAGTTTAGACGTCAGAGTTACTGCTCTAGGTCGGAATCTGTGCGAGTTCTTAGAATAATGCTGAAAATAGGAAGTGTGAAATACGGATTTGGAATGTGTGCATGCATAAATTTGTGTGTAAGGGGGTGTATTTAATAGAATCCCAGACTGGTTTGTGTTGGAAGGGACCTTAAAGCTCCTCCAGCTCCAACCCCTGCCTTGGGCAGGGACACCTCCCACTTGAGCAGGTTGCTCCAAGCCCCTGTGTCCAACCTGGCCTTGAGCACTGCCAGGGATGGGGCAGCCACAGCTTCTCTGGGCACCCTGTGCCAGCGCCTCAGCACCCTCACAGCAAAGAGCTTCTGCCTAAGAGCTCATCTCAGTCTCCCCTCTGGCAGGTTAAAGCCATTCCCCTTGGCCTGTCCCTACATCCCTTGTCCCAAGCCCCTCTCCAGGTTTCCTGCAGCCCCTTTAGGCACTGGAGCTGCTCTAAGGTCTCCCCTTCAGGAGCCTTCTCTTCTCCAGGCTGCCCCAGCCCAGCTCTCTCAGCCTGTATGACTTCTGGTTTCCACTTGACATCTCTGCAAAATGGAAAAGCTTCAAATATTGAAAATAGTTTTAATTACTATTTTTTGTAATTTTAATACTGCTAGAATCAATGCACAAATAAAGCCCTAGCTTCAGACAGGGACAAACCCCAGTATAGCTTTCTAGAGCAGGAGGTCAGTAAGAAATGCATAGAACTTATCTATAAATGTGTATAGTTTGTCCTGTCGTTTTAAAAGTAAATATTGTCTTTTCTACCTTTTCTGTGTCCTGATCTGGTTTTCCCTCCCTGGACTTCCTATGTTGTTCTGATCAGTTTGGAATCCCCCATGTGGCAGTTCCCTGCAGTGCAGCAACCTCACTGCTTTAATTCTCAGCAGGAATCATAGAACCGTTAGGGCTGGAAAGGACCTTAAGATCCTCTAGTTCCATATCTGGTCAGATATGGCAATCAGAAGGGATGGAGGGATATCAACTAAGAGGCTTTACTTGGAGAGAAAACTACTGCAGAAAGCAAACAGAGAATGTGTTTTGCCTATTTGTACTTATTTTAACTTTCTGTTTTCTGCTTCGGGTGGGAAATGATTTTAAAGCTGGAGGGTGTGCTAATGTATAAAATAGAAACATCCAAATTTAGCTATTATACATATTTACTAACAGCTATTCTTTATTGTCTAAAATATAGAATCATAGAATAGTTAGGTTGGAAAGGACCTTAAGATCATCCAGTTCTGACCCCCCTGCCATGAGCAGGGACACCTCCCACATGCCACCCAAGGCTCTGTCCAACCCAGCCTTGAACACCGCCAGTGATGGAGCATTCACAGCTTCCCTGGGCAACCCATTCCAGTGCCTCACCACCCTTTAAAGAACTTCTTCCTCATATCCAATCTAAACTTCCCCTTTTTAAGTTTGAACCCGTTACCCCTTGTCCTCTCACTACAGTTCTTCATGAAGAGTCCCTCCCCAGCATCCGTATAGGCCCCCTTCGTTTCCTTTGGAAATTCAGGTTGGGTGTAGGAAAAACACAGTAGAGGTGACTAAGGCTAATAATGTCTTGTACTTCAAAAGAAAATGAGCCTTTTTTTAGCAATAAAAAAGTTTTTGCAGCACTATGGCCAAGTAGGCATGTGTATGATGTTCAGTTTAGCAGCTTCAGTCCTGCATTAGGGGCTCTGTAGAATCCCTTGTTTCCTCAGCATGGAACAGCTTGGGTTGGAAGGGACCCCCAAAGGTTGTATAGTTCTAACTCTCCACAATGATAGGTATTTGGTTTTTGGTTAATTTCTGCATGTGCCCATAAAGAACTCCATATCCAGGTTTAGTCTGTGAGAGTGGAGGGTTTATTGCTCAAAGGTCTTCTCATAGAAAGAACTTAAATATGTGCAGAATTACCTGGAACTGGCTTTCTTCCGGCTCCGCAACTCAGTGTTTAGGGGCAGCGTTTTTTTACACAGAATTTACATTTATATATATTAAAATATATGTTTATATACCATTTTTATATATAAATTCCTATAAAAATATATATAAAATTAATATATACAGTAAAAGTTTTATTTCTATCAAGTTTTCCCTTTATTTCTCAGTATTGCCTGTAATGTCAATGTAGTTTTAAAGGACACTTTTGTTTCGATCAGCAGTTTTCACATATTGGTTATTAGCTCAGCAAAATTACTGTGAAGGGCTGCAGCTAATAATAAGAATGTCTGTGAGGAAGCCAGACTGTGGCCTTCAACTGGTGAGTGCAGATGATAGCTCAGATAACAAGTGATTTTGGGGAACAAGCTTCAGCGAACTGACCCTTCCTTCCATAATCACGTCTCGTGTGTTTAATTTCCTATCTACATGACCTCCCATTATCGTTTGGGTGTAATCCATGTAATAGTTGTCCATGTGGTAGATAATTTAACACCAGCTTCTGTATTTTGGTATAAAAAGAAATAAATGGCCGTGTTGTGGATGCGCTGGACTTCACAGCCTGTTTCCCGCGTTCTTCTTGCCATGTGTTTCATATTTATAGTGATTCAAAGCACTTTTGGGAAGCAGTTGAGAGAAGGACCTGAGATGGGGGAAGAGAGCTGTAGAAAACTTATAATTCCTATTTATTTTTCACCCTCTGACTCTTCTAAACACATTTAATCCATGGGGTGCTCTGCCCTGCTTTCATCTGTTAGCAGTGATTTCCATTTGAGCATGTCACTTGGCTGTTTCTGTTACAATGAAGATCAAAGTGACACAGGTTCACCACAAGGGTTCAGCGGCTCTTTTCAGGCCCGGACCTTCAAGTAATAGGATTAAGTTAATTTGTTCCTGTCTTAGATCTCTCTCAAGGCGTGTGGCTCTTGGATGTTTGGTTATTATTGCATGCTGAGTGCTTGCTTTTTTTATTATTTACAAAGAAAAATATACTCCACAGCTCTAAAAAAAGACTCTAATTTGTTTAAAGTGTTTTAAAAAAGCTCTGCTAACAGAAATCACTTAAATCCCCTAAAAAAGGAGTGTTTGTAGCTGAGTCCTTTGACTTAGCAGAGGGCTGGAACAGCTCTGCTTTAGAACCAAACTGAAAGCTGAGCTGATTCAGCCTGGAGAAGAGAAGGCTCCTGAAGGGGAGACCTCAGAGCAGCTCCAGTGCCTAAAGGGGCTGCAGGAAAGCTGGAGAGGGGCTTTGGACAAGGGATGGAGGGACAGGACAGGGGAATGGCTTTGACCTGCCAGAGGGGAGACTGAGATGAGCTCTTAGGCAGAAGCTGTTCCCTGTGAGGGTGCTGAGGCGCTGGCACAGGGTGCCCAGAGAAGCTGTGGCTGCCCCATCCCTGGCAGTGTTCAAGGCCAGGTTGGACACAGGGGCTTGGAGCAAGCTGCTCCAGTGGAAGGTGTCCCTGCCCAGGGCAGGGGTTGGAGCTGGAGGAGCTTTAAGGTCTTTTCCAAGCCAACCCCTTCTCTGAATCCATGATTACTTCCTGTCTTTGTGAAGCATTGCAGGAGTTTGAGCTCCACCACCAGCGATTTCAGACAGGAGAATGCTTTCACGCTTTGACTCCAAAGCCACGACCTGAAGCAGTGTTTTGAGGTCTCCCATTCCCAAGTGTAGGCAAGGGTGGCATGTAGATTATTTTTCCTCTGCACAAATAGATGAGCATTTGGGGCTGAAAGCAGTAGGTCAGAGTAGAGTCAGGTTTTATGATAATGTGCTTTATTGATTCACTGCTATAATACATTATTGCAAAGAGTGCTTGCATTAAGCCATGTGTAGCAGTAGCGGGAATAGTGTAAAACTAAATGGGGAGACAGCCTTACTCTTCATTGTGTTTCTGATATGCTATTGCTAATAAGCATATTAATTGTATAAAAATTTAATATTTAAAAGAGTGGGAAAGTTTGTAGCCATAATTTCTCATTTAAATCTAAATTTTCTTGCCATGATGGCTTTATGGCTGTATAAACCTTAGTGAGAAGATAATACAAATTATTAACCTATTCCGTTTAGGCTGGGTTCTTAGATGCTTTTTATTCCTTTTTATCCAGATGTTTTTTCTAATAGCAAGGCAATCTCTGCCTTGCTCGCAAGAGTAACTATGCATTTCTCAACTTTTTGTGTCTTTTTGTCTCTAGCTCTGGACATATTAGCAACAATTTTACTTCAGACATCATGAGGAAAGCAGCAGCATGGTTTTGTCTTTCATCTTTGCCAAGTTGGACGGGGCTTGAGGCCAAACAAGCTTTAATGTCTCTTCCAACTCAAACCATTCTGTGATTCTGTGCTGCAGAGCTGGGCAGCTTCTGTTCCTTCTCCTATGATAGTTGTTCTGCTGGTAGGGTAGGGCTTGTTTTTTATCCCTGTGGAAATGGAGAGGTAAGAATTTTTCTGGGCAGAGACTGGATGGAGCAGCCCTGAGGAGAAGGACTTGGGGGTGCTGGTGGATGAGAAGCTCCCCATGACCCGGCTTCAGTGTGTGCTTGAGCCCAGAGCCCCCCTGTGTGCTGGGCTGCACCTCCAGAGTGTGAGCAGCAGCTCAGGGAGGGGATCCTGACCCTCTGCTGCGCTCTGGGGAGACCCCCCCTGCAGTCCTGATCCAGCTCTGGGGCAGCAGCACAAGAGGGACGTGGAGCTGTTGGAGAGAGGCCAGAGGAGGCCATGGAGATGCTGCGAGGGCTGGAGCAGCTCTGCTCTGGAGCCAGGCTGAGAGAGCTGGGCTGGGGCAGCCTGGAGAAGAGAAGGCTCCTGAAGGGGAGACCTTAGAGCAGCTCCAGTGCCTAAAGGGTGATTTTTAAGGTTCCATGCAGCCCAAATCAGTCTGCAATGCTATGACTCTTATCTCTAACATCAGTTTTGGTTTCCCCCCAGTAGTTGGACACTGGTCCCAGTTCTTTCTCTGACTTGCTTAGGAAGGAATAAGTCTTCTACCTCCTCACCCACCTTCCTAGCTCTATTGTGAAGCTTTCAGATCTTTTGTCTCCTTTTAGGGGAGGATTGTATCATCTCTCTATGTGTTGTTGCAGGATCCTTCTGGTTTTCCCTGTTTTGCCCCTAAGAATTGCTTCCGCATTTCTTACTTTTCCGTGCCTTCATCATTTATCACAGTCTTGATCTGAGAATAACATCTGAGGAAATTCAGGTTGCCTGGACCAGGAGATGAGCTGTGATTGTGGTTTTACCCATGCTGTGGTACTCAGCCTCAGATGAATTGCCTTTCCTTTGTGAACCTCTGTATGTCTACAGGCAAGCAGAGGAATACAATGTTTGTCAGAGTCATTCCTCCCATGCATGTTAGACAGAAAAATGTAGTTATATGCAGAGAAGAAGAAGTCTTGTTCTTAGGTAGGTCAGAAGACCCTGGGTATAGGTGAGCTTCCACTTCCTGATGGATCTGTTAGTTTGTGCTGTTTGTATGCACATCATCCCTTGGAGCCTGCAGTTATCAGGGTAGATCTTTGTCTATCCGTCTTCTGATTTTGTTTGTTGTTGTGCACAAAATGCATTTAAAATCCTGTTGCTGCTTCTTAGCAGTTTGGGATAGCTTGTGTTAAGGCTTTGGAATTTTGGGAGCTGAACAAAGAGAAGATTAGTCAAATGCTGAGCATCTTTCATACTCCCTGTTAGATTAAAAGCAACCAACCCTCCCTGCAGATGAATCGAGGTCCTAGTCTTGGTCCCACAAAATTCACTGGTAGATTTCAGATGTGATCCCGGTATCATTTGGAAGCCTTATACATGGATTAGAACGGAAGAACTTTGAGGCCTCAAAAAGAAACTGCTTTTTAACCAAGTGCCAATTAGAAATGTTCACATAACAGCATGTGGAAACCCTTTGCTTTTGTCTTAAGACAAAAGAGAAGAGAAGGCTGCGTGGAGACCTCAGAGCAGCCTTCCAGTATCTGAAGGGGGCCTATAGGGATGCTGGGAGGGACTCTTCATTAGGGACTGTAGTGACAGGACAAGGGGTAATGGGTTCAAACTTAAACAGAGGAAGTTTAGATGGGATATAAGGAAGAAGTTCTTCACTGTAAGGGTGGTGAGGCACTGGCACAGGGTGCCCAGGGAAGTTGTGAATGCTCCATCCTGGCAGTCTTCAAGGCCAGGTTGGACAGAGGCTTGGGTGGCATGGTTTAGTGGGAGGTGTCCCTGCCCGTGGCAGGGGGTTTGGAACTGAATGGTCTTAAGGTCCTTTCCAACCCTAACTATTCTATGATTCTGTGATTTAATCCATTAATTTTGGGAATGAGCACGCAAGAACTTCACTGTTGAAATTTTGAGTTCAAGGTAGGAAGAAGATTTTTTTTGTGCTTTTATATACACATGCATATTTTTGTATATATGTGTGTGTGTGTATGTATACACACACAAACACATATATAGAATCATAGAACAGGGTTGGAAAGGACCTTAAGATCATCCAGTTCCAACCCCACTGCCATGGGCAGGGACACCTTCCCCTAAACCATGCCAGCCAAGGCTATGTCCAATCCAGCCTTGAACACCGCCAGAGATGGAGCATTCACAACTTCCCTGGGCAACCCATTCCAGTGCCTCAACCACCCTTACAGTAAAGAACTTCTTCCTCATATCCAGTCTAAGCCCCTGCCAGTATTCAGGGCCAGGTTGGACAGGGCTTGGAGCAGGCAGCTCTAGTGGAAGGTGCCCCTGCCCATGGCAGGGGGTAGGAACTGGCTGAGCTTCATGCTCCCTTCCAACCCAAACCAGTCTGGGATTCTATGGTATCAGAATTTATGAATGCATAGGCATGTATTTGTATGTATTTTTTTATATGAATATATAATAATATATAAATACTTAAATATTTACACACGTACATACAAATATGTTTGTAGTGATATACTTGGGGTGGGAGAAAAGAAAAAGCCTGTTTGCCCGAACCAGGTATATTTGCTTTCAAGCTTTTCCCTTTTAAGCAATTAAGCCCAAATCCCTGTCTGCATTTCTTACGGAAGTCGCTGAGCCAGAGCTGCACTATGAGCTCTGCTTCAGTTTGGGGATCCTGAATGTGAAGTACTTCCAACGTTTCCTAAAGATGTGCTTGTTTGCTCCTAGAACCTATATTTTGGAGTAAAAATATGTTTTCTAGAATATTTCTCTAGTTCTTAGAGCAAGATAAGCTTTTGGCAGCAGTAAGGATCCTAAAAGGTAAGAACTGTTTGCACTGGAAACTCCAAAAGTTGGAATGAGCTGCTACTTTTGAGGGTGTATTCAGAACCAAAGATGTGGTTCAGAAGAAAGCACTTCATTATGGGGGCAATGGAAAGATGGTATCCAGGCTGTTGTTCCTCTAGTGAGCTGCAGGTCAGAGCTCTGGATAATTCCTGTTCCGATGAGGGGCTCATCCCCTTCCCATCCTCATGCCCCTACCACGTTGAGCTGCCTGGAAGTCAGCACAGTGGAGAAGGAGGAATGGTGACTACAAGACCTCAGAGCAGCTTCCAGTGCCTGAAGGGGGCTACTAGGATGCTGGAGGGGGACTCTTCCGTCAGGGACTGTAGCGATAGGGCAAGAGGTGATGGGTTCAAACTGAAACAGGGGAAGTTCAGGTTGGATATAAGAAGCTCTCCCCTGTGAGGTTGCTGAGGCGCTGCCACAGGGTGCCCGGGGAAGTTGTGAATGCTCCATCCCTGGCAGTGTTCAAGGCCAGGTTGGACAGAGCCTTGAGAGACATGATCTAATGTGAGGTGTCCCTGCCCATGGCAGCGGGTTGGGACTGGATGATCTTAACATCCTTTCCAGCCCTAACTATTCTGTGGTTCTAGGAAGAAAAACCCACAGCAGATCTACCTGATGTAGCCCAGATCCACAGCTCAGTGAGAAAATAAACCATAAGTAAATGACTTTTTGTTAGAGATTTTAAAAAGAAAATCCAGGTTTCTTTTAATTGTTCTAGAGCTTAAATTTCAGGGAAATCTGCTCTGCCATTTTTTTGATCACTGAGAGGAGACACGAGGCTCTTTCCCCATCATTAGAAGAAATGCTGCTTCTTATGTATTACAGATTAAGGCTTCCTAAAATCAAACAAGACTCTGATTTTAATTTGTAGGAGCTGAATTGATGCAGTTATGTGGTATTCTGCATGAGGTAGATTCATGCCTCCATCTCTCCTATGAGTGTCTGAGCTGGGCTCGAACTGTATGTCACAGGCAGTAATAACACTTGTGCTTTTACCACAGTTACCTTGTCAGTATTTCAGTGCCCAAATGCATTTTACTTCTGCATGTAAATATATTGCTTCCTCCACTTATAAATTGAGGCTGTGAAAGTGGAATTTGGCAGATGCCTCATAGTGCTCCATAACAGAAAGAAAGAAGTGAAAAATAGTCACTGCCCAAGACTGCCTGTTGAATGTGGAAAGGCAGATATGGGTTATTGAAGCTGACATTTGGTTGTGGGCATTGGGGAACCTAATTTTTGTAGGGAGGCTTTAGATGTTTCACTGACAGGTCTTGAGACACTGGTATTATGTCCTATTGGAAAAGTCTTCTGTTTCTTTAGCACCTTATTGAGGTACTGAGCCAGTACTAGCTTAAATGAAAGCATACTACTTGCTTCTGTGGTCAACATGGGCTTTACTCTGCTGTCTCAACTGAAATCCATCTCCTTACAGGAGGGACATGGAGCTGTTGGAGCGAGTCCAGAGGCCAAGGAGATGCTGAGAGGGCTGGAGCCGCTCTGCTCTGGAGCCAGGCTGAGAGAGCTGGGCTGGGGCAGCCTGGAGAAGAGAAGGCTCCTGAAGGGGAGACCTTAGAGCAGCTCCAGTGCCTAAAGGGGCTGCAGGAGAGCTGGAGAGGGGCTTTGGACAAGGGATGTAGGGACAGGACAGGGGGAACGGCTTTAACCTGCCAGAGGGGAGACTGAGATGAGCTCTTAGGCAGAAGCTCTTTGCTATGAGGGTGCTGAGGCGCTGGCCCAGGGTGCCCAGAGAAGCTGTGGCTGCCCCATCCCTGGCAGTGCTCAAGGCCAGGTTGGACACAGGGGCTTGGAGCAAGCTGCTCTAGTGGAAGGTGTCCCTGCCTGTGGCAGGGGTTGGAGCTGTATGAGCTTTAGGGTCCCTTCAGCCCAAACCAGTCTGGGATTCTATTATTGTATGATTCTGTGGTGATAAATGTACCAGCATTATTCTGAGTCTTTTCTCACATACAAATATTTGGGTGCTCAGGGATTGGCACACCATGAGTTCCGTTATAAGAAAAATATCATTTCTGTTGGAAATTCTTTTCTTTAACCCCTGCATCCCTGGGCATGTTAAATAAAGGTAAGATTAAATAGCTGTGTAACAGATAGATGTGAGATCTTGCAGATAGTAGCAGCACAATTAAATGTATTTTTCTATATATACAAGATATATATATTTGATTTCTGTAGTGCAGTGGTGTTTTTCTTCTTTTGAGATTTCCTTTTGAAATCTCTTAAGCTACATTGTCTGTGTTAGTCCTCTGGACCCAAAGTTGCATAAAAGAAGAATCTCTTTAGAGTGGCTTTAGGTGCTTTTGCTCCTGAATGAAGAACTACATAGAGTAGCACATAGAAAGCAAATTATATACTTCTTTTCTGCTGTTTGTCTCTGAAATCTGCCTTAACCTTATAATTCACAAGACAGGATGAGAGGGGAAAGAAGTGGATAAAACCAGAGTTCCGCCCCTTCCTGACATTTCCAGTCCATCTCCCAGGCACTCTGCCTTGATTTGTCACCACAGCTCCTGTATTTATCTGACAACCACACCAAGGCACTTGGAAGACAAGGGAGAGTCCTTCAATCCCTAGGCCAGGTTTTCTTCTGTCATTGCAGAGCTCTATCTTGGTTTAGCACCTGAAACCTCGCCAGAGTGTCTTGTACTATTACGTGGGATGGATGCACATTTTATCCCATCTTTTTACCTGTTTATGATCAGTCATGTTTTGTTTTGCAGAAGTTTTTAATTCCTCTTTAAGGACACAGAAAAGATGTTGCTTTTCTACCAGTTCTGAATTAATCTAATTCTACCAATTCTTTGCTCTTCTCAATTCCCTGCAAATAGCAGTGGCGTTACTCCTGCAAGTAGTTGGTATGTTGCTCCACGCTTACAAAATTAAGCGCTCATTCTCACTGTGGGCTAGAACAGTCTGTATTGCATGACAAATGAGGCTGAAGCATGCAGTTAAAAAACCCCACTTCATAGATTCAGACAAGAGCTTTGCTTTCTAGCACTCCAAATGTTGGGCAGCCCACAAAAGATTGTGTGGAACTGACATGTTTTAGCAGCTCCCCACATGTAAGAGGGGTTTTTTGGCCATTATTATTAAGTACTTGTCAGCTTATATTTGTCTGAAGCATTCTATTGACTGGGATGAAACCCCTTTTCTATAAAGCACATTTAAGTGCTTGCTCTCACTTGCAGTCTCTCACCCACAACATAAAATGGTCACATTAAGTATTCCTTTATCAAATGCATGGACTGTAGATTCTCAAGCACTGTACAGAGACTCCTTGCAGGCATCACTGATGACCTGAGAAAGGAAAAGGAAGGTAATTACCCCTGTTGAGGTGGCAAAAACAGTGAAGGTGAGGGCACAATATGTGCTCCTGCAGCCCAGGACCGTGCTTACTCCATTTGAGGGTCATGTCTTGGAATGCCGTCAGACCACTGTGTTGATAGGGAATGCCCTTGAGACAGAAGCTGTTTGTATTGGAGCCCTAATTATTTTCTGCTTAACACTATAAACAAACAAAAGGATAGTTCTGATGACTGATAACATTTTCATCTCTGGAGGTTATAGTAACTGGTAGGGTAAGGTCCATAAATCATAGAATCAGAGGCTGGTTTGGGTTGAAGGGACCTTAAAGCTCATCCAGTTCCAACCCCCTGCCACAGGCAGGGGCACCTTCCATGAGAGCAGCTTGCTCCAAGCCCCTGTGTCCAACCTGGCCTTGAACACTGCCAGGGATGGGGCAGCCACAGCTTCTCTGGGCATCCTGTGCCAGTGTCTCACCACTTTCATAGCTTACAACAGTAGCTTTGTTGGTGCTGTTTGTGATTGTGCCTTCTACCACTCATGCTGTCTAAGGACGGAAAAAATTCCCGCAATATGGCTTATTGGATGTTAATTGTTCACTGCATTGTTTTCTTGCCACCTTGTCTCTTGATTATATATTACATTTAATCTTGCAGGTGTTCTTCCACTAATTGTCCATATTGTGTTCGTGCTGCGCTGAGCACAGCTGTATCCTAATCCATGGCTGAGGTTGAGCTGCTCTATATGTGATGCAGCAATAAGGAAAACTAACACAGTGATTACTAGTTTCTCTAGTGATGGATCATAGTAGGACCTTCTCACCCATTCCTGCCCAGCCCTTACAGCGATAATACTTGATTTTCAAGTGATTGACTTCTTACTTGTTTTGTTTGAAATCACAGGCTTAATTTCTACTCACCCTTAGCTAGTTGGTTAAGCAGCTGCAGTGTTGGAGCGGAGTATAAGTTATAGCTGCGACAGTTTTGCTGTTGTCATGTTTTTTTGGGGAAGGTAAAGAAGAGGGAGAGCAGTAATGGGGAGAGGCTCCATGAGCCATCAGTGTTGGTTTGCTTTGGTGAACTCAGAGCACGGAGTGCTCAGAGCATGGCTGCGTGGAGACCTCAGAGAAGCTTCCAGTGTCTGAAGGGGGGCTACAAGGGTGCTGGAGAGGGGCTCTTCATCAGGGACTGTAGCGATAGGACAAGGGGTGATGGGTTCAAACTGAAACGGGAGATTTTGGTTGGATTTAAGTTCTTCCCTGTGAGGGTGCTGAGGCGCTGGCACAGGGTGCCCAGAGAAGCTGTGGCTGCCCTATCCCTGGCAGTGTTGAAGGCCAGGTTGGACACTGGGGCTTGGAACAAGCTGCTCTAGTGGAAGGTGTCCCTGTCCATGGCAGAGGGTTGGAGCTGGATGAGCCTTTCCAACCCAAACCATTCTATGATTCACTGTCATTGTCCTCAATGTGCTTCTCAGCACTTTTTCTGTACTTTAGGCTGGGAAATTGTGCTTTGTGCTGTGTGAATTTCTCTATCTTAAGAACAATGAGGCTGATGGTCGGAAATTCGCTGGGTGGAGAAACTGCATCTTTCCTTCTGTGCAAGTCATTTGAACCAGTTTGGCGTTCTGCTTTCTGTCTCAGCAGTATTGAAATTAACTTGTTAGCTATTTTTTCCCTTACTGATTAGATACTTTGTTTTACACCTTGAGTTTTGTTTAATATCAGCTCCTTACGCTGTTTAGCTGTTACCAACACATAGATGAGAGGCACTTCTGCAAGAAGACTTCTCAAAGCTTGTTGTGTGGATCCATACAATCGCTCTATAAATTGTCATCTTGATTGTGAAAGAAGAGTTGGCAAGGCTTTGTGAGGGCTTTTATGTCTTTCTTGGTTATGTAGATGCAGCATCGCAGCAGCTGACTGTAAGTGCCTCAAATTTTGGACTTGACTAATGGGTTTTGTCACATGCCACAAGAAACAAAGTAGGTTTTGGGCCATGCAGGTGGCACAAAAAGGATGAAGTTTTCTTATAATTCACGCATGACAGACTTCAATATTTCCAGTTATTGTCATAGTGATGAGGTTTACAATCCTCAAAGGAATTCCCCAGGCTCTGTTACCCTATAGGTGTAACTGTGAATGTTTGCAGAGTTAATACAAACATCTCACCTTTTCTGGGTTTCGCTCAGCGATTGGCTTCTCTGATAACTCCTGGCAATGAGTTCTGCAGGTTAATTATGCATTTAATTGGTTTCAAATTTGTTGCTTTTCAATTTCACTGTTCACTGAATATCTCCTCGGTCTTGTATTATGGGAAGGAGTAAATAAGAGAAGCCTGACTCACCTCCTGGACATTTAATTATGTTGTATACATCTAGGATGTACCCTTCTATGTACACAAAGTACTTGTGATGGGTCTGGTCTTTATGTATCTCCAGCTTCTTTCTTCTCTGAAGTTTTGGGCTGTAGTGATCAGAGCTCTGGGAGGATCTGGGAGGTTTGGTTATTTAGTTATGTCAATAACACTATCTCAATGTGATGCCTGAGGAACCTGGGGGAGTTTAATCTGAAGAAGAGAAGGCTCAGGGGGGACCTGATCGCTGCCTACAACTGCCTGAGAGGAGGATGGAGCCAGGAGGGGGCTGCGCTCTGCTCCCAAGGAACAAGGGATGGGACAAGAGGAACCGGCCTCAAGCTGCACCAGGGCAGGTTTAGATGGAGCTGAGGACCAATTCCTTCCCCAGAGGGTGCTCAGGCATTGGAAGAGGTACCCAGGGCAGTGCTGGAGTCACCGTCCCTGCAAGTGTTCACACACTGTGGAGACGAGGCCTCAGTGCCATGGGTTAGTGGTGGCCTTGGCAGTGCTGGGGAATGGTTGGATTGGATGAGCTTAAAGGTCTTTTCCATCCTGGTTGATGCTGTGGTTCTCTTTCCCCTTCATAAATCACTTTCTGTTTTTATTTGGCTGTTGTTACACACAGGACAAGTTTTCGTTGGCTTTCCTGCAGGAAAAGTCTTTTTCTGGTGCTTTACAGTCAGAATACAAATACTTCACGTGGCTGGTGCAGGCTTTTGCTTCCACATTGTATCATCTTCCATTTGTCCTCACTGTTGTCAAGCTACCCAGCCCTTGTAACTCCAGTAGCTTATTGTGATGTTCTATGTGGCCTTAATGAATTAAAATCATTTCCTGTTCCTCTCAATATCTCTTTTTCCACATAACTGTCATCATCTTAGTCATAAACTGCCTGAAATATTGGACATTGACCATGTAATCTTCTCTGATCGGATTTTTTGGCCATTTCTATCCAGTAATATTAAACCTTTGAGCATTTAATTGAGTTTTATGATTATTCGCTTTACATTTTTCCTTGTATAAGGTAGAATTGAATTATTTGTTGAGTATCCCATTAGAAAACTGCCTTATTCTTTCCCATTGTGAGAAAGATTGTTGCTCTTGTAACCACGTTTTTGTCTGTGCCTTGCTATGTTAATCACTCTAAATGTTGTGTCAACATACTTCCATAACAAGGATATGTCAGACCCTCTATTAAATACAGTATGTGCCTCCTATGATATTTATAAGTTTGGGGTTTTTCAGTTGCTTAGTCCCAAATAACTATCACACTTAAATAAATACCATCTGAACTGGGCAGAGATTTAAAGAAGTAAAATAGAAATGATTTTCATCTGTTTTTCCAGCATAGTCTTTACAAAAATGAAGTGTTTGTCTCCTTCCTTTATGAAGTCTGCTTTCCCCATCAATTTTATGTATATTTTCTGTGCTCAGAATATTAGTTATTCCAGTTAGAATAATACAAACGCCAGCAGAGCTTGAAGTATAATTATGTTAAACACTGCACAGATGTGTAGCGAGTTCCAGGCTCTCCCCTAGAGACTCTGCAGTCAAATGAGAAGAGAAATAAAAGTACAATGAATGGAAGTTGGACACAGAAATTCAATGACACGTGCTATAGGATGATATAAAAGGGAGATGCTCACCGGTAATCAATACATAAATCAATCCCTGCTCCTTCCAGAGCTACTCTATTCAAGGCAGTAATTCTCTTGTGGGTTTATTTCACTATTAGTTGCTGAAACCTTAAAGCAAATTCTGAAAGACTAGCATTGTAGATTGCTAATTAAAATAGAAAGAACATTCAATGTGTTGTATCCCCCTTCCTGCTGTTTTCCCTCACTTTCCTAAGGGTTTGCTTTCTAGCTTTGCTCCGTCTTTGTATTTAGTAATTTAATCATCTATAGTAACTTTTCTTAACACATACGGGTCTCACAGTGAAGTACTTTAGAGATACAGTGGAAAGAACTGTGTAACTGTCCTATTATTTGCTTGAATTGAGTTTTCAAAGTACTGCAAGGAATAAAAAGAGCTAAAAAGCAATTACTTATTCACTGGGATAAATTCTGTATAGCCTTGATATAGATGACATACCAATTAGCTATAAATACTTCCTTTATTCTGTGGATCTTTTATGTGTCTTGATGGCAAAAGGGTCTTTTGTGGAAGCTGTAGTGTCCCCCCCCACCAAACTGACGTTCCCTTGGCAATGCTGGGGTTAAATACCTAAATATTTCACTCTGAAGTCATATGCCCCGTTTTAAAGATCAGCTTGTTTCTGAGTTACAACTTTTGTCTTAAATCATAGTCACAGAATGATTTGGGTTGGAAGGACCTTAAGACTCATCCAGTTCCAACCCCTGCCACGGGCAGGGACACCTTCCACTAGAGCAGCTTGCTCCAAGCCCCTGTGTCCAACCTGGCCTTGAGCACTGCCAGGGATGGGGCAGCCACAGCTTCTCTGGGCACCCTGTGCCAGCGCCTCAGCACCCTCACAGGGAAGAGCTTCTTCCTTGAATCTGACCTAAACTTCCCAAGTTTCAGTTTGAACCCATTACCCCTTGGCCTATCACTGTAGTCCCTGATGAATCACCTACTAGTAGCAGTATTATCAGCCCAATTAGGAATAACTCTGGTTTGGAATAGTGCTAAGCAGTATGGCTGCATTATTTGAGACAGAATCAGTGAGTTTCGGTGGTTCAGTTATTCCTACAGAGTTCAGTTTAATAAGATTTAATTTCCAAAATACAGAAAATCTATTGTCTTAAAGATATTTTTAAGTTAATACTTTTTTAAACACCCAAGGTCCTGTTTATCATGTATCTTTCACATTGAGAAACACCTGATGTAGCTAAAATGATTCAATTCTGCCTCTTAAGCAGAAATCAATAACTTGAATAGCTGAGAAGAAATAAATGCGTTCTTATTTTGTATTCAGAAGTGGATTTACCTACTTGGGCATCATAATTTTTTGCCTTTAGTGGGAATTGGTTACCAAGATAACAGACTTGAGCAGCCAGTTCCAATGATGCAGCTTCTGTTGGAAGGAGATTATATCAATTCATATGTAGTTTGATCATTTAATACAAGAAGTAGGATATAATGGAAAATAACTGGAGAACATATGGTCCCTGATGCTACTAGACTCTAATAAACCCAGGATGCAGTCAGTTTTCTATAGGATTTCAGATGAGATTGACTTTGAAGTGGGCTTCAATGAGATGTTGAGTTTTCATGGCTTGTATTAATGCAGCATCTATAATAATTATTTCGCTGCTTATCTTCAATCTACTGAATCTTCAGTTCACAAGGCAGAAGTAGTAAGTTGTGGCTTTTAGAAATGTAATAATGTAATATCAAAGTGACAAGTGATGCTGGTTTCCTGAAGCAAGAATAAAGATTCGTAGATGGAAAGCTTTTCTCTGCTCTGAATATTTAGGTGTTAGGCAACTGAGGTGCAAGTTTCTTCTCATTGCCTTGTTTTTTGACTTCGGTGGTGAACTGGAGTGAGAACGCCTTCTGGAAGGGTGGTGTTTCCTAATGTTCTCCTTTGTTTTACGTGATGTATTGTTTTAAAGTACATCACATATTGGCT
This sequence comes from Ara ararauna, assembly GCA_028858755.1. Lineage (NCBI taxonomy): Eukaryota > Metazoa > Chordata > Aves > Psittaciformes > Psittacidae > Ara > Ara ararauna. The sequence goes on from CM054376.1 coordinate 163,250,193, forward strand.
CACAGTGCTTACTAATACATCTGATTTATCTTTCTGTTGTTCATTTCATCCAAGAAATCCATACTACATTGTCATTAGAGAGCTGGGCTGGGTCAGCCTGGGGAAGAGAAGGCTTCTTAAGGGGAGACCTTAGAGCAGCTCCAGTGCCTAAAGGGGCTGCAGGAAAGCTGGAGAGGGGCTTTGGACAAGGGATGTAGGGACAGGACAGGGGGAATGGCTTTAACCTGCCAGAGGGGAGACTGAGATGAGCTCTTAGGCAGAAGCTGTTCCCTGTGAGGGTGCTGAGGCGCTGGCCCAGGGTGCCCAGAGAAGCTGTGGCTGCCCCATCCCTGGCAGTGTTGGAGCCCAGGTTGGACACAGGGGCTTGGAGCAAGCTGCTCTAGTGGAAGGTGTTCCTGCCCGTGGCAGGGGCTGGAGCTGGAGGAGCTTTAGGGTCCCTTCCAGCCCAAACGATTCTGTGTTTCTATGAATTCTGAACACAATAAAAAAGAACAGAAGTATTCATACCTTACTAGGATAAAGATATAGCAACAAAGCTGAAGTTGAACATAGCCCTAAATCTTTACCAGCAGTTATTTTTCCTGACTTTTACAGGATAATAGGTCTTTTGCTCCATTTCTATATAAAGCAATCCACTTTGGCTCACACAGAGCAGTCTATGCTTCTTTAAGATTAGTGCAAAACTGTACATATTTGACATCTGACTGAAACATCAGACGCTGTCAGAAATGAGTATAGACATTATCTGAATTGCTACAAATACCTGGCAGCAGTACAGATAGTCTATAAAATGTTTGATCTTGTTGGACTGTGTTAGTTAAATGAAAAGCATGTACGCACTTTCAGAGAGAAGTCATGCCTGCCTTTTATTCCCCTTGACATGTATGTATGCAACACAGATTTGTTTAGCATCTCTTTTATACTTTGAACTGTGGTTGCATGCAAACATGAGGCTTTTCTGCATCTTGCTAATAATGTGGTAGTCAAGACTGTATATTAATTCTTTTTTTTCTTCAAGAAACCAAAATCTTCAGAATCTGTTGATTTCAGATTGCACAAAGCAGATGGTTCACTCCGTGAGGAGCAAAGTTTGGTGCTAAGTGCGGCTGTTCTGTAGTGCTCATGTTGCTCATTTTGGAGTAGGTTGGTACAGTTCTCTGAACTTTCCGCCCCTTGTTTTGAGGATAGGATCATAAAATAAATGGGGGTGGAAGAAACCTGGAAGCCCCTAAGTGATGATGTGATTATATCAAGTGATTATATCAAGGGGGAGTGATGGCTTTAACCTGCCAGAGGGGAGACTGAGATGAGCTCTTAGGCAGAAGCTGTTCCCTGTGAGGGTGCTGAGGCGCTGGCACAGGGTGCCCAGAGAAGCTGTGGCTGCCCCATCCCTGGCAGTGTTGAAGGCCAGGTTGGACACAGGGGCTTGGAGCAAGCTGCTCTAGTGGAAGGTGTCCCTGCCCATGGCAGGGCGTTGGGACTGGATGGGCTTTAAGGTCCCTTCCAACCCAAACCAGTCTGGGATTCTGTGAATTCTTGGTTTCAGTTGCATTATTCCTCTGGCTTACATTGGAAATTGAATCCATAACTTTCTTGTTTGACACAATGTGCATTTGTTTTTTGTTTCTTTGGTCTATAACTGGATATAATACATGAAGCTCAGTGTCACAGGTTCTGTACAGACTGGGTCCTAACTTGTCCTTTATTCAATTCTTAATTTCTCTCTATTCTCCCTCTCTCATGTGATCTTTATGTGCACTACTCTTTCTTTTAGGGCTTCATTATTTTTAGGCAATGCCCTATAGCACATTTGCAGGTAATTACAAAAGCTTGTTTTAGTTACAGTTGTCAAGGAGTATATTTTATGATGCATTATTGCTGCTGCTGTTTCTAATTCAAAACTATTCTCTACCTTTACAAGTGGAAATGAGCACAGGGAGTTTTCAAGTGATGTGTCTGGATCGTTTTCTGTGGTTAGGAATGATTTTGTGAATAGCAAGAGCTTCAAAAGGGAAATTATTAGAGGGGGAAGGGATAAGCATATGTTCCTAGGAATATCCGTAAGGTACTCCTGGTGCTCATTCAGAGTGACGTGTATTCATATGTTGAAATAGAAGGTTGGCAGTTTAAATGCTTCAGTCGAACCTATCTTAAATGTAGAAATTGATTATATTCATTGGGACACTATATGCAGTGAATGAGCATTGTAGTTTGCTGACCTTAATAAGGTACATAATAAGAAACGATTTTAATCTGATTTTATCAGTGTGCAGACATGACTGCATGGGGCTATATGTGATGGGTGAATGTAGTCAACTGAGAAAGGGTTTCTGGGCAGAGCTGTTTACAGGACATCAAGTGCTGAATAACTGCTTCACAGCTGACAGTCAGTGTCTGTAGCTGAGTGACTTCAGTGTCACTGAGCTCGTGGATTCACACCCTGCTTTAACTTATAGATTAACTCATCCAGCAGACCTCAAGTGGGGAAATGAAGGTAAAATCTCCAGCAACAGAGTGGTGTGTTGTGAAATGAGTGGTTTAAGATGGCTCAAAGGATGACCAGCAAAGGTCTTAGCAAGGGCAGTTTTAATATGGTTTATAAAAGCACAACTTAGAATTTGTTGGCAAGGTTCACTCTATAATTTATGACATGAATTGCAGAATCAAGAATGGTTTGGGTTGGAAGGGACCTTAAAGCTCATCCAGCTCCAACCCCTGCCACGGGCAGGGACACCTTCCACTAGAGGAGCTTGCTCCAAGCCCCTGTGTCCAACCTGGCCTTGAACACTGCCAGGGATGGGGCAGCCACAGCTTCTCTGGGCACCCTGTGCCAGCGCCTCAGCACCCTCATAGTGAACAACGGGTGAAGCATACAGTGGAAAATGGTGAAAGATCACTCTTGAGGTGTGCTCTCTTGTAGTAGTGGTGCATCACAGCTGTCCTGTGAAGGCGCTGTGCTGCTGGCACTGCTGAAGGCCAGCCCTCCTCTGCCACTTTCTTTTGCCTCTTAATCCATTAACCTTTTCTTCAGAGTGCATAGGTGTGCCTGAGGGCCTGCAGATATTTCATGTGACCTTTCCCAGGAGAAAAGCCCTTATTGCTCTAGTTAGCATTTCATTTGGCAAAACCCCTTAGTATTGTAAACCCATTGTGACAGGATGCTCTCGCAGCCCCTGGACCCGATGCCTGGCCTCACTCACTGCCTCAAACGTAGCCTGGGAGATCCATCCTTTCATTGTTCTGTGATGTTGTTGGTGGGGTGATAAGGAAATGACCATGACACAGCTTGGTAAGACCTAGGCAGGACACTTTCAGATGGCTGATAATGATTGATAAGTTTAGTGTAAGGCTGGACTCTGTATTTTGAAGCAAATTATTCTTCTCTGCCAGCAAAATGCAAAGTGAAGCTGTAAACTTGGTGGATGTTAATGGATTTAGAGCTCAGCGGCTATAAACCTGGGACTGCCAAGTGCTTCAAGAGCTGGTTTTGAAACCTGCCTACAAACTTCTAAACTACCTGATAATGGTTTATCCCCTGCAGCTCCTTAAAGAAGAGGAATGGCAAACTGCACCCACCTCGCTGTATGCAGCTAACTGAATCCTTCCTTTATGTTTTAAAGATATTCAACATACATTTTCAGGCAGCTGCTTATTTGCTCTGTTCTACCTTAGAAAGGACAAAATGAATCACAGGATCATTAGGGTTGGAAGGGCCCTCTAGAGATCATCCAGTCCAACCCCTTGCCAAGGCAGGGCCGCCCAGAGCAGGGCACACAGGGGTGTATCCAGGCGGGCTTTGAATGTCTCCGGAGAGACTTCACAACTCCCCTGGGCAGCCTGTGCCAGTGCTCAGGCACCCTCAATGTAAAGAAGTTCTTCCTCATGTTGAGGTGTGATTTGGGTTTCTCCAGGAACTCGCCAACGAAGTTGAAGTTGGCAAGCAGGAATTCTTTATTGGGGCGCCGGAGACATGGGGGATAGATCCTCCTAACGGGTATCACTGTATTGCCACACAGGCCATCCTCATATAGTCACTGGGCATACATACGTATTCATGAGGCTACATATGGATTGCATCATTTTCCAGAAGGTTTCCCGCATGCATACAAAAATGTGGTGGTGATCTCTGAGAGTCGTTTACTTCTTCCAACAATCTTCATCAGTGCTGGCAGTCTTTGAAGCACCAGCTTAATTAACATTACAGACATAGCAGTCGTCCTGTCCTTCTACTTATCAGGTAGTTTAACTGCTCCCATCCTGGACATCTGCTAGTCCCGGGTACCCCCCATCCCCAGGTCCTGTTTTTCTCTCCTATTTTTCTTACACTTTTTGTACTGTCTTCCTGCACCTCAGTTATTTTCCATTACAAAGCCATCAAACTGAGCGTTACTTAGAACTGATTCCACTTACGTACAAAGGTTTATATTACATTTTGTGCTTTTGTGCCTCCTTGTCTCAAGTGACGCTTGTTGTGTTTTAGTTTATGGCTATTGCTTCTCATCCTGTCGCTGGGCACACTGAAAAGAGTCCTCCTGCCACCTGCCTTGGAGATACTGATCTGCATTGATGAGATCCCCCCTCAGTCTGCTCTTCTCCAGACTAACCAGGCCCAGCTCCTGTAATCTCTCCTCATAAGAAAGATGCTCCAGATCCCTGATCATTTTTGTGGGCTCCGCTGGACCCTCTCCAGTAGCTCCTTGTCTGTCATGCACTGAGGAGCCTGGAACTGGACACTGTGCTCCAGATGTGGCCTCACCAGGGCCAAGTAAAGGGTGAGGATCACCTCCCTCGACCTGCTGCCACACTCCTCCTGATGCACCCCAGGATGCTCTTGTTTGTCCTGGCCACAAAGACACACTGCCAGCTCATAGTCAACTGCTGTGTACCTGCTGTATCCAGCATGAGAAGGGTTTGGCTTGGCACAGCTCTGCAAGTGTCCCTGCAGCCATGTGCGAGGCAATGTAGGCATCCACTTCTGCAGTGATAGAAACTCCTCCCAGTACTGTGCTAAATCCAGGCATTCCTTTTGAAAATGAAACCCTAGGTTGGCCTTTAGACCTCAGCCCAACATCCCAGTGATTCTGAAGCACCCGTATTTAATATCAGTGAGCTGGTTTTGTATTCTCACTTTGGGTACTCATGGGAAGATGGGCTGCCCCTCAAAGGTGACTTTTGGAAGCTCTTTTCTAAGTAACACACAAGCAGACACTTTGTTAGAGTTACTTTGTGAAGAAGCAATGAAACTGGTCTAAGAGCTCATTTACGCCTCAAGTGCAGCATTCAGCTAATTGAGTACAGGGCTACTGTTAATTATTCTGTTACAGCTAATTGGTATTCACTGGGCTCAGGTTGCTGCGGCCCCATAAATACAGCGTTACCTTGCAGGGTTTTATTTCTGTAGTGAATTCTCTTCTGTTGGCATATTTATGTTGTCTCCTGTATAAATGAATAAGCCTCTATTTACTATATCTTTTGAACTTTGCTGTGGCTGCATTACTGCACAGATGCCAGGGTTGTAGCTGTATGGAAGCTTTTTGTTTTCTGGGTTTCTTACTGGCCTACCAAATCTTCCAATTCCTTTCACAATATAGGGAATGAGACTATTGGATAAATGTATTATTTAGTATTCTTATAATCTAATATTTCTACTTTATCAGTGGTATAAAAGCTTTGATAGGATCAGGGCAATAGGCAGCATGACTATAATTCACTTCTTGGCCTCCATATCTTTAGTACACTAAAACCCATCTTTTTTGATCACTAGTTATCCTGTGGGTCAGGCAACCAAACCCAAAAATCAACCCAAAAAGCTAAGTTTCCAGAACAAACTTAACTTTCCAGGGCAATTAACACCAGATGGGTGTTATTTGCATTGCCCTGCTCATACTGTCTTTCATATGTGTAAATTGAGTGATCAGATACTGTTAATGAAATCTCTTTTTTGAATGGAGGAGGCCTATAGGGACAGGAAAAAGGGAAATGGCTTTAACCTGCCAGAGGGGAGACTGAGATGAGCTCTTAGGCAGAAGCTGTTCCCTGTGAGGGTGCTGAGGCGCTGGCCCAGGGTGCCCAGAGAAGCTGTGGCTGCCCCATCCCTGGCAGTGTTGAAGGCCAGGTTGGACACAGGGGCTTGGAGCAGCTGCTCTGGTGGAAGGTGTCCCTGCCTGTGGCTTTGAGGATGAGCTTTAAGGTCCCTTCCAACCCAAACCAGTCTGGGATTTAGTCAGGAAGCAAGATACAGATGAGAAGAATTCAAACTCAGCTGGACCCAGGGGAGAGAATGTTTTTCATCTCCTCCATCATTAGTGTGCCCTTGATCTGTTGTGTTTAGATACCCTGAAAATTTCTGCCCTTGCGAACCACCAGTAATAGGGCGAGTGAATTAAGTTGTGATGCCCTTGCATGGGTTTCATTCTGTCTCACTGGCTCTCAAAGTCAGTTTTGCTGCTTGGTTTCAGGGCATCAATAGAATCATGTGAAACACTATTGAACTGTAAGAACTAAAACTTAACCAAGTTCTCATGAGTGTTTTGGAACATTAATTTCGCATTTTCTTTGTCCCTGCCCTATTTAACTCCATTTACACAAAAAGAATGTTCTTGAGTTTGCAAATATTTTGGGGCTCATGAAGTGGTTAAGCATCAAATATTCCTGTATGGGTAACTATGGCAATGCATTGAAGTAGTGCTTTAGCTATTTGGGAGAGGATGGTTTTGGGGAGGCACAATCTGCAGTGATTTTCCGGCTGTTTCTGTAACCATCAGCTTTGGGAGGTCATACAGGGATTATCTAGAAGAAGCCAAACCACGGTCAATCCATGGTATTAGGCTGTAGAACATTTAGTTTAATCAGCTTTGCAAAAACCTGTAATTAGTGAATAAAGGCTCATTTAAATGGTGCTGAAGAGGGTTGTAGCATGTGCTTCATTGCACTATACTGAAGATGGGGTGGTTGGCAGAGGACGAGGTTCACCTAAGTAGCATTAATACTTGGCTTTGTGCTTTTTGGATGAGCGGGAGGATTGGGGGGGAAGTTGTATTGAAAAAGAACAACTTCCAAGTAGTTTTCAGCAGTGTTCTATATTAGAGAGATGTTTGATGCATGATGTTTTTTCCATTCTTTCAATTCACCGTTATATAATAAATTTAAATGGACACTTTGATTTTTTTTTTACATGCTTCAGGATATAGAAGCAAAGGTAAGTAGTAAAGCAAAGAACAACCAAAAATCCAAGGTGTTGATTTTATTCCTTTGCTGTTTACCAAAAACCCCTTCAAAACCAAAACCTACCTCCTGATCTTGACAAAGAGAACCAAGTCTTGTATCTCTGGGAGCTCAGCACAGTACGTTGTGTAATTTTTCTGATGTGTTTCTACGACCTGCATCTGTAGTGGCAAAAGTACAGCGGTTTTGCATTTTACATGGTAAAATCATAGAATGGTTTGGGTTGGAAAGGATCTTAAGATCATCCAGTTCCAGCACCCTGCTGTGAGCAGGGACACCTCACACTAGAGAAGATTGCTCCAAGCCTTGTCCAGGCTGGCCTTGAACATTGACACGGATGGGGCAGCCACAGCTTCTCTGGGCACCCTGTGCCAGCGCCTCAGCACCCTCACAGGGAAGAACTTCTTCCTCCTATCTAACCTGAACTGCCCCTGTTTCAGTTTGAACCCATCACCCCTTGTCCTATCACTACAGTCCCTGATGCAGAGCCCCTCTCCAGCATCCTTGTAGCCGCCTTCAGACACTGGAAGCTGCTCTGAGGTCTCCACGCAACTTCTCTTCTCCAGGCTCAACAGCCCCAATGCTCTCAGCCTGTCTCCATACGGGAGCTGCCCCAGCCCCTGATCATCCTCGTGGCCTCCTCTGGACTTGCTCCAACACCTCCATGTCCTTCTGATGTTGAGGACTTCAGAACTGCACAGTGCTGTGAGTGGGGTCTCACAAGAGTAGAGGGACAGGATCACCTCCTTTGATGCTGCTAAAATAGGAAGTTGGCTTCGTATTGTATCTGTGTGAAAATAACATGTTAGAGGTAAATGACTACTCTTGAATAGGCAGTTGTAGTAATGACCGCTGATAGTTAATTATTAGTCACTAAGGTAGTTTATTATTAAAACATTACAAGCCTGCAATGAATTTGTGCTGATGATTTAAACATTAAATCCTCCATAGCTTGTTAAAAACCACTTGTCTACTATTTTCTCTGAGGACTCAGAGCCTTGTATGTGTTCTGTGGGCATGTGTGCTCTTTGAATGTGTTTTGTAATACTTAATGAGTCCCCTTAATAGCAGATATTGGTACATACTACATATGAAAAGCCAAAAAACTGTCAACTTGCTCAGTACTGCTACAGGTAATGTCTCTTAGATGTATTCTCATATTGGTATTCAAAAGATAGATGTTCAGAATTAATCTGTGTTATTTTAAGTTCCTGGATATAGAAACATAAAATGGTTTGGGCTGGATAGGACCTTAAGATCATCCAATTCCAGCCCCCTGCCATGGGCAGGGATGCCTCACACTAGACCGTGTCACCCAAGGCTTTGTCCAACCTCGTCTTGAACATTGCCAGAGATGGCATTTACCACTTCCCTGGACACCCTGTGCCAGCGCCTCACCACCCTCACAGGGAAGAGCTTCTTCCTTATCTCCAGCCTGCACTTCCCCTGTTTCAGTTTGAACTCATCACCCCTTGTCCTGTCGCTACAATCCCTGATGCCGAGCCCCTCTCTAGCATCCTTGTAGGCCCACATAGGGATGATCCTACAGTAAAGGGTTTCAACTTGTTTAGTCAGATACTTCAACTGATCTAGGAGTGACCAGAGGAAGGATTGCTGTTTCAAGAAGACATCAGAGTTTCAGATATACTCTTTAGATCTGCTTTTGCCAGTATGTAGGCATGTGGTTCTTCCCAAAGATTTATGTGTTTAGAATTAAGCGCATGCTAAATGCATTCCAGAGTTGGGGGTTTAAAGGAAAAGCAACTACAACAAAGAAATTCTTTATAACCACTGCTTAGAAATAGGTGGATGCAAGTTCAGCTTTTCTCATGTCAAAAATGTCCTCTTGTAGCTTTACCAGATCGAGTTAAATATTCGAGCTCTACATATATTTGTTTTCAGCAGCTTGAGGAAGCTTCCCAAAGTTCAGGAGCGATCTGCAAAGTTAATTCTAATCAAAGCCCAAATACTCATCTCAGCATGCGTGTGCTTGGTTCCGTCTTCGTGACATTTCCAAATGCATTTGGACAAACTGTGGCACAGCTGTTGAGGGGAAGGAGAAAGCCCAGTACAATAGACAATCTCTCTCCATTTTCAATGCAGCAATCATCATCTTATTAATGTACTGCTTGGCAAAAGCTAATAGACTGCAGTTCTCAATCGTTCTTACATTCCTTACTGGTACGATTTATAGTGGATGTTTTGCCTTGCGAGTGCGGCTCTTTCTTGATCCAGCTTTATGGTTCTCTTTCTTTTTTTAGGCCAGGCAGCTGGAAGAGAAGGACAGAGAACTGAAGAAGCACGATGCCTACTACAAAGAGCAGCTGGCTCGACTGGAGGAAAGGGTGAGCCTCTTCTCCCTTTTAATGAAGTTTTCTGTTCCTTTCTGCTGCTGGCTTTCTGGTTATGTTTTACTGTTAAACAAGATGACTTTTCTAAGGAGATCAAGCTTAAAACTGTGCCAGAGGGGTTTCTGTATGAGCTGCTGCTGCTTCTGGCTTAATATTGACAAGATGGAGGCTTTAAAGATGGGAATGTTGTTTTCTTTATTAAGTTCTCACGTTTGCAGTGAGATTTTATCTCTCATAGTAATTGCATACAGAGACATGATCCGAGCAAGGTAACTTCTGTAGCAGCACTGATGATACTAAGTTCTCACATTTGCAATAAGATTTTATCTGTCATAGTAATTGCATACAGCGACAGGATCCGAGCAAGGTAACTTCTGTAGCAGCACTGATGAAGGGCCGGTGTGAGTGAGTATCACCAAGTAGTCTTAAAATTGCCTGTGAGGTGTGGAGATCCACACTGATTTGTCATTGAAATCTAGTTGTTCTCATTGGTTGGGGTGGTTCCTCCAAAAGCCACAGGTTCACGTAGGGCTTAAATGAGTTAAAATGTTTAAAGTTGTTTATGCCACATTTAAAAAGCATTTCTATGCTTTTTAAAAAGGCTTTAAAAGCCTTTTTTTTCCCCCATAGACTCAAAACTAAACTGGATAGAACGGCTTGATAAGCTGTGTGCCATGCTTACAATATTTTAACATATTGCTCTTAGCATTCTTATTCTTTATAGGGTATTATTTTATAGGTTGTTAATGTCAAATAATTACTGCTGCCATCACTTTCTAGATCCCAGGTTGGTTGTAATCTTCAGCCTGAATCCCTTTGCCTCCTGTACCCCCCTGCTTTCATCCTGAGCCTACCTATTGTGGATTAATATGAATTTCCTTTCTAGTTAGTTTTGGAAACAGTATTAACAAGATCTATATTCATTTATGCAATTTAGCAGGATAGAAGAAAAGCTCTTGTTTTTATGGATTAGGAAGAAGAGCATGTTGCATGAATTATCAGTGTGTATAATTAGTCTTAATGAATATTTTAAACAGAGGGCATATCAGATACTGTCTCCATGTTTTGTCCTACCTTTTTGAAGATGACATTAATGAAGTCCATGTTCTTGGCAATGAAAAATAGTTTGAAAGGATGAGATTAAATTAGCTTAATGATTCTAAAATGGTGCATTATTTAAGCAGTTAAAATGAAGATCCTTCCCAAAAAAAAACCCTGTACAGAATGCCTTCCTTATTCCCAAATAACTTGCTGGTGTTCGAGGAAAATGCATCTGCAGTATCTCATCCCAAGTGGCTTCTTATGGGGTGGTTGTACCTCTGATATCAATTATCAGCCTTCCATTTTATACGTACAGTGGAGTAATTTGTAGAATCCTAGAATCCCAGACTGGTTTGTATTGGAAAGGAGCTTGAAGCTCATCCAGTTCCAACCCCCCTCCATGGGCAGGGGCACCTTCCACTAGAGCAGCTTGCTCCAAGCCCCGTGCAACCCAACCTTGAACACTGCCAGGGATGAGGCAGCTGCAGCTTCTCTGGGTGGTCATTCATAGTGCAGGACGTGTGATAAGCTGTGATTCTTTGTTTGAAAGCTTCTTTTTTACCTTTGTAAGGTGCTATGCACCAAATAAGACTTTATAGCTATTTTGAATGTTAAAGTAGGTCACTGATACAGTGTCTTTGGTTGCCCTTAATAAGGGAAGACTTCCAATGTGGAATCACGTTTTTACATGCATGTGAATGTATCATTGTTATGTGCAAGTGTGATAATGGACTTTAAATAACTATATTGAGTACTACTGAAGCATCGTACCCCCAAGTAGTGTGGAATAGGGTAACTCTGCCATCTCTTGTTTTTTCTTCTTGGGCTTGGAAGTCTCCAGGATTTCAGCAGGCAGATTGGAGTGGAGTGTCTTCTGCCATGGATGATGTTTGGTCTGTTTTCAGACCGGAGCTTTCATGGCACTAACATTTGTCTTTTCATTCTGACTTTATTTGTAAGCTAAGAAACCTTTGCTTTGCCAAGTTGTCATCCGGTTTGTTTTCAGAGTTCATGTGCATATCTCTTCTGCACTAAAAAAGAGTTGTTTGAGCTTTAAAAGGAGGTGAACTCTGTGCTCCAGATCTGACTTTGAACTTTTCAGAGACGTGGAGATTATAGAATGAAAACTCGCAAAAGCAGAGAGGTCATGTCTCCTGCAATCCCAGCTTCACCGCGGCTGGGCCTGCAGCCCTTAGTAAGGTCATTTGTGAGATGCTGTGTTGGTGCTTTTTGAGCGTTGGGATGGAAATAGAGCTTTAGGAAGAAAAGCTCTGGAAAAGTTTAACATGCTGGAAATTACAGAGCACAATAACAATAACTTCCTGAACTTGAACTGATTTCAGTGGGAGTCAGCGTATGGGCTGTTGAGCAGAGAAAAGATGGGAACGGGAGGCAGGATGGGAGCGGAGTAAGTGGAGAGTAGAGAAGTAACATCAGGATGAAGAAATGTGCAGTGTGAGTCTGTCACCTGTGACAAAGAATGCTAATGACATTCTCAGATGATTCTTGCATCAAATAAGCACACTTTAAAGGTACTCGAGTTCTGTATGCTGTATTTCTGTCTGTTGCATCATTGAGTGTCAGAGCTCATCTGGATGATTAATTGGCTTTTTGATTACTTACCTTTTTCAATTAGACGCTTCCTATTTGTGTTCTTCAGTGCTGCTGGAAAAAAAACAATGCAGACGTTGATAATAAAGGGAGATGACAACAGAACAGATTAGTGTCAGCACAGTGTGCTCCTTATGGAGAGAGTTATTCTCCATATTCAGCGCCAGATGAAGGCTGTCAATTATAAAGTATTTCAGTGAAGATGCTCAGCCTTTTCAGGGGATTAATACAGGACCAAGTAACTGTGCACCACTGACAGCTGGGATGCTAAAACATAAACAGTTCTGTTCTCCAGGGCAATATCAGTTCATAAATTTGGTTTATGTGCTAAAAACCTTTTGATGCTTCCCCCAAAACCCAGCGATTCCCCTAACAGCTGCCAGTGTTTCTAGGTCAAAGATGGCACATAAGCTAAGAGTTATTACATGCTCCATGGCAGCAAAGCAAAATGAGATAGCTTAACAAAGGAGTTAAAGAATAACCTTCTCATAGTGTATGTCTGATTGGGATGGAAACCCATTATTTAAGGGTTTAGACATTAAGCTTGGATAAGAATTTGTCAGTGTTTTTTGTTGCTTACAGGCTGATGGTGTATCTTGATTGCAGCAAAAAAAAACCCCAGAGGTAGCAGTGTTCAAATCATGGACATGTGTACCCTACATAGCCTTAATTATTTACTCTAATAAGGTGTCATTAGTGGTAGTTTAAAACATTTGATTGTCCTTTTAAAATAAAGCAGGAAAAAGGAAAGCTGACATCTGGGGAAGATGGAGCAGCTGGCTAGCTGGAATAACAATCCTACAGCCTCTTTCTCTGAGGTTGTCTCATGTATCCGCGCACACATTCACATGCTTCTGTCCCTCTATGGTTATTGCTGTTCTGTTCGGTTTCTCCATGTCCATTCTCTTTCTTTTATGGCGCTGGTTTAAATGTCAGTTCCAAGCCCCAGTGGCTGTAGACTTCAGAAGCATCTCTGCATGTCTAACATTGTATGTAAGTTCCAGTCACAGAAACATAGACTCAGCCAGGTTGGAAAAGCTGTGTAAGATCATAGAGTCCAACCATTGCCCAGCGCCGCCAAGGCCACCACTAACCCATGGCACTGAGGTCTCACCTCCACGGTGTGTGAACACCTGCAGGGATGGTGACTCCAGCACTGCCCTGGGCAGCCTCTTCCAGTGCCTGAGCACCCTTTGGGGGGGGAATTCTTCCTCATCTCCGTCTAAACCTGCCCTGGTGCAGCTTGAGGCCATTTCCTCTTGTCCCATGCCTTGTTCCTTGGGACAATTCAACAGTCAACATCAGCAGTTGCATTAATTTTGCCTGCAGAGCAGGTCACACCCTGTCATTCCTTCAGCCGGTTGCTTTTCCTTTTGGATATCTTTGCTATGAAGGAAGTGCGACTAGATCCTCTCCTGCTTCTGATTCTACTTCTGGCTTCACACACATGCTACACGGAATAAGGTGTGATTGTGCACTCTTCTACTCCTTTGAGAATGACGCAGCTCTCCCTAATTCAAATTTTCTTCATCAAATCCAACTGTTTGCATGTTCTGCTGCTACATAATACTATTATGCATCATTACCAGAACCATGCCCCTGGACATAGGAGCAGAAGGAAATTAATTTTAATACACTGCTGTATGACAAACTCACTTAGTTTATCAGTGTGAATGAACAAGATATGTATCCCCATGTTAATCAGGGTACTTCTCACTCAAGCTAAGTTTCTATGCTTCTGGGTTTCCTAGAAATACTTCCAGTAAGTATTGAGTGATATCCATGTGAGTATGTGTGTGGTGTAAGGTGATAGAGTTGTTCTAGAGCACAGTGTGATGAGGAACGGCTGAGGGACCTGGGGGGTTCAGTCTGGAGAAGAAAAGGCTCAGGGGGGACCTGATCGCTGCCTACAACTGCCTGAGAGGAGGATGGAGCCAGGAGGGGGCTGCGCTCTGCTCCCAAGGAACAAGGGATAGGGCAAGAGAAGATGGCTTGAAATTGCATTAGGGGAGATTTAGACTGGATGTTATCACAGAATCATGGAATGGTTTGGGTTGGAAGGGACCTTAAAGCTCATCCAGTCCCAACACCCTGCCACGAACAGGGACATCTTCCACTACTGCAGGTTGCTTCATGGCCCATGCAACCTGGCCTTGAGCATTGCCAGGGATGGGGCAGCCACAGCTTCTCTGGGCACCCTGTGCCAGCGCCTCAGCACCCTCACAGGGAATAACTTTGCCTTATCTCCAGCCTGAACTTCCCCTTTATCGGTTTGAACCCATCACCCCATGTCCTGTCACTACAGTCCCTGATGAAGAGTCCCTCTCCAGCATCCTTGTAGCCCCCTAAGACGCTGGAAGCTGCTCTGAGGCCTCTAGGCAGCTCCTCTTCTCCAGGCTAAGCAGCCCCAATTTATATAGGGAGGAAAATACTAGGAAACCCAGAAGGGTTGTCAAGTGCTGGAACAGGCTGCCCAGGGAAGTCTTGAGCCACCATCCATGGAGGATTCAATAGACATGTAGATGTGGTGCTTAGGGCCTTATTTTAGTGGTGGACTTGGCAGTGCTGGGTTAATTGTTGGACTTGATGATCTTAAAGGTCTTTTCCAACCTTAAGTTCTATGATTGTTTGATTCTGTTAGCATTTGGAGGTTTCAGCATTATTAGCTGCGCTCCAGATTTAATAGTCAACGAGTTACTGCCCTGATAGTTCTTCCTTTCCCATGGTATCATGTCTGTGAATGTCCTTGCTGACTTCAGTGGCCCTTGTGCAGGGACACCCCTGCCCCATCCATGGCTTAGTGCCAGATCAGAGCCTAGGGATATAGACATAAGTTCTGGAAATGTGGTGCTCATATCTGCATCCATTTCTTCATGCCTTAAATTCCGAGGAAGGATTTGCAAATCGTAGGTTCAGCACTTAATTTGGGGATTCTACTTACCATGTAGGCTGTCAAGGAGCATTAACCTTAAGATAAGATGAGCACCCAGTGCACAAAGCTATGAGCTGATGGCACATACTATAGCAGGTGTTAAATAGTATTATCCATCCTTCTTGCCACAGTAAATAGGATTTTGCTATTGTGATGTGTCAGGATTTTCAGAGAAATCAAATTTAGTAGACACTAAACTGCCATCCTTGTGCTGAGCAGCTTTATTCTGGGATCCTGCGTTCATACTAATCCTGTTGGTAGGAAATGCTTATACCAATTGTGCAGGGAAATGATAATTTAATGATCTCTTCCTATTTTTCTATTCAAGGCTTTGAATGGACCAACATTGCAGCACTAGCCGCAGTGCTCAGAAAAGGAGATGATGCACGATTCAGCTTCACAGCCAAGTATTGGCTTTTTGTAGGTGTTCATAATGAGCATAAGTGCTGAGATGGAAACAATGCAAGTTCCACATTTGTTCTGAGGCTTCAGAGTCTTGTTTACCTTTTCAGATCTCAACAACTAAATAACCAGAATCTGTTTGCTATGGCTTTTGTCAACTGTAGTTTGCAAGATGTAGATAACAGAGGGGGACTATTCTGAGGCGGTATAACAACCACAGCCATTTTTATGCCCTGCAACATATTTTAGCAGTTTGAAGATTTTTGTTTCTATTTGTTTTATCAGTCTGTTTCCTTCCTTTGATCTTGCCTGACTGTATCAGCAACAATTCCATAAGCAGAGGGTGGTTCTGCTCTCACCTCTTGTGTTTAGGAGTTTGTATTTGCTAGAGCAAACATGTTTATTCTCCACACATCCGTACTGCCTTCTTTCATGTCTCTCAAAATCAAATAGCAGTGATGTAGGTTCTGTGTTTTGAGACTTGAGGCTGAATCCAGCAGAGTAGGAAACGGTTTTGGCTGATGGCAGAATGTACTGAGCACTTAGGAGAGACACAAGGAAAGCTCAGGAAACCTTTTGTCATTGTTCCCTTGAAGAAATGGAATTAGCTCTGGTGCAGAGCAGACGGAGTTGCCAACTTGTATGTGTTGAAGTGCAGTGTGTTGGACACATGTAGTACCAGCAGGATTTTCCAATTTGCCCATTGCAATACGAAATAGTGCTCAAAGAGATTTCTGTCTAAACAGAATGTGTAGCAACCAGAATAATCACTGTTCCGCATTTGCTTTATACTGTGCGTCTTTCTTACCATGGATAATTAAAGCAGCTATAACGTATGGTGCCAACAACTTTGGTAACATGGTGTCGTGATTTAAGCCCAGCTGTAACTCAGAAAACCCTGCAGTCTCTCTCTCACTCCCTCCCATTCCTCCCCCCCTCTCCCAGAGGGATGGGGAGGAGAATGGGAAGAATGTAACTCCCGCGGGTTTAGATAAGAGCAGTCCAGTAACTAAGGTATAACACAAACCACTGCTGCTGCCACCAACAATAATAATGATAAGGGAAATACCAAGGGAAGAGAATACAACCACTCACCACCTGCCGACCGATACCTAACCTGACCCAGCAGTGATCTCACCCTTCCGTGTGACTGCCCCCAGTTTATAGAGTGGGCATGACATGCTGTGGCATGGAATACCTCTTTGGTCAGTTTGGGTCAGGTGTCCTGTCTCTGCTTCCTTCCGGTTTCGCCTCCTCCCTGCAGAGCATGAGGCTCAGAAAGTCCTTGGTCAGAGTAAACATTACTGAGCAGCAACTGAAACCATCGGTGTTATCAGCGCTGTTCCCAGGCTGAAAGTCAAAACCACAGCACTGCACCAGCTACCAAGAAGGAGAAAAATGACTGCTACTGCTGAACCCAGGGCATGTGGTCTGTAAAGGAATCATAGAATGGTTTGGGTTGAAAGGGGCCTTAAAGCTCATCCAGTTCCAAATCCCTACCACAGGCAGGGATACCTTCCACTAGAGCAGGTTGCTCCAAGCCCCATCCAACCTGGCCTTGAACACCGCCAGAGCTAGTCTGGGCGTCCTGTGCCTGTGTCTTACTATCCTCACAGGGAAGAATTTCTTCCTTATATCCAACTTAAATATCCACTGTTTCAGTTTGAACCCATTCCCCCTTATCCTGTCCCTACAGGCCCTTGTCCAAAGCCCCTCTCCAGGTTTCTTGTAGCCAATTTTAGGTGCTGGAGCTGCTCTAAGGTCTCCCCTTAAGGAGCCTTCTGCAGGCTGAACCAGCCCAGCTCTCTCAGCCTGGCTCCATAGGAGAGAATCTTTTGTAACTTCCTCAGCATTCAGAGTTTCTCCATTATCCCTCTGCCAAGCTGCTTCGTAGTCCTTTCTCTGGAGAGCTGAATTTGGGCAAATGTGGCACAGCTGAATGTGCTTGGTCTTTTTCTTCTTCTCTGTAAACTGATGCCTCCAGTAATATCCGTGTTTTCTTTGACCTAACCAAACTCCTGTGCTTCAGAAAAGACTTGCTTTAATGGCAGTTTATAGAGTTCTCTTTTAATTCCAAGTGAGCATGCCTGTGTTATCTTGCTCAACAGTAATACTGAATTTTAACCAGTCATTATAGCAGCAGTCTCTAAATATCCATGATTTGAAAGAAACAGTTCCATCATTCCTCCCCCCTTCTGTTTTTATGAGATGTTCTCTGTGGTTTTTTCTTGTTTCTATCTGGCTGCCTATCTATTTATCTCTCTCTCCCCCTCCCCATATCAAATAGCTGTTTATATATATATGTGTATGTGTATACACACGCAGATATTGATATACAGACCTGTATATCAGTACATTAACTCCATTTCCACTTTTCAGATTGAAGCAATAACACATATTATGGCTTCCATTTGATGAATTCCACCCTATATCATATCATTATTAATGAATTGTATTATTTCTGTCAAGTTATTGGTATCTTTTTCCTTTTTAAATGGATATTCAGCTGCCACAGCAGGTTCCTGCTGTTCTCCCCAAATTGGAGACGTGGGTATAGAATCAAGACATCTTAATATCTCTTTCTATACTCAGGCCAAGAGACTTTCCTATGTCTGAGCTCATATGCTGCACCAAGGAGATAAAAGTAGGAGTTCATCAGAGTTTTCCAGTGCTTTGTATTGCCACACTGCTCCTGAAAACCACCCTTTTTAGTACTGACCAGCGTGTAATGTTTTTGTCAGTTTAGCATAATAAAGCTGTCAATCCAAGCTGTGATCTTGCTTCATATTGCCGATATTAGAGAAATTCCTCTCTTCAAATGTCATTATATTTGGGGCTGGAGCTTTTGTTGAATGCTTCTTGCCTGGCAGGTTGAGATTAGGAAACTTGCTACCAATTACAATATCTGAAACCTCAACGTGATTGACAAAGACAGACTGAGCCGTAGCCTTCTGACTGGAGTGCTGCATTAATGCACTTCCACTGTATCTTGCTGAGCCACAACCAGTACTTGGAGCACTTGCTTTTATTTTGGGTTTATTTTTTTCCTGCTCATTCTCTCTTATTTACTATATATGAATAAGTAGATAAGGTATTTGTTATTAAATACACACCTTACCCATCTATTTCTCTTCCCTAAGCCCAGCAAATACACAGTGTTTTCTTCTGAGACATTTTTCCCATTAAACATACCTTTTTCACTCTCACCTTTCACTATCGCATATCCAATCAATAGCAATGCTGGAATGCTGCTTAATAACAAAATAAGGAGTTGTTCCACACTGAATAGTAGTATTGATGTTTCTCTAAATGTTTGCTTATAAATTAGTTTCCCATTCTGTATGTCTGACTTTATATAAATGGAAACCCAAAGTAGTGCGATAACTAATATGCCATTAGTTTTGCCCTTGTGCAGTAAGACACCTGATAGCTTCTAACAAGTAACTAGTTTCATATAGGTTGTTTGCAACCCTCTGTAAGTACAAACCCATGGTTTGGGATGGTTTTTGCTTTGTTTGTAGTTTTAATTTGGGGCGAAAGCTGAGTAATTCCGTGGGTTTGTTTTGTAGAAGACCAAAGGATAATGGTGCACCGGATGCAAACTAATAACTTAGTCCTACATCAGGGATGTCTCTATGCGATCTTTAAAGGCTTTTCTAATACTCTGTAGTCTTTATAATACAGTTATAGGTTGTTTTCATTTCTTTTATCTCCATCAGCATCTCTCTGTAACCCATCATCGTTCTTACAACCTTCTTTTCCCAAGTTTGTTCTGGTTTACTACATTTTTCTTGCTGGCCAGAAACTGTCCCTGGCCAGAGCTGACTCTGATACATAATTATAGAATGGTTAGGATTGGAAAGGAGCTTAAGATCATCTAGTTCCAACCGCTCCACTCTTCCTGCTATATGTCATTCTGCTTTTTTGGCCCAAAATGCACTTCGAAATTCAACCCGAAGTCTCTTTTTTTGCCTATAGAATGCCCCAGTGTAATTTGCTGCAGAATTTTGGCACTGATATTGCCTCAGATTTGGGGAAAGGTGGGTTTTGAATGTGGTTGTACTGTCTGTATTATGCAGAGATACACTCAGAGAAGTGGGATACACTTTTGACTGGAAATAAGGATGCTCAAAACCTTTGCAGTTCAAACTCTTGGGGATTTTGGTAGTTAATAGGGGATTTACTGACCCAAGAAACAGGGAAATCATATTTTCCAGGAATTGGCTATTTATATAGTGCTTTGTGTTTATCCAGCTATCATCTAGCTTTGTAAAGATTAGTTCTTTCAAAAGCCCATTTCTGTTCCTGCAGCTCTTAAGTCCTCACTGCTTGAATTACGGGTTCTTTATCCTTAACTTTTCCTCAGTTATACAATTATCACTGCTCCAGATCGCGGCATTTACTGACCTCCTGCTATACTTAAAGAGTAGGAATTTATTTATGGTCCCATGATAACTGGTTATCACTAATCATTATTTTTCCCTGAGAGGGTTTCAGTTTGTGTTAAAGTCACTTTGGTGCTTGTAAAGTCTGAACACGTAAACGTGTTCCTTCTATAAATGAAAAGTACAGATGAGGCTGCTGAGGCGCTGGCACAGGGTGCCCAGAGAAGCTGTGGCTGCCCCATCCCTGGCAGTGTTCAAGGCCAGGTTGGACACAGGGACTTGGAGCAACCTGCTCTATGGAAGGTGTCCCTGCCCGTGGCAGGGGTTGGAACTGGAAGAGCTTTAAGTGTCCTTGCCAACTGAAATGATTCTGATTCTAACATAGAATCATAGAATAGTTAGAGTTGGAAAGGACCTTAGGATCATCTAGTTCATATGAGGCAATATTAAAAACCAAAGCTGTTGGAAAGCAGCATATTGGGCAGCTCCTTCACCCTCCCTCTTTATTTCTGTGTCCGAAATCATGCTGTCAGGAGAGCTGGATAACCCCTTTCCTCTGCGACTGCTTGCCTTTTCTGATGGAAAGACTGGAAATCCCAGCAAGTGGGACCTGACTGTGTGGTGTGGAATCAAGCCTGTCTCTCCTTGTGGGATGGCTGTTCCACAGAAGCAAGTACTGGATCCTAACAAGGCTGGGCAGGCTGTTCTTCCAGCACTGCTCACTTCTATTAGTACAAACTGGTATTCTTACAGTTCTTACAGTACCAGGATTCTCACAGTTAAACATAAACATGTCACCATTGCCTAAGACCCCTTTAGCACTTGTGTCCACATCTGTTTGCAGTTGTCATTTCGGCTTTGCTTTTCCCTTTTCTCCTTCTTAAGAAGCAAAGCGAAGTATCAGGAGAGAGAAATTTTAATAGGCAAAATGGAACAAACCAAAGAAATTTGTCATTCGAATGTTTAAAGAGAGAGCTGAGTGTATTCATGGGATATGGCAAAATGTTTTAACATATGGGGAGTTAATGAATAAGCAGCTTTCATATCACTCAGGTCTGTTCCCTCCTCCCACCCGCTTTCCTTGACAGAAGTAGAAGTTTGGGAACAAATACTGTACTGAATTAACACTGTATTAAAACAACACAGTGTGAGATAGTTTGCTTGGATTTCTTTCTCAAGGTAATACGTTAAGACAGTACTGCCCCTCTGGATTGAACCACCTGAGAAGTAAACTGCTGAATTTGTAGGATTCCTTCTAGAGATTTTGGTTATATATGTAGATATTATAAACCTAGAGGAATTTACTGCTTATATGATGCTTGGAATAACTCCCGAGAGATAATCCTTTAGGCTCTTTCAGTTTCATGGGAATCTGATAGAAATATTTTTCCTTTAAACATATTTATCTTTTTAATAGATTTATACTTTAATTCCCAGTAATTTTACTTTGGGTAAGCTGAGCTTTGGGTGTAAAACAGTGGAATTCAGACCAGTCTCTGTCCTTCGTGCAAGTACCTGATTTAAGTATACTTTACATTTAAAGATGGATTAATGGCATCATGTGCATTAAAGCATTCTCTGAGCACCTTTTCTCTTTAAAATGATGACACCAAGTCGGGTGTAAGTGTTGGTCTGCTGGAGAGTGGGAAGGCTCTGCAGAGGGATCTGGACAGGCTGGATCCATGGGCCAAGGTCAGTTGTATGAGGTTCATCAAGGTTCAGTGCCATATCCTGCACTTGGGTCACAACAACCCCATGCAATGCTACAGGCTTGGGGAGCAGTGGCTGGAAAGCTGCTCAAGGAAGAGGACCTGGGGGTGCTGATTGATGGAGCTGAGCATGAGCAGCTTGTGCCCAGGCAGCCCCCAGCATCCCGGCCTGTCCCAGCACCAGTGTGGCAGCAGGGCCAGGGCAGGGACTGTACCCCTGCGCTGGGCACTGGTGAGGCTGCAGCTGGAATCCTGTGTTCAGTTCTGGGCCCCTCACTGCAAGAGAGACATTGAGGTGCTGGAGCGGGGCCAGAGAAGGGCAATGGAGCTGGAGCAGGGCCTGGAGCACAGTGTGATGGGGAACGGCTGAGGGACCTGGGGGGTTCAGATGGAGAAGAGAAGGCTCAGGGGGGACCTGATCGCTGCCTACAACTGCCTGAGAGGAGGATGGAGCCAGGAGGGGGCTGGGCTCTGCTCCCAAGGAACAAGGGATGGGACAAGAGGAAACGGCCTCAAGCTGCACCAGGGCAGCTTTAGATGGAGCTGAGGAACAATTCCTTCCCCAAAAGGTGCTCAGGCATTGGAAGAGGTGCCCAGGGCAGTGCTGGAGTCACCGTCCGTGGAGGTATTTAAAAGACATGTAGACTCAGTGCTTGGTGTCGCGGGTTAGCGGTGGCCTTGGCAGTACTGGGGAACTGTTGGACTGGATGATCTTAAAGGTCTTTTCCAACCTAAACAATTTGATGATTCTGTGATTTGATGATTCTGTGATTTTATGAGTCCTTTTCCTGCCTAAGCAGTAGTTAGTGATTTTTCCCATTGTAAAGCAATAATGTTGATGTGAAATGTTCCATACGTTGTTGTAAATAGCCTTGTAAAGCTAAAGGCTGCAATAACCTTCCTGAGCACACACCAGCTTCATTTTCACTGCTGTCAGTCTGAGTGATATTTTAATTTTTCCTGCCCCTAAAAATACTTCAGCCCTGTAACCGATAGATAAATGAGAGAATCCCTAGGAATTGCTGCAGAATGTTTCTATGTGCCAGCACAATAAATGCAGAAGCTAATAAATGTCCTTTTATATCAGGAGGAGGCGTATAATGAGTAAATGATGGGAAAAGGAATTTGGGAAATAAATGATCAAGCCAATCTGAGTTGACAAACCATTTCTTAATAACTTGGCCATCGGTGGGAGAGGGCTCTGTGAGAAGCTGCTGAGGCACAGGGCTAGAAGCAGGCCATTGACATCTGGAGCTGATGGATATTGTGAGGCTGGTTTAGCTTCACTGAACAATAAGTTGTGATTCAGACACAGCCTTTTCCATGAGAGGTTCTGATGGTTCACCCTGTGTGTATGTGTGCAGATAGGGGAAAGGGACAGCGGATTTCATCCTTGTTTCTGTAGGGTAGAATCATAGACCAATTTGCATTGGAAGGGACTTTCAAAGCTCATCTAATCCAACCCCCCTGCAATAAGCAGGGACATCTTCAACTAGATCAGATTGCCCAGAACCACATCCAGCCTGGCCTTGAATGCACCTAGGGATGGGGTATTCACCACCTCTCTGAGCAGCCTGTGCCAACGTTTTACCACCCTCATTGTAAAGGATTTCTTCCTCACATCCAGGCTGAGTTTCCCCTCTGTCAGTTTGAAACCGTCACCCGTCATCCTGTCACAACAGGCCTTGCTAAAAAGCTTCTCCCCATCTTTATTATAGGCCCCTTTAAGAGCTGAAGGGCCACAGTAAGGTCCCCCTGGAGCCCTCTTTTCTCGCAGGAAAACTCTCTCAACCTTTCCTCACAGGAGAAGTGCTCCATCCCTCTGATCATTTCCATGGCCCTCCTCTGGACCCTCTCTGACAGGTCCATGTCTTTCCTGTACTAAGGACTAAGCACTACTGTGGGTAAGCACAGAGGATGCTGCTGCCTGGGATGGCTTTGTCAAAAGGACATAGATAACAACCATGCTTGAGGAAATCACTGCTCCTTACTGTGTTACAGTGTCTTGACACAGGTGCATTGTCTTTCTCATTGTCATTTCATTGTGTTCGTCATGTGCAAGGGGTTCTTAATGTCAGAGATAGTGTGACCACAGTAAGTTATAGAATCACAGAATCCCAGGTTGGAAGGGACCTCAAGGATCATCTTTCTAGGCAAGCCATGACCTGGACTAGATGTCCCCGTTGAACTGGAGCCTTAGGGTGCTGATCACATGTTAAGCCCACTGCAGAGAGGGGAAGACAGATGTACCAGATTGTGTTATAACACTGTGGCGCAGATCTCAGCCTTGGCCAGGCTTTGTCACAGGAGTGAAAGATGAAGTAAAGTCTTTTCCTGTATTGAGAATTCAATATAGAAATGCAGATTTCCCTGGTTTTCTGTATTCTGTGGAACTCTCCAGAAATTAAAAGTATTGGGCTTTAAAGGTGGGAGAAGGATCTCAGATTCAAGATGACCAGGAGAGTTCCTAGGGGGAAAACTGAGCAAAATACAGGAGAAGAAAGACATTTGGAATAATGGACTTGGTGACAGCTTGTTTGCAGCCAAGTTTTTGCTTTAAAGAGAACAAAACCAATTTGTCTCGGGCATTACCCGGATTCCTTTAAAATCCCAGACTCCCCATTCCTTCAGAAGGGATGAAATAGATGGCATTGAGTTTCTGTATTTGTGAGATCCTTCCTGGAAAAATAATGTGTCATTTTTATGTTAATACTTCCAAGGTGAAAGTTTCTTCTCTCCCATATTCTATTTTAACTGGTTTTCAGGCTGTTTATGGGTCTGTGCCTGATAACATGCTCTGTATGCAATAGATCCAGCTCAGCTGCAGAAGGGATCGCTGTTGCTCTTGTAGTTTTTAATTGGGATATCAACACGGCTTAGGAAAAGAGGTAGGAAACCATCAGGAGCTGGGAGAAGGGACAGAGATGATAATACCAGGCTGGTGGCATGTTCAGCTCTTTAAACATGTCAGGGAGAATTGAAAGTTCCCCCATCTTCTGCCTTTCGAACTGAAAAGCATTATACCTGAATGCTGCGACTTTTCAATATGTTTCTATTCACATGCATATTTCTCTGCCTCAGAAGGCCTTTCCTTTTGAAATAAGGGGAGATAATCATGTGTTTGAAATGAGCAGGCACTCTCCTGCCACTTTTGAAATCTTTATGGTTTTTTCCCCCCATAGCAGAGTTTAACCCTTTGCATTACATGGGCTGTCATCCCATAGGAATATGGATTTATACGCACACTACAGCACACAGAGCTGCAGTAATTAGGAAGCAGTTCAAATAAACCATAGCAGAGGAGTTCAAACGTATGTCTTAATCCTCAGAAAAGAATTAGATGTTATTTAAATGTCTTACCTTAATAACATTTCAATGTTTTCCATACCTGGTACCACCATAATCTGGTTAAAGATGTCTTTTCCTGCAACAAAATCTATTGCGTGTTTGTCTATACATTTCACAAAGCCCAAAGAAGGTATTCCTCATTCCTAATAGACTGTAACAATAATACAGAATATGGTTTTGGGTGTTGTAGACCATATGTATTTTTAAACGCATTGCAGATAATTGTTGCTCTGTGCCAGCTCACATGTCTGTTGGTGCCAAGTTTGCTACTGTTTTAAGTAGTTAATCCTCCCTACCCTTCAGTGCTCCAAAGTAGAAGCATAGTAGTGCCTGGCAGCAGTAGCATGCTGTAAACTATAATTACTGCTTTCCACAGGTATAAATACTTGCATTTTGACCTGTGTTATAGAAAGTGCCTCTATTTAGTATAATAAATGGCAATTCAGCCTTTGAGTCACGAGTAAGTGAACAGAAAATCTGAACGTTCTGCTTCTGTCTCATACCTTGAAAATTCACCATTTTCTCATGGCCTCAGTTTCTCTGAGCAAGGAAAGAACAATGCAATCACCAACTGTATTGAGAGTGAACTCTTTGTAAAGTTCTGTAGGAGATATTGCACAATTAATTGCCTGGAGAAATGAGTTAAAATCTGCAGTCTTATGTATTAACCATTTTATCCTGCAAAATGTCTAGAATTATGAAGGCATGATTTTTTAGTTACTCTTTTCTTGCTTAACCTGTTGAACAGGCTTCTAAATGATAGAATCCCAGGCTGGTTTCTGTTGGAAGGGAGCTTAAAGCTCATCCAGTTCCAACCCTTGCCACAGGCAGGGACACCTCCCACTAGAGCAGCTTGCTCCAAGCCCCTGTGTCCAACCTGGCCTTCAACACTGCCAGGGATGGGGCAGCCACAGCTTCTCTGGACACCCTGTGCCAGCGCCTCAGCACCCTCACAGGGAACAGCTTCTGCCTAAGAGCTCATCTCAGTCTCCCCTCTGGCAGGTTAAAGCCATTCCCCTGTCCTGTCCCTCCATCCCTTGTCCAAAGCCCCTCTCCAGCTTTCCTGCAGCCCCTTTAGGCACTGGAGCTGCTCTAAGGTCTCCCCTTCAGGAGCCTTCTCTTCTCCAGGCTGCCCCAGCCCAGCTCTCTCAGCCTGGCTCCAGAGCAGAGCTGCTCCAGCCCTCGCAGCATCTTCATAGTCTTGTTTTAGAAGCTGTGTATTGTTCAGTAAAGCATAAGGAGAAAAGAAAAGCTTTATATGCTTTATATACTTTGGAATAAGAGAAGAGCCATGGTCTTACATCAGGAGTCCAGGAGCCCTTTTTCAGGCGGTACCGTTCCTACCCTGGGTGTCAGGCACTCAGCCGCTCTGTCTCTCCTTATTTGACACCTTCATACAGTTTCCTGTAGATGAAGCTCTTCAGTTTGGTGTGTCTATAGGAAACACTGTTGGTATCTTGGCTGTCTTCTCTCCTTTAATACCAGTGAATAAATACACTCTTCTTTTATTGACATAACCCTACCAAATAACACATTGCCAGTTCAGCACACCCCTTGAAATGAATCCACGCTTTACTGTATTCATTGCGCTTTTCAAGCAGCTTTCATTATCTTCCTTCCTTCTTAAGAATTTGCTGCCACTACTGTCACTTAATTTCTTGGAACTTTCCTTAATTATATGTTTAAAAGAAGGTGCGGGATGCTGAAGCCTTGAGAATCTCTTGCTGCTGAGCCCGCTTTCACTGTGCAAAACAACACATTGCTGTGTGTAGGTAAGGTGAATTATTGGTAACAGTGGAGGCTGGGCTTCCTTTTGTTAGAGAGTGTGAAGGGTTTTTCTTTCAATGCTTTTTCAAAAGCAGAAAATGACCCTTTTAGATGCACAAAACTTCAGTGGTTTCTTGTCTTTGAATTGTTGCCATGAACTAACAAGAGATGATTTCAGGTACATGTAAAACTGAAAGAACTTCATAAAAACTTGAAAGAGCCTTACGAGACCTGTGCTTTCTTATTGGAAAATGAAGCCTCAGATGCTGTGTGTGTTTGTACCATATGGTGTGTGGAATGTGTTTGAAGTGGGAGTTATACCCGTGGTTAACAGACCAAGGATTTATTGCCCATGGCAGTGGGGTTGGAACTGGGTGAACTTAAGATCCTTTCTAACCCAGTCCCTTCTATGATTCTATTCTATGACCGTATTTGAAGGGCCATACAATGTCTTTTTATTTGTCTACTTGATGCAATTAAACCAAGTTTTGAGATACATGAACTTATTTTCTCATGGCTCTGAGTTTACTGGCAGGATTTTACTTCTCTTCTTGGCCAGGCTTTCAGAAATAGTATGAAAGTGGAGATGGAGTAAATAGAAAGCTTCAGTGGGCAGGTACCATAAATACAATCCCTGGTGGCATGATCCACAGGAGACAGGTTTACTGGAAATGAGGAATCATTCTTGGAGGTGTTCCAGACTCAAGTGGACGAGGTCCTAAGCAACTTGGTCTAGTTGGATGTGATTTGAGCTAGGAAGGTGGAATGAGCGGCCTCTGAAGGTGCCTTCTGTATGAGTGAGCAATGTAAAGCTAGTGATTCACTTGTTACAAGGAGAAAATTAGTAAATAATAACAGCAGTGCACCCAGCATTGCAAAGAGCTGCGGTAGTATTCAGTAAGCTTACAGTGGTATAGATCCTGCAAGCTATTTCTAGATCTTTAATAGCAAAGTGGATGTTTCTCCCATAGTGGGTTCAAGAGAGCTGACCAAATCAAAGATATGGGAACTTTTGTTGTCTAGCTTTGGTACTGTGGAGGAAAAAAGAAGGGAAGAAATATTGACTATATCAAGTGCATTCTGAATGCTCCCATATGTGATGATACACATAACTTGTTATGTAGAATGAAATGCAAGAATCAAAACTGGCAGGTACTTCCAGGCAACTGTGTTAATCGATACAGAGGTATAATTTATCTAGCTAGACCTGTTGCTGTAAGGAATAAAGGAGAACTATAAATGATTGCAGTTGGGTTTCTGCTGTTTTGAAAAGAACTTTTGTGTGTAACTCTTCTCTCAGTTGTTATGTATTATTTTGCTGTTATATTGGCATCGTACAAGTGTGTAACAGAGTAATTGCCGCAGAGAAGTTGGTCTAAATTACAATGTCTTTGTATATCCTCCTTGGTGAGAGTCTGTGACACTGATGCATTTTCTCTCACTTCGCTTACAGTGGAAACATCTAGTCTGCATTAAATAGCTGGCTTCACTCCGTAGCTGCTGGTGATAGATACTACTGAAGTCTGGTCAGACCATCTCATCAGTTTAGAGAGGGAATATTTTGCTGTCCATTAACATAGCTAACAAACTAGGAAGAAAGGAACTAAGGAACAGTAGTTTAAACATCTACCTGTAGGTAGCTGAGGATAGTCATGGTCAATCATAGAACTGGTTAGCTTGGAAAAGGCGTTTAAGATCATTGAGTCCAACTGTTAACCTAACATTGCAAGGCCGCCACTAAACCATGGCCCTAAGCACCATGTCTACATGTCTTTTAAATACCTCCAGGGACTGTGGTTGAGTTACCCATCCTAAAGAGACAAGCGCCAGCATGGATAGAAGGATTCGCAAACCTGCTTCATAGCAGCTTCATAACATTTGCCAGAATAAGTGGATGTGTGTGGGGGGTGACACTGTATCTGTAACAGAGTGTGTTCTCACAAGGCAACTAAAAATCTGTTCAGAGGTGAAAGGCGGTGGATATCTGGAGAAATAGAGGTGTATAGCACAAGTGATCACTTAAAATGGAAAGTAAAAATGAAGAACAGTGGGAGAATATACATATGTAGGCCAGAACATACACTAAATACCTGTGTGGGATGGCTGAAAGTCGCAGGAATGGCTCTGGCTTGGAAGATGCGCTGAGCGCTGCAGGAGGGAGAATTGAAATGGATAGTAGGAATAAACAGCACCTGCCAAGAACGCAGGGAAAAGAAGCCCAGTAAATAGAGGGAATCATCTCTCGAGGTCACAAAACACAGTTATAAGTTATGACTGTTTTCAGAGGTCTGCATTTGAATTATTTAGCCTCACGTATCATCCGGCTGTGGGAGCTCTGTGGCATGTTTCCTTATTACTTGAGAGCAGTAGACCCGTGTTTTTAACTTCCAGAGCAATGTATTCGGTGCTGGTGATTACCCTATGGCATGCTGAGACACTTAATAGGTTTCTTTTTCCTAGTTCCTGGATTTTTTTAGCAGGTTTTTGAGCGAGGAGGCCACCTGCCTTGGTTTTGGCTGCTTTCCTTTCAGAAGGCTGTTTCTGAACAGAATGGGTCTGCTGGGACACACTGTTGTAAGAACATAGAGAATTTCTCACATTACTTTGATTTAAACATGTTCAGAGCTCGTTTAGTTTCTTGCTTCACTAAATATAAGCATAGTTCTCAATCTAGAGTGAGTGTAAAATGTAGTTTTCTTGGATTCAGGTACTTATCACTCATCCAAACAAATACATCTAATGTTTTTCACCAAGCAATCTTTTATACCCTTAACATTCTGGTTGTACCTATCCTGATATTTCCTCACTGCTCACACGTGGTGCTCAAACCAGCTGCAAAAGATCATCCTTGAAGCACTTCAGAATCACCAAAACCTGTTTTTGATAAGTAGTTTTGCTTAGATCTTGTTGTACAGCATCAGCTGTCAGTCAGTTGGTAGGTTGTGATTGAATGACTTTGCCTTAACACCTTGTAGGTGGTTTGACATGGATTGTGAACTTTGGACACTGAAAAGATGATCTCTCCATATTCACCTCCTCTTTACTGACCTGAGGGTCCTGACATCATCAGAAGCCTTTCACCTGACAGTGATATAGACAACTGGATACCAATATTTAAAGTATTTGAGCTAGCAATATCTGAAGAAGACTGTTGGTCTGAACAAATACAAATACTAGAATTGTAGAACAGTTAGGGTTAGAAAGGACCTTAAGA
Organism: Ara ararauna; assembly: GCA_028858755.1. NCBI lineage: Eukaryota > Metazoa > Chordata > Aves > Psittaciformes > Psittacidae > Ara > Ara ararauna. The sequence goes on from CM054376.1 coordinate 163,280,177, forward strand.
TCAACAAGTTCCAACCCCCTGCCATGGGCAGGGACAACTTGCACTAAACCATGTCACCGAAGGTTCTGTCCAACCTGGCCTTGAACACTGCCAGGGATGGAGCATTCACAACTTCCTTGGACAATCCATTCCTCACCACCCTCTCAGGGAAGAACTTCTTCCTTATATCCAACCTGAACTTCCCCTGTTTAAGTTTGAAAACATCACCCCTTGTCCTGTCCCTACAGTCCCTGGTGAAGAGTCCCTCCCCAGCATCCCTGTAGGCCCCCTTCAGACACCAGAAGCTGCTCTGAGGTCTCCACGCAGCTTCTCTTCTCCAAGCTGAGCAGCCCCAGTGTTCTCAGTCTGTCTCCCTATGGGAGGTGCTCCAGTCCCCTGATCATCCTCGTGGCCTCCTCTGGACTTGTTCCAACAGTTCCATGTCCTTTTGATGTTGAGGACACCAGAACTGCACACAGTGCTCCAAGTGAGGTCTCACAAGAGCAGAGCAGAGGGGCAGGATCACCTCCCTCGACCTGCTGGTCACGCTCCTTTTGATGCAGCCCAGGATATGGTTGGCTTTCTGTGCTGTGAGCACACACTGAAGCTGGCTCATGTTATATTAAAGTGGTCCTGAATAATAAGCTTACCTTACTTGAAGACTGCAGCTCATAATTCCACTGTACGAGGAGTTTGATAGCATCAAACTTATTCATGAATTTCAGTATTGGCATTCACTGTGCTAAGATGGTTACCTGAGAAAAGTCACTGCAACCTGACATCAGTTCAGACAAAACACTTTAAAGCTGTGATAGGGAGACAGGACCAAGCCTGTGTGGTGACAGTTTTGCCAGGGCTATTGCATCGAAAGAGATGGAATATTTTAGCATTTCTTTCCAGAACTTTATTCTTGATCTCTTGAGAGTTGGTGCGTAAAAGTGTTCTTTGTGGCAGCGTTGTGCTTTTCAGAAAATGGTAATCTTCCACTCATTATGCCCTCAGGCAGCCAATCTGACTGAGCAGTGATAGTGGTAGATCTAATAAACAAAGCTAAACCCAGCTATTTTCCATTTATTTGAAAGAAGATAGAGCTAATCTGTGATTCTTTATGTTGGGTTTCTGCCACAAGATGAATCTCACGTACAGCTGCGGAGCAGATTGCACATCTACAAGCCAAAAGAGATTTTCATTCTGATATCGGATATATATCACTGACTGCAAGTATATATATCCATAGGATTATTCAGACTGGAAGAGGCCTTGGGAGGTCCAACCTCTTTCTCAAAGCAGGATCAACACCGAGACAGGTGAAGTTGTTGAGGCTTTGTCCACTTGGACATTTGATGACCTGAAGGCTGGAGATAGCCCAACCCCTGCAGATCCCTGTCCCTCTGTTTTTTAGTCCTTGGAAGGAAATATTTTTCCTTATATCTATTTTGAACCTCTGCTGTTTTGATTTACAGCCATTGTCTCTTGTTCTCCGACTGCACATCAGTAGAGAGCCTGTCTCTATCTGGTTAATGAACTTCTCTAAGGGCTTTTAAAGCTACTGTTAAGTTCCCCTAGGTCTTCCTTTTCTCTGGGCTAAACAAGTCATGTTTCCTTGGCTTCTTATAGGGCATGTGCCCCAATTTGGTGTCCCCTGCAAACTTGGTAAGCATGCATTCCATCTCCAGGTGATGGATAAAGATGTTAAACAGGGATGGGTGCAGTATAGACCCCTGAAGAACTCTAGGTGTAGCTGGCCTCCAAGTAGAGCCTGATGATCCAGCCACATTTTCACCCGTAATTCACAGAAAAGCAATTTTCTCTTACTCTTTTGACCACTTAACTGGGATATCAGTCTGCCTCTGAAAGCTGTCCAAAATGACTTTGAGACAGGTAGTACTTCAGGTGATTTTCCCAGATAATTCTCTATGTACAGAGGATGAGGAGCATGATCTTAAAAATACGGCTGCTGCAGTAAGAGCTACGTTGAACCCAGCGCTATCTCTGCTACAGGTTTGCAAAGCCATCTTCCTGGGTCACCTCAGATTGTCTTCTCTTATGAATGTGTTATTCCTATCGCTGCAGTCTGTACCTGGTACCACTGAGAGAAAGGATTTATCAACTTAGATTTCTTGGCTGTCACCTCTGAAAGCAACAATACCCATTCCAATGTGCCTCAGCAGTTGGCAACTTCCCATGTTCCTATGCCATTTTGCGGATGGAAGTTTGCTTTAGGACGTGGAGAAATAATACTCATTGGTACCTTGGGGAGAATGTAATTTATAGCGTGTTAACAGTGAAAAGGGGAGAGGCTGAGAAGGGAAGTTGTAAATAGGAATCGTTTAGATGTAGCATCTTGTCATCGGTAGGAGATGTAAATACAGTTGTGCATTTGCACTTGCATCTCTAAGGTTGAGAACATTTGTATTAAAGGCTGCAACCCAATTACATGCAGATTAGATGCTTGGCTGAATACCTGTGAGAACTTTGAATAGATTTGTCCTTTTCACCAAGGTTTTCATTTTCTTTGGCAGCTCTGAGCGTTAACAAAGTAGAGATCAGTGTTCTACCGGGGCAGAAAAGTGAAGCATATCTTGGGAGAAACTTCAGAGACATTAATAGTTGCAGTTAAAGGTATTAGTTACTGGTGCCTGAAAAACAGAAATGGAAATGTAAAAGAAAAGGTCAAAGAATATGCTATTTCCCCCATTTTCTGCTGATAACTGAGTTAAGTGCTTTGCCCCACTTGCTGCACACTGAACGTTTGTCTTCCACAAACACACACATCATGGAATCAAATGGTACGGGGAAGTGAATTGTTTTCTCACCAAGTATTTGTCAAGATGCAGCTTGTGTTTCTCCTTTGCTGCTTGTGTTTGAGTGGATCTCTGGCGTCTTAGCACTGTTTTGGGTACCTATTTGCTGTTTTATTTCTCTTTCGACAGCTGTGTGGTGGCATGGGTGTCCAGAGTCCTTCCTTCAATTCCTAATAGTTCAGATGTCTCTCAGAGGAGGACTCTCATCTAGAGCCAGTTTCCTCCAGGACAGAAGGGACAGATGAGGCTTTGTAAAGAGCTTAAAGGGCAGAAGAGAAGGTGAATTAGAGCCTATACAAGAAATAAGTAGCTTCAGGCAAACTGCCCCAAAATCCTGAAAATCAGCCTTTGTCTTAACTTTCTCACTATCCAGATGTCCTCTGTAGTCTTAGTCCAGGAAACCAAATCGCTACCCTGAAGGGAATTTTAATCACGGGGCTTCTCTTCCAGTTTGTCTTCTCTCTTCCTGCCTTACAGCTATTCTTCCCACTTCTTGCACATAAAAGGTTCTCCTCTGCTATGCAAGCACATCCCCTGATCTGTCCATGCATCTTTAGTCTCTGGCTATTCCCGTGTTGTCCTGAACATCCTCATTACATGGTCAGAGTCTTTCATTGAGGGATCTTTTGGGTGCTTCTCTGAAGGTTGCTTTTATGCTGCCGTTCAGAATTGAAAACCTGGTTTGCTTTGTGCAGCAACCATTCCTTTATGGGAAGATGCTCCATTTGAATAGATTTTCCTACATTCCTTATTGTTTTCAACCTTAGGACAGGGACAGAGAACTTTTTTGTCCACCCAGTGGGGTTTCATGGCAGTTCCAATGAGGGCAATCAGTCCCCTCAAAAGGAGCTCATATTAGCACCTAGAAACCTAAACAAGAGCAGAAGTCATAAGCATTACATAGGTTCCCTGAATGAGGAGTTGAACAGCCTTCGTTTGATCCTTGGAGTCATAACCCACAAGAACTTCATGAATAGTGCAGCTGGACCAAATGAGAGAAGTCGTAACTCATATGAAAAATAACTTACAAATTCAAGCAAAGGCCCAATCTGATGACATTTCAGAAGAAATTGCTTCTTTCATATATCATTTTAATAGCATTTGAGGTAGAATAAAGATGCATTATTACTTAGGAAGCTGTATGACATTATATGCCTGGTTTTCAATAGCTAATTAAAATCAATTCAGAGACAAATAGAGCTTTTTAATTTAAATAAAGATGCTGTAAAAAATGGTCATATATTTATAAAGCTATAACTTAATATGATTTGCAACTGTGATATATGCACACTATGGGAGTGTTCATGGAATTTTAGAATCATAGAACAATAGAAGAGTCGTCTTCTCTTTTTGATGTTTCCTCTTCCATAATTCCTCCTCTTCTTTCAGTAGCAGCTTCACTGATTGAAGATGACTATATGCTGTAATGATATTTAATAGAATACCAGACTGGTTTCTATTGGAAGGGACGTTAAGGCTCATCCAGTTCCAACCCCTGCCACGGGCAGGAGCACCTTCCACTAGAGCAGCTTGCTCCAAGCCCCTGTGTCCAACCTGGCCTTGAGCACTGCCAGGGATGGGGCAGCCACAGCTTCTCTGGGCACCCTGTGCCAGCGCCTCAGCACCCTCCGAGGGAACAGCTTCTGCCTAAGAGCTCATCTCAGTCTCCCCTCTGGCAGGTTAAAGCCATTCCCCCTGTCCTGTCCCTACAGGCCCTTGTCCAAAGCCCCTCTCCAGGTTTCCTGCAGCCCCTTTAGGCACTGGAGCTGCTCTAAGGTCTCCCCTTCAGGAGCCTTCTCTTCTCCAGGCTGCCCCAGCCCAGCTCTCTCAGCCTGGCTCCAGAGCAGAGCTGCTCCAGCTCCTGCAGCATCTCCATGGTCTCCTCTGGCCTTGCTCCAACAGCTTCATGTCCCTCACACTCTGGGCGTGCAGCCCAGCACACGGTGGGGTTCTGGGCTCAAGCTCACACTGAAGCCAGGTCTTGGGGAGCTTCTCATTGACCAGCACACCCAAGTCCTTCTCCTCAGGGCTGCTCTCAATCCGTTCTCCACCTATTGTGTACTTCTCACAGTTAATCTTGCCTTTTCCTTTGTAAACCATGTGGTCTGTTTATACTTTGCGTAACAGTGGGACATGATCTAGTGATCATACACCTTTCACAGTGTGTGTCCTCCGTCCCCAAGCATGCTCTTGCGTGAGTTTCCTGTGCGCAGCTGCTGGAATAGGTCCTTTTGGACAGCAGGGGCTGTGCTGGGCATCATCTATGTCAGCCTTAATGCTGGATTTAAAACTGTGAAGCAACTTTATAGGCTTAAAGAGCTATTCCTTCCTTCTGGTTTTGGAAATCTTGTTTTAAGGAGTGTAGATCTCAGGCTGTGCGTCAACAGAATGAATAAAACAAAATGCTTCGGTTTATCCCCAAATGAGTTTGCAAAAGATGCCGAGATGAAATGGCCTGAAGTTCAATTAAGGGATAAAAGAAAGCTTAACTGCAGCAGAAATGGCTTAAAAAAAAGAAGCAAAGAAAACTTTCCAATTTGCCATTCAGGGAACATGATAATCTTTGCCTGCCGATGCTTTGAGGGGAGGATAACAAGGGAAAAGAAGCCTTTAAATTAAAACTTCTCCCCTGCTTCTCAAAGGTGCCAAACAGCCCAAGCTCTTGGTTCCTTTGGTGGGTGGAGCAGGTGCTGAGCTGAGCTGAAGTCAAGCTGTGCTCAGTTTTTGTCTTTCCCAGCACTAATTTGAAGCGAAGGCCAGATTTGTCTCTTTTGTGTGGAAGTCACACATCTTTCTCTTTGTCAAATAAACTGTTAACTACGTAACTATTAAATTAAAGTAAAAAATTAATAGATTGCATGATTGTTGCTCCTTTATATTGAATCTGTTCAGGGCTTTAAGATCCAAAGTGCTTAAAAGAAAGATTTCAGTGCCAAAATAAGTCGTGGTACGTCTGCGGTCTGCGGTAAAAACAGTCTCAGCACATGCGGAATAAAATAGTGCATCCTGGTGATGCGTCTTTAGTGAAATTAAATGAGGATTCTCAAGTTCCCCGGGTTCTTTTGATAACCTTTTATCAGCTTGGATGACACGAGAGCTTTCAGAACTTTCTCTGGCTGCAAATCTGAAGGTTTTCGGCATTGAGTCAAAAATGCACTCGTGCTTTGAGGTCCCACAAAACAGACGATCCGAGGTTCTGCAGGAATGTGGTTTCTTACCCAGACCTTTGAAAGCAGAGCTGGCTAGCGATCTAATTCTGCTCCTATTCCTCTCCAGTGTGCTCTTTAAGAAGCTTCTGCTCTTGCTTTTGTTTGGAGAAGATTAATTCAGGGGCAAACGTGATGAAAATAGTTGTGCCCGTGGTCAGGGCTCATTTTGCTCTACCTGAATTGTAGCATTATTTATACTTGCTCTGGCGCTGTGTGTTTTTGAGGGGAAATTGGGTAGATTTAAAATTCAAGTCCTCTTTTCTTTAGCTTCTCTCCCACAGTGCCAGCCTAAGATTCTCTCGTTCCCCTTCTTTCAAGGTGGCTCTGAAAAGGCACTTCCTCCTCCAGAACAACTAATCTCCATCTATCTTTTAGAAGAAGGGTACTCTTCATCAGGGACTGTAGTGATAGGACAAGAGGTGATGGGTTCAAACCAAAACAGGGGAAGTTCAGGTTGGATATAAGGAAGGAGTTCTTCCCTGTGAGGGTGCTGAGGCGCTGGCACAGGGTGCCCAGAGAAGTGGTAAATGCTCCATCCCCGACAGTGTTCAAGGCCAGGTTGGACAGAGCCTTGTGTGACATGATCTAGTGTGAGGTGTCCCTGCCCATGGCAGGGGGGTTGGAACTGGATGAGCTTTAAGGTCCTTTCCAACCCAAACCATTCTACGATTCTGTGAATTGAAAGGCATAGAAAATACTACTTGTCAGTCAATTTGGTTGCAACCTATGTCTGATTTTCAGGCCATAAACACTTAAGCAACTAGTTTAACACGTAAAGGTCCTATTCAGGTCGATTAAATTAATGTTACACATGAAATTAGTCACTTGACTTAACACTGAGGTTTTGCAGGTTCTTAACAGAACTGTATGGTAACTGACACAATGTTACAGTATTTAAAATGACAATTAATAGGTAACTTTGGAACTTTGCATTTGCAGAATTTTCTTTAGGGAAGCTAGAATTAGGCAGAGTTTGGATACTTTGTAGGTTCTGGTTTTTACTGGTCCTTGAAAGATCTGCTCAGCTTCTATTACTCCAGTGGAACAATTGATATTCCTATAAAACCTGAGTTCACACATATATTAATACAATGGTTTCCCCCCTCTGACTCAGATTTTGCTTTTCTTGCAAAATCCTTCTGCCATACAGATCCAGGTGGGTAAGTAGAGAAGAATAGTGTTTCCCACAGTGTATTTATCTGCTTGATGTTGCTGCCCAAACACTAGTGAAGGTTCAGGATTACTCGTTCCTTGAGAACTGACACTCTTGGACTATTAAAATACATGTTGACCAGTCCAAAGCCCAGATGGTGAGAGCAGCCCAAGTACAATGTGCTGTGTCAATGCTGTGAGACTGAGAGGCATAGGAGACTTATCCTGAGGAGTTGACTGGAACTCCAGGTGGTATCGCCCAAGGGTGTAGTAGAGGAGGAGAATGGACTCTCTCAACCTGCTGGTCATGCTGCTTTGATGCAGCCCAGGATACAGTTGATGTTGCCAGGTTACGTTGAGCTTCTCATCAGCCAGCACCCCCAAGTCCTTCTCTGCCTACCCTGTATTCGTGCTTGGGATTGCACTGACCCATGTGCAGGACCTTGTGCTTTGCCTTGTTGAACTTCATGAGTCATTTCTGTTCCCTTGCCTCTGTGCTCCCCACCTGTGTACACTCTGGGGACAAAATAGCTGCATTTGGGATATCTGCTGGAACTGTGAAGATCCACAGGCCTGATGCAGCTACTCTCTGATGGTTTGCCAGTGCTCTCACCTGAGAATTGGACCCCGTAGCTTTTTATCTCCTCTCTGAGTTAAACAGTACATGAATATGCAGACTATACATACTGCAGGATACATATATGTATTTATCTGGAGACTGATATGATGTTAACAGTGCCATATTATAGTTTTTTATTTAGAGGAATGACCACTGAACAATTACTGAGGATTAGAGAGGATTTATAAAATGAAACTTCGCCTCTGGATTATAGAGTATATTTCTAAAAGAGCCTGAACGATTTTCAAAGGAAGATCTGATTCAAGAAACATGGCACACTTTAAGATAATAAAGGGTTTCTTGATAGTTCAGCTCTACTGTGGGATTAAAACCTCGTGGCATACATATCAGCTCAGGTGATCGCTTGAGCTGCAATTAAAACGTAGAACAAGTACCCTCAGAATATTGTTTTTGTGTCAGAAATGCTCCTTCATGCTTGAAAATGATAAAAAATGGCAATCGATCCTTACAACTGTTGTGTTCATCTTTATTGATCAGGGAAAAGAAAGATAAATCGCAGCCCAAATAAGATTATAGTAAATGTTAGCATGGTAGGGGACTACAGGATGATAGAGAGCTATTCATCATCTCAAACCGCGACCTGTCCACACTCACACCATAGTCAGTCTGCTGTCTGATCGCGTACCTATTGATTCCATCTACATGCAGGGAACCTGGATGTGACTGTCATTGGGCAGCTGAGATTGGTAAATGCGAGGGGGTCCCTGGTGTGAGGAGGATTTCATTTTCATTTTCTTGCTGGCCAACGATGATTTATGAAAAAATTAATGACCCCAAGTTACATGTGTGGAAACCTCTATTCCAGTGCAAATGAATGATGAGGTCTGAACCTCAGAAGCAAAGGTGCAGTGAGGCCACCGTGTTCTTTGTGATCTGTGCATGACCTTTGCCTGCAGTGGATGTTACACAATTTGTTATAATTTGTGGTAAAATATTAGACTTGCAATGCAATTTTGTGTCTGGAGTTGGGATTCTTTGTCAGTGAGTTCTGTGCATACCAAGATTGGAATTCAGGAAGACGAACCTCAGGAGATGCGATCTTCAAATGGAAAGGAAAACTGAGGTTTGCGTTTAGTTTTGTACATAAAGCTGCTTCTTTTGGAGTTCCCCTCAAGTGTTTCTGCTATAGTGGGCTTTCTTAATTGCATTTCTCATAATATATTGTGACACTGATAAATGTTGCTCAGGACAGGTTTACTAACCCAATGATAAGAAGACCACGTCATCTTTGACTTTTACAAGAGTGATCTCTCCACTTACAGGGCGTTTGAATATCTTATTCCCTAGCAGTGTTTTAAGCATGTTAGTATTCCATACATCAATGTCTCAATGCATAAAACTGCTTACTTTACCCAAAATAAAATTGAAATTATGCCTTCTGTGGACTGCATTGTGCCGTGCCTCTATGTGAAATGTTTTAAAGGTCAGTGTTGTGGCATAAATAACTTTAAGCCGTGGTATAAACAGGTAGGTTGTTAAAACAAGGATTCAGAATGGTCTTTATGTAATGTGTGTGACTGGAGGAGCTTTGTTGCCATGTTAACATGGAATGCCAGATGACTCGAGCAACAAAGCTATAGGCGACTTCTCGCAAGTGCCAGTGAAACCTTTATACATCTCCACAACCTGTTTGCCCCACCACCGAAAAACGGGATTAGAGAAGTTTTGAACTGCCTTTATTCCTCCAACTGTGAAGCCAGGTGCCTTAGTTATTGCATCTGAAGTCCAATTGTGCTAAGGCCATAAGAACCTCATGAAAAATACCAAGTATATATTACCTAAACATGAAGCATCACAACATTACAGTGATTTGTCTTTGAATACAGACCCATAGAATCATTTAGGTTGGAAAAGACATTTAAGATCATCATCAAGTCCAACCATTAACCTCACACTGCCAAGTCCACCACTAAACCACATCCACTGGCTCATCTTTCAGCACACGGGGATGATCTGCTCCTGTTTCGTGAGGACTTCCTTCTTGAAGAATGTCCAGCCTTTCTGGACTCCTTTACCTTTCAGGACTGCATCTGAAGGCACCCAGTATCCTATATCCCAGAGAAACTCTGTCGTTTTAAGTATTGAAAAGTTCTGTTCCTTGATGCTTCAGTCTTGTCTTGCCTTGGTGGAACCGAGTGAAGGGCATTCCTGGCTTTAGGTGAGATGAAAATATGTTCTGAAACTGCCTGATTTAAAAAATGTACAGTAGAAACTGACTGAAATGACCCGGAAGTTTGGAATATTAAAATAACTCACTGTGAGAGGCATTGTCAAGGCAAAGAGCAAAAGAGAAGTAAAGCTGTAGTTAATTTATTGCACAACTTTGAAGGTTGGCTCGGCTGTCCAGTGCAAGCTAGATAGAGATACATGTGTAAGTAACACAGACAGGAATATGCAGAGAAATAAGGGTTTACTGTTTTGATTGGGTTTTTTCTAATGGAGAAGCTTGAAAGGCTCCAACAGCACCTAGTGCTAAGTATGTGGTTCTTACCCCATGTCTCTTTGTAGTTTCCTCCCCAAGAGCCGTTTCTTTTGCATAACCTTCCAGACCCAAGAGGAAACACTTATTTCAACAAATACCAAAATGAAAGGTTATTGAGTCATCATCCACGGACATACCTAAAAGCCATAGGATGTAGATATGGTGCTTAGGGACATGGTTTAGCAGTGGACTTGGCAGTGCTGGGTTAACGGTTGGACTTGGTGATCTTAGAGGTCTTTTCCAACCTAAAAGATTCTATGGTTGATGTGATTCTGTCTCTGAAACTTTGTAGAATACTTGATTTGAGGGTTAGGTTTGGGGGTTTTTATGAGCAATTTAAATGGATAAATATCCCAATTAGCTTTATTTACTAGATATTAGCATGTATATAAATGATACATCTGAAATCTGTATTTATTTTCTTTTTCCAACTTCCCAGAGTGCCCAGTTCTACAAAGTTACCACGGAGCAATACCAAAAAGCTGCTGATGAAGTGTCATCTCGGTACAAGTAAGTCTTTTCTCCAGTTATTTTTTAGCCTGGCGCCTAATTGAGCTCTTATCCACATTAAATTGCAACATAGTTCCCCTTCCTCCTATTACAGATCTCATCAATCTGTGCTGGTTGTTGAAATGAGAGAGTTTTGTAGATTTTGGAAGCCAGGGCATAGTAACCATAAGCTGCATCGAAATTAGATGTATAGTTGTTAGTATACTAATTAATTAATATTTGATAAGATGCATGAACTATTCAGAACATCCATTCGTTAACTGTATTTCTCTAATGGAGCACCAAAAATGTAGCTTCAGCTTTGCATTACAATAGTGTTCACCCTGTGCTTGCATGATGTGAAAGATTTAAATGAGCAACTTCCCTTTGCCCTGAACAGTGGTCAGAAGGTCAAATTAAATAAGTTTTATTAGTGCTGAGGATAGTTAAATGAAGATACAGTAATTGATGGATCAAAGTGACTCTGACCCTTAGCCTTGGGCTCTTCCTTTTGTGCTGGTTCGTCTGGTAGGCAGAAGGTTCCATTTATCATTTTAGTAAGGATACAGAGAGAAGTTTTTGCAACCTTTTAGGCTTGCAGTAACCAAAAACTGCTGTATAAAATGCATTATTCTGTGGAGATTTTTAGATTTAGGGAGGGATTTTCTTCTGGTTTGTGTTTTGATGAGCAACAAAGCAAAAGGCCTTTTTGAGATGCTGATACCGATATAAATGAGATTCTTAACTGTAAGATAATGATTTTTTATTTTAGTCTCATGTTTAATATTCTCTCGTGTACATATAAAGTCTTTGTCCTAGTTAATGGTGCAGAGTATATTGAGGACTGAATTTGTCTGTCCCTTGAACAAGAGGGACAGGGTGATCATTGACTCAAGGTCTGATTTAAGAATAGGTTGGAGGGTTTTCTATTCTGTATAGGAAGCCCAGTACATTGTTACTTGGTGTCATTCGTATTGTAAGATTCCCATCAAGGGGGAGTCTCCCCTTCCTCTCTTGCAGTGGGGTATTTTCAGGCTTTGAAATCTAGTTATTGCCTAATCTTGTTTTCATTATTCCAAACCAAGGTTTTCTTGTGATTTTAAGTACATGTTGGTAGCTCTAAGTGATTACTGTGCCAGGAAATGGCTTTGGGTTTGTTTTCTTACCCCTAATGTATAAATGATTTTTTCAGTAAATCAAATACTTTAGGGTTCATATTTGCACAAATGGGGCTGCTTGATAAAGCAGGGACCAGTGCTTAGCCTCAGGCAATGTCGAACAACTTTAAGAAGACCATTTTGAAGGATGTTTCAGTCTATCTGCATAAACCAAAGAGTATTTACAGGTGAGGGATTTAGACAGGGAATCAGAGATTCCTAACACTTGATGAGATTGGTCTTTTCTTAATTTTTAGAGATTAAAGGTATCAATAGAAATCACCTCTTTGCCTAGTCTTTGCTATAATGCCATTACTGAAATTGCTGTGCTGCTTTCGCACTTGAAGCTGAATTTCCTGCCAAATTATTGGGAGCTTTCTGATCAGCTTTGGTCCATTGCCTTAAAAAAAAACAAGAGGAAAATGTAATGAAAAGAAAAAGGTACTTGAAGTATGCACAGAAATTATGGGAGATTTGATAAAGTGCATGAAATATCGATATTACTGTATCATTTCAAAGTTTTCCTGATAGAAACCCCTTTGAAATGCCATGTCTTTTTATTGAAGATTGCAGTTCAGCAGATGTTACTTTGTCACTGCCTTTTGTACGTAGCTTGATGAGTAAATGATGAATGATTTAAGTGAGACCTAAAGATGATGCTCTTTTGGTGTCACCAGGCACTTCTCATGTTCAGTTTAATTGCATGTGAGGATTGAGGACGGAGTTTCAAGCACGGCTTGTTTAAGGAGCTGGTTTAATTGGCTGTAAAAGAGGAATTAAATAAGGTTGAACTGCTGAATTTTGTTAATGCATAAACCCATGTGCTGCGTGTCAGCGTGATTTCAGGTTCTAAGTGCGAGATTAATCGATCTAATTGTGGTATCACGGAGAAACGGTCTCGCTTTAGTTCAAACATGGCTAGAATGAGTTGCTAAGTTTTATTGAGATCACTTGCATTTCTTCGACTGTTGAAGCCACATGTCTATTCAAGAGCAAAGAGAAGTGGATAATTACTTTAATATTTCCTGGATTTTCCTCCCTCCATTTAGTCCCTGAAATTACATCAGCCAGGGATTTATCAGTCTTTAGGGATAATTTGCTTCATTTAAATGGAAGAGAACAAATATTCCACATCAAGTTGTATCGCAGAGCTTGGCAGGTCTTCTGTACTTTGTCTGCAGTCCTTATTGATGCATGGTTATTACCTTTTCCAGCGCTGCCTGGATCAGACTGATATTCCAAAATATCCATGATAAATGATTTATCTCTGCGAGGGCCTGATTCACATTGATCAAATTGTGAATTATCAAATGGTTCATCTCTTTAAGACACTAATTCACATTGATCAAATCCTAAATGACCAGGTTCAGTCAGTTCCTGCAGTACACAAATTACATTAAACCAACATTACTAGGGCATGCTGCCTTTTCTAATGTAGGAGTTATGTTACCCGCAGTTACATTACAACCAGAATTATCCTATTATGAAGATGTCTCTGTTCTAATGAGAAGTTTACACAAGGAGAAAAGAATGTGATATTACAGGAAGAGCTGGGCTTTGGGCAAAGAGCTGAACTTTTACTAATCAAATTGTGTGTTTCTATTGTGGGTTTTTGTCTTTAATTTGAAGGGCTGGGAGCGGGAAATTTGGCAGCTGCAGTGGCGATGTTTTATTCCCTCATGGTGTCTAGAGCCAAGTAATGTCTTCATTATTCATTTAGGAATACGGATAGGGCAAATTCAGCCTAAAATCAATGTTTTTACTTTCTCTTCTGTGAGTTTTGATTCTTATGGTAGAGAATAGACTTCATAGCTGTGTACTGGTGCTTTTTCCGAAGTATTTTGCCGTTCCTGTCCTCCTTCACTGCTCTCCCATAGACAGTGTGGAGTTGCTTCTTGCTGCTGGTTTCTTGGCAAGAATATAGTTCCTGATAGACAATTCAGGTCCTCTTTGGGGATTGACTGTTCCTTTTGATGGTGTTTGTGCACAGTAAAGCAAGGAGGAGGTTTTTCGTGGTATTTCAATGTGTCCCTTCAGCGTCACTTCCAAACTCCTGTGTCTGTAGTGGAGCCAGATTTTGGGTCTTGTGCATCATGACATAGGGTTTATATAGAATGGAATGGAATAGAGTGGAATAGAGTAGAATGAAATAGAGTCAAATGGGATAGGGTAGGGTAGGTGTTGTGGTTTAAGCCCAGCCGGTAACTCAGAACCATGCATCTGCTCTCTCAGTTCCCCCTTTCTTTCCACCCTACTCCCAGAGGGATGGGGAGGAGAATGGAAAGAATGTAACTCCCATGGAGATAAGAGCAGTCAAGTAACTAAGGTATAACACAAACCACTGCTGCTACCACCAATAATAATAATCATAAGGGACATAACAAGGGAAGAGAATACAGCTGCTCACCACCCGCCGACCGATACCTAGCCTGACTGAGAAATGATCTAACCCTTCCCTGTGACTGCCCCCAGTTTATATAGTGGGCATGACATGCTGTGGTATGGAATAGCTCTTTGGTCAGTTTGGGTCAGGTGTCCTGTCTCTGCTTCCTTCCGGCTTCCCCTCCTCCCTGGCAGAGCGTGAGACTGAAAAGTCCTTGATCAGAGGAAGCATTACTTAACAACAACTGAAAACATCAGGGTGTTATTTATCAGCATTGTTTTCAGGCTAAAGTCCAAAACAGCCCTGCACCAGCTACTAGGAGGGAGAAGAATAACTGTTATTTTATGTTATTATGTATACAGCTGAACCCAGGACAGTAGGGTAGGACAATAGACTCCTGGAGGAAATGATCCAGCGCTGACAGTTTTAATCATGAAGAATTCTTCGCATCATCTGGAAGCTTGGGTGTTTATTCTGAATTACAGATTTTGATGGCTTTATTCATAGAATCGTAGAATCTTAGTTTGGGTTGGGTTGGAAGGGACCTTAAAGCTCATCCAGTTCCAACCCCTGCCAGAGGCAGGAGCACCTTCCACTGGAGCAGCTTGCTCCAAGCCCTTGTGTCCAACCTGGCCTTGAACACTGCCAGGGATGGGGCAGCCACAGCTTCTCTGGGCACCCTGCGCCAGCGCCTCAGCACCCTCACAGGGATGAACTTCTTCATAAGATCCCGTCTCAATTTCCCCAGTTTCATTCCCTTACTATGAGGCTTTTTATTCATCAGGAGGAATGCCTCTTGGGAACTGGAGGAGCACCTTTGATTAAACACCAAAAGGTTTGGGCTTTGCTCAGGCTGCTTCACACTTTACAATTTTCACATGGTTTCATGTTTTAAGAACAGTTTTACAAATCAAGTCAATATGGTTCACATTGTCCTCGATCATTTCCATTGCTCTGCTCACTGATGAAAGTCAGGGCTCAGTGATAGGCAAACAGCAGCTATTACAGCCTTGAAAGTATGTTCAGCGGGGGTTTGATTCGGGATATAGTCAACAGGAATAAATGAGAAACCCTCAGTTTCTTTCTTTAATTGGTGACTTCTGTATCACAAAGCTTGGTTTATTGGTGTTTACTGGAAATAAAACATGAAGCACGGTTATGTTTGATGCTTCAAAGTCAATACATGGAAATAAAGGGAGTTTAAGTTGTGTTTTACCTGAGATTCTTTTGGACTGGGAAGTGAAGCTGAGGAGGTTTGTAATGAGGCCACATTAAATGAGTGACAGTGACACTTGGGTCTTCAAATATAATAACCTCACAAAGCAGAGATGCCAGTTTTCTGGACACCAGAAAACCCAAAAGGCTAATGAGAAAATAAGCTTTTTATTGACAACATTGGACTGAGACCAGGGAAGTGTGGCTTTATTTCACTGTTCTTGTTACCCTGCTGATGTTGGGCACATACAGTGACTTTTAAGGCACCCCTCTGCACTATCTGTATATCAGGAATATTGATAGTTTCTTAATGCAAATATCTTCAATAACTATCTTGTTGTACTCACATACTAATATAACACAGAAATCCTTGTTGGAGATATCCAGGCAAATAGTTTCTGCTTTGTTTCTGCTTGCGCAGATCTGCTGGTGAGAAACTCCCATTTCTAGCAGTTGCTTTTGCTACCTCAGTGAGCATTAGTTGCTTTTAAAAACTGAAGTTAAAGGTACAGATTATAAGTTATTAATTAAATACCAAATAGTATTCCTCCAGTAACGGAAAACAGAAAGCTATTGAGAAATCCTTGGAGAGAGCCTACAGGCTTGCTGCCGTCTAGTTGAGCTCCCTTTGCTCAGCCAAAGACGATGGGCTTTAAATAGAAACATCCTAATTTAGTCTTTTCTCTTAATCTTTAATCTTTTCTCTTATAAATATAGCACATATATGTAGTGCTTTGTCATGAAACAATTGGTATTGTTTGTCCTAATGATACTGTTGCTGGTCATATTACATAAACAGAGAATTACAGAGTGGTTTGGGATGGAAGGGACCTTAAGATCGTCCGGTTCCAGCCCCTGCCACAGGCAGGGACCCCTTTCGCTAGAGCAGCTTGCTCCAAGCCCCTGTGTCCAACCTGGCCTTCAACACTGCCAGGGATGGGGCAGCCACAGCTTCTCCGGGCACCCTGTGCCAGCGCCTCAGCACCCTCACAGGGAACAGCTTCTTCCTTATTTCCAACCTAAATCTCCCCTGTTTCAATTTGAACCCATCACCCCCCTGTCCTATCACTACAGTCCCTGGTGAAAAGCCCCACTCCAGCATCCTTGGAGCCCCTTCAGACACTGGAAGCTGCTCTGAGGTCTCCACACAGCTTCTCTTCTCCAGGCTGAACAAGTCCCAGTGTTCTCAGCCTGTCTCCCCATTTTCTTAGTGTGAATTCTTTTTTTCACATGATACAGCTGGAGATGATGATCCCAAGTTATCCACAATATCCCACAGATGAGTGTAAGACTGGTGTGTCTGTAAGCCATGCTAGAAGGAATGCATAGAATTAAATACCATCAATCCAGCTTAAACCATGGAGCTTTTCTTAACAGCAGAAGTTCTTGAAGAGCCTTATTTCTCTTTCTTTCTACTGTTCCATCCCATCCCCTTTTTGTTTTCCCAAGTGTAGCTGCACAGACAGTTGTGCTGATACCATGCAGAGGGTGACATGGCAGTGAGTTTCTCACATTAGTGTCAGCAGTGCTGTTGTCTGCTATCTAATGGCATTGCACTTCACGAGCCAAGTGTAAATGGTGTTTTGCAGAGTGGGTGTCATTGTCACCCCTCTTTAGGATTAAACCAGTCTGGATTCAGAACACGTAGACCTGCTTCAGGTAGGAAGAGAAAGTCATGAAGAGACTACAGATCTTTTCACTCTCTCTTATTTATCTCATACATCCAAAATCCTGTTCCTTTTGAATACTAAAGGAATAAAACAGGATCTGTTCTCTTTGCTCACTCTTTTCAGCCAGTGTTTTGTCCCAGTAGACTTACCTGAGGGCTGCTGTGGTGGAGTGCACTTGAGCAATCTGTTTGACTTTCTACTTCTACTTTGTGTGAGTGGTTTTGCTTTGACAGTACGTTCCCTCGACTGGTGAAACCTTTTGCACCATGCATGCCTTATGCATGCCTTTGCATCAGAGTGAGGAAGCAAGAATTACATATTTCTGCCTTTTGAATAGAGCTGCCTATTGCTTCAGCAGCTTGGCTTCATGAAGGGACTTTGGGGTTCAGTAGTTACCCCTGTTTCAGTTGCTCTGCAACCTATAGACCCCTATAAGAGCATATCCTCTGAACAGCTTCCCAATATCTAATTTCCATAAGCCCTTTATTCACTACATTTATCTATGAAACGATGATCATTTCATAAATGACAACTTTAGTTTTCCCTACAGCAACATAGATATTTAACTTTCTTCCTTTGATCAATACGGTCCATTAGGAATGAGAGTACTCAACAGGATGAAATATTAATTGTGCACTTTTTAGCTAGATGCAGATTCATTCTGAATCAAGTGGGAGCAGGGGGATTCTGGCATAATAACTGTGTGTTTTTCTGGTAAGCCCCAAATCATGAGTCTGGTTACATGGGGATGTGTGTTTTCATGGAAGCATTTGAGCTGTCATGTGAAGCTTAAATGTGCTTCTTTGGGTAGGAAATAGGTTTGAAGCATTGAATTGTTTTGTGAGTTATATTAACTTTAAAAATACATTATTCAAAATTTAGCACATTAATAAAGGGGATAAAGCCAGTTCTTTCCGTGTTTGCCATAATCCCTTTTGTTTCCTTTCCAGAAGTCGTGGGTCCATTCGTTAAAGCTCCCCTCGGGCTGTCACCAGTTTCATAGAATACTTAGGGCTGGAAAGGACCTTAAGATATCCAGTTCCAACCCCCTGCCATGGGCAGGGACACCTCCCACTAAACCATGCCACCCAAGGCTATGTCCAACCCGGCCTTGAACACCGCCAGCGATGGAGCATTCACAGCTTCCCTGGGCAACCCATTCCAGTGCCTCAGCACCCTTACAGTAAAGAACTTCTTCCTCATATCCAATCTAAACTTCCCCTGTTTAAGTTTGAACCCGTTACCCCTTGTCCTGTCACTACAGTCCCTCATGAAGAGTCCCTCCCCAGCATCCCTGTAGCCCCCCTTCAGATACTGGAAGGCTGCTCTGAGGTCTCCACACAGCCTTCTCTTCTCCAAGCTGAACAGCCCCAACTTTCTCAGCCTGTTGACACAGTTAGCTACTCAGTAGCTATCACACAGTTAGCTACTCTATGGTCTGGAATGGAGAAAGCAATCTTGAAATGAATCTTAGTAAAGCACAAAGTCATGACTAGGAATTTTTTATTTGATATGAATTACTAATTAAAATAACAAAAGATATTCTGGACAGTAGAGTAGGACAGGTTAGAAAGGGCCTTGAGCAACCTGGTCTAGTGGAAGGTGTCCCTTCCCATGGCTGGGGGTTGGACCTGGATGATCTTAAGGTCCTTTCCAATCCAAACCATTCTGTGATTCTATGATTCTGTAGTTATTATAGGATAATGTTGTAGTAGGATAACCAGGAGGACAAACATGCCTCTTCATGTGAACATCCCTTTCCTCTTCAGGTGAGTCTGGTTGATGGGTTCAAAGGCGACATGCTCATGTTGCAGCCCACCATAGGTTTTCTGTATTTACTTACATAGAAACATTAAGGGATTTTAGAGTCTTCCTTATGAAAGCAAGTGAGGGAAACTCTTCCTTCACGCATCAGTGGCCAACAGTTAAATTGGCACATTCCCTGGTTTTGTGTGCTGGAAATCCACCAAGTCCCCTGAAAATTGATGGATGCTCTCATTAAGGACAGTTCTTGCTGCTGACTGCAGCTTCATGAGCCACTCACAACCAAAGAGGAGTGACTCTTCACTGCAGTGGTACATCTGGCTTCATACTCCCTCTCAGGGACTAAAGCCTCTTGTTTTAATACCTTAAGCATCCTTTGTTGGGATTTTGTATAAACACGAGTAGATGATTTCCCAATTACAGTATTAAACCCAGGAAGGTTAAACTCAGTCTCTATTATTAGTTTGTTCTGTATTTTGTAATCTTCTGTTGCTGAGATTTACCAATACCTTTCCTAGGGATGTTTATTATGAGTCCAAGCCATCTGTGAGATCAAAGCCTACAGATCTCCCAGCCCCCACTTGGGAGCACACAGCAGCAAACCTCCCTTTCTGGAAGGGACCATGCTTTGCAGAGTTAATGGTATGAGTTTTCTAAGCAGCACGCACCTCTGTCTGGTTACAGGGTGAAGAATGAATTGCCAATTACCTCTACATGTTAGAGCATGACACTTCACATGGCAGGAGGTTGTGCTATCTGTTTAGTTAACACCCCCAACGATGTAACCATCTGAAATCATGGGGTGGAAAGACAGCAATCCTTGATCAGTCGCTAATACCGGTGCGTGTGCAAGCTGTGGGAAGGGAGGTCAGTGCCACTGACCTTTGTTTTCCCATCAGAGCTCTTGAACAAGATGAAGTGATCAAAGCAGGATGCCAGTACATCAGCATGATCTCATTACTTTGGAAGCTGCATGCACAGATGCTGCGCTTGCTGGATCCCGCGTCACTGATTTACATTCATAACACCTCCATTGCAGCTCATTTGCTACTACTTGTAATTAACCAGGTTTCCCTCTCTTTTTTCCTTCCTCCCTTCCACTAGTGTTGGGCTAAATCAGGGTCAAAAATAAACCGCAGTCATTCTACTTAGCCTCCATCTAAGAGAAATCACAGCTGTGATTTCAAAGTCTGCATTAAACAAATATCAGATCATATGCTTTGTTGCAAAGTGCTGTCATACTTAGAAAACCGGGTTTGTACAAACAGTGTTAAGATGCTCTATAAAGTCGTTAAGCTGCCTGGTGGCCTCCTAGCTCATGTGATATCAGTTCAAGAGTAAAACTTTAATTCCTGTAGTAAAAAGTATTACTGGGCTTGAAAATCCTGGCTTGTGGCAGGTATATTGCACCAGCCTCATGCTGTAGCTAAAAGGTAAAGTGATATAAAAAGACTCAGTGGTATAAAAAAATATGTTATTTTTTTCTACTTTGGGGAATAAGTAAGGCAGGAGGCATGCAGAGAACAGTTCTGCTCTAATGGCTTCTTCTCTGAGCAAAGCTGCACTTTTAATTACAGTTTGTCTTCCAGTATTGCTTTTTATATTCTTGTTTGCTTAGGGCAGCCTAAATAAAGATGAATCTCAGGTCTGAGCCTTGTTTAGCAGGCAGGGTTTCAGCCCAGTGTGTCCATGAGGCCTGTGGTGTTTGAGAAATGTTTCTGTATCTTCCAAAGGTCACCCAGCAACCTGTTGTTGTTTCATTGATGTTTTAAATAGGAATCACAGAATCCCAGACTGGTTTGGGTTGGAAGGATCCATAAAGCTCCTCCAGCTCCAACCCCTTGACACAGGCAGGGACACCTTCCACTAGAGCAGCTTGCTCCAAGCTCCTGTGTCCAACCTGGCCTTGAACACTGCCAGGGATGGGGCAGCCACAGCTTCTCTGGGCACCCTGTGCCAGCGCCTCAGCACCCTCACAGGGAACAGCTTCTGCCTAAGAGCTCATCTCAGTGTCCCCTCTGGCAGGTTAAAGCCATTCCCCTGTCCTGTCACTGCATGCAAAATGCTAAATCCTTTTCTGCACTTGCTTTCTGATTCTGTCAGTTATTAAATTGCTGCATTTTTAAAGCATGAGCCCTGACATCTATAGAAAATACATGTATTGGTTATGAAATGCCCTAACCAATGTTTTGAAAGTGTTTACAGTATCTGATAAATGCATTATCAGATTTTCTTGAGCATGAGCTTCATTCTTTAGCAAATCAAACCTCTTCTCCTGCTGTTTTTGGAGGGAATATTTCCTCAATATTTTGGATTTGCTTTGGCATTTTAAAGCAGTTTGGATGTGTAGATGTGACCTGATATTTGGGTGGCAGGCTGCACCCATAGAAGCATGAACAGCACAGCACCTTCTAACCCTAAAAGAATATGAGAAGACACAAAGCTATTTGGTAGGAGAACTATGTTCCCATTACTGTTAATGGGGCAGAGAAGTGTTAGTGGGTTTTGTCAGTTCAAGTGCTCTGTGTTTCTATAGAGGATCTATAACTGAAATTGGAAAACTTATCAATGCTTAAAGAAAAAACATCATAAAGCTGCTCTCTCACTGTTCTGCCTTTCCCTTCATCTGCCTGCAGTCGAAAATCAAAGTATAGTCCTGAAACATTTAAAGCCTGGGGGAAGGAGCTGAATGAAGCAGATAAAGCTATTATGTGTATCTTTAAGGAGACCGCTCGAGTGCCATGTCTGTGGCTATAAACTCTATAAAGATGGACTCCCCTGTCTAGGGTATGTTAAGATGGATAATATTCCATAGCAGATGCTGCACTGTGACGTACGCATTACTGGAAGCAAAAGAAGATCAGGATCGAAAGGTTTTGTGAAACAGGCTTTATAGATCCGTGTGTAATAGACTCCCTCTGTCTACACTGCTTTACTGTGAGTGAAATCTTGCTCTTGCATGGGCTGATGAGATGCACTCCCTTGTCTTCTATCACATCTAGTATTTTCCCTTTGCCTTGACTAGACACAGTAGTTTGGCCAAAAAATGGTTGTAACCCTCTCAATAAAAAGATACAGTCACAGCATCAATGTAGATTTTAAACCAAGTTCTTTATAGAGAAATTCAGTGTCGAAGCCACTTCACCAGCTCTTCTGTTAAATACTTTGGCTCCTTTAGGTGGAGAATTGCAGATACTCTTCTGGACAGCCTACAAAAGAGGTTTTGGTGGTGTGATCGATTAAGTATGAAGCTGTGAATGCTCCATCACTGGCGGTGTTCAAGGCCAGGTTGGACAGAGCCTTGGGTGACATGCGTTAGTGTGAGGTGTCCCTGGCCATGGCAGGGGGGTTGGAACTGGATGATCCTAATGTCCTTTCTAACCCTAACTCTTCTATGATTCTATGATTCCATGATCTGTGTAATGGCTCCACCACAGATTCTCTTTATTTCAAACCTGGGGACTCGTTTCTCCTCTCTGGTTGAACAGCATGACACTGTGGGGCAGAAGTTGTCTTCAAATTCCTCAGTACCTGGTAAACCTCATATTTGAGGCAGCTAAAGTTTTTGGATCCTTGCAGTACAGATGTGGGAAGGTCAAACTCGGCACCCTCTTGTCCTGGGTAAGAATTGTAAACTAATAGCTTTCAGATAACACCCAGATTAATACAGATCAGGCATTCCCCCTTCTTCTCCTTAAGAGGATGTGTGTGCCACTGAACTAAGTTCGTTCCCTCAGATTTTGAATTCAGTGCTTGAATATCAACATCCTTGGTCCCATAGATCTCTGCTAAAAGGAACTGATAACACAGATAATTTGCACTTCTCACTACAGTTCCTTGAATATTGTATATATTTTCCAGGGGTCTCTAGTTTGTCTGTGTAAATTCCTATCGTAGTACACGACACATTTCTCATGCCAGACCCAATCTAATCTAGAATCACTTTATCATATAGTGAAAGAAATGAGAAAAGCAGTTATTCCTTTAAAACTTTCCTCGTCACTTAACATGGGTCCCGGTTTCAAGCCATTTAGGAGATCCATTAAGACACTGGGTTGCTCCTGTGCATGCATTAGTAACAGACTCGGTGTAATACGGAACAGGCTTGCTATATCATGGACACGTTTATGAAGATTGATAACGGCCCCGGTTCAGTATTAACTTTTATTGTCAAACAGGCTTCAGGAGAAACTGCCGAGTATTGCTTTGCCTTTGATTTATGAAAAGGTTGCTGCATGAAAAAGACATCACAGAAAATAGCTCTGCTGGCAGGGGCATTATAAAACCGGGCTCTAAGTAGACCAAACAATAACTAGCTATAATTATGTTCATTATTGTCTCTCTCAGCTCTCTGGACCTTTGGTAGGGTGCTTGCACTCGCTGCCACGTTAGCTTTACAGTGGACTCACCTTTCCCACAAAGTGGGATGAGCGCGGTAAGATCCTGCCAGTCTGTATAAGCAGCAGCCCCAAAGGGGACCATTTTTGTTTGTGCTATGGTAGGAAAGAGGTCATTTAAATTTTACCGGCTTGTAGAAGTGAGGCTAGGAGGAGAAGGAGGAAAGATCTGTAGAGAAAACATGCTGTTTCTGTTATAATTTCCATCACTGAGGTATTTTGGCCTACATTATTACTCTTCTCATGTCTTACTCTTCTCCTGTAAGGGTTATTTCAGCCTATCTTCAATCTAGACCCCTTAAAACAAAACCAAAATCCCCAGCAGGATGGCACGCATCACCAGTTTCCATCTGCAAACGGCAAGAAGAATTACTGTCTCTCTCATAGCCTGGTACCATCCTTTGTAACGAGATGTGGCGCAGCAGGAGCAAGTTAGCAGCAATTAGCAGTAAAACTTCAGTGAGAACCAGTTGAAATCAAGGGGCATGACCTAACTGGGAAAGATTTTAGTGGCTGATCTAAAGTTTGTCAAACTTGAGATACTATAACTTAAAAGCCCTCTGCTACCAAACTACTGGAAGGCCTTAGCAAAAAGCAATAGCAACTTAAAAATGACGGGGGATAAGGTTATAAAACACAAAGCATCAGAATGACTTTCTTAGATCAGACTGAAGTTCCATTAAATAACCCAGTGTCTAATTAATGCTGCCAGCACACAGCAGATGTGCACGGGGAGACCTTCGTAAGACCTTTGGGAGTTAGGAATGATGTTTCCCTACAATATGTTTCCAATAATTAAGCAATGATGTTTCCCTGCATTCAGGTCTGGGCGCCCCAGTACAACAGGGATATGGAGCTGTTGGAGCGAGGCCAGAGGAGGCCATGGAGATGCTGCAGGAGCTGGAGCAGTTCTGCTCTGGAGCCAGGCTGAGAGAGCTGGGCTGGGGCAGCCTGGAGAAGAGAAGGCTCCTGAAGGGGAGACCTTAGAGCAGCTCCAGTGCCTAAAGGGGCTGCAGGAAAGCTGGAGAGGGGCTTTGGACAAGGGATGTAGGGACAGGCCAAGGGGAATGGCTTTAAGCTGCCAGAGGGGAGACTGAGATGAGCTCTTAGGCAGAAGGTGTTCCCTGTGAGGGTGCTGAGGCGCTGGCCCAGGGTGCCCAGAGAAGCTGTGGCTGCCCCATCCCTGGCAGTGTTCAAGGCCAGGTTGGACCCAGGGGCTTGGAGCAAGCTGCTCTAGTGGAAGGTGTCCCTGCCTGTGGCAGGGGTTGGAGCTGGATGAGCTTTAACATTCCTTCCAACCCAAACCATATTAGTATTCTATGAATATGGACAAGAGAAGGCTGTGTGCAGACCTCGTAGCAGCCTTCCAGTATCTGAAGGGGGCCTATAAGGATGCTGGGGAGGGACTCTTCATTAGGGACTGTAGTGATAGGAGAAGGGGTAACTTAAACAGGGGAAGTTTAGATTGGATATAAGGAAGAAGTTCTTTACTATAAAGGTGGTGAGGCACTGGAATGGGTTGCCCAGGTGTCCTGGGTTCAGCAGTAGCAGTCATTTTTCTCCTTCTTGGTACCTGGTGCAGTGCTGTGTTTTTGACTTTCGGCCTGGGAACAGGACTGATAACACCGATGGTTTCAGTTATTGCTTGGTAATGTTTTGGTCTGACCAAGGACTTTCTGAGCCTCATGCCCTGCCAGGGAGGAGGGGAAGCCGGGAGGAAGCAGAGACAGGACACCTGACCCAAACTGACCAAAGAGGTTATTCCATACCACAGCACATCATGCCCAAGATGTAAAAATGGGGGGCAGAGACTTGGAAGGGTGGGGGTGCACTGCTTGGTTGGGCTGGGTATAGGTGTTGAGCGGTTGTATTCTCTTCCCTTGTCATTATTGTTATTGGTGGTAGCAGCAGTGGTTTGTGCTATTCCTTAGTTACTAAACTGTTCTTATCTCAACCTGTGGGAGTTGCATTCTTTCCATTCTCCTCCCCATCCTCCCAGGAGCTGGGGGAAAGAAAGAGGGGGGAGTGAGTGAGCAAACTGCGTGGCTGACTGGACTTAAACCACGACACCTGGGAAGTTGTGAATGCTCCATCGCTGGCGGTGTTCAAGGCCATGTTGGACAGAGCCTTGGGTGGCATGGTTTAGTGTGAAGTGTCCCTGCCCATGGCAGGGGGTTGGAACTGGATGATCTTAAGGTCCTTTCCAACCCTAACTATTCTATGATTCTATGAATACCCTCTACCTTCTGTTATTAAAGGGTACCATCATGTCTAGTATTAGTCTCAGGGAAGCGTCCACCAGCAGGCAATGAAAAATTATGAAGTGAAAAATTATTTTAAAGTAATGAAAAGTAATGACAATAATGAAAAAGCCATCAGTATTGTGCTTTAGAACTCATTGCCAAGTTCAGTTCATTATTTGTTCATGGTGAAAGGTGCATTTTCCCTAGTAGGATGCTAAGAGGGCATTATGTTTTAATAGTTCTCTACCACATTGTACAAGCACATTAAAACTAAGATACCAAGGTATATTATAGCAAGGTCCAGTACCACCTTATTATCAGCATGTTTGCAGGGTGATTATTACTCTCTGTGTGTGTTTGCTAACCACATTATTGTTGTTGCAGCCCAGCTGATTACATTGGATGGAAAGGGTGACTCACCACAGCAAGGCCTGGGGAAGTGCATGTAGCCTTTATAGCTTGTCAGGGCGAATCCAAGCCTTGTTTGTTAAATAACTTCGTGCCCAAATGAAAAATAGGCATTCATTCTCCTATCTCTTAAGATTGCAACCTTCAGTTCCCTCAAGTAATCATCGCCCACGGGAGCAACGATGCTTGAAGTGTTTAACTGTTGATTGCTTTTTCTGTACGCTACTTCAACTCATAATATCTCGCTGTTTTGTGGGCAGTAACAGGCTTTTGGGTGTCTTATGGCTGAAGAAAATAGTTAAACTTATATTGCTCTAGAGAGTAATATTTGGATAATAATGTGCCACGAGATAGCGTCTTCTGGTGCTTCACGTTGAGTGCAGCAGTTGACCTTTGCTATAGATGAGAAATGGGTCTTCTTATTAGAACACATTATATAGAACGTATGTAAGGGAAAGCTGGGGTTTTAGTGCAGTCGGGTAAGGTGCTGTGAAGATTTTATTAGCACAGTTTTGGGATGACCATGTTACTCACACGTTTACAAAGCCTGAAGTGAGTTGTATAGCTCTTGGGAAATAAGTGGCAGTAATAAATCCACAACATGGTGTGCTGTCGTGTCTTTGGTTTTTGCTGCACATTTGGGCTTTTGGCCTTTATTTAGGTCTGTCTGTTCTTTTTGTATGTGTGTCTGTGCTTTACACACACAGGGAGGTAACGGTGCATGGAAAATTAACATAGGGGAAGGAATGAGGACTTGCGGGTGTTGGTTGATGAGAAGCTCCCCATGACCCGGCTTCAGTGTGCGCTTGAGCCCAGAACCCCCCGTGTGCTGGACTGTACCCCCAGAGCGTGAGCAGCAGCTCAGGGAGGGGATCCTGACCCTCTGCTGCGCTCTGGGGAGACCCCCCCTGCAGTCCTGATCCAGCTCTGGGGCAGCAGCACAAGAGGGACGTGGAGCTGTTGGAGCGAGGCCAGAGGAGGCCATGGAGATGCTGCGAGGGCTGGAGCAGCTCTGCTCTGGAGCCAGGCTGAGAGAGCTGGGCTGGGGCAGCCTGGAGAAGAGAAGGCTCCTGAAGGGGAGACCTTAGAGCAGCTCCAGTGCCTAAAGGGGCTGCAGGAAAGCTGGAGAGGGGCTTTGGACAAGGGGTGGAGGGACAGGCCAAGGGGAATGGCTTTAACCTGCCAGAGGGGAGACTGAGATGAGGTATTACTAAGTTCTTTTTCATTTAAAAATCAGAAATACTGCATTGTATTTTTAGGTAGCATGTAATGCTCATTAATATAGCCAAGTAATCCTGGAACAGCAATGGTTGCAAACCACTGGCATCAGCTACTTCTATGACAAATGTCAGCCAGTGCATCAACTGTAGTTCCCAGACACTCAATCTACCTCATCATGAGCTCTAGGTACATCTGAAAGAGGGGTTGATTCCCTTGCTTCTCGATTGCAGCCTAAATCTCCACAGTGCCAAACCCCCCCTAGAAGTCTTAATGGTAAGAAATGGCACCACCTGGTGTTGTTTGCCTTGATGATCTTTGGTCTACTCCCAAACAGCTGAGCCAGTGGAACCTTGCCAGTCTTCATTAAATAATTTGGGGGGCGGAGTAATGAGGCAGAGCTCAAGTGATGCCACATGCGAACTCTATAAATAATCTGTGATTTACATTAGGAGGCTCGGAATGCAAGTGTTGATATGCTGATCACGTAGGCATGGAGGTGGGGGACTTTGCTCAGCTCAGAGCAGATTTGACTCCTGTGGTGGGTTTGGGTTGGGTTTTGTTCTGCTGAGTTGGACAGACTTGTGTGTATCTGAGGTGATTGATCTTTGTCTCTCAACTTGCCAAACTTGAGAACTGGTTTTGATCAGTGCAAGACCAAGAAATTCTTTCTCTATATATAAAGAATCAGAACAGTTAGGGTTGGGAAGGACCTCTAAGATCCTTTTAGTTCCATGCCCCCTCCCCGCTGTCCTGGCAAGGACACCACACACTAGACCATATCACCCAAGACTCTGTCCAGTGTGGCCTTGAACACTGCCAGGGATGGAGCATTCACCACGTCTTTGAGCAACCCATTCCAGTGCCTCACCACCCTCACAGTAAAGAATTTCTTCCTCATATCCAGTCTAAGCTTCCCCTGTTTCAGTTTGAACCCATCACCCTTTGTCCTGTCGCTGCAGTCCCTGATGACGAGTCCCTATCCAGCATCCTTGTAGCCCCCTTCACACAGTGGAAGCTGCTCTGAGGTCTCCATGCAGCTTCTCTTCTCCAGGCTGAACAGCCCCAATGTTCTCAGCCTATCTTCATACAGGAGCTGCTCCATCCCCTGATCATCCTCATGGCGTCCTCTGGACTTGCTCCAACAGCTCTATGTCCTTCTTATGTTGAGGACTCCAGAACTGCACACAGTGCTTCAAGTGGGGTCTCATGAGAGCAGAGCAGAGGGGCAGGCTCACCTCCTTTGACCTGCTGGTCACGCTCCTTTCGATGCAGCCCAGGATACGGTTGGCACAGAGATGCACTACATGGCTACAATATATTCCATGTAGATTAAACTGCTCCTTCCAGAGTTTGTTCTGAGTAAAGATTATAATTGCCATGTTATTCTCCTCCACTGTAGAGACATGCACGTCCCTCTTGCAAGTCTAAATTCTGTATCATTATCTGTGATTATTTATTTTAGTATCCTGGCATTCAGTAAAAACTGTTCCTTAAGCTAAGTACAAAAAATGTGCATCCTAAATTTGGGTAATTCCAACACGTTGTTCCCTTTGCAGCTGCAAGGACCAGCTGTGTGTAAGGTACATTTGTATAATAATATGTTGATGTACTTTGTATTTTAAGGGTTCCTTTGTTGTTTTTTTTCAGGGAGAGGAATTTTGTATACAAATAGTGCTTTGGGATAATAAAAGTCAATTCAGACCAATCTAAATCAAAATATTCAGTCTAATTTTGTCTGTAGGGGTTGATGGGAGTCTTGTATTCATTTGATGACATGTTCATCAAGCTATTTGGAGTATAAGCAGTCGCAGCGTGTCAGCTCAGAGGTCCCGTTAGCTTATTGGGCAATGGCTAGGAGTGGGTATTTAGGAAACACTGTAAAAATAGGGGAATTATGCAGTGATACCATTTTGCCTTCCAACAAGTGGTGGAGTGGGGCTTTCCTAAGCCAAACATTGTATTTTTGTTTATAATCTCTTGATGGACTTGTGTTACTATACAGTGACTCTTGTGTTACTATATAGTTATCTTTTGAACCCACATGTGCTTTTGATAACCCCAGTATCCTCTAGCAGTGAGTACCAGCTTTTCATAGGATGGTTTGAGGTGGAGGGGACATTAAGGCTCATCCACTTCCAATCCCCTGCCACAGGCAGGGACATCTTCCACTAGAGCAGGATGCTCCAAGCCCCATCCGATCTGGCCTTGAGCACTGCCAGGGATGGGGCAGCCACAGCTTCTCTGGGCACCCTGTGCCAGCGCCTCACCATGATTTTTTCATGATGTGTTGTTTGGAAAGGATTGAATTATTCTGTCATTGTAAATACGTGTAGAAAACCTCACTGCCTTCATCTCTTGCCATTGATAATTTCACAGATCCATCTCGCGTTCACTTGCAGTTGTCTTTCAAGCCTGATGAGATGTAGTCCTAATGTTATATCCTAAACATCTGAACATTTACCTTGGCAACTCGTTCATCGGTCTAATTAGGATTCACAACCAGAAAATCTTTTTTCTGATTCTCATCCTAATGTCTTCCTGTTGTAAGTCCCAACCCAACAAGGGATTTAAGAATGTGCATAACTTTACACATGCAAATGTGGAATTACTCACTCCTTGAAGTTCTGCTCGTATTTATGCGCTCTGCCAGATTTGAGGTTGTAAATTCTCTCTGTTAATCTTAGAGATGCTCTTTCTTCCCTGAATGCAATAAATAAGTTCTTGCAATATAGGGAATGATTTCCACTTTGCTTACGCTACAAGCTGATATCCTGCCAACGTACCAGGTGGGAAATACTCACTACATAAAGAAAAAAGCCTCTATAAAGGTCAGTCATAGTATCTGCTGCGCTTTGTTGTTCAACCAGGTTTTTGTCCACTTATTGAACTTAGTACTCTTCAGACATAACTAAATGTCTGTCTTCGAGCAGGATGTATGAATATGCTGAAATCTGTCTTTCCTCCTCATCTCCATCCTTAAATTTCAAAGGTCAGAACGTTTGAAATAGATTTGTATTTGAAGAAGACTGGGGGAGAGATGAAATAAATGAGGGGATGACAAACATTTGCCAATGATTTTGTCACTGCTGGGATTTTAGGCAAAAGAAGCTAAAAATAACAGGGGCAATATTGACACTGGACTTGATCTCTAGTAGCACAAAAGATACGTATATCAGCAGGTGGAATAAGTTGTATTCCAACTTGTGCAGAAGTCATTTATTTAGTATTACTACACGTGTTTAGCATTCTCAACTGCAGAGCAGAAGCAACTGCGGTTCTCTATCACCATTTCATCATAGATTCATTAGGCAAATTCTTTCCTTTACACCTTTTGCAGAAGTCACACTATGTACTCATGTGTAAATAAAAGCAAGAATCAACTCCACAGTACTTGATCTTTTGCTGGCAGCACTTCCCACACGGTAATTCTGAGGGCTCTGTGTGGGCACAGCTTGATTATGGACTGCTTCATAGCATCGCTTGTAGATATTCAGAACTCAGAGCTGCAGTATTAAGTTCCAAACGTTTTCTGAGAAGAACAGAACCATTTGGTTTGTGCTTTACATGTTTCATAATGCGCTTTCAAGTCATCACCTACTTCATGTGCGAAGACAATGTTTAAAAATAATTTAATATAAGGAGTAAATTGATTTCAAACCTAAAAATACTGGTTGCAGCAGTAAGGACCTTCATTATCATATGCCCTTTTGTCCCATTATCTGTTTTGCAACTCTTCTCTGTTCTGTATACAAGTCCTGCGTATTCACTCTGCAGTGATGCTGTTGGAAGTGGCTCTGTTTGGATAAGATACCCTTAAAAAAGGAATAACCCCCTCACCACCACCTTTTGTGTCAGGATGGAGAATACCACTGTCTTGCTGCTGCTCCAGACTTGTTGCTTACACCTCATCTTTGAGCTGACCTTCTCTTCAGGTCTTCTCAGCTAGGCTTATGTTTCGCTCTTGCTGACTCTATGTAAAGTATATCAGACACGGCCTTTCTTGTCCATCTGCTTAGCTAAATCCATCACTACTCAGGCTACCAGTTACTGCAACATTCATTTGCACTTTGAAATCTTGCCCTGATGATGCCTGTTGAAAGCAGTGCTGTTTCCTACCTGGAATCACATCACCTCCTTTCATCCTGCCACTGGCTTCCCCATCATTGTGATCCCCTGCAAGTCGCACGTCTTCACTTTTGAAGCCCCATATGTCCCATTTGTACTTTCATGCTGCTTCTAGTTCCCTGTTTATTTCCCCTCTGACCCGTGCATGATGCCACCTTCTATCCCTCACTCATCCGCTATTCAAACAAGCACCACATTTCTCCCTTCCTCAGAAGGAATTTCTGCTAGACACAGACAACGTTCATTGATTCGCTGCCCACAAAAGCCTCTAAAAATCCTTTTGGTTGCTCACAAAGCACTTGAAAACAACTAGGCTGTTGTTATACTTGGTGGGCTGCCTATCATAGAATTGTTTAGGTTGGAAAAGGTCTTTATATCATTAAGCGCATCCATTAATCCAGCAGTGCCAAGTTCACCACTAAACCATGTCACTAAGGGCCTCGTCTACACATCTTGGAAATCCCTCCAGGGATGGTGACTCCCCCACTTCCCTGGACAGCCTTTTCCAATGCTTGACAACCTTTTTGGTAATAATTTTTTTCCCAATTTCCATTCGAAACCTCCTGAGGCCTTTTCCTCTTGTCTGTTTTGTGTCGGTACAGATTGCCTCAGTTTCCTTTTGTTTCACCATCTGTTTGCCTCAATGTGTTGTTTCTTATCTTCGTGTGCATTGTAAGCTCGTTGAGAACAGAATCATTCTCCTTTCTTTGTTTTGCTTTGCATTCTTCCTAGTGCAGTTGGGATCTGACCACACCGTGGCTCATCTCCCACATCAGTAGGAGTAAATAAAACAGGTCAAGACATCATCTCCAGCACCCTCCTGTGCGGGTGCATTGGGTCTCATTGGTATCACATTCATTTATAAGGGTTTGTTTTGGAGCTAACACTTTCCAGCACATGCTGGGGACTATCCCCAGTTTGCTGTTTAATTTGGATGTGCTGAGCTGCTTGTTTGGAAGGGAAAGCAAGATTTCATGCTTAAGGGATGCAGGTTGTGCTGTATCTTGCTGCTTGGCCTTGGACCCAGAAGATTATCTCTGCTGTGTTTTATTTAGTAGTGCAGAAGTAGCCTCAGATGCCAAAGGTTACACAAATAAAACCAGATGCTTTTGATAGGTGTCAGCATTTTAATGAGGAATAAAATTAAGCCCTGGATACTTCTGGCCATCTAATGGCACTCTTTTTTTTGCTTTGCATGCTATTTTATCTCCCCCCATATTAAATGACAATTGCCTCAAGCCCTGATCTGGTGGGATTATGCCAGATACCTGCACAGTTGGAAACTCATCAGCGATTCAGATTCCTTCAGTCAGAATGTCAGTTTTATCACAAAACTTGTAAAGCTTACCGTGGTGATTTCCCTTTTCCTCTTTAGTAGGCATTTTGTTTGAATGCCATGAAGGGCCTCCTTTCTCGGAGCCCCGAGGAGTACAATAAGCTATGCTCTTTGAGAGAGGCTACGTGAGTACAAAGTTCCCTTCATTAAATTTTCCCTTCGTGCTTTAGCATAGAATATTCCTCTTTAAAACACTCTCTCATTTCCCTTTGTGTCTTCATCCTCTTACCTTGATGAGATTGTGGTGCATCAGGATGATGGAAAAGGTGGCGGCGCTGCTCCTCGGAGGTTTCTTCTAGCGCACACAAATATTCTGCTGGCATGTGGGGTGCTTGAGGAGCAGCTGGAAAAGGGAAAGCAGATCAGGTAATTGTAAACTTCATAAAACCCCGTCGTTCCTAGCGTGCTGTGTGGTGCAAGGTGCAGATCCGACCGCTGTGCATATTGACTTCAGCCAAGAAAAGCATCTGAGATTTCACGTGTGTTGATTCTGTAAGGTAGTTATTGTGTTGCACTGGAGATGAAGGTCTGTCAGGGCTCCCTGGTTCCCTCCTAGGGTGTGTATTTTACCTTCAGTTTAGTTCTGAAATTCCTAAGCGAATAAATAAATAGAATTGTGGGACAATTTCCTTGCCATATATCCCAAAACCACAGCTCTCTCTCTCAGGACATGGGATAGTTTAGGGAGAGGATGTCCTGCTTGAAGCGGGGTCAGCTCTGGGAGCAGACAGGTTGCTTTATCCATTCAGGTATTTAAAACTCCATGGTTTCACTGTAGATACTACATAGTGAACCTGTGATTCTATGATAATTACTGGTTTTGCACTGTTGATTTACGAGGTTTTTCTTTAAATAATGCTTTGAAATGACCCTTATTCGTAGGAACTTGAGAGAAGTTCTCTGTTAGAGACGTATTTCATTTCCCTTTTGAGGAGTTTCCTTGCTGTTGGCAGTTTCTGACCATCATCTGAGAGTCCTGTCATCCATCACCAAACAGAAATCAATCACAAACCCTTCGGTGAGGTTACCATAATGCACGATGCGACCTTCTCTCCTGAACGGGAGATCCTGCAGCACGTGGTTTATGGCCATCTAATGTTAGACACTAATCTCATTTAGTGTTTTCCCAAAAGCGCAAATAGTGCATTAGGGTAACGTAACAAGCACAGCAGATCGATACGGAAACAGTGCTCTCCTTCAACAGATTAATCCAAGGAAATGGACTTTGTTGACTTGAAGGAAGCGGCCCTGTTTGCATTGACCTGCATTGGGTCTGCAGTGCCTGGAAGGACAGGCAGTGGGCTGAAAGCATGTCTTGAAAAATCACGTCTAAAAAGTCGTAGTATGAGAACATGTGGGGCAGGAGATGCCGTGTCTTATAGGGATCCGATATGGTTGGCAGCATAAAGAGTCCATTGAAGCATTCAAAGAAAGGATAATGCATGGATTTGGAATTGTCACTAATGGCATGGTTCAGGGAATAAAGCAATCAAAACAGCTCCTTAATGTGGGTTTGAGTACCCCTCTTGAAATGGCTTTAAATACATTTACTGAGTTTATATAGCAAAGTGTCCAGCAGCCCATTTCCTTCCCCCTTCACCTTTACAGAAGAAGTCACTTTAAAATGGCTTGTGAATAAAGGCACAGCTAGATGTTCTGAGTGTATTTTTTGTTAACTCGTGGTCTATTCTATTGGTTTATCAATCCAGACCAGGCTTTCGGGCATTTAAAATGAGCTCTGGTTTAGTTGGACCCGAATCATCACCGCTGTGAGTCCTAACATCTACAGAGAGTGTACGTGATGCTTCCTCTCGTGCTCCATCCCGATCCAGACCCCACCATAATCAGTGTGCAGCAGTTTATGGTCATACATTTTGATGCCTGACATTCTTTTGAAGTGCTTGCTGATATCAGCAGAGGGGGGATTAAGGGAAAATCCTCATACCTAAGACTCTACAGAAGTTTGATCATGAAGTGCGTAAGCACCTGGGACTGCATTTGAATTCTGGTTGTCACAGACGGAAGGTAATGAATGAAAAGAGTAAGAGGGATGTTTTATATAGGTACATACTGTAAAATCAACGTGACTTAACCTTGCTTTTCCTTATTACTACTTCTTGAGTGATTGCCAAGAAGTCAGTTCCCCTAAGGAACATCACTGTGCTTTGCCTCTCACTGTCTTACTGTAGTAGAGATCTGCCTTGGCCAATCAGCAAAATGGGAAGGAACAGAATATTCATCCAAGGATGCTGTGGCTGACGAGTCTCAGGGTTTTTTACAACCTTATTGAACTAAAAATAATGTGAGCTGGATGTTAAAGCAGCCACTGTCAGGCTTTCCTTGTAGGGTAAATGGGAAGATGTAGTTCACACACATAAAGCAAATGGCTGTTTTCAAGGCGTAGGAACTGTAAATGGCTCTTTAAATTTTCATGTGGTTTTTTCCTACTGTTGAAATCTTTTCTCTTTGATGTGAGAGGGGTTTAGCTGTGATTTGAGTGTCTCTTACAGAAATCAGAACCTTAAAAAGTATTTATGAAGTAAATGTCCTGTTAGCTTAAAATTGCAATCGGCTTCTTGTCTCTGCAACACTTCACCGACCCCTTCCTTTTGAAACAGGGAAGTATCGGTTCCCATTTGAATTCTGTAGCACTACCAGTGGGGATAACATTTTATGAATTAATGGAAATCACAAGATCTTTGTCCAAAGGAGATCAGATTTTACAAGGCAGACTAGAGAAGCTTCCCTTCCTTTGGCTTATGTTGAAGGCAGAAAGTGTCCTGCCCCAGCCAAAAAGGTGGTAAAAGTAATGGATCCATGCAGTAAAGAAAATAGACAAAATTCCTAAATAACTTGCGCATCTGGTGTCAGGATTAGAACTGAGGTGATGGGGAGGAGGATGCACCAGAAATAGTGGCTGTTACCAGGTCAGCAGAAGTAGATGGTGAAATCAGCTGAAGACAGCAAGGTTTTTGTAGTCTCAAGGTCAGCCCAATGGGTGATTTCACTTCTATACGGGGGTGATATTTAATAAGTAGCAGCATGATATGGTCATAGGGCTATAGAGGAATGAAGCTTTCCTGTGCTTCTGTGGCTTTCTCAAAGGTAGGTGGGATCAGATGTGCTTTGTCATTGCTTCAGTGTGTACTCATATGAAGTTGGATGTTAATTATCT
Source organism: Ara ararauna (assembly GCA_028858755.1). Classification (NCBI taxonomy): domain Eukaryota; kingdom Metazoa; phylum Chordata; class Aves; order Psittaciformes; family Psittacidae; genus Ara; species Ara ararauna. The sequence goes on from CM054376.1 coordinate 163,316,026, forward strand.
CTGCCAGCTGGAGCCCGACTACTGCATCAGGAGGACACTTATGGTCCTAATAGCCAAACTTCTGCAGCTCATGTTGACGTTTGCATCAGATCTCACCCACTTAAACCCAACTAGCTCTAGAAACGGCCTTTCTTTATTACTCCAAAGTGTTTTCCTTCCCTACTATTTAGTGCACTTCTTTAAAAAAGAAAAACAAGAGTTGCATCTTTCCTGAAATCTTTTCGAGAAGGAAACCAAAAGGTTGATTTCTCTTTCCCCAGGAGATACCAGACTCATCCGATCTGTGCTGATCTGCAGGATAAGATTCTTCAGTGTTATCGACAGCACGCTCAGGAGACCCTGAGCTGCTCTGCGCTGGCTAGCCAGTACCTGCACTGTGTCAATCACGCCAAACAGGTGAGTTAAAGGTGTTGCTACTGAAATAATGATGGGATGAAGAAGAGAGGAAGACTATGGAAATATCTGATTAGCCCTTCTTACATGTTCCCAGTGTGTGTGTTCTCAGAAGCTCTGTGGAGCCCAGGTTCAATTTATTTAAGTCCTGGGTTTCCATCTCTTCCCTTGGGAAGCTATTGTGTAGTGCAGCAGCTGTCACTGTTGGCATAATTTTCCTGGTATCTGCAGTTTTAGCAGTAAAAACCCTGGGATTAAACTCCATGGTGCTACTTGTCACAAGTATGACAAATGGATGTCTCAAACTAGATTGCTCACCAGTTGGAAGTCTTGATTTACTTTATGTTGATGACACTTCATCAGGGACTATAGTGATAGGACAAGGGGGAATGGGTTCAAACTTAAACAGGGGAGATTTGGGTAACATATAAAGAAGGAATTCCTTGTGAGGGTGCTGAGGCGCTGGCACAGGGTGCCCAGAGAAGCTGTGGCTGCCCCATTCCTGGCAGTGTTCAGGGCCAGGTTGGGCACAGGGGCTTGGAGCAAGCTGCTCCAGTGGAAGGTGTCCCTGCCCGTGGCAGGGGTTGGAGGTGGAGGAGCTTTAAGGTCCCTTCCAACCCAAACCACTCTCATTCTGTGATTCTGTGTAGGAATCAAAGGTTTCGTGGCAGTGCCAAAGCTGTTCCTCAGCCTACAGTGCTTAATACATTTCTGCAGTGCTATTACTGTTAGTTCTTTGTTTATACAGTCAGTGTGCTCCTTTTTGCACAGGCAGCCTGGCTGCATTGGCAGTCTGGAAGAGAAATTCAGCTACCAGCTGTAGCGTGGTTGTTCTCTGAACACTGCAGGATGAGGACAGTTTGTCTGGCTGTCTGGGCAGCTCTGAAATCACTTTGTGATATTAAACTTTGCTATCATTAGTGAGAAACTTAAAGAGGATCCATGTGATGATAAGTAAGTCAGTGAGATCACCCTGTCCTTTTAAAATCATTTTCTTCAATATATCCTGTATCAGTACATCCTCCTGCCCACTTGTTCATGCTCCTGAGCTCCTTCATTTACAGAATCTTAGAGAATGGTTTTGATTGGAAAGGACCTTAAGATCATCCAGATCCAACCCCCCTGCCGTGGGCAGGAACACCTCACACTAGACCGTGTCACCCAAGGCTCTGTCCAACCCGGCCTTGAACACTGCCAGGGATGGGGCAGCCACAGCTTCTCTGGGCACCCTGTGCCAGCGCCTCAGCACCCTCACAGGGAAGAACTTCTGCCTTATATCCAACCTGAACTTCCCCTGTTTCAGTTTGAACCCATCACCCCTTGTCCTATCACTACAGTCCCTGATGAAGAGTTCCTCTCCAGCATCCTTGTAGCCCCCTTCAGACACTGGAAGCTGCTCTGACATCTCCACAGAGCTTCTCTTCTCCAGGCTGAACAGCCCCAACCTTCTCAGCCTGTCCTCAAAAACTCTCCAGCCTCCCACATCTCCTTGCTCATGGAAATCTTTCCTGATGTCCGAGCCTGAGGCTTTCTTTCAGAAACCTACAGACCCTTCATATTAAATTTGGAACGATGGTTGAGCCATGCTTAGATGCCCAAGCGTGAGAATTCCAACCAGCTTTGTCCAGCTGCCTTCCTTGGGCACAGGAGCTGTGGCTCCAGCTGGAAAACCTTGTTCATCCCCTTCTTCCCTACACTGTGCAGTTCCTCATGACCTTTTGAATTGGATTCTTTTCCTTTAAATTGAATCTATTCCATTAATTCCTATGACAAGCACTGACTGGTGTCTTATTTATTTCTAAGTTTTCCTTTTGTGTGATTTTCGTATTCCAGAATCCAGTTTCAAGATACTTGTCCATGGGTGGGTTTGAGACATGATAGACAGATGACCTGTGAATAATACTAGGTTCTTACGAAGTCAACTAGATTTACACCATAGCTTCCATCATCTGGAACACTAATTTATTGTATTTATAATTTGTATTATTCTTTCAGGTAGCTGAAAAAAATCAGCTTAATTACGTTACGTGTTTAAGCTATAACTGTAATTTGTATCTGATAGAAAGTCCTTCAGAAGACTGTGATGGGGATGAATTCATTCCTGTTCAGAAAGTGCAGGAAAAGGAAATTGCATAAATACGAGCGCTGGGTTTTTGAACCCTTTTAAACACCTCTTTTTTGTTGAAGATCTTCAACCAAACCTGTCAAGTAGTTAAAAGTGTTCCCTAAATATTTATTCTTCTCTTTCGCACATGCTTCAGGATTAGAATTCAGAGAGGTTTCTCTCTTAGGGTAACAGAGAAAGAGAAGCCTTTTATGGTGGATACATTTGCAAGCAGGAGCAATTGTTTTTCATCATGAGCATCAGTCTTTTCTAGCTCATCCTCCATGTGTCGCAGCTGTAATTGTAGTTATTGTTACTCACTGATTGCCCAGAAGTCCAGACCAAATAATTGCTAGATGCTGTTATAAACTGCCTCAAAATTACCTTCTTTGTGTGCTTGGTTGGAAGTGGGAGAAATAGCGGAGCCAGAAATGAAAAAGTTAACTGACACTGCCTACAAGAAACAAAGAGAGAAGAAAATTTGCTAGAGGGAATAGACCAAGATATTGAAAAGCAAATAAGTTAACTAATCCGATTTCCTGGCGCTGAGTCTGGGCACTTGTGCTCAGGCTGAGCACATTCTGTGCCTTTCATAAATTGAATTTATTGACTCCCCTTTCTTTCCTATCTTGCTTATAATTATCTCACCCTCTCTTCTGTATGCTCCTTATTTCTCATCCTGTCGGTAATCTCATGTCTCTATCTGTCCTTTTCTCCCCTTGTTAGAAAAGCCCAGAGAGTTGTTAATTCAGAGGAGTTTGACACATTGTTGTATCTTCACTTGAGATCTTTTCTCAAAGTCATGAGAAGCCAGTGAGGTAAATTAAACTCCATTATTAATGTTTGAGGTTTATTCTAATAGTAATGGAGAGAAAAACTTACTTAATGGAGCCATTAAGGGGATGATATTAGGGCTGTCTCTGGCATAGATCTGTTCTCCCACTGCTGAAGTAACTCCAGATTCAGTCACTGCTCTAATACAGACCATCCAGTGGCATTTTAATCCCTGATCCTGGTCTGCTGCCCACTGATACGGACAAGGTGGCTGTTAAAATACCCTCTTTATTTCCCCCTTTTATTTTTCCCTGGGCTACAGGGAGTCCAGATTCATATATGGAAACACAACTAGTCTATACCTTAATTAAGTCTGAGCAATGTTTTCCTATTAGACCACTGAATTCCAGAGGGATGCAAGTCTCTGCAGGCAAGTGAGATTTGAAAGTACTTCAAAGAATGATACCAACAGCTTCTGGTGTTTGACAGCTACAAAATGTTATTCCTCAGCCTCTTCAGCATTGTTTCAACCATCATTGTAATTTGTAGGATGGAGTGGTCCTTAATCATGCATCCTAGTCAGAATAAAACCATTATTTTAACCTTATCCTCCAGTATTTTTACTAGAGACCATCTTCCACTCTAATAGAAAAACATATGCAATCAGAGCAGCTGAAAACACTGAACTGCAATGCAATGAAAAGGCCTTGTCTTTAATGGCCAACATTTCATAGGATCATAGATTATGAATGGCACCCTGTGTCAGCTCCTCAGCACCCTCACAGGGAAGAACTTCTTCCTTACATCCAACCTGAACTTCCCCTATTTCAGTTTAAACCCATCACCCCTTGTCCAATCACTACAGTCCCTGATGAAGAGTCCCTCTCCAGCATCCTTTGTAGGCACCCTTCAGATACTGGAAGCTGCTCTGACATCTCCACGCAGCACTATCTTTATTAAAGGAAGTTTATTATGGAAGAGTCAGACCAGGTTCCCTTCATTGGTGTTGTGAAAAAACGCAAGGAAAATGTTTAAAATGCATTAAGTTCTTATGTGATCAGGAGTCAGCAAAGAACACTAAAAAACCCCAAAACATGTAGAGAAAACCAAAGCCCTGGAAGACTCCTGTTTGTCTGAAGATCAAATTTTGTGGGGAGAAATATGTGTGTGAGGAGCAAATCCCTTTGATTTCTTTCCTTAGGATACTAAATAAAAGTAACACAATTTTACTCAGATCCTTGGGGAATTTCCTATGTTAACTTCTGCAGTGTTAAATTTATGTAAAGTTAATATGCAACCCAGTGATGGCTTCGAGCAAGTTCTGTAACAGCACTGCAAAAAGAGTAAAGGTAAAGTAGCCTTCATCAGTTTTACAGCAATCTCCATGGGCATGCTGTCAAACTGAGCTTGGAGATTTTGTTAACTAATACAAGTTTCCCTTCTTTTTCTCTGTAATGGCACCTAGGGAGCATAAAACCAACTCCTTCCATTCTGTCAACGTGTACTTCTCCTCCATGGATTCTGGGGAATGTTGTGATCCCAAGGACATTCACCACCTTTTCATGTGCGCGCTTTCCTGCTCCTTGGTGCACCTCTTAATCCTTGTAGAAACACTCCTTGATCTACTTAAATGGTTCACTGGGCTATTTTTAGTAGCACTGTGAGGATTTGGTTGAAGACATACATGAGAACAGTCTTTTTAGTCCCTTTATTTCTCATTTTCCTAAAGCCTAACTTCTGTGGCACAGGCAGTTCAGTCCAGGCTGGCCAGACTGTGCCCTGTCTGGCCAGATGCTGCTGCTCAAATACCCAAATCAGCCTTTTTAGGTCTTGTGTGAGACTTCAAGGTTTACATTTGTGTTTGCTCCTGACATTAGCAAATCCCTTCCTACCATTTCTTGTAAGGAGACTCTTATGTCTTCCCCGTGTTATGGATTTTGTAGGCAGAACGATAGATTGCTGGAGCAGCTCTGCTCTGGAGCCAGGCTGAGCGAGCTGGGCTGGGTCAACCTGGGGAAGAGAAGGCTCCTGAAGGGGAGACCTTAGAGCAGCTCCAGTGCCTAAAGGGGCCGCAGGAAAGCTGGAGAGGGGCTTTGGACAAGGGATGGAGGGACAGGACAGGGGGAATGGCTTTAACCTGCCAGAGGGGAGACTGAGATGAGCTCTTGGGCAGAAGCTGTTCCCTGTGAGGGTGCTGAGGCGCTGGCACAGGGTGCCCAGAGAAGCTGTGGCTGCCCCATCCCTGGCAGTATTCAAGGCCAGGTTGGACACAGGGGCTTGGAGCAAGCTGCTCTAGTGGAAGGTGTCTCTGCCTGTGGCAGGGGGTTGGAGCTGGATGAGCTTTAAGGTCCCTTCCAACCCAAACCAGTCTGTGATTCTCTGATTCTAATGCTGATTGCCTCAGTCAGTGTCAGAGTCCTCCAGTGAACATAGATTGCCTCCAGCATGCTTTTAGTGTTTAGGTTGTCAGTGTCCTGTTAGATCCCACTGTCTGTTCTTACTGATCTAGACAAGCAGTATCCATACCTGTGCCCCATTCTGCAGACCCTTTATTTCTAGATCATGGCAGTAGGAAGCTCTTAGTAGAGCCTTACATCTCGTCCTTGCAAGTCTGCATGTTCATAGTAGAGGCCAGGGCCTCTCTGGAGCCAAGACCTTAATGGCAGAGCTGTCTGGTGTGGCAGGAAGAATAACTCTCGGACCACTTGGCAGATCTTCGCTTTAGCTCTTGGTGGCTGATTGTGCATGGGAGGGAGGTGATGAATGAAGCACAAGGTCAGTGCGACACATTCAGGCTATTGAGCTTTTGGGTATGACTCAGAACACAGGAAGGAGGGAGGCAGGGGAGATACTTAGTGTTCTGTGACTTCAGGATATATGTCCTTGAGTATGTAATTGCTGGGAATGGGATTTATCTTATTGTAAGGTCAGGGGGTTTAATTTTCTTAATAGCCAATAGCACTAGAGCCATGATAGCATTAGGGTGGATGAAAAGGAATCATTACTGCAACTCTGCAGGCCTCCAAATGGCTGGCTTGTGGGTTCCTCAGATAGCTTCATTCTGCTCCTGCGACTTGTCTCTGTGAAGATGTGTATGTTGACAGTGCTGCTTTTTCTGTATTTTTATTTAAGCAGTTGCAAATCCTAAGGAGGAATTGTAGCCGAACTTCAGGGAGTCTCTGGATTAAGTTTGAGTTACTGAGATACGTGTTTCTCCCTCTCTCTTCCCCCCTTCCCTGACCATTTTCTTAGCAGAGCATGCTTGGGAGAGGAGGATAAAGGCATCGTCCAAATCAAGCACAAGACCATCAACTAATTTCAGCAGAAGAGCGTTTTTTACCCCAAGAATGATATGACAGCCCATTTACAGGGCAGGCCAATAAAGAGAAGACCTGGAAGAGCCATTTCAAGAGCAGCAGCCATCACGGCTCAATCAGTGTGACCATTTGAAAAGCCAAGACCTGTATCTTATTACATCAGAAATCACAGAGCCGAAGGTACTGTTCGGTCTTAGTAAAATCCACTTAGTGGTGATTGAAGGAAGGAAAAGAAAAGAACCTTTCACCGACCTGAGAAAGGGGAAATATCCTTCAAATGCTGCTATTTCATTGTAGAATCTCCTCTAAAACTCCCTGTCAAAGGCACGGGTATGTAACACTTGGTGTGCCGGGATGTGGTGGCACTCTGTGAGCAGGTCAGCCCCTGCTCCTCACTGTACAGCCTGTTTTCCTTACCATGTATCATGACTTAAATTGTGTTTTAACTTATTTCACAAATCAGGTCACTAAATGAAGTCTCTCTCCAGGCCTTCTGCTGGAATGATGTTAATGATCCAACACTTAAGATGTATCATGGCCTTTATTTACATGAAATGATTCTGTTGTGCTCCTCAGTCCTATCAAGTACTGACGAATATGCCTCACTCTGTACCAACAATAAATGTATTTTATGCACAAGATTGATGGTTCAGTCTGTCTCTCTTTCCATTCCTCAGGGGCGGATGGTGTTCCCTCTGCTGTGTCAATCATGTTTCACCAGCAGATGTTATTGACAAAGCTTTAGAGCATAGAACTTCTCTGCATAACCAACCTCGGTTTCAGGAACAGGACTGACATAGAACTGTTTTCCATCACAGCAACCTAAAAGGATCCCACGTGATGGTGTGCTGTGATTCATGCACCACAAGTTTCCTTCCTTGAGAAGTGAATGAAAGGGCATGGAGTGCCTAAACCTGCAAAGCATCTTCGTGCAAGTACCCAGTGTGATTTAACTGGATTTGTTCAGATACCAACTGCTGCGTTCATCTTACCCAGCAACCTTAGAAAAGATATGATATGCAATAGTAACAGCATCAGTGTCAAATAAGCAATGTGCCTTCTGCTAGTTATTTACCTCTTCTGTATCTTTAATTGGCCATGTTGAACTGCATCCCACTCTACAACTGTGAGTGCACCTGTGGATCTCGTTTAGGCTGTATCCACAATATTGCCACTGACTCTTCTATTCTCATTATCTAGATGCTTTGTGAGCACTGTTTAATTAAGGGTTATTTTTCCTTCCTACAAAAAGAAGCTGGGCTTTTGTACATGTGAAGCAACCGTAATATAAGGAGGAGAGGAAGATCCTGGAGTTCAACGTCAGGTGCCAGGTAAACTGCTTGAGAGAAATAATAGGGACATAAGCAGTGTGTTTATATGGTGGCTTGCTGTAATGTTTACAAATCAGCTATCTCACAAATTCTCCTTCATAATGCTCTCTTTTGTAACAGAGAGCCAAGAAGTTGGCAGATCCATCCTTGCCAGCTTCAGAATTGGCAGCACAATGCAGCACAGAGGAAAAGCAGATGTTTTTAAGGCCAGATGATTCTGTAAAATCAAGAGAAGAGCTATGTCAGGAGGGAAGGTCTGTGTTACTGCCAAATGTTTATTGGTTTCCCATCCTGACAGCCTTGAGCAATGGGAGTCAGTCTTGCTTTCTTTGTTCCAGCTATGTTTTGGGCTTCATTTGAGATGTTGTGTTCTTTAAACATCTTCTGTATCATAAATGGTAGCATCTCTGGCATGTGCTGCTTGAGCTTGGGGGCTGCTGATTGCAACAAACAGGGTATAGACTTTAAAACTGTCCCTGTTGGGGACAACTTTTGCCTTTAAAGTAGAGCAGCAGTTCTGAATAGACTGGAGATGAGGAACAATTCCTTCCCCAAAGGGTGCTCAGGCATTGGAAGAGGCTGCCCAGGGCAGTGCTGCAGTCACCATCCCTGCAAGTGTTCACACACCGTGTAGATGAGGCCCTCAGTGCCATGGGTTAGTGGTGGCCTTGGCAGTGCTGGGGAATGGGTGCACTTGATGATCTTCAAGGTCCTTTCCAAGCTGGTTGATTCTGTGATTCTTGTGAATGTTGCTAAGGTGAGGTTCAGCTTGCCACCTCTTCTATCTTTGCCGTGCCCTCCTTCCAAATACCTGCAGCCTTGTGCCTTCATGAGTCTTTGACTTCTTTCTTCTTGCTTGTATGGACGTCGAGCAGGACACTGTTCTTTGGAAACAGAGTCGAGAGGTGATGGTGGACGCTTCTGCTCAAGGAAGCACTAGGTCTGCCTCAAAGAGACATTTTGACAAGGGCCTGGAGGGACAGGCCAAGAGGAATGGCTTTAACCTGCCAGAGGGGAGACTGAGATGAGCTCTTAGGCAGAAGCTCTTCCCTGTGAGGGTGCTGAGGCACTGGCACAGGGTGCCCAGAGAAGCTGTGGCTGCCCCATCCCTGGCAGTGTTGAAGGCCAGGTTGGACACAGGGGCTTGGAGCAAGCTGCTCTAGTGGAAGGTGTCCCTGCCTGTGGCAGGGGTTGGAGGTGGAGGAGCTTTAAGCTCCCTTCCAACCCAAACCATTCTGTGATTCTGTGATTTGCATCTTGTGTTTTGCAACTGGACTAATGGTATTTCAAAACAACTGTGAAATAAGCAAGTTTCACAGAACCTGAAGCAGCACAGACAGGAGGAGAGTCTGCTGATGGTTTATGGTACTGGGGAGAAGGAGAAAAAATGCTGGTTCCAGCCTGTTCCGGACAATGGTCTTCCTCTTCCAGCCAAGACTTCACCATGTAGCTGCATTTCAAAACTGAAAATCTTTGAAGTTTCCCATTTTCCTTTTTCTTTAGAATGGAAAACCTATGGGGAGGTCTCCCTCCTCCTCAGAAACACCCCGATCTAAGATTGCTCACTGCCACACTGAGAATTTGAACTCAGCTTAATGGATCCTGCGCTCAGAAGGGATGGTAGAGGAGGGGTTCTTTAGGGGCAATAGGGGAAGGCATGACACTGGCAGAGAATCATTTCACATGTTGTTGGTCATTGACAAGCTCTGATCAGCGGTAACCAAAGGGCAATTTCACGTAGGGTTTTAAAAGGGAAAGCAGAACTGGGACAGCTAAATCAGAGCTTTTCATTGTTCTTCACTCAGTGTGTGTGGAGCAAATCACAGGTCTTTCCTTGGTGTCCAAATAATCACTGCCATCCTCCTCACCCGCAATTCGGACTCTTTCAAACGCGAGACTTCCCTTTCTCTGGAGTTGTGCGTGTCTGGGACAGGTCACGTTGCAGAGCTGGGTTGGGGTTTTTTCACCCATTGGATACCGCAGCATCACAGTTTGGAGCAGATGTTTGGAATTAGCTTTACAACGAAGATGGCGATGGTTTGGGACATATTTACAGGTCAGATGGTCGCTGCTTTGTTCTCTTCTAGATCCTGTGCCCCTTTTGAGTGAAGAGGTGAATAGGGTTTCAGGTGGACTCTGATGCCATTACATGACATCTCTCAAGCTAAAGAAAGAAGCGATAGGAAAGGGAGCCTTGCCCTTTCCTATCCTTTCTGTTTCATTTCCTAAGCAACAGAAATTCTACACAATATTCTTGTCTACAAACTGCTGCAGGGTCTTCCCCTCGCCTGCGAGTGCTGCTTGGGTTTGGGCAAACTGAATCCTTCTAGTGTTTCCTTTATATGCATCTTTCTACTCTGAGCACCTGGAGATCCCTGACCCAAAACACGGTTCACCACGGTAGGTATGGCCAGGATAGAGGAAGGCGGCCTTGGTTCCCAAGTAACAGGGAGAAAGGAAGCGGAGGGGTGCTGAGAGAGCATAGTGTGCTGAGAGAGCAAGAGAGGGCACGCACAGGGCGGGCGTCTGTCCTGCAGTCATGAGTCCCTTCTGTGTTCTGGCTCCCACATCTCTCCAAATGAAATCCTCCGCAGGTCATGATCAGCGTTAACGAAACCGTTTGTGTTCATGCTTTAAAAACAAGGATTTTTCCTTAAAGAGCTGGGGGCTGTTCAGCTCTGGGGCAGCAGCACAAGAGGGACGTGGAGCTGTTGGAGAGAGGCCAGAGGAGGCCATGGAGATGCTGCGAGGGCTGGAGCAGCTCTGCTCTGGAGCCAGGCTGAGAGAGCTGGGCTGGGGCAGCCTGGAGAAGAGAAGGCTCCTGAAGGGGAGACCTTAGAGCAGCTCCAGTGCCTAAAGGGGCTGCAGGAGAGCTGGAGAGGGGCTTTGGACAAGGGATGGAGGGACAGGAGAGGGGGAATGGCTTTAAGCTGCCAGAGGGGAGACTGAGATGAGCTCTTAGGCAGAAGCTGTTCCCTGTGAGGGTGCTGAGGCGCTGGCACAGGGTGCCCAGAGAAGCTGTGGCTGCCCCATCCCTGGCAGTGTTGAAGGCCAGGTTGGACACAGGGGCTTGGAGCAAGCTGCTCTAGTGGAAGGTGTCCCTGCCCGTGGCAGGCTGTTGGGACTGGATGAACTTTAAGGTCCCTTCCAACCCAAACCAGTCTGGGATTTCAGGGCTAAGCGCCCACTGTCACATGGAGGTTCAGCAGAGTGGTGGGTGTCTGTCAGACCCTGGCTTGTGGGAGCCCAAGGCAAATTTCAAGTAAAGGTCTGGCAAATGAAAAGGAGGAAGCCTGGGGGGGTGAGGTCAGTTGACAGTGATGGGTTTTGCTGTGTGAACACTGCTGGTTTCAGCTCTGTGTTGGATGGGAGCATAGAATCATAGAATAGGGTTGGAAAGGACTTTAAGATCATCCAGTTCCAACCCCCTGCCATGGGCAGGGACACCTCCCACTCAACCATGCCACCCAAGGCTCTGTCCAACCTGGCCTTGAACACCACCAGCGATGGAGCATTCACAACTTCCCTGGGCAACCCATTCCAGTGCCTCACCACCCTTACAGTAAAGAACTTCCACATATCCGATCTAACATCTGTCATCTCAAGCCACCTTCCAGTTTCCCCTCAGCTGCTATTCTCATCATAGAGAAAGGAATCGAATAGTGCCTGGAGTCAAGTGCATCTCTGGTTTCATCATCAGTGTGGCTGTGATCCCACAGCACCATGTTCAGGATATTCTTACCAGAGAAACCCATGTGCAGCCAAGGTAACGGGCCCTCCCATAGCCTGGTGTGCCCTTCCATAGTCTGCCTGGCAGCAAAACCATCACTGCAATGCAAACTTGCCTTCACCAGCCAAAGGAACTAGATCAGCTTCTGAGGAAGAGAGAGGCATCCTGAACAGGGTGTGAGGATGACCAAGGTGTGAAGAGGACCTGGGTCTTCGAGTCATTGCAGGAGAGGCAGGCAGGTTCCCATAGAGCATGGGGTACTGAGCCAGGGCTTCTCTGCAAGGATGTCAGGTCGGGATAAACCACACTCGGTAATTAGAGAGGTAATGAGTTCGGTAATTACTAAGGTAATTAGTTTGATTGTCTCTCAAGCCAGTAACTGCTGGGAAGAGAACACAAGGCTGTGCTGGAGGGAGCACCTTGAATCGCAGTGCTGCAGCAGCCCCACACCAGGTTAACCCTTGTTCTTCTGTGTGAAGCATCATCTGATGGTGAGAAGAAGGGATGGTTTGAAAGTGTCCCTGAAAGGTCTGTTTGCCATTGATCTTGTGCCCAAAATATGTTGAACTGCCTTCCATTCACATCTAAAAGCGCTTGTGCCGTAGACAGGGGAGGACCTAAGTCAGTTGATAGCCCAGTGGTGATGGGGGTTTGTTACACGTTGTTAAGGCTGCTGAGGGCACCCTTGGGGCAGCCACTTCAAAGTCTCCTCATGGCATTGCTGCTCTTGGGAGGTGAGGGTTGTTCCAGTGCTCCTTGAACTAAATCCTGTACATCCCTTCACCTGTAGGCTACCGTCATAGGATCCCAGACTGGTTTGGGTTGGAAGGGAGCTTAAAGCTCCTCCAGCTCCGACCCCTGCCACGGGCAGGGACACCTTCCACTAGAGCAGCTTGCTCCAAGCCCCTGTGTCCAACCTGGCCTTGAGCACTGCCACGGATGGGGCAGCCACAGCTTCTCTGGGCACCCTGTGCCAGCGCCTCAGCACCCTCACAGGGAACAGCTTCTGCCTAAGAGCTCATCTCAGTCTCCCCTCTGGCAGGTTAAAGCCATTCCCCTGTCCTGTCCCTACATCCCTTGTCCAAAGCCCCTCTCCAGCTTTCCTGCAGCCCCTTTAGGCACTGGAGCTGCTCTAAGGTCTCCCCTTCAGGAGCCTTCTCTTCTCCAGGCCGAACCAGAGGTCATTTTTCCCTGTTCAGCCATCATAGGCAACCACAGCTGTTTTCTGACCCCCTACACAGGATCCCATCCCTACTGCCTTTGCAAGTCCCACAGGTGGACGGGGGCAGAGCAGCTGTTCCCACTATCCCAAGAGGAAGGTTGAGCGCACAGCTCAAACAGCAAGTCCTTATCTGGGAACTCCGGCGCTGGAGCTGCAAGAAGTGGCTCAAACACCCAAGTAAACTGCAAGCTTCTGCTTCGTGTTCCCCTGTTGCTGGTATAGAAATAGCAGGGCTGGAAGGGCCTTGGCAAAGGTTGGAGCCCTTCTTTGTTCCTTAAAACCTGGCATCAAGGGATTTGCACATTCCTTAAACCAGGACATCATCTCCTTGCAGAGTAGTCCACGGGTTTATCATACTGTGATATATGGGTTTAATTCTGCAAAGGGTTTAGTGGATGGAGTAGAGCAGGGCAGGGAGATGAGGTACTGAAGACCTTAATGGACGGAAGCCCTTTTTGCTAGGCTGCCCATGAGAATTCCCTGCTGTCTCCCCTGTTTCTTACGTCAGGTAGTGAGGGGGGGTTCCCCTCTCAGTTTAAATACTATTAACACTTGGGCTGTTGTGGAAAGGTCGAAGTCAGCTCGAGCATCTCCTCGTCTGGCTCTTAAAATCAAGCAAACAAGGAATCTCTGTTCTGCCATAGCTGCCTTTAAGCAGCGGAGCCCGATGCTTTCCAAAGGAGGCATTTGCAGAGGTGGGTGAGGTCTGACTGGCAGCAGCTGAGTGCTTATGGGTAGGGAAAGGGTTCAGGAGCTCTGTTTTCACTTGAGGTTCCCACTCCTGGAACCAGGCGGACAAAGGAAAATCTCTGCTTTCGCCTGAGGAAGTTGGCGCTGCAGAGAGAGGTCTGTGAGCAGGATCCGGGAACAGCTCCAGGCGTGCAGAAGAGGCAGACGGAGCAGAGCACATGCGTTCAGCACCTTGAAGCTGACCCTGTTGCTGTCACACTAAACACAGGGAAGAAGCTGTTCCCTGTGAGGGTGCTGAGGCGCTGGCACAGGGTGCCCAGAGAAGCTGTGGCTGCCCCATCCCTGGCAGTGTTGAAGGCCAGGTTGGACACAGGGGCTTGGAGCAAGCTGCTCTAGTGGAAGGTGTCCCTGCCCATGGCAGGGGTTGGAACTGGATGGTTGTTAAGGTCCCTTCCAACACAAAGCAGGCTGGGATTGGATCTAATAGGAAGTGCTGGAGAAACGCTGAGCATGGGACATAGGAGCTGAGGCCGGAGCAGATAGATGATAACACACTGACTTAGCAGGCAAAATCCTTCTTGCTTGAGCACCAAGCAGGAAGGAAATCTGCCAGCTCTCGTCCTTTGGTCCCCATTTGCCATCTTGGAGAAGCGAAGGGAGCACTGCACCAGATCTGTGCCTGTGGTATTGGTTCTTGCAGAGGAAGCTGCAGAAGAGCGGAGGCTGCGTCTCAGCAGCAAGAGAATGCGAAACAGCCTCCAGTGAAGCAGGGGGGTTGTGAATCCACTTCAGGCTCTCAAGGAGGGGTAATGTGTGGCTGCCGCTGTTACGGGAAGCGGTGTGTGTGTTCTGGGATCTATCGACCCGAGCGCTCTGCCTTTGCGGCACCATCCAGCAGAATCATTCACTCAACACCCCGTGTGTTTGCCTTGAATGGAGAGTGCAGCCATTCGGGAGCCTCTAAAACAGGCTCGTTATGAATCACCATCGCGTCTCACCTTCTCGTTTGTGGGGTTTGTTTTCCTCTCTTTAAGTGGAAGCTTTTTAATGTGACATCGTGGCACTTTTGGGGGTTTAGAATGCAGCTGATTGCTGCTGCTGCTGTTACCAAGAAACCAAATAGCATCTTACACCCGTGGGTACCAAACCTTGGTGACTCAGGGCTCCTTGGGGAGGCAATGCTTTCTCTATTGCCCTTTCCTGCTACCTGGGGTCAGCGTTTTGGACCTCATGGTCTTTCATGTCCTCTTCCTTATGCTAGGTTTGAGGTTCCTGCAGGCCTGAGGGGACACTGTGCACAAGTTGAGGTGGTGGGTCCCAAGGCAAAGGGTCCAGAAGGCGGTCTCACCATGCTTCCCATGAGTTGAACCAACCATAACACTACTTTTGGTCCATGCAAGCGATGTCAAGTGCTCTTGGGGATCACTGAGGCACCAGGGTATGAGATTCCTATTTTGAGGTTTTCTCTGTGTGTCATTCAGCGTTGTCAGTCCTTTTTTCCCCAGCCTGGAGGAAGTAACTATGCTAAGCTGGAAAATGCTCTGTAGGTGTTGCAGGAGAGAACCTGTGGGTGTGCAATGTTTAATCTACCCACTAAGAATGGGCTCTGTAGCTGTGTTACTCCTTCTTCTTTTGAGTTTTGCTCTGGACAAGCTGAACCAAGGAGTTGTGTTCGGTCTGTTCTGGAGGGACGAGATGTGTGGTCAAGGTGAGCCTGGGCAGCAGCTCAGGGAGGGGATCCTGCCCCTTTGCTGTGCTCTGGGGAGACCCCCCCTGCAGTCCTGATCCAGCTCTGGGGCAGCAGCACAAGAGGGACGTGGAGCTGTTGGAGAGAGGCCAGAGGAGGCCATGGAGATGCTGCGAGGGCTGGAGCAGCTCTGCTCTGGAGCCAGGCTGAGAGAGCTGGGCTGGGGCAGCCTGGAGAAGAGAAGGCTCCTGAAGGGGAGACCTTAGAGCAGCTCCAGTGCCTAAAGGGGCTGCAGGAAAGCTGGAGAGGGGCTTTGGACAAGGGATGGAGGGACAGGACAGGGGAATGGCTTTAACCTGCCAGAGGGGAGATTGAGATGAGCTGTTAGGCAGAAGCTGTTCCCTGTGAGGGTGCTGAGGCGCTGGCACAGGGTGCCCAGAGAAGCTGTGGCTGCCCCATCCCTGGCAGTGTTCAAGGCCAGGTTGGACACAGGGGCTTGGAGCAAGCTGCTCTAGTGGAAGGTGTCCCTGCCCTTGGCAGGGGTTGGAGCTGGAGGAGCTTTATGGTTCCTTCCAACCGAAACAATTCCATGATGATGACAGAAACTTTCTCCTCCCTGGGACACCCATGGTTCATTGGAAAGCCGAAGTGTCTCAGCAGCTCTGCCCCTGGCTCAGCAGTGCCCCCATAACCCCTTTCCCTAGCTTGATTTAAGAACATCAAAATACCAGTTGTCATTGCTCTTGATGCCCTGTGGGACCATGTGCTACTTGCTTTGCTTCACTGGATCTCAGCCTGTGACAGTGCAGCGCACTTAGACTACGAGCTGCTGAGGCCAGGCAATGGCATCTCGAGGGAGACCCAAAAGTTGCCTGTGGGAAGTTGATGTCCATCCATCAGGACCACTTGTTTATTAAATGTGGTTAATGTGGTCACTCTGGGGCTTTTTTTGCCTTTTAGGATCATAGAATAGTTTGGGTTGAAGGGACCTTCAAAGCTCCTCCAGTCCAACTCCCCCCAATGAGAAGGGACCCCTTCAACTCGATCAGGTTGCCCAGAACCACATCCAGCCTGGCCTAGAAAGTCCCCAGGGATGGTGCATCCACCACCTCTCTGAGCCTGTGCCAGTGTTTCATCACCCTCACTGTAAAACCTCTATTGTTATTGTCGTTTTCTCTTTGAGGCTGATGCACAACGTGGCAGCTTCAACATCCGAGTTGAAACCAAGCAGCAGAAACACCAAACTGATCCCGTGCTCCTGGAGGTATCTGCAGCCCCTCCATTGAATTTCACCCCTTGTCTCTGCCTCCGGTTCTGAAGCAATCTGTTCCCCCAGGCCCAAGTTACTCACCCCTTGATTTATGGCATTACAGAGACATTCGCTTTGCTGAGGTCCATCTTGTCTGTCTCTGGGGAGGATCATTTCCTCCCTGCTGCAGGAGAAGGCTCTGGACTCCCAGGCAGGCTCTAAGTGGGCTCCTTCATCTTTGCATCCGGTTTCTGCTCTGAAGTTACCCATTTCAGCGCTGATCCTCTTTAAAAGGGGTGATTAATCCCCTGCACACGCAGTAGGTGCACATACAGAAAACACGGGCTTCTTTTCCCCCTGTAATGAGAGCTATTCATAACCCAGCATCCTCTGAAGATCCCGGTTACTGTGCAGAAGACAGCATTGTGCGTAAAACCAATTCAAAGGTGGTTGTGTTCCTCCAGTTTCTGGTGGGGGAAAAAGCCTTCAGAGAAAAGTAATTGTTGGCTTAAAACTTCAGCCTGCATTCAGCAGCAATCCATCACCTCCCAGTGTGTTTTGAAGCCTGGGTTACTCAATATTCAGGCTGGGAATACTCAGTGGGAAAGAGCAGACTAGGGGCAGCATGAAATATTGCCAGCGGGAGTCTCTCCGACCTGCTTTCATTTCGTGCCCTCCTCTTTGCTGAGGGAATCAGGGGAGGGAAAAGGAACCAAATCAGAATTCCTGTTGATGTTCCCATCCTGAGAAAAGCAGCAGGAATGTGGTGATGTGGGGACATCACCCCACGATGTGCTAAGGAAGGTGTCCCAGCTCACCGATGCCCCTCTGGGATGCTCAAGTGAACCCCATCCCTGCAGAGTGTTTGGGAGTCTGCAAGAAGGACAAAAGTGGTGCTACAGAAGCATCAGAGGAGAAGTTATTGATGGGAGATAGTTCTTCATGCCCAGCCTTGCAGGAAAACACCCTTTTTGTGCTCTGCCTTTAGGGCTATTGCTAAGGGATGGCTCGGACACGCTCAGGATCAAGGCTCCTTAGCCAGGTACATAATAACAAGCTCTGCTGGTCTCAGCTGCTCTGCCCAAGGGCTCTTCCAGCTCTTTGTGCTGGTTTACCAGGACCTTTCATTCGTACAAAGGCTTCTGGCGCTCTCGAAGGCATTTGTATGGTCTGACCCCTCATCAAAGATAGGGTCTCATCTTGGGTATCTAAACATCCTGTATCTGTGAGCTTCTAGGCTAAGGGACTTCGTCTTTCTTTCCCTTGATGAGCAAGGGTGTTTTATCCCAAGGTTGCTTCAGCTCATCCACTGGATTTATATGAACTCCTTTTGATGTGCTCTTCTTCCCATAGATCTTGGAGGGAGCCTGAATGATCTTCTTTCATGCAGGGACTTGAGGTCAAGTGAATCCCACCCAATGTGAAAAGCTGCTTCAGAAGCAGTAACAGAGCCTTAGGAAGGCCGGAAGGGGTCTCAGCAGTCTTCAAAGTACTTGTCCTGTGCTTGGCCATTCCTGAAAAAATGGGTCACCGTCCTGTTCAGGAACCACTCTCGGTGCAGTACTCCCTGTCCGGAATCATAGAACAGTTAAGGTTGGAAAGGACCTTAAGATCACCCAGTTCCAACCCCCCTGCTGCAGGCAGGGGTGCCTCACACTAGACCATGTCACCCAAGTCTCTGTCCAACCTGGCCTTGAACACTGCCAGGGATGGGGCAGCCACAGCTTCTCTGGGCACCCTGTGCCAGCGCCTCAGCACACTCACAGGGAAGAGCTTCTGCCCTATATTCAATGTGAACTTCCCCTGTTTCAGTTTGAACCCATCACCCCTTGTCCTACCGCTACAGTCCCTAATGAAGAGTCCCTCCCCAGCATCCCTATAGCCCCCTTCAGATACTGGAAGGCTGCTCTGAGGTCTCCACGCAGCCTTCTCTTCTCCAGGCTGAACAGCCCCAACTTTCTCAGCCTGCCTTCATACGGAAGGTGCTCCAGTCCCCTGATCATCCTCGTGGCCCTAAAGGTAATTATAGCATTACCCAGAAGGTAATGTTATAATATTAATAACTTGAGCATTTTAGCCATTCCTTATCAACCTCTTTTCTCTTTGCTGTTTCTGCTGCAGGTCATCAAAGTGCAGATCATTTTCCATCCTGGAGCTAAGCTTCCCAGACCCTAAACCCATACGTGGCATGGTCATCCCCTTACTTACAGGAGCAGAGGTCCTGAGGCAGTCGGTCCAGATCCTCAGAAATGCTTTGGGTATCCCTGTGCCACCGAAATCATTGTGCATTGGGTGCTTCATTACCCTTGTGGATAGGGATCAGAGCACTTCCTAGTGCAATTAATGGGTGTCTTGATGTTTGTGCTTCCACAGCAGCAGCACAAGAAGCAAGAGCACAAGCCAGGCATCCCAATCCATAGTCCTCTGGACATGCATGGAGAGCATGATGTTCTTACTTCTGGTAATGAAGATAAACCAAAGCAAGCTGAGAGAGCTGGGCTGGGGCAGCCTGGAGAAGAGAAGGCTCCTGAAGGGGAGACCTTAGAGCAGCTCCAGTGCCTAAAGGGGCTACAGGGAACCTGGAGAGGGGCTTTGGACAAGGGATGTAGGGACAGGACAAGGGGAATGGCTTTAACCTGCCAGAGGGGAGACTGAGATGAGCTCTAAGGCAGAAGCTGTTCCCTGTGAGGGTGCTGAGGCGCTGGCACAGGGTGCCCAGAGAAGCTGTGGCTGCCCCATCCCTGGCAGTGTTGAAGGCCAGGTTGGACACAGGGGCTTGGAGCAAGCTGCTCTGGTGGAAGGTGTCCCTGCCTGTGGCAGGGGTTGGAGCTGGAGGAGCTTTAAGCTCCCTTCCAACCCAAACCAGTCTGGGATTCTATGATAAGTCAGAACAGAGATTTCCAGCCCAAACCCTGAGCACACTCACCTCTGTTAACCAGACCTGCTCTGTAGCTTCAGGTGCCCATCAGCATCCTCAGCAAGCATAAATAGAAACATGACTGACAGCAGCTTCGTCCCCACATCTGGGAAACCTCCTGTTAAAATAGACTTGGAGAGAAGCCAACTGAAAGTAAAACCCCAAAGAAGGAAGCACCGAAGATTGCTGGTACTTAATATAAATTTAAGTGATAAAAGCCATTTTAGGCTCCAGCATCTCAGAGATGCGCCTTCACTTGGGACCGACTTGGGTTTCATGTTCATTTGCAGTAGTTACAGCTCCTAAGCGGATGTGCAATGCCAAGCCTTTCATTTCGGGATGATAAGTTTTAAGAGCTGTTATTGATCCATTCGGTTTGAAAGCTTGCTGCAGGTTGAGGAAGCTGGGGAGGTGTCTGCTCCGCAGCACAGAGAGGGTATCAGTGGGTCTTAAACAGTGTTGGCCTTTCCTAGGTAAGTGTTAGAATAACACGGGCAAATCTCAGGCCGGTTTGGGTCTCATTTTGGGTCGGAAGCTTCATGTTATCTAGAAGTTGAGGATGGCTGGTTTGTTGCTGGAGTTATGGCTGCTAAAGGAATGCACGTGCACAGACGCACATATCTCTCCTTAAAATGCACCTCTTCCTTGTTTGCCATTTCCCATCCCATGGGGGGAAACCAAACCAGGTCCTCACTAAAGGAAAAGGCGTGTTTCTTGATTTTTATGCAGAGGAAGTCTGAAATCTGCTTCTGTGCATCTTTAACCTGGGTTTTCTGAGCACAGGGTCTGGCGAGACATGGAGATAAACGGCTCCATTGCTGGATGAGGTGTATTCAAACTCTTTCTAAGTGTGTGCTTGATGGGATGGAGGGGGAGTTGGAGAAGAAGCAGCATTGACTCAAGGACAGGTTTATAGTTGCTATTAGAAGAATAAACACCAAATAAGAGTGTTTCTCCTGGATGAAGAGGTCCTCTGAGTCTTCTGCCTCATTAGGAGCTGCGCAAGGGCCAGCTTCGATGTGTCTCAAAGCAGGAAAGTTTCTGATGGAGTAGGCATGGTCGGCGGCTGGACAAGGGCCTCTCTCACCTTCATCTCAGTCACACTTCCTGGTGGCAAAAGAGGCAGGAGGATGGGAGAATTTGGTGGGGTTGTTGCATTTTGTAGTGATGGCTTTGAATTGCCATCTCCAAAGAAGGTCCAGGAGGGGACTGGTGAGGGCCGTAACCAGCTCACTGGTCTGTCAAGGTGAAGGGACCCTCTGTAGATCCCAAGATCAGAAGATGCCCAATTGAAGGATCTTTCCAGACCCTTCGATGTGCAGTGCTACCTGTGTTTAGTCAGCCAAGGTTTGCTACAAGCAAATCCCACCTCCCCACCCCATGCAACAGATAGACTTCAAAACCCTTCATGTTCAGTGTGACAAGGGGAGGAAGGGCAGGTAAAAGCCATGGAAGCAGGAGGGTTGCATGGACACAAGGGCTGGCCTGGGGCTCCTCACCAGCAGGAGGTGTGAGGTCCCTGAGCAATTCCCTGAGTATATCCCTTCTCCTGTAGCTCTTGGAGCATCGCAGGGGCCAAATCCACAGCTTCCCTATGAGAACCACCTCTGATCCATAGCTGCTGGGACAGGCAGACTCCTTGGCACAATGACCTGCCATGGAGAAAGTCAGAGCCATTCTCCTCCTCTTTTTGATTCAAATGAAAAGAAAGGACAAGTTTGACCCATTTAATAAGCCCTGATTCACTGTTTTGCCCCCAGTGTCCCAGCACCTCCTTGCTCTGCTTTGCTCCTTCTTCTCCAGACAGCTAAAGCACTTTCTTCTGTCTTCTGGTAGATGCTGACAGTGATGGGATTTCATCACTGCAGCCTCTGGGAATTCATACCCCATGTGAGGTCTGCATACAGACATGCAGTCCTGGAAGAGGCTGCTGGCTCCTCTTTCCTTGCCATCGAGCAGGGATTGGTATCACTGACTGCTGCACCCCAGATAATTGACCAATAATGAGTGGCATAAAGCTGGGCTGTAAATCTGAGTTGAGGGTGGATCAGAGCTCCGAGTGATGGAAGGGGCTGCGTTTGGGGAATTATAACAGTTTATGTCTGGTAATATCTTGTAGAATCAAAATGAAATCTGATATAACACTCTGAATTAGCATCTGATGGGGAACAGGATTCTTGGCTGGGTGCAGTGTATGTGCAGTGATGTCCACATCATTACTATTGGTCATAATTAGTTCCCTTGTTGGCAGGCTCAGAGAAGAGGCTGAACACTGAATTTGCTTTTGAATACTTGAGTCCTCTTTTGCCTTAAGCAACAGGATCAAACCATGCAGATGAGGCTGAGAATCACCTTTTGGTGCTGTTCATTCCAAACCTCTCACCAGGATTAAATAACAACAACAGAAGTTTCACTCAGCTCTTTGTAATGGAAAGGGCTGAACAAAGCAGCGCTTTTACACCCCCACACATTGGTTATTGGATTAGATTGATGCTTCTAGGAAGAACCTGTTTGCATATGAACTAAACTCTAGTCTTGCTAAACATCTTCATTAATTGACTCCATCTGGCTTGCCTGCTTTTCGACGGAGAAGATGTATTGCTTTGATCATTTGCTGTTTATGTATCTCTTGCAGTTGGGTAAAACACGGCAGCAAACACACAATAAATACTGCGCAGAACAAAACAAACACCAAACCTCAAATGTCTTGAAATGACGACTCAAAATGTGAATCCTGATCAAGTGTGAGCTCAGGTTCCCTTTGAGCATCAATCTAAAGCCATGTGTGTGAGTTAAGGTGGGGTTTACCACCTCCAAGCGTTTCTCCAGCACCTCCAATTGACACCAGAGTTGCCCCAAGACTCCTTTCCTTGCAGATATGGACTTGCAAAGACTTAAATGAACTGGTTGAAGTGGTGGAGGAGAAGGAGATTGTAAACGTGGGTCTGGATGCTGGGACCATCCTTCCTTCACCACCACCCTGGCAAGCAGGAGAAGGGGATTTGTACTCTCCCTTTGAACACCTTTGGGTTTGGGTTTGTTTCTGTGCCCACATCAGTGTTGGTGTAAGTGTGGGGTGGGCAGAAGAGACCAGTTGTCCTCAGAAGGGTACCATGACAGGCAGATGCATGAGGACAGCTGATATGGATATGTATGATGCTAAGCAGGTTATTTTGTCTGGATATTTTAAATGTGCTTCTTGCCTTGCGTTCACCCTGCTCTGGCTGACCTGAGCCAGCACGTCTGGTTGTGTGTCCCTATACTCCATGATGGATAACTCCAGAGTAAATGACCAGAGGGAGTTTTCTTCTGACCTTTTACCAGTTGGCAGCATCCCTGTCTCACACCCATCCACCTCCTGTCTTCCAGGATGCCCTTGCAGGCTCCTGAGTGTTTTCCCAGTCTTCCTGCTTAGTGCCAGGGCTAACACAGGGCTCACTGCTGCAGTTCCCCACAGTGGAGGTGTGCAGAGCCTGACCCTGTCCTGCTTGAATACCTCTGAGTGCCAGGGCCACCCCTTCTCTGCTGCTCCTGCTCCATGCCCTTCCCAAGGGCTGGTCCTCTCCAGGGGGTTTGTGGCCACCCCATAAGGGGAGCATCCCTGGGATGCTGGGGAAGGGGTTTCCATAGCAACAGGCAGCACACTGAAAATCTCTCTGCATGTTCTTTTCCCCAGTCTGGCCAGCTTGGATGGTGGGAGCGGGTACAAGAGCCAGGCTATGCCCCTGCTCCTCACACGTGTGTCCTGCCATCACATCTGCCCCATCCAGCCCACTGCCAGGAGCCATCCTGTCGTAGAATCCTAGAATGGTTTGGGTTGGAAGGGACCTTAAAGCTCATCCAGTTCCAACCCCTGCCATGGGCAGGGACACCTTCCAGTACACCAGGTTGCTCCAAGCCCTGTCCAACCTGGCCTTTTTCTCCATTCCTCCTCTCCCCATTGCTGCTTCTCATGCCTTTGTGCTCTGTGCATGTCCTTGGGGCAAATACTGCTCATGGGGGATTTCTGTGTTCAGCAGCTGACAAAGATGCAACAAGGAGACCAGCAGAGGCAGGCAGAGGCTGTGTCTTGTATCATCCAGTCCCTTCAGTCCATCAGAATGTTTGGTGGCATGGAGAATGGTAGCCAACCACAGACGTGGTATCACACTAAGCTCTGACCACTCCTGCCATGCTCTTGTCAACTGTTAGAGCTTACAGTGCATAGCATGGGTGTCTGCTTTCCATACAGAAGGCAATGTTACTCCTTCAACTCTCTCTGCCCCCTTCTCTAAGTGCAGCAGGATGACTTCCACCCTTGGTGATGCTTTGGCATGAGGCAAACTCTGCAGTGAGGTGGCATTTTCAAAGGAGAAGTTGCAGGATAAGCCCAGAGCTCTTTGCCTGTCATTATCACAACTAACATGGGACAGCATGCCATAGTTTTACCCCCACGCTTATATTTTCTTGTTCTCCAAAACAGGGTGAACAAACCCAGTCTATGTCTTGGGAAGACTCCTTTGGTCCATGAAGACTCCAAGGTCTGGCCAGTGTCTGTGAGGCTGCTCAAAGTGGTCCAAGACTGTGACAGATAGCCCAGCAGCAGCTTAAAGGTATGTGTAATTGTGTGCTGGAGTTTGATCCTGTGCCCTGACCTTGTCTACTTTGCTGTAATAGATATAGCTTTGTGTTTCTGCTCCTGTCAGGGCAGCACTAGTGAATGACAATAGGGTTTGCATTGACCTTAGGGCACATCTGTTCACAGCTACTGGGCTCTCCCCAGTGGTAAATCCTCATGTGTGCTCTTATTAAAAAAGCAGACATTTATTCCAGGCATTTTCCGGGTATTCCTGAGGGGTGAAAGGGATTTAAGATAGAAATGGGATATTGGGGTGTCCTATAATAAAGGTGTGGAGCAAAGGAAGGCTGGGTCATTGGAGATTAAAACTCAGATTCTGAGGTGGGGTGGGCAGCATGGGGTGCTCAGGGAGAGGTAGCAGAGCCTGGTAGCTGGTGTGCACTGGCTTTCATCTCTTCCTGACCAGTTTATGTTGGTAGAAAGGGAATGCAAGCAGATGAGTGCAGGCGTGGTGAGGAGAGATGCTGCTTTGGATGCAGGTTGGTGTGAGGATGATATGGAATCAGAGCACCATTCTGCATATTCCAATGCCTCTTTCAGTCTCAAACAGTACAATAACAAAAGAGCATTTTCTTTGCAATCAATCAGAGCTGTTGGGCATCAATTTGTAGCGCTTGGGGCTTGGGGGCAAGTTCTGCAGGGGAAGAAGCACTGTCAGACCAGTCTGGACATGGAAACCCCTTGTCTGGGGGGTTGGTGAGGGAAAGGTTTCAGGAGCTGTTGCAGAAAAGGTTTTGGATGTTTTGGATGAATTGGAGAATCATAGAATAGTTTAGATTGGAAGACCCTGTGTGCTTCCAGAAGGTGCAGAAGGGATGCCACATCCTTTCCCACCCTAGCGCAGGATGAAATCCACCTCACCCCTTCCTGGCAGATGTTTGGCCACTGCACAGACTCTGACTTTGCGCACTGAAGAGGAAACATTTGTGGTCATTGAAGCATCTCTGGTCATGCTTTTGTGGATAGCACCACATGGGCTGGCACAAAACGTGCTCCCTGTATCCAAGAGTTTAAGGTCCTACCAATGTCTTTGATGAGTCCATCTTCTGGTTTCACATCAGGTCTTGCCACAAATCAGACGCAAAGGGGAAGTGCTCGATTTGGTCTTGGCATGTATGGATGTCTTCCCATCAGGACATGGGTCTTCTTGGAGAAGAAGACCAAAAGAAGAGCTGCAGCCCCTGATGGAGACTGTTTCTGTCCTTTCCCATTTTTAGGAAAAAAGGATGGTTTATCCCTTCTGCTTGCAGAGGAAGGGAAATGAATGCAACTGCTCTGTGGTCACGAATGGCAAGAGAGGACTCACAGCGTGTTGCCTTGATCCCAAACCAGCCTGTTCTTCCTCTTCACCAGTAGCCCCAGGCTCCATTACCAACCTGTGTGATGGAGATGACAACTCTCCCCATCCTCACAGCAGGGCAAGGGGGTTAATGAGTTAATGTTTGCACAGCACTTGGAACCTGTAACCTGTTGTGGAAGTGACAAGTATTAATCAACGGGTCTCAGAGCATTCTAGATGGAGAGGCAGGTTAATGAATAAGGGGCAGCCCATCCTCCTATTTCTATTTGCGGATGCTCTCCTGGCACTCGCCATCCTGCTAAAAGGAATGACTGAGACTGTCTTTGATGCCACTTGTTTGCTACTGGTCTAGGACCTTGGAGCTGCTCGGAGTTGAAGGTGAATCAGTGATGGGTTCCCCACCCAGCAGCAGAGAAGAAGGAGGGAGGGGGCTTGAAATAACCTGGCCTTGGCTGTGATATGTGCTGTTCTCTGCAGAGTAATGCCTTGAAATTGCTCTGATGCGTACAAGCTGCAGCCAGTGGCAGCAGGGAGCCAGTGCTCCCCATAACGTGTCTCCTGGTCCTTATAGGGAACAATGGGGTGCCCATGGGGCTAACTTCAAGTCTTTTCCTTTCGCTGGTTCTCAGAGGCTTTTGGGAGGCTCCTGCTGCAGCCCTCCTGTGCCTCACGCTTGGGGAATGACCTGAAAGTGATTCAGGATTAGAAATCAGTTTGTGGGTTTAAATCTGAGTTTAATTCTGAGCTGCTGCTGGTCTCCTTGTGTGACCCTGGTCGGCCTGAGGGATGCTCAGGGGCTTGTTTCTTACTGATCTCCATACACCTCTGCATTAGCGGTCCTGGACAAGATTCAGATCAGCTGAACTGGGAGCTGGAGGCTGGACCAGCATCACCCAATCCAGATGGGCACTGCGGCATTATTCTGGGCAAAGGCAGGTTGAAAACATGACGAAGTACGAGGAATTTGAAAGTACCCACTGACGTCTGCAGATGGCCTGGAACTGGTCTCCTTGGTCTTCAAGAGATCAAATGCAATGTGGTAGAGTCTCACTTGAGGACTCACACATCAGTGCACAGGGCTAAGTTCCGCCTCATCCTTAAATCTGTTTCCTACATTTATTCGTTGTACTTGGGCTCTTCGAAGTCCTTAGAGCTATCTCATAGCCATGGTCTTAATAAGCTCGATAAAGTGGTGCCACAGTTGTTTCTTAGGATGGATTATTAATGAGTTTGCAGTAAGAAGAGGATGACTAAGGCTGGATGAAGTAGCAGGCTGTAAAACACCCTCATGTTTCAGATTGCCAGGCTGGGGGGAAGACAACTGCCTCCTTCAGTGTTGCAGAAGTGTTCAGCATCAGGTAAAACCTAACAACCAGCCCCTATGAAAGACAGCTAATGTTTGATTTCTGTACCCAAAAACGCCCTAATGATGCAAATCACTGAGCAGAGCCATTCAAAAAAAGAATAAATATTAAACAGAGCTTAATAAACCCCAGCTTGCCACCTTAATAGTCATGTATGCACTTCGGTGCAGCCACCTCCTTAATAAAGAGCTGACACAAGGAGATGGACAGAAAGCCCCTGAGAGTCTCTTCTGTACTCCATCAGAGCTAGAAAGTGAGGATATGTGGTTATCTGCAGGCTTATTACCCACTCTCCACCCCCATCTGCAAGGGGATACTTGGAAGCTGGGGGTGCCTGACTGATCATGGCCCCATTTCCTTCTCCAGTGTGAACAGCTTTGCCAGAACTGGATCCCAAGGAACATGCTGGGACAAGAGCTGCGAGCAGAGCTTGTGTCAGGCAGATTTTGGTGTCACCTTTTGCTGTTTTACCTTTTCTGTAGTGCTGATTCCGTTCTTTTTCAATCTGATCTCAGCTGTTTGCTTCAGCTAACCCCATCTTAATCTTCCTTCTAAAGCTCAGCCATGGGGTAGCACTTATCTCCTCACTGTCCCTCCCTTAAAGTGGGGCTAAATCCTTTCTTTCAAGGACTGGGAGAATCCTTGTGTCTCAGTGATGATGCTGAAGGTGGCTGGGAAGTGTTTGTCCCTAAGGAAAGGGAGTAGGACCTCATGTCCTGCCGCACGTACATCCCAGTTTGTGTTAATCCAGCTGCTGCCATTGACGAAAAGCATTGTCAGGGTTCGGACTCAAATGGACGTGTGTCTGAGTGTGATGGATGGGTTGATTTCTCCTTTCTCTCTGGAGTTCAAGCACTTTGCATTGATTTGTGTCTTCGTTTGTATATTGTATGAGCGGCTCAGGCTGGAGGCAGCTCTGCCTCTCGTCCATCAAACGCTCCAAGTGCTTTGTCTTCATTTCGACTTGGCTGCTCCTTTGTGGGCTCGTGGCCTGGCTTCTGCCAGACTGTGGTGGGTCTAAATCTGCTTCTGGGAGCACAGCAGGGACAATAACATGACACTAAAGCAAATCTCTGCTTACTGTGCTGGCTGCTCATCATCCGGGGGTCTGGGGATGCTCATCTCCCATGGAGGGTGGTGGTGAGCTCGCTGGGGTGTGTGGACTGTGCAATGCATCTGTGTTCAAATAAGTCCTTTGCATCCTGAACATGGAGAGGTTTTTCTCTCCCTTCTTAAGTTCCCTGTGTTGCTGCAGCTTGTGATCTGTTTTTGTTCCCATCTCTATTAACCATGGAACAAAAGCAAGTGAGCATCAGTGTTTGTGCTAAGGGTATGTCTGATAGCGTCCTGGATATACCAGCTACTGGGGTAGCTCCAGAAACTGAAGGTGTGAGTTCTCTCTTTGGTAGATGGTGAATGATGTCCATCACATGCCCCCTCTGCGCACCCTTTGATTAGCTCAGGACATCTATACCCAACACTGCCCGTATGTGAGCAAGGGACACTGTTGCTTTCTGCATCCTTTGCACATAAAACAGGCTTCACGTTCATCCCTGGCACATTTCTCAACAGTTGCTGTATCAGTAATGCAAGAAGAGGTGCCTGGTACAGGTCTGCCACAGGACAAGGTCCCCTGGGTCCCAGAGAAGTCTGTGAGGAGCAGAAGACTCAAACTCACGCCAGGCCAATGATGCTGTAAAGACAAATTGGATCGAGGACCAAAGCTTGACGCAGCCACATCGGAATGTGTATGTGCCAACCCTCATCAAACACAGTAAGCACTATTCAAATGCCATCTCTCATCTGTGTACAGAAGCCTGCAGACCTCTTGCTGGTGCTTTTCATCCTGGATCCAGCCTCCAGTGGTTTTTACAGAGTCACTAGTTGCTCCCAGTGTTGGTGGTTATGGAAGAAGAGCCCGGAGCCCTGTTATCCAGGGAAGCTGGTCTCCTTCCCCCACAGAGATGCACCAAGGCTGTCTGTGATCTGTGCTAGTGTAGCGCTGTTGCTCTGGAGACAGAAAACACTTGCTGTAAAACCCTGTAACATGGAAAGGAGCTCCAATGAGAAATACCCCTAAAATCCCTCGTTTGGAGGCACTAAGATAAACCTTCCCCAGTCAGGCTAATACATCTCTTCCTTGGTCACAAGCCAGTCCAAGCCTTGGTCTTGAAAGCCCCTATGAGGAGATGGTGTGGCTTTATGTATTATTAACTCCACCAATTTATGGGAAAACAGTAATGTGTTGGTGATGGGTGATAGAGAATCTTCTCAGGCTGCAGCTGGCAATACCATGGGCTGTCTGCTGTGGTTCATGCTCTCCTAGTGCCTTCAAGGTGTCTGCAGGATGGCTGAAGTGGCCTGGAGAGGGACTCTTCATCAGGGACTGTAGTGATAGGATAAGGGGTGATGGATTCAAACTGAAACAGGGGAAGTTCAGGTTGGAGATAAGGAAGAAGTTCTTCCCTGTGAGGGTGCTGAGGCGCTGGCACAGGGTGCCCAGAGAAGCTGTGGCTGCCCCATCCCTGCCAGTGTTCAAGGCCAGGTTGGACACAGGGGCTTGGAGCAACCTGCTCTAGTGGAAGGTGTCCCTGCTCATGGCAGGAGGTTGGAAGTGAATGATCTTAAGGTCCTTTCCAACCCTAACTGTTGATTCCATGATTCTATGTCCATGCTGGCAAGGCCATAACCAGCCCGATCTAAGCGAGAGGTCAGGTTTGTGAGCTGAAGTCAGAGCTGAGTTACGGGAGGGAGAATCAATCCTCTCATTATAATGATCATTTTGAGCTGTCTCTTTCCCTCCTACTGCCTAGGAAGCTTTATTATGAGTATTGATTAGGGTTTATTCATTAAGCAGCAGTGGTGGGAAAGGAAAAGGACAAGAAAAAGCCCCCACTGCAAGAAACTTGCAGGCAAAGCACCCAAGGGCCTGCCCTGATGTTGGTGGGGTCTGAACCATGACCTTTAGAGGGATACCAGTGAGGGCGGGAGGTGGAGTGTCCTGGCTTGGCTGCGCTGCCTCTGTTCAGGGTGTGGGTTCTATTGGCTTTGCTTGAAGTTTTGTTGTTTATTAGGGCTTTTTGGCTGTGGGGCTTTGTGCTGGTTTTAAGGGGAAATACTTTGATGGTTGAGGGGTTCTCCAGATTGAAATCTCTCTCCTTTTAATTTCAGTGTATGTGTTTGAAGCTTTACAGAGGCTGCTAGTTACATAAAGGCATTGGGGTTTATTTTTACAGCAAAGGGCTAAGCTCTTTAAAGCCCTCATCATCTTAAAACATACATCTTCAAGCATCCTTGCCTGCTGCCCATCCCCAGGGTAACACTGGCTTTTCGGCCCCAGGAGCATGATGCAGCAGCAGCATTTGCAACCTGGACTGTGCTGCAGGCATCATGTCCTTGGACTTGCAGACAAGCTCCTTTCCTCACCCCAGGATTTAGGACCAGAGCTTGCACAGCCCTGCATTCACCATTGCACTGCTCAGCTCTGGGTAGCTTAGCAACAGTCAAATCCCTGTTTTCCAGTGTTTAGACTCAACGGAGGAGATGGGAATGTCTGAGCATCCCACTGACTCCAGTGAAGCTCCAGCGTGGGTACTGAGCTGCTCTGGCCTTAGATACTCCCTTGGAAATGTTGGGGCTCGCTGGATGGATTGCAGCCAGCAGAGCAAATTCCAGTCTCTCCATCCCAAGTGGATGGACAGGGCTTGGAGCAACCTGGTGTACTGGAAGGTGTCCCTGCCCACGGCAAGGGGTTGGAACTGGGTGAGCTTTAAGGTCCTTTCCATCCCAAACCATTCCATGATTCTATAAGTGATACATTTCTGGGAACAAAGAGCCTGCTTAAGCTGGTAGTCACAGGTAAGTGTGCAGGTGGATGCTCCTCTTGCACTACATACAGGGAAATCCTTATTTCAGCTTGCTGGGATAACAGGGAGGGTAATTCCAGAAAAAGGAGAAAAAATACATCCCAGGATGCTGGGAGGAAACAAGATCTGACCTATTTTTATCTCATGAGCCGACTACAGATGAATACTTGATTCCCCAGAGAAAAGCAAATTCTCCAGGCCAAATGTGACATGTCGCGTGAGGAAGGATGTGGTTTTCCACCCTCAAGCATGAAACTTGCACATCCCTCTCTGTGCACGCAGCTGACTTGGTGGTTGCAAAGATATAAAGATCTTTCGTTAGCTTTGGAATTCAGACCCAGAGACAAACTGAGAGGCCTTGGGCTGGCTTAGCCTGGCTTTAAATTGTGTTGCACTGCCTGATGTGATGAATATCTGGATGAGGAACTCAGCACACGGTGCCTGGATGCAGCATCGGGCAGTGAGCTAATGGCCATACATGAATATGAAATGAGATCGAATACTTTCATAATAGAACACAGTGAAAGAAAATAGAAAGCAACTGCTAAAAGCATGTAGTTCATCAGGAGTAACATCAGGATAATCAATGCATGCAGCAGGGTCTCATCTAATCACAGGGATCAGGAGAAATTGTCCTTTCAGGCCACACATTGCAGCCCGGCTTGATTTCTTTCTTAGCCTTTCAAAGCAGCACCAGCCCCAGCCTTGTCTGGGAGGATGCTGCACATGGAGGGGTTGGTGCTCAGCTCCCTAACTCGCCTTGGTGTTGATACATGTCCGTTGAGCCCTTGGTGAGGATCTGACCAGGTCTGTCCTTATCAGTTTGTCGAGGATCCTTATAGGGAACTGTAGGATCAGGGCAGATCTCCTGTTCTGGGAGCAAACTCATCCTCTCGCCAGTTGGAAGGAGCTCCTGTTATGATAAGCCTTGAAGTTGCATCTTTCCAGCCCCACTTTAGCCAACAGTCCTCCTGCTGGCCCTGAGGACAATTCAGGTGATGGCAAGTGTCTCTGTTCCCCTGTGTGGGCTCAGTGATGGGTGAGCTGCACAACTGATGTGATATTTCCCATTTCACATCAATGCACTGCATTATAAATCGCATTCACCACTCCATGATGGTGGCTGTGAGCATCTCCATGGCTCTGCCTACACTCAGATCAGGGAGTTTCCTTTACCCAGGTAGGATGGGTAAAGGAAACCTTCTCTCCCACGGACCTATAGGTCCACCCGATGTCTGCTGTATCCCTACATTTAC
This sequence comes from Ara ararauna, assembly GCA_028858755.1. Lineage (NCBI taxonomy): Eukaryota > Metazoa > Chordata > Aves > Psittaciformes > Psittacidae > Ara > Ara ararauna. The sequence goes on from CM054376.1 coordinate 163,347,844, forward strand.
AATACTTAAGTGCTGCTGAGCATTTTCAGCCCGTTGTTCAGCCTGGAGAAGGAAAAGCTCAAGGGAGACCTTATTGAAGCCTTTCGATACCTTAAGGGGGAGCTATGAAAAACTCTGGAGAGGGACTTCTTACACAAACACGTAGGGACAGGACCAAGGGAATGGCTTTAACCTGCCAGAGGGGAGACTGAGATGAGCTCTTAGGCAGAAGTTGTTCCCTGTGAGGGTGCTGAGGCGCTGGCACAGGGTGCCCAGAGAAGCTGTGGCCGTGTTTAAGGCCAGGTTGGACACAGGGGCTTGGAGCAAGCTGCTCTAGTGGAAGGTGTCCCTGCCCATTGGAACTGAATGAGCTTTAAGGTCCTTTCCAACCCAAACCACTCTGTGATTTTATGGTGCTATTTCTATTAATTCATTTAGAAAACTTGATCTGATCATCTGGGGGCATGTAGCAAACATCTGCAAGGTTTTGTTTTCATTAGACCAAAACCAAAACCTTCAATCACCTTCTCTTTCTTTCCTTCTTTCTTTTTATAAATGGACCATCAGACTGTGACCATGAGCGAGACAAAAAGCAGATCACAGAAAGATGGGGCTGGAAATAACTAATTGCCCTCCAGTAAAGTATTCAGCAGGAATGTGCCCAGCAATGAATGATTGCCTATTCTTGAGTGAACATATCTTTTAGATGCTGAACACAAAGATACGAATGTTCCTGCTTGAAAGTTTCATCAAAACCTTCCTGTGGAAATGGTTTGTTTTGAAATATTGGGGGTTTGCAATGAGTAACAATGTCACTGGAAAAAATCCTATTGGAATATTTGCAATGAAGTCCCCTGAGCCTGGGTATTAATCCAGGTAACATGTACATTTTTATTTGGTTTATGCTTCCCTGGAGGCTGAGCCAAAGAGCTTCCAATTTACCCAGGTCATTAGTGATTTATATGATAATTGGATCTAAGTTGATTTTAACTATTTGCTTTTAAATCTCCAGGGATTTGTATTCTTAGACATTTTAATGCCATTGGAAGTTTCACTGATTAAGCAAAGCCAACTGTATGTACTTCATTAGTGCTGAAAGCAATTAAGGTCAAATTAATCTTGTATCTGGACTTTTAAATGAGCTCTAAGAATTTGGGCATTGACCTTTGTGGTGTTCAGAATGGAATCAGACCGTTACCTACATCCAGCCTGGGGGATAGTGCATCCACCCCAGCTGGGAATATGTTCAGCTTTGTCCTCCCTTGTTCTTTCTGCCACTGAATGGTCTGAAATACAGTTGTGGGTGATATGAGGCTGATGATGAAGCAACTGGTGACCCCGTGTCTTAAAAGCAGCTCATTGCTCTTCCTGCCCTAATGGTATGGGATTAGGACCAGCAAATCTCTTTAGGTCATGGGCTTGGAGCTGGTATCTGGATATTATTTGTGTGTTGCTTGAAGGTCTGCACAGACCTCTTGGGTGGAGGTTTCACACCGGTGTATCGCCTGATGCCCACTGTCACAAATCCAGCCCAGAATGGCATCATTTCTTTGTGATTCATGAACTGGAGGGTTCTCATTGGCATGGCTGTAGGGACTAGAAATCTCCCCATTGAGCCTTGCTCCAGTATGAGTCAACTATATGAGTTTCCCATCACACAGTTGTGCCAGCATTTTCCTCTATAGTTCTCGAATCCCTCCCATTCCCCCCATTTTAATGGATTATTTAACTTGTCCCTCTTCCAGGAGACACAATTAGTCATACTGGAAACATTGATTGTAATGGTAAAGCTGTACCTTGACTTTCTGTAAGAGAGGGCTCCTGCATAGACTGGGATAAGGGGGGGAATCCAACTCTCTGGGACAGCCAAGATGCAGAGAAGGCAGGAGATGGAGAATAACTGGGACTTGGTGTCTCTTTAGAAATGGAATAAATTTGCTTCTTAATCCTCCTAGGAGAGGAGAGGAAAGGAAAGGGAGCAGGGAAAAAATGAGAGCAGCCAGAGGGTGAGAGGTGGCAGAGATGTGCAGAGATGATGGCAGGACTCAGGTGTACAGGAGCAATAGATGGAGGGACGGCAGTAAGTCCCCAGTGATGAGGAGAGAGGTGCAGATGTAGGGTCTGGATTCAACCTGCAAGGGGGAGGAGGAGTCTGTGCTCCTGAGAGCTGTGGTGTGATGATGAAGCTATGGCAGTAAAACCGCACAGTTCCCTCCCAGTCCCTGGGCATCTGAGGTTCTGGAATTTTAGGCTCAAGTGCAGCAATACAGTCTCCAGCCAAATTACATCCAACGCCCTTTGATCCTCTCACTGCTACAATCACTTCCAGTGGGTACCCACCACAGAAGAGTATGACAGTGCACAACCCAGGAATAGACAGTCATTGCTGAGGGTCAGGGAGCAAGTCTGAGATGGAGCCAAGAATAGAGCCCTGCTCCATTCAGCTGCCGGTTGCATGCCACCTCCCCTCTCCTATTCTTCCTCCCAGTGAGCAGTAAGACAAATAGCCAGACACATCAAATCTGCTGGGGTCAGGAGCTGAGTCAAAGGTCAGTGCTTGGGCACAAAGATGCTTCTATTTACAAGGCACTAATCTGGGCTGCTGCTGAGCATGAAAGTTGGGTTTGCCACACAGATGAGGTCCGGGGTGGGAGGTGGTGTCAGCGCGATGATTAGCTCCTTTGGGGAAAAGAAACATAGAGAGATAAGAGTGTGCAAGGATGAATGGATGGAGATTGGGCAAGTTACAGCTCTATCAGTGGGGCAGTTTATCCCGCTTCCATGCTTGCCAGGAGAAGCGATGGGCGGCTCAAGTCTGCCTTGTAACCCTGGTGTAACCTGGGAACACATGGGCGCTGAGGGCATCCCACTGGCCATGCATCTCCCTAGCATGAGCTTTTATTCCTTTCATCCCCTACACCGTGATTTCCCTCATTTTCAGGAAAGGGCTTGCAGGGGTTTGCCACACTGCAGCCTGATGGAGGCACCCTGTGGTCTAATTGTGCTTGCTGGTCCAGCACCACCATCCATCCTTATCCTTCTTCGGTAACTGGGGGGTCTTTGGGTATATGCCAGGATTGTCCATGGAGGTTTCAGAGGGTTCCTTGCAACTAGCTATGATCATTTTTGGAAGATGAAGCGGACAGCAGCCTGGCGTAGATACACCAGAGGGAAAGGTAGATAGGGCAGACAGGGGAAGGAAGCAGAACTAGTTCTGTTGGCTTTGAGGTTTAACTCAGGTTCTCTCTCTAGCATCTCTTCAGTTAGCCCATGCAGTGGTGAAGTGCTGCTTGCTGGTCTTCACACTGGTCATTTACCATCTTGACATGCTACCTGCATGAAGGACTTTGTGGGGGTCTTGAAGGCCAGATTTACAAGCCTGTGTCCAGGGCCTGCCTGTAGCCATGTGGCCTTTTAAGCCCCTTGGGCCATTGACTCACCATACAGTGAACAACCTGGAGCTCCAAATCATGCTCTCAGACTTTAGTATTTGTTTCCTGCCTAGGCTTGACTGCCTTTTAACCACTGAAGGGCCTTAAAACACATTATGTATTAATGAATGGCCCCTCTTATCCCTCCACTGATAATTATCCCCACCATGCAGGACAGGAGAAAAGGGTGCCAGTCACCCTGTCACCCATGAGATGCAGCCTCATCTCCTTTCCTGACCTAATCCCACCTCCTTCTGAATTTGTCATTGTTTTTTGCTACATGTGAGCTCCATGTTAGAGGACAGAATTTGGCAGGTGCTGTCTGGTCAGGGGTTTCTATAACTAAATGGTGATGCTTCCCCCTTACAACAAGCCTTTCGAGTGTTGGTACCAGCACAGAAACAGCTCAGCTTGTTCACAGATGAGGTGACGGAGGAGCACAGACCAGTTGTCCAAAGAGCTACCTGCACTGTCCACAACAACTAGAGGTGGAAGCACATGTTGGATGCACACTTGCAGACTGTTCCTGACGTTGGTCAGCGTGCAAGGAGCCAAATAGCGAAACACAGCCTGTGAATACCCTACTCAACACGCAGCCTCTTGTCCTCCATCCAGCTGGAGAGGAGCCATCTGCAGAGAGCTTGGGTTTAATTCAGTCCCAAGTCTGGATGTACTGTCTGCTCCCACGTGCCAGTTGCATTAGAAGCCCTCTTCTAGGATGTCTGAGAGCTGTCGTTTGTTATACACATGAAACTATAGGATGAAATCTATAGCTGCAGCTTCAATGTAGGATAATTCACAAGGGCTTGCCTGGTGGTGCAGGGAGCTAATGCTGTTAAAATGTGACTCTTCCTGCAAACAGCAACCCTTTAATGACTCTCAAATGCAGCTTATACAACAGCCACACCACTTACATCCTCTCCAAAGATCCGGACTCTGCTAAATGGATTAACTGCTTAGTGAACTCTCCCAATGTGGTGGCCAGGCTCCGACCTTATAATGGACCAATTAAAAGGTCATTGTTACTTATGGTTGCAGCTTCCTTCCATGAGAGCTTCCACGCTCCCATCTGGCACTGCAGGCCACCAAAGGCAGATATTGACTTTTTAATGTGTTCATAATGGAGCAATAAATTAATGTTTTGGATCCTTTCTTTGCTTTATGAAAGGCATTGAAGAGTTAATATGAGAGATGCTTGGAAAGCTGGGAAGCACAGGGAGCGATAAAACCTTGTCAAGGCTTTATCAGTAGTGCAACTCTATCCATGAGGAGAGATGCCCTGTCTGACACTCAGCAGACCCAGGCTGGATTCACAACAGGCAGCTTCTGCACCCACCAAGATGGCTCATCACCTAGAAAAGATGTTTCATACGGTTCCTGAGCAGCACAAAGCCAGCAAGGCACCATCAAATATTACCCATGGAGATTATTACACCCTGGTCCAGACCCATATATATGTCAACAGAAAAGTTCCCAAGTCCTTGCATGTGTGGTATCCCTCAATCCCTGCTTAGATCTTAATGTCTCTCTGGAGCATAGCCCAAGGCATTCTGCTGTGTTAATGCTCTTTACACCAAGCCACCCATGTGGCTGATTCCAGGGATGCCTGTTTCCCTCCAGGGGGCTGAGGATAAGAGAGGAAACCTTTCCCATCTTTGGAGGACTCTCCCATCCTCTTGTTTCTATTTCTTTGTTGAGCATCAGGAGGGAAGGGGATCATTCCTAGCGGAAACATTGCAATCCTTCTGCTGTCACCTGCCTGTCTGGTCCCTCACCTTGACTGATGCACCATGGCATCCCAAGGGACTTCCTCTGATTGACTGATCCCTATCTACGTTGGCGGATGAGGGAGGATATTTACTAGGCAGCAGAGAGCCCTTCAGAAAGATGCTTTATTAAGGCTGCTCACAAAACAGGGAATGCAATAAAGCATCAAGAGACAAACCAAGAGAGGTAAATACACCATTCTGCCAAGCGGGCCAGCCAAACAGCTATAATATACCGGCCTGCACGCTCACATAGGTCACTCTCTGGCTATCACCTAAAGAAAGGAATAGCTTCTGTTTTCCAGCTGACGTATTGACTCAATAAAGGGGATTATTATATTGCCTATCGCTGCTGACTACTGGCAAGCATTTGGAAGAGACTGATGGCTCCCTTTGGAGAGTCATGGAGAGTCATCCGTGTATGGATGTGAGCATCTCAGGGAGAGAGATTCCTCTGCCTGGAGGGAGTAGGGGTCTCCAAAGCTGTTTGGCTGGGTTGTTTTCACTGCAGTGTAACAGGAGCAGCTTCTCTTTTCAGGGTGGATTTTGAAGAATAGAGAATGAAGCTTTTTGCCTTTTTGAGGTGCAGTCTGTTAACAGCAAAGCAAGTTTGGATCCCTGCGATGGATGTTCACCACTCCTGAGCGTTTGTTTCAGCGAGGTGGCTCTAAGTTTGCTTTTACCAACAAATTTACCCCTGCAGATGATGTGGCGTGGGACACTGGGTCAGAACCATCCTCTTTGCCAACCACAAACACACACAAGTGCAATTATGCTCCTGCTCACCTTTCCCCACACAGTCTACACTTCTTCCATAGCAATGGGGAAATAGGGGATTTAAGAGCTCCTGAGATTGCTCGTGGGTTTTGCTGTTGGCTTGATCTAGTGGCTCCGTATGTGAAATGCATGAGCAGCCCAGACACCTGTAAAGCTCCTCTTCTTCTTCTTGGGTACTTCAAGCGCAAAGATACAGCCTCAGCAGCCCCATCTTTCCTTCCCCCCTGGTTCCACAACTCCCAGTGTAGCTGCCTGGCACCATTTATGGGCTGGAAAGTGATTTCACCTCCCAGCCAGCATACAAAGTGATAGCTAAGACCTTTTCTCAAGTGATGGACGAGATGGCAATCTCATGGATGAGATGTACCTCCCAGGCTGTCCCATCTGCAGGGCACAGGGCTCTGGGACTAGCAGCAGTGGGTGCTTTTCCACGTGGATTCTGCATTGCTGGTCAATAGGGTCATGTTTGTACCATCACTCTAGGGCCTTGAGTGTGACAAATGGCTTGCTGCTGCACAGCATCCCTCCTGGAGTTCATTACCTGGAATTATGCATAATAAGGTCCTGGTTGATGTAAGAGCACAGACATAGGTCTGCTCTTGACAGCATAATCCTTCCTGCTTCCTCTCCTGCCATAGGACCCGTGCGACACACTTCAAGGCATGACCCAAGGGGATTAACTGGACAGGGCTTTGTTCCCTTCCTTGGAAGGTGTATGGATTACACGCTGGAACACGTGGCCGATTAGTTGGAGCTAATTATCTCATTCACAAAAATGTTCCTTTTGAAACTTCAAATGGTGCTTCAGAGCTTTGTGATGCAGGAAGAGTGCAGGGAGACAGAAAGGGATGCTAAGCAATTCAGTTCAGAGCTTTTGTGCCCAAATGCTATGGTAATTATAAAGCTTGCTGCACATTTCCAGTGCTTTGTGCCTGCAAGGCTTGCAAACACCCTTCCCCCTCCCCTCTTTATTATGTTTTATTTTTTATAAGGGTTTATATTATATATATATTTTTTATAAACATGCAGGCACATGCACACCAAAAGAAGCTAATAGCAGTTTTAAATTCCAAATGGATTTTCCTTTCCCATAAATCATGGAGTAGATTTGCTGTAACAACCTCCCCCTCCTCAGCCCACCACGTTGCTGGCTGGAGGAAGAAGCAGGCCAGGGTGTATTGGCTCACACTGATCAACCAGGACACTCTGCCCCCAGAATCTCTGCAGCAAAGGTCAGAGCTTGTTCAGCAGCAGCCGGAGGTAATTCCAGTTGAGATGCTGGCTGTGACCTAGAGGTAGAATAACGAAGAAAAGGAGAGGAGCTGGCAGGGAGGGAGGGTTAATAGAAGAGTTTCCACTCACTGCTTGAGCTCTGGATGAAGGCTCCCAGTGGTCTTTATTTGCCTCTAACAAGTCCTTCTGTTGCTGGATATAAAAGCAAGTGCCAAGTGCATGTCACAAATGCTTGGGTCCCGGTGTCCTCCCAACACATGTTATCACACTGAGAGCTGCATTTCCCTCCTTCCCCCCCTTATTTTTCACTCTGATCCAGTGATCTGAGTGATTTTTCACTGTGATCCTCATGCTGTGTCTTCAGCTCTGTCTCTCCTTTTATTATGGGAGGTGGGAAGAGGCAGAGCAGCACCCACTCACTCTGTGTTGACCCAGGACACAGTGGTACCGGGGCTGGGGCACAAGACGAACCATCCCCTGCCAACCTCCTCATGTAAAAGTCCTGCTGTGAAACCAGCCTTTCACTTCTCGCATCTCCAGCCTGCAGGATCTAAGCTCTGCTTCACCAGTATCTATCCAGGCTTCTCTGTGCCTGGAGGTTCTCCAGCATTTCCCTTCTAGGATGCATCTCACAATGAACTGTTAGAGACTTTTGGGTGTTTGGTGCACTGGGACTCTGCCTTTCCTCTCCATGCATCAAATGTGGAAGGATGGAAAGCAGCTGGAACATCAGGATATTTATCATGCTCTTTTCTGACCATGTAAGGGTGGGTTATATATCTTAAGGACGTGGACACATAATGGGTACTGGTATATCACTGTGAGGCTAGTGAAACACTGGCACAGGATGCCCAGAGAAGCTGTGGCTGCCCCATCCCTGGCAGTGTTCAAGACCAGGTTTGATGGGGCTTGGAGAAACCTGGTCTAGTAGCAGGGGGTTGGCACCAGATGGTCTTTAAGGTCCTTTCTAACCCAAACCATTCCATGATTCTGTGATTCCATGAACTAAGCTAATTTTCTGTGGTCTTCAGAGGCACAGGTTCATGCTTGTTTGCCAGATGGGCCGAGAACTGCTGAGCAATGGATGCATCACAGTTTTGACACTGTGGACCATCAGAAGGGAGACTCATTTCATTCAAGCGGTAGCTGGCTTTCCACATGAGCAAAAAGATCTGAGGTCTGTTTCCATGCCCACAGCCTCATGAGTATTCATGAGGGCAGCTGGACTTTCTGCGTAGCTATGGATTATCAACTAGAAATGAAGGATTAATATCTTCATGCCCAGACCCCTGGAACAGTTTGGCCTTCAAGGTTTTCTCTCTGTTTTGCTCTTTTCCTTTTCTCTTTGCTTCTGAGCTCTGGCTGGTCTCACTTTCTGATTCATGCGCAACTTCCTCTGACCCAGGCCAGCTGGCACAGAGCCTGCAACGCCAGCAGCAAGCGGTCACAGTGGCTGGATGCCAAGAAGAAAGCTGCTGCTGTGTCACTTGGAGCCAGAGCAGTTTGCAGGTGTCAGGGAAATGTGGACAGGGAGCACCAAGAAGAGCCTTGGACACATCTCAGCTCACCCTCTGCCACCTCTCTTCCTTGCAACATCCTCCCTTCCCCCAATTCCTCTGCAGGCAGAGAAAGTAAAGATGATGCGAAGGCAGAGATGTGAAATAGTAGAACCATGAGAACAGGCTGAAAGTAATTTGACAGTTCCAGTGGTACAACTGAGAAGCTATGAGGATACCTCAGAAATTGCTGCCGATGACCCCATGGTTGTTCTGCAGAAAGAACAAAGATATTCATAGAACCATAGAATGGTTTGGGTTAGAAGGGGCCTTAAAACTTATCCAATTCCAATCTCTATCATGGGCAGGGACACCTTCCACTAGTGCAGGTTAATCGAAACCCCATCCATCCCTGGCCTTACTGATCCACTCTAGGCTGGCACCAGGAGTGTCTGTAGGAAAGACTGAACTAGGGATCTTTTCCAGTGAGGAAATACCAGGTGAGAGCTGGGAGGATGCACTTGGGTGGAAATGAGTCACAAGTCAGTTATGCTTGGGAGGGAAGGTTTGTCGAATACCCCATCAAACACCCCAGAAAAGGGGAGTGGGTTTGGTATCAGGAACTCAGAGGTACCTCTGTCCACCTCTCCTCATGTAGCCAGAAGGGAAAACCATGCTCTTGTGTAGACATTGTCCTGATAGGCTGGGAATAACATGAAGGACTTCGGAAACTGAAGGTCAACTTCTGGTTTAACCACAGTTTTCCTGAGTCACTTCATGCAAGAAATGTAGAGATGGGGACTAGAATTAACATAGAACACTCTTAAATGCTATTTTGATGGCTGCATGGAGTAGAAATTGGTAGAAGCCCAAATGAAATGTACCACTGAGCTGCAGAGTGTGGGAGCTCCTTCCTGTACAAATGGGACCGGTGTGCCTCTAATTCCAGCCTGTCTGCCAGTGCTGGGTTTAATGGTGAGCCACCTGCACTATCTTCCGGCATGATGTATAAGGAGTGGTGCTAGCCACAGATGAAAGAAGCTGTGTGGTAGGGATTGGTGCTATGGGAACTCCCCAAGCTTTGCTGTCCAAGCCATGCAGTGATGGCTTCATTAGCAGCTCCTTGCTCTTGGAACCAACACACCACCATAATGCTGAAGCAGGCATCTTTCTGGCAATGAAAAGTCCCAAATGGCCTTTTCCAACCTAGCTGATTCTATGAACATCATGTGGTCATTAAGAATCCCATGCTACTTTCAAATGATACCTTAAAGCTTTAATCTTGGCTCACTTTCCTTTCCAGGCAGTGTTCAAGGCCAGGTTGACAGAGCCTTGAGGATGATCAGGGGACTGGAGCACTTCCCATATGAAGATAGGCTGAGAAAGCTGGGGCTGTTCAGCCTGAAGAAGAGAAGGCTGCATGGAGACCTCATAGCAGCCTTCCAGTATCTGAAGGGGGCCTATAGGGATGCTGGGGAGGGACTCTTCATGAGGAACTGTAGTGAGAGGACAAGGGGTAACGGGTTCAAACTTAAACAGGGGAAGTTTAGATTGGATATGAGGAAGAAGTTCTTTACTGTAAGGGTGGTGAGGCACTGGAATGGGTTGCCCAGGGAAGTTGTGAATGCTTCATCACTGGCAGTGTTCAAGGCTGGATTGGACATAGCCTTGGGTGACATGGTTTAGTGTGAGGTGACCCTGCCTTTGACAGGGGGGTTGGAAATGAATGATCTTAAGGTCCTTTCCAACCCTAACTATTCTATGATTCTATGACATGGTCTAGTGTGAGGTGTCCCTGCCGATGGCAGGGAATTGGAACTGGATGATCTTAAGGTCCTTTCCAACCCAAACCATTCTATGATTCTATGGGTCTTTTTTTCTTAGAGGACCTTCCCCCTCCCCATCTCCTCTAAAGTATCACTTGGATCTGTCATTTGCTCTTAAACTTCTGCCACAGTACCTCCAAGGAAGCCATTTCAATAATGACATGTCAGTGGCCATAAGTACTCTAAAGTGGTTTAAAACCAGCCATAAGTGCTTCACTTACCTTAAGGCACCCCATGCATGCCTCCAACAGATACAAGATTCTTGTCTTTCCCTTCAAGTTCCCCAGAAATTAAAATTGCCCTGTATTTTCTGCCCATAATGCCCAGCATGATTAAAAAGCCCATGTTTTTGAGTAGTGGCTTGATGATTTATAGACAATGAGATTTTATCAGTAGAGCATCACATTAAGAAAACGCTTGTTAATTATCTGCTGGCTAATATGATAATTTAGCAAAAAAACACACCACCTATTAAGAGTTTCTCAATAGGTGAAATGCTTCTCTTTTTGCACACACAAAGTGTCCAAATTAATGAGGTTCACCTTCAATTTGTAGCTCGCTCAGAGATTAAAAGCTCCCTCCATTTCTAACGCTTCACATCGCTCCATTTGTAAAAGCCGCCACAAGCCAAGCTTGAGCACTTGACTGCTGCACTGTCTCTTCAAAGACGAGATGACAAAACCCCATCTCCCTTCATGAAAGCCTAACAGCCCAACGCACCTCTCCATCAGAACCCTGCTGCTTCGGGTTTTGTGGAGCTGGTGCTACTGAGGTGGAAGTTTAACAGAACCAGAAGAGAACCAGATGCTCACGGTGACAGTGCCTATTTGAGCACTACTCTACCACCTCTGTCACCAAGACCAACCTCTCATCTCACTGACATCAGTGCAAACCTAACAAAGTCCACTAAACTGGTGGAGTTAGTCACTTGTAAAAAAATCAAACAATATGGATTGGAGTTCCTCCCTTTCATCCTCTATTTGACGAAAAATGATTTTGAGGGTAAAAAGTATGCAACAGTTTGGGGCAGCTTTCCCTTAGGGACTGTGATGGGGAGGGAATTATTTAGAAGGATAAGTCTTGCATAGTGGAAAACCGCCTCCTTCACGAGATGCCTCCTGTGACTGTTGTACATGCAAACCTCAAGTCCATGTTCAGATGAAGCTTCATCCTTCTCTCCCCTTTCTGGGCACCTTCTTCTGGATAAGGCCACGTGGCTGTGCTGATATTTTATTTCCTTCAGGACCACATAGTTTCCATGGAGACCTTTACAGGTTGGGGTAAAAGGCACCTAGTACTCTTCAGGACTCATTTTGCAATTCAGAGGTGCATCTTATCCACTTTGTCCAGCTGGAGAATGCCCTAAACCCAAGAAACAGTTTTAAATTCCACCTCTGTTTCTTCCTTTCTCATTTTGGAGCAGAGAGCAAATTCCACCTGCATCCTAAAAGCAAGTACCATCCAACATTTGCATGTGAACAGGCATTAGATTTAAGGAATATATGTGTGATCAAACTGGTCTTCCCCAAATGAAGATATCCTGTTGCTGTATTTCTTCCCCCCATCACTATTTCTTCCAGACTTTGCCACCCACAATGATTATTCAGTCTGACTTTGTATAAGCCAAGCAATGAAAAGAAATTCCTTCATCTTCCCCTCTTACACCCTTCCTTTTCATCCTTCACCTATTCAACCCTTGCATCTATCCAAACAGATCAGCCAGTTTAATTTCATAGTGGCCCTTGGATTAAAGATGGTATCAAGCCTGTGAAATGACTGTGATAATCAGATTGCAAAGGCCCACGTTTATCTCACTTGGCAAGTAGCAGCTCAGATAAGCTCAAAGAGAAGGGCTCTTTTTGTTGGTTTGTTGGGGGTTTTTTTCTTCTATCAGTCTTGCAGACTCATCCTGAAATCCAAGATGCAAGTTGGGTCCTCTCTGCCTCACAAGACGTCACTAGTAATAAAGGCTCAGCAGCCCAAATGAAGAACTTCTTGACAGCTCTGTAAAATACACCGTCTTCAAATTATGCCTTTGGGGACCTGTCTCCCACCTCACTGCTGTCAAGAGGCTGGTGAACGTGTAGCTACCTGGAAATGAGTCAACAATTTGAGCGGGCAACAGGAAGGAGTAAAACCCAGCGCACATTGCATTTGATTTATGCCAAAGCGATGAGAAGGGAAAGAAAGAAGAACTTCCCTTTGTCACTGCAGTTAACAAATCTGTCTGTGAATACAGACAGCAGCTGCAGCGTGCAGGAAGAGGGCACTTTGTGCATTGCCCTTTTTTAGGACAGATCACTTTAAACACTTTAGTCACGCTGCTTTAATCATCTTCTGCAAAGCCTGAGTAATCACAGCCTTCTCACGCAAGCCTTGGAAGTGAGCCCCTCTAGGCTGCTTGGTCATGTAAATAAATAATTACATCAAAAAAGTCTACATTAAAAGGACACTAAGGCTACAAAGACAAGCTCTCAAAAGTTGGGAAAGGGCAGGATATTGGTCTCCGGTGCCCACGTGGGTACATGCATTAGGATAAAGGCTCTAATTGCACAACTGTAGGGGACAGGAGGTTATCATCTAAGCTGCCTCTCATGAGATGCTCCCATGGCCTGGCAGATCACCTTTCTCATACATCTGGCTAGTTACGTGCTCGGTACTTGTTACTCTGGTGTTATGCTATATTAAACATACTAGGGAGTGCAATTAAATGGTTGTGTTTTAGACAGAGTCCGTGAAGTTCTTCAGAGGGAGGAGGAAGTGTGGTTTGCAGTTATCCCACCTGCAAAGTAAAGCAGGTTTGGTAGCAGTTCATAAAGCTCTGATATTTTTGGGATAAGGCAAAGGATGGAGACATGCACACCTTGCAGATGAGATGTGAATAAGACAGTTTATTGCTCTGTTGCAACAGGGCAAACATATTCAGAAACCTTCTGAAAAGAGGCAGAAGAGCCCCTTGAGATTAGTGTTTACCCATAGCTGATGAGCCTTTCCAAGGGACATCCCTGAATGGTTTTGGCTGGAGTGGAGTTAATTTTCTTCGCAGTAGCTGATGTGGGGCTGTGGTTTGGATTTGTGCTGGAAACAGTGTTGGTTACACAGGGATGTTTTCTTACTGCTGAGCAGTGCTTACACAGAGGCAAGGCCTTTTCTGCTCCTCACCTCACCAGCAAGGAGGCTGAGGATGAAGAAGAAGTTGGGAGGGAACATAGCTGGGACATCTATATCCCAGCTATATCCCAAATGATACTCCATCCCATATGGTGTCATGCTCAGCATATAAAGCTGGGGGGGAAGGAAGAAGGGGGAGAGATATTTGGGGTGATGGCATGTGTCTTCCCAAGTCCCTATTACATGTGATGAAGGCCTGATGTCCTGGAGATGGATAAACACCTGCCTGTGATGGGAGATGGGGAATGAATTCCTTGATGTGCTTTGCGTGTGCACAGCTTCTGCTTTCCCTATTAAAATGTCTATCTCAACCCACTTTTTACCTTCCAATTCTGTCCCCTATCCCACTGTGGAGGAATAAATAACTGGCTGCACAGGGCTGCATTGCTGTCTGGGATTAAACCAGGACACTGGATTTCTTCTTTGCTAAAGCCACAGTTCAAAGGGATGATCTTCAGCAACCTCATCTAAATTCAAAGCTAGATCTAAGTTTGGAGTTGGCCTTGCTTTGCGTGGGGAGCTGGACCAGAGATCTCCAGAGGTCCCTTCCTGCCCAAGTTACTCCGTTTCCTGTTGACTGTGTTGCATTTTCACTTTAAACTTTCGGATTTACCCAATCTCCATTTTCCTTGGCTTATTAAGGGATGGAAAACTCCCCTAAAGACCCCATTTTCTTATATGGGTTTTGTCTCCTCTGCTGCAGAGATGCGAAGACTGGGTTTGCAGCAAGGTTCCACCCCACAGCAGTGTAGAAGTGATGAAGTGGATGGGATACCAAAGGGAAGCAAAGCCAATGCCAAGATGCAGGCAGGGAAATGTAGAGCTGGTTTGATATTTTGTCCCCATATATTTTCTTGGTGAAACAGCTTCCTGGTGGATAGGCAGTAAGGCTTATGATGATTAGGATGAGGTTTTAAGTGTCAGGTAACTAAATCTGGACACTCATTTATTGATGGGAAAACCCAGAAGTTCAGAGGTGTGTGATTGTCCCATTAGTCTGCCTCTTACATTGTGATTTGTTCAGTTATTTATCTTTTGCTAAAACTTGGTGTGATTCCAGGAGAGCTTCATTCTGCTTGATTCAGAGCAAGGACTAAAGCTTGGCCTTAGCTCATTCCAGAAATACAACCTACCCACGACTCTCATTCTTTCTGTCCCCCTCATCCATTGCAGAACATGTCACATTCATTAAAATAGATTTAAAATGAAATCTTGATTATTCATTTCTCCTCATTCAAAAGAGGATTTTTGTTTTGTGGCCAGCCCTATTTCAGCCCTGACTCTACCACAGAAGTCCTTTCATCACGCATAATTTAGACTAAAATCTTCTTTGATGACCATTCACTGAAACCAAGCAGTCGACTTTGTAATGATGTTGAATAGGTAAAATTGCAACTAAAACGAATGGCACCTTGGGGATCTAACAAAGAAAGCTCTAAAAAAGGCTAACCTTTTGGAAAAAATGGGTCACAGCCAGCTCGAATCAAACAGCCATAATGGGTATATGGTTTTTATCTCTGTATCTCAGCTCATAGCATTTACTCTGAGGATCATACTACAGCTTCGTCTCAGGAGAGTGTTTTGAAAGTAAATTCATTCATACCAGTAAAACTTCTGGCATGGGGGATCAGCAGAGAAAAGGATTTGAAATGTATAATGCTGCCTTTTGAGCAAGGCTCATGTGCAGGAAAATAAGGGATGGGATCACTGAACGACAGGGAGAAACCTGGTGCCTGACTCAATAAGCATGTTGTATCCTGCGAGCCAAGTGCTGGACATAAAACCCATGCAACCATGTAATTAAGATTATAATATAATGAGTATATATGAAAGGGGTTGGGTTAAAGTAGGTACCCTGGTAATTTTGGCATTTCCTAGCTTTGATTTTTAAATTCCACTGTTCTTTTGTCTCAGGTTTATAAATAATTTCTTTTCCCTTTTTTTAAGGACAAAGGCTATATTTCCAAATTCCTCCTCCTTGCTTGTTCTGTTGGTTGTCGCTGGGATTTGTCACTCAGACTCATCCTGCAGATAACTTTGCTTGTGCTAACCCTGATGGGATGATACTGTGCTCTGTGTTGATCAGCATGTGAGGAGTACATGAGTCTGTGACAGCAGAGAAGAGACGGAAACACCAGCCTATATCTGCATTGACAAACTAACACGAGCCAAGGCTTGGGCTGGCAGCAGCAACATGGGATCATCCATGCTGTGAGCCTAATTCCTTGGTCCAGACTCACTAGTACAGTCCCAAAATGATGCCTTGTTATGGTTTGGGTTGCAGCAAATGTCTGCCCCATCACTCCAGATACTGCCAGCCAACATCTGTCTGTGGCAATGTCTTCTACCTAATTGCTTTTTTGTTCTTTGGTGAAAGGGCTGGAACGAATGTCCTATGAGGAGCAGCTGAGGACTTTGGTTTTGTCTAGTTTGGAGAGAAGGAAACTCATGGCTCTCTACAGCTTCCTGAAGAGGAAAATAAGAAGCAGGTGCTGATCTCTTCTCCCTGGAATGGTTCAAAGCTGCATCAGGGGAGGTTTAGACTGGGCATGAGTAAGCTTTTATCAAAATGCTAGTCAAACACTAGAACAGGCTTCCTAGAGAGGTGGTTGATGCCTCAAACCTGTCAGTATTTAAGAGGCATTTGGTCAATGCCCTTAATAACTTACTTTAACCCTTGGTCAGCCCTGGAGCGGTCAGGCAGTTGGACTAGATGATAATTGTAGGTCCCTTCCAACTGAAGTATCCTATCCTATCCTATCCTATCCTATCCTATCCTATCCTTCAGTCATTGCCTGGGAAGCAAAAAAGGACCCTAATGAATTTCTGGCCAAAAGGTGCCTTGTTCTAAGTTCTTGTCCTAAGAGTGGGCTGTTGCAAGGGAGGTCCCAGGTTTCTCTCACTGTGGCGGGTTAGCCAATCTTAGAGTATCCCTGTTTCCCAGATGAGGAGAAGGAGCATGGCCAGTGCAGAAAAATGGCTCAGGGGATGTAGTCTCCATGTACTCCCAAGCCTTTCTTGAGTGATTGAAAAGCTGAAGTTTGGGAGGTTTTTTAATTTAGCAAATACACAGCCCTCAGGGATTAGGAAATGCCATTCCCCAGGCATCAGAATGACTCCATGTCTCCTTTCTCATGTCAAATCCCTATTCAAAAGGAGGGAAGAGGCGGCACTGCTTCCCCTAGAAAGCCATAAGAATCTTTTTTTAATGGTTTGCTCCATGCATCGTGCCTTGGACTGATTGCACTCATTTCATATTGAAACTCAAGTCTCCTTCCCTCCTCCCTGCTTCCATCTCCTCTGGCAAATAAGAACACAAATAACTAACCAGCCTGCAGCAGACACCCAGCTTGGGAAGCATCAGCTGGGCCAATTAAACTTTGGCAAAGCAATAAAGATCAGAAAACAGGGTGTGAGCTGCCCGAGTTGCTTGACAGCTTTAAGTAGCAGCTGAGAATGATGCTTGGATCAGGAGAAAGTCATTAGCTGAGCCCACCGTTGCCCTAACCTGCTTCTCGTGTTGACCTCCTGAGGACACCTGACCCCGAGATAGTCTATCACATCATTGTAGAATGACAGTAAATGTTGGTTCTGTTGGTTAAATCTAGCTCTGACTTCTTCGTGTTGCTAATTCAGCATCATTTAAAATGCTCTTAGCTCAGAGATTGCCCTTACCCCCATGTACCACTTCACGCTGATCCACATTAAATTTCATATTCTACTTCTGTGCCTATTCACCTTCTCTGTTAAGATCAGCCTGCAAAATGGTTATGTCCTTCTGAGTCCTAACCACTGCCCTTACTTCATTATCTCCAGCAAATTCAATGATCTCCCGTATCTGAATCATTAATAGAAAACATTACATGGTACCAGCTACCAGCCCAGGTGAAGATCCTTGTGAGATTTGATTCTTCTCCAGCTCTGCAGAACATGATTCCAAATGACTTTTGTACAAGACCAGATACAAAAAACTAAAAAGGAGAAAAAACAGAGTCATGTCTGGTTTAGTTTCTTTCTATATAGATGGACAACGCTGCACAAAAGCCTCTTCACTTGCTGGCCAAAGGAATGGTCTTCCCGTCAAAGGTTGTTGCAGCCGTGGAGGGTTATTTTAACCATGAGCTTTGATTTAGCAATGACATATAGGTTTGGATGTGGTGTTGGTCTGGTATCAGGTGTTACGGGTCCCAAATGAGGTCAGAGGTATTGTTTTAACCCCTATAAATCCAGACTGAGTGATCATCTGCATCCCAAAGAGGGACACTGCTGATCCCACCTTATTTGATGAGAAGAAGTTGTCAGGTCAGTGTTTTGCTTTAAATTGACCCAATTTTGCCAAGGCTTGAGCTAAATATGTGGCATGCCGGTGCCATCCTGTCATGTATCTACATTGTGGGTCAGTAACTGGGAAAGTAGTGGCACATATTCTGGGTGGAAAGCACTATTGATTGCAAATCTACAAGTAATGTTAATTTGCTCCTGTGCAAGTAACTCCAAAGGACTGCAGTGCCAGTATTGGTGACCTGGCACAGTGTTAACCTGTGTGACTCTGACAAACCAAAGAGATTTAGGAAAGAGCAGTGAGAGGAAAGAGCAGACGTGTAGTTTTGCTAGGCAATGACAGTAGGAGCACATCCTAAGAGACTGAAAGGGCTCTGAAGTGTGTAAAAAACAGGGAGAGAAAGCTGTGTTGTTCAGTAAACTGGGTTATGATGAGGAGAAAATAGTACTTGAGGCTCAATATCAGAGATATCAGTTCCTGGTGATCACGGTGCAGAATAGGCTCAAAGAAAAATGATAGACACTTCAGCACTGGGAGTATTTAAATGTATTACTAATGGGACAGTCCCACTCTGCTGTAGTGATCCTGCCTCTGGCTGGAGACCATGGTGGCATTCTCAGCCCTGAAACCCAACTGCAATATGATTTTGGAAGTCAGCTCACCTCCATGTGTCTCTTGATCCCTTTGCACATTGTCTTGACTATGTGAATTTTAAGCTCTGCAGAGCAGAGATGATCTACTTAAGTCGTGTTGTGTCTAGCATAAGGCGGCCTTGATTTTTGGCACTGCTGAAATAAAACCTGTATTTTTAAAGATGCTCTGAGGAACAGACCTGCCACAGGGAGACAGACTGCCTGAGAGGAGAGCTGATTTTATGAATAGGATAGAAAGTTTGCCCTTGGGATCCTTCTGTTGTTGCTAATGATCAGTGATTTTCCTGGTCATCCCATATCGAAAGCAACAGGGAAAAGCAGTGAATGGCCCAGCTGCATTATGAATGAGGTGGACATAGAGCAGGGATTGAGATGGGCTGCCCTGTGTCACGTAGATGTCACCCTTTCTGCTCACCGACCCTGGGAAGTCAGATCAGTCACTGCTCCCATGGCAGCCGTCCCTTCTTACTAATTGGCTCTGTAGATGTTGTAGTTGTTTGCTGGCTTGAATAGCGAATGTGCAGGCCCTGGGTCCTCCTCTGATGGAGACCCTCTGGGAGGGGTGGTAAAGCAAGGCTGGAAGAAAGGCTGCCCATCATCAGAAGGAGCAAAGGCAGCCTCAAGGTTTGGTTTGACTGCAGGGAAAGGCGTGTTTGTGGAGGTTTGAAGCTTCATTATTGATCAGCACCTAAAAGGATGTAAGAAACAAAGGCTTCCTCCTCTTTAAAGTTCAGCAAATGGTACCACTTGTTCCTTGGGAGTCTGCTTCCTAGGGAAGGGTTGGTGTGCTGCATGCTCCCACTTAGCACAGGCCACACAAAGGTGGGAACAACACTTTGTAGTGTGGAGGGGGAAGCACTTGAAAAGGAGGAAGATTTCACTCTTCAGACCCTTTCACCACCCAAATGGAGAGGGAAGGCCAGGGCTGGTCTGAGAGTGAGAGATTATTTCTGTCTAATCAACTCTACTGAGTATCTGCCACAGAAATCCTCCATGGAGGTGAAGTCACTTGGCATTTAGTCTTAAACCACCATTCTTTTGCCAGGTTGCTATCAAATTCTGCATTCAAGAAGTAAGGTTGCAAATGCAAATACTGGAATGAAAGGAGGACACCTAGATCTTCTCTATGTTACAACGTGGGTTATTGGAAGCCAAACTAGCTCTCCTCCAAACAGGAGATAGTGTCTGAGGTCCCCAAATCATAAGTGTTGCTACTCAGAGGGCAAAAGGATGTACGGCTAGATTTGGATGGAAGGTAACAAAACTGTGGACATGCATGCATCAAAATTAAGGAGTAGAGAAAGGGCAGGAGATGGCATCAGGTATCAAGTCAGAGAAAAGGTCTGGGAAAGCAGCAGGCACAGCTGAATCCCTGGTCAGGGGTGGAGAAAAATGAACAGAAGAGGCTGCATCAGTAAGCAAGGGATATGAGAAAAGACTACATTGGTGAGCAAGGCATATGGACTGGGGTGGATTCAAGGATCTGGTGGGGTTTGTTTTGGGTTTAGCAGGCAAGCAGCAGCTGCAGAAGGACTTGTCCCCATATTGCAGTTTTCATTATGTTATTTAAGCATCAACCAAGTAGTCAGTGTGATAAGAGACAGGTCCTGTCCTGCAAAGCTTTCACTGCAGTTGTTTCTCTGCTCACAGCTTGGCAGAGATGCAATTCCCAACCTTTCTACCGAAAAAGCTCCGCAGTTTGGGCTATGGGAAGGCTTGTTTGCTGATCACTATAGGGACTGTGATAAAGTTGTATCGTTACGCAGTCTGGATCCCATCTTCTAATGGGGTTTTAGAGCTGGTTTGTTGCAGTGCCGTGGTCATTTCCTTTATAGAAGCTGTTGATAATTTCCCACCATTTGTTGTGTCTCTGCTGAGCCTCTTCACATTTCTGTGGGGTTTAAGAGAGGATTTTTCTCCATAACAACCTCTTGTCCCCTTCTACCACTGATCCTGGGGTTTCCCTCAATGGATTTCATAAAAGCACTCTTTAGGCTCTTTATCAGCTGAGAGAAAGGAGCCTGCCCGCCCCGCTGCGGCTCCGCAAACCTTCCAGCTGATTTCGTGCCACTGCGGCCAATTCCAACGCCCTGTGATGCTGGCAGCACAGCTTTGTATTCGCTGCATGCTGAGAGCAAACGGGTGATGGAGAGAAAGTTCCCATGTAGATCCTCATAATTGCACGGGGGATGGACAAAGGAAATGCAAGTGTGGCGTTGTGAAAGGCTGGCTGGAGCAGATGGAATCCCCCCGGCTGCTGCTGGACTGAGCTGGAACTGCTCCAATGTGCACTGCATGCTCTACGCCAATGACTTCTGATGGGTTTTTAGCTTTAGCCCACGTAATAGGTCCATAATTCTGTGTCTGAGCTCCAGCTCAAGGGAATAGCGAAGGGTGAGCTGTGAATTTGCTGGGTTTCTTTTCCATAAATGGATCATATAATCACAGAATCATAGAATGGTTTGGGTTGGAAAGGACCTTAAGATCATCCAGTTCCAACCCCCCTGCCATGGGCAGGGACACCTCACACTAGACCATGTCACCCAAGCCCCATCCAACCTGGCCTTGAACACTGAGGGATGGAGCATTTACCACTTCTTTGGACAACCTGTGCCAGTGCCTCAGCACCCTCACAGGGAAGAGCTTCTGCCTAAGATCTAACCTGAACTTCCCCTGTTTAAGTTTGAACCCATCACCCCTTGTCCTATCACTACAGTCCCTGATGAAAAGTCCCGCTCCAGCATCCATGTAGTCCCCTTCAGACCCCGGAAACTGCTCTGAGGTCTCCATGCAGCTTCTCTTTTCCAGGCCGAATAGCCCCGATGTTCTCAGCCTGTCATGTTCCAGAAGTTGCCTTTGGAGTGCACAAGTTTCCTGGTATCTATATTTTCTGGTTTGACAGACTTTAGAAGGGGATTTGATGGTAAGGCTCCCTTAGCTGAAGCCCAGCTGATAGTTTGGTCCCAGAATGAATACTGGAGAAGCCAGTTCCCTCATGGACCTTGTCTATTGTCCTTCGGAGATGCCCTTTGATATCTCCTAGACAGAGGTGCTCAGATGCACAACCAGTAGCAGCCATGGGGGGGTGGCTGCACCGAGAGGGGATGGTTAGCGTGTCCACCTTACCACCACCTAGACCCTTGCAAGATTCAGTTTTCCATCATAGAATCATAGGAAAACTGGGTCGGAAGAGACCTTTAAGATCACCAAGTCCAGCATTTACCCCAGCACTGCCAAGCCCACCACTAAACCATGTCACTAAGGGCCTCATCTATGTATATTTTGAACACTTCCAGGGACAGTGATTCTACCACTGCCCTGGGAAGCACATCAGCTCTCCATAACTTGACTAAATTGGTTTGAATCCTGTATTTCTCTGCCCATGGCAGGAAGGTTGGAACTAGATGATCTTGAGGTCCTTTCCAACCCTAGCTATTCTATGATTCTATGTCATCTCTGCCATAGTGTGATGATACTTGCGGTCCCTCTGCCCTGTTTGCCACCAGGCCTCTTCAGGATCTCAGATAAGTAAGTCAGCAAAACTAACAAACCTGGTGGTCCTTGCTTTGGAATCAGCATGAAGGAAAGAACTAGGGACTGATCCAGGGAACTTTCAGCCCTGGAGACATAACTATAGATGCAGCAGCCTTTCATGCTCATAGGCTTGTTGCCAGGGGACGAACATGAAACACCCACTACACCTATTAAACAGAGGTTGGGCTGACACGAGGAAAGGGAGCACTGGTGGAGCAAGGACTTCAAGACTTGGTCAAGAGCCAAACCCATTTCCTCTTTACCAGGTTTCCAGCCCCGTGCAGCGCTGCCTGTGACAGTAACACGCAGTCGTGACCACTGAATCCTCTCCGCTAGTGACAGCCGCTCAGTGGTGCATCTCACCCTGAGCTGAACTGAGTTAGCAATCTGTTCCCAGTGAGCCAAGATGTGCCTGCTTATTTACCAGACTTCAAGCCTCTGGCAAGCTGCCCGCTCAACATGTACATGGGAGCTGTATTAACTCCATCACTGCCATCAGTGGGGTGAACAAGTAGTCCTAGAAAATGCGTTTGGTCCTCCTCTATGGCTCCTTCTAAATGCCTGAGGTTGAGAAGTGTTTTATGGCTGTGGAGTGCAGACAGTGAATTTTGTTTGTCCAGAATTTCCTCAAACAAGGCCATATCCACATTACGATTTCAAAGAATGATGTAGGTACCAGCCGCAGTACACAGCTTGCTTCCGATAGTGATAGGCAGTTCAGATTGTGCATTGCATAGGACCACCACATCTAGCTTCTCCATAGTTGAAGGAGGAAGGTAGAGGCTTCATATCCCGAGTAAGTGCATTAAAGGGGTTGTTTAGACAGCCTGTCCAGCCTCTCTGCATTGACAGTAGGAGATGACAGTCTGACAGCCTTGAATAGCAGGAAATCATGATAATCACTCTTGACATAAGCCACCATAGTATACAGCCCTAAATTAAACCCACAGACAAGGGACAAGGGTAGGTTGCTTTAAGTCTAGCATGTCCATCACCTGGTTGCCCATCCTTGTGGCTCCACAACCAAGTGTTTGTCTCCAGACCTACCAAGGCAATGAATGGTAGGAACTCTGTACCTCCTGGATTAGCAGAACCAAGTTATTTCATACTTCGGTTGTTCCACCTTCCAAGGTGACTGTATCCCAATCCCTCCTCATTCATAATTTCCACTGTCTAAACTAGATCTTCTGCAATGCAAAGAAAATCGATTACATCTGAATTTCAGGCTGCATCCATTTGATTCTCCTTGAATTTAAATCTTCTGCATGTCCTGTGTTGCCATTTATGCAGGTTTTTCTTCTCTTCCACTCTCTGTGTCCCACCTACGACTGAAGGATTTAGCCTCAGGGTTTCCTCTAACGATAATGATGAAAGAGCCATGTGTTTGTTGATGCTAAAAAAGGACTTCTACAGCAGCCTGCCTTAAACTGCACCCAGCTCTTGAGCAAATCACTGTGGGCAATATTGGCAGGGCAGCACTGGCCCTAAATTCCATGGAAGTCCCACCCGGTCAGGAATAAATTATCTAACAGGACTGTGCAGCTGATATATCTCAGTAATTCAGTCTAAGGTCTTCTGAGAGCAGGTGGTCCAGCACAGATCACATCCACATACCTAAGCTGTGTTCTGCAAACCCAGATGGCTCCATCCAAACTAAGCCCTTAGCATGAACTTTCCTTCAAAAATGATCCTTGTTGTCCGCACACAAAAGACATCTTTTATTCTATAGAAACTTGAGTCTAGTATCAAAGCTTGAACTTTCTGAAAGTACTGGACCAGCTCTGAAGGGCACAGTCTTGAACTTTCAGTCCTATGCTGTTTAGATGGGAAGATCTGCCAGGGTTTGAATTGCCGGCTCATGCTTTGCTCCTGGAAACATCACTCAGGCAAATGCTCCCTGCTCTCCCTCTGTCACAGCAGCAGTGAGCTGAAGTGCTTGCGATCAGCACTTTTCCTGCCCCTCCGAGATGGGGACTCGGGAGCAGTGGCAGCAGGGTGTTAAACCACTTGCAAGTAGCAATTCCTGCCTGAAAGCCCAAGCCTGGGCCGAGCACCAAGTGAAACTGTAATTAAAGTGGCTCCACATCGCTTGACTCCATGCTCTGCAGCATGTTGCAAACACTGATTCTTCTCCACAGTAGGGAATTCTCTGAAATTCTTCATGTGTATTGTGTATATACATGCATATGTATTACATGTATATATTGTATGTACTTTTTATATATATATATATGATCTCTTTTGCTTTTTAAGGCTAGGAACGAATGTATGAATGTCTGTCTTGTGGTTTGGGGCCATATGAAGGTTTTGGTAGAAGCTTGTGAGGTTTTATCTTTCCCTTGTAAGACTATGCGAACAATGCCTTTTGTATATACTTTAGCACTTCCCTGGTCAAAAGTGAATATAGCAATCCTAATGTAAAAGTAAAGCCGAAAGTGGATCTTCTTTGATGGCTCATCCCTGACAAATCAAAAGGAATTGTACTTGACCCTCCCATTCTGTGCATATCTTTCCTCATTTTTTGTGCCTGTTTCTAAGAAATAAGTGTATTATTATGTAAAACCCACTTGAGACTAAAAGCAGACCCTCCCATGGTCTGGCTGATTACTTTCCAGGGGGGAGCAGTGTTTTGTATGTGCATAGCCAAATGAAGCTGGTTGCAGCCCTCCTTCATTACAGGATCAAACCTGCTCTTCTCTGGCATGAGCTTCTTAGTTCTCTGAGCTTACTGAATTTGTCTTTCATCTCATCTGTGCTTTCAAGAACTAAGAGTAATGCTGTTCTTAGGCTTATGAAGCTCTGTCCATACAGCAAAGCATTAGTGAAAAGACATTCAGGTGATTTGCTGTATGACATTCAGGTGATACGCATGCCTATGCCTAAGACAATGACTATCTGAGATGCACCACTGAATTGTATTCATCCACAGATGCAGAGCTCAGGGTAAGAGATGAAGAAATGTCCCATTAAAACTGCAATAGGAATTTTGGCAGCAGAATATATAGTGATTGATTGGATAAGATTCTTGTACCCCTACTTTTGTCAACCCCTTTAGTGATCATAGAACCATTTAGGTTGTAAAAGACTTCAGCTCATTGAGTCCAATCATTAACCCAGCACTGCCAAGGCCACCACTAAACTGTGTCCCCAAGCACCACATCTACATGTCTTTGAAATACCTCCAGGGATGGTGACTCCAGCACTGCCCTGGGCACCTCTTCCAATGCCTGAGCACCCTCTGGGGAAGGAATTGCTCCACAGCTCCATCTAAACCTGCCCTGGTGCAGCTTGAGGCCATTTCCTCTTGTCCCATCCCTTGTTCCTTGGGAGCAGAGCCCAGCCCCCTCCTGGCTCCATCCTCCTCTCAGGCAGTTGTAGGGAGCGATCAGGTCCCCCCTGAGCCTTCTCTTCTCCATCTGAACCCCCCAGGTCCCTCAGCTGTTCCCCATCACACTGTGCTCCAGGACCTCCACCAGCTCCTTTGCCCTTCTCTGGCCCCATTTCAGCACCTCGATGTCTCTCTTGCAGTGAGGGGGGCAAAACTGGACTCTGTGCTGTCCAGCTGAAAAATGACCTTGTAGTAAATGGATGGGGCAACCCCTAAAATCGCCTGGATTCGGGTCCTATACTGACAAACCTCCAGAGCTGAGTGTCAGCAGGACTGAGCACCTCTGGCTTTACCCTGTGCTAGATGGATATGATCCGGCTCCCACAAGCTGATGGCCATCGGGGCATTGCTGTGCCCATTGAGCTGATACGATCTACCTTCCTCATTCATCTCTTATGATAGTGGAGCCAGAAAGGGTTTGTGTCTGCACATCTGAGGAGACGGGTACTGGATCTCAGGTCTGTCTGGCTCTATCTGTGCCCTAGGAGGCTGATCAGTACCTGTGGACTGACAATGAACAGAAGAAAGAGGGGGATGGTTCCCATAAAGGGAGCTCTTCTCCCCTCCCCCTGAAAGAACAACTATTTCCAGTAAGTGAGCAGGAAGACTGGCTCCGGCCACCAGAGAGTATTTAGAAGTAATTGAATCACTGGATTAGCTAATGCAGCATCCATTAGGAGTCCATCCCATTCCCAGAGGACTCCGCAGCCATAAAGAAGCGCAAGGAAGCCCTGAGTATTTCATGAATGTATATAAACCTCCTGCTTCCAGGCTACAACTTGCTTCCTGGGTGAAATCATGAAGGTGCTGTTGGCCCTCCTCCATTTCCCTTAGCACGAGGTCTGAGGTTGTCCAGATGGCCCTGAAAGGTAAAGAGAAGCCAAAGCAGTTGCTCACTCCTGCTACAGCTGATGTGGGGGTAGGGGAAATGACAGCAGAGCTCCCAACTTGGCTTCTTTATGGGTTGAGAAGAGCAGTTGGAGTGTGCAGAAGCACTTGGGCATATATTGGGCTAGGGAGGCTTGTGCAGGGAGAAGCAGCCGGCACCAGACTTGGCCCAGGGCATGGCGCGCCTGGCAGATGGCAGGAAGGAGTGGGTGCAATGTGATGAGGGATTTAAACACAGAAGGCCAAGTCCTCAGCCAGGGGAACTGTGGCTTTGCCGAGGATCCACTGACAGCCATTTCCATTTGGTGGCCGAAGCTTGTGCTAGCCACAGTGTTCATCCAGCTGATTCCTGGCACTAAATCTGTGATGGGGGTTTTATGTGTTTTGAGTTCCTTAAGGAGTAGAACCACCCTCCAGATGCTGCAAAATTAGTCTGTGCTGTCAGTTGTGCTGGAGGAAAAAGGAGCTGGCTTCAGTGACAAGGCAGAGATTTGAGCGCTCTAGGTGGGTCTGAGGCTTCACCTTCTTCCAGATAGGTCTGTTGGGCTCAGAGTAGTAAAACTGATGTAAACAGTACAGATGTCATGCTAAAACCATGCTTTCCAAGAAAAGAAGTGCAAGTCCAGCTACGTGAGAGGCTTAAATCTCAGCAAAACAATACATGGGTCTGCTAATCCTAATTCACTTACACAAGCTGCTCTATCCTTTTTAAGCGTTCTTATTTAACAAGCAAAAGAGCTCAAAGTTTGCATGACTGGCTCTTTTCCAAACTGAAGGCTAGTGAGCCATTTCTCTGTCTCTCTCTCCCATGGTGACCAGTTCACACATGCAGTGCTGGGTTGCCTTGTGTTGCTGTGGGAAGGGGAGACCCTATGGCAATCTAAATATAGATGCACATAAGGGAACAAATGCTACCCTTGTAAATTTTGCCATCAGCAGCTGTAGTGGGACATGCTATTGCTTAGCAAGAGATTAGATTTGTAGGCTCGGTGTGTCTAAAGGGAGAATCATCTATTGTTTGCCATTGAAGATTTATTGCACATCCGTTTAGACTGAATAATTTATCCTGAATGAGCCCTGAAACCCTTTGCCAGTTAAAGGGAGAAAAACACTCCCCAGGAAAAAAGGCTTCACCCTAATAGGAACAAAACAGCAGGCAACAGAGAGAGGGGAGGGGGTAGGTGATGGGTGGCGGCTGGTTGCACTGCCGGAGCCCTCGACGGTTATGTATCTTTTGTCATTACTTTATAATGATGAACTCTGTCGTTAGGAGCCATTCATTACATCTTAGCCGGTGTGATCTGATGCTGATTTGATAGGATCCAATTTAGCATTTCACTCTGGGCTCCATTCCATAGCCATTTGGGTTTGGATGTAAAAGGCAGTTTGATGCCGCCTTGATAGTGTTTTAAACTGCCGTAAAAAACGCTGGCACGGCAGTTCAATACTCATCTAACTACGGGAGGCATCGTGGGCTTGCACTTGGAGGCAGCTGCTTCTTTTTTTGTCCTTAAACTCAAGCTCAGAGTGGGGAGGGGGTAGCTCGTGCTTGTTTCTGGATCATTTACATAGTGAAGTACTTGGCTAGGCAGTAGTAGGAAGAGGGTGACCCTGCACTGGCCCCTGCGGCTCACCCATATGGAGGAAACTTCAGAGGCAAAACTGCAGGAGACCATTCTGCACCACTGAGATATGTGCGTGGGAATGGTTTCTTGTTTCATCCCAGTCTGAGACAAGTCAGGTCTGAAATTGCCTGGTTTTTGGGAAATAAAATTGCAATGCTCCATCCCTGGCAGTGTTCAAGGCCAGGATGGATGGGGCCCTGAGCAACTTTGTCTTGTGGAAGGTGTCTCTCGGGGCTGGAACTGGATGATCTTTAAGGTCCTTTCCAACCCAAACCATTCTATGATTCTAGGTTCAAGACTTATCTCAATTGCTTTCTATTTCTTGGTGAGTTTCAAAATCAATTTGTTTCCACTGTCAAATCACTGGACTGGGTGTATGAATTCTGAATAGAGCAACTGTTCATTCATAAACCTCATTAGTAAACTGGTTTTGGGGGGGTTTAATCTTTTTTCCTTCTTTGATATCTGACGTTAATGCTGCTTTTCTACTTGCTGGTTCCTGAATCAAATGCAGCAAATTACTCCTTTTTCCATCCAAGTGGAAGTGAGGATAGGAAAGAATCTCTTATGAAATATGAGCCAGACACATGGACTCAGACATTCGAGGGCAGCTTCTCTAGATTGCCCCTTGAACTACCTTTGGGTTGCCTTAATCCAAAAGCAGTTTCTATCGATAACTGAGCTTTCTAAATAATGGGTCCTGTCCAAGATGCTCACGCAATTTGACTCATTCTCACTTCTTCTGAGACCACTTATTTCTTTCAGCAAATGCCATCAGTCTCCAGATTTTCTAGGCTGATGTAAATCAGAGTTAGAATAGCATATTTGAACATATGTCTGCCTTGAAGCTACCTACCTACCAAATGTATCATCCCATTGAAGAAGTGCAGCCACGATGGAAAGATGAATGGGGTCTTGAGTGGATAACTTGGGGAATGGATCATTCTGTAATTGTTCAGTTCCATATAGTTTCTCTCTAGGTATCTGCTCATTGTTTGAAGCAGGCTTGTGGGCTGGAGGGAGGATCCTTGGACAGATCTACTGCATATAGGTTTATTTTATGTTATTCTGAGGGATAATATGAGGACCTGAGGATGAGGAAGACTATTTTATGGCTTTTCACCTCCCTCCCAGTTGTCATAAGCTGATCCTGTGGTCATGTATGGTACCAGACTGGAATCAGACATGCTCTGCATAGACATGTGAGTATTAGTATGTTTTCCCATCTTCTGCCAAATACAGCATGCAAAACCTAGGAAAGCTATGATTGGTCTACCAGCATCATGTACAGTAGACTGCAAATGAAGCTACTAATTTGCTCTCTCCTTTCCTGGTAACCATTGTAAGGATCTGCTATATAATGAAGGCACGACCAAGTGGTAAGAATGAAAACTAATGGAAGCATCATTGTTTTGCAGATTAGAGGTGAGTCCACCTCAGACCAGAAAGTAAGGCAATTACACGGAAGGGAACAGATGACTCAAGGGTCTAAAAGCTAGAAATGAGAGACAGAAAGATCTGATAGATCACTTCATGGCCAGCAAAAAACTGGTTCTGTACTTACTGAAGGCAACAGTTTCAAACAGTTCTAGTGACCAGGGTATTTACACATCCTTTGGGGAGAATGCTCCATGGTGCCTGCCAAGAAATATGCCAGTTAAAAGCTCTTTATCTTCCTTTACTTAGTTCTATCTATATGCATTATCTTCAGAGCTATACTCAATAGACTTAGTGGCTCCTTGATGATCAGGACTAAAAATACTTATGCATATGCTTTGCTATCCACTACCATTTTTCCTGTAACCATGTCCTCTGAGTTTCTTTGGCTTGACCATTATTGTTTAGGGAATATGAAGGGCTTTCACCTCCAGATCACTGCCTCACAAGTCAATCCAGACTAGACCAATGGCCAGCTAAAGGATATTGCCACTCAGTGGGTTACATGTCAGGGACTGCTGGCCGGGTCCGGTGGTCATTTGTCCATGGCATATTGAATGTCTTTTCAACTGCTTGAGCGGAGATGAGCAGAAATGACAGAGCAAAAAGAGGAAAAATTTCACCACTGAAATCATCCAGCACCTTTTTTGTAATTCAAAGACAAGATCTAAATTTCCCTTTGTAAGAACTAACTTTAACAAAGTGCGAGAAAGAAGTGCACTGTGGATGAGCTCATGGTAAAGAGCTGTCAGCCTCCAGCCATTCCCTACCTTCAAAATGGCACATTATTTTTGTTCCCAAACAATATCTGCTTTCTTTAACTTATAAATGTTTGGAGCATGTACAGCACCATGCGCTACAAAGTCTGCATCAAAGCGGTAGAGTCACTTGCAATGCAAATCAAAACCAGGGTGAAAGCAGAGACTCCAGTTGGGGGTAACCAAACCTTGTGCTGGGGATGAAAAGGGTGGTTGTGGTCTCTTGGAGGCCAAATCATAGCTGTTTTGGTGTCAGAATGGCAGCTTGTTGGAGTGCTTCGGAGTTGTCACATCACTGCTCTATCCTGGGAAACTGAGCGTTTTGAAGGGCTCTGTAAGATGCTTATTTGGGGACTGCAGTGGCTGTCACCAGTGAAGGCTGCTTTGCAAGCAAAGGTGTTAGAGACTGCAATCACACCCCGCAGGGTTGATGGAAATGAAGGTTCTTTGGAATTTAAGCAAGTGTTGGTTTATCCATTTGAGAAAAGCCTTTTCCTTCATCATCCAAACTATCTCCCAGATACTGCAAGCTCTTAGTCCCTGGAAACATCAATGCAGGTGTGAGCCAAAGCGGTGCATCCGCTGCTGGAATTTGCCGAGAAGAGATTTCTTCAACAAGACAGTCCTGTTCCAGCCCAGGCAATAGAACCGGATAGGCAAAATGGGGAAGAAAAGATTCTTTTCTGTTTGTTGGGCAGCGGATTTCTGTTTAATCAGCAGTTGTTTTCAAAACCAAACACTGGCTGCCATGAGCCAAGGTCCAGGAACATAAATATCTGGGCCCTCTTCCAAGGCTGTGGCTGTGCTCCAAATGGTTTGTGAGGAGGGAGGAGGTGGGAAAGTGGTTCCCGACACTGCAGTTGGCAGGGCTGGTGTTTGCAGCAGTACGGTGGCAGTATTCATCTTCTCTGCCCCATGGTAGGATTAGAACCGGCTGCCCAGGGAAGTGGTGGTGTCACCATCCTTAGAGGTATTCAAAAGATGTGTAGATGTGGTGGTTGGGGACATGGTTTAGTGGTGGACTTGGCAGTGCTGAGTTAGCAGTTGCAATTGATGATCTTAAAGGCCTTTTAGAACCTAAACAATTGATTGTGTGATTGGAGTTGCTTTGTAAAGAACTTCAGTTATTCCTGTGTGATGGAACCCAAAAGCAGCCCACTGGATCTTACATCTTGCATCTTACGTTTTACAAGAACAAAGTATCCAGAGTTTTGGCTGAGTCCCTACATAAAGCCAGGAATAGTTTCTGATGGCTATAGTTTTCTGGATAAAAATGGGGGCTCCTGCAGTGTGGGCATTTGTGGGAAATCTTCTCACTTGGGTTTTTAGTCAGCAGCCTTAGAGCTTTTTGCATAGGAGGTTCTTGGATTTATTTGCTTGAGTTCTGTTGCTGCTACTGTTTGGGGGATGGAAGGAAAAAAAAGAAGAAAGAAGGAAGGAAAAAGAAGAGTGAAAAAAGAAAAGAAAAAGGAAAAAAAGAAAAAAAGAAGAGAAAATGAAAATGAAAAGAAAAAAGAAAAGAGAAGGAAAGGAAAGGAAAGGAAAGGAAAGGAAAGGAAAGGAAAGGAAAGGAAAGGAAAAAAAGAAGTGGGAAGTCTCTGAAAATGTAGTTTTCTTCAGAAATTATTTTCAACAGCAAGAAAGCACGAATTTTCCTTAAAAAAACTAATAAATATACTGTTTCCAAGTGCCTTTTTTAACAAAACCTCAGTATGTTTTATGGGAGCAACAGACTAGCTCAGGAGCTGGGTTCTTTGGGAAGTCTAGCAGTAAGAAAGTAGTCAGGTTAAAAACCACTGGAGTGGAGCTCTGATTGCCATCTCTACTCCGTGAGCTGCCGATGAGTTTTGTAATGTAAAGGCTCTTTCTCTACTCATAGTTTTTCAGCTTCTGTCATGCTGTACATGCTCTTGTAACAGCAGCAATGAAGTTATCTCCATTGAAGTATTATAAAGTCTCTGTATCTGGATACCTTCATGGACTTAATTCATTCCACGTCAAATCTGTATACCTTTTATAGAATCATAGACTCACAGAATGGTTTGCTTTGGAAAGGGAAAGGACCTTAAGATCACCCAGTTCCAACCCACTGCAGGGGCCTCACACTAGATCATGTCACCCCAGGCTCTGTCCAACCTGGCCTTGAACACTGCTAGGGATGGAGCATTCACCACTTCTTTGGGCAACCTATGCCAGCACCTCAGCACCCTCACAAGGAAGAACTTATCCACACTTTGGAGCTGCATTTGTTCAGCCAGGTAGAGATTGCAAATAGATAAAGAAGAAGGCAAGAAACCACCATAGATTGTGCTAACAATGGGCCAAGTGGGCAAACAGCTGTGTTGAAAACTATTTGTAGGGCAAATGAAGGGAGAAAAGAGTGGGGAAGTTGTAGTTGTGTTCAGTTTCCCCAGCATCATTTCTTTGCATCTCAACTAGAAGGAGAGGATTGAAACCAGAGAAATTTACTTTGCATTTAGATTAAAGTAAAAATCTGTTCTGTTATGGTTTTTCCTCCAGATGCATATTAAAAGGTGCCATAACTGACAATCCAGCCCACTACAACTTCACCTCCTATTTGGAGCTAAAATGGAACAAATTTAAGTCACTTTCTTGCTGTGGGCATAAAAGGGACTGTTGGCCTCTAATTATCGCCTGTGGGTTTGACTCAGCCATCCATAAACTGCAATATCTACTCATTTCTTCCTTTTCATTCAATTGCCTCCAAATTGCTTCAAACAAGCTCTATGGCTGCTGGGAAAGGAGAAACTGCCTGCTTGTCATTAGAGTGGACAGGAGTGAGGAGGAAAGAAGCAGGTCTGTGTTGTCTGCACCCCTTCCTTCCTTCCTCCCTCTCTCCCTTCCTCCCTTCCTCCCTCCCTCCCTTCCTTCCTCCCTTGCTCCCTCCCTTCCTTCCTTCCTTCCTCCTTTCCTTCATTCCTCCCTCCCTCCCTTCCTCCCTTCCTTCCTCCCTCCCTTCCTTCCTTCCTTCCTCCCTCCCTCGCTCCCTCCCTTCCTTCCTTCCTTCCTCCTTTCCTTCATTCCTCCCTTCCTTCCTTCCTCCTTTCCTTCCTTCCTCCCTTCCTTCCTCCCTTCCCTCCCTCCCTTTCCCTCCCTCCCTCCCTCCCTACCTTCCCTCTCTCCCTCTCTGCCTTCCCTCCCTCCTTCCTTCCTTCCTTCTTTCCTTCCTTCCGAGATTGAGGACACTTTCACCCAATGTGCAAAGCTGGTGATAACCAACCATTTGCTGCTCTGGACCTTGCACAACCCATTAAACATATTACTGAGCATGTCTGAGTGTTGTGTGAGGTTTAAAACTGCTTTCTGTACCTTTGAATGAGTAGTAGAGTTGTAGCAGGGTACTGCTACACTGGGACAAAGCTCTCTAGGTTTGGTTGGAAGGTATGAGTCGTTGCAGTGAGAGGGATGGAGGCAAGTTCCTACATAAGGGCAGGAAACCACAGCACAGTTTATGCATTTTCTAATTCCTATGCACGCAGTAGGGCTGGTTTTCTTCCACAAGTGGTTGCAACAGCAATCCATGGGTTACCCAAGCATTTTTGGATTGCGGCCTCTACCAGTGAGATGTATCTATGTTCTCAGCTTAGCTCCCTGGGTAGCTCCTGCTCTCCAGTCCCCGCACTACATGTCTATTAGCTCACTTAGCACTTAGTAGTTGCTGCATGCAAATCCCCTTGTACCTTTGAGACAAAGCCTGTACAGTTTCTTGAGGGATGTTTTAGAGATCAAAATCCACCAGAACATGATTTTATATTTCAGGATCATGGACAAGCCATGGGTCTGGTGGTCTGTGGGGTGGACGTGGCTAGCCCTCCACGAAGGAGGTAGCCATGAGGTGGTGCACATAAGGCTTCACTATCACTGGCCATGATAAAAACCTGAATTTACCCAGCCATTTTTCTTCCATCAAACAGATGTCAAACTCTACACTACTGGTGTATAATCTAATCCCTCTCCACATCAGCTGACACAAGGAGAAACACCTTGAGATGCTTTCTGAGTGGCAGGCTGGCTCTCTGCACACAAGCTCCCCAGAAACTGGGTTTCCCCACTGGATGTCATTTCTGGTCCTCCTTTCCCAGTCTTTACTTTGCTAAAAGTATGAGCAGAACCTGGGCATAAAAGATCTTCATGCTCCTGCTCCATCACCGGGCTAAGCATGGACTCACTGAAGATGGGAATGGCACATACATGCAGGGAGGCTTTGCAAAGCAACCCCCTCATTTCTCCAGCACTCACAGGGCTCCAGTGAGCAAAGCAGCTAGAGCAGAAAATACTGCATTGCACCAAAGGCACAGAGACAGGGAGAGAAATCCCACAGTCTGACAGGCAAAGGCTGTGAGTGTCCCACTCCTGACAGGCTGCTGTGCAGCGCAGCGGAGGAAGCAGGGAGCATGCACGGTGTGCAGAGAAGCACAGCACCAGCACTACGAGGGTTTAACATGGTGCATTTCACGATGAGCTGTCCTGAAAGCTTCTGTCTCAGCTCAGGCACCTTTGGCATCTGCAGACAGGGAAGGAAACGTTTCCAGCTTGCTGCCTGGAAATGAAAACTGCAGTATCAGCTCAGCAGAGGGAAAGGGTCAGTGGAGCCAGTGACAGCCCATTTTCTACCAACAGTTTCTCTGCTGAGCTTTCCCATTTCTGCTTGCTTTGCTCTACTGTGGCCACGAGATCCTTTTGCTCTCCTTTTTTGCTGCAATGAGCTGGTTGAGTCATGCCCCCTCCTTAGGATCATAGACTGGTTTGGGTTGGAAAGGACCTTATGATTATCCAATTCCAACCACTGCCATGGGACACCTCACACTAGACCATGTCACCCAAGGCCCTGTCCAACCTGGCCTTGAGCACTGCCAGGGGTGGAGAATTTACCACTTTTTTGGTCAATCTGTGCCAGGGCCTCACCACCCTCACAGTAAAGAACTTCTTCCTTATATCTAACAATCCACCACTGCAGAAAGTCTCTTTAGGTAAGAACAACAGCAGCTAACCCAAAGTAGGGGCAGTGAGGTAGTGGCAAACACCACAAGGTGAGGCTGTTTGCCATCAGCCTTATTCAGCATCCTTGGACTGGGTCTGGTGCTGTGTTCACATCATCTCTACCTAAATCAGGGTGAGCTTCTGGAACAGTGACAGTGAATGCTGAATGGGGAGCAGAGCAGACTGGTGCCCATCCTAATAGTCTTGGCCATAAATCCAGTCTAAAACTGACCCTAGGAAACCTGTAAAGCCAGACAAGGAGTACAGGAGCATAATGCTCTTGTATTATCAGTGATCAAGCGGATAACAGAGCTGTAGCTCAACTGTTGCTTCAAAATAAGCCATGCAGCCAATGATTTGATGTCTCAGCCTGGTCTCCTGGCACTGTGTCTGTTATGCTGGTGCACACCCTTCTCACACAAGTAAGGTCTTAACGGTACCTAGAAAGCTCTACCTTTCCCCAGGGAAAACTGCTGTGCTCTGCTCTTTCACAGTTGGCAGAGTGGGGTGAGAAATCCTACTTCCATTTTACCCATGTGGAAAACCAGCAAAGGCACAAGGGTGCTCATGAACATGAAGGTCATGTATGAAGTCACTGTGCCCTGGGTTCAGCAGCAGCAGTCATTTTTCTCCTTCTTACTAGCTGGTGCAGCACTGTGTTTTTGACTTTCAGCCTGGGAACAGCGCTGATAACACCGATGGTTTCAGTTGCTGCTCAGTAATGTTTACTGTGACCAAGAACTTTCTGAGCCTCATGCTCTGCCAGGGAGGAGGGGAAGCCAAGAGGATGCAGAGACAGGACACCTGACCCAAACTGACCAAAGAGGTATTCTATGCCACAGCACATCATGCCCACTATATAAACTGGGGGCAGTTACCCAGAAGGGAGATCACTGCTCGGTTGGGCTGGGTACCGGTCAGCGGGTGGTGAGCGGCTGTATTCTCTTCCCTTGTTATTTCCCTTATCATTATTATTATTATTAGCAGCAGTGGTTTGTATTATACCTTAGTTACTGGACTGCTCTTATCTCAACCTGTGGGACTTACATTCTTTCCATTCTCCTTCCCATCCCACCGGGAACGGGGAGGAGGAAGGGGGGGAAGGGAGGAGTGAGCGAGCAGCTGCGTGGTTCTGAGTTACCGGCTGGGCTTAAACCATGACACACTGTCAGATCTTCTCTCTAGAGTCCAGGGTAGCTGGTCATTCCCTCTCTGCTAGAAGACCATCCTGGTCTTATAATAAAAACTACCATTGCCACTGGGAGACAAGTTAGGTCTCATATTCAGACTGGTGATGCAAATTGCAGATGGTTAAATTTGGGATTGCATCTTTTTCTCTTCTTGACCTTATGGGTTACAATGAGCATGAGTCACTGAATAGCCCTTGGCTGGTGATGCTCCATCACTGCAGTACCAAAACAAGGCACCTAGAGTAGACTATCTGAATGTGACCTCTTGTCTTGCACACATGCTTAATATCCTTGACGTGAAGGATAAGCAATAAGGTTTGTCTCAAAAGTAGTTTGAATATCCAAGTGCTCTCCAAGTAGGAAACAAAGGCAGGAAGGAAGGCTGGAGATGGAAAAAGACAAACAGAAAAAAGAGATGATGAATTTAAGCTGCGAGAGGCAATAATATCTCCTGCAGAGACAGTAAACAGAGACGAGCTGTTTCCAATGAGTACACAGTAACAGATCCTTGAATCAGTGAAAGTTCAGAGTAAGGAGGAGGGAGGCATGAGTACAACATGTATCTTATTGACAGAGAGAATTATGTGAATCTCTCCTTATCTTTCTCATTGTCATCGTTCACCTGAAAATTAAAATCACATAACATTGTGTATATCAGGAAAGACAAATCACAGTGCTAGTGATGGGGTGGGCAGAGCATTCAAAACCTCCTTGGCAATGGAATCTGAAGGGTTCAACCCTGCACACGTATGGGATGGCACCAAATCCATCATGCTCTGGATGGGTGCTGAGTGTGTGTACAACTGGCCGGCCTTGCCCAAAGTGCTCAGCACCCCAAAAGAGATAGGAGTAGAGAGAGTACTGTGTAATAAGGAGTGGTTGCAAAGTACCAGGAAATCATCATCTGATGCTTGCCTGTTGACTTTGGAGTAATGCTGGAGGAGCCCAGACAAAGGGCAGGAGAGCTGCCCAGTTCAACCTGTAAGGCCATGATGCAGGAAACCATTCTTGCTCTGTGCAAACTCTTCTAAGACACTCTCAGTCATTCTCTGCACTTCTCCCCTTCTTTGCCTTTGAAACCCAGGGAAATCATTCTATCCCTGTTTGTGTAGGGACCACATATATTTTTGTCCCTAATCTGCTGTAAAACCTGAAGTTGCAACACAGTGGACATATCTTGAAAAGGGTCAGGCCTTATAGCTGATGGTACATATGGAATAATCAAGCATAGACTGGAGTACAGGGACTGGAAATCAAGTTCTGAGTCAATCTAGAGGACTTAATATTTAGGTGGCCTGTAGGAAATAGTCCAGAGGGATTTGACATACAGAGGGTTAGACATGTGCTTCCTGAACCTCCATCCCTTTAAATGTACAATGAAACTGACCCTGTGAAAAAGAACCACCCAAAAAACTTTAGTTACTTGAAGCCAGAAGATGAGATGCATTATATGGTCTTGCCTCACTACTCCTCCTTCACCTGAGTGAAAACTTCACGTTGCAATTGGTAGTGGGCTTCTCTTTCAGCACTGTTGATTCCTATCTGCTTTACTGATCTTCATCAGCTTCCTACCTCTATTCTTCTTTATTTCTGGAGTTGGATTTTCTGAGATGTTGTGGCCTAGGACTCCCTTTTCATGAGATGTATCTCCAGCATCACTTTTTAGGGTCTTATGGTGAGATGATACAGATATCATACCAGAGCTAATCAACCTTTTCCCCCTCTCTTGCCAATGGGGAAGAACAAGTTTTTCCAGGGTTCACATCGACTTCTCTGTTTATCAACTGTATTTTAATGTGAGTTGCACTTACTTGTGGTTATTTACCTTGAGGGAACAAGATGAATTACTCTGAGCCACGTGATGGATATGACTGGTGGGATGGAAACCAACCCTTAACGTGTATGAATTGAAGCACAGCAACAAACAAGGGGCTGTGCCAATGGTGACTTTAAACTTGCTCTGTAACTGAAGAGGTTGATGCTGTGTGGGGAAACAGTTGCTCTTAGGCTTGTCTAAGGGCAGATAATAATGGGTTAATATGGAGATGCTCTTGTGTGTGCATGTTGCTAATTGTGAATAGCTGGCTGGAAACTCAAGGTTTGAACCTTGCTGTTAGCTGAAGTGATGGGTCAGCAGTACAGCGATGTCTTTGCTCTTTCATGCAGACTCCAGAGATTTGTGCCTCCAACGTTGGAAGCACCAGGTTCAAATCCCTCCATCAACCAGACAAGAGGCAATTATATTTGAAAGGCAAGTGTCAGGTACCAGCAGCT
Organism: Ara ararauna; assembly: GCA_028858755.1. Classification (NCBI taxonomy): domain Eukaryota; kingdom Metazoa; phylum Chordata; class Aves; order Psittaciformes; family Psittacidae; genus Ara; species Ara ararauna. The sequence goes on from CM054376.1 coordinate 163,386,553, forward strand.
TCCTCAGGTTTTCTGCTGCCTTCTCTTATAGCCTGTTAATATCTGTGCTGTGCTATCCATCTTCCACAAACTTCCTCAGGCTGGGGTCTTGGTAATTGTGTCAGTGCCTCTGGATAAATCAGCCAGAGGTGTCCAACCTTTCCAACCTAGAGGCTGAGCACACTTTTCACAGAGGCCACAGGGTCATTTCTGATGCTGTAACTAAGCCAAGGCTCTGCCAGCTGAGCTCTAGCACTGATGTCTGTGAGCCCTGCTGGGAGAGGTGACAGCCAAAGCTGCCCCCTCCTCATCATGTCACAGTGGGCTGCAAGCAAAGGGCTCAGGGATCCTTCCAGGACATATGAGGACAGTCTCTCCCTCTGTCCCAGAGTGGGATGTGAAGGTTCAAGTCTAGGCTCTGACAGTGCCCACAAGTCAGATCAATACCATTGACAAGTGTGAGTGGAGATGCTCTGCTCTCAGCTCCTCCAAGGCCATTTCTCCTTCCTCAGTTGTTCAGAGCAGCTGAACTGAGGGAGAGGGCGGGTGAAGTTTGGAGTCAGATGTGAGAAAAGAAACCTCTGCCAGCATCAGCAGTGCTGTTTGCTGAAGCTGAGCATCCATCAGCATCCGAGCAGCACATCTGACGCACTGTGCACCACGCGGGTGGACCATGCATAGCATATTCAGATTGGTCTGTGCAGTCCCAGAGGTTGGTGGTGGGAGGTTTCTGGGCGCTAAGAAGTTTCCTCTGAATCTTCTGAACTGCTCTGGACTTGGCCACTGTGCACCCACTAGCGTGGTGATGCTGTGCCCACTGCTGTTCACAACTGCTCTGTGTGAGTTCGCCCTGTTTTCCTGCAGGAATCAGCTGCCTTGGTAGTGAGTAAAGGGAGCTCAAAACATTCCCAAGAAAGATGAATGTGAATGTGTGATGCAGTTACCATAAGCCAGCCTTTAGCTGACTCCCACTCAAATACATTCATTGAACACGCACTCTTCTCAGCTCCTTTTTTTGCACCTTTCTCTCTACCCTCATTCCCCACCATTCCTTCAATCCCACGCCTGCAGTTTTCCATGCATCCAGAGGACAGATATGTTTATTTAAAGGGTGCCAGGCTGTGATTCCTGACTCTTTTGCTGACTTTCTGAAGCACTGGGCAAGTTATTTGCCTGATACCCAGTATGTCAAGCCCTGCTCCTGTAAAACAAGCAAGGGATGACGCTGGGAAAATAAATATGGCTGTGGCTATCTGCCCATAAAAATAGCAGTGATGGGGAAATTTAAGCACCAAGCTGTGTGCTTGTTTTGTTAAGGACTTGCAATGAATTGTCCTGATTTCATTCAGATTCCGTGAAGCTTTGTGGGAAATCACCGTGGGGACTTTGTCATCCATCCTGGCCTTTAGAAAGGCATTAAGTTATGCTGGTTTATACCAGCTGAGGAAATACTCCCCTGTTTAAACAGTTACTCTCTTTCAAAAACTACACAGAGGTAGGATAGTCCCATCCTGTGGACAGAGACTACTGTTATCTGGATATATACTATCTAGCGTCTTTGCACATCACTAATTTGAGAGCTGTAATTGCAGTTACTGGTCCCCTCTGCTCTGCAGAGGAAACACAGCTTTCATCCCCCACAGTGGAAAATCTAGGGAGAAGAGGTGGAGGGTGCAGGAAGGCTTGGCTTTAGGTCCTGAAATAGCCTTGAAAACTTGACATAAAAAAGAATGTAAGCTAGGCCTGCAGGGGAAGGAGGGAGATGGCCACTGCTGCCTTTTGTCACCCTTAACATCATTTAGGAGGTAAAGCCTCAGATGCGTATGAATGGTCTCGCGTATATTTGTGCCCCCCATGGACTTGCTTATGACCACCACTATAAACAAGATTTTCTCCCCATTTCTCCCTCCCATTCATCTGAAAAGAGCAGCATGAGCCAAACCTAAATCAAGGCTCTCTTTGGGCACTTTGGGGGACATGAGTGCTTTCTCAGCAGGGTGGGGATGGAAGGGACATCTCCTGAGGTCTTCCTGGCCTCATCAGCAACACCACAGACATTGCCCATAGGTTTTGGAGGGGGTATTGCATAGTCAAGGCAGACCCTTTTTTCTTGCTGTCATCATTAATTTATATAACCTCTCTGGGACTGCAGGGGCTAATCTGGGAGTGAAAGAATAAGGGAGAGCAGCTGCCTCCATCTTAGGAAGGAGCGGCAGATATTGCTCCATCACGAGCTTGGTTTTTTGACTAGGGATGATTTGGAAAATCTGCTAAATAACCTTCATTAAAAATAACCCTTAAACACTCATCTCCACCTCCAAAAAAGCACTCACAGCCTTCAGGAGGTTCTCTTTTCCCCAGATGTTTCAGTGACATGGTTTTTGGCATGGTCCGACAAGCATCTCTCCCAGCCCACTTTGTGGATGTGGGAAGACGGAGGTGGACAGTGAGGCAGAGGTTTCCTAAGCTGACTTTGCAGCAGGAAAAGAGATTTTGTGAAAGCCAGATGCACGAACTGAAAGCTGCCATAGGGGGCAGAAGAGAAGATTGATGGATCTGGGATGCTGATCTTGAATACAGGAGATCCCTGGAAACCTGAAATCTTGAAACCTTTCAATGCAAGGGAACACTTTGCATGATGTCTCACTGCCTTGCTCTTCAAAAGCATCCTCAACATTTGTGTGTGCCCAACATCTCTTCAAGAGAGTGAATCAAAATGAACCTCAGCCCAAAGCATCCTCTAAGGTGTCCACAGACAATGGGACATCTGCTGGGCACCAAATAGCAAGGAAGAGGTGGCTGGTGCTGCCAAAAAGCTGCAGTCATGGGACAGTTCCCTTTGGGGAACTAGGCCCATCTGTGGAGCAGCCATCATTTGGGATGGTGCCATTAGAGATCATAAATAAAAGGGGACATGTGGACCTCTAGGGAAATAAGCCCTGGTTCTGAGCACAATGCAGAAAGACAGGCACTTCCTTTTATTTATAACAATGCTGCGTGCCCATCTGACCCCTGCTTACACATGCATACACACGCTGATGCATGTACACAGTTTCAGGGCAGATTTTCATGTCAAGCATGGGAAATAGACAGCAAGTTCAAAGCAGCAAGAGCCAAATGGTTGGTTTGGGTTTTTTTCTTGTGAAATCACTGACCTCAAGCCATTTCAACCTTACCTTATATATGGGCAGGTGTGGATCCATCCCTGTGCCCCCAGACTGGAGGTGTAGGTACTATACCCAGGTATCTTTTGTAAGTAAGAGAATAACCCTCCTGACTTGGGTATTTCCTATAAGCAATTCCTTCAGATTGCTCAGGAAATCTGTTTTGCAGTCTACCAAAATCTGTGGGCATCATGAAAGCAAATTAATCTCCTTTTGTGTTTTCTCACACTGAAACGTAGACTACTATTCCCAGCACTGCCAAGCAGCAACATCACAGTCTGTCTTAATCACTGCACTCCCATTATTCCACATTCTCTCTCTACTCTGCTTTTTTTTATGTGCTTTAAACATTTAAGTATTGATATTTCCTTTCCACTTTTAGGAGGGATGATACCATAGCTGATAATTGCCACCTTAACCAAGCTTACGGTCAATAGCAATAGATCCAGCAGACTCCAGCTGTCAATCTCTCCCCTGTCTGCTCTATTTCATTTTCCATATTTTTCATCTCCCAGGTTTCATTCCTTCCCTCCCTTCCTCCAAAGCAGAATGGGCAGCATTTCTCTTTGCACTTCACTAAAGCAGTTACTAGATCACCAGCAAAATGCTGGTACAAACCATTCTCCAGTGTCAATGCTCCATCATTGCAAGAGATGAGGTCCAAAGTGATATTCATCTGAACTTGTCCCTTGTGCTCCTTCCATGCACCACTTAGAGTCTTTCAGACAAGAATCATCTCATTTTAAAGGAGACATCCATGCTTGGGCAGATGAACTTCATGCTGCGAGTGCCTACTTCTGTCTCTTGGCTGTGAAGGTAGTCAGGGAGGATTTAATCAGCTAGAAATCCCTCCATGGCATTTGTATGCAAGGGTGCGTAGTGCCCAGGGTTTTGGGGGTTACATGGACAGGCAGAGTGGCTGAGCTTGAAGTCTGTCTGCAACCACATACAGAATAACTTCAAGAAAAGACTTGGAATGATTTGTTTGGTCAAAGCACCAACTTCAGAAACCAAAAAATACTTTTAGATATAATGGTACTGCAACCCAAGTTATAAAGAGCATAAACTTTGCCTATATTGCCAGATAGATAGATAGATTGATTGATTGATAGATGGATGGATAGATAGATAGATAGATGGATGGATGGATGGATGGATGGATAGATAGATAGATAGATAGATAGACAGATAGATATAGATAGATAGATAGATAGATAGATAAATAGATAGATAGATAAATAATTCCTTCTCTTTGGACTGGAGCTGTTTGTGGGAAAGCAGAAGAAAAATAGAGCACAGACACGTAACACATCTCATCAAATGTAGGCCATCTAAAGTTTGGGTGTCCAAGCTGAGCAAACCTTAGGTGTCCATCTAGTAAAGGAGAGTATCATTCCAGCCTAAGAGATGAAATATGCCCTCAAGATTCAACTTTTATTCCATCCTTCAGCTGAGAAATCAAGTTTTTATTCAAACAAACTCGAGTTTAAAATCCTTTCAGTCTTTTTCTGGGAGCTCCCTGTGAAGACTGTTTCAAAGCTGTGTCTGATTCAGAGTCCTGTGATAACCTCTGGTGTCAGGCAATATAAACCAGCTTAGATACCAGCCTTACCCCTGCGGACCTACCCAGAACCCAAGGAGGATTCCTGCAGGCCACATGCCTCAGGCTGTTAAGACACCAGAAGCACTTAGATTAAAACCCAGTATTTCTTTCAACGCATTTATGCTGGTGGGGAAAAGCATCACACAGTCTGAAGAAGCAGCATGCAGAAAAGCTTGATGAAAGAAAGTCTCAGGGCTTCTCTCTGTGAAAGGGTTTGTGCTCAGAGCAAGGGAGCCCTCTTCGGTAGTTTGATTAGTTTTGTAATCAGCAAAATAGGTTGAAGGAATTGTATTTCTTTAGCCAAGAAAAGAGAAGCCAAGTGGAGATAGAACAATAGCCTTCCAGGAGACTGAAGATACTGGGAAAAGTGATAAGAGTGATTCTTCCAGTCCATCGGGAGAAAAATAAGAAGAAATGAGCTTAATTTTCAGCAAAGAAGATTTAGTTTGGATTTTAGGGGAGACTAGAGGTTGTGTTCGTAACAAAATGCTGCAATAGAATCATAGAGCCATAGAATTGCAGAATAGTTAGGGTTGGAAAGGACCTTAAGATGATCCAGTTCCAATCCCCTCCCATGGGCAGGGACACCACCCACTAAACCATGTCACCCAAGACTCTGCCCAACCTGGCCTTGAACACTGCCAGGGATGGGGCAGCCACAGCTTTTCTGGGCATCCTGTTCCAGCGCCTCAGCACCCTCACAGGGAACAACTTCTGCCTTATATCTAACCTGAAATTCCCCCATTTAAGTTAATATTAAGCATGAGCCTGATGTGCCTGGTTCAGCTTCGGTCCAAGGTAGTCAACTGTGGTTCTGTGACACAGTGGCTTGATACATCCCTTGTAGAGAAAGGTGATTACCTTAAAAAAAACACTGATTCCACGTTTGGTTTCTCTTCTTAGTAGGAGCTTTAGGGGTTTTAGCTGGCTGCTTGCAAGGGGTGACAGTAAAATGCTTAATTCTCCCTTAGTGTAATGTATTGTCTCTCCACATCCAGACTGCAGGATGCTAGGGGTGACTTTACGCAGTCTCAGGTTATACTCCTATCTATATATCTCTTTCTGTTACCTCCTATGGGCAAACTGAGGGTTATTCTCTGCACTTCTCTTTACCAAAGCACTCTGAGTTGCTGTCCAAAGGCACTACCATGTCCTTGCTGGGAAAGACTATCAGATTTAGAAGCAATTCAGTCCACTTTTAATATGCCCTTAAGTGCAAATAGTTTCCAAAGGGTAAAACTAGACTGGTTCTGCATGGGCTGACTTGATGGCAAAAGGTTCTGGAGTCTGCTACCAAGCTCGTGGCTCCGCTTCCATAATCATGTGTCTTTTTAATGACTTTGGGTAGAGATGCTGCCTGTAAAGCAGCCTTGGGAATTCGAAAGGCTAGGTTGGGAAGATAAAGATATTCAATGATCAGTATATGCTAATGCTAAGCTATCATGTTACTGACAATTGTCAGGTTACTTCCCTTTAGACTGGTCGTATCTGGTGTTTCTGTACAGTGTATTATAGGCTAATTAATGTTGTTAATGATAATGGTTCTCCTGCAAGAAGCCTGGAGTATTATCTCTATCTATCTTCTTGTCACCTTCCTTTTATCAAACCATTAAAGGAAAGCAGGCTATCTAATGGGGCAATCAGCCCCCATCACACTAATTCACTTACACCCATATGGAAATGGAAAGCACTCTACAAATGCAGGATGGATGCTTGCACTAATTGTGGAGATTACGCACTGGCCTTCTAGCTTTCATTGCATGCCCTTCCCTTGCACTTTGAGCCACGATCCAGCTCTTCTCAAAGTTGGAGGGCGATTTATCATCTGCGGTGCCCATCTTTGGTGGTTCAGATTTCAATCTGTCATCTTTAATATCAGTTGGAGACACGTATATTGTACATTCTTCTAAACCACAAATCAGCAAAGCTGCTCCTTCTGTTTTTCAATCTACCATGAAGCAATTACAGTGGTTGGAGACCATTCGTATTACTGGCACTGCAAAGGAGAGGGTAAGTGATATTTCATCTGGGGAAACTAATACTCAATTGAGATATTCTTTCCAAGTCAGTCACTACCCCCAAGTGAGAGAGCAAGAGATTTGTGACATTGGCTTCTTGACAAAAAGAAAAGGGGCCTTTTGTGTGTCAGTGGTGGTGGAAAGAGTCACAGCCACCTTTCCCAGGGGAGAAATGATCACAGGAACAGAAATCCATTGGACAGATAAAAGCAAACTATCCTTATGCTCAAAAGCAGTATAAATAGAAGCAGGGGAGGTCTGAAGCACATGCTGCAGAAGGAGCCCCTTTCTGATATGTGTCTCTTCTCTGACACAACAGCTTAATATTTCTCTCAAACACAGGGATGAAAGCTGCCTTTGTAACGGAAATGTTTAAATAGTAAGAGTTTGAAGAAGATGTAGGGATAATCTTCAGGGATCAGACATTATAGGAAGAAACTGTGAAGAATACAGCTACAATCCAGATACTAATCTCACCATTGCCTGTCCTAAATGCAAAAAGAAAACAATGCAGGATGTGAAAAGCATTGACATCTGGAGTTCTTCTACAGTCCTTTGGTTTCACACCCTTGAAGGCTCATGTGTCATTGCTTTGCTTCTTTGAGTCAACCTCATGGTGTTTGCTGTTTGACGTACAATCCTTTCGCTGGTTCAAGACGCCACAAGACATTGTGAGGTGGGCAGTAAAATCACAAATGCTGTCAGAGTGTCTCCCACCGTTTCCCCACAAACTGTAAACCTGTTTTGGGGGTGGTTGTCACTTTTACACCTGAGGAGCTGTGATTCCTGCATGTTTCCTTCTGGCTCCTGAATAGGTGAGCGTCAGGTCTCTTCTGCATGCAATGTGGAGGACTCGCTTCATGCAGCAGCAGTGACAGATAGATGCACAACCCCGGTGTTCATCAGCTGAAGACAGGGAGGCAGGAGAAGCCAAATGCTGTGAGATGTGAATCAACAGTAGAAAATGAAAGTAAAGCTATTACTAATTCAAGTTAGTAATTGGTAATCATAGAGTCATAGAATAGTTAGGGTTGGAAAGGACCTTAAGATCATCTAGTTCCAACCCTCCTGCCATAGGCAGGGACGCCTCACAACAGACCACATATGATATGATGAAGAAATGCAGTGCATTGATGCATCTTCTTTCAATGTGGTTTGCCCAGTTATATCCTGAGGATAGTCCCAGCCTGTCCCGTTATGGGGCTATAACATCCCAAAGCTTTCCCATGGCACTGTGCGGTGATTGCAAAGTTGCAGCACATTAAGATGCTTGTCTTTTAGCAGTGGACTCCTCAACTTGCCTTTTTCCTGTACCACCAGATTTAGCAGCAAGCAAAACAACTTACACTTTTGCTGTGAAACACCAAATCCATAGGAAATTAATGATCTTCTATTCTCCTCATCCATCTATCAGCTTGTGCACCATGATAAAAAGGGAATATCCCAAAGAATTATTTAGACCTGATAAGGCAAATAACATCAAAACACATCCAAATGATAAAATATACAGGTAGCCTGAAAATCTGGAATTGAGAGCTCAAGTTTTCCAAAGCTTGGCTATGTTTGGGTATGATTCAAGTCTAGTGCAAACAGGCTGGATGATGAAGACGAGGACACAGCTGGTAGGTGACTCTGCAGACCTGAAGCTGTGGATCTGATTCAGACTCTGGTTGCTCCATCAGCTACTCTGAATGAGCCCAGATGTAAATGTGCTCATTTCTAGCCCCATGGTTGAGGGATGTATGTAGGATGCAGCGCTGGCCTCCTACATACACTGAGGATGTGAGAAATTGTTATCATTAGCGAGCAGTTGTAAGAATATAGATATAAAAAGTATAAATCTGCACAAAACTTCCTACCCCTGAGGTTCTGAAAGTGCCAGAAAAATGGTTCAGCTTCCTTCTGGATCTAGTTTTGGGTGGCTGCAAATAGTCTTGAGTAACGCTTAATCTTCATTTCAGTCAAAACACCCCTCATCTGGCCACAGGTTTTGCTGCGTTCTGATTGAAGTGTGCCCATGAAATGATATGAAACATAAACACTAGGGATGGCAAAAATCATCTGAACATGTCTACTCATCTATTTACTTCTGAAAACATCCCTGGGGATAATGTCTGATTTTGTTCCACAAATGAGGAATAATGAGAAAGGGAACATTGGCCAATGGCTCCCACTTTAGCAAACACCGTCCATGGTCTCAACACTTGTCCCCATTTGTAAATATGGGTTTTGTTCAGACTTCACACAGCGGATCACTATTAACTCTCTATCTGCTTTCTTTCTTCCTTGTATTCTTGTCGCAGCTCTGAAATGCAGCAGGTTTTTGCTGTGGGGAAAATGCCATGGTCCACAGGCCATGGAAAACAACAGAGCCTCTGATTTAAGATGCCCAGAAGATTCTGAGGTCATGCTGGTAGGAAAGGGGCTGATGTCAGTACTCAACATTTAATTAATATTCATAATAATAACAATAACAGTAACAATGACAATAACAAGAATACCAACAGTCATAGTGTCTGGTTATGATTACAGCTCCTTGCAATCTTCTCTCAGCGCCAGCTACATGCTTGTCACCCTGTTCTCTCCTCCTGCTATCTACTAATTTGTTTTCCCTGCTGAGCATGTCATACATTTTGGGATATACTTGCATTGCAAGCAAGAGACATAATTGCAACATGTGTGGGAATACCAGGATTGGCTTTCTACTAGATTTCTTGGTGTAGCATCACTGTCCTGGACCTGGATGCAGGGAACAGAAAGAAGCCCTGTGTCCTGTGAACCAGCAGTGATTGTCACTCCTTTTTTCCGTCTTTATAACATTTTATCCATTAAACTCCATGCAACCTAACGTCTCTGCTTTTAATAGCTGTGATGTTGTATACTGGTAACAGTTTACTCCTGGACAAGTTAAGAGGTGTCATGATGTCCAAGCAAGTACACAACGAAAACTTGTTGAGTGACCTATGGCATATCGCTTGCTCACAATACCATCCAACAGAAGGACAATGTACCCTGTGGTTCTGTCTGATAAGGGGGATATGTAGCATATGGATGAGCAATATCTAGCACAATGGTGGTGTAAACCTGATGGTGCATCTACCCACAACCCCGCACACAAGATGTTAAAACTAAGAATAATAATTGTATATTATGCAAATATGTAAATATGTTTTCTCATGAAAAAATCAAAATTAAATTAAAAAAATCAAAATTAAATCAAAAATCAAAATTAAATCAAAAAGCTTTAAATCAAAAAGCTTGAGGCTTCTCAGGAGAATCCCTATAATCTTTAGGGACTGGAGAAATGAGGCAAATGCATGGTGTAGGACCAGAGGGGAGCAGAGGGCATCACAGAAACTGCTCAGTAAAGGAACAAGGAATGAAGGATTTGAGAAGTGAGCTCAGAAGGACATAAAGGTGAAAGAATCCTCCACTAAAACCATGAAGTTGTGTTTTTTACATATTTAAAACGTACTTTCACATGAAACAAAATTGAGACTGTCTCTTTGATGGGCATATTGCTTTGTCCTTATTAATACGTGGATCTGATTCGTATCTGTCCAAAGGTCTCATGGCATCATTCACCCTGGTTTCATCATGTGTTCACCTTCCCTTAAAGTACCCCAAAAAAGGCTTTTGTGGAAGAATAGGGTCAATCTCTCTGGTTTTCCCACATTTTCTATTTAATTCCCCTTTTACTCTTGAAAACCTCTCCAAATTCATTCATTGGGGGAAAAAAATAAGAAAAAGAACTATTTTAATGGAAAAAATAAAAAATGAAACTACTTTAATGGAACATTAAATTATTATTTAAACCCACGAGAGCCAGAAAATGCAGAGTTAAAGCTCCCAAAACCCAGTGTTATATTCTCAAGTAATGAAAGGCCCTATGTCCTAGCATAATGATTTGGAGAAGAGGTCAAAATTACAATGGTTCAGGGAGCTTTAACTCTTTCGCCTTTAATCACAACCTGATCCTTCTGCTACAGCGCTTCTCCCTTGTTTTCAAACACATTTTTAGCACTGGAAAGAGAAAGCAATCCTGATCTCTAATATTCTAAATATATTTTATGGGCTAAATACTACTCTACTTAATAACACACTTTGCTGATATCATACATTAGATTTAATGATCTAAATTGTGACAAAGTTCCCCAGAAAACACTTTCAATGGGCCTCCTCCATTCATCTGAAACTGATTCAAAGAGGTGTATGAAGAAAGGGCGAGGGAGACAGGCTTTGATGGAGGGGGTGGAAGGTCATTCTTGAACCATGTCTGGCTGCTTTCAGAAGGTTAGAGAAATTAGATGTTAAAAGGAAAATGAGATGGGTGGAGAGAGACTGGGCATGATGTGGGAAAAGGGAGAGCAGACCACATGCCTTTAAGTGTCTTGTAGGGTGATAGGAGGTCCTTCCTCCTATCATGTAATGCACATCTTTTTCCTTTCTTCTGAGATAAGCCTCCATGAGATCAAATCGTCTTTAGGTTTTCACTTCTGCCATTTCCCATGACACTTTGGAAAGCTCCAGTGATTCCCCATGCTGCAAATTGGTGCAGGAATGAGGGCATTAGGTGAGATTCAGGAACCAGCAGCATCAGTTGGCCATCAGAGCTGTACAGTATTTATATGAAGGATGCTCATAAAAGTCATGGAAGGATTGAGCTGTCGGATGAAATCCTTGTTCTGGAGAAGACAAAGGAGGTTCTGCCAGTTGCTTTAGTGAGACCCACCACTGTATGCACATACGCACTCAAAAGGGTGGTACAGGCACCGTCCTTTTCCTAGATCTAGTCCTGAGTCAGCAACCGATCCCATGTAGTCTAAGACATTTTATGTCTCTGCTGTCCTCACTTTTTTCTCCATCCATGAAACAAATCAAACTCTATTTCCCCACCCTCTGTGATGTGCTTTGAGATCCATCCCAACACCAAACTGATGGTCCTGCTTTGCAGAGAGATTCTGACCAGCTGAGAGATCCAGAAGATACAGAAGGTGGATCCCATTAAGCTGACATCCTGAGGTGCCCCAAATTCATGATGATTCCCTTTAACACTAGTATCACCTCTAACCATGTCCCTGTTCATGTGTGTTTCATTGAAAAGATGAATTATAATGGTGATGGTTTGCCACTGAGGCATGGAGGGAATAAGCACTGTACAAATGCAAAAAACAGAAGGACATAGGCAGTATGACAGCGTAAGCAGACTGTTGCCTCCCAGATGAAAGCTTTTCCTCTCCATCTTGACTCACAAAGCAGGTGGGATTTATTGATTCTGATACCTAAAGGGGGTTGAAAAGAAACCTGGGGAGGGGCTTTGGACAAGGGGAATGGCTTTAACCTGCCAGAGGGGAGACTGAGATGAGCTCTTAGGCAGAAGCTCTTCCCTGTGAGGGTGCTGAGGCGCTGGCCCAGGGTGCCCAGAGAAGCTGTGGCTGCCCCATTAGTGGCAGCGTTCAAAGCCAGGTTGGATGGGGCTTGGAGCAAGCTGCTCTAGTGGAAGGTGTCACTGCCCATGGCAGGGGGTTGGGGCGGGATGAACTTTAAGGTCCTTTCCAACACAATCCATTCTGTGATTCTATGATTTTAGCCAATCTACATCTACCCAGCAAAGATAACCCAGAAGGGACTGCATATGCATACAGTCTTTGGAGTTGCCGTAAGCCTTTGACCTATCAATATTCGTGAAATCAAAATTAAGCTATCTGCTCTGCTCATTTAAAACCTTTGCCCAATCCCATGCAGCACTATAATAGTCGTATTGACCTTCGGCCAAGCACAATCTTCCATGCTGCTTCTGCATCCCACTGTGACACTTGTTGACTGGCCCCATGATGTGAAAATATCCATGTGCCTGCCTCTCTCCCCTGCAAGAAAAGAGCTTGAATTACAGGACTGAGCAGGCAATGATCTTCATGAATTAATCCACCAACACATCACACAAATTTAGCCGTGTCCATAAAATTGGATTTCCTGATAGCTGGGGGGATTTGCACTGTGCTCAGCCCTGACTCAGGTATTACAGGCATTCAGCTGTGCAAACAGCAGAGATGATGGCACGCAGCAGGGAAAATTCCTAGAAGCTTTGAGTGCTGTGTAGGTTTGGCACTGGTTTGTGACACTGGCCAAGCCTGCAGCACTGGAAAGGGCTACAGGCCAAAAGCAGAGCAAAAAATGTGTCGCAGAGAAGTTTGCACCTTGTGACTTGCTTTCATTCACAAAAGAGCAGTAATAGGGTGAGTGCCCCTTTCTGTTTCTTTATGATATTCACAAATAATTTCAGGAGGTCTTTTTCAGCTGTTTTGTTTCCTTTTTGTTTTCCTGCCTGCTTTTTACCTTAGAAAGAGTAAAACCAAGAAGAAGCAATGTGAAGACAGAGGGGGTGGCTCAGTTATGCACTCTTGCTCAGTTTATCTCTTGCCCTTCATCAGTATTACATTAGTAAGTCAGTAACAAAACTCCTTCCTCCTACCTTGTTCTTGAGCATTCCAGCCGAAGTGGAGATAAAACAAATGCCAACTGGAAGATGAATTATCATTCCTGTCCCCTTCTCAGTTATGCCCTGTCCATCTCTTTTGACATCCTGTCCCTTCTAGCCACAGATTTGGCAGGTGGCATTCTTTATTTGCTTAAAATAGTAGGAGTACTTCCCAAGAGCACTGTTTCTATTGTGCTATCCATCTTACCAGCACTTTGCAGCTATTAACTAATTGAGCTTCTGAATAATGCCATGAAGTGGGGAAGCTGCCTGCGTTTGCAGACAGGCAAAGGGAGGTGTGTGGGGAGGAGGCTGAATTAGCACCCCTAACCCTATGGGTGCGATTCAGTCAGCTATAATATAGGTGTAAGACATACAAGGGACTTCAGACACAAGAGCTGGTGGCTGAAGTCCTTTGATAATCTACCAAGGGATTTCTCTTCCCCTAAAGCAGGTATCTAGGTTTGGCTTCTCCAATTACCCAAATTTTGACAGAGTTAGGAGAGGTGAATCAAAGTGGTTTACACAGGGGTACAAAGGAAGTTGCTGTTGGAGGAAGGGTGGGCTGCAGCAAACCAGGAGCATGGGCATTGCAAGGATGGTTTCTCTTATTTCCTTGCAGATCTTGCTCAGTTTGTGGCTAAGAGGCACAAGTAAGATCCTGATAACACAACATCACTATTTTAAAGAAGAGATGGCTGAGAGTGGATGCAGTAGATGTCTGTAAAACCATAAATGCCACTGAGGAATGAAGAGACAAGGCTCTTTCACCACCTCTTCTGATGACAATAACAAGGAGGCATCAACTCTGGCCGGCAGAGAGCACTTTGCAGAAAGCAAGCTGAAAATAACACAAGGACACCCTTCAGATGGTGAGTTGTTCTGCCTCTGCCTTCTCATGGTGGGCATTTACACAGGTTCAAAGAACTATTGGACAAATTCCTGAAAGAAGTAGTAAGTGAAGGCCTCCTAAATATAGAGGTCCCTTTCCCAGGCATCTACACTGGAGCCGTTGCTGGATAGGACCTTGTCATGGTAATTCTGGGGTTTAGCAATGGCGAATGCTGGCTACATCTCCATCCATCATCCATCCATGCATCCATCCATGCATCCATGCATCCATCCATGCATCCATCCATCCATCCATCCATCCATCCATCCATCCATCCATATCCACCTATTCATCCATCCATTCATCCATCATACATCCATCATACATCTATGTATCCATCCATCCATCCATCCATCCATCCATCCATCCATCCATCCACCCATCCACCCATCCACCCATCCAAGACTTCTGGTGCTTTTAGTTCCCATCCAAGGATGGTGGCCAGTTCTCAAACCCACTATGAGACACTCCAATGGCATCAAGGACAACTTTGAGCTGCACAAATACTCCCTGCAGTAGATGCTCTGCTAGCTAGTAGAGATGGGAAGGACTGGTCCTCACTCCTAATCCTTCTAGGGGTGGGCTAACCTCACAGGCAGGCTGTGGCATGCACGCGTGAGGGAGGACTGCAAAAAACGCTTCCCAAAATCCACCTGCTATGCGGCTAAATAAAGCTGCAATGGCCTGGAAGCTTTTCAGCCTCTAAACTTGCTTGTTATTTAGGTTTAATAGTGGAGGCAGAGACGGGTATCACAGAGAATGTATTTGGGCTCAGTCCCATCCATGAACCATCGAGTGTGACAATCTGCTGGCGAACCAAGCCCTTAGACTTTAATGTGCTAGCTGGAGAGACCTGTTGTGAAAGGAGAGCAGAGAGAGCAGTATGGGAGCCACTTCTTCCGTCCAGATACAAACCGAGCACGCGTTAAGATGCCTCATTGATGCAGAGGCAGGAATACACCAGGATTTCTCTCCTTTGCTATTGCAGATTGTACATTAGCCAAGACAAATCACACCCTGCCAAACTTCAACCAAACACTATCTGTATTTCTCTAATGCAGTTTTATGCAGTGTCAGGCACTGATCTGCCAAACGGATTAAGGCTGCTTCAGCATATCCCCTGCATTAACAGCTTCTCCTGTGTCCCTTGTTCACACTTCACCATCATGATGCTGGCAGCTTTTCAGCTCCAGTGCTGCATTTTGCTGTCACATCCCTGCAGCTCCTGCAAAACCACAGAGAGAAGCAGCAGTGCAGCATAGCCCTTGAGCATGTGTTTGCTCTGCTGTCTCTCTTGGCTTCTTGTCTTTGCAGCTTCTTGCAAGAGGGCACCCTGCATCCTATGAATGAGATGAGAATAGAGAGGAGAAGGATGAAGCCCCAAAGCACTCCTGGTTTGGTTTTCAGGGTTTGTTTTATTTGTCTGTTTTTAATTGGAAATATTTCTAAAGACACTACATATATATATGTATATAAAGACCCTTGGGTAATTACTCTGCACCCTGTTAATTCCTGCTACAGATTCCCTTGTTCCTTCCTGGGTACCTGGACATCAGAGAGGGTTAAAGGACTCCAGCCACTCTAAGGAGATGAAATTGTGCCTTGTATGCTCTATTTCCATGGGAGCAAAACCCCAGATAGTTCAGGTTTGGGTGTGGGGATCTTTTTCTACGTCAGGTGATGCTTTTTGTAGGTCTGAGATGATTCCTCAGGCCAACACTCTTCCTTCAGCCATCACTGGACACATCTCAGGACAGAATGAGAGAGAAGGAGTGGTGGGCTGTGATTGCAGCTCATTATGACACCAGAAATGGGTCTCAGAGCAACACAAAGAGCCGGTTTATTCCAGGCTTCCCTTTGAAATGGTATTTGGGGGAAACTGCAAGTTTTGCAAAGCTGAGACTTCCCTGGATAATTTTTACTTTAAGTCTTGCCCCAATTTCACTTCACACCAGCATACTGAGCATTGCCAGGATGCCATTGTGCCCTGGGGGAATATCTCCTGGGGCTGCTGGGAGGGAAGGGATGCTTCACACCTCCCTTCTCTGAGCTGGGCCCTCAGCTCCATGGCATGTCTGGTGGCACGGGGACATCCCATCTGCCCAAGCTGCTGGGGACATAGCAGGAACTGTCTGACTACAAAGTGCCATCCCTGAGCAAAGCTGAAAGCAGGGCTGCAGAATATGCTCTGAGCCATGCATGCCTCCAGCTATTTCAGCCTCCAAAGGAAAGCACCAAGGCTCTGACCTGACTAGAAAGCTAAAACATTACATGGAATAAATAATAATAACAGCAGAGTTATTCTTGTGTGACACATGCCCTTTTGTATCTGATTAGTGCCTACCCAGGACACGCAGCCCGGGGAAGCAGCGTGTGAGGTTGCACACCTCTCCCTGCACTCCTGGAGCAGATAATCCACTCCAGCATCGCTCTCATGGTTACCATGATACTGTTATTGTTGCCTGCTTCTTCCCTCTCTGTCCCCATTGACTTTAGGCAGATTAGAGCGGGGAGACAGACGATGGATGGCTGGATTAGATGCTGCACGCCTCCTTCAGGTTTATAAAGCGATATTTTTCTGTCCTATTTGGATGCATCTCTCCCATTTTGAGCACAAAACAGAGAACAGGGAACTGCTGTTGCAGGGCAGCAGCTCTGGTTTATGTGTAAGTGCAGCATGAATCCATTCATGGCATTTAAAGAAGAAAAAGCTAACAAATAAAATCAATTATAGCAAGCCAGCTGCAAGGTGAAATGGAATAACCGTGCTTCACCATTCAAGGTCCACCAAAGGTCCCAGGCAGGGAAAAAGGAGAGATTGCTGTTGGCCTTTAAGGAGAGTTACCTCTTCTCTGCTCAAAGGCTGAGTCCCACATAATCCAATTTCACATCCTGCTTTGAAAATATTATTGGATCTTCCTGGAATTGAAAATCCCAGAGGGGGAACAGCATGAGCTAGCCAGAAGCTCAGGTCTCCAATCTGTATTTACAGGGTTGGAGTAACACAGGTGAGCCCTTGAGCAAAGCTTGCGATTAAGACTGTCCTCTCCAGGGCTGGATTTGTTATTGAAGGGATATATGGTTCTGCTGAGTTTCAAACGAAGCTCTTGGTTTCAGCATGGAGATTCAGGAATCATTTGCTGTCTGTATGTCTCCCAATGGCTGGAAGAGCCCATATGGACAGCATGCAGGATGACTCTTTTACCTGCATGGTGTCCTTGTGGTTTGCACATCAGTAACCTCTATAGGCAAGCCTGATGGTGACCCATGTATCTATGGGAGTGTGATCAGTGCTATAGCAGTGTTTGGGTTTGAGAGGTTGTGGGGGGGTAACTGGGGTACTGTCACTGCAGCTGGAACAGCAGCACTGGCTGAAAGCAGCCAAGCAAGCCCTGCAGTCTGGTTTGGGTGGCCAGGAATCCACAGAATCACAGACCGTAGAATCAGAGAACAGTTTGGGTGGGAAGGGACCTTAAAGCTCATCCCAGTTAAAATCCCCTGCCATGGGCAGGGACACCTTCCACTAGAGCAGCTTGCTCCAAGCCCCAACCAACTTGGCCTTAAATATAGCATCCATCCTCCTTCTCCCTAGCACAGTTGCCCCACTGACCTTCTCTTTTGCCTTCCTCCTGCTTCTTCAGTCACCTCTGGAGAAGTGATGTCCTTGGGGCAAAACCCGTGGGTATCATAGAATCATAGAACAGTCAGGGTTGGGAAGGACCTTAAGATCATCCAGTTCCAACCCCCTGCCATGGGCAGGGACACCTCACACTAAACCATGCCACCCAAGGCTCTGTCCAACCCAGCCTTGAACACCGCCAGCAATGGAGCATTCACAGCTTCCCTGGGCAACTCATTCCAGTGCCTCACCACCCTCACAGTAAAGACTTTCTTCCTCATATCCAATCTAAACTTCCCCTGTTTAAGTTTGAACCTGTCACCCCTTGTCCTCTCACTACAGTCCCTCATGAAGAGTCCCTCCCCAACATCTCTATAGCCCCCCTTGAGATATTGGAAGGCTGCTCTGAGGTCTCCACGCAGCCTTCTCTTCTCCAGGCTGATGCTTAAAGACACAAGATGGTGGAGTCCTGATGCAATGCTGATGATGGGTTCCTAGACTAGGTGGCTCACTCAAGCATCCAAGGGGTGCTGAGGTGGCTCTCGGCCTCCCTTTCCTCCACAGGACTTACTTAGGCTCATGTGGAAATGTTACGACTTAATCTTGGTAACAGCAGCCATCAACTGCATTTCAGGATCCTCCTCCCACACCACTAACACCTTCAGGAAGTCTCCCATTGCCCTTAGTAGCAATGCTACTTCCAGGGCATGACCTGGGTGATATGTAGAAAGCTAGATCATATATACAGTGTGAATAATTAAGGACTATGTTTAACTACAGAGCAGTGGTTTCTACCACCCGTGATGAGGATAGCATTGCCAGAAAAAGAGGAGGACAGTTGGGAGACACACCAGAGTCAATTCCTGTCACTGTCTTCCTGCTCAATGTGGGAGCTGAGCTGGTGATCACAATACACTTTGGAGCTGGGTGGAATGCCATAGAATCATAAAATCCCAGACTGGTTTGGGTTGGAAAGGAACTTAAGATCATCCAGTTCCAACCCCCTGCCATGGGCAGGGATACCTTCCACTAGAGCAGATTGCTCCCAGTTCCTTCCAACCTGGCCTTGAACACTGACAGGGATGGCGCAGCCACAGCTTCTCTGGGCACCCTGGGCCAGCGCCTCAGCACCCTCACAGGGAAGAACTTCTGCCTTATATCTAACCTAAATCTCCCCTGTTTCAGTTTGAATTCATCACCTCTTGTCCTATCACTGCAGTCTCTGATGAAGAGCCCCTCTCCAGCATCTGTGTAGCCCCCTTCAGACACTGGAAGGTCAGAGGTCTCCACACAACTTCTCTTCTCCAGGCTGAACAGCCCCAACACTTTCAGCCTGTCTTCATAGGCTCTGTGGGACATAAAGCCCGGGGGAAAGCACGAAATAGAAAGAAGTCATCAATTGACATATATGGTTCTACCTTCTTGGGCACCAATTTTGCATAGGAGGCGTCAGCTGTGCTGGAGCTTTGTAAACCTCTTGATTGGGGCTGAAGCTACAGGCAGGCTGCTGTGCCTTGCAGCTCGCTATGCTGCAACGTGCCCACCCTTTGGTCCAGCATTGAATTACAGCACCTATAAACTGCTTATTTTATTGCTGAGGCTAATGAGTTCCGGGTCTTCTAGGTAGAGCCTTGTAATTACATGGCTTCTTGGGATGCTGATTTAAGGGTTGCATGAAGTCTCTCCTCTCACCTTAGTGCTGGTGCTAACGAAGACTGATCAAGCCACCCAGATGGGCTGTTGTACCATTGGATCGTGCAATTGTTTCTCTTCCACCCAAAAATGCAATATCAAAGTGGACAGAAAGACACATCTGAACCATTAAGGACATGAGAGGAGCTTGTTGGAGTGGTTGGTCCTCCCAGCACTGTTGTCACATCAAAGTGAGGAGAGGGGATGAATATTTCAGGACAGTGCCTTAAGCGACCTGTAGTGGAAGGTGTCCCTGCCCATGGCAGGGGGTTGGAAGTAGATGAACTTTAAGGTCATTTCCACCCCTAAACCATTCTGTGATCCTGACTTCCCAGGAGGATTTTGGTGGGGAAGCATTTATTTGGAAATCCTACAGCGACTTCCTTTACAAATATAAGCCCAGGATTTCCAGGGAAGAAGCCGTATTAGGAAAGATCTGGCACACCCTAAATAATAATCATTACTATTAGCTTAATTATATTAATTACTGTAATTATAAAGGAGGGCAAGACACTACAGGAATCACAGATGAGGAGGGTGCTATACAGATGCCAAGTGTTATTAGGTTTTCCCTTCCTCTCTGCAGTCTAAAGGCAGCTGCATTGCTTACAAAGCAGGAGAAAACAGCTCCAGAAACGCACACGGAGGCTCCTCCTGTACGTCTGTGTCAAGATCACAGTGTCAGGTAGAAAATGCTGCCAGAGCCTGGCAGGCAAAAATTGACAAGGGAATCCAGTGTTATCTGGAACTGCTCTCTCCAGAGGGGCTGAACATCTTTGATAGGTTCACTCCAGGGGGAAATAACTTCGGAGGATAAGAGGCATTGATGTGCGCCAAGCAAAAGGCAACCTGTATGCATGCCGGCGCGGCAGCGGGTTGGAGCTGACAGGCATTCTTTGCTTTCAATCTCCCTTTTTTCCTCTGCTCCCTTTTTCCTGGGCTTTTTTTTTTTTAGTAGTATTATTATTATTTTTCAAAGCAGCCCCGGGTCTCCCGGTGATGGTGAATGTTATAAAGAACCAAGTCGTGCCTCCAAGGAGTGGGGGAAGTGAAGAGCAGGTGATGGAGGGAAGGAAGGAGGGGGAATGTCAATAGGCAAATCTGCAAAGCAAACCTGGGGAGTGACTGTGTATCTAGTGTATGCGTATGTGCTGGTGGAGCCTCCAATGGAGCACAGGAAATGTTTTCAGGAATTTTCCCATGTTTGGGAAGGAGGAAAAGGTGGAGCCTCTTTTGTCGGGGAAATCTGCAGCAAGATGCTGCTGCTTTTGTAATTCAGTGGTCTGCCCTTGCATTGCTGGGAGTCGGATGCTGTTCCTGACATGCATAGCCCACAAAGAGAGTTTGCAGCCTCTTTTATGCTGTACAGCTTCTCTGCTGCTATAAAACCACAACCTGAGCAAGCACAACTCCTCAAGCATACCAAACTCTATTCTCAAGACTTTGGGAGACCCAAATTCTGCTCCCAAATTCTGGTCCAGTGCATTAAAGCCAGGGATTTGAGCAGGTCAGATACCTTCACTGTGGTCAGGGGCTTGTGCTGGTTTGAGGTCGGTGGGAAACACGTTGCATAGACGTAGTTCTCCCCTGGATGCTTTTATTCTGTTACACCATAAGAGCTGTTTAGGGAAGCTGGCAGGTTTTTTTGTGGGTTATTTTGAGTGGGGCTTTTCTCAGCTAACTGCAGCTTGCTGAGGGGTAGGCGGTTATGTCTGAGCTGCTTTATCACTGCGACTTTGCTTTATGGTGGGGAAAGAGAGATGGTTCCTTCTAGAGCACAATTCATCTTTCCCAGCTGGGCTGAATTGCACCCGGAAAGTTCTTCTTTCTCTCCATCTACTATATAAAAGGCATCTAGACAGCTCGCTCAGATTTATGCATCCGAACTGATGACACGCAAGTTTAGATGGATGAAACCTGGCCAGGCATCACTCTCTCCCTTTCACAATGTGAGGTTTTTTTCATCCTCCTCCAGGTACTTTTGCTCCTCTTGGGAAAAAAATGCTAGAGAAAAGAGTGCCATGGGGATGTCAACACTATAGGGAAATTGCAAACCGTTTGGATGATGAGGTGGTTAGGTGCAGCATGGTCTCTGCTGCTGTCAACATTCAAAGAGGCTCTGAAATGTCTGCAAACCTTTCCTTTTTGTATGACCCTGAACCCAAAAATGGACAAATAAAATGGAGGGAAAACCAAAGCAACACTTGAATGTTACCTTTGTTTTCACATGCTTTTGTAACACCATGACAAGCAGCGACAGGTTATTCATATCTTTTCATGGTCCTTGATTAAAAAGAGGTAGAGGAGCATCTCTGTAGGGCTCTGTGGTAGCTTGTCATGGGGCAGCTGCAGGTGAAGGGGATGCAATTGCTGCATTCATCTCCAGGTTTGAGCTATTTCAAAATGTTTTGCAATGCTTTTTGTGGACTTCCAGGCAATAACTGATCAACTCAAGAGAGCATATCCCACTGCTGCCAGTAGACCAAGGCTGGCACAGGCAGTGGCTGCACCATAGTATCATGGAATCACAGAATGGTTTGTATTGGAAGGAAACTTGCAGCTCATCCTGTTCCAATCCCCTGCCACAGTCAGAGACACCTTCCACTAGACCAGGTGAGCAGCATCAAGCCCCTTTAAGGGTGTTGATCCTTCCCAATTCTAATGGAGCAATTGCTGCTTGAGGACCCTTCCCATGATGCAGCAAGGTGGTGGCAGCTGTGCTTGTGTTTTTTCAAGCTAACCAAAGTCATATTTGTTCTGTGGACAGGTAGGAGATGCCAAAAGCTGTTTGGATAACTTCTTCAGGCAGTAACTCTCCTTTCTCTACATCATTTCTGAACCACTGCCCCTAATAGAGTATGCTGAGAGTTGTGATGGGAGCAGAGCCCTTTGTGGGAATGCAATGAACTCAAAGCAATAGTGTGTTCATAGCAGCCTCTACTCACGCTGACCAGCACCTGAATCTGTCTCAGCTGCAGGCATTGCAGTTCCTACTGCCTTATGTTCTCTCTCTCAGCAGACTTGCCCTGAAAGATAAGACAGCCTTGTTTAAATCACTGCTTTGAATCTGATTAGATGGTCTACAGATGCCCATATGGGATCTTTTACTACCATCAAGGCGAGCAGCCTTACTTAGCTGGGGATATATGAGTGCAAGGAGAGAGAATAGACTTTTTTTTTTGTCAATCTTTCCATTTCTTAAAGATATTCAGAGGTGAAAGGCAAGAGTAGTTTGTTGTGATCAGCATGTACCTAGCTGGTTTCAATGATTTCCAGTTCTTGGTGAGTCTGAGAAGAATGAATTTTGGTGAAGCCCACCCCAAACAATATTTCTTTGCATTTTGTTTCATGTATTTCAACCACAGAGCTTAAAAAAAGTAATTGTTTCCCTGGGATCAGTCCTGACAGTGTATCTGCAAATCCATTTGGGGAGTTCTCAATGCAGGTGGGAATTACTCCTGTTGAAGAAGGCTCTACACTCTCTTCATCACTGTTGTGGCTAGCATAGCCAGCCCCAGAAGACCCATCCCCAAGGCACAACGAGCAGAAACCTATGGCCTGTCTGAAATAATAAGTAAGTCATGACTGTCAAAACCAACTACAATGGGAGCGGACATAATAGGAGATGGCATCCAGTAACCTGTACCAAAGCAAAACCTCCTACTTGGAAAGCCTGGCAAGAGCATGATCCAAAACAAGGTGGCCTGGGGTTTGGGGTTTTGTTTTTGTTTTGTTTTTTAATTGAATGTGTTTGCATAGTGTCATTAACATATTATCTGACAGTCATGAATATGCATCAGTGAGTTATTGACTTCACTACATCACTAGTTTGGCACAGGAAAGCAGCACATGCAGGGAATGGGAAAAAGAATGAGACAGAAGGAGGTGCAGACTTCCCTTGAGTGCAGATCCCCTTAAATGAGACATAACAGGGGGATCTATCCTGGTCATCTTTACTTCCCAGGGGCAACTGAGAGAGGTTCATCAAGGGAGAAGACCTGATTGCCATGGGGACTCTGGTGTAGTATAAGACAGGTATTTTGATTCTCAACAGGCTAAAATAAAGGAAAAGCCCATTTCCAGGTCCAAGGGGCTGTGCTTTCTTAATTCCCTGTTTTCTTGCAGGCACCAATTCCCAGGCAGACTGAAGGGTCTATAGCTTCATTTCTATCATGAGTTCCCAAGTCTACGCAGCATCCTCAGCCAAAGCCTGGCTAAATCAGTCCCCTGTGCTCTCTGTGTGTAGAATTCCAGTTATGTGAGAGATTTTCAGCCCCTGAAGGCTGAAGAAAGCAAATCGTTGCTATTATTCCTTATATTTCAGTAAATTCCACATGTGCCAAGCAGAGCTGCCATTCCATCCTTCTGGGAGGTGTGCAAACATGACTACGTTTCCTGCTTCCCAGCAGATGCAAACCCCCGTAATTTGATGTGCAGAGAGACTGCAATGGAAGATGTGGCAGGAATTCCACTTCCAGTTGACATAAACCAGTGTTTTAACCACATCTTTGATGTCCCAGTCTCCAGTGATGTAACATAATTACTATAAGTGTGGCTAATATATCCCCATGAAGCTCTCACAATGACTGCTGTACTTAAGGCCAACTGAATGACCTCAGAGAACCTTTGCTAAGTGTCCCATCAACATTTGTCTGTCCTGGGTAAGTTCAGTAAACATATTTACCTGGATTTTAAAGTGAACTATGAATTTTATCAACAGGGATGAGTATCCAAACTAGCTGCCTGTTGTTTGAAATGACCGTGGATTTCAGTTCTAGTGTAACTTTGACTTTACTGGAGTAACGTCTCCTGTTCCTCTAAGTCACTCTGTTACTGTTCATAAGATTTCCACAGGACAGAAACCTTGTCATGAAAACATGTTAATTTGGCCTGTCTGTCAGCAGCATCTCTCCAGGGATGCTGCTCTTCTCACGTCAGAGCAGTGGAGCTCTTCACCAAGAGACATGGGGCATTTGCTGCTAGGTGCTACCAGCCCTGCTGTGTGCGCATATAAGTCCCAATTTCCTCAGCAAGGTTAAATTGATGGGTTGTGATTGGTTCTCTAGGGTATGAGGAGCTCAGGCAAACCTGTGGGTTGCAGGTTATAGTTCCTTATGGAAAACTGCCTGCAGCTTCAGGATTTGCAGGGAAGTCATATGAAAGCGCATGAAGTATAACTGGTCCAAGAGCCTCCTTGGAAGTCATGTTCCTGTCCCAGGAGACATCTTCCAGATTTAGAAAGAAAAAAATCCTGCCTTGCCTTTGGAAAACTATCAAAACCTCAAATATCTTCCTGGATTGACTCCTTAAAACAGTGTGGGTTGAGTTATGTGAAACATTTCCTTCCAGCTATCGCAGAAGGAGGCAGGCTGGAGCTGGAAAAGCCTTTCCCAATATCACCCAGCAAACTTGTAGCTTCTGACTTCTTCCAGTACCAACAGTATTGGACATCCTGAATTCTAGTTTCATGTTCAGGAGGCCGCGTTTCTTCTCTGGATGAAGACAAGCAGGCTACATGCAGGCAAGCTTTTAGCCTCATATCAGTTTCCACCTGGAAGATGTAGGATGTGCTTCAGAAGGATAGTTAGGCAACAGTCATTTAGAAGCAAACGACTCCCAGTGAGGGATTGCACTGATTTTATAAGCTGTGTGAGTGAACCTGTGGTCTCCTTCCCTCCCTGGGTAGAATTAGCTCCATGCAATTCTTTGCAGTCCATTCCTTGTGGCCTGGTTTTATACATATTTTAGTACATAAAAACGTACATTTCATGTCCCCTTCCCAATTGTTTTCTGCCCATACTTAAAACTCCGCGTCATCCTAAGGCAGCAACAGGATGAAAAAGAATTGAAACCATTAAGACCAGGTTTTCTTTCAAAAGAAAAAGGAAAACAACAAACCCCAAAGTAATTACTGGAATGTGTCTTTTTCGAATTACACAGTCCCTGGGATGCCTCTGCCACTGGTGTGTTTTAAAGCTGTAACGAAATTACAACCCAGGGAGGTTTTCCAATGGGTTGTAACAGTACAGTTCTGACCGCACAGGGGCAAAGAGACCTGGCAACACCTGCCTTGCTGCTCCAAGCAGGGGCTTACATCCACAGACTACTTTCAGACAACAATTATGCTCCTATGGTTCCATTAGAATAGCAATTGGATCTGGGACTCTTTCTCTCCAGTTTTCATCTTGCCCAAGTGTAGAGATTATAACCCTTTGCTGCTTCTGATTTCATACGTAAAAGGTAGCTAAATGTTGGCACAAGGTAAAGTGAGTGCTGTGTATTGAAACTGAATAAATTTTGGCTGAGTGAGCTGATTTCTTTTACCCTTTTTAACATTTTAGTGGATCTCCTGCCTGGTCTCTGATTGAGATTTAACCTGTTTCTGTGGATGTTTTGTACTGGTGGAACTAGTGTGATTGAAGATGGGATTTAAAATAATTAAATTAATAGAATCACAGGCTTGCTTGGGTTGAAAGAGCCTTAATCTAGTTCCAACCTTCTGCCGCAGGCAGGGGCATCTTCGACTAGACCAGGTTGCTCCAAGCCCTGGTCTAGTGGGCCAATCTGCCCTGTAGTGCAGGTTGATGTCAGATGCTGGAGAGGGACTCTTCATCAGGGGCTGTAGTGATAGGGCCAAGGGTGATGGATTCAAGCTAAACCAGGGGAAGTTCAGGTTAGATATAGGCCTGAAGTTCTTCCCTGTGAGGGTGGTGAGGCGCTGGCAGAGGTTGCCAAAAGGAGTGGAGAATGCTTCATCGCTGGCAGTTGGACAGAGCCTTTGGTGACATGGTCTAGTGGAAGGTGTCCAAGCCCATGGCAGGAGTTGGAACTGGATGATCTTAAGGTCCTTTCCAACCCAAGCCATTTTATGTTAGGGATAGGCTGGAGAGTATGGAACTCTGCCTGGGGACAGGTGAGCAGTCAATAGAGGGTTTGTGAGTCAGGGTTAAAGGAAGAGCAGCGATGGGAGATATTACTGTGGGGATCTGTCACAGGCTGCCTGACCAAGAGGACTCGGTGGATGAAGCACTCTATAGACAGATAGGAACAGCCTCACGCTCGCAGGCCCTTGTTCTCATGGGGGACTTCAACCACCCTGATGTCTGTTGGAGGAATGGTACAACCCGGCACAAGCAATCCAGGAAGTTCCTCAATTGTGTGGAAGACAGCTTCCTTCTGCAAGTAATAGAGGAGCCGACAAGGAGAGGTGCCATGCTTGACCTCGTGCTCACCAACAGGGAAAGGCTGGTTGGAAATGTGATGCTCCAGGGCAGCCTTGATTGCAGCAATCATGAGATGGTTGAATTCAAGATCCTCAGGACAGTGAGAAGAGCGTGCAGCAAGCTCACTGCCCGGGACTTCAAGAGAGCACACTTCGGCCTCTTCAGGAACCTGCTCAGTAAGGTTCCATGGGATATAGCCCTAGAGGGCAGGGGGGCCCAAGACTGTTGGTTGATATTCAAGGATCAACTGCTGCAGGCTCAGAGGCGACACATCCCAACTAGAAGGAAGTGCTGCAGGAGGGCCAGGAGACCTCCTGGGATGGATAAGGAGCTGCTGAGGAAAATTCGAAGGAAAAAAGTCTTATTAAAGGTGGAAGCAAGGACAGGCGGCCTGGGAAGAATACAGGGATGTTGTGGGGGAAGCTAGGGATCAGGTTAGGAAAGCTAAGGCCTGCGGGAGGTCATGGACAACACGACAGACCAATATGATCAAGGCTGACAACTTTATTAGCTCTCACATGCAGCTTTTATAGAGTTCGGACAACAGAGCATTTACAACACAGCTGGCAAGATATAATTGAACAGTGTTTTGTTAGTAACAGCTTAACTATTAATTAACTGTGTAGCATACATTCCAAGGTTACAGTTATCAGTTCCTCCCTACATATCCTGACTTCTCAGGCTCTTCTGCCAACTCCCTCAAACTCTCTCACGTACTCGTTCTCTAGTAACCTTCAGCCAAGGCCTCAAAGCCTTTGGTTCACTACTTCATTAATGTCAAGTAACTGGATTGCTCACGTGGCCATTCTCAGCCAAATGACTCTCCACAAAGGCCCAGTTAGAATTAAACTTGGCTAGGGATGTTAAGGATAACAGGAAGGGATTCTATAGGTACATTGCAAATAAAAGGCAGACTAGGGACAACGTGGGCCCCCTCCGGAAGCTATCAGGAGAACTGGCTACCCTGGATTTGGAGAAGGCTGAGGTTCTCAATGACTTCTTTGCCTCAGTCTTCACTGGCAAATGCTCTGACCACACCACCCAAGTCTTGGAAGGCAGACACAGGGACAGTGAGAATGAAGACCCTGGGCCCATTGTAGGAGAGGATCTGGTTTGAGACCATCTTAGGAACCTGAACACACACAAGTCCATGGGACCTGATGAAATCCATCCACGGGTCCTGAAGGAGCTGGCAAATGAAGTTGCTAAGCCACTGTCCATCATATGTGAAAAATCATGGCAGTCAGGTGAAGTTCCCGACAACTGGAAAAAGGGGAATATAACCCCATTTTCAGGAAGGGGAAAATGGATGAGCCGCGGAACTACAGAGCAGTCAGCTTCACCTCTGTGCCTGGCAAAATCTTGGAGCAGATTCTCCTGGAAGGCATGCTGAGGCACATGGAAAACAACAAGGTGCTTGGTGACAGCCAGCATGGCTTCACTAAGGGGAAATCCTGCCTGACCAATCTGGTGGCCTTCTGTGATGGGGCTATGGAACTGATGGACAGGGGTAGAGCAGTTGATGTCATCTACCTGGACTTGTGCAAACCATTTGACACTGTCCCACACGACATCCTTGTCTCTAAGTTGGAGAGACATCAATTTGATAGGTGGACCACTCAGTGGATAAAGAACTGGCTGGATGGCCACACGCAAAGAGTTGTGCTCAATGGGTCATTGTCCAGCTGGAGACCAGTAACGAGTGATGTCCCTCAGGGATTGGTGTTGGGACCAGTCTTGTTCAACATCTTTGTTGGTGACATGGACAGTGGGATTGAGTGCACCCTCAGCAACTTTGCCAGTGACACCAAGCTGTGTGGTTCGGTTGATACGTTGGAGGGAAGGAATGCCACCCAGAGGGACCTTGACACACTTGTGAGGTGGGCTGATGCCAACCTGATGAAGTTTAACCATGCCAAGTGCAAGGTCCTACACCTGGGTTGGAGCAATCCCAGGCACAGCTCCAGGTTGGGCAGAGAAGAGATTGAGAACAGCCCTGCAGAGAATGACTTGGGAGTGTTGGTGGATGAGAAAATGAACATGAGCCGGCAGTGTGCGCTCGCAGCCCAGAAAGCCAACTGTATCCTGGGCTGCACCAGAAGGAGCGTGACCAGCAGGTGGAGGGAGGTGATCCTGCCCCTCTACTCTGCTCTTGGGAGACCTCACTTACAGTATTGTGTGCAGTCCTGCTGTCCTCAAGGTAAAAAGGACATGGAACTGTTGGAACAAGTCCAGAGGAGGCCATGAGGATGATCAGGGGACTGCAGCACCTCCCATATGAAGATAGGATGAGAAAGTTGGGGCTGTTGAGCCTGGAGAAGAGAAGGCTGCATGGAGACCTCATAGTATCCTTCCAATATCTGAAGGGGGCCTATAGGGATGCTGGGGAGGGACTCTTCATTAGGGACTGTAGTGATAGGACAAGG
This sequence comes from Ara ararauna, assembly GCA_028858755.1. NCBI lineage: Eukaryota > Metazoa > Chordata > Aves > Psittaciformes > Psittacidae > Ara > Ara ararauna. The sequence continues at coordinate 163,415,647 of CM054376.1, forward strand.
GGTGACGGGTTCAAACTTAAAGAGGGGAAGTTTAGATTGGATATGAGAGAGAAATTCTTTACTGTAAGGGTGGTGAGGCATTGGCATAGGGTGCCCAGGGAAGATGTGAATGCTCCATCGCTGGCGGTGTTCAAGGCCGGGGTGGACATAGCCTTGGGTGGCATGGTTTAGTGTGAGGTGTCCCTGCCCCTGGCAGGGGGGTTGGAACTGGATGATCTTAATGTCTTTTCCAACCCTAACTCTTCTATGATTCTATGATTCTATGTGCACATTCCCAAATATCATAGTCTAATTACTAACTATATTCTGCTCAGTGTGTGTGTGAATTCACCTGTACTGACATGGAATACGTTTATACAGGGGCAAATATCACATTTTTTAGGGAGAGTTATTGTGTACAAACGTGGCTTTTCTATCCTTCCTCATTTCCCCCTGAAAAACAGTGGTAAAATGGGATTACAAAACTGAAGATGCTGAGCTTGGCCCTGGCTAGCAGTCTGGTTAAGTCCACACACAAGACACTAAAGAAATTTGGGCTGGGGCATCCCTATCACCAATGAGACCTCCCCTCCAGACCCATCCCTTGAACATCACTTTAGAAAGGAGCACACGTCCACACTGATGTGTGTTTCTAAGATCCCACCAGCTCTTTGTCCAGAGTGAGAGACCTGGTGGTCATTTCCCACTGAAACCCCGGCCTCCACACTCAGCCACATAAGTGAACTCATCTGGAGAGCTCACTCCTGGCACTGTGATTGGGTTTAATTACAGATGCTTCTGCTCCTTGTGAGCACGGATCCTAATTACATGTAAGTGGCAAAGAAAGAGCAGGAGATGATGCAAGCTGCTGCTTGAGAAATATAGCCTGGAATAAAAGAAATTGGGGTCATCACCTGACTACGCTTCTTTAATGCTGGTTGTTGATTAGCTTGTGTTTACATGAGTGGCTACAGCTCCTGCTCCCATGGGGATTTTGCAGCAGCAAGTGCCAGGCAGTGGGCATATCCTGATGGATTTATCAGTTTACAGGTTTTAAGTGTCTGAAGGAGCTTCAGGACTCTTGGTAATGGTAGAAATACTAATGATTAGAACATGCTCCCATATTACTACAACCCAATAGGGGAAACTGAGGCACAACGAGGGTGAAATAGTAATAAAGCAGAGCCTAAAGCAAGCAAACCTGTGCTTTGGGTATTGTGCATTGTCCACAGAATGGAAGAGAGATGGTTTTGATGCTCAGCTCAGCTGAATTCCTTCATACATCAGGGTAATGCAGGAATGTCTTTTACCTCCTGCAGTCATGTAACTTGTGGGACATTTCAGAGCTGTGTCCTGCCACATTTTTGCAGAATCTGCTCACAAACCTGCTTCCCCCTTTAATATTGCTGCACTAGAATATGACACAAAGCTATGCCTAGGCTCCTTTGACAGGTTGCTTTAGAATAGCATATGAGTACAATCATCTTCGGTGACCAAGAGAGGACATCTTCATCCTCTTCACTTGCATGAACCGTAAGCAAAAAGAAGCTCCTTTTCCCTGAGTGTGTAATCTGAGGCATGGCATTTCAGGGTATGCTTTGATGATGTGCTTTGGTTCCCTCCAGCAAAGCAGAAATCATCTGTGCTGTTACACTGCTTGAAAACAAGGCTGTGGAAATCCTTACTAAGAACAGTGGAAATGCAAGATGTTTGTGATGGCTCGGGGACAAGACAGAACATTACAGGCTGGATGAGCAGGCAACTGGATGGGTAAATGTCTGACTGAGTGCCCAGGCTCAGAGGACAAGGGTTATGGGGTTGCACTTTGCCTGGAAGATGGTAATGACATCTTTATGAGATGGAAGAGATGGAACACATCATGCTATGGAGATACAGGAGCTGTGCCTACACCACACTGAGTCCTGGTGCAGAAAGAACTCAGCTGGTTCTTCTCTGTCTTCCAGGAGGTTGAGAGATACTCTAGGTTGGAAAGGATCTCTAGAGGCTTCTTGTCCAATCCCTGTTAAAAGCAGGAACAACTCAGAACTTAGGTCAGGCTGTTCAAGGCTTTGCTCAGTCACATTCAGTCCTGTTGTCCAGGCTACTGATGGTCACAGTATTGACCCCTGAGGAACGCTATACTTAACTAACCCCCAATATTCATTATTGAGCCCAAAAACTCAGATTTTCAGTCACTTTCAGGTAGTTCACCCATCCCTCCCACGTCTCCCCTGCTTCTCTATGGAGTGGTTGTTGGAAAGCCCATGAAAGACCTTGCTAACACAAGGAAAACAATGTGCCTTGCTCTCTCCTTGTCTACAGAACCAGTCAAAGCATCATAGAAAGCAATCGGTTTATAGTTGGGCATGGCTTGCACTTGGTAAAGCTGCGCTAAATATTCCCAACCACCTCTTTGTCCTATTCCTGGAGAAAAGGCTTCCTACCATGGTCAGCCTGGAGCTACTTAAGATGTGGAATTAACCATTGGCAGTGCATCATCACCAGAAGACTTGTTGAAGAAAGAGGCAGTGCAACTGTAATGGAGATAATCCATTGAACAATTCTCTGTGGCGTAGGTGTGACTCAAGAGATGCCTGGGCAGAGCTGGGGACTGACCCCACTTCTCCAAGCCTTGATTCAACAGGCATCATTAGGGAATGACCTCCACTGATCATTACTTTGACTGAAGTCAACAAGCCTCCAGGGAGATGAGAATCTACCTCAGACCAGCTTGCAAGAGGAAAGTTTTGATGAGAAACAGAGAATGACTCAAGCTAACAAAGAATAAATTGCTATTAGCACAAAAAATACCCTAAACAAACTAAAACTGTTCATTCCTGGAGCTGAGGTTCATGTACTGCCGCGGCTCAAGATAAAAATCATTGTTGCATCCAGACATGGGTATTGTGCGGGTCTCTGTCTCTGCAATAAGTTTAAAAAATGTATTGATTTTATAATTAAGGCACTCTGCAATCATAAAGTTAAAAGCCATGCAAAGAGATACACAGAGACCACATAAAGATAAACAAACATTTAGATTTAACACAGCATAAGTGCAATAATCACCCATAAATGTAGTAATCACCAACTGTTTAATATAAATCAGGAGCAAACAAAAGAAGAGATGGAATGGAAATTATTATTTGTACTAGAGGAGCTGCAGAGGCCACAACCAAGATCACAGCTCTCTTAAGCCAAGCAGCACCCACATACATAATGAAAGGCAGCCCTTGATGCAAACAGCTCCAGAATGAACTCCAGACTCAAATGGAGAAGTAGTGGAAGTAGAGGTATGCTCCCATCTTAAGGTCTGTCAGGGCAGAGCTGAGCCCTCCTGATGCCCAGATCCATCTCTACCACACAGCATACGAATGAGATTAAACCGGCAGTTGGTTTTATTTCATAGAATCATAGAACCATAGAATCACAGATTCCTAGAATGGTTTGGGTTGGAAAGGGCCTTAAGATCATCCAGTTCCAACCCCTTGCCACGGGACACCTCCCACTAGACCAGGTTGTTCAATGCCCCATCCAGCCTGGCCTATTTCAGGCATATAATCAAATTGTCAGGAAAAAGAATGCAATTTCTTCCTGGGCTGTTTTGGGCAGTGGTAGAAGTACCTTTTCAGCCTGTGATTGTGGGAGACCTGAGCTCACTGATAACTCAGCAGCAGAGACATCAGTGTGTGGGGAGAACCTCTCCATCTTTCCTTTAATGCTTTCCTGCTCTTTAGAAATCACAAAACGTTCGCTGAGCAGGAACTGTGAACAAGGTGGCCCAGCAAGAAGCTCATGGGGTCGTTTTAATTCTACTACATCAGTCACAAGGTAGGATTCATGTCATTTAACTGGAGATGTTTGTATTTAAGTTACTCGCCTCAAAACCTCCTTTGCTGCTGAAAAAAAAAAAGGCATTTTTTTAGCTTTTTGGAGAATATTCAGACATTTTACCCAAGGCATGACAGACCGAGTGTTGGCTGAGGGATGGATATCTGCAGCAGGGTGCTGCCTGAGCTGGGTGCCTGGGATGTCCATCCTGTAGGTATCCCAAACCCGAACCCTCTCTCCTCCCGGCCACAGAAGGGATTTGGAAAGCCCTCTCCTACCTGCCAGGGGAGTATCACAAGGGGCTGTAGGAGGGATGGGGAGTAGGACAAGCTTGGATTCAGTCACCACCTTCATCTGACCCTTCTTTCTCCTGCATGGTGCATTTTCTTTGCTAGATACTGCCTGTTGCATCTTTAGCATGATCCTCTGATGAGTCTTTCATGTTGTTTCACCCTGAAAATAGTGGAGGTTAATTTATCACCTTCAATTACTGCAGGATCTTAAAACCATGAAAAAACAAAGTATTTTATTTCTCCTGTTGGCCACCCTTTCTACTTCTTCTCCAGAGGGGGCTGTGATCCCAGGATGTGCAGATTATGTCAAGTGTCGTGTTGTCTAATTCCCCCAGTCATAGATAGATAAAGAAGTAAAGACAACTCCTATAAGCTTTTTAATTAAATGTTAAAAGCCCTTGATTAAAGAGCCATAAATCACTGAGAGACCTTTATATTTCTGGTATGTCTTATGTCCTGGCATGTACCGTTCTCAATCACATACTCATTTGGCTGAAGCGGTGAGAAGGGTACCTCCAAATGTTGGCCGCCAGCCGCTGATCCCCTATTAGGTAAAGGATAATAAGGAGTGGAAGCAACACTTAAATCAGGGTAATATAAATGTGCTGGCAGGAAAACCCTGAGGATTAGGGCTTGTGTCCTCTGGGAAATGCTATTACTTTTGCTGTCCTGGTACACAAACTGTGGCATGGGGGAAGCTCATAGACTCTTAGAATTGGCTAGGCTGGGAAAGACCTTTAAGTTCATCAAGTCCAACTATAGCACTGCCAAGTTCACTACTAACCGTGTCCGTAAGTGCCACATCTATTTTCAGCTGTGTGGCTTTATCCTGGTGCAGTCTATGACTCCTGTGGTGGGTGAAGGCAGGGCTGTGGTGTCTGCAGGGCTGGTGATGCTGCCTGCAGGCCTGCATGATCCAGACTTGCTACCCTAGAGAAGATGTCAGTGAATTCACTCTGCTGCAATGCAGGAGTGAGCTCCTGTGTCAAAGTGCTTCCAGTCTCAGCAAGCACAGATGACCCTGGGCTGGAGTAGAACATGGATACCGAGCACCCTGGATAGGTCCACATTCAATGAAGAACACACCTGAGGTTCCCCATGGCTTTGCTTTTTTCAGCTAAGGCTCTTTAACCTCTCCTGCTGATTTAGCCTGCCATGAGTCTGATGTTCTGGGATGCAGGTGGGAGATGGCCAAACACGCAAAGCATCGTCTCTGTGCAGGTGGACTTCTATATCCAGCATCTGGTCCTGCTATGTGCATGCACCATATTAAAGCTGTGCATGAACACTGGCTCAGGGACATGCCAGGAAAACACTTGCAAAATGGAAACCTGTTTTGAAGCCCCCCCCAAACCTCATGTCTTGTCTATCAGAGCATGCAACACTGCTCACCAGTCACATGGATGAATCAGGGCTCACCTCTTTCAGTGATCCTCTGCTGTAGGTGAATTTAATCCAATGTCTCAAACTGTGACAAGGAATTTAATTATTTGGAAGTTCTATGAAGGAAGGGAGGGTCAAACCTGCTGGATAATTTATTCATTACTAATATTTCCAGCAGCTGTAATTGAGGTGCTCTTTTAATTGTCCAAGCCACACCAAAAAGCAGCTTTTCTCATAACAGCTTCGAAAGTAATTGTCATTCAGCTGTATAAACCTCCATCAAAGGTGGCTTTTGACTGGCTGATGGTATCACCCCCTGCCTTGCCTTTATTTTAGCTTATTAAAATTGATCCTAAATAAACCTGATATGCCCCAAATTATTTTCCTTAAATTAATTTGAATGCAATTTGTCCTGGGCTCGATTCGCTGCCATGTTGAATCTCACAATGCAAACACAAGTTTGTTGGGTCACTTTAATTAATTTGATTCTATATCTCGGCCCTCCTCCCCATCACCCGCAGTAAATGGAATTATTGAGGAATAGCAGAGATAATGCCGGCAAAATAATACACCGTGACAAGACCAAGCTTTGCTTCTTTAGGAGGGGAAAGAAGAAACACACACAACACCTTGAGGTGGTTTATTTGTGATTAAATGCTTCTGCTTTGCCTCGGCATTTATCTTTCAGAGACAGGTCCCGATCAGACCAAATGCATCACTCTATTAGCATTATCTCTCTGTACATTTGAGTGGGGCTCCCTAGATAATAAGCGGTTACAACACGTGTATCCAGCTTTTATTTCTTTGGTGGGGATTTGCACAAAAGGTGTTTAGGGGGAAGGGAAGGATGGGGGAGGGATGCTGCTCCCAAGTTGTTTGGGTGAGAAGTCAAATGGCTTCAAAGAGATGGAGAGGAGTGATTTAATTCAAAGCCCCTAACTGAGACATTGGTGCCGGGAGCTGTACAAAATGACCTGGGTTTAAAGAGATAATGTTGGGTCATTTTATTCAAAGGCCTTGACTTGAAGTGCTGAGGAGCTTCACAACGTAGGCCCTGCATCCAGAGAGCTTTGTCGGAGTGGAAAGAGAAACGGAAAAAAAGGTAGGTGCAGATGATCCAAAACATGGCAGGAATTTGGGACGAAAAGACTCCCAAAAGGAGCGTGTGGTGGTTTGGGAGAGTGGTGGAAAGAAACTGAAATAATCAGGGGTGCAAGAAAGATCAGTCAGACGCCGTTTGCTGTACCTGAATTAAGATCTTCCCGTAGGAAAGTTGGGAAATGGAGGAAGCAGAGAGTTGGAGATCTTAGCATGACTCAGAAAATAAATCCTGGTGATGGAAACTTCCATACGAATAGCACGTAAAGTACGAGGGTGTTCCTCTATAGAAGGGAATCCTCTTGTCCCATACTTTGCTTATATGAGTATGGGTGGCTCCAAGCATCCTCAGTGGCAGTCCTCAAAGGCTGAATTTCAGTCTTTACAGACCACTATCCTGATCTGCTTGGCAGTTTGTACACACTCAGAGGTGGAAGGAGGTAAAATACTGGGTTTAGAAGAGAGAAAGTTAGAATTTGCACTCTTGAGATGTTGCACCATCAGTTTATAGCACTGCAAAGGGCTCACAGCTCTTCGAAGCTACCTTCCAGTACATCCTTTTCTCGCCACAGATGAATCCATCCAGCACAGAATAGGAAGAAAGGAAATCAACACTGTTTTCTATAGGTCCTACCAATAAACAAAGTGGAGAAGGCAGCTGCCATGTTTCCATACATGCATATGTATATGTTTTTTGTAAGGTTTTGGGAAGGGCTGATTGAATAAGCCCCACTTCAACATTAGAAAAGACTTGCCTGCTCTTGTGAATATGGGAGCATTTTGAGGGGTGCTTTATAAAGGACTGAGCAGCATCGTTGTGTCTGTAAATCCAGGGGACCAGAGTGATCATGTACTGACCATTTAACAAGTGATATTGTTCACCAGGGAAAAGGCTTTTGCTTTCCCTTCCTATTTCTCTTTCTTCAGTCACCCTACTCCTCTCCCCCCCTTTCCTGTCGTTTCTCCTTCTGCTCTTCCTTTGAGATACCATGGTGATGAAGCTGACATATAAGAATAGCTATTCTTCACTGGGGTTCCCACAACATCCCAAGATGAGCTTCTGCTTCTCCCCCTCTTTGTCTCCCACGTTTACTAAGTGGGGTAACTCCATGTGCTGCCAACCCCACATGCTAAGAAATATGGGCTAGCCTTCCCCCTTCTCCCTCCTTCCTATTTCCATGTGATTGGCTTAAAAATCATGAGTTGCAACAAAAATACTCATAAATATTTGGCTTGGTTTCCTTCTTTCTGTGTTTATTCTTTTAGCTTGATATTCTAACAAAGCAAACCTTTTGCCATGGCTACCTACCCGTGCCCAACACTGATTTGGGGCAGTTTCAGGCACATTTGACAAGCAGTGGGATGATCTTGCTTCTGAAAGTTTTGTGGAAGTAGGTGGCTGGGTAGATGTAGTGAGGAAAATACTAAAGATGCACAGGAAAGAGGCTTTATAAAAAAACCCCTCTTCAGAAGTAGCTGTGATTCACATCCACAATTAGCTGTGAGGTTTGGTAGGCTGTAAAGTGTATTTTGCATTTCTATTTCCTGCTATCTGAGGGTGGCAAACTTCCCAAAACACCTTCCCAGATTTATTACTAATTGCAAGGTCTGGATCTTCTTGGGAAAATCCCTGCAGGTCCAGTCTGGCTCCTATCTTCTCTCCTGCACTTTTGGTACCCACTGGAGCATCACCCAGGAGCTGCATCACAGCAGCAAGCTTGACCCAGTCTCTCAAATCCCAAAGTAAAGCCTTAATCTCTGGATTAAGCCCTTTCCCTCTTTAGGCTGTCCTATTTTCCTTTAGATTTTTTCTGATTTGAGCATTGCTTCTCCTTAGCTGTAGCCAGCCAACCCTTTCAATACTGTGTGCCTGCAGTGCCAGCATCCAGCTCCCTCCTTCCAGACAGTCTCCAGCTCCTCCTGCATGTCTGTGGTCTGCTTTTCTCTGTCTCTCTACCCATTTCTCCATTTCATCCTTCAACCTCTGAAACCTCCCTGCTCCTTATCTCCCCTTGGTGCTCTCCAGCCATCCCAAGCAGGGATTGATTGCTCTTCCCATTTGCATTGTCCTCCAGAATGAAAAAACAACGGATTTGTTCCACTTTCTCTGGTTGTATCTTATCACTCCACCTGCCTGCTTCCAATATCATTCCCTTTCACTTGTCTCCTGCAGTTTGAAGTAGCCCCTCTCAAGCGTCCCCTCATTTAATTCCACAGCCCCAACCTGTGCTTTATATTCTCCTTATCGTTATGGCCTGACTGCTCCCCTGGCTCTCATTTCACCCTGCCTCTGTCCATCTGCCCCTCTTCTGTGGCCGTCCCCCTTCTGTTTTGTTTGGTCAAGTGACAGCCTGGGTGTGACCAGTGGTGATAATGGTTGGCAAATATTTGCAAGAAGGAGAAAAATTGCTCATTGGGGAGTTTCAAGTGAGAGGGCAGGGGGTGAACGGAGGGGAGGGGAGAAGGCTGGGACAGGGTGGATGGGTTGGGAAGATGTGCAGATGATGCTGTCAGACTGAGTACATCATAAATTCCCTGTGGTTGGTCAGGGGATGCGTAATGAGCATCTCTCTCATCCCTGGGTCTGCTTGGAAGGCTGGGATCTACCTGGCAGTGCACCTTTCTTCGAAGTTGAGACGGGGAGGGATGAATTGGAGCAGAGGGATAGAGAAGAGGGAATGGGAAGGGAGACAAGGGGTTGAAATCACAATAAAAAGGGGAACTTTGAGCTGAATAACTCTAGAAAGCTTCCTGCAACTCAACTGGAGCTGGTGATTTAGGGTATGAACGATGTTAGCATGATCTGGAGTATACACTGATGGGAAGGAGTGTTGGTGATAAAGCCAAGGGAGGTACAGTCAGACCCTGCAGGTCTGTGGCTCCTGCTGGTTGCTGGGTTTATTCCCTGGGACAACGTAAAGAACATCCAAACAAGTGTTAAAGAAACGAAGACAAGCCTCACCTCTGGCTGACGCTGCATCGTAGCTGCTAAAAGGCTAGGAGAAGGGGGAGACATTAGATAACTGATGTAAATATTACTTAATGTCCTACTAATAAATCTGCCCCCAAAATGACACTGTGTGGGCTGGTAGAGGAGTGAAGGGAGTTGCCAGAAGCTGCACAGCAAATCAGTGGCAGAGGAGAAAGGGTCCCTTGCACAGCTCTGCTCCATGCCAGGACACCCCTGGTTTCTTGAATACACCAATGTACAACCCCTGAGACTCCAAAGACAAAACACAAGTGAAAGATGTCTTGGCTGGGTCCGCTAAAGGGCTTTTTCTCCCACCCGTCATTAGAAACCGTTTCAAAGAGGCTCTGACCATAGGAGAAGGCAGTGGCTGGTGACCAAGTGACACAATCCCACTCTTCCCTGAAAGCATCTTTTTCCTTTGCAGGTTTTTATAGCACTTTTATCTCATTTTCTATCAACATGACCCTTCCTGAAGCTGTTAAAACTGCCCTAAAAGCTGATAGTGCGACAACCCCGTCAGCCAGCACCCAGACCAAAACCTGCCCTTTGGGGCAAAGCTCATCCCATCCCTCCCCAAGGTGTCAGGAGTGACAACACAGAGCTGTGGACATGCTTACAACAGCTTGCAGTGGATTCCCCCACCCCAAAGCATGATGAAGACATCCTTTGTCAGCAGCAGGGAAGGCGACAGCTACCCAGGAGAGGATGATTTCCTTTCGGGTGTCAGCAAAGCAGGGCAAGTTGGGTAAACCTTCAACACCTGAACGACTGAAGGGCAGAAAGGGGTGAAGAAGAGACCCGGAGGAACAAGCGCATAAGCAAACAACTCTCTCCCCAGGGCTTTTTTGTAGGCTTTCGCCCAGTTTTAGGCATTTCCAGAGCTGCCACCAAGCGCGGTCGCTGCAGGTGGCGCTGCAATGTAGGTTTTTGGCTACTGGAGCCGTGCACGCAGCGGCTCTGGCTTTTAGCAACTTAAATCCCATGTTGGTTTAACAAACTTGTAAAATGGCGGGGGGGAAATAATGATTGAAATCACCCCAAACTACCAAAACGTCTTTAATTCCTCCTTCTCTTTCGTTTTTCTTTATGTTTTTGACTTTTAATCTGCTCCTTGCTTTGTTATTGAAGTTAAAGTGCACAGATGCACATCCTCCGGAAAAAAAGGTGTTTTCTGCTCTCTGGGTGCTGTTGGAAGTGATCCCTGTGTGTGGCTCGGGTAACAAGGCATGAAATGAAAGGATATGTGTGCTGTTTGCTGCTGTCCCGCTTGTCACTGTGGTGCCATCGGCATCGAGGACTTTATAAGCAATGGGGACCAAACAGGTGTTTTGGGATAGCACAGGGGGAAATCAGGGCTGGGAGGTCTTTTGAATGGAGACAACATGGTTTTGTCTCTTCCCGGGTGATGCTGATAGCAACTTCGGTGCTGTTTGGGGCTGAGACCTGGTGAGTTGTTTCCCTTGAGCAGCACAGTTGGGGTGCCCAGCACCTCTCCAGAGGGGCCCATGATCTCTGCTGTCACTGTGGCTGTGGACAAAATACCCTCTTGATGACAACAGGGTGAGCCTGAACCCTCCTTGTCCTTGGGCTCTTTTACTGCTGCTATTCGCAGGTCAGTGGAGGTCATTTGGGTTTTCCAGCCCTAACTCTTTCCCGCCCGCGCTGCCTAGTTCATGAAAAGGCCTATAAATAAAGTCTCATTTGTCACTCACCCCTTTATGAACCCAAAGAGCACATGGATATATTGACTCATGCCATTGTCTTAAGAGGCAGAAGGAACTTGTATTTATTAGAAGGAATCTGTATTAATTAGAAGGAATCTGTATTAATTTCTTCCTCCTCACCAGATAGTGGGAAGTAATCTCAGCGTATCCAGCTTATCCCTTTTCAGCAGAACAGCCTGGTTTTAAATGCAAGACCAAATTTCCCAGAGATTTTCATATGTTTTATTAAACGGAGCTGCAAGCCAGGCTGGACACTAAATAATACTGTCCTGCTCAAAACAGCAGTGATCTTTAGAGGTTACTAACCTGCCATTGTATCGCTCAGATTTCCGCCTCGCTCTTCCGTTGTCATTTTGCTGTGTTATTACTCTTCAGGCTTCACATAGTATTCATTTTTCTGAATGAAAACAAATGACTCCTCGCAAGAGGCAAGAGATAAAGAAGAATAAATACATTTTATGCACCACCTTAAGAAAAGAAAAGAGGGGGGATCTGAATCCCCATCCATCCATCAGGAAATGTAAAGCAGAGCTCAGGCAAAACGCACGCGCGTGCACAGGTACGTGTTGGGAAGATAAAACTTGGTTTAAGGGAAAAAACATGATATTGTGAAATATGATATTGTTAAAAATAAATATCTTGGAGGTTGCAAATAGGCCCCCGTGTTTGGTGGTGTAAAATGAGGATAATTAAAAATACAAAGCTTGGATTAAGCCTGATTTCCTATGAAAGGGAGAGGCTGGGGTTGGGAGGGAGGAAGGGGAGTCCTGCTGCGCTTAGTGCTATACAGCGTACCTCCTGAGAGGCAATCCCTGCTTCTCACTATGGCTATTGCTCCTCGTTAGTTGTGGGACGCCCATTACCATCCCTGCTGGATGCATTCATCTTGTGTACGGGGTAAAGGGAAGCTGCAGGATCACCCTGAGGGTTTTCCCCTCCCTGCCTTGATGTGAGCATGGCCAACATCTCTGGAAGCGGAGGTGGTTTCCCCTTTGCTTCCCTTTCACTTCCATAGACCTTTGCAAGATGCCCACCAAGGCTCCCCAGTCTCTATAACAAGGAAGCCCTGTTGCTACGTGCTGCTATCAACACCCCGAGAGCATCTCTTTCCTCCCAGCCATCTGCTGCCTGCTCTACTTTGGGCTCCAGGAGAGCCCTGGTATTACCTGCAGAGAGGATGTCAGGTCTCTGCATGAGGGGAACTCTGCGGACCACAGCCCACTGGACACAGAACTCAGGCAGTGAGCGCTAATAGCTTTTACAAGACAGTATTATTCCTACAGCTGCCAGGAATTAAATGAAGACCGGAGAGCAGAGCAGCTTGCAGCCACTCTCTAGGATTACTGCTCACCCAAGCTGAGAGATTGATCTTCCCCCTAGCCGCCCTGTGCTGGCTCTGATGGGCTCCCCTCCTCGTTTGGTCCTCGCTGGAGGAGTGCAGAGTGGCACACGCTGGAGAGGGAAGGGGGAGGCAGATGTCAACCTGAGCTGTGCTGCAGAAGGGTTTTTTTGGGGCAGCAGCAAGATTGGATTCCGTGATTATATATTTTTCCCTTCTTTTTTTCTGGGGGGCAGAGACATTTCCCAATTAGCCCAATCGCATCCTAGGTGTCAGTAGTGAGTAGGAGCGAGGGAAGGCACCCGGAGGAGAAATCGAGGCAGCGGGAGTTGCAGCCGTGGGAGAGCGGCGGCCCCGCTCCCTTCCACATCCTCATCCCTATCCCCATACCCATCTCCTACAAACTTTAGGACGGCCAAAAGCTGCTCGTGTGTCCCCCTCCAAAGACAAACTGCGCCCTTCTTCCTTCGCCCCTCTCCCAGAGGTGGGTGGGCTGGCAAAAGGAGGAGCGACTGGCCACTCTCTGCGAAAAATAAAAGGGAAAATAAAGGAAAGGCAGAGAAAAACGACAGAAAGCAATTTTTATATTATTATTATTATTATTACTATCCCCCCTGCCTTGCTGGGCTCGCACTCCCACCGCACTTCCACACCTCCCCGGCTTTTTTTATTGCTTCCTATTTGGAAGAGGGGTGTGTGCCTCTGCTCGTGTCTTGTGTTCGCAAAAGGAGCCTGGGTGTCCAAGCCCGCTCCCTCAGCCACCATTGGCGAGGCGGGTTGGGGAGGAAGGGCTGGCGAGACAGCCGCAGTGCGAGCCCTCCGCGGCGGGCGGGCGGGCAGCGGCGCGGAGCCGGGCGCGGAGCCGGGCATAGCCGCTTAGCGCATCCCCTGCTTGCACCCCGCCTGCCCGCTCTGCTGCCGGCCTCCCCCCTCCCTCCTTGCTGATTTAGAGCCAGGGACGGGGGGAAGGGCTGGGGGAGGGAGGGAGGGAAGGGGTGATTTGGGGGGGGGAGTGAAAACTGGAGCTGCGTTTCTTCCCCCCCCACCCTTAAACCCCCCCCTTTCCTCCTCCCCGGGCTCTGGGCGAGCCAGACACGGTTTGCCCAGTGCAGAGAGAGGGGCTCCGTGTTCCGCCTCCGTGGAGTATTTGGGATTGGAGAGAGACATACACACACATACACACACACACGCACACAGAGACCATCTGCAGTGTCAATGCGGCGCCTGCTCTGAAGACTGAAGTGGGGGGAAAGGAGAGGAGAGGAAAAAAAATTACATATATATATTTATATAGACCGAAACCCACCCAAAGCAAGCGAGGAGCATTCCCAGGTAAGGACCCCCGCCCCGCACGGGCAGCGGGGCTGGCGGGAGGGTGCCCCGGAGGATGCTCCGGAGGATGCTCCGGAGGATGATGCCCCAGGAGGGCGGCGGGGCTGCAGCGGTACCTGCCCTCCTCACCTGGAGGGAGTGGAGGGGGGGCCCTGGGACACCCCCAAACGCTGCTTCCTCCCCTTCCAGGGGTGTGTGGAAGGGGGGTCGTGGCTGGCAGCGGGGACCCCCGCGGGCAGCGGGCACGGCAGCACTAGGGCCGGCTTTGGAGGATGCTAGTGGGGTTCGCAGCAGGGACCCCCTTCCTCCACATCCCCAGGGCGGAGGGGAAGCGGTGCCCTCCCCTTTCCCGGGGTCCCCGATGGCTTTTTCCCTATTCACAAGGCTCAACTTTTCTCCTCGGAGGTAGCGGCTCCGGCGTCGCAGCCTGTCCCTCATCACCTCATCCCCGGCTGCGGATTTTCCTCCCTTCGGGAGGGATTTTTACCCCTCTCGGTTCTCCAGGGTCATCCTTGGATGAGGGGCTGGAGGCACTTGGAAACTTTTCCTTGCTCCCGGTGAGGCTGTGGCTGGTCGGGGGTGGAATCAGAGCCCTTTTCCCGGGGAGGATCAACACCTCCCGGGTGACCGATGAATGGGTATAGGGGCCACCCCGCACGGGGAACACCTAGAAGAGAAGGGGCACCCCCGTCGTTTCCCTTCCTGCAAGGTGCTGGAGAGTTTAACTGCCCAAATCCCGGCTGCGGACTGAGAAACCTCCCTCCCTCCGTGCATGTGTGTGCTGCAACCGAAACCTGCGTTATTGATGCTCTTCGTTTACCAGACATATGCCCTTAAATTATGTAGACAGGGAGAAGTGATCTAAACACCGAGCCGGCACATGGTTTTGGTGGAAATATAATACTCCGGCAGCAGATGAGTTCCTCCCAGATAAACAAACCCACTTGCTCAGCCCCAGCAGGGCTAAGTGCTGTTTGGGTTTGTAGCGGCTGCATGTGGCTGCTACATATCCAGCCCAGAGGAAACCCTCCTCTTGGGGCCCCATCTGCTCCTAGTGCTGGGGAAGGGATGCAGCGTTTGCAGGGCTGGATTTGGGTGTAGGACCTGCAAGGACTCGCCTTCATGGAAGGGACCAGGTGGAAAGCGTGTGGCTGCGTTCCTCTCCTATGAAACTTCCACCCCGCGTCTGCTCCGCTTTGCTTTCCAGCCGGGCAGCGGTGCCAAAAAGCTCGCTGGAAAACGCACCTGATTTTCCATGGCTTCCCTCCGCCACCGGGATGCGATGCCTGGGATGCAAGGTTTGGGGAAAGCAAAGGGGATGAGCGGTGCAGAGCGGGAAGGTTTGGACCGGGACCCGTAGGACTGCCGGGGAATGCTGTTATTCCAGGGAACAATGAATCAAGGGATTTTGACAGCCGATGCAACCACTCGCAGCCTTCTAGGGACTGAAACTGAGTCCTGAATAAGCATTTTGGGAGGCATAAAGCGTGCTAACTTATTTTCTTTTATCCGTCCTCTGTTTCACTCGGGGCTTGTTTATAGAAGCCGGTTAAATCCGTGAGCGGGCAGGGTCACTGGAGCATGGGGTTGCTTTGCTTTGGCGTCTCGGTGATTTTAATTACAGCGTGTACCTCCCCGGGTGCGATTAGGTGCTTCCTCCCCGTGGCTCAGCCGCTGCCTTAAGGTTTAGGGGATGGGAGCACCGTTTTGTTTGTGGTTTAATTGCCTCGGGAAGTGTGTGTGTGTTTGTTTGTGCAGGGGATCCTTCACTAGAGCAGGGCTTCAAGCCGTGCAACAGATGTGTGTCTGCTTTCCGTGTGCAGCCAGGTCTAAACATGCAACCCAAGCCCCGGCGTGAAAGCCGGGGATTTTCTTCCCTCTTCTGACCAGACCCATCCTCCATGAGGGTGTCTCCTTTCCGAAAGGACGAGTCCAAGGCTTTTCCTTTCTGTCCCATCTTAAATGAGCGGTGCTCGGCGGTATGAAGATGCGGAACAAGTGACAGCCGCATCATCTAAGTGTTGCTTATGTCCGAGACGGGTGATTTAAAGTACAAGCTTGATGATCAGTCACAGTGCTGTTGGGAAGCTTTGCTTGACGATTGTAACTGCCTTGTAGGCGCTGAAGACTGGTGTTAAATCTGTTCAGCGTGCAAGCCGGCACCTGGCTAGCGGAGGGATGAGCGCTATTGCAAATCCTAAGGGAGATGCTGAACTTCTCCGTGGGGAAAAGAAATACTCGAGCCTTTCCTCATGCATTCACCTGCCAGCATCCCTCCCTGCACCCTCAGCCAGCCTAATGCTACACAGCCTGTAGATGTGGCAAAGCAATGGGCTCAGTACAGGCATGATCTCTTCTACTGGGAAGACTGAAACCATCTTCGGCAGCCAGATCCCGGGGGGCAGTGGGTTGCTAGAGGCGGTTTCATGTAGGCTCCTCTACTTTTGCATGGTGAGGAGGATGCTGGAGCCTCTTTTGTATTGCATCTTTTCCTTTTCCCTGAATTGCTTTGTCTCTGCCTCCCAGTTTCCTCGATGTTGAGCTGTTGCAATAAAACCCGCCTCCTTCCCGCAGTGCTGGGGTTTGATTTGCGCGCTCACACACCCCAGGGTGAAAAACTTTGCCAGGTCTTACGATGCTCCAGGTTATGCGGTGTAGGAATTCATTTCTTCTTTGGAAGGGGGCACTGAAAAGCTTCCTTAAAACCTGATAATGGTGTTTGCATGGTAGGTTTGTGCACTGCGTTGGGATCCTATGCCAGGAGGTTGATAGAGGAGCTTTTGGAGTTCGGGATGCCCAAGTTTGCAGCTTGGCATTGCCTACAGGTGTTTTTGACCAAATTGGCATGCTGTCCTGGGAGGCACTTGGGTCTTCTTGATTTATTATTCACTATACCCCTTTAAAGTGAGGTCCCGTATAGCTGAGACTGAAACGCAACAGCTGCGCTGCTGATGCTCAAAACTCTCATGTCCTGCCCATGAATCTCCTTCCCCAATTAGGGATGCATTTTAGATTATGGCTGTTTCCCATTATAAAGCCCTCAAACTGCTTACTTCTCAAATAAAAAGCCCTTTCTGGTCCCCACCAGTGTGACAAAACGCCTCAGAGAGCTCTTTCTTACTCCTTCCTTCTTGCTTGCGAGACTCATTTAATGGACATCAACCTCTCCAGGTGCCCAAGGCAACGAGACTTCCCGCCTGCACAGAGACTGGGGGAAGCCCACTGACTTTCTGCAGGGTATCAGTGATGAGCGTGCTTCCCTGCATGGCTGTCTTCATAGAACCGTAGAATCATAGAAGAGCTAGGGTTGGAAAGGACTTTAAGATCATCCAGTTCCATTATATCCCTTAGGCTTGAGCTCTCAAGGAGCCTGAAGCAAAAAAAAAAATACATAAAGAAAGGCATAGGGCTCCCCAGATGTCTTTCATTCAGAATCTGAAGTGTTTTAAACCAGTAAGAAAGTACTCTCATTCCCCTGGTGCTGATTGGGAAACTGAGGCACGCAGAGGCAAAAGGTTCGATCTGCATTTAGTGATGGGAATCCTCACTCACTGCCATGAAATACAAACTGGACCCCAAGCGGTACTTGGAGATGAGAGCAGTGAGTGGTTCCCTGCCCTGGAGTCTGATATTCAACAGCCAAGAGCAGCGCTAGGACACTTTCAAGATAGTTTTTTCCCCAGTTAAAATGACAGATGGGTGCTTTAAAATGGGAAAACATCATCTTGGCTTCGTACATTGGCTGAATGTAAGTTGTGCTCCCCTGAACCTTGGTCCCTGTATCTTTAAAATTGGGTACTAATGCTTTTAATCACCTTTGGGACTGGAGAAATCATTGCAGATATGAGATGCGTTGGGACACCAACAGTCTGCCTGGTGATTTTCCGGAGCTGGCATTCCTCTTTGGTTTTATTTCGACTCATCCCCACTGGAACTGTGTGTTTTTACTTTATTCTTCATTGATGCCTGTGCTCTGCTTGAGCTCTTAGAGATGCTCTGAAGGCTTTGACCAGACACCCTTTTGCTCGGAAACTGAACAGTTATTTCATTTTAGACACCTCCAGCCCACGCAGCCTGGGGACACACACACTCTTCAAGGGTTGATTCCTGGAGCCATGGGAGAAGCCAACTCTTTGCTGAAGTATAATGTCCCCAGATGTTTCTATTTCAAACTGATGTTTGTAGAAGACACCAAGTTCTCAGGGCTGGAGGAGAGCTTAAAGAGCTGAATGGGAGCCGTGACTGGGTTGAAAACTCCATTCCCTCGTGGAGAAAACCTGACCTAGTTGGAGACATCCCAGCTCATTGCAGGGGGGTTGGACTAGATGACCTTAGAAGGTCCCTTCCAACCCAAACCGTTCTATGATTTCCCACTATGCTACCTATCAGCAGGTGGCTTTGACTTTGCTTAGGAGGGATTTCACTAGAAAGAGAGAGGTCATTTGCAGACTCTGTGACTTGCTTTCACTTCAGGCTTGGCTGCTGAGAAGGATTTTCAGTGCTTTTTAAACGCTGCATGCTAAAAAACAGAAATCCAGGCCCAAAAGTCAAGAGGCTGTGATTTGCATAGGAATAATCAAAACCTGCTGCTGAGCATGGCTGGATTTGCACTGGTGACCCAGAAGGGAGACCTTAAGTCACAGGCTCCCTTGGCTTCCATGCCTGATCTCCGAGTGTCCTTCCAGCTATGTTATCTATACGCGAGTGATGCCAGGGCTTTCCCACCAAGCCACTGGCAATAAATCTATGGAACCTGACTGGCACTTGAATTTGCCTTGTCCTTCTGACAGGACAAATGTGTGGATCTAATGCAGATAATATGGGGTAGGTTTCCATTACAGGCATTTGCATGATATATACTCACACTCTTCCCCCTCCTCTGAGCTCACGCAAGGGCTGGAGGAATAAATCTTGATGCTTGGTGAACCCTCACAGCCAACGCCGCACTGAAGGCATGTAAATGTTTGCAAACTGAGCCACCCCTACTCACTTGTTATCACTCCTTGGGCATAAAACACTGCACGGGGGAGGAAAGGTGAGGGTGGTGGAGGGGTTTTTAATCCCAGTATTGTTTTCCTTTGAAATAGTGATGCTGGACTTGACTGTGCATAGATGGTTACTATTGATATAGTTGTTCTGAAGCGAGGAACTTGCACTTGCCGCTTGCCCTGATGCTCATTCATGATGAGCCTCGCTGGTGAGTGTTAAACCGTTTGGTGACCGGAGTTTTAGAGTTCTAGGAATGGGAGCGAAGAATTAGCAGTAAATCAAAGCCCGGATGGCTTCGTCCTCAACTGCAGCACGATTTAAATTAACAGTATCTTGCCGACATGAAGTGCTCCTAAGTCAAGCCCTGGCGTTGTGTCAGTCGGGGCTTCAGCAGCCAGAGCTCAGCCCCTTTGAAACAGAAACCATCAGGAGCCCACATATTGATCCCCAGCTGAACGGGGAAATTGCTACTTCATTTCTTCTATTAAATGTTCTTTCTTTTCATTCCTTTTATTCCTTTTCCCCCTCCAAAGGGAAGATGTTCCTGCTGGGAAGTTGGGAAATGGTCTGCAGATTCCCTGCAAAGTGCATGTGGCCCTGTTTAACTTGGTTAGAGCATATTTGATTGTAAAAAGGGATTTATTTGGTTTTTGTGACAGGGGATTTGTCTATAATGTAGTGCTGGAAAGAAAACTCGTTTAGAGCCTAAGGAGGTGTATCCTGTTACAATTGCATATTGATGCGAGTGCTTGGTGTGCAACACAGCTTTATTTTACTTTAGGCAACCTTCTTTTGGGATACCAAAGGGACACTTGGATTTGCCCCGCGGCCAAAAGCAAACCCCTTGGCTTCTTGTTTCCCTCTGTATCAAGTGGGGGTGGTCTTGTAGAAGGGACTGTTGCTTTAGCCATCATCTAATAGTCGTTTTTGCTCTAATGACCTTTACAAATGACTCAAGTAAGATCATAAAAGCCAGAGGGGTTCTCACTGGGAGCTCGCTCACCAGCCTGAGGAATAGCATCACGTACATGGCTCATAGTCACTAACAGCCACAGTCCCACCTTTGGGCAGTGCAACTTTATTCTGCTGGCTGGGAAGAGGCTTTCAGAGGTGGTGAGTGGCAGGAGGCTTCTACACTGAAGCGAAAGGCTCTGTCAACACAGCCCTGCAGGGGGGAGGAGGTGGGCTGGGAGTAGAACCACCCCAGGTGTGGAGCTAATTGAAGGCTTTTGCTTGTGTCTTTCCTTAATGAGCCATTTAGAGGGAAAACAAGTAAAACCCCCCACCCAAATGAGGATGGGCATGTCTGCTTGACTCCTGGCTTAAAAAGAGTGAGTTTCTGGGCTGTTTTGGGAAGCTCCTGTTATTTGTTTGAGGTTTTGGTGCAAATTTAAGGTTCTTGCTAAAAACAAAGCAACATGTGGAGTTTTAGAAGCTTCTGCCCTAAGGTTTGTATGTTGTGGTGGTGGTGGGGTATTTGCATGGCTAATCTGGGGTGTTCCGTTGTTTTGGTTGTGTCTCGCTCTTTGTATTCTCCTCTTTGTGGTGCCTTAATAGCTGAATGGGCGGGGTGTGTGTGTGTTCCAGTCACTCTGGAGCCTCAGGACTCATTTAGAGGGTTGCAATGACCTGGGTGCCCTGTGCTTTTGAGGCTGCACACCCCCATCACCCTTTGGATCCCAGACTCAACCTCTCCAGAACATCCAGCCCCATCCCAGACAGCTCATCTATGGAGGGCAGTGCTCAGGGGAAGCTTGGGGGGTGACTTGGTTTAAATCCTCGCTCTGCCACCACCTAAGCCACCTCCAGGAGGGCAATTGCCTCCTCACCCTGAAGACGGCAGGATGAGCTCTGAGTTTTCCTCCTGTGCTTAGCTGCTATGGTGATGAGTTGCTATAGAAACACATAGTTAGCATTATTATTTATTATTGAAAGGTGCTTCTTTTCATCCCTTAAACGCAGGGTCGTGCCAAAAAGAACCCGGCGCTGGGGGTGGGATACTGCCCACCCTGTCCACACAAGTCGGTGGGGTTATGATTCCTGTCAATCCAGGCTTTAGCCGTGCTGGAGGCAAGCAACCGTGCTGTGCTGGCCCAGCGGGCTGATCTGGTTAAACAAATCCCCCCAGTATGTTCCTGTCACAGGTTCCTTCCTTCGTCAGATCCATCCTTTGGAGGGGGATTTGAGTGAAGCGTTTCATTATAATGAGCTTAGCTATTTCCCAACTAGTAATCGCATGTCACCATTTGGTGCAAAAGTGTTTGCATTAAGTTCTGGAATAATATGTCTGTTCATCCATCACAAATACTATATTCACAGGACCTTGTAGTGATTGCCTGGTAAATACCTTCTCTTATCTCTTTGCATGCTCTGCTCCTTGTTTGCTGAAGTTCCCCCCTTCCTTTCTGCAAACCCATCCCTCCGCGCTGGGAGGTGGGGATGCTCCTCCAGTGCTCCCGTCCTGGAGCCCCCCCTGCAGCCATGCACCCATCCAGGCTGTGCAGGGAGGCTCCTCCACCCGTGGCTGCAGACTGAGAGATGCCAAGCAGAGCAAACAGTGCTAAGGGCATCCCTCTGCTGTCTTACCTCGTGATTTCAAGTTCCTGTGGGTGCCAAGCCTGATCTGGGGGGCTCTTGCTGCCCAAGAATGGCTGCAAGGGGTAGGAAAGGGCATCTTCTATAGGCTGGGCTGAGAGCAGCAGCAGGAGGTCCGGTGAGGAGCCCATTTATGCAGTTCTCTGGACACATCCATTGGTTTTGGGGGTGCACAGCTGGGCAGTGCAAGCGGGATGCAAAGCCAGATGATTGGGAGTGCTGCCTGCAGCCACTCTGTTTACAGTTTCCCCTCGAAGCTGGCAGCACTGCAGAGGTGGCTCTGCAAGGAATCCTCCCTCCATCCTGTTGTCCTTCACACCCTGTCAGCCCTGACGATGCTGCAGCTGCTGCAGAGGGGTGGATCAGTGGGACCAGGAGCTGGGAGGATGGAGGAATGTCCAGAGGCACCGGGAGGAACAGGGCTGCTTTACCTCTCTGGCTGGGACAGCGGAGGGCTTGGCTTTGCTTGCAGCTTTGCAGTTCTTTCTTCCCATCCTAGCTCCAAAGGACTCCCTGGAAAATGCCGGGTGGGGAGTTAAAAAAAAAAAAAAAGGAAGAAAGGAAGAAAAATGAAAGGGAAAAAAAGAAAAAAAAAAAAAAGAAAGGAAAAACAATTCAGCTTTTCTTGATGTAGAATTAACAACTCGGAGGTGAAACTTCTGGGTATAGTTGCAGGGGGATGGATCAGCCCCTCTTAACACACTCTGAGCGGTTGCTCCGGGGTTGCTCCAGGGCTGGGTTCTGCATGCAGCCACTGCAGATGCTCCCCTGGGGGACAAGACCCTGTGAGGGGGGGAGGGATGCAGGAATGGCTGGACCAGCGCAAGGTGTTGTTTATGGAGGGACTTGGGCGTGGGGAAATCTCTGCTGTTGCTTGCATAGCGTAGCCCTTGGAAGTTCCCTGTATTCCTTATGATCTCCACCAGTCTGGCCGGCTGGGACTGGGAACACCCTTCCCAGCCTTTGAGAAAACAAAAGGAGGCTCTTTAAAGCATCCCCTCGAGCAGCAAAGCGTTTTACACTTTCCTTTGCAAAACCCCTTTCAGCGCTTAAAGTCAATCCCTTTGGGCTTTGTATTTTCCTTCTTGGAAGCCGTGCTCCCTGTGGAGAAGAGGAAAAAACACCTGGGGTACAAAATCAGGGCTGGGGAGGGCGCCTTCCTGGGAAGTGCAGGCTGGAGATGGAGGAGTGGATGGGGGAGTCCACTCTGGGGGTCTATAGGAATGAATGGCACCCCTCACTGTACCAGGAACCCCGGGAACCATACTGTAAGTGCAGTGTTAGCCCAGGGTCACATCCAGGCTGTCTCTGTGGTGCTAATGGTTGGGAGCATCCTGCTGGGGTGGTGATGCTCCTGCATGTCCCAGACACTCCCCTGCTCCTGATACAACAAAGAATAGCACTAAGTGGGATGTAAAGGAGGGAAGCTGGCTGTGAAATGAAATGGAATGAAAGCTTGCTATGTTTTGGTCGGGTTACTTATGTTGATGTAGCCCTTGGAGGGGTCATGTTTTGCTTCTACCACCACTTTTTCTCCACCCTGAGCTGCTGAGAGCTGCTTGGATATAGGATTGTGACACTGATGCCTGTAGAGATGTCACCCAAGCAGAGGCATGAATTTGGAACTGGTATAAGGTGTCCCCTTGGATCCCACCAGCCATGAGACGATCGTGTCTCAGATAGTTCTCCAAGTGCCTGCTGAAGGCAGTGTCATTTTGACTGCTGGACTTTGAGCATCTTTGCAGCCTCTGCCTTTGCTTGCCACAGTGGCTCCAAGAGAACTGCAGCAGCTCACCTTGGCCAAGCAAGGGCAGGAGGCATAAAGCGTCCCTGGAGCTGCATCCCTCTGCTTGGGTGAGGGATGGAGAAGGGAGGTGAGAGAGGTGAGCCATGTGCAGCAGGAGCTGGGTGCTAAAACCAGTGCCTGTCAGAGCCATTCAGGAGGGGTTTTATCTTCTTTATAACAGAATTGCTGCCCTTGTGTGCCTTAGCAAAGCAGGCATCTCGAAGGGATGCCTCTGAATGAAAGCAACAACTTCTAGGACAATTTTCTTTCTGTGTAATACCTCAAAGAAAGCAGTAAAAGGAAAAGGCAAGCGGGCATAATTAGGTAAGCATTACCCATTAGGAAGGGGATGAAGCTATCAAGTCGATTTCCATTTCCTTCTTACTTTGCATGCCTGATTTTTCCGCCTCTCCAGGAGGTGGTGTGTGAAGTAGGTCTCTCCTTAGCTTGGAGAAGTAAATAATCAGAACACGATGCGCTCTCCAGCGCTTCCCAAAGCTTTCCAAATCTGGACTAAGCTCAGGATTTTGTAACATCTTCACAGGTCTGAGCTTTCCAGCAACTACAAGACCTCAGAGGGACTTGATTTCCACCTTCACACTGGGGAAGCAAGGGGAGGTGGGCAGCAGAGCTTGTATATTCTCAAAGTGACTGCTTGTACATATTTCTCTCTGTTTTACCTGTTTCTGCATGGAAACGAGAACTTCTTGTCTGCTGGTTGCTTCCCGCTGTAAACTGGGTGTCTGCAGTGTGAACCTTCTGCTGCACCGGGAAATGCAGTAGGGATGAGTCCTTCCAAATCATCAGCTGATCCACACCTACCTGAATCCCTGTCCCTGGAAGTGTTAACAAACTCATGTAGATGAGGCCCTCAGAGCCATGGGTTAATGGTGGCCTTGGCAGTGCTGGGGTAAAGGTTGGACTTGATGATCTTAAAGGTCTTTTCCAACCCGGTTGATTCTATGATAGATTATATGACCCCAGCATGTCTCCATGTCACCTCTTAGAATAACATCACAGCATGGGCTGCAACTATGGACCCACCGGTGGGTGCTTAGAACAGATTTTGGCGAGGATACAGGATGCTCTGTGCAACAGCCTGCAAGAGAAGCATTCACCTCCCCCCTTTCTTGTCCCTCTGCTCCAGAGTCTGTAAGTGATGTTATTAAAGGCTGTTGGGAACTGCTGTCATTGGCACAGTCAACGGCTGACACAAGGCAGCCCTCAGACTTTGACTCATCTGCAGCTCACACACACACACTCTCTGTTATGCACGAGCCAGAGAAAAGGCAGTTTCTCACATGCATCACCCTTTTCCCAGCTGTTTGGGCCCTTTTTACATTCATTTCAGAGAAGAGATCGTGATTGTCCTACAGTGTAAGAGATTTGGGTTGTATCACACTGCCTGCACGTGCCCAGCTCCCTCATTATTTTGTAGCTGAAGCTGCAGTCCCTTTTCCTCACAAACAGCTACATGCATTATATATATGTATATGTATGTGTATGTTTTATACATATCCATGAAAATATGCATTTATATGCACATTTCTACACACAAATGCAAAATGCACATGGTTGGAAAATGCCAATCTGTTCACCCTGCACTTGTCACATCTTGTTGCCAATCTTGTTCATAGTTCAGGAAAGGTCTTGCAGGTCCAGGATGAGATTTCTGGAGAAGGAAGAGCAGCCTTGCTGCGCAGCCAGAGTTAGGAGGGATTTAGGACAAGCCCAGTTCTCCTTTCTCCTCCAACATCCCTTGATCAGGCACTGGTGGGATAGGGATTTGTTCCAGCTTGTAGGGAGGAGAGGGAAGGGAGGGAAATACCTGAGATTTTGCACTGGGAATAAATGGTGGAATCTTGTGCAAACTTTTGTGTCTGGGAATGTGGCTGTCTGTGAGCTCAGTTGCTTTAATGCTTTTCAGGAGATGCTGGTCCAGGCTCTGCTGATCAAAAAGGGGTCTCTTTCAGGGGTAGAGGATGGAGGTTGTGCTCCGCTTCTCATCCCTCCGTGGCTGGAAATTGGCCATGAGCATTCAAGTGGGGCAGCACAGGGTGCCAGGAGCCTGGAGGAGATCCCAAGCAGATTGCAACTCGGTGACAATCTGCTTTCTGAGTCCTTGATTGTACACAGATTCCTGCTTGTGCAGGCATCTCCATCACTCCTGCTGGTTGATGCACAGCCTTATGTGGCCATACAGGCTGCTTTCCTGCTCTGCTTCCCCTCTTTCGGGTATGGATGTGTGGGGAGGATAATTTTGAGGCTTCTTCATACTTGCACAAGGATATGGAAAAGTTACAGGGGGCTACAAAGATGCTGGAGAGGGACTCTTCATCAGGGACTGTAGTGATAGTACAAGGGGTGATGGGTTCAAACTTAAAAAGGGGAGATTTAGGTTAAATAGAAGGAAGAAATTCCTTACTACAAGGGTGGTGAGGCACTGCAACAGACTGCCGAAAGTAGTGGTTAATACTCCATCCCTGGCAGTGATCAAGGACAGGTTGGACAGGGCCTTGAGGAACCTGGGCTAGTATGAGGTGTCCCTGCTCATGACAGGGGGTTGGAACTGGATGATCTGAAGGTTCTTTCTGGCCCAAACCATTCTGTGATTCTATGATGATGCTTGAAGGCTGTGCTTCTCAGTCTTGCAATAGTGAGTTGGAAGAGGAAACCATGGCCACTTCTATGCAGTGAGTTCACTTGGTGGTTTTCTTCTTTCCTGTCTTGCTTCTCCTGTCCTGGTAACACAGGCAGCAGAATCAGCTTTATCTTGTAATAAGCAGTATAGGTCTTCAGGTGAAGGTTTTTGCTCACCTGTCTCTTCTATGCCAGTGGGTGACTTACTTTGCCACCCATAATTAGCCTCCTCCAAGGTCTTGTTGCTGGGCTGAGGCAGAAGGTTTTACAGCAACGGCCTATTCTCAAACACAGGCAAAAATAATCCCTTCTTCAGCTCAGTTTTAAGGGAGAGCAGCTTTTAAGTGGGCTCATACTGCTGCTGAAGCAGGATGGTCAGCAGAAGGGACATAAACCAGCCCATGGCAATGGTGTTAGCTGGTGGGGAAGGTGGACGCTTGTGTCAGCCTTCCAAGCAGAGGAAGGAATCAAATATCTGCCCTATATCAAATACCATGCTCTGTTCCTGTGGGATCAAGTTATTGGTGAGGAGGAAGCTGACCTTCTGCTGTATTTATGAACTGAGTCTCTAGTTTGCTTTGTTTTCCCCTTTTCTTCCCCTCCCTTTGCAGTGCGCAATACTTCATTTCACGGGAAATAACATTTGCTTTGTTTTCTCCTTTGCTGTGATTTTTTTAAGTGCTGCTCAAGACAAACAGGCTTTCTTCTTCTCTGTAGCTTTCCTTGCTTTATAGTTGGCTTGGCACGCTGGAATTGGAATTGGAATTGCCCGTGTCTGTGTAGGACCATTAGCTGTGCTGGAGCCCAGGGATATTCCTCTGTTGCGGCTGCTGAGGGTGAACAAATTCTCCTGGAGCTGGACAAACACAATACTATTTGAGCAGTCACAGCCCAGCAAGTTTCAGAATTAAAAGGAGTCAGCATTTCCCTCACTGCCACATAGATCTATCCTTCTCCCTCCTGGCTGCCTTATCCCCAGCCTTCCCCAACACAGCTTGTTCTGCAAATCCCTCCCTGCAAGAGCTGGTCTTGAGCATCTTCAGAGCAGCAAGTCCTTTGCAGCTCCTTGTTTCCTTTTTCTTCCTCTTCTGCCTATGGAGAGAAGAGTTTTGGAAGCTCAAGAGCTCTGTGCATAGGTCCCTTGGAGATATCTGAAGCTACTTTGCTGAAGTTCACAGGAGACTTTTGAAAGCCTCAACCATTGCATTCATAAATATATATATATATATATATATAATCTGTTCTGTCTTCCCTCCTGTTTTCTTTCTCTGTCAGGAATCCAGCTGTGCAACATGTGGCACTTATAGGACTTGGAAGGCAGGAAGATCAAGCAAACACAGAGCTTTCAGCAAGAAGAGATAAATCTCCAGAATAAATTCAAGCCACGTAGGCCCGGTCTGTTTTAGTTCGAAAGGCCCGCTGGTAGCGATGTGTGGGAGCTGTAGATAGAAAGCCAGGCAGAGAAGAAGAGTTTGTGTTATTTCTGGCACCTTAGTGGAAAAACCTCTGTTCCGAGTTCATGGTGCTTGGCACAGTGTTAGTCTGTGTGGATTGTACCAGAGGAGCCGCCTGTTGAGCGTTACCTTTGTGCATGGTTTGAAGGCAAAGGGGAAAAGGGAATTATCTGCCCTGAATGAGATAGGGTTGTAGCTGGGAAAGGGGAGTGTGGGATGTGTGAGAGTGTGTGGGATGCAGATGGCCACAGAGAAATGTCTTGTTATTAATAGTCATTAATAACCCACTGAATTGCCATAGCATTTTTACACCTGAGATAGCATTTTAACACTGCTCCAGTTTTTATCTAGGCACTTCTGTATCTGGTAGGACCAGAGCTGAGAGCTGTGGGCTCCCTCCTGCAGGTACTGGATGGGCATTTCCTATTCACTGCAGAGACAGAGGACAGGTCAGTGTTTGATGTGCCCGTGGCATGACCAAGGACTTGCTGCCTTGGGGCTTGGTCCACGCAGCACCTCCTATGTTTCCTAAGTGTGTTTACTGACACTGACCCAGCCAGGGTCAGTCTGGCCAAGGGAGTTGCTAGATGAGCTTGTAGTGGAAGTCCAAGTTTCTACTTATTGCTATGATTTTGTTTTATTAAGTATAAACAATAAATAAGCCCAGAAGTGGCACCAGGATGCACTCCCCAGGATAAGCTCAATAATACCTAGTGCAAACTAATGTATTCAGTGCCACCACTAACAACCCAAACTTCATTTCCTTTCCTCTCCCTCCCTGCCTTTTTCCTCTAGTCAAAGCAAAAGATTTCCAAGCTCCACCTTCTGAAGTTGAGGGCAAATCTCAGCCCAGCCCTGTCTGAGTGGATGCCTCATCATTAAAACCCATCCACAGCCACCCTAGCCTTGCTCACGGGCTCCAAGCTGCCTGTCCCAGCCACACAGGAGCCAGGACAAGGCACTGTATTGTGTGCTGCAGGCCCTACCAGAGGCCCCCAGGGGCTGGAGCATAGATGATGCTTTCCAGGAGCAGGGAAGATGCTCCTACTTCCAAAACAGTTGGGACTTCAGCCCCAAAGGGCACAGTGCATGGTCACAAGCTTATATACTTTTAACTGTATTAGACACTTATGGAGCATCCAAAGCGCAGCTATGATAGCCTATGAGGTGAGGGAAAATAGCAACAAGTCCTGCTGTGGAGGGAGGGATGAGTGGAGAGATGGATACAGCGGGAGAATGAGGGCAGGCTTGCTCTCTGCAATGCAGCCTGGGGGCTGGAGTGCACATAGAAAACAGTCCTCTGTGGTTCTTACTCTTTCAACACCTATGCGTGTGTTTTATAGTGCTTCTTCAGGTCTTGCAGCCTGTGCTATCAAGGCCTCCATCTCTAACGAGCAGGATTTTATGAACAGAGATGACCTCCCCATGCCCCCACATTAAAACTGCCCCTCGTCTCAGCCTCAGGTGCCTTCAGCCTGTGTGAGCAGAGATGAACAAAGCAGATGGTGGCAGGATCTGGATTAAATTAGAGTGTGGGGTGACAGTTTGCTTGCAGCTGCCTCTAAGCAAACAAGTAACTTTCTTCTGGGTAGCACGACCCAGCTCTGAAACCACTGCTTATTGCAAACCCATAAACTATGTTTTGCAGACTAAACGGGCTTAAGTGTCTGTTTCTGGTGCTGGGTTTTCTCTGTAACACCTATCCTAACACAGTTAATGCTTTGTGATGATGGATCTGCAATTACGAGGCTATGCAAATAGCTCAAACAATTGCATCACCCTCCTTGTGGTGGCTCCAGGGTGATTTGTTGAGCTGTTGGTAGCCCTAGGTGTGCGTTGGTGCAAATGAAGGGTCCGATCCTGTGAAGTGCAGCTTCCATCCGTGTGTGAGCATCTGGCACAGGGAAGATACAGAAGGAGGAAGATTTTGCCTTTGCAGATGTGCTTTGCAGCAGCAAGCTGTCTAGCAAGTGCCATTGCTGACTGCAGCCTGACAGTGTCTCCTCTTGAGGTTTGCCAGTGTGGGGAAGCACAGGTACATACTGCAGAAAGGTTTAGCAACAAAGCAGCTTGAGTAGGTACCTCCTCCCTTCCAGGCTGTGTGCCAGCAGCAGGACTCTGCTCTGTATCATTTCAGGATGCCCTGATGCACCCATGCTGACTCACAGCTGAACGCGGTGACCACTGAACTATTTAAAGTAGTTTCAACAATGACGCTCAAGTGTATAATGCACCTATTCTGCTGATGCTGGCAAAGTGCTGGTGGAGCAAACGAGTTGAAGAGTGATGGGAATTTACTGTTCTTGAGCTATTAGGGGGTGTATGTGCTCTTAAAACATGCACCAAAGATGATAATAGAGTAAATCAGCTATAAATGAGGTTCTCCATGTGTGCCTTTGCAGAATAGTTGTTGCTGTGGCACAAATGTGGTGTCCAAACACATGGGATCTCTGCCTCAGCTACACTGTCTCTGTGTGATCTTGGCCAAGTATTCACTGTCCTGGACCTCTGTCTCCCTGAGGTGCTTCTAGACTGAAACTTGTGGAGGTGGAGATGTGCTTTTAGTAGGAACATCCTGATTAGAGGTGCTGGTTGCCCTTGCAAGCAGCAATGTGCTATTTTACTGGGGGGAGCTAGAGAGGCCCTTCAGGGCAAGGTGTGTTGCGCTGGTGTAAACTACGGTGGGACAGCGAAGTAGCGGCAGCCTCCTGTCATCAGGCTCTGTGCCACTACATCCCCCTGTCTCATTCGTGTGGTTTAACATATGCAGAAATAGTCCGTAAATAAGGGCTGCTGCTCCTGATTCTATCAAGTCTTGTGAGTAACTCACTCCAGGCCTGCCATTAAACATTTGTGTTAAGAAGTTGGTAAGCAGTAGTGCTGTCCTTCATTCAGGAAGACCTGTGACCTCTTTTCAATGCACATAGAAGGGCTAGGGAAGATGCTGGACAAGTCTACAGTCGTTCAGCAGCTACCTGCTCTTTTCCACCCTTCTTTTCCTTTCTGCAGGGGCATTATTTCTTGCTTTGACATGCATTTTCTAAGCTTTTGAAAGGCAAAAATGGAAATATCCCCCCCCCCCGAACTTTAACCTTATGAAACTGATTTGACCTCCTGATTTGTCAGCAGCTGGAGGAAACCCATTCTAGGGGAACTGAGAGATTCAGGAGCTGCGGGATCAATATCCCATTCATAAGGAGGGGATGTTTCAGTGGTTACAGAACTTGCAAATCTACAATCTGCCCACATTTCCCTTCTCCTACATGGTCTCTAGCCAGTTTTCTACCCCTCCTCCCTTTCCCAGACTTCCCTGTCAGAGCATCCTCCTCTTTTGCTTTCCGATTGGGTTAATTAAGCTGAGCTGCAGCGTAAGTAAACTCATCAGGCACCACAGAAGAGTTTTCTTCTTAGCAGCGCAACAGCCTCCAGCTGGCACAAAGAATAAGCATGGGGAAAACTTCCTTAGTCCCTTCATTGCTGATGTTGAGCGTGTTTTACTCCTCCTTTAGACTTCAGAGCAGCTTCCAGTGTCTCAAGGGAGCCTACAAGGATGCTGGAGAAGGACCCTTCATCAAGGACTGTAGTGATAGGACAAGGGGTGATGGGTTCAAACTGAAACAGGGGAAGTTCAGGTTAGATATAAGGAAGAAGTTCTTCCCTGTGAGGGTGGTGAGGTACTGGAATGAATTGCCCAGAGAAGTGGTGAATGCTCCATCCCTGACAGTGTTCAAGGCCAGGTTGGACAGAGCCTTGGGTGACATGATCTAGTGCGAGGCATCGCTGCCTATGGCAGGGGGTTGGAACTGGATGATCTTAAGGTGCTTTCCAACCCAAACCAGTCTATGATTCTATATGTGTTATTAGATGTTGTAACTTGATCAAATTCAGACTGAATTTGAGGCATGGCCAGAAGATCCCTATGCAACAGTTGAGAGCCCTCCCAATTTTACTACGTTCTCCAAAGCATGATACTTTCAGTAAGACAGTGTAAAGAATCTACCTAAGGTCAAACACAGAAAAATAAATTCAATAAATTCAAAAAATAAAATCAATAGCTTGCCAAACAGTTTCTCCTCATTGAGTTCTCAGAATTGCCCAAGCCATTGTGAATGCAGCTCCCTGTTAGCCTGAGGCAGACACCGAGCTGAGGAAGTTGTCCCCTGAGTAGTTCAGGTCTGTCAAAGTAATGAGGTTCTTAGACCTGAATCTTAGCACAGAACATGTCAGTCTACCTGAGCTAGAGGTGTTGCTGCTAATGCGGAGTGTAATTATGCATGCACACACTACCCTGCACCAGGAGCACAGGAATCGCATAATTCTGTGCAAAACTGAATGTGTCTGTATGCTGTACAGGGTAGATTTGTGTATCTCCTTGCAAATACAGCCTCGGTGTGTGTATACAACATCAGCTCTCTTCTAATCTTCTTGTTAACAAACATAGCATGTGATTATCTTTTCACCCATATTAGCACAATGCTGTCTCTTGTCTGTATCTGATCCTGGCCATTAAGTATCCTGTCTAGCTCAGCAGTGTCTTGAGACTCTCAAGCACGGATTGGAGCTAGTTATCCTGCAGCAATAACCAGTCAGGGCTTTAAGAATAACTTCCCATTGGCCTTTGTATATGTTGGCAGCGGAGAAAGTCACTAGAAGAGAAAATTAAGAGCAAGTTAAGAATACTTCATTTATTATTTCCTTTTTTTTTAAGAGGGAATTGAGTTTTGCTGCTGATTCTCTGCTGAAAGTACTTGTGGTCTTCCTGTGCCATCCTTAAAATGGAACATCATGGGACTGTGGTGGGAGAATGTCATGGGATTGTGGTGAGAGAACATCAGAGTATTGTGGTGGGATAGGTGCCAGACTGCTTCCACCTCCACAAAATACTTGTAAAACTGCTGTTTATCAGGGCTGTGGCCACACTGCCTCATTACAGCTATATGTACAATGAGTGGAGTCCCTCTTGCTGCTGCTGGGCTTGAATGTGGGTCTCAGCTGGATGTATCTACTAGTGCAAGCATGGGTGTCCTGTTCCTTCAATTGCCTTTTGGATCGGGTTGCATAGAATCATAGAATGATTTGACGTGGAAAGGATCTTAAAGCTCCTCCAATCCCAACCCCTGCCACAGGCAGGGACACCTTCCACTAGAGCAGCTTGCTCCAAGCCCCTGTGTCCAACCTGGCCTTGAACACTGCCAGGGATGGGGCAGCCACAGCTTCTCTGGGCACTCTGTGCCAGCGCCTCAGCACCAACCTTCTGACATCTCTAAAAGATCTCTTTTCAATCTCCAGAAACAGATCACTTCAGCTAACGCATGCAAGGTATAAAGCAACCAAATTAAGACCTAGCTGCGTTAGGTGCTACAGAAGCATGGAAGAACTGTCCCTCATCTGACCTACTGGAGGGCTGAAAGACAGAGACCAGGTGGTGGAAAAGCTGTCGTGTAAAAGGCAGAGTGAATACATCAGTCTCTGACAAGGAGAGGTTCAAGAGTGTACAAAAAGCATTAAGGAATTTGATCAAAGATAGTAAATACAGAGAAAATGAAAAAAGAAAGTGTCAAATCTAGGGTTTTTTTTCCATTATCCCCAGTACAGATGTCACTATAGAAATATTGTTACTGGTTGTAGTAAAGTGAAGCTTTCCTTTAGGTTTGGTGGAGCAAATCCAGTCAGCACTACTTCCCACTAGTCATAATGTATGTGTTGAACTAAAGATCTGGCTAAGATCTGAGATGGTCCAACCACCCCTGTTTTATGGGCCTGTATGTGCTCATCTGCTCTTTTCAGCCACTCATGTGGGAAGCTGAAGATGAAGGATTTGCTGTGTCAGGTCTTTTCACTGGCCCCATCCATAGCTAGTGGTTGCTGCTCCAAAGTGGTTGGATACCTGCCATTAATGAAAGGAGATTTTATGCTGAATAAAGCATAAAGGGAGACTCTGTTCTCACCTCTGCTGCAAACCCTGTATCACTGAAGAGAAATCATCACACCTCTACCTGACTCTTTCCTCCCAGTAATACAGTATAACAGCATTATCTTTATGTTCCTGCTCCTGCTGTGTGTTCAGCCTGTTTCCAGCTGTACGGTTTGGTGCAGTTGCAGGATTGATGGTTCTTACTCTTTAGGATCCTGGATCTCTGCGAGTACATGGCTGTGCTCTGCATTCATCGCATTGGGCTGACCAGTTGTACACTTAATTTGGGATAGCTTTCCATACTCTCTGAACCATCAAGTACTGGTCACTGGCAACTGAAGCTCATTTGCTTTGCAGAGAGCCTTATCCTGTGTGGCAAATCCACTGGCCCTGCATCCCCCTGAAGCTTTATCATTGGAGGTGCTGGTTGATGCGACACTCCCCAAGACCAAGCTTCAGTGTTTTCTTGAGCCAGAACCCCCTCACGTGCTGGGCTGCACCCCCAGAGTGTGAGCAGCAGCTCAGGGAGTGGATTCTCCCCCCCTGCAGTCCTGATCCAGCTCTGGGGCAGCAGCGCAAGAGGGACGTGGAGCTGTTGGAGCGAGGCCGGAGGAAGACACAGAGGTGCTGCGAGGGCTGGAGCAGCTCTGCTCTGGAGCCAGGCTGAGAGAGCTGGGCTGGGGCAGCCTGGAGAAGAGAAGGCTCCTGAAGGGGAGACCTTAGAGCAGCTCCAGTGCCTAAAGGGGCTGCAGGAAACCTGGAGAGGGGCTTTGGACAAGGGATGGAGGGACAGGTCAGGGGAATGGCTTTAACCTGCCAGAGGGGAGACTGAGATGAGCTCTTAGGCAGAAGCTGTTCCCTGTGAGGGTGCTGAGGCACTGGCACAGGGTGCCCAGAGAAGCTGTGGCTGCCCCATCCCTGGCAGTGTTGAAGGCCATGTTGGACACAGGGGCTTGGAGCAAGCTGCTCCAGTGGAAGGTATCCCTGTCCGTGGCAGGGGTTGGAGCTGGAGGAGCTTTAAGATCCTTTCCAGCCCAAACCAGTATGGGGTTCTGTGATTTCCAACCCTTATTCCCCATCCATCACCCCTGGTTTTCCCACTCCTGTTGCTTTTACCCTGCGTTGCTCAATCTGCTCTGCTGAGCTGCCTTTTGAATATGTAGCGAAATCTCAGACTTTGAAGACTGAGGATTCTCTCCTGGCTTCTTTGCAAGTGGTTTCCCTACCTCCAAATATAGATCTTAGCGCTCCGAAAACAAGTAGATCAAGGTCTAAAGGTTTTGGGTGTTCTTAATTCCTTTAAGTCCATGTTTTATCCTTGGTGGCATATATGTAGATCTTGGGAGTGAAATAGCCAGTGATCACAAAGTCACTGTGAATACGGAGTTATTCTCCCTGCCAGGCTTTCAGGAGACAGCTGAAGTATAGTCTGTGTCTCATGAGATTTGGCTCTTCATGGATTTATACAGTGCTAATTGCAAGACATCAGCCAGAGAGAGAGGACTCGTATCTCACAGATCTTCCCAAGATTGCAGAGCAGGGGGAAACATCCACCCACTGGCATCCAATGCAACATAAACTGTGCTGTACAGCCTCAGCCAGCAAGAAAATAGCTGCCTGCTGACTCACAGAGAAAGCTGGGGTCAGAGCCCCTTTCTTGCTGTTTGGGAATCAAAATGATGTTTTAGGGCTCCCATCTGAACCAGGTCAAGATGTAAAGACCTCATTTGGGAATGAGGAAATTTGCAAGCATAAGCTTGACTTCTAAGGAAGGAAGCACCGTTTTTGCTCAAGGCTGTCCTAAAATGCTATAAATGATACACAAGCTGGGGAGACCTGCTGGGATGAAACCCAGTTCATTTGCTTTTCAATATTCATCATTCCTTTAGGGGCAGAGGATGTGTTTGTTCCTCTTTGTGTCTAGAGCTGATCAGAGTCTTCTTGCCTGCGAAATGCTGTGCTGGTTAAGGATGCGATAGAGTTAGTTTTCTTCCTTGTAGCCGATATAGTGCTGTGGCTTGGATTTAGTATGAGAATAACATTGATAACACACTGATGTGTTTAGTTGTTGCTAAGTAGCATTGATATTAAGTCAAGTACTTTTCACCTCTTCATGCCCTGCCCGAGTGTAGGTTGGAGGGACACAAGAACTTTGGAGGGGACAGAGCCAGGACCTGAACTCTCCAAGGGGATATTCCATGCCACTTTAATTTCCTGGCCCGCTTGGCACTGCCAACCCCATGAGAACTGCACATCATTGAAATACAGTAGAGAAACACTTTGTAGTGGGGAGAGCAGAGTCTCAGGAGCATACAAAGGCTTTGCTGGGGACAAGAATGAAACTTTGTAATAGAAATCAACCTAATAGTCTGGCTTTGGCGATTCTTCCCTTTTCTCAGTGCTTTAGGGTAAGGAAGTTGGGGCTGTTCAGCCTGGAGAAGAGAAGCTGTGTGGAGACCTCAGAGCAGCTTCTAATATCTGAAGGGGGCTACAGGGATGCTGGAGAGGGACTCTTCATTAGGGACTGTAGCGATAGGACAAGGGGTGATGGGTTCTAACTGAAACAGGGGAAGTTCAGGTTAGATATAACAAAGGAGTTCTTTACTGTGAGGGAGCTGAGGCAGTGGCACAGGGTGCCCAGAGAAGTGGTAAATGCTCCATCCCTGACAGTGTTCAAGGCCAGGTTGGACAGAGCCTTGGGCATCATGTTCTAGTGTGAAGCATCCCTGCCCATGGCAGGGAGTTGGAACTTGATGATCTTAAGGTCCTATCCAGGCCTAAGTATTTTATGATTCTATGGTCTCATATATACATTCCTCTAAGTGGGATCAACCAATTCAGGCACTGTTGTGGCATGGTTTGCTTAAAATCAATGACCCTGTGTGCTCTTGCTACAACGGTCTGTTTGTCTGGGGATTTATATTTCCTCAGTTACTATGATAAGGAATAACTTTAATAGAGATATCTTCAGGATACTTTGAGAAGACTGGGAAATACTGCAACCTGTGCTGTGGAGGGTGGCACTCAGCCATGGAGACTCCCAGCCGAGTCTGCTCCAGAAAAGAGAATTTAACCCTGGGTTCAGGATTTGTAGGTTATTTCCATGACCTCAAAACTCCATTCTTGACACTAATATTTGTGTTCTTTCATTTGAGTCTTCACATAGCAAATACCTGGAGGAACTGAGAAATCACTGCAAACCTCTCTGCTTTCCCTTCCAAGAACAAAGGAGCATGGCTCTGACCTGCTTTTGCTGATAGGAAACCAAGTCTGAAATGCAGGCAGAAACCCTAGCCACATGCAGTTTTGTCACATGGGGGAATAAGGAAAAAAAGGAAGAAAATCCCATTCATGGTAAGCATTAATCCCCTCATTTAATATGCTTCTGGCAGATGCACAGGTAACAGGGTGATGGGCACCATCTGACTGCCTGAGTAGAATGACCTGTGTGACGAGGGAAGGCCAGTCCTTAGCTTAAGTGCCTTGCAGCCAAACCACTCCTGAAGTTAATCTCTTTATTTTTGGGACGAGCTGCAGCTTTCACTGAGATCTGTTCATTGCGGTGAGCTCTGAAGAAAAGATGCTCTGGCCTGGGATGCCCTCAAAGAGAGACTTGCCTTCAGTTTCCATCAGGCATTGGCCAGGTTATAAGTTCAGGGAGAAAGGATTTAGCTGAAGTTAGAAGCTGGGCTTTGTTGGGGGAGCTGTCGACAATGTCTCTGCGTGAGATTTCTCCCCATGTAGGCTCCCAAAGAAAAGCTTCTATCCGTGGTAATCAGGGTTTATTAAGGGAAGCTGGGGGAAAAAAACCCCTCTTTAGCTAAGATTAAAGGGATTGTGTAGCTGCACTTGGTGCTGAATTGCTCTGTGCTGGCTCCATCGCTGAGCGTCTGCCTTGTCAGCATCCCTGCATGGCCTCCCGCATCCAGGGAAATGAATAGCAGTGCCTGAGTGGAGCAGAAGTAAACAGAGAAGCGTGCTGTCTGATTAGTGCTGGGCTTCATTACACACCCAGCCCGTGCCATTGACGTTGCCCAGGAGTCCTGGGTGCTGTTGGCTTCCTCCTAGCCATGTATTACCTGGTGGAGAAGTCACCAAACCCATCTCACCAGCCACTGGGTGGTCAGACCCACTGTGCAGGAGGATGTGGTGGGTTTTCTCCCTCCCCAGTGCTGTTTTTCAGCATGTTTTGGTCATGTTCTAGTTGTTAAGGTGTGCTTTTGCTCTGACCCCTTGGCTGAAGCTGGACCCAGAGCTGGTTTGCTTCAATGGCTTTTTGCAGCCACATTCTCATGCGTGATTCCTCTTGCCATTGACCTTGCAATGGTTGTGGCAGGGGACGTGGTGATATGATTCTGTCAGCCACCTTTGATGGCAGAAGGGTTGTGTGTGTGTAAGCCAAATGGAGAGATGCTGTCATCTCCCATATTCACCCAGTGACACGTTCCTTTCAGGAGCTGTCATTGTAGAGGGGTGGTTTTGTGCCAGGAGCATGACCACGACTTTCATGAGATTGTCAATCAAAGCGGAATGCCCCGGCTCCCTCTTTCCCAGTTCCCTGTACACTTCCTCCTAAGTCCTTCCCTCCCTCGCGATTGACAGACCAGTCCTTTGTGTCCTTTTTATGCCTGATTTATTCCTACTTCCTCAGCCATAGGGCATCCTTCTTGACTTTGTCCCCTTGGGACCTGCTGTATTGTGAGGGTGTATTCAGCATTCCCTAGCTCTCCTGTCTAATAACAGCTACCAATGAGTTAAAAGGAATTAGGAAAGTTTCTTCCTCTGAGGCTTTCTTTCATCCAAACTTTTCTTGTCCAGGGCTGCATCTATTTATCATAGTGTTGCATGTTATAGAGTCTTGGGATCATATCCTAGAGAACCCCGAGCAGAACCAAGTTGCGTCCTTTAACTCAGTGTTCTCTTACCTGTGGTAGAAGTGGTCAATAACAGCAAAAAAGTAACCACGCCATAACTTGCTGCCATTTAGGAAGAAACCAGTCCTTAAACCAGACTTGGAAGATAAAGGTGAATGTGTTATTTGATAGCTTTTTATTGTTATGACCTGTGGCATCCCCTCTGTACCATGACTGCATGTGAAGGTTGAATGAAGGACAAGGAGTTCATGGCAGAGGGAGAAAAAGCAGGGCTGCTTTCTACCAAAAGCTCTTTTCCTACAGATCTCTGAGACTATAGAGGCTGTGTGACCTTCTTAGGGACCTTAAATGTGCTGGTGTAGAGACTGTCATGGCAGGAGCCATGTAGAGGGACAGTTTGGCCTCATGCAGGGGCACTACATGGTGGGTCATGGCATTGCTGCTGGCCATGCCTCTGGAAGGGAAAAGGAGAGTGAGCCTGGCTATTGTGGGAAGGCAGTTTGAGCTTAT
Organism: Ara ararauna; assembly: GCA_028858755.1. Taxonomy (NCBI): domain Eukaryota; kingdom Metazoa; phylum Chordata; class Aves; order Psittaciformes; family Psittacidae; genus Ara; species Ara ararauna. The sequence continues at coordinate 163,454,356 of CM054376.1, forward strand.
TTTGGCAATACTCAGCTTAGAGCTGAAGCCCAGACCTCACTGTGGCCTTTGTTATTTGCTTTTTTCTTCATGTAATCTAATCACTCTCTCTTAGACCAAGCAGCCTAAAAGACAGGGTATGTCTATGGCACTGCATTATTTGTCTTCACAGCTGCTGTGACATCTGCTATCGAGACAAGAGTCATAAGAAGACATGCATAGCCCCCTTCTCCTTGGTGCATCCTCTAAGGGGTAGCATAAACCGTGCTCTGTTGTGCAAGCTAAACCACCAGTCCTCCTTGCCTTTGCCCTCTGCTGTTATTTACGAATAAATAATAACAGCCACATTATAAGTTATAGCCCTTAAAGGCTCAAGAACTCGTTGGGACTCCAGGACAAGTGCAGGCTGCACTCCAGAGGGTGCAGGGCAAACAACATGAGCAGATGGGAGAGAAGGAGTGAGTGCCAGCAGTTCACAGTGAGGAAATCCTGCTCCTAGGGTCACTCAGATGGCTGGTGAAAGATGGCAAAATAGCCCCAGGCTCATGCTCTCCCTGCTTTGTCCCACAGGGATGCTCCTGTGCTTGCTCAGTGGCTGTTGGTGCTGTCAGACTGTTGATGCTCTTTCCTCTGCAGGTGAGCATCTTCCCCCATGAGCTTCACTATCTCTGAAGCCCCCTTGTCTGCTGCAAAAGGGACTTCTCATGCAGCCTTCCTGGAGCTTTCATGTCTGCAGCGTGCCTTCTCGTATGTTGTGTTGGCCACTTATTTTAACAGGGATGTTTCCTCCTGTTGTTGCAACTAGACTCTTGGGTGCTGCGATGACCTTTGGACAGAGGGCTCCTATTGCAGAAGAGGGGTTGTTCGTTACTTCTTCAATCTCTGGGTCACAGCAGCTCCTATTTCCCTGTCCTTTAGCTGTGCTGACTCTGCAGGACTAAGAAGAGTGAAATACAGTAAAATATAGGGGCAAAATAGAGATCTTTTTAGTACTTGAAAAGAATAATTCCTTCCTAGATCTGTCTAATGCCCCATCAAACCCGTGTCTGTTAGAAATATGGATCATAACTCAGAAGTGACAGGAGCCGGTGTTCAGGGTCGCCATGTGGTGTTTCTGAACACAGGACTCAAACAGGGACAGCTTCCCCTCTTCTGCTGCTCTCTCAAGGATGGCCTCTTTTGAAAGAGGAATGGTTGTGTGGGGAGAGCTCATCCCATCGCCGCTCTATCTATCATCATAAAGGTTATTAAAAGCCTACGTGACCAGCCTGCACATCTCTGCGGAGCGAATCCTCTCCTGTTCACAAGACAGTCTTGCAAACTCTGCAGTCTAAGCTTCATTTTATTAAATATTTGCTTGACCAGGAAGGCAAAGCAGAGCAGGGTAAACACACCTAAAGTAAATGTAGAATGACCTTTGTTCGTCATCTACCTACTGCCTGCAGCTGCTGCGGTAGGGAGGGCAAGTGGGAGGTGGAGGTGGTCATATAATAGCTTTGAAATGCTAGCTACTGGGAGAACCTGGAAAGATTTTGGGTGGCAGGAAAGGTGGGTGATGCTCTACAATCTCAGATTTACCCTTTCCACTGTCAGATCTAGTCAGTCTACAGGTCAAAAGAAGATGGGATTTATTCTCTGTATTATTTCATTGTCGTTAACAGAGTTGCACAGGTTTGAAAAGGCTGAAATCCAGACCTGTGTCACCGCCACTGCTTTCCCCCGCTGAGATCTGCAAACAGTGATTTCTTCCTTGCCTTCTATATGTGTGGGGCTGGCTGGCATCACTTTTACAAAGCTCTTTGCACCCCTGACTTCAGCAAAGTCCCTCTGTGAGTGATGGGACACTGGCTGCAGGAGCAGAGCTGGGGGTTGGTTTGTGTCCTTTTGGAAACAAGAACAGTCTTGTGAGATTCTGATCTGGATGTCAAAGAGGGATGAAGGGGGAAAAGATCTGTGTGCCTCAGCCTGGCCACGTAGCAAGGGTTGTGCAGTCATCAAAGAACTTGGCTTGTGAGAGCTGAGCTGGCAGGACTCCATCTCTCACATGCTCGGTGGGGCCATAAAGGGCTAAAGTTGTTCTTGGTACAGAAGCAGACAAGAAAAAGTGACGGAACGGGGAGCATATGGATGTATTGAGTAGGAAGGTGCATTGCCATGGCACAAGGATGGTGCTTGGTGATTATGGAATATGTTTGTACCCCTTACTGCTCCCACCACCTTCTCTTTGGAAAGTCACCACGCTGGTCCCTGAGTAATTGTTTTTTCCAGTTCATGGTACTTTAGACTTTATTACTGCTAATAGTTAGGCAGCCCCTTTCTCCTCATTCACCTGCTATGCTCAGGGAAACTGTTTCTCTCTTTTAGATGCTGTTTTCTTGGCTGTGCTCTGGGTGGAGAGCAGTGTGGTGATGAGAACCCATGGGAGGGTGGAGACCTGGTGCTCAGTTTGCTCCATGCTTGGCTGCATGCCCTTTGTAGACATTGATGTAAAGGCTTGCACACTACAACCCCTCTGTCTGTACTCCAGGCTGGACTAGCATGAGGCAGCTTTGATCCGGAAGCCACAGAGAGCCTGATCAAACAGGCCCATTCTGGGCTGAGGTCCTCTGAATAGAAAGGACGGTAATATCAGACCAGAGCTGGCTTCTTCCTGGCAGACTTAAAGGGTGGCAAAAGAGCTCACCATCCATCTGGACCTGTCACTTTAGGCAGGCCCCTGACCTTCTGTAGGCTTCAGTCCCTCCTCCAATAGAGGAGGATAATAATCCTTGTCCAGCCCTGTCTCCTTCAATAACAAATACACAGTTGGCAGTGCAAACAGCAATAGTACTTGATGCCTGTTGCACTGCTCTGGCTTCCAGTGACTTTTTGGGCTTCACCATGGAGCACAGGTGGGTGTGTGTAACAGAGAGTAAAAAGGTGCCAATTTATTCCTCTGCTGTGTGATTTCTGCTCTTTCCACCAGCATCGTTTCTTTCAGAAGGGCTCCCTTTGTGCTGGTTTTAAGTAGAGAGCTCAGAGACGAGAAAGGGAGGATTAGCAATTAAATAGGCTCTGATGATGGCATGGTTCTGAAGGAGGGAGGAGGAAGGAATACTCCATAGTAATGTACTTTTGTTTTCTTTTGTCTTTGCTTGTAGGACAAAATCTGCCAGGGAATTGGTGTTTTGAAGACTTGTACAGCTTTTAATCCTCCTTCCCTTGGGAATACAAACATTTGTAATCATGTCACCGGCCATGTGGAAATGGACTTGCCTGGTTTCTCACCTCCTGCTATCCACCACAGTGTCGCCTCTTGGTAGGCAGCAACCACTCCATCCAAAGAGGCCCTTCATCACCTTTACTGGAGACCAAGCAGAGGGAAACTTCAACCATTTGGTGGTTGATGAAAGAACTGGGCACATTTACTTGGGAGCTGTCAACAGGATCTACAAGCTCTCCAGTGACCTGAAGGTCTTGGTCACTCACCAGACTGGTCCCGATGAAGATAATCCCAAGTGTTATCCCCCCAGGATAGTCCAAACTTGCAACGAACCCTTGACACCCACTAACAACATCAACAAAATGCTCCTCATAGACTACAAGGAGAATCGATTGATAGCCTGTGGGAGTCTTTACCAGGGCATCTGCAAGCTTTTGAGGCTGGATGACCTCTTCAAGCTGGGAGAGCCCTTCCACAAGAAGGAGCATTACCTCTCTGGGGTGAATGAGAGTGGCTCTGTTTTTGGAGTCATTGTTTCTTACAGCAACATGGATGACAAGTTGTTCATAGCCACTGCCGTGGATGGCAAACCTGAGTATTTCCCCACTATTTCCAGTAGGAAGCTCACCAAGAACTCCGAGGCAGATGGGATGTTTGCATATGTCTTTCATGATGAGTTTGTGGCCTCTATGATCAAGATCCCCTCAGACACCTTCACCATCATCCCTGACTTTGATATCTACTACATCTATGGCTTCAGCAGTGGTAACTTCGTCTATTTCCTGACTCTACAGCCTGAGATGATCTCACCACCGGGCTCCACCACAAAGGAGCAGGTTTATACCTCCAAGCTGGTTCGGCTTTGTAAGGAGGACACAGCTTTTAACTCCTATGTTGAGGTGCCCATTGGCTGTGAGAAGAACGGGGTGGAGTACCGGTTGCTCCAAGCAGCCTACTTGTCTAAGGCTGGAGCTATCTTAGCAAGGTCTTTGGATGTTGGTCCTGAGGATGATATCCTCTTCACAGTCTTCTCCAAGGGGCAGAAAAGGAAGATGAAGTCCTTGGATGAGTCTGCTCTTTGCATCTTTGTCCTGAAGAAGATCAACGACCGCATCAAGGACAGACTGCAGTCCTGCTACAGGGGAGAGGGGACGTTAGATCTGGCCTGGCTCAAAGTCAAGGACATTCCCTGTAGCAGTGCGGTAAGTGAAGCCCCAAAGCACCCAACCTTAACCTCCTCCTGTGCTCACAGAGCATGGCTTCACAATTAGAGCAGAGACTAGGAGCTCAAACTGCCTCATCCCAGTCCTGGCTCTGCCTCACGTCACCACATCACCTATTTTAACCAGTTCATGCCTCAGTTTGCTGATGGATGACCTGAGAAGGGTATCACTGTATCACTTTCTGGCCTGCCCAGGCATGTTATGATTGCTTGATGGACTAAGCCAAAGGGTCTCGAAATCTTTTGTTAGAATTTGCCTATTGTGGTTACTTTGCTGTGCAATTCTTCAGGGGTGAAATTACATATCCTTGTGCAGCCTTGGCTCCAACTTAAACCAAAACAGGACCTTGATAGTGTCAATGGTTTGTACTGGTTTCTGTGCCGGCGGGTGTAAGTTTCCTTCCCTGGGCTGAAGTTGGAGCAGGATCATTCAGGGAGCTTTGTGAAGCCAGGGCCTTATTCTAGTGCTAAGAACACTGGTCATTAACCATCAAAGTCCCTCATCTTCTTGTTCCCAGCCAGCTCTGTATTGCCTCTGCACTTGAAAATTGAGGCCTGGCTGCAGACCAAGGATTAAATGCTGCCAGATTTAAGGGCAGGATGGGGGAAGAGGCTGGTCTACCTGACCTACAAATGGTCTGAAGAAATTGCCTTAGTTTATTCCATTGGTTCACTAAAGTGTCACTGCAGAAATCTGCGCCCGCTTTGATACCATGCACAGAAATCAGTGTTAACAGCCAGCACTGCACCCAGGCTGCTGTAATAGCCCCTTCTCTGGGCTTTGATTTCCTCCCTTAATTAGCTCTTTCAAGTGAGAGGCAAGTTCAAGCCTGAGCAAAGGCAATATGAAGAAACACCAAGCGCTTTCCTGCCCCATAATCTCAAGGCAGTCAAGGATATGGGTTTGCTTTGGCTTTTTCTTTGTACTCGAGCCTCCTTTGCTGGGGGATCCCTGCTGTTGTTCCTTTGCAGGACAAGGACAAACTAAGAGGAACACATGGGAATTTAACTGCAGGGAGGCTGATCCTGCCTTACTCTGCCCTAATTCCCCTTTACACCAGGGCTCTCAGCATCACTGCTTGACCTTGCACTGCTCCCATACTCCCACACCAAACATGCAGAGGGACAAGTCCTTCATTTCAGTTGGGATCTTCTCTGCTTAGAACTGCAAAGCTCCCTATGGAGTATTGCACAGGGAGAAAGGCTGTGCCCAGATCTGGCTTTGAGTATTTTGTTTAGCCTTAAGACTTCTGCATGTTCAGAAAGCTGCCTTTAGATTTAAGCTGGGCACTTCCCATTGGAGTTGCTTTCCTGGGCTGTTAAGCCTCTCTATGCATTTGCATATCCTTTCTGCTTGGGCTCCATACTAACATTTGAGTTATTGGACCTCCCAAGTTGGGAGGTTTGAAACCTCTCAGTAACCTGGCTTCTGTGGCTTTACATAGGAGCAAAAAGGCCAACAGCTTTCTTGTGTTGTTTGGTGTGAGTCCCACCCAAGAAGACTGATATATCAGACTGAATTTGAAGGGACAGAGCTTGGGGAAAGGATAAGGAACCAGGGCCTGGTTGACACAGTGTGAAAAACACTTAGAGTATATTTGTGACTGCATTTCTTCTCTCTGAATCAGACATGCTAATGCTTCCCAGCTGGAAAAAGAACCTGGAGATCCTTGAAGATAAAAAACCCAGGAGTCTGAACAGTGCAACTAAGTGGGCTGTCCTCTCTTTAAATGAGTTTGCTTAGAGCTGCTGGCAAGGCTTGCCTGAGATCAGCTGCGCTGCCCGAGGGAAGAGGTATTAGTGACTTGGCTGCTCTAAGTATTGCACAGTCCAGCTGCTAAGCTTGGAAAATATTTGATGGTTGGTGAAGTATTTTGGAGCCTGGATATACGTCTGAGGGCCTCGTCTCCTTTTGCTAATGTCCTGCTTTGCCAGTTATCCACCAGCACTGCTGCTCCGCCTCTTAGCGCATGTATTTGAGGCAGCTCTAAAACCAATTACAAACCCATCAGTGAGACTTTCCCTGGTTTTGTGTGGATGTCAAATATTTTTCTGCTGGTGCAAATAGAGGCTTAACCTGCCTGTGATTGAGGCTGGACCTGAACTTCAGCTCTGCTGCCCTGCCTGCAGCTGCTGAAATCCTGCATGTGAATAGATAGAGCTCATGTGCCTGGTATTGAGCAGATGGATAGAGATGACATATGGGAAACAATCACTGAGCATTGCAGAAACACTGTTAGAAGACATAGTCAAGCCTTTCTTTATGGTATTAATTGTAGGACAATGGATTATAGAGCTGGGCTCACTGCATTGTCCTTGCATCTTGGTGCACGGTCAGGTCTGGCTTTGGGTAACAAATAATTTTCTAATAGGGTGATAGGTGAGTCAAAGGGGATCCGTATGCTAGGATGCTTCTGTTCCTGCATTGATGTAATGCTTATTCAAGGCTGCTTCAGGGCAAGAGAAGTCTCTTGAGGACCATTCCCAGCACAGATCTCTTCACTTGCAATATGCACACAAATAATTACAGGGATGTGGGGGAATGTTGGAGTAGTACAGTGCAGAGTCTGCAGTTTCTCTGATCAGACAGCTGGGGCTGGGGAACTTGAGACCAGGTAGGACTTGGCAACAAGGTGAGTTAGACACACAGTGGCTCATGGTCAACATGCAACAGGAGACATGGGGTCTGCTGATGCCCTGCAGGGTTGGATGTCCAGGCTTGGAAACTGGTTTGCAAACCCAATGTGAAGGTAAAGGATGGAGACACAGTTGTTATGAGCCAGTGCTTCTCTTGTGCCAGCTACACGTGCATGTTGCAGGGGGTTGGAACTGGATGATCTTAAGGTCCTTTCCAACCCTAACTATTCTACGATTCTATGTTAGCAGTGTGATAGAAGAATTTCCAGTATGGGAAATATAAAAGTCCAGAGACGAACAGAGGATCCTCAATGTTCATTCCTCCCCTGTTACTGTGTTACAGCTTTCCTCCTATGAATCTTCAGCGTAAATCAGGAAAAAAATGATGGATTTTTATGTCTAGGCAGTTGATTTGCAAATTGGCACTGTTCACTCAGGTGATGAGTAACAGTTCCAGGTAATACCTCTCTGGTTTTCCTTGCTGAAAATATGGGATAATAGCTTATATTTAAACAGCACCCTTGACCCCAAATGCTTAGAAATTCATATAATCATAAAAAAAAGAAGCTGGATAAAAAAAGGGAGTCTCATGGGGTCATCTGATCTGCTCTTTTGCCCTATTTGTAACATTGCTGACAGATGTTTGTCTCACCTGTTCTTAACCTCTAGCAATGGAGCAATGTCAGGAGGTTCATCTCTCTCCCTACATGATCTGTCTTGGCTGCTCAGGAAGCTTTCCTGCATGCCTAATCTAAATCCCCTCTCCTGACACTGAAGCCATTTCTACTTACAGAGAGCACCTTCATCCCCTCTGGCTATCTAGCAAGAGCTTTGTGTGTCACCAAAGTGTGACCACTTTTGTGGTGCACTGTGGAGCATCCGTGTGTGGAAGAGAAGGACCGAGGCTGTGTGGATATACAGGGTGTTGGTAGGAGAGAGGGCTATCCTGGAGGGAAAAATAGGCCCATTGGAACAGGTTGTCCAAGGAAGCTATGGCTGCCCCATCCCTGGCAGTGTTCAAGGCCAGGTTGAATGGGGCTTGAAGCAACCTGCTCTAGTGGAAAGTGTCCATGCCTATGGCAGGGGTTTGAACTGGATGAGCTTTAAGGTCCCTTCCAACCCAAATTCTATGATTCTTGTTGAATAAAGAAGGTCATGGTTTAAATATATTTCATAAACTTTGTAACTAACTGTTGGTACAGTTGAGACATGCTAGATTTCTTAAAAAGGTACTGTGGGAGGAGGATGTAGATGTAAATGGCCCATTTTGTATAGGTCTTGATCACTGGGGGAATCTGTTGATTTGCATTGCTCTGGAATAGGATTAACAATAGATGCATTTTGAAGCCCAGTGATAACTGCATTACTGGGATGCTCAGTAATGGAGGCAGGAGCAAGCAGGTGAACTGCTGTGCAGAGCATACAAGCATGGATGAAGAAGAGGAGGGTATTGGAACTGACCCCAAAGCAGCATAAGGGTTCCACAGCCTGCTGGGCAGATGCAAGAGGAGAGGGGATCCTTGCTGGAGCTTTGTCTTGCAATAAATCCCCAAACATGTTGTGACATAGAATCACAGAATCATAGAATGGTTTGGGTTGGAAAGGACCTTAAGATCACCCAATTCCAACCCCCTGCCATGGGCAGGGACACCACCCTAAACCATGTCACCCAAGAGTCCATCCAACCCGGCCTTGGACACTGCCAGGGATGGAGCATTCACAACTTCCATGTTGATGGCACGCAATGCTGGCTGTCAGCTAAGGAACTGGTTACATCCTAGAGTTGTTGTTTTAGGAGATCCTGGTGTCCTCATCAGCCTGATGTGCCTCGCAGCATCACCTGCTTCTCTGCAGCTTAGCAGACGCCAGTCCCCGACCTGAAAAGATGTCACCTCCATCACTATAGCTTTTACTGGATACACAGCTTGAATATCTGTCCAAGATAATCAAAGTGTCTGTCCCCAGCTATCACCTGGCTTCTGCCTTTTGCTGTTGTTTTCTTTTCCTTTTGGCAGGAAATGGAGTTTGACTGTTAAATTACTGTATTCAATCTCTTCCTGTTTTTCATGGCAGTGCTGTCACTTGGGGGTGAAAAGCAGTGTTTTTGAGGCTGACCAGCCAACAAAGGCCTGGTGTAAAGAGCTGGGCAATATTTTTCTAACACTTTGCTAACAGAGGGCGGGCAAGGTGGATGTTTGGGACCTGAGTCATTGTCTGACAGAGAATTGGCTATAAAGGCTTCCTGTGCTTCTGATGCTTCAAGGCAAACCTAAGTCAGTAAAGCGTCTTTGCAGATACTGGTGCCTAGAGAGTCCTGCATCTCCTCCTTGAGGAGCAAGCATCCACTTGTTCCTCAAGTGGAGTCTGCTCTCCTGCTCCCATCTGCTTTCCTGTATCCTCCCTGCCCATCTGTTGTGGTTGAACCCCAGCTGGCAACCAAGCCTCATGTAGCCCCTTGCTCGGTCTCTTGCTGGTGGGATGAGGGAGAGAATTGGAAGGTAAAAGTGAGCAAACTCGTGGGTTGAAGTACAGACAGTTTAATAGGGAAAGCAAAAGCTGTGCACAAGCAAAGCAAACCGAGGAATTGATTCACCACTTCCCATCAGCAGGGAGGTGTTAAGTCATTTCCAGGAAAGCAGGGCTCCATCACACACAGTGGGGGCTTGGGAGGACAAAAACATCACTCCAAATGCCCCGCTTTCCTCCTTCTTCCCCCAACTTAATATGCTGAGCATGACACCATTGTTGTGGGATATCATTTGGGTCAGTTGGGGTCAGCTGTCCTGGCTGTGTTCCCTCCCAACTCCTTGTGTACCCCCAGCCTCCTCGCTGGTGGGGTGAAGAGCAGAGAAGGCCTTGTTCCAGTGTATAAGCGCTGCTCAGCAGTAAGAAAACATCCCTGTGTTATCTGCACTGCAGCCCTAATCAGCTACTGTGGAAAAAATTAACTCTACTGCAGCCAAGAGTAGCACAATCTCCACCTGCTATTCCATAACATTTACGTCATGCTCAGATCCCACACTATCCATTACATCCTCATTAACTCCCACCACCCTTCCCATCCTTTGATATAACGCACAGATACCATTCCCTTAGTTTATAGACAACCCCTGTAAAATGTCTTTAAAACATCCATAAATGTCCAGAGTTAATTTAGTCCATGGTTTTGGGCTCCATCTGTTACGGCGATCACTCAGGACAGGAGGGGTGGTGTGTTCCATGGAGTTACGGGCACCAAAGCCATGGGTTAGCTGAATGTGGAGGATGTATTGCTGATTAGTCCTTCCATGAATGGCTGTCAGGCATGTCTGGATGCCAGATAGAAGCACAGGCATTCTGCTTTGGCAGCATGAGCACCCCATCCCGTTCTTGGTCACTGGGGCTGATCCATGAGCTCTTGCCACACAGTTAGGAAGGGCCATTTCTAACTCAGGTGGTAAAAGGGCTTTGTGTATGGTATGAGAAAGTCAGTCTGACTCCTGGCAAGGCCACAGTTGATGATGGGGTAGCCAAGATTTTCCTATAAACAGCCTATTTCATGACTTTCCTCTTCTTCCCAGGGTTTGTATTCGATATCACTGATGTTAATAAGACACAAGTCTGACAGAGCACCTCTGAGATATGAAGATGGGGAGCAGCATTACCCTGTTTTACAGGAGGGCTGGCTAAGGCACAGTAAAACAGAACTAGCAGTGCAATGGCAGCTCAGAGTCCTGGATCTTAGTACTGTGCCCAGTGTTCCCAACTGTTGCAGGAAGAGCTGGAGAGGACAATTTTTATAAGAGAAACTAGTGATGGGAAATGGGGAATGGCTTTAAACTGAAGGAAGGAAGATTTAGATTCAGTATAAGGAAGAAGTTCCTCCCTGTGAGGGTGCTGAGGCGCTGGCACAGGGTGCCCAGAGAAGCTGTGGCTGCCCCATCCCTGGCAGTGTCCAAGGCCAGGTTGGACACAGGGGCTTGGAGCAACCTGCTCCCAGTGGAAGGTGTCCCTGCCCATGGCAGGGGTTTGGAGCTGGATGAGCTTCTAACACAAACCATTTTATGGTCCTATGAATATCATCCTTGCTCTAGGATTCCTCTCTAGCATAGGGGATGGAAAACCAAGGCCAATTAGAAAGAAGGACATGTGCTGGAGGTGATAGAAAGAAGGGGCATTTTAAGGAAAAAAAAATAACCACTTTACAAACTAAAAAGCAGGAATTGTCATCTCTATCAATCATTTGCCTCATTATTTTACCTTAAAATGGAAAGGTTGGGGTAGAAAGAGAGTGTTAACTTTTGCTTAGCCCTTGGGAAAATGAAAACATGGAAGTAGGTCAATGTGATACTGCTTTGACATTTTGCACACACAGCCGCTGCCCATTTCTCCTGGCTGGTATGCGAGCCTGCTACTTTCCCATGGGAATGACTCAGTCCCAGGAATGAGCTATCAGTTTCGTTAGACCTCGTAGTGTCACTGCTTGCCATTAGGGCCATCCTAAGTAAATCTCTGCTGGTGTCAATGTCAGTTGTGCTTGCACAATAGTGCCAATTTGTTAATCTCTATTGCAAAGACCATGTACAAGCCTTTTGATACATGTGAGCTTTGCTACAACAGGGGCTGTTCAGCCTGGAGAAGGGAAGTTGTGTGGAGACCTCAGAGCAGCTTCCAGTGTCTGAAGGGGGCTGCAAGGACGCTGGAGAGAGTCTCTTCATCAGGGACTGTAGTGATAAGACAAGGGGTGATGCGTTCAAACTGAAACAGGGGAAGTTCAGGTTGGATAGGAGGAAGAAGTTCTTCCCTGTGAGGGTGCTGAGGCGCTGGCACAGGGTGCCCAGAGAAGCTGTGGCTGCCCCATCCCTGGCAGTGTTGAAGGCCAGGTTGGATGGGGCTTGAGCAACCTGCTCTAGTGGAAGGTGTCCCTGCCCATGGCAGGGAGTTGGAACTGGATGATCTGAAGGTCCTTTCCAATCTAAACCCTTCTGTGATCCTATGATCCTATGTCTTTAAATTATGCAGAGTGATATTTCTGACCCAAAGGGCTCAGGGCAAGTGGAGATCAGTCCTTGGTCACCTTTTAGCAGTGCTTTCTTCTTCTTCCTCTGAAGATGCAAACAAGAGCAGGAGCCGAAATAACAAAAAGACACAGTGCAGTCTGTCAAAAACAGTAGCCTCAGAAATGCAGTAATGCCTCTCTGGGAATGACCACTGGAGACTCAGAGACGGAGCAAACAGGCTTGTTACTGCCAGATCTCTATTTGTATAATTGGTCACATTAGTTTGTGTTGGATGGGAACGTGTATGCATGTGTGAGAGAGTGTTGTCGGACAGACTTGCTGAGCCCAGCAACTTTGATAAGAGGTGACAGCATCCTCTTGCTGACACTGGAAGCTGGGGTGGGTGGAGGGCTTAACTGGAGAGGCAATATGGACAAGGGGTAGGGCTATGGCTTAGGAGTTCTGCAGCTGAGCTATGTGATTTGCAAATCTCCCTCATGCACCTTCCCACACCTCATACAGGGATGCTGGAGGGGGACTCTTCATCAGGGACTGTAGTGATAGGACAAGGGGTGATGGGTTCAAACTGAAACAGGGGAAGTTCGGGTTGGAGATAAGGAAGAAGTTCTTCCCTGTGGGGGGGCTGAGGCACTGGCACAGAGTACCCAGAGAAGTGGTAAATGCTCCATCCCTGGCAGTGTTCAAGGCCAGATTAGACAGAGCCTTGGGTGACATAGTCTAGTGTAAGGCATCCCTATCCACGGCAGGGGATTGGAACTTTGCGATCTTAAGGTCCCTTCCTTCTTAGCACTAACACATTGATTATTGTGCCTAGTGTTCATGCTAGGGACATGGCAGTTGGGTGTAATGAAGTTGCAGGAATGAGACCCTCCACTTTTCCACTGATGTATGTTCACATGGCTGAACAGTACCAGATGAGCACAACAGGACTTTTCCAGCATCCGTATGAGCTCTTAGTTCAGCCTGGGTATAGCTTCTGGCAGCATCCCAGTCCTCTGGACCTCCCCAAAAGCCCACTGCTGTTCATGTGGGTATGCAGATGCTCACCTGGTGAGACCTCAATTGCAGGCACCACATGGGTTCATAAGATCATGTAATAGATAGGATTGGAAAGGACCTTATATCTTCCAGTTCCAACCCCATGCCATGGGCAGGGGCACCTCACACTAGACCATGCCACTCAAGGCTCTGTCCAACCTGGCCTTGAACACCACCAAGGATGGAGCATTCACAACTTCCCTGGCACCCATTCCAGTGCCTCACCACCCTTACAATAGAGAACTTCCTCCTTATATCCAATCTAAACTTCCGTTGTTTAAGTTTGTCCCTCAGTGGTGGTCCTTCCTCCCATGTGCCACATTTCTGCTTTCACCCAGCAGGGATAAGGAGTCCTTCCTGCCTCTGTAAAGTGCTCTGCACTCCAGGCAGGGAAAAAAGTGGCTTTGGAGGCTCAGCAGGAGAGAAAACCATAAACTTTAAAGCACCTACAACAGCCTAAGCTGCACTTAGGGGCTGTAAACCAGGGTCTAATTGCATGGAGAAGATGATTGCATTTCAGGTGTTAAGTATGCTCCTCAGTATTAAATGCCTGTCCTTGAAAAGATACTTCCAGATCAGTGTGCATGAAGTAATAATGCTGGTGGTAATTCATTGCCTTCTTATCACACCAGCACCCTGCTACTTCTCCTTCCAAAATCCTCATCGTTTGCCCTGGAGGGGAGGAAGAAAAAAAGCAGTCTTTGGAAACGGCCTCCTTCTTAAACCCATTTGTTTCCTTCCTAAGCATAAAGCAAGAGGAAACCCTATTCCTTTAAGTGGCCGGGTGCCAAACCTACTCACAGTGCTGTTCTCTGCCGGCTCCTCATGTCTGGTTGACCCTGCTCAAACAAAATGTTCATTGAGGGCAGAGCAGGGCTCAAGGCTGGTGAGTTGCTGGTGTGTCTGAGATATTGCAGGCACAGCTCCCTACTCTACGATCAGTCCCATCTCTGGACCACGTTGGCTCTGCCTGAGCTGCTCAGCATCTCTTAGCATCAGCCCCAGGTCCCGATAGTCCCCCACTTGCTGCTGATGCAGGTGAGCAAGGTGCCAGCTTCATCACTGCTTGTGCTTCTTGCCACATGGACATTAGTTTTGTTTCTGGGAACTGGTCTTTGCTGCTTTCCCTGCCAGCAATCCAGGCTGTTTTCTTCTGTGGTTAAGCCCTGTGGTTGCACATGGCTCAGCCTTGCATTTTTTGGAGTGCTCCATATGATCTCCTCGCATTCTTTTCCATGCCAGGAGATCAGCTACTTCACAAACCTGACCTCGTAGTGCCTGGCCATGAGGTTGTCTGTGTGACAATGGGAATGCTTGTGCAACAGTTTGGTTTTTTAAAGGCAGCAAGCAAAATCCAGCCATTCTGGAAGAGCCAGAAGCAAAGTGACTCCAGCTCTGTTCATGAGCCTGATGCTATTTAAAGCACCTCCGGACTGGAGGCAGGAGTTTGTACAATAACCATTCTGTTGAGGAGGGGGTTTATTCAGCGTTGGATTCAGCACTGCTTTCTGGCTCAAATCCTGCAAAGACCCTTTCTTGCTTGATGCAAGTGTAGCTGTCGGGGTGAAAAACAGTGCAGGGCCTGTCTTAGTATTTGAGGAATCAGCAAAGATGTTTAGCCTCTGGGAATGGTCTGATGTGCATCTCTATTTTATATTACAGCATGCACACAACATGAGGTTCTTTCCCCCCCCTCCCCCAGATAAGCATGCTTCTCTATTCAATTTACATGGAAGCATAAGTCCCCATTATACCAGGTAGGATAATGCAGATATTGGAAGCACCAGTTGTGAAGACTGGCTGGTGTGAAGATGGATATGAGAAAGGCTGTTGTACCTCCAGAGATATGTCCAAGTCTCATCTGACTATATTTCTGCCCCAGACACTCCCAACCTGGCATCTGCATGACTGCACTAGTCTGCGATATGATTTTGCTGTAACTTTGCTTGAGAGGCATTTTGTTAGCACTGGCACAGTCTTTGGGTAGCATAACAGCTTTGGGACCAAACACGGTGTTAGCAGAGGCAGCATGGACCTGGCTAGATGTATATGTCCAAATTCAGGATGGAGCTGGTGATCTGGACACCCTGCACACATCTACCTACAAACCAGCCTTCGCTTGAACCCTGCTTTGCTGCACAGATCGATGTGAGTGTGTGGATGAATGCGGCTTGCTGAAATGCAAACCTTCATTGCATCTTTCTCCTGCATATTACACAATACATAGGACTCAACATCTTCCATGTGCCACCAGCACCCCGTTGCTTCAATTTGGAGCTAGTAAACATTGCAGCCCCAGTGTTTTCTGCTTTAGGGGATGGATTCTAACAATATATATAATATTTAGAAAGTACTGTAAACTCAGGAGAGGGATGCCACTAAATGGTATCACTGCAGGAAGACTGAGAGACCTGTTTCTTTCATGCAGTATTGGAGCTGGCATTGCTGATAGAGCATGTGGGTGACGTTAGATCAGTAGGAACAACATCGTATTTTCCCTGTTTCAATGTCATTACCCCGTCTTTGTCAGTGATCCAAAATATAATAGGATTTGTTCAGCTGATTTATCCTGTAAACAAGTGATATTAGCCAGGCTTGTGTTTAGACACACAGAGAGAGTGGGAGAGGCAGAGTGAGGGAGCGTGCAGCAGGGAATAATAAACTCATACTCCTGCTAATGAGGGAATGACCCAGCACTTATCAGTGGGTTGGGGCTATTGGTTTGGATCCTGAGCCGAGAAACACAGGGCTGTAATTACGGTGTCCCTGCTTCTGAGGCCCGCCTGCAGCCTTCCACTTGCACAGTCCCACTTTCAGATGCAGGAGAGTTCTGAGCTCAGTCGTCCGAGTGAATTTATACTCATCTGGCACAGGTGCTCTGAATTCCTTAAGTACCAAGATCTGCACAAATAGAGGCAGCAAGTGGGGGATTTTATTATTCAGGGCTCAATTGCTTTAGTTTGTTGTTTAAACTGATAACCAGGGCTTCTTTGAATTCATTTTCTATGAGATGATAAGACCAGACACAATTCAGTCCTCCCTGTTACAGATGCACAGCACAACACTCTGTTATTTAATGACCAGGCCAGGGATTCTCATACCCAGCCAAACTCTCTCAATTTCCCCATGCTGAAGAGCAACAGCACATCCATGTCATTCATTATAACACTTAACTCACCTTCACAGGACCACGGTGAAGCTTAATTAATGCTTTTAGGAGGCCCTGGGATGCCCGGGTGAAGGTGTTCCTTGCATGCAAAGTAGTGTTGTTTCATTTATATAGTGCTGTTGGTGTGTGTGGCACTTTGCAGCCCAAATGATAATTTTGCCTGTGTAACAAAATAATAATTATAGTAATTGTGATTCAGTGGAGAATCTCTGGTGGTGCCAGCGTAGGGGAGGCAGCTGGACTCTGCGGCAAGGTGCTGATGTGCATCACTGCAATAGGAATAAGGGGGTGTCTGGCAGCTGCCAGAAATGCTACAGAAATGCTGCTTTAACCATTCTGCTCCCAGAAAGTGTTGGGAAATAATGGGCCAGGCATGTTATCTATGAAAGGGAGGGCAGGCCAGCAAGAGAAGGCTCCTGCATCTTTCAATGTTGCATACAACACTGGCAATGATATTGTTGTGGAGACCTTAGGAGAGCCTTGCAATGTGGCTGTTGTGTCATAGAATGATTTGGGCTGGAAAGGACCATAAGATCACAAAGTTCCAACCCCCTGCCATGAGCAGGGACACCTTCCACTAGAGCAGCTTGCTCCAAGCCCCTGTGTCCAACCTGGCCTTGAACACTGCCAGGGATGGGGCAGCCACAACTTCTCTGGGCACCCTGTGCCAACGCCTCAGCATCCTCACAGGGGAGAACTTCTGCCTTATCTCCAACCTGAACTTCCCTGATGTAAGTTTGAGTTTAAGATGGGTGTGAGGGTTTGAAACTTGGGGAAGGAAATGTTTCTTCATTGAGAATCTCTGTTGTATGGACATGCCTGAGAGAAACCCATGTTACAGCAAGGATGTTCATGGTTATGGGGCACAGCTGGTAGTGAATAGAGCTCCAGTCTCTTCATAAACACCCTTCATCACTGCAGTTGATGAATGCTTCCAGGAATTTGTTAT
This sequence comes from Ara ararauna, assembly GCA_028858755.1. Classification (NCBI taxonomy): domain Eukaryota; kingdom Metazoa; phylum Chordata; class Aves; order Psittaciformes; family Psittacidae; genus Ara; species Ara ararauna. Next base: position 163,471,552 of record CM054376.1, read on the forward strand.
GTAGACAACCTTTGGCCAATCATGGAAACAAGACATCCTTTAGGATAAAATGCAGCAGCCGGCAAGTACTTCTCCCAAAGGCATCTTTCTGCCTACACAGAAACCCCTTTTCACCTAAGATTTTCCATCTCTGGGACTCTTACTCCCCATCTCAGCTACAGCAGCACCAGAGGAAGTCAGTATTTCAGATGCATAACACAGCTTTGCTGCTGGAATACGTTCTTACCGAAGAGCTCTAGCAGCTTATTTGATCAATACTTCACTGCTGAAAAATCCCTAAATGCCTATTTACCCAATAGACCATGGCGGTTTCAAAGGCAAAGTCTTCACACTCAATAGTGTCTTTTTTTTTTTGGGGGGGGGGAGGTATGAAATATTTCAAGTGAATTTTTTAAAGCTCATGGAAAGCACCGAGCTGAGAGCCACAGAGATCATATTCCTCTGCTTATCCTTCAGTGCTTCATCCATTCAATCCTCCAGCCTCTGAGGCAGCAAAAGGAAGTTAATGGGACTGCAGAAGAACTCAACTGCTTTTACAGCTGCTCTTTGGGTGCAATTTGTCCTTCTTGTTTGTAGGTACAGTTGCCACCTGTAAGGGGACAAGCTTTAGTGACCGCACACCTCAGGGATCTGATTTTCACCCCAACTACATGGCTTGGTGTGCTAATGCTGAGATTTCAGATTGAAATGCTAGAAATAGTTGGGGAGAGGGTGAAAATGACATGCAAAATGGAGAGTTGTCACAGACTGATTTGGGTTGGAAGGACCTTAAAGCTTGTCCAGTTCCAACCCCTGCCACGGGCAGGGACACCTTCCACTAGAGCAGCTTGCTCCAAGCCCCTGTGTCCAACCTGGCCTTGAACACTGCCAGGGATGGGGCAGCCACAGCTTCTCTGGGCACCTGTGCCAGTGCCTCAGCACCCTCACAGGGAGGAACTTCTTCCTTATATCCAGGCTGAACTTTCACTCACCCACTTTCTGCTGAACTTTCTGCTGAGCAAAAGGCCTGAAGGCTAAAGAAACCTATTGATCCCTGCAAGAAAGGCAGCCTCCTCTTGAGGAAACTGCCCATTTTACAACATGGAAGTGCATGATATAGACTGTTCAAAGCCTTATACTCACAGTGGAGCAGGAACATAGATGCAGGTATAAAAACTTTGTACTACATTAAGATTCTGGGAACTTGACTGTAACACTTGAACTGGTGCTTAAACTACAGACCCATACCCCAAACACCTGTACCAGTTCTACTCCATTTGGATAACTTTACACCCTGGTCTTGCATTCCTAGATTACGTTTGAATTAAAAGCTCTTAGCATAGTGAGTGCAATTTCCCTGTAATTGGTAAAGTTACTGTAACTGCACTGTCATTTGTATATGGTGACATGTAATTGCATGGTAACCAGTGCTGTGGTTGCACAAGTGAAAAGCAGCGTGCAATTATAATGTATTTCCAAATGCTGGCTCTTTATCCAGCTCCCATTATATCACAGAGCACCCTGGGGAAATAGTACTGGGTATTTTTGTATGTAATTAGACTGAAGGCTAACCTCTGAAGAGTGGGCTGGTTGGTGATCTGAGCTATCTTTGGTGGCCCAGGGTTCCCATCTTTTTGTCCACAAAATTTCCCTGTGGCTTTGATTCGCAGATGACAAAGGTCTCCAGCCCCTGATGCTCATTGGGAAGCCAGCAGCCTTTTCCTGACCCATTGTCAGGAATGTGTGTGATTGCGAGGGTAGTAAGAGGCACCAAATGATGTGAGTGACATGGCAGGAACTGAAATTTGGAGAGGCTGTCTCCAACATGCACTGGGACCTCACAGGTAGACATAACCAACAGGCTGAAATGGGATGGTTCTGATGAAGTTCACAGCACAAATCACAGGGAGAAGGTCAGATGAACCAAGTCTCTTCTGACTCAGAAGCAGCATGGCCAGAAGCAGAGATACTGCAGGAGGTCAGAGGCAGAGTCAGTCCAACATGAGGAAGGCAATGTACTAATGCCAGGGGTAGGGCAAACCAGCATTGAACCGCAAGTTCACCAGGCATTGAAATCCATGCTGATACCATCAAGAGGACATGCACAGGCAAAGAGAAGCACAAGCCTTGTGTACCATACTGCTGCTGTTGGAGGTTAGAGACCTGTGGTTTGCAGGGAGATGGCTTCCATCATTTGCAGCCCCAGTGGGTAGCGATTTATGGTTCACCCCTACAGCATGTGTTCTAGACCCTAAATTTCCTTGTACCTCTTCAGGTAGCATGAAGTTCCTGGTGACAGGTTATTCGGAGGCTTTCATCTCTCTAGATTTCTAAATACCCTATTGAATAGGATCCATGCTCACTCTCACCCTCAGTCCTTGCAATCAAGAAGGAAAGATCTTACAGTCAGGTGATTGAAAAGACCTTGGATATCTCCTTGCAAAGGCTCAGATGCATATTACTGTTGATTTCTCATTGGTGGCAGCACAGACAGCTATAATGTATATGTTCCCTCCCTTGTCTGCCGTAGCCAAGGCTGAGATAACCAGAGTGAGAAGCCAAGTACCTGCCACCATATGAAGAGAGGGCTGTTAGGTATTAGCAGTAAATCAAAGGCAGGACTTGGCTGTTGGGACAACCTTTATCCCCAGTGAGACTGTGGAGTTGCTTTGGAGCCTGCTGAGATATGTGGAAAAAGGCCCCCATGCTTTGATTGGGGAGGAAGATTTCACCGGAGTGAAAGCAAAGAGGGATGAGGGATGGATAATCCTTCATCGAAACTTTTCCAGAAATGTGGATTAGGATGTATTTGATTATCAGGGGCTGTTTCAGAGGCAAATACCAAAAGCAGATGTTTAACGGACAATTGCAGTTTATTATGAGCAATGTTTGCCCTGGCCCCTTCTGGTGCTTCAGGCATTTGCGCAATGCTGAAGTGCTCACTTCAGCTGGGGAATGGGATGAGGATGGGGCAGGAGGTGCTGTAATCAGAGCTCTAACCCTTCTGCTGAGTTTGGGGGTTTTTGGGGGCTCAGCACATCCCATGGGGACTGAGCCAGCACCAGCCTTGTAAAACCATCCTCTCCAGGAGGGCTCGGCTGTGTTAAGTATTTATTTGATAGGCTTAATCCTGGAGAAGGCAAATACCTGCCAGAATCCTCCTGTAAATCAGGCGCATTCTTCTGCACACCCTTCCTATCTCAATGGCGAATGTGACACTTGGCTACTGTGTCACAGCTATGATGAACCCTCTGGTTGCTGGTGCTGAGATCGGTGGCAGGAACAGACCAGAGCCTCTCACCAGCTGGTTTTCCCCCCTGCACATCAGCCCAAGATGGGGATGCAGCTGGTGGGACTCAGGAGGGCATTTATACCCAGAGAGCTGCCAACCATCTCACATGAAGGTATTTTGGGTATGTAGAGCACCTTATAAACCTGTGTTTAGCAGCTTTCCTGGGGCAGAAGAGCGGTGAAGAATATGCCCTCTCTTGCAGCTGGGATGTTGAACTGATTGATGCCAATCCAGCATCTCATCCGCACGACCCCCCCTTCCTGTCTGAGTTACCTACAGACTGTGCTGTGAGTTACCGGGTTAGATTTTGACTGCTCAGGGTGTGAGAATTGCTGATCCTATTCCTGACTCCTTAGATCTTCCCTTTGCCCCCCCCCATATCCCAGCTGCTGCAAGCAAAGTGAATTCACATCCTCACCTCTGCTTTCATTCTGGAAAGTCGCTAACATGAAATTGCCAAGCGGAGAGGCTCCAGAGGGTTTAACGTGGCAGCTTTATATTGCTGCTAGGAGTGTCTGGAATTGAAAATAAACCTGTGCTTGCAACTCCTGACCCTTTCATCATAAATCCAAACTTCCTTATGTGTTTCTCTTCGCTGAAGAAGACGACTGTGTTTCTGCCCTTCCAAAGTCGCATCTGCAGCTGAGAGCCACGGGCTGCACAGAAGCTGAGTGATGCTTATTTGTAGGGTTTTGCTTGCTGGCGTCTCTTTGCAGATGACCCCCAGAGGAAATGTTATATGCTAAGTGAAAATGGTTTTCATGTGGTATGTGGCTTGCTGGCCCTACTCCTATTCTTGGGGGATGGTTGCGCACATTGCAAACCGCAACCCGGCGATTGCTTCTCCACACTCACATAGCAGCATGTGAGTGAACATCGTGGCCTTCTCTGCCCTCACGCACCACTTGGTGTGCCTCAGAGGGTAGGGTGTGCTATGATGGTCCTAGATCTCCTGTAAACTGTGTCCTGTAAGAGAAGGTGGTGCTTGGATCACGGTTGGAAGGAACCTTAGAGTTCATCCAGTTCCAACCCCCTGCCACGGGCAGGGACACCTTCCACTAGAGCAGCTTGCTCCAAGCCATGTCCAGTCCAACCTGGCCATGAACACTGCCAGGGATGGGGCAGCCAGAGCTTCTCTGGGCACCCTGTGCCAGCGCCTCAGCACCCTCACAGGGAAGAATTTCTTCCTTTTTTCTAATCTAAATCTCCCCTCTTTCAGTTTAAAGTCATTCCCCCTTATCCTACCACTACAGGCCCTACTAAAAAGTGTGTCCCATCTTTCTCATAAGCCCTTCTTATAAGGATATTAATTGCAAATAATCTCAGGGAAATAAGATGAAATAAATAGGGTTAAATTTACTTTTAAATTTATTTTATGGGGGAAAACCTATCATAACTTAGACCTAACTGCTAATGGTAGGTCTGGGTTCAGCTGGAGCTGAGCCAAATCTAGTGGAGGAGTAACTAACCTGTAGCAACTGGATTAATTAAGTCTTGATAGGTTGAAGGTGTGCTGTGGATCAGCCACAGGTTATTGTGCTTGGTGCTGGGGTTTCTGGGTCTACATCTTCTCAGGGCTTTGCAAGAGGGTGTGGATTACTTTTGGCTTCGTGGGTTTTGATATATATTAACAGCAAACTTATAGTTTGGTTAACACATTTTGGCTGTTGATAGAGTGGGTTACAGAGGGCTCAGAGCTGTATCTCACAGACCTTCAGGCTCAAACCTGCTTGGGGAGCAAACAGGAGTTTGTATCTTCCTGTGTACAACAGCACAGGCAGCTCCTGCTTGAGATTTCAGGTCCTGGGTCAGGAAGGCAGACCAGATGATTATGTGGCTTCTTGCTGGTCTCCAACTACTTCAGCTAGAGTTTTGGCTGTGCTATACCAAGGAGGACGTCTCGGACTGTGCCAGCTCTGCTTGATGGCTGTTGTTTCACTGCTTGTCTATGTAATTTTCTCTTTGAGATGAAGCTTCATACACTGCACTCTAGGTAAGGTGTCTGCTGGTGCTATTGAGGTCTTCAATTTCTTGGGGGTGAAAAAAGCTGTTTTCCATTACTTTTTTCCTTTAAAACCATGACAAACCAGGACTTTCTTCCTTTCTTCCCTTGTCCCTCTTCCTGTCGTTTGTGAAAGGGTTGGAGATTTCTTGCTTTCAGTCCAAAATTATTCTTTTCTCAGCCTGACAGGCCATCAGTTCTAGTGGGACACATACAGTTTTATTATAGCTTTGAAATGCAAAGCATGTTAATTTGAGAGCTTAAGAGTTTCTGATCAAGCTGGACCTGCCTTCAATATCTGGGTTCTTCTCAGATCCTATATCCATAGGATGATTCAGGTTGGAAGGGGACCCAAAAGATCATGTATATAGTCCAGCTTTCTGTTTTAGCCTGGGTAAATCTGGAGTCCTTCTGCAAACAAGTTGGCTTTATCAGAGAGTGATCCAATGCATTACAAGTTTGGTTGGATGCCTTGTTCTCTGACATACCTTCTTTCCTCTGTTGATTATGGAGGTAGTATAGATGACCACTGTATGCTACTTCCTAAGCTTTCTCCTGGCTAAAGCTAGATGAGATGGATCCCACCCCAGGTGATGTGTTTCTTTAAACACATTTGTACCTCCTGAGTAATCAAGCAGCAGTTATTCCATCCTGACCTACGTAATGGGAGCTGTGTATGTTCTCATTATCAGAAACACTCAGCTTTTCCAAGCCATGCTGTCCTGCCTCTCTGAAGTGAGCCATCAGCTTGGGGGTAGTAGACCTCAGGTGAATTTGGCCTTCGAGTCTGGGATGCAGATTTATCTTAGGCTTTGTGCTGCCATTGTAAGGATGAGCAACATCCTGTCTGATGCTCATAGAGGTTGTTGATCCGATATGTAATTGCTCTTTGAGCTGGTGTTTTAGCTCTGAAAGGGCAGTTCACAAACACTAATGACTTGCAGGCCAGAGCTCAGGCTAGCTGTTCCTTACTAATGGCTGTTTGAATTCCTCATAGGTTTTATGTGTTTATAAATACATTTAGGACACATTATTCTTCCATTCAGTAAATCTGTCTGTAATTATTCCCTGTAATTGCTGGGTGAGGATAAAATGAATGAGCTATCAGGCTTTTACTGTTCATGAACTCAAGTAAGGATCAGCACGTATTCTAGCCATGCTTTCAGGAAGATGGGAGCTCAGACAAAAGAAAACTGTCATGGTCCTTTATCCTTGATATGTGAAAATTAGGCAGCCTTCATGTACAACTAATTATTGCCTTTCTAGGCCCTAGTCCAGCAAAGCATTATAAGTGGATGCTTAACTTCATATATGTGAGTGGCCCCAGTGAAGTTAATAAAGACTGATTTCTTTGGCAATAGTGTACTATGATATTTGGAGCTTTATTTGACTCACTCTATGGAGATCTTCATATTCATATAACCTGAGTTAGCCTCGCCTACTGTCCAGATGGTGTCGTAAGGTAAAAGAATTGTCTGCGTTACTGTGCTGCTGCACTTCTGTAACTCTCAAAAGCCCAAAGAAGCACCTTTAGAGGTAACTGGGCACTATGTGCATTCATACACAAGGATCCCAGTGAAGCATCTGTCTGGTGACAAGCCTGTGGAGTTCAAATGCAATAGGTTTTGAAACTTAGGCAACAGCATTAATGAACAGGGATGGACATTGCTCCGGGTGTGAGGAGCTTGTGGGTATTCCAACAAATGCTCAAAACCTCCCATAATAGCTGTGAAACCTTCCCTCCTCTCCAAAGAGCTTCCGTGAGTTACAGTACCCCGGTAAGATGGATAAATGTGGATGATCTCTTATTTCATGGGGGGAAATTTTCATCCCAGGAGGATGAAATGCTCAGGCCAAGCAGTGAAAGAAGGACTCGGGACTATATGATAAAACTAACCCCAGGAATGGGGAGTGTGTGCAGTCACCATGTATAGTGTTTAATCCTTAGCATGGTCCCTATTGCAGATTTGGCCTGGGCTGACCAGCTCTGCCCCAAACAAAGCCTGGCCGTGCCTTGGGAGACTATAATGTCCAAGGTGTAGTATTGATGGATGCTACAGAGTTTGGAGGTGGGAGGGTACTAGCTATTTAGGTTTCATAGATATGAGTCTTACTGTTGGACCTCAGGTCTAGCGGGCAGTGCAGGGTCTATTTTACTTGCCAGTGCTGGCTTAACTCTGTGGTTTTTACTGTGACTCCCATGGGAATGATGTGCATACTTCTTTTGACAGAACTAGTGACGTTTAAGATGTATTTCAGTAGACTTTGTCTTTGATTGCTAGGTCCTGAATGGTAAAACTGACTGGTAAAGCAGTAGGAAAAAGGCTTAACATAATGTACCCTGCTAGGCTGTCGTTCAAGGGAAGCAAGTTTCCAGTTCTCCCCCTGTCTGTAACTCATCATGCAAGTTTGGACTAATTTTTTCCACCGCTCTATTTCTCCAGTCCTGCCTTTATCATTGATTTGTCAGCCTGCCTAAATTATGGGCATATTATGCAATGAGGTCCCTGCTTGGATGGATGCGTCCCGAATGGCTAAAGAATAGTTGGCTCTATTTTATTACATTCTCTTTCTTTCTTTTCTTTTCTAGCTGTTAACAATTGATGACAATTTCTGTGGCCTGGATATGAATGCCCCCTTGGGAGTATCATCCATGGTGCGAGGGCTCCCTATTTTCACTGAGGATGGAGACAGAATGACATCCGTGATTGCCTACGTCTACAAGAACCACTCCCTGGCTTTTGTGGGCACCAAGAGTGGGAAGCTCAAGAAGGTAAGACGTGATGTGGTTCTCTAATTCAGATTTTCATGTTCCTGTGGAGATTTGGAGTGTTACATTGGATGTGAACACAGTCTTATGGTGCATCACCTATTTTGAGGGTAGAAAATGTTTCTGTTGGAAAAAATTGTGTTTTGCCCTTGAGGGATAGAGTTGATGTGAGAAAGGAGAAAATCCTCCTTCCAAATTGTTGTTCGTCAGCAGTTGAATGTTTCTGAAGTCAAACCACAGCCCCAGCCCCAGCCAGACTTGGTGCAGGTTACAGCCAACAGATTCTTTCTTGTGGTCAGACCATCTCCAATGAAGTGGTTGATCACAGGGTGTCTGTGCATGTTGGAGAAAAACGGTGGCTGAAGACTGCTCAGCAACAGGATTCATACTCTAGAGATCTTTCTTCAGAGCAGTGTGACTGGGTTGCGATTTTTGTCATAAGGCCAGCGTGGGATTAGTGGTTGCTCTGTTTAGGTCAGGCTGGGTGCTTGTGCTGAAGGAAGAGTGTTTTCATCAAAAGAAAGCTGTGTCTTGAATGATAATGAGCTTTATGTTTATGGTTGATGCCACGTAAACCCAAATGCATTAACGAGTGTATTTATGTTCCTCACTATGTGTTCTCACTAAAAATATGCCTGTTGCATGGTTGTGGTTCTGTAGTTTGCCATGTAAGGCAATAGTCGAGAGGCTTGAGAGGTGGAAGGTGGGAATTATCTACCTGTGGTTTTCTCATGGCAAGAAGATGTATGAAAAGTGACCTGCTCATGGTCATGATAGGCACTGCCTGCCCTTCAACCAATGCGTGCCAGTCTCACAGTGCTTGTTTGAATGCTCAGCCCAAGGGTGTTATATGTGCATGGAGATTGTAGCTTTGCCATAATAGAGATGGGTGAGAAGCTGTGATTGGAGGTTGGACAGAGCCTTTGGGGTTGGATATTGTTTCCACTTTGAATTCCTTTTGCAAATCAAGACTTCTTGGCTGGGGAGGGGAAGGTGCTATGAAAAGGTGAATGGTTTGTGTATAGGATGAATAAAGCAGACATTAGGGAGTTATTTGTTCATGGATGCTTAAGGAAGGTTTAAAGTATCTGCTTTTGTGATGCTATCTGCTGCTTCATTTACAACAAAAATCAAGGTTGTGTATTCAGATGCCCCTGTGCAAGGGGAACAGGATCCTGCCCATTGGCAATTGTCTCTGGCTTTGTTCAATGATGCTTTTAAGAAGAGAATATTATCATTATTTTTTAACAGTCGATTCATGCACGTGGAAAAGGAGCCAAATTGATTTTTTGTAACAGTTGTAATAAAAATAATCTCCTCCCCTGACTAATTAGGTTTTGTTCCCCTGTCATCTCTGATATCATAACAAACTGTTTAGTTCTCCAGTCAGTCTCTTGGGGGGGAAGAACGGGGTAGCTGAGATTTGAATGGTAAATATCCAGAAGACCGAAACAGCTAAGAATGACTGCTGCTTCCCTGCACTTCCAAGTTTTTGGGTTTTCTTTTTGCTTCAGGAGAAACAGACACAGCTCTGCCTTTGCAGGTCGTGTTGCAGAATCCAAGATCTGATTGCTTTTAATAGGGGGAAAATAGAAAGGAAAGCTTTTAGTGCTTAACGGAGTGTGGGAGAGAGCAGGGACAGCCTTATAGGGTAAAGATTGGGAAGAGGGGAAGTGAACAGGCTGATGTAATTTGAGAAAACCTCATTTTATTCCCATTTTTCCTTGTGCTAATATTCTGCCTGTGGTAGTTACTGCATCGGGTGTGTGTGTTGGAGCAGAGCTGGAGTCTTGGACTGGGATTTTCCTCAGCTGAATAAGTCTTCATCAGAGAGGCAGAATGCACAGGGAAATGGTGCTCCCCTGAAAACACGTGGTTGTTTTGGACCAGTTGATCCAGGCTCTGTGAAACCTTAAGTTCCTGCAAAGTCACCCCTGTCCTTGATGTGACTTCAGCAGTCACTGACTCTCCTTCACATGCTTCCCTCTCCCAGGGCTCCTGAGGCTATCTGAGCTCAGGACACCTGCCTGTTTTCCCCTTTGGGAGTCACACAAGGCCAGTTTGTCCCTGGGGATTTTCACTTGACACCTTTTGATCCCTGCCAAGACTTTATGGGCTTTCTGAAGCTTTGTTTTCCATCTTGGCTCATCAATTAGGTGCTTTTGAGTAGGAAGCAATGGAAATACTACATTGTTATTGCAATTCCAGTATCATCCATTATGTTAGCATGAAGTCTGATTCATGTTTTTTAAAGCAAATGTCTACGGGGAAATTGGAATGAGCTTTATAGGGTGAAATTAGACTCTGTGTACCAGTGGACAAAGCCCAGGAGATGCCTTTTATTCTGCTTGCTGGGTCCTACCATGCGTGGTACATACTGCTGGTGCAGCACAACTACTCGGTCAAGTTACAGTGAAGTATTTCAGATAGCATGAAGAGAGGAGTTACGCGATTATCTCCAGGATAGCAGGATCTACTGAGCTGTTGGAAGACTCACTGCAAGTAATTACAAGGTGCTTCTGGAGGAACTTCCCTTCTTTTCCCTGCGGTTTCAGTCTTTTTCTGTGTGTGCATTTTTATATGGAAGTGGCAGACTGTATATCAGATTTTGATGTGTGCAATGCGTGAACACTCTGCAGAATACCCACAGTCATAAAGCAATATCTGTTAGTTGATATACAAATGTCACATATGTCAAAGGAATTTATCCAGTGGCGCACACAAGTGAAGTGAAATATTGTGCTTTATGGGACATATAATTAAAATGAAAACTAGCAGCATATCGGGAATCTGCCCATGTAACCAAGACAACAAAGAGAGAAAGAAAAGGGAAAACCAAGATAGAGAGAGGGTAGGAAAAGAGTGAGTGAAACAGAATGACAAGGTTGGCCTCAGCTATTTCACTGCCCCAGGCAAAATACATTTTGCAGCCCTCGCTTATTCACACAGCTACATGTGCAGACCAACAGGAAGGCACTGAATAATGTTCTGGAGGAATATGCCCTCCAATTCTGCTTCCCTGTCCACAGCAGAGCCAGAATGAAGACATAAATAGGATGAAAATGCAGAGCTAGAGAAAATAAATAGTCCTCTTGCAGTATGTTATGTACAGAAAGCAGCACCCTTGGATTAAAGGTCTGATGGGTGCTGGTGGCATCTTGGGGATGGAGAAGGGTGGCCCAGGGATGTGTGGGTTCAGTTCTTTGCTCTGCCATAAGCTTAGGCTGTGCCTCTGTACCTTATTTGCTCTCCTGCAAAGGATGGGAAATATTTCGCTTGCTTAAAGAAACACTGGAGCTTGTGAGGTGTGTGATCTAAACTAGACAAATGGGATGGAAAACCAGCTCCTGACCACTTGTGGGCATTAAAGATCCCACAGTGCTTTTGAAGGAGGAATATTTCATCTTGCAGTGCTTTTGGTCATATCCCAATATCTGTAATTACCTCCTGTGCTGGCTGACCTGTGGTGTTCCCTGCACTTCCATACCACATCAGTAAGTGTTGCCACAGCTTTAGTGTACTCCAGGACGCCTGGTGGGCTTCATTGGTGAAATGAGCTCCTGTGTATGATGGGAAATAAAGCTTGCTTTGGGGGGAAGAAAAAAGTGGCTGAAAGTGATTTGGCATTCCAGTGAATTGTTAGTGATTGTTTTCAGGAGATACGGAAGCATCGCTTGAGTTTAACCCTTATCTGTTTTGTTTCTCTGCAAACAGCATGGTAAACCATCAGGAAAGGGAGTTATTCCTGGGTATGTGCTTCCTGCAAACCACTTAGCTGTAAACCAGCCAGGTGTGGAATTCCACTGGCTCATTCCCTCTCATTACATGCTTAGCTCTTCATTCTGGCGGCAAGAGAAAGCTGGAGATGTATGCACGGAGATGCTTTGCACAAGGTTTTGTATGCTTGGTCTGGATTCCTTTTCTTATATCTGGCCAAATTATGTGCCACTAATATCTGTCATCAAAGCCGTATTCAGTATTCCTTGTATTCCTTCCTATGGCATTTAATTTATGGGTCATTGCTTTTACGCAGACAATTTGCAGTCAAAGCAATACAACTTACCTGCACTTATTCTGTGGGTAGCTGCCATTGGAGTTTACAAATGTCAACCTAGGAATTGCATTTCTAACAAAGCAAAGCCCTTTGTCCATTTTGAAATGTTTATCTGCAAATGGAGTCATACTAATTTACATCTATTTGAAACTTCCCCATAAGAAAGAATTTCCCCTTCTTCCGCCAAAGTATTTCACTCAAAGCCTTCTCTATGCTAAATTCCTCACAGAGAAAGAAATTTGGCTTAAAACCCAATTCTTTCACTCTGTGGCCTGTATTTCAGCTTTCATAAAGTCCAATCAGTTTGAGGTCTTTGAAGGGCTTTGTAGATCTGAACTGCCATTTGTGGGGAAGGTTTTCATTCAGATCAGAGAGCTGTGAAATCTGGCCAGCACTTGTCACCACTTATCACCTCTACTTAGTAGAACATTCTCAGTATCAGACAGTTTCATGAACCACCCTCTGGATTACCCTGAACCCTTAGGACCCTGCTTTCTTTGGATCCAGAGACAAAGCAGGATAGGGAGATGTTTAGATCTAAGAGCTTGGATTTGCAATCCTCATTTGGCCCATCTCGTGATGTGTTGGGGAAGGCTGGCGTTCTTGGATAGGTAATTTCATTGGAAAGTACATACAGGTCTGAGCTCCTTCTGGTTTCTGGCCGCACTGCTGGGGCTACCCTGTCCCATCAGCCAGCTAACAGCTCTCCTGCTTGGGTGTTATAGTCCTATAGTGTTAGTTACAGCCCAACTGCCTTGAAGAAAGAATGGGAAGCTCTGACAGCTATTGAAGGAGTAAGCCTGTGGCTTAGAGAATCATATGATAAGATACTAGAATGGGTTGGATTGGGAAGGACCTTGAAACTCATCCAGTTTCAACCCCCTGCCACCGCAGGGACAATCTTCCACTACATCAGATTGCTCCAAGCCCCATCCAACCTGGACTTGAACACTGCCAGGGATGGGGCAGCCACAGCTTCTCTGGGCACCCTGTGCCAGCGCCTCAGCACCCTCACAGGGAAGAGCTTCTGCCTAAGAGCTCATCTCAATCTCCCCTCTGGCAAGTTAAAGCCATTCCCCTGGTCCTGTCCCTACAGGCTCTTGCAAAAGGTCCCTCTCTGGATTTTTTGTAGGCCCCCTTTAGGTATTGGAAGGCTGCTATAAGATGCACCTTGCTCTACAGTAGTGTCAGGACTGCTTCAACCTTGATGTGGCCTTGAAGAACATCCAAACCTGCAGCTCTGTTATCACTGTTGATTGCTATGATGAATCTTCTTGCTGCAGTCATTGCCCCTTCACATATGGGACGAGATCCCTTTCCAGAGCAAGTTTCATCCTGTTTATCAGATGTCATGGGTTCAGCACTAGCAGTCATTTTTCTCCTTGGTAGCTGGTGCAGCGCTATGTTTTTGACTTTCAGCCTGGGAACAGTGCTGATAACACCAATGTTTTGGTTACTGCTTGGTAATGTTTTGGTCTGACTGAGGGTTTAATGAGCTTCATGCTCTGCCAGGGAGGAGAGGAAGCTGGGAGGAAGCAGAGACAGGACACCTGACCCAAACTGACCAAAGAGCTGTTCCATGCCACAGGGTGTCATGCCCAGATTGTAAAAATGAGAGGCAGAGACTTGGAAGGATGGGGGTGCACTGCTGGGTCACGTGGGGTATTGGGTGGTGAGCGGTTGTATTCTCTTTCCTTGTATTTGCCTTGTCATTATTATTATTGGTGGTAGCAGCAGTGGTTTGTGTTCTACTTTAGTTACTAAACTGTTCTTATCTCAACCTGTGGGAGTTGCATTCTTTAGATTCTCCTTCCCATCCCTCAGGGAGCTGGGGGAAGAAAGAGGGAGGAGTGAGTGAGCAAACTGCGGGGCTGAGAGGCTTAAACCATGACATCAGGAGAGAACAGCTGAATCCTGGTGGCACTGGCAGTATGTCAGGTCCTTCCACAAAACTAATGGCTCTCAAGTGCCATGACTGGACAGCAGAGGAACGAAATGGAGTTCTTCCATGCAGAGAAGAGTAAGGTAAATGGGTGCAAGTGATGAGCAGAGACCCACAGGTGATAGAGCTCTGAGTGGGTTGGTCGTACCGTGATGTACCCACATGGAGAGAGGAATGTCTTCCTTTTCTCCTCTGATACCTCACCTACCATCCAAAGAACTGGAGCAAATGAGGGAGCCCTGGATTCTCCATGCAGAGGATTGAAGTCTCATGGTGACTGCAGGCAAAGACAGATCCTCACTGTTTCTCCAGGCTAGTGGGGGGGGTGGGGTGGGTCTGAATGCACGCAAGATGAAAACCCCGGCTTGGTTTTGATATTCCCTGGAGGATATTCTGCTGCTGACAGCTCTGTGTGAATGTCAGCAGGGAATCTCGGCTTCCTTCTCCTTCCCTCTGCTGCTTTGAAAGTCAAGGGGTTTTTTGAATGTTATTTCTTTTCCCCCAACTGCTTGGCAAGTGGACTTGACTGCTCTGAAAACATGCTGTAGAGGCTCTGCTTCCTGCTGGGAAGTTGGTTGCTGCCTTGGCCTCTCCTCACAGCATCCTAAACCAGCAGCAGTCCAAGTGCTTCACTCGCTTGTGATGGAGTGATACCACTTCCCATCTGTATTTGACGGCTGTGAAGGCTGCAGTTGTCTGTGTCCTACATGGATATACAGTCCCTCTTTGAGAGGTTGTTGCCAGCTTAGATGTCTGAAGAGTAGCTCCATTTAATGGCTGTGAAGTTGTGATTTTGGTAGCTGTGGTGTACTTGGCGCTTGATGTTCATGTTGGATGTGCCAGCAGGCAGCCCTGAAAGGGGTGGTGATGGGAATCCATATGGACATTGTGCAGTGACACCTGTTTGTAACAGGTCATGTAGAAGTCATTGGCTGGTGAGTCCACCATGACCTAAAAGTGTTGAGTGATCAGATACTATCTCCAAGGGGGAAATCCAAGGTGCAGGACTTCTAGGCTGCTGTGCTGTCTTTCTTCCCTGCCGTTCTGAAGCCTTGCAGGTAGGTGGATGTCTTTGTTGCACTTCACCAACAAGAGTTTGAATGAGGTGGGAAGCAGGTTTCCCTGTGCATCTCTTCATCCCAGAGGTGCAGTCAGTTGGGAGGATCTGGCTGAACAACAGGGCTGCCATCCAGAGGGACCTAGTAGGGATGGAGCAATGGGGCTGGCAGGGACTCATTTAAGAAGTGTAAAGTCCTGCAGCTGGAAAAGAGCAACCTCTTGTTATGACTCAGGATCAGGACTCCCTGGCTGGGGAACAGCTCTTCTGAAAAGAGCATGGAGATCCTGGTAAACAGCAAGTTGCACATTAGCCACGAGTGTGCCTATACAGTAAGAGTCCAACCATGGCCTCAGCTATACAGCTAGGGGCATTGTTAGTAGACTGAGGGGAAGGTGATCATCTGGAACTCAGTGGTTAGACCATATCTAGATACTGTGCACAGTTTTAGGCCCCTGAGTACAAAAAAGACATGGATCAACCAGAGCAAGTTCTGGAGAGGATGAAGATATTGGCCAGGAGCTGAAGGACCTGCCCTGAGAGGAGAGGGTGAGAGAAATGAGCTTGTTCAGGCTGGGGAAGAGAAAACTTGGAGGGATATAATGGCAATAATCTTATGCCTACAAGGATGTTATTGAGAAGATGGAGACAGACTTTTCCCACTGGTAAGTGGTCTCACATCCTTCTGTGAGACAGCAAACATAAGTTGACCTAAGAGCGCTTCCAACTGGATATAAGGAACAGCTTTCCCTGCAGGTTGTGCAGTTTCCATCCATGGAGATTTTCAAGGCCTAAATGGACAAAACAACCTGGTCTGATCTTGCAGATGACCCTGCTTTGAACAGGAGGTTGGACTAGAGACCTCCTGAGGCCTTTCCAGCCTGGGTCACGCTGTGATCATCCTCTGCTGCAAAACCCCAAGCCCTAAAGCACATCAGAGGGCTGTATCCAGACTCTGCTGCTGAACTGGTCCAGCTGGCACTTGTTTTAAATACCCACGAATTTCTCCATCGCTTTTGGTGAGTGCTTTGCCTCTCACATCACTCATTTCTATTGCCTTGGGACTTCCAGCTCCAATTTGTTAGCGTAGCACACTGCAGTAAGAAAACTCCCTTTTCTTTCCTGCTAGGAAGGTTGCTGTTTCCAGCAAGAGTTAGAGCCTGCTTTTTGGCAGAGAGCAATTAATTTTCCATGTCTCTCCCACAAGTACCCCTCTCTGCTTTCTGACTACTCAGCAGGCTCCGTGCTGGCGTGCAGGGCTTGGCTGTGCTGTGCTTTTGCTGGGTGCCTTGCATACATGTGTTAAGTGCTGTTTCTTTTCTTGGAGGTTCTGATTTAACATTGCTCAGTCTTGTCGGAGATGGGATCTTGCGGTTGAGCAACAAGACTTGCAAATGACTGTCTGATCCCTCCGGGTTCAGCATTGGTGGTGCTGCACAATGGGGCTTTATTTGTGACTCCAGGAAGAATGGCTGGCTCCAGTGGACCCTGTGCAGCAGGGAAGGCAGCAGGTTGTACCATCATCTCTTCAAACTCTTCCTTCAAGGAGCTGCAGCTTGGGTTTGACAGGTTTCCGTTTGCAAAGCAGCCGAGCTGGGTTTCCTCATGGTGGGCTGAGGATGTGCACTGTGCAGGCAGAGGGATGTGAGTGACAAAAGCAGACACAAAGGGACAGCTAACAGTGTCCTGCTGCAGGTTACTTTGCTGAAATCTATGGGTCCTGCAGGCTCCCAGGGAACAGCTTGCAGTGATGCTGTGCCTCGTCACAGCAGGTGACTTTATGCATGGTGTCAGTAGCTCTGTGAACTACGTGGAGTATTCAGGCTGCAATACCTGGTGTGGACATGCTGTTGATGGAAACCAGGCAGGGGTGGAATACAACAAAAAAGCAGATATATCCCTGAGTCCCTATGGTCTACCTACTTCTCTTAATCCCTTTGTTCTCTGAGAAGTGCTCTAGATGGGGCATTAGGTGATCAGCTTTGGTCTTCACTTTCTACTTCTGCTCTCCAGGGTGACAAAGAGAGGCTATTTAACTCCCTCTACACTCCATGTAACACCTGGATGGATACCCAACCAAAATGGCTCTTGTTATTCCTTCCTCCTCTCTATCCCCTTCCTTTTTGACTGGGATAATGACTTTTCAGGGAGCCCTTGAAGTGCCTCTTGCATCTGCCTTTGATTTGAATGCCTCTTGCCTGCTGACCCTTCATAGGGGAAGTCGGCTTAAGTGCGGTTCCTAATTAGTTTTGCTTTAATTTCATCTTTTGAAATCATTTTATCAAAAAGAGGAAACCTTTTACCCACTCCCTCGTTTTATCGGCTTGTTTTCATGCATGGTCTCTGGGTTGATTTCTCCCTCTCCCTTGTCTTTAGATAGGACATCATTTGCATATTTGATTAAGCTCCATATGTTATCAGGGAGCCAGTTGAAAGAACAGCAAGTCCCTGATAAGGCGCTGTGCATCCGTCTTTTCCTTTCACCATCCTCCACTCTATCCCCCTCACCATTCTGCGCCCATATCTGTGCCCAAAATCACCTCTGCAGTCTGCCTCGCCACCTCCTCCTCCTTCCTCTGGCCAGATGACTGAGCTGTGGTTCAGATGCAGATAGGCATTGATGTAGACATCAGAATTTGACATCACCCATTTTTTGGAAGGAAGCATAAAGGGTGCAGAGGATGAATTCAGCACTGGTGAAGATGTAAACCATAACAATGAGATCCACATTCAGTTCCTTGCTCCCTATGAAGCCCTTCACAGGATTCCATTGTGCCTATGGGGTATGTGTAGCATGAAAGCTGTTTGTTCCCACTCTTCCCTCATTGTGTTATCTAAGGTTTTATTGGGAATCTCAGCTGGACTATTTGCTGCAGTCTGGACCAATACCTTTAGCTCACCTCCTAGGTGCTAAACATGACTGCTCTGCAGAGACAACAGAATAGGGTTGGAGAGGCTGGGAGCATACATATGTATGTGTGCACATGCAATAAATATTGCTTCAAAGCTTAAACTCGGGCATTTCAGGCTTTGTTCTCTGTCTATTCCTCTGTGAGAACAATTTGCCTTAAATAGTTCCCCAACCCACATCTAGGAACCCTTTAATTTGAAATAAAGCATGGATACCCCCAAGTAAGCATAGGAAAATGCTTAGTTTAATGGCAGTTTTCTCCTCTCCAACTCTCATGTTTAAGCTGGGGGAGGCTTCGTTGAGTTTGGGACCCAGAGCTGGGTGTTCTTAGGGGTGATCAGAGGCCCAATTCCTGGCCTAGCAAATGCAATGTGGGTTTGTAACAGCAAACAGATTGGTGTACGTGGCCATGCTACTGGAGTTAGAGAAAGGAGCCTTGGTTATTCAAAAACAGCCTTTCCCTCAGCTGACATCCAAAGCACAGGAGCAAGAGGTTTGATTTATGAGCCAGCTCTTAATTAAAAGGCAAAAAGGAATGTGCTTCCATTTGTTAGGATGGGTGACTTTGAGCTTGAGCTAATTTGAAGAGCTTCTCTCCATCTCTTCCCTGCACACACCAAGACGTGTGGCAGCCTCTTGGCATCAGCATGGTGTTTGCAACCCCTGTTAGAGGGCTTTAGTGTAAAGTCATCTGCATATCCACGCCATGTGAGTGCTGCTGGTGGTGGCTGTGAAGCCAAGAGAAGGAAAGTGGGAATAAAACCCCCCTGTTCTTCTCCAGCTTGATCTCTTCCCATTGCGCTTCTTTCATTTTGGTTTAATGACTGTCTTGTTCTGCTTCATCATCTTGCTTGCATTTCATCTTGGTGGCAGCCTGGCTTAAGCAATCAAGCTTTGATGAATTGCTGGTTGTGTGAAGCCTGAGGGGAAGCATGAGGGAGTTGTGCTGGGTTTTGTAGACCCCAACCCATATGTTGTCTGTGGAAGTGAAGATGTGTCAATATGCAGGATTTGGGGATCTGTTCCTGCTTGGTTTGACACTTGTCTTCCTTGTCTTTTTTTTCTCTCCCAAACCACGTCCATAACCTTTCACCTCTCCAAAATGAAACCATACAGAAGAGCTGCAGCTTCCTGGCTCTTTCTGAAATGAGAAAAGCTATCATTGCTGTGTAGAGGGGTAGAAATGCACACTGAAAGCTAGACTGAGACAGTTAATCAAAGCTGTGGCTCCAGCAAAGTCCCCCTGGGATGCTGTGCCCAGGGTGACCAGGAAGCATCTTGCTAGCTGTGACAGCAGCAGCTAACCCTATAGATTTGACTGTAACCTGAAGGTGTCAAATCTAGGTTAATGCCAGTAATGCCTTTTTCAGGAACTTGACACTGTCATTGCTTGTCTTTCTTTGTACTGGTCAATGTTGCACCCGCTATAACCCGAAGGATGATCTTTCATCTCCTAAATTAAAAGGGATTGGGTTGGAATAGTGTTTCAGTGCAAGACACCAAAAGGAAATAGATGTACTTGCTGGGTTGGTTTATGTACTTGACTATAGACAGCCGGACTGTATTAATGGAGATATTCCTTCCATGGGATATGTCCCATGGAAGTCCATTCCTCATATGGAGTATGAGCATCAGCATTGATGTATCAGCAGCATTGAATTAAGTATGTGCCAATGCCTCCAGTGGGATCCCCTTGGTGCAGGGAGCCTGGAAGTGTGTGTTGAAAACAACTTGAGCGCTCCCAGGCTCTTGTGGGGAATGGGTTGGCACCGTGGGGGTGCCAAGAGAAGCAAATCTTAGAGAGGAAAGTTGGGAGCCTGTCATCTGTGGGTTTCAGCTCTGGTTACATTCTGTCGTGCTGAACATGTTCTGCTGCTGATTCACAGGGCTGGGTCACTTTGGATAACAAAAACACAGTTCCTGAGGGACTTTGGAGGGGTTTGGAAGCTTTGCTTATGGTTGTTTTTCTAGCTGATGTGGTACATTGGCAGAGGACCCCAGCACACTGTTGTATCGCAGCATCCTGGAAATGCAAACCACTGTTTCTACTGCCAGCCACGCTGGCATCCCACCCTGCTGGGATGCTCATGGTTGTGGTCTGCAGTCATCTTTCCTTTTGACTTCTTGGAGCTTGTTTATATATAAACTGAGGCTGGCAATAAATTCCAGTGATTTCAGGGGAAAAAAAAAGGTTATCACTGAGACTGGCAGAGACCTCTCCTATGAATTTTTCAGGACAATTCTGATGAAATCTAATTAAACAGAGCAACCAGGCACTGCGCAAATCTGCTTCTGTTTGCCTCATTTGTCATATGGTTGATTAAGGCTGGGTTATGGGGGGGGTGCTTATTACTTGGGCTGTCTGTTGGGGTGGATATGGTTTCAGGCACTTTGATCTTTTCCCCACTGCTTACAAGTTTCTGTGGGCTTCTCTTGGATTTCCTACTCAATTGATTCAGCTCCTTGGGGTCTAAGGGAACATACTGATGATGGAGCTAACCTGAGCTATAGGGACATGGAGTGCATGCTAATGCGTTTCTCTTGCCCTTCAGACTTAGCATCTCGGTGTTGGTAAGTGAATAAGACCTTGGCATTCCATTAGGATTTGTCTGTTTCTTCCAATGAGAAAAACTCATTTTATTGCTTTATTACAGAATAGGGAAAATCTTACAAAAAGAAGAGAGAAAGAAACCCCGAAGAGGCCTGTGCCAAATCAAAATGATTTTCTCCCTCTTCTTTTTTAGCAAAACAAAACAACCTCCAAAGCTCTGCAAGTTTTATGGTTGATGGAACAACCACTTTGGCTTATTTGACCTCCCCACCTCCCTTTTTCTCCCTTCCCTTTGTTTAATTAGCTCTCTTACAGGTATTTCTAGTGCGCGATGCACAAGTCAAAATCTTTTGATGCTTTCAAGCCCCTTCTTCCCTTTGTGCTGATGTAAATGAAGTCCCCAAATCCCACCTAAATCCTGAATTTTTAGCTAATTTACTATTCATGGAGAACAAGAAAATGCTTCCAAATCTGTATCTCTCTGTTTTCCTTACACGTCTGTCTTAGCGTGTGATACATGGAGAGGTGCAAGATCTTCTGAGGCTGCTGCATTTTAGGCTCCTTGTTAAAGTTCTTCTGCTGGGTTAACATTTTGTCTATGTGGAAGCAGGAGAACTGAACTCACTTGGGAGCCCCAGCAGTGAAATATATTATCATAATATAGTGGGAAAAGAAAGATTTTTAGGTTGGCGAGTGGTGTGGGGCTACCCTGGTAGCATCTATGCGTTTAGAGATGCAATATGGCTTTGGCTGTGGGCTGCATGGCTGAGATTGTTATTTCGAGGGAAGGGGGCTGCTTGGGCTGGGGGGATGCAAGTGAAGGTAACACCAAAGTCCCAACTGCATCCTGATATTAATCTATTAATATCTATACTAGAATAACTATAATAGCAAGTTAAAGCTGAGCAGTGATTATTAATTCATGTTGTTTAAGCCAGTATCTCATTTTAAGGGGAATCTGACTTTTTTAAGGGACTGGCAGTGCTGCAAAGCAGTGATGGAATGCAAGAGATTTAAAAAGCTGTTAACAATTAATATTCCACTGCTCTGCCTCTAACTTTGTTGGTATAATGCCTGTATGTGCAGACGCAGGATGGTTACCAAGGTGTTATATATACCCTACTGTGCTAACAAGGATTCATCTTTAGCCAGGGCAATCTTCTGGGGGGATCTGAGCTCTACCCTCTCTGCAGTCCCAGGTGATGGTGTGGCAACAGTCAACAGGGCCTGACCAGCCATAGAACTTGTTACACTAACATCTGCCAGTGCTTCATATACCAGCATGGATATTATGTTTGGTTGTCTTCTTATTTTCCCCCTGGGTTTTTCATCTTAATCCTGCTCTGCAGCCTCTGCCTGTCTCTCTGTGATGCAGCCCAGGCTACTGCTGTGCTGTTTTCTTCCCTGTTAAGGAAATCTCAGGCACTTCCCTCTTAAAGCTCACACTGACATTGTCATGGAAGTGATGTCCTTCTCCTCACTGCAGAAGGCAAGCCCTGCTAGGAAAGATGATATCACTGGCACTAAATATACCCCAGCCATCAGGCCTCTTGTCCGTGCCAGGGATGCTCTGGCAGACTCTGAGGTGACTTATATTCTATGTTTTGTCAATTCTGTCCATAGCAGGTGACTTATTAACTGCTATTTAATTGCTTGCAGAGAGCCTAGCTATTACTTGTTGGTTTTCACTCTCCTGATGGAAACACATGCTGGTGGCATCCTTGCAGTTCCCTTCTCCAAGACGCACAGATCAGCCTTGCCACCTGGTTGCCACCCCTGTTTCTATTTTATTTTATTAGGGTTCTTTAATAGAGCTGCAGAATTTGGAATTGGGGTCTAATTCCCACAAAGTTCACTTCCAGGGTTTCAACTTGAGGTGCTATTGTGGGATCTGCTCTTAGTTATGTTCCTTGTGTGCTCTCTGGGTGATCTTGGACTCATCTGTTCACTCTCCCAGTTTCTCCTGCAGTTCTTAAAATGAAAAAGAGGGAAATGGGAAGAGGGTGTTTGAGAGAGGACGGAGTTCCTCCTTGAACACTGTCTGGACTGGAGTTGGCATCTTAGCAAGGTTATCTCCATGCTATAGTCAATGTATGTTGCTCATGGATCTTCCTCACATCTGCTGGATCTTTGGACAGTGTATGGCCCCATTTCCTTTGCTGTCTTGTCATTTGACCCCTTTCATCCAACATCCACCTTGCCTGGCTGTCCTTTAAGCTTGCTTTTTAGGATATTTTGGTTTTCCCTCCTCCATCCCATTTATTCCTTACCCATAAGTATCTTCCTTCAAGCCTCCTTAAGTTTGTTACTGCTTGGATGGCTCTTTGGCCTTGTTTGTCTCTGAATGTTCATTTACAGTTTGATCTGAGCATCACACTAGAGCATAAGAAACCTGAGTTCAGTTCCTACTCTGCTACTGATCTGTATGGACCCATCTTTATGGGGATTCATCTCATTAAACGTAGGTATCTCCATCCACAGCAGGTATTGTCAACTCCCTTTCCAATCCAGTGAGACAAATCAGACCATTCAGGACACAACTCATTTCATCCTGCAGGAGACTGAAATTTCCCCAAAATAGGGTGATGAATCGTATCCTAAAAGTGTCTTTTTCCCTCCATTAACATAAAAGGAGCTGAAGGCAACTTTTTCAGATGTAAAACCCCCTTATATCTCTATCCCCTGCCTGTAAATGACAGCACTGGTGTTTCTCTGCTTTGTCTCATGAACAATTAGTGATTGTGAGGTGCTCAAACAGTATAATATTAGAAAAGCTCAGTGCAGAGCTGTCTTAGGCATGATTTTCCTGCTGGAATTTGATTAACACGATCAGATGGAGCCATTTCTTTTGGTCCTTGGTACTCTCCTGTACTTTCTTTCTTCATTCTAATATAGGTGACCTATCCAGCCTCCTCGGTGAAGCTGGGATGCTCTTACCTGGCCAGGCAGTGGGTCATACCCCCCTAAGGTTGCAAAGAATAGACATAAGATGGTTTGAGAGGGAGGACCATGTGCTGCCACATAAACTCCTATGGTTTAGGAGACAAGAAGGGCTGCCAACAGACCCAACACGTGTGCATCCCTGATTGATTCTTTTGGATGCTGTTACAAATGCTCCTTAAACTGCTAAAAGCTCAGGAAAAACCCTTTTAGGTTCATTTAAAAGGGAAAAGGAGCCTGCAGAATTTATGGCATCTGCAGTGACCGGGGACACTGCCACCAAATTCAGGGAGTTATAAGTGGATGAGCAGGCTGAGCTTTTGTTTGGATCACACATCTGACAGTTGCAGTGATGTTAGCCAGGTGAATTGTGCTGCTGCACATGGACAGGACAGCACATCACCATGCACCAGCACCACGCAATGCTCTGGGTGATGGGGCATGCTTCAACAACATATTTTGGGATACCCAACATACCTGTGTGTGATTTGGAGACTCAAGTTAGTAGGATGACATAGATTAAAGAATCATGGAATCATAGCATAGAATTATGGAATGGTTTGGGGTTTAAGGAACTTTAAAGCTCATCCAGTTGCAACCTCCTGCCACGGGCTGGGGCACCTTCCACTAGAGCAGCTTGCTCCAAGCCCCTGTGTCCAACCTGGCCTTGAACACTGCCAGGGTTGGGGCAGCCACAGCTTCTCTGGGCACCCTGTGCCAGCGCCTCAGCACCCTCATAGGGAAGAACTTCTGCCTAAGAACTCATCTCAGTCTCCCCTCTGGCAGGTTAAAGCCATTCACCCTTGTCCTGTCCCTACAGACCCATGTCCAAAGTCCCTCTCCAGGTTTCTTGTAACCCCTTTAGGCACTGGAAGCTGCTCTAAGATCTCCCCTTAAGAAGAAAGGGAGGATTTAGGCATGTAAATGTGCAGTCAAGACACTTTTAGAAGTACTTTGATGTATGATTCCAGTTGCAGAAGGTCCTTGTACCCAGGAACTTGAAATCAGAAGGGTGCAAATAACTACGGCAGAAAGACACCCACAGGGGAAAGTGTGGAAAGGAACAAGTTCCTTTAGGATCTTAATGAAGTGGAGCAGGTGGTTGGTGAGAAAGGCCAGCTCAGACTGGGGGGGATCATCATCATGGTTTGGCTTCGTGAACAAAGATTCGAGAAGGGCTTTACCCATGCTTACTACAAGCACACTGATGGCTGAAAAGGCCAATGCAGGATAGACAAGTCCGGTTGCACAGCGGAAGGTCTCCTTAGGTGGTATAGGCAAGGCACGGTTCTTTCTGCGTTGTCTTTTCTCCTCGAGACTGATTCTGCATGTGTTCTCAAAAGAGACAGCAGCGTTATGTATGCTGTGTCTCCAAATCTCCCGATTAGAGGCCAGGGTGGACCACTGATGGTAGTCAATATGGCCAAGGCTGAGATCCACGAGGGCACGAAGAGGAGTCAGAAAAAACTGGGTATGACACAATGGTACAGCAGCAACCCTTGATCTATTCCTGGCTCTGTTGCTGATTGCAGCATGACCTCGGGCAAAACCCTTTCCTCTCTACGTGCCTCCTACAGTCTTCTCTGCATAGTTCTTGAGGGAATGGACTGTCACTTGCAATGAGCGCGTCCTGCTCGGAGCACAGCGGCGCTTTGATTTCATCCCAAGGTTTCACAGGCAGCTGAACCATTAGTTCCAAGGTGGATAATGTTGAGGTTCAGCTGCTTTTAGATGCCAAATATCCACTCGTGTGACTTCACTGCTGGTGTGTGCTGGCTCTCGTGACACCTGGGTGTGTGTTTGTGCAAGGCTGTTTCAATACACAACTTTTCCTACACCGCTGTGCATCTCTGGTTTCCCTGCCATGCTGTGCGCAGGAATTCCATGCTTTGGCCTCCTTGCCCCTTGCCAACAGGTTGGTCATAAATTAGGTTCTGATGTGGATATTGGATTTCACTCCAGCTGCTGGAGCTGTGGCACATCTGTAGGCCTCCTGTGGTTAATGGCTTCACAAAAATGAAGCAATAAAGGTTGTGATGGCTGGGCTTTAACCTCATGCCCCTCATTCTGTTTGACGGCAGTGTTTTTTGGGAACAGTTAAAGACCCACTGGCTGCATTTTAAATATCTCCCAGTGATGTGCCATCTTTTATGGAGTGGTTTTAGTTTTTAAATAGGACAAAGCTGCAACATCTCCCCTTCCTTTTGTTTTTTCTTCAAGAAGAATTGACTCTTTTAGATAAACCCATCTCTACAGTATGCTGTGATTTAACATTTACATATGACACAAGTCAGTGCAAAGCAAGAAAGAGAAAAACCCAACTTAGCTTGAAATCTTCTAGTGTTAGTCTGTAATGCTTTAAGGGATGCAGGCATGCACACAGTGGGGATGATTTGTTTGTAAAGAACAATTCACAGCTCTGGCCACCAAAGAATCCTTCAAGGAAGAGTGCATCTGCTTCCTCACAAACCTCTTATCTGTTGTGAAAAGCCGTGATCATGAAAGCAGGGATGAGACTTTGGACACTGAGCTTTTTACTGCATCAGGAATGCAGTTGTTTTAGTGTGTGTCCATCCATAGAAAGCCCTTTTCAAGTGTCTTCTAGTGCTGATGAATACCAGCTCCTTAAATCTCAGCTGTTTATAAAGGGAATTCTTGGAGTTCCAACCAAGACTGTGGTTGTCTTTGCTGGGTGTTGTGGATGCTACTTAATCTGCCACTCAGAGACTCTCCAGCCGTAGCATTTGGCTGCCCAGCAGATCAAATCAATAATGTATTTATCCTCCCAGCTCTGCTGACAGGTATGGAAGTGGTACTGTCCCTGAGTTGCAGAGAGAGCAAAACTATTCAGGCTGTGTACTGAGATGCCTAAAGTGGATTTACCTGCAAAAGAGGTAGATATTTAATTTAAAGTGCTCCAGATCACCTCCCAGCCAGGATGTCCTTGTGTATGTAGTCAGCGGAGTTCAAATCGCTCCGTACAGATAGCTACATACATATTTCAATACAAATAACTCAAATGTTTAAGGGGAGAGTCACAAAGTGCCCTGCCAGTGCAGACATGCTGTGACTTCTTGTGACACATTGCAACAAAGAGCCTGAGCTTGCACAAGCTACATGAGTTGTGACACAGGACAGGGGTGAACCTCAGTGTCTCTAGGACATGATTATTCCATCGGTTACCCTGCTACACTTGGGGAAGAAGGGTTTTTCTTTGACTCTTTCCCCCCTGGATTCTGTTTTAGCCCTGTACAGTTACACACAGATCCCACTGTTCCCAGAATCTGCTGATAGTGCTTGACATACCAAATCCCTGCAGAAAGGCAAGCAAGGCATGCAAGGCCCCCACTTGGAGAAGATAAACAATCTCTCATCTATTTATTTAACTCACTTTCTATTAGTTGCAAAGGATGACCCTTCACTCATCCGCTATGAAGCGTATTGACTTCCTCTCTCCATATCTTCCGAGAGACTTGCTGCTTAAGCATGCTCAGCATAAATCCTGAGGGGGGCCCTGGGACAGGTTTTGAGGAACATGGGGTCTGATGTTGGAGCTAATGAGCTTGTTATGAGACATACAGTGGTGTCTCTAGCAGCTCGATCCTTTGCCACTGTATGCAGCCTGTCTGCAATTAGGAACATGGTCTGTGACATTGTGCTTGAGACTAAATCTGCAACGAGACAAAAATGTCTCATTTTCCCTGAACATAGCAGAAACTCCTGATCCGCAGAGTAGGAGCAAATTTGTCTTCTTTATGACTTGAATTCTTTAGAAGTCCCCAGGGACTGACTTTAAAATTGGATTTTTTCCCTATTTTTTTAAAATATTAACAGCTCCTGCCCATTTTTCCAGAGATTTAGAAATCAGAATGGTGTTAGCCCACATAGTTGAAGCTATAGCCCTGGACAAAGTGCTTACAAGGGTGTGTTAAGTGATTGCTATTGATATATTGGCAGGGTGGCACTAATAGAAGGAGACACAGATCT
Organism: Ara ararauna; assembly: GCA_028858755.1. NCBI lineage: Eukaryota > Metazoa > Chordata > Aves > Psittaciformes > Psittacidae > Ara > Ara ararauna. The sequence continues at coordinate 163,499,037 of CM054376.1, forward strand.
GGGTCATGTTGCCCACTTGTCCAAAGTAACTCTTGTGCTGTATCAGTATGAGATCATTAGCGACGCAGAGTGTAAACCCACAATACAAGGACACCTCTGCAAATGATTTTCTCTTCTTTGCTCATGATCAGTTAAATTAGGTATGGAAGTGAAGTCTTCTGATCCCCTCTATCCCAAAGAAAAGCTGCTGTAGTTAAACCATTCACCTGGGATGTTCAGGTTTACTTGGCCATGGTAGTGTTTCAAGGAAGACCCCTGGAGTGCAGTGATCTCTGCCTGACTTGGATCACTTCTAACTGTTGTCTTTGCACATTTTGTCCTCATTTTAATGAATGTCACAAGCCTGCAACCTCTGTCCTATACCTGAGGACATGCTCTTCTGGGGGGTTGTCCAGCCACTGTCAAACAATTCATCTGAATTACCCCCTTCATTTCAGTCCTATTCACTCCCTGCAATCCATTATCTTCACCTTTTCTTCCCTACCCTGAATATCACCCAAGCTGTTCTTTCTTTTTGCACTGGGAACTTTAAATGGATAGATATGTTAATTGGTATCATTACAACAAATGGTCCCAGTCACACTGCAATTCAGGGTGAACATTTCATGTTGCCATTTAAATGATGAGGGGGTTTTTCTTCTTTTTCTTCATGCCACTGACAGCTACTTGTGTTTAATTCATTTTGATTTTGTTAGGAGGGGGAAGTTATCAGGATTGTATCATTAAAAATGCATACTTGGGTTACTCAAGCATGTTTCATATATCCCTGTGTATGATCCATCATAATCCAACATTAGCCAATGGGGATACTAAGTGGAAAAGGTCTGCTGAGCATACATATAATTCAATTACACCCATGACGTCACATTGATTGGATTCTTAATGACACCTCCAAGATGTGCTGTGAACAGGGCTGGGAAAAGGAAGGTTTCCATTGGGACTGCCTGTGCCTGGGAACATGAGGTTTGTGTTATCACTCAGGATTTGAGGAAGTTTGGATCTGATAGGAACTGCTGCTTTGGAACTGAAGCTGAAGGCCAGATGTGAACCAGCTCCATGGCGCAAACCTTGACAGCAATAACAGTTGTGCTGCTTCGGATGTAATAAATAAGGTGTTCTCCCTGATATTCACTGGTGTTAAAGTGCTTTTACCAGTTCCCGTGGCAGAGGGACAATGTATCATGCAGTAAGTCCTCCTAATGTGCTGCAACTCTGCTCACATTGGAGCACTGGTTTGGTTAAAAATCCATTCTTGTTAATGGGTGGTTGCAGAGCAGTGCATGGTGGCATTCCCTGCAGCTGAAAAAGGAGGTAGCTAGAAGATGCAACTGGTGGCACCTTTATCCTTTCCTCTTGTCACAAACCTCGACTTAGGATAAATCAGTAATTCCGCCTTCCTCCCCCTTCACCTTCACGACAGTATTTCACCCCATTAGTGAAATTAATCTCCCCTTTCCAGAGCCTGCCCATAATATCCATAAAGTGCCATTCCTGGGGGCCCAGGTAGCACACGGCAGAAGCTGGGTAATGTGTAAGGTCTGTTATGTAGGCAGCAGAGGTGGGCTCTGAGCATAGTGGGATATGCCTCTGAGCCATCCAAGCTATTCCTCCCTCTCTGGTCCTTCAAGGTCATGCAGGAAGAAGTGAGCAGGAAAAGGGCAGAAGGAGAAAGAGAAGGGGTTGAAATTTGTTTGTTGCTGGGTGAGAAGACCCGTGTTCACCAGTGGAGCTGGAGAGATTGGGACACATGCTGGAGAGAAGAGTGTGCACAGCCTTGCTGTTGTCAGCAGCATTGATCATCTTAAAGGTCTTTTCCAATCTGGTTGATTCTATGGTCTCCTGAAAGCCAGCCTTATCCCCATAGGAATGGTAAAGTCCTTGCTGGTTACTTTGTGTTTTGCACAGCACCTTTTACACTTGGGTACTGATCTCAATTTGTGCATCCTGGCACTGCTGCTGCTTGGTATTATTCAAGTGGAGCAAAGAATGCTGGTGCAGAGTTTTCCCTGATGCTTTAAATATATATATATATATATATATATATATATATAAAAGAAAGGAAGACTTCCCATCACTCGCTGCCTCACTTCAATGTATTAATAACTTGCTCTCTGTGAGCGCATCCCATGCGCCTATCTGCCTCAGCACTTTCTAAGCTCTGGTGAATTGCAGCCCGACAGAGTGAATTACAACCCAGCAATGGATTATCTGCGTTTTATTGGTGCTGGATCCACAAGCCCAGAGAACTACCAAAAAAATCTCTTGTTTCAGATCAGGGCCAGGGGAAAGAATCACTGCTTCTGACTCCTAGTCCTCTGCTTGAAACACATGAGCGTTCTAACTACCAATCCTATTGATTTTCAATTAGGGCTCAAATGGAAGTGGTTGCAGCTTTCTGTTAACCCTGGGGAGACTTTGCTCTGTCATCTGGAGTGAGGAATGGGGAGAGAAATCCCGCGTTGCCTGTGCTGACGTGGATCTGTAGTTGTGTGGTTGGAACTCGCTCCTGGACCGAAAGGGGTTTTAATGCAGTTTGTTAAAATGAGAAAGTCCTTTCTTATGGAAATGGGCACTCTTAGATCTGCTGCTAGGGGTAATACAGGGTGTGTGGCATGAAGAAATTATAGCTGTAAATTCAGAGGTATTGTGGGGTGGTAGAAAGTTATTGTTGGCATGAGTGTGGGGTGTATTTAAATCATGTGAGGAAACTTAGATTAAATAGTAGCAGTGCTGAACCTTGCTGGAATGTTAGGGTTAGTCTTGGCAATGCTTTCTAGAGAGCAGAAGGCAAATAAGTTTGAAGCTGCAAAATTCACACCCTTCGTTGCCTGATTCTTAGGTTGGTCAGTGTTTGGCAAGCACTATTTTGGGCAGGTGGCTGTGAGTGTGCACTTACAGAATCATAGATTAGAAGCACAGAATGGTTTGGGTTGGAAGGGACTTTAAGATCATCCAGTTCCAGTCCCCCTCACACAGGGAAGGACTTCTGTCTTATATCTAACCTGAACTTCCCCTGTTTAAGTTTAAACCCATCACCCCTTGTCCTGTCACTACAGGCCCTGATGAAGAGCCCCTCTCCAGCATCCTTGTAGCCCCCTTCAGACACTGGAAGCTGCTCTGAGGTCTCCACACAGCTTCTCTTCTCCAGGCTGAACAGTTCCAACTTTCTTAGCCTGTCTTCATATTGTATTGACACACATGTTCTGTCTTTCGAGGGTGCTTCCCTCCTTGGTTCACCCAGCTCTTTGCCAAAACCGGGAATTGACTTGTCCATTCTCTTGGCTAGGCATGCAAAGGAGTTAAATAATTTGTAAAACCAGGTTAAGATTGTGGCATATTCCTTGAAAAAACCCCAGAGACTCAAGGTTTATAACGGACAGGGACATTTTACAAGGGCCTGTAGGGATAGGACAAGGGGAATGGCTTTAACCTGCCAGAGGGAAGGTTTAGATTAGATCTTAAGCGGCAGTTCTTCCCTATGAGGGTGCTGAGGCGCTGGCACAGGGTGCCCAGAGAAGCTGTGGCTGCCCCATCCCTGGCAGTGTTCAAGGCCAGGTTGGACACAGGGGCTTGGAGCAAGCTGCTCTATGGAAGGTGTCCCTGCTCATGGCAGGGGTTGGAACTGGATGAGCTTTAAAGTCCCTTCAACCCAAACCAGGCTGTGATTCCATGACAATTTGCAGCTGATAATTTGGCCAAGAGCTAAAATGGTTTTCATGAGATTTGGATTCATCTTTGTCTTGATCTGCCCAGAAGCATGTCTCTGTTCATCCATTCCCTGCTTCCAGACCAATGTATGTGTTTGTTCTATCAACTTTACATGAGAGCCCCGATGATGTTATTTATAACAGCCTGCAGCCAGGCAGCTGGAGCCAGTATTGGGTTACCATCACCTTCTCCCTTCCCAGTCTGCCTTTGCTGCATCAGAGGGTGCAGCAAGGCTGGATTTCAGGCTGGGCTGGGGTGGTGACCCTGAACTGTGGCTGCCCCTGGCCATTAAGCATTGTTCTCATCCTTGCCTTCCCCTCAGGGCAGAGCCTGCAGAGATCACATGCAGTAAAGTCCTGGACTGTATCCTATAGGATGTTTTCTGTAAGGCCTAAAGGCAATATTCCTTAAGACAATTTTGTATCTTTACTCCTCCTCTGTGTACTTTAAGCCAAAATAATTTATCACTAATAATATTAAAAATATACATTATGTCTGGGCAGGAGCAGGGCCTATTTGGTGTGAGTGCTGTGTTGCCCTCTTGAAGATCCAGCAGATCTTTTGGGGTGCTGTAAATAAGGATAAGGATCCCCAAATGGTAGGAGGAGAGGATCTTAGCTAAACGGGAACAGGGTTTTCATGGTGAACGTAGCAGGCTGCTCTGAGCTGGCATTTTTATCTCGCTCATTCTCCCTGGGGGAGAGCAAGGAGTCCTACCTGCTGCCTTTCCACCCCTTATCAGCAGCATCTGGCATTATCACATTTGTTGTATCTCCACAGTGCTGACATGAGAGGACATCCCCCAGGGTTGTCAACAGGATAGAAATTAGCAAAACCCCAATGTGTGAGTCTCTGACTCTTTCCTTTGCAGTCTGAGCATCAGCTTCACTGTGTCCTGGAGGAGTAGGAATGGTGGAGGTGACCACACTCCTCCCTATTGCATGAATATCTTCTCGTCTGGAGGATGCCAACTCCAACCATGTGCATTAGCACTGTCGGTAATAACCAGAGGCCAGTGGCCAGATTAATATGGAAAAAATAGATGAACTTCCTTTGCAAGGGATGCTGTTGAGAGCATGTTTGTTCCTTTTCAGCCTCGCTTAAGAGGGGATGTGTAGGGGTAATGGATGTGGAAGGGCTTGATTATATGATCCTTTTCTGTGTTTATTGAGTATCAATTGGAAACAGCTCACCGCAGTGGCTCTGCTTCAACCCCTTCTGCTTGTAGCTGACTCTGCATCCCAGTGGGAGGCCCTGACTTCCCAGAAGAGGCAGTTACAAGCTGGCCTGAGTTCATAACCTTCCCTCCCTGCCGCTTGCAGCTCCTGGAGATGTATCTCTCTCTGGAAGAGCAGTGTTGCTGCAGTGAACTCTCTCCTCCCTCCACCACGCTGGTGAAATGCCCTTTGTAATGCTCCAAGCTTTTGTTTTTTGCATGAGCTGGGTTGGGGTGAACTTGGCGAGACTGCCAGAGCATCATGAATAAGTTAGGAGGAAAGCTGTACTCAGTGCTCAGAGAAGAGAAAGCAGCCGTTTGAGTGCCCCTGTCAGCGGCCTTTTAAACCCTCTTTACATGCCATGTTGGTTGAGAATTGGACCTTTCACCACTTTGTGAGTCTTCTCATGGCCTGTGGCTCTGTACTCATGGCTGGCTTCAGACAAGTGGTTGTCAAATCTCTCTGGCATACCCTGTGGTCATTTTGGTGAACTATCCTGACAGTCTAAGAGATCTCTTGCCTCAAACAAAACATCCTCAGCCTGGAGAGCTTGTGACAGTTTTGTATCTCCTCCTCAATAGTTCTGCTATCACAGCATCCCATTGCCCAAGGCTCCTCTTGGAGTCTCCAATTCTTCAGATTCAAGACATCTTTAAGGCCAGAGTGGACAATGTGGTCAATTCACTGCATGAACCATTCAATATAAGTGGCCCTGTGACTATTTCTGTTTCTGAAATGCAGTGATTTTCGCAGGAGGTACAAAATCTGCAAGGTTGACATGAAATTTCCCGCTCTGCTCTTCCTAAACCCATCTTTGTAGAGGAATCACTCAGACAAAAAGCCACCTTTCTCTGTCTGGGAACACCTCTGCTCTCCTACTAATATGCTTGTGCTTTCTGATTCCCAAGGACCAAGCCTCCTTGATCTCGGGGATACCCGTGTAATGTTGGACAGCCACTCTTTGTTCTCAGCTTCTGGTGTCAGTGGGATCTTCTTCATCCTCTATTGCAGTTTACCCCTTCTCATGACTCCCCCTATCCCATTCTTCCTGCATAGCTTTCAGAGTCCCTTGTCACCATGATTTCGTTCATGCTGTCCCCAGAGGGTCAATGCCAGTCACCTCCCTCTGTTATTTCTGCACAGTTGGGGCTTTATAATGGAAACCAAAACTGCTTGCTTCATTTCCAGCTTTGCCACTGGGTTAGTTCCTGACTTCTTCCTTGGCTTCACTTTAGATTGCAGCAGGTCAGGGAAGAAGGTGCATCGGTGTCCTCTCTAAAATGTGACTTTTCTGATCCCACTCTGCTACATCAGGGCTTGTTGAAGGGCCAAAGAGCAGAGTTCTGCCATGATGCAAAGGGGTGTAGGATAGGAAGGGGTGTCTTGGGTCAAACGCAGGCCCCTGCCAATGCATCTCATTGTGTAATTCTGCCTGCAGACCCTGTAAGCTCCATCCTCACCTTCATTTGCCAACCGGCCCAAGGGTTTCTCACTGCTGGTGGGTTGTGCAGGCTGGTGGTCCTGTAGGCCTACAGCTGGTACATGGGAAGACTGGGGCTGAGCTGGATGCTCAGCAACACACCATCTGAGCTAAGGACCAGCCTGAGCTGGACCCATAAACATGCCTCCTCCAAACCTTGCTAGAGCATGGAGGTGACCTCCTGGAAGCTGAACCAAAGGGACTGGAGCACCTTCTATATGAAGATAGGATGAGAAAGTTGGGGCTGTTCAGCCTGGAGAAGAGAAGGCTGTGTGGAGACCTCAGAGCAGCCTTCCAGTATCTGAAGGGGGCCTATAGGGATGCTGGGGAGAGACTCTTCATGAGGAACTGTAGTGAGAGGACAAGGGGTAACTGGTTCAAACTTAAACAGGGGAAGTTTGGATTTGATATAAGGAAGAAATTCTTTACTGTAAGGGTGGTGAGGCACTGGAATGGGTTGCCCAGGGAAGTTGTGAATGCTCCATCGCTGGCAATGTTCAAGGCCAGGTTAGACAGAGCCTTGGGTGACATGGTTTAGTGGGAGGTGTCTCTGCCCATGGCAGGGGATTAGAACTGGATGAGCTTAAGGTCCTTTCCAACCCTAACTATTCTATGATTCTATGACTTTTCTACTCTGTGTGGGGAGAACAAGTCATCCCAAGCAAACAAGCAGACCATGTTACATCTGCCTGCATGGAACTGGTGAAACAAGGGTCACCAAAAGCTGCTTTTTGCAAGGTATCTGGGGGATGCTGCTGCCTGTTTAGCAATTCCAATCTCAGAGTGGGCTCCAAATAGCAGCCCCAAAGTTTGCTGCAATGGGAAGTGACTTCAGCCTTGGAATGACATGTGATGACCAGTGCTTATGAAGCAGCACACAGCTAATGGCACTTAAAAATTGCTGCTTCATACAAAGCAGCAAAATCAGGACATTGAGCACATCTCTTCTACAAATGCCTTCACCACAAACACTTGATAGAAGCATGCACTCGCCTCACACACACCAGACAAATCTGATGAAGACATTTGTTAGAGACTCTGAGATCTGTGCTCCTGCTGCTGCCTCCTCTGGCTTCGTTGTGAAAGCGAGGGTTAGTTATTCGGTTTGTGCTTTGCTTTGGGTTTTTAAGTGCTTTTCTGATGGCTGCTTTGCATGTTTTCCTGTCCTCGGGATGAGCTGAGTCAGCAGTTCAGCACCCAGCCGCTGCCCAGAGGAATTTGTACTGATTTGGCTTATTACTTTGAGCACAGGAGCTCTGCTTTGCTATTAATTGAGAAGCAGGAAATACTTCTTGGATTCTTTAGCTGAGTTCATTGTTGTGACCTTGCTGTCTAGGAGGGACAGCTCATAGAAAACTTGTGTTTGAGTGATTAGCAAAAAGAATATGATTTGAGTGCAAGTATATTTTCTTTATCAGGGACTGTAGCGATAGGATAAGCGGTGATGGGTTTAAACTGAAACAGGGGAAATTTAGGTTAGCTATAAGGCAGAAGTTCTTCACCGTGGGGGTGGTGAGGCCCTGGCACAGGTTGCCCAAGGAAGTGGTAAACGCTCCATCCCTGGCAGTGCTCAAGGCCAGGCTGGACAGAGCCTTGGGCAACATGGTCTAGTGTGAGGCATCCCTGCCCATGGCAGGGGGCTGGAACTGGATGCTCTTAAGGTCCTTTCCAATACAAACCATTCTGTGATTCTGTATCTCTTGATACCTGAGGTGTCAGATACTCTGAGTAACGATCATGTTTTAAATATAGTTTAGAACTTTCTCGTTATGCATATACCGCCTACTGTATATGCATTGTGGAATATGCATACAGTGTGGCTGTGTGTAAATGGTGTAGCTGTATAATTACACCTACAGTGCAAGAGATCTGTTTTTACTTTTAATTATTGAATATATCTGTGTATAAAGATGTATTACCTAGTTGGAATGTCTTTCAGGTCACATTTCAATAATAATTACGGTTTAATTATGCTGGGGCAATTTTATTTTATCTGATTTATTTTAGCTACCTCTACAACTGCTAATTTTCCAACCAGAAAGGTCATGGCCCCGATGTGAATAAACACATCATAAACTGGATGTAGTAAATAAACCCACTCTGTAGTAGCAGTGGTATTAAGCAGAGTAAGGGGAAAATAGTTGCGTCACTAGAGTTATGATTATATGAACTAATAGCAGTTGTGTAATGAAAGATTAATGTAGTTATATAGAAGTGTTTTTGATGTGGGGTTGAATTCATAGTAAATGCAGTATAACTACAGGACCCTTTTTATTAAGCAGGACCCCCTGTTTTTCACTGATACCACCTCAGCCGGCTCTGCTGTTGCCTTTAGCTTAGCTTTGGTTTGTAAGGCTGTATCATTTAATTCCATCCTCGTTACTGTTGTGTTTGGATGTTATGTGTCTGCTGTGATTTTCATGAGCTTATTGCTTGGACCTGGGATGCACTGAAGAAAAAATCAATGTGCGCTTACCCTGCTCTTTGTGCCATAAAAACCTGCCTCTGATTGCTTTTGAAGCAGGAGACAAGCCTTGGGTGGACTTAATATCACCAAATTCTCACCCTAGAACTTGTGACTGAGATGATTGCTTCAGTTTTATATATTTATACTCTTGTTTGATGGAAATCTGATGGATCACAGAGGACTGGAGTTGATGGGCTGCTCCGTGTAAGGAAATTCAGGAGTCTTTGACACATATTGCCAGGCACAGAGCTTGTGCATGGGGAGGAGGGTGAGCCTGTGGAAAAGTTGATGCCTGTGCTAAGGATTAGCTGGAGAGGGAAGGTAACACCAAACCAACAGGTAGGATAGCCTGTGTTTGCAGGATGGAGAGAAGGATTTATCTGCTGAGGTGCTAATACCTTCACAACAGAGTAGGTTATTTTGGATGTGATATTTGGATGCTTGTAGCAGTTGTGCTTGTTTTAACTGAACAGAGAAAATCCTGGTCCCATTGAAATTGCTGTTGGGGTGAGCAGCACTGGGGATGTCTTCCCATGCTGGGAGAGAGGTCATTTGCAGGCTGTGGGCCAGGAGTAAAGCATCTTGTTTTGTGTGTTTGTGGGAGGAAGGGTATGGCTCTTTCTTCCTCACCTGGTTCCATTGTGATTTCTGCACCACTGCTCACATCTCAGTTATCTCCACTACAGTGCTGGGGTTTGATTCTTCCCTTGAAACTCTTCCCCACCAACTGTGCCGGCTCCTGAGGCAATAAAGTGTGGCCTGACACATTCCTGTCTGCAGCTCTCCTGCATGGCTGGGCTTCTCGCACCTACCTGCTGGGAAGAGCAGACATGGGAACAGCTTTGGCTGCTGCTTGGCTTTCTGTGCTTGTGCAGTGTGATCCAGCTCCGAGCCCTCCGAGGTGGCACATCAATGCGAGACAGGGAAGATCCTTTGCATTGAGATAGGGTGATAAGACAGGAGGAGCCTTGACTTAGTGTTTCAGGGGCTGCTGGCTGAACTGGCTGCTTCAACATCACTTTCAGCTTCCTGGTCTGTCAAGAGTGTTTCTGCAGGTCAGATATAGGATGGAGCTGGGGAAGCTCTGAGCTTGTGCTGCCCCCACATCTCTGTGATTAAACTCTTGGCCATAGAATTATGGAATAGTTAGGGTTGGAAAGGACCTTGAGATTATCAAGTTCCAACTCCCTGCCATGGACAGGGATGCTTCACACTAGATCATGTCTCTTCAGGCTCTGTCCAACCTGCCTCTGAACACTGCCAGGGATGGAGCATTTATCACTTCTCTGGGCATCCTGTGCCAGCACCTCACCACCCTCACAGTAAAGAACTTCTTCCTTATATCTAACCTGAACTTCCCCTGTTTCAGTTTGAGCCCATTACACGTTGTCCTATCACTACAGTTCCTGATGAAGACTCCCTGTCTGGCACCCTTGTAGCCCCTTTCAGATACTGGAAGGCTGCTATGCCATGCTTGGTCCTTCTAACTCATCACCAGGTTGGGATGATGGATGGGTTGTGGTGGTTGGATGTCACTCTGGATGACAGCAGCATCTTTCTGACTCTCATACAGCCAGTTTTATTTCATCCTTATACAAATGATACCTTAACACACAGTCTTAAGCGTCTTTTTGCATCCAGAGAACCTCCCTGACCGGTCCTGCATGGTGCTAAGGGTTTCAAGAAGCAATGTTGCAGGAGCTCCTGACGATCCTATCACAGAAGCTTTTGTGTCCTGGTCCTTTCCTCCCTCCTTTCACATATCATTGTTTGGAAGCACTTGTGAGCTGCTGTGGCTGCAGGGCTGTGCAAACACCCTGTTCTTGTGCTGCTGTTTCACATTGATCATTCATCCAGAGATCAGCATTTAGAATTAATTCAATTAAAGGGACCTCATCATTCATTTTTGAGGAAGGGAAGCTTATAAAGAGCTCTACACAGGGAATATCTCTCTGTGTGCTATGCTAAGGAGGGAGTTAGTTTCTAGCTGGGTACTGTGCTTGTGGTGTCTCTTGACCTGTGCTGGGCACCTGGGTATCTCCTGGGATGGAGAAAGCATTATAATAGGGTGCTTCTTTAGTGGCAATGTCCACAGAGGAGCCTGGCCAAACACTGAATCATGCTTTTAGCATGAGATGTGACATTTCTGGACCAAATCTAAACCACATTGTTAGGGCAGTGCAGTGCAGGGGTCCTTCATGGGGTGCGCAGGCATATCCGTCTCTGGAATGACTGGTTCACCCTTCTCCTCCCTTCAATAGGCACTTGGATAATAGCCCCAAATTTCCTTTGTCTTTCCAGCTAGCGATATGATGAAAGAAATACTTTTTCTTGACTTTCTCACAGGACTATATTCTGCCTCGCATGGATTTTGGCTTTCTTTTTGTTTCCTTACTTGCTTCCTTCCCTTCAGAAGCCAGTCCTCATAGGGAAGCCCCTTAGTGGAGTAATTTGCATTGAGTTAGCCGCACTGCTGTGCTGGCTGCAGATTTGGGCAGGGGTTCTCCTCTTGCTGTGTGAAGATATCCCTTATTACTTAGTTTATTTAGCTGGAATGGATATGCTTGAGGGACACACCAAGTGAAGGATGAGATCTGGTCATACTCTCCAGCCAAAGCTAGAGATGATCACCACAGAGGGTCTTCTCTCTCATCTTCTTCCACAATTACATTGAGTTTGTAGCAGCTCTATCTGTTCCCATCATTTGGAAGAGCCTTTTCCACCTGAGGATTTGGGTTTATACCATTCAACCAGCTGGAACATTGGTCTTTAGCTTCCAAACACATAGCGAGGATACTGGATCACAGCCTTTATCTTGGGTTGAGCTGTGCTGGGAGAGAACTGCTTTGGTTTTGTACTTGGGTGAGGTTGAGTTTTCTGGACCTTGGGAAACTTGCCTGTGCAAGGGTGAGTCTTTACCCCTGGTGCCCCTGGGAGCTGGGTGAATGTACATCACATGTCAAAGTTCATCCAATGTCAACAGGTAAATCATTAACGCATAGGAAAAGCCACCTATGGAAATGATTTCTGCGTGATTTTGCCTTTCTTTTTTCTCTGTGGCTGATTGAGGTTCTTGATTAACCCGAGCTTCATGCCATCTCCAGGATAAAGAACATGAAGCACCTTGCTGAGCTTAGTTCAGGGTGGCACCTGGCATTCCACATTTCTTAGAACTGACTTGGCAGGGAGATATTCCTGGATTCTGTCCTTTTACTTCCTTATATCTGAGCAGAAACATCATGACAGGCCAGTGATGCAGAAAATAACTTGCTGCTTTCCAACTGTTGCATCCCTTGACCCCAATTAGAATGTGGTGCATGTAGAAGTGTCAGCTTCTTGCTTTTTCTCTGCTCCCCATCTCCCTGACCAAAATTCCCATTATAAAGTTGACACCTGAGTGCTTCACAGGGTGAAAATCACTGCTGACCAAACAGAGAATCGGAGCAGAGCTGAAGTCCAGCTCATGTGGTGTTTTTCTGGCCTTTGTTTCAGAAGAAGGTGCAGGAAAGCTGTCAGAAAGGAGTTGTGAGATATTCCAACCTGTGAGAACATTTCCACTTGCCTTGTCTATACAGGGCTGTAACTGTCCATATAGGTTTGGCTTATACCTTGAAACATCAAGCTGTATGTCCCTTGCAGACCTCCAGCTTGGTGTTAGAATATTTCTTCTCAGCAGTTATTGTCCTCATAGCTGAACCTATAAAGAATGAATGAATGGACTGGGAGTGAGGTAATCCATGGGATGCTTCTGCGGGATTCAAGACATAAAACTGCACATGTGCCTCTACTACCCCATGTTTCTGTCCTTCATCTAGAGGGACCCATTAGTAGCTTCTCTCTCTAGGCTAGACTGTGATGTCCTTCTGTTATCCTACAGGCATGGCATGAATTCTCTCAGGACAAGAGAGCAGAAAGCAGGGCTAGACTCGTGCCTGAGGTGCATCTGAATGCTCCTTTCACTGTTTTGAATGTTGGGTTGTTGATATTGGACATCAGGCAGGTTTCCAATCACAGCTGCCTTTTGCTGTGTGATGCGCAACCTCTCATCAGGTTCTCTGCATGTGATTCAATGGGATGGGAGGAAGACAGTGCTCCACTCTGTGACTCATTCAGTCTTTTCCCACTGCTGCTGTAATTCAAGTGGAAATCTCAAAAGATGGTAAAACCTTCAGGCATGTTAAAGATGACAGGATTTAAGTGCATATGAATGAATCCAGAGCTCATTTTGAACTTGGAAAAGCAGGGTAGGCTTGCTGTGAGCTTATTGCCTCTGCCTGTTGCAGAGTATTAGTCTCCTTGAGAAAAGTGGCTGTACAGTGGTGGTGGTGTCCACATGTACTTCTAAATCGCTACTATTGAGGGGGCTTATGCATAGAGGGCAATGAGAAAAGCAGCAAGCCTTCACCTAAAGGTAACTTTAGATCCAGCAATCAATTAAATGAAGAAAGAACACTGCTTCTTCATTTGTTGCCCTGGAACTCTGTCACCTGAGTTATAATGGTTAAGCTCAGGACCAGCACAGAGGAACAGAGTTGAACATACAGAGCACAACAGTTCATAATGCACCTGCCCTTGATGTGGGGTTTCCATCCCCACTGGATGCTGGGGGACTTTGTGGATGACCCTGACCATGACTTTCCCTCCCTGTCAGGCCATCAGGATTCATCAGCATGCTCTGCTCCCTCTGACATTTCCTCTGGTCTTATTAGGCAGATGTTGGGTTGAAGGTGGAATATTCTCTTGCCATCTGGTGATGGAGCTCACTGCAAGGGTCATTACATCCATTACTGCAGTGGCTTTCCTTAATCCTGCTGAAGTTGAGTTTCTAATAAGGATGGTCACCTTGACCTTCTCTGCAGTGTAGGGCACAGGGATGGCCCATCATCCAAGCCTGGGTGTTGGATATCCTACATAGGCTCTTGCTTGCTTCTTTCAGAAACCCTCTAAAGCTGCATGAGAGGAGTTCCTGTGGGAAACTCAGTGAAGAGAATGATAGAATCATAGAATGGCAGGGGGTTGGAAAGGACCTTAAGGCCATCCAGTTCCAGCCCCCTCCATGGGCAGGGGCACCTCACATAGAACGGTTTGGGCTTGAAGGGACCTTTAAAGATCATTTAAATCCAAGCTGTGATCAGAAACTTATTACATTGGTATTTTGATTTTAAATAACTTGAGGTATAACTCATGCAGAAAACCCCACCGCTTTTTGTCCTGTAAGAGTGACATATCTTTTGTTCACTGAACACCAGCAACCACCACGGCTGTCATATGCAGCTTCCAAACCCACCAAATTAAACAGAGCCTTTTATTTCTTCTGTTATTTCTGTGTGAGAAGCATATGATGCCGAGGTGTTGTGCAGTCTCAGAGCTGAGTAAGTCTTTTAAGATGAACGAAATGGGTATTGCATGAGTGACAGGTGGTGGCGTGACACTGATTGAGCTGTGGTGGCTTTGTGCAGAAGAGACTTTTGTCTTTGCAGTTAGAATGAGTGGCAGCTTTAGATCTGCTTAATAATTTGTGCCATGAGAGGGGAAAAAATAGTGTGGTGAGACAGTGGAGCTCTCTGAACACATCAGTCTCTTCCTTTGCTTTCTTCAGTGCTCTATGTCAGGATGCTAAAGATGCTTGGAGGGACCATGCGTGGTCAGCTGAGGAAAGATGCTGGCATGAACGAGTTCAGAAGCTCTTCCTGTTTCTTACCATTTTCCCTAGAGATCACAACCTGCAACAGAGAGAGGAAAGCTGTGTTTGTGAATAGTGCTGTCAAGAAAAACCTGCCTTTGCTCTCTGGCTGGAGGGCTTGGAGCAGGGGGAAAAATCAGAGCTATGTTTATTTTGCAGAAGATAAGCTTGAAGTTGAATATATTAGAGGTTGGTTTTGGCTGACAGTAATCAGGTAGGTTTTTTTCCTTAAATAAGAATATAACTCCCAATCTTCAGCTTTATTTTCACCTGAAAAATGTTGATTGCTTGACAGTTGCTTGAAAATAGGGTTTCTGGGTGAGAAACCTTAATGAATGGCTCAAAAGCTGATGAAGAAGAAGAGGAGATGCAAAATCTAAGTTTTCTAGCTGGAAATAGTGATTTATTATCCAGCTATCTTTGCAAATGACAAAATAACTAATTGCATACAATTCATCACCACAACTTGAAGCTGCCACTAGAATAAGTTAGATTGTGGGAACTCATAGTTTCACATTCTGATCTCAATGTAGCATCATGTGTATTGAGAGTTAGTCCAGCACATTGAGATGCTGGCAAAGGCTTTAATAAGGTCCTGAAATCCTGCCCCCCTGTAGAATTCCTTTTTTCCTAATGAAGGATTTGGAAAGGGCATTTTGGAATGATGGTTTATGTGGGAGCAGTCTTTTTCCCATAAAACATCAGCTATAATAATTATTTTTATGCAGATCCTGAGGCACAGGGAGATTAAATGACTTTCCCAAGGTCAGACAGTGAGTCGGAGGCAGAACCAGGGAATGAATGTGAATCTTGATTCAGAAGCTATGGTGTACACAAGTAGATCTTACTTCTTCAGCCTCCAAAGCGAGATGCAGTCAACCTTTCTGGGTTCGATGTCCCAGCATCTCCAAATCCAGTTGTTTCTGTAGGAGGGTTGAAATCATAGGAGTGGGAAATGTGCCCCCAGTCATCTCTGGTTGAATCTTGGAATCAGCATGACCTGCATGAGGCTATCAATGAGTATATCATCCTTGATGGGTCAACTCCCAGGGGATAGCTATGGTGATGAACATCTACTTGGCTGTGTTGTCACTCAATACCCTAGGTAAAGGTTGTGGGAAGGGGGTGGGCAGAAGCTTTCTACTGGTTTAAATACCCACTGGATAACTCACTGCCTTCCTGGGATCACCTGGAGATTAGAAGCCCTGCATCCTTATGTGCTGTAGCTTTTCTACCCAGAAGAACTTGTGTAGTGGTAAATCCTGCACTGCTGCTGCTTCTGGCCAGTAATGGGTAGGGATTTCCATTCCAGCCCTTTTGCATGTGTTTCTGATCAGCCTAGTTGACCGGCATCAGGTCCCAGGGGATGCATAAACTGTAGCAGTTATATAGTCCCCCAGTGAAGCCGGGTAAGTCAACTGCATTCCTCTTTGGACATTGTTTGCATCTCCTGATATCTCCTCATGAATTATTAGCTATGGAAAAGACTTGCTGCTAAGATACCGTAGCTAGTTTAGTCTCCTGGTCACTGCAGGTTTGCTTCCAAATGTATTTTCCTGGTTAAGTGGCTCGAATGCTGGTCCTCCTGACATTTCCCCTGGGCCTCTCTCCTGCAGTCTGATAGATCTTGCTGTCAGGAAGTTATTCCTCATACTCTGGCTACTTCTTATCAGTCTGTCGCTTTTTCAACTCATTGGGCTAATAGTTTTCCCATTACAAGGGCTGTGTCTCTGTGTCCTTTTGCCCCAGTGTCCCCAAGGGAACCTCTTTCTTCTTGCACTAAAAGAGGATCAGACTAGATGACTTGACTTTACAGGTCTTTTTCTCCCCTCCTGCTCTAACTTCCTGGAGGCTGAGAGATTCTGGGATCTGACCTATGATGAATTCTGACAGAGCATATAAAAGAATAGATTTGATAAAGAAGAATTATGGAATTATAGAATAATTTAGGTTGGAAAAAAGCCTTGAGATCAAGTCAGACTGTTGGCACTACCAAGTCCCCCACTAACCCATGTCCTTAAGTGCCACATCTACACATCTTTTAAATACCTCTAGGGATGGTGATTCCACCACTGCCCTGAGCAGCCTGTCCTGATGCTTGACAACCCTTTTGGGGAAGGAATTGTTACTAAATCCAATCTCGACTTCCCCTGGTGCAGCTTGAAGCCATTTTCTTAAGTAAGCAGTGAAGACATTCATAAATCCCACGGGTTTAGACATTCTCATGAATGAGAATTGTACCCAAAAAGGAGCGAAGCAGGGTCTTTTTTTTCATGGATATATATGACTTTTTTGGGGCATAGGGAAAGGCTGAATTATTTTGGGGTTGAGAAATCCTTGAATTTGTAGCAAGGTTTTCTAAGGATAAGAAGAGACAGGAACAAAAAGCATGGAAAACAAACCAAGAGAAATCACTTCTGATGCTCCTCTGAGGAACCAATGAGGCTGAACACTCTTTCTCCATATATATTCACTTCAAGGCTCTGGGGCACCACTGAAATCTTCCAGACACCTTATCTATTTAAGACTCATAAAAGCAGCTATTCCATTTAGGCTCCAGATGTGCACAGATGCTGTGTGCAGTTGTGCTTCACTATGCACCAGCATTTGGCACCATCAGTGCTATCCTGCATTTCCAGTCTCTGCTCTGGAGGACATCTCACCAGCCAAGCAGCTGGACTGGAGAGGTCAGTAGTGCTCAGGGCTGATTAAGCAATAATGAAATGAATAGCCTCTTAACGTTCTTACATTAGCAACAACGTCAGTGTGTCAGTGAGTATTTACAGTGTAAGTTACACACATGGCATTTTGGTACACTGAGCACTTCAGATTTTCAGGTCTCTGCTACAGCAATAAAATCAATTAGCCAGTCAGAAAAGAAATACATCCAGAGATACCATTATGGATGGCACTGGGCCAGGATTGTGACCATCCAGGTGTGAGGCAGATGAGCAAAGAGGGCCTCATATTCCTGCACTTAGGTGATGGGTTCAAACTGAAACAGAGGAAGTTCAGGTTAGACATAAAGAAGAAGTTCTTTATTGTGAGGGTGGTGAGGCACTGGGATGGGTTACCTAAGGAAGTTGTGAATGCTCCACCCTTGGCAGTGTTCAAGGCCAGGTTGGATGGAGTCTTGGGTGACAAGGTCTAGTGTGAGACATTCCTACCCATGAGAGGGGGTTGGAACTGGATGATCTTAAAGTCCTTTCCAACCTTAACTGTTCTATGATTCCATGAATCAGGGAGACTCTGCTATCCCTCTGCTGGTATCCCTCTGTTTTCCTCTGCGAGACCTTAAATGTTGCTATGGAAGGCAAATCGGGATGTATCGCTATTTGTCAAAGTGTGTAAGGCCCATTTATAAGGCTCTTTACTCAAGGAAAAGAATTGGACAACATTTGAAAGCATCTTGTTTCTGTTTCAGGTACAGCAGTAGCTGTGGCAAATTCACCTTTGTCCATTAAAAAGACACAAACACACAGGGAAAATGAAAGAATCCCAGCACTTGGAGGGTTTAATAGTACATTGGCTGCCTAGAGCATCAAGGGCCCCTTGGAGTTCTGGATGTGATAAAAATGCACATGCCCATCTGACACAAAGCAAACACTTCAGCCTAAACTTACACCAGGGATTGATTTGAATGTGGCCCCTTGCTCCCCACTTTCTGCTGTCACATTATGATTTCAAGGCGAAGGATCATAAATCATACATAGAATAGGCAAATGTGGGACTTATGTAAACTAATACAGGTGCCTGATGTCCTGCGAGCTCTTGAGTCCTAACAGAAGAGCTGATGAGCAGGAGTGGTTTCAGCAGGAAAACTTGAAGGGTTCAAATCAATCAGAAGTGTCAGTCAAGTAGCACGGCAATACTGGGGAATCAGTGCTGAATTCTCCAAGAAGAGTGTGCAGGGAAAATGATACCATTTGTTTGCAATTCTAATACAATGAATCAACAGATCGCTTGCAAAATGCTCCTAATGAAAATGTGCATAATATATGTGCAGAGCTGAGGGAGAGAGACAAGGGATCTGTGTTAGTGAGGAGAGGGGGCATCTGTACCTAGGTTTTGCTGCTGGAACTTGTGTTTTCTGTTATAGCCCGGATGGATCTGTCATCCATAAAGTCCTGGGAGAGCCTGGCAGTGAAAGATGTAAGTTTCTGCCATGGGAGAAGAGGATTTGATGAAGAAGTAGTTGTTAGGGAGAGGTCAAGTGGTTTGTAAAAATAACTAGCATGATATAAAGCCTGAATGAATTAAAGATGATCTGAAAATGATACTTTTCACTCAATGCAACCTTTAGTTGCCCCAGTTTTTACAAGAGAGGTGGCTGTGGTCTCTTGGCATCCTTAGGTGCATGGAGGTGGCTGCTGTCTCCTGGGAAGATGAAGAGGGAACTGCCCTCTACCTTTCTTATCTCACTGCTTCCTTGCATCATTCCTTTCTGGGACCACAGAGGAGGCCTGGTAGCCCAGAGGGGAGGAAATCAGGGTGCCTTGAATAGGGCTGTCTGGAGGGAAAACAGGAACGCAGGAATTTGCGGATGGCAATGGATTGTTTACATCACTCATGGTTTGGAGAGCATCAGCAAAGTAGATGGGCTGAAGCTGGATTCATTGCAGCCTCTTTTCAAGATAAAAAAGCCCTTGACTATTTTGTGGATTCATATGAAGGGCAAATGCTACAGTGGAGCTGTTTGACAGCGGGACATGGGTGTTGTTATCACCTCTTGTCCTCCTTCTACTTCAAGTTTCCATTTTTATTCAAAGCTATTTTCTCTCCTCCCGGTGGATGAAAAACCTGGTGTTATCTCCAAGGTTATCACTGCTTGTCTCTTTCCAAGGTCTGTAACACAGGTAATTGAGGGAAAGTCAAGTAGCAAGGAGAATGTGGAGGAAGCTCAGAGCTTCAGTCTGAAACAAGCAGTGGGAGGAGAGTGATGAGGCCTCCACTAACCATAAGATGGAACGTTGTCTTTAGAGTATTCCATGCAGGATTAAAATTTGTCTCAAGACAAATCTCTTTTGCTCTTACAAAGCAGAAACATACCAGGCATAGGAGAAAGGGACAACAGGCAGTAGTTAATACTCGAGCTGTGAGGAGGACATGAAGAGAGAGAAGAGCTGCCAATACTTTCTTTCCTTTCACTTGGTGAAAATTCATTGCTGCTGTCTCTGCTTGAATCTCAACTTGGAAGGTTAAAGGCTGGCCTACCACAAATGGCCCTGCGAGCCGTCAGCTCCCTCCTGTCTAGGTTACATGACAGGTGAATAGTCTCTTTCAATCAGTTGCTTTTATTCCTGGGGATGGAAGTTTCCTTTTGAAACATCAAATCCCGGGTTGGAATTACGGGTGGTGCGCACGGCTGAAATCATCCTTTCTATCACTGCTGAATGGCTCAGAAGGGACAAAAAACCCGAGCTCCAAGGAGCAGTTTAAGTTTTGTGGAGGTTTGATAAAACCATCCCTGCTTCTTGCTGGTTTTCATTGTCTTTCAATGCTCTTTAGCTGCATGTGTTATAAAGGGAAGGGATTTCCCTGGGCTTTTGCTAGCTCGAGATCTGCTGCAGATGGTTTAGTGCTCTGCATGCCATTTCCCCTTTCCTCTCCTATGCCATGTGGCTTTTGCCTTCAAACTGTTGGGTGTTTTTCTTCTCTAGTTAAGAAAAGGGCTTTTCTCTAGTACAGAGATAAACATGATGACTTTTTCATGAGCATGGAACAGCCAATAACTCAGAAATACTTCCAAGGCCCAGCTCTTATTTGATAGTCCTTTGCACAAACAAGGGATGGTTAGTAACCATTCATGTGGAAGCTATTTGATTGATTCCATGCAGTAGCTTGTGGGCTTGATTTTGTTTAAAGTAAAAGTATGTAAGGAACAGTTAGTTATTTCATTCTCCCAGAAGTGTTATCATGTTCATAGAATCACAGAATGGTTTGGGTTGGAAAGGACCTTAAGATCATCCAGTTCCAACCCCCAGCCATGGGCAGGGACACCTCTCACTAGAGCAGGTTGCTCCAAGCCCCTTCCAACCTGGCCTTGAACACTGCCACGGATGGGGCAGCCACAGCTTCTCTGGGCTCCCTGTGCCAGCGCCTCAGCACGCTCATAGTAAAGAACTTTTTCCTTATCTCCAACCTGAACTTCCCCTGTTTCAGTTTGAACGCATCACCCCCTGTCCTATCGCTACAGTCCCTGATGAAGAGTCCCTCTCCAGCATCCCTGTAGCCCCCTGCAGACACTGGAAGCTGCTCTGAGGTCTCCACGCAGCTTCTCTTCTCCAGGCTGAACAGCTCCAATGTTTTCAGCCTATCTCCATACAGGAGGTGCTCCAGCCCCCGATCATCCTCATGGCCCTCCTCTGGACTTGCTCCAACAGCTCCATGTCCTTATGCTGAGGACACCAGAACTGCACACAGTGCTGCAAGTGGGGTCTCACAAGTGCAGAGCAGAGGGGCCGGGTCAGCTCCTTCAACCTGCTGATCACACTTCTTTTGATGCAGAAATATTCAACTTGCCTTCCATAGATGCAACTATTTTCTGATTCAGTTGATGATCTCTCCTATAAGTGAAATTATTGCCCTCCTTCACTCTATAAATTGTATGTCAGACTCTTTTTAGGCACTTTCAGGCTGGTTAGTTCAGAGACAGCACTGCAAAAGGTGGCCAATTGGGTTTTATTGGGGGACAACATTCTTTTCCAAGGATTGTTATGTATCCTAATGTAATTTCCTATGCGGAGTTGAGCTTATGTGGCTTGACAGGCCCAGGGAAATGTAATATCCCACCAGGATCCCAGGTAGCTTTTTTGTGGTGGTGTTCACTTTTATTTACTTATTTATTCTATTTTGAAGTAAAGGTGGCTCTTACTTAATAAAACCCCATACTGAGATCCTAGCGCTGTGTGATAGTGGAGGATTTATTCCTGTTGGGTGTAGAAAGGCGCACCAGTCAGTAACAATATGCCAGTCGTTCATGAGCTTCAATATGCATTTTCAGAACCCTTCTCCTTTTCACTCTTTCCAGTTATTTTTCCTTTGTATGGGATTGGAAATAAGCCTGGATAGAGGGTTTACTCTGTATGTGTTCCCACCTTGCACATGAAGAAGGAAGCTGCTTGCTCCAGGGGGTGGTTGATATGACATGAGGGTCATGTGAGATCTCACACCTCAACTTGGGTAACAGAGAGCTAAGACCAAGAGCTAGGTCTTAGCCATCATGGGGTAGGAAGGGCAGAGGATGGTGAGAGGATATGAAGTAGCAGAACTGCACTTGTCTATTTCTTACTGGTAGATTCAAGACCGAGCGAGCAGAAAGGGGCTGGTGTTTGTCATGAATGAATCATATAGTAACAGCAGTTGGGAATGGAACAGCTTCTGCATGGGCTGATCTATAAGGAGTGGGTCTTACAAAGGTAAATTGAAAGAAGAAATTCAGAGCATGCCCTCCTGAGCTTTTGGGCTAGTTATGGGTGGATCTTGTGGTCTCTGCTTCTCGCCAGGCCTTTGGAGAAAGGCTGTGAGCTCTGTCTAGGATAGATTCAGGGATTCAGGGGGAGAGCATTCCTCTGCTCATTTCACTACGTAGTTGCATTGAAAGGGAAAGCAGGACCAATCCTAATACTAATCTGCTACAACCTCAAGTATCCAGGTCTCTTTACACCCAATTTGGATCTAGCTAAGAGGGTATCTGTTTGGTAGTCTGGTTCTGTCTTACAACACAGGTGTCCATGAAGACTTGAAAAGTCCATCAATTCTTCAATAGCGCTGAAAAGTGGACATGGGCAGATATCTGGGTTCAGATTTCAACCTCTTGACACAAACCTGAACAAAACCTGCAAATCAAATACTTTGGGGTGATGAGGAGCTTACAGCTTGCAGGGAACTGCGTCTTTGAAATCATAATCTTCATCTGTGAATCCCCTCCTGCATTCTTCATCCTTTTAGTTGTTGTTTCTTTGCTCTAAGCAGCAATCTCTTATTGGGGGTGAAATGATACCTGGATTCAAAGATTAGTAAATAGCTGGAGATAGCATATTACCCAGCCTTGATGTGCAACTGAAAGTTTGGAAATTCATTACATGATTGTAGGTCATGTAATATTTCTTCCACTTTAACTGAGCAACTGAATCTCTATTTCTCACCAGCTGATGAAAGTCAAGCAGGAGCTGTAGTCTCCGTGGTGGAGACCAGCAGACTTCCAGTAAGGTCTGTAGGGAGCTGAGGGATGTTGCTTCTTCCAGAGCTGGGTGTGGGATATAGATGAGAGCGCACTGGACAAGCTGTTACGGCTTCAGGGTTTTGTTTGTGTCCTTGACACCAAATTGCTCTGAAACCTTGGTCAAATCACTGGACCCGATTTAGGTTCATCTTGTTAGTAAGGCAGTTTGTTCTGTTAGCATGCATGTCACAAAGAGGAAGGTTGAGATCTGCATGGAATAGAAAGTCTATATTGAAGGCATGGCTTTCTAACATTGACTAACAAAATCTGGGGCTTTTTTGCTTGTGCTTTTGCTTTGATTCTTTGTTTTTTATGAATGTAATACTGTAACATTGCAGATGCAATCTAACCCACTGACCTTGTGCCCAAGCATGTATCTAGTGCAATGACAGAATGATTATGCATGAAAGCTAATCCCCAGCTTGTGGGCAACACGGTCTAGCATGTTTGGTGTCAGGCTGTTGGTGAGCAGAGTTATTCACTTCTGCTTATCTTGTGCATGATACAGTATTTAAAACCCACAGCACATAGATTATTGTACATTCCACCCCCCCTTCCCAGAAATAACTACTTAGATGGAGGTTTTCTCCGTCAGGGACCACATCCAACAGTGTACAGTGCCTGGCACAATGGGCCCCTGCTCTTGGTTATGACCTCTAAATGTTGCTATAATAATAATAATACTATGTGGCTTTTGGCACATCACCTATTAATCACAGCAGCTGTCAGGCAAAGCATTAAATGGGAATAGCTCCCTGCAAGAAAAAACAAATACAACAACACCCCGTGGCTTATGGAGCATGAATCTACGCTCTGGAGGGTGCCAGAGAAGGAAGGAAGGGCTAAGCCATGACATTTCACTCAGATTTGTTAACCTTGGCTGCTGTTCAGATGCAGTGTTCAGCCAAGGCAGTGTTGAGGAGGGGGTCTCCCGAGAGAAAAAGCTTTGTTAAATATTTACAGTGAGAAGAAGCTGAAGTGAAGGTGCACAGAGGCACTGGAGACAGAGTTTGCCAGTGGGAAGAAGCATTCATGAGAGTGGCCAGAATGGTTTCTATGCTGTTACTGTATTTAATGCCAGTGGTGGATTTTTCTTCCCCAAATCTACCTGTGTGCTGTTTGAAGCCTCACAGACCTTGAGCATCCAGGATGGCCTGAGGCAGGGAGCTTCATGGTCTGACAGCATGTTGTGCAAAGAAATAGAATCCTAGAACGGTTTGGGCTGGAAAGGACCACAAAGCACATTCAGTTCCACCCCCCTGCCACAGGCAGAAGCACCTTCCACTAGAGCAGGTTGCTCCAAGCTCCATCCAACCTCGCCTTGAGCACTGCCAGGGATGGGGCAGCCACAGCTCTTCATAAATAGCCCACATCATGTTAAGCCTGACACCCATCAGTTCCATTGGGTGATCCCTGTTGGAAGAAGCAGTGAGCTCTGTCGGGCACTTCATTGCATGCCAGTAAAATCTGAGTTGCCTTGGTCCTATGTGACAGACTGCTTGTTGATGCAGTGCGGTGTAGATGCTTCCTAGGAGCAGGATGGGTGAATGCATTCAAAAGTTACTCCCCAGAGACAGTCGCTGAAAGATATTTCCATGTTTATCCTTGAAAAATTCCCTGGTGCTCAACTGGTCCACCTGCAGAAAGCAAACTGGTCCATTGGAACATCTGAAGAAAGCAAGCTCCCAACAAAGTGAGATCACTGTCAATTTGTGTTTATTTGAAATCCTAGTGAAGTCCTGGTCATGGATCAGGGCTAAACATGTACAAATAATTGATTTTAGGTTCAGTGGCTTAAAGCAAAAACGCATTGAAAAACCTTTTTGTTGATCTAAAACATATTCTTCCAGTTTCCTGTCAAAATAAAGGCATTAAAAGAACACAGCAAAAGAATGTGCTGCTCTAACACGGGGCCCAGTGAAATATTTGAAGCTTAAGGAAGTATTTTTTGTCCTTGCTTTGATGTTTTCTGGTTTTAAATTCTTAAAATCAATTAAAAATTCCTTCAAAAATAAAATCTCAACGTTAAAAATATTGAATTTAACAAAGAAACTTTTCAAACTGCTCAGAACTGCTGAGAAATTGTGTTTCGCTATGGGTTATACTTCTCCTGTGTTGATTGATGACCACTGCACATGACTTACAATCGCCATCCAGTTTTAATCCAGACGCTGATGTGACAGACGCTGTATGAATAGCGAGTGTAAAGCTGTTTAACAAAGATCTGGGATACTTGCTGCTCAAGGAATTCTTCTGCAGAGCGGCTTCAGCTCTGAGGCCAAGGGCTTTAGGGAGATACGATTTTGTGGATTACGCTATTTAAATTTATACTGCGAAATCCATAGGGAGTTGAGCTGAACTTAAACTAGAAGTTGATTTAAGCACTCAAAACCAGACCTGCTCTTCTGGAATTGAACCAGAACTGAATGAAAGCATTTTCTTCTTGTGCTTCTTAGAAATAACATCATTACAAACAACGTGAAAGCTGCCATGAGGTATCATCTTGCAATTTGGCACCTTGTGGGGTCCAGGTAGGAAAGAACAAAGTGCACTTGAACTGGACCAGTGAAAATAACCGTTTCTTAAAACCAAGATCCCCTGTGTCCACTGTTGAGGATTGAGCTATTCACCTCTTCCAACTGTCACCTCCATTGACACACCGTATAGTACTCACCATGGCAGCTGCCTCTGGACCTTTCCCACCGCTCCTGCCTCCACCATAGTTTGATGTGATAGCTCGTGGGTTTTGGGGACAGCTTTGCAATCAGAATCATTGAATGGTTTGGGTGGAAATGGACTTTCTGATCATCCAGTTCCAACCCCCTGCTGTGGGCAGGGATGCCTCACACTAGACCATGTCATTCAAGACTCCATCGAATCTGACCTTGAACACTACCAGGGATGGGACGGCCACAGCTTCTCTGGGCACCCTGTGCCAGCGTCTCAGCACCCTCACAGGGAAGAATGTCTGCCTTATATCCAGTTTAAACCCCTACTGGTTAAGTTTAAAC
The DNA here is from genome assembly GCA_028858755.1 of Ara ararauna. Taxonomy (NCBI): domain Eukaryota; kingdom Metazoa; phylum Chordata; class Aves; order Psittaciformes; family Psittacidae; genus Ara; species Ara ararauna. The sequence continues at coordinate 163,524,827 of CM054376.1, forward strand.
CCATCACTACTTGTCCTATCACTACAGCCCCTGATGAAGAGTCCCTCTCCAGCATCCTCATAGCCCCCTTCAGACATTGGAAGGTCTGAGGTCTCCAAGTCGCTTCTCTTCTTCAGGCTGGATAGCTCCAATTTCAAAGGGCTAAGCTTGCAGACAGCGGGATGAAGAGGCTGTGAAGCCACTTGGAGTGAGATTTTCTAGAAGAGGAAGCAGTGTAAGGATGTTTGCAGTGGTGTGCATGCCCAGAGAACTGCCCTGCACCCTCTCCATGGCACAGGATAAGTATCACAGCAGCTTGGCTCCAGCCACAGAAGCCCCATGAAATAATCATCACCATCATTTCCCAAAGGTGCCTTCTGCCTCTGGGGATGCGTGGCCCCATCCACCTCAGCGCAGATGCACAGGGAAGGAAGTGTGGACCCCAGCAGACTTTATTGGCAAATGCTGCCACTGATTAAACCAGGCTTGAGCTGCTGTAAGAAGGAGAGGTTGCCATGGAAACAGTCTCTTGATGTGTCCAGGTTTTGAAACCATTTTTTTCCCTCCTCTCCCCCCTTAGAGCTTCTTTTATTTTGCTGTTGCTTTGTTGGAGATTTGATCTCCTGGGGTGATGAAATGCAGATGGGCTCTTGGGACCCAAGAAGGCACCCGAAGGAACTGCTCAGCTCAGGAAGGACTGTTCAAGTAGGAATTCTCTCTGTGATGATCTAGCAACAGGGCAGAGCTTGTTGGGATCCTGGAAGAGTGGGGTCTGGATGGACTCTGGAGGGTCACAGTGTTGGCAGAGTGCTGCTTACCAGAGAGCATCCCATGGTGGAGAATATCCCAGGGAAATCCTCCTCCTAAAGGCACCGAACTGGAATTCTCTTAGCATCTGAACGGCTCTGCACAAGGGGGGGGGGGGGGGGGTCCCTTCCTGGGGCATTCATCTAATCTAATGACTCTGTTCCCACCACCTCTCTATGCTTGTGAACAGTAGCAGTGATGGAAAGCCATCATTGGAACAATGGGAAATCAAGTGAGTGACATAAGGAGTGTTTCTGAGAGACACAAATGAACCCCCTCCTCCTTCCTCTTCCCCTTTCCCTAGGCTCCCTACTTTGGGAAAGGGGCTTTCATTTAGCTCAAGTACATGCAAAAAACCCTTGCCCCTGTGATAGCTGTTACTATGCAGCTGTGTTGAAGAGCCGTGGAGGACTGATGCAGAGCTTTGAACAGCGGTTTCCTTATGGATCATTCAGCCCACGTTTCATACATTGTGGGGGTTTTATTTTTACCATCCTCCTGTTTTTTGTGTGTTCTTTTCAATCACAGAGGCGTATTCATACACACAGACTACTCCCTGTGAGTTTCACCCACTTCTGCTTTTGTCACCTCCCTGGGAAGTCCCCTGGCTCTTTCCCAGACCCAACCCAAGTGCTTCAAATTCTGCTTGGGAAACCCATCCCTACAAGAGCTTGAGAACGTTACTGCATCTGGAATGGGCCTGGGGAACCCTGAACGCTGGGTTTCTGTTCAGTCCTGGGGAACCTTATACATGGCATGTCTATTCAGTCCTGTTCTAAAGATCTTCCTATCAGCATCTCCAAACTTCGGTGACTACTTAAGCTTTGTTTCTGGATGGGAATGTAGCAAAACAGGCTGGTTAATGTCATCGTTTCAATGCGGAGTGTCCAGACTGAGTTGTTTAGATCCTCTCTGAAATCCAACCTAACCTTCCATGGACTATCTAAAACACATGAAGATGCTGATAATTTTGCTCTCTGAGTAATGCATCTTGTGTCCTAGCCCAGACTTCCTGGGCAAGGGTGATCCCCTCCTGGTTAAGTGTGCTGCAATCCCTGTATATTGATCATTGCAATGCTTGGAACCATATCCTCAAAAAACATCATCCCACCTACTTTAGATAACAAAGTGAGCTGACTGGCCACCCTTGGGCTTTCACTGGCAAGGCAGAGCCATTAGTTGGTCCAGAGGTGGTCTGTCTCTGTCTTAGATCTGAATTGCTCTCCAAACATTCCTCCTTCATCTCATTACCTTGATGCAGCAGCATCAGGTGACCAGGTTTCCTAAGTTACCTTACTATGCTATATGAATCCAGGTCTGAATACTCCCTGTAATGATGAATCTCTGATGGGTTAACATGGAAATGTCTGTATCATTTATCTGTGTAATTCCCCAAGCTTTGGTTGCACTGATTTAGGTAAAATGGCTATTTTGATCTCTTAATGTATCACCAACCCAGCAAGACCTGATGAGTGGGGAGCACAAAAGGCCATGAGCCAAACTGGAGTAGGAATCTCCAAGAAGCTGCCCTTTCCCTCCTATTCCAAGAGCGTATGAACTGTACATCCAGATGTGGTGTGTTGTTTCCCATGCCTGACTTTTGAATTTCAAGCCCTCCTGCAAAGCTTGGCCAGTTTCTCACTTTCATTGCATCTTAAAAGGGAAAGGAGAAGCCCTAGAGTCCTTCTGCAGGAGCGTCTCCATCAAAGGTGTCATGAAAGGGGTTTAATTTCAAAAGCTCTGAATTACACCTAGATCAAGAAAGACGTGGTAATGGTGGATTTGCTGAGCTCAGGAGGTTAAAGAATGAAGGGGAATTCGCAGTTAACATCTGTGACACACTGAGTCAGGATGAGGGAGCATTTGTAGTCAGAGCAAATATCAAAGGCAGTTCCCAGATCTCATGCTTTTGGGAGAGTTTTAATTACTCTGATGTTTGTTAAGAGTTGCTTATGGCCAAATAAGTGGATCCTTAAATTTGAAGATGCTTTTCTGCTCCCGGAAATAATGGTTGAGCATCAAATCAAGCCCGGAATGTACGATAGGGAAGATGCAGTGAGCTTACAGCTTCTCTGAAGCCAGATCAAATATCAGTTCACGTAGTGGCCCCTGCCTCCATCCACACAAGGATGATGATAGAATTGCTTTGAAATCCTTGGAAGAAAAGCATTCAACACAGTGCTCTCCTGGGTAGATGTTTCCTTTCCTGGCATAACATTCTCTGGTAGTTCTAATGGAAGAGGTGGCAGGTGGTGAACCTATTGTACAGGGAGGGATGAGGGAATCGGATAGGTGAATTAGGCAGGTGTCTAGCAATGTGAACCACAGCCATTCAGTGCTGGGATTCCTCACTTCACCTCCAATATCCTGGAGAAACATGGACTCTGGTGTCACAGCAAGCTGGAAAAACACTGAAATAATGGATGGCCTGGACCACACAAGTGGAATGTTAGGAAGGAATTCTTTACTATTGAGGGTGCTGAGGTGCTGGCACAGGGTGCCCAGAGAAGCTGTGGATACCCCATCCTTGGCAGTGTTCAAGGCCAGGTTGGACACAGGGGCTTGGAGCGACCTGCTCTAGTGGAAGGTGTCCCTGTCTGTAGCAGGGGTTGGAAATGGATGATCATAAGGTCCCTTCCAACACAAACCCTTCTACGAAATATTAAGCAGGACTTTGTCAAGAGAGGTAGAGGAATGTTCAGGTGTAGACAGTGTGTTAGCTACAGATGGGTGCACACAACCAGAACTATGGGTTTTATGTGGTTGGAGGGATAGAGGCTTTTGTAGGGCAATGCTTGCATTATGGGCACAGATTTGTTCCAGTGTGCAGAGCTGCCTGGTCACTTCACTTGCAGTTTCATGCTGTCTTTCCGCTGGCACATTGGATCCTTGCTTAGCTGGGGACTATTTCATAAGCCTCACTGGGGACCTCAAGAGCAGATTAATTCCTTGAGCATCTTTCTTCTTGCTGCTGGTGAATGCTGCTCAGATGTGATCCAGGGAGACAGCTGGGCAGAACTGAGTCTGAAACGGATAAGACATGAGAGTGAAAAAAGCTATTCCTCCCTCCCAAACCCAGGCAGCTATCTTTTGGGGGTGAAACCCTTTCCTTTAGGAGCTTGCAGAGTCTCACTGCAGACAGGGCTAGGTATCTCGTGACAGTCAAGTTAAGGCAAAGACAGAGTATGATTAAGCCCCTCTCCCCCCCTCAGGCAAAGCTCAATCTGGGAGAAGGCTTTGGATGTGGTGGCCTGTAATTATGTAATTCTTCCTCGTTATCTTTTCTAATTGTTCTCAGCACTGTTTCCTAAACTGATTGGAAACAATGGCAGATGGGAATGAAGTGGGAGGCAGACGCGAGCGTGGCAAGCTGCCAGCGTAGTACAACGGCTTCCAGAAGAGGAGACACAGAGAAGGGAAAGGAAAGGGAAGAGAAGGGAAAAGAAAATCCACGGTGGAGACTTTTAGATGCCAGGACCTGAATCGAGGGGACACCTGAACCACTGCCAGGCTGGGAGGCGTTGGCAGGGGACGTCTCATTCAGGCTCATGCATATGTGATGTGTATTACAGTCAATTGCAAGCCTTCCCTCATTCCTGGCACACCTCTCCCTGAGAGCTTTGCTGTTCTCCCCCTTCCCACTACTCCAGTGATGCAGGTTGAACTTTCATGAGGAGGGTTTGCCCATCACCTGGAGACACTGTGGTCTTCTCCTCCTGGCACTGTTATTTGCTTGTGGGGGGGGAGGTATGAAAGAAAAAGGGGGGGAATTTGGCTTGTTGCATTGGGGGTGACTGCGCAGGGCAGAAGGATGGAGCTGGGGTTGGGATATTGCAATGAGGTTTCTTCGTATTTGGCAGCTGGTTTCATGGGAACTGTGGGATGCAGCTTGCCAGAAGCCAGTTGTTGTGACACTGACTCTCATTTTATGTGAAGATGCCTGCTGCTCTTCACCCACCGCGCCCTCCCCACGTGGCTGAGGGTCTCTTGCAATGATGTGCATCACAGAAGCATTTGGGGATTGAGCAGAGACCGGGGCTAATAACCCTCTGCTCTCACAGCTCTCTTTTGCCAGCACAGTGGGAAGGGGGAATCATAGCACTGCTGCTATTATTTGTGTCTAGAGAAGGCCAAAATAAACCCTGATCTTCCAGGCGTGAAGCCTGAGCATTGGTTTCTCATGGCAGAAAGGAGAGAACAGATGTCTCTGGGGTGACATGGTATCCCTCTGAGTGGGGCCACAAACAGCAGCATCATCATGACCCCTGTGATGAGCAGGCGTAGGGTATGGGACATGAGAAACCCCTACAGAGAGCAGACCCTATTCATCCATATGGGATCAGTGCCAGGCACTGGAGGAGGCTTTGGGTCACCCCTCGATGCTGGCAGTGATTTACCCTCCTCATCCCAGTCTGCGGGTGCTTTATCTCCATCTGGGGCCTGTGTCCTGACAGTGCTGTCAGCTCTGGGAGTCACTGGCTGAGCAGGAGCATTTGAGGGAGGAGGAGGAATTTATCAGAGCTGTCCTCTCCTATCCCAAACCCAGGCCTGTTCTGCTGTTTTTCCATCATCACTGACTTCTCTGCATGCCTGAGGGCTGCTGCTGCCAGCACCATCCCGCCTGGCCCCAGCCTCTCTGGCTTCTGTTTGAGGCTGTCCTGGATGGAGTGCAGAAATACTGCCTGAGGCTTGCCCTCAGTATCAGACTGGAGGTTTCTTTTCTACTGTGGGCTGAGTGAGGAGGGGAAGAGGGGGCTATAAGGATCTGGCTGGAGGCTGTAGGCAGGGTAGTTCCTCCCTGGCTTGTATAGGGATTGGAGGGTTTTGAGCTGTGGTGATGTCCAGCCACCTCTGGGCAGGAGTGAATAAGGAATAGGCAGAAGGAGCAGCTGGAAAGCCGTGGAAGTTTCAAGATGAGTGACAGGAGGGTGGCCACCTACCTCTGTTCTTTATTCCCCCTGGTTCCTATGAGCAATCATCCAGTCCTTGCCTGGAGGTAAATAGGGGCTGAAGGTTAGGGAAGGTAGGCAACGTTTGAACCCCTGTGGTGACATGTTTCAGGGGGGAGAGGTCACTGCAATGATCTGTTTCCAAATGGCAAAAGCAATGCCTGGATAGAACTAGAAGGAACCTTCCAATACATAAAGGGGGGCTACAAGAAATCTGGAGGGGGATTTTTTTACGAGGGCCTGTAGGGACAGGACAAGGGGGAATGGCTTTGACCTGCCAGAGGGGGGATTGAGATGAGATCTGAGTCATGAGGAAGAACTTTTTCCTGTGAGGGGAATTAAAAAAGCATCATTGCATCAGCCAAAGGATAGGCATTAATGGTAGCTGACTCTCTGGTGCACATTCATCTCCATCCAAGGTTGCAGACCTTACCCTTTCGCAGCCCTGTACAATTCATTCCACGCTTTCTGGAATGTAATGCCAGCAGTCACTGTCCCTACTGGCTCACAGAGGAAGGTGGGCTCCTCTATGCTGGAAACACACCAACAGGCAGGAGAAGATTCAGGAAATAGGGTGTCTTGTACAGACTGTGATCTGGTCCCATCTGAGAGCTATACCATGGGTTAGGGAATGCTTTGATGGCTGAATTGCAGGTTGGATATGGCCCCTAGCACAGTCCTCTATCTCCTATAATCTCTGCAGCTCTGGTGGTACCAGGGTGAAGGAATGGGGAACAGATAAATCACAGCTCCTAGCAAATGCTGCCCTGCGTGCCACTCTACCAGATGTGTACCACCATGGGCTGCTGCTGTGGGTCTGGGCAAAGGATTTGCTTTTGCGTGAACCTGAAGAGTGTAACTTGGTTTTGACAAAGGCTGAAGGAGCACCTTTGCTATCTCCTGGATGGATCCTGGGTTTGCTCAGTGCTGACAGGCACACAACTAGATGGCTGACCAGGTATGTTCATATAGGGTGTCTTATTGACTATTCCCCTATTGTAGTTATAGTAATTGTAGTTATTGTAGGCTGCATGAATACACCACCTTCTTACTTTGGCTTAGTAGGCTCTTTGCCCCAAAAGTTCCCATGATGTTACAGCACAGAGGAAAACCAGTTCCTTTTATCAGCTTCCCATTTTTAATTCAATTTTTTCTTGTGAAATTGTCCTTTTTCTTGTGTTATGAGGCAGAAAGAACAAAAGATTCCTCTATCATTTTCTAATATACCTTCATCATTCCTTCACATTCATCTCTTCTTTGAAGCATACATTCTCGGAGCCTTTGCTGATCCTTCTTCATGAGCAGATTTTTGCCGTGATCTTGATCAGTTTTGTCACTATTCTCTGGACTATCTATGTGCAGATCATTGCCTTTTGGGGTATGTGGCAGTTCTGTACACAGTGGCATGTCTGTGCTACTTAAGACACTGCAAAAAGGTTTAATCTCAGACAAACAGGGAAGACCACCTAACACTACTGCAGAAGACCATCCTCAAAGAAGCCATTAGTAGATGGTCATTAGTGGATGTTCCACTAGGAAATGTGATGTTAAGGAGGACGTTTTCCCTTGCACCAACCACTAAGCCAGGATCTCAACAGCACATAGCAACGGGATGCAGAGGCTAGTGTCAATGGGAGGGTACTGGAAGAATCCTCATCTAGCACAGGAGTGGAGGGAGCGGGTGTGAATGGGGAGGAAATCTCAGTTCTTTCCCAGTTCCAAATAACTATCTCCAGGCACATACAGCTCATGAAGAGACAAATTATTCTCCCTCTGTTTCCAGGAATGATTTAATCTATTATTTTTGGAGGAGGGGATAAGGTGCATATTTGCTTTGCTTTCATTACATATTTGCATTAGGCTCTTCTCTCTTCCGCAAAACACGATCTAAGGACTCTCTGCCGGGGCATACAATCAGAGCGACTCATGTTATTTCAGTGTGTTTCACACAGTTGTTTTCCTTCTCTTATTAGTCTTTTCTTTTCCCTCCCCTTTCTTCTCTTTTCTTTCTCAGACTAGAACAAATAGAGTGAGACTGGCAGAAAATTGGCAGCCTTCAACGATCCAGAGGCAGTGATTTTTCTTCTAAGTAGCTTAATGGAGTCTATATTTTTCTATTGTTTTCTCAGCCTGCAGGTTGAGTGAGTATTTAGAAGAAAAGAGTGGGAGAATTCAACAAGCCCTTTCCCTTCCTCTTCTTATCAACCCATTTAGAAAGTCTAGAGACCTAAAGAGCTCTTCTGGGTCATCCACACTTCATAAGCAGGGACAGACCTTAATGAAGGAGGTTGGATTACACTCCAGACTTGGCCCAGAATAAAGAGATTTAAGCAGAAAGCAGTTCATCTGCACCAGCAACCCATGTTGAGGCACCTTCGCACTGCTGGTCTGCTGTCCCTCCACCTCTCTACTTGCTTTTTGGCTGGGATCATCTTAAGTCTTTCATAGTTAAAGCTCCTCCGGGTCCATTGTCCCTCTGAGCTTCCTGCATATCTTGTTTCCTTCTGCAGAAAGCAACAGCACTAAAGTTGATTTCCCTCTTTCTTCTCTGCTTCAGTGCAGCAAAGAGGCTATGGAAGAGAGGGACCCTTCATTAGGGACTGTAGTGACAGGACAAGGGGGCATGGATTTAAACTTAAACAGGAGAAGTTCAGGTTAGATATAAGGAAGAAGTTCTTTACTGTGAGGGTGCTGAGACACTGGCACAGGGTGCTCAGAGGGGCTGTGGCTGCCCTATCCCTGGCAGTGTTCAAGGCCATGTTGGGCAGAGCCTTGGGTGACATGATCTAGTGTGAGGTGTCCCTGCCCGTGGCAGGGGGGTTGGAGCTGGATGATCTTAAGGTCCTTTCCAACCCAAGCCATTCTATGATATGGGGAGAATCAGTTCTCTGTTGTGAGAAAGATCAATGTCTTGACTTCTGCTCATAAGAAAATACAAAGCAATTTTCTTCAGAGTTGGGAAACCAGCTCCTCTCTTCCAGCCAGGTTCCTAAGTAGAGCCTTTCTTTTGTTCTCTTTATCTGAATTCCCAAATTGTCTGGGTATCTGCAACTCATTTTACACACTACAAATTCAAAGTTCTTTCATTTCAGGGGCAACATTTCATTTGCTTGCTTGTTTTAATGTTTTTCTCTTTGAGTCTAAGTCAAAATGGTAGTTTTTGTGATGGTTAAGCTTTGCTGCCTCTGTTTGTCCTTGTGAAAGATTCTAACAATCTGCCACATAGTCTGTGCTTTGCTTCTGTGGCCCCAGACTGATTGCTAGTGGTCCTACAACCCTCATAGGTTGGTCTCAACTCCATCTTGTAAATCCATGCAGTCGTTCCCTGGCCAATAGTGACTTCCTTCTTTGCCTCTCCTTGCCATGTCATTGAAACTGCTGGCAAAGGAGTTGCAACCTTTAACATGAGCATTCAGAGCTGTCTGTAGGTGTAAGCTAATGAGGCAATGCATGCACCAGGGTTTGATATCCAGCCCTGCTCCTCATTGGGGCTGAGTTGATTTTCGCATGTGCTGATAAAGAAACTTGGACAACCCTCCATTAGCTCAGTGACACAATCCTCTGTGTCTGAAGGGCGTTGAGGAGGGCTCTTAGCTCTGGGGTGCACAGATGGGGATGTTCCTTTTCTCCATCATAAGGGATTTCAGCTGATGCAATAATCTTGGGGTTCACAGCCTTTTGGCTTTTTATGATCCAAAATCCAGACAATGAATGAGGCTCATCTGCAAATGCTGGCCCGAACTTCCTGATGCTCAGCTGATGTCTCACAGAAGTGCCTTAAGCATTAAAGTACTGACTTCTACAAACACTGAGCTTGAAAGGGAAATCCTTCATGTGATGAAGGTATGTTGAATGACTGATGTAAAATAATGGCTGAAAACCATCTCCAAGAGGCTCTGCATCAATACTTCCAAGGAGCCTGAATGGCTATAACTGGCCTGCACAGGTCAATACTACCATGAGTAGCACATGAGAGGAGCTGAGCAGTATCTATGCTGTCAGATGCTAAGCACTAACGCAATATTATTATAGACAGATTATATATATATACACACACACATATATAATTCTAGATTTTGTGTGTGTATATATATATAATTCCAGATAATTTTCAAGCTGTCTGCGGCTTGAAAGAGCACTTGCTAAGAGTTGATACCACAGCAGGTATCTCCTGTAGGTATGGTGGTGGGTATCCATCTTCTTGGATCTTATTGGGATAATATTGACCCTGGAATGAAACCACATTTCTGATATACTCAGCTGAGTATCTCTTGTATCACAGAAACACAGCTTGAATGGGCTGAGCTGATTTCCAGCAGACACTGCTGGTGCTGGTGCAGGGGCTGCCAAGGTCCATCACCATGCCTGTTCTTTCACCTGCTCTTCCAGACCCGTGTTAAACCCTGACACAAAGACCAATAACCCTTATAACCTTCATCACTTTGTCATTTAAAAACATCTCTTTTGGCTGTAGCTCATCAGGAAACCCACTAACCCCTGACCTCCCAAGAAGCATTTGCAAGGCAGGAATGATGTAGTGAAAATCCCCATGTGAGGTTAATTTCTAGGGTTGATTTTCAAAGTTTGGAAGTGACAACTTGTTGGCCTTGAAGATTTAGCACCAGTGCCGGAATAATCCGAAGGGAGAGATTTTCTTCTTCTTCCTCAGACCATTGGATAATTAGCAGATTTAAATGACTGCTTGATAAAGCTATCTAATTAGCTATTAAAAACACCCCTCACTCCCTCCCTCTTACCCAGTCCCTAAATAAAAGCCACAAAATAGCCAGTCATCTCTGACTGGATACATCTTAGACATACTTTTTCTTTTCAAGCTAATTGCAACTGGTTGGCATTTGTTGAGGAAAACTCCATTTGGGAATGCATTAGGATGAAAAATGGTCTGTTTTGCTCCTGCGTTAAGCACAGCCACAGCCTGTTACATGAAGCACAAAATCATTTAGGGTGCAAAACCCCTGAAGGGCATAGAGCTTTTGAAGCAAGTCCAGAGGAGGCCATGAGGATGATCAGGGACTGGAGCATCTCCTGTGTGGAGACAGGCTGAGAGAGGTGGGGCTGTTGAGCCTGGAGAAGAGAAGCTGCGTGGAGAATTCAGAGCAGCTTCCGGTGTCTGAAGGGGGCTCAAGGATGCTGGAGAGGGACTCTTCATCAGGGACTGTAGCGATAGGACAAGGGGTGATGGGTTCAAACTGAAACAGAAGCTCAGGTTAGATAGAAGGAAGAAGTTCTTTACTGTGAGGGTGGTGAAACCCTGGCACAAGTTGCCCAAGGAAGTGGCAAATGCTCCATTCCTGGCTGTGTTCAAGGCCAGGTTGGAGAGAGCCTTGAGAGATATGGTTTAGTGTGAGGCGTTCCTGCCTATGACAGGAGGTTGGAACTGAGTAATCTTAAGATCCTTTCTAACCCTAACTATTCTATGATTCTATAAGATATCAACTCCAACCATTAACCTAACGCTACTACTAACTTGCTCAAGAGCAATCCATGGTTCTCTGCTGGCCAATGTCATGAGGAGCAACCTTGGTTGAAGTCCCAAGGTGCCCTCTGAGCCCAGCCCCGCTACATGGATGCTGGTATTATGTGGTTGCACCTTAGAGCCAGGAGGATTTGCTGCTGTAACCATTGGTTTTTAGAGCCATATCCATGCTTGCTTTAGTGACAGTTTGTCAATCAAGCTGCTCTGCCTGACCTGTCTATCCTCAGGGTGTCTTTCTGTCCATGTTCAGTAGTGAGGTGAAGGAGAGACATAGCCAACTGGTCTGTGCTTCCTACATGTGTCTGTCCTGCGTGACTACGGACAAGTCAGGACATAGCCCTCAGCACCTCCTGTCTCTGCTCATGGAGCAGTGACAACTGCTTCTGCTGACTCCATGGGAGGTGGACAGCTTTTGAGAACAAAATAACTCCCCTCTCTCTGTCTGTGAACTATGATGTGTTTTAGTTCAGCTCTTTGCATGTTCTCTGTTCATCAGTGCTCTTTGCCTTTACTAGGGGCTGGTGATTGCTCTTGCCAATATGTCTTTTCCCTTCTTCACCAGTGGCAATGTAAAGTGGTTTGAAAGCCTTGAATAGAAAGGGACAAAATGGTAGTGGGAGAACTGAGGCCACTTTCCCTTTGAAAGGTGACATCCTCTTCTGTCATTTGCCATTCCCTTACAGAGCATTGATGCTCTGCAGCCCATTGAGCTGGGGCGGATGCTCCTGCTCAGAGGCTGTGTGCTGTTCCTGCCAGCTCTCATCTCAAATCTTGCCTTGTCACTCCAGAGACAGAGGCTCTTTGCTACTTTCTGACCTGCTTCTGCTTTTATGTAAGGACAATGGGCTTCAGTGTGGCACAAATCAAAGCAGGTGCTTAACATCTGGTGCATGCAGAAAGGGCTTGATAAACAGGTGTCTTTGTACGCAGCGGAGTCCATCTCCTCATTGAGCCCTGTGATCAGCTGCTCATTATCCTGCTCCTGAGGTATTTGTGAGCATGAGCTGGGGTCCTGATTGGAGTAGGCCGGTGTGGTTCCAGTGACCTTTCACAGGTTAGTTTAGGTGTTGCTTCTCCTGAGAAGTCCCATCCATCACACAGGAAACATTGAGAGGTTAAAGCCTGTCTACCTGGCTGATTTCCTTTTCCAACCCATCATGTGCAGCTCTCTGATCTCACAGTCTGTTGTTATGGAAATAACACAATTACAGTGGTTGTGAATAAAGAGGAAATGCAGGCTGCCAGAGGGAACAAAAGGAGACCAGTTTTCTGAGGTTTGCTGAAGTATTTGGTGAGAGGAAATGGGGAGGATGGAGACAGACGTCTCAGGGAGACAGAGCATGCCTCAGTGCCACAAGGCAGAACTAAGTCAGTTTCCAGCCGTACGTTTTCCCAAAGCGTTCATATCAGCTTTTGTTCTTCTGTAGACAATAGTCAAAACTTGGTCAGTATGCTCACTGGCACTCTCCACTTTGCTAATTAATAGTCCTGAAGACAGTGGAAGTGGACAGTCTTTCAAAACAAGCTAGGTCCCTGGCCTACAGTTGCATTGGCTCTTGACATATTTCTTCTCTTCCTAAGTGCTCCCTTGAACTTTAGGGAGTTTCTGATATCTCCTGCCATATCCTTCCCTTCCACACTGTTGCTTCTGTGAGTTGTTCTCATTGACACCAGTTTCTAAGATTATGTCATGTAGTTTCCAGCCATCCACTTTTGCAAGCGTTGGGAGTTTCTTCTCTTCCAGACCCGCGGATCTAGCATGGTCCTGGGATGAGGCTATAGCTGGACTCCTGTGGTGGAGGAGAATCAATGTACACAGCCCAAATACTGCTTTGTCTTAGGAGGGTGACATGACTTGTTGTTCACACTGGGGTCCCCATGTACTGGTAGGGCATGCCTGCAGCACAACACAGATAGCCAGGGATGACGGAGATATGCCTGTTGTTACTGGTCACTGTGTTGAATGTAATATTTGAATCCTCGCTTTTTGCTGAGTTTCTTGCCTTTCTCCTTTAAAGGCAAGTGTAAAGAACATGTGAGACATGAGATTTGGAGCCATTGACCTTGCCAGTGCCAACACATCAAATGTGCAGTGTGATGGTGCCTTTATAAAAACAGTGTAAGAAGAGACATGTGGAACAATGAGGATGAGGCAGAGATTATGAGATGGGGTTTCTGTTCAAGTGTCAGTCACAAAGTCTATGGGATTTAGGGGGAAATCCTTGTATTTTCTGTGCCTTGGTTCAAGCACTCCTTAAACAGGGAAGATGAAACTTTCACCTAGGGACAGGGAGCATTGCTGTCTCTGCAAGCATCTGACTTGGAGTTTTCACTGATTTCTCTAAAGAAGAAAATGTTCTTTCCTTTAAGCTATTTGTTGCCAAGCAAGGGTTTGAATGCTTCTGGTCACTCTGGACAGTGACCCATTCTTGATGCCAGTTTGCAAATGACTGTGTGCTGTTTGGTCTGACAGCATTTGCTCCTTTCTCCTCCTTCTACCCAGAAGATGCTTCAGGGGGAGAAAGAGATGGAGAAACAGAGTGTTCTGAAAGGGCTGTCTCAGTTCCTAGCAGTCACATTGTGCTCATCAAAGGCAGCCAAGTGGAACTGGTGCGCTCACAAGAAGCACCTGCTTGAAACAAAGCAAAACTGCAGAGACTTTGTAAACAAGCCCTGGCTGCTCCAAACCACTGAAGGGAGAGGTGGCAAGTCTGATTTGAACTGTGGAAGAAACCAGTGTGGAGCATGGCCTTCTAAAGTGGGCATTGCTGACAACTGCTTTAATGGAGGCACAACATCGGTCTACTAGTGCATCAATCTGACTTGTAAAGGCAGATGCTTTGTAAAAGCAGAGGACCAGGAACCTCACTGTGGATTAGTTGAACAAGAAGCTGACAAGATGTGTAGGTACAAAAGGAGGAGAGGAAGAGATGAATTTTGCTTAGGGAACTATTCTTGGTGTTCAGTGTCCTAAGTCAAGCCATTCTTTATCGCGCTGAGGTCACTTTACCCTGTTCTGGATAACAGGACAGAGATTGACTGGGGTGGATGTTTATCATATTTACACAATTTCTGTATCTATTTTAGAGCACTGGGCAGAGTAAGAAGGCTTTAGTGTGAATCGGGGTCACTGGTTTTCCTGTCTGGTCTCACAGTTTGTCAAGTCCCCCGGCATCAATACAGGCTGGGGGATGAAGGGATTGAGAGTATCTCTCAAGAGAAGGACTTGGAGGTACTGGTGGATGAAAGATTTGACATGACCTGGCAATGTGTACTTGCTAATTGAGTCTTGGGCTGCATCCAAAGGAGTGAGACCAGAACAAGTGAAGTTCCTCACCCCTCTACATTGCTCTGGTGAGACCCCACCTGCAGTCCTGCATCCAGCTCTGGAGTCCTCAGTACAGGAAAGACATGGACCTGTTGGAGGGTGTCCAGAGGAGGGCCACATAAGTGATTAGAGGGATGGAGCGCGTCTCCTGTGAGGAAAGCTTGAGAGAGTTAGGGTTGTTCAACAAGAAGAAGGCTCCAGGGAGATCTTATTGCTGTCTTCCTGCTCTTAAAAGGGTCCTGTAAGAAAGATGGGGAGGGACTTTTTAGCAGGGCCTGTTGCAATAGGATGAGGAGTGGTTGTTTTGAACTAAAAGAGGTGAGATTCAGGAGGATGTGAGGAGCAAATTCTCCACAGTGAGGGTGGTAAAACACTGGCACAGGTTTCCCAGAGAGGTGGTGCATGCCTCATCCCTGGAGACATTCAAAGCCAGGCTGGATGTGGTTCTGGGCAACCTGATCTAGCTGAAGATGTCCGGGCTCATTGCAGGGGGGTTGGAACTAGGTGAGCTTTGAAGGTGCCTTCCAACCCAAACCATTCTGTGATTCTAAGTGAGGTGTGTTTGGTATCTGTCTACCTCTCTAAAAACACCCCTCTAGAAGCAGAAAGAGGTTAAATTTGCCAGGCAGGGTCCATTGCCCCGTGGACAAGGGTACGCTATGTCTGCTTGTGGTGATTTCTCTTTGACTCTCAAGCATTTGGTACTGTGGAGCTACCTGGTGACTTGATCTAAAGGCAGTGAAAGCAGTGAAGTATAAGCCTGTGTGTCCTAGCTAAACTGCAGCCTCTTTCTGCTTGTCCTGCTTCCCCTCTATCCAGCTAGAAAATAATCTGTCTCATGTGCAAGGTTTGTCATGCATTCGTGGCATCCCATCTTGGAGAAAACCACATGCCACTTGTGAATTAGGGATCTTCCAAGATAAAAGAGCCGTGTTAGAGAATGCTTTTACAGTGTAGCATTTCATTATAATTAAGATTCTTTTGAACCGGGTCCTACCCCAAGAATTCAATATAATTTTGATTATCCAGAGGATTTAAACCTCTTCAGCTCCTGTTTCAGCTCGCATAAACAGTACCGCTATCTCTCTTCACTTTTGTTCCCCAGCAAACCCTTCTGGCAGACAACAGCTTCTTCATTGTAACCCATTTCTAGAGCTATTGGCAGGAGGATGTTATGCAGGATGTAATAGGCCAAACAGAAGTATGCTCAACTAAGTGCCATTCTTAACCCCTACAGGTTGCTTAAAGGAGGACCCTAAACAACATCTACTCATCCGTTACTGGTCTCTTGCCAAGTTCAGCGTAGTCCTAAGTACACAGATGTGGGATGAGAGAAGAGAGTCAGGAAGAACCTCAGCCAGTTGCTGGTTTCCTTATTAACAATTAATATTTGAGGCAGCATCAAAGAGGGATGTGGTTGTCTCTGTGAGCCAGAAAGTAGCTTCTAGTTTCTGCTGGATCCTGCCAGGCTTTACTAATGACAGGGCTGTTGTGGCTTACCTAGGAAACCTCCTGAAGCCAGCATATATCAAAACTGCATATATCAATAATCATAGAAACATAGAATGGTTTGGGTTGAAAAGAACATTAAGATCATCCAGTTCCAACCCCCTGCCAGGAGCAGAGACACCTCACACTGCACCATGTCACCTAAGGCTCTGTCCAGCCTGACATTGAGCACCGCCATGGATACAGCATTTACCACTTCTTTGGGCAGCCTGTGCCAGCGCCTCAGCACCCTCAAAGAACTTCTTCCTTATCTCCAACCTGAACTTCCCCTGTTTCAGTTTGAACCCATCACCCATTGTTCTATCGCTACAGTCCCTGATGAAGAGCCCCTCCCCAGCATCCTTGTAACCCACTTCAGATATTGGTTTGCTGTTTTGATCTGGTTTGCTCAAGTACGTGACTGTGTTGACCTTCAGCATTTAACTGTTTCACCAGTAACTCTTCTGCCACAAGAGTGTGTGTGTGTGTGTGTGTGTGTGTGTGTGTGTGTGTGTGTGTTCAGTTTATTGGAAAAGAACCTTAATTCACTGATATTGCTGATGTTTTGGTGTCCAACATTGAAAAGTATTGAGTGCAATAAATAACAGTTGTGTCTAATTTAGGATTTAGTTGTGTCCACTTCCACTTTATATAAAGTAACCCAAAGACAGAAAGTATGGTTATAGTAACAATATATATATGCTCTTCTAAATGGATAATGTGGATTTAGCCATAGTGATTCTGTATCCAGACTTATAGAAAGGGGTCTGCAAGAGGAGGTAAAATATTTTCTATCCACGGGCACCCAGTTTTGCATAGAAATCTCTTCAGGAGATCCCAAAAGAAGCAGGAAAACCCCAGTTAAATACTAGTTAGATACAATTATTGTTCTTCATTTAATCTAATTAAGCCTTCAATTTAGTGAGAAAAGCAATTAGCATCTGAAAAGCCGAGAAGGGGGGTAGAAATAACGGAGGAGGCAGGTCTGTAGCCACAGTGGGAGAGAGGGAAGAAGTGTTTTTAGTACCAGTGCAGAAGGGAGATGCCATCTGCGTAGCTATAGATGGCCATAAACCCAAAGGCTCTGTGTAGTCCCTGGTCTTAAATTTCACTGGAAGTGGGTATTTTAGTTTCCCAAATTGGTTTTGAAGATACTTGATCAATTTACAGTAAGGGTCAGGAATGAAAACTCAGGGAAGGATTATTTTCTGTGAAGAACATTCCTCCCATCAGTTCAGTTTGTGATCTGTTTTAGTTCATTTTGTGGTAGAGCTGTGGTTTTGTGCTAGCTCTGTAGTTTCCATGAGGACATTTGGTTCTTTGGATGAAAACGCGCTGCGTTTTGGAATGATCGTGCGTAGGATCCAGGGGTCTCTATGGATAGCTTGTACAGCAGATTTTGAGCTTCATCCCAGAGAAACAAAGCAAAATGGAAAGTGCAAAAGTCTGGTTTCATTTGTCATTTTTTGGTGTGCAGAAAATTTGATGGAAGAAGTGATCGCCTTGGCTAGACTACTGGGCTGCTTAGAAGCTTGGGGCACAGATTGTGGGAACAGTGCTTCCAAGGCAAGGTCTTTATCCAACACAGCTTTTCATTGTTTAATATTCTCTGCATAAATTCCATCATGGGATAACATGTAGTAGCAAGAAGTGTAGAGATTCTGGGAGATTTCTTTTAGTGTTGTAGTGTGGTTGTTCAAAGAAAGTACAATTGCAGAGAGAAACCAGTAAAAAGAATAAGTAATAAAGGCTGCGAAAGAAGTAATATTGGAGGGGTTAAGAGGCAGAATAACCACACATGGGAATGTTATTGCAAGGGTCCTAATTCAAGGACATGAATATAGTGATTCCAAAGGTGTTTAGAGAACATGTCACTGCACAGGGATGCTTTTGGCACATCTGATCTAAATCTGTATTAGTTGCATCAGCAAAAGATCTGGAGTCATTCAAGCAATAAGCACCTCTATGGGATGGCACTAGGGGATGTGTTGGCCAAGCAGCAAAGAGCACAAACTGCACAAACGAGAGCCCAGCTCAGCAATAAGTGGATACCAGCCTGGGAAGTGCTGGGATGGGATTATATTGAATACATTCCACACACAAATGTATTTCAAGAAGTGCCACAGAAGTAGTCGAAAAACATTAATAACCATTGATAAAAACACATAACTGGACATGCCTGGCAGAACCTCTGTCCCTAGGAAGCTATGAATGGAGATCCATAAAGAATTGAAATGAATTGTTAAGCCCTTGCTACTCAAATGAGATTTGTAAGAAAGTTGCTGATTTTTGCATGAAAAGATGACCTTGTCCTGGAACCAGATAAATCTCTAAAGTCTTTTTGCCCATTGGAATTGCCTTATTGGACTTGTGGAAGGGATTTATTCAGTCCTCAGTCAAGCAGTTTTGCTAGAAACAGTGTACTTAGCTGAAGTTTGGGGTCCCAAAGCATTAATTTTGCTGTAACCTTTAAGCTAAGAGTGTTTGGACTAGGCTGGTATTTGGATAGGAGCCTTAAAACCCCAAAGTGGACAAGTTGGAGCAGTGCAAGAACTGTAGGGATGGCATTTGCCTCTCCGAGTGAGGCAGTCTGGATTGCAGCAGCGTTTTGGCATGATGCTAAGCTCGAGTCGTTAATATCTTGGTCCTGACCTTCTCATGGTTGCTTTAAATCAATAGTGCCCCACAGCCCAAGCTAGCAAACTGAGGTTATGAACCTCAGCATCCTGGCTAAATCCAGCTTAGGCTTTCAAAACAACTTGAGTGGTATTAACTGTTCTGTGGGCGCTTTCAGAGTTCTTGGATTTATGGACCCGAGCCATCCATTAGGAATGTCATACACAGAATTTTCCCTGTAGTATCTACGTATGAATTTACTTTTCCACCTTTTTATGTGCTTATAGAAGTTGCCTGTGAGCCAGAGGCTAAAAACACTGAGTCATAATATTCTCAGTTATTGTATATGGAGGAGTATGAGGTGGAGCATATAGAAATAATGCAAAGGGTTATAAGAGCTGAGGAAACCTCTTTGGGAGAGTTTGTGTTTGTCTTCATGTGAACTGGGGCTAAGATTTAGAATACCTTTAGAAGGTTCAATCTAAGATCTTCATTAAATAACCCTTTTTCTCTATTTCTGCATTTGAAAATCCATGCACAAGATGAGAAATGTTAGGACAAAGCTGCAGAGAGGGAAAGGAGAGATGGAAAGAGTGGAGGCAAGAGCAACATGTGCACAGCTAAATATAATCCAGATGTTCAGTGTTTCCTGATCACTTCAAACCTACTCTCTTACTCCATGGAGACTTGCATGAGCTTCAAACAGGGTCTAGATCCTTGTAGTGTGGAAGCTTGTGGTAGTAGTCACACACAGTAACGAGTGGACCTCGACACATGCGGAGAGCAATTGGCAGGTGGATTACCAGCAGTTTTAGAGCAGCCCTTTGCACACAAAAAACAAAGATCTGTGTGTAAGACTTACTATGACATGATAGATGCTCTCAGAATCAGTTGGCTCTATCAGGGTAGGATTTTATAGGTGGCTTTTGGGCTTTCATTTCTTGAGGATCCAGCTCAGTGGTTGTCATATGGCATCATAATTGTGATTGACATGTTAATGTCAGTGGCTCAAGACTGGTTCTTAATAATCTAAGGGAAGATGCAGAACTCTCTCTGTTTCCCATATGGTACTGAAGGTTACATTGGCAGGATGAAGGTTGGGAAGGCCATAAGGGTTAAGGAATGCTGGATGACCAGTGCGGCTTCAGAGAGAAAAAAGCTTTGTATTATCATCAGGAAAATAGATGCAGGGGAATCTGGATATGGTTGTTACACACTGGCATATGAAGCAAGGAATCATCAAAGCAGTGGTTTGTTATGGGGATAGAGGGATGGAAAAGGGGCATTAAACTTATGGCAAAGCAAACAAGAGGAAAGTCACTTAGATGCCAATGTGGGGAATGCTGGGCTGCAGAAGGCTGCATTCTTGGGTCAGGAGCTCTGGTATAACCAGGCTCCATTGTCTTTCCATATGCAGTCAAACATTTCAGCTCTCTGAGCCTGTACTGCTGATTTCTGCCTGTCTGAATTCCCTTTCTGATCACTGAGCAGCAATTTGAACTCTAGCTCCTTCCCTCAAGCTTCTCCTTAAAGGTTTTGGGTTGATTCATTCAGCCTCTGTCCTGCCATGTCCAAACAACTTTGGTGCCTGCGTTCTCTGGTGGTAGCTGCAGGTGCCACCCAGGGCTCTGATCTTTTAATCTTGCCCATTCCCATCCCAGGAATGGGTCAGTTGGGAGAGAGGAGAAACCATGGCATGTGATGGGTATTCCAGGTCAGGTCTGTTCTCTTCAGCATCTTGTCAGCAGTCTAATAGTGCATGGCAACCTGTCTAAGGCCAACTAACACTGAATCACATCCTGTCTCTGATTTCCCTGCCTTAGGTCAGATCCCTAGCGAAGGACTTCTTGTAGGAGTCAGTCTGTGCCTGTGTGATAGGAAATGTGTCTGCACTCAGATGTCCTGTGAACCAGTGGGACAATTGAGCCTTGTTACATGTGTTGTTTCCTGAGACAGCTATTTTAATGCTTCTGCTTAGTTCAAACTAATCTCCCCAAAGGCTTATGCTTTCTCTCAGATGTATCTTATTAGAGGCTGTTATGTAGCTGCTAGGGAAGGTTCCCCCCACCAAAACGCCTCTGTTCTCAAAAGGGTTTGACACCAAAGATCATGGTACTGTTCTACTGACCCTAGGAGGGACCCTGATTCTGCTGAGCAGTCTGTTCTTCCTTTCACCTTGCAAAGTCACTGCTGCACCTGGGAAGCCCAAGGCATGAGTCTCATTTAGGACAAGGTCTGCAGCAATGTTGTGTCCTTTGCCATGCAGCCAAGAAGCTGCTCAACAGCGTCTCTTGGTGCACCTTTAGGAAGCGAGTGCAAAGCCAGCTGGAGAAGCAGCAGCTCTTTAAAAGGGATGTCCAGTGCCTGGATTACTATGAATCAGTTATTCCCTGGGTGCTAGCAGTGATGACCTAAGCTCCATTGTCCTAGGGACTTTTGAGGGCCTTCCTCTGACCTTCACATGCTTCTCCTTCCAGAGACTGAGTTGCAGAATAGCTGAAGTCTGCTGTCTTCTGCCAGCAGGCAGATGACTGCAGTCCCTATACTTTCCTGAGCACCAGTTTCATGGATGAAATTTCCAAATCCAGCAGAAAAACCCAGACTTTGTTGGCAAGGATAGCAAGACATGGGCCTGAAGGAGAAAGTCAGGTCTCTGTTTATCCCACTTCAAGAAAATCTGGATGTGGATGAGGATGCAACTGCAAATTCCTCACTTAGTTCACCCAGGTAGTTCGGTTCGGGTTGTGGGGATGGTCCTGCAGTGTCTGAGTACTCAGAAAATGAAAATTGCAAGTGGAATGGCATCTGGATCTCTGTGGTTTGTAGAGTCTTTGGGATGAAAAAGCAGAACAGATGTGTAAATCATCAGTAATTACTTGTGTGGGTATTGTCAAAGACAACCCATCCATCCCTGACCACTGTACTGTGAGCTAGGCTCAGCAAGGTATGAGATGAGACTTTCCCATGAACCTTATGCTTGAAACAAACCCCGTTCATTTCAAGTCTGCCAAAGCTGTTGCACCTCCGCTTCAGCTCCCTGATGGCAGATTCCTGCTGGTGCCATGCGGAGGAGTCTTGCAGTATTAAACAGGAAACTCTTCATTTTAACCATTTTCTGGCCTGAGGAGTTTCATATCTTCAGTAGAGGTCTCAGGAGGTGTTCACAAATCACTAAATATAGCAACTGTGTGCAGAGGAGTTCATCCTCAGCTGTGTAATCTCAGTGACACTTGGATGCATGCTTATAACCATCTGGTTTTGTCTCAGCTAAAGTCCATAGGATGTTTCTGTATTAAGCATCCCCCATTGCTGCTTCAGAATCTGCTTTTTTATCCTCTGATGTTCCAGTTTGTCAAGTTGGCTTTTTCTTCATTTCTTCTGTTATACTGTGAAGAAATTGCAGTGAGCTAGAGGGATAAGGGGACTAAAGCTGGTGGCTTGGGATTTGATAAATATTTTCCCTCTGGAAGATGTAGTGTTTGCAGAAGGTGTGTGATTGATTTCACTGGTCACTTAATTGAAGGAAAATGAAAAGTGAATTCCCAATAAACTAAACCATTATTCATCTGAGATCACAAATCTGTACCCAGGGAGCCCTCAGCAAATCTCTCCCCATGTGCACTGCCAGACCAAGGGATGAGAGGGTTTCATTTGTATGCACTGGAGGTGGCCGTGAGTGCTGGTGGTGCATCATAGCACAGAAGTGCCATTAAGGATTTTCATTCAGCTTTGGCATGAATGGTGGTGTGCTGTAAGCACTTGGATATTGTAGAGACAGAAGATCAAATAAATATCAAGGTAGATGGATAGTTGAAGGAGAAGTGGAGTTGGAGTCTACTCACTCTTCCCTTTTGACATCTTAAAGGGAAGTTTTGCTTGAACCTGGTCAGAGTTTCACCATTAACTTCACCAGAGCTCAGTGAAATGAGATGCAAAAAAGGACAAGCATTCCACATCATTGCAGCTCCTCCTGGGACCAAATATGCCAACCTTTAAACAGTGACACGAAACCATACAATTCAGTGGTCTGTACAGATGCAGCTGTGATGAGTGTTACGTGCAGGTAGAAGCTTGATTCCCTTTTATTCCCATTAGCAGTGAGGCTGGAGCTGGGGATGGTAGCAGGCAGCACAGCCCACATCTCTGCCAGGCACTGAGTGTGCCAAGTCTACCTGGCCAGGACCCAGCGCTGCTCCTCCTGAATTCTATCATCAGAGAGGAGCTGATGATGGGAAAAGGTGACAGGGGCTTGCCAGAAATGTGGCAGGAGGTTTACGCAGCCAGGTAAAATGTCACCGAAGGGTTAGTGTTAATAGAGAGGTGTTCCCTCTGTGGGGAAATGTTGGGTGGCAAAGGATAGGCTGCCTGCGTTGTTGTGCTGCTGTGGTTTTGTGTCAAAGCCCAGGGTATTCCTTTCGTAAGTCCTGCTGTACTGAATGAGCGCAGGGTGGTAACTTGTTAGGAAAATGATAGGAGTTTGGGGACTGAAGTTTTAATATATTAACTCCCATAAAATATAACCAATGTTGTCTCCACATGTGCTAGCCAAACACCACATCTGGTTTGAATTAGTGCTGGGGATAGCTATAAACATCATCTAGGAGGAGCCGAGCACCTTCAGTATTGACATCACATCTCCTGAGCTGAAGATGTGACCCCAGCAGCCTTAAAAACTGGGATATTCTTCTTGATGCAGGGCCAAGAACACGGAAGAGATGAAATCCTAAGTCCTGATGCAGAGATCGCTAGTGCAGAAGGGAAACCTTTGCTTTGAATTGGGATCCCGCAACTGAAAAATCAACCAGATTGCAGTGTATTTAATTGCTGCAGGTAGATTGTATAGAGAAATCAAAGCAAATGTAAAGCTTGAGTAACTTGCTCACAGAATTAAGGTTAGTCTTCAACAGGGGACACATTGAACAGAGGATTTCCAAGGCTGACTTTTGTCATGCTTCTTTTGGCAACAATCCCTGTTCAACTTCCACTCTTTCCCTGTAGCATTTCAGCACAGACTGCCAGGACATCCCACCCCAGGCGAGCAGACTGCTTTGCCCAGACCTACACCTTGCCAAGACCTTCTAACCAGAAGTTAGAGTTGCTCAAGAAGCCAAAGAGCCATAGCTTGGGGATGGGCTCTCGGCAGCTACAAGTCAGTTGTAATAGGGGCTGCATAGCAGCAACAATGAATTATTCTGGCTAATCCAATCAACTTCACTCTTTGGTCATGTAAAAACAATGGCAAGATAACTTTTTTTGAGGGGAAAAAGGGGGGAGTGTTAGTTAAAATAAGTAGGTTCTGCAGTGAAAGCATTTCTGCTCTGAGTTAGTTCTACTTCTATAAGTTCATTCAGCACTTGGAAGACAAGTGACCTGCACGAACACTTTGCCTTCCATGACACTGGGGCTCTGTTTAGGGGACAGCATAGGTTTCTTACCTTGCTTCAAAGATATGCTCTTTAGGGAGTTGGAAACACAAATATGGATCGTGCACCTCATGTAAGCATATGTACAGGTCCATGGACAAGCAGAGCATCTCAGACCAGTGCAATCGGAGGGTACAGGCTGCACTGCAGAATCATAGAAACACAGACTGGTTGGGTTGGAAAAGTATAATCCAGTTCCAACTGCCCTGCCATGGACAGGGATGCCTCGCACTAAACCATGCCACCCAAGGCTCTGTCGAGGCTGGCCTTGAGCGCTGCCAGGGATGCAGCATTCACAACTTCCCTGGGCAACCCATTCCAGTGCCCCACCACCCTTACAGTAAAGAACTTCCTCTATAAGTTTAAAATGTTGGTGTGTGCATGTATGTGAATATATTGTCTGGGAAGCTAGGGACCAGGTTAGGAAAGCTAAGTCCCAGTTAGAATTAAACTTGGCTAGAGATGTTAAGGATAACAGGAAGGGATCCTATAGGTACATTGCAAATAAAAGACAGACAAGGGACAACATCGGCCCTCTTCAGAAGCTATGAAGACAACTGGCTACCCTGGATTTGGAGAAGGCTGAGGTTCTTAAGGACTTCTTTGTCGCAGTCTTCACTGGCAAATGTTCCGACCACACCACCCAAGTCTTGGAAGACAAACGCAGGGACTGTGAGAATTAAGACCTTAGGCCCACTGTAGGAAAGGATCTGGTTCGAGACCATCTTAGGAACCTGAACATACGCAAGTCCATGGGACCTGATGAAATCCATCTGCGGGTCCTGAAGGAGCTGGCAAATGAAGTTGCTAAGCCACTGTCCATCATATTTGAAAAATCATGGCAGTCAGGTGAAGTTCCTGACAACTGGAAAAAGGGAAATATAACCCCATTTTCAAGAAGGGGAAAATGGATGAGCCGGGGAACTACAGAGCAGTCAGCCTCACCTCTGTGCCTGGCAAAATCTTGGAGCGGATTCTCCTGGAAGGCATGCTGAGGCACATGGAAAACAACAAGGTGCTTGGTGACAGCCAGCATGGCTTCACTAAGGGGAAATCCTGCCTGACCAATCTGGTGGCCTTCTATGACGGGGCTATGGAACTGATGGACAGGGGTAGAGCAGTTGATGTCATCTACTTGGACTTGTGCAAACCATTTGACACTGTCCCACACGACATCCTTGTCTCTAAGAGGAATGGAGCCTTGAACAGATTGGGGGAAGGATGGGGGGGGGGGGGAGGGGGGGGAAGATGAGAACTGATGGATAATAGCAAAGTAGTTGACGTCGTCTACCTGGACTTGTGCAAAGTGTTTGACACTGTCTCACACGACATCCTTGTCTCTAAGTTGGAGAGACGTCAATTTGACAGGTGAACCACTTGGTGGATAAAGAACTGGCTGGATGGCCATATGCAAAGAGTTGTGCTCAATGGCTCAATGTCCAGCTGGAGACCAGTAATGAGTGGTGTCCCTCAGGGATGGGTGTTGGGACCGCTCTTGTTCAACATCTTTGTCGGTGACATGGACAGTGGGACTGAGTGCGCCCTTAAGAGAGCACCTCCCTTATGAGTCCAGGCTGAGAAAGTTGGGGCTGTTCAGCCTGGAGAAGAGAAGGCTGCGTGGAGACCTCATAGCAGCCTTCCAGTATCTGAAGGGGGCCTATAGGGATGCTGGGGAGGGACTCTTCATTAGGGACTGTAGTGAAAGGACAAGGGGTAACGGGTTCAAACTGAAACGGGGAAGTTTAGATTGGATATAAGGGAGGAAGCTCTTCACTGTAAGGGTGGTGAGGCACTGGAATGGGTTGCTCAAAGAAATGGTGAATGCTCCGTCGCTGGCAGTGTTAAGGCCATGTTGGACAGAGCCTTGGGTGGCATGACTTAGTGAGAGGTGTCCCTGCCCATGTCAGAGGGGTTGAAACTGGATGATCTTAAGGTCCTTTCCAACCCTAACTATTCTATGATTCTGTTCTATGATTCTATATGGACTTGATGATCTTAAAGTTCTTTTCCAACCTAGTTGATTCTATGATTCTTGCTTTATGGCATCTATAATGTTTGTATGGTGACTTCTAGGTGGTTTGCAACAAGCTCGAGTTGGAGGGGATGTATCCTCCCTGATGTGTGTAGTGGCTTGGAGTATCAGTGTCTTTGGCAGCCTAGGCGCCTGGTGGGTACACCCTTGGCTGAAGAGGAGCCCCAGCCCAAACCCAGGCTATCCCAGCAGCATTATTTCTCAGAGCCTGTCCACTCACCTGGTTCTGCTCAGCTTTCTTCAGCAACCCCAAAGCCTTCTGGGGAAGAAGGGGAGTGAGTGATGGGAAAGTTACTTATGTTTCTCAGTGGCTTTCCCCTGTTGTCGCTACCATCGACCTTGGCTGAGCCTGCTGCACTCACAGTAATGAGAATCATTTCTCATTGCAAGCTGGGGCACCAGGACCTGTCATTTTTTCCAAGAGGAATGCTTAAATATCTACCAGCCCTCATGTACTGAGAGAGCAGGTCCAGTGAGGTCCAGCTGAGCTCCTGGGAACTTCCAGATGAAGCAGGAAAGGAGCTGCCACCCTCAGCAATGCCAAACACCTTGTCCTTGCCTCCAGAATTTGCTTTGTTAACCTGGTGGATTCTTCTGCCTTGCCCCAGCCAGCTCTAGGTTATAGATAAGGAGATGAAAAGCATGAATGTAGGGTCTCCAAAGAGACCTTATAGCAGCCTTCCACTGGCTAAAGGGGGCCTACAGGAAACCTGGAGAGGGGCTTTGGACAAGGGCCTGTAGGGACGGAACAAGGGGAATGGCTTTAACCTGCCAGAGGGGACACTGAGATGAGCTCTTAGGCAGAAGCTCTTTGCTGTGAGGGTGCTGAGGCGCTGGCACAGGGTGCCCAGAGAAGCTGTGGCTGCCCCATCCCTGGCAGTGTTCAAGGCCAGGCTGGACACCAGGGCTTGGAGCAACCTGCTCTAGTGGAAGGTGTCGCTGCCCGTGGCAGGGGGTTGGAACTGGGTGAGCTTTAAGGTCCCTTCCAACCCAAACCAGTCTGGGATTCTATCATTCTATGTATGGTTTTTAACCAGAGCTGCCTGAGACACATGCAAGCAATGACGCAGGGATTAGATTGGATATGAGGAAGAAGTTCTTTACTGTGAGGGCGGTGAGGCACTGGAATGGGTTGCCCAGGGAAGCTGTGAATGCTCCATCCCTGGCGGTGTTCAAGGCCGGGTTGGACAGAGCCTTGGGTGGCATGGTTTAGTGTGAGGTGTCCCTGCCCATGGCAGTGGGGTTGGAACTGGGTGATCTTAAGGTTCTTTCCAACACTAACTATTCTATGATTCTATGATTAGAGAGTGCCAGCCACGTGCTACACCATGTAACGATGCTGCTGTTCAACTGCTGTGGTAGGGAGAGAGCACCAGTGGTTCCTAAAGCACTGTCAGCTACAAACCTATCAGCTTTCCTTCTTCCAGCCATATTGGGTCAGATGACATGTTCTACATCCTTCAAAATGCATCCATACAAGTGGGGATACCCACTATCAGTACAACCTCATTCTGCTCCTGGCATGGCTTGCCTCATGATTGCGTAGAGAGGTTACAAAATCAGGGAGAGTTAGAGCAGCCTCTGGTTGTTGTGTTAGAGCAAGCTGGTATAAGGAAAACATAAAATCATATCCAAGCCAGCTTTACCTCTCCCCCATGACCCTCCTCCCAGCCTCTCAGAATGGCAGCAATCGCTGCACTCCACTTAGTTTCCTGGTGTCCCATCACAATGAGGCAAGGCTTGTAGGGAATTGTAATGTAAGTCAATGCCAGGTAATTTCTTCACTGCAAGGTTACTTTGTCCAATCTGACTCTTCCTGCTGAGGGTAATGGAGTTTCCCCTCTTCCCGCCCTTGGAGAGTGTTTTGGAGTGATAGATGCTATTCTCAGTATATTTTCTGTAGATACCACTCAAGTTTCTTCCAGACATCCCACACAATAATCAGTCAGTATCCTCCTTTAGAGCAATTTCAGTCTCCTGTTTTTCCACCTTTGCTGCTTATCTGAGCTGAGCTCAGTAGCTGAGCCCTATTGAACTCTACACACTCTCTTTCCAGCCTGTAGAAAGCTGGATTAGCTTTTCAGTAGCCTGGGTCATCCTGGGAGAAAACAGGTATGTTAGAGGCCAACCAATTTACTTGCTTAATATTCTGAGAGCAGCAGCCTTTTTGTTCCCCAGTTGCATGTGCCTATGTATAATAACTCTTCTGGGAAGCAAGGGTGGATAGATTGGGAGGTATCTTTAAAACAATGATGCACTCTTGGTGGTAGATAGAGTCATTTGATTTGTATAGGTTGCAACAGCATGCATGGAAAATTGCTCTTGTGGATCAAGAGGTCTGAGCTGTTTAGCAGCAAGTGCTGTGAAGGGCAGAAAGTTGCCCTGCTCCCAGTGCTGCAGGTGGCTGGAAGCCTTCAAGGACATCACATCTCATTATATTTAGCTGGTATCATACTGGAACCTGTTTGCTGCACAGTTCGCTATCACATCTCGGTCTCTCGTGACTCAGTCTGGCATTTGGATACCTGGAGCATCCTTCATCTTCAGTTAACAGGCTGAGTTTGGCCTCTTTCTATGATTGGCACAACAGTGCATGATCCACTATGTTCTATAGGCACCTTTTCCTTCAAAGCCAATGGAGGCTTGTTTTAAGCCCAGTAGTTGCCACCCTCTGTAAAGTATACCACAAGCTTTTTAGCTTAATACTCAAAAGGATGCAGCCACACAGCCGTCCAGTGCCACTAATAACATAATGTAAAATGAAATTAATCCATCTGCTAAACCTCAACATGCCATCAGATAATGATCAGCAACATATCAATCTCCTCCAAGGAAGATCTTATTCTATGAAAGAGAAATTGGCCTACACTTCAGCTGCAAGAGTGACAGTGTGCTCTTTAGATGAGATTTCAGATCTTGGAGTGAATGCATTCAGTGATTTTTGATAAGAGCTTTTTGGCTAGAAAACTCTACTTATTGTTAAATAACAGGGTTATAATTATTTTCAATAATGATTTTTGCAAACTTGCATCTGGGATTTAGATGCTGTTTAGTCTTGTTCTGTTATGAGTCCTTTAAAGGTCAGACCTTTCTACTCATCACAGCTATCAAAGCTTATGGACTAACCATAGGGTGAGTGGCTGGACTAAGTCTGCAATACCCCTACAAGAGTTAATCTGTGAATTGCACCTCATTGAGTAGTTAAGGGATCCATGCCATGATCTCATGGTATATGAAGCCAAAGACTTCAGTGGCTTGGTAGGGAGGATAGGGGCTGTTCATCCTGGAGAAGAGAAGCTGTGTAGTGACCTCAGAGCAGTCTTCCAGTATCTGAAGGGGCTACAAGGATGCCAGAGGGGACTCTTCCTCAGGGTCTGTAATGATAGGAAAAGGGGTGATGGGTTCAAACTGAAACAGGGGAAGTTCAGGTTGGAGATAAGGAAGAAGTTCTTTATTGTGGGGGGGGTGAGGTGCTGGCACAGTTTGCCAAAAGAAGTGGTGAATGCTTCATCCCTGGCAGTGTTCAAGGCCAGGTTAGACAGAGCCTTGTGCAGCATAGCCTAGCGTGAGGCATCCCTGCCCCTGGCAGGGGGTTGGAACTGGATGATCTTAAGGTCCTTTCCAACCCACCCTCTATGCCAGCAAAGTTTGCAGCAATTGCAGCTCATGGACCAGTGGCTGCTCTTTGCACAGAGAAGCACTAGGAAATCCTCTCTATTTCAACCAGGTCTGTCAGGAGGGAAGGCTATCCGGTTTTGAGTTTTATGGAAGCAGGTGGCTGAGTGAAGGAGAGCTAAAGCAGTGCTGCCACTTAGGGCAAAGCTCAGCATGAGCACAACTGTGTCACAAGGCACCAGAGAGACTGCACAACATGGGGCTGGCAGGAAAACGTGTGCTGGGTGAGCAGCACAAGGAAAGAGGCTTTATGAGCTGAGCTGCACACAAAGGAACTTGTTTAATATATGTGTGGCCAGCTGTTCATGCCTGGGGAGGCAGGGACCAAGAAATTCCCTTTGCACATGTGCAGCAGGAGATGAGGTCTGCAAACTCCTTGAATCACTGTGAGGGTTTATGAGTCCTTCTCCAGAGACTCGGGAGGAGTGATTTTAAATAGTTCTTTTAAAAGAAATGAAAGGTTTGAGTGTGGAGACCCTGGTTCTGTCCCAACCAGTGGGGTCTGGCCAGCAGTGGAGGAATACATGGACATCAGCAGCAGCTAAATCTCTCTCTCCAAGGATGGGATGGGATGTTGCATTTTCCTTTATCCTGGATGGAAGGAGTGATTCCAGCTCTCTTGTCCTACTGAGAACATGGCAATGTCCCTTCCTGCTGGGGCAGCTTTTAGAGGCAGAAAACAGGGGGACCTGGAGGATGGTGTTAAGGGGTCTTGCAGTTAAATGGGATGTGCCAAGTGATGGTAAGGGGAAGAGTGGGTGATCTGTGCTGGGGAGACAAATCCTGCTTGACTGCTTCTACTATACAACTGTACATTGTGCAATTGATAATCGGAAACCAAGTATGATGAGCACCGTGATGCTGTGAGCTTTCTGGAGGAGGCTTTATATCCATATACTGGGACCTCCACACACCACATAAAAAAATGAGTTTTGAATTGTCTCTAGTGGATCTCCAGATCCAATCCTATGGTGTCTCTCATCTGAAAGAGATATTTTCAGTATAAGGAAAGCAACAACAAATCCAACAGGAAGAACACCCCACTTTCTCCTGCCCTTCTCCAAGTAAGCACCATCTAAGGCAAGTGAGACACAAGTCTGCTGTAGGTCCGTGTGGTCTCCAACATGTAATCCAACACAGATTAGCCAGAGCAGGCTGTGTCTGCTCCATAACACTTTCAAACCCTCCATTTAGCCTTGGGCACATGCTGGCACCACGTTTTCAAGCAGATCCATAATTTTCCAGTGGATTCTTTTTCGGAACAAGGCAACATGTTTCCATGTCTAAACTTTCCACGAGGGCTTATTGATTTTGATGGAGGGCTGTCGTGCTAAAGAAGAGAAATGTAGCAACTGCTTTGCCTTCAATCAGGATTCTTCAATTGGGCTTATTTAATGTATTTCTTTGCTTTGCAAGGAGTGTTTTTAATGCCATGCTCATTTGAAAGAAATTCAAAGCTCAGCCTCTGTGCTGACACTGAACAATCCTTCCAGTCTCACTCACAGCGAATCTCCAAACATGACATTTAATCCAGTTGAGCAAACACAAGCAGAAGCCCAGATGTGCGGGGTTTGCTGTGGATCAGAAGCTGAAGTCCCATGTAACTCTAATTTCCAGCTATGGAGCATAGCAGCTCATAATTTCAGCCCTAAACTTTCCTGTGACTTAGGTGGGAGCTGGGATTTCACATTGGGTCTATCCTTGACAGGAGGATCCTGAGTTCACAGGCAGCAGCAAATCCAGTCCTGTTGAAGATAGCTTTCCTTGAAACCTCAAGCCTTATCAGCAATACTTCTTCTCACAGATTTTCCAGCCTCTCTGCTCTTTTTAGGCTGTGAAACAGCTAGAGGCCAGGCTTGAAGGCATACTGCAGGGAACGATGTAGGTGTCTAAAACTCACTAATATATGAATGTGTCTTTTAGTGCCTGATCCAAGATCCCTCCTTATGTTGATAGGAGCCTTCCCATCGCCTTCAGTGTGTTTCTGATCAGGGCTCTGCTAATTAATCTCTATTATTAACTGCTCGGTAACATTGCTGTACATCATTATGTGTGTATGTTTGCTGGTGCAATGATGCGGGTAACTGCTGTGTCCTCCTGGCCTGCTCTCCTACACAAAACACAGGCTATAAGGGGACATGGCAATCTGCTTAACGGAAGTGACACTGCTGGCCCCAGGCCTTCTGGTCACCTCTGCAATTAATCCGTAACTAAGCTCAGTCCTGGTTGGGCAGAAGGTTAAGGCAGGTGTAGCAGCCAGAGTCATTTTAGATGGGTGCTTAAGTGCGCTGACCTCCAAATCTGATGTTGCTGATGGTCTCCTGGGGTCTCCCACCCATGCTGATGGCAGGATAGACGTCCTGGCCACCAGCCTGGCTTGGCTGGATGGAAAGTCTGCAAGACACAAGCTTTGGTCTGTGGCTGTCCTCAGAGTTTAATTTCCAGCTCTCATTTGATGCTCAGACAAGCTTAGGGGTAGCTTGGGCTGGAATTCATTCCCAGTCAGCAGTTTAGATGCAGCCCACATGGTGGTGGGAGTATGGATATGAACCGGTATAGGGGGGTGAGGGAATGAGCTCTGATCTCGTTTATTTGCTTATCTACAGATATAGCCACACAGTTCTCATGAAACCACAGTAGCAGAAGGGCCTAAACCTGCCCTTCTCCCTGCTGGCAGCTACTGTTAAAAAACCTGTTTGGATCAGATGGATAAAACACAGTATTTGATACTCTTTGAGCAGCTGCTTCATCGTCTTGCTGCCCCTCTCATAGGATGGTTTCGGTTAGAAAGGACCTTAAGATTATCCAGTTCCAATCCCCTGCCATGAGCAGGGATGCCTCCCACTAGAGACTTAACTCAGACTTGGCCAGAGGTCTGTTGTGTGTGCATTTGAAACAAAGCTTGCTTTACTGAGCCTCCATTAAAGCATCTGTAATTATTTAAAAAGGCAATGAAAGAAGCCTTAGAAGCTTTATGGAGGTTGTTGAATTATCCAGAAAATAGTAAATGTTTCCTATGGAAAACATTGTCTTTTTAGTCAAAGACTTCAGATGGTTTGAGGTTGTTTATTTGTTTGCTTGTTTTACTGTCAAACCCTAGGATATGCAGGGGGAAATTGGACTCTTTGCAAATGATTCATTCAAAATCCCTGTTCCCCATCCTAATAATGCTTGATGGGATATTTTCAATTAGTCCTGATCATTATCAACATCTTGCAAATTAGGGAAACTCGGGCATGGAAGTGTAATCAATTGTTTATGGGCCTTCTGCATGTAAGAAAGCAGATTATGGCTGTCCCCTGGGCAGTTACTGATAGCCTGTCTGGTTGCACTGGGGCCTCATGGTTTGTTGGAACTACTGAGCGCCATGCAGACTTATTCTGAATGGGAAACGGCTGTTTGTTCAAAGCTAGCTTTCATGTTTTGTCTTTTAAGTGGCAAACATAAAATAGATCCATGAATCCAAGCTGTTCTTCTGTGACGATCCCCTGGACATTGAAGGTCTAGAGGTTCTTTGAGGTCTGGCAGATCTGGTCTCAGATCCAGGCAAGGTGGGAAGGGTATGGTGTTTGGCTTCAGCTTCCCAATCAGACCTTCCTACTATGCATATGGTCTAGGACTTGCATATGTCTTGGTCTCCTAAATTAGCTTTGCAATTAGAAGAAACTGAAAATCAAAGGAAGATTCTATGTAGTTAGACCTGACAGCTCACTCAGACTGGGCACAGCAGATCTCTGGCCACATTCCTGTTTGTGGTCCTCTCAGCTTTGAGTGGTACCATCATTTTATCCACATCCTCACAGCTGACAAACCTACCTTCTGTCCCCAAATCACTCTTTATTGCATCTGATGTCCTTCCATCCATAAAGCTGAGTTTTGCATTGAGTTTAGAGATTGAAAGGCATCACCCTTACTGCTGCTAATATGTTTTGGGGGGTATGCAGGTGAAAGGGGAGGTTGCTGTTCTTGTGGATGAAATGGTTCTTCCTTGGGATCTCAAGGCTGCTGTTATTTACCCCTCTTCATTTTGGGGAGATCCTTTTGCCACAGGTGCCTCTCTTGGCCCTGCAATCTTGTAGTTTGGTTGGTAAGATACCCTAGCACTGTCTCCGTATATTTCAGTTGTTGTCAAACTGCTGTCTGTGATCCAACAATCACAGCAGGGCACTTAGAACTGGATGATCTTTATGGTCCCTTCCAACCCAAACCATTCTGTGACTGATGATGGGATTCATTCCATTTACACACCTACAACCAGCAGCTGATGCTGGTGGATGCCCATGCCCATATCTGTTTGATCACATCACTGATATATATATATATAATCATAGAATCATAGAATAGTTAGGGTTGGAAAGGACCTTAAGATCATCCAGTTCCAACCCCCTGCCATGGCCAGAGACACCTCCCATTAAACCATGCCACCCAAGGCTCTGTTCAACCCGGCCTTGAACACTGCCAGCGATGGAGCATTCACAGCTTCCCTGGGCAACCCATTCCAGTGCCTCACCACTCTTACAGTAAAGAACTTCCTCCCTTATATCCAATCTAAACTTCCCCTGTTTCAGTTTGAACCTGTTACCCCTTGTCCTATCACCACAGTCCCTAATGAAGAGTCCCTCCCCAGCATCCCTATAGCCCCCATTCAGATACTGGAAGGCTGCTCTGAGGTCTCCACACAGCCTTCTCTTCTCCAGGCTGAACAGCCCCAACTTTCTCAGTCTGTCTTCATAGGGGAGGTGCTCCCTTAAGTCCCCTGATCATCCTCGTGGTCTCCTCTGGACTTGTTCCAACAGTTCTATGTCCTTTTGATGTTGAGGCCATCAGAACTGCACACAATACTCCAAGTGAGGTCTCAGGAGAGCAGAGTAGAGGGGCAGGATCACCTCCCTCAACCTGCTGGTCACGCTCCTTTTGATGCAGCCCAGGGTACCGTTGGCTTTCTGGGCTGCGAGCGCACACTGCATCCGGCTCATGTTCATTTTCTCATCGACCAACACCCCCAAGTCCTTCTCTGCAAGGCTGCTCTTTATAGATACATAAAATAAATACCGATTGCTTTGCTTGGTCTGGTCAACATGGATCTCCAAGTCTGCTGAGGGAACTGCCTCCATAAAAAGATCCAAGCCCCTCATTCTGTCAGACCCTCTCTCATGTACTCATCTCACAATCACTTCCATGTACACCACTTTCCTGGCCATTTTCAGCACAGGATCTGAGCCAGTGTCTGCTTCAGAAACAGAGGAAAAAACCTCAATCTC
Organism: Ara ararauna; assembly: GCA_028858755.1. Taxonomy (NCBI): domain Eukaryota; kingdom Metazoa; phylum Chordata; class Aves; order Psittaciformes; family Psittacidae; genus Ara; species Ara ararauna. Next base: position 163,559,882 of record CM054376.1, read on the forward strand.
CTTCATAGCTGATGCAGAACTCTAGAGCAGCTTTGATTTAAATGATAACATTTGGCAGGTGATCAGTCCATAAAATATTCTATCCACTGATAGAGTTTTAAATTAAACATGTAATGAGATCTTTTTTTTTCCATCTTCATTCCGTTTTTTTTAGTACACTTGCAGAAAGGATTTTTTTAGTGAATCTCATTGGGAAAGGGAAAATCAAGTACAAACAACCATGTTGCAGTTACAGAGCTGGATTCAGCCTTGTTTGGTGCCTGCTCGTGCTTTATTAATTGTGATAGCACTGCTACTCCTCATAGGTGTTGAGCTGGCTTCGAACCCCTAGGGAACCTCATCTGTTTGTGTTTGCAAGGAAAGACATGGCAGGGTTGTTTGGACAGATCCTGACATGCACTAATTAGAAGTTAAAGATCTACTTTCTGGCACGAGACGGGAATGCATTAGAGTGGAGAGCACTTTCTAATGCTTTGACTTTTTAAAAGCACACACTGCATTAAAGCCCATGGTGTTTCTTTGATCCATGCCACCGAAAAAATTCCAGGGACAAACACAAATAAGGGATAATAACTAATTTAACTGGAATTATTGGAGAGCAAAACTGCAGAAGATGAGGGTATCCCGAGCAGACCGTAATTGCTGGGAGACTGGGGTCTGATGCCTGTTTATCTATTCTATTCATCTTCCTCTGCATCTGTCCTTCTACTCAATCAGCTGCCCATTAGCCATCATTTAGCTACTGTTCCTGTCTTTACTGCTGTCAGTGTCTTGCCCTTTCTATCTGCTTGTTAGCTGGAAAAGATGCAAGAAAATTACATTCTGCACAGAAGGTAAATGTGAGCTCTAATGGGCCAGATTTTGATTTTCATATCTTCTGGTGTAACTTTGCGGAAGCAAGAGCAGCTCTGCGGGGTTTAGAGTAGAACCATGGCAGCAAAATTAGGCCCTCACCACCAATATAACGTTCACTACTTCATTAAACCTTCTTTACACGATGTTGGTATTTGAGTGAGATCCCAGGGCTTGGTTTTAAGGCATCAGGATGATGATTGGAATGATGCCCATTTCTGGGGAAGCACCTTTGTTCCTCTAGATGTTTGTTTCCTTTTTATCCAGCCTCTTCTTGTGGGCCTGATCTGGTGTTCAAGTGGCCTTTGTGAGCAGGGATTAAGCCAGGACAGGTCAAGGTTGCAATGTCCATTTTGCATCTGATGACCCATCCATCAGTCATCTGCCCGTTGTGCCAAGCTACTGTTTGCCTCTATAACTGCATGTCCAAGTGATCTCCCGTCCCGATACCTGGTATCTGTCTGCTCTTCTCGTCTACTCTGAACTGTTCATTTTGCTTCCATTTACCTATTCACTGTTGATTTTGCATATTAAAATCTCTGCTTATCTTTGCTTAGCTGATGGGGATATTTACTGGATCTCGTTTTGTAATAGGACATTAATTAGACTTTTCTAATAGGATCCCTTTGGAATTGCACGTTGCATCCGCAAGAGACCTTAAAATCTACATTTCATTGCTGTAGAAACTGAAGGAATTAGATATGTTTTCACTGTGGGCTTGAAGATTGACCATCAGGCTCAGAAAACATAAGGCACACCTAATGAGTGGGGCAGTGTATCTTCCTGTCCCTCAAGTCAATGTAGGTGGATGAAACATCCTATACAGGAGGAATAATGAAATGAAATTAAGGAGATCTATTGATGTGTCTGTGTAAACTGAAGAAAACATGGCCCCAAGGGACCTCTGGGAATCTTGCACTTGAGTATTCTTTAAGCTTCCATGGATTTTTGGCTGTGTGATGAAAGTATTGTTAACCCCTGTGGAAATTTAGTGCCCAGGATCAATGAACATAGCACACAGATGCCTAATAATAGAAAAGGGGATTGACGTGGTGCGCTGGTAAAATCACCCCTGCAGTTAATTCTGCTGCCACAATGAGCACGTCGATAATGCTGATTCATGGAAGGATTTGGGGATACATACATGGCAGGTGGGGAGACAGAAGACTTGGGTTTGCCTCAGCCGTGCAGCCCCAGGAGAGTTGGAAAAATCCATCTAGGAGAATGTGTTCTTTAGGGCACTGAATCAGGAACAGCACAGAGCAGTGTATTGGTATCCCACTTCCAAACGGCTGCAAGATATTCCCCAAAGGCCCTACAGCCCAGCCCTCATATGGCAGGTATTCCTGGCTGCCTTGGGGCATACTGATGGAATTTCTAGGTTCATTTCCCTCTGGATCTGACCTTGCACTGATTTTGGAGTGTGAGCAAAGCAATCCAGGATTTCTTGGTTTTAAGGAATGACAGGCTCTGAGAAGGAATAAAAGTTAGTTTTTCTTTGCCTGGCACTTTTATGGTGGCACTGAGACCATGTGTGAAAGGAAGAGAGATTAATTCTGTGGTAGGCAGCATCTGAGAGGCTCTGCTCTGCAGTAAAACATCCCAAATGATGAGACTTTTGGAAGGTGAGGTGGTGCCCCATCCAGTCTCAGCGTATCGTAAGACATCATCTCCTACTTAAAGCTGATCAGGTTGCCTGTGCATTTCTTTTCAGGTGATGAAGTATCTCATACAGGCAGATGCTGCAGCCCTGAGTTCTCCCCTGCTTCCCATTTAGGCCCCAACTGGTCAACCTGGGATTAGCTTCCTGGGTGTCTCTAGCGCATGAAGCAGGAGAGAGGGCAGGATTGCACTGGGCTAGTGTAGCCCATCTTTGGGTCCTATTCTCCTTCTCTATGCCACATGAGCAGGCAGTGGGTTAGGATTGTGTTTGGAGATAAAACATCTGGCAATCTCGGTCTTGACACAAAGATGCTGGTCTTGTTAATCGCTGTGACTGCTCCATCAGTGACATGTCAGTACAGTTGCCTTGACTAAATTCCATCCAGCTGGGCAGCATCGTTTTTGATGTACTGTGGGATAGGATGCAGGGAATCCCATTGCCCATATGCTTGTGCAAAGCCAAGTTGTTACGTTCCTGCCATCCACTGGGAAGCTTCTTTGAGTGCTGAAGGCTTGGAATAATTCTACTTGGTCTGGATTGTGCTATGCATTTGCTCATAGGGAAAAGCTGAACACCCCAATTCAAGTCCAGAGCAGGAAGCTTTACCTTTCACTTGGAGTCACCAATCCATGCAGGAACTTCAGGGTTGGTAACACAAATGGTCCCCTGACCAGGGAGATTCTGCACTGCTTCATTTCATAGAATCATAGAGTAGTTTGGTTTGGAAGGGACCTTTAAAGGTCATCTTGTCCAGCCCACTTATAACGAACAAGGACATCTTCAAGTAGGTGAGGTTGCTCAAAGCTTCATCCAAGCTGACCCTGAATGTTCTAGGGATGGGGCACCTACAACCTCTCTGGGCAACCTGTTGCAGTGTTTCACCACCAAACTTTCCTCCTTATATCTAGGTATCATGTGCCTGAACTCATCAGGGTTTGTTCAGTGTTTGTCCTTGTTTTGAAGCTGATACTCTTTTTCCTTCCTTAAGCTTCAAGCTCATAGAGGCATTCGCTCTTAGTTGCTAGGTTGCAGCAAGTCCATCATACAGACACACAACATGATGATGGAGCCAGGCTGCATCTGAGAAGTTTGGGTTAGGATCCAAGTTTCAGATACTCACAGACTTCAGGCCGTTCTGGATCTGACTCTTCAGCTCTTCCCCTTCATAGGAGTTGAATCTCTAATCTCCTCTCTTCCTTTCCAGACATGGGGATTTTGGAGTCGTGGGTCAGACCTGTCTCTGGGTCTCTAAATAACAATAAGGGGATTATCCTGCTTGGGGGATGGAGGTTGGAGGGAGGAGCGAGCTCTGCAGGAAACTCTTTGGGACCCATATGTTGGGTAGATGGTTAATTTCTGCAGTCAGGCAGCAACCAGCAATCTGACAGGATGCTGCCTCACTGGGTGCCCCAGATCCTGGCCTGCCCTTAGTTTATTAGGGATCAGGAAAGAAAATTGCTGATGGTGCTTACTGCAGTGAGGAGGGGGAAGAGATGGGGGGTGTCTGAGCAACTCTATTATATCTGGGCTTCTTTCCAGCATGAATAAAAACATTCTATATGTCCGGAGTTATCACCACATTCTTTTTTATTCCTGTCAATTAATCTCATCTGAATGAGATGCTGCTGTTCCTTGAATAATAGCCTTGAATGGAAGTTCCTATTTCTCATATACTTTGTGGGCTAGACTCTGATGTTGTTAGCCTGGGAATCATGCTGTTGATTTATTCCAGGCAGAATCAAACCCCTCTTTGACCAAAGCACTGACAGCTACTCAGTGAAGTAGCTCACTCCTGAGAGCAGGCAATGCTGTTATGGAACTATGAGGGAGCATTGTAGAATCATAGAATGGTTTAGGTTGGAAAGGACCTTAAGATCATCCAGTTCCAACCCCCCTGCCATGGGCAGGGACACCTCACACTAGACCATGTCACCAATGACTCTGTCCAATCTGGCCTGAACACTGCCAGAGATTGAGCATTTACCACTCACTTCTCTGGGCAACCTGTTCCAGTGCCTCACCACCCTCACAGTAAAGAACTTTTTCCTTATATCTAACCTGAACTTCCCCTGTTTCAGTTTGAACCCACCACCCCTTGTCCTATCACTACAGCCTCTGATGAGGAGTCCTTCTCCAGCATCCCTGTATGTTCCCTTCAGATACTGGAAGGCTGCTCTGAGGTCTCCACGCAGCCTTCTCTTCTCCAGGCTCAACAGCCCCAACTTTCTCAGCCTATGTTCATAAGGGAGGTGCTCCAGTCCCTGATCATCCTCGTGGCCTCCTCTGGGCTTGCTTCAACTGCTCCATGTCCTTCTTATGTTGAGGACGCCAGAACTGTACACTGTGCTGCAAGTGAGGTCTCATGAGAGCAAAGTGGCAGGATCACCTCCCTCGACCTGCTGGTCACGCTCCTTTTGATGCAGCCCAGGATACTGTTGGCTTTCTGGGCTGCGAGCGCACACTGCTGGCTCATGTTCATTTTCTCATTGACCAACACCCCCAAGTCCTTCTCCACAGGGATGCTCTGAATGACATCCTGGTTCAGATACTGCCCCTCTTTCCTGTGCTTCTGCCTCTAACCCCATCATGGCTCTTGAAACCTCCTGTCTTTCTCCTGTACTGTTTATTCTTCCTTCCCGCAGATGAGAGGCAGGGAAGCAAACCGCACGAACGTTATATTGTTCATGGCTTATTGAACAATTAGTTTCAGCTCAGGGTCTAATCTTCCAGCGTTTCTTTTCTTTTCTTTGTATGCTAGGTGTGTCTTGGAAACTTATTGGCTGCAGGACTCGTGTGGCACTGAGGAATGGGCACAGGACTTGGCTCAGAGGGATGCTGTTCCCCAAAAAAATCAGAAGTGAACTGCTCTGGCTGCTCAGAGAGAGGGATAAATGGGGGCTGCAAACAAAACTAAAGAAAATAAGCTACAAAAAATGATTGCACGGTAACAAGTCCTGCTCTGGGTTTGGTTATAGAATCACAGAATAATTTGGGTGGAAAGGGGCTTTAAAGCTCATCTAGTTCCTACCCCTTGCCACAGGCAGGGGCACCTTCCACTACAGCAGGTTGCTCAAAGCCCAGTCCAGCCTGGCCTTGAACACTGCCAGGCAGCCACAGCTTCTCTGGATAACCTGTGCCAGTGCCTCACCACCGTCACAGGGAAGTATTTCTTCCTTATATCTAACCTTAAATCTCCCCTGTTTCAGTTTTAACCCATCAATCCTTGTCCTATCACTACAGTCCCTGATGCAGAGCCCCTCTCCAGCATCCCTGTAGCCCCCTTCAGACACTGGAAGCTGCTCTGAGGTCTCCACACAGCTTCTCTTCTCCAGGCTGAACATCCCCAATTTTTTTAGCCCTTTGACATTCCTCTCCCTGAGGTCTTTCAAAGTTTTGAACCTTTTAAACCCTTTTCAGGGCTCCCTGTGATTTCTTTGGCCGGTGGGTGTAATGGGAGTGCAGGAGACCAGTGGGTGCACTGCTTCCTGCAGAGCCAGGAGGGTGCAGAGAGCACCCGGGACTTGTCTTTGTGGAGTGGGATGGTGCCAGCACTCAGCTCCTGGCACCAGCTCCAGGATGCACGTGCTCTGTGCTGTCTCCTGAATGAGGTTTGCTGCTCTGTGCCAAGACCTGGCATGTTTGTGTGTCTGGGGGGAAGGAAGCAGTCGCAAACTATCTCTGCACCACATCCCAGCACCATTGCAGGGTTTGGGACTGATGGCTCATCCTGGCTTTGGGGTGTCCCACAGCCATGAGCTCTTGCTCATGAGGCAGGAGAGATGTGCTTCTGCTTTTGCCCAGCAGCTTTCTCATATGGGTTCTGCTCCCATCTGACTCCAACCTGCCCCATTTCCCAGGGCCTGTGACACTGATGTTTGGTGGTTTTCCAAGGGTTATAGAAATTCCTGACCTCTCCTTATATATGGATTTATGAGTTCTTCTCACACCCATTCATCCAGAGGTTTCACATCTCTGTACAATCACAGCAGAGCATTTTGCATGTGTTTTTTTCTCCCACATTTGGGTTTTCCCTGCCCTCCTTACTGGAGTTCAACTATCTTGCGACTGTTCACTACTGCATATGGAGGGTTCAGCTCACGTGAAGGCCCCATTAGCTGCTCTAACTAAAGCCTCAGGCAAATAGTCATTGAGGATTTAGTTTTATTACAAAAAAGAAGTCGGATTAAGTATCCTGATGAACAAGAATAACATTAGCAGCTGTGCCTGCTCAGCCAACATGATCCCATCCCTCATATCATAAGCTGATTGCCTGCATGGGTCAGTAAGTTGCCCCAGCAGCTACTTGCTGATAAAGCTTTACGCGTTGTTTGCATGGCGTATGAGGTGTCTGGGGAGGGCTGCAATACCTGGAGAGGCTTCATGGGTGCTGAAATCACTTCTTCAGATGTATTTGGGTGTCAGATTGAACACAACTTAATGCTGTGATTGGAAAAGACGACCTTGCAAAGGTTCCATATGTGGCCAGTTTCTTGTCCCTGCAGTGCAGAAGCATCCTCAGCCCTTCTGGTTGAAGTCCCTGGATTGGGTGATGGAGAGGCTGGGGAACTTCAGCTTGGTGGGAAGAGATGACCTGGGGCTTTCTGCTTGTGGAGCATGAAGCTCTCACCTGGGGTGAGCACTGGGCTGGACCCTCTGATGGCTGAAAGGGAGGTACAGAGGGTTGGTGGAGAGGAAAAGGGGGCATCAAAGCTGCTCTTACACACTGGGGAGCAGGGGACACATTGTCTGGTTGTGGTTAAACCATGACACCGGCTACCATGGTTAAACCATGACTCTGCTGCCATCTTACATGAAGCTGTGCAATTTCCTTGCACCACTCGTTACAAGGTGCTTGGTTATTACTTAAAGCAGTCCCAATCTCTCCTCTTCCTCCAAAGCACCCAGAATTCGGGCTGCTCCTTGCACAGGTTTCCTTCCCATGGTGAGCAGTCCTCACTGGCAGCTAGTGTTTGTATTCTGACATTTGAATGCTATCAGCAGTCATCTTCAATGTCACTAATGCTAAACTCTGAGCTGGTACAGGGCTGGTGACTAGCTTCTGCTTCACAAGGGCTTGCCAAAAGCTGGGGGATGCCCTTCGAAGATGCGGAAGCAGAAGCCATAAAATTATGCAGCCTTATTAGTGGTATTAGTGTTTGTTCTCCACTAACATCTGAGACTCTTCTTTATCCTTTCCCACCTCCCAGCTCCCATGCTTGAAAACGGTGGCAGCTTTCAGAGGCATCGTGCAGTGCCACCAAACCACAAGTGAGCATCCCAGGGGATGCTTTCGTGTCCCCTTCCAAGATGCATCTCTCCAGGAGGGTGATGCGTGCATCAGAAGCCACTGTACCACGTTGCTCTGCTGCCAAGAGATAAATCACAGCATGGGCATGCAGCCTGGTAGAGGGGAGCATCCCTCAGGATGCCAGCCCTTGGGAGCTAGACACAGAGGAGAAAGTCCGGTTTTCAAGGACACGTAGAAAGCAGTTAATATCCTGCAGGTACCGCCGTAAAGTGTGGGACGGTGGATGAGATCGTACTGCATTGCTGTGGTCTTCACACTTATTTCTGTTGTTTAAGGTCTGGGTTTGCTACAGAGCAGCAGAGACACTGATGAGCCCTGCTTTCTGCAAGGGGCTGGTGTAACTTGTTTGTTTTCTGTCCCAAAGGTAGACCCTACATCAGCATCTGTAAGTTTTAGTTGAAAAAATCTGTGCTTTTGGCTTTTGGAGGATTTTGTTAGTAATCTTTTACAGTATATAAAGACATGGCTGTGACTTCCGTCCATCTGTCTGTATGGGCTTTTCTAGCAGCTTACCCCCAGGGTATCTTGACTTATTTTAGGACGTCTGTTTCAGTGCTGCAGACTAGAAAAAAATACACTTTTCCTCTCTGAAATCTTCTCTCCATTTCTAGTGGATGCAGGATTTTCAGCTGATTTCGCTCCATGGGGTGGACATCATCACAGGGATAAAGAGAAGAGTGTGCATGTATTAAGACAGCGATGGGTGCAGTACAAAATGCCGTGTTGTTCCCCCTATTCTGCAGGGAGAGCCCCCTTTCTCCTAAATGGAAAGGAGCAGCTGCTCTGTCCCAACAAAGCAGCACATCTTTGGTACTTATCAACAAACACGGGGCTGGGATCAACCTGCTCTAGTGGAATATGTCCCTCCTCATGGCAGGGGGTTGGAACTGAATGAGCTTTAAGGTACTTTTCATCTCAAACCAATATATGACTGTGATTCTATGAACTTCTCTTGGTCACTTATAACAGTGCCAATGTACATATAGGGATCTGTGGGCCTGGAGCTCACTAGACTTCAACAGGCAAACAGATTAATGAGAGGCTGTCCCAGCTTGGAGCAAGTATCCTATGTCCAACACACTCAGTTTGAGGTGCTTATGGGAATGGGATAAGAGCAGAGAGTGGACCTGGTGCCTAGACCCTAAGCTTTTATCAAGATGAGGATTTGATGCAGTAAGTTATGTTGGACTGTCTTGTTGAATTGTTGTGGGTTATTTCCCACCCATCCATGTGTTTAACCCCTTTCTGAATCTCTCCCTCTCCTTGGCCCCTTCAGATCTGTGCCATCTGTGCCTAAAATGCACCAAGACAAGACCTGTGCTATATTCTAACGCAGGAGAAAATCAGAAGGGAAAAAAATGAGCAGAAAAAGGAGCAAAAGTCCCACTTCTGACATGGGAGATTAAATAATTAGCAAATGTGGCAAGAAAGATGCTGAAAAACAAGTGCAATGATTCATGTTTTATGTCTCCTCCTGTACAGAACACTTGAAACTGTCAGACAGCACGACAGTCATTCATTCTTTAAAACCAATTAAAGTTTTATAATAAATAGAGGCTTTTTTTTGACTCTCTCTCCATGTGGTGGTGATGTAGTTCACTGCAGAGGGCCTGGCAAGGCATTTGCTAGCAGTCCGCAACCAAACGGGTAGAGAGGCTTGCTTTTCAAAGGCCTCTGTTAGGCCAATGATTTGCCTACCTTACATTCATCTGTGGTGGGAAAGTAATCATAATAACATTGTATTTTTTCATTGTGCTTCTCATATCTAACCTGAACTTCCACTGTTTCAGTTTGAACCCATCACCCTCTGTCCTATCGCTACCATCCCTAACGAAGAGTCCCTCTCCAGCATCCATGTAGCCCCTTCAGACACTGGAAGCTGCTGTGATGTCTCCATGTAGCTTCTCTTCTCCAGGCTGAACAGCCCCAATGTTCTCAGCCTGTCTCCATGCAGGAGGTGCTCCAGCCTCTGATCATCCTCATGGCCTCCTCTGGACTCGCTCCAACAGCTGTATGTCCTTCTTATATTGAGGACATCAGAACTGCACAAAGTACTGCAAATGGGTTTTCAGGAAAGCAGAGCAGAGGAGCAGGACCACTTCCTTCAACCTGCTGGTCACGCTTCTTTTGATGCAGCCCAGCATATGGCTGGCTGCTCAGCAGAGCAATACATGTACTGGGAGCAGATTTGGGGACCCCCACGATCAGGGAATTCATTCAGAGAACGCAGGTTGGTCTAAGCTCTGCAAGTGAAGATGGGCTTGGAGCTTGGATGAGGGTCCAATTAAGTGAAGCAGGGTCATTTTGGGGTCCAGGTTAGCAAGAGAGAGTGAGCTGGAATCTATTTTCCTTGCATATCAAATAGCTGATGGTTATTGACCTCTTGGACTGGCAATAGTGGAAGATGCTGTAAATTGGAAGCAGCTCTGGTAGAGGATGTACTGAGGGGGCAATGGGGACTCTGGTTACAAGAGCTCTTTTTCCTTCACCTCCGAGTTTCCCTATAGGTAGCATCAGAATGAGAAACTGAACTGCTTACACAGGACTTCACCTTGTATGAATGGTGCTTCTTGAAAAAGAAAAGGGATTTCACACCTCTCCAGACCCTAGGGTACGATCAGGTTCACCATTCTGATTAGAAAGCTCTTGCTTTCCCCAAGCCCAGGGAAGAAGCCATGGATGTAACTGCTCTTTCAGTCACCATGGCCTCTTCATCCTCATCTTTTTCCATTTACTCTCCAACCAATAGTGTTCATATTTATGCATCTTTATCTCACTCATGCAAAAAAACACCTCCAACCAATTGCAATCTTAATCCAATTAACATGAAAAGAAAATGAAAGGATACTGAAATTAAAGGTCCTCTTTTCCTTAGCCACCAGTCCCCTTTGGCTGAAATCTCTCTGTGAACCTCATCAGACTGCAGCCCCTGATTCCCCAAGCAGCATCACTTTTATGTTATGGAGTGGGCATCTCAGATGCAGAAAAACAGCTTCTTTGTCAGATATTTCCTTGGATATATAGGAGGGTGATAAAATTATTCCACAGCCTTCCTGCCAGAGGGGAGTTGGAGGAGCAGTGTTCCCACTATTAGGCGAAGATCCCTTTAATTAGGCAGGGTGAATATTCACTCTTTAATAACAGTGGAGCTCTAATCCTTCCGTATGTGGCTGCAGTCCCCCTCCTGAATAGGTTTTTAATGACCCGTTGTCTTGATCATTAATACCACAAATGCTGACACTGGTAGGAAATACAACAATCAAAGGGAGACCCTGAGAGGTCCGGGAGCCACAACAGTTTCTTTCTCCCCTTTGTTGCCCTGCAAAACCAAAGCAGCAGCCAGGTTTTGGCCTCCCGCAGTGGGCAAAGGGAGGGTTAACTCCAGCAAATTGCAGAAGCTCAATTAGTGCAATTAGGAGCTCGAAAACTAAAGCAGCTCTTCCTGAAGCCAGTCTAGGACTGTAGGCGCTGCCTGCAGGCTCAGAAGCACTCCCACGCTGCCCTATTCCCTAGGGCTTGCAGCTTTTGAGGGCAGCCTACGTTAAAGAGGGCAGATTCCCACCTTTTTTTCTTCATCCTGGGCTGGAGGCATTCTGTAGAAATCCATGACATTACTCCAGCGTATTCTTAGAGGAAGAATCTGGTCCAGAGAGTCCCAATTGGGAGAGATTTCATAAATGGATCAGAAGAAAAATGGTAAAATCCTTATTTTTCCCTTTAATTTTCCAGCATCCTTTCGAGTGCCTTCCCAGTAGTGCATGAGCAATGAGCATCAGTCACGTCCATCCATCCCCAACTGTAATTGTTTTGCTGTGTGACAGCACTTGCTTTTTGATAATCTCAGAAGGAGAGCGGGGTATTAACGTAACAAATCTGTGGCTGTCTAGAGGGTACCACATTGCTGGCATGTCATAGAAAGTGTACATGAAGTGCTATGAAGTTCCCATTGCTCTGAAACAACCCTATGTATTAAGACTTAATGAATTACTACCTGACAAATTAACTGGCTGTTACAAGGAACTGGTGTTGGCATATTGCAACTCTCCCTCATCCTGTGGCATATTGCATTTTGCAGCTTTTAGCCTCATACTGTAGATCTTTGGGGGATTGGAACTAGATGCTCTTAAGGTCCTTTCCAACCCTAATGATCCTATGATTCTATGATCTTGGGAAATGCTTTGCAGTGACCATGTGTCACAGTGCAGGTTGTAGATGCTCTGCAGAACCCCTGCATTAAAGGTGCCTGTGCCAACTGGGAGCTGGACGTGACCAGCATGATCTTTCCTGCTGTTTTTAGTATTAGAATAGGAGGTTTTGATCCTTGTGGTGGTGGGGTAGTCCCTGGCTCTTCTGAGTCTATACCTGCAGCATCCCTGCACCGCTGTGCTCTGATGTGTAGTCCAAGCAGCATGATCCACTGCAGAAAAAACTGACTCCATCCTCCTGGACACTGTTCTCACATCATTGCATCCCCCTTGTGCACCCTCACTGATGGGTTTGGAAAACTGCAGGGGCTGAAATAGTACATGTTCTTTTCAGTGTCTCAGTTTTCAGCTGGATCAGGTTTGCTGCATGGCGCTATGTGGGCGCAGATTTGTGCTCACACAAGGGACAGGTGGCAAGGGGACGGGAGTGAACAGCCAAGGCTGGTAAAGGGGCACAGGGGAGATCTCTGGTCTATCATACATTGCTACACCCAGGAGAGGAATGGTGTTCTCCCTGCAGTAGGGTAACAGCCCAGCAATGCTCTTGACAGTTGTAGATTGGAAGGAGAAGGGACTCATTTCTCTGGGTTATATTAGATGAGTGAAAAGTGTTTGCCTAAGCTAGAATTTAATGAGAAAATAGGGGTTAATAACCTCCAAGCCCCAGCTATTCTGGGAATATTAGTTTCATTTTTTTCTCCCTACGCATCTGATTTATACCGGTGTGTGTTATCATTTACTGAGGTGCCCCATCTGATGCAACACAGGATTGGGCTCAGAGCTGTCATCTTTTTCCAGAGAGATACAGGATGCCACTCTGGGATAAAAGATATTTACTCTCAAGTTTTCTTCTTCTTTCTAAGCTTCCTTCCCTCCACCAAATGATTAACTTCCCAATCCCCTTGCACTGCAGACAGTGTTTGTGCAGCTTTTATTACCTGAGCTGCTCTGGGAGAGGAAGTTCTGTACCAGCGGTGAGCCACACGTCTCCCCGGAACATCTCCAGTGGTTGCATGTCTCTCCTTTTGCTCTCATCCAGGTTTCCTCCTTGAGCCACTGCAGGAAGAGAGGCAGACTCCCCTTCCAAACCACAATAATATACCTTCCTCTCCCACCCCTATTAGTCCTTTTCAGACTCAAGTGGCTGGCACCACCATGGTGCATGTTGATGCAGCCTACAGTCCCTCACTGCTGGATTAGATGCCATCTGGAGGCAGGCTGTCTCAGCCTGACAGTGTGATGGATGGTGTCATAGGTGATGCAATGTTGACACCTGCTTATCATTTCTATGCCCTGTTCCCCCAGCCTCAACACATTCATTAGATCAGCATCTGTTTGCAATAGCTTCTCAGCATCTGCTCTTGGTTACTATCACAGGCACTGAGGTGTGTGGACTGACAGGGGTGGAATAGCTGGGAGGAGTTTAAGCTTATGATGTCTAAGTGTGATGCTGGATTGATTTATAATTACACCAATCTCCTCCCACAGGCCCTCTAGCCTTGAAGGATCTGCTCATATTAATACATTTATTTTCCTGGAATGTGTGAACCTCCAGGCTGGGGTTTTCTTTTGCTTTGCAGAATCAGGGATGCTTAAGGGTGGAAGATGGTCCAGATAGTGGGGCTGTGACTCTGCCCAGGGATAGCTCAGTGCTGAGGCATGCCTCCTTTCTAAGCTGCAGAAAACAGGCCGTGCTGGTTGGGTTATCATCTGTTTTCAGGCTGTGTTTCTTCTTGCACACATTGTATGACCTTATATTCTTAAACACATGGGAATTCATACGTACCTTATTGCGGAGCCCAGAATAAGACAAGGGACCTTCTCCATGCAGAGTTCAATGGGCTGTCAAGCTGCGGCCTGTAGCAACCAAATCTTTCCTCTTTCTCTGGGCAGAAACATGTTAATATTATTAAGCACATCTGCATATAACATTCATACAAAGGCCAGTTCTTTCCTATGTTGAGCTGGAGGCAGTCCTGCATTTGTCTGTGGCTCCTGGATCCTGGGTGGCTCTGACTGTGTCTACTTTGCAGGTGCCATACACTGTCTGCAAGCACAGACTTCTCATCAAAGGCTGTTGTATGGCCAAGAATCCCAGATGTTCACAATGTATGCACGTGGTGGCTGCCCATGGCAGGCACGATAAGTCAGATCTCTGTGAGTGCACAGGTTCTTATGGTCACACTGAGCATGAGGGATGCTAAGGAGTGACCCAGATCATCCTAAGAACGGGGGTCAAATTGGATTGGTGTCAAAATGGAAACGTATTCCCATTACAAAATGGGAATGTATTCCTTACTAGCTTGACAGATACGTTAGTGCTGATATAAGAGTTGGAAATCCTAAGAAATGACACTTTGGCTGCTGTAACATCAAAGCACTCTTTGACCCTTGCCATTTGTAGAATCATAAAATAGTTTGGGTTGGAAGGGACCTTAGAAGGTCATCTAGTCCAACCCCCCTGCAATGAGGAGGGACATCTTTAATGGGTTGCTCAGAGCCCTATCCAACCTGACCTTGAACACTTCCAGGGATGGGGCATCTACCAGCTCTCTGAGCAACATGTGCCAGTGTTTCACCACTCATTGTAAAGAATGTCTCCCTTATATCTAGTCTGAGGAGCTGTGTAGTTGTGCCTAAATATTGCCTCGGTCACCATCCCACAGGCATACAAGGGAGAACACACACAAGTCCACCATCTCACCATCACAGTCCATCAGGGACTCTAGTCTCCCAACTAAGAGTGGTGGGGTCTCTTCAGTAAAGGTGTCTCACAAAAGGTGCCTCTCTGGCAATAAGAGGAAAGAAGAGAATGGTCTATGCCCTCAGAGATCCTCTAGCAGAAAATCTTATCTTTGGATGTAGTTCTTCTAACTTCTTACAATACGTCAAGACTAATAAAAGACCTAACCACATCAACAGAGGCATTTTTATGTGCCAGTGGAGACTATTTCTTGACTTATTGGCTTGATCTCCTGCAGGTCAGTCTCTCTTTTCTGCCTTTGATAGCACTCTAACGTTCTCACCTTTTTTGCCAGGCGATGTTTAATCATAACCCATCAGTGACAGTGTTTGCAAAGCTTCTCAGTCCTGCCAATGATTCAGTGCTGAGCATTGTTGGATACTGGCAGCAGTGTTCACATGTGTTGGATGAAAGAGTTCTGGGTGATACTCACTGGGCAAGGGTTAAATTGTACCCGTGGGAGGGCATTAACAGACCATCAAGGGCATGTCCTGTAACTGGAGCTGAGAGCCTGGCCTGAAATACCTCCTCTGATAGGCCAGTTCTGAAGCTGTATAGATGAGACTGGTGAAACCCCAAGCACTGGCTCTAGTAATTGCTACAAACTATACCTGACCTCCCAGTCTCCATGCATCCAGTTCCAACCCCCTTGCCAGGGGCAGGGACACCTCACACTAAACCATGCCACCCAACCTTGAACACTGCCAGTGGTGGAGCATTTACTACTTTGGGCAGTCTGTGCCAGCACCTCACCACCCTTACAGTAAAGAACTTCTGCCTTATATCTAACCTGAACTTCCCCTGTTTCAGTTTGAACCCATTACCCCTTGTCCTATCACAACAGTCCCTGATGAAGAGTCCCTCTCCAGCATCCTTATAGTCCCTTTCAGATACTGGAAGGATGCTATGAGATCTCCACACAGCCTTCTCTTCTCCAGGCTCAACAGCCCCAGCCTTCTCAGCCTGGACTCATACGAGAGGTGCTCCAGTTCCCTGATCATCCTCGTGGCCCTCCTTTGGACTTGTTCCAACACTTCCATGTCCTTTTTATGTTGAGGACACCAGAACTGCACACAGTACTCCAAGGGAGGTCTCACGAGAGCAGAGCAGAGGGGCAGGATCACCTCCCTCGACCTGCTGGTCACACTCCTTTTGATGCAGCCCAGGATACGGTTGGCTTTCTGGGCTGAGAGCCGCACACTGCCGCCTCATGTTCATTTTCTCATTGACCAGCCCCCCCAAGTCCTCCTCTTTAGGGCTGCTCTCAATCTCTTCTCTGCCCAACCTGGAGCTGTGCCTGGGATTGCTCTGACCCAGCTGGAGGACCTTGCACTTGACATGGTTGAACTTCATCAGGTTGGCATCAGTCCACCTCACAAGCGTGTCAAGGTCCCTCTGGATGGCATTCCTTCCCTCCAACGTATCAACCAAACAATACAGCTTGGTGTCATCGGCAAACTTGCTGAGGGCGCACTCAATCCCACTGTCCATGTCACCGACAAAGATGTTGAACAAGAGTGGTCCCAGCACCAATCCCTGAGGGACACCACTCATTACTGGTCTCCAGCTGGACATTGAGCCATTGAGCACAACTCTTTGCATGTGGCCATCCAGCCAGTTCTTTATCCACCAAGTGGTCCACCTATCAAATTGATGTCTCTCCAACTTAGAGACAAGGATGCTATGCGGGACAGGATCAAACACTTTGCACAAGTCCATGTAGAAGACGTCAACTGCTTTGCTATTATCCATCAGTTCTCATCTTCCCTCCCTCTCCCACATCCTCCCCCCAATCTGTTCAAGGCTCCATTCCTCTTGAAAACAGTATCTCAGCTCTGGAACAGCACATGACACTCCTGGCAGTCATTTTGAGCTTGGCTGCTGTCCCTAAGTTGTCTAAGGCTCTTCTGAGAATGATGAGAAGCTGCTGCGTGCCTTCAAAGTCACAGCTAATTGCATTAGCTCCAGATCATGTAACTCCTGTGGATGACAGCTGCCAAATGTAGGAGCACTAGTGAGGTCTTATAGAAGATGATGGGGATGGTGTGCTGGAATCAGCACCAAGGAAATCCTGGATGCTGTCAAAGGCATTGGTTCTTTATCTTTCTCATGATGATTATTCCCTCTTACTCTGTCTCTAGGGGGGTTTCTATATCTGTTTTTCTTGTGCTTTTTGAAAACATATGCAGTTTCCAAACTATCTCAAAACCCACAGCACTTGCATCGTGGTGTTAAGTACTGACTCCTGGAGCCTGCTTCACTCATTTCTGTCCCAGTGCTTTTATATTCCTGACTTTGCAGAGCTTAGCAGGAACGGGTGAAATTCCTCCACCTCCACCCAAAAAACTTGAGGTAGTTTGGACTAATATCATAGAAGGTTAGAATCACAGAATGCTTGGGTTGGAAGGATGCTTAAAGCTCATCTAGTTTCAGGTTGCTGCAAGCCATGTACAACCCGGCCTTGAACACTGCCAGGGATGGGGCAGCCACAGCTTCTCTGGGCACCCTGTGCCAGCGCCTCAGCACCCTCACAGGGAAGAACTTCTTCTTCCTCATTTCGCTCTCCCCATTTCCTTGAAGTTGAAACCATAGCTGGGAGCTTTCTTCTGTACTCAGTCTCACAAGATCAGCTGCTGTGTTTTCCTCCACTGATGAAGGATGTTAACAATATCCGAACTTGAGAACACAGCATTCTCTGGGGAGTTCACATGATAGGTTCATATAAGGTGGTATCTTTTTTCTTCAAGATCATTGATGATTCTTCTGTCTCGAGCATTCCTCCAACATGAGAGCAAAACAAGCATCCACAATGCAACAGGAGATCTAAACTCAGTTCTTGCAGTGCTGAAATAAAGTCTATCATCACCCCATCCCTGTAGCTAGAGGGCAAAAATGTCACAGATGGAGTGATCAGGAATAAGGCAGGATTTTATCTGATGAGATAGCTCCCACAGCTCTGTTTCAGTTTATCTCCGTTCCAGATACAAATTCACACCCAAGTATCGCAAAATCCTGTGGTTTAATTTGGGCACAGAAGAGACATGAATATTAAGAGGCAAGAATTAAATATAGCTCTTGGCCGTCTGATTGCATGGCTTCTACTCTTCCCTGCACTCATATTGCTCCCTTTGGAGGAGCTTAGAAGAGATCTCCTACCTAGTTTTGCTCTTGCCCCATGGGAAGACCTAGGAGGACTCATAAGTCTTGTTCACTTCCAGGTTATCTGAGGTCTCTGAGTCTTGCCAAGCAGAATGATTGGTGTGAATGTATGTGAAGGGACATGCTGCTTGTGTGTTTGCACTTCATTTCTATTTGCCTGTTTGGAGACTATTGCAGAAGGTTTTTTTCCTGTAGGATGCAACACTCCTACAGATGATTATTTTCATATACCACAGTTCATGTTCATTTTTACCACGAGGCTGGACTCTGAAAGGTCAGTTAATCTGGTCAGAGAAACTAGAAGATGGTTTATAACTATATGAACTATAAGAACCTCAGTCAAAAGAGCTTGTAGTTCATTAATTATTGCTGCACGTACAGGAGTTGTGTCTGCTGGATGGTTACACCTGCAACCCAGGGAGATTATGATGGAGATGCTACTTAACAGATTTAAGAGAAATGGAAAACAAAACCCAAACCATAAGTAAACCCTTCTGTTAGTTTGAAGGAAAATGATTTTAAATCCCTTAATCGGCTCTGAGATGAACCTCTAAGCAACATGTTCAAGGTTACACAGGGAGCCTGGCACAAGGGGGTTGCTAACCTAGATCTGTGGGGCTCCAACGATACAGCATCCTCTATTCACCTGGCTTAGAGAACAGGTAATCCCTTTGAGCACTTCTCTCTCCAGCTGGGGAGGGACCATAAGTACCATACTCCCATCTATCTGCAGGGCCACCCCCTCCATGGAAATCGTCATCCTCTTGTGGTCCAGCTGAGAATTGAAATGGGAAAAAAGAGGATCACAAAAGACTGAATCTAAAGAAGGGGCATGTAAAATATGTGCTTAGCTTTCCATACAAAAGGTGGCAAGAAAGACAGTGACTGTCCTATCCGGACTGAACTGTTCATTAATGTGAATGCCACTATCATGCCTCCCACGTTTTCCAGTCAGACGGCTCAACTCTGTGTTAATCTCCCTTCCATGCATAAGCCTTTCCAAATCCCTCATTTCCCAATCTCCAGGTGGTGAGCAATCACCCTTGTTAGAGAAGAAAGAACTGAGGTGCAGATCCTACAGGGTGCAGATGTGAATGCTTGATGGTACTGCCCTGGTTTTGCCTCTCAGAACTCACATGCAGAGCTCTCCGATCAATAATCATGGCACAGTTGCTACTGCAAGGTATAAATTACTGATTTGGTTTATGCAGAGAGGACCAAGGGTATAAATAGTCTGGAAGATACAGTCGTGGAAAGCAAGCTCTTCATATGGACTTATTTTACATTCAGGGCAGGGGACTGGGATGCTCGAAAGGAAGCGTTTCGAAGGTGACTCCCGGTTCTCCTGGTGACTAATAGCTGCAAACTGATACAGCAGATTCTTTCCAGCATGAAGCAGACTGAGGGATGTCAGTGGTGCTCGGAGGTGATGTGAGGGCATTTCATGCCAGGGAGTTTTCAATCAGTGCCTTCTGCACTGTCACATAGAGACAGAGCTCTTTAGCATCTATATCAGGCACTGGGAGGTGAAGCTTGTGTACTAGGTGCTGTCATGGTCTCTTGGTGTGTGGGGAAGGTCAGTTAGTGTAGGTTACTTTGCATTAATTCTCCAACGATATAAGGGAGTCTGTTTACTGCATCCCTTTTTCTCAGAGGTGCTCCTGAATGTCTGCCATGAGACCCTTTTGTATGGACTGAATCCTTCCAAACTGGCACTGCCAGATGAATTATAAACAGGGAGAACAGCAAATATAATTTATAAGGGAGAGATTCTTTGCACAGATTTAAGGAGGGGAGCTGTGATGTGGTTTTGACTCATGATGGGTGAATCTCTGAGGGTTCATTAAATGGTCATGACTTGGCTCTTATCTGTTGAGAAACAAGCCTTTGGGATATTTGATGGTGAACCAAATGTGCCCAGTTTGCCTCTGGGAGTTTTAGGTCTCCCATTGAGCCAGATTTCCCATCTGAAAACACTTTCTCATGTGCTCAGATGGCTCAACTTCTGGCTGAGACGGAGCTGTGAAGAAACTGTGAAGGGAAAAGCAAGGTAATAGATCGGTTTAGAAACAGTCTAGTGAAGCAGAGGCAGTGTTGTTGGGAAGGAAAGCTCAGTTTGCTTTTTGGGTCAGCTCTGATTTGACTTGTCATCGTCTGGGCTTCAGCAGACTCTATAAAGACATCCCTGCCTTAGCTTGGATGTGACTTGTTGAGGTCTTGCGTCTCCCAGTGCCATCTGGACCACGTTTGGCTGAATACCTCCAGGGGTTTACAGCAAGCTAGAGATTGGCTGGGCAAAGCTTCAGAGGAATCACATCTTGGTCTTTGACGAGCTGTGCTCAGAAAGGAAATCCCACAGCTTGCAAAACCCTGATACCTTATAAGAGTGCCACAGTCATGTCATGTGGGCAAGCTGGCAGAGCTCACTAGTATGCTAGGAATCTGCCCAGCCAACCTCCCCGGGTATGTGGAGCATCTTGCATTGACAGAGGAGAAAGGACATTTAAAAAGGGATAGACTAAACACATCTGAGTGCTGCTGAGTGGGAGGTATGAAGCCTGGACCAGGAATGGATCAGGATCATGTGTCTTCTGTTATGAGCTCAACTCGGATTTAGACTCACATGAACTTTGGAGGAGTCATAAGCAATATGTAGAGGCTTGTCTAAGCTCAAAGCCTGCCCTTTCTGTCTATAGGAAGCTGCATCCATGCGAGAGTAGTTCTAATATTTACCAGAATGCTCTGAAGTCTAGGACTAGCTTGATTATTAATTAAAGAATATACCTAAAGATGTAATATAGATACAGGTTTACACTTCCCATATCTAATTTCTCATCTTAGGAAACACCTAAGCTTTGGAGAAACAACAGACCCCAAATCCTGAATTTTACCATCCACCCTCCATCCTTCCTTTGAATCTTTGCTTCTTTTTTAGTCTGGGGTCCCCTTTCTCTCTTGCTTCACTGCTGCTTCAGAACTAAAGGTTAGGCAAGGCTGGGTCAGACTGGGCTCATATATGAATAAAAGCCAGGCTTCAGGGAATACCATCCTTTCCTTGGTCCTACATGCATCCTTGCAGACCTGGACCAGACACGTCCCTGCCTTCTGGTGTTTCTCTAATGACCCTCTTCTCACTTAGTATGAGAGATTTAAGGACGGATCTTTAAAATGCAGCGTCATTAACAGTTCATAGAAACATAGAATAGTTAAGGTTGGAAAGGACCTTAAGATCACCTGGTTCAAATCCCCTGCCACAGACAGGGACACCTCACACCAGACCGTGTTGTCCAAGGCTCTGTGCAACTTGGCCTTGAACGCTGCCGGGGATGGGACATTTACCACTTCATTGGGCACTCTGTGCCAGCACCTCACCACTCTCAAGGAAAAGAACTTCTGCCTTATATCTAACCTGAATTTCCCCGGTTTCAGTTTGAACCCATCACCCCTTGTCCTATTGCTACAGTCCCTGATGAAGAGTCCCTCTCCAGCATCCTTGTAGCCCCCTTCAGACACTGAAAGCTGCTCTGAGGTCTCCACACAGCTTCTCTTCTCCAGGCTAAACAGCCCCAGTGCTCTCAGCCTGTCTCCATACGGGAGCTGCTCCAGCCCCTGATCATCCCCGTGGCCTCCTCTGGACTTGCTCCAACAGCTCCATGTCCTTCTTATGTTGAGGACACCAGAACTGCACGCAGTGCTGCAAGTGGCTTCCTCACAATCTGGGAAGGTGATTTAGGATGGTGAATTTTCCCTAATTTCTTGTGCCCATCCCTTGTGTCAACTGGCTGTCTATTCCTGCAGGCCCTGCCATGTCTGCAGTCCTGTCTTTGGCTTGCAATCCACATTGAATCCTGTCCAAAGACTTGCATCAGGTCCAGCATCACTGGGACAACGTGCCAGGAACAATCCTCAGATCTCTCTTGTCTTAAGTTAATTCAGGGCTCTCAGTGGATTAATTTCAGAGCTAAAGACAGATACGGAGAATAGTAATTACCTTTCTCCCACAAGTATCTGTTCCCTGAGCCTGTGCATGATATTTCGCGTTGCAGAAAGTTTCTCAGTGGCAAAACTCCTGCAGTGCTGCAGAACGAATTAAAAGTAAAAAGAGGGGAAAAAAGAAAAACATGAGGAAAAAAGGAAAAAAGAAAAAAGTGGAAAAGGAAAAGAAATTAAAAAAAGGAAAAAGGAAAAGGAGGAAAAAAAAAAGGGGGAAAAGGAAAAAGAGGAAAAAATGAGAAAAGGAAAAGAGACAAAAGGAAAGCCAAAAAAAGGAAAAAAAGATAAATGAAAAGCAAAAAAGAAAGGTTCAGGGCATCACTGTATAGACAAGCAATGAATCCAAATGGGGAGAGAGCATGCACCTAGGCAGTTGCCTCCAGCTATAAAACACACCATAAATCCCCATTCCAGTTTGCTTTTTTGTATATCTGGGCCCTTTGTATCAAGCAGTTTAGATGTTAATTTGGGCTATGCAGACACAGGGCATCCCAGCATGAGACATGAAGCATGGGGAGGAAACGAAATCTTGATAGAATCATTGAGTCATAGAATAGTTAGGGCTGGAAAGGACCTTAAGGTCATCTGGTTCCAACGGTCTGAAGAGCTCCCAAGGTACAGGATTACAAGGCCAAGCTGCTTCCCCTTCAGTTTGCCCTTGGTATGAACACCCTGCTTTGCTTTCTGAATGCCCCATGGTGTGGGTTCCTCTGCTGGGGTTGGGTTGGGATACCAGCCTTCCCCCTTGCAATGAAACCATGGCAGATCTCCTTGTATATGGCCGGGTGGCCTCACCGGCCTGACTCCAGGCTGCTTGGAGATGGAGGTTGCTGTTGGAAGTGAGTCTCCTTCCAGGAACACATGAAAGAGGCTGTTCTTAGAAGCAAGCAACTGACATCCTAATTAGAAACAGGGCACAAGCCATCCGGGTTGGTTTCAAGCATCGCCCCTTTCATTAGGACTCAGGCAGTAAAGGGAGCTCCCTGCCTGGGGAGCAGAGCATCTCCTTTTTCTGGGAGGAATGAAAGTTCTATGGATAGAGCTAGGAAAAGGGCGCTGGGGCTAGAAGCAAATAAAGGCCACATCAGTTTTATCAGTTCTGTGGGAGGAGAAAGCTGGAGTTAAGAGTAACAAGAGTATCTGCTTGCACTGTTGGACTTGGTCTTTTACATCAGGGCAGGAGACCTTCTTGGAACAGACAATTTGATGTTTTCATATCATAGAACATGGTTTAGTGGCAGGCTTGGTAATGTTGAATCAATGGTTAGACTCAGTGATCTGAAGGGTCTTTTCAAACCTAAATTGTTCTATGATTCATAGGACCCATCATAGCTCACATCAGTAGCATTAGGGGATGGTGCTGGGGTGTAGATGAATGTAAGGTTTGCCAAAGCTGTAATTTCATCCTCAGGAGGTGAAAATATTCCTATGTTTGGTTTACATCTCAGTTTTGGCTGTTGAGTTTGACTTTGTCCTCCTGAATTGCTGATGCTACCCAAAGGCAAGCATAGAGTAAGTTAGGCAAGGGAAGGGGTTCAGATTTACCCTACATCTCAAACCTGGACCCTGCTAGTGGCTCCAGACTCACCTCTAGTTTGCTTTACATGCTCTATGGATGAACTGCAAGTTTTCTTTCAAATCCATTATGATGCCTTTCCTCAGGACTAAATTGTACCACATAGGAAGAGCCCATCTGGGCAATCACCAAAGGAGGAGAAAGGATTTGCTTCAGTTCCTGCAATTTTCAGCTGTCTGTCAGTACAGGGAAGTGAAAAACTCTGTGGGCTTTGTCTACAGCCCTTTGAAGTCAGTGGGAAACTCCTGTTACTTCAGGAGGCTCCAGGCAATATGCAATCATTTTCTTACAGCAACATTGGGTGAGTTATATTCCAGTCCTGGAAAGCATCCCTTCTTCCTGCAAAGGCCAGCATCCACCTATTGCTCCGTCCTTCTCCTGCAGTGCCTTTTGCTTTCTCTTTCATATTGGCCATGTGAATCCTAGTAAAATCTCAAATTCCCCAAATGGTAATCACAGGGGGGTTTCCAAACACACACTTTTAAGACTTGTGGTTGACAAGAAATTTTTTGGCAGATTTTGCAGAGAAAACAATGAGAAAGAAACTCAGTTTATACAACCCAAGTCTTCTTGGTGAAGGATTTGGCTCCTGGATGAGGAAAGGATGGTGGCTCCTTTGGGCAGTTAAGGGGAACAGAAAGTCACCTGGGATTGAACAAGGTTGTGAACCTTCATAGTGAAAAATCATGTAAAGACCTTGATTGATTTAGCCTGGAGAAGAGAAAGTGTGTGGAGACCTCAGAGCAGCTTCCAGTGTCTGAAGGGGGCTACAAGAATGCTGGAGAGGGGCTCTTCATCAGGGTCTGTAGAGACAGGACAAGGGGTGGTGAGTTTAAACTGAAACGGGACATTCAGGTTGGATATAAGGAAGAAATTCTTTACTGTGGGAATGGCAAGACACTAGAACAGGCTGACCAAGGAAGTTGTGAATGCCCCATCCCTGGCAGTGTTCAAGGCCAGGTTGGACGGGGCTTGGAGTGACTTGGGCTAGTGTGAGGTGTCCCTGCCCATAGAGCTAGATGCTGTTAAGGTCCTTTCCAACCCAAACCATTCTATGATTCTACAATTTATCATGTTCCTGGTTAAATAGGCAATTACATTTCCATGATGTACTCAGGTGCATGATGAGCAGGTAAAGCAACTTTCCCTTTGAAGCACTTTCTGTTGAGCCAGTACCTTTCACAAGTTCACTTTGCCCTGAACCATGGAATGGCATGAATTCCATCTTCAGATGGGTAACTTAGAATCATAGAATAGTTAGGGTTAGAAAGGACCTTAAGATCATCCAGTTCCAGCCCCCCTGCTCCATCAGCATCTTCTCCTCAGTTTGCTGCATGAACCCAGTTGCCTCTTTGCTTTAAATAGATTCCTGTTGTTCTTTGGGATAATTACTTCTGACTTACTCTTGCAGCTGTGAGGTTTCTTGATGGAAAGGATAATAAGTATGTCTGCACTTTCAAAACAACCCCAACAAAACCCACAAAACCAACCCAACCCAAACTGAAAACACCCAAAGGAGATCAGTAAGAAATCTGCACTGGAAAAAAGTGAACTCAATTTTCCCATGCAGAGACATTGAGCAGCTCTGCAGCCTTTCCTCTGCCAGCATAATCAGAAAGGCATTTCTTCTTTGTAAGAGAGTGCATATCAGCACTTAAAAAGGGAAAATAAATTATGAGGAGTGGAACTAGAGGGAGAAATCCTCTTCCAGCAAAGGGGAATGAAGCCTGCAGCTCCATTTAGTTAATACTAAAGTGAGTGTGCTTGTGTGTTTGATATGAGCTCCTAAGCTGGCTGACACTGTTTGCAGGATGTTTCTAGAGGTGGTACCACAGCGAGTAAGTTGCTTGGAGAGCAGGTGTCATTTCTAAAACAAAGATTAGGGTTTATGGCGTTGCAATTACAGACTTCTTTCTAGCAATGTTATTGCTGCTGTTGGCTTCTACATTCAGGCAATGTTTGGGTTTCATTTCAAAGGAGAAATTGATGATGCAGTTATTATCCCTTTGATGAAATCCCACTCTCGTATAAAGGATGTCTGAAGTTCTGTTCCCTGACTGTTTCTGGTGATCAAATAATGGGAGTAAACTTGCTTGTGGTTCCTTTTTCGAGTTAACACTTTGCCTAAAACCTTTCCCTGCATCCTTCCAGCTATCTATGGGGATCCCAGCCTGATTCCTTCATGTGTCTCTGGCTCTTCATCAAATCCCCAGGATTTGAATCCATGTGCCTTGCAATAGCAGCTGGGGCTTCTATTCCTGATTGACTCCTCATATGGACTTAGTTTGGGGCATTGCCTTCTGCTACTTCTTCTCCTTTCCTCCCCTGTGTCCCAAGCTCAGAGCAGTCCTCAGGCTTTGCAAATGGAATGAGGTTTCACTCAACCCTCAGTGAATTATTACAGAGACTTCCATGAGGACAACTCACAACTGGTGTTCATCGGAGCGAATATTCTTAGAGAAGGTTATTGTCTACAAAGAGTATCCTAAATATCTATCACTTTGAGGGAGATTTTAGGGCAGATGTTGGTTTTTATGGACCAAATCCCGCTGTTTGCACTGTTTTTGCAATAGCTCCATGCCTGCTGGTCATCTTGCAGTCTGAGAAGGGGAGAAAAATGCAGCCAGGATTTGGTGTTTCCAAACCTCAGCCATCTGGAGAAACGGATCTTGTTCCTGAGGTTTTAGTCCACACCCAAGCAATTGCATCCCATTGGAGTCTGGCAATGTACAGCCTGGGGGGAATGGGAGCAGAAGGACAGCATAGGTAGGTAACAGCTCTGGCTCTGACAGCTTTAAGGAAAGACCCTTTAGATGATTCCCCACCTGTTTTGCTTGAAAAATCAAGTTAGAAGAAGTGGAGCTTAAAACACATTGTAAATACTCAGGGAAGCATCGCTCCCACCTGGCTGTGCTGGCACTGCAGGAGCTCTGTTGCCAGCGCTTAAATTCCCACTGCTTCCAGGGTTTTTGCCAGTTGTAGTCTACTTTTCCTTAATAGAGATCTGAAGGTGCATGAGAAATCATAAGGGAAGCCTGGTTCCTAATGGTTGATCATATTAGAAATAGTTCCAGTTCAGTGGCACCTGACCTTTTACGACTGATAACAGAGCTTCCCGATGCATTCGACTGGAAAAGTAGAAAACAGATTGAAATAAAGATGCTACCTGCCTCTGCCAGGCTTGGTGAGTTGGTTCACCGCATTATGCACAGGGGCACACCTATCTTCAATGCATCTAGACTATGCTGCTGTTGTTACTTCATCAGAGCATGTCTGGCTAGAGATTAAATAGTTGGATTCTGGGCGAATGCATTATGCTATCTTTGGACTCCTATAGCTGCTGGTCTGTTTGTGAGCCTTAAGCAGGTCTTTGAAGACCTAAAGGAACCAACAAGAAAGCTGGAGAGGAGCTTTGCACAAGGGCCTGTAGGGACAGAACAAGGGGAATGGCTTTAACCTGCCAGAGGGGAGACTGAGATGAGCTCTTAGGCAGAAGCTGTTCCCTGTGAGGGTGCTGAGGCGCTGGCACAGGGTGCCCAGAGAAGCTGTGGCTGCTTCATCCTTGGCAGTCGGTGTTCAAGGCCAGGTTGGCTGGGTCTTGGAGCAAGCTGCTCTAGTGGAAGGTGGCCCTGCCTGTGGCAGGGGGTTGGAACTGGAGGAGCTGTAAGATCCGTTCCAAACCAAGCCGTTCATTGATTCTAATTTTTGTGTGTGTTTTTAACCCATGGGTGAAGTTCATCTACATCCTATAAGCAACTTGACTGCTTGATTTGACCTTATTGGAGTCAGGTGTGCAAGAGAAAGCCAAGACTCTCCATGTATGTGAGCACAGAATCAGACTCTGGGTCCTTCCTCTAGGTTTTTATGAGAGCCAGTTAAGCATTATCTATCCAAAATAGCTTCATTCCTTATTACAGCTATTGTTTTTAGCACAAAGCCAGCTTTTTTACAGAACAGCTTTTATTTTCAGAAGAATGTGGACTATGTAGAGATTTCTGGTATTTTTAACAAAAGTAAAAAAAAAAAAAAAAGAAATTAAAACAGGAGGTGAAGAATACTTAAAAAGAAAAGATAGCAGCTGAGGATGGTTTAGTTTCATGTCCTCTTTTACTCCAGGAACAGCAACTCCCTATAAGCTCTGTCCTCCGTTTGCCACAGAATGACTTGATGCAGTGTTTCCTACCACTCACTATGATGTATCATGAGGGACAGTGTTCAGCTGTACACCTTTGCCTGCGCAGGGGAATGGAAACTCTGGGTGTCTAAACTCGCAACTTTAAATGGACCACCTTGGTAACAGGTCTGGTAAATAGGGGAGCATTTGGTGGGGGGATTTCTCTGGGTATCTGCCTCCTTACCACATCCCCAACGTCTTTCAGCTTGCCGTAGCTGAAATCTGTTCTTACTGTGTGTTTTCAGCAAATCCTTTTGCCTCCCTCTGCTTTGTGTAGCCCCCTTGTAAAAATTACAATGACCTTCATGGGAGAGGTTGCATGAAGCCTGGACTGTCCCTAAAAGCCTTGTGATGTCTCTGTAGGCTGCAGTCATCCCACACCTTTGCAGACCATGGAGAGGGATGGCCATTTCCGAGCAGCAAACTATCTTATCCCGGTGTCAGCATCTGAAAGAGCTCAGTTGGATGGTGCCCAGAAATTGCCCATTCCTTTGTGGCCTGTTGAAGAACCTGGGTGACAGGCTCAGATGAAGAAATGCACAATGGAGTTAGCATTTAGTGTTGCTAGACATAGCTAAGAGGTCTGAGGGGTCACTGAGTGCTTTGGCACCAACACGCCTATTTTAACACCAACTTGCTTGCAAGCAAACCACCAGCAACAGCTAAGAACAAAACAGCCGTACACTTTCCTGCTGGTGACCCAGGACCAGCGGACAGTTTCCATTGACCAATCTGATGAAGAGCTCCAGTTCCATTTCCCTTTCTGGTTCCATGGTCCCAAGTTAAGCTGCTATCCCAGATTTCAGAGCCCCTGAGACATACATAAGCTCTGCACATTGAAACAAAGCAGGCAATGACATTGTCAAGGCTTTAGTGCTGAGTTCAGGCTTTTTTCTCGGTCTGCATTCAGCCCTTCTGCCAGCCTTAAAAGGCTTATAGCCCCCATGCCCCAGTGACCTGGCCTCAGCACCTTTGCTGCAAAAAGCATCCCAAGTATTGATCAGGAACATGATGAGGACACTTCCCTGTTTTCTTTTCGTGCAGACGACATGTACATGCCCACACATTGACATGCAAGATTTCCATTCCTGGCCTTAACCTAAGCATTTATAATTCCTCTCGTGCTCCTTGTGCTTTCTTCTTAAAGAAGGCAAATAAAAGTGTGAATAATCAATTTCCTAACTGGAATTAAAACTGGCTCCAGTTAAAATAAGGGAAAGCATGAACCAGCATGTAAAGTAGGATAGAGAGGTTAGCTGAGCTTTGATTAGTATCCTGATCATGTAGGAGAACAATTAACGTGTGCATGAGAATGATTAAGCAGAAGGTAAATTACAAGAGATGAGCCCATTCAACAAAGCAGGTCTGCTCCTGGACAGGGCTGGTGTTATAGTTGCTATGGTTCAGTTAAAAGGAGGAAAGGACTGCCAGAAAAGATGTGGTTTCTCAGTTTGCCCAGGCCCAAATAGGGTGATAAAGATCCATTCTCATATCAGAGGTCAAGCTGCTCATGCTGAATAAAGGAGGAATTGGGAATGGGTTTAGTGAGCTCTTTAAAGGGAGGCTATAAGTTCTCTTGCTTCATGTGACATCATGTGGAGCATGATGTGGCTGCCAGAGCAGGAGCTGGGAATGGGGTTTTGTGGCTTGTGTGACTCACTGATGGATGTTTCCTAGGGCAAATCTTTCCCTTTGATGCCTTTCCTGGGTAGAGCAATGAGGATAATGGCTCCTTGTCAGTTTGGGGTGCTCTTTGAAACATCCCTGTGAAAACTACTAGAGAAATAAGTAATGTTATGGCAGTTGTGGCCAAACAGCTTGTTTTGGGAACATGAGGGTTGCAGGAATCTGGGTGTCCCCAAAATCCTACAAGCAGCTCCTGTGCTGGGGAGCAAGCTGGTAAGACAGCCCATGAGAGCCATGGGTTGCAAAGTGGCCAATTTAAGGAAGGAGAAGTCCAACAGTGAAAGAGAAAACAGTGCAACAGGAGGTGTCTGCCTACTTCTCCATGTGGAAGATTTCCAAGTTCTCTCTAGTGACACCAGGTAATGGATTTTGAAGGTGATCTCAAACATAGGAACGACTCTGCTCATTAAAGTCTCCATAGCCACTATAGCAAATCACAGCAGACACCTTCCAGGAGTTCTGACAACAGACATCAACCATCAACAAGGATAAAATAAGGACAAGTCAAAGGCTAGTATTGATTCTGGTAGCCTTTGAATTAAATCCATGGTGGGCACACTCAGCATGTGGAGCTCAGGCCAGTTTCAAAACACCTGTTCCCTGTGTCTGTACAGCTCAGTGATATATATCCATTAAAAAAAAAGAGAGAAAAATAATAGATTGGCTCTTGCTGTAATCAATAAACAGAAAAAGGACAATAGAAACAAAGGGGCAATGGGAGAAGTGTGTGTTGCGGAATCCCCGCCACTGGTATTTGTCATGATGGAAGGTTATAAATGAAGAATAAAGAAGAGATCAGTTGTAGTAAAGAAATATTAGGAAGCAATAATTAGCAAGAGCCTAACTCTTAAGCATCAAAGTTCTCCTAATGAAGGCTTTGTGTGCAGTAAGAATATTATCTCAGTGCTGCCAGGTAGTTTTAAGGTAACTTTGGTGTGATAGAAAGAAAAATCAACATTTTATAAAGTCTCCCAAGTTTTCCCTCCCCTTCTTTTTTCTTATTTGGAATTAAAATGTTCGTCTTCAGGTCTGGAAAACTCTCACAATAATACAGCTCAGGTCTATCAGGATGAGACTCTACAACTAGTTGAAATTCTCCAGCCTTGTATTACTCTCCCTGCAGAATGAAGTGCAGAAATAACTCAATTCCAGCACTGCAGATAGGGGTAAATTCAGATGCAAAACTTAATATTTCACAGCCTGATTGCTCGCATCTTTCTCGTTCATTTCTAGAGTCATAGAATAGTCAGGGTTGGAAAGAACCTTAAGATCATCCAGTTCCAACCCCCTGCCATGGTCAGGGATGCCTCACACTAGACCACATCACCCAGGACTCTGTCCAACCTGGCCTTGAACACTGCCAGGCTCATTAGAGCGTGATTCAGAATGTGCCTTGTCCAGGTGATGTCCTAGTCCACAGGTTTAATTTAAGCTGTGTGTTTCTTGTGTATGAAAGTCAAATGTCCCCTTTTCTTCCTCCCAGGAAATGGTATATCTCCTTTTCTTTGCTGCATTTGAGGTCTGTGTGCACACTCTGCTCCTATTCTGTCATGGGGGGTTGTTATATGATTAGCCTCACATGGATGGCTTTTATAATAATTTTATATGGGGTCAAATGGCAATGAGGAAGGCTGTGGACCATCAAACAGGCCTTATGTAGTGACTTCTGTAATAAACCTCCACCATTTCCCTTTGGAAAATCCCAGGGGAAGAAATGAAGAAGGAGGGAAAAAAATAGAAACCAGAAAGAATAAAAGAAAATAGAAACCTCTTTAAAAGTCTGTGAAAGAGGAAAGTGAGGATTTGGTCACATTCATGTTCGATGGAGAGCAAGCATGCAGACAAGACAAGTTACTGCACAAGCAAACACTGCTCTAGGCTGTCTTCCACTCTTTCTGCTCAAATCAAGTGCTGCAATTAGATCCTGGGAACTTCAAAGCAATATTGGGGTGCAATAGAACGGGTAGAAGAGGTGAAATTCCTTTTTATCAGCATTAGGCTTTGGGGAGAAATCTTAGATAGCAGTGGAAGAATAGTGTCGTGGGTTGGCACTTTGCTTTGTGGGTGGGAAAGGAGGGGGGTAATGTAAGGTCTGCACGACCTGCTGCAGGATCAGAGAGCGGAAAGGGGTTGATTTCATCTTTTGCTATTCCCTGATGAAGAATGAAAGGGCAGGGGATGTTAAATAGAGTCCATTGAATTAGATTAAGGGAGATTAGCTCTTAGGCTGTTGCTAGACTGGGATATCGGTTGACCAGTTTTCACTAATTTCCTCTCTTAGGGTTCAGCGTTATCTGAGATTGATCAAAAGCCCTTGGAGCATTGTATGTGGAAGGCAACTGCCTCCCAGGCCTCACATTCTGAGTCTTGATGAGTTGCATCTTGCTCAACGCCCCTTCGGTTACAAAGCTGGTGTTCACTTGACACGGCTTGAAAGGTGCTCATTCAAAAAGACTTTCTTCCTTCCAGACGTGTTTTGAAAGCAGAGCAAAGTCTGAATGAGTTGTTTCAGGAGGTTGATGGGTGATGCTGTGGGCTTGGGGTACCCCATTGTGTCTATTCATCTAGGAAATGGAAAAAGAGATTTTAAAGTTGTCTTTGTCTGATATTTCCTTTTTTACAATCAGTGGAACAGAAAAAAGTTAGCTTTAATCATTTCTTGCTTAGCTGTTGACACATGAAAGTTCTTCCATAGTATAAGAGAGTGTGGATTTAAAGAGAGTACGTGTTTCCAGAAGACAAATCCTTAGGGAGGTAATGTTTCCACTGTTTTAATATAACAGGATAAGCTCCTGGTTAATGCTGTGGGCTGCAATTTAGGAGACCAAGGCGCAATTCCCACCTCTCATGTAAAATGCCCATAGCTTTTGATATGTCCCCAAAGGTCCTATCTGCTGCTGACCAGGACTGCTTACAGAACCACAATGTGGGTGTAAACTAGCTCAAATCAGAGGGTTTTTCTGTGCTGCAGTAATTACTGCAGCTCTGCAAGGAGCAGGATGGGTGCTTTGGGCTTTCACTCTTGATACCGTTATCACTGATCTATGACATGAGATGTTCTTTATCTTTGCACCTTTGCCCACTTGAGCGCTAAGGTATATATCTGGCATCCACAGTTGTTTATTAATGATGTGGTTCTGCTTTGGGAAGTTACTAAAGAAGAGTGTTAAGGCTGTGGTTTTCTGCACCAAGTTCCCTTCTTGCAGTTGTAATGCGTACTAATGGAGGTAGTAGTTTTCTGCAAGAGAGGAGAGAGGCTCAGGATCAAGCAACTGGAAGTAGGGAGCTTTCAAGTTGGCCTTGGTACTAGAGGAAGCACCTTGTATTTCCAGTGGAGAAATACATGCTGCCTCCACAAGCCGTCTTGTTGCAAAGTAGTGCTGAAAGCCGAGAAGCAAGACTTTCTGAGTCCTGTGCTGAAGACCCTGATGCTGAAGACTCATCATACCTCAACTTCCCCACCTTCACATGTAGGACGGTATAGGAGAGGTTGAATTTCCTTTGGGTTGCCAGATGCTCTGTGGTCAGAATAGACAGGGTAAAGCTGGATGCTCAGGATTTCTCACCTGCCTTTGCAGCCTAAACCAACCTCTTTGGGTATTTCCCTTGTTCCCATATTTATCAACCTCATCTGAATGATTGCACACTACCCTTCCCCAGCACATGATCTGGGCTCTGGGTGGGCTCCTCTCCCACAGAGCAATCTGTCCTGGTCTGTATGCAGTCAAGGGGGCTGTTTTGACATTGAGATGATGGTCAGTACAGATCCAGGAAGTCCTGCCAGTTAATCCTGGTCATCTCTGCCTGTGAGCTCCTACATTTGGAAGCCTGCAACATGGACAGAAATTGCTAAATGGATGCTCAGCAGGGCACCACAGATCCATTATGTCTTGTTTAACTACCCGCTACGTCCTCCCTTCTGCAGCAACAACCTGACTATGCCTTCTGGAAATGCATGGAGAAATAGCACAGGGCAGGGAATGCTGCAAATAAAAGCAGAAGTTGGCTGGACTAAGCTTTACAACCAGAACAAAGAATTTGCTTCGGTGCTGGAAATGCCTCTTGATGGGCTGCTCTTAGGAACATGGAATTCAATGTTGTAGCTCTTAAAACTCAAGCAAACCAAAAATCCAAATGCTCTTTTGATGCAGGGAATCTTTACATCCCACTTCAGGACTATTTCTTTCTTAAAGATGTAGTGACTGATGTTGTGTGACAGAGGATCACCCGTGGAACTCGAAGTGAAGCTCACTTATGGAATTGTATGTGACAACAAAAATGAATTCATCAGGACCAGTGATCCTAATGAACGTGATATCCCTATCCTAATGAAAACCTTAAGGAGTTCTGCAGGGAATAAAGCTGGAGTAGTTGACAAAACCAGATACCCTTGCAAAATCATTATTATTATTATTATTATTGCAAATCAATAATTTGCAAAATCTTGATTTAGTTTTTAATTTATTCTAATTTCTTTGTTACTTCCAACAAAGGAAAGTGCTGATTATATTCCCTCCTTGATCTCCCACCCCTTCACTGCATGCATGTCTCTTTGATTTGGTCTGGCTGGATCATCAATTGAATATAAGGAAGTCTTTTCAGATCTTGGAAAAGGAAAAAAGGAAAGGAAGTGTTTTCAATTGCTGTTTATATCCCCCCATCCCGGGCTTGACAATCCACTCCGTCTGTTCCAGAGGGCCCAGACCACCTGAGTCTAAGTTTAGATCATATCCTGCTACATTAAACTCCACACATAATACGTTGGCCACATGGGAAAATTTAAGGAAAATGAGATCTTATTAAAGCCAGGAGACCGCCTGACTGCAGAGGGATATAATAACAGTGTTATGAGGTTCTTATCTCACATGAAAGTTTCACGTTTCCCTGCTTTTCTTTATGCTACTGTGGCTTCCCCCTCCCCCAGTTCCATATGGGTGTCGAGTTATTTAATGCAGCAGCTCAAGAGGCAACACAATTAATTACAAAATAATACCTACTATTTTATTGTTTAATGAAGGCCCCATAGACTTTTTAAATTAGCACAGTAACATCAAAGATTCCCATCAGCACCCCAAGTACCACATAGGTCATGCGATCCACCTTCCAAAGGGAAGAAGATGCCATGTGGGAGAGTGGAGTGGGTTTGTGTGTCAAGAAGAGCAGTTGATCTCACGTGTTGTGCCTCAATTCCTTCTGTTTTCACATCTTTATACCCTTGTTGTTACTCAGTAAGAGCTTTACAGGTTTTGAAGAAGCCAGGGGGCTTCACAGTCAAGCAGGATGCTGTGCCGCTCAGCTCGGAAAGCACCATGGGTATCCTGCTTATAGGCTAAGCAAGCCAAGTTATACAAGTGTTTTGGAGGTGAAGGGGATATCTTCTTCATGGTGAGAGCTTTAGAGTTCCACACTTTCATAGCTCCATACAGTCACATGAACTAGTGTCCTGTTCTGCCCTGGCCAAGCTGCCTGTGCACATCTGAGACGTTTCTTGCAGGAAGTCGTAGGGAGGTTGAGGAACCTCTGGCAGCCTTGTCTCTTCTCAAAAGAGCCCTCATTGGACTCCAGCAGATTTTCTTTAGCTAATAGTGGGATGGAACAGAGCAGAAAGGGGAACAAATCCAGTCTGGCTTCTTGAAAGTTGCAGATGGAAGTGCAAAACCTCCATAATTCATCTTCCCAACCGCACAATACAAATTCCTCAGGTGAAATTCCCTCCTGAAGCCTGAGAGTTCGTCTGTCTTCTATTTTTCCCCCTTATTTTTATCTCCTTCATTCGTGTAATTACAGAAGTCAACAAAATTCACTGAAAACCATGTACTTCATTACCCCAGTCTTTGGAGAGCATCCTCACCCTTCCCCAGAGAACATCCCTCCAGCACTTTCCATAGGTGCTCTGATCCATGCGTCATTCTGCCCCGAGTTGGTTGCTTTAATTATACTCCTGAGATCCTCCCGTTAGCAAGGAACTGTGTGAAGGCTCTCTGGAGACAGAGACAGGGAAACCCCTGGCATTCCCAGACTGTGTTCTAGATAGGTGAAGGCTGCAAGAGGTTTTTCTACTAAATATTGGTCTTGATTTCTCCTAGTGAAGAAGGTTTTTGTAACATTATTGAGGCTTCCAGTATCTGAATGGGGCAACAAGGATGCTGGAGGGGGACTCTTCATCAGGGACTGTAGTGATAGGACAAGAGGTGATGTGTTCAGACTGAAACAGGGGAAGTTAAGACTGGAGATAAGGAAGAAGTTCTTTACTGTGAGGGTGGTGAGGCCCTGGCTCAGGTGGCTGAGGGTGCCCAAAGAAGTGATACATGTTTCATCCCTGGCAGTGTTCAGCGCCAGGTTGGACAGAGCCTTGGGTGACATGGTCTAGTGTGAGGCATCCCTACCCATGGCAGGGGGTTAGAAGTGGATGATCTTAAGGTCCTTTCCAACCCGAACTGTTCTATGATTCTATACTGCTTCTTAGACCATTCCCAGGGCTTTGTCACGAGCAGATTAGATGTTAGATTGGACATTCTGCAAAAAATCATGGGAAAACAAAATGCTTTCGATGAGCTTTGCGTTCAAAGCAATGCATTCAGGGCAGGGAACATGTGTTGGCTATACACTTTGCACAGTTATTACTTTTTATCATTCCAAGACTCTTATCACTTATCTGCTTTCTTTTATCCTTTCTGGGTTACACCACCACTGGCATTTTGCATGGCCTATTGAGATAATGTCTCGGGGACAGAAAAGCAAGTGTCACAGCTCCACTCACCTCACCTTGAAGTTGGGCAGCCTTTCGCTGGGTAGCCCATCTGGGCAGTCACGGGTTGTCTTCTCTGGGGATCACCTGTTTACAGAGTAAGCAAAGTATTTAATTATGTTTCTTGCACCCTGGTGGTTTGCTGGGAATTGTAATCAAAGAGGAGGCTTAGTGAGGAGCTTAATACAGCCTCTGCTACTGATTTCTTGCCTGAGGGGAAGATGCGAGTTGAAAGGAGCAGCAGTGGTCAGAAAAACAAACACAACTGAAACTAATGAGAAGACTGTTTCTTCCTATTCTAGAGCTCCTGTAGATACCTCAGTGCTCCTTTGCAAGGTCCATGAGACCTGATTTGGTGGTAAGATCATTGCCTTTTCCTTCCTTAACAAACTTACTAACAGAGCAGTGATGAAAAGGTGGGGAGAATATATTGCCACACTTGTAAGGGGTCTGTGCTATTGTGAGCACAGCTCCAAAGCCCTTGTCTTTAATCAGCCTCCTGGGCTGTTATGCCATGGCCCTTCCATCCCTGAGAAAACACAAGTCGATGGTGATGAACCCTTGGTTTTAGAGATGGATGCTGTGCTCTGGTGCATTTCATTGACTGCATCACTTTCCCTGTGGGACTTGGATTGGTCTTCTTCAAAATGTGAAGGTTTTGAAGGACCTGAGGACAGGTTGGAAGAATATGGGTTGCCAGAGATGTCCAGGGATGAGACAGCAGACCGTTCTTATGCACATCAGCAGGAGCTGCATGGAAGGAGGGAGTCATCTACTCTCTGTGCCTGCTTTGGGTTGAGAACTCAGAGAATCAAACTGTAGTAAAGGTGTATTTCAAGCAGTGGGAAGAACACCTGGGGTGGCAGCAGCATGTGGGTGATGGGTGTGAAAGGCTTCTGAAAGGTGAAGTTTCTCATTATGTGGCCTGGTATGTCCTAAGCAGTGGGAATTTGACTGGTTTTGGCCACCAGCATACTGAACAGCTGTGAATGTCAGAGGGCTTTTTGCAAAGCAGGGCTCGCCGATGCGTCTGCACTTTGTTCCACGTGTTTCGTGGCATAAATATGTAACAACCCAAATGCTAATGAATTCCTCCCACTGATGTCCCTCCCTCCACATATGCATGTACAAACAATCCACAACCCACACACAGACGTATTGCCCAGGCGTTATGTGAACCCAGCGCTGTCTAGGAGGGAAAAATCACTGCGTTGTAATCCAAGTATTAATCATAGAATTATAGAATGGTTTGGAATGGAAAGGACCTTAAAGTTCATCCAGTTCTAGCCCCATGCCACAGGCATAGATATCTACCATTAGAGCAGGCTGCTCCAAGCCCCGTCTGACCCGGCCTTGAATATGGAATATAGACAGTTTCCTTGGGCAACCTGTTCTAGGGCCTCACCATCCACAGTAAAGAACTTCTTCCTTATATCCAGCCTGAACTTCCCCTGTTGCAGTTTGAACCCATCACCCCTTGTCCTATCGCTACAGTCCCTGATGAAGAGTCCCTCTCCAGCATCATTGTAGCCCTGTTCAAACTTAAACAGGGTAAGTTTAGATCAGATATAAGGAAGAAGTTCTTTACTGTGAGGGTGGTGAGGTACTGGAATGGGTTATCCAAGGAAGCTGCAAATGCTCCATCCCTGGCAGTGCTCAAGGCCAGGTTGGATGGAGTCTTGTCTGACATGGTTTAGTGTGAGGTGTCCCTGCCCATGGCAGGGGGTTGGAACTGGACGATCTTAAGGTCCTCTCCAACCCTAACTATTCTATGATTCTATGATTCTGTATTCTATGCAGAGAAAGCTGCTGTGGCTTCTCCAACACAGGTAGTAGAAGAGCTTGGGGTGGACTCCTTCACCCATACTTCTTCCATACACATCAGACAGTCTGCGATCGAAGCTTTATGTTCTGCATAAATCGCTTTGGTCTCCCACAGCAGATGCTGGTCTCTCACATCCAAGAAATGCAGCTTCCAGGCTGCTTAGAGACAGAATATCCCTGTAGCCTCTGAGACTGATAAAGTTTGCACAGGTCGCCACAACAGCCTGGCTGCGATGTGCTGGGGGAAGGGAAGCAACTCAGCTCAGTAATTTCATGTTATTGGAAATATTGCTTTTGCAGTCCAGCATTTGGTTTTCATTTGGTGGCTGAGCTCAGTGCATTTCTGCTGGCGCTTCACTTCTGATCCAATTGAGTTATCGATGCAGGCAAGGAGAAGGAAGCAAACAAGATTGGCGTCAATTTTTTCTATGTGGCTCTTTTCTCCCCCACCTCCCTCTTGCTTCTTTTACTTTCAAAGATCAAAAGAGGACAAAAGCAAACTTTTCTCTGTAATGAAACCCAGATAGAGGGAAAAATGGCAGCACACAAAATAGTTTCCACTCATCCGTTAAGGTTGGTATCTTTGATTTAGGCACCGCAGCTTTAATCAGGGTGTTGGAGACGACACAAAAATTAGTCATCTAACCAAGTTCCCCTCTCTCATTGTCTCTGTTTTTCTGTCTGTCTTTATTAATGTGGGTTTAAAACAGACTCTCAAACTACAGCCCTGGCTCAATTTTGTGTTGCCAGCTAATAACCCGACGCAGGATCAGCTCTTTTGCAGCTGACAGATCTGCCTCCAAACTAGATTGTCTTTCTTGTTGAATGCATCCATCATGTATGGAAAAAAACCCTAAAAATAAAAAAATAAATGCATAAAAACTGATTTCTTTTCCATGGGCTCATCACTCCCTACAGTGGTGACTGCCTGATAACATCCGTGCCGTGACAAGCCCACTCCCAGCATGGTATAACCGGGCTGCTGCTGCAACAGCACACACTATTTGGGGTGGCTTTCATGCCTTTCTGCTGTATTCAAGGCAGAGTGGGGTTCAGTGGCACAGTCTGTTTGCAGGATACTACCTAAGAATCTCCGTGTCTTGCTTATGCTTTTGAGTGAGAACTGGGATGACCGTGGGCACTCCACTCCAGTGTGCAATCTTTTGCCATTGCACCTAGCTCTGCACAGGCCAAAACAGGCTGCTGTGGAGATGTGCACTAACTGCACCATATACAGTCCCTAGTGCTGGCTGGAGCTGGAGATGCACATGGAAAACTCCAAGCTGAGTAATCCTTGTCCTGAATATCCTCCCAGTTTCCAGAAAACAGCAGTGGAGGGACTTCCCGAGGTGAAGGTTATATCCTGAATGGTGTTTAATAACCCTTCATGGACCCATCCTCCTTCAAGTCATCTGATTTTTAGGGTTTCTTTAGTTCATTCATGGTTTTTTGGCCTGTCTGACATCCTGCCCTTACCAGTGCTCTAATATCATTAGACACTGCATGAAAAAGTACTTCCCTTCTTTTATCTTCAACCTGCTGCCTGCTAATGTGTGCTGGAAAGGAAACAGCCATTTGCTCTCCCCCTTCTCTGATGTGGGATTTCATAGAGACCCCATCAGCCTTCACTTCTTCAGGCTCTGTTTAGCATCTCCTTTTTCTGAAGCTGTTTTGTACTTCTTATTTTATGTCCTCCTTCACATAAATGTAGGAGACGTACCTGTTTATGTTAGACCTTCCGTCATGCTGTGTGTAGCACATCAGTTATGCACAGTCACAACCTGGAGCTATCTGATGTGTGTTCTCTCCTATAAGGGACAGGCATTATCCAGATTGATATAAGTAGAAGGAAGGGGAGAAAATTAACAAAAAGGGTTTTGAGGAATCTTATCTAATACCCAGGCAGCAGGGTCTGCTAGAGAGGAAAGCATCCTTGCTTGTGGGTTGGTAGGAGTCTGGTCACGGTCTTTAAGCCAAGTTTATCTGCAAATGGCAGGGGGATTGGAACTGGATGATGTTAAGGTCCATTCCGACCGTAAGTATTTTATGAATCTACGATTTCTGCCGCACTTACTCTGCAGGTTGATGCCAAGCAAGCAGGGAGGTACTTTGACTTTTTCTTCTCTCTTAGGACTTGCTTTATTCCTTGGCTCATTTCTTAGCTAACTCTGTTTTTCCTGTCACCTCTGTTTCTTGCCTGCCTAAAAGCCAGCGTGGGCAGGATAAGAGGAAACAACTATTTTTGGCAAATCAATGAGAAATTTCATAAGGAAGAGGAAACCCTCATGATTTGGGAGTAGATGTGCATCATGAGGGGAAACCAGGACATGATATCTTTAACTGCGGGCCCCCAAAGGGAATATATTTGTTAAACATTATAATTACCCTTCAGTGCTGAACTCTATAGCAATTGAATCCACGGTGATGCACATTATCATTTCTGAAATGATGCTTTCATTTAGATAACGCATGCAATTTTACATCTTGATTAGGTCACTGTTCCCAGGAGTTTTGGGTTCTTTATGATGAGTTGCCCCTTCTTGTAAGTTAGGTGATGTGGTTATGGATAGAGACATGTTTCCTCCCTCTCCTCCCTTACGCCTTCCTACACCTTCCTACACCTTCATGTACCCTTTTGCTTCTCTTCTTCCTTTGTGCAGGCAAGATCAAAAAGCCAGTAATCAGAGGGAAGAAAAATGCCATGTCTGTAGAGGAAGCATGCCCATGAGTAGTCACACCAGGGAGGTCTACGCATCCCTTGGTTTCTCTGCAGGACCTGCTGGCTTTCATAGTGGTGGTATTAAGGCTGGGAATCCCAGCCCTGTATTTTAGACCTCTAAACCCTGTCATCATTTGCACAGCAATAACCTCAGCTTTCCCTGTGATCAATGGCACTTCTGGAGGGTGATGTACAATTCATCATCTTAAACAGTGACCTGAAGTCATGGCTTCCATCTAGGCCCATAAGCTGTTGGTTTCCAAGTGTTCTAATAACTACATTGGCAACAGACCTCATGTAAGGCTCCCCTTTCCTCCTCACTTCTTCTGCGGGACAGTTTCATTGAACTACTGTTAAAATACTCCCAGTTTCCATAAGACAAGTGGAATTGCGGTCTGCTTCTGTTGCTTAACTGGGTATCCCATGAAGTGGTACCCAGTTCAAGGCAAGAAGATCAAGCAAGATAGGAAGAGCGGATGTGAAAGATCTTGGGGAAGAGAAATGATAGGAAAAGGACTGAAGTGACAGGATAAAGCCAATATTCTCGACTGCTTCTGGAGCTGGAAACTGAAGTTGTCTTTTCCTTCTGAAGGCATTTTTAGTAAATCAAAGTCTATGAAGGAGGATTGAGGAAGCATCATCAAGATAGAGCAAATCTGCTTCTATGATATTGTTTTGTAGACTAAGGATCTTACATGGAATCACAGAATTGACCAGGTTGGAAAAGACCTCTTAGCTCTTCAAGTCCAACCATTCCCCAGCACTGCCAAGGCCACCACTAACCCATGGCACTGAGGCCTTGTCTCCACAGTGTGTGAATACGTGCAGGGACAGTGACTCCAGCACTGCCCTGGGCAGCCTTTTCCAATGCCTGAGCACCCTTTGGGGCAGGAATTGTTCCTCAGCTCCATCTAAAGCTGCCCTGGTGCAGCTTGAGGCCATTTCCTCTTGTCCCATCCCTTGCTCCCTGGGAGCAGAGCCCAGCCCCCTCCTGGCTCCATCCTCCTCTCAGGCAGTTGTAGGCAGCGATCAGGTCCCCCCTGAGCCTTCTCTTCTCCATCTGAACCCCCCAGGTCCCTCAGCCGTTCCCCATCACACTGTGCTCCAGGCCCTGCTCCAGCTCCTCTGGCCCCGTTTCAGCACCTCAATGTCTCTCTTCTAGTGAGAGGCCCAGAGCTGAACACAGGATTCGAGGTGCAGCCTCACCAGTGCCCAGTGCAGGGGACAGTCCCTGCCCTGGCCCTGCTGCCACACTGGTGCTGATACAGGCCAGGATGCTGTTAGCTTCTTGGTTGCTTGGACACAAGCTGGCTCACACTCAGCTGGATATTGACCAACACTCCCAGGTCCTTTTCCATGAGCAGCTTTCCAGCCACTCTTTCCAAGCCTGGAGTGTTGCATGGGGTTGTTGTGGCCTAAGTGCAGGACCCAGCACTGAGCCTTGGTAAACCTCAGACAATGAGCCCTGGCCCATTGATCCAGTCTGTTCAGATCCCTCTGTGGAGTCTTCCGAACCTCAGGCAGATCAAGACTCACACCCAGCTTGGGGTCACATGCAAACTGACTGAAGGTGCACTCAATCCCCTCATCCAGATCATTGGTAAAGATATTAAGATATTAAATGTAACACCTATCCCAGAGATCTCAATTCTGATCAATGTCAGTACCCAGCAAAGTCCAACCCAGAGTGCATTGGTCAGCCAGGCACACGCACGAGAAATGTTGGGAATTCACTAAGCACAGAAAACTCCAAGCAGGATCTGTGCACTGCTGAGAGGCAAGATGCTGTCAAGGATAATCCTACATCGTAGAGGGAGAGATGGGGCTATGTTAGTGATAAGAATTTAAACAGCTCTCAGTTGTCTTAACTGTTTCCATCTGCCACCTTCAAAAGATGCCTTGGGGCCAATGTTTAAGTCTTGTGAAAGACTCATCCCAGATGACCCAAAGGATCTTTCCTAACTCTCCTCTGCATCTATAGTTCCTTAAAAGATACAGCATATCATGAGCAGACTAATGTAACCTTGACCTTCCCCTCTTGCAGATCTCTGACCCTTTCTCTTCCTCTATGCACCATAGCAGTTTGTAATCACCTGTGTTGGGTATCATAAGATGTTTTCCACTTGGTACAATTAGGCAACTCTACCACCTCAATGAATAGAAGTGAAAGCAGGGAGAGGAGAGGTGCTGAGGCATCAAATGGGACGGTGTTTCCCATCTGCAAATATTTAGTTGCAATAATTATCCCTTTTTGAGATTAGAGGAGCTATCCACATGTGAAAAGCAAACTGTCTTATCTCTCTTTTGAAATAATATGTTTTGAAAGTTTGACCGAGCATGGAAGTTCATCTTTCACTGTTGCTACTTGTAAACCAATAAGAAATATTTACTGTGTTATAATTGGTATCATTAAGCTTAGGTCACATTATTAATATTACTAATTAAACTGCTCTAAACCTAGTTTACAGTTACATAAACACATCAGCCTCTGAATTGCCTGCCTACACGTTTTGGCATCGGGGGGTGGATAAAAGCAAATTCAAATGCAAATGATATGAACATAGTTTAATCAGAGGATCAGAGAAATCAGACACAGAGAAGGCTTATTAGGTCTGTTCTGTTCTCTAGAGATGTCTCCCCATAGAGACTCCCAAGAGCTTTGGCCAGTCTAACTCTGGATGCCTCAAGCAATAGGACTTCTTCTATGTCCCAGAAGAGACCTTCCCACAGACTAACAGAAATGTGTCCCAATAATCAGACTCTATTTTCTTGCTAAGACAGAAGTCAGCTGCTGCAAAATAGAATGGAATCACAGAATGGTTTGTGTTGGAAGGAACCTTAAAACTCATCCAGTCCCAGCCCTGTGCCACGGGCAGTGGCACCTTCCACTAGAGCAGGTTTCTCCAAGCCCCGTCCAACCTGGCCTTGAACACTGCCAGGGATGGGACATTTACCATTTCTCTGGGCACCCTGTGCCAGCGCCTCCCCACCCTCATGGTAAAGAACTTCTTCCTTAGATCTAACCTGAACTTCCCCTGTTTCAGTTTGAACCCATCACCCCTTGTCCTGTCACTACAGTCCCTGATGGAGGGCTCCTCTCCAGCATCCCTGTAGTCCCTCTTCAGACACTGGAAGCTGCTCTGAGGTCTTCACACAGCTTCTCTTCTCCAGGCTGAAAAGCTCTAATGTTCTCAGCCTGTCAGTAAATAGGCTTGAGAAAGGTCTTGAAGTCATATCCATGGGCTGAGGAGGAGAGAAATTCATTTGTAAGGCATCTCTAAAGCTGTCTGTTAATGCAGCAGAGCTGGAAAATCATCTCTCTCCTCTTGGTTTAGCTTTCTGGCAGGGTTGGACCAGTCCTGGCATGGTTGGCAATAAGTAGCCATACGCAGCAGCAGAACACTGGAGGAAGCTTGGATGCAGCTAAGCATCAAGGGTTCAAATGTTTGACCTAGTTTCTCTACAGCTGGAAAATTCATCTTCTGTCTAGAATTTCCCTGACTTCGGCTACTTCACAAATACCATGAGGACAGCATTTTCCCTGATCCGTTGGTATTTGGGTCCCATCTGGAGCCAGAAAGTGGAGAGTCTCGTGGAGCGTTTAATATAGGAATGACCCAGGGAGCCAGCTCCTGCTTGCTCCAAGTTCTGTGTTCTCTCTTCCCATTTGATCACTTGTTTCTCACTGGGTTGAATGGGTGTGGGACCATCCAGGGCTGAGACCAGAGGAAGAACAACCCTTTCATGGTGGTGTGTTTCCAAACGAGCCAGTGTCAGAGTGCACTTATTGCAGGAACAGCTTTAGAACATTTCAGGTCTATTTGTTGTTCATCTGCAGAGCTGAGCTTGTCACTGAAAACTCCTAAACTTCCCAAACAGGCTTTTCTCAGTCCAAATCGAAGGAAAAAGAGATTCCTACAACCACAGAGAAAAAAATCCCCAAAGCAAGGTTGAGCTTTCCATGGTATCTATATTACAAATACTACTTTGTTGGTTGCAGGCCAGGTAAATGAATGAGAGATCAGAGATTGGAATAATCTCCCCAGGGAAGCAGTGGACTTCCCAGGGTTGGATGCTGTTAAGATTCAGCTGGGCAGGGTGCTGGGACATCTAGTCCAGGTCATGCTTTGCCTAGAAAAGTTTGACCAGATGATCCTTTCCTACCTGGATTCTGTGATTCTATCATTCTATGATTTTCTCAGAGATCTTCAAATCTCAGTTCCCAATCTCAGCCAGCAAAGCCATCTCTGCTTCTTGAATCCATCAACCGCATTTGGCCTCTCTGAGCTCCCTAGA
This sequence comes from Ara ararauna, assembly GCA_028858755.1. NCBI lineage: Eukaryota > Metazoa > Chordata > Aves > Psittaciformes > Psittacidae > Ara > Ara ararauna. Next base: position 163,604,828 of record CM054376.1, read on the forward strand.
TACATCTTGAAGTAATCCTAAACCTATCAGGAAAAGAATAAAGTTTGTTTAATAGGATGATAAATAGCACCATCTTGGGCAGCTAAATGTGCTAATGGGATGCAGCTGCAGAGCTGTGACATATCAGACTATAGAAGGGACCTTAAAGCTCATCCAATTCCAACCCCTACCACAGGCAGGGACACCTTCCACTAGAGCAGCTTGCTCCAAGCCCCTGCGTCCCACCTGGCCTTGAACACTGCCAGGGATGGGGGCAGCCACAGCTTCTCTGGGCACCCTGTGCCAGCGCCTCAGCACCCTCACAGGGAACAGCTTCTGCCTAAGAGCTCATCTCAGTCTCCCCTGTGGCAGGTTGAAGCCATTCCCCTTGTTCTGTCCCTACATCCCTTGTCCAAAGCCCCTCTCCAGGTTTCTTGTGGGCCTCCTTTATTTAAGCGTGAGAGATTGATACCTCCCCATTCCTAACACAGCCAAACCTGAAGTGGTTGCTAAGAAAAAGGTTGTATTTGCATGACAAAGTTGTATCAAGATATTACAGGGTGTGGACAAGCTCATAATATCAAGTATCAGCGTACAAATCAGTCTTTTGCTTCGTGGAAGGTTTCTCTGTGTCTCTGAGGCTTCAGAAGAGCTCAGATGCTTTTTGGCAAAGCCTTTACTGAAGTTAATCATGGCACATTAGGTGCCAAATAAGGGACACCTTAAGAGGTGCAGGATGAGTGATCTCTCAATCTCTGCCTTTACTAAATCTGGGGTGCAACGTGGCCCAATCAGTATTTAAGCGGGTTTTCTTTTGTCCTTCTCGAGCTTCTGTATCTCACATGGGGTGGGCAGTACTGCAAACACATATACACAGATAAAGATTTCCAGTTCCTGTAATAGCTCTGATTCTTCAGTGGAGAGTGATTTGGTGAGGGTAAAACCATGTTTCACAGCATCTCATGACACGAGTGCAAGACCCATCTGTGCGCATCTCAGGGCTGGGCTCAGTTTCCTGGGGGGAAGGAGGCATTGCACATAGCTGTGTCACAGAGAGAGCTGAGAGAGCCCCTGACCTCTGAGCTCCTCAAAGCCTCCCGTGTCTAATCAGGGGACACATGAAAACAACCCAGGTCATAGGATTGCCTCCTGCCTCCCATTTCCAGTGCGGCTGGACCAGCGGGGCTATGTTTTCATTATTGCTTGTGACTCTGATGCTCTCAGCTCTTTGGAGGTTAAGTCAAGGTCCTGGCTTTGAGATTCTGTTGCTGTAACCTTTCACGGGCAGACACTTTATGTGATGTCTAGCAGGCAGGCTGTGGCCAAGAAAATGCCTTGTTTTGCCTGGGCTGCAAGTGAGCCAGAGCTCTGGCCATGGCAGTGAGGCTTTGACTAACGAGCAGCAGTGAGCATGTTATGTTTTGGCAGCCACTTTACTTATCAGATTGATAGAGGAGGCTGTAAGCAATTGCATCTGGATTTGAATGGGTTATCCAGCCTGCTCGCCTGCTTGGGATTCACGCCAAGGGAAAGCAGTGGAGTTGTGAGGAGAATACCCAATTTCCCTCTGTGAGGACTGATTTTAGTTTAATGCAGCCTCCTCGCCCTTAAATCCAATTAAAGGCCTATATTATGTCAGTGGAAATTTATGCCAATCCTAATATAGTCTAATAAGCCTTAAAATAGCACTTTGCTAGAGAAAAGCCCTGTGGTTTAATTTGATTCTGAGCCTAATAACAGGCTTAATATGAGGGAATTGGCCCCTTTTTCTTTTCTAACAGGGCTCCACATGCATGCTCCCTTTTTAGGAACAAGGTTTTCTCCAAAGCATGGACAGGAGATGGCTCACCTCAGCAGGTTGCCTCTTTTCCTCTTGCTTCATTTGCTGGCCATGGGAAGTCTCTCTAAAGATATCCCAGGCTGGGTTCTGTAATGCAAAGCAGTGAGCAGCAGCCTGCAAAGGGTCTGGTTTCTCTCTCAGGTTTTCTATGCCTGATCTTCCTTTAGTCACTGTGGACAAAAGCATCACCTTGACTATCACTAGGTCCCAGTGCAGAATATGACCTTCTGCTACGGATGCAGATACAAGCCTGCTTTGTGCTAATGCCTTCCACTGACAGTTTCAGAGACACAGCCCTTCCTATCTATCCACTCACCTAAAACTTGATTTCCCTTCTCTCATTCCCTGTGTCTCAATTACTCCACCATCCTCTTCATGGAGCCTGAAAGCTGCCACCTTATGTTGCTCATGCATGGTTGTCTGTCTCTGTCCATGGCTCTAGCTTTGCACTTACGCTGGCCCCCTTCTCTTTCAGGGTTTCCATCACTAAACCCTCCCTTTATTCCAGTGTTGCAATGCCACTGAACAGCCCATGGTGCCCTCTTGCATTGCTTGTTTGGAAAATTTTCATTCTTTTCCATAAATTTAGGATATTTCATAATATCAAACAATCACATTATTGTCCCACAAATTGTTCTCTGAACTTCCTCCACTGGGATAACTATATATATCTCTAAGTCTTTTAAGCTTGGTAGACCACAGTCTCCTGCTCCTCCAAGCATTAGCAATCCATACAAGTCTAAAGCCATAGAATATCTCAATTTGGTAGGGGCCATTAGGATCATTAAGTCCAACTCCGTGCTCCTCGCAGGACTACCTGAAGCTAAACCATCTCACCTCGAGTGTTATCCAGATGCTCCTTGAACTTAAAGGCTTGGCAAGACTTCCTTTCCTTGTATGGTGTTATCAGGATATCAAGACTGGAATGCTTAGACAACGAGGATGCTTTGAAGGGGCTTATTTGGGTGAGGATCTGATCTCCTTCAAGACATGAGTTGTGCAAACAGCACATGGCCATGTGAGAAGGAGATTCTGCTGGCTATGCCCATGAACCAAGCTTATGGGCGCAGGCATGAGGAGGGGCATCCCCTCAAAGCCCAGGAGAAGAACAAGGCCTTATTATTCCTAAATGCTTGGGCATGTTTCTTGATGCTAAACTATTTGCTCTACCCATCTGCTATGAGGTAGTGTCCTGGTTTGAAGAGGAAGCTGTCAGCTTCAGCTGCATACACTGCTCTCCATCACTCCCTGTCCTGAGCTGCTGCTCAGCTTTGCTGCACACTGTTACACAGCTGCTGCTCTGCAGCCCAGAGACAACTGCATTTCGGTGGTGGGTGGAGTGATTTTGATATAGCACTTACTAAAACGCGTTGAGATAAAAGCCTCAGCAAAACATAAAAGGCCCTTTGTACTTGCAAGTTGTAACCGTTATGTTTTGATTTGGCACTGTAGTAAACAGAGGTCCTCAAAGCTGCCTTCAGAAAAGAAAAGAAGACAAACAAACTAATTCTACCTCCAAATAAGAGAGAGCACAGATTTTGAGGAGTACCTAATAGATTTAGGTGCCTAAATCCTTTTGAGTCTCGTAGTCTGACACCCCAGCTGGCGCTGAAGGCAATAAACCCTCCCCACCAGGTCTGATTCATCCTTGGGTTACTCTCCTGGCATCAAACATTCCTGCTGGCAGGAAATTTGGCCCAGGGCCCTGGGGAGCAATGCTGCAGCTCTACAGTCCCAGGCGGCAGTTTGTGTCTGCAGGACTTCTTATTTGTGTTGCTCTTTTGTAAGGAATAGGGAGAAGGCGACTTCATGCTGCTACTTCTTTATCCCCTTCCCTCCCCGCCCCAGCCCAGTCCCCCATCTACCTAGGGGCAGGCTGGTCGGTTAAGGGAGCTTTGTTAATGCCGTAATCCTCACGTGTGCTCAGCTTCACAAAGCTGCCACTTTCTCGCCCCGGCCGCGCTCGCGGATCCGTAATGTCCCGTGTCCAATCGATTGCTGCGCTCTCTCTGGCTGCTGCCTTTGAGCAGTTTCTCCAGCAAGTGCCAGATTGCTCTGGCAAGCTCATCCATCCTTCAGGGATGGGGGCAGGAGGCAAAGGGGTGGGGGATGGATGCCTGAGATTGGACATTTGGCACTGGGGAGGAGGGAGAGCTGGCAGGCAGCAAGGAAAGGAAAAGCTGTGGTAGTGCAAGAGTGGTGGTGAAGTGGTGAAGGGCATGTGATTGGCATAGAATCGTAGAATCAGAGAATGGTTTGGGTTGGAAAAGACCTTAAGATCATCCAGTTCCAACCCCCTGCCATGGGCAGGGACACCTTCCACTAGAGCAGCTTGCTCCAAGCCCCTGTGTCCAACCTGGCCTTGAACACTGCCAGGGATGGGGCAGCCACAGCTTCTCTGGGCACCCTGTGCCAGCCAGTTGGCACCCTCACAGGGAAGAACTTCTTCCTTATATCTAACCTCAATCACCCCTGTTCAAGTTTAAGCCCATCACCCCTTGTCCTATCGCTAAGGTACCTGATGAAGAGTCCATTTCCAGCATCCCTGTAGGTCCCCTTCAGATACTGGGAGACTGGTCTGAGGTCTCCAAGCAGCTTTTTTTCACGCCAAAGGTAAATGCTTTTCCCTGTTGATAGTGACTCCAAGCTAGGTCTCAAGGAGCACACAGCATTTAATTGCACTGCTCTTGATTCCTATCGAATACTCAGCTGATACTTTCTTACTTATGCCCACCCCCAAATTCATTCTGACACCCCAAACTCTTGTGCAACCTCAGTGGCCAAGTACAGACAAATGAAATGAATCTGCTGAAGGTTGCACTTCCACTCTCTGCCCCCAAGTCTGCAGTTTCAGATCTCAGGCTAATCCTTCCCATGGCTCAGGACAGGCAGGGTTCCAGATTGTCTTGGGCCTAGAAATGTCTTTAGATCCAGGGACATGAGGAGATGGGGAAGTGGAAGTTCTCTGACCCGAAGGGCTGAGTGTGCATTAGGACATGCCGTGTTTATTTCTAATAATGAAAGCTCCTGAACTCTAGATGTAAAATCATAGGAGTTTTTTATGCATAGTGAAGCTGTTCTGGGCTCTTTTCAAGGGTTTTTATGTTTCCTTCTGTGCTCTGCCCAGTTAAGCCCAGGGTGATTCAGACATCTGGTTTCACAGAGGATAAGAATACAAGTCCCTATAAATTGCTTTACGAACTTCCTGAAAGGTTTCTAAAGTTTCTTACATGGCTCTGCCTTATAGAGGCAAGAAAGAGGGATGGGAAAAGCAACAGGGAAATAGCTTCATTTCTTCATTCCTCATGTTAGGAAAGTGCAGTCTTATGTTGCTACAGCTTTGCATAGCACTACAACTCATGTAGGAGAGTGCATATGTGTGCACTTCCCCTGCAATGATGCATTCAGGTATAGGCTTCAGGGTACTTCTCCTTGGGGAAAGGTGATATGTACCCACACAGGCATGGTTTGGAGACTTTTCCTTCCACTTTACATTGTCTTTCTCCAGTTCTGATGCTGGGAATCTCCTCCGTCCCTCATCTATCTGTCTTCTGCCAAGGCTCGCGAATGCAGACCATCATAAAGGTCTGACATGCCCATGAAATGCACAGCAGTGCAAGTGTGATCACACTACTAAACAGTGCATTGACTGTGATAGACAAATATTTAGCTGATATAAATAGGAAAACCCACATTGAAGTCAATCCGTTGTTTTATCCCAACGAAGGGTCATGGTCTTCTGATTTGGGGAGACTAATCTCATGAGGAAACACCTCATTTGCTCCCTGTGGATACCAATGGGCGTTCAGGCTGAATCTATCCGGGTTGGTTGCACTCTGAGCCTCATCTCAGAGGTATTCTGGGGGGAAGTTGATGCGTCCCCCCAAATATCTCTGTTCCTACAGCATTCGCTGCATATCACTGCTCTCATTTAACACCAGTCCTTCCCTTAGAGGGTTTTGAAATGGAAAACCTTTTCCCTCTGTTATTTGCTCTCCTGCAGCATCAGGTCAACCCTTCCTAGACTTGTCAGGAAGGCTTCCCAGGCAGATGCATGGCCAGGGGTTACTCATTGCTTCAGGGGTTACTCAAAGCCTCAGGAAATTGCCTTTAAAACCAAACACTGCTTCATCATGTCCTCCTCCTGGGATATTTTATAGCAGTCACTGGCTGGTAAAGAAAGATTTGGGGCTAAGGCTGAAACTTGGTATGGATCTGATCACCTCAAGCAGCCTGGAAATATTGTCTGGTCCACCTACTTTTGTACATCTTTGCCATTTAGGGCTGTGAATATTTAATCATAAATAAATATAGAAATATTCATGCTTTTAGGTGGGGGGGGGGGCTTTGGATCTCATTGGGATTTGTGTTTAATTAGGCAAAAAACAAGTTCCCAATTACATATGTTGAACCCCAATACGATTTTAAGGGTAATAATCTGTCTGATAAAAATGGGCTTCACCACAGACAGTATTCAACTGACCCATGGCACTTATGAAATGAGGGGAACTACATATGTAGCAAATAGTGTTTGTTGGTAGAGTCATCTCACAGGTAGAAGATGATTTCCTTTAAAGAAAAGATCCTTTTGTCATGATCAGAGAGAAAAGAAGTTGTTGTTTTTTTTTGTTGGTGACTTGAGATACAATTTTCTGGTTGATAGGAAGGAAGATACACGAAGCAATGGTTCCCTCTATAAACCTTTCATGGAATGATAAAGCAGCACTGAAAGCCAGTGGCTGTCTGGGGTCATTTGCTGTGAACCCACTTGGGTTCTGAAATCATGAATCAGTCACCAAAAAAACAGCAGATTTATATATTTGAACTGTTTTGATTGTGTTATGGTTTCTCTGTGCCAAATTTTCAGTCTCTCTCCTGTGTCTTGGTTTCTTGTATTCCGAAACCTCTAAACCAGTGTTTTCTGTGTCTGGTAGCATGTATAATGGGTGACCGTTTCAAAACTAGCCCTCCTCATTTTGAAGTACGTTAGGTCATAGTTCCAGGTTTTCCCTCATCCACTTGGAACTTCCTTGCAGTGAACACTGGGATTCCAAGTTAATCTCTTGAATCCAGAAGCTGGTGATTTCTCAATAAACCCTAAGCTACTGTGAAAATCTCCCTGAAATCAGGAGGATGGACAGGCAACAGTGCATGCTATGCGGTGCCTTGGACAAAGCCAAGCTTGCTTAAAGGCATCAGGTCAATCCTTGCTCTAGTGATGGTTTAGTTACCATAGAGACAACCAGGTCTCACTTCATCCTCCAGCACTTGCACTATTCAATGACAACCCCTCCAGATTAAAGTTTGAGGGGTTTGGATCATTCTCTTTTTTTATCTGTAGTGTAGCACACCATCTAATCCTAGTTGTACCACTCAGGAAGGAAAAGAAAGACAAAAAAGCCTACCTACGTTTGTGTGTAGGCCAGTTATCCAACGTGGTGACATGTAGGAAAATGAATTAACTATAGCTTTGTAATGTCAGCATTATTTATCTTGTATAAGCTTTGCCCAGCTCAGCTGTGGATCAGCAAAGGAGTGCTTTTATTCCTCCATCCTCTCCTTGATGCTGCTTTTTTTTTTACCTACCCATCTTTCCTTCCCTTGATACAGGTCCTTTGCTCTGCCACACCATCATTACTAAATCCTTTTCTTCTGCTCTAAACCAGGAGGGTTTTCCAGATCAGATGAGGGGCTGCTGAGGAGATGCCCTACAGGTGCTGAAGGAGGGGGTCTTCCAGCTGTCATCTTCCCCATCTTTCTTCTCTATTCCTGGGATAATGAAAGCATTCTGTTGGGTTTATTTGCTCTGACTAGCACAAAAAGTAGGTGCTGAGACTGGAAGAGGCCTCTTACCTTTCTCCCTTCCTTCCTTTTCCCATGCATAGTTTCCTAAGTCTACCCCCTCTTTCACCTGCTGCAGTAGAGACTTTCAAAAGAACTAAATGGCACTTGCTGGCAGGAGGCGGGAAAGGGACATTAAACCGGGATCCAGCCTGAAAGCAACGCGCTGGCATGAAGCCCACAAACACTTCAGATTTGAAGCACCAAGTCACAGAGCAGAGGCAAAAATGCATCCTTGTAAAGCTATAGTGAATCTGCACCTGCTCAGAACTGCCATAGCCAGTGCACTGTGACACTTCAAAGCTGCTGAGGAAACAGATACTGAGATACCCCTCTCAGGGTGTAAAATCCGTGAAATCCTGCACTGGGGCAGCTGCAGCACTGACTGATGTGGGGAGCAAGCTTGAAGGATAATATATGTATATCCCAATGATAGACAATGGGAAAAGAAATCAGAGAATCATAGACTTGTTTTGGTTGGAAAGAACCTTAAGGTCATCTAGTTCCAACCCCCCTGCCATGCGCAGGGACACTTTTCCACTAGACCAGGTTGCTCCAAGCCTCATCCAACCTGGCCTTGAACACTGCCAGGGATGGGGCAGCCACAGCTTCCTTGGGCAGCCTATTCCAGTGCCTCACCACCCTCACATAGAGAGTAAATTATCCTGCAATGAGTTTGTTCTTATATGAGTGTTACTTGTTTCCCTGGCTGGATTTTGAGACCATCTTCACTATGTGAATTTCTCCTTCCAATGACTGCAGCCTACAGAGACACAAGGTCCTACATATGCATTAATAAATTCACCAGGCTCTTGATTCCAGACATGATAGCTGGACTAGTTTTCTCTGTTGTAAATGCAGTTAGAAAGTATCTCAGTTTTGTAGGTTAGCCCACCTCAGCCGGCATGTCAAGAGTATAGCAGGGAGCTGTACCAGTGTGACACGCAGACTGGCAGCCAGCAGTAAATCTGTTTCAAGCTCTTCTGTTGTTCCAAGTTACAGCTGAATAACTTCTCTGAATTACTTCCAGTCAATATCGCTTAGATGAAAAGCTTATAGAAAGCTTATTATGTTCAAAATTCAGAAGATATGGATTCTCACATGCTAAGCATCCATTAGCGATGGGATTAAGGCAACTCTCAGGGTCAGATTTCTATAGGGGTAGCTTTATGCAGACGTTTAGGTGAAGTTTGCTTTGTGTGAATCGTCTCTGATGCATCCTTAGAAGAAGGGAGAATAAGATCTGGTAGTTGATGCCAGACATGAGACAGGCATGACACTCCTCACTCCTAATCCACCTTCCTCACAGGCACAGCCACAACCAGTGAGGGCACAAAGCAAATTCTCCTCTGTCAGAGCAGTAACATAAAACACATTTGTGTGAGAAACAATATGAAAGACTGAGCAGTCTATCCAGGTGGTGGAGACCTCATAGCAGCCTTCCAGTATCTGAAGGGGGCCTATATGGATGCTGGGGAGGGACTCTTCATGAGGAACTGTAGTGAGAGGAGAAGGGGTAACGGGTTTAAACTTAAACAGAGGAAGTTTAGATTGGATATGAGGAAGAAGTTCTTTACTGTAAGGGTGGCGAGGCACTGGAATGGGTTGCCCGGGGAGGTTGTGAGTGCTGCGTTGCTGGCGGTGTTCGGGTCCAGGTTGGACGGAGCCTTGGGCGGTATGGCTTGGTGTGAGGTGTCCCTGCCCATGGCAGGGGGGTTGGAAATTGATTATCTTGGGGTCCTTTCCAACCCTAACTATTCTATGATTCTATGATCCTATGATTTACTAGATGATCTTTCAGATCCCTTCCAACCCTAACCGTTCTATGATTCTATGGCTGAAGATTAAGTCAAAACACTGTCAATGTTCCAAAGTAATCTTGAAGAGGAGGGAAAAATTCATAATTTGTAGGTGATTTCCTTGGCAGTGTTCAAGGCTGAGTTGAACACGGCTTGGAGCAAGCTGCTCTAGTAGAAGGTGTCCCTGCCTGTGGCAGTGGGTCAGAACTGGATGAGCTCTGAAGTCCCTTCAAACCCAAACTAGTCTGGGATTCTATGATTTTTAGATCCGCATTCTAGGGTTCATTTTGGAGAGATCAGGTCTTTGAATGGTGAGATGAATAGCTCTGCCCCCCCTGCCTTACCACTAGCTCCTTGCCACGAGACTGCTGAGTGGGCATTTCAATGGATTATTGTTTTAAATGTGATGCTATTGTTAATATACCAGGTAAAACGTCGCAGCAGCACTTTCAAAGATGGCTAGCCCAGAGCTGCTGCTGTATAATAGGTGATACTGTGGAAGGTTTCATAGATGACCTCTCTATGTCTATTTACACCATGACCCATTGAAAAGCACATTGAACAGCTGCTCACAAATAGGTTTTCACTTTAGTATGAACAAGAACCTGTGCAGCTGGATCCCATGAAGGTGAAATAACTCACCTTTGCCCAGATGCTAGAAATGCTTTAAAAATACCCAGTTAAGTCAATGAGCCAATTACTCTGTGGTTACAACCTCCAGAAGGTAATTCAGATCTGAATTGCTCTGTGGAGGTGCCTGTCTATTTTCTGTTCACTAAATGGGAAACCTAAGATGACTTGATTCCCAACTCAGCATCACAGTAACTGTCTAAAGTTTGTTGGGGTTAAAGCAAACCAGTAACAGCTCTGGTTTTCCCTCAAGATCAAAATTTGACTTTGAGCCAAAATTCTGTATTGGTTTCAATGTTAACTATGATAGATTCAAACTAGACCCTCAGAATCTTCAATCCTCTAGTTTTGCACACTTTTCAACCATGAACTAGACAATTTGTCTCCCCACTGCAGAGATGATGTCTGTCCTGCACCAAAATCCATCATCTAAACTGCCACCAATCTGCTGGTGTCTGTGATTTGAACTTCCAATATTTAGTCCCTACTATTATTATTCCCTTTTGAGTATCCAGCCCTTGAGATGACTTCAGTCCTTTTCATGCTTGAAGGTATGACTGTTGCATGAAAAGCTGAATTTAGCTGTAGGGAATGGGGACAGCAGCAGAGACCTCTGCCTGGACCGGTGGCTAGTATATATGTGCATGGACTCCATAGGGCCCGTGCTCTGGAGCTCCACCCAGGCTGGATGACCCATTGCTTTGACCTGCTCCAGGTAGATGAATGTTGTGTCTTTGTGGTCTTTTGCAGACGTCTCTGGTTTCATTATGTTTATGGTCCAGGCAAATCACACACCAGCCTCTACAATTTGGAAGCCTTAGAGTGGTGATGGTTTAACTTTCATCACTTGGCTGTCCATGCTGCTGCAAGCCCAAAGCATGGATGGTGGTGGCACACCAAATGCTCAGCAAGGGCTGGGAGGTGATTTCACCTTGCCCTTTAGGAGGTTGCTGTGATATCCTAAATCAATTGGTGGGCCTCTGTGTGTGTTTACATGCCTGTGTGTTAATGCAGCTGGGGAGACAAGCTTAACTGAACTTACATTGACCCCTTGGTCAGCCACCATAGCTAATGTCTCAGGAGGGTGCGCTACCTGTGCTACTGCTGGCCATAACCTCATGTGCTATTGATTTGGCTGTGTTGTCAAAGAGATGGCAGTGGGAAGAGGCAGTGAAAGAACCAGCAGGAAAAGAAATAAGTGGTGATTCATGCCAGTAACATTTGGTATCATCCAGGCTCTTTGCCAGTGGGGATTTACCCAGGGCTGATCTTACCTCTGCACTCAAGCGATTCAGCCAGCAAAGCATCCAAAATCTCAGCATCACCCTATGGACATGTTTTCATCCTTCTCACTTCCTACATCTTCCCAGTCTCCTGTCCTTTCATCCTCCTTGGTGCTGGCAGAAGTGGATGTGCAGGCTGCCAAGTGGGCAGCAATTTCAGGAGGGGAATAAAAGGGATCTCTGAATACAGCATACTCACTGGTGCTTGTAGCCTTGGCTCCCCACTGCTCTGAGACGGACGGTACCATACCTTGCAGGCAAAGGATCAAAAAACATTGTTGCCCTTGTCAGTGAGCTGTCACCAGGGTCCTGGGTGCAGCTGGGCATATGGGCAGGATGCTATTTATTTACTCATTGATGAGGGTTCATTATCTCCAAACCCCATTCAGATGATAGTTTCCAGGTCCCTGGGGAAGTCAGTTCAGCACAGCAGACGACACGATGCCCTGGGCAGGAGGTGGATGACAGCATCCCTGGCTGTGCATCGCATGCAGCAGAGAGGGAGAGAGAAGAAATGAGGGCTGGATGTGTGCATGGATGAAGGAGCTGAAAGCATCAGCAGTGGTAGGGCTGCAAAGGCAAATGTGCCAGTGAGAGTTGGAATTCCTTGCCCAAAGTAAATGCCTGAATTCATCATCAATCTATTGTCCAGATGGGCTGTTTTGAGAAAGGGAGAATATCCCACCTCTGATTTTCAATTACCATCACCTCCCAAACTGTCTGATCCCCACAGGGTGAGCCATGCTTCAATGCTTACGGAATAGCAGCTCTATGTTTCATCTGCTGCATGTGCATGCCTCTAATGTCCCTAAGAATGCCCTCTCCTGAGCTTTGCCTGTTTGCATCCTCAGTCTAAAGAAGGATCAAGCGTTTGGGACCTGGAATAGTTCAGGAGAAAGGGATTTCACATTCACATCCATTATTTAGCTCTTCCCTTCCCTGGGAATGCTGGAGCATGTTTAACACGTTATTTACTTGAAGCATGTTTAAATACACTTCTTCTTGACCCAGACATATCTTTGGTGGTGTTTCTGTGGTTGTAGTAGACTTGGTATGAAGATGCTGCACTTACATTCCCTGTGTTCAATTTGACACCCTGGGAACATCTATGAGATTTTCAGATGCCAAATTAACTTTCAGTTGCTATTGATATGTCTCACTCCAGAATTGCATACATTTTTCAGTGGATTAAGTGATTTTCTATACTTTCTAGTTTACGTCAATCTTTTTCTTCTCAGATATGTGCTTGGTTCTCCCCCCTCACTTAACACTGCTATTAATTGGGTGTGAACTTGATAATGCAAGAATTGTCCCTGTAGACACAGAACTTTCATGTCTACCCATCTTTATGCAGTCCTCCAACTGGAGGAAACCAGTGATGAGGCTGTTTGAAATTATAATGTACCCATGGGTTCAAACTAAAACAGGGGAAGCTCAAGTTAAATATAAGGAGGAAGTTTTTTCCTGTGAGGGTGCTGAGGCACTGGCACAGGGTGCCCAGAGAAGTGGTGAATGCTCCATCCCTGGCAGTGTTCAAGGCCAGGTTGGACAGAGCTTTGGGTGACATGGTCTAGTGTGAGGTGTCCCTGCCCATGGCAGAGGGCTGGAACTGGGTGATCTTAAGGTCCTTTCCAACACAAACCATTCCATGATTCTGTGATTCTATCTGAAGTGTAAATCTGGCATACTGGAGTGTACTGGTTGATTTCTAGCATTGTATGACTGTTGGCTGTACATCCACTGGAGGAATTTGGGATGAACGTCAAGAAAAGCCAAATTTGTGCTGTGTCAAGTTCTGTGTGTAAACAGGTGCAGAACAATTTGCTTTCTAGAAATAAACCCAGAGAGACAGCAGTTTTGAGCGTGTTGTATATTACAGCAACATGATGCAAAGGAAGTGTAAGACTAGAGCCTCAAGGAGTTAAATGAATCCTTCGGAGCTAAAGAACCTCCTGATGCTTCATGGGAAAAGGAGATAATATTCTATTTAGAGCGTGTACTGCTCACACATCAGATGTTTTCTCCAGTTCTCTCTCTCTCTCTGTAATTCTCTTTTTCCTTTAATTTTAAATTATCATTGGGGGCAATTTGCATGAAAGGGATCTTTGTATCTGAAGTGCCCATCTGCTCTGCAGCTTACCTCCCCCCTGACGACATAGCCATCTGCTTTTGACATCACAACCATCTTCACCACAACACCAAATGAGCCACTGACACTTTATTAACACCTTGCCTTGGTGTTGTCCTGCTATTGGAAATGATTCCCAGGCTCTTTTCCTGCTGTGATTACGCTCTAGACAGGGGACAGCTGGCTCAGGACAGCAGCGTGGCCACGCTAGGGTGGTACATAGGATGTGGTGGTGACGCTGTGGCGTGAAGCAGACAACCAGAGCTCTAAGTGGTTTTGAAGAGGGGCTGTGATTTCTGATTTGCTTTTGTTTGACACCTCGTGTGAAGGAGGAGCCCTGTTGTCTCTGGCGTCTGGGAATAGAATAATAATAATTACGAGGCTGATGATAACACTTAGGAAGCAGTGTTTGATTAGCTTCACTTGCATCTGCTCAAGATGCTTCTAATTATGTAGCAGTGTCCTGGTGTCATTCATTCTCCAAGCTAAACATGATTTGCCCTTCAGAGCTCATCCCACCCCAAGCACTTAGCAATGCTCAGAACAAAACTCAAGAGGAGAACGTCCACTATACACTTTGTTCTTTGCACCAGATTGATTTACCTGTTCGGGGCTTAGACACTACGCACAATAGATCCAAAAGAGTGTTTCCAACAGCCCAGATGGTGATGGCTCCGGGAAAACAGAGCCACCTTCTGAAACACCAGCTCTCCTCTCACCATGTGTCAGCCGGTGGGTAACAGCACGAGCTGTCACGACTGCTGCACACATCAATTTGCTGTCATGAATGAAGAGAGATGCCTTCAGGTTAGGCCTATGATGCATCTGGGTTTCTGGGCATATGTGTTCATTTTCCTATCTGGAAACCTTGTCCAGGTGGTATTTGAGGTTTGGGTTTTTCATATGTGGTTTCTTCTTTCTTTTCCCTACTCAGTAAATCTGCTGTGGGTTTCTCTCCTTTGGGACTGAGCAAAACCATTGCAGGTCATCTTTGGTCTGGCTGCCATCCACCCAGAAATGCACCTCCCAGGCACGTGTATGGATCAGCTGTGCAGGAATACACTGTAAATCCAGCTCCTATGAGCCTGTAGAGCGGGCTGGATGATATCATTTCATTCCGTAGAGCATGGAAGCACTGCTGCCAGCTTTTATGCCTTATTTTAGGCACCAAAAAATGCACGGTGATCCTTACTGAAAAACTTAAATGAAACTCAGGGCAATTCCTTTCAATAGAAGCAATCTGCAAGCAAGAAATGGGTAGGAATTCAGAAAATGATTTGGGTTTAGGGTTTTGAAATTAAACTTGTGAATTCTTCCTCTGAAAACCAAGCTTATCTTCAAAATTCACTGAAATAAAGCCACCAACTGTAATGTTATTGAATAGCAGCATGGTAGTGACATTGGTTTTGCTGATAATAATAAAATACCAATATAAACAGGGGGAAAAAGATGTTTTGTTTCAGGTCAAGCAAATTATTGTGTTTTAGCTGACCCATTTCCCTTCACAAATCTTTTGTTTCAATAAGAAAAGTAGAGGAAACAAGTGGATTAACCCTGATCAGAGTTAAGAGCAGCAAGAGATGTTTTGCTTGGCTTGCAACCAGGATGTTTGAGGCTGGGAGCAACCATGGCATTCACATACATACATGCGCACAGACGCACTCCTCATCACACTTGATCAAGGGAGGGAAGTTAATCATAGAATCGTAGAATGGTTTGGGTTGGAAAAGACCTTAAAGCTCATTCAGTTCCAATCCCCTGCCATGGACAGGGGCACCTTCCACTAGAGCATCTTGCTCCAAGCCCCTGTGTCCAACCTGGCCTTAAACACTGCCAGGGATGGGGCAGCCACAGCTTCTCTGGGCACCCTGTGCCAGCGCCTCAGCACCCTCACAGGGTAGAACTTCTCCCTTATATCTAAGCAAAATCTCCCCTGTTTCAGTTTGAACCCATCACCCCTTGTCCTATTGCTACAGTCCCTGATGAAGAGTCCCTCTTCAGCCCTTCAGTCCCTCTTCAGCTCTTCAGTTCCTCTTCCTTGTAGTCCCCTTCAGACACTGGAGGCTGCTCTGAGGTCTCCATGCAGCTTCTCTTCTCCAGGCTCAACAGCCCCAGTGTTCTCAGTCTGCCTCCATACGGGAGGTGATCCAGCTCCTGATCATCCTCGTGGCATCCTCTGGACTTGGTTCAACAGCTCCATGTCCTTATGTTGGGGACACCAGAACTGTATGTAGTACTTCAAATGGGGTCTCAGGAGAGCAGAGCAGAGGGGCATGATCACCTCCGTTGACCTGCTTGGTCATGCTAATTGCTGGAGTTAAGTGCTTCTGTGAAGTTTCCTAGCTTTTCTGTCTTTCCATGCTGCACAATGGAAATACCAATGCACATCCCTAAATTCCTCTTGAATTAAGACTTATTCTTTCCCCCCTTGCTGTAGCAGCGGAAATTGAGAGAAGCAGGAGGGCTAATAGAGCTGTTGCTGCACCAGGTTATAATATTGTCCACTATCCACACCAGGAGGGATGGCAGAGGGAAGCTCATGCTGGATGATAACACTATAATCCACTCACTGGAGGTAGCTTTCAGTTTAGTTTAAATGCAGTTCCTCCCTCTGATCATGTCTCTGTGAGTGCATGCACCACTCTGAGGGACTGGAAACTCTTAATCCTTTGCAAGCATCTGTCAAATTGTTTTCCCATCTGGGACCCCTCTTCTCGTGAGCCGGGAAGTCTGCGTTGAATTCAGTAGGAGATGAAAGCCAGCAGCACCTTGCTGGATCAAACATGTATTTATGAACTGGATAGGAGATGCAGGGATGCTTTGAAGGGTGCAGTGCTCACTCCCCTTCTTGGTCCTGTGGAGGGGGGGGAAGCAAATCTTTTTCTTCCAAAATCTGGCTTAGTAGCCATCACGGTGATGGAACAAATCCATGAGCAGTCAAATGCTGAAATATCCCCATATCCCCTCATCTTCTTCAGGAAGCCACATGGCAAACTGGAGCAGTGAGATGCTGATACTGGAGGGAGCTGGAAGGATGCTGGGGGGGGGGGGGGGGGGGGCTGGGAGCAGACTGGAAGCAGCTGTTGGAATGTCTGAGTGGATGGGTTTGTTTGCAAAGTGGGTGGGAGGCTGAGGAGACCACGTGGGGAGGCAGGCAGCCTATTCCCCCCTCCCTCCTGGGCTGATGCTGTGTGGAGCTTTTCTTCATAGCCTAAGAGGTTTTGTTCTCTGCCCCATGAAACAGGCAAATGATGGAGTTATTCAGGTCTATTCAGCAGTACACAAAAGCTTCTGCAGGCTACAGACAAGCAACACAGCTTCAGTTTCACTACGCCAATCAGGGATTTGGGTGCATCTCTAGCTTTATACTGCGATTTTTCTGTACCTGCCTTTGTGACCAGTCCCTTTCCATTCGAGGGTGGCCCCAGCATCATTTCTTTAGCTGGTCATATGAAATTGATTCTCTTTTACAACTCTCTTAAACCACTGGTTGTCGAAGGCTTTTGGTTATCTTGAAAACCTTGATCTATTACTGGGCACGTAACAGTTTAAAACAGAAACCACCTCAGTTATCCCTTTTGTCTCCTTGGGAAGTCCAAAGGAGTGAAGCTTCCCAGATTGTGGATGTCACAAAACATCATACATTTATTTTACCTCTTTCCTAACAATTTAACATATTTTTGCTTTCATAGAGGTTCAAAAGTTCACTGAGCAACAGTTGGTTGGTTCTCTGGGCTGGTTGCATAGGCCTGTGAGTAAACCAGAAATATCCCAACAGCACTATTGTATGGCTGTAGAACATAACAGTAAACCACCACATTTAGTGCCCTTAATATTACTCAAATTGTGCAGGAATGCAAACACAAACCACCACCATCTGCATGGTTTGTGTTTCTTTACCATATGTCAGTATGTTCTGCGAGCAGTTAGAAGTAAAGCCTGACCTGTGCTGGTTTTCCTTTAATTTGACCCAGCAGCTGGGATCAAAGCTCTGCTCCGTTCAGCCAGGCTCAAAATGCTTAAAGTCCTCTTCGTCCTTCAACACACTTTATTATGCAGTTGGAAGAGCGCTGGGTGAAGGGCTGGATTAGCAGATGTTGCCCACATCATGTTGACAGCCCTGCATTGGTGATCAGTGCCACTTTCAGATTTGAAAGCCAAGTGTTGCATGCTGCTCTCTTAAACGCTTGCAGACGCTGTAAGCAGTGGCCTGACACATGGAAAACAAAATCGTATGTAATACACTCAAATAGCAAAGGCACTGAGGAGAGATTGCTGCTGAGGATAGGCATGGTTTGATGGATCGTGGAGGGGAGGGTCATAAGTCAGCTGGAGGCTGTAGGGAAAGCAGGAGTTCTGTCCTGACAGCAGGGGTGTACAATGCCATGGAACTCTTCATTAGATACTGTAGCAACAGGACAAGGGGGAATGGGTTTAAACTTAAACAGAGGAAGTTCAGGTTAGATATAAGGAAGAAGCTCTTTACTGTGAGGGTGGTGAGGCACTGGAACAGGTTGCCCAAGGGTGTTGTGAAGGCTCCATCCCTAGCAGTGTTCAAGGCTAGGTTGGATGGAGCTTGGAGCAACCTGCTCTAATAGAAGGTGTCCCTGATTGTGGCAGGGGGTGGAACTGGACAATCTTAAGGACATTTGCAACCCAAACTATTCTATGATTCTATGAACCTCCTCTGCTGCTGTTGAAGGTTAACTGATTGCAAAACCTTGGCTATTCAGGAGTTATGTCAGTTGTGAAAGATGTTGTGCTAAGGTTGGAGGCGCTTCAAGGAAATGATGAATGTATTGGATTTCACCTTGTTCTGAGATACATAAGTCAGGAGTGGCAGCAGTGCACTGCCTGGCAGTGGAGCTGGGATGAGCTGGGAGATCCCAGTTTGGTGCTGAGAGAGCATCCAACATGGTGGAGCTCAGGTTCTTTTTGGGGCTCCTAATGGCAAGTATAATGCCCCTAAAGCATAATAATTATGATCAGTCTGATGAACATCCCTGAGCTCTTCGGCACTGCCATGAGCAAAGTCTGACCTGGATACCCTCATGCTCTCACATTTATCCATGGATTATTGCATGCAGCAGTCCCTGGGTGCAGTCTCCCATCATCTCTAGTCCCAGTGCCAGTGGAGTTTTCCCTGTGGGTTCTCTGAAGCTGCAGAGGAGGTCTCCAGAGCATCCCAGCCAGGTTGCTGACACAGGGGCCAAGCTGCTCACTCGACATGGAATTCCTGCTGTGCATCACCAGACCTGTCAGCATCCCTCAGGAGAAATTTGTGCATAATGAAGGGAGGTGGCAGACTGTCAGAGTTTTGTCTATGCTTTACTAACTCCTCAACCAGCTTCCAGAGAGGGTCTTCGGCACCTTCTGGGCTGTCGGCCATACGAGAGAGCTGGAAGTCTGGAGTATGTTTCTTGGCTTTGCCTCCGGCTGTCGTGTCTCCTGCATCTCTGTTGCTGGAGCCAGGGTGCTGTGCGCTGCTGCAGGCAGGCTGTGGGCTGGCGTAGAATCATAGATTGGTTTGGGTTGGAAAAGACCTTAAAATCATCCAGTTCCAACCCCCTGCCATGGGGACACCTCACCCCTAGACCGTGTCACCCAAAGCTCTGCCCAACCTGGCCTTGAACACTGCCAGGGATGGAGCATTCACCACTTCTCTGGGCACCCTGTGCCAGCGCCTCAGCACCCTCACAGGGAAGAACTTCTTCCTTATATCCAACCTGAACTTCCCCTGGTTTAGTTTGAACCCATCACCCCTTGTCCTATCACTACAGTCCCTAAAGAAGAAATGTCTATGGTAAGATGCTAAATCCTATCTCTGGCCCCTGAGTGGCCACAATGTTTGATTTCCAACACATTTGGCAATGCGGTTTCAGCCTGAATCAATTTGCTGTGTCTCAAGATTAAGCCTGGACCTGCTTCAAGGATTAACATCTACCGAGAACCATCCTCAGTAAACACAGTTTGAGGCAGTAACCCTGGTTTGGTAGCGAGGTAGTATTATAAGCATGAACCCAAGCTATACCATGTCGTTCAGTGACAGCAGAAGTGCCTGTGGCTCTTCTTGTTTGCAAGTCGAAGGGTAACAAAGGAGCCAGGATTTGCAGTTTGACTTACTGCTCAACAGCTTATCAGTGCTCCCTGTGCCTCCATGCAGCACAAATCCCACCAAGCATCCACCCTCAAACAAGAAAACCAGCATCACCCCCCCCACAAAGATTTACAGCGCAGCACTCAGTCCCACAAGGCACAAGCATGGCCACAGCCTTTATTTCTTTTAGCATTTAGTGTCTCTTAATGGTGATAAATGCTGTGTGGCTTTGAACTTCAAAGACCATTGGAGCAGACTTCTCCAGTCTGGGGCAATGTGGTGTGTGAGATGTACATCTGGGGCCACATGGAGAGGAGGGACCAGGGCTCGTGTGACAGATGCACACACAGATGCGCAGTCATTTGACAGATGTGCCCCTTGGCAAGGGGCAGGGTAACAGCAGAAGAGATGCAGACCCTAACCGTTGCTTTTCTCCACCTACTCCTGCCTATAGTTTCACCCTATATTTTACTGTGGCTGCAGTTTAGTGAAGGACAACCAATGCCTGTTGTTGGTTGAAGCCTATTCAGTGTGTTCCCATCTTCAGGTTGGGTTTTGCCTGATAGGGATTCATTGAGCATGCACAGTGTGACCTGATGTGCAGGAAGTGGGGACAACTGGGGGATGCTGGTGTACATAGGATCACAGACTGGTTTGGGTTGGAAGGGACCTTAAAGCTCCTCCAGCTCCAACCCCGGCCACAAGCAGGGACACCTTCCACTAGAGCAGCTTGCTCCAAGCCCCTGTGTCCAACCTGGCCTTCAACACTGCCAGGGATGGGGCAGCCACAGCTTCTGTGGGCACCCTGTGCCAGCGCCTCAGCACCCTCATGGGAAGAATTTCCTCCTACATGGAGATTCCTCTTGCTGGCTGAGCCCTCTCACAGCACATTCTCTGCAGAGACACACACTCTTATATGCCCACATGCACTGCTCTCTCCTGGGGTGAACAGTGACCTGCTAATACTCCCTTGGAGGTGTTAAACTGCATCTGCACTAGGTGCTAAAAGGTGTTTCATCATGTTAACTGCACAGAATGAAAGAAAGCATCCGCACAAAAAGCACTTATTTCTCTTGCCTTGCCAAGGTCCGTGCACTCTGTGTGGCTGGGCCATCTCCCTTGGTGTTCTCGGTGTTTTCAAGTCTTGTCATGCTGGAAAGCATTGGAACAGTTTAATGATATTCACTATAAACTTCTTTGGAATATGGAGTTATTACATTTATAATTCCCCAAGTGTAGCTGCATTTGGGTTTAATTGCCGTTTCAGTCAATGCCACCTCATTTGGGAACTTACCAGCATGTTTACATGTGCTCAATTGGTCTGGCTCCTCTTGATTAGATCTATACATCAGCCATTGCCTTGGCTCACCCCATCTGGCCCCTGTGTCACCTGCTAGCAGGGAAAAATCTTTCTTATGTAAAACTTCTTCACTGTGAGGGTGATTGAACACTGGGACAGGTTAAACAGAGCGTTTGTGGATCCTCTGTTATTTGAATCATAGAACAGTTAGGGTTGGAAAGAGCCTTAACATCATCTAGTTCCAACCTCCTGTCATGAGCAGGAGCGCCTCACACTAGATCAGGTCGCCCAAGGCTCTGTCCGACCTGGCCTTGAGATATTCAAACCTGACTGCACAATGTCCTGAGCAGCATGCTCTAGTTGACACTCCTGTACACAAGGGGTTGGATTAGATGGTCTCCAAACTCAGCTTATCTCATTCTGTGATATGGAGAGATCTCTACATGCAGGCTCTGGATGGTGATTTCAGGGAATGTACACTCACTGACCCGTTTTATTTGTGTTTTGAACCTTATCATGTGTCTGTATCAGATGAGGATGGCTTGAGAAGAAACCAGGTGTGAAAGGCTCTTTTGAACAACTACAATGGAGAGGTTGCAATTAGGATGTGCTGCGGTATTAGCACTAAGGGGAGGTGAAGAGGAAGGTATAGTCCCTTAGAGAAGCAGCTAATTTCACACTGTACCACCAAGGTGATGTACTGTACAGCTAACTATGGCAGAGGGGAAATCACTGTGGGTGCCAAGGCCTGGAGACTCACACGTGAAATGAAACACCTTTGGATATGTTTTTGGGCTGTTTCTGCGCATGTGTTCATTTGTGAACAGGCTGAAGGAGACATGGACTGTGGTTTACCTGTGTGGGCAGTTCTGCCTTGGGTTTCACTGGGCAAGGCAAGTAATGCGCTTATGTGCTATGGTGGACATGAGTGGCTGGAGAGAGATAAAACTTGAGATGTTTATCTACTGCATAGCTGTAACTTAAATTGGGTGGAATTCCACATGTTAGTGTATGCAGGGAGTCTATAAAAACACTTTATATGTGTGTAGTGATAAGACAAGGCGGAATGGCTTTAAACTGACAGAAAGGAGTCTGAGATGAAGAAGTTCTTTACTATGAGGGTGCTGAGGCACTGGCACAGGTTGCTCAGAGAAGCTGTGGCTGCCCCATCCCTGGCAGTGCAGTTGGGTATCCACCACCTTCCCTGGCTGCAAGTTGACTCCCTGCCTTCCTGGCTTGTCCTTGGACTGGGGAACCTGCTACCTTTGCTCCCTAACCAGAGATGAGGCTTCTCAGGGCAAATCCTTGGAGTGCTCCTAGACAGAGCTGCATTGGTCTTGGCAAACTTGAACAGGCCCAGTAGCAGCTCCTGCTGCTGTACCCCAACCTGCAAACACCCATCGAGGCAAATAACTGTCATTCACAACAAAACAAAGCTATTAGCATTCTCCTTTGTACTGTTAATGAAGCTAATTAAGCTTCATGCAAAGAAACAGAGGTTGAACTGGTAGGAAAGCCTGGAGAGCAGATGATTTTGCCAGAACATGATTTTCCTGGTTTCCTTCATTAGCTCTCCAGCTCCAGTTTTACAGGAATCTCAACATGCCATCATGAAAGACCCTTTTCTTCACCACCCCCTACAATCATAGGATCATAAAATGGTTTGGGTTGGAAAGGACCTTAAGGTCATATAATTCCAATCCCCTGCCATGGGCTACTTCCCTAGTCCCCCAGGATGCCATAAGTTCCTGCATCCCAAGGAACTTGTTTGGGCTATGCTATGGTTTGAGGCTTAAGGTGTATTCAGGCACAGGAAAGGTGGAGATACCTTTGCAGATTGGCACTGTTATGAGCTGAAAGCCCATCCCTTCTGCCTTGAAAGGTGTGTGGCACTTCTGCAAGCATGGTGGCTAAGCTTTCCCCTGGCTAGGCTCTGGGCTTGCTGTGCCTGAAGGATAGTTGCAATCCTCTGGTCTCTTTACAACTGCACATGAAAAGGGAGATGTGACTTATTTACCACCAGATGCAATCTCCCCTCCCTTCCGACAGAACAGATAAACCCAACCCCAAACCACCAGCCAAGCAACCAGCAAATAAATCATCCTCCCATTGCAATGGTGGTTGAGGGTGACGACTTGCTCACTGTGCCTCTCCCTCTGCGCAGGCAGAGGATGCTCCCCTTCCTGCAGGGCAACCAGAAGCTCCCCTAGTTGTGGAAGAAGGAGGAGGAGGAGGAAGAGGAGAAGGAGGGAATTACTTTCAAAGCAAGATGTGCCTGTAGATAGTAGTTAGCAGAGGTGTCTGCTGCCTGAGTGTGATGCCTATGAATGAAGCAAGTGGTAAAGCTGCTGTTACACACTCCAGATGCCCATGCTAAGGGGGTTGTCACTAGATGATCTTAAAGCCCTTTCTAACCCTAACTATTCTATGAATCTATGAGGCGATAGCACTTGTTTTAATGCACATCTCATGTGAACTGGAGGATTTCTGTCCGGAATAGACAGGGCTGGGAAAGCAGAGCCCGTGCACAATGCGGCTGCTGAGGTCTCACCTCATTGTGGATTCCCAAGGAGTGCAGGATCGGGAGGGGGAGCAGGTGCAGCTTGGGAGGAGGTGGGACCAGCCATTATCAACCCCAGCATTAATTGTCAAATTAACATCACACTGTGTAACAGGAGTAAATAAGAGCCGGCAGTTTGGGTTTCTTGCAGCAACCTACTTCAAGGGCTTTGTGTCTGCGCTGATCTCTCTTGCGCCTCACGTCCCAGAGCCTGGCTGCTGTGGTCTGAAAGAGCATGGATGGCTTTTCCCTCTCTTGCACTGTTCCCATGTGCAAAGCAGGAAGCGATGTGGGATGAACACACGGGCCATAGTTTCTGCAGAAGTGCTTATATTAATGCACTGCGTTATCCCGGGTGGGGGTGGCTCTTCCATCCTTTTGGTAATTTCGGTGGGGTTTCTGCTGGTCAAAGTTCCCAGAACCTGGGAAATTGTGCTACATTCCACACTGAGAGGCAGCTGCATTACAGGAGTGAAGTGATACTTATAGCTGAACCACCCTTTTTCTCTAGGCATCTTCATCTATGAAGTACTGCAGGTCCTGTGGGATGATTATAAGGTATTTATAGTTGAGGAGATGGATGACTTAGTCCTAACTGCATGAATGATATCGCAGCGATGGCAGCCTTAAACACAGACAGCTAGAGGTCACATTTGATTACATAAAGACTGGATTTCAGCTGAAGCAGCTGGGAGAGACGTTCCTCCCTCCTTGAGAAATGACAAGTGGAAAAACATCCTTCCTGACTTGGGCTCCCGAGGCAGCCAAGAGCCGCTGTGGCTGAAGTGGAGTAGGATGCCAGTGCCTGTGTTATCTTTGGCAGGGGAACCGAGTTGTTGCCCAGCTGGTAGGGTGAAGAGGCCGCAGCAAGCAGAGTGTCCCCAGCATTCACCTTCCCATCCCCTTCCCAGTGAGCTCATTAAGATATATCTCATTCTGCACTGATTGCTCTCCTGCGCTATTCATTTGTGGTCGTATAAACTCCTGCTGCTGTTATCTAGATAGGTGATGCAGAACAAAGCTGCTTGTTAATACACGGAGGAGAGCTGAGTGCTCAAGGGGCATCTTTTATTGCCACATGTGGGAAGGGACTTGGCTCCCACCACTAAGCATGAGCTTGGTCAATCCATCCAGATGGAAGCTCCAAGGCTCAGGCATCCCCATGCATGGAAGTGGTGAGGTGGGTTATGGATGTTGGCACTTTGGCCCCTCTATGCCCCAGGATGAAAATGATGGGGGTCAGTGTCTCCTGCCCTAAATGAATGTGTTGGCATCTTTGTTGTCAACCCTCCTCATGACCTATCAGAAGGCACAGCATCCACATGGCTGGAAAAAGGGAAGACTTGCTTATGTGTCATTCCCATGGTGGTGAGGGCCGGGGAAAGGGATGAGAGGATGGTAAGTGGAAAGAGAGACCCAGAGCTGAAAGACCAGGAAGTCCTGCTGACCAGGAGAAAGGCACATAGGTGTGAAGGGAACAGGGCAGAGCAGGTGAGAACAAGGGGTGAAGCCCACCTCTGGGACTGGCTCTGAGCTCTTGGGGTTTGCCAGCTTGGTTCTCCTATCGCAGAGACAGCACAGAGGTGAGCCAATGCTTCACCAGTCTTGTAGCTTGATGCTGCTCAGACGTATGGCTATCAGAACTGGCTGACAAATCAGTGACCAACCCCATGGTGAGAAGAAGCCAAGAGCGGAGCTGGGATAGACCAGCTCCTGATAGGACATGAGACCAGGAGCCACATGGATTGTAGTTGCTGTGGTCCTCTGGCTTTGCCATATAATTGGAGATACAGGGAGAGCAACCAATGAGCAAAACCCAAAGGAGGTGAGGCTGCATCCAGGTGGAGACAGAGTGAAGATACTTGCAACCAGGAAGGCAAAGGCAGGTGTGATGGTCTCTTGTGGTTCATTTCCCAGTCAGAGTGCTTCTCTTTCTTATCACCTAACTCCTGCAGTCCCATCTTAGCCTCTCCCTGTCTGCAGCCCTCCAACCCTCTTGCCGTCAGTGTGATGCTCAGCCAGGCTTGGCTTTTCAGGGCAGCATGACAAAGCTGCCTTTCCAGACCCATTCCAGGTGAGCTGCAGCAGGATTTCCCATCACCTTTGTGTCTATGAACAAGCCTGAGATAAAAAGGGAGGACTGTAAGTCACGTTTTAATGCCAGAGCTGAACAATGGTGGGGAAGGGAAGTCAGACCTGGTTGTGCTGGCAGAGCAAAGGCATCAGGGAACACATCGGCAGAAGCTCTTGTGTGTTTTATTGCCCTCAAGCTTGAGCGGATGGCAGGCATGAAATCTCACTGCCATTCCTGTTAGCCTGATGGACAGAGGAGCCCCTTGTCCCTTCCTGAGGGTGTAGTGAGGCCAAGCAGAATGGGAAAGAGTCATACCCAGAGGGGAGAAGCAGCTTTGTGTCTGGGATCTGTTCTGCAGCTGGTGCTGGGGTTATCTTGCAAAGTTACATCATTGGTGTTGGGCACTACCTCAGTTCTTTGGGTTACAAGTTCCAATGAATGTGAGTGCTTGCATTTTATATATGCCCTTTGGATACTCACTTAGGGTGCAGCTACTCCAGGTCCATCACTGCCTTTCTAACAGTCACCACTGCATCTCTTTTTCTACATCATCACTGAATCTTTCTGAGTTGCTGTCATGAGCCCAACCAGAGCCTCTGAGGTTTGGGAGGAACAAATGAAACCCACTTAAAATGAGACCAGATGTGGTATGGGGGTCATATGCTGCACATTTATGCTAATCTTTCTGTCACCTGTAATACTGTTTGATACTGTAAAGCATGAGGTTTTAATCACAACGATGTGAGTGACCTATGACTTACCATCTGTGCTGTTATCCAGACCTCCAGCAGTGGTATTTCACCCATTAGAGACATGGAGATATTGTAGTTAGGGTGCAATGCATCTCTTATTTCCAAGCTATCATTCAGTTTAGGGTTATAACACAGAGCTGGTCCTTCACATATGGAAAAGTATGTATCTTGATGAAGGCCTCAAGATACATGATCTTGGTGGTCCTGAGCTGATTGCCTCCCACTTTATGTATTAAACTAGAAACCTTGGTGCATGAATGCAGGAGCCACTGCATTCACAAGCTGACATTCTCTGCTGTGACCGTTTGACTGTTGGCATCTGCACCCTGCTGGGAAAGGAATGGCATAGTCAAAGGTACTGAGAGTTGCTAGCATGGAGAAGGAGATGTTAAACTAAGGACTGGCCCCAGAGATAAAGTCCCATGTTGACTGGTAACCATATAGACCCAATATCCCAGTGTAGCACCCAAGAAATAGGTGTCTGGTAATTCTTTGGTGTGCATTTTGACTGCCAATGGTGCTGGATAACCAGTGGTGCTGGATAAGTGCTTCTGGCCTAAACCTCTGGCTGATATTTGCATTTGCTTCCTGTGGAACTGGTGTCCAGTCAAGCTCCTGGCACTCGACTGCTCCTCCAAAGTGCTGACTCGTCAGCTCAGTGGTTTTGTTGCTTCGAGAATCCATTCCCAACATAGACTTTCCCAAGTTGATCCTGCCAAGATGTTCTGACTTCCCCTGTTAACCAGCAGGAGAGTTCAGGCTGTGCTTCAGAATCATTACGTGCAAGGCACAGAATCAAAGCAAAGGTGGAAGATCCTAAGCCATGCACAGATGCGCTCTACTGTTCCTATCTGTGTCCTTGAGACATTTCAGTACCTTCCACAAAAAGAAGTACCAGGTGCCAAATGATGGCCGCAGTCCCCTTGTCTTCTAGACGACATTGCTCGTGATATTTAGGCTGGGAAGAGAGCAGGGGTTATTCAAGGCCGTTTGCTGTAGGATGCTGGGGTGACGTTAGGTCAGACCATGGCGCTGGAGCATCAGGACACACCGTCATGGGTCAGCACTGAGCTATTTTATATATATGTATGAGCTATTTATTGAGCTATATATAGGCTCTCATACCTGTGCAATGGAGTGAACACTGACCAAGAGGATACAAGGTCCTTGCAGTCTACCCCTGTGCACTGCAGGTTCCTCATGCCTCAAAGCCCCAAAGTCACTGGATCTACAGTGACAGGGAGCTCTGCTTTCGAGGGTGAGCCACCATGCCCCTGACACACTGGCTTCAAGCCACGTGGGGTGTGAAGCCAAGTGACAACTGTAGATCTTTGGGTTGCCCTTACATCAGTTCTTTCTTCTGACCTTATGATCATCCAGTTCCAACCCCCTGCCATGGGCTGGGACAGTTCCTACTAGACCAGGTTTCTCCAAGCCCTGTCCAACTTGGCCTTGAACACTGCTAGAGTTGAAGTTTCTGGTGAGAAATATCATGCCCGAATAACTAGCTTTCTGTGCACCCATGATTTACTATGCACATCTCTGTCAAAATAGCTCATGCCCATTTGTTCCTATATACTGATCTTGTGCTGAATCTTTGCTAAACCTCTTTTCTTGTGTGTTCAGGAGCTGATTCGGGGCAGGCCTTGGTAGGGGAGCCTCCCCCAACTCCTGCCAACTGGTAGCATCTCCCTGGGCTGAGTTTAATGCTTCTTCCAGCACATCTGCGTTCCTCCCCTGTTGTCACTCAGAGGAGGATCTTAGGAAGAGGCATGAACACCAGCCCAAACATTTTCCAGACCATCCTGACAGCAGGCAGTGACAAAGGAATGAGCAGAGCTGTTTCTCTAGAAGATACCCCATAGGGAGGAGATTTGGCTCTCCATCATTCTCCCCTGATCCAAGCCAGTGGCAGGGGTTGGTGGTTGCTGGGAGCCCCAAGCTTAGAGAGACTGATGTAATTAGTGGCGCCACATTGTGCTCGAAGCACTGCAGCCTCAGCCTAAATTCCCAGCATTGTGACAGCCAGGACTGTGTCCTACTGGCACTGCTTCCCTGGGTGGGTCCATCTTTCCCCTTTGCTGATGGGGCCAGTACAAGACATGGAGCAGCTGAGCTGGAAGCTCCTCCCAGCAATGCTTTTCCTTGGGGCTGTAGTTTAACACTCAGTTCTCCTGATTCAGGCTGTAAGTACACCAAGCAAGCAGCTAGTCAAGATGATTTTTAGGCTACTTATAGATATAAGGACAATGTGTTTCAGTAATTGGTGTCTTGTTACTGGCTCTTTGGATGCTGAAAGCATCCCAGACTGGCTGAGGCACTGGGATGCTCGACATATGTTTAAGCCATATAGCAGCCAGGTGACCTATACGGGAGACCAGGGCCACAGGGATGACCAGGGGCTGGAGCACCTCCCTGATGAAGACAGGCTGAGAAAGTTAGGGTTGTTCAGCCTGGAGAGGAGAAGCTGCGTGGAGACCTCAGAGCAACTCCCGGTGACTGAAGGGGGCTACGAGGATGCTGGAGAGGGACTCTTCATCAGGGACTGTAGCGATAGGACAAGGGGTGATGGGTTCAAACTGAAACAGGGGAAGTTCAGGTTAGGTATAAGGAAGAAGTTCTTCCCTATGAAGATGCTAAGGCCCTGACACAGGTTGCCCAAAGAAGTGGTGAGTGCTCCATCCGTGTCAGTGCTCAAGGCCAAGTTGGACAGGGCTTGGAGCAACCTGCTCTAGTGTGAAACATCCCTGCCCATGGCAGGATGTTGAAACTGAATGATCTTCAGGTCCTTTCCAGCCCAAACCATTCTATGATTCTGTGATATGCATGAAGGAGAGAACCATTTCAGTCCAGCCTATTCTCCTAACTTGGTGACACAGCTCTGGGTCTTTGGACTGGGTTTTGGATCCTACAGCAGGGATCATCTTCTGGGATCAGGTAGGGGACAGTCACTGTGCTCCATCCCCTGCGTAGCGGTACCAGAGAGGGGAACGGTGCCTCCCTGCTCCTGTGGTTTCCAGCAGCCTGTTTGTTCTGCTCTGATGTCAGGGAGGCGGCTTTGCCGGGGAAATCACACAGGAAGCCACAAGTGGGACTTAAAATAACTCTTCATGCAAGCGGGGAGCGAAGGGGGAGCGGGGAGAGGACTCCGCCTGCCACACTGACAACTTTCCAAGGGAGGCTGAACTCTCTCCTGTCAGTTCTCTGCTACTTCTCTGGCTGAAAATCCCAGTGGGGAGGAGGGATCTGGTGCCCCTTGGATGCTGAAAACCTTCATGTCTAGCCAGAGATTTCCAGTCAGATGGGAGAAGGGAACAAATTCAAAGCGGCATCCTGGGGGAGGAATAGGGACCAGCCTCTCACTGGCTGGTGATTGGGTTTGTGCAGGAGCCAAGTCCCTCTCCCCACATTCCTCCTCCTCCTCCCATGGCATCCTGTGGTATCATCTGCTATGGCAAAGACAATGGCTTCATAGTGCTTGGTTGACCCAGCCAAGCTGCTGCAGATGCCAAGTTGGAGGCTATGGGGAAGGATGAGGTGGCTGTTCAAGCAGGGATATTGGCCACTACGTGGAGGGCTATGTGGATGTGCAGGCTTTGTGCTTCCATGTCCTAGGAATTACATCGAAGCAGAATGGGCTGAACCTATGCTTGGCTTTCTTGGGAGAGGCTAGGTGAACTGATCATAGCTATTGAAAGCAAATCTCACCCTAAACAAGTTGGAGGTAGCATTTGAAGCCCTTCTCTGACCCAGGGAATGGTCTCTAGTCACCTGCAAATCAGAGTGGATCACAGTTGGTTTCCAAGCAGGATGCATCTCTTCTCCAAGGAGCTCTATGGGGCAATTTTCTAACCCAACAGGTCACACCAGAGCTGTCCCATCTTACCATCTCTGCTGGGGTGCTATGAATCCAGTCCATGTTTCCCTCCCATAGCAAACATCGCTGCTGCTGAAAAGCTCTGGGTTAAGGCTGATTTGTTTCTCTAAACTCCTTTTCTAGGTTTCACCTATTCAAAACTAGGTGCCTATTGCTGATGGGACAAAACACTTCTAAGAGTTGCTTATCTCCATTGCACCGTATGGGAGCCTCGAGAAGGCGCTTTGTTCACACTGATTTTGAGATGCGTGAAGTCAAAACAAAAAACACATCTCCCTTGTGTCTGCATTGAGGGGACATCCCTTGGAGGGTTGCCAGCCTGAGCCCTTCCTAACATGCACATCTGCAGTAGCAGAGCAGTTTATGGCTCACATGTGTACCACTAACTGCATCCTTTCTTGGGATAAGATAAATATAGATAGGCCAGCAGATAAATGGCCTTGCAGCTCGCTACCTCCGGCATCTCCTGCTCTCTGCAGGCTGACAAATCCAGAGCTGATACTCCACAGCCCCCCCTTCAACCATGTTTTCCCCCTTTTCTTTGGCCACATTGCAACCTGTGTCTTGTAGGTGTGCTGTTCCTTGCCTTACACTCATAAATATTCAGTGTCTGCTGTAGGAGCCTTTGGGCTGAAGCATGTCACATAGCGAGAAACCTGACTTGGCTGTGCACAGAGCGTTACAGGAGCTTCCTTCACCCACCTCCCAGGGGGATAATGCTCCAATACAGCACGTTTGTGTCCTAAAAATCAAACATTTCAGCCAGATAAACCTTTGCTAAAGGAAGGTTGAAGTGGCTGGTTGCATTGGGAAAGCAGGCTTTGAAATAAGCTGGTACAGAGACATGATGAAGCACCTTATCTTTATCTGCTCTAAGATACGGCATCTACCCTCTATGTGACTCCATTAATGCACTTTCTCCTTCTCTACCTGACCACTATCCCAGACCCAAAGATGTCCTCAACCTGTGCCGTCTGGTCCATTTCTCATGCACTCCCAGGCTTGCCCCGGCTCTGCTAACCTGTTCCAGCCTTTCTGTTGGATGCTTCTCCTTGGCAAAGCGGCTGAACACATGACTGAACATTACTCATTGCCACGGGACATGTGTGCATGCTTAGCTCAGACACGCTGTTCCAGTCTTTTGCCTATTTGGGGCCCTAACTTGGAGATTCCATATGCATCTGTTATTACCCCACAGCTCTAAGCTCATGCAATGCTGCAGCCAACTTTCTGCTTTGGATTAAATTTGCTCGGGGTTAAATAAGATTGCTTAAATTTAAGCAGAGTTAAATACTCTGCTCCATCCCATGATCCAACCTGGGATTTGGACATATAGAGCAGCATAACTTAGGCTGCCTTGTTCTATCTATTCACTTTCTGACCTCTAATCTAGGGATTGTCCTGCCTGAATCATCCTCACTCAAATTCCCCCTCAAATATCCCATAAAATATCACACTTTGGGCAAACAGTTCTATAATGTATCTCTATATGTGTGTGCTCAGATCTCACCTTAAAAGGGTGACAGGTGTTACTGCAAATACCTCTTGGCTCTTGTTCCACCTCTGGGTAGCTACAGCCTCATGCAATTTATCATGAAATAAGCATCCCCACCATTGTGCTCTCCTTCATCCTCCGCTTGCCTTTCAGAGGTATGCATTGGCCTTGTGCTTTCAGGCTGCAGTTTAACTGCAGCTCATGCTGCATCTGCAGGTAGATACTTAGAGCTGTGAAATACAGCCTCGTTTTGTCTGCTCTGGCCCTGGGCAGAGCAACTGTAGTGAAACTCAGTGCCTCCGTGCAAGGTGCATGTCCTCCAGCCCTATGTTGAAGAGATGAATGGGGCTGACCCCTTGATGTCTGGCTCTACAGGGCTTGTGTGATAGAGAAGAGTGCGGTGTTGTTGCTGCTGCTGCTGCAAAGGCAAGGCATGGAGATAAGATAACTTATTTGGGGGGAATAATGGGTTCAGCATTCAGGAACTGCTTTGCTCCCGGCGCTGCTGTGGCTCGGTCTGGGCAAGAGCTTATTAAATGCTTAAGCATCTCTTGCAAAGTGCTACTGGCAGGATCAGGCTGCATCCACATTCATGTTGTTAATATTCAAGGTTACTAATATAATCTTCTCCATTTCTCACTCAGGATTGCCAATGACCAAAGAAGATTGGTTCTAATTTCCTATCATGTCCTCACTGATTTTTGCCTTGCCTAATGCCAGGGTTGTGTGGAACAGCAGTTCTATTGCCAGCCCCAGGAGCGAGCCATTTCCACTGCCTTAATTACAATTCCCCTTGCAGACAGGAACTCAGGAATAGCCATGATGGTTAAACATAAGTTCCATCATCTATGCTTGTGTCTTATCTCTAGGAGTTGCCATCAGCAGATGTGGGCTGAGTGTATAAACAGAGACAGGCTTGCTCACATCACTCATCCAGCTACAGGAATTTGTGTCTTCCTAAGCCAGGAAGATCAGCTGGAACTCCAGCATGTCCTGGATGCATTTATTTGCCCTTACTGGAATGATTTATTCTGTATAAGAAGTCTTTGTTTTCTAGAAGGAGGCTGATGAGACTCAAAATGCACTAAATATATTCATTTTGTACCTACTCAGGCACATAGCTTGTTCATCTGAACATGCTCTCCTTTGTGGGCTGAGGGAGAGAAAATGCACAGCAATGGGCATTGCTATTGTCCTTGTAGTAATATGGAAATAGCCATAAGGAGGAAAATAACTACCAAAGAAGGTCAGTTCAAATGAGGCAGAAATAGTGTACAACAGGACTGATCTGTTCAGGGTGGTTGCAGGCAGGTATAAGCTTGGTATTCAGCTGGAGCACCTCCCGTATGAAGATAGGCTGAGAAAGTTGGGGCTGTTCAGCCTGGAGAAGAGAAGGCTGTGTGGAGACCTCAGAGCAGCCTTCCAGTATCTGAAGGGGGCCTATAGGGATGCTGGGGAGGGACTCTTCATGAGGGACTGTAGTGACAGGACAAGGGGTAATGGGTTCAAACTTAAACAGGGGAAGTTTAGATTGGATATGAGAGAGAAATTCTTTACTGTGAGGGTGATGAGGCAGTGGAATGGGTTGCCCAGGGAAGTTGTGAATGCTCCATCCCTGGCAGTGTGCAAGGCCAGAGTGGACAGAGCCTTGGGTGGCATGGTTTAGTGTGAGGTGTCCCTGCCCATGGCATGGGGGCTGGAACTGGATGACCTTAAGGTCCTTTCCAACCCTAACTGTTCTATGATTCTATGTTTCTATGATTCTGTGACTTGCATCACAAGGAGACAGCCATCATGTCTTATGGTGTCCACGGAAAAGAGCAGTTTGTGCTTTGTTTTGCTGCGCCCCTAAGAACAACAGGGTTCATGCCTGGAGCCATGGGATGCAGCAACATGTACCAGGATGTGCAACACATGGGTAAATGCACTCATGGGAGCTATGTCTTCCTGGCAGTGCAGGTGGCTGCTAATTTGAACAGTATCCACCACTTGAATGAAAGCAGCAGGGGTGAGGAACAGGGATTTGTCATTTCTAGGAGGTGGCTTTGAGTCCCTGCCAGCTCGGCGGGGTTGGGAGTAGCTCTTCTCATCCAAAGCAGCAGCTGCAGTACCAGTCCCAGCCAGAACCTCCTCTGTCCATGGGGGTGCTTACAATAAACAGTGGAAAAGAGGGTTGGGAGCAGTCTGAGAGCTTCTCTAGCCCATCTTGCTGTGGGCAGGATCAAGTCTACGTGTATCTCCCCTTAAAGAAACTTCTTCAGCCTGTTCATCAAACTGCCAGGCTCCCCAAACTGGTTTCTTTACCCTTATGGCTAGAAGGTTTCTCTAATGTCTACAGCCAGTCTCCCTGCTGTTACCCACTGATTACCCGCACCAGACATGGAGAAAGGTTTATTCTCTTCCCTTTTTCTCTTCCACATATGAAGATGTTAATCCCGTTTCCCCTCCGTCTTCACTAAACAGCCCTGGTTCCTTCTGCCTTGCTGTATAAATTCAGGCTCCTTGCCTTGCTGTATGAATTCAGGGGATCCTCCTTGAGTCTTGTCCTCTTCATCTGGCCTCCTGAAGTGCCCCACTCATGGCCTCAGCAGTACCATCAGAGCTTGGGCTGTGCCACGTGCTCACAAGCGCACGTGCCTACTATCCCTCATAGCAGGGGGGCTGCATCTCCTCCAGCAGCCCAGCACTGTTCACTTTAGCACATGGTGTTCACCACTCCCCTCACCTCGGTCCCGCAGTGCCACTGAGTCCCTGCTCCCCTTCTCTGCCTCTGTGCACTCAGTTATTGTCGCCTGAGAGTATTTGCCTTCCCTGAGTTCAGTCCTGTTTTCTTTTTCTGGGCCATTTCTTCTATTCATCCAGCTAATTCTGTGTTCCAAGCTCTGCTCTCCAATGGGCTCACAGCCTTCCCTGATTTAGCAAGCTTCTTTATTTATCCTGGTCATTCAGGGCAATTACAACCAATGCTACAAAGGGCTTGCATGTGTTTTTCCCCCAGCAAGCAGTACCTTGATGCATGCTACAAAAGCTCAGGCTGCTTTGGAGTAACTCAGTGCTCTGAGAATTAGGCCTTGAATTCCCATAGGTAGCAGATGGGTGGTAGCTCTTGGAAATTGCTCACCTACATGCTTCCACTGCATCTTTTTATGGGAAGGACTCTTCCTCTCATCACCAGCATCCTATGGCATCCTATGGCGTAAAGGACTCCATCCTGGATGGATGATTCCCCTATGACCAGAACCTGCCAGGCAGTGGACGAGCATGACAGTATGCTTTTGAGGCAGGTGACTGTATCCAGGTCAGGGAATTCCTCTTTGCACTTGGTCCTGCAAAGCAATAGAGAGTTTTCCTCAGGAAGGTGCCAAACACCCTTTGAAGTGCCAATCAGATCATTTAGCTTTGAAAGTAAAGCCTTTTCTATCCCAAGAGCTGGGCTTTCTGCTGACAGGCAGCCTGGCGTGGGAATTCTGGGGCTGTGCAATACAAAGTGATGCAGGGACCTGCTCAGGATTTTGGTTCCTGCAAATGGGGTCATTCCTGCTCCCAGTATAACCATGTTACCATGCTGCTGCTGTTAGCTGCGTTGTACCAGCACAGACTTGGGTGCGTGGTCCTGGGGGCATTACTTAGCAGGGGATGGAGTTTAGCGGATGTCTTTGCCACCAGTGCTGTTGGATGAGCCAAGAAAAGCTTTCACATGGCACAGCATCCCTATGTCCTTGGATGATTTTGGTTTCAGCATCTTGTTCTCTTTGTGTCTAAGGTTTTGCTGGACTTACGTTTCTATCACTGTCCTCTCCAAGATATATTTAATCTGCTCTCTTCACATCTTGTAGCAGAGATTCTACTTTTACTTAAGGGTAGATGCCTCTGCATTTAAATGACAATGATTTTTGTCTGGGGCTGACAGCTGGGAAGTGCTAGGTGGCTTCAGCTTTATAATTACCTCTGTCTGTCTTGTCTGGGTGTTCATGCACATACACACGTGCGGCTGTGCGTTAAGCTGGAGAGGAAGCGAGCAGTGAATGCAAGCAACAGCTGGATCCAGTATGTGACGAGTCAGGAGGAATTGTTTGTCTTTAAATGTCTTTTTATGTGCATCTCAGAGCTGCTTTTAGTGGGTGCAGCAGCACAGGGGTGAATAACCCCGGAAATCCTTGGCCTCTTTGGGAGAAATGGAGGTTTGCTTAATATTGGGTCTGCCTGGATGAACTTGTCTTCTGCCTGGGGATTGTGTGTCTTGGCAGAGTTCCCCAGGGACTGGGATGGGAGGGATCTTAGGAGGAGGATGCCTTCAGGTTAAACTTTACTGCCGGCAAGGCAGAACAGCACTGGAGATGGATGAACCAGTGATGTGTTTGCTGTAGCAATCCTCTGTCCCTCGCACTGCCGTATCCCTTATACTCCCTGCTCCATTCCAACTGATTTTGATCCAAAAATATCCAAAGAGCCTTCTATCACTTCAATTTTCCATCTTCAGGCACGTGTCCAGCATAGAGAGACTAGATCCTTGTGGCAGGCACAAGCTGGGGTGGGAAGGATTGGGATGTGGGAATGAGAACTTTCAACATCAACCTGAGATCCCAGGAAAACGGCTGTGTTGGAGTGAGGTTTGGAGAAGCCTCAGCTCGTAGTTTGTTTCCTTTTCCTTTTAATGTGTTTGCTCTCTAATGTGTGTTGACACAGTAAATACATGTTTGTACAAACATCCCAGCAGAGGGTTGCTTTGAAAGCCCCTTGCAGAGGATGGGAAATGTGCATGGCAGATGTTGGGAGGCGACCCGCTGCCTGATACACGTTGTGATGTTGGAAATGGTCCCCATCAGGAGGAACTCCACGGGACAGCATGAAGCAGAGGTTCCTTTGCTTGGGTTTTTCGGACAGAAAGACATGGAAGTCTACTGCTGGTCAGGTGCAGAAAGGGGTCCCTTTCCTATTGCTAACTGGGGATTCAAACTGTTACAGAGCACATGCTGGTGATAATAAAAGCATTGAGAAGGATGGGGAGAGAAGTACCCAAGAGGAACAGGACGAAGCTCCCCCAGATAAGGCACTTGCATGTAGAGGAAGCAGAGACTTCTAGGAAATGATGGACAGACCCAATGCTTTGTAAAAGGTGCTGCCAAAGCTCCCTTCTAACTCAGCACAGTACAGCACTTGGTGTTGAATGGGAAAGCAATGAACTTGGCCATAACCAGTTTCTTCCAGGTTCCTTCATAGCTGATCAATCACAGAATCATAGAATGGTTTTTGTTGGAAAGGACCTTAAGATTATCCAGTTCCAACCCCCTGCCATGGGCAGGGACACCTCACATTAGACCATGTCGCCCAAGGCTCTGTCCAACCCAGCCTTGAACACTGCTAGAGATGAAGCATTTACCACTTCTCTGGGCAGCCTGTGCCAGTGCCTCAGCACCCTTACAGTAAATGTGTTTTTGCACCTCAAACTATTCTTGCAGTTGCCTGTGACATCTTATTTCCAACTGTACAGCATAGAAACCAAGGACATAGGGGCCTTCAAATGGGCTTAAGTATGTTAAAACTGACCCCATCTTGATTCAAAGTCCAGTAAGCCCATGTGCTTTCAGACCGAATTCCAACAATATGAAGCTTGCTACGTCCTTTATCATATATAAATAAGACACGTCGGTACTGGCCACAAGCTGTTTATGATTAAACCTTAACACAAAGAAGGTGGAGGTGATTTTGGTGAGTACAGAGTATATAACACAACATCTCTGGTTAAAGGCATGCACTCTACATAGGTGTGCATGAGCAGTCTGTGAGCACTCTTACCACTCCCAGTTGATTAACAGACTCTTTTTACTTCTGATATGCTGCAAACTGGCCACCTCGCTGTACTGCAGCAGTGTGATATAACTGGCAAACCATGAATTCATGGGAAGCTCCAGGCTTGAACAAAGCAGGTAGTGATAGGGCAAGGGGCGATGGGCTCAAACTAAAACAGGGGAAGTTCAGGTCAGATATAAGGAAGAAGTTCTTTACTGTGAGGGTGCTGAGGCACTGAACAGGCTGCCCTAAGAAGTGATAAATGCTCCATCCCTGGCAGTGTTCAAAGCCTGTTTGGACAGACCCTTGGGTAACATGCTCTAGTGTGAGGTGTCCCTGCCCATGGCAGGCGGTTGGAACTGGATGATCTTAAGGCCCTTTCCAACTCAAACTATTCTATGATTCTATATATGCATGTAACAAGGATGGTGCTTGCAAAGCCTTTCTTTCCTACTGTCAGCTCTGCACTAATGCAAGCTCTGTTAGCTCTTCTTACCTGACAGTTGCCCAGTGGCCTGTTTTCTGGTCATCTAAAAGAAGAGACATCTCTATGGCTGCTGCTTTTTAGCTCTGCAGGAGTTGGTTCATAACTGTATAACAGCAGAGCATCCCAAGACAGACAGGGATCAAAGCACAGTTCTCCAACCCTCTTCTTGTAATATGCCATGCTGAGCATACAAACACCATCCTCAAAATTAAGCATTTATGTTATAAACCTTCCCCACACCTTTTCCCACGTGGACGGCGAGGAAAGGGTGCATGGCCCATCTGTGAGAGATGCCAGACAGTCACTCAGGCTGAAATTTGTCTCATCTAATGTCGGTCATCAGCATTGAATGGAAATGAGTCGGCCGTTTACAGATAATGGAGAGAGACTGGCACCTTCAGAAAGCAATTCACTCCATCTGCCTGAGACACCTATTTAGGATGGCACAAATCGCCCTATGGTGAAAACCTGTCTCTTCCCATCGACTAAAGAGGAAAGCTGCCTGACTCATTAGGTGAGATGTCTAATTTTCAGGAAGACCATGTTAAACAAGATGAATCCCACATTTAGTGCAATGCCTGGAAGGCACACAGGTGACTGGTGACAGCAAGATGGTCTCTGGAGCCAGGCAGAGCAAGGGCTGCTTGGTTCTCATTCATTTGCTTTCAAGTTGGCCTTTGCAGCTGAAATATTCTGCTTTGAGCTGTGTTACTGGAAGTGGCGCCTCTTTGGTGGTCTGGGGAGGAGATGGAATACTGGTGTGGGAAACATGGGATCAGAAGTGTTTCTGCCACATTGCTCCATCCTCAGCACAGCTTCTTCCCTGTGCTGCTCACACTTGGCAAGGGAGGGAGATGCACTGTTCCCATTTCAAGAATGGGACCCTTGAGGCACAAAGTGGGATGAGTGACAGCAAAGGGCACTCAATGGACAGACCCCCTGCACCTCCTGATGCTAAGCTCAGACACCAGGGATTGTGGCTGGTTGTACAAGGGACCTGGTGCTTGTCACTGCTGCTTCCCTCCCCAGGTGAAGCTGGGAAAGAGAGGAAAGGTTTTAACTCATGGGTGAGGCATGGCAAAGCTCTTTGTTGCTGCTTAGGAGCACCCAACTAATGCACTAATGAGGTGGTAAAGGTTGTGTTTGGGGTCTGAATTGGCTGTTCCCAATCCCACTGAGGTAGCTTTGCTAATATTACCTCGAATTTGGCTTCAGACCTTCAGAAACACAGGAATTAGAACTAGATGATCCTAAGGTCTTTTCCAACCCTAACTATTCTATGATTCTATGAACAAGCATTACCTGACTTAAAATCCCCAAAGTCCTGTGCCAGTGTGCTGGGGGCTTGGAGCAAATCTTGGGCAGCAGCCTGTGGGACAAAGCCCATTAGAAACTCTGCTAGGGGGACAGGGCAGGATGAGACCATCTCAAATCACTGCCCCAGCGCTGGGACATCTCAGGGAGTTGGGATTCCTATAGGAGACCCACTCCATATAGCTGCTGACACCCTGTGGCTGTCGGAAGAAATGCAGGGATTTTCGCACTAGGGTTGGGCAATTTGGGGTTTGAAAAACGTCCTTCCAGGAAAAAGAGAAAAGTGACTGTTCTTGGAAGAAATAAGCCCCAAAAGGAAACAAATCCCACAGATGCTTCCCAGCTGTGATTTTAGTGCTACCACAGGGACAAGGGTGGCATCGGGCTGGCTGGCAGCCTGCTTGCGGCTGTCTCCCTTGACTCCCAGGGCCATGGGCAGAGGGCAAGCAGCTTTGAAGAGCTCCCAGTTTAGGGGGTAGGTGGGAGAAGGCAGCTGCAAACAGAGATATGGGACATGGCCACTTTCTCACCAAAATGACTTCTTTAACTCTTCCTCCTTCCTACTCAGTATCCCTCCTCTCGTAGTTTATGTGCCACCAACTGCCAAGACGTTCCCACACAGAGTATTTTCCCCTCTGTATTTTCTTTCCCAACTGCCAAGAGATCTGTGTACAAACACCGGTTTCTCCCTTTCACAAGCAGCTATCTGGTCCTCCTCCAACATAGCACAACAAAAGCAGGGAAAACAAAAAGATGTGGAAAAGGAGAGCAAAGACCATGCTCTGCTCAACACAGAGGGATGGGGGGAGTTGTTGGCACAAGACAGAATTGGCAGTGTAAGAAGTTGTAGCCTTTGAAGATGAGAGAAGAAGCAGGCGATTGTCATAAAGGGAGCAGACATGTCCCTTTAAACAACAAAGCCTGCAAAGATAGCCTGGAGTCCCCAAAATAAAGGCTTCATACTGCCTTCTTCTGTCACTCCAGGACAGAAATAGTAGCCCAGTGGGAACCATAAGACATGATGAGAAGCGCCAGTCTTCTAGGATGAATGCAGCCAGGTCCAGAAGGGTGCAGGCAGTGGGAGGAGGTTGGCTTCTGGCTCTGGTCTCCATCACCCCCACTGGTATCACTAAAGAGGCAATCCCTGCACTGAGGATGTGGCTCTTCCCTCCTGGTATGGAAATGAAGCACCTGAGCCAACGCAGGATTGCTCCCCATGGCCCCTTTTGCAGCTTGTCTTTTGTCTTGCCCTGTTTTAACTGTCCCAAGGAGAGCTGGAGGGCTCAGGCTGAGCTCAGGGCTGTGAATGATGCCAGCGTCCCGAGAGGTACCAATGTGGGGTTTTACGGCACATCCATCTCTGCATGATGGAGCTGTGCCTCCTGCATGCCTTATGGACATGTCCCCGCTCTTTGGGACAGCTGGTGACTCACTTTCATCACTGGAAACTGCTTGGGGAGAGCTAAAAACCAGTGCTGCGGGCTGCATGGTGCAGGACCCTGTCAAAGAGGGGCAGAATGAGACCACCGGCTAGTGCAGGATGACCTTTTAGATGGTGATGAGGCTGGCATGGGGACATTGGGTGGCAACGGGACAGCTACTGCACCTGCGCCATCTGCTGCACACACAGAGAAGTTTCGGCCACCAAAGGAGCATTTTGGACGAGTAATTACTAAAAAGAACTGTCAGACCATCCCCAGCCCTTTCTCCTTTCCTTTCGATTCCCACTGGATGTGCTGGCAGAGCCGCTCACTTCCTTTTGTTTCACCATCTCCCATGGACCGAGAAAACTTTAGATGCAACTTGATAAAGGTTCATTAAATAACTATTAGAAAGCCTTTTTTTTCTCCTCTTCTGTTTTAAGAGGGAGATGTATAGGGAGGGAAAACAAGGGAGCTCCAGGCACTTGTAAATCTGTTCTCCTGAGGGCTCTGCAACGCATCCTCAAGGGAGTGTGAAAATCACCAAACCTGAGGTTACTGTGATTTGTTTCTTGAAACTGATCTAATTTAACAAAAGAAAACCCTGGAAACATGGAAATCTTTCCCTCAAAAAGAGATCAGGCTTTGGGAAAGAGTGGGCAAATAGGAATTCCAGTAAGGGGGCTGTTTTCAAGCAGATCCTCAGTAGTGCAGATGCGTCAAGCTGTTGTTTGGATGAAGATCAGCATGTACCTCAAAATGCACAGGGGTTTGTGGATTATGTCTCCCAGACTTGGAATTTCACTAAATAACACCCAACACTTCAGGGATATGAAACACCAGCGCTACCCCACTCTGGCAGGACTTCAAGGAAGAGGAGTTGCTCCTGCTTTGGAGTCTTGAGGTCCTGTTTCTTTTCTTGCAGTCACCAGTCCACATGAGTTCCCCTGGAATCCCTACTGCTACTGGTGTGTAAATCTGGGGTAACTATTGATTTACTCCAGCGCAAAGCTGAAGGTGATCACAGAAACAAGTGGTCCATCTTCTGGATTCTTCTATACGTAGTGGAAGGTTTCCCTGCCCGTGTCAGTGGGGTTGGAACTAGATGAGCTTTAAGATCCCTTTCAATTCTAACTATTCTATGATCTTAAGAGTGTTTCTACTGAATCCTGAGCCATTGCTGCAATGAAACTGTTGCATCCCTCATGTAAGAGAGGGGGATGACACTGACACAATATGATGAACATCATTCAGTTGCTGTGCCAGCACCTGTGTGTCTATGGAGTGGTGTCTTGGCTAGGAGCCTGCAAGGACAAAGCCAGGAGAGCCGTGTGAACTGCAGGGAAGAGCAGCACAGATGAAAGCAGCTGTAATTACGCATCTCAATACCCTCC
Source organism: Ara ararauna (assembly GCA_028858755.1). Taxonomy (NCBI): domain Eukaryota; kingdom Metazoa; phylum Chordata; class Aves; order Psittaciformes; family Psittacidae; genus Ara; species Ara ararauna. The sequence goes on from CM054376.1 coordinate 163,646,889, forward strand.
CTCCCAAGCAGCGCTTGGCAGGTATATCTGATCCCTGAGTCTTTTGTGTCCTGATTGGCACTTGCTGTATTGACGCTGAACTCCTGACCTTGCTTTGTCTCCAACCACTACCTTATGTCAGAACGGCTTTGGGTAGAGTTTCACTGCCTGGGTTACCTCGAGGTCCCAAAGGAAAGTGATCCCTTGGCTCCTGCGAGTGATGCTCTTGCTGTCTCTCCTCAGCCCATGGGAGATAGGTGATGGCTATGGAGACATGAGTTCACGCTCAGGTTATTCTTCCATCACCTTTCCATCACCAAAGATGCAGCTAAGCTTGATGCATACTCTTTGCCTTGCTTGACACGTTCAGGAGAACAGGGAAAGATCCTATTCAGGCACCCTAGGGGCATATGAGTATCATGAGCATCTCTAGGAAGCAGACCTGGTCTTCTTCCAAATTCTGCTATCCAAGAGCACAACTGCAGCAGTAGTGTTGGGGGTATGGTTTCTACTCTGTTAATGACCACCCAGGAATGCTTGCACTTCGTCCCCAGAAGTTTTCAGGCAGGACCTGTCTATTGGTCTCCACTGATATGTGGCCAAGTATAAGCCACTTGTACATAGATTATGAACTGTGTAGATAAATAGCAAACCTCAGACCTGTAGAGGATAGAGGACTCCTGCAATTCCTTATGGGATGCTGCTTTTTAGAGTTCAGACATCTCAGTCTCTTACGTTAGAAGAGAAGCAACCAGCTGTTTTGCCTCAGACAGGGCATGGCTCTGGTATTTACAGAAGTGAATAAAGGGTCTGGCGGAAGATATGGGGCACCAAGTGAGTTGGAGACCTGCAAGTTGCTCCTGTTGGAAGGACAGTGCCTATTCTTAGCTCTGCTCTGACTTCTCTGCTGGGCTGTGGTCCTTGTGCATCACTTGGCTCAGCCAAAGCATCCCTAAATATGCTGCATTAGGACTCTGTGCTCATCTTTCCTAAGCTGTCTGCTTTCTGAATTTCCCTATATTTCACCTGCAGTTCTATCTGGTGAGAGCTTTTTGGGCTGGTTCAATGCTATAAGATCATATTAGACTCATGAAAGCTCTTCTAACTCTTTTGACGGGGCAATTCAAACTGCCAAACAGCTTGATGTAGGGTCTGATTCCCAGCTCAGCAGCCAGGCCCCAACCTCCATGGTTCAGGCAGCCTTTTTCCTCTCCCAGCAGTCCCCTGCCTCTGTCTAAGTGGAATAATATGTCAGCACTCACCCACTAAATCCCTCTGACACTCTTAATTCTCTCTTGATCATGCCTTGTGCCTTGCCCTTTGTGCCATACAGCTCCTTTAGGACAGTTCCCAGCAGACTTCCTAATCCTTTTAAGTGCTCATGGAAGGCTCTGTTTCCTCCATGGGGTGGTCAGCTTTCCTTCCATAGACCTGGGCTGATTATCTGCAGTCTGGGGCGCGCGTGGCTGGGAGGAAATCACTTCCTGCCACTCTTAACTGCTACATTACCATTTTTGGCCTCTTTATACATGGAAACTTTATACTGATGGTCCTGGCGGGTGATTTACAAGTGTTAAAAATGTGCCTACTATGCTATTCTTTTTATATTCTTTCAAATTACTTTTGGATAATTCAATTAAAGGCTTTGAATACACATTTGGCTAATTCTGATGGATGTTCAAAGAACCCCTGTGAATAAGGGTCTGGAGATACGTGCTACTCTTACGCTATTGGAGCTCATACTTAGAATCATAGAAATATTTAGGTTGGAAAAGACCTTTAAGCTCATCAAGTCCAACCATTCCCCAGCACTGCCAAGGCCACCACTAACCCATGGCACTGAGGACCTCCTCTCTGTGGTGTGTGAACACTTGCAGGGACAGTGACTCCAGCACTGCCCTGGGCAGCCTCTTCCAATGCCTGAGCACCCTTTGGGGAAGGAATTGTTCCTCAGCTCCATCTAAAGCTGCCCTGGTGCAGCTTGAGGCCGTTTCCTCTTGTCCCATCCCTTGTTCCTTGGGAGCAGAGCTCAGCCCCCTCCTGCCTCCATTATCCTGTCAGGCAGTTGTAGGGAGTGATAAGGTCCCCCATGACTCTTCTCGTCTCCAGACTAAACCCCCTCAGGTCCCTCACGTCACTTCCGCAATACATTTCATTTGGAGATTTCCAGTACCAATCAATTGTTACTCTCCCCAGACCTCTTTGGAGGTACCCCGATAATGATCTGAGAGCCATGGGTGTGAGATCCTAAAAACTGCTGCTCTCTCCTGTGTCACTCTCTGAGCTGAGGAATGCATAGTGATGAATGCTACTTTGGTAGTATTTTTTAGGTCTATACTTCATATCTCAAGGTCATCCATTTAATCTTCCCTGCAGCTACAGAAGCTCTCCCCTAAAAATCACCCAATTCAAAAGAGTTTCAGTGAAAGATGTGGAAACTGAGGCACTGACAGGACAGCTGACATCTCTGAAGTCATATGGCCTGTTCATAGCTTAGCTAAGGTTTGAGATTCCCATTTGTCTAAGTCCCTTGCTCTAACCCTGGAGCTAAAGAAAAGGATGAAGAAGAACAGAGATCATTTGTTGTTACCAGCACAGGCTGGAGTCAGAGGCTGTATAAAGGAGGGTGCTGGGAAGGAGAAATGTTGATATTCACTGCTCCACTGCTCCATATCCAGTGATCTCTGGTGTAATTCATTTTAGTATCATAGAATCATGGAATAGTTTGGGTTGGAAAGGGCTTTAAGATCATCCAGTTCCAACCCCTTTTTAGGTTGAGGAGATGGAGAGGAAGGAACTAAGAAGGGATGTGTTTGGTGTTGTCTTTTCATGAGTTTGGAGTGGTGGCTGCCTCTCTGTTAAGTAGTGAGTAGGAAAGACTTGTAGCTCAGTGCTGGAGTCTGCAGGTGAATCCAGCCAAGTGTTGTTGGAGGAGACCAACGAACGGGATGGATTTCAGTCAATAATGAAGAATTGGTTGGTGGGAGATGAGAGGAAGCCTTGGGAAGGCAAAGGCTTCAGTGAGACACAGGTGAGCACATATGGCACTTGCTGGGAGCACTGCTTCTCATTTGGGACTGACTGGGTTAGGACTATCCTACAATATTGCTATTGAAGTGCAGAATATGATGGAGGAGTACATGTGATGGAGAAGTAGATGCCTTATTCTTGGAAGTGCTTAAGGCCAGGTTGGATGGGCTTGGAGCAACCTGCTCTAGTGGAAGGTGTCCCTGCCTGTGGCAGCGGCTGGAACTGGATGAGCTCTAAGGTCCTTTCCAAACCAAACCATTCTATGATTCTATAGTCTGTGACTGGTGAGAAAGGTGGTTTGTGCTGAAGCTGGCCTGCAGAGACACATACCCCTTAGTCAGACATCAGATACAAGCAAAGGAGCTGCTGGTGGATTGGCAGATGAGAGCAGCCTTCAGTGGAGCATGGGTCTAAGGGAGCTGAATGGAAGATGTCTCGTCTACTGTTTCTGCACTGGATCGGTTTTCTGGCTGCTTGCATGAAAGGGGAATGAGGGCAAGTGTGGAGCTCTGTCCCCGGATGGTAATTCCCTTTTATCTGAGGCAATATTGGAAGATAAGCATTCACTCATTCTCTTCTTTTTTGCTGTGGATAAACATAGATTATGAAGGTTAGAAAAGCTTCAAGAGATGTTTCTTTTATCTGATACTAAGTTCTTTATAGGTCACTTTGGCATTGAGAAGCCCAGGAGCTGAAAACGTCAGCAATTGAATTACAATAACCTTTGCAGAGCACAACCTTGTCAGTGGGGCTGAGACCCAGAGATACATGGGACCTTATTACCACAGCCTTAGCCCCAGGGATGCCAACTGACAAAGGGACTGGAGAGGGAGTCTGGGCTGGCTGATTTCCTTGGAGAGCTTCTCTTTCAGGTTTCCCTTTCCCTTGGCTTTGGAGATAAGTTCCCCACACTGCTGACAGGAATTGTTCCCTAGCAGCACTCCATCCACCCACCCAAGCCCATAGCTCTTAGCAAAGAGCTCCAGCCCTGAGATTTCTCTGTTTTCAATTACACACTCACAGCCCATCGCTCTCTGAATCTCTCTGTAGTCATTTAGCATCAGCACTTCACACAAATATTGGTGCAGGAACAGAGAATCTTACTTGACCAGTGATATAATCTTTAGGATATGATTTTTGATTTGTTTCTTTATACAGAAAGTAGCAAACCCAGCCAAATGCTCAGCAAAGCAGGAGCTTTGCTCTGCCTCTGATACGCTGTAAAGGGAAATTGCAAATACATCTGTGTATCTCCAAGATTGAATGTGACAGGCTATGATTGAGCTTGTTGCCCTCACTGATGCTTGGAGCTGCATAGGGCACTGCGCCACCAAGGTGTGTGTACATGCCTGTATTCAGAGCAGATTATGTATGTTGTCTGCTACATGGAGCAGGTTCTTTGGTGGGAATGCTGTGCTGGGTGTGAATGCACACTCACTTGTATACGTGTGCCCAACTTTACATCACTCATGTCCCCTTACTCGTTACCAAGACCTTGTGGCACATTGCTGAAAGCATCCTCAGTCCAGGCAGATGAACCTTGGTGGTCACAGTGTGTGCACATAGGGGGCATGTGTTGTTGGGTGCCTCTACATGTTGTTGGGTGCCTTCCACCCTTCTGCGTATGTGCTCTGCTGCCCTTGCCTATCCGTGTGCTGCTGTGTGCTCTCCTGCTCATGTGTCCATGTGGATGCCCAGGTCTCCATGCTTCCCATTGCCAAAGGGCAGCTGGCTTCCTCTCAAGTGACCCAGTGTCACGAGGAGCTGTGGGTGTCTCAAAGCTCACCCCGTCTGGCTGCAGTCAAAGGGCCCTTTGTGGTGCTGCTCTGCTCCCAGCCCTCCGGGTCACTGCATTCCCGGCATAGAGGGATGAGCTCATCTCTGGGAGGAATCAGCCCCATGAACAGACATTAATAAAGGACTTGTATTCATGATCCAGCCCATGTGGTGATCCATTTGCCATCCCATTTTACTATCTATCTGCCTCAGTTACTAAACTTATCCCACATAAGGATTGGTGCTCCAGGCCAACTGTGTTGAGATCTTTGTGGTCAGTCCTATTCACACACTGTGCTTCTGGGTATTTCTGGACTAAACACAGACAGAGCTTTGAGTCCTTCTGCTGGTGCTACTGGTCTGAATTGCTTTTATCTAGTTTGACCCTTACTTAAGAGCTGACCATAGTTAGGTAAGCATTTTTGGTTGTGTCTCACAAGATGCTACCCATGCTTTTGCATGTAAAAGTTTAATTTTCATACTTTTCTCTTTTTCACTGTTATTCCCATAATCTCAATCAGAACCCACTCTGACTGAAAGCGTCTCCATGTCACTCATGTGCTGCTGCCACAGAGCTGGATCAGACCTGCAGGGGGGGTGTCCCCAGAGCACAGCAGAGAGGGAGAGTCCCCTCCCTAAGCTGCTGCTCACACTCTGGGGGTGCAGCCCCGCACATGGGGGGGTTCTGGGCTCAAGCACACACAGTTGGGTCATGGGGAAGGAAAGGAGGAGGAATAGCCGGTTCAAGACTCTGTCTCTTGCATAGAGCAACACAACCCAGACCTTGGTGGGGACTGGACAGCCCGGTGCCATAGGTGAGTGCCAGCAGGCTGTTAATAGATCTCCTGGCAGGGCTTGTTGCTGAACGTTGAGCACTTGGCAGGCCATTACCTTGAAAAATGAGCTCTGCGGAGCTTGCCTTGTGTTGTTACAAACTAATGATTTGCATTGATTAGCACGTGGCTCGTGAGTGTCTAATTTATCAATCCGGGAGCACCAGGGGAGAGTGTGTAAACCCTGCTTTCAAAAATGATGTCATCTGTCAATTGGCTAAGGAATGTGAAAGCTGCATACACCTGACCTGCTCTCCCTGGTGAGGGAGAGGAAGGACCAAGTCATCTCCTACTCTTTTCCCTCTGCTTCCTTTTCTGTACCTGTTTCACTTTAGAGTGAGCCCTGCAGTTGAGGTACAGGCTGTATCAGCAACAAAGTGGCAGCAGGGCCAGGGCAGGGATTGTCCCCTGCACTGGGCACTGGTGAGGCTGCACATGGAATCCTGTGTTCAGTTCTGGGCCCCTCACTAGAAGAGAGACATTGAGGTGCTGGAGTGAGGCCAGAGAAGGACAATGGAGCTGGAGCAGGGCCTGGAGCACAGTGTGATGGGGAACGGCTGAGGGACCTGGGGGGTCCAGATGGAGAAGAGAAGGCTCAGGGGGGACCTGATCGCTGCCTACAACTGCCTGAGAGGAGGATGGAGCCAGGAGGGGGCTGGGCTCTGCTCCCAAGGAACAAGGGATGGGACAAGAGGAAATGGCCTCAAGCTGCACCAGGGCAGGTTTAGATGGAGCTGAGGAACAATTCCTTCCCCAAAGGGTGCTCAGGCGCTGGAACAGGTACCCAGGGCAGTGCTGGAGTCACCGTCCCTGACAGTGTTCACACACTGTGGAAAGAAGGCCCTCAGAGCCATGGGTTAGTGGTGGCCTTGGCAGTGCTGGGAATGGTTGGACTGGAGGAGCTTAAAGGGCTTTTCCAGCTGATTCTATGATTCTACGACTGGCCGCACTTCAAGCTGTAATTACTGCTTTTTTTGGTGCTGGGAGCAACAGTCATAAGCCCAATGTGTTAGGTGCTCTTCAAGCCCATATTAAAGGTCAGTCTTTTATTTATGTCTAATTTACATCATAAATCCATTGCTATAAATGTCAGTGGGGAACCATAGGGGTATGGCACAGAAGTCACATGCTGTGGACTATGAAAAAAAAGGACTTCTGCTAGCTAGGAGTTTGTCTCCTGGCTTGAAAGACCCTTTGGTCCAAAGCATAAGGCTCATTTCAGCACATCCTAGATCATTGTATTTTTTGCTCCATTATGAGACAGTGACCTACCATTAAACTGAAGCATCTAGGAGCCATGTGGAGGCATGGTGACCCATGTCTCCCTAGTAAAGGAAAAGAGATGGCCATCAACATCTCGTCCCATGTTTTTCCCGGACATTCTGAAGTAAGAGGAATCCTCTTCTGCCCCAACATGAGGGAGATCTCCTATCCAGCAGTCAGGCACATCTGTTTGACCTGATTTTGCAGCCTGGATGGATTACATGAGAGGTCAGTGGGTGACTCCTCTGCAGGGATTAGACCCTGTGCCCCTGCTTAGTGCAGCCACCCGTGCTCCCTACCAGAGCCCAGCCAAGTGTATGTGGTAGAAGGATTACAGTGCAATGCCTGCAGATGATAGGGATTAGCTAGCAGTATTCTAGGGCAGCTGTTTTCTTGGAAACCCCTTGTTTGCTGCTTGAAGAAAAGGCCTTGGAACTGTGTGAATGGAGAAGGGAGAAAGAACCATTCTCCTTTGCTGTTGCAATGCTGTAGCAAGTAAGTCTTGCTTGCTTGCTAACCACAAGATTTATGTCTTCTGGACAAAAGGAATGTTAAGGGATTGCAAAACCAACCTGCTTTGCTGCCTGCCGTGGGCTCAGCAGCAGCAGTCACTTTTCTCCTTTGTAGTAGCTGATGCAGCGCTGTGTTTTTGACTTTCAGCCTGGGAACAGCACTAATAACACCAATGGTTTCAGTTACTGCTCAGTAATGTTTCGGTCTGACCAAGGACTTTCTGAGCCTCATGCTCTGCCAGGGAGGAGGGGAAGCCGGGAGGAAGCAGAGACAGGACACCTGACCCAAACTGACCAAAGAGGTATTCCATGCCACAGCATGTCATGCCCAGGATGTAAAAACGGAGGGCAGAGACCCGGAAGGGTGGGGAGGGTGCACTGCTTGGTAGGGCTGGGTATAGGTGGTGAGCGATTGTATTCTTTTCCCTTGTATTTCTCTTGTCATTATTATTATTGATGGTAGCAGTAGTGGTTTGTGTTATACCTTAGTTACTACACTGTTCTTATCTCAACCTGTGGGAGTTGCATTCTTTCGATTCTCCTTCCCATCCCTCAGGGAGTGGGGGGAAGAAAGAGGGGGGAGTGAGTGAGCAAGAAAACTGCGTGGCTGAGAGGCTTAAACCACGACACTGCCCCTTTTGTTGTGTGGATGGATGTGTGCACTCAGGTGGACATCTGTGGAGCAAGCATCCTGTGCTTACAGATGCCTTCTGCAGGGGATGTGTTTGTGTGGACAATTTCGGGTCTGTGGATACAGTTGTATGAGTGATCGCACAGACACTGATGAGCTTGGGACAGAGTTTAAGAGATGAGCCTTTCCAGGGTAAAAGATGTAGGGAAACGGCAAGTTTAGGTGTGGATTTGCCTTGGAAGCAAAGGATTGAGTTTGATTCTCTTCTCGAAATCATCTGGATCACCACTAGTTAGAATGGTTGCTGTCATGACACATTGGGGTCAGGACAGCATTGAAAGCAAGAGTTTTTGGGAGACTAAGTACCTGGTTTTCCATATCTTGCTCTCCATATGGCTGAAGGTGCTCTGACATCTGTATCTGGATGGGTTGGCATTGTCCATGCAAGCAGCACCTTCAAACATCTGTACAAGAGATGCTTCTGGCTGCTGACTATTAGGCACTAGAAAGAGATACCTCAGCCCTTGCTTTTCTAATTAGTGTTTCTAAAGGTTCTTTTGGATCAGTAGATAGATGGGGTTATTGAAATGCCATGATTTATTCAAAATTGATTTCATTTTAATAGGCTTTAGGCAAATTAAAGCAGATTATTCAACTGGAGAACACACGCCAAAACAGAGGGATAGAGTAGGAATATGGAATGTCACCAGCCCCTTCCGTCTCTTTGCTGAAATCAATAGAGCTACATCACATAGCCCAAATCAATGCAAAAGCAGAAATAGATGATTATCATAACAGTCTGACATTAGATATGTGCTGTCTGCTCTGTCTTTGCCCCCTCTCCATGCCAGAAACAGCAGCCAGCAGTCCCAGTATCCACTGGGGAACATTAGGATCACCAAAAAGGGAAGAACTAATATTGGAAAAGCAATGAAGTATTAGAGGCCCCTGTGTGGTCGTAAGGCTGTGGCTGGGCACTGCTCAGAGCAGCCTGGATTGATGTGCCAGGCTCCAGGACTGCTTGGATCTTCTAGAAATGATGTTTGCAGATCCTTAATCCAATAGCAAGAAGTAATGATGGTGATTTCAGTGGGAAGCCCTTGGAGAAGGAGATGCAGGGAGGACAAAGGAGGGATGCTGCGAAGTATGGGGAGGATGGAGCTTGTCCTGCCAGGTCTGGCAACCATTTAATCCCTGCTCTAGGGAAATGGGGCAATTTCATGGGCAAAATAAGCCACCAGCAAGACTTGAGCAGGAGCTCCTGGAGCACTGGCTGGAAGCGCTGGGATGGTGATCGTGAATTCCCATTACCTTCATCAGCCCAGGGCCTGCTGGCGTTGCACAAAAGCAGAGTGAAGGGGAGGGATGGGTTGACTGAGTGAGCCATGGTTCACCAAGCTCCTCTTCCACTTAGTTATTCATTTAATTATTTGTAATGACTATTATCAAGCCAGCATCTGCTCCTGCTGCTTGTCTGGCCATCCAGCCTGATCCTGATCCCAACCAGGCTTTCAGGAGTCCTGGATGGGTTTCAAGTGCTTTATAAAGAGATATTAATAGAGAGATGTCTCGTTTTGACTCTGGTGGGCCAGGAATGATGCTCTGGGCTGGAAGTGATGGGTTTAGAAGAGTAGAAAACAGATGAGCTCAATTGGCACAATGGAAATGGTCCATTCTTTTACTGCCAGTAACCAGTCTAATATGGGACAGTAAAACAGAAGTGAGGTGGTAGAAGGAGACCTGGTTCAGGAGTGTGTTTCTGAAGTGAGTCCGAAGACAATTAGTTGTCTGTGCTTCATTTGCTGCGATTTATACAGCAGAGCTGTCTTAAAGTGTATGAACTGGATTTTTCTTGGATAAAACAAAACTGGATGATGCTAACAGGCTCCAAACACTGATTCAGTCTTCAGGATGAGGCTTTGATGGGTCTGAAGTAAAGCTCTTGAAGTACACCCAGTACGGATGCTGGATTTTAGCAGAAACAGTGTCCCTTTACAGAAAACTCCTGTTACACTATGCTATTTACTAATGTAGGCAAATATTGTTTGGGAGAGCTTTTCCCATCTCTGCTGCTGGTGTGCTTGGTCACTTCACCACCTTCTCATCTAGCCTCCACTGTGCAATGAGCCTTTCCAAAAGAGACTGTCCCCATCCTGCTTAGTGAAGGAACAACAGCCTAGAAGAGGTATGTGGTACTCTCAGACTATGGGACAGGACTGATGCTCCAGTCTGGAAGTCTGTCTATTGATGACCTTGAAGATATCTGCTTTTTGCCATGATCATGGTTTGTTTTCCAGCCATGGGACCAAGTGCTTGTTAGCACCAATTCCTTTGTCCTCCGACCCCACTGCTTTCCCTTTATGCTTTTGAGCCCATGCCCATGACTTGGAGAGGTTTATTGTTCCCTTCTCTTCAATGACCATATGATCCCATCTCCCTCTTAGAAGTGTGATTGAGGCATCTGCCACCAGTTTGCCTGAGAGACTCAAGCATCACCCTCCTGCAGACCCCACAGCAGCCAGGAGATAATGCTGAAAAGCACCAGTCGAGTGATGGAAGGTATCCTTTACCTTCTTTCATCTACCAGCCCCATGAGCTGCTTGCCGGGATGCTTGTGGGGCTAGCCATGGCCAGTATAGAAGCTCAGGGAAGGCCAGAGCCTGTGTCTTTAAAGATTAATAGTGTTGTTTGCTCATTAAGGAGATCGTTTTGAAGTCAGCTGTAGCCAGAACATTCGAGTGCAAGCATCTGTTTGCTACTGGGAGAGAATATTTGTTGTCTGCTTCTTCAGTGGATGTAAATAAACAGCCAGACCTAGATAATGTTCAGACAAACAAACAAATAGCTGCCAGAACAGGTCCCGTGGTAGTTGACCTTCGGGAAGCATCATGCTGATGTTTTAATAGCAGCCAGCATTGCAGCATGAAGCCCAGTGAATTCAGCTTTCCAGGAAGCAGGATTAACGTGCAGCCTGAGAGCGTTTGTCCTGGGGAGCTCCGCACGTGTGTCTTGGGTTAAAGGAGGGCAGTGGAGCTTCTAGTGCTGAGTAGAGAGCATTTTGTGGTCCAATGTGCGTCCAGGACTGATGTGGAGGTGATGAGCATGTTTGTGGAGCAGTGTACACATGTCTGTTAGTGGTGGTTGTAGCCGACTGAGCACTTTGAAACTCATGTATAGTCCTGGCGTTGTCTCCATCACTTCTTGCCCCCTCTTCTCTTGCCTTGCAGAGGTGCTCATGGTTCACAGGCAGTTTCAAGGAGAAATCCCATCTGGACTGGCAGTCAGGCTCTGATTCCACAGCCTGATAAAACCATCTTGAATATAAGAATACCCATACTTTCTCTAAAGAAAACTCATATCTATCCCAGCACCCCAGCTCCACATGGGGCTTGTGGCTCATGCCAGCAAAGAAGAGCAGGAACAGAGCAAACTGCTGGTGCGTGCTTCAAATTCCCTGCAATTGGCAACTCTGGGAGCTCTCTGAATAGAGATTGTATCTGTGTCCCGGCTTTAGTGGCGTTCACTCGCAGGTTTTGATGGGAATCTTCTCATTTCCCCTTCACAGATTCTTCTTTTGATTATTTTGCCCTGGTTCTAATGGGTGCCTGGGAGCCAGGAATAAATCTCTCTCAAAGAGAAACTGCTGTTGTGTTGTTTGATGCTCAGGACTTTGAAGAATGCTGGGAAGGTGAGGATCCTCTGGGGTCTGTGCCTGGGGTTGAACATAAGTAAGCTAGAGTTGAAGACAGGTAAAGGGATGGCTTGAGTTAAGGGCCAGACTTTTGGCTGCAAACTCCAATAATCACCTCTTTGCTGGCACAGGGTCTGTTAATGTCTGACAGGCTTCCTGGTCTTCTTCTGAACTATCTTTTCCCTTAGCTTTAACTAAAGAGAGCGGTTTCTGCACTTATTGTGCTGTGCGTGCATGAGTGCATGTGTGTCTGTTTGCACATGTAGGGTGGAATGAGCCAGTTCCTTCCTCCCCCTCTGCAAAAAAATGACTTTTTGCAGGCAATTAGGCCAGCAGTAGCTGTTAAATCACTTCCGAGTAGCTCTGCTTGCCTGGTGTGAAACCTCTGCTGTCTTTTACCTGCACCAATGCATAGGGGAGATCCCTGGGGGGGAAGCTGTGTCTCCTGTCTGTGCGGTTTGTTAACTCCAGCTGCCTATTCCTCCAGCCTGCCTCTTCCATCTCTGAGCTCTTCCTCCTCTAATGGGGCCTGGCAAAGGCTGAGGATAGTGACTGAGCCTTGGGGTGATAATTGGCTGCTTACATATCTAGCTGCCTGCAGATCTGACCCTGGCAATGCTGAGAAATCAAGGTCAAAGCAGCAGAGATGGAAGGTTTGTTTAGCACAGTGAGAGTGAGGATCTTCTGCAGACCTCTGATGGGGATGAGCAGCCTCGAGGGACTGGGGGGAGCTGAACAGAGCTGAAGCAGCAGACAAAGCTCAGCACTGCTCCCTGAGAGTGAGAATATGGCACAGGGAAGTCTCCATGGGAAATAGGAAAGGCTCCTTCTATGGGGGCATTTGAGATGCCCTGGGTAGACCCAACAGGGAGACTCCTCTGTTTCTCAACCTGCAGCTCTTCTATCTCCTGCCTTTCTCCTGACTGTCCTGAGGGGAATGGCTCATCCTGAGCCTGTTGGCCTCCTTGCTCTTGACCTCATGAACGAATCACATCAGTGTCCACTCTCAAAAAATAAGGCCCTGAGGAGCTGAATTCACCCATTACGGACCACGGACACAAGTGAGCCTTTTCCTCCTAGGCAGGGAGAGGCAGTGGGAGGCACGGATGCTTAGTGCTGGGGCTCATGCCCTGACCTCTTGGTGTGTTGATGTTGTGACATGTGTTGCGATCATTGCCAGATCCGTCAAGATGACAAGCTAACTGCAGATCCTCTGGTGTTATTTGACCAGCCCAACAGCCAATGGCTGCACATGCACCCACTTCCGTGGAGTTTAATGGATAACGCATAGGATCTGAGCATCCCTGAGCATCCTCCATACACTTTGCTGTCACAAGGAGCCCCTCTAACTGCTCTCTGCCTCATTTCCCCTGTTTTTCCTTGGGGAATAAGATGTCTTTGTTGTCATATAGCAGGTGGTGTATAAGCATATGGTACAAATCTTGTATACCACTGCTGTTCTTTGCTCATACTGGCTTTCCAGACCCTTTGTCATTCCATCTTTTCCTTTCTCTTTGTCTTTATAATACAGAAACTGATTTACACTCGGTTTCTTGGCTGAAAGGTTGATACAGAAGGAGCAAACTCACGGACTGTGCCAGAGAACAGTGGGAATGGGTCTTGGTACCATAAGTCCTCCACAGCTTGTTATTTCCTTTGGGTGAGAAGGGTGCTTTTAGCTCAGCTATCAAACTGCTCAAGTAAAAAACACAGACTGTGAACCTTTGGTCTAGAAGGTATTGAGATCATGATGCGGAGCATGAAGCAGGACTACTACAACTTAGTTTCTTCTAGGGAAAGGTGCTGTGTTGCTGAACGATAGAAGTGAAAGGAAACACATTGAAAACATAGCAAGGAAGATAAGGAATGTGACTGCAAGTCTGAAACACACAGCCGTGAGTTTGTTGAGGTACAGGACCTCACAAGGTCGAGAAGGACCTGACAGCTAGATTATCATTAGGGACTGTAGGGATAGGATGAGGGGTGATGGTTCAAACTGAAACAGAGGAAGTTCAGGTTGGATCTAAGGAAGAAGTTCTTTACTGTGAAGGTGGTAAGGCACTGGCACAGGGTGCCTAAAGGAATAGTAAATGCTCTATCCCTGACAGTGTTCAAGGCCAGAGCCTTGGGTGACATGGTCTAGTGTGAGGTGTCCCTGCTGCCAGCAGGGGGTTGGAACTGGATGAGCTTTAAGGTCCTTTCCAACCCTAACTATTCTAAGATTCTATAATTCTATGATTATATTATCCTGAACTGAAATTATGGATTGAAAGGGATTATGAACCATCTTCAGCTGCTTTTGAGCACCATCTCTAGAAGTTTGGTTTAGACAGGAAAGGAAAACTCTGGTGTTTTATGCATTTTCTCTGGGTCACTGCCAGGGAGAGTGGGACTGTGCATCCTGTTCCTTCTCTTAATTCCAGTTATTGATGTTCCTAAGTGACACCCTGTTATGAGATGTGTCTGGAATCATAAGGTGCCATATTTGTGCAGGACTGATTTCAATATCTGATATATATCATAAACAAGAGAAATAGCCTGTGTTGGATTGTTCACTCCACAATAATATATTGCCCTATGGAATATTAGCAATAGGAACAATAATATCATCAGAGTGAGTCAGTCCTGCAGACTCTTTGTGTTTCTTTATCTTCTGCTCATCATCGCAGCAAATTCTGCCCTTTGTGCCATTATTTCAGCTCAGTGGATTTGTCCAGGCAATTACAGTAACACAGTGACAGTGCCAGATAAATGTGAACAGGGCCTGGATTGTTCTTCTGCAGTGCTTTCCTGTTGATGGGACCAGCAGCTAAACCTGCTTTATCCTTAAGTGAGGATGCAGGGGAAAGGCTCATTTTTGGTTGTTTTCCAAATGACATGGACCACAGTACATTTCTCCAATTATTACTATACAATCTGCATGGAAAGAGGAAAGAGACTCATGTTCTTTGCCTGTTTTTGCTCTGCAGATCCGTGTGGATGGCACCACCAAGAACACACAGGAGTATGAGATTGTGCAGGTGGTGGATAATGGTCCCATACTGCGAGATATGGCTTTCTCCGTGGATCATGAGCACCTCTACATCATGTCTGAGAAGCAGGTAGGAAACCCTGTCAGTCCACTGTGCTTCATGCTATGGATATCAGAATTGCACATGATGTTCTGCTGGTAAATATGGTTACTACAAAGATGTGCTCTGTTGTTAAATCTCATGATGATTTGTCCTTAGAAACCATTGTATTTATACACTGATGCAGTTTTTGAGGACATCTCTGGGGCAGAGAACTAAGGGAGCAGAAGCCACCCCCAGTGCTGCTTTAGGCAATACGTCCTACTGGCTACATGACAATGAGTTGCTATTGCATCTGCTGCTTACCACATTGCTCTCCACCCCCATTCAAACTGTGGCTACATCTGCCACAGATACAGAGAAGTGTAACAACGCTGAATCACTTGGCGTCACCTGGAGTATTTGGAGAACATGAAGCCTCTTTGAGACACAGTGATCAAGCGTGTAGGATGCTGCCTGCCAGGGTGCAGGCCAAGTTTGGTATGACATTCCTGGTGTGTTATTCAGTAGTAGTATTGGAAATACTAACAGCCAGATGCCAGCGAAGGACCAATCTGGGTGTTCAACATGGAAGTTTGGCTGATTTCAGCAGAGTGCTTGGCCTTAGGAAGTTTGATGCTTGGAGTGGGAGGAGAAGGAGCTAGTTTTGCATGAAGAAATCCACTGTAGGTAGTTAGTCTGCTGGACATACAGGGCTACTTGAATTCTCATATCTGGTTGATTCATGCATGTTTATGAGGAGCTTTAGATCCATATAATAAAGGGAGCAATAAGGGGTTGTGGTAGGGTGATGGCAGGTGCCCTACAGTGCAACTTCAGTGGAGGCCATCAGTATGTTCAAGCATACATTAGTGTTCAATGATTAATTGGGCAAGTACTACCCACCTGACCTTGGATCATGTAAGTGGCACCAAACATTAAACACCACTTCATATGCTTCTTATTGGCTTCATGAACCATATTGCCTGGAGGATGCCTATGTGTTCCTCCTCATATCCTCTTCAGATGGCTGTTTTCCAGGCTGTGGCTAACACTGAAATTATTGGCTTTTACCTAAGCTGGGAGTTTTCTCCTGGCTCATAAGGCGCGAGTACATGTGGGTTTTGGAGAGAGGTGTTCCATAGGATTGCTGTGGTCCTGCAGCTCATATGTAGCAGGCTGGCTGTTCTTCTCCCCATACAAAGTAGAGGGGTTGTAGTTTCCAGTCTATGACTGGCATTTCTTCTGCTTGAACCACTTTATAATAAAGTTCTGTGCCTCTGTGGTGTCTCCAGCTCTCCCCCTAAGCTATGGGTATTTGTATGGATATTTGGAGTGGGAGGGAAGCAACTCTGTACCTTCATCATTATTAAAGAGGCTGAGATGACAATAACTTGGGAGAAAGGATACGATGACAGAGCTGGGATTGCTTTCTCATCTGCTCCATGCTGGGCAAGGATGGGATGTCACCTCCAGTGCTTCCCAGTCACCTGTTGGGATGGAGTGGGAAGCTGGAGGCAGCTGATGCTTGAGAGCTCCTGTGTGACTTTGGTTAAGACGCTGTCTCTTTTTCTCATCCTTCTACACTGTGGGTCCTATTTTTCTTTGCTTGGATTAGAACGGGGTTCCTTGCATGGTCAAAGCCATTGGGCATGGCAACACACCAACAATCAATTCACTGATTTGCTCAGTGTCCTATTTGTGCAGTCCCATTTCGGCAACAGGTCACCTCAGATGCCACCACCTTTCAGCCCTTCAGATTTACATAGATGAGACTTCTGGCTCCCTTGGGCTGCTTGCTGTCATCACACCCAGGAGCTGCCTTGGTGTCCCCTAGGAAAAGGCAGTGGGACAGCACTGTTCATTCACTCATTTCCTTAAAAAATTAAATCTGGAACAAGAAGAGCAATTTGGTTTTCCTCCAGAAGCTTCCAAGAATATATTCTTGCTGTTACATTGACTACCTGCACTTTACTGACCATTACAACACGAGCAGATTCATTTTGTGGTCGGCTGTTCTGAAGTACAAGCTTAAGCAGGTTATTTCAGGACTACAAAATGTTGATTGAGCCCTGTAGGGAACTCAGTGAGTCCCCTGTGATTTATTCAACCATCTCCCCATACTCATCTTTGAAGCCCAAGGGTGTCTGTATGAGACGGGTTAGTGAAAAGGGCATGGACTTCTTATTTAAAAGCTGACCCTGTTTTGTGAAACACTCCACACTACAAAAGCCTTTGCCCATCTCTGATTTTATCTTTGACATAGGAAGCAATGTGAATGACAGGGCTGCATTTGTGGCAATCCAGTCACTATCTGTGTGCTTGTGATATGACCCACTTGAAGTGCTAGAATGAATTAACATTTGTAGGGCCTCAGTGACTGAAAGTGGGCTCATGACTCCTTTGCTGGAAACAGGACCATGAGCAGTGTGGAGGAGTGCAGGCTGGCCTTGCGGAGCTTGTATCCCATCCTTTGGGATATATGCTCCCCAGTATATATCCATATATCCAAGCCATGTCGTACAGTTCATTGAATAAAGGGATGAAGGTCTGACATATCAGAGTTCTTCACTGCCCACACAAATCCCCTGGTATTATGAGGTCTGTGGAGATGAGGGACAGGAGCATGATGGCTTGACTTAACCTTTCCAAAGGCAGTCAAACACCAGGACTGGTCTCATCCCTAGGGAGGGAGGAGGTTTCTTCTCCCTCTGTCTGCTGGGCTCAGTCCTGGCTGTGCCTCAGGGATAAGAGTGATTTTGTTTGGTGTAGCTGCTCCATCAGTTTTAAGAACCTTGGCTCCATCGCTCACCAGTTCCCAACTGGAAGCCTCAGTGATGAGGCTGGTTTCTCCAGCATATCCCAGTCCTATCATGGCTTTGGCAGTCCCAGCAAGTATTGCTTTTGCTATGCCCCAGGCTGTGTGCATTTGGTATTTGGACTTAGCTCAGCAAGGCACCCTTTAATTTGAAACACCATCAAAAAGCTGTCACTACAAATCTGGCTACAAGAAGACTTTCACATGATGCCAAAAGAATATAACCCCTGGCTTTTTGAAGGTCAGCATCTGCATGGGAGTGTTTTCCTCAGTGCATCAGGGGGTCCTTGGTTTACACATGGGGGTTTTCATCTGGAACTGAACTCCCTGGGCTCCAAAGGGAATGGGGAGTCCAGGGAGTTCAGGTCCAGATGAAAACAGGTCCTCCCTTGCAGCTCTTCTCAGTGCTGAGAGGTGAAAAGCAGCACTTTAATCAAACAGGCCATGCTCTCAAGAGCAGGATGCAACAGCATTTCACCATCAGAAGGGCTCTATTATATATAAATACATATTTTATAGGGAGATGGGTTGAATGAGAGAGAAGGGAAGATTTGTCATTGGAACTCAGAGACACACTATACAAAGGTCCTATTATTTCACCAAGGTGCAGGCATATGTGTCTTTCAAGAGCAAACATGTTTCAAGTCCCTGTTGACAGAGAAGCAGGGTTGATGCGTGCATGGGATCTGTCATGATTTATCCGGAGATCTGCCATTTAGTCCCAGCTTTCACAAAGGCTGCAAATGATGTGCAAGCTGGATGTTGTTTCACATTGAATAGGGGTCTTGCCTGGCAGAGGCAATCGAGAACTGCTCTGAGGTGTAATTTCCTTACTTACCCGTTTGAATAGCACTTGTCCCTCTACTGAGATGTTCCCTGGGGGTCTCAGGAATATGGGTACCTTGGAGGCTTGGGCTGTTTCTTTTCCCTGTTGTGTTTCTGGTGTGCAGACACTGTGGAACCTCTGCCTCACATGCTGATTTAAGGGATGAGGAGCAGATGAGAAATGTTGCTGAAGGAGCAGGGGAAGGAGTGTCTGCATCTCCTCTGCTCCACACCACACATGCACATGCCTTCTCAGGTCCCCCTTCCTCCTCTCACTCTCTCTCTGAATTTCTTCCTCCTCTCAATTGAGAAGCCAGAGCCTACAAGCTCCCTGGAGCTCTCTGCAGGGATTGTGATACTTCTTTCACCTCTTTCTCACTATCCCTGCCTCTCTTTCTGATTCCATCCCTCTTTATGGCCCTGTCCTCTCATTTGCGGGCTTTAACTTGCTTTTCCATCACTCCTCTACCCTGGCATCCCTGTTCCTTTGCTCTCTCTTCTCCCATCTGTTCCCACACTGCTGGCTGACCATGCTTCCTTGCTTCCTTGATGCTTAAATGCTGGCATTCACACAGAGCCCAGCTCTACATGCCAGGAGGTGCAGGATGCTGATTTTCCTGTTGTGGCTTTAGACTAGTATTTAAAAGGTCACCTCCACTACCCTAAACATCTCTTTTGGACTCTTTGGTGTTTCCCAGTGTTAGGTGTGCTGCAAAGCTGACACGGCACCTAGAAGCAACCCCAAGACACGAGAATCTCAGCTTTTCCCTTTCGTATAGAGGGATCAAAGGAAAGAGCTAGAGAAAATGAACTTAAAGGCTCAAAACCCAGAAGGCAAACAACAAGAGGCTCCAAGTTCCTATTACTAAGTTCCCAAGGTTTTGGGCTGCCTCCTACTTCTGGTTTACTAATGGCTGAGGAAGACTTTGTTCTACAATCAGTGTATGAGTAACCCTGCATTTGACTCGGGGAAGGAGATTTGCTGTCCCTGTGCAGGAGGGTTTGTTTCATGCAGGTGATTCAGCTTCACGCTCCAGTGGAAAAGTATGTTTCTTTCCTGTAACTGGCACAAAGTCATCCATGATCTGAGAATAAATCACATCTGTGCAGTGCCATCATTCTCTAAAACCATTACAGTGCGGTGGAGGTGAGCCTGGTAGGGTCATGCATAGCAGAAGCAGATAGGTATTTTTAGGGGGGGCTCTTTTAAACTTTGCCAGTGAAATATCAAATAAATATGTACTTCAACTAAAGCATGGCAGAAAGCACATTTGGGGAGAATTAAGTATTGCAAATCATGTTGACAGGCTCTTTTTGGACTTTCTGTGTCTGTTTCTCATTAAAACAGGGAAGGTTTATACCTATTTGTCCCCTGAGATTTCTTCTCCTTCCTTTTGCAGCTGAGTCACTATCTGCACACAGAATGATTGTGTGCAAATTAGCTGCAAAAGAGGTGGGGACTGGCTAGTTTCCTTCTGATTTCATGACCACTGATTAAAATCTTGTCTGCTGCTTATGTTATCCTATCAATTAGTTAAAGCAATCATTAATAAATTGACTTTAATTATAGCTTAATTTCTCCAAATGTGGGCTTTGCACAAGATAGCCCTTAGCATTAACTCTCTGGCTTGGAGTGGCTGTTTCCAAAGGACTGTCAGTTTGAGGCTGCCCCCAGAAACACTGGCTCAAGATCACAAGGTTTATAAATAACTCAAGAGGTTTCTTTCCTTTTAATTTGCATTTGTTTGTATGTGAGCCGTCAGGTTGGGCGCAGAACATGTTTTTCATCACTGGGCCAGAATCAGAAAAGACAGCAATGATCTTGTTTGAAAATGGAAAGCTGAGATTGTCTAATAGGTGTGACTTTTTGACCTGGGGAGTTAAAAGGTGCAGCAGTTAAAAATAGCAGCCTTTCAGTATCTGAAGGGAGCATATAAAGATGCTGGAGAGAGACTCTTCATCAGGGGCTGTAGTGATAGGATAAGGGGTGATGGGTTCAGACTTAAACAGAGGAAGTTTAGGTTGGATATAAGGAAGAAGATCTTTACTGTGAGGGTGCTGAAGCACTCAACAGGTTGCCCAAAGGAGTGGTAAATGCTCTATCCTTGTCAGTGTTCACGGCCAGGCTGGACAGAGCCTTGGGTGACATGGTCTAGTGTGAGGTGCCCCTGCCCATGGCAGGGGGTTGGAATGGGATGATCTTAAGGTTCTTTCAAAACTGAACCATTCTATGATTCTATGAGAAATTGTAGATTTTGGCACTGTTCTTGCAGATATCTATCATTCAACTCTGCTATCATGCAGGCTCTCGAGTATTGACTGCCAATCTGTTGTACTGTGCATAGTGTGAAAGATGGCCGCCTTGTATACATTTAGCCTTTGGAGATGGTCAGGTCTTCTGCAGGACCCCACTATTCATCTTCTGAAAACCAGGAAGGAAAGGAGCTGACAGCATAGAATCAACCAGGTTGGAGAAGACCTTTAAGAGCATCAAGTCCACAACTAACGCATGTCACTAAGAGCCTCACATAGCCTCTTCCTTGGAGTAATAGCCTGCTCCTAAACCAGCCTAACATCCTAGATAAGATCAGGGTCATCAGAGCTTCTAAAAGGCCCAAATCAAGAGTTAAAATACACATTCTCTTTGTAAAGATGCATTGTGTTAGGCTCTCTATATATCCTCAAAAGAAGAGGACTCCAAACTGCCCATTTCCTTGCCCAACTGCCCTGCTCTTTGGCTTCCATGCACAAAACAGGTCAGGAAGAACAGTTCCTAGAGTTCAGTTAATCCCAATTGGCAGCAAAAGCAACTTTGGTTCTCTTTGCCTGTTCTTTCCTGCCCCCAAAATACGACTCATTACCCTCAGCAATATCGGAGGCTGAACTCTGCTCTCCCCTTGCATTTGCATTCACCTAATTAAGGGCCTGTTAAATAAGGTCAGATGCCCTCTGAGAAATGACTGCAGAGATGGAAAATCCTGCATGGATGCTCAGCTAAGGATGGAAAAGACATGGTGCGAGTGCCTGTGTTTCGCAGCCAAGAATGACAAAAACCTTGGCCCACCAGCAAAACTTAAAGCTGACTCTTTAGAATTGATTCTTTATCAGCAAAAGGCATATTAATGCAGAAAGTCATCATTTAGCTGGATTTTAACTTGTTTGCTGCTCGTACATGGGTATCCCAGGAGGAAGAAGCTGTGGCATAAATAACAGGTAGGTGGGTTAACCTGGGTTAACTTCCTGCTGGGTTGGTTGTGTGTTCCAGGAGGGATGTAAGTAACTCAGGAAGCTGGAGTGAGGAAGTGAGGAACCAGTTCAAGGTGTTGGAGGTGTCCCAAATGAGACATTTATGGCAAAGGAAGAAATTCTGCTGTGGGTTGTCTCCATCCTATGAGATACGTGGGCATCTGGAATTTCATCTCCAATTGTCCCTCAGCCTTGGGCTTTTCGCACTTGAATTAAGCTCTTTTTATGCTTTGGAAATGCTTTTTAAAGCCAATTTGATGCTATATTTAAGTGCCCCACTTTGCCCTAAAACAAGTTCTATAATAAGTGCATTAGAAAGGAGAAAAGGTTTGTGGTTGAGCAACAGCCCAGTATTTGGGAGACTTAGACTCATGTCCCACCTTGCTCACAAATTCATTGTACAGCTGAGGTCAAACCATTATCACACGGTGTGTCATGAAGGTACAGGTATTTCCAAGACCAGGACCTCTTTTGAAGCTTTCCTTCCACTTACTGTAGAAAACTCAGGTCTCCTGTCACCTGAGGCTGGTGCGCATGTCCTGCTCAGAGCTGGAAAGCTTTGCTGGATCCCAAAGTTCAGAGGGACTTTTGCTATGTTAACTACTCTGAGCTCTGTTGTGTGTAACGGAGAGGGAAATGCTTCTTGAGAGAGTTGTTCTCCCCTTTGCAGCCATCCTGAGGATGACTCTAAGTTATAGCTTTCTTGATGCCATCCAGAGGAACCTTGACAAGGCCAAGCTGTGTGGAGGGGACATCTGGGAGCATTTTGATAGTCTTGCACTGGAAGGAAGGTTTTCATGTGGAATGAATTTACCCTGGATTTGGAGAAGGCTGAGGTTCTTAATGACTTCTTTGCCTCAGTCTTCACTGGCAAATGCTCTGACCACACCACCCAAGTCTTGGAAGGCAGACACAGGGACAGTGAGAATTAAAACCTTGCTTGGGCCCACTGTAGGAGAGGATCTGGTTTGAGACCATTTTAAGGACCTGAACGTACACAAGTCCATGGGACCTGATGATATCCATCCACAGGTCCTGAAAGAGCTGACAAATGAAGTTGCTAAGCCACTGTCCATCATATTTGAAAAATCATGGCAGTCAAGTGAAGTTCCTGAAGACTGGAAAAAGGGAAATATAACCCCCGTTTTCAAGAAGGGGAAAATGGATGAGCCGGGGAACTACAGACCAGTCAGCCTCACCTCTGTGCCTGGCAAAATCTTGGATTCTCCGGAAAACCGTGCTAAGGCACATGAAAACAACAAGGTGCTTGGTGACAGCCAGCATGGCTTCACTAAGGGGAAATCCTGCCTGTCTGATTTGGTGGCCTTCTATAATGGGGCTGCAGAACTGATGGACAGGGGTAGAGCAGTTGATGTCATCTACCTAGACTTGTACAAAGCGTTTGACACTGTCCCACACGACACCCTTGTCTCTAAGTTGGAGAGACATCAATTTGATAGGTGGAGCACTTGGTGGATAAAGAACTGGCTGGATGGCCACACGCAAAGAGTTGTGCTCAATGGCTCAATGTGCAGCTGGAGACCAGTAACAAGTGGTGTCCCTCAGGGATGGGTGTTGGGACCGCTCTTGTTCAACATCTTTGTGGGTGACATGGACAGTGGGATTGAGTGCACCCTCAGCAAGTTTGCCAATGACACCAAACTCTGTGGTTCGGTTGATACGTTGGAGGGAAGGAATGTCATCCAGAGGGACCTTGACACGCTTGTGAGGTGGGCTGATGCCAACCTGATGAAGTTCAACCATGCCAAATGCAAGGTCCTGCAGCTGGGTGGGAGCAATCCCAGGCACAGCTCCAGGTTTGGGCAGAGAAGAGATTCAGAGCAGCCCTGCGGAGAAGGACTTGGGGGTGTTGGTGGATGAGAAAATGAACGTGAGCCGGCAGTGTGCGCTCGCAGCCCAGAAAGCCAACGGTATCCTGGGCTGCACCAGAAGGAGCGTGACCAGCAGGTCGAGGGAGGTGATCCTGCCCCTCTACTCTCCTCTTGTGAGACCTCACTTGGAGTATTGTGTGCAGTTCTGGTGTCCTCAACATAAGAAGGACATGGAAGTGTTGGAACAAGTCCAGAGGAGGCCATGAGGATGATCAGGGGACTGGAGCATCTCCCGTATGAAGATAGGCTGAGAAAGTTGGGGCTGTTGAGCCTGGAGAAGAGAAGGCTGCGTGGAGACCTCAGAACAGCCTTCCAGTATCTGAAGGGGGCCTAGAGGATGCTGGGGAAGGACTCTTCATCAGCGACTGTAGTGATAAGACAAGAGGTAACAGGTTAAAACTTAAGAGGGGAAGTTTGGATTGGATATAAGGAAGGAGTTCTTTACTGTAAGGGTGGTGAGTCACTGGAATGGGTTGCCCAGGGAAGTTGTGAATGCTCCATCCCTGGCAGTGTTCAAGGCCAGGTTGGACATAGCTTTGGTTGGTATAGTTTAGTGGGAGGTGTCCCTACCCATGGCAGGGGGGTAGGAACTGGATGATCTTAAGGTCCTTTCCAACCTCACTATTGTATGATTCTGTGATTCTAATGCAATTCCGTATCCCTTTGCTTCATGCTTGGCCTTGCTTATCCATGCCAGAGCCCTGTCTTTTCCAGACCTGCCCCATCCCAGAGAAATGGCTTCTCTGCAAGCATGTTGCATTTGTCACTGGGATCCAGCTGGAGAGGAGTGTATCTGTGCAACTGCTCAAATAGTTTGAATACATGTATCTTAGCCATGGATTGAGTCTAAACCCTGCTTACTGTCAAGATGTGAACTCATATAACCATCCTCTGTGTTGGAGCACTGCTGGTGATGTTTCAGAGCTGTTGAGCAGAGGGGGCTGAGTGACACATCCTTGGTCCTGCCACATGCCTACGATAGATTAGTGCATCCTTGCTGAGTCTCCCAGTCACCCCTGGGCCAGCATCTGGGAGGCACTTATGTCCACACAGATGCATTACCACAATTTAGTGCCTGGTATAGTCTTTCTCATTAAAGGTCTGATGTTTAGTCACAGTGGTGACATATTTGTGCCTGAACTCTACATTTCTGCCCTCCTCTATATGTCCAATGTTTGAGGGTAGAGCTCTGGCTTTCACACTGCCATCTGTGCATCTGCATTTGGCTTGAACTTCAGCAATGCCTAATGTCAGCATTCATCTTCTTGCTTGCCAAAGAGTTATTTCCATGCCAGGATGCTTCCTCCACAGGCTGCTCAAAGAAGCAGTGCGGGAGCTGAGGGATGCACAGAGGCTTTAGACAGTGCTGTGTTCCTGTAGAAGATGGTTTCATTCATCTTTGGGACTCCTTGTCTTAAGGTATCCATGTGATGGACACAGTTGTAAGGGGCTGCCTGGAGTCATGGCAGGAGGAATTATGTGGGTCATTCAGTCCAACCAGGTCTCTCTCCTCCTGTCACCTGTGTTTTTAAGTGGGAACAGTGGTCCTTCTGGTTCATCAGGCTCTTCTTTCACTTACTTTCACACTATTGCTTTCTAAAGTAATAAGTCCCTTCTACCTCACACAGAAGACAAAGAAAGGGTAAGACTGGAGGAAATAGTGAGCAATGCTCATAAATGCAGAAAGCATTTGTAAAGTCATTCCCTGGGCGGAAGCAACAGGGACTATTGATCCTTGGGTGCGGGTGACGGGTGGGAAGCCATGCAGACGTGTCCCCTAAGGCACAGCTCTGCCTGGCACACTGTGTGCAGGTCATTTGGCTCTATTGATCGCAGTGCTTTTGCTCTGTGGTGTGGCCTTCGTGAGTCGAGCACAGGTTGCTACTGCGCCGTCTGGTGAAACGAAGTGGATCTGTGGAGTTAAATCCATTGCTCCTCTTGTTTTAAACACCAAAAATCCTCTCCCGTCTCCCTGCCGGACTGGTAGGTTGTGGTTTAAGCTGGGAAAAGGTCAGGATATTAAGGGCAGCTCAGGGAATTTAACTGGCAATCTGAAAATCCCCATCCTCCTTTCCCCCAGCTCCTGACCCTGTAATAGACCCAGAAGAAGGGGAGAAGAAAGAGGAAACCTAAGAAGCTGGTGATTACATGTGAAGCCTGGCAGATCTGTAATCCTGGACTCCATTAAACATCTGTCTGCTCCAATCTCAGTGACAGCCACGTCACCTCCTCTCCACTGCCTCACACTGATCTTACATTTGCAGATCACTTGAAAGCACCAGTTGTTAATCATCCCCTTGCTTTGGTATTCCAGTCCAGCCCAGCCTGGGCACTGGTGCTCCCAGGGAGGGAGGATTTGGGCTACATGGAGACCCTGGCTCAGAGGTATAGGCACTTCCATACCTCTTGGGTTTAAGCTTTTAAATCAAACACTTGCTCAAGTGCTTTTCCAGATCAGTGCCCGGTGGCTGCCAGAGACCATTCTCTTAATTACTGCTTTTTAAATATGCTTCAAAAGTTGTTTCCATCACAGGCTCATGTATCTTATTACTTTCTTAAAAGCAAGTATTTGCTCTCTTGGGGCTTTTCCACACAACGTAAGTGCACAGAATTACCATTTTCTAATGCCTTTTCTATTTTCCATGCTCCAAAACTCCAAAACATGCTCCTTGTTAGTGAGGATTAATAAGCATTTTGTTGTCAGACTCAGGGAGAGCTTGTTTGAGTGTTCCAGAACTTGCTGTGTCTTCTGCACTCACAGCTTGCAGTCTTTCTTCCTTTAGTGTCCTGCTAAACATCTTTCAGCACTTTACATTACTTGACATAGCCAATATCATCATAGGTGTGTAGTAGGAACAGGAAAATGAAATCCATTCCAGAACTTGCCCTTGAAAAACAAATTGGCTTTTATGTTCTTTTCTAGTGAAAAGAAAATTTTAATTCATACTCTTAAAAGTTTTTCCAAGTTTTTTTTCAGAGTCTGGGTATTTTTTTCACCAATTTCTTCAATTTTCCAGTATGCGATTGTACTCAATTACCCTGAACATTATCTTCTTCATGTATTTCCTAGCTGGATGAGGAAATAATGGGAAACCTGGAGACCTAATTCAGTCCATCTTGCTTTGCTTTTATCTTTTTGAAAGATATTTTGAACCAGCAAACTGAGCACTTGGTCAACCTATATGTTGTGTAGGGTTTATCTCTGTTTGTAGGGTAGGCTTGACCTGCTTAACCACTTATGTAGATGGACAGTTCAACTTGGGAAGACACTCAGTGCTGTAATGGCATTCCCAGAGTCCAGGCTCGCACCTATGGTTGTGTCTGTATAATAAATGCAGCAAGAACAAGGGGTTTGGGTAGTTGGGAAGATCTGGGGGGAGAGAAAAATCAGTGCAGGAGGTTGTGTGAATAAACCAGTGGGTGTTTGTATGCCCATTCAGTGGATGTCGTACACAGACAGGACAGTTTTCTCTGACAAATGCCCCATGTGTCATTGCCTGAATAAGAGTGAAGAATAGGACCTCTTGAAATAATGGTGCTTAAATTCTGAGTTCTGCTGTCACATCCCAGCACTTTTCACATCATTCTGACTCCCTTTAATTTACCTGGTTAATTCACTCCTTTTCTTCTAGTCCTGAACTCCTACATAAACACCCGCTCTTGTGTCCCTCCTCTGAGAATTTGGATCCATGAATGCCTTTGTGATGTGTTTATGAACTTGTAAAGCCCTTTGGTTTCTTTAGGATGAAAGACAGTATTTGTACAAGATCCCTGCTCCTATGTTATCATTTGGAAAGCTTTCTGTGGAAGAAATCTTCTTTGGAAGTTCATGTGTCAGTAGTTTCTGTCCCAAACAGCGAAGGTCACCCATGTGTTTCATCATACCATCATATAATTACAGGTTGGTTTGGGCTGGAAAAGACCATAAAGCTCATCCAGTTCCAACCTCCTGCTGCAGGCAGGGACGCCTTCCACTAGAGCAGCTTGTTCCAAGCCTGATCCAACCTGGCCTTGAACACTGCCAGGGATGGGGCAGCCACAGCTCCTCTGGGCACCCTGTGCCACGCCTCAGCACCCTCACAGGGAAGAGCTTCTGCCTAAGAGCTCATCTCAATCTCCCCTCAGCAGGTTAAAGCCATTTTCTCTTTTCCTATCACTACAATCCCTGATGGAGGGTCATCACACCAGAAACAATGTGTTTTGATGGACTATGAACTCCAGGATGACTCACATAATTGATGGTGTATTCAGAGAGCACTGGCACAAAGGAGACCGGCTGATGTTTCCATTGACCTGGCCTCCATCAGAACAAAGTATCTTTTCTTCCCAGGAGCTATGCTTATAAAAGCAATAAACCATGGAACAGTCTCTGGCAATGAGACCAAATGTTTCAGTGTGGCCTGTGCCTGTAGATCTCAGTTCTCTTACTCGCCCATCCAGACTGAGCAGTGAATAAACCCAAACCATTCCTGGACATTGCTGGAGAGCCTTCCTATCTCTTTCCAAGAGCATTTTCTATCCCTGAGCCTTCCACCTCAGGCCATGAACTGTCAGGTTGGTCATTACAAACATGTTGGCAGTGACTAATTGTGGTGGTCTCTTTTGCTAGGGAAAATGTGGAACTGATTGTCTGGCTGACCCCATCTGACCTCGGGAATTCTGCATTTAACCTGGCTCTAGACATAATAAACTCCAGTAATTAGCAGAGAAATCCAGTGGTGACATGTCTAATTGATTGGAAATGCCAGTCCCGAATGAGACGAGAAGCTGCACTTGACAGGCAGCAGTGGGGGCTGCAAGGGGGTCCTTGGGTTGCTGTCAAGAGGCAGGAAAATGCCGGGAAGGAATGTGGAGCATGTTGGAGGTTTGCTTTTCTTTCTAGCTGAGAACGCGGCAGGTTTGCTTTTCTTTCCAAGCTAATGGCCTTGGTGAAAATGCTATCCATCACTAATTACTTATCCCTATAGTCAGCATCTTTCCCGAGGTTGAGTTCACACCTTTGGGAAAATCCACCTAATCTCTGCACAGTCCATCTTAGCAAAGACAAAAGCACCTCCTGTGATCCTCATCTGAAAAGCCAGCACTTTGTTCCCACCAAGGAGGCAAATAGGGGCCCTGTTTGGGAGAACATCATCTTCTTCAGGTTGTGGGTTGATGATACCTTATCTCCTGTGCCAATACAGATCTGTGGTATCCCTTCCCAGGTCTTGCATTTGTGCTTCTAAACTGATGACAGTGGGAAAAAGTGGAAAAAACATTTAATATTTTGATTGTGATTTGATTGTGGTTTGGTCTGTGCTTAAAGCTGGCCAATTTACTGCCCTGGTTCATGGCTGGGGCTCAGGACCACTAATGTGCAGACCTTGACCTAGGACCATGCCTGGGAGTGAAGGAGGGGTTATCTTCATTTGCAGATGCTGTTTTGTTGTAATCATGGCTTTCCTGCAAGCAATGAACTGGCAGCCAAGTGGACTTTAGGTTACGGCTGTACCAGTGCTAGGGAACATGACCACACGCTGGAGGTAGATTGCCTCATCCATTAAACTGGTGTAATGGCACTTGGCACATCCTCACCATGGGGCTGGCGAGCTGACTCCCAGACAGTGTTGGACATGGTTCAAGCCTGTTTCTGAGGGGCAGTTTGGTTGCAGCTGCTCCATTTGCAGGCTAAGAGAGTTTAATGATGTGTTCATCTGCTATCCTGTACTCACTGGCCTTACAACCAGAGAGTAATGCAGGAAACATTACATTTGCCATTACTGATACAACTTCACAGAGTAGTAAAACACAGTGTTATGTGACTTGTGTAGGTAGGTTCAAAGTCTTCATCCTACTTCACAGGACAGGAGCTATTGCGAGCTGTCAGCCTTAGGTTTCTACTCCTAATTAAACTTCTGAAATATTGATTAAGAGCTGATGTCTATCTTGTAAACAGGAGTAACACTGGAGAAGAGTGGGTACATGTTGGCCAGGTCAGGTTGGATAGGGCTTGGAGCAACCTGGTCTAGTGAAAGCTGTCCTTACCCATGGCAGGGGTTGGAACTGGATGAGGTTTGAGGTCTCTTCCAACCTAAACCATTATGTGGTTCTATGATTCTGGGACACAGCTTACTGTAGCAGACTTGCTGTGCACAGTGAGGTTGCTGAACTAGCAGCATCCTCTGGTTAAGGCTGTCTGCGGATGCACTGACATCCTTAGAGGTGTCAGCCCATGCTTCGGAGATAGCTGCCTGCTAGCCACCTCGAGCACGTGCCTGACCACAAGGATCTCATGTTTGCATGATGCATGACAAGTGTCTGTGCAGTAAGAGGTCTAGGAGGTGCTGGGAAGGTCAGCTGTGATGTTCTCCTGACCTGTCAGTGGTGCTGCGCAAGCAGTGGTTGTCACAGGAGGATGCTGCCCTTCTCTTACCTCCATGTGCTCATCTCCTGGGCTATGCTGAAATCTCCACATAAACAGGGCCAGCTGAATGCCTCCAGCAGCACCATGGAATGCTACTAGTACAGTTCCTGCTGTTGGGTTTACTCTGTGCCAGGTAGCATTCCTCAAGGCAATTCTGAGGCAAGGCTTAGGAATGTCACGGGCAGGACTTGTCCCTGGGGCAGCAGGGACACATGTAATGACAAAACAAGGGGGAATGGCTTTAAGCTGAAAGAGGGGAGATTTAGGTTATATATTAGGCAGAAGTTCTTCCCTGTGAAGGTGCTGAGGCGCTGGCACAGGTGCCCAGAGAAGCTGTGGCTGCCCCATCCCTGGCAGTGTTCAAGGCCAGGTTGGATGGAATTTCGAGCAACCTGCTCTAGTGGAAGGTGACGCTGCCTGTGGCAGGGGATTGGAACTGGATGAGCTTTAAGGTCTTTTCCGACCCAAACCAGTCTGGGATTCTGTGAATCTATGATCTTCAGAAAAAAGGGAAGGAAAGAAAAAAAATAGGAAGGATGTAGACATTGCTATTTGACAGTGAGGCTTTAAAAGGGTCCTTGGCTTGTTTTATTGGATAGTGTGGAAACAGCCTTGAAGGAGCATAATCTGTTGCAGCTATCACACCATAAAGATTCTCTATTTGCTAATGCAATGCAAATCAACACATCAATGCAGTGTTCCTGGGTTTCACGACCTGCTGGTTTCTCCTCCTGCTCTTTAGATACCAGAAGTGCACCCACCTCTGTGCACCCAAACTCCTTCAGGACTGCTTTGCATTAGGTGCACCACCTCCTCCCAGCAAAGGCAACTTCTGAAAAGCAACCCAGGGCTTCAGGGACACTTTTTTTTATCCTGGATCAATAAATTGAAAAGGAAAAAGAAATACAGTGTCAACACCATATGCACCGGAGCATCCTGCAGAGATTGCCGAGTCTCAAACCAAACATTCGATGTGTAAACAGAGCAGCAGCATTCCTTCATCAGGGTGTCTGCAGATCCATTTATTGCCTTCTGATCACTTGTTTTCATTAATTTTCATAGCTAAACACATAAAAGTGCTCGTAGGCTCCCCCTGCTCCCCTTTTCTCCTTCCTAGACTTTCTGTTTGAACTAACAATCAATCCACCTGCGACTGATTGTGGCACAAAGTTTACACAAGCAACAATCTGCAGACTCTTTGCCCCTGTTGTCAGTGCTCAGAAAGCTTTGGAGTGTTGTTCTTTCTATGTAGAGGAACAACAGTAGTGGTTGTGGTGCAAAAAGGCCTTTTAAATACCGAATGTGTTTGATGTATGTGTTTGAGTTGATGCGTGCCTTTGTTGCCTTGTGCAGTCCTTTAGGAGAAGGAAAGAGAATTCACACGTGAAAAAGAACTGCATTTTTGAACCATTTTCTCTTAAAGCAAGGGGACTATTTGCAGGTTTTGGCATCAACAGTTTTGCCCCAGGGTCCTAGAAAAGTACTATGCTTCTTTCCTGTTTTTCTTGCTCAGCAAGGTCAGGTCCCTGGAAATATCTCATGTATTTCAGTGGGACAGTTGTCTTCTTTCTTTGCTTGCATTTCTTGATGGTTTTTTTCTGCCATCCTTCCTCTCCAAGATACTAATTTAATTCTTTTAATTTCACCAAGTGAAAAGTCATCCTGAATTTAGTGCTTCATCTGGGGGAGAAAAAGATTTATTCTGGCTCTGTGATTTGCTCTTAGCTGGGGATGCTGCTTTTTCTGCGGCTGGCCACAGGGATGGTCATGTGTAACACAGACCTGATGTAGTTACTTATTAGCTTCTTAGTGACATCTTAAAAGAAAGGATACAGCATTTTCTTAACTAAACCCTCTCTATTTTGGGTCAGACTGAGAGCCCGCTGTTGGTGAAGGAGTTATTCTAGTGGCAGGAGACCCATTGCATTTTATAGAATCATAGAATCATGAAATGAACCAGGTGGAAAAGACCTTTAGGATCAAGTCCAACCTTTGCCCCAGGACTTCCAAGTCCACCACTTAACCATGTCACTAAGGGCCTTCTCTATTTTTCCCCAGTCAAGCAACAGGTTAGTTGTGAGATGAGGTGGGTGACTGGAAGCATAAGGCATGAGTTCATCATACACAGGACACACAGAAAACCTGGACCTACTGCACATACATGAATCTGCTGTAATGATCATGCCAGGTCAAAGGGCAAGAGGAAAGCCATGTCATAGAGTCATAGAATGGTTTGTCAGAGGTGATAATGTTCTTTATTGTAAGGGTGCTGAGGCACTGGAATGGGCTGCCCAAGGAAGTGGTAAATGCTCCATCCCTGGCAGTGTTCAGGGCCAGGCTGGACAGAGCTTTGGGTGATGGGGTCTAGAGTGAGGTGTCCCTGCCCATGGGAGAGGAGGGTGGAACTGGATGATCTTTAGGTCAGTTCCAACCCTAACTATTCTATGATTCTGTGATTCTGTGTCACACAGATATTACCTGATACTCCTCTGAGTTACATCCCTCCTCCTCCAGCTTGAAAAAAGACAGCAAAGCAAGGAGTCGGGCTTATTTTTTGTCTAGCTGCAAACATTCACAAATGATAAAGCTCATCACCTAAGTGTCATACAATGAACCAACATGCAGCATTTTGTAAATACATGTCCATGCTTATGCAGGACATCAAAGTATGTTGCAAAACATGAGCTCTGTTCTGTAACCTGTCTGTGTGCTCAAAATCTTCTGTTTTGGGGCAGAGGTTGGACTTGGTGGCCTTAAAGGTAAATCAACCCAGTTGGTTCTATGATTTTATGATTCTGTGAAGGTGCTGACAGCTTTGGATACTCCAGTACATACTTTTCTACATATTTATATGTACAAAACCAGAAGAATCACCTTATCTGCCTGGGGAGCACATCTGGAATGAAGGCAGCATGTGTTTGGCAGTGAGCAGCACCATTACACTAATGCATGTGCAAGTGCATCAGGAGGCTGGCGAGGGGCTATTTGGATAATGGAGTGGCTGGGCTAATAAAATTAGCCTCGCATTCACAGCCTGAGTGGGGAGGAGGGGAACTGTCCCTTTCAGTCTTCCCAAGCAGCTCCTGGCATCTTATTCCCCCATGACAGCCCAGGAAGGGAAGCTGGAAAGGAGGAGTATTAAAAGAGTGAAAAAGTGCTTTCTGCACTCACACAGTGCTGATGCTTTCTGTCCCAGTGAACAAGAGGGGGGAAACCAAATCACTGGGCCATGATGCTGTCACCTAGGTAAGACGTGTGAGCACAGGCTCCAGGAGCCCTGAGCCACTGTCATGCTTCACAAAGCACCCTCCTCTCAAAAGGGGCAAGGCTGGGAATGCATTTGTCACTTGAGTTCCAGACAGCAACTGATGCTGATTTAATTAACCCAGTGAGCCCTGATGGCCTTGTCTATGAGAGCTCCGGCCAGCGCAATGTATGGATGAGTGGAGGCAGGGTGAGGAGGGAGAGGGGAAGAGGGCAAAGGCATGTAGCCATCGGACCATCAGAAGCCATCTCCAAGCGCTTTGCTTCTCAGAACCAAAAGCCCTTTACAATTAGTCTTGATGTGATTTACATTTACTTTAAGGCATCCGCATAATGGGATATAATGCGCCGGAAATGCAGTCCTGAGCTTCTGAAAGCTTTTGGGGATTGACAATCCCCACGGAGCATGAAATCTTCCTTTTACTGCATCTGGAAGTGAGTCCAGGCTTTACAGGGTGTGTGTTTATGGGCTGAAATGCAGAAATCTTCCTACCAATCTGACCTGTCAGCTGTATTTATGAAGTGCCCATCATCACGGCGCCTCGGCTTGCCCTTTCATTTCCACCTTTGCTATGGATTTACTGGGACCTTGGACTTCTTACTTACACACCTCCCCCAGGCAGGAAGATTTCTGTCTCTAGCAGAGCAAAAGATGAACGTTGCTTTGCTGACAGACAGGAAGAGCAGGAGCTGCTGAAAGATCGTGCGGGCCACCTTTGCCCGTATGTGGCAGAGTTGGTGGGCAGGTTTGCTGTGAATCCTACTTGTAGAAAGTCACCTTGCCAAAGGCCTGTGAAATTTTAATGCTCCCCACCAAATATTGACTCTCTGAGGGCATCTGAGTGAGTCTTTAGTGGAGAAGTCGATATTTGTCTGATGTTTCAATGGATAATGTTGCTTTTCTCTGCGTTTCCATTGGACACCCCTGTCCTCTCCCAGACTCATTCTATCAAGATGAAAGCATGTGGCTAGAAGGAGGTGTTCCCTTTGGAGAGTTATTAAGTGTTGTCTACTCCCTGCCTTAAGGAGACTTTCTGCTGGGTGCAGCCCTCTTGGCTCAGCAGTGCATCTCAGCCTGGGTGTCATCACTGTCAGCATAAAGCAATCCTTTTCCATCTGGCTTTCCATGAATCTGCTAAGCAATATGTACAGCCAAAGCATTTCCAGGGATGGGGCAGCCACAGCTTCTCTGGGCACCCTGTGCCAGCGCCTCAGCACCCTCACAGGGAAGAACTTCTGCCTAAAAGCTCATCTCAGTCTCCCCTCATCCTGTTCATTCCCCTTGTCATGTCCCTACAGGCCCTTGTCCAAAGCCACTCTCCATGTTTCCTGCAGCCCGTTTAGGCACTGGTGCTTCTCTAAGGTCTCCCCTTAAGGAGCCTTCTCTTCTCCTGGCTGAACCAGCCCCAGCTCTTTCAGCCTGGCTGCAGAGCAGAGCTGCTCCAGCCCTTGCAGCCCTTGCTTCCTTAACAAGAACAACTTTGTCATTCCATCATGAGCTGACGAGTGGTTCTGGTCTGTTCCGCTAGGTAAAGAAGCGCCAGGTTAGATATTAGGTAGGGCTGTAGCCATATATTGTTAATAGAAGAGGCAAGCGTAGATGGTTACCCAGTTAAATTCTGCAGCAAGGACTCCATTCTGCCCTTGTATGATTATTGTGCCATCTTGGGCAACTTAGCATTTATCCTGTACAGGTCTGAGGCGCAGAAGAATCACAGTGGGTTGAAAGTAACTCTGTTACCTGTCAGGTAGCAAAACCACTGCTGCAGGTTAGAATTTGACACTTCACCATGCATTTAGGACTCAGTCTAAGTTAACTGTGCCTCCTAAACCAGAATAGTCCTGTAAACAACGTAGCTGTAATATAGTGAACAATTAAAGCTCTTGTTTTTAACTGAAGTTGAAATTCATTCTGTTTCCATTTGCAAGGCAAGTTGGGCAAATTTCAAAGTGAGTGATGGAAAGAGCTAATTTATATTTCTGCTTGTGCTTGAAGGAGCTAGAAAATAAATCCAGCTGCACCAGAAGAGGTGGAATCCTTTAATTTCAGTGGCAGCTGGAGCATCTGATAACTGTAGAAGACTGGACTTAAAATAAATGCAAAGGAATTGTTTCCAGGAGGAAAAGGCACAGGATTTGTGGGTACATCAGCACTGCTGGTTTAGATTTATTCTGATCAGGAGTGAAGTTCTATAATAAATGTCCCACTTGTCCCTTCTTACTGGTATTTCTTTGCATCTTACTGTATGACCCAAACTCTTCTTGAACAGATGATGTGGTCCAGGACTACAGCCGGTGTTAATACATGTTCAGTCCAGGGGATAAAGCTGGGTCTAGCTTGAAGTTATCCTTCTGAAACATATGTGGTGTTCACACTGGGTCCCCAATTCCTTTACATCTACAGATCTGCTCCGGCTCTACCTTCCTAACTATATATGTGCATGTAGTCTTCACCTCCTTGCATTCCTAGTGTCGTGCTGATAAACAGTGGATACCATGGGCTGTTTGAGATGCGCTCTTTGGACACCTGGAAAAGTTGCATGGAGACCTCAGAGCAGCTTCTTGTATCTGAAGAGGGCTACAAGGATGCCGCAGAGAGGCTCTTCATTGGAGACTGTAGTGATAGGACAAGGGGTGATGGGTTCAAACTGAAACAGGGGAAGTTCAGGCTGGAGATAAGGCAGAAGTTCTTCCCTGTGAGGGTGCTAAGGCGCTGGCACAGGGTGCCCAGAGAAGTGATAAATGCCCAATCCCTGGCAGTGTTCAAGGACCAGTTGGATGGAGTCTTGGGTGACATGGTCCAGTGTGAGGCATCTCTGCCCATGGCAGGGGGTTGGAACTGAATTATTTTGGGGTCTTTTCCAATCCAAACCATTCTGTGATTCTGTGATTCTATGATCTTGTGGATCTTTCATGGATCAGCACTTCCCAGTGCTGATCTTGTCCCAGCCAGACGTTGGTTGATGCCTGTGCAAATCTGTGACATGCCTGAAAGACATCCACATCTGTGATT
Organism: Ara ararauna; assembly: GCA_028858755.1. NCBI lineage: Eukaryota > Metazoa > Chordata > Aves > Psittaciformes > Psittacidae > Ara > Ara ararauna. The sequence continues at coordinate 163,683,115 of CM054376.1, forward strand.
GAGGTTGCTGTGGATATCCTCAGCAGTGGATATCCACCACCCAAGCAGAGCAGAATAGGATAGCCTGGTGTGGCAGCAGGTCTGCTCAATATTTTTCTGCCCAAGCAAGAGAGTGAATGATGCTTGTATAAGCAGTATCATATTTAAAGGGTGTCTCCACTTAACTGGAGGTCACAGTTTATACTCTCCTTGAGTGGTGGCATCATTTCATAAAAAAGCTTTTCCATTAATTAAAATCCCTTAACCTTGCTTCATGCTCAGGGTTTGGTCTAGGAGCTTCATTCTTCTGATCAATACATATTACCATATTTCCTAGAAAGAAGCTTTCACCCCTCAATTAGCAGATAAAATAATTGCGTGCATTTGAAAGCATTTTGTGCCTCTAATATCCATTAACTAGATCAGAGCTGCAATTTTGCTGTTCTTATGGACTTTTGACCATCTTAGTTACCCAAAGGAACATAAAGCATTGTTTGGTCTCATTCAAATGACATTTCAATAGCTGCCAGGGGAAAATGGGGTTCTGTACTGCCTTGCCTTTATTTTTGAGGTCGAGAGAAAGGGGATAAATGAATGAAAATGCTTTAGTCCATGAAACAGGAGTTTCAGCATCGAGTTTCCTGCATGGTCTCTGTGTGATTCTACACAACTCACTAAAGGCCTCATCCAGCTCCTTGCAGCAGGGTCTGGCATTTATTCTGATGCAGCACCCAGGGCCACTGATTTTGATGATGTTTCCAGGTAGGAACATGGATATTAATTTATCCACAATATTAATGGAATTGGGCAGGAGGGAGAAACTGGTTTATCTCAAAAACCTTCCTTCCCTTCCAACTTCCAATACTTTGGGAGGCCTTTAGACATTGTGAGCACTCCAAGTGGACTCACACATCAGCAAAACCTCCTTCTTTCCTCCCACTGGGCTGGAATTAACATTCTTGTTTCAGTTCCCTTTTACAGACAACCTAAAACTGAGCTGCCTGTACACAGGAGAGGTGAATGACTGGATGCCCAGGGAAACACAACAGTGTTATTGAGTGATTCTGCTTTAATTAAGAACCTCGGAGAGCTGGGATTGCTGGGGCCCTGCGCTTGATGCCAGTAACATCATTTCAAGGGCGCGAAAGGATGACTGCTGCCAAGGGTTGATGGAAAGTACTCAAAGAATATAAAAAGCTATTTTAATGCTGGCTTCCTTTGAGAAAGCTGGAGGAAGAGCCAATAACCATAAAACTACTGGGGCAAAGCTGCAAGCAGACCAGGGGCATCCCTCAAGCACTTTGCTTTCTGAGAAGGGAGATCTTTGCTCAATAAGAGGGCTGTAGGCAGCATTTTCAGCCTCTGCCTGAAGTTGTCACCATCCAAACCACCCAAGAGGGAGGAAGCTGGGGAGGTGTCCCTCTTCTGAGTCTGAGCCCATGCTGAGTCACTCTTGTTCTAAAATAAGATGGGTAATACAGTTATTTCGCATAAATTACAGTTATGTGAAAGGTGGGCTGAGCTAACCTCTTGCAACAACAGTGTTAAACAACATCCTTTAGTTCCTGGGCTGAAGTAGTGGCTACTGAAGGTTTCTTGTACAGTCTTTAAACCATGTCATGATGGTTGCTGTCCTCACTCAGTGGAGCACAGGCCACCATGATCAAGCTCACCAAATTCACCTTTCTGTGTTATATGTATATTACAAGGGAGCTGTTCACTGTAAATTTCCCATACAACACCCAGACTTCCAAATTCCCATTTGGTTCTCATTTTATCTCCCTTCTGAGAAAGGAAGCTTCATGGCCTAAGAAGTTTAGTAGTTCAGAGCTTTAATTTGTAAAGAGCTTTAAGCCATGTTAATGGAACATACTATCTAAGAGGACAGGTCTCCTCTCTCTCTTTGCTTGTCCTTCCCCCCACTGGCTAGAGAGATGCTGAGCACAGTGAAGCCATCACTGCTGTTACCCAACTGCTGGTACCCAAGGAGCTGGGACATTGTGGCTTCCTGGTAATGCATCCCTCCTTCTGGAATGCAGGGCTTGTCTGCTAATGACCTGTAGGTAGAACAGACTCCTTTAGGCAGCAGTAGTGGTATCCAATCTTAACTTACTGTATGTAGCATGTTTGTCTGCATCTAGGTAAAGAGTTAGAGACCTGCTGTTGAACGGAGGGAGAAACTGGCTCCTTCAGGGTGAAATACACTTGTTCTCCTACAGGTTCGACTTTAGGATAGCATGAGCTACTCTCAGCAATAGATGCATCACTGCGATGCTTATAAAGGGAGTCCAAGCAGCTCATATGTAGGGAGATATTTGCATCGTCTGTGAACAGAGATGATTCCTAGTTTGGATGTCCTCTAAATCAGAGCTAAGGGTTTTTGTTTGCATCCAGTGTCTATGCTCTTTTTCCTCCGGACATCTCTGTGATCCTTACAGAGATGCTTGGGATTCTGGCTGCCCTGCCACCAAGGAGTACCCTCAGATGTTTGTCCAAGACTTGCACCCAAGGCAGAGACCAGGTCATTGTCAATTGTACCAGTCATTCTGGCGCAACCTCAGCATGTGGCCTTCCTCCACTGGGTAATAAATACATATTTCCTCCAAAGAAGTAGTTCTCATCCCCTTGTGAGGAGGCAGCAGTTTTTACTATCCTTTGTCTTTCTTTGTCTCCAGCCTTCTTGCCCAAGTGCACTCCTGCTCAGAGTGCATCTGAGGTGGTTGAACTGAGACAATTTTGGGAACTGATACGCAAATGATGACCAGAAATGGGTTCTAAGAAGTCACATCACAATATCACTTCTTCAGTGTTAAGTCTAAGGGCTTGGGCTGAATACTCGAGTACACTCATGCTCTACTTTGTTTGTCATCCTGTTCTATTCTGGATAGACAAGAGCTCTTGGCCACTCTGTAAAGGAGATGAATGAGGGACCACACAGCTCCCAGAGACACAGAGACCAGACTATGAGATGGCCCATCTGGAGTTAGTAGCATGGCTCAGACATCAAGGAGTCAGAATGGCTACTGGTAATCCTCCAGTAATTAAAGCTAGCTACAGTATTTTAGCCCTCACTTCAGAGTCTCCAAAAAGCCAAACCCACATCACAGCATTAGAAAATGTGGCTGGGGATCCCAGAGGCAAAAGTGCTTGTCCTGGGTTCAGCAGTAGCAGTCATTTTTCTCCTTCTTAGTAGCTGGTGCAGTGCTGTGTTTTTGACTTTCAGCCTGGGAACAGTGCTGATAACACCAATGGTTTCAGTTGTTTCTCAGTAACGCTTACCCTGATCAAGGACTTTCTGAGCCTCATGCTCTGCCAGGGAGGAGGGGAAGCCAGGAGGAAGCAGAGACAGGACACCTGACCCAAACTGACAAAAGAGGTATTCCATAACACAGCACGTCATGCCCACTATGTAAACTGGGGGCAGTTTCCTGGAAGGGCTAGATCACTGCTCGGTTGGGCTGGGTATCGGTCGGCAGGTGGTGAGTGGTTGTATTCTCTTCACTTGTTATTTCCCTTATCATTATTATTATTATTGGTGGTAGCAGCAGTGGTTTGTGTTATACCTTAGTTACTGGACTGCTCTTATCTCAACCCATGGGAGTTACATTCTTCCCATTCTCCTCCCCATCCCTCCAGGAGCAGGGGGGAGGAGGGGGGGGGGAGTGAGCGAGCAGCTGAGTGGTTCTGAGTTACCGGCTGGGCCTAAACCATGACAGTGCTGATGAAGAACTCCAAAGGAATTAGAAAACTCAGTGATCCATGGCAGAATCCTTCAAGGACTTTTGTGAGGTTATTTATCAGAATGCATCAAACACATAGAGATGCAATGAACTTGTGGAAATGGCTCCCTGAGTGAGCAGAGGTGTGGAAGCTGCTTTTGGTGCCTATGGACAATGTGCAGAAGAGACCAGGACACTCCTCCTAAAGTTTCATTCATCCATGGGCTATAGGACAAGGGGTAATGAGTTCAAACTGAAACAGGGGAAGTTTAGGTTAGATATAAGGAGGAAGTTCTTTACTGTGAGCGTGGTGAGGCACTGGAACGGGTTGTCCAAAAGAGCTGTGAATGCTCCAGCCCTGGCAGTGTTCAAGGCCAGGTTGGATGGAGTCTTGGGTGACATGGTTTAGTGTGGGGTGTCCCTGCCTGTGGCATGAAGTTGGAACTGGATGATCTTGAGGTCCTTTCCAACCCAAACCATTCTGTGATTCTGATTCACATTCTAACCTTTTGGGCAGAGTGACCACACAATTCAGCAGTGTTGAGATAGGCCTGTGCTCTCCACCACAGATATATCTGTATTATCATGAGAGTAAATACATGGTGTAATATATCTAAAAACCCAGGACTATTTTGGTGCTGAATTTCAGGAAAACCAGAAAAATGGGTGATATTAGGAAAGGGTTCGCAAAGAACTGACTGTGCTACAGGAGAACTTCCACTAATCCTTATGTGTTGGAGGATGATCTGTTGAACCTTGGAGTTGTACTTCAGTGTATAAAGCTTTTTTATGTAGAATGAAGATAAACCTAATACAGAGCCCCAGATGAAGTGCTAAGGATTTAGGAAGAGGATGGACTTCATGTTCAATTATAAGCTGAAGTAAAAGAAAAGGAAGATTGTCTACATTTATCATCATGACTGAAACCTCGCAGGTGCTGCCCAGCCTTGGTAGAGGCTCATTGGAAATGCTGGGCGTAGCCTCTGAGTGGAATAATAAAGAACTTCAAGGGAGCAGTAAAAAATGAAAGATAACTTCAGAATGTTGGAGATCTTGGCATATCCAGCATGGTGTTGCTGTCAAACAACATGGGACCGCTGGAAGCCTTGGGGCAGTATTAGAATTGTAGCCAGACAGGAAACTACAGTAAAAATTTAAGAGCATCTAGGGGTCTTCACTGGAGCTGAGTGCACACAGACCTTGTAGGACAGCCCTAATCACAACATATAAGCATTTCCTGTCACAGTCAAAGGCAGTGGCCCAAGCTTAGAATGGTAACCCCATGCCTGAAGCTATAGAAGTGATCATCTGGCAAAGACCAGCTCCAGCCTAGTTAAGCAGCAAGTGAACAGCCATCTCTAGTATCTGAAGCAATCTCTAGTAGCTAAAGCAAACTATAGCTCTGTCTTTTTATGTGCCCACAAAGATACTGGATTTCTGCGCTGCTCCTTTAATTTTTATGCTGTTTGCTTATTTCTGTGGGGCACATAAACTTGCAATCTGTTCATAAAAGTATAAGATCATGGTGCGATCTGCTTTATATCTGTACATATCTGCAGACACACAGTGTTTCTCCCAGCAGGCAGAATGAATAAATTCTGGAGTAATTTTTCATTGTTGCCTTTATGAGTTTAAGAAAAAAAAAGCTAATAAATAATTTATTCCAATGAAATTGCTGTTTATTATGCTGCATGATGGAATTCAGCTAGCTCAGTCAGCAGGTGTGATTCTGGACATCCCTGTGTTGTTTCTCTGTGTTAGTTTTAAGCAAGACATGAAGTCTATGTGTGTGTCTATGCTTACATGTGAGACCATGTGTATGTTAAGGCTAGAAACAGCACAAAAGAAACACAATTTCTATCTGTACATGCTTTCAACACACGTGTAGAAAGAAATCTCACTTCTGTTTTAGGTGTTCAGGCTCTCTTTAGGATGCAATACAAGTGATGTATTCATGACACCTCTCTTCAGCATAGGACTGGTCACCTGTGGTCAGTAGAGTTCCTGGGGAGCTTTTCTTTTCATCCCGAAAAGACATTTAAAATACACCAGATGAACCGTGTCCTCTTTCTACATACATATGTATACAGTGGAATCTTGTGAGTTTTATGGAGTTGAGCAGAATAATATGGTTTGGTGTGTTTGTATAATTACCAGATTATAGTTCTGTTTACTGTGCGCACATAGGTGACATGGGGTGAGTGGTGCTGCATGTACACACACGTGTCTGACCACAGGACACGACTGGTGTTATGTCACACAGTGTAATAGCTAGGAAAAAGGCATAAGGAAAAGCACAAAAAAAAGAAGAATCTGTGTGTGTCTTTTGAGGGTGTATCTTAGTTGTACCAAAAAAGCGATATTCAGCATTTATTCTCTACTTCACATCAGCAGGTGATGTTCAGCCGCTTACTGGGAAGTAGGGCTTGCGCATATGTAGTGGTTGCTCCAGAAGACAAATGTCACATAACAAATGACCCCCACACTTCTCTTATCTTTTATGGCTGAGCACTATGTTTGTTCTGTATTTTTTAATATATTCTTTACATATATATAAGTGTTATGTATTTTATTGCTGAGCATCATATGGTATGGAATATCCTTTTGGTCCATTGGGATAAGCTGTCCTGGCTATGTTCCTTCCCAAGATCTTATCTATCCCTGGCCTGCTGGTGAACGGGAATGGTGGAGAGAAGCCTTGATGCTGTGGAGCAGCAGCACCCAAACCACTGCTGTGTTATCAACATCTTTTCATCTACCAACACAAAGCACAGCACTATGAGGGCTGCTATGGGGAGAGCTACTTCCATCTCAGCCAGACCCAATACAAGGGCACAATGCAGTGGGATTCTTCTTTCAGCATGAAATTCTTGCTATATAAATAAAATAGTGGATATAAATGATTACTTTGCCAGTGGGTTTATTCCAATGGCTGATGCTTAAAACCCACAAATTCACGCAGAGGTGTCCCTAAAAGAGAGAGTGGGGAATAGCAATACCTGAGCTCTTCCCTTGCTAATTCCAGCAGCTGGTTTGCATTGGTAAAGGTAGATTAAATCCAGAAACCTGGGGTATGACAACCCTGCAAGGTCAGGTCTTAAGGAGATGAGACTTTCCCCTGCAAGCTGACGGAAACAAAACTGAGGGGAGCATACAGGGCTCTGGGCCACTGCTCTAGATTATTGCTGCTGGTTGCTCAGGCACGCTCTATGTGATTACCATTTCCAAGTAGCCTGGATCTGTATTTCCCTTAATGTGCCACGGCTGCTTCTCCTGACCTCTTCCATGCTGCCTGTTACCTCGGCTCTGCTTCCCCTCCTTTCTGATCAAATTACTAAAGCACACAGTGGAGTCTGTTGGCTCAACAAAATTTAATGACAGTGACAACAGAGGAGGATAATAAAGATAAATCAGCTGCTCCGAGGAAGGGAAGATGAAGTAACAACAGAGTGAGTTAGAAGGCTACACCATGAAGTGACCCTGGCAAGTACGTGGTCCTTGTCATGCCTTTCATCTCAAAGTCTGCATTTCTTCTGCTTTTCAGGGAATTTGATAGGGGAGAGTAGTGAGCAGAAGGGACTGAGGCACTACTGCCACTACTTCTGCCTTGATGGGGATCTTGGGAACATCTCTTCTCCTCTTCAGTGTCTCCTCTCCAAGGCTGTAGGTTGAGAACTGACCAAGAACAGTCTTTTAGACTGTAAAGAACATGTCAATTGTGGGGCTTTAATCTTATCTGTAACCCTATGTACTAACATGATCCACACTGTTAGTAAAGGGAAACGGTGTTCGTAAAGGAGTTCCAGGCAGAGCTTTTTTTTTTCTCAATGTCTATAAATCCCTGAGCACACCAAATCATATTAATGTGGCTTTTAATGTTAAGCTGTTCTCATGGAAGCCAAAGGAAGGAGGCTCATGTCTTTGTTTAGCAAGGAAATCATGTTTGGCAGGAGCTCTGTGAGAAGCTGGAGCTCAGGTCTCCCCTTACTTACCAGCTAAGGTTGATTGAGGGGTCCATGTCTCCAGTGAATGGAGTGTGGTGGGCACAGAGTTCATCTCATCTCTCAGGTACAGTGGGAGAGCAGAGGTAGGAATCAAACTGAATCTGAGCTTCACACCTCACCCAGACCTCCTCAAATGGGGAGGCACAATAGCTGTGCCTGAAACCTCTTCTTTCCTCCTAAAGACAAGCAGAGACAGAGCCTGCAGTGACTGTGCCTATCGCAATTGCTTTTCTGACATTCACTGTGTTACCAGTCGCAGAGGATTTGCTGTTTAATGGTAACTCCTGAAAGAAAAACAACCCTTCTAATTGCAATCACATTCCTCGCCTCTCCCATCCCAAATGTTAAACATTTCCTGCACTGACATAAAGAGCTGAGCATGAAACAGTGAGCTGTAGTTGAGACCTCCTGCAAGCTCCACAAACTTAATGGGCATCCTCAAGAACTTGAACTGGGAAGATTTAGCTCCCAAAGAAGAGGGAAAACAAACACCCGGGGCAGCCTTGTCTGCCTGTTGTCCCTCATTTTGCCAGGAACAGCTGTTCATGCTGAGATGAGCTCAGAGGTTTGTATTGAGCAAAGGCTGACTCACAAGAGCAAAATCAGGAGCTCATTACATCTTGGTGCAGGCTCCGACTGCTTCAGGCTGCACAGGGAGAGGGGAAATTAACTGGGGTAAGGAGCTAAAGCTGCAGAAGCCTGCACAACTTATGTGTGTGTGACAGATGAGCAGGAGAAGGGAGCACCTCTGTTCCACTGGGCGAGTGCTGCAGGTCGTGGGATGGAGGATGCTGCTCCTGAGAAGACAGAGGCAGTTTGTCTTGCTGATTGTCTCACTTTTGTGCCTTCTTCCCTTAATAGAGCCATTTGCTCAGGATTCATGTAAGACAAATGCTCAGAACAGGAGGAACAAAGCTGGTTGGTTTACAAAAGCCTTAATTACTCAGAAATTCCACATCCCTCCAGACACTGAGCACAGCACTGCTGGTGAGGGGAACAAACCATGGAATCACAGAATGGTTTGGGTTGAAAGGGACCTTAAAGTTCATCCAGTTCCAACCCCGGCCACGGGCAGGGACACCTTCCACTAGAGCAGCTTGCTCCAGGCCCCGTCCAGCCTGGTCTTGACCACTGCCAGGGATGAGGCAGCACAGCTTCTCTGTGCCAGTACCTCAGCACCTTCACAGGGAAGAACCTTTTCTTTATCTGTAACCTAAATCTCCCCTGTTTCAGTTTGAACCCACTACCCCTTGTCCTATCACTACAATCCGTGATGCAGAGCCCCTGTCCAGCATCCTTGTAGCCCCCTTCAGATGCTGGAAGCTGCTCTGAGGTCTCCACACAGCTTTTCTTCTCCAGGCTGAACAGCTTCAGTATTCTCATCCTTATAAACCATCTCCCCATCTCATCGAGGGGGGTGACAGAGTCTTGACCCTCATACGTTTCCTTTCTATGGGTAATCTCTGAGATAGGTTAGGGGCATTAGCTTGATAGCTAAAATGGGTGGGAAGTCATGTTAGACTAATTATAAGAACTGGTGAAACCCACAAGTGGAGAGCGTGTGCAGAAAGACAAAACAGCATCAGATCAGCACTAATAAATAAGCCATAAATAAGGAAGGATCTTCCCTGTACTCCACAGGAAAATTTAATATGCTATGGATTATCAGAGGTGTTACAGCAAGAGAGCAGCTACTGGTTCAGCAACGATAAGTGGCTTTGTAACAACTCATTTTCTAACAGCAAGGAAAGCTCTGGAGGGAGGAGAGGAGAGGCTGAGGTTAAAAGGTTGCTTGGACAGTTTATAACTCAGAGACTCCTCTCTACTCATCCTGGTCAGAGGATAGCTTGTGGCTGGAAACAGCTCTGCTGTTTCTTGAAGTCCTGAGTAGCCCACAGGGCTTCACCAGACAGACCTTCATCCCCCCCCGCTTTAATGCTGACATGAACTCAGGATCACCTTTCTCTGTGCTTCTGTCTTTCAGGCTAGGACTTCCTCCCCCTTCAGCCCTGTAACATAATAAACAATGATCCAAAATGATCAGTAAGCCCATTCCTCCATGGGTAAGTCATCATTGCCTGGAACACAGCAGTCTGCAGTTTCATCATCTACTGATGGCTGCTGCTAGGTCTTGTCTTTTCTCCTTTTCTTCTTTTGTGCACTACTCATAAAATACTCACCGGTGTTGTGGCTCAACCAGAGAGCACCAAAAACCATAGAAAATCTGACAACAAGATCTCTTGCTGCATCAGGGTTTGGGTAACTCAGTCTGAAGGTGGTATTTATAACCCATCCAAAAATGACCTTGTTCCCTGAAGTGTGACCACAGTGCATGCAATTGAGGTTGCAGATGGGTTAGAATGCAGCTACCTCCAAGGGGGTTTGTTCACAGCAGCAACCTGTATGGGACAGCCAGCCAAAGGACACAACTGAAATGGCAAGAGAAGGTTCAGTTGGGTACAGTGACTTTGCACCTTGGTTTGCTATAATGAATGCTCTCCAAGTCCCACATACCCTTCCATATTAGCCAATGATCTGGAGTTGTGCCTTACTACTCAGCCTCACCAATTCTGCCTTGCAGGGATGGTATATACGTACTGGTAGATAAATGCTACCACTGTCTCTTTCTTCTCCAGTGGGGAAACAGATGAAGGTTTATGTTTCCCCTGTGTTAGGTCACAAAGTGTTGGTTTGGGTACCTTCCAGAGCTAATCCGTTACTTGTCATCTTGCAGAGTGAGGACAAAGTAAGGCTCTGCCACATGCCGTATTGATCCCTTGACTTGATTAGTCGGTATATCAAATACCTCGGCTTTTCTAATCTAATTAATGCAAGATAAATACTCCATGTTGGGACCTGGAGTCACGTTCTAAGAGTAATCAGGGAGTGGCGCGGATTAAAACCAGAACGCTTTAGGGGTAATTTATGGAGTACTTGACACTGCTGGCAGGTTGGGGTGTTTTGGAGGGCTCTGTGTGGTCTCTGGCTTGAAATTGCCTTTTTGGCGATGGCTCCACATCCAAATTCCTACTCAACCCTCAGTATGATAGCTTTAAGGTTGAAGGGGTTTAATGTCTAGGGTGAGACAACCATGGAGGTCAGGACATCTGGTTTCACATCCCACCAGCAGTGGGACAGATGCTTCAGACAAGACATTTTATTTATGATCTTAGGAAAATCACCAAATGACATGGTTTGATGCCAGAAGTGAGGACTTTGCTCTTGTTTAGGAATCTGTAAGCAAATGAATATAAATGATGGAGATGTAGCTTACCTCCACTTTGTCCCTGTTCCAGTTCAGACCTTGATGTTTCTAGACAAGTGAATGTTCTGGGTTGACAGATTAAACTGGCCTAGGGAAGGTGATATTAATTCATGTCACATACAGGGATTAACTAACTCATCCCCACTATAAGGTAACACAAGTACCATAGTGACAAAGAGGGAAAAGAGACAATGGAAGTTTTCATGGCCAGCTAAGGGGTTTGTGTGCTGCAGATGTGGTGAGCTCCTGGGGATGAGCTTAGCCCCAGTTACCTCCTAAGATAGACCCTTTCTCTTATGGGAGGATGCCTGGACGGGTGAACTGTCATAAAGGATTCATCTTCCCCCTGCTTTATATTGTCCTTCATCAATGGGGACTCTTACAACACCCTGTCCAGATGATCTTCATCCCCCCACACCTTGATGAACATCTGGGTGTGGGATCACCTTCTGCATCCCCTCTTTAAGCCTGGGAACACATTGCAACAGAGAGCAGACAGGCTGTGGAGGAGAACTGAGGAGTTACAGGGTGAAAATCCAGTGCAGTCTGTGGAGAAACTGGTGTTGAATGTCTCTGGGGTCCACCATGGAGAAGATTCTTTAGTGACATGAGGGAAGCTGCAGTGCGCAGAGAGGTCCAAGGTCTGTCTCCCCTCATTGCAATCACACTATGATTGGGATCGCATGAGGACTTTTCCAGGGAATAGGGAGCAGGAGCACTGGGTCATTGATGGCAATGGCAGGACCATTTTTCCAATTCCTTTCTTTTGCATAGGAGTTTTCCCAGACGAGAACACAGCACATACAGGAAGGGGAAGACGAGGGCAAGTTCAGCAGCCAGATGTAATTGCATTTTCCTCCACAATTGCCCCCGGGGCTGAACCAAGACCCTTCTGTGTCCGTCTTTCTCCTCACAATGCATCATAGAGAATTGGTGTAAAATCCACTTAAAAGGCCACACTTGGGTCTCAGCTGCTGCAGCATAAATTGTGGATGAATTTCTTCCCTCTCCCATCTATACCTGATGGGTTTTGTCATCCAGCCCCATATGGTTGAGTTGCTTTTCTTCTCTCGGCTTGGTCATTGATCTCTCATCACAGCCCTGCTTGCTGCTTTGTGAGCTCTGTCTGAACAAGACTGTACTTCAGGCTCCCTGTTTTACAGCAGTGTCATTACAGAAAGATATCTCTTCCTACATGTGCAGAAGGGAGCCCAAGATTGATGGGGTGTTGGAGTGGGTAATCGCAAATCCAGCTGCCCCGAGGTAGCTGAGAACAGAGATGGTGCAGGGCAGGGGGGAAAGGGTAGTGGGGCCTGAGGGAGCTTTGTAGGGTACATTTATCACACTCCTGACAGAGAGATGCAATTTATATGGATGGAGCATAAATCCTGTTCGAGTTGCACAAGACTCCATACGGGCAGCTGAGGACCTGTGTAGACTGTGATGCTGGGCCTGAGATGATGCTGCTGTGGTCATCCTGACAGCTCTCTGGCCCTTGCCTTGCGTATCTTGCGCTGTTTCTTCCTTTTCACCCTTTAGTAACTCCCATCCTCTGTCCACCTAAGAGCCAGCTCCTCTCCCAGGCTTGTGCAGCACTGCTGGCTCTGTTGAGCAGGATGAAGGTGAGCAGGAAGGGTATTTTCCTTCTGCTCAACTTGAGTAACTGAATCCACTGGAAAGCCTCTGCTTTTTCCTCACCAAGCTATTGACCTGGAAGAGGTTCTTCTCTAAGAATTGCTTTCAAAAGACTTCATGGTTGCCAAGATGTCTCAATGGGCAGTGTTAACAGCATGTACCACCATGGACCTTGAACATGATCGCATTTTGCTTGTCCCCGATACCATGGAGGGCATCTCTTATCTCCTTGGCTGTGCCAGTGACAACCTCCCCATGCCATGCGCCATGGTAATAGGTACACATGCACACCCTCTTTCTGCTTCATCACTGCTTGTTGCAGGTCCAGATATACTTGGACTTTGCACACATGGAGGATGTGATTACATTTGCCAAGCCTTGGAGTCATCACTGTCTTCACTGTCCATCACTGTCATCACTGTCACCAGCCCACAGGGCTCCATGGGGTAGTGGTTGCACATGAACCTGCAAAGGTGTCCACACTCCCCTACCTCATGTACCCCCAAAGGCATTTGCCTTTATGTATATCACCAGCATCATGCTGGTGGGTTTGGAGCACAAGAGGATGTTTGGGCCCTTTGGAGTTAGGGTATGGCAGTGGTAAAACATGGCACTTCCTGTTCAGGGATTGATTTACGGGGGATAAAGATGCTGCCATACTGGTTCTTGTTGAGTTACATGCTGTACCTCCAAACCCTTCCTAACAATCTAGAGCGAATACCCCCCTATGTCTATTAATTTTCTTCCTAACATAGTATCATAGAATCATAGAATTACAGAATAGTTTGGTTTGTAAGGGACCTTCAGAGTTCATCCAGTCCAACCTCCTGCAATGAACAGGGATATCTTCAACTAGATCAAGCTGCCCAGAACCACATCCAGCCTGACTTTGAATGTCTCCAGGGGTGGTTCATTCACCTCCTCTCTGAGCAACCTGTGCTAGGGTTTTACCACCCTCGTTGTAAAGAATTCTTTATGAACACCTGATGGGAAAGCTTGTCTGCTTTTCCATAATCCTGAAAAACTTTTTTCCTCTTTTGCCTTATGTTTTGGAAGACGGAATAGTGATTTCTCCACTATTTTGTTCCTGCTCTTTACAGTCACTCCTCTCTGGATTTAGGCCATCCTTTGTGCACCCCACTTTCCACTTCCAATTTACTGCTGCAGATCTGCTATTTGGCGAGGGTCTGCAGACACACACAAAGGGAAGGGTCTAAAAACTTGGAACAAGCCTTGGAAATGAAATAATGAATAAAGACATTCCTCCCTTCCCCACACATGCTACGTGTTGCTTTAGCAAGTGTTGAATAAATCACTGAGCTCTGCGGTAATAAATCTTCCATGAGATTAGGACCATCTGAACCTCAGCGATTGTGTGGGGAATGTATAAATTTCACACGCAGATATAGTGTAAAGGAAAAAAAAACCCTTTAGATTAGTTATTAACTCTGGAAACACTTGATGAGTTTTGATTCATTAAGTGTTTCACAGTCTTGTTAATTTAATAAGTGCCGATGAGGCTGTAACGTAAGACAACAATCAGTAATTTGGGGGGGGGGAATAATAAAGTAGTCATTACACAGCAGAATGTTTAATCAAAGAATGTGGAAACTTAGAGTTTCACATTAATTTGAAAAGGTTGGAGATTTAAAATTAATATTAGGTCTGACACAGGGAGGTTTTCTCTACAAGCAGATAGGGCTCGGATAATTGCTTAGAAGAGAATTAAAATGCTTGTGATTTTCGTGGCTTCATCTCTTTAACTGCACTCCAGGCTTAATAGGTAGAAGAGAATTAGAGCTAAAAATAGTTGTGGTTGTTCAAATCCTTGAGTAAAACTCACCTGTGGAATTTTGGCAGTGTTCAACAAATCTCTGGTGATCTCCTGGTGTCCTGGGCTTAAGTGGAAAGAGCTCCCAGGAAACTGAGACATAGAATCACAGAATCATAGAATCACAGAATGGTTTGGGTTGGAAAGGACCTCAAGATCATCTGGTTCCAACCCCCTGCCACAGGCAGGGACACCTCACGCTAGACCATGCTGCCCAAGGCACTGTCCAGCCTGGCCTTGAACACTGCCAGGGATGGGGCAGCCACAGCTTCTCTGGGCACCCTGTGCCAGCGCCTCAGCACCCTCACAGGGAAAAACTTCTTCCTTAAATCCAACCTGAACTTCCACAGTTTAAGGCATACCAAGCAAGACTCAACTAACCTATGCCTACCATGGAGACCTCTCCATCTGATTTGTCATTTGAGACTCCATTGACAGCTGATGGAGACATACAATTGTTTTCATGTTGTGACCCATATAATTTACTCAGATGTCTATGCCAGGATTAGGTTAACCCTTTCCCAGAAGTTCTTGCGTCTCTCTGCTGTCCCAGTAGGGAGTAAAGACAACTTGCTCATATATAGCCATGGGCATTTCAGCCACTGAATTTTATGGTTCATGTCCATTTTCTGTGTCTGCCTGTGCCTCTAAGTGTGAATTTGTAGCATGAGAGATAGACATTGCTGCTGAGCGTCCAGCTCCAAGGCAACAAAGCCAAGTCATTGCGTAAGTGCTTCTGAAGCAAGGGCAGCTTCTTAGAGCAGCTGATGTTCCATGTTTTCCCGGGCAAATCCCATATTTCTATGGCTGGTTATATTAATTTTTCTCCTTATCCCAGTGGGGTACAGTCTACGCATGACTCATCATTTGGTGTGGTTCTATGGAGGACAGCATAATGCTCTACAGCAAACAAGAGTGAGGATGATGGTCGGACAAGAAGCAGGAACAGATAAATGTGCTCTAATTTGTCCTCTGTCTGGACTCAACTTAGGTAATGAAGATAAATCTGCCCAGCAACAGCTTGTTACTTCAAGTGCTCTGTCCAGACTTTCTCCCATCCAAGGACAGGGATTGCAGAGAGCAGTCACCTCAGAAAGCCTAGCTAATGGATAAGCCAGCTTGTCACTCAGTTTGGAAAGCCCATTAGCGGGCTGAAAAGGTGGACTAATTAGATGGATTTCAGGCTTGTGTGGGCTCAGCGTTTGCTTTGCTGCTGCTGCATGTCTCCCTTGGGACTCCTGGATATGGAAAAGAGCTAACATAGACAAAACAAGAACAGAAACCACATCCAGTTTGTAATACTCTTTCATTCTGCTTCCAGCATGTGAATCATCAGCTCTAGTCGTTGGGTGAAAAGGGATTTTTCCCTCTGTGGAAACTCTACCTTTTTCTGCTCTCTGTAGGAAACAATGAAGAAGATCTTCATGGTATTCTGGAAAGAGAAAATCCTAGACAAAATAAAGTTGGTCTATTTGAAGGAGCCTGATAGCCAGTTTGGAAGGGAATGGTATATTCCATGATTCTATGATCTATGATTCCCTGGATTTCAACCACTCTGGGGAACCACCACCTCTAAAGACATTTTCCTGCATCTAACAAGATGTCTCACTCTCAAGCCTCGCAAGTCTCACTCTGAGGCTATTTCAGGATGAAATCTCATTTCTTTAGCCAAATTGTTTGAGGCCCTGACTAGTTTTAGTCATCATTGTGAAGGTCCAACTTCCAGCTAACAGACTGCCTTACTCTGATCAGGCACTACTGATGGCACTACTGATGGGCAGTAATAAAGTTGTCTGGAGCTGTATCTTATACCTACAGAAAACACTTCAAAAAGGAGGAGAAGCTCTGATCTTCTCAGTGAAGAGGTGGAGGAAGGAGTAAGAGATGATAACTTTCAGTGATGGAGAATTTCTCAGAGAATGTCTTCATTGACAATCATGGTTGCTTAGCTCACATCATGCCTCATCCCTGGTCATGTTCAAGGACAGATTGGAGCAGCCTGCAGGTTGGAGGCTGCTTGGAGCAGCCCGCTCTAGTGGAAGGTGTCCCTGCTCGTGGCAGGGGGTTGGAACTGGATGAGCTTTAAGGTCTTTTCCAGCCCAAACCATTCTATGATTCTACGATTCTACGATTCTATGTCATGATTCAGAGAGTCTCACATAGCAGTGAAACTGGTACAAGGGTGGAAAGAGAGGATTGGAAGCACTTGTATGTGGTTGGGTGACAGATCTACAAGGGAATTCTTGCATCTGGTCGAGAGGAAGGATGCTCCAACCTTGGAGTGCTGAGGGATTCATGCTGCACATGAAGTACCAGACATTGCCAAGAGCTATAAACAGGCATGAACTTTCAAATCCAACATTTCCTTCCCTAACCCAGTCTTTATGACTTTATGGCCATTTTTGGCTTCAGGCAATGCAAGTATAGGAGCAGGGCTGCATTTATCTCACACACCACAGAGACTCAGCTCTTTGACCCTTAGGGAAGCAGCATGAGAGAGTGGGGATGGGGGACAAGGACATTCTCAGTACACTGTGCTTGGCCATGCATGCTATGGAGTAGTCGGATGCTGTGATGAGTCAGTGCGTAACAGCAGCTCTACTGATCCTGGGAGTATTTGCAAAGCAGACGCTGGCCCGGAATTAACTCCATCTGTTTCCGAAGCAGGGAGTGTGCCGCCTGTGTTGTGTAATGCCAGCGATTTCCCACCGAGCTGAGCAGTCCTGTTTCCCTTTCCAACAAACTCTGCCTTCCACACGCCATTGCAGGACAGCTGTCCGAGGGATAGCAGCCTGCTGTGTGCTGGACAGACACACAGCCCTGTCCAGGCTGGCAGACGGGCTTCTTGAACAAACACTGCAGGAATTGCTCAAATCCCTCTGTAGCCTCAAACCATATTTGACATTAGCAACTGTGGTAACTTTAAGGGGACAGTAAACAATCCAGCCTGCTGCTCTTCAGCACTGCCAAACCCTGGCTGCCTCTGCAACCAGCAGAGAGATGTAGGAATTGACTTCAATCCATCTAGATTTAGATATTAGGAAGAAGTTCTTTACTATGAGGATGGTGAGGCACTCACACAGGGTGCCCAGAGAAGCTGTGGCTGCCCCATCCCTGGCAGCGTTCAAAGCCAGGTTGGATGGGGCTTGGAGCAATCTGATGTAGTGGAAGGTGTCCCTGCCCATGGCAAGGGTTTGGAACGGGATGGACTTTAAGGTCCCTTCCAACCCAAACCATTCTATGATCTATAGTATATGTGTGCTCAATGCACGTTTCATGACTGTTTCTCTCCATTAACTGTACAGGGAGCCAAAGGCTGTTACTCCTGGGTATGAGGCCATCTGAGTGGGTTATCACTCTCAGTGAGCTGGATGTTAGGTGTCCAACTGCAGCTCAGGTACCACAGTTGTTGGGCTGACATCCTACAGTTGCTCCACCACCCACTGAGATGGCGCAGCAATGCCATGAGATGGACTTAATCATAAGATGATGTTATTTTTAGTGAATGAAGTAGCATACATTGCATACCTGGTGATATCCATGTCTTAACTTCCCTGGTTGCATTGTTACCATTTGCCAAACAAGATGCATGAAACAATTCTCAGTTATCATTTTTCCACTTTCCTGTATTTTTCCCTCTTCTTGGAATCCTGCTGGAGCACACGGATGTGCAGTGACAGACCTTACAGAAGACCCCTACTCTTGCCCAGTACCTTTTAAATACTCCATATATCATCCGCTAACATGCTTCAGCATTTTCCTATGGGTTACCACAGTCCTCCATGATGTCAAGTAGAAAGGTACTAGACTTGTGGGACATCTGTGGGTCGTCTTGCACAAGTTCACAGGCACAGCTCTATACTAGCCCAAAGTGCATCATCAACAAACATTATAGCCAGCATGTTCTTGTACAAGCTACTTCATTTCTGATTTGTCTTCATCATGGTACCAGTATGTTCATAGAATCATAGCAAAGTTACGGTTGGAAAGGACCTTAAGATCATCCAGTTCCAGCCCCCCTGCCATGGGCAGGGACACCTCACACTAAACCATGCCACCCAAGGCTCTGTCTAACCTGGACTTGAGCACCATCAGAGATGGAGCATTCACAACTTCCTTGGGCAACCCATTCCAGTGCCTCACCACCCTTACAGTAAAGAACTTCTTCCTTATATCCAATCTAAACTTCCCTTATTTAAGATTGAACCTGTTACCCCTTGTCCTCTCACTACAGTCCCTCATGAAGAGTCCCTCCCCAGCATCCCTAGAGGCCCCCTTCAGATATTGGAAGGCTGCTATGAGGTCTCCATGCAGCCTTCTCTTCTCCAGGCTCAACAGCCCCAACTTTCTCAGCCTATCTTCATACAGGAGGTGCTCCAGTCCCCTGATCATCCTCGTGGCCTCCTCTGCACTTGTTCCAACAGTTCCATATCCTTTTGATGTTGAGGACAGCAGAACTGCACACAATACTTCAAGTGAGGTCTCAGAAGAGCAGAGTAGAGGGGCAGGATCACCTCCTTTGATCTGCTGGTCACACCCTTTCGATGCAGCCCAGGCTGCGAGCCACACTGAAAATGGCTCATGTTCATTTTCTCATCAACCAACACCCCCAAGTCCTTCTCCTTGATTAGAGCCACAGCCTTTACCTGGAATAGCACCACGTCAGCCTTGCGCCTTACAGCTATTATGTTTAGAGAAAATGAGTTAAATGGAAGTATCACTCTGTTGTGGATCTAATGATCAGCTGATATGCCTGAGAAGAACAGGCACGCATTTAGAAATGGAAACATTCTGGATATTCAAGTCTGACCCCAAACTGTGTCTGATTCATTCAGTTTTGAGATGATCTAATAAAAGGTGACTATTTGAGCCATCCTGTTCTGTTCCATTAGCATTTTATCCACAAAGCCACCAGTATAGAGGAGCAAGAACTGGGTTGGAACTGATTGTTCCTTCTCATTGTTGAGATGGAACTAGATGATCTGTAAGGAACATTCCAACCCAATGCAATGATTCAATGGGATCTGAACCTGCATAGTCTGAGTTCCCATGGGGTTCCTGTTGTCTGTACTAAGAAAATTAGTACCTATTTCTAACAGTGGAGCATTGGTCCCTCAGTCACTTTAGGAAAAGAAGACACTTAGGAGGTGAGAGATGGGATAGAAGCGAGGTAAATCTCATTGCCAGGGCAGGGTGATCACCCAGCAGCTCTGATCACATTCACAGCTATATGTTTTGTTAAAAAGGGACCCATAACTTCACTTCTTTTGGCTGTTTAGTCTCTTATTCACATTCATAACTTCCTCTTTTACCCATTTCTTTCTTTTCCCTGCTCCCCTCCCTTGTTACATTGCTCATAACATGCTTTGCAAGGAGTGAGACAGCAAGTGAAGGCTCAGAGCATTTCATGCATGCAGAGCTTTCCAGTCTGCTGCTTTTGCCATCCACATCCTGGAGATTAGATGCAAGATGGATCTTTTTTCCTCTGACTTGTTTGACAAACTTAATGTGCAGCTACATGAAATATTTTCCCTCCAGGCAGTGGAAACGTCGTGCTGTGTCTCTGTTGGTGACATGGGTGTATTTACATAGAATATTTCTTACCAGACAGCATTTTATAGGACTCTGGCTTATCAAATACCCTCCCACGTTGGAGACTGCATGGTATCTGAAGCACACCGCACATGGATGCATGGCACAGTGTGTGATGCACAGCACTGTCCGTAATGGGCATATTGAACATTATTATTACAAAATTCATGTGATTGGAGCACACACCCCGATCTAGATTGCAAGTAGAAAATAAGTGCATGACACAGGGCCCTTGCTCATCAAATACACAGCACATGAGCTCCACAAAACTTGCAGCAAACAGAATCATAGAATCACAGAATAGTTTAGGTTGGAAGGGACCTTAAAGCTCATCCAGTTCTACGGGCAGGGACACCTTCCACTAGAGCAGGTTGCTTCCAGCCCCTGTGTCCAACCTGGCCTTGAACACTGCCAGGGATGGGGCAGCCACAGTTTCTCTGGGCACCCTGTGCCAGCACCTCTGCACCCTCACAGGGAACAGCTTCTGCTTAAGAGCTCATCTCAGTCTCCCTTCTGGCAGGTTAAAGCCATTCCTCTTGTCCCATCCCTACTTGCTCTTATAAAAAGGATTACATAGTGCAATATATGCAATACAAGGATAGTATTGGTAGAGCTAATTCTCACCAAGCATCACAAGGACAGCATGCGTCTCATTTCTGCATCTCGTGACCTGTGTGCAAACGCCTTCATACATGGTCCACAGATGCACACCGACATCCTGTCTTCAAATACACCCATGTGCAATTGACTGAACAGGAATGCGACTTGTCATAAACATAACACTTGTTTGTATATGCATAAATGTACCATGTGCTTCATTACGTGACGGGAGAAACACATCACACGTGTACATCAAACACTCGTAAGCGCATGTCTCACACAATAGTACAGCATGTACATTCAGGAAGTCATATCCATAGCATATTTCTATGGCAGGCGCATGAACAGATGCCCAGTCCATATGGATATGTATCACAAGCACAACACACATCCAGAATGGGCACGTTAGGCTGGGCAGAAGGAAAGCACTGGCTCTTTTTCCCTGTCTGCAGAGGAAATGAATTCTCGGCATCAGCTTGGCTCTCATTTGTTAGTTTTTCTGGGAAAGGCCATGCATTACAGATGTCAGCTCCTGTTGGATGGCACATTCCTTGCCTTTTCTTAAATAATTGCCCCTAAAAAAATAATTCATCTTGGAGGTGTATTTATGCAGAACTGGAGATTCTAAGCCTGAAGGGGAACACAGCAAAATGAATCAGAGGGCAAATGGTGAATCATGCATTAAGATATGCTGGAAGTTGTGGCTTTCATTTTAATGGTATGGGACAATACGCACATGCCAGTGCTTCCAGTATGGTCAGAGATGCCGGAGGTGTCCAAAGAATCATGTTGCTCTGTTGGTCTTCTCTGATAGCCAGTCCTTTCCTTTAAACATAAGAACACTGGCTTCCTCTGTTGATGCTTAATATCCATTTGAAAATAGTCTAATCACACACTGTAGTGGTAAATTGGGCTTCCAGTCCATTATCTCCATTGACCATATAGGGAACCTGTGTCAAGCAGCTCTGGCTAAGAGCTCACTTGAGAATTCCATCATTTCCTAGGGAAAGTAGAGTAAGAGATGTTCAAATTGCTCCCATATCTACAGTCTAGATCTGCCCAACATTTTATCTGGACACTTGTATATATTTAATCATAGCTTCTGTATCTGTTCAGTTGCTGTTGGATGATCCAGAAAACTAGTTTAGCTAACGAAAGGAAAAAGCTTTAAACTGAAATAAAAGTCAAGAAACAAAATGTTATAACTATGCTAGTTTAATTCAAATGCATATAACTCGTGTGTATATGCAAGTCCAAAGTCTTACAACTTAGCTTCTTCTGCAGACACACAAGATGGGTTCATCAGTGGTTTTACATAAGCATTGCATCAGTGAACTCAAATATATAACTTACAGTGCTAAAGTTTCATCCCACCTGGCCTTGAACACTGCCAGGGATGGGGCAGCCACAGCTCCTCTGGGCACCCTATGCCAGCGCCTCTGCACCCTCACAGGGAAGAACTTCTTCCCAGTATGTCATGTCAATCTCCCCTCTGTCAATTTAAAACCATTCCCCCTTGACCTATCACTACTTGCCCTTGTCTAAAGTCCCTCTCCAGCTTTCTTTTGTAAATGGAAAGTAGAGGAAAGCAGTGCAAACAAAGTTGGTCCCAGGATGGGGGCTGAGATCACTTCTGCAAGGAGCATTTGCAAAAGCAGTCCTTCTTCCTCTCTATCTTGTTACCAACATGTAGAGTATATCAGCATTTTGGGTTAGCCATAGCACATGCCTGGGGGAATAAACAGAAGGATATGGCTAAACCAGGGATCTATATATAACTCCAATGAAAGAATGCATGAGCTGTAACTTGTCAGGTATTTTCTCTAATGAGGGTTGATCTCTGAGAAGTTAGCACCAGGGAGGTCTGCAGACCAGATGCGCTGGATTATAGTTCAGGGCTGAGAGTTTTAACTCTATAGTCCACCCAGTATCAGCTCTATATGTCCCTTTGTGGCACAGACACGTCAGGTGAAGCTCTCTGCAGCCTCTCCCCACTGTGGATCTGCAATTGTACCAGTCCAGGACTTGATTTGCTGGTGTAGGTCTGGCTACTTCTCTGCATCTCATCTCCATTCTAGCTTCGTAGTCAGCTTAGATTCAGGTCAAATCAATCATATTGGAAAGTGGCTGCCATGAGCAAGATCAGATTTATTTCTCCTAGAGATCATTAAGGGATAGGTTTTTTTGTAGGGGAAAGGCTGTTTAATAATCAGTGAGCTCTGGAAGTCAGCAATAGGGAGAAGATAGTTAAAACCCTTCTCTTTCTTCCACGGGAGAAGGAATTCTTCAGCTTTACTTAGCATAGAAAAAATACAAAACCCTACTGTCAGTGAAAGACATGGCCCAGTTTCCCAACGAGCTGAATGACCTTGGTGGAAAGGTGGAAAATCAGGTTAATAGTCAATTTATATCCTTGGACCTCACTACCTGCAACTTCTGCATTGACTTCCTGGTCTTCAGGCCTTGCTGTTACTGTCTTGAGCTGTCTACCCTCATCTGATGTTCATCTTTCTTCTTTCCCGTCTGCCTGCGGTGTCCCTTCTTCCCTTCCTCGTTGTGCCACTGATAATGGCCTCTGGTACTTACAGGTACCCCATACGTCTCTGCATAAGCAACCCACTAAGCTTGGTCCTCTTGTGCTCTGGGATGAGATAACTGCGCAGAAACGGATCCAGGGGAAGCTGGTTTCCAGATGTCTTTTCATAGTAGCACATCATAAAGGCCCATTCTATGTATCTCCAGCTGGCTTTAAGCAATTTCTTACATTAATGTATTTATTTCCTGAAGTTAAGATCTTCCTCTCCAGTCTGATGGCAGATTAGTCCCTCCTGATGTTTGTGGCTTTAGGTCTTTTCCAAGCAGATGAAGCATTCCCTGTCTAAATGCTGGAGCACTCGTTGCTTGGAATTTAGTGTAATTGTGTTCATAACCCAGGCAGTTGCCCATTACAGCATTAGCAAACTAGAATTGATGGTGGATAACTGATATGCAGCTAACAGGGAATCAGTTAATCATGTAATACATTGACTAATGCCTAGGACTCTTGGAGTTCTTGCTGAGTTGGGAAAGACCAGTTCGTGCCATCAATGGGATCCCTGCCTGGCATGAAACTCTGTAATATAGGAGGATCAGGATTATGAAGCATTAGGTTCTCCCCGTTTCATTGACTTTCTCTGCTGTCTTAGGAATCATCCCTTGGGACACTCATATTTGTCTTCCACACTTTGTTATTTTACAAGCAGATACAGATCAGGTTGGTTAAAGTCTAGGTATCAAAAGGAGCAAATCCATTCCAATTCACTAAAAGAAGACCTAGGACTTCCTTTGGCAAGCAGCTCTCCTTCATTTAACTGAATTGGCATGGAAATCTCTGCCAACTGATTTATGCAAAGTTGTGTGAATATCTGGGCAGCATTTGCCCTTCTTGGAAAATTACATTTGTTGCTGTTTGCTATTCTTTTGCAGAAGTCTTCCAAAGGTTTGTTTGGGAAGATGAGCTGGGTCCAGATGAACATGATGAATAAATAACGTTATACCAGGCAGCTGGGGTCCAGGGGTTTTACTCATTGTCCTCTGCCACTGACCCCACTGTCACCACCTACTACATGTAAATTGTGGTTATTTCCATTCAGAGGCAACTAGGAGAGTGTTCTGGAGGATATTCATCTACAAAACATGCAGGCTCCTGTGTTATGTTGCCTGCCTACAGTCCCCGTTCTCCATCTGCTGCACAGCCTCCCATTATGCAAATGAAGGGAGCTTGCTTAAAGTTTATTCCTTAATTTAATAAATGTAATTTAATAAATCTTAATGTAATACATTTCTAGTGAATGAAAGGAAAGCTCCCTGCATAAAATAGCATCAGCTGTCAGACAGCCTGCTTGCTCACAAGGATCGCAGACTGCTTGAGGGTTTGTTTTTGAAGGAGACACACATTACTTTGCCAAATCAGATCTGCAGCCCAGCTATGCCTGTGTCTTGCTTTTGATCATGGCCAGAAGTGAAGATTAACTGACCTGTCACTTAAATGGAGCCAGGATGAGGACGAGATGGTTGTAGTGCTGTGCAAGCGAGAGGGAGTTACTTGCAGATAGATGTGGTTTTCTGGTTGGGATCGCAGTGTCACATCTTGGTCTCCCCTCTCTGTTCATAAACAACAGATTTCAGTTCAGTTCTTTCCCCCCTGCTTGTCAGTAAAAGCAGAAATGAGTGGGCATTACATTTGTTCAATTCTGCACAATTTATTTCCTAGTGCATCTCACCAAGATTTGAATGTGCAATACACCAGGGAAAGGTGTTTCAAAGAACCTTCTTTTGTGATATGAGTTGAGACAGCTTAGTCTGGTGATCCCTGTTTCCCAAGAAGACTCACAGTATCTTAAGGTCCTTTCCAGCCCTAGCTATTCTATGATTCTAGGAGACTTCAGTACTGCAAGGTGAGAACAGACTGTTCTAAGCATCTAATCATTTTGTCTCATCTCCTGCAAAGGAAAGCACAAACCAAACCAGGACTTCTCTGAATTAACTCTTTTTTGAAACAGAGCAAAGGGTAAAAGATCCCAGATAACAGAAAAGGGTGTCTCCACCAAGGTGACACATTAAGGTCTGCATTCCAGGCTAGAAAACACCTACCTGAGCTCTGAAGGACAGCAATGTTCTTGCCTTGATAGCCAGCTGTTGGAGAGACGTTTAAACTCTGAATTCAAAAGCATCTTGGAGATGGTCAGCATTTAGTCTGTGAAATCTTGCATCAAGGAACCCTAAAGGAGTTTTAAGGTGTTTGCAGAGGGGGCTTTGCTGACTCTGTGATACATCGTGGATGTTCCGACCCATGTGGGTATGGCCTACAGATAGTAAATTATAGCCTTCATGCTGATAACTAGAAAAAGGTCTAAAAATGGTAATAAAACACGTAGAATCACAGAATTATAGAATAGTTTAGGGCTGGAAATGAACTTCTGATCATTGAGTTCCAGCCACCTGCCATGGGCAGGGACACCTCACACTAGACCATGTCACCCAAGGCTCCTTCCAGCCTGGCCTTGAGCATTACCTGGGATTGGGCGTTTACAACTTCCCTGGGCAACCTTTGCCAGGGCCTCTCCACCCTCACAAGGAAGAACTTCTTACTTATATCTAACCTGATCTTCCGCTGTTTAAGTTTAAACCCATCACCTCTTGTCCTGTCACTACAGTCCCTGATGAAGAGTCCCTCTCCAGCATCCTTGCCCACAAGTAAAGTTTCCCTAGCAAATAACTTGGGTTATATCCTCCAGCTGAAGCAGGAAATCAAAATAGGAACCGAACTATTGAAACTTTGGCAAAAGCAAAGAGAAAAGAAGCAATTAATTGGACTCTCATTATCTGGCCTCCATTCCTGCATGGATGACTGTTCTGCCCTGCCTGCCACAGAGATGTTGATAACCTCACTCCAAAGAATGGAAGAGCTGACATTTGAGTGACACTTTTTTTCCCCCTTTATTGTTAGTTTTTCTTCTTTCTTTTTGCATCATTATCATCTCAAAAACCCCAACAAACAACCACCTTGCCCTTGTAGACAATCTTGGGGTCAAATGTTCAGCCACTTACAAAGGTACGCACAGGAAACAGCATGCATGTGCAGAGAAGGCAGTTGCTGGGTGATGAATTACATATGTAAGAAACCAGCATACATATGCAAAAGGAGACTGCAAAGGCACTAACAAAGACATATATTTTTGGTCACAGACACAACTGTAATCTTTTTGAATAATTTTTCATGAGCACATTCATCTTCCCATTGATATCAACATTTTATACACAAAAAAGAACAGTCATTGTTTGGGGAAGACAATAAGATCAACCTTATGTTAGTTTTTACACTTTTCCTCTATTTTTCCAGTAAGAAAAAACTGTGTCTCTGTGTATAGATTTGTTAAAATAAAGGAAAAATAACTAGATTATTTTTCTACAGAATCATAGAATCATTCAGACTAGAAAAGACCATTAAGATCATTGGGTCCAACTGTTCCCCAGCACTGCCAAGTCCACCACTAAATCATGTCCCTTAAGTGCCACAACCATACGTCTTTTAAACCCCTCCATGGATGGTGACTCCACTGGCACTGCCCTGGGCAGCCTGTTCCAAAGCCTGAGCACCCTCTGGGGAAGGAATTGTTCCTCAGCTCCATCTAAACCTGCCCTGGTGCAGTTTGAGGCATTTCCTCTTGTCCCATCCCTTGTTCCTTGGGAGCAGAGCGCAGCCCCCTCCTGGCTCCATCCTCCTCTCAGGCAGTTGTAGGGAGCGATCAGGTCCCCCCTGAGCCTTCTCTTCTCCATCTGAACCCCCCAGGTCCCTCAGACGTTCCCCATCACACTGTGCTCCAGGCCCTGCACCAGTTCCGTTGTCCTTCTCTGGCCCCACTCCAGCACCTCAATGTCTCTCTTCTAGTGAGGGGCCGAGAACTGAACACAGGATTCCATGTGCAGCCTCACCAGTGCCCAGTGCAGGGGACAATCCCTGCCCTGGTCCTGCTCCCACATTATTGCTGATACAGGCCAGGATGCTGTTGGCTGCCAGAGCTGCTCATGTTCAGCTCTGTCAATCAACACCCCCAGGTCCTTTTTCATCAGGCAGCTTTCCAGCCACTACCTACTAAAAGAAACAACCCCCATATTCTTTTTAGAAGCCAAAAAAAGGTGCATTTCTGTTTCAATAAAACCCACCCTTTGTGTGGAAAGACTGTTTTTCCACTTAAAACCATGGAAATAGAATCACCATTTGTCCCTGGCACTTACACATGAGCATCATTATTCATCCTACTGCAGCCAAAAGATTTGTCTCAGAGAGCCAAGAGTAAAAGTCAAGTTGGTGCCAGTATATGTAGTCACAGGTAGGATGTTTCAGTGTGTGGTGTCCCTGCCCATGGCAGGAGGGTTGGAACTGAATGGCCTTAAGGTCCTTTCCAACCCAAACCATTATATGATCCTATGATACATATCTACATACATATCTATGTATGACACACAGAGTTGTCCTACACCCTAGGGAGGTACCTTGAATCCTTACTGTGAAGGAGGTGTTCAAGATACCACCTTGATACACAACCACCACCTTGTGACTGCCACAAAAGAAACTTTGATGATTACCTTACTTTGATGAGATGGATGTGTATAAATGTGCACCATTTAACACCAAGAGGAGGCATATATTTGCACCTACTCATGCTGTGGGTGCTGTATCACTAATGCCACTACAACCCCACTCTAACCACAAGTGAGAGCTTCTGCACATGTTGTATTGGTGCAGTGACAATTAGATGTGCCTTCCTTGGCCACCTATGAAAGATAACTGTATTTCCCTGCACCTCATCAGTGAGGTGATAAATGGACATTGAAAGCAACCAAGGTAAATGACTGCACTTCCCACCTGCCCACCCAGGTAACTGGCCTGCTCTTCCTTTCCTCAAACACAGAGCAAAAGACCCATTATTCTGCGTGCTGTTCCCTTGCCAGGTATTAGGGCTATTAGGCAGATAAGAGAGAAAATTGCTCTCACTCCTGAGCTTGAGTGTGTGGGAGGAGTATTTGAGAGCTCACATTTCAAGTCCAAAGCTCTTTTCAACAATCTATCAAACCCTCTACCTATTTCCTGCAGATACCTACAATAAAACTTTCAAGACAAGCGTGGGAATGAGGTGCCCAGCTAATATTATCATCTTGGAAGGGCACTGAGCATAGAAATCCACTCTGTTCCTCTGGAAACCAGACCATGGCAGTAGGGACCATCTGTGAAAGAGCAGTGTTATCCTCCCTTGCAGTCACTCAAAGGCTGCAAATTCTTGGAAGAATCCTCTTTATGTATCAGGCTAAAGTGTTGTGAGAGGACACTGAAGGGCTGTGGGTGGGTGTAAAGTACAAAGACTTCCAACAACTGGCAGTCCTGCTCCCACCCACAACTGTGAAGAGTTGTGTCTCCAAACACATGGGGCCTATCAGAGAGTGCTGCATCACACCAAGAAGGTGTCTTGGTTCTATGGTCAAGCTTTTCTCTAGTGGGGTCTTCTTGACACAGGATTAGGTCTTCCCTGTCTTCTTGAGTCCTGATTCATTCAGGGAGTGTATGCACAGGTTCATATTCCAAATGGAGACACAGCTGGTCAATCACCTGGTGTATTATAACAGCAGAGAGCTAAGTTGGTCTTCTGAGGTTACAGCAAAAACGATAACAGGTTGCGGAAACGGCATCCACCAAGGGATAAGCTGAGTGTTGTAGATGCAGAATGAATAGGGGAAGACACAGCATGAATAGATAGACTGTGAGGTGGAAGTTATCACCTCTAATAACTCCTGAGGATTTAGCACTAGGAGAAACTGCCACAGCTCCAGCAGGGAGCTGTTATCACCTCCAGCGGGGGCCTCCATGGCTCGTCCTTTGCTGACCCCATGTCTCTGGCAGCATCTCCTTGTATTCATCTGGGTGCTCATAATGTATCAGGGTGATAAAAGAAGTCTCTTTGCAAGAAATACCTCCATTGGCTGCCAAAGAAGCTCTTTTTCTCCACTGGAAATGGAGAGTGCCTTTTTTTCTCCATCTGGGTTTGATTTTGGCTGACTCCCTCAGCTCTGGATGCAGCTTCTGAGTCCAGGATGGAGAAGGGTGGATGGAGGAAGTCTCTGGTCTGGATCATTTTCCCAAAGTCACTGTCTCTCACCTCTCTTTTTGGAACTGCTCTATTCATTTCTGCTGGATCTTTCTCCTAATGGGCAAAGGTAGGAGGCTGCCATTTACTTCCAAAGGTTGCTCATGGGTACCCTGCCTGACATATTAAACAGAGAGGAATGCGAGCAAGGGAGAACAACTTTGATGTATAAGACTGTGTGCTTCTGTTCCTAAGTGCTTTTGGAAACCTCGCTTTTTATCTGTCTCTCATGCTTGGCCTTGCAAGACGTGGTCTAGATTTGCAAGGGAAGACGCAGAAAGTCCCTAGCGCAGGCAGTTATACATCAGAGAGAGACAAAACCTCATGTTTTTAAGTGAATTATACTTTTTTTCAGGAGAGGCAAATCTATATAAATCCCCTGGGTTTGTCTCAGCAATAACATGGGAGTAGATTTTCAAAGGGATCAGCTCCATGTCCCATGTGGTGTACAGCAGTACCAGGGAAAAGGTCTGGAGCTGACAAGAGCACAGTGTAATGCTTATTTCTACCTCAGTCTGTGTGATCATGGCTTTTTGCTGTAGGCTGTATCTCTGATCATTTAAGCTTTTTCTTCCCTCTGATGTCAGTGGTAGCAGCCCTCTATGTTCCTTTGTGGGTCTGGACATGAAGCTGTCTAAATACCAGTCAGATTGGACTTGATTTGACTATGGTGGCCTCTCCAAGTGCCTTAAGCTTGATATTTGGCAAGGCTTGGCTTCCTTGTATGAAAAAGTTTAGATACTATGGTACAGAAACCAAGTAGCTTTTGGATCTGGCAGCTATGCTCCATGGTGACCATCATCAGGACCCAGCTCTACTTGAGGATATATCTTGTTGGCGTCTTGTCTCTACACTTGGTTATCCATACATCTCTGCCCCACCATCTGACAGGGAGTGTGTTATGACCCTGCAGGGAATAACACTGGCCACAGAAGAGCTGCTTGGCTGTTTTGCAGTAGAAGATGCCAATTTAGACCTGCCACGACTTATCCCCTGCTTTTGACTTAGCCAACTCCCTCTGGTATGTGAGGCAGAGCTGGGGAAGGAGAGAACAGAAGGACTTACCCAGGCCAGCAGCAATGAAACCTAAGAAATCCTATTCCTTGGCATGACTGCTGGCTTAGCAGGGGGGTGTCTTGTCTGTGTCTTTGAGAGCTTGAAGATGCCTTCCCTACTCACTGTACCTCCAGCACGCAGGACATGGACCTTCTCAAACCTTGTCTTGCATAGCACCACCAACTCTTCACTCTTCTGACTTTGGGCTTGTCTTCTAAAATGCTGGAGTTAATTCCAAGCCCTTTACCCAAGGGCGGAAAGAAGAAACAGGGCACTGTACCAGTAGCATAACTCTTCCTAGACCCAAACCACTGAGCCCTCTGAAGTAGCACACACCCAAGCGAGAGTGCATCTAGTAACAATGGTGATGAATAATCATATATTTAGGTAGTCTGGTTGCAATAGGAAGAATGATGCTCTGTGCAGTCTTCTTATTGCAATTGTGAAAGATTGTTTAGCTTTCCAGGATGCTTTTTCATCAATTGTCTACCCTGATGAAGGGGACACCATAAAACACTTTCCAGCCACTTTCCTCACCACCATCCTAAAAATAAGATCTAAGAGCTTTTGTCTAGAGATCACTGGTAAATCAAGCTTCAACTAACCCTATTCCTTTAAAACTGACTCCAATTCCATTCACCTCCTTTTTATGCCCTCAATAATGCAAAAGATAACACTGAATATTGTCCAGTGAACACAGGGAGGAGCCCAATGGGAAAATGAGTCATTATCTCTCCTTCCCTCCACTTCCAGGTGCAACCTTCTGTCTGTGTCTCTGAGAGGTCCCCAGTGATTTATTGATATGGCAATCTGATTTTGGTAATTAAAATTGATTTTCAGCTTAAGCTTTGTAAATACACTGATCCATAACAAACCTGGGTCATGTTCCTGGGAAGGGAGAATAAGGAAATGGAGATGCCAGGAGGAGTGATGGGGATGACAGCAACAGTGCTGGCCTAGAAGAGAGGCAGGGGGACATTATGGGGCTGTCTATGAGCTGGAGTAGGGTCTGCAGAGCATCCACTAAAAGCTTTGCACAGTGCCTGGGAATGCTGCTGATCCCTAATCCAATTGCTGTTGTTGCTGGATGGTGGTGGGGCCTCTCTGAGCCTGGATTCCAGCATTATCGGCTCTGGTGGCTCCAAGGGCAGCCAAGAAAAGCAGCTGGAGCTGGGAGCTAAATGAGCTTGCTGCTGAGATATAGTGTAGAAAAGAAACAGAAGGAGCAACTGGTTTCTTTGGAGAGCTTCATGGACTGTGATATGAATCTGTCCATTCAGGTCTTCTCCTTAGCTTGCTTTTGTCGTAAATCAGCAGAAATTGCTCTGTTGGATGCAGATGAGGGGCTGAACGCACAGCATCTGCCTGCAGGCTGGGCTGCCCACTCTTCAATGCACCCATCTATCCCTAAAACTCTCCTCTTTCCCTGTGAAGGTGGCTTCTCCTTGCGTATAGGTGTTGTGCTGAGTCTGGCCGTACATACCCAGAAAGTCTTTTGCTTTGGATATTCTCCACAACAGCATGAGCCAAACGGTAAAATCTGCCCCTTGGAGATCTGTGCTCCTTTTGTCACTGATTAGGGTGAGATCAAGCACATTTGTGCCTCAGTTTCCTCACTTGTACAGTGGAAGCAACGCTTGGTTTTCCTTCTGCGAGCAGCCTTGAGGGTGGCAGATCACACAGCCCCTGCATCCCAGCTGCCTTTGAATTGTACCTCTTCCTGCAAGAAATGATCTCCTTGGGTTGTTCTCATGCTCAAGGCTAATAAACGGAGCTCTCATGGGAGCTCTGTGCATTGCCGAAGGCTGAGAGCCCTTTTCAATCTGACAGAGGAGATCTCCAAGCCTGAACCCCTCCACCTCCTTCTTCCCCAGGCCAAGCACTTAAATAACTCACTTTCGAGGTTGCGAATGAACATGGCAAGGCAGCCCACGCACTGGCTGTTTTCTGCTGCTGAGCCATTTCTCTAAGCCAGCCTGCTTTTCTAGCACAACTTCTTCCATTAGCTGATAATCTCACTGTACAACCTCCCCAATTGCTTTGGGGAAATCTAAGTGCATAACAGCTATTCCATTTCCCTTGCCTACCTTGGCAGTAATACTGTAGCTTCAAAGAACTCCAACAAGTTAGTTAAGCAAAAGACCTCCTGCTTGTAAATCCATGCTGCCTGTCTCCTCTAATCCAATTATGCTTTACAAGGTGCTCCCTCACTAAAGCCTGGAAAATTGTTTCTGATATTTTTACCCACAATTTATGTTAAGCTACTCGGTGTATAATTGCTTGTCTAATCGCATGCTCCTAGGTTTGAATAATGGTCTTAGGTTGGACATTTTTGCAGTGCTCCTGTGTCATCCGAGGACTCCTAAATTATTATTACTTAAGACTTCACACAGTTGCACTCTCCTTGCATCCAAAGCTGGAGGGGTTTAGCTGACTGCAACAAGGCAGCATCGATGCCGTGGAAGGTTTTGTTGCCATTAATGTCTACTTTTGGCTGAATCCTCCTTTTGATTAAGAACCAATGAGATATATAGATAAAATAATTGAAGTCCTACTCACAGTAGCAGTCCTGCTTCCGGCATGAGTATGAGCACAGGGAGAGATGGGACGTAAGGTATAAGGAGGCTTGGACAAAGGATGTGCTTAAGGACCTCACTATCAGTAAGGAGGTATAAGGAACAAAGAAGTGGATTTCTCATGGCCAGACCAAGGGTCTTGCCACCACAGTCTGGCTTTTTTTTTCAGGTTCAGCAGGTCCAAAACATAATTCCAGTGCCTAAAGGGGCTGCAAGAAACCCAGAGAGGGGCTTTGGACAAGGGCCTGCAGGGACAGGCCAAGGGGAATGGCTTTAAGCTGCCAGAGGGGAGACTGAGATGAGCTCTTAGGCAGAAGCTTTTCCCTGTGAGCGTGCTGAGGTGCTGGCACAGGGTGCCCAGAGAAGCTGTGGCTGCCCCATCCCTGGCAGTGTTCGAGGCCAGGTTGGACACAGGGGCTTGGAGCAAGCTGCTCTAGTGGAAGGTGTCCCTGCCTGTGGCACGGGTTGGAGCTGGATGAGCTTTAAGGTCCCTTCCAACCCAAACCACTCTGTGATTCTATGATAATAAACCTGGCCTGGGAGGTGGGTGCGAATCCAGAGGACTCTACCAGGTAAAAGACAGTATCAGAGAAGGGAGCACGGCATAGGTTTGTTTGCTTGCTCTTCCTCTGTTTTCAAAGACAGTAACAATTTCACATGCAAATGACTCTGTCTCTGATGGGGGAATCAGTTGAGACTATTTTCACACAGTCCTGGCAGGGAGTTCTGTTTGAGATGTCACATCGTCACATAACCAAGATTTAGTGAATAATCCGTGATGTACAATCTAGTAACATGATGGGTTTGAGCCAGATGAAGAAAAGTGGCATCCTCTTGCTTGCAGCCAGGCAACAAAAGGGATGGAATTTAAGCAGCGAGCAACATATGGTTTTGAACCTTAAATAGACTGGTCTTTTCAAATGAAGAGGAAAAGCGGTGATTCCTCATGCTGGAATCCTTCCTAGACAAATATCACATTTGCAATCTTCAGCCTTTCCTTAAAGTTTAACTGGAAAAAGAAAGAGAAAAATAAAAGGAAAAAGAAAAGCTTCCCTTGCAAACACCTCCTCTTAAGGCCTAGGGTTTTAACCTCTAGAAAGGATCAAACACAGCCTCACCAAAACAGCCTTCATGGTGGAGGTACAAGGTTAAGATAGCTGAAGCCATCATTGCGTTTGGGGTTCTTGTTCGGAGAGGGTGTGTTTTGTGAGTTGCATTTTGTTTCTTTGGGGGTTTTTATGTGGGTTTGTGGGGGTTTGTTTGATTTCTTGTGGGTTTTTTGGAGGAGGTTTGATTTATTTCTGTGGCTTTCCCAGCTACACGCAGTGTAAACTATGTGAATTATGGCCTCCTGAAAATGAGGTTTGTAACCTCATTTGGTTATGAATAATGAGGAAACCAACTGACCCTTAACTATAACAGTGAGAAGCTCAGCTGTAATGTTACTGGGGAAAAGGCTGGTGAGGGTCCTGAGGCACGCAACTTCCAAAGACAAATTTCTCCATGCCATCCCTTCCTTTTGCCATATAACAGAGGATCTTCCCTCTGAGACAGGACCGTTTCTGATGGAGATGTCTGATTTTGCCTTCATTTCCCCATCAAGGTCATTCTATGATACAAAATTGACTGGCAAATTAACAGTTTTCTCTTAAAGTTCTAATCCATCTTCAGTGATGACTTTGTCTTCACTGTCCTCATCTCCAATCCTTCGTTCTATCATTCTTCAGATTTACATCTCCAGGAAGGGGTGCTGCTGTTGGTCTGTTGTTCTGTTGGTCTGTTCCTTCTCCAGAGGCACAGAGATGAGCTGGGTACAGCTTGCCTGGCCCTGCTGCACTGGTCATACTGAAATGTGCAGTGAGTCCAGAGGAGAGCATGAAAAGGATCAGAGGGCTGGAGCATCTCTGCTCTGCAGCCAGGCTGAGAGAGCTGGGCTGGTTCAGCCTGGAGAAGAGAAGGCTCCTGAAGGGGAGACCTTAGAGCAGCTCCAGTGCCTAAAGGGACTCCAGGAAAGCTGGAGAGGGGCTTTAGACAAGGGATGTAGGGACAGGACAGGGGAATGGCTTTAACCTGCCAGAGGGGAGACTGAGATGAGCTCTTAGGCAGAAGCTGTTCCCTGTGAGGGTGCTGAGGTGCTGGCACAGGGTGCCCAGAGAAGCTGTGGCAGTGTTCAAGGCCAGGTTGGACACAGGGACTTGGGGCAAGCTGCTCTAGTGGAAGGTGTCCCTGCCTGTGGCAGGGGTTGGAACTGGAGGAGCTTTAAGATCCTTTCCAACCCAAACCATTCTGGGATTTTATGTCTCCAGCCCAGAAAACTTTTTCTAATAGGGGTCAGTGGCAAACATGTCACAGAGATCCTCAAAAGAGATAAAACAGTGATACACTGTCCATTCCCACTAACCTGTGGCTCAGGACTTCAACGGGCAGAGATGGATTCCTTGCATGTCATATAAACAGCCCACCTCTGCTGCTTCATTTTCCTTGCCAGCTTCTTTGTTCCCTTGACCAACCTCCTATGCAGAAATTGTTTCCTTCTCTTCTTGATGTGCCTGTACACTTGGAAACCCTCAGGGGAACTGGTGAGAGGTGAGCACAGGTTTTCTTTAGCCTCTCAGTGTTGCCAGTAGATAAAATCAGAGCTATTAGTCTGCTTTTAGAGCACCATTTGATAGACCCACCTCTTTCATAGGATTAGATCTTCTGTCCTTTCCAGCTGCTTCCTGCAGATGAGCTATTAAACTCTGCCCATTGAACAGAAAGGTGTTTTCAATGGAAATTAATAGATCCCTTGCCCCAGTGGCAACTGTGCCTCATTAGTTTAGTGTTTTCTGTGGCACTCTGTCCCTAGAAGAGGACACATTACGGCAATAGGATATGCCAGGACTAGTTTTCAGGGTGAATGTGGTCAGCATGTCCAGTGGCCAAAGCTCCTACAGATCAAATGAACTGCCTCGACACAAGCAGCACTGCAGAGATTCACGTTTCCAGTCCTAACTGACAAAGAAATAGTGATTGAAGGGACATGGAGAAATCAAAGCAGAAAAACAGTTCATTAAAGGTAAAGTTGCACTTCGACCCCATTCCTTTCCCAGTAGATTGGCTGTGGGTTTTGTCCTGAGCTTATCAACAGCCAGCAGCTAGAGGAGCTGAAGGATGCTCTGGGAATTCAGCTTTGTTTACCAAGCTTGGAATTGCTTGTCTAAGTACCAGTAGATGTTTTAATTTCCTTCCCTTTGGTGGGCAGTTTGAAGAGCATCTCTCAATCTCACCTTTTCTTCTCCTTGCCTCCTGAATTCATGAAGGATGAAGATTGATTGTCCTCATTCACTACTTTTTGTCACTGAAAATGTGAAGCTGTCTTGGCTTTCTGTTAGAATACAGGCAATGATTTTCCCAAGCAGGAACAGAATAGGTGGTGCTGCAGATAGAGCTCCCAGACTTCTGCTCATTAATGGGTTATTAATGCTTGTAAATGATATATGTTTATTGCTATGATGACCTCCTGAAGACTGCTCTGTCTTAGGCCTTTCATCTTCCATGCTTTGGGTCTGAGTTCCTGCTCCCCTCCGACCCCTGCATCTATCCCAGGTAAACTGCTGCCACAGGTATTTTGAGCATAACTCCTGATCCTTTAATTCCTTTCTGGGGAAATGTTTATGTGGAAAAACTTCACCCTTTTTGCTCCCAAACCAGCTCAGCATTTTGAGGTTCAGGTACACATCTTGCAAATTACAGGAAGTTTTCTACTCCCTCTCAGATGTGCTGAGCCAAATAACAGCTCATTGCAATCTGTCAGTGCCTGATGAATGGAATTCAGTGAACCAGCATCTCCCCATGGATATTTCCTCTGCTGGTGCTTTCCTAGTGAGACCCAACCACAATCCATCCTGCAGTTCAGTCCTCGCAGGGGGCACTGGTTGTGTCTCTGCAGGTTCTTAGAATCATCGAATGGTTTGGGTTGGAAGGGGCCTTAAAGCTTCTCCGGTTCCAACCCACTGCCACAGGCAGGGACACCTTCCACTAGAAGCTTGCTCCAAGCCCCTGTGTCCAAACTGGCCTTGAACACTGCCAGGGATGGGGCAGCCACAGCTTCTCTGGGCACCCTGTGCCAGCGCCTCAGCACCATCACAAGGAAGAACGGCCTTATATCTAACCTGGATTTCCCCTGTTTAAACTCATTACCCCTTGTCCTACCACAGGAGAGAATTTCCCCAGGACAATGAATAAGGTTTTTTTCAGTTTTTATTTTCCAAATTTTCATTCTAAACAGCAACAAAGGAGCAAAGCTAGAAAATATATAAACCTAAAAAGAAAAAAGTAAGGAAAGTTTGGAGCTCAGCATGATTTTTAATCAAAAGAAAACCCAAACATAAAAAGTTTAGAAGAAGTCTTAACTGCCGGTCATCAGATTACAAACCAGTCTCTAGGTGTTAGAGAATACAGAGATACCTAATAGAAAGTTCTGGCTTTTGTAGGATGCTCACACCTTTTGTGAAACATCTATCTTAACTTGACAGCAGAATTAGGAGACAGAGAGGGGTGGATATTAGGTTTTAGTAAGTCATGGAATCATACACTCATAGAATAGTTAGGGTTGGAAAGTACCTTAAGATCATCTAGTACCAGCCCCCCTGCTCTGGGCAGGGACACCACACAAAAGTCAGTCAATTTCTAAATAATTAAGGAAGCATTTTATACAAACCCAACGTCTCAATCACGCTTCAATCTCAGTTATTCTCCCCAAATGGTTTCTTAGTGAGTCTTTATGCATAAAACACCCCTGGGCATTTGCTACCCATCTGTGTGATGCTGGGGTAGCCGGTGGCCTTTCGCTCTGCTTTTTGCTGTATCCATCTTGTCATTCAAAAATAAACCTTGTGAGGCATGGCAGTGTCAAGCGAAAGGTTAATATCTTTAAAAGCTAGATGGATCTTTATTTAGCTGCCATTTTGTGGCAGTCACGCAGTTCTGTTAGGAGGAGTTTTGCCAGTTTCTAGGTTGACTAATTGGTCTCGGCGTTATCCTTTTCAAGAAGAGCCATGCATCAACTTCTGCTTGACAAATTGTGCGACAGAGAAATCACAAACAAAGCCAAGGAAATGGAGAAGTTAATGCTAAACTATGACTAAATACCCCATTGAAATGGAATTTTACTGAGATCACACCAGTAAATCAGGCCCAGTGCAAGTCATAGGAAAATTATTCCTTCAGCTTATCTTATGGAAGGATGAAGATTTCTGCAGAAAATAGACATGGTTTTGGATGGAACTGTTGAGTCGGTTTAATTTCTCATCCAAAAAACCTCAATTTGGATAGATTTTAATGGGATATGCTGAATAAAAATGTAAGAATTCAGAATAGGTAGAGTTTTAGGAACATCCAGTGATGGTCTCACTGATACAATAGGCTATTCAAAGACAGAACCCCTTTCTATAATTACTTATATTAGAATTTTACCTATGTAAGATATAACTGTCCTATATTGATAGTTGAGGAATTAATAATGAAAAATTGCAAAATTTGCAATGCTAAAGGCAATAGAAAACATGGAAAGGGTACAGTATTTGAAAAAATAGAATCATAGGATGGTTTGGGTTGGAAGGGACCTTAAAGCTCATCCAGTTCCGACCCCCTGACATGGGCAGGGACACCTTCTTCCTTATATCTAGACAGAATCTCCCCTGTTTCAGTTTTAATCCATCACCCCTTGTCCTATCACTACAGTCCCTGATGAAATGAAAATGACAAGGAAATCATGAATTCTTTGGCTTTCATTACCTTCCAGACTTCTCACTGTATCCCAATCTGGTATTCTATGATTCCAGTAGCTAGAAGTACAGGTGAGAATCCCTCTTGAGCTTTATTCCCATTGACACACTGCACTTGGGGCAGAGCAGGCAGTGGAGGACGTGATTTGGTTTTGATGGTATGGACTTCTACTATGGATGGTGATCAGAGCCACCACTAGATGGGTTTAGAAGACCAGTCCTCTTGTTGATGTGCTCCTTTTTGCATTCCCCTTGGTTTCTTTTACCTATAAATATCAGTTTTCCTGGGCATCTTTCTAATGTCTTGCAGCAAATCAGCAGGAGAGGATCAGGGGCTTTCTTTGGAGCCCTGCTACTAGGTGTAATCAGATGGGAATTCAATTAGTTAATCTCAACTTGATAACTACCTCCTCCACCACCAATCACCATTTTCCTCTTTCCCAGAGTTGCCAGTATTACAGATATATTAAATCTGTAAGGTATACTGCAATAGAGCAGAAAAATCAGATTCAAGCACTAAAATTTGAGGATTATTTCACTGTGAATTGTCTTAAACCCCTGTACTGTCAATAGTTCACAAAAGCGCCAATATAGAACCTCAGCAAAAATATGTGGAAAAGGGGACCCTGAAACAAGAAGCTAATTGCTGGAACATTGATGCATCAGCAGAAAGCAAAACACATTTAGGGCAATGATAAACTTCATCGCCACTGTCTGTGTAGCTAATCTAGAAGGAGCAATTCATACTTGTCTTGCAAAGACAAGTGGCAATTATGCAATAATGCAATATGCTGCAATACTGGCAATTATTGCAGCAGCCCCATTATAGGCCTGGTCATTGGGTCAGGCAACTTGTCTTCTGAAAGCTGTATCCTGAGAGAGAAAATGTAGCTCAAAGCCAAGCAAGGCAAAACCTATCTGCAATAATAATAATAATAACTAAAAAGTTTTCACTTTGCATCAGGTCTGTATGCTTAACTAAGCCCTTTTCAGCATAGGCTGGCAATTATCATCGAAACTATTCAACAACTACTTAGGAATTCATAGAACTGAAAGCCAAAAGAGACCAGAGTGATTGTCTGATTTGATCTGCATAACTCGGGTCATAGAATTCCTCAGGGAGATGTTTGCTCGGAGCCTCCAGCTCAGCAATCCTGTATATCTTTTAGGAAAACAAACCTTCTGAGCTGAATGTTTCTGGGGATTCCAGTACATGCCTTTCAAAACACCCACCATTAACGCCAGGCAATCCCCCTAGTCCCAGAGCTTCACATCATCCTTGTGAGATGCAGATACGCTCTAACCCTTGTTATGCATGGAGAAAAAAACAGCTTCAGATTCATTCCACCTCCTATTTAGGCTCCCTACATAACACATGAGTAGAGATCATAGAATAATTTGGGTTGGAAAGGATCTTAAAGCTCCTCCAGCTCCAACCCCTGCCACGGGCAGGGACACCTTCCACTAGAGCAGCTTGCTCCAAGCCCCTGTGTCCAACCTGGCCTTGAACACTGCCAGGGATGGGGCAGCCACAGCTTCTCTGGGCACCCTGTGCCAGCGCCTCAGCACCCTCACAGGGAAGAGCTTCTGTAAGAGCTCATCTCAATCTCCCCTGTGGCAGGCTAAAGCCATTCCCCCTTGTCCTGTCCCTACAGGCCTTTGTACAAAGTCCCTCTCCAGGTTTGTTGTATGCCCTCTTCCAGTACTGGAATAGTCCTGGATGGTGTTTATGTCCCTTTCAGAGATGCTTTGGTTAGATGAAGGGAATTGGAGGTTAAATAACTTACGCAGATATGGGGCTCTAGCAATGCGGGGACTCAAGCTCTGCTCCTACCTGTCTGGGCTGCCCTCCTTCACAGACTTTTTCTACCTCCAATCAGGGAAGGGTGTTTGGAGATGCTAATTGACAGCAGTGGCTGAAACAAGAAATAAAACAAGTATAAAACATCACATTTCCTTCACTCTCCTTGGAACAAATATGTATATGTGTGTCCACTGGAGAAGATAAAAGAACAGGGACATGAGCTCTGGTGTTTTTCTAAGACACAAGCCCAAAAGGTGCTGTTATAACTCATGAAGCTAAAGCAGGAGATACACAGCTCTCCTCAGGTAAAATCCCAGGCAACTAGGAGGAAACTCTCCTCCTCTCCTACTGTTCTGGAGAGATCTGAAACTGATCCTCAGCTGCCTCCTGGTTTTATTATACGTTCCTAATTTCCTGCTCTCCATAAATGCTGGGAAAACCTCTCTCCTGATTATATGGATAAAGGTTTTTCTCAATGCCTGCTGTTCAGTTAATAAACCAGGGGCAGGGATTGCTGTTTCTGGAAGAGGCAGGCTGTAATCCATGAGAAGCAGAGGTGATACTGTTCCTTCAGGACATACATTATTGCCACCACACTGGGTGCGTGCGGATAGGTATGAGACAGACAGACGGATATCATAGAGCAGTAAAAGACTGAGCAAAGCTGTACTTATAATTTTACGGTTCACTGGTGTGAAATGGAATCCAGTAAATAAAAAACATGTTCCTCTTTCTGTACCGTATCAATCTGCCAGTGGTTGTAAATGCTGTTAGCTGGCTGCCAGGGTTGCATGTGTGAATGCATGGACTGTGTCTGCATGCGAGAGAAGGAGGGTGATGTGGAGCGATGAACACTTCTGGTCCTCTTTGCTGATGCTATGGCTGCTGTGAGCCTGTTGTGGATGGAAGGAGGCCAGGTCCAGCGGACAGACATCAGGAGAGGGGATTTCAGCAACCTCAGTTTTCCTCCACTTGGCCATTTTGTGCATCAGAGGGTTTCCTAAACCAATATACATATAACCATAGCAGTATTTAGGTAGTGGCAAGATTGCTTTAATAAGAATTGCCTGCAAGAAATCTGGAAAGGGACTTTTTACAAGGGTCTGTAGGGCCAGGCCAAGGGGAATGGCTTTAACCTGCCAGAGGGGAGATTGAGATGAGCTCTTAGGCAGAAGCTGTTCCCTGTGAGGGTGCTGAGGCGCTGGCACAGGGTGCCCAGAGAAGCTGTGGCTGCCCCATCCCTGGCAGTGTTCAAGGCCAGGTTGGACACAGGGGCTTGGAGCAAGCTGCTCTATGGAAGGTGTCCCTGCCTGTGGCAGGGGGCTGGGACTGGATGAGCTTTAAGGCCCCTT
This sequence comes from Ara ararauna, assembly GCA_028858755.1. NCBI lineage: Eukaryota > Metazoa > Chordata > Aves > Psittaciformes > Psittacidae > Ara > Ara ararauna. The sequence continues at coordinate 163,724,977 of CM054376.1, forward strand.
CCAACCCAAACCAGTTTAGGGTTCTACGAACAAAACCAGCGTCAATTTTCCTGCCAATGAAGGCATAAATGCGTTTGACCATCAGTCACTTCAGTGTTATGCCTGACTTTCTCCCAGTCTCCGATGCTTTTTGTTCGCTGTCCCCTTCATGATTGGCTCTGAGGATCACAAGTGAAGAGTGTTGGCATTTTAGTGCATGTGTTTGCATTAGCTGGAGAAAAGGGAGAGTAAAGAGGAGCAATGTGGAGGTCACTGCTACTGAGACAGGGAATTCAGATGCCCTGAGCTCTGCAAGGACACTCCAAACTTTTTGAAGCCACTGCCCTCTTTAGTGATGGGGGTGATACCCGGATAAAAGGGTCTAGAAGGGTCATCAGTGTCCTGCCAAGAGGCACAAGTGTCACCTGCAATGATGATGATGTGCATGTGAGCCAGCCCTGCTGAGAGGTGCTGGGTCTGCCCCAGGAGCCAGAGAGCATCGCTGTCCCCACTGCTGGAGGTGGACAGGAGGAGCTAGTTCTTTGAGCTGCATGGCACAGCTTGTGTTTCAGAGGGGCTCTCTAAGGGCCTGGACCTGCGCATTGCTCTCATTTCTTTCCCCTTGCATTATGTGCCAGACGGGTCTCCTTTCTTCTTTGTGACCAGGAACAAAAGAGCATTTCTGAGTTGAAATGCACCTGAGCAAATCCCCAAGCCCAAATCAGATTATGGGCTTTTGAAAGTGATGCACACAAGGGATGCAGGTATAATGAGAGACATGGAACCAGTGTGCCTTTGATCATCGAGGTAGAGGGCTCCTTTAAGATGCCTTAGTGGGTTAATCCTTCTCTCTTTCAAGATGCCAGTTTGGGAACCACCTGGATGGAGTTGGCAAAGGCTTTGTGGGGTCTCCTGGGTCTCCATGCTTTATGCACAGGCCAGCTGGCAGCATTCATCTTGCAGTTGTCCAACACCATCATTCCCCCCCAGACCCTGTCCTTACCCTCCCTGGGCAGCAGTCTTGCTTAGTAGCAGCTTTTGTGAGTTCAGTGCCTGGCAGCCAGGAGCTGAAATAAGATCTCAGTGTTTCAGATAGTACCAAAGCAGCACTGAGCCTTAAATCAGTTTTGAAAGAGGCCCACAGGTTTCCAGTGCCTGGATTGATCCTATCTAATTTTGGTCTATTCACCAAGGCATTTTAGCTGGGTGTAGAGCTACAATATACAGGCACTGGATAATGCAGGGCCCCTCTGAGGGTGACTTTGCACACTTGAGACCTGAAATGCCCTATATTGAATATTCTTGATAATATATAGAATCACAGAACCCCAGACTGGTTTGGGTTGGAAGGGAACTTAAAGCTCATCCAGCTCCAACCCCTGCCATGGGCAATGACACCTTCCACTAGAGCAGATTGCTCCAAGCCCCTGTGAACAACCTGGCCTTGAACAATACCAGGGATGGGGCAGCCACAGCTTCTCTGGCACCCTGTGCCAGAGCCTCAGCACCCTCACAGGGAAGAACTTCTGCCTTATATCTAACCTGAACTTCTCCTGTTTCAGTTTGAACCCATAACACCTTGTCTTATCGCTACAATATTTAGGTGAATCCATGGGACCCCTGCTTCAGTGATTCATGGTTGATGTGGAGGGGTACTATTACATAGTAAACTCCCTGAATATGCCTGAAGCTCCTAATGCTTATCCCTGAATGGGGCCAGATGGTTGCTGGGTGACATATTTTTGTGAAGCATAAGACATTCTTCATTCTACGAGGAATTAGTTGATTTATTCTGTAAGGAAATAATGGAGTTTTATTGTGTGGATGCCCTGTAAGTGCCTTTCGGTACAGCACTTGAGTCAACACCACAGCCTTCTCCCATTAAGAAACCCCAAAGAAGTTAAAAATAGCACGAGGACATCTCTGAAACAGCTTCATACTTGGCAGCTCTCAAAGAGCCTGAGGGGTTTCCTGGTTGCACTCTCCAGGGATCAATTTTGGACATAAAGCTTCTGAAAAATTTCATGAATGAGTGGGAAGCTGATATTAAAACCCATGGATAAAATATTCAGTGGTACAATGATTAGCATTTACAATGATGAGGGCAGAGCTGATGGTTGACTTGGGCTCCCTTGAACAGAACAAGTGCAAACTTTCCTGTCTCACAAGAAGGAATGTAGGTCAGGATGGAAAATGGGACATGCATCGTAGAAAGCAGTGATTGAAGTGGATGAGCAGGTCATTTCTTTACGTCCTTGCAAAGGGTTTCTCTTAGTCTAGCCTGTAGTAGAAACAGGCTGACACCATCGTGCATCCTTGGAGGTGTGCAAGAGAGTGGGTGAGTAGCGCTCATGCTCTGCAGTCTGCTCTGGAGGCTCCTTTTGTGTTAAGAGCATTGGGAGATAGGAAAAGGAGCACTAAAGACCCACAAAAAGGGAGTGGGAAGCTACAAAGTTCTACAAGGGATTGTAAGAATCTCAGTCTGTTCATTTATCAGAGGGAAGATTGGGGAATAACTGAACATCTTCTCAGGGTGAAACGGCAGGCTGAAAGGACTCTCCAGTGCAGAGAATAGAAACAAAATGAGAATCAGTGGGCCAAAGCCCAATGAATTCACATGAAAAGTAAGGCCTGTACAAGCTTTTTATGGCATGAGTGATTAACCACTGGAACAAACTGACGATGAAATGAATGATTCTCCATTTCTTGGTACCTTTATGTTGAAATGGAAGGTCTTTCTATGCAACAGACTTTAGCTAAAACCAGATTATTTGGTTCAGTATAAGGGCAGATAGGTAGTGGACTGTGATGTACGGGAGGTGAAAACAGATGATCTAATGGTCTCTTCTGACCTTAAATGCTATGCATTTATATGATCCCTGAGTTAAATGTCCTTGAAGTTCTATTTTATGGCAAGATGAACGGCTGAGAAAGCTGGAAAAACATGTACAATGCTTGCTGTACTAGGTTATGCACTTAATCTGTTGAAATATGGGCACCTCATTGCATTTAGTAGGAATTCTGCACTTCAATCCTGTTGAGGATTAAAGTGCTGCAGAGAGGGAACTGGGCTTTGCTAGGAACTTCTCACTTGTTCCACGCTGAAACAAAGAGCTTTAGAGATATCCAAAGGCAAATAGATGTGCCCCAAAATAGTTGCCTGCATCTCTGCCTGGTCACTGTCTTTTTGGCAGCACTAATTACCACCCAAGCCTTGAAAGCACATTGAGGTCTCACAGGCGTCGGCTGAGCAGCGAGCTCTGTCTGGTTTCCTCTCATGTAATAAACTGAGACATATATTTAAGGGCTCGGGAAGAGTCTGCTTCATATTTTCTCCCTGGATCTTGGTTAACTCTTGATTAAAACACCCCGTAACGCTGTTGGTGGTGAGTGCTCTGGAGAAGCAGTAGTATCATAATAGTCCCAGCTCTGTGCCTCTTGATTGGGTTAGTTTATGTTCGCTGCAGCTCAGGATTAACTGCAAGCAAAGGTTATCATGGCTCTCCCCACCTCAGATCTTCAGGTTTTGGTTTGCAGATTAACTGATGTGACCTCATAACTCTTCAGCTGATGCTATCACTCCAATTGATGCTGCTGGAGGCAGGCACAGCACTCTTGTCAGCTGAGATTTGATGGCACTGCATCACAGTTTAAGCTGATGCATTTTTTTTCCAAGCTGGGATGAGCCTGAAGGATATGGACAGTCTGTGTGCCTCAAGCTGAGAGATGGCACCCTGTTAAAGGCAGTGGTTTAATAGTTTGTGATGATGGCCAGCTATATCCTGAGCTGCATCAAGAAGCATGGCCAGCAGGTCAGGTCAGGGGATTCTCCCCCTCTTCTGTGCTCTCTCCCCTGCAGTCCTGCATCCAGCTCTGGGGCAACAACACAAGAGGGATGTGGAGCTGTTGGAGCAAGTCCAGAGGAGACCACGGAGATGTTGCGAGGGCTGGAGCAGCTCTGCTCTGGGACCAGGATGAGAGAGCTGGGCTGGGGCAGCCTGGAGAAGAGAAGGCTCCTGAAGGGGAGACCTTAGAGCAGCTCCAGTGCCTGAAGGGGCTGCAGGAAAGCTGGAGAGGGGCTTTGGACAAGGGCTGTAGGGACAGGACAGGGGAATGGCTTTAACCTGCCAGAGGGGAGACTGAGATGAGCTCTTAGGCAGAAGGTGTTCCCTGTGAGGGTGCTGAGGCGCTGGCACAGGGTGCCCAGAGAAGCTGTGGCTGCCCCATCCCTGGCAGTGTTCAAGGCCAGGTTGGACACAGGGGCTTGGAGCAAGCTGCTCTAGTGGAAGGTGTCCCTGCCTGTGGCAGGGGGTTGGAACTGGATGAGCTTTAAGGTCCCTTCCAACCCAAACCACTCTGTGATTCTGTAATGCTATGATTCTATGTGGTCAGTGCCTGAGAGTTGATGGAGGAGAAAAGCAAAAGAGAGGAGGTAGAGAAGGGTATAAAGAGGTGACAAAGGCCAGCAGGTAGCCTCTCCTTTTGCCCAACATTTACATTTGACTAATAAGGGTAAATAAATGGTCAAATGGTCAGTGGTCAGGATAATTAGAGGTATGGAGTAGTTTCCATGTAGGAGGTGACTGAAGAAATACGAACTCCTCAGCCTGGGAAGAGGTGAGCAGGGGTGTATGGTAGAGACTGGTGAAATTGTGAGTGGCAGAAGGGGATGGATTGGAAGTGACTGTTCACCACCTCTGCAAATACAAGAATTACAGGGCATGAAATTAAACTGTTGAAAATCAAGCCCTGAACAAATGAAAGGAGGTGATTCCTTCAAGCAGCGGGCTCTGGACCTTTGAGACTCCCTGCCAGAACATGCTGTGGATGCAAAAAGTCAAGGATAAACTGGAAAATTAAAGAAAGAACTGTTCATATTACAGCATAGAGACACATAGGACTCAGAATGAAAATAGCCAAAGGCTGGGCAGCTTCTGGGGACATATCATATATGATGGCTTGTTCTTAGGCTTTGTTGGGTGCCATAAGGCCTTGGCTGATGAACTGTGATATGTGGAGTGTTGATGATCCTGCCCCTCTACTCTCCTCTTGTGAGACCTCACTTGGAGTATTGTGTGCAGTTCTGGGGTCCTCAACATCAAAAGGACATGGAATTGTTGGAACAAGTCCAAAGGAGGGCCACGAGGATGATCAGGGGACTGCAGCACCTCCCGTATGAAGATAGGCTGAGAAAGTTGGGGCTGTACAGCCTGGAGAAGAGAAGGCTGCGTGGAGACCTCATAGCAGCCTTCCAGTGTCTGAAGGGGGCCTATAGGGATGCTGGAGAGGGACTCTTCATGAGGGACTGTAGTGAGAGGACAAGGGGTGATGGGTTCAAACTTAAACAGGGGAAGTTTAGACTGGATATGAGGAAGAAATTCTTTACTGTGAGGGTGGTGAGGCACTGGAATGTGTTGCCCAGGGAAGCTGTGAATGCTCCATTGCTGGTGATGTTCAAGGCCAGGGTGGACAGAGCCTTGGGTGGCATCGTTTAGTGTGAGGTGTCCCTGCCCATGGCAGGGGGTTGGAACTGGATGATCTTAAGGTGCTTTCCAACCCTAACTATTCTATGATTCTATGAATTCCATTATAGGTCCCGATTAAATGTATGTATAGTCTTTATAGAGCCTGGGTAACAATGTAGCCCTTTCTCAGCAGGCATGCTTCAGTAACCATACAAGCACCAGCTTTCATTAAGCCTGGGCTGGCCCTGTGTGAATTGTGACATGTGGCTCTCAATTTTGAAGGCTTTTGAACACAAACATAGAATCATAGAATGGTTTGGGTTGGAAGGGATCTGAGAGATCGTTTAGTTCCTGTGGGCAGGGACACCTCCCACTAGACCATTTAGTCAAACCTCATTTGCTTTACAGTTTGGAGACTGAGACACTTGACCATGGATTCAAGATTTAGTGGTAAGCAAGGCAGGGAGATCTAAAGCTACCTGGACCCAGAAGGGAAAACACAGATAGAATACTACAGGCAGAGAAAGTTGGCCAGAGCTGATGGTTTTTGGGGTAGGCAGGAAGGTGGTTGTTTTCTTCAGGCTTGGGTAAAATCACTTGACACTCTCTCCACACCTCTGAGCTGGTGAACTGTGATTATTACAAGGGACAAGGATTCCTAACACATTTCCTGCCTAGTGTAGAGATCACATCAGCATGCCGACGGGATGCACTGTTACAGATGAAGTGATGAATGCCCCATGCCTGGCAATGTTCAAGGCCAAGTTGGAAGGAGCCTTGGGTGACATGGTTTAGTGTGAGGTGTCCCTGCCCATGGCAGGGGGTGTGGAACTGAGTGATCTTAAGGTCCTTTCCAACCCAAACCATTCTATGATTCCATGATAACAAAAAAAACAAGAGGGAATTTGAAGGAATGCTGAATGAGATTCAACACTGAAACCTCTGGGCACACACTCCTCAATCTTCAGGTTGCCAGCCATACTCAGAGCAACATGGCATGTCCCTGGCTTCAACTTGAGTATTGATGCTTTTGAGAGAAGAGTCATTGTGGCAGTGGAGACTTTGAAGAAGGGACAGCACAGGGTGTAGGTTGAGCAGTTGTGAAAGCGGAACCTGGGAAGCAGCCAAGCCTTCAAAAGAAGGTCTAAGATAATCTTTGTTCTGAGTTTCTGCTCCTTTGTAAGTAAAGCCAGATCAGAGAGCAGGAATGAGCTTGGATGCAGCGAAGCACAAGGGCTCTATGTACAGAGCAGATGGTGAAAGGCACTTGCTCAAACACAGTCCGTGTCTCCTCACGAGGTATTTGGAGTTCCAGGAACAGCTTTCTAGCTATGTAACACTGTGGATTTCTTCTTCCGGTCTCACATTTTCTATCGCAACTGGTTATTCTGGTGCTACAATTAGGAAGAGGGGAGGCTTTAACATGATTAGGGATTGTTTTCAGTGGCAAGATTAGAGGAGTAGCGGAAAATCAAGTATAGCATTTATGTGGGATGCACCTCACCCAGCGTTCACCATGCACACTGTAAATGTCTCCATCTGACCTGGCTGTCTAGACTTCTTTATGTTCAGTGCACAGACATAGGCATATCCAAGGTGTGATTTATCTTACCCCTGGTAGACATCTAAAACAGAGCAGGCTGATACTACCCTGCAAAAGTTCTCTCATTCAACACAGTTTCTAGCTTAGACTTGGACACTGATGTTACAGACAGACTTTGGTAAGAGTGCATAACCCTTGCTTTGCATGCAACCCAGAACAGAGTCTTGATGGATCAGAAATGAAGCCCAGCATGCTTTGTGTAGGAGACACCTAACCTGGCTTTTCTGAGCCAGTTTAAAGCAGAGTCCTGCCAAGGGAAGCATGAAGAAGAGAATTGCACTGCAAGGGATGCAAAAAAAATTGAGCTTTTGCAGAAGCACCAATGGAAATCTCATTGTGAAAGCGTCGGATGGGAACTGACACCTCTCAGCCTCACCCCAAAGGTTTCTGAGGTTATTGCCAAAGAGACTGTGAGCATCAAATCTTTCTATATGTCTTCTTGCTTTACCTCTGTTCATGTGAATGGTGTGCGAATGTGGCTTGGATTTTGCTCTGGCAATGTCACAGTAAAGTCATCTCTCACGAAAGATGTGCAGGACAGCGCAGGGCAGCAAAGAGGGGAGGAGAACCAGCACACAGGCAACTGTAGGTAGGAAGCCCTCTGTGAGCAAGTCTATTTGGACAGGTAATTTATCCTGCCACGCAGTGAGACATTGACCCCCAGTTTAATTATTGTGTCATTTGTCCTTGACAGCTACTACTGCTTCCAATTAACTCCCCTTAATTAAAGCCTCCAGTTTTCCAAGTATGTAAGCATGGATTTACTGGGAAGAGTGCTACAATGAAGAGGAAGAGCGTTGGGGTGTCTGATGAGAAATGACATTCCCTGTCCCAGTGGGACTGGCAAGTTATTTACTTATCACACTGGAGTGGCAGGCTGGAATCATACCAGATCCTCATCTCTATCTCTGCAGGAGCATCCCCTCTCCCACCAGTTTTACAGCCATCTACATGTGTGTGAGTCCTGTTACTTACCACTACAAATAAGACATCCTTCAGCTCTCTGGCTTTGCTTTTCTGTGTCCCTGCTTTTTGTCGGTCAAGTGGATGATGCACAAGGAATTCAAGGTCCCTTTCTCCACAACTCAGGCCAGATTCAAATTGGCACCCTGGGGTGCCATGCAGGTGACTGAACATCTTCACTGACTCTGTCAAGAGAGCAGACTCTGGTCTCTTAGGTGTTTTTTTGCCTTGCTCTATTTAATAAACTGTGTTATCATGAACACTCTATTCAAGGCTTGGAAATCAAATAAGCTCCTCTCTTAATCTTTCTGCAGTTTCTCGGGGCTGGCTGAGTCTTGAAAGATAGGGCATTCACAGAAGCAACATGGCTTGACAAAGTCACTGTTCAGTGTTTTGGAAATGTATCTTTTGACTGTTGGGGAAGGAAATTGGCTACTTAAGATGCCTTTTTGTACATTTAAATTGACTTAGTCCAGCAGCCTGAATAAATCCCACCGCTGCATTAACATCCAATTATAACGGCAGAGATTGAGCAACGATTCACGTTTTGACCAGAATGTTGGCAGTTTAAGCGGAAAAAGAAAAAAAAGAAAGATATGTAATGTATATTGAAATAAAAAAGTCAAAAATGGGAGCCAGAAAATTATGACTGAGCACATAGCGGGAGCTGCGAATATATAATGGTAGAAGCAGGAGCCAAATTTCTAGTAAGATTAGCTGTTACTGTCTATCGGATGCAAACCCCTCAATCATTTTGCTTTAAATGACTTGCTCTAACTCATTCATACTAGGGTGGAAGTGAGGCTGGGAGCTGGAGAAGCTGTAGTTTAGGCTGGATCAGAGGTGAGATGTTGTGTGAAAGGCTCTGGAGTTGGATGTATCAGGCGAGCTCTGGACCATACAGCACTTTGCAGATCTTGCCAGATTCTTCAGGATGTCCTTGTGAGCCACAAACTCCTGAATGATTTCTTTAGGGACAGGTGAATGGATGTGTTGATGAAGTAAAATATCCTTTTAAATCCTGCTGCAGCAGATGGACCTGCTCATCATTTTCTTGCTGCCCTTGAGAAGGACATCAGATTCACTTACTGCTTGTCTGAGCCCGGCTCTGGGATTGTCTCTCACTCTTGATAGCTGTGAGTAGGGGACAGTCTAGATAGTGGAGATATCCAAGCGATACAGGTCCTGACCCTTTGGTCTCCCCTCTTCAAGCAAGCTGCTTGTGATATTCTTAAGTCTTTCACATCCTCCACTGCACAGAAGTGATCTTGGAAATCCTGTGGTGGGATAACTGCTCTGGGAATGCTGTCTACCTTGGAGAAGATCAGAGGTCTTCTGTCCCTCTGGTCTGCTATGGACAGAGCCTTGGAAGCACAGCAGCTCCTAGATGTCCATCAAGCTTGTGGACAGGAATGTATATTATACCTGGCAGTGTTCAAGGTCAGGTTGGACGGGGCTTAGAGCAACCCGGCCTAGTGGAAGGTGTCCCTGCCTGTGGCAGGGGGTTGGTACTGGATGAGCTTCAAGATCCCTTCTAACCCAAACCATTTTATGATTCCATGATTTCTTCTGTATTTCAATGAACCCCAAGTCTAAATATGTTAAACTTAATAACCTAGTGTTCTATAGTAAGGTCATTCCTGGACTTACATGAACTTGCTCAGATGCCTTAAGCCCATATCTTCAAATACATTTAGGTAGAGCCTACTTCATCTTCATGAGACTCACTTTCAGCTTCTGCTCTTGTTGGTAAAATAGGGATATTTGCTTTCATTGATAAAATGGGGATAAGTACTTAATTACATGTGGGATATGAGCCCTTAAACCAACAGCAGTCTCTTCTTAAATTTCTATATCACTTTAACACAGTGAGTTTAAAATATCAGTTAAGCTGTGACCACTGAAGGAATATAAATGACTCTAACCTGTCTCATAGTGACCCCAAATGAAGGACGTTTTGCTTTCGTTAATCCACTGTCTGCTGAAACCCTGCTTGTATTTGCTGTTAATGTTGATTCCAAGTTCCACCCTGATGAAAGAGCAGCCATAGGGAACCTCACTGAGGTTCAGAAATGACCTTGAAAAGTTGGTTAGACTTTCCAAGGATGGAGAAGGGGTGGAAGGAGTAATCACAGCCTGGTTTACAATGGAGATTTCAACCTTCAACGCTGTCTAGTCCCCTCATGGCAGTGAATAATGCTTGAGTTTAAACCCATCATCCCTGTCCTATCACTCCAGTCCCTGATGAAGAGTCCCTCTCCAGCATCTTTGTAGCCCCCTTCAGATACTGGAAGCTGCACTGAGGTCTCCACGCAGCTTCTCTTCTATCCGTAATTGGGAGAGTGCATGGGCTGTTCTTTTCCAGCTATTTTAGGGGCAGCATAAAGAGCTGATGGCTCCCAGGAGGCACAGTCAGTCCTCCAAACGTTCAACTCGGAAAGCTGAGCTGAATTAATTACAGTTGATGTTGCAAGGAAAATGAGACCTCTGATGTGCGTTATTTGCTTGATGTGCTTTCTTCTCTTCCCCTGCAGACCCGTAGGTGGCTTTTCCTTTCAGTCGCAGCTCCTTTGTTTTTTGTGGTTGCTTTCTTTATTAATTAGAAGGTCTGACACTTGCAGCCCAAGGTATTTGTCAGCAAGGTACAGTTTTAATTAATCTCACAATAAAACTACTCGAGGTGAACTCATAAAAGGTCTCATATAGCAGGAATACCATGTAGCGATACAAACGGTGACACCACAACACCTACTACTCTGGTGTGCTTGACAGGGTGTGGGATGTAGCTTGGTGCAAGCTCTATATGCTATAGCTGTGCTCTTTGGGATGGTGGCATGATCTTAAGGTCCTTTCTAACCCTAAATATTCTATGATTCTATGATTTTATAAGCAAGGTGTGCTCCTACACAACACCCAAACTATATTCTATAGAGACCAAGTACCCTAAATAGACTGAAAAGGAAGCATTTCTGCAAAGATAAAGATCTGGATTCCCAGTAGGTTCCTCCTGCCTCTGAAAGGAGCTTGGGTATCCTTTGATGGCTAAATAAATGATGATGATATTATTATTATCATTGTTATTACAAAACTGCTTTTTATATACTCTTTTTGCAATGATTTAGAATCACACCATCATAGAATCATAAAATAGTCAGGGTTGGAAAGAACTTTAAGATCACCTAGCTCCAATCCCCTGCCATGGGCAAAGAAATAGCAAGTTTGAATCTTCTAGGACTTGTATTTTATGCATAGGTCATAGTCACAAGTGGATTTTGACTCAGAGCATTCAAACACAGCACCACTAGATGTTGGAAAAGGACATGTTCTGCTCTAAACTTCTTAACCAAGGCTCACTTCTATATGGCAGATGTAAACTTGCTCAGGAACTGAGATGCAGAAAAACTATTTATAGCTAAAGAGAATAAATTGACCAGCACCATATGTTAAACTGAGGGTATTTTGGGTAGGAACTGCATGGCCAATCCCAACTATGTTCCAGATTTCTAATTACAAGGCCAAGATTACAACATCGATTGCATCTGGATTGAGTGATGGCAGATTTAGTCTTTCAGAACTGAATTATCTGCCTCTTCTGCAAGTTCACAGCACAGACATGCTCTAATAAGTGGGAACTGAAAGAGGTGATCCTGCCCCTTTACTCAGCTCTGGTGAGACCCCACGTGCAGCACTGTGCAAAGTTCTGATGTCCTCAACATAAGAAGGACATGGAGCTGTTGGAGCAAGTCCAGAGGAGGCCACGAGGATGATCAGGGGCTGGAGCACCTCCCGTATGGAGCCAGGCTGAGAACACTGGGGCTGTTCAGCCTGGAGAAGAGAAGCTGCATGGAGACCTCAGAGCAGCTTCCAGGGTCTGAAGGGGGCTACAGGGATGCTGGAGAGGGACTCTTCATCAGAGACTGTAGTGATAGGACAAAGAGTAATGGGTTCAAACTGAAACAGGGGGAATTCAGGTTAGATATAAGGAAGAAATTCTTTACTGTAAGGGTGGTGAAGCACTGGCACAGGATGCTCAAAGAAGTGGCATATTCTCCATCCCTGACAGCGTTCAAGGCCAGGTTGGACAGAGTCTTGGGCAACCTCCAGTGTGAGGTGTCCCTGCCCATGCAGTGGGTTGAAACTGGATGATCTTCAGGTCCTTTCCAACCCAAACCATTCTATGATTCTATGAATGGCCAACATAAGAAATAAAAAGGTCTCCACCCCTTGATTTCTCCTTGTAAAAACTTGTATAACTTTTTGGATGCAACACAGGCTGCTGGGTTCAATGTAAGGCTAATTGGGTGAAACCCTGGAGCACACCGTTCATATTTGATGGACACCTGATAAGATCTTGACTGAAGCTTAAGGAAGATGGAACAACTGCATTCATGACCAAACCATTGTACTTTTGAAACTTCTTGATACTTACAGAAGTTTGAATGACTCACTGCCTGTTTTGATTTTCTGATGTTCTTATGCTCATGGCAATAGATTCAATTTGAGAAAGGTGGTTTTGTGGTTTGTTTCGGGGTGTTTTTTCCACATTCTCCCTTTTTTATTAAAAGCTTTCAGTAGCTATAGTTGGTTTCCTTGAGTGATTTGACACAGGCAGCAGTGCAATGGTAAATAAACCCCACCATATTTCTATCTGAAGTTTTCTAAAGCTATTGCCAACTTCCAAAGGTAAAAATAGAGGTTTTCATCTTTTCCTCTGGATAGCAGTTAAGAGACAATTTCTGACACAAACAGAAAAGGTCTCCATAAATAGCTGGAACTTTGCCTGGTATATATCGATATATAAAGGCAGTTCTTGGTTCATTTACAGACACAATCAGAATGACTCTTAATCTGTCATTTTGCAGCTCAAACTCTCTTGAAGATGGAACCAAGTAAGAAATTGCCACTAGGATCCAGGTGTATTCCCTTGTCATTTGTCACAAGGAGCTGTTCTGCAGTTTACACTTGGCAGATCTCAGTGGTGTTTCATCAGGATAATACCCCACTACATCATCCGAAGGAATAAACTGTCCCTGCTGACATGAGCTGGGGTGAAGGCTCTGGCAATTGACTGTGTATTATAGAAGCTCTCTGAAGCCTATTCAGTGGAAAAAAAGACTATCAGGTCATTGGGCCCAAATTGTATGTTTGGCTTCAAAGGAAGAAGTAAGGGGCTTACAACACTTAATAGAAAGCAAAAGGCTCTGGTCCATTAGACAGAAGGTCAGGCTAAGCAGTTCCTGTTTTCCTTTGAATTCCCTGACTGAAATACTGTAATTAAAAAGAAAGGAAAAGGTAATAAAATGCAGCATTTTGGCAGTAGGTGGGAATCCTCCTCTCATGCCTTCAGAGCTGCAAAGTCAGGATGACAACAGGCTCATCAACACCCAGGCTTTTGTCCTTTTCCTGCTGGAAACAACCTCTTCAGGGATGGGACAATTGATGGTTGGAAGGTGCATGGGCAATGGGGAATGGAGCTGACGCTCTCCTGGGACCAGCGGTTGTGCGCTGGGCATCATGGAGGGGAGACAAAGACATCATGAGACCACAACCAAAGTGTAGGAGAGCACTGAGATCCATTGAGTTTAACCTAATACAGAAGATCACTCACTGTTTAACTGTCTCAAGGTACCATGTCACCGCAGTCTGCTCACAGTCTGACTGATTTGCTGATTCCCTATGAACTGTGCAAGTGAGATGACCTGGCAGTGAAGTGTGGAAGGCCATGGGGAAGAGAGGAAGGCCAAGGGGTTGTGTTAATCTCAACAGATGTTGCACTAAGTTGTACTCTGGAGCACTGTGGAGCCACATTCCTCTGTTCCAAGATTGCTGAGCTCTACATGGACATCCTTCTGTGAACCAGGGGAAGAGGACAGGGAGGGTGGCACTTCTGTGAAGTCTTTATGGGCATTGCAGAGTCTGACAGGTTGTCACCTTTCCTCCTGCAGCTCACCCGGGTGCCCGTGGAGTCATGTAGCCAGCACGAGACCTGCAGCAAGTGCTTGGACTCAGGCGACCCTCACTGTGGATGGTGTGTTCTTCACAACACGTAAGTACCTGCTGATGTTTGCCATCATCCCAGCCCTGCTTTTGCTCCAACCATCTTCCCTTAACAGCTGTATTAGCACATGGCAGAGGTGCAGAATGTTGTCTCAGTCTCTGGGTGAGCCGTTGAGTCACACACGTACCTCCAGGAAGGTCACTGGGACTTATTGGAGGAGACTGCTTAACTAAGAAGCATATTTTGGAAGGCAAGGGAAGAGAAGGGTGGTAGAGACTGGCTGGATCTCCTCAACCATCTGATCCACCTGCAAAGTACCTGTACACCCTGATGCACTTTGAATCAAACCATCCATGAGGTCTTCTCTGTATGACAATTACCTCCTTGTTTCCATTGCTTAAGGCAGTTTGGCTTTGATTGCAGCCTAACCCAGACACTTGTCTTAGCACCTCCAACTTCCCACTGCTGACCCATACCTCTCCTCTTTCAAACCTGTCCTTACCTCCATCGCCCTGAGAGAGGAATCCCTGTAAGCATCATGGGGTCCACTCCAAGTAAGACTTCAATGGGACTTTATAGTTTTTATGCTCACGTTGAATGGGAAAATGTTGACACTGAAGTTGGGCACTAATGAGTTAAACTGGTTATTTGGCTTCTCTGGCCAGGATGCTGGGCAAGTTTATTTCTATCTACATTCTTGGGCTTCTGAAAAATAGGCTAAAAAGGGACCTGGTTTCACCATTGTATTATTCTACAGTACTGGCTTGTCCAGTGCCTCACAAGGAGCACTAAATCCATGTGTCCTCAGAGCTGGGAGGTTAGTTCCTTAGCTTTGTTTTCTGTAGGCTTTTAAATGGTGCTCTTGATCTTGAAGTTTCCCCTCTGCAGCCTTCAACGCCAGTGATGTTCTCCTGCAGAGAGCCCTCTGTCAGAGCTATGGAGAGGAAGGTGTCGTGTTGACCGAGCTCCTGGCTCTGAGTGGCAGGGTGGTCTTATTTGCCAAGAACCTCTCAGCAGAGACAATGGTTGCAAAGTGAATTAGAACTGTCTAACCAACCACTTCCAGCTGAGCAGGGCTTTGCAGGGTGCTGTCACTCCAAGTCACTCCAAGTCTCACAATGTCCTTGGCAGAAATGGAGGCTTTTTCTGATGGACCTTGCTATTGCATTGTGTCTGTCTTATACCACTGAGTTCCCCCTCAAACTCTTCTGGTGCCCACAGTGATCCAGTTGAAGTGATCCTCTTTGCTACCTCTCCTTTCTGGAACAGAAGGGAGCAAACCTGTACCATAATCCAACCTTCCGTGGATGTTCTAACTTGTGTGATCCTCATCCAAAGCCATGACACTGCTTAACTTCAGATCAGAACTAGGCGATCCATCCCAA
Organism: Ara ararauna; assembly: GCA_028858755.1. Lineage (NCBI taxonomy): Eukaryota > Metazoa > Chordata > Aves > Psittaciformes > Psittacidae > Ara > Ara ararauna. The sequence continues at coordinate 163,740,370 of CM054376.1, forward strand.
AACTTGTCCAAAACCTTGTCTCAGGCTCTGGAATTGGCCAAGGGATCCTTGGCAATCCATTTCCTGAGTTGCCGTCTGGCGGGCATGAACCCATGAAACCTTCACCCTCCTGACCAGAGGATATTTCTAATTGATATACAGCTCTATCATATGTTTCCATCTCATCTTATCCTGCGTCTATCCTACAGAGCATGGTGTGTTTTGCTGTCAATAGAGGGACAGCATGGTCTATGTGCAAGCAGTATAAGGAAGCATGAATTTGGCTGTTGATTGTACCACACCAGTGCTAGATAGTTCATCTGCTGTCCAGGGTCAGTGGCAACAAGCAATCAATGCATCCAGCAATAAATCCCAAAAAAAAGAGAAAAGGGGCAGAAGCAACTGCAGATTCTCATTGTGAAATAGTGTCAGCAATGTGACGGTTGGTGACAAATGAGGGTGGCAGCATTGATTCAGAACAAGAAACCCCCATATAGATTTGGTCCTTCAAGGAAACGTTCGGCCTTGCAGTCTGGACCTGATTGATGACAGGATCCCCCTGTCCTCCTCCCTCTGGCCACTTAACCTCTGTTTCCTTATCTGAAAAGGAGAGGCAGCTTTTACTCATGTAGAATCATATACCCTGCAGAAGGGTTGCTGACATTAATTCCCTATGGATTTTTTGGAAGCAATTTGAAGGGAAATGTTATCAAATCCCACTCCAGTCTATCCCTTCCCTTGGGTTCCATTGCAGTCAAAAAACCTGATTTCCAATCCTAGTTCGGAAGAAGTTTTCAGTGCAGCCTCAGGTATTCCTCTCTGTGCCTCAGTTTCCTCATCGCTAGACAACCCTGAGAGCAGAGGAAGCAATTCCATCCCATTCAACAAGGTTTGCCTGTGCAGGATACCCAGGGTAAGAGTGAACACCCTCTTAGGTCTCTTATTTAAGTCTTAACATATGAAGTCTCTTATTACAACTTTTTGTGCAGCAGAACCCCTTAAGATTCATTAACAGACCTCAACTGAAATGCATTGTCAGTAACTCCTGCACAAGGATGGTTTAGGTGCAACATGCCATAAGCATTTCACCTCAAGAGTACTAACACTTCCATTCCCTTCTCCTTCCAGTCAGAAATCCAAGGGGATTCCTGCTGATGCAGGAGCTGTTTTGTGGAAAGGATGGAAAAGTCAATGTGCTGGGCAAGACCTGGGGTAGAGTGGTACTGGAAACCAGATTGCCTGTGGGCAAAGCCATGCCTGTCACTCGTATTTCTCCTCCAGTATAAACCATCAGGAGGAACAGTGGTAGACTGGGAGACAGGTGAAAAGTGCCAGATGGGGTACAGCATCTGTCTTTCTGTTTCTCAGACCCTTTTCTCCAAACCCCCATTTCCAATCTACCCTCATCTCCTGCACATGAGATGTGTGGGTACGTTTGGGGCCAGCTCCCCATCCACCCATCCATCCGTCCATCCATCCATCTATCCATCACCTCACAGCAGAGCTGGTCTGTCTGCACTGAGGGCGGCGTGCCAAGGCTCAGGAATTGATTTCCACAGCTCTTGCTGTCCTAACCTTACACTGAGAAACTCGAGTCTGCTGAGAGACAAAGAGACAGACAGACCCACAGACGGCTGAGAGAGAAAGGAGAAGGGGGGAAGGATTGATTGGCTTCTGCCCCTAGGAGAGCTGCTATAGAGCAGGTCACCGGAGCTTTTCATCTCTGTATCTTTAGCCCCGATCTTGTGTCCCCCCCCTCCTTTCCCTGCTAGAGCTCTGCTCCCCTCCTGGGCTCTGTTCAGGCCTCTTTAGGCAGCGATGAATCATTTAGTTGGTGTAAATTGAAATCATGGCGCTCGCTTGCTGCATGGGTCTCCTGGGGAGGGTGAAGGGCTGGGGTGGGAGCAGGGAGGGGAGGGACCAGCCTGAAAAGCTAATCTCTGGCTGCCTGGCTGCAAGGTCGCAGCAATGTCACCAGCCTGAACGGGGGGCTGCAGAGAGGGATGAGATCAGAGCAAAGTTTTCTCCGAGCCTGAAATGAATCATTGCTTCCTCCTGTGTCAGATATAGCAGTGCCCAAAGACGCCATCCAGTATCTGACCACCCCTCTAAACCCCCCATCAAGTTTCTTCTGTCTCCATTCATATCCAGACTGTTACCATCTTCTGTCTCCTTTCCCCCTCACATGCAGCGGGGCAGAGATCACTGCAGCTCTTTGCCCCAGAGGAGGAATAAAGCCTTCTGCAGCTGAATGATCCCTTGCCCTCCCTGCTTGCCACAGCACCAGCTCCAGGCATACACAAGCGCTGACCCATGTGCATGTGGTAACCATGCAGGTTTTCATCCCTGCACAATGTCTCTGGCTTATGCTTAACACCCCAGCTGCCAGGAGGATGGATGTTTGGAGCAGAAGGGCAGCAGCATCCCTATAGGGAGATGCAATATGGTATGAAATGGCCGTAAGCTGATCTTGCTGACTGCAGAAGGACCTGGCCCAGGCTCTGCTACTCCTAGATCTTGGCTGTGCTGTCTCATTTCATAAAATCATAGAATCAGCCAAGGTGGAAAACACCTTTAAGCTCATTCAGTCCAACCATTCCCCAGTACTGCCAAGGCCACCACTAACCCATGACACTGAGGGTCTCGTCTACATGGTGCGTGAACACTTGCAGGGATGGTGACTCCAGCACTGCCCTGGACAGCCTGTTCCAATGGCTGAGCACCCTTTGGGGAAGGAATTGTTCCTCATCTCCATCTAAACCTCCCCTGGTGCAGCTTGAGGAACTTCATCCTCATGTAGCTTCTGTCCAATTCTGAAATGAATATTCCAACATGCACAAGCTGTCCTTAAGGAAAGAGGTACTCCCCCAGGCACCAGCCTCCTTCTGCTCTGGAATCTGCCCTTGCTATTATTGGGACTCCCATGGCTGGCAGGTCATTAGTTGCAATCAGAAAGGAAAAAAGTCCCATTTTCTGGGAGGATTTGTGATATTTCAAAACTTTTTTTACCAGATTTTAGTGGCCAATTATTTTTTATTTTAATAAGAAATGTTCTCAAAAGCCATTTTAGAAGGGACCGATTCCATTTAGTAATTAGAGAATGATTCATATGGACTTCGGAAGTCCTTATTTTGGGATTTTTATTTCACTTTTTAGTAAATTGCTAAAAAATTCAATATAAAAAGTCATTCTGAAGTAAGGCATTACTTTTTTCTCTCTTTCTCCCTTCATTAAAATGAAACATTTGGGCATCTGTGATTTCTTTCTCCCCCAGAAGTCTTTACCAGCTCTAGAGACAGAGCAAAGTAGGCCATCAACAAACACTTGGTTTGGAGGAGCTGATTTTTGCTGCGGAGGGAAGAGGGTTTGTTGAAGCATCACCAGCCGGTCCTGTTGTGGAGGGAGCAGGTACAGCAGTTGGCTCTGCTCTCCGCACTCTTCTGCTCATCTCTGAGGAGCTGTTCCTGTCCCTTGTGTGTCTTTCCGGCACCCAAGAACCACACCTAGGTACCTGAGCTGGCTCTGCGCCCCAGTTGCAGAACGCATCTAGGGGAGGCCACCCTAATCTTGAACCATGGGAACAGGATGCAGTGGCCTCCCATAAGCATCCTCACCCCATGAATGAAGCAGTGACAGAAGACTCTTAGGTATATGCCATACCAGTCACCTTCCTGTATCCGTTTGGCTTTGTGTTAGTCAAGGGATGACTCAAATCTGGTACACACAATTACTCAGGATGAGCTGACCACAGATCAACAGCAGCACCAGAGATGGTGTTTATGAGACACTTCACAAGCCATATAAGAGTTTTTTTGATCACCGCAAAAGCAAAGCCCTAATTGAAGGGTTTTATCCTGTTCTCTGGCAGCAGGCACATACCCCAGCATCTGGAAGTGTCCCTCCACATCCTCCTGCTCTCCAGCTCTTCCCCTCTGCCTTGTAGCTACAGGTTCCTTGTGTACCCAGAAATTGCAATTCTCATTTCTAACACGATATGCAGGAAAAAAGGCACTTAAGCGAGTTGTTTACTCGGGAGTGAAGGATTGGTGGGGGGGGAGGGAGGGGAGGGAGGTTTCTTATCCATGCTCAGACTCATTGCCAGACCAGGAATAGAAGAGAGTAAGTCACAAAGTGCAGCTTCCACTGTCGCGTCTCAGCAGGTAACTCGATGCGATGCTTCTTGCAGAGGCTCATTGATCATCCCTGGCTCTAACTTTCTTGGTCAAAGTCTTATGAATCGCTAGAGAGTCTCGGATAACCTAAGCTGCCTACACATGCTGCAATAAAACCTTTTCTGAAGGCTCTTTTTCTTGCTTGACTTTCTGTTGTCTGAAAGGCTTCAACTGTCTTTCAGGCTGAGGTTTTTACTTCCTTTTTGGCTTCATCTCCTCTATATTTATTCCTTCTCAATCCTTTCCTCCACTTGTGCAGGTGAGTGAGGATACCTGAAGTGCTGTGTGGGGAAGGGGCACTGGGAAGGTATGTAAAGATTGGGCTTCAGGGAGCCAGCAGGGCAGGGGGGTGGAATGTCGCACCCAGTCCTGTGCTACTCTGAGCTCCAACAGATAGTGAGATAACAGTGACTTAGTGTTTCTTACAAGGGCTTGGGGTCCTTTAGATCCTCAGCTTCCACTACAAGAAATCAGGGCCTCAGCTGTCCCTACTTTGTACACCCTATGCTGTTATATCCCAAGGTGCAAACCGGAGTCCCTTTAGTAAGGTAGCAATTTGCAAGTGATTTACATTTACCTGGCATGATGAATAAGCCTTTACAATCATGGACCTTTTTTAATAGGAAAAGCTTCCTGTATCCTTTCCTGCCCTCGCATTGTCTCGCCGTGAGTCTGCTCTTGGCTCCTGGCAGACTGTCTGCATGTCAAACATACATGGCAATTGTCCTCATCTTCCGAAATGTGGATCAGCCACACAAAGAACAAATGGCTTCCAGCTCAAATCATAGAATCACAGAGTGGTTTATGTTGGAAGGGACCTTAAAGCTCATCCAGTTCCAACCCCTGCCACGGACAGGGACACCTTCCACTAGAGCAGCTTGCTCCAAGGCCCTGTGTCCAACCTGGCCTTGAACACTGCCAGGGATGGGGCAGCCACAGCTTCTCTGGGCACCCTGTGCCAGCGCCTCAGCACCCTCACAGGGAAGAGCTTCTTTCTTATATCCAAGGTATCTGGGGTCATTTCTCATTGCCACAGTTTTCCAGATACAAGCTGTTGGTACACGATGAGGAGAAAAACAGAAGTACTGAGAGAGAAAGTAATTGCAGGAAATCTTTCATTTGGTTTGAAGGCCTCTGACGAGTGCTTGGGAGGGTTAGTGCTGCCTTTCAGTGGTGGCAAAGGTAAGAGTGAACCTGCTCTCAAGGTGTCTTGTCTGCAAGCATCGCTTGCTTTGACTCCTCCTTGGTCCCAGCTGGTGCTCACACAGCCCTGCACATGGCCTGGGAACCTTTTCCATCTGATAGCCAGGGAAAGGGGAGTCATCTTCCCTCAATTGGCTTTGGCACAGAGTGGTTCCCACTTCTTCTCAGGTAGTTATTGAAATTGGAGACGGCGTTTCAGCCTGCGCACAGAGGGGTGTGCACAGCAAGGGGGCTCTGTAGAGTGACATTGACCCATTAAGCATTCTGCACCGAGCCCAGATAATCTTTAACCTGTCTGCTGATGTATAGCTAAAGTACCCATCATTTCACACCCAGGCATTGCCTCTGCTTTGGAGCGGAGGAAATAGCCCCAAATGTGATAGCTCTCCCAATGGCCTTTTGAAATGAGATCAGGGCTCTTAATCCAGAGAGCAGAGGCAAATTCTTGGGAAGAGGAGCATGCCTATTGATGGTGATAAAGCCCCGAGTGAAACGGAGGCTCCTGGGAATCCCATTTCACTACAGATGGGTGATGGCATTCAATGAACCACTCTGAATCCTGGAGAGCTGCCTGCTGTGCATCCAGCACCACTGGTGTCTTTACATTCCCTAGACCGACCCATCGCTGTACCTGCATGTTGTGCATCCAGCACCGCTGATGTCCTTCCATTCCCTGGATGTCATCCTGTGCCTTTTGGGAGCACTTTTGCTGCTCCAGTCTACCTAGCAGTGCAGGGCAGAGCTGTGCCCTTCACAGGTTGAGTATCTTGGTGGCTGTGCCTGCCTGAGGCAACTGTGGGACAGCACTGGGCACTGTGGACCATAAGACGCAGGCGTGTGATAAATGTGCTTTGATAACAACCTTCTTCCTTGATTAGCTTATTTTGCTAGAGGGCAGTGGGAAGGGGTAGGAAGATAATTAGTTTGTGCAGCAGAAGCTTTCTCCTGATGCAGCCTCGTGAGTTAAGTGTCCTACTTGGGATTTGTCTCCATCACAGACATATTAGCAGCTCAGGTTTAGCACTGCAGAGAAAGATCGCTGGGGTTTCTTCTTCTCGGATGTGAAACACAGCACACAGTCTGCTATAAGCTAGGAGGTGTGTCCCGTGCTAGGACATGCAATGAGAAAGGGATAATGGTGCTTAGTGGTTTGGGGGGCTTCTAGATGACTTCCTGTGGGCTGGTTCCTTGATAGGGTATACACCTTTGTCATCTCAGCATTGCTCTTGCTCTGGGACATTACTCACTGATGGGTGGCATATCTAGATATTCCATATTACGTATCTAGGGTATCAGCCATGGAGGGACCAGAGGAAAGCTGTATGACCACTCTTATCAGCTGAGAAAGCTTGTTAGATGTGCACTGGAGTTGAGATGCAAAGTTACAGGGGCTGCAGAGTGTACCCTGACTTAGATTACAAAGTGGAGATCGACAGAGCCAGCAAAGAAACTTAGATGTGGAGTAAGGACTTAATTCAGGTGCCTAAACACAGATGTATGGAGAACATAAGGAGACTTTGAAATACAAGTGGCTTTATTTGCACAAGAAACTCCATTCAGTCACCTGTCCATGCTGTCTGCTGCAACTGGAATTCCTGGGGGAGCTAAGATGTTCACCCGAGTCTGGCAAATGTGACACAAAGTCTACTCTGGGGACCCATTTCCCCTGGAACATTAAGATGGGGACCAGCTGAGGACCTCTTAAGTGACTTTAGACCCCTGCGTGTGGGCAACAACATAGACCCCAATCCCATCTTGGGGTTTCCTAGCCCCAGATATTGCTTGTGGTTTTCAATCTGAAGAATCTCTCTCTTCCCATGAATTTAAAATCCTCCAGGCTCCTAATTCATGGTCATAGAATCATGGAATGTTTTGGGTTGGAAACCTTAAGATCATCCAAGTCCTGCCACGGGCAGTCCCATGGGCAGGGATGCCTCACACTAGACCATGTCACCCAAGGCTCTGTCAATCTGGCCTTGAACACTGCCAGGGATGGGGATTTGCCACTTCATTGGGCAACCTGTTCCAGCACCTCACCACCCTCACAGTAAAGAACTTCTTCCTTATATCCAACCTGAACTTCCCCTGTTTCAGCTTAAACCCATATTTCAGACAATAAAGCAGGGCTGGGCTTTCCTGCAAGGTTGTGCCACTCAGTGTCATGATATATGGATGGTTCAGAGAATTGCCTTAGTTGCTGGGCTGTTTGTAGGGAATTGCTCTCTGTCTTGCTGTCAGATGCTCCCTGGTGCCTCTGCAGCCAATGATCTGCCAATGAGGGAAAATGGCATGCCAGTCAAGCTCTCCCCAGGGCGGGGGTGCGTCTGCCTTCCACTTCCATTGTTTCTTCTGTGACATTTCATCATCCTCAACCTGTGACAGGTCTCGGAAGGGATGGGAGGGGGAAGGATGAGGAAGCTGTTCCTACTAAAGAAGAGCACAACAAACCTTTAAGGTTTGTCCTTATCCTCTCTATGGATCTGCACACACACACACCTACCCATAAATACAAGCCATTGTCCCTCGGGAGACCTTAGAGAATCCTTCCAATACCTAAAGGGGCTATAAGAAATCTCTAGAGGGGCTTTTAACAAGGGAGCATAGGGACAGGACAAGGGGGAATGGTTTTAACCTGACAGAGGGGAGACAGATGAGATCTTTTGCAGTGGAGGCCAAATTCACAGTGAAGAACAAACGTCTTGATGGTGGACTTCTTCTGCCCCTGGCGATGAGCTTCTTTATGTGCTGTAGGGATATGGAGCAGCCCCACTGCAAGCAGGCATGGCTCTATCTTGTAATACAACAGGCACCAGCCCCTGACAATGGAAGGAAGGGCAGGTTTCTGATAGTTTTCCTCCACTATTTGCTTCCCTGCCTAGGAAGTTGCACCAGCAACCCATGGCTAAAGGGGTTTGAGAGGTTGTGAGTAACATGAGGAAGTGGGAGCTGGTGTGGGCTGAAGGTTTGAGAAACTGTTGTAAGACAAAATCTGGGACAGTTTCTGACTGGGAAAAGCAAGTTCTGGACCTGTTTGTGCACTTAGGAAGGGATGCAGCATGATCCACTGGTTATAGAATTTTCCATAGGGACAAGACAGCAGTATTGAGTTCCCTGTTCCGCTATAGACACCTCGCATGATTTCGCACAAGTTACGTAGGCATTTATCTCATCTTCTGCTCAGTTTCTTGTATCAGCAGCTAGTGAAGAAAGAGGCTATTTTCTGGACGCAATCATTGTAACCCTGAGGTGCTGAAGGCAATAGGGTGAATTGCCCTCTGGAAGTGCCAATTCCTTTTTGTAGCTATTGGGGGAACCTAAACAACTCTATCAAACAATACCCAGCTTTCAGTAACTCCAATAGTCAATTTCCCTGCATTTTAGCCCCTTGTTTGTAGAAAAGGAGTAACACTTCCTCACCCCACAAGCACCTATGGGGTCCAAAGCCTTAAAGCACTTTGAATAATGTGTGGTTTGCAGAAGTCCTGTAGGAAGCTGGACTGGATGACTTGAAGGCACAAAGACAGTACTGGCTATAAAGCATAATGATAGCAATTTCATCTCACCAGTGGCTGAATAAGGTTTTGGGTTTGCTTAATTAAAGCAGGAGCCTTAGCAGACATGGCAAAGTGCAAGAATACGTGTAGTTCCTTGCTTAACCCAATGAACATACCCAAATCCCTTTGTGCCATTGTCTGGCTGTTGGAGCAGAGGTGGCACCAGAAGGGTTAAGACAGGCAGGACAGAGAGGACTGAAACAAGAGCCCCTGTGTCTCCCATACCTCATTCCCAATGCCTCCTGCCCCTCTGGCCCCAGGCATTGAAGGAGATCTACATTTTAATTGAGATATGTTAAGAAAAGAATCTCAATCTAACCCACCCATGCCTGGAAGGCTTCTCCCTTGTTAGCTTGATGCAGATGTTAAACGCACGTCATGGTTGGGGGGGTGGTAGGGGTGTTCGTTATATGTCTGTTTCTCTCATTTTTCCATCCCTGCTTGATTTCTAGCTATGGGGTGGAGGGCAGAAGGCTGGTGTAGTCGGGAAAAGTAGAGCAGTAAATGGCAGGACCTCATTTAGGTCTTCTCCCTCTCTCGTAAATGGGAGTGGAATACAAAACACAGCCATAGAATCATAGAATAGTTAGGGTTGGAAAGGACCTTAAGATCATCTAGTTCCAACCCCTCTTCCATGGGCAGGGACACCTCCCACTAAACCATGCCACCCAAGGCCATGATATGCACTAAGCCATGCAAAGATGCTACAGTGCCTTGCAGTGCTGGGAGCTGGCCTTTGAGGACCTTGGGAACAGAGTCTTTGCAAAAGGCTGTCTTCTCTCTCTCTGATCCTTGGTAGCAGGAGTCTATTTAGTATAGAGAAGAGCAGACCGAGAGGGGATCTCATCAATGCCGATCAATATCTCAAAGGCACGTGCCACGAGGATGGGGCCAGACTCTTTTCAGTGGTGCCCAGCAACAGGACAAGAAACAATGGCCATAAACTGGAACACAAGTTTCACCTCCACATGAGGAAGATCTTCTTTACACTGAGGGTGTCAGAGCCCTGGAACAGGCTGCCCAGGGGCAAGGTGGCAGCATTTCAGCTCAGATAACACTTCCCTGTTTTGTCTGCTGCTTGCCTGGCCTGATAAAGTGCTATCAGAGCGAAGCATCTCTGTCAGAACCCACTGAGATGTGGCTGAGCCAGAGGTGGCTTTTTTGACTCCTTGCAGGCCTCCCTGTCCCACTTCCACCCAGCACGTCTAAAGAGCCACCCACTTAATAATGGTAGGAGGATGACATTGGGATGCTTGCCAAGAGCTGTAGCTCTGTGCTTAATCAGAGAGAAGAGAAACTGCAAATATGGATGGGAGTGAATCACTCTGACCACTTCCTGATTTTCACTCAGTCCCAATCCTGCAACCAAGCTTGCAAGTAACTTTGAGTGTATGAGTAACCCAGAAAGCAGAATGATTTTCCCATCTTCAATTTATTGTCTATTTAGAGGTATGGATGTGAATTCTACAATCTCTCTGGGTAAGGTCTCATATACCTAAATATGAATCTGATTTTCTGTGTGGTAGGGACTTAATTCTTACTAGTACTATTAGGGCAATAAGAAGTGTCTACTCTTTGTTCCCATCTCTGCTGTCAAGGACCAATGGCAAAAAGCTGACATAGAAGATTCTCTCCTGGCTTTAACTGATTGGACAAAGCCTTGGGTGACATGGCCTAGTGTGAGGTGTCCCTGCCATGGCAGGGGGTTGGAACTGGGTGATCTTAAGGTCCTTTCCAACCCAAACAATTCTATGATTCTGTGATCTGGGGGGGTTGGTGAGCAAGGAAGAGAGCTGACCCATAGCGTAAACTCATCTGGCCAACTGACATAATATAATTCATCTGCCTCTTGAGCTGCTCAGGAGCACATCAGTCCAGTTATTGAGTGTTATACTTAATACGCTATCGACTGGGGTGCGTTGGAGAGGACAACCTTTCCCACTACCCCCATTCCCAAATTAAAAACTAAGAGGAGAAGGAAATGCTTTGATTTTTCACTCTGCCTGGATGCTCAGGGAATTTGCCATTAATAAAAAAACCCCCAACGAAACCTTAAGAGTGGAAACATGAGTAGAATGAATTATAGCAAAATCAATTAATACTAACAGTATCTATTAAATATTGCACTCTGGAGCTTTACGGGAGTACATTGCTGCTCTGATATGACCATGACATCATTAACATAATATAAAGAATCAAAAAATCAATAGCTTGCTGAAGCCCAAAATTAAGGCCAAGCAGTGTTATACCATATCTTCAAATGTCTGAAATAGCTACTTGTCTCTGCCATGTCAGAGCTATTTGCAGATGAAATATATCCCAGAAAGAAGATGGCAATTTGTTGTCCCGCTGGCTCACTTTTTCCAGCAACATGGACACAAACAGAGCAGAAAATCTTATCAGGGTTACATTGGCATAACCCTAGAGGGAGTCAAGAGCAGTCCCAGGGTCACTGCATTGGTAGACAGACTGAGGTATCTCTGAAGCATGAGGTGTCTTTCCCCATTGACTGGATTTACATTTGATGGTGCTAACATGATGGAGCTCCTTTTGCCTTAGACATCAGGCTAGGACACTGCGGCTCTTTTAGGAATAAAAGAAATAGAGTTAGGAAAGGCTTTCAGAATTATGTGGGCAAGAAGAAACTGGCATGGGTCTCAATGAGTGTAGAAAACAAAGGTGGTCAGAGGTAGGACTACGATTTATGTGGATTTAAAGATTAAATGCCTGTGAAAGAGAACGGGTGTTTAAGATGTGGATAGACTTGGCCCAAGAGGGAATGGATATAAATTGGGCATTTAGTAAGGTAGAAGAAGGTTTATGGCTGGGAGGAAAACGAGTGTCTGAAGTAATCTTCCACTGGGATTAGTGAGTGCTAAAAATATAGCTGGTGTTATGATAAAGCTTGATAACAATTCTGTGTAAGCTGCTATGGAAGGGTTGCCTGCAGAAGCACTGGGTGAATCAGGAGGTCATTTCCATCCCTGTTCTTTGTGTGTGAGAGCGCTAGAGTCCCTTTTCAGCTCTGCCTAGGACTCTGACCTGCCAAGTCTTGTGAATGCATATGTCTCCGTATGAGCTGGGTGCTGAGCCCCTTTACAGCCCAAGAAGATCCTGCTCCCCATCAGTACAGTCAGTGGAGTCTAAACAAAGACACAGATCACCATCAAGTAACTATGAGTCTATTCAGTTACCAAAACACAGGCTTTTGGAGGCCTTGCTTTGCTTTAACCAAGTCCTCCATAGGTCCTATGTCACAGTTTACAGCCCAGGATGGCTGTCTTGGACACCCTGTATGTGGCCAACAGAAGAGAGCTCCTGTGTTAGAGCAGGTGAATCAGGTCCCTGGCCTCTGCTGACCATATTGAATAAATCCCTGGTCTAGGGAGCTCACATGTGAGTTCACACACCTAAAGATGGACGCATATATTTAAGAGCCTCAATCTACCATATTAATCCCAACACTGCTACCTCTGGATCTCAGGTTTTCCAGCTGGTATCACAATCCTAATGCTTCTCTCATTTGCCAAGTCTCCAGAAAGAGAGAGGGGCTTTGAGTCATGGCACAGGGGCTTTGGATCATGACACAGAACATCAGCTTTTGCCCCATGTGCAGATGTTATGTAGGTGCAAATGGTGTTGGCAGCTCATGGACCTTATTGAGAAGAGTTGGGTCAGATTGGAAGGACTTGAGGTGACAGGGAAATTCACTGACGAAACTTCTGGCAACATGATAAAGCCATTCCTCCAACAGGTTAGAGGGAGGGATGCTCCCTTATGCCAAATGTAAGAGGAAGGAATGAACTGTACCATGTGATTAACAGTTGGAGAAAGGATGAAGAAGCATACAAATAAGATCTCTCCCTATGTGACAGAAACAAGCTGAATGGTAGGATCAGCAGCTACACATGTAGCTGTGTTTCTGAGGACACTGAGGAATGATCACAGATTTTCCTGCAAGGTAGAGACATGACAGATCCCATGGGGTATCCAGACACACTCCAACAGGAAGAATCCTTGGTCCGTATAATGTATATTTGTAGCACTAAATAAAACAACTCCAAGGAATGCTATTAGACACTGGAAGACAACTACCTATGCTGCAAAGTTACTAGAATGTAGTTTGGCTGGGGCCAGCTATCACTCCTTCAAACAATTCCTGGATGCGCTTGGGAATTAAATGGGTCAAGGAGGATTTCCCCTTGGTGTTTTGGAAGTTAATAGAGTTTAATAGCATGAATGTGATTAGACCATGTCATTTGGCCCCAGGATCAGGGAATGTTTCCTTGTATTGTTTAATACATTAATGGGAGGCTGCCACAGCTCCCAATTGCAAGGAAACAGTAGGATGAAAACCCTGGTGGAAAGACACAAGCTGTTAAGGCAACAGATGCAAAACCAGGCTCAGAGACAGTGTTTCAATGCAGTTAAGAAAACAGAGTAGGAAAAGGTTATACGGAATAAGGAAACCTTTTCCTTATTGGAGCCGACACAGGAAGGAACCTGGCTGTTGCCAGTTCAATAAAAATTAGGCAAGAAAGAGGTTTTGAAGGTGAAATTCACTGCCTAAAGGTGAAGTCATAATGCGCCTTTATCCTTGAAAAGTGGTTAGATTGGAACTCGCTCAAATTCAGGTAAGAAACAGCAAAAAATCAATCCCAACAAATGCCTCTGTTAATCAGGGCATGTGAAAATAAGCAATCAGACAAAATTAAATGTATTGCTTCTACGCACTTGTTAGGAGTCTGCTTTAAATGAAGATGCTAATAAGATACACAGCCTAAAACCTTGATAGAAGGAAGCTCATCTGTGGCATAAATCACACAGGAACAATAGAAGAGGCCAAAATGGTAAAGAAAAGGCTTTTATGTTAAAGAAAATGTAAAATCAAAGGAAGAAAATAGGGTCAATCTCTGCACAAGTGACAAGGTATCCCCAGGGAAGGGAACGGTGCTAAGGCTCATTTATTGACCACTTGAAGATTAGTAAAGTGACTGTGACATGCTGAGAGAAATGCAAGAGGTTGGGAGGGCAGAAAATGTGGTAATGAGACTTCAAGTGGCCTCGTATGCACAAAGCAAATGTCACAACACCTGGAGCTCATAGCTGTAAAGCTCCGAAAGGAGAAACAAGTCTGGATTTACTCTTAGGATTTACTCTTAAGATTTACTTGAGGGACATGCTGCAGGGCACAGCTATCAAGGCATTGCACTGTAACGGTGACCACATGGCACTCAAATTCAGCATCCTGTAGAAGCAAAATAGAAGAAAGAAATAGAAATGACAGTGAAGTTCAACTTCAATAGGGAGACAACATGAAGATTTTCTACAGAAAATGAGGAAGCTTATTAAAAGGGGAAGGTGCAAGGCTGAGAAAGTTGGGGCTGTTCAGTCTGGAGAGGCTATGTAGAGATCTCAGAGCAGCCTTCCAGTACCTGAAAGGGCACCTATAAGGATGCTGGAGAGGGACTCTTCATTAGGGACTGTAGTGATAAGATATGGGGTAATGGGTTCAAACTGAAACAGGGGAAGTTCAGGTTAGATATAAGGAAGAACTTCTTTACTATGAAAGTGCTGAGGCACTGGAATGGGTTACCCAGAGAAGTGCTCCATCCCTGGCAGTGTTCAAGGCCAGACTGGGCAGAGCCTTGGGTGACATGGTCTAGTGGGAGGTGTCCCTGCCCATGGCAGGGGGTTGGAACTGGATGATCTTAAGGTCCTTTCCAACCCCAACTATGATTCTGTGGTTCTGTGTTTTCCTGGAGGCTGCCTAATGATATCATATATGACGCTCATTGTGAAGCTATTTATCCGACCTGTGAAAAAAGTCCTGAAAGGTGGTAAAAGTGAATCAACCACCCCCCCCACACACACATACGCCCTCCCCAAACTAAAAATTCCTGTTGAAACAGCCAGGTAAAGAGACACTATTGAAATCTGGAGGTTGTGTTCAGGGGAGAAATAGTAAAAAGTCTATTGTGTGAACTGCAAAGCAACTGTAAGGCAGCCCACATTGGAAAAACATTGATAATCTCTTAAAAATCATAGAATAATAAAATGGTTTGGATTGGAAAGGACCTGAACTTCCCCTGTTTCAGTTTTAACCCATCACCCCTATCACTACAGTCCCGGATGAAGAGTTCTTCTCCAGCATCCTTGTAGCCCCCTTCAGACCCTGGAAGCTGCTCTGAGGTTTCCATGCAGCTTCTCCAGGCCTGATTAAAATTTAACAAGGTTCCCCTGGAAGTTTCCTTTCCAAAGCGCACAAGCTGTCTGAAGTGTCTGCTGCCACCAAGGGTTTACTAGAAAATGCTTCTAGAGCATAAAAGTAATAAGCACTAGAAGACCTTAAGTAACTCTAAGATGAAATTGCTAAGTTATTAAATCTGTCCTACATCTCGTTACTTACACTGACCTTGATAATGGAGGAATGAAAGGTGGGAAACATATTAGCTTTATTTTTTAAGTTGAACTTATGAAGGATCCAAGAACAAGGCAGAAGTTCTTCCCTGTGAGGGTGCTGAGGCGCGGGCACAGGGTACCCAGAGAAGCTGTGGCTGCCCCATCCCTGGGGGGCAGGTGGACGGGGCTCGGGGCAACCTGCTCTAGTGGAAGAGTGGAAGGTGTCCCTGCCTATGGCAGGGGATTGGAACTGGATGAGCGTTAAGGTCCCTTCCAACCCAAACCATTCCATAGTTCTCTGATCCTATGACTAGAATCCAGAACTTTCTCATGTTTTACCCGTCAATTTGGTTGAACTGTGACTAAGAATAGACTGGAAAAGCATATGACATGCTGGGGGAGGGGGGTGGGTGTCACAAGTCATTTATTGTTCTTTAAATAAATCAAAGTCCATGTGATACAGATGATGTGGCTAATACAGAGGAATTTATGCTTTTCCCATAGTGAAGAATTTCAACTATGTTGTCATGGGACCGGAAGAAAAGTCTTCTGATAGATTAGTAACCAGCTCAAAAGTGGGAATAAAAGGTTATGATGGAGGGAAGGAATACCCAAGGGCTTCCCATGGGAATCTCTGCTGAGGGTGTTTGGTGTATTTTGAAATGGGCTAAAAATGGGCATAGAGTGAAAGAGGAGTGGTTGGAAGGTGGTGGAAGTGTGGGAAGCAGGAACACGGGTTTCTAATGATCTTTAGACAAGTAGAGATTGTATGACTTGGCAATTTTCATCTTACAAGAGAGATGACTGAGAGGGCTATAATACATCCAGATAATCATGAGTATAATGAAGAAAGTGAATAGGGGATGATTACTTGCCATTTCTCATAACACAAGATCTAGGGAACTTTATGGGAGATTATCAAGAGGAATATTAAAACAAACAGAAGAAAGGACATTTTCATATAGTGTATCATTCATCTCTGCAACATTGTGGAGCACATTAGGGAGGCCAGAATGCAACTGTCTGGAAAGCAGTTAGGCAAATTCATGAAATAAAGTTCTATTGAGAGCTATTCAATACAATGACATCACTGCAGGCTCCAAGTCAGGCAGTCCCCATGTCATTGCTTGCTGGAAACTCGAGTTTAAATCAGATGTTTCACTCTATAATCTCTGTTTTATTACTTTTTCCACCCAAGTATCTGCTATCAGAGTCAGAGGCAGGGTGAATGGCTGTACAGGTATTTGGCTGAGCAGTTGCAGCTATTTCTGTGTTTCTGCATTTTCAAGTGTCTGTCAAGCATCAGTTTACACATCTCTTAAATCATAGAATCATGAAATGGTTTGTGTCTGAAGGGACCTTAAAGTGCATCTAGTTCCAACCCCTTGCCATGGGCAGGGACACCTTCCACTAGAGCAGGTTGTTCCAAGCCTGATCCAACCTGGCCTTGAACACTGCCAGGGATGGGGCATTCACAGCTTCTTTGGGCAACCTTTGCCAGTGCTTTACCACCCTCACAGCAAAGAACTTCTTCCTTATGTCTAATCGGAACTAACCCTGTTTCAGTTTAAACCCATCAATCCTTGTCTTATCGCTGCAGTCCTCAATGAAGAGCCCCTCTCCAGCATCCTTGTAGCCCCTTCAGACACTGGAAGCTGCTCTGAGGTCTCCACATAGCTTCTCTTCTCCAGGCTGAACAGCCTCAATTTCCTCAGCCTGTCATCATCCATGAGGTGCTTGAGACCCCTTATCATAAATGGATGGATGATAAAAAAGGTCCTCCTGATCTGTGGCCTTAACAGCATGATGCCAAGTAATTACAATGCAGTTGGTGTAAAGTGTGATGATTATCTTTGCCATACCCTTCCACCCAGGATGTGTTTGAAAGCCCTTTGTAGACATGTACTCCTTAAACTGTTCACTCTATGTGCCTTGGAGTTTGCTTTGGCTCTGATGTTGCCGTGGTTCGGCTCTTTGGCATGACGTTGGAGCAAGACAGTGTTTGGAGCAGGGGCTTCTTTTCCATCCAGCCACTCCATAGTTCTGCCCAGAAACTCCATCTCCCCCTCACCAGCTGCAGCTTTTGCTGGACAGCAGTCCAGCTCCAGGCTGAATTGTGTTTGATTAGCTCAGTAACTGCATGAAGGGGAAGCCAAGATCCTTACAGAAAGCTTTCAGCAGCAGCAGTGGGGAGTCCAAATACCCATTAAAATGTGTGCTCAGTTCATCTCGAGTCAGTCATTTTTGCTGTCTCCCTCCATCTTATCCTCTGTTTTCTTGCCTTTGATTGCAGTTGATGAAGTTTGTATCAGTGTTGTTGTGGTGAGTCTGTTACGAAGTGGTCTTTTCCCTGGGGACCAGGCATCAGGATCCCCAGTTTCTGTTTAAAACTCTGTCACTGAGGCACAATGGGCAAATGATGTTTCTCTGTAGATCTCAGGTTCTATGACCCAAAAGTTTTTCTTCCTCCAGGCATACAGGGAGGACATGTGCTGGATTTATGCATTCCTTCTGGGTGCGTGGTGAGTGATGCTTTAAGGATGGATTTTGAATGACAGCATTATCCATACATCTAAGTGATTCCAGCATGAGTTGTGTCAATGTCACAGCCACAAGCTGGTCTAAAAGCCAGCCTGTCAGCCATTGTGACACAGTTGTGAAAGATAGGAGGGTTGAGAAATCCCTGAGCTACACACAGTCTTTAGGGTGCTCAAGGCTGGATTGGACATAGCCTTGGGTGGCATGGTTTAGTGGGAGGTGTCCCTGCCCATGGTAGGGGGGTTGGAACTGGATGATCTTAAGGTCCTTTCCAACCCTAACTATTCTATGATTCTATGATTCTACTGGACGGATCCTTCTGGATCTAAGACTTATTTCTTCCTAGAGTTGAGAAATACCTGTATATGTATGTTAGTCCATCTCACCTTGTCATGTCAGAGCTGTGCCAATTGTGAGCTCTGGGATGAATAGACTGGTTGGGGTGGTGGGCATCCATTCTGGTCAGACTGGGAATAGAGGAAGGGTTATTTTAACAAGATAAGATAAGTTTCTTGTGTCAAAGAGGGATCTGAGTTGCTGCTACTGGCTCCTTTTTCACAGCTACCTCCAAACATTGACTCTTTGGTACCAAGGATCTTCTTTCTTTGCATGTGATAATTGTTAATGATTTGAGTGTGAAAGAAATGAAAGAAATCTATAGGGTAACCACAAACTGAAATCGAGCTTTGTCTGAAGGAATGGAGAAAAACCAATCTGGGAGCGGGATAGAAATAGCCACTGACTTGCTTGTATCACCCAGCACCCTGCAGTCCCTGTAACTGATGGCGCAGGTTCCATCCTGTGTTACAAGTAAAGCTCCCTTGCTGGGTATCTCAATGATCTGAAAGGTCTTTTTCAATCTAAACAATTCTACGCTTCTACACAGCATGATTATTGCTCCAAAGGAGTTCTTAAGTGTCTTTGAAGCTCTTTTGCCCCTACCTCCACCTAGGTCCACATGCATGTCATTACAAACTGGCACTATCACTCCTCTGTTGTACTGATTTCTACTCTGAATCTTGCAGAATATGTGACTTGTGCCTAGGGAAGAAACAAGGGCTCCCTGTGTCTGGCTGATCTTCTGAGTTCATACATTTCCTCCTCTGCAAGGCCATGGACAGAAATCCTTAATTCTTTCCTTTAAGCATCAATGCACTCATGAAATCAGAGGGAACAGTTGAAGGTTATTATAAAAGCAAAGGAAAGAAAATTTGTATTTCTTTTTATTAATTTTTATATATTTGTAGCTGTTTGGAGGATAAAGAGTAGGATATTCCTGGGTGGGAATGGGGACGTGCTTTCTCACAAAGTGCTTGCCCAACTGATGCTTCTTTAAAGCAACACCAACAAATCACTACATGGGTGCTGCACATACTTTAATTAGATATTGAATCATTGATGAGAAATAAGGCCTCCACATATATCTAAGGGCAGCATCCACGACCCCACGTGCCTGAGCTGGCTGCTTCAGTGAAGGCAGAAGGTCTGTACCTATCCATGACCTTCCTCTAATTATTTGGAATCCATATTATGGACTTTGCTGCTCAGGACAGCCAATGCCAGGTGTTCAAATTAATAAGCAGAACCAGGTTTTCCGATCAGTGCTCTGGGCTGTTTGCCATTCCTTTTGCTGCTCAACATCTGATAATATAACCCAGGACTTTAGGCAAAGGTATTTTGCATGCACACTATTGATAGCACTT
The DNA here is from genome assembly GCA_028858755.1 of Ara ararauna. Classification (NCBI taxonomy): domain Eukaryota; kingdom Metazoa; phylum Chordata; class Aves; order Psittaciformes; family Psittacidae; genus Ara; species Ara ararauna. Next base: position 163,759,921 of record CM054376.1, read on the forward strand.
TGTAAGTGTGGTTTTTCCTGCTGGGAACGAATGAAACAAATGGGGAAAATTGATTAAGTCAGGGGAAAAAAGTAATTGGAGAGTTGATGTTAAGGGAAGACAGTTCTAGAGGTGATCACAAGCATCCACTGGAGATCAAGGTCTGATTTAGTCGTGCTGGTAATTTGTAGTTCTGGTGTACTGAAAACACATCCTTCCAAGGTGCTGTTGGACAGGGCTTTGAGCAGCTTGGTATAGTGGGAAGTGTCCCTGCCCATGGCAGGGGATGGGAGCTAGGTCCTTTCCAGCCCAAAGCATTCTGTGATGCCATGATTCTATGATTCTATGAAGCAGATAAAGTGCTAGCAAAATTTTAATCCATACTAGCACCCATTCAGCCATGGGATGAGCAAGAGCAGCTCTCCAGCTGGTAGCCCTTTGCCCATGAGTCTGAATAAAGTCCTATTTAATAGCAGGCTGTGTATGCAGGAACATATCATCATTATGGACAATTTAACTAAAACCACATAGGGCAGGTAAAGCAATTAACAGGTTAGTGGAGGGGGGATCATCGTGGGACAGGGATTCTGATGTGTGGCTTATTGGAAGTGAACTGGCAATAACCCATCACCTGAGGCTGCCATTGGAGAAATCCCTGACACAGAAACTCATTTGCTTGAGGAGTGCTTTTCCTAATAGAAGAGGCAGAAACACATCTATAAGGTTGTAAGAGAAGACTGTGGAAGATGCTTGAAAAATATACACAGAGTGGAAGGAGTGACTTGGGACATATGTCCCAGTTTCAGATTTGGAGGGAGTGGCATGTTCAGAGAAGAGCAATGGGGCTGGAGAAGGGCCTGGAGCACAGTGTGATGAGGAACACCTGAGAGACCTGGGGGGTTTAGTCTGGAGAAGAGAAGGCTCCGGGGAGACCTGATCGCTCCCTACAACTGCCTGAGAGGAGGATGGAGCCAGGAGGGGGCTGGGATCTGCTCCCAAGGAACAGGGGGTGGGACAGAGGAAATGGCCTTAAGCTGCACCAGGGGAGGTTTAGATTTGAGATTAGGAACAATTTTGTATCTGGGGTTGCAGCCCCTCTACAGCTATTCTTAGTTCAGTTGTTGCTGCTCCTGGCTCACTCTTATTCTATGCACAGTGGCTTTTTTGCATCAGGGCACTTGACAGAGGCAAAAGTAATTTTCATCCCCATTTTAAGCAGATAAAATTTGGTTAATGTCTCTAAAATTCATGGAGACCTCTGACCCTTACATTCAACAGCCTCCTTTTTTTTGATCACTGTTAAAACACATTAAAAAGAGCAACCAAAGGATGACAGTCTTTTGCTTGAGTTGAGAGGAGGAAAAGCTCCTAATTCCAGCTAAAAGACAGGAAGGGAATGAAACAGATCTTGTGTCTTTCTGTCTGTCTGTCTGTCTGTCTGTCTATCTATATATCTATCTATCCATGCATCCATCTATCCATCCACCACATTAGCAACATGAATGCGTAATAATCCCAGTTGTAGAAGACATATATCTCAAAGTATCTCTTCAGTCTTTTCCATCAGATTAGAAATGTATTCAGAGCACAGGAAGCGTTATTGGTGAGCTTGTTGTTGTGTGGCTGCTCTAATAGATTCTTTATTGCACTTTCCATACAGAGATTGCAAAACCCCAGCCATCCTAACGCTGCATTTACTTCATCAATTCTTGTGACTGCTAATGCTGACGCTGGACTGTTTGGCAGCCTCCATTAAGAATGGTTTGCCCCATGATAGTAAGAGGCAGTGAAGCTTTGTGCTGATGGATAAAGCACGGTGTAAAACCTGATTGGAATCAATCAGAGTAATTGTCTGGATGTGTGGTGGTTAATAGGAAATGTCCTGCATATTATTGGCTGTTTTATATAGCAAACGGATTAGCTTTCTGCTGCCTTTTGTGGCTCACATCCTCTCCTGAGCTGCTGGGGGAGGTGATGGATCTGCTGGGAGGCTCTGGATACACCATGCTGGCGTTGCATCCTGCGTCAGTCTCTGAGACACAGAGCTTGGAGAAGAGCCCTGTAGTTTGTATTTGTCTCAGTAACTATTCTGCCTTTATATCCATTGCTAACCACTGGATAAAGGGCAACTGTCAGCTTGTTTCATGACTGATGTTAAGCCTAGGCCAGAGCTTTGGGATGCAGCATGAGGCAGAGACCAGGAGCAAGACTGGAGCAGAAATCTGAGGCCTGTGTGTGCTGCAGGCTCCATACTGGTAATTAAACACAGTCTCACATCCACTCAGGTCAGCCTGATGTCCCCACAGCTGATCTGCCTCTGTTAGGAACAAAGTCTGAAGAGAGACCCACCAAGATCCCATCATCATCCCTCAGCATTCGAGTGCTGGCCCCTATTCACATGCAGAGGCAGCCTGGGAAGACTGAATGTGAGCAAGCACAATTGCATTCATCCCGGAACCAGAACAACCCATCCTAAAACAGACTTCACGGGCAACAGCAAGACACTGTAGATGCCACTCACACCCCAGGAGGATGTAGGCAGTGTCTGCCTGATCAGCCGCTCTCTGATCAGGCAGTCTGGATCAGAGATAAAGCCACTGAGGTTGCAGAAAGCAAGTGGATGATAGCACCTGGCGTATTTACACGCAAAGAAGGAGCAGCGTTGTTTTCCAGCATCCTCTTCTTCTGGGAGAGGCTTTAAAGTACATAAAGGTCACAGCTTCCTCATCAAAGCATCTTCCCAGCCACCAACTGCCTGGCAGCTGTGGGTGCATCCTCTGCTCTTCCCCAAAATGCTGCTGGGAGAGGGTCAGCAGCAAGGAGTAGGCTTCCTCAGGGAAGTTCTGGGCAGCCTCTGGTTGCTGACTCTCAGCTTCCTCCCTGCCACAAGGATTGGACATTCTTTTCTCTGTTTCAGTGTATTTATTGTTAGCAAGTCTAATAAATGCCCACAAAGCAGAGGGAAACATCACTTATATTTCATGAGGAAGGGACTCACTCTTGCCTGGGGTCATGAGCAGTGCCTTTCTTTTAAATTCAGTGCTAGAAACTTCCAAACCCCTGGGAAGAGCTCTTTCTTGCAAACAGAGCTGCTGATGCTGGCTTTGGCTGGGGAGAGGCCAGCTCCCCTTGGTGGTCAGAGCCCTGGGTACCATCTGAAGTGCAGCAGGCTGGGCTCCTAATGAAAGTGCTTTTCAAGCCCCTATTTTCTTCCTCAGTGAGTAGAATACTATTAACCTTTAAGGCAAAATTATATTGTGTGCCTCTGGGAAGCAGTAACATTTTCCTGAGCTGCACTGGGGAATCAGGTAAACAACTGTTAACTCTCTCCAGCCCCACTGCAAGGCCAGTTTGGGGCAGCTTATGTGCATGAATGTGTGTACAAACCCTGCCAAGCAGCTGAGCAGAGAGATCTGTGCTCAGGAATCCCCCACTGCTGGAGACCCTCTGTTTCCTGCCACAATTCAGCCTACACATACCATCCTCTGTGTTCGTTAAGTGATATTCAGTTGAATCCATGGTCCTGGCATCCTGGGGCCAAAAGCTCTGCGTTGCTATTTTGTTATTTCCTAATGCCACACAGTTGTTGGGTCACAGGTCTCTCTACTGATAGCTGAGGACATGGTTTGTTGAGTTGGGCCATAGGACACCTTTAATGAGCCTTCACAGAATCATAAATCAACCAGGTTGGAAAAGGCCTTCAAGCTCATCCAGTCCAACCTTTCCCCAGCACTGCCAAGGCCACCACTAACCCATGGCACTGAGGGCCTCATCTCCACGGTGTGTGAACACTTGCAGGGACGGTGACTCCAGCACTGCCCTGGGCACCTCTTCCAATGCCTGAGCACCCTCTGGGGAAGGAATTGTTCCTCAGCTCCATCTAAGCCTGCCCTGGTGCAGCTTGAGGTCGTTTCTTCTTGTCCCATCCCTCGTTGGAAAAAGAGACAGACCTCACCTCACTACAACCTCCTTTCAGGTAGCTGTAGACTTTACCATGATATCTCTCAAAACTGAGAATCATTGTATCTCAGTTGTGATACTGTGAGACTGAGGGCAAAGCTGCTATGTGTAACACTGCTATTAAATAATCTCATGGTGCTGAGCCCTTCTGTCTCTGAATTGAGTATCCAACTGTGCTTAGAAGCTGCTTTACCCAACAAGCTTCTTGGTGCAGCTTTGACAGTCTAGAAGCTTTGACAAAGTCCTCTCTTGCCCTTGGACACTGTGTGGATACCGATATATTGCACAGACATGCATGCTTGCTGTTAGGATAAAGCAGGTTGTTGATGGTGCACTGAGCACACGTGTTGATTTGCACAAGAACTTCTAAATCTGTTGAGTTCTGGGATCTATTCCTGAGGGTAAAAATAAAGAGGACTAAAAAATGAGGTACTTCCTTCCCTTTTCCTCCTTCCTTTCCTCCTGTCTCTTCCCCAGTGCATTTCTTTAGCTCTACCCTCGCTTCTAGCCAATGCTCTGCACTGGACCTGCCCAATATCAGAGCCCTGAGCTACTTGAGCTTTGAGAGGGAGAAAGCAGGAGCCACAATCCGAGGACAAAGTCAACACCTTGGGTGGAAAATGAAATCAATGAAGCAGCATGAGGCAAGAAAGCAAAGGATGCAATGGCAGCAAAGCTGGCTTCCAAATTGAAGTGTGTTTCCTGGGATTGTCCATTGGCTTGGGGAGTTACTATTTCCATTCCTCTAGTTATGAATTAATTTCTAGAGAACTTAATCATCCCCTCCCTTCTCCCCTTCACAACCCCCTCTTCCCTTCTCCTTCCAATTTTCCACTTGGCTGGGGATCCTCTGACAGTGAAAATTCAGGCTTAGAGGAGGTCCATGCAAGCTGCTCCATTAGACTGGTTAATCTCATTGGAACCAGTGGCTTGAATAATAACACCTTCACCTCATGCGCTGCACCAGATTCAAATGATGCTTAGCACCCTGGGCTGCAGGCATGGCTACAGCAGGAGAAGGGGTGGGTTGGAGCCTGAACCAAGCACCCTTTGTCTCCTGAAGCTGCCAACCTACCCCTGCTCCAGAGAACACATCTGCAGAATGAGATAAACACTGGTCCAAGCCTGCTGTGATGCCAAGACATCCACACTATCAGGAGCAGAGGCATCCCAAGCTTGGCAGCTCGCCATACAAGGGGATTCTGAGTCCACCCTGTGACTGAGTGATGGAGCTTTTGGCTGTCTCAGTGGGTTAGGGATGAGTGGGGATGAGCCTGTCCCACCAGATGATGTCCTGACTTCTGCCTTCCCTCAAGCAAGTTGTGTAGGTTGGAGCAGGATCATTTTAAGTGAGGCTTAATTCACTTCATTCTATTGCCAAATCTGCCCTTATCTTCCTAACATAAGCGCATAACCTAGATCTTTCTATGCCACCATGTCCCTACATGCATCAGCCTGACTGTAGCTCCAAAAAGGCTGTCTGCAAGAGTCCTTCCTCTAACTCAAAACCCACCTGAGGGCATAAGAACACCATGGGCTGTTTCTGCTCTCTGGTCTTTCACTCAGTGCACAGTGCCAGAATATTGTCTCCCTTCCAGATGAAACTGAAAACCTAAGTTCTGTCATCACCCATAACATGATGGTTTTAACCCAGGATTCTGGCTGGGACATTATAGGATTGATCCTGAAGGACTTCAAGTCTAGCAGGACTCTCATGCTCTTTGAAGGCATAGTAGGACTTGTCCATCACAAGTTATGTTGGAAGATGTCTTGTTGGTGGATTGTGTTTTGGAGACAACACCACGGAACCACATTTGATTTCCCACCTCCAGCATCCCCAGCCCTCTCGCACACTGGATCCACACAGCCACTTCTCAGCCTGTGTTGGAGCATTGCTGTGCCTTGCTGCAGCAAGAGTAACATCTTCCCATAGTAACTCCCTTTACATCCACCAGTGCAATCTGACTATCCTGCTCACCCAGCAGTATCAGAACTGCCCATAGAGAAGCAACGTGCAAGTTTCCCCCAGAACCTACGTGCTTTTATAGGGAAGGAAACTAGGAAAACATGTGTGGGAGATGGACACCTGGAATGTATAATGAATAGCTCTATTGCCATGCATCTGACAGCCCAGCCTGGCTGAGGTCATTCAGAGCACCACAGCAATTTTTCAACATTTAACTCATCCCTTCCAGCCATGCATGGATGAGGGGAAATCCATACATCACGTGCTGACAGCTTTTCCTTGCAGCTGGAATATTAGCTGAGGTCCTGAGCTAACCTTTGGGTCAGGGAGGCCTTTTCTGTGCCTTGTGGTGAGGGACAGGCTCAGTGGGGTGTTCCAGACCAGATTAGTTGCTCCTCCTGTTCAAGGTGAATAATGCTTTAGGATCTTCTTGTGGCTGAATAGTTAAAGCAAGGGGGATGAAGCAAGGAGCATTTCTGGGGTGTAATCCTCATCCTTTTGTTTCTTATGGGTTGGCTCTGGTTGGATCCAACTCCAAACCTCTCTGCAGAGCAGCCTGCTCTTTGTATGAAGCCAGGCTGAGAACACTGGGGCTGTTGAGCCTGGAGAAGAGAACCTGCGTGGAGACAGAGCAGCTTCCAGTGTCTGAAGGGGGCTACAAGGATGCTGGAGAGGGACTTTTCATCAAGGACTGTAGTGACAGGACAAGGGGTGATGGATTCAAACTGAAACAGGGGAAGTTCAGGCTGGATATAAGGAAGTTCTTTACTGTGAGGGTGCTGAGGCACTGGCACAGGTTGCCTGAAGAAGTGATAAGTGCTCCATCCCTGGCAGTGTTCAAGGCCAGGCTGGACAGAGCCCTGGGTGACATGGTCTAGTGTGAAGCATCCCTACCCATGGCAGGGAGTTGGAACTGGATGTTCTTAAGGTCCTTTCCAACCCAAACCATTCTATGTTTCTATGGGTAAGAAACCACTGTAGAGGGAGCTCAAACTGCCTGATACGTCCCTTAGTGTTTAGCAGACAAAAGAGTCTTAGGAAGAGGGGAGCTGAGCTTGTTTCTGACTTTTTGGCTGGAGCAGAACTGGGCAGAGAAGGGCAGTGAGACTAAGATTAAGATCCTTCCTGCTTTATTTTTCCTCTTTTTTCTCTGTCCCCCCAAATTCCATTTCCTAGTGCACAGTGTGAAGGAGCTGAGCTTTGAAGACAGGATGAAGCATAATTTGAGTATGGTTTTGATTGTGATTTGTGTCCAAGTTGGGGTGCAATGCTGACTTAGGTAGTTGGGAAGCTCTCGCTCTGCCCAAAAGCCTCTGCATCAGTCGTGAAGGTCATGCAAACACATTTCCTCCTTTATTTATGACCTCTGAGGCAGTTCAGCTGTTGAAAGCTGCACATCCAGCTCAGCTTGTGCTTCTTCCCTGCTCTGAAGAGATGAATACCGTAGAGATGGGTTGGAAACTTCAGACATGGTCTGGGTTAGGTGCAACTGCACTGTCTTCTTCGAATCATAGAATAGTTAGGGTTGGAAAGGCCCTTAAGATCATCCAGTTCCAACCCTCCTGCCATGAGCAGGGACACCTCACACTAAACCATGTCACCCAAGGCTCTGTCCTTCCCCTGTTCTTCAGGCAGCAAATCCCATCACAGTGATTTCCCATCTCACAGAAAAAGCCAAATCTGGGTTAAAAGATTCCTTAGCTTATTTTTCCCAAGTGAGGCTTAACTTGCACAAGAATTAAGCCTCACTGTGCACATGAGGCACAAAGTTCATCTCTTCTCCAACCAGACCCATGGGGCAAGCCAGAGACCTCCCTTTCCAGCTCTGTATGGCAATGAGGACTGGATGTAATTCCTCCTGTGCTATCCTGTGGTTTTCCAGGCTGCTGATTGTACTGCTACAGAGCAGGGAGAAAGTTTGGAGCCAGAGGGAGGAACTGTCTCTGCCGGCAGCAAATAGCGGAGCTACAGCCCACGTCGCTGTTTGTTGGCTCTGCTGCCAGGGGACATGGGCAGATGGATGGATGCACGTGGGCAGGAGGAGGAAAGGGAAGGAGCTGAAAAGTGATGTGGAAAAGGAGATATTGATGAAGGTCAAAGCGAAGAGTGGGGAGGGAAATCCTGGTTTGAAGAGCTGTGGGGTTTCCTATGGCCTCTCTGGGTAAAACTGCTTGGGGCAATGGGTTTCTAGAGGTGGGGGATTTCAATAAACAGTGTTCATAGCATCTCAGTCTATCCTGTGGAAATATTTTCTCTCTTCTTGCTATGCTTCCCTAAGTCAGGACAGCAGATGCTAACAGCAAAAAAGCAATTAAATTACATGCTGGCTGAGTCTGGCAGTGATTCAGTATCAGTATAAGTACAGTGTACATCCCATGGCTCCCTACCTCCTTGAACACAGATGCTGTGCTTCTTGTTTGTAGTTTTCCTTCCCTGTTTGTCCTTTAAGACATGAGGCTGAAGAGGCACCAAACCTTCCCACCTTTTTCGTAGGTCTCAACGCAGTCTTGGCAGTGATTCATGAGGAAGCCTCAGAACCCACTGGTTTGGATTAGCCCCAGACTCTGAGCATCACACTCCAAATTTTACCTTTCTGAAGGCCTGGGTACCTTTCATCATCTTTATCACCGATATTTGTCATTTGGTCCAACCTGACCTTGAACACTGCCAGGGATGGAGCATTTACCAGGTTCTCTGGGCACCCTGTGCCTCACCACCCTCACAGTAAAGAATTTCTTCCTCATATCAAAACTAAATCTCCCGTTTCAGTTTGAACCCATCACCTTTTGTCCTATCACTACAGTCCCTGATGAAGAGACCCTCTTCAGCATCCTTGTAACCCCCTTCAGACACTGGAAGCTGCTCTGAGGTCTCCATGCAGCTTCTCTTCTCCAGGCACAACAGCCCCAATTTTCTCAGCCTGTCTTCATGTGGGAGGTGCTCCAGCCCCTGATCATCCTCACGGCCTCCTCTGGACTTTCTCCAACAGCACATTGTCCTTCTTATGTTGGGGATGTCAGAACTGCACACAGTACTGCACATGGGGTCTCACCAGAGCAGAGTAGAGGATCAGGATCACGTCCTTCGACCTGCTTTTAAGGTGCTTTCCAACCCTAACTATTCTATGATAGGGAAAAGACCAAACACGTTGGAGTTTCTCGAGAGAAGCTCCCACGAACAATTCAGGGATGATGCTTCCAGGTATCCGAATCAGGCCATGAACAAAGAACTTCAATCCCTTTGAACAGATTATTTGCATCAGCCCTTGCAGAGGAGAGCCTGTAGGAGCGCGGGAGAACATAGGTGTTATCTACCCAGGTTGTGGGGAAAGATACTCACAAATGTTATTAGCACAAATAGGAAGCACCATGATAGGATGCTCTCTGGGAAAAGTAATTTTGTTCATTAATTACTTGCCTTATCTCAGAACCTTGTTCCCTTTCTCTCGCTTTCTTCTCTTTTAATTTTCTTTAAACTGACTGTAAGTGAATTCAGTGCTGGGAGAGTTATTTTACTGCCTCCTCAGAGACAGAAGCTTGTATTACTCAGGTAGCCTTCAGCTGAGTCTTCAGGGGTTTTTCCATCTTCATTTGAAGCCCTGGCTTTTATGGGCAGATGGGAACAGACAGTTCCGAGCAGATTCATGTCATTTCTTTCTTGTGGACCACCTCAGTGCTCTGGACTGACCGCGGTTCACATGTGTGCCTTTAGCTGTTTGTGATTCTGTGCTCTATGAATCTCCATTAGCTTCCAGGCTTGTGTTGTGCCTGGTTGGTTCAGCCACAAAAGGAGTCAGAGGGCTGTGATTTAAGGGACAGCGCAACACACATCCTGCAGCCTCAGAGATGTCCTTTCCCTGTGCCTTTGACCTTTGGAGGAGGATGGAAAGGGTCAGTAGATGAAAGCAGATGATACCCATCCTCTCAGGTGTCAAACATGAGCGTGTTGGTGTTTTTAACACTGATTCTACAGCAGGAAACACTTGTCTTTCTGGGACCTGTGCACTGTCAGCATTATTTCTATTCACAGCTTCAAGTGAGTTTGCAGTGTCAGGTGAGAATAAACACATGTCAGGGCTCATCAGGGCAGCCTTGGTTTGTGGGCACTGAGGACAATGAAAGTAGAGTTGCCCAGGCTGAAATGCCACCATCGCTTGAGGCCTGAGGCAGGGACCCACATAGAGCCAAGCCCTCACCCCAAAGTTCTTCTATCCCAGCCATTGACTGATACTGTAGAGCTTGACGGGGCTTTTTGAGGTCCCTCTGAACATGACGGCTGTCATGGGAGGAACAGAAGAGTGTATTTCAACATCACCTTCCACAGAACCTCTCCCTCATTTCCACACTCTCCTCCCCCTGTGCAACTCACAATTTCCAATTCTTCATTAGACAAAGGCTCCAAGGTTCCAGGGATTTGCATGTGAAATGTTCCCGTTCATCTCAGGCTTGAATGAGCCATCCAAATGCTCATCAGGGATCTGCCTACAGAGGCACGCACATGTGTACACACAAACCGCTTGTCCATGGCTGCACCCCAGTGGTGCATGAGCTGGTGTGGTCCTTAGGCCACCTCTGAACCTTTGTTTGCAGGCCAAGGAGCAGGCTGCAATTGATGGACAAACGCAGGGCCCCCCAGGCAAGATTAGCACCAACAAGACAATCTGCAGCTCTGGAAATGTGGAGAAAGGGGGTGAAGGGAAAGAGAAGGGGCATGCAATGCCTTAAAGCAAGGGGGAGGGATGCTGTGTACGGAGTGCCTGGCTTTGTAGAGTGGGAGATGGAGAAGTAAATCCCTTGCACCCACGGCCTGTGGGGCTCCAGGGCTGGGTTTATACAATTGCTGTGATAGAAGGAGGAGCCCACCTGGGGACAGAGATAAGGGGCAGGCAGTGGGATTGCCGTTCTGCAATGTAAGCCGAGAGAGTTATCAGGGCAGAAACTCGGCTTCTATTACCATGCATTAGAATAGATTAGCAAGCAGAGCAATTAGCATCCTCACTCCATTTGGCCAAGTGACAGCGTTGGTGGCAGCAGGCAGGATGTGGGGAAGAGGAAGCTTTGGTACAGCAGCGCAACCCTCCCCAAACTACAGCCGAAGGATGGAGGGGATGTTTGGTCCTTCACCCTAGGGATGTCCCTGCTGGGATATTGAAAAGAGCAGGGGTTGGGGTGAGCTTTGGTTCGTGGTCTGAAGCTTTTTATGTCTTGTGGTCCCTGAAATATGGTCCTGGGGAGACGCAAAGCCCCCAGAAGTGAATTTCAGCTTTCTTGATTTATATTTTCTATGTCTTTCTGAAAGGATCCACAGACCTTTGGGTCCCCAAATACTACCAGTTAAAAACCCCCACTGCTTTAACATCCCCAGGCCTCCCCAATAGCCTTTTCTTCCTCTTTAAGGGTCCATGCTCATCTTTGATGCCCAAAGAGCAAGTTTCTGGGGGAGGTGAGCCTGTTTGTGCGTAGAGCCAAAGGTGAAAACAAGGGTTCAACTCCTTCCATGGATGCATATGAATTTGCATATGAATTTCCCCTCTTCTCACTGCCAGGAGAGGTTTCCTAGGACAGAACTTGGAGCAACTTGGTCTAGTGGAAGGTGTCCCTGTCCATGGCAGTGGGTTTTCAGCTGGTTAATCTTAAGGTTATGATCTCTGTTCAAATTCATCCTTCTTTTCCTATAGCATCTCCTGCTTTTCCTGAATGGAACCCAGGCAGTGGATAAAATGTAACTCCTTCATGGAAGGGACAGCTAAATTCCAGCTACCCATTTCAGGGATGGAGGACAACCTGGAGGCTAGAAAGAGCAGTCAGGGAGGGATGGCTATTGGCCACATCACCACAGAAAGTTCAACGTCTGTTATGCTCTTGTCTCTACATTTATGGCATTCCCATTCATAGGTCCCTGAGGGAGGGAGCCTGAAAATGTCAAAACATTGCTAAAACTGAGCTTAAACTTTACTTGCAAGCAGGGTGGAATCTTCCTTCCTTTTCCTGACTCCAGCCAGAAAACTGCTTTAGCTCCAGCAGAGGGAAAAAGGAATTTCAGCTGCTCTTTCCTTTCTCAGCCTTGCACCCCCTTGCGATAAAGACATCTCAGGAGACATCAGCTTTACAACTTGGTCAGACTTTGGCTATAACAAACCTCTTGTTATGTCCCCAGATTCCTTTAATTGCTCTGTTCTTCTCTCATCATTCTTTTCAACTAGGAAATCAAACATTTTTCTCAGTAAAAAATGAAGCTGTCATATTGCATCTCATCCTGAAAGAGGGACCACACGAATGAGACTGATTCAGACCATCACACCAGGATAGCTTGAATCTCCAGAGCCTCCACAGCATCTCAGTGTCCTGCGGTCACTTTCCAGGACTTTTCTCCCCAGCCCTGGCTAAAAATGCCATTTGGAAGGTTTGGACTTAAGCTTCCATTGAGCTCCCTCTGCTGACCACCTTGCAAAAGACATCGACCCTACCTGGCTGATCTTTGAGTAGACATCCACTCCGGCCTCTGAGCAAGGATTTTGTGCAGAGCAGGGACAGGGAATCTTAGGTGATGCTGGGAAGTTGGGCTAAGGAGACTGGTAGGGCATAACCCTCTACCAGAAGCTGCCTGGCTTTGTGCATAGAGTAAAATCCAAGTGACACTGTGATGCCAGAGGTCACCTCCAAGGCTCTGTAGCTTGCTCCAGCTTTGCTCAGGGCACGAACAGTGATGAGGTACAAGGCTGTTGACTTTGAAGAACAGACACCCTTTATGTTAGTTCATTTTGGAGGAGGTGACCCTTCCCTTCAGAAGCAAGTGGAGCTGCTACTGGCCATGCCTGCACACCCCACTAAATTTCAGGTTCATAAATATTTGTTCTGACCTGAGAGTGGGGAACCCTGTTCAGATGTTCCCTTCATCTTCTCTACTCTCCTCCTGAATTTTCTCCTTGGATGCATGTCTCCAACATGCCTGGGTAAGGAGACCAATGGAAGGGGCAGAAAGCTCAGACTGTGAAGCTTGGGAAGGGGTGGGAGTGCTTGTGGCTTGAACCATGTGAGTGTTCACAACAGCCCTGCACATCCCTGTCCTCACAGTCAGGGGTATGCAAGCTGGCTGCTGGTCCCTTTGTCCCCATCTTCCTTCCTTCTCCTCATGTCCCTAACCCCGCTCCACCCAAACCCATGTTCTCATTCCCAATATCCTATTTTCTCATGGTTGGGCATGAGGAGATTAGGAAGCACATGACAACTCTGGTGATGAGAGTCAAGGAGGCAGACAGGGAACCTGAGAAGAAGAGAAGAAAAGGTGAATTTAAGTGGAAGAGCAAAAGAAAAGTATGGGAACTGTATCCAAGCTGAAAACACAGAACTTGGAAGGGAGGAGGATGAGGACAACGTCTTCATGTTGCACAAGCTGAGGACCCCCGTGTGATTGGCGCTACCACACCATGCCGAGCAATGAACATGTTGGGGAGGCAAATAGGGATGCCAACACGAAATAAAGCCTATGTCCATCAAAATGTCCTGCCCTGGTGACTGGTCCTTGCTGGTGTGAATGGGGTGTGCTGGTTCCCATGTGCCACCTCTAATTTACCAATACTGGGAGGAAGGCATAAGGAAAGGGTGTCTGGGGTTATTCTGTCAAAGGATGAGTGAACTCATCCCCTGAGGGAAACATCACCCTTTGAAATGAGAAAAGATAGCTGAAATGGCAGAAACTTTAGCGAAACAGCGATGCCCACAAAGTGGAGATGGTGGAAAGACGTCATTTCAGTTTGCTGAGCTGACCCAAACCACTGAGCCGCTTCCCACATTGCTCCTCTCAACCTTTGCCGTCAAATACTCTGTGTTTGATGGCTTCATGTCCTTCTTCTTCCCTATGTGCCCACCTCACTGCCGAGATTGAGTCTCGCAATGCAAAAAGCAGTCGGAGGAAAACTGCTGTACATCCAATGCTGAGGCTTCTCCAAAAAGAATCTATTTGTTTGGATTTGATTTCTGGGAATTCATTATTTTTTTCATTTAATGGAAAGCTTATTTTTTCTTTTACCCTGAATTAAAAAAAAAAATACAGTTGTATAATGCGCTAATTGCCATTTGTTAAAACACACAAACCCTCTGTTCTGAGCAGCAATTTCTGATCAGATCCAATCACCGCTCTTTTGTCTTGGAAATTGGTTTTAATTAACAAAATTACAGATAAGACCTGTTCCATTGCCAGAAAACTGACAGCATTTTATTTTTTGGGTCTCATATTAGAGAAGTTGGGTATTTTAGTCTGTTTCTGGGAAAATTAAAGGAAAAAGAGAAAACAGGGAATCAAAATCTTCTTTTTGGATAGGAACAAGACAGGCTCAGTCAGGTCTCTATACTGGTTTTATTTCCACCTTCCCAACATAAAAGAAGATAAAATGACTTAAAGAAACTTTCTCTTTCACTTTCTCCTCCCAGGACTATCTGTCTCTGTCTATTTTGTCTGCTCAGGGTGTTTGGTTTCCAGCAGGGACCACTGGATCTGGTTAATGATGTGAACTTCCCATCTCTCCCCAAAGCCTTGTGGCCCCAGGCCAAGGCATGGGTCTGGATAACAGCTGATCACCTGGGTTCCTGCAAGCCCAAATGATAAGAGAAACTCACTGCATGGTCTTGTCAGGGCTCTGCATGTCTTAGCAAATCATTACCACTAGAAAGGCCAGGCACAAGGGCCACTGGTGCCTTTTAGTGCAGTTAATTTGTTATCACAAGTGATGTTAAGTACTGGCTTGCTGGCAGGTATGACTAAGGAAAAAGCTCATAGCTCATGGGACTGTGGAGTAGTTGGTCCCTAAGGAATGGCCTGAGAGATACTAGAGAACTTTGTCTGTAGTGCACTCTAAGCAGCATGTTTCCGATCCTGGTTCAACAAATGAGAGCTGCAAGGATACTCTGGCCCAAGTCCCAAGAGCATCTGCAGCTCTGCCACCCTCTGAGCACCCTGCCTGGGAGGGGAGAGCTCACCAACACTGTCACCTTGTTTCCTTCTTCTAAGGAATCAGGAGTCACCCAAAGCAAACTTGAGCATTTCAGGCAGGGGTGGGAGGGAGAGATGGACAAGAAGTGAGAAAGGCAGAGAAATATCCCCCTTGGAGGCATCTGTCCCACCCCGTTCCATGAGGGATGGTCATGAGAGTCAAAGGCAGGTGAAGACATGCACACAGCACACATGCTTTCTGTTACCCTGCAGTAGCAGCATGATTGTTTTCCACCCTGTGAATATGGAAAACAAAGCTTGAAGGTCTTACACCTGGCCTATGCAGGTGCATGGAGCTCTTGGGTCTGTGCTCAGCTTCTCCAAAGATTTCTAGGCTTCAGATTAACTCTCCTAACCTTGGACATGTAGGAACACACTCTGGAGGTGGTGGCTTGAGTCTGGGCTTGGTTTAACCAAGGCAGAAGAGTCCTTAGTATCTCGCTGCACAGGTGGGATAGTACCTCACCCCTCTGCATCCTGTATCTGTGGCCCCAGCTGGTTGCTTTAGATGGCAGACCTGGGATTTAACCATGATCTCTTGGGCCCCAAAGCAGGATCTTCATCTCATCTTCAGGATGAGATGTGCTCTCTGACACACATGCGTCATCTGTGCCTCACTTTCCTGTGTCTATATGATAACATTTTCTCCTCACAGAGGTATCACTTTAGTTTAATTAGCTGCAGGCAAAGCCCTGTGAGATCTTCTGATGAGATACGCTATAGAAGCACAAAGTATTAATTTAGCATTATTAACATCATTGCTTAGTGGATGGTGAACAGAAGGTTAGTGTTAGAGGTATTTATTCTTCATGGGAGATGAAGAGGAAATAACATCCCTCATGGTTCAGCGGTAGGACCAGCTTCTTAGTGTTTGCACTAATGGCTTGGACAGAAGCAGGACACTTGCAATTGTTAAAGACGTAGCTGATAATGAAATAGCAGGTGTTATTAAGACATGCAGAGAAGTGCTATGTCTACACTATAATCTGTATATGCAAATAGCTCAGGAGTGGAATGTGCTCTTTTGGGTGTCTTAAGCGTAATGGGATGCCACTGGGTGGGAGTTCCACATGCATAGCATGAATAGGATTGAATTAAGTTGTGTGGCAGTGGAAAGTGAGCTCGGTATATTGATAGAACCAGCATAGAAACACGGAATCACAGAATGGTTTGGGTTTGAAAGGACCTTAAGATCACCCAGTTCCAACCCCTGCCACGGGCATGGACGCCTCACACTAGACCTCATGACCCAAGGCTCTGTCTAACCTGGCCTTGAACACTGACAGGGATGGAGCATTTACAGCTTCTCTGGGCGCCCTGTGCCAGCACCTCAGCACCCTCACAATAAAGAACTTCTTCCTTGTATCTAAGCTAAACTTCCCCTATTTCAGTTTGAGCCCATCCCCCTGCCCTATCATTACAGTCCCTGATGAAGAGTCCCTCTCCAGCATCCTTGTACCTCCCTTCAGATACTGAAAGCTGCTCTGAGGTCTCCACGCAGCTTTCTTATCCTCGTGGCCTCCTCTGGACTTGCTCAAATAGCTCCATGTCCTTCTTCTGTTTAGGACACCAGGGCTGCACACAGTGCTGTGAGTGGAGTCTCATGAGAGCAGAACATGCTTGAGCTACTGATATTTTATTAAAGCAAAAGAGTTATTGGCAGTACAAGGTCTTTTTTCTGCATTAGCTGTAGTACATGCACCAGATGAGAGTGCAGTGGGGTCACAGCAAGCTCCAGGACCCCTAGTACACGCTCTCAGCAGAGACACCAGAAATGATTAGTTGGGACTGGGATATTTCATTATCCCTTTCACAGCCCAGCTGCAGGGTGCAGGCAGCTGCCTTCCAGGTGACCACTTCTCTAAGGCAGGAGCTTGTGTCTGGAAGTACTTAGTTATTAAAAGTCACATTTGCCTTTATGTACAATTTGCTGAACTTATTGTTTCGGGGCTGCAATGTCCCCTCTGGGCAGCTACCTTCATAGTGCTTTGCCATGTTCCTGCCTCTCAGTCAACACCAGTCAGGGATATGAGACACTGATGCTGGAGGGCAACACTCTGCACATGCTGAAACAATTTTCTCTGTTGCTTCACCCCATTCCTGGGGGAGGGTGAAATATTTCAGCACTGCAGAGGAAGAGTAAAAGGAGAAGGTTATTTTTCTGCTTCCCTGAGTTTCTGAGCAGACACCTGGGAGTCCGTAGTGTGTAAACCCATAGGATGCTCCACATGCGATGGTCAGGGAAGAGGAGATAGGGGAAACCATGGGCAAAATGCTCTGAAGGAGAGCCACCATCAGTCCTTTCTGCACAGCCAAACCTGCTACACCCATTGGCAAGCAGCTCCATCCCTTTAGTCTTGGTTAATGCAGCAGCTGTGATCAGTTACCTGGGATGAATGATGTTGCTGGCTCAAGGAAGAGGTCAGTGATGTTGACTCAAGAGCCTGAACCCTGCCTGTGACTCACAGCCCAGCTTGGTTTGGTTCAGCCTGGCAGAATTCCGCCATCACCAGACTCAAGCACCAACCACAGTTGTGATTTCAGGTCCCCCCCTTTGTTTTAAGTTGATAAATTACACTGAAAGTCAGACAATCAAAGTCAAAAGTTAGGAAGCGGCAGAATTGGGGTCACCCAAGGAAAAAGCGAATAATAATGTGTGATGCTGTAATTAAAGTCTGGCTTGCAACGTGCATCCTAAGTTCAGCAGTAGCAGTCATTTTTTTCTTCTTAGTGGCTGGTGCAGTGCTGTGTTTTTGACTTTCAGCCTGGGAACAGCACTGATAACACCAGTGTTTTCAGTTGTTGCAGTAATATTTAGTCTAACCAAGGACTTTCTGAGCCTCATGCTCTGCCAGGGAGGAGAGGAAGCCTAGAGAAAGCAGAGACAGGACATCTGACCCAAACTGACCAAAGAGGTATGCCATAACACAGCATGTCGTGCCCAGTTTATAAACTGGGAGCAGTTACCCGGAAGAGTTAGATCACTGCTGGGTCGGGCTGGGTATTGGTGGGCGGGTGGTGAGCAGTTGTATTCTCTTCCCTTGTTATTTCCCTTATCATTATTATCATTGGTGGCAGCAGCAGTGGTTTGTGTTATACCTCAGTTACTGAACTGCTCTTATCTCAACCCATGGGAGTTACATTCTTTCCCTTCTCCTCCCCATCCCTCTGGGAGCAGTGGGGGAGGAAGGGGGAGGGAGTGAGAGAGAGACTGCAGGGTTTAACTGGGAGCTGCGCTGCTGTCGCCGTGCATTCGGGGCAGAGGGAAGGCAACAGAGTCGGCAGCAAGCAACTTGCAAGCAGGTCTGAGTTACAGCTGGGCTTAAACTACGACAACGTGTCAGTGCAGGAAGAAAGTTTAGGAGTGCAGAAGCTCCTTTCTGTCTGGCAGTACCTAATTCTTGAGAGCCTGACACTGCAACTTTAACATTATATTAAAACCACGCTTAGTTTGGTTTGCTTTTGCATCATTTCATTATTTGGATGGAGACAAACCTTACAGCAGATACCAAGACACATCTGTCTAATACAGAGTGAGGTTTTGGCCTGAAAAGTAACGTGTCTTAAATGTGTATGACTAGTAAACAGCAGGATAAGATGCTGATAATTATACTCTTGCTCAGTGGTGGGGCTGGGAATACAAACCACATTCCTGAATGCTTAACCTATCCCCATGTGTTGCCCTCCTGTGCTGGATGTGTTTGGAACCTAACATGTTATTATACTTGAACAGAGCATGGGTATGTGCACATTTAATTTTAGCAAATCCAGATATTTCAGTCATTCTGCAGATGGAGGACATAAATGGGAGATCTTGAGGAATCTGAGTGCTCGCTTTGTGACACTGAGCCCAAAAGGGTTTCCTTCCCAGCTATTCAGAGGAGAGTTCTCACACCCTGCAGAGCTGTGATGGGATCGCTGTGTCCATTTGTTCTATAGAAGCACTTACAGAAATCTCAGCTCACCATTTTGCTGTGGCTGTCATTCCGCTACACGGGACTCAGTTTTGGGAGCAGTTCATCAGCAATCCATGCAACCCTCTGGAGACTGCACATTTAAGATTCCTGATCCAGCATGCGGCAGAGCTAAAGGAGACTTAATGGGATGAAGGTTCCTAGGGAATAGGGAGAGCTGCAGTGCTGCTCTCACTCTCTCAAATCTGCAAGGCAAACCGAGAGCTTGCTGAGAATGGCAGAGATCTCCCTTTATGAGTCCTGCCACTTGAAATACAAAACTTCCCTCTAGCAGAAAGATGGAGCAATTTGAGTTTGAGGTTGGAGAGTTCATTTTATTCAGTGTTAGACACCAGAGAGAGGCCAAGCTTCGAAGTTAGAGGTCAGCCCCCAAGCTTTGTAACATACAGGTTCACATTGGGTTGATTCCTTATATATTGCAGATCATAGAATCATACTGGTTTGGGGTGGAAAGGACCTTAAAGCTCATCCAGTTCCAACCCCTTGCCATGAGCAGGGACAACTTCCACATTGATCCCTATCTACAAAGTCCCATGCACGTAAGCACAAGCTCTGCTCCAGAGAGCAAGGACATTGAGGGGTGATCTTTGAGTTAACCCTCCAGCAGCCCCCATGTGCTCTCACAGCTAAGACTCAGAAGCCTGGGAGTGGGTGAATAATTTAGCATCCGCACTTAGTCTTTATAGCTGGTTTTAATGGGGGGTATTAGTACTGCTAATAACAAAATCCATTGAAGACACCCTGTGCAAGTCCATAACATTAGCTTAATGGCAAAAAGGCAATTGGCATGCAGTTGGAGCTGTCCTTTTATATTAACCCTGTGGATTTCTAAGACACCTTCCCTGAAGCGATGGCCTTGGCTGTTCATGTGGAGTAAAATACAGATGTGTTTTATGCTAAGAAAATGCAAATCTGGATTGAAACGGTGCACAGCTACCAGTTCACACTGAACAGAAAAGACAAGGGACAGCCACAATGCTGAAAGTACTGACAACAGTTAATACAAGGTGTAAGCTTCACGGGCTTGTGCACCCAGATGCTGTGCACCCACCACTTTTACTGTCACTAACTGCGAACACCAGAATATTTAAGATCCTGCTCTGGGCACTTTCAAACCAGATGCCAAAACCTCCTTAATCTGCCATGGACTGTACTTAGAAGTGCTGAGCAAAGGATTGGAGGGATGCCCCTTCCCAGCAGAGAGGTACCTGCTGCCCAGAATTATAATGGATTGCCACTAATCAGCAGGGCCAAAGAGCATGGGCTGTGCACATCCACTTTAAAAGGACATCTGCCTAAAATGTCCCACTGCCCCTGGACAGGACAGGGCTGTGGGTTTCCCTAAGGACAGGTTAGACTGTACTTGCTATATGTGTGGAAAGACAGCATCCTTATAGCTGTGCATTCTACTTAAGGGATGGGG
Source organism: Ara ararauna (assembly GCA_028858755.1). NCBI lineage: Eukaryota > Metazoa > Chordata > Aves > Psittaciformes > Psittacidae > Ara > Ara ararauna. The sequence continues at coordinate 163,780,211 of CM054376.1, forward strand.
CTTTCACCCCTTATCTTTCCTCCTTTCATGATGTCCTTTCAGCTCTCCATCCTGCTGAGCGATCACACAGCTGATAGAACTGGAGTTAGAGCTCTCCAGAGTGTCAGTGTGGCTTTGCCACCTAGTGAGAAGGGTACAGAGTTGGCTTTCCATACTCTTCCCATTCAAAGAGTATTTTCCAAACTTTTCCATACATGTCCCACGGTTGTTCCCAGCCTGCTATGTGTTAACTCTGTCCCTCTCTGTTCCCTCTTTCTCAGGTGCACAAGGAAGGAGCGGTGTGAGCGCTCCAGCGAGCCTCGGAGATTCGCCTCGGATACGAAGCAGTGTGTCCGGCTCACCGTGCATCCCAACAACATCTCCGTCTCCCAGTACAACGTATTGGTGAGGAACATTAATCCTTGCACACCCCCCAGGTTTAATCTGCCCATGCACAGACCCAGGTATGTGCCACCTAGATCCAGCATGAGTGGGAAGGACTGGCAGCTTGATGCAAGAGGTTCTCCAGAGTTCATTAACCTCCTAATCAACTGTCACAAAGGAAGATTTGCCACAGGAGGACATTTTGGCCTTGGTTATCCGCTCTCTAGAAGTGTGGAAAAAGGCTTCCCTCTTAACTATGGATAGATGAGGGCAGGTCTGAAGAAACTCTGTGCCCCACAAGTGTTGTGTGCACCCAATGTAGTTGTTTCCTTCCCTGGGTGAGGGATCTGGTTGTGGTTGGGCATGGACCTTAGGCAAGGAACATTATTAGGGTTAGAAATTATCTTCTAGAAGAAGGACAAGTGAGGGATTCCATGAGTTATTTCAGTAAGCTCCAAGTTCCCATCATCCTGGGAGGAAATGCCTCCTTCTTAAGGCACCAAGAATTCCGTCCTGCTCCAGTTCTAGCACTAAGAGTGCAGAGCAGAGAGGCACAATGCTACACAGAGGAACCTGATGCTGCCGAGGTTCTTGCTGTCTATCTCTTGTGGTCTCCCTCAGCACAAGGTTTAACCTTTATGGTCTCAAGCTACTCAAATTAGCATCCAGCAAAGCCATAGAGTCAATGCTGGCAGATCATTACATGATCCTGATCTTCTTCTGGGCTTTAGATGAGAAATCTCTGTTGAAGATGTAACCAGCTTGTGGTTTCTCTCCTCACTCATGACAGCAGCACTTTATGAGGTGAAATCCCAACACAGTTTGAGAAGGCAGCAAAGATCCGTTTCATTCAGGCTAACAGGGCTCTGTCTTGTTGGCCGTATTAGTTTGGGCTGGAATCAAATTGATAACCCAGGCCCCAAAAACTCTGTCTCTGTACAAGTTGTTCGCTAACCCCATACCTTGAAAGCTATCCATGGAACTGCTCAAGGCGCAGTTGCCAGACTTGTTCCAGGTGACAGGTTTTGGAATGGTAGGGTCTCTCCAGTGACAATGAAATGAGCCTGTCAAAGCTTGCATGTCCAATCACTGCTGCTTTGTTTCAGCCTCCTAACTTTGCTGTGACTTTACTTTCCTCGGCTTCAAACAAAATTGATCTGAGATATCTTAAGTTCTTTGTTCTTCTGGGAGTTCAAGGTTCCTCTTTCTTATTCTCTCAGTAGTCATTGAATTCTTTCATGTTGGAATAAATTCTCGGGGACTTGGTGGTTCAGGGCGATTAGAAATAATAGCATAAAAGACCTTCACCTCTAGGTTACTCCCGGGGCAAGTCAATCTGGAGCTGCTGGGATCAGAAGTTGCCATCATCTGACTGTTGCCCAATAATCTACATGAACATTTCAATGGGAGTCTCAGCCCAGTCCCAGATTGGTGACCAATCTCATCCACATCTACAGATAGTCTCTTGGCAAACCTCTTTGTCAAGGGTTGCAGTGGTAGGACAAGAGGTGATGGGTTCAAACTGAAACAGGGGAAGTTCAGGTTAGATATAAGGAAGAAGTTCTTCCCTGTGAGGGTGCTGAGACGCTGGCACAGGGTGCCCAGAGAAGTGGTAAATGCTCCATCCCTGGCAGTTTTCAAGGCCAGGTTGGACAGGGATTGGAGCAACCTGCTCTCGTGGAAGGTGCCCCTGCCCGTGGCAGGTGGCTGGAGCTGGATGATCTTAAGGTCCTTTCAAACCCAAACCATTCTATGGTTCGATGAAACCAGGAGGGGAGCACCAACAAATGAATGACTGGTGGTGCCCTCACTGAATCTCGCTTGGGTTCTAGTAAAGGATCAATGAACTGAGTTCTTGCTTATAGATATAGAGAAGGTACCTGTGCAGCCAACCAACCTTTTAAATTTGGGGCACTAACAGGGACTTGGAGAATTGTATGTGAGGCTGTTTCAGCCCAGAGCTGTTGCTCTGAGATCTCCGAGATATGATTCCGGGGGGGATGCTCCATTTTTCCCTCATTGCAGCAGCTGCAGAGCAGGTTTGTGCGATGCAGGGTTTCTTGTCTGTTCAGAGTGCACACTGGCTCATGATAATTGTGGCCAAGCACTACTGGTACATCCACTGGTGTCATCTTCTGCATGGCACAGCATCATTCTGCATCATGTGAAGCAGAGCAGTCTTCTTTTCTCCATTCCTAGCAGGATATTAATGAGTAGGGAGAATGGATTTACCCTGAGTGTTAAACCCATCCAAATAACCAAAGCTTTTTCCTATTCCTCATCGAAGACAAAAATCCCACCTTTCCCATTGCCATTCCCATTGCCCAGAAATGAACATACTCTCACAAAGGCTCTGTGTCAGCCAGGACTGAGGCCTGTCTGCTCAGCCTTTCCTCTGAAGGTACCTAGTGTGAAGAAGTTCCAAACTTTCTCTAAGTGAGGGAAACAGTGAGGGAGCAGTGAGCATTATGTGATGCTATTATCCTCTCCTGCTTTGTCACCTGGGCTGACATCCTCTGTTCTTTGTGCTGATAGAAGCAACACTTCAGCATGCATTTGCGTCCTCTCTCGGTGGCCTTCACCTCAGCTGGGGCCTCGGCTATCTCGTGGAGGAGGCAAGCGTGGAGAGCACCTGCATTTGTGCCCATGTCAAGTGGTTGCTCTAGTGTTTGGTCACAACAGCACTAAATCTATACTAACTCCTAAGTCTTCAGCAGGTTCTAGAAGTACCCTGGGATGCCTCTCTGTGTTCAGACAGGATGTTGATTTGAGCAGCACCCTCAGTGACGGAGAGCCATGGTGCAGAACATGGGAAGTTAGTAATGTGAGGGTCCTTCTCCTGGTAGAAACCAGCCATGAGACTCCTTTTTCACGAGCAATGACATAGCAATGCCTGTGGGTGCTGTGAACTCCAAAACCATGGGCAATTCCTCCTTCACAGCTTTTATTATATGTGGAGCCCCATTATAGCATGTCCCCAGAGCCAACCGCTTCTTTGGTGGGATGGGCAGGAGAGGTTTGCTGTGCCTCTAGAGACAGAGGGGTGTTTTTTGTGGTGGACTGAAGGCTGTAACTAGACTCTCCTTACACAGGAACTTGGTGACAGAGCGCTCCCCCATCTGCTGATGCTAGGAGAGCAGGCCGTAGAGAGTTAGACTGGAGCGCTACAGTTTCTCTGTAGTCTGCAGAGTGCCTCTTGTGAGTAGTAGTCACCTTCCTCAGAAACCGCGTGCCTTGGGGGCCACCAAAGCCCTGGTCTTCACGGCTGCCTCCAAAGACTCCCTGCCTAACCTTACACTTGCATGACAGACAGTGAGCACTCCCTCCCCTCCACTGACCCAGACAGCACTGGGATGCAGTGCCGTCGTCCCTGCATAGCCACGTACCACCTGTGTTGGCATCAGCATCTCATCCCCTTCCCCTACTGCACACACATCCCTCTCCTGAATCGCTGCTTTCTGTTGAAGGAGGATGCTCTCTCTAGCAAGAGGCTCTTTGTCCAACCTCTCCAGTGTAATTCTCTCCTGCTGACCCAGTTCTGTAGTTTGGCTTAGTATTCTCTCTTTTTTTTCTTCTATGTCTTCTTCCCTCCTTTCATCTTTGCTTGCAGCTGGTTTTGGAGACCTACAATGTGCCCGAGCTGTCAGCAGGAGTCAATTGCACCTTCGAGGACCTTTCAGAGATGGATGGCTTGGTGGTGGGCAGTCAGATCCAGTGCATCTCACCAGCTGCCAAAGAGGTGCCCCAGATCATCACAGAGAATGGTGGGTATCCCACAGCTCACTTATTTACAACACTTCTTTCCCCCACATCCTCCTATATCTCAGTCTGCTTTCTCCCAAAGCAGAGTTTGGCTCATGGGACCCTAAGGTTTGCAAAGCACAGGGAGTAGGTGGGATGCTGTGCTGGTGGAGCTGCACAGCAGCACATTGTTCTGTATGAATGTGTGTTTATGTGTGCACACATGTGCAAGCCCTGAGCTGCGATACCAATACCTGCTTTAAGGTGCTGATACGTGTGATGCTATGTGTTTTTAGACTGCCACCGAGTGGCAGTTGCATATATCTAACAAAGACAAGAGATGGATGTGGGATATTCACTCACCTTTTGACCAAGCTGCTGTTAAACAACCCAGTGAATGAGGCTCTGTGTGCTCTTAACCCATCCCATCCCATACAGCAGCCAGAAAGTCCTGCAGACTTCAATGATCCTGTCTGTAATTTCATCCTGTTCCTCCCACATTTAGATCTGGAATCTCAGTTCTTTGTCTCTGTTCCCTTCAGCCATTCCAGGTTTGCTACTGGCTCCAAAGTGGTCCAGCCATAGAAAAATACCTTGTTTCCAGGTTTGGTCTGTGTCCATCCCCTTCCATCTTCCTGCTCCTTTTTTGTTTCCCTTTTGTAAGTAATTTTCTAGGTGCCTTCATGAGCACCTGTGTCTCTTTGCAAGGACATACTATATAAACCATGACCTTATTGATCACCCCAAGAGATGCAGAGAGGATGCTGCCATTTTTGTCCTCGTGAATATTTACTGTAAAGTTTCTCTCTGAGCATCCTCAGGCCACATAAATGAAATGACACAAACTGTCACCATCATCTCTGCTCTCCCCAAGCCTCACAGGCCTGTGTGTGCTCTCCATCGCAGTCCCAAAACAAGCCCAGAGTGCTGTTACCATTTTCAAGTCCCACTGAGTTATCTGTCGTGTTTGCCTACTAAGATAGATGCCCGAAACTATTTCCTTGCTATGGACATCTGTCCCAGGCCAGGCTATAATCAACCACCAAACAAAAATAGCAGTAGAAGCTGGAGGCAGGACAAGAGAGAGAGATTTAAGTGAAATGTGGTTTGCAGAGCTGGGCACCTGAGGCTTGATCAACTTCAGCAGCTGGTGCTCTGTACCTCTATTTACACTGAGTCCTCCATTCATGCTGCCAGGAGCTGGATTTGAGCCAAAGAATGCACAGCAAGTCTGGTTCCTGGGGCCACCCAATCCTCACACCCCACGTCCTGTGGGAATGATTGGACTTGATGATCTTAAAGGTCTTTTCCAAGCCACTTGATTGTATGATCCTAAAATATATGCAAGATGCTGGCGAAGTTGTTAAATCCAATGTGGTTAACAGAGCTGTCAAAGCTGGTGGCAGCAGATGGGCAACAGAGTCAAGCACTGGCAGCAAACTGTAGTTAGTGAAGTGTGTTGTCTGTGTGTGTGTCTATAGGTGAGTGTGCACATGGACCCACACTGCCATGAATTGTCAAGTTTGCTTTGGCCTGATTGATGAATGGATCTTTCAGGTGAGGAGAAAAAAGAAGAGGTGAAAGGATCAGTGAGGTTGAAATCTTGATTTAAACCTCAGTCCCTGCCCCACCAAATTACTGCAATTAATGCTCCCACTCATTACTCACAGCTGAAGGGCTCTGACTAGTGCTTTTGGCATTGTGGGGAGAGGTCACATTGGCTGGGAGTAGTGGGAAAGTGAATGAGGAGATGGTGTGTAGGAGTTGAAATGCAGGCTTTGCTGATGATGAGTCTGCTATGGAAATGAATGGGTCCTTCTGGAGGTGCAATGGCTTGCGCTGTTTCTCACACTGAGGTGGGTTCTTTGTAGCCAAAGGCTGTGGTGAATGGATATTGGGATGAGTGAAGCAGAAGTTGTTCACATGGGAACCTCCCACTTCATCAGCATTCCCCAGGCTGCAGAAAGTGAGCCTCTACCCTGTCCTCAATGTTATGATATGTCCTCCTTGCTCATTCCTCCATCCTGCTTTCTCAATGTATAACCTCTCTCTGGGGGCAGGATCTGGAGGTGGTCTCTTCCAGGTTGTCCTGAATATTGAGCCCCATTCAGAGATGTTGAATAATGAGGATGAGGAGAAAGTAGCTCTTTCTTTATCCCTTTAGGGAAGCAGGTATGTAAGTGTACTCACAGACCACCAATGTCTGGAGCCAGCAGTCAAATCTCCGCATAGGCCCCTTCCTGCTGGAGACATGAAATGAACTAGCAGCAAGGAGAAACCTAAAGGCCTACTAATTCCAGACATCTGCATTCTTTTTTGAGCTTAGCTTTCCTGCTTGATGACTTCAGCCACTACGTTTTTGGAATTAGTGATGTATGGTCTAGACCTGCTGTCATCATCCAGCCCAGATTCTGCTCCAGGAATGGTAATTTGCAGTGGTGAAGACATATTCCATCACTCCAGTACCATAAGAGGGGGTGGACAGCTGGGGTCTGGAGGGATTTTACTGCACTTCCTACATCTACTGAGGTTAGACTAACCAAAGTGCTGTGAGACAGCTTCAGCTTCAGTCTGGTGGCATGGCCAATAGGGATTTATTAGGCTAACAAAGCTATCATACACTGATGTGTCTATTTTTTCCCCAGGAGACCATCACATTGTCCAGCTCCAGCTCAAGTCCAAGGAAACGGGTATGACCTTTGCCAGCACCAGCTTCGTCTTCTACAACTGCAGCGTCCACAACTCGTATGTGCATTTCTGTTGATATCTGCTTGCCATTCCACCCCTTGATCTGCCCCAGAGCCCACTGCTGACCCACATGTCCCTCAGTTAGGTGTGGACCAGGAGTCAAGGCCAATTTTGTGATATTCAGCATGGTGGTGTCCCTCATAAGCAGAACAAGTGTAATACAGTGACTATTTGTTGTGCTGATGAGCCTCCTTTGAGGAGTGGTAGATTGTCTTGTGTCGCTTGTGATGCTGAGAAGAGCCACATTAATGGGAGTTCACCACAGAACTGAGTCAAAAGCAAGCCATGACCTCAGCAAATAGCCCCTAATCTTCCTATTAAGCAGTTTTCTGTGGATAGCTGGATCCTGCCCATACCTCTGCACCTCCAACCCTCATCCATACTGTCAGTCCCACCAGTAGGACCCTATTCCATGTGGTTAACACAAGCTTGGACCCTTAGGTCTGTCAAGACAGGAGTATCTAGTTCCTGTATAATGTGAACTGAGCAGGGAACACCCAGCTGATTCCCTCAAGATCATCTTTCCAATCCTTTGAGCTCTTTTCCTGCACCCCATCATTATGGGGTTGAGCTGTTAATCAGGACTGCTCGGGAGCTGCCCCACCAGAGCGCGTCTGCAGCTTTCCTGCTTAAGATGCTCTTGCAGCAGGTTGCTCCACCCCTGAGCAAGGCTGAGCAGCTATGTCCCCACCACTGAGTCATCAGAAGTGCCAAAAGCAGGTAATTACTGCGGCTCAGCAATCCACAAGGAAAGGCAAATCCTATTTCCATGTTCCTGCTGCTTTGACAAACAGTGTCAGAAAGCAAGTGTTGTGGGGGGAGCAGGAGAGATGGTGGTGTTAAATATTTATGGCATGTTTTGGTTCTTTACTTGACAAACTATAATACACTATCCATTTTTAATTTGATGGATAAGAGCAAGCACTTGTTACCAATTTGAAGCTATACTAGAGCTGCAAGTGGATTGGAGTGGAGCAAGATTTCACAGAGACTGGAACTGTGGCTGTCTGTTGGGCTCAGCCAAGCTCTACTTGGCAATCTTTTCACTCCTGCCTATTAAAAACCCGGTAGCACATAGAGGCCAGGAATATTTTCCCCCTACCAAGTTCCCTCCAGGTAGTTCAGAGCCTATAGCTACATGAGTATCTTCAACAGTGTGAGTGGCCAGGAGCTGCGAGCATCATCTTGTGCAGAGAGGTCGTTATGGCTCAGTTTGGTTGCTGGTGAGCAGATGTCATATTAAATTTCAAACCAAACCGAGAAGTGTGATGTAGTATAAGTCAGTGCTGTAACACAGCCAGGAGAGGTGTTTGCAGCTCCTACTCTACAGGGTACATGGGGCTTAGGAGAGCAAAACCCTGTAAGATGGAGGGAATGGCTCTTTCCTACACCTTGAGTAGCTAACATTCTACATATGCCCTCTGCTCCCTGGGCATTTGGTGCAACCCAGTCTGGAGGCAACAGGACTGTAAAGGTTTCCATGCATCCCCTGACCTTGTATCTTTTGTTATGCTCAGGATTTTGCTATGGGCAAAAAAGGGAATGCCTCTTATGTATGAAGCTGAGAAGTTGTTAATAGTCTGAATAAGATTTGTTACAAGGCAACCAAAATACAACAGATATCTATTATTACTCTAGTTACAATGATGTGAACGCAATCTAAATTATCTAATTACTATGAGACACTTGTGATCACAGTGACAACCAGCTCAGGCCATGTCAAGTCCACCACCACTCTGCAACCTGATGATGCTGGGCCAGTTCAAAGCCTGTGGCCTTCAGTTAGTGATGGCAAAAGCAGTGTTTGCCAGGCTATATTTCCCTCAGAGGGACACTAGCAGCCTCCAGGTCTGTCCCGTTGGCTGATGGGACCTGGCTGGCCAAGTGACTGCTCTTTCTCTCTACTTGCAGGTGTCTGTCATGTGTGGAGAGCCCTTATCGGTGTCACTGGTGCAAGTACCGCCACGTCTGCACTCATGACCCCAGCTCCTGCTCCTTCCAGGAGGGACGAGTGAAGCTGCCTGAGGTAGGCAGAGGCACAGGGCATGTGACACATATGTTGGCCTTGGTCAGACCAACAGACCAGCAAGTCTTCTCCACCCACTTCTTCCTCCTGTTCTGCTCATCTTCCAGGTGACCCCCAGCTTTCCCTCTGCAGATCTGTCTACTCTGCTCTGCTCTACCAGACCTCAAGGGAGCTGCCCTCTCCCTCCTGTACAATACAGGGAATGTGTCATTTTGGGGATTCATTGCAAGCTCCTGGGACTGGGAGGGTTGGGAAAGAATGGGCATGCATCTCCTCTTTCCTGTGAGGGTGCTGAGGTGCTGGCACACTGTGTCCAGAGAAGCTGTGGCTGCCCCATCCCTGGCAGTGTTCAAGGCCAGGTTGGACACAGGGGCTTGGAGCAAGCTGCTCTAGTGGAAGGTGTCCCTGCCCATGGGAGGGGTTGGAACTGGATGAGCTTTAAGGTCCCTTCCAACACAAACCCGTCTGGGTTTCCAAGATTCTAAACAGATTCCCCAACCTGCTGAGAATGGATTTAGGGGGAGAATTTAGGGATCTGTCTACAGTGTTAGTGAATTACAGCCGTGCTCTGTGGGTAAGGTACCTAATGGCCACTGCATCGAATTGCCTCCAGATGAGGCTAGCGAAGCCTCATTGCCAGTCACTGAGCTGAACTGGACCTTAGAGCTTAATACAAAGCTGGCTGCTACATTGCAAATGCTGTCTGGCTCATATTGTAACTAATGAGCATATGTGGACAAGCGGAGCTTGGGAGAATACAAATAGGAAGCTACTTAATTACTTCCTGGTCAGGAATGGTCTGAAAGCATCCTGGTCAGTCTGGTAAATGACCTGAGATGGCTCGTTGTTTGCCTGGCCCAAGGGACCAGTAGCCATTAAGAGATGCGATACTTGCTGAGCCTCTAGGGACAGGCTGCTGGAGACTCAACGTGTGTTGCATTCAAAGGATGAAATCCCTACTGCTCCTCATGCTGCCTGCTGGATCTGGTGTCTCTGGTCCCTCACCCCCAGCCCATGCCCAGAAGCCAGTTTGCTGGATCAAATGACACACATGTAGTGTCTTCACACCCCCATGGCATCCCACATTCCCTCCCACCCCTTATGTTCTGACTGAGATGTCACATATGTGCTGGTTGAAGTGACCTGGAGCAGCCATCCTGAACTGCTGTGGCATTGTGACAGGACATAAATATGCATGAGCAGGGAATTTGCCAGTTCTTCATTTACCAGCATTCAGAATATGCTGTAAAACTGCTTGAAATGCTGCTTGGGAGCTGCAGGACTTCACATCTTCTTCTCAGCAGTGAACTGGTGAAGGAAGGCAGACGAAGGTTCAGCCCTCCTGGCCCTATTCCCTCGCATGGACCCTTGGCCAGTCCTGTTGGCCGCAGGTTTCCGCGCTTTCCACTTCAGGGACTAGTGCAAGGTCCTCCACCTGGGTCGCAGCAATCCCAGGCACAGCTCTAGGTTGGGCAGAGAAGAGATTCAGAGCAGTCCTGCAGAGAAGGACTTGGGGGTTTTGGTCGATGAAAAACTGAACATGAGCCGGCAGCGTGCGCTTGCAGCCCAGAAAGCCAACTGTATCCTGGGCTGCATCAAAAGGAAGGTGACCAGCAGGTCGAGGGAGGTGATCCTGCCCCTCTACTCTGCTCTTCTGAGACCTCACTTGGAGTATTGTGTGCAGTTCTGGTGTCCTCAGCATCAAAAGGACACAGAACTGTTGGAACAAGTCCAAAGGAGGGCCACGAGGATGATCAGGGGACTGGAGCACTTCCTGTATGAAGATAGGCTGAGAAAGTTGGGGCTGTTGAGCCTGGAGAAGAGAAGGCTGCGTGGAGACCTCAGAGCATCCTTCCAGTATCTGAAGGGGGCCTATAGGGATGCTGGGGAGAGACTCTTCATGAGGAACTGTAGTGAGAGGACAAGGGGTAACGGGTTCAAACTTAAACAAGGGAAGTTTAGGTTGGATATGAGGAACAAATTCTTTACTGTAAGGGTGATGAGGCACTGGAATGGGTTGCCCAGGGAAGTTGTGAATGCTCAATCGCTGGCGGTGTTCAAGGCTGGATTGGACAGAGCCTTGGGTGGCATGGTTTAGTGGGAGGTGCCCTGCCCATGGCAGGGGAGTTGGAACTGGATGATCTTAAGGTCCTTTCCAACCCTAACTGTTCTATGATTCTATGATTCTATGACTAAACAGACCTCGGCCTCTTGCGCAAGTGGCATTCTCTGGATTACTTTGTCTCAGTTTCCTGCTATGCAATGCCACCGCCATTTAGCTCCTATGGTGTGTCTCCTGTACCAAGCACGGGACACGCCTTCCCAGTTCCTTCTTGTCTCCTGCACAAAGTGAAATGCCTACTACAGATTTCAGTGCATCTCTGCACCCTTATCACATCCCTGGTGTTTCTGACACTTGTTCTCATTATAAAGAGACTTGTGAGAAGCTCTGTATCATCCCAGTTCCTTAGGGAAGATACTGGGGGTGACACAGTCCTTGGTCTTTGCTTTATCCCCTATGCAGAACTGGGAAGGTGACAGTGGACTCTGTCCTCTGCAGATCAGCCTATTTTAATACGTTTTCCAGCGCTGCTTTATTGCCGCTCACTAGTTCTGTTTCTGAAGGGCATCCTTTTCAGGCTAGGAGACAGCTACAGTCTGGGGGGCTTTGTCTGTCAGTGTACACTGTTCTTTCTCTCTTCTATTCCCTTTAACAGATAGTTTCCTGCTGAGTTTCACATACCCCCTCTCTGATCTTACAAAGTGATTTGCATGGCAGCAGGGAGAGGCACAAATCTGACCTTAGAAGAAGACTGTTGGTCTACAAGGCAACGATAGCATCATAAGATACATGTATGGTACGTTGGCCATTGCTAATGAGGGCTGCAACGATGAGGTTAGAGACACCCACTGGCTTCTGCAGCAAAGCCATCTCTGACCACAAACCACTTTCCCATAGGAGACAGCATTTGGTATCCAGCTGCTTGGCTCAGGAGCTGGCTTGGCTGTGTGCTGTGCAGAAGCAACACTTCTCAGCACTGGAATGACTGGACATATCTGCAAGAATGGCCTTGCAGAACCCTGGACTTTCACAGATTGCTTTCTGCCTGGCAATGCAATGAATACCCTGTAGCTTCAGGGCCCTTCTCATTGCTCTCGATGTATTCATGGCCCTCAAGGACGCTGGAGAAGGATGGGATTACATGTGCATTCTGGCAACCATGGATCTCCACTCAGTTCCCATTGACATAATATGACTTACAAGGCTGACTGAACTGAGGTCCATTTCCAGACTTCCCAATGGCATCTCCAGTAGTGCTGAAAATGTACCATCTCAGTGAGTAGGCCTATTTTTACTGGCCTTTCATCTCCATCTGCAATGCTTCTTTCAGTACTTTCCTGTACAAGCACTTGGACCTGTGGAGGATGAAGAGGGGGAAGTGTTTGCTACCATCCAGGCATAAGTACCTGCTAAATCAGTAAGTTTTGAGGCGGTACTGATAGGAAACCGTACTACCAGTGTGGGATGGTTGGATGATCCCATTTGCAGTCCATCCATAAATCTGCTGAGCAGATTAGCATAGCCAGCTTCTAGGATCATATGGTCTGATTGCATCAAGAGACTCCTTGCCAAGCATAGAAATATTGGTGTTACTCTGTCAGATGGACCAGTGCCAGAAACTTCTTCCCTCTGTAACCACCATTGCCAGCATGCCAAGCCTGCTCCCTTCCTCCTCACTATGGCCTTCACCTTCTCTTGTTGATACATCCACCTCCAGGTGACTTTTCTTCCTCTCTTTGCCCGTACAGCATCTTGCCATCATGTGGGAAGAGACTTCCTACTCTCCAGATGGCCTGGGCTGCAAATGGACCAATTGGGATGGTACCCATCACCCCATAACCAGCCCAAAGCACTTCTAAAGAAGGCTTCTGCCTTTGTGTACTCCTGACTCCATCATTTCCTTAGCACATCCCACAAGTTTTTGGATTCCCATGGGCTCAGCCTGCTTTTCCTTCAGGTCATCTTCTTGTTCTCTGAGAGGATCTTGGGTTTTTAAGTGCTTATTTTCTTTCCTTGTAGTCTGAGTTGCTGATAAATGCTGAGTGCAGGATGAATTCGAGTCCGATCCAGTAGCACAGCAGAAAGGCTTTGGCCATGACCCACCCTGTCCAGAAGGCAAAATGATGTTCCTATTGTATAGCCTCTGATCTGCTATCTGAAGGGGCCCTTTGACTTGGTAGATAGCTGTGATCAGCCAGCCCCAGGCTGGGACAGGGCAGATGTCCTACCACTGCCTGACAAAGCTAAACCAGAGGTGGAGAAAGGACAGAATAGGCACATCCATTGTTATCAACAAAGGAGCATGGCTTTCCTACCTGTCACTTGTCAGGTGCTCGGTGAATCACCTCTGCCCAAAATAAACCTGAATGAACTTGCCTGCAGCCTTGGGAAAGCCCATGTTTGCTCCTGGAGAAGAGCTCCAGAGTAGTCATAAAGCAAGAGTATTTACGACTATGGTCCTGATCTCAATCAAATTGAGTTGACGATGTCTCTGGGTGATTTGTAGCAGGAATACTTCACCTTGGCATATAATTTCCCTTTACAGCAGACTTTCAAAAGCCACGTCCACTAGCTTGAAATACACTGGGTGACTCCTTGCTGATATTATTGCTATCAAGGGCAGGAAGGGCAAGAATGAGGAAAAAAAGGGATATTTTAATACTGAAGTGGATTGTTGTTTTTTTCCTCAAGAGAGCTGGCGGCAAAAGTTGGAAGAATTAGTTTCAAAGATAGAGGGTAGCAGATCAAGTTCCTGTTTATTTCTTGGCCATCCTGTCTCTGCTTTTGACATTTGTTGCTGACTGTATCTGAAGTTGTAGTACAGTCTCAGTGTTGCACCACAAACCATTGCATTGCAGACTAACGCAGTGCAAAATCAAGCATTACTCATCTGACGCAATCACCAAGTAAGAGAGCTTGGTTATTTTCTGCTGTAAATGGGCAACACAGTCAAGAAGTGGATGGAAACTGAATCACAGAGGAGTAAAGCAATTGATCTGAGTGGCTCTGGTGTGATAGGAGCTGTAGAAAGAGCATCTGTCTCTCCTGTTATCTACTACCCAATACATCTGATTGCATCGTTTGTCTTGTCTTTGAGCAGACAAACATCCAGGAGGGTAGTTTTCATGTCAGTGTTTTGCAGACATCTATACAAGGATGGGTAAGCTTGGGTAACCTACTTGAGTTGATGGGATAAAGGATTAAGTCTTCTTTTGTGCTATCTCCTCTAAGATAAACACTATCTTGTTCTGGGCCTTGCAAGGTTTTTAGTTTTGTGTGGAGAAAGAGAAGGGGAGAAAAAATGGCAAAAGCCAAACCCAAGCCTAGATAATATCTATTATCCACTGGATTTAAAAGATATGAAATCATTTAATTACCTTGAAGGAGGTTTTCATCTTTCCTGCTCAGCCGATTTGTGTGTGTGTGTGGTTCTCTTCCTCCCCCCAAACAAGCTTTTCATTAAAAGGATTTTCATCTGCTGCCTGAAAAAGAGAACAGAAGAAAAGATCTCACACCCAAGTGTTTTATGTGGAGCTGTACGTGCTAATGACAGCAAAGCCTACATAAAAGAAACAACTGCTTCAAATATTATTTGTCAAAAGTGATAGAAAGCAGTGTGAACACCATGCTGGTGAGCAGCTGCTTGAAGGGAAAGGAATGCTGCTTTGCCCAGGGTTTGCTCATGGTTCTTGCTGGATGAACCAGTGGCCTCTGCAGTGGAGTGCACTGATTAAGCTCTGAGGCAATGCTTGTCCCTCTTGAGGATGGGTGTTGGGGGTACAGAGAAGAAGAGAGGGGGAAAAAGAAGCAGGGAGTGTTAATGAAAGCTCAGCCTGAGTTGGTAGATATTTAAGAAGCAATGGACAATGTCCTTAATACCATGTTTTAAATTTTGGCCAGTCCCGGAGTGGTCAGGCGTTTGGACTAGGTGATCAATGTCCCAGTATCTGAAGGGGGCTACAAAGATGCTGGAGACGGACTCTTCATCCTTGACTGTAGTGATAGGACAAGGGGTGATGGGTTCAAACTGAAACAGGAGAAGTTCAGGTTAGATATAGGAAGAAGTTCTTTACTGTGAGGGTGGCGAGGCACTGGCACAGGCTGCCCGAAGAAGTTGTGAATACTCCACCCCTGGCTGTGTTCAAGGCCAGGTTAGATGGGGCTTGAAGCAACCTGGTCTAGTGGAAATGTCCCTGCCCATGGCAGGGGATTGGAACTAGAGGATTTGAAAGTCCTTTTCAATCCAAACCATTTTATGATTCTATCATTTTAGGTCTCTTCCAACTGAAAATACTCTATTATTCAATTCTGTTTTATCCAATCCAGCCTTGAACACCGCCAGCGATGGAGCATTCACAGCTTCCCTGGAATGGGTTGCCCAGGGAAGTTGTGAATTCTCCATCGCTGGCGGTGTTCAAGGCTGGATTGGACAGAGCCTCGGGTGGCATGGTTTAGTGGGAGGTGTCCCTGCCCCTGGCAGGGGGGTTGGAACTGGATGATCTTAAGGTCCTTTCCAACCCTAACTGTTCTATGATTCTATCGTATTATATTCCAACTCTATTCTATTTTAGTCTAAAGTCTCATCATGGATTTTGTCTGTAGTAAACTCGGCAGTGCCCTTCTGCACCCTGCCAATGCATCTCTGTCTGGCTCAGGGGGAGCTTTGCCACAGGGTCTCAAAAAAGCAGACAGGTTTTTAGGGCCCCAAAGTGTCCTGCTTTGTCCTCTTTGCAAGGTTCAGAAGGAAGGTACTGTGCCCACCTCCTCCTAAAATGTTGGTGGAAATGCCTGTGTGTCTGCACTGGGGTGGGAGTAGAGGGTCTTCAGGTGAGTGTGATCCACTCTGTTCTCCCTTGCACCTGCAAACCTTCTGGTGATGCATCTTCAACTGTTGCTGTGGAAACTGCTTGGTTTTCCTCCCAGTCTAGTTTCTATTCTCCTCTAACCTGGCCAGAGAGGAGACTGCTGGAAGCATAAGTACAGGGAGGAGAGAAAACCCATCTCTGGCTAAATGAATGCATTTCGTTTCTCAGGGATTCTAATGACAGTTGCAGCAAGGCCGGTATCAGAGTTCTGAATCCTTCCTTGTTTGTTGATTATCCACTCGCTTATCCTGGCACCTGACTATCATTAAGGGGAGGGTGTGAGGTACAGTTTCTATAGCAACTGCAGGCAACCTGCTGCCTTTAAGTGCTGGGAGCAGGCAGAGGGACCAGCAGGAGAGGAGAGGGATTCAGGAACAGCTCTAGACAGGCAGCTGCTGTGGGCAGCAGCAGCCATCCCATGCAGATGGGATCTAGCGTAGTGATGCATGCATTTTTTAGCACCTGCTTTTAAGCAGCATGGGGTTTGGTGTTTATCACCTCTTTAGCTCTTAGAAATGTTTCCAAGCATAGGTGACGGAGTTCAGTCTAGTTGGCATCTTGTCCAGGGGGAAGCAGGAATAATCTGGGATGAGGCTGTAGCTGCTGGTTTGGATCCAGCCATGCCTGGGTTTGGCATTCCAGGCTGCGTCATTTCAGCCTTCATCAGCTATTATAGAATCATAGAATAGTTAGGATTGGAAAGAACCTTAACATCATTTACTTCCAACCCCCCTGCCCATTCCCAGAAAGAGAGATGTGTGATGTAGTGGGTACATCCTCTTCAGAGGGAGCGCTTCAAATGATAGTAAGAGGAATCTAAGCACAGAAATAGGAGTCCAGGCAGAAAGCTTTCCCCTTGTTCATGGAGTCCTGTTAGAAATCACTGCTCAGAGGCAGTCTCAAGCAGTGCATGAGGCTACAGGGTTTACTTCAGCAGATGAGAGCTTTATTCTTAGCTTGGACCTTCCTGTGCCCCTGCTTCTCTCACACACATATCTGATTTGGGTAAGCACTTTCTGCTAATAGGTGCTTGTACAGTCCTTGGTACCTGGAGCTGTGATCTCACAGTGAGGACTGTTCATGTCTTTGAGCATGTACAAGCAAACTGGATAATTCACTGGTTTTTGCAAGTCACACTGACTGGCACTGAGGTGAAGACAAAGATGGAAATCCTGGTTGTGAAGTGGCTTCTTCGGCTATTTTCTGGTACCTTTTGTCATCTCTGAGCTTTTATGCCCTGCAGTCGTCCAGCTGGCAGGGGAAAAGGCTGGTAACTTGTTCAATTTCTGCAGTAACTTCCAGCAGGGTTTGTGATTATTATGGTGGTGGATCTGCAGGCAATCTCTGCTGGGCAGCCCCATCATGTCTCTCCTTGCGGAGACCTACAACCAAATCCCAACGAGAGCAGAGAAGTGATGGAAAAAGGCCTTCCTATGAGCACTTCACCCTACCTTAATACACATCTTGTGTTCTTAGAGCTTAGCCTCCCCAGCCACCATGTGAATGACGAATCAAGGACCTGTTCATATAATTCCTAGGAGCAACTCAGGGAGATTAGTTTGAGTGGAGATGCAAGAAGCATCTGACACTCAATACCACGCTACTTGTAACAGTTGGGCTGCTCATCTTTGTAATGCAAGATTTTTTATTCCACAGGACAGAGTGATCTCAGAATACAACAGGGTAATATTCATCTGTCCCTGTCAACACTGCACCCTTGAAATGACGTTGGGAAGAGCTTATGTTCTTTTGATAGCATAGCTCAGTACAATGTCATTGTAATGCTTCAAGTAACTACAGGATTTTCTGGCTATCTGGACATCTGTTAGGTCTGCTAGGATCCATATGGCAGCCTGCAGTTTAAGGGAGGAAAGACAATTCCCTATTCAGACTTAGTCCAGGGTGATGGTCTGGCTCTGAAGCAAGAAGACTTTGCTTTTCTCCTTTGTAACATCAGCTGCATTCACTGCTTTGGGACATGTAAGCTTTTGGGATCTGGCCAAGGATAGATGATCTCAGGATGTTGAAGCTGCAGATAAGTGGTGAGGCTGGAATGTGTCTCCTGCTTGGTGCATCTCCAGGAGGCTGAGCCCAGACCCTCCTTCCCTGCCTTGTGTTTGAGCATGACTCCGTTTGCTTTGGCTTGGTTGTTATCTCATGTTGTCATGAATCGCGGTGAGGGGGAGCGTGACAAGAGCCTTGATATCACGGTCCTGACCTTCCTGCTGTGGAAGCCAAAGTAGTAGGACTTTCTGGGCCTCTGTCCTGGTTTCTGAAGGAAATGGGTTTGCATCAACATGTCCTGTGGGTGCAACCTCCGGTCCATCTGTTGCTCTGTCTCCTCTATTGACTTCTGAACTCATTGCCCATTCTTGGTTAATTGGGCCAAAGTCTGGAGCTCTCAGAGATACCAAGTTCATATTAACTTTGTAAATACAGGCAGCTTTAGGACACAAATAGTTTTTTGGTCCTCTCTTAGGAAGAAAGCGCTGCACTTTGGGCTCAACCCTTGTTAGATACCAGAAATCCCCATATGAGAGTATTGTTATGACAGTCCCTGTCACTTCTGAGGGGATTCTTGGTTGGAGAATGTCCCTTACCCATACAAAACCCATTTGTTGGCACAGAAACTTATGCTGATGAATGACATGTCAATGTCATTGGCACATGGTTGAGCAGTAGAGGTACTATTGTAAGGCTCAAAATCTGCAGTCTCATTGGGCTGTTGGGGTGCCATGAGTAGATGTACAGTGCTTTGATGCACATGAAAGGTCTTGTGAACTTCAGAGGGAAGTAAGAAGGATGTCGATTTATATAGTAATAATTAAAGAAGAAATAAGCTGTCTGTGCTCTGCCCCATGCTTTGAACAACCCAGTTTTACTCAGTGTGTTATTCTGAAGGGCTCTCCTACTGAACCAGGATTTTCTTTTAACAAATGATAGACTTTATCCAACTAAATACATTATCCAACTAAATACATGGTTATCTTCTCTCTTGCACATACGCTGCCTTCCTCAGTGCACACATTCATATTCCTTACCATTTCAAAAACAGGCAGTTACTCAGGAAACACCAGAACTGAGACTGTTTGTATGTCTCCAGTAGCCCTTTTCCTATGAGCAGATGTACCTACTGACACAATCATCTACTATTTTTATCACTAGTCCCCTTCTCTCATCCAGTGACCAGAAGGCTCCTACTCTCTGGATCATTACTTTTCCTTCTGAGAGTGTGTCAAAGCAGCAAAGGGCTGAGAGAAAGCTAGCATTGTGTCTCTATTTAACAAGGATAAATGTGGTTCTCGGATAATTATGGCAGCCTGACCTTGATCCTTGTGAAATAATGGACCAGCTAAGAAAGACTCTATTAATAAAGAATTAAAGGAGGATAAAATCATTAATGTTGATCAGTAGAGATTTGTGGACTGACTTCAGAGGCAGAATAGTCCTAGGTTGGGATCAAGCTCTCAGCAGAGCTGGGTCATTTCCCAACGCTGTCTGCATGGCCTTGGGGGAGTCACTTTGCTTCTGATCAACGGGATCCATCAGTGAGCAATGTGAGACGAGGTTAGTTACATTCATTTAGCTTCTGCTTTTTGAGTAGCCACTCTTAGGTGATCAGCATCATTCATAGCACTGAAGCCAGGGACCCAAGAGGTTATGGCAGCTGAGCTAATGATCTGCTATTGATCTCTTGGTCTCCCTTCCTCCAGCAGTGATATCTGTACACTGATCTGTGCAAACCGCCACTGAAGTAAGTAGCAACTAGTGTGTACAGAGCTTAAACAGGGCCAAGGCTCTTCCATGGACAGAGCGCCAGCCACTTTTTCCGGGGCACCAGCGTCACTTGCTATCCCTGACAAAAGAGCCCTGGTATTTGCTCTTGAGTGATTGGAAGACTCTTAACTGGAATGGAGCCACCAGAAGTGACAGTGGTGCAAGGACTCAATTATTCCTTTGCTAGCTCTGCATGTGTTTACACTTCCCATAAATCTTGTTGCTTTCTCCTCATCGACTGCCTTTAAAGTTCAGAGCATTTTCTTCTTGTATTATTACTTCAGCTGGGACAATAAATAAGCATGCCATCGGTCAAACTAACAACACTGTAAACTTAGGAAGTGCAGCTAAAATAGATGGTGCATTAAAAAAGTCTTCGACCGAGTGAAGCATTTTTGTAGCTGGTTTGATTGCTGCTGGTGCCAATGTAAATTTGGGAGAAGTATATCCAGGAATTTATGGACTTTGGAATCCTGCCTCCAAAGCGTTGACCTGATTCTGCTTTATAACCTAATAACATTCCCCAGCACTGTTGGTGTAAATTTTCCATATAATTTTTATGATGCTAAGAATTAGTGGTGTAATAATGTAAACACAACATGGACCGTAAGTCATCCCCTTCCCTTCCCACACTGGGAATGTCCTGTGCTCCTTGCTGCTTCCTTCTCCAGATAATCCTGGGCTGGGAAGTTGCACGAGTGTTTAGAAGTCATTCATCGAAGGCATCAGCTTGTCAGCCCTGGAGCTTGTAGCCTTCTGTCTGCAGCGGTACAGGGCTGCTGCTGAACAAGCCTCTGGTTTGCTTGGGTGATATCACAGCCCTGACCCAGGGTGACTGTGCTGAGGTGTGAGAGAGAAGTTCAGGGAACATATTCCAGGCAGTCCCTGCTGCCTCTCATCTGCCAACTTGCTGCCTTCCTGCTTTTTATCCAGGTGAAATATGATTCCCCTAAAAGGAATGAAAAAATCCCCAGTATTTTCTCTTTTTCCCTTTCCTGTTTCTCCTCCCTTCCCTTCCTTTCCTTTCTCTTTCCCTATTCTGTTTTGGTTTTAATGGTTTTTGGTTCTAATTTAGAGAGCATCCAGATGCTATGATCTAGGTATCTTTATAAAGGCGCAATCCCTGCCTCTCACTTCCTCTTAATCAAGACTTAATCCCTTACCCTCTTGATATGATTACAGCAGAGTGGGAAGGGGGGAAAGCCATAGGGAACACAGGGAAAACAGTACATTGCAGCTCAGCAGAGCAGAGAAACAAAAGATGTATTGTATTTACATCATATGTGAGTAAACAGCAATCTGAGTGTCATTTCTTGTGCATCCCAAAGGGCTTGAGTGAGTAAGTTATGGTCCTCACTTGGATTCACTTTGACGTCATGTTCCTTCTAGGCAAGATGGCTTGGGTAAGGCACAAAGATAGTTGATGAAAAAAACATCTTAAAACCCCCTGAGGTTGAAGATGAGGAAATGGATTTTAATGGCAGGAGAAAAGGTGATCTGTATACTTTGAGATAAGTAGGTAGTCATAGAGTTGGTGGTGGTCCTAAATGGAGATGAATGCTACTCATCTGGGAAAGGAAGTGTCAACATCCATTGCCAAGAGTTCGGTTTATCTGTCTAAGGATGCCTGCAATGTAATCAGCAGTAGGTGAGCTCTAGTTTCCTTCTGTAGACAGCAAAGATCCAGTCAATGTTACCAGGGATCATGAGGGAGCAGTATGAAGGAAAAGTAAGAAAGATTCCCTCACCTGAATGCTAGGGGTGACAAGGGATGCACAGGGAAAAACAAGTGAACTGGGACATCAGTGTAAGGTGGAGACTGTTGATAGGTAGATGGGTCATTGTATTAAACCTTGTAACAGCCTTCTAGTGCCTAAAAAGGGGTCTACAAGAAATTTGGAGAGGGGTTTTGGACAAGGGCCTGTAGGGACTGGCCAAGGGGAATGGCTTTAACCTGCCAGAGGGGAGACTGAGATGAGCTCTTAGGCAGAAGCTGTTCCCTGTGAGGGTGCTGAGGCACTGGCACAGGGTGCCCAGAGAAGCTGTGGCTGCCCCGTCGCTGGCAGTGTTGAAGGCCAGGTTGGACACAGGGGCTTGGAGCAAGCTGCTCTAGTGGAAGGTGTCCCTGCCTGTGACAGGGGGCTGGAACTGGATGAGCTTTAAGGTCCTTTCTAACCCAAGCCATTCTGAGATTCTATGATACTATGACTCATGGATGTTTTACCTGTTCCCCTGTACGATGCCTACCATTCAGGGTAGATCAGACTCGTTTGCTTTTGGAAAACAGAAAACACTTTCATGATACTTGTGATCATAATTCTGGCTATAAACAGTAACAGAGAGTGAAACTGTGAAAAATAAGATTAGAAGAAAACCCATGCTATATTACAGCATTGTAAAAGAAAGATCCTTACATGCTTCATTCCTAGGAGAGGATGATAACTATGAGTATCTCGACAGTCTCCAACTTACAGTGGAAAAAATATCTCCACAAAATCATAGCTATGTATGTATGAAGCACTATAAAGGAACCAAGCTAATTAGTTCAGGGCTAAGAACACATAGCCTCAGAGAGGTTTCATTGTCCTCTTTAGAAGAATTCTCCTGATGGCTTTCACTGGAGGCTCACTCAGGTATAGCTGTGATGAGGGCCATAACACATATGTGAGAGAAACTGAGAGAAAAGCTTCTCATTTCTGAGACTTCATTATTTCAGCAAGTTACAGCAAAACACATTTGCAGACATTCTATGAGGAGTTATAAATAAAGAAAATGAAACTACCATCGACCCAATGAGTACAGTCCATTTCACGCAGTGTTTTACTTGACAGCTGGCAGTCTGGTGATTTGTGCATCTCTACTGATACAAGTAATTGGCAAGGGTGGAGGATGTTATTGTAAAGAGACTGATTTGAAAGCATTTAAGGAATAGAATGAAGTTACATACACAAAATGAATCAACGAAAGTCCACTTTCAAATGCGTTGCCCTGGTACAGATTAAACTGGATTTGAGCTCCTCTGGAATCTGAATGAGCTCCCCTTAGAGTCAGGGGAAAGGCTTCATTTATTATACACCAAAGACAAAAGGGATGGGACTGTGTCCTTCCTCGGTACAGCTGTTGGCAGGGAATGTTTTTATTTCCTCTACATCATGTGAAAACTGTGCTTTTGCAGCCTAGGTGATGTCCTTTGCAGAGGTGAAGAGAAACTGCCTCTGCTGGGAAATGCCCAGGATAACTCTTTTTAAAGGGCCCTTCTGCTTGGATCCCGTGCCAGGGTCTGCTCTGAGCAGGCTGATGCTTTGCCCTCTAAATACATACCTGACCAGGCACCCGAAGCTTGACACAGGTTGCAAAATGAGTATCACATGTGAATTCAAACCCAGAGCCTAGTCCAAGCTCAGAGGTTTTATGCAGTACATCACCCAATGAAATTGCCTTTTCCCCTCCCCGTTTCAATTAGAAAGAACATTAGGTCAATCAGATAAAGCCACATTGGGAGGATTTCCTCTTTATGGCGCTTGCCTCTTCAATTATCTATAATGAACTTCCTCACATCACTGCAAAGCTTTTTATATGCAAACGAATCCTGTTTTGGGGCTGCTGCAATCACTGCTTGTTAATGAACTTGAAACAAGTGTTATCAGAAAGGTTACAGCACCAGTGGTGGAGGGGGACAGGATAAAGCCAGACAAGAAAGACCAGCCTGAAGAGCTGGGATTGGCCTGCAGGTAACGTAGTGGACTATCTCCAACCCCCATCCTCTAGCCCCCTTCAGAGCCTTTTCGATGTGACAGACATCAAGCAAAATGCCCACTCTTGGGAAATGGCTGCTCAGCAGCAGATAGGGCTTTCCCATCCTCCTGTCCCACTGATTCCCTCTGCCAGTGCATTTCTCTCTGAACTCCTATAGCTGGGAAGAAAGAAAAATGAGGTGCTGTTGCCAAGGTCTTTTCTGATGCCAAGGGAAAGAGAGGGAACTGATTCAGAGGCCCCAGGACATGTTGTGCAGATGAAGGGGAAGGGCCAGGGGGGTGTTGAAGCCATGCAGGCCCAAATGGTATTTGTAGGTGTTTTCTGCTGGTGTTATCAGAGCTGGAAACTCTCACTCTTATTCTTGCACAGCCTAGACTAAGTCTTAGACTGGTCTAAGTCACCCAGGGTTAGATTATGCCTCACTTTCTCATGCTAAGTAGCTACTTAAACCCCCACCTAATCCTAACACTGGTGTGCCTTGATAGGATAGGACCACTGAACCTAAGGTTAGAAAGGCTTTCTACATTGTCAAGCCTGACCCTTTTGTCAAGACAAACACTTCTGTGACACTTTAACCACTGTATTCCAGCATTAGTAGTAGTTATAGTCCAGTGTTAGTAGTTGTCCCTTGGGACAATTTGTCACAGGACAGAACAACAACAGGAGCTTGGAGTATTGGAACAGAGTGTAGCTCCTCAAGCACTCCTGGCGGTCCCATACAACCTCTTTCTACACTGTCTGTGTCTTATGCATGATGAGGCATAGAGCAACATCCACCACTCATACGCTCAACTGTCTGGAGCCTCCTCACATGCTACTGCTTGTTGAAGTGCTACTCGGCACCAGCATCCCCAAGACTGAAGAGAATCATAGTGGTAAAGCTCATTACTGCAATGCAGTACCACACGGGCTTTCCACCTCCAATCCTTACATCATCCGGCCAGGAGACTGGGGAAGGCTTCTGGACTTCACTGCAGCAATGTGCTGCTTGGTTACTGGATTTTCTTCCTGCCCCTGGCCATGGATCAGCTCACACCAGCAGTGTGGTGATTGATGGCTCTTGTAATTCTATTCCTGGTTGGCATAACTGCAGATGTTACACGTCTAATCCATTTCTTTATCTTCCTAAGCTATTTGCTTCAGTAAGATGCTTCCACCATCTGCTCTAACCAGCTCCCGGGCTCTCATAAGCCATAAATTCCACTTTTGAACCTTTCAGTCCCTTTCCCTGCTTTCCAGCTCTGGATCAGTCATTCTCCTGCTGTCCCTTACGCACACCTGCAGATTAAGCTTACATCTCTCTATATAAGTTTCCTGTCCCTGCTTGCACCCGCTGGATCTGGCTTTAACACTGGGAAGTTCAGTCTGAAGTGGTGTTATTCTCTGGACAGGGTGGCTGCACCATCACGATACCATGGGGCTCTACAGATAACAGACAGCATGCCCAATACAGTGCAGAGAAGAAAAAGAAGGGACAGGCTTCCTTTTGGCATCTACGGAAAGACTTAAAAGGGGGACATCCAGGCACTCACAAGTGAACAAGACAGCATGGTCTGTGCATAAGGCATGCTTATGTTTTGTAGCCTGTTGCAGTGGGGTTTTTATGTCAAACTGCCTTGGATTAGCCAGGCAAATGCGGCAGTCATTTCCTGAAGAGTTGATAGCCTCCTGGAATGCATGGATTTGACACCTCGTAGTTGTCTGACTCTGCTATGAAGAAGCAGTGCATTGCTACTCTCTGCTTATTAATGAGACTTAGAATACAGCCTTCTGCATTGCAACTTTGGGCACCCAAAACCTCACCCTGTGAGACAATGGATTAGCAACACACATTCAGCATTGCTCCTTTAATGAAATGGTGACAAGCTTTTCCATGGGATCTCCATGCGCTGTGTAACCGTTGTTTCCTGGGAGCTGGATCCATCTGTAATAAATGCTCTGTCCCCTTCTAAGCCAAAACAAACTCTCTTTATAACAGCCTAGCCTCTGTCTTGCTGGAGCTGTGACTCCAAGCAAGCAATTATGCTCAGATTTGTGCTTTATTCACTTCTCATGTCATGGTGTTGCAACTGGGCTAAGTTCCTGGAGGGAACATGATTGCTTTCCAGCCACCTGATTAATGGAACAGGTATTAAAAAGCACCAGAGGTAGCTTCCTTGGGTCCTGAAGGTTGCAAGCCTGCAGGGTGAACAAGGAAAGGAGGAAAGGTCTGTAGAAGAAATCCTTCCTTACTTGTTTATCTCAACCTTCCTGTAATGCTCCTTGAATACCTTGTAATAGGCTGAGGCCCAGGGAGATGCAAAGGCTTTGTAATGGGTTGAAGCAAAGTGTGAAGTGAGAAGGTTAAGAAGCATCAGAGGACCCCACCTGGGGCTGGGAAACCCATTTGCTGACTTGGTGCCTTGTCTTCTCTCTCCCTAGGACTGTCCCCAGCTGCTGCAGGCAGAGAAGATCTTGGTGCCAGTGGAGGTGATCAAGCCAATCACATTGAAAGCCAAGAACCTGCCTCAACCACAGTCAGGACAGAGGGGCTACGAGTGTATCTTGAACATCCAGGGCAATGAGCAGAGGGTGCCTGCCTTGAGGTTCAACAGCTCCAGCGTGCAGTGCCAGAACACCTCGGTGAGCAAGCCTTGCATGCTAGGGAAGGGTGCAGGGGTCAAGGAGGACCAGTAGTTGCTTCAGGCCTTTGATCCCAATATTTGACAGTGCAAGAAAGAGCTCAGGGTCTGGAGCATCTCTCTTATGAGGAGAGATTGAGGGAGCTGGGCTTGGCTGGTCTGGAGAAGCGCAGACTGAGAAGGGATCTCATCAAGCAGATCAGTAGATCAAAGATGAGTGCCAGAAGGATGGTGCCAGACTCTTCGCAGTGGTACTCAGTGACAGGACAAGGAATAATGGCCATAAACTGAAACACAAGAATTTGCACCTCAACATGAGGAAGCACTTTATGTTGATGGTGGCAGAGCACTGGAACAGGCTGCCCAGGGGGTTGTGGACTCTCACTCTCTGGAGATATTCCAAACCCACCACGTACATGTCCCTGTGTGACCAGCTCTGCGTGGCCCTCCCTTGGAAGGGGGTTGGACTGGATGGTATCCAGAAGGTCCCTTCCAACCCTGACAGTTCTGTGATTCTGTGAGTAGCCATGATCGTTAGGCATTATAGGTCTATGATTCTGTGACTATTACCAGTTTAATCTGCCCGTATCCTCACAGTGCCACATCCTTGTATGCATTCAGAAGGGTTTTCATGTCAAGACTCACAGTTAAGTTATTCTGTGAGGTTTTGGCGATGGGACACACAAAACCCCATATAAAGAGCCCGACGGTGGCCAGCACGTAATGGGTCAAAAGAAGGGTGAAAGGCTGAAGGCTTGAGTCAAACTTTCCTCCTATCGCTGATTCATCACATGACCTTTTGTGAGTCTCTTTACCTCTGTCAGCCTCTGCTTCCCCATCAGCAGTGCAGGACGAGTAACCCCCCACCCAGGAGTCGCAATGGTGGTGTAACTACACGAATGTTGTTGGGGGCAAACACCGGCATAGAATCATAGAATCACAGAATGGTTTGGGTTGGAAGGGACCTTAAAATCATCCAGCTCCAGACACCTGCCACAGGCAGGGACACCTTCCACTAGAGCAGCTTGCTCCAAGCCCCTGTGTCCAACCTGGCCTTGAACACTGACAGGGATGGGGCAGCCACAGCTTCTCTGGGCACCCTGTGCCAGCGCCTCAGCACCCTCACAAGGAAGAACTTCTTTATATCTAACCTGAACTTCCCCTGTTTCAGTTTGAACCCATCACCCCTTGTCCAATCACTACAGTCCCTGATGAAGAGCCCCTCTCCAGCATCCTTGTAGCCCCCTCAGACACTGGAAGCTGCTCTGAGGTCTCCCTGCAGCTTCTCTTCTCCAGGTTCAACAGCCCCTGTGTTCTCACAGCCTGTCTCATGGGATGTGCTCTACCTGCTAAGAGATGTGCATATATGCAAGAGTGGTCCCTCCACGAGATTCATGTCTCCAAGATGTACATTTGAGTCTTTCTATTGCTGCTACTATGAGATGATTTATTAGTCAAAGAGCTAATTACAAGCTTTAGCCACTTCACTGCAGCTCTGCCACTCCATTCCGGGCAGTGCCTGTTAAAATCCATCACAACATATTCTGCTGCATTAAGCAGCGTGCTGAAGATTACAGGCACTTCACACACTTTATGATCTGTTGCAAACAAACAGCTTCCTAATCACATTGCTGCATTTATTTCTTTGTCCCCCTGATTTTCATTACCAGTTAGCAGGCTGTGAGCATCCAGGTTTGATGTTTCATAAGAATGGATGGCTGGAGAAGTTAAGAAGGCATTACACTTTAAAACAATCAGTACTTACTTTTACAGCAGCAGAAGGTTGTGGTTAGAAGGGTGTTATATGGATCTGGGTAGAGACTATGCGTCTGTCCAAAAAGTCTTTGCAGGGAAGAGAGCAGCTACCCTTTAGAGACACAAATTCTCTGGCACACATAAATAGACATCATCAAAAACTGCCTCAGGATGATTTTAAGCCTAGTGGGGCTGAGCAAGGGTTGGACAGCATCAGCAGTTCTGAACTCAGCATCTGAGTTTGTGATATCCAGCAAGAGAGGCTGGTTTTTAGAGGTAATAGTTACTATTGCCATACTACCCCCATGCTCCAAGAGGTTGCTAGTGCCTATGAGCAGAAAAGTGGGCTTCCATGAATCCTCACATGTGTTTGCTCATGGGATGCCTGAGTGCTCCAGAAGCACTATATTGATTTTAATGCTGATTTTCACAAGCCAGGACACCCAAGGATACTCCTGAGCTACACTCAGTGTACCAGGGCTGAGTGTCAGGCTAATGGCAAAGCACTCCATGACCTTGCTGCTGCATGGTGACCATAGAATGCCAGTCCCATATTTCATGGTGGCTTGGGTGGACATCTCTTTTCTATAGGGAGAGATGCTTATTTTGGACCAAATCAACTCTTTTCAGTATTCTGCCTCCTCTCCCTTTCTTCACCCCCTATTCTTTTCCCTTCTCCTTCCTTCCCTTTCCTTTCGAAGGCACTTTGACTCTCTGATTTGAGTTCTTTTTTCCTTTCTTTCCTGAGGAATGCTATTTCATTGTTGCTCTGAATTTGCAGACACTGAGAGAAAGAGATGTGGAAGGGAGAGACAGACAAAAGAAAGACACATTCACACACATACAGAAAGGGAACAGAGAAGCCCTGGCTCTGTTTGAGCAGTGGCAGAGGACACAGACAATAGGGAAGGAGTGCTGCAGATATGTCTCCATCATGATTATTTCTTTCCCTGCCAGAATTAGCATTCAGTCTGGAGCCACTGCGATACAATGAGCCTCTTCTCCGAGGGTCACCTGCCTTTAGAAACAACTCTATGAGCTTGTTTGTAAATTGAATCAGCTCTCTTTGACAGAGCTTTTTACTCTGCAGAGTTGCTGGATGAGGCACTGAATGTAGCACCTGCATTGCAGGCTTGGAGAAGGTCCAAAGGAGGGTGGGAGGATGTGTTGTGATGGTGTGTCTCTGAAGGGATGCTATCCTGCCAGCAGATCTTTCTGTTGGTGGTGCATGCTAGACTAAGCAATCATTCTTGGCTTCTTTTCCTTCAGAAGCCTCAAGATCTACCCCCTCCCATTGTACACTAGGCACTGACATGCTCAAATTCAGCTCAACTTCTGCAAAATGCAGGGTTTTCCCTGCTTTCACACGAGATAGAACCAGGGAAAAGCCTCAACTCTTGCTCTCCACTGCCTGGTCCCTCAAGATTTACACCAGGGATCAGAACCATCTTAAGCAGATGCTTTTCTAAGTGGCTTCAACTTGAGTTAAAGGATGTTATAAGGACACCCAGGTGGGACCAGCCTATCTGATGGTGTGTCAGTGGTGTCCTATCCAGCACTAGATGCTCAGCAGGCAGCTCTATCTCTCCCCCTGTCTTTCCTGGAGATATTTCCTCTGATAACAGCAATAAGTCACTGCAGGGCAGCACGCTTTGGGACAATTATTGTCCCTGTCAAGTGATTTGAGAGTCTCTGGGCTTTGTCCTCTATCACATCCCCCAAGGCATGCAATTATCACTCAGAGAGACACTACCTGCCAGTCCTTATTGCACTTATGATAGCTTTGCCGACAGCCTGGACACAGAGTGACGGGAGGAAATGAAAAGGAGGGTAGCTAAGAAGGCATATAAATCAGTAAGTAAAAACATCAGCAGGATGGGCTGAAATTGTTAGACCTATTAGGGTGGAAAGCAATCTCCCCAGTGGGAAACACTGGAAGCCCCAGAATGTGCAATCAGCCCCATATTAGCTGCCTTTGGCATGAAGAAGTGGGAGATGAGTGAGTGTTAGAATTATAGAATAATTAGGGTTGGAAAGGACATTAAGATCATCAAGTTCTACCCCAGTGCCATGGGCAGGGGCAGATGACCCACCTGACCATGCCATGAGCATTATTATTACCTGCTTCAATGATTAAGCCCACATTCTTGTTTGGTATGAGCCTGCCCATTGCCTGACCTTGGCACACACAGGCAGCACGCACTGATTTCTAGCAGCAAAATCCCTGTTGATAATTTGCCTCTGGTCTTCTCATTGCCTTCACAGGTCTGTGTGTCGTGAGACCTGTGATGTTACAGCTCAAAGTGCTGTGTAACTTCGGGATAGGAAAAGCAAATACGTTACATCTGTCACATCATCGCACTGGAGCTAAAGATCTCAGTGGCATTTGACTCTGTGGTGTGGCTCACACAGTGGGGGGAGTGCTAAAAAACAGAGCTAAGAACTAAAAACAGAGCTGGGAAAAAATGAGGTGTTATTCACAGAGATCATGGGAAAACACACTTATGGGAGGCCAAAGGGAGACAAGCACAGGGCTGAGTTGTACATCCACTTCTCAGCTATTGTGATGCATTATTATTATTATTATTATTATTATTATTATTAATTTAGCTACATTCAAATATCACAGAGGAATCCCGAGCATGATGTAGGCTCTATTGTCCTGCATGATACCCAGAATTCTCTCCCAGCTCAGGGAAGCAGAGGCTCCAAGGAGATGGAACAACTGTGGGCAAGAAGTTTTCTGCCTATAGTTTATGGCTGGAAAATTGATGCAAAGAGGGATTAAAAGATTAGCACAGGACCACACAAGAAGCTGACGCAGAGCTACAAGAATCACCAGGCCCAAGCTCTAATCACTAAAGTGGTGTCAGGAAAACAGACTAACACTAAAACACTGCTGAAATGCTTGAGGTACAAAAGGGAAACATCATGTAACTGCTTTTTGTTTATTGTCCCAAGTCTGTCCAAGCCAAACTACCAAAGGGCTTTACCCAGTGACACAGCATCCCAGCAGGAAGCAGTGAGTGGTGTGGATGTGATGGCTGTGGATGTGATGGCTATGGATTTGCACAAACTGCATGGCTCTGAGGTCTGTGAAGCTGAGCTCCTCTGATGCAGGGTGTCGAGTAACTGGATGCCCCAAAAGAGCCAGGAATTACTGAAATGTGCAGTGTTTTTTCATGTTAGAATAGCTGTTGTAGAACTGAGCAGCTATCTTATAATCTCAGTCCTAGGATAATGAACTTCCATGAAACACACAGTTGATGGGTTTACAGTGGCTTGTGGGCAATATGTTAAACCACTACCAACATGGCACAATGGCCAAGTGAGGTGATGGGCTCAGCCTGTGTTGCAGGACACAAAGAACTGGGATTTAGGAGTTCAAAACATTGTTCCTGTGAATTACAACAGCTCCTTCTAGCAGCTTTTTTGGCCTTTCCTGATAAGAGCGAGCCTGCCTTTCTGCGAAGGCAACCTTTCTTTCTCAATTTGGGCCTCCAAATTGCCTGTAATTTTCTGCTTTGATTTGATTTGCATAGCAGGAATCCAGATTTGGCAGACTTCAGGGTCAGATTTACATCTTTTGTGCAGTTTTGCCTGTGCTGGAGGAAGTTGTGCAAGGCAATGTAAACTCACAAGCCCTAATGGTAGGAATGCTCTTAGCAGGAGTATCCTGGAAGCCCTGATGTCCTGGAGATCGATACACCATCCCTTTTTTCTTCCCTGAAACATGTTTCCTCCCTATTGTTACAGCTGAGTGAATC
The DNA here is from genome assembly GCA_028858755.1 of Ara ararauna. Taxonomy (NCBI): domain Eukaryota; kingdom Metazoa; phylum Chordata; class Aves; order Psittaciformes; family Psittacidae; genus Ara; species Ara ararauna. Next base: position 163,811,692 of record CM054376.1, read on the forward strand.
CTTTTCAAAGCCTCCTATTGAATTCAGTAGGCTTTGAACACAGGTCACAATGAGTTAGCAGCTCCTGTGGTCTGAAGAGGACGGAGCATTTACTCGCTGTTGCTTTGCAAATTGCTTCGTTTCGCTGCCGTGCAGCCCATGAGATGTCTGAGGCTGGGCATGACAGCGTGAGCATCCTCATTCCAGCCCACAGCTGGCTTCATCCTTGATACTCATCCATTGGGATCCTGTTGTTTATTCCCTCTCATCCCTTTCCAGTTCTGGATCAAGTCTGCTGAGTTAACAAGTCTAATGTGTGTCTGCCCTGGGTGCCACAGGCAGATAAGATCTGAAATCCCAGCTGGGCTTGTGCTGCTGGCTCTTGGATCCTCAGTGGGATGAAAGGTTCTGGGGGACTCCAGCTGCCTGTCCCTTGGCAGCCTTCTCTAGGCTCTGCTAACAGCTAAATCCCAATACACACACGAGGCTCGGCTGGGGCAGAAAGCAGCAGTTTTTCAGGCGCCTACAGGCTCAGCTTCTTACTTGAGGGTGACCAGTGGTCCTGTACATATTCTCTTTCCCATTCCCAACCAGCATTTACAAAGTGCTGTGCAAAGCAGGAGTTTGCAAAGCTCCCGAGTGGCAGAAGTTTAATTATTCTCTACTTTTCAGGCTCTCTCCTTCCTACTCCTGTCTCCTTACCCTTGCTTCCAGCTCCATAAAGCTGTGAAAAGCCAGCGTTGTGAGTCCAAGCGGCTCTGCATCGTCCTACATCTTGCTGGCAGTGACACCAAGAAGTGTCATAGAAATGCTAATTCTGAATGAGACTGGCGGGTGCAGCTCTATTGCAAAGGACTCTGCTAACCTGCAGCTGCTCTTTACTTCCATGGTAACCACCAAGCTCATACCCATAAATACCCCACAACCAGATTGTAATCACAGGGTTTTGCAGATTAGTGGTTAATTGTGTTTAGTTTGTCCGAAGAGAAATTACTGTGTAACTAATGCTCACTCTGCTCTAGTGGACAGAAATCACTATCTACGATTTACTCCCCAGTTATATGGCAATCAATGGTTACAGAAAAACCTGCTTCTAAACGCTCAGTGCTTTGACATCTCTGTGGGAAACCATGCTGAGATTTAAGTGATGGGGGGCTCTTTAGCGGTCTCTAAGATATAACCAACCAAATCAGACAACTTACTGAATTATGTGTAACCTTATAGTGGGAGAAACATTTCTTTCTTTAAAGTAGAAGTTTGTCCTGCTATAGATCCCAGTGCAGGGGGAGATGCCTAATCTCTGGAGGGTAAATCCTTATGTGGCCGGTAACAGTAGGAGACCTGAAATGTCTGTCGCCTTCCTGCCTTGTTACCATTCTGTCCTTTAAGCAACCATCTCAAGCCACACCAGGGGTGGTTTAAATGGAGATGAGGAGCAATTCCTTCCCCAGAGGATGCTCAGGTATTGGAACAGGCTGCCCAGGGCAGTGCTGGAGTCACCGTCCCTGCAAGTGTTCACACACAGTGGAGACGAAGCCCTCAGTCCCATGGGTTAGTGGTGGCCTTGGCAGTACTGGAGAGCAGTTGAGCTTGATGAGCTTAAAGGTCTTTTATCAACCTGGTTGATTCTATGATTCTATGGTCTCCTTTCTCATTATGAAGCTTTTTGCCAGTTGGTGAAGTGTTAGATGGAAGCTGTTGATGGAGGTGGGCAGTAGGATGCAATGGACAAACGGGTGAACCCTGTGTGAACTGGCTGATGGCAATTCAAATTCTAGCCTATAAAATACACCAAGAACCATGAGTGAGGGAGCTCTCTGAGTGGAGAGGGCCTCCAGAGATCAAATCCCATTTCCTTTGTTAAGGCCAGGTCTGTGTACCTAGACTGTGCCTGACGAGTGTTTGTTTAAGTCTGTTTAACTCTCTCTGAAGATTTCTATGACTTTCTTAATACATATTTCCTGGAAACTGGATACCCTCTATTCCAGCTGAAGTCATTCTGGTTCTGAGAAGGGAAAAGTAACTACCCCCTGGGGCTTTACATGTGGAACAAACTCTCTTACATACCCAAATGAGATTTGCTTGGGTTTTTGGCAGCAATACGGCATTGTTGATTCACAATCTGTTTGTGATCTTCAGTAATCTCCAGACCCATTCCCGCTGCACTGACCAATCACGCCAATTTCCTGTTTGTTAGCATTGATTTCTCCCACTGAAGAACAGTTGGGACTTGCTTGTATTGAACTTCACTTTGAGATTTTGGCTTGGTTCTACCATTTGTTAAGTTTGGTTTGAATTCTTAACCCAGCTTCTGGGTGTTCTTGTACCCTCTTCTGGAACAGCGTCATTCATGGGATCTGTACTCCATCATCCAAGTCAGTAGTGAAAATAGTGAATAATGTCAGACCCAGGATAATATTCCATTTAAAACACCCTCCCAACCTGACACTGAGTTTTTTGACTTCTTTATTTTTGGCATCTTTTGCACATACCTTATGGTGGTTTCGTTTAGATCACATTTCCCTAGTTTGTTTATGGGGCTCACTTGTAGGACAGTAGCAAATACTCCACTGAAATCAAGATAAAGCCCATCTGCTACTTTCCTTTTATCCACAGAGCCATTAAGACTGTCAAAAAAGGAAATTAGATTGGGTTGACAGAATTTGTTCTCAATAAATCTGTGCTGGCTGATTTTTATCACCTCATCATTTCGCAGGTGCTTATAAATTGATTGTTTAATAATTTGATGTACTTTCTTTCTGGGAAGCAAAGTTAGGCTGACAGGTTTATAATTACACAGAACCTCCTCTTTCCCCTTTTTAAAGGTATTTCCATGGTATGCTTTCTGAGACCTCACTCAGCTTCCAGGACTTGTTCAACATATCACCATCCCTGGCAGTGTTCAAGGCCAAGTTGGACGGGGTTTGGAGCAACCTACTCTAGTGGAAGGTGTCCCTGCCCATGGTAAGGGGTTGGAACTGGATGAGCTTTAAGGTTCCTTCCAACCCAAACCAGTCTGGGACTATATGATCACTAGGGTAGATAACCTTACATATACTCTCAACATCCATGGAGTACACAGCAGAGGTATATGTGGATGGTAGACCCACAGTGCATAATGAACACCTTAGTGATGCACTCAAGAGTTGCCAAAATATCCTTCAGAGCTGTGCTCAATACCTAGAAGGTAGATTTCCAAGATAAACCTCATCATATGCACAGATCAGCTAGTGCTGTGATGGCACTGGACATCAGGGCAAGTGGCAGCAGGTCCCTAGTCCAAAGAAGGGCAACAGAGCTGGTATAGGGCCTGGAGCACAGTGTGATGAGTAACGGCTGAGCGACCTGGGGGGTTAAGTCTGGAGAAGAGAAGGCTCAGGGGGGACCTGATCGCTGCCTACAACTGCCTGAGAGGATAATGGAGCCAGGAGGGGGCTGCGCTCTGCTCCCAAGGAACAAGGGATGGGACAAGAGGAAACGGCCTCAAGCTGCACCAGGGCAGGTTTAGATGGAGAAGAGGAACAATTCGTTCTCCAAAGGGTGCTCAGCCATTGGAAGAGGTTGCCCAGGGCAGTGATGGAGTCACTGTCCCTGCAAGTGTTCACACACCGTGTAGATGAGGCCCTCAGTGCCATGAGTTAGTGGTGGCCTTGACAGTGCTGGGGAGCAGCTGGACTCAATGATCTTAAAGGACTTTTCCAGCCTGGTTGATTCTATTTTATATGTAAATACACTTTAATCGTGGAATATTCACCTAATGGGTAAGTAGGCTATTCAGGGGGGCACGGCTTGCTCTATTGAGCACCACAACTTTGAGAGCATCTCGGTAATGGTGATTAGGGAGGTCGCTGACAGCTCCATTTCTCCTGTTCACAACTTGCCTCATCCCTTCTCCTCCCCACCTGAGGGCACCATCTAAGCCTGGTTTGGGGTTTCTCTTGTTTTTCCTCTCCCACTTTTAGTATTCCTACGAAGGGATGGAGATTAACAGCCTGCCGGTGCAGCTGACAGTCGTGTGGAACGGGAATTTCAACATTGACAACCCTGCACAGAACAAAGGTAAAGAGTTATTTCAACTTGTCCTTGGAAGCAGTAACCTTAGCAACGGGCCTCATCGCTCCCTACACTTAACAAAGCTGCCACCATCTCCCAGCGCTGTCTGGTACATACTTGTTCTCTGCAGTCTTCGAATTACCATTTCTTGGTGTCCTTTTTGTCATGCGTTTCCCCTTTTTGCAAATATGACTCTCCCTCCTACTTGTGTTGCTTCCCCTGTCCCTTCATCATCTTCACCTCCTGCTTCTCCCCACGTTTTTGTGTCTTGTTTTTATGCCCCTCCTTCTCCAGCTTTCCTTTTCTCCCCTCTTTATTTCTCCTGCAGTGATGCTCTTCAACATGCCAGGAGATGGGGCATGCTCTGCTCAGAGGCAATGTAGTGATGAAGATGGAAAGGGAGAGGGGGAGGGGAAGGGCAGCAGCTCGCCAGTGGGAAAACTCTGAACAAAATACAGTGATCATAGCAAAGGACCCAAATCTACCTCCTGTCCAGAGCCTGGCTCTATTTAACTGCCACAGGATCGATGTGCCCCTCACAGAGGGATATTGCACATCCAGCCATGACCCTAAGGCAGGCATTTTTGCTGGAGATGGATGGTCCATTCATATCTTCTTCCTTCATGTTCATCACCCTCAGCTACCCTGAAGCCTTTCCCCAGGCAACCTGGATGCTCTGCATTTGCAGCTCAGACCCACAGATTCTCCTTCTCACATCACCACCCTTCAAATGTTTCTCCCTCCATTGTTTTACCTTCTCTTTTCTTGGACACTTTCCACATCTTCTCCCACTCCATCTCTCCCCATCAGGTACTCCCTTGTTACTCTCACCCCATTTCAAATCCACCCTCATGCTGAGGGGTGGTGGGTGAGGTTTTCACCAACACCACATTGAAGCTGGAGAACAATATAGAAGGCAGCTCTTCTCCCCATGGCATGACCCCTTCCTGTCCTTCTCCTCCTGCATACAGCTCTGTGAGGTCTTTCTCTGATGCCTTAAATAGCCACTCTGAATGCAAAAGGTCCTGCACTGTACTTCTGCAAAACAGGATCTTGAAGGTTCAGTCCACACAGTAAACACAACAGACTGGAGACCCTTGTCTAGCCCTGGCATCCAGCAGCATGGCACAGCCCATGTTCACACTGCCGTCCTCTCTCAGCTTCCAAATGCCCTTTTCATGGGGAAATAACTCTGACAACTGCAGTTTATTTCTGTTTAATGGGGCTGGATGGGGCTTAGAACAACCTGGTCCAGTGGAAGGTGCCCTTGCCCATGGCAAGGGGTTGGAACTGGATGATCTTAAGCTCCCTTCCAACCCAAACCATCCTATAATTTCAAGAAGGATGTAAACATTTTTCCCCCCATTATTCACCCCTCTAGGGAGGACCCATCCTGCCTCTGGGACAAGCATCACAAAACACCTTCCCCTCTCTTGCTCTTCATTCTGCCCTCATCCCACCACTGTTATGTGCTATCAGCATCTCTGAGGTCCTCTCTCTTTTCCTATCCTTGCAGTTCACCTGTACAAGTGTGGGGCCATGCGGGATAGCTGCGGACTCTGCCTTAAAGCTGACCCAGACTTCGAGTGCGGCTGGTGTGAGGGACAGAACCAGTGCACCTTGAAGCAGCACTGCCCAGCCCAGGACAGCCAGTGGCTGGAGCTGTCCAGCACCAAGGGCAAATGTACCAACCCCAAGATCACAGATGTAAGTCATGGATCTGCAAGAAGTTGGAGTATTCTCCCTTGTACTCTTTCCTTGTGTTTTATTGCTTTCTCTTTGGGTTGTTGATGGCTGAGTTATGCTGGGTCAAGTAAAGCCACAGGCACCCTTGGGAATGGGAGGCTATGGTGGCCTTCAAAGGTGGGCACACATTTTCAGGTATCTACGTCATCTGAGCATGATGTCAGAGTTGACACTATAGTCAATGTGGACATGAATCACTAGTATATAGTCTGTTGGAGCCCCACAGCATCTGACCTGCCAACACAGGGCTGGTTGATGTGACATGAAGCCTTCATGAGACCTTGGCCTTCTAGAGGAACAGCTAAAGGTGAGACAAGATGCTCTGGGGCATCTCACATGGACAATGTGAGGGTAGTCAAAGCAGTCCAACTGTCTTGAAACAGCCTTTCTGGCCAGCCTGGCTGAGACGGAGATCTTAAGTGATCCCAGAGTGGTTTGTGCTTTGCTGACAGGAGGTCAAGGAAGGGGGCAGGTTGCAGTTCATGCTTCCTGGCAGCATGACATGGACAATGTCAGTGTACAAGACTCCACCGACTTCATCAGAGTAATGCTCTTCTGTTTGCCTGGCTGACTTTGCATGGTGAAAGAAATCTCCATAGAGCAAACAAAGTCCTGTGTAGTTGTCAGCTTTCCGCCTTTGAAGGCTCAAGGAGAAGGCAAGATCGAGCCTGAACTACACAAAGTTTGAAACTGTCCTATTAAGTGATGAAGAGAATGAAGGCAAGGCTTGGAGGAAGGACCTACAGGACAACAGTGTTCTTCAGGTTTCCTATTGATTGTGTTGACTGTGACAAAGGAAGAGCTGAGGGATAGGTACACAGAGGAGGTAAGAGAATAGAAAGACCATAGAGAAAAGGAGTAGAGGAAGGGGGAGGAGGCAAGAGAGGCAAATCATTCCTGCAGTCTAAAGGGATTTTTGTCTGCTGTCTAAGGATGCTTTGCCATGATGATGTGCACCATTTTCATGGTCACAGGGCACACAGCAGGACAGATCTGAGCCTTGAAAATTAGTACTCCATCCTTATCAACTTCCTCTTGCTTTAAGTATTTCTCAGTCACCATGCCTTATATAACATGCATGTAAAAACAAAGGCTGGGTAGAATCTGTTATTCCCAGATGCCACTGGAAGTAACCCCTCTTACTGTGTTTTGATCCATCTTCCTGTCATCCATCAGTCCCAAATAAGAAGGATTGTCCTCAAGGTACTCAGCTGAACTGGTGGAGTGCCAGGCTTATTCTGACGTTTCCAAGGTGGAGGTTTCCACCATGCTTGGGTTTATCTGATGTTGGTATTTTGAGCCTACCAAAACCACTTGAAACTGTGAAACCAAATGCAGACAGCCAGAATGAGCAGCTCCATCTGAAAGTTCAGCTCTGAGGTCTTGAAAATTGTTGGAAAATAAGGAAAACTTCCTTTGAATCTTTCCAGATTCTCAAACCTTGAGAAAGATTCAGAAATTTTGCACAGATTCATAAAATTTGGTATTGGGAAGCTGACATGGCAAGAGGTTGGAACAAGATGGTCTTTAAGGTCCCTTCCAACCCAAATCGTCCTATGATTCTATGATTCTATGATGACTAGCTAAAGCAGAAGTCCAAAACACAAGGACCATGCAGTAGTATGATATCCTGAAGGTCCACCCACATTTCTCTACCATGCTTTAATCCCAAATCTACGTCTTCACTCTCTTCATGTACTGCAAAGCACTCATTCTCCACCCTACAGCTCCAGAGGGGACATAGCTCTAATTCTGCTGGCATTTCCTCCAACAGCTCCCAGAGCTCAAACAGATCAGTGCAATATTCAACCATGAAATATTCCAGCTGTCTGGTGCAATCATAAGTAGCTCTCAGAAAGTCTTTTTCTGAGCCATTAGCATGGAAGTAATCTCAAGTGACTGGATATATATTGCAGCTAATGGTAGGTCTGGAGCAGTTGGTAAAATCATGCATATACTGGAGAGGATCCAGGTCAATATCTGTACAGGCAAAGGAGAAACAACACATGTACTCGCACTTACACATGATCACGCACATACCCAGCACAGAGCTTCCTATAACCTGCACTTACTAGCTCTTGCATTTATATTGTCACAAAACCTCCTCTAGGAATGACAAGCTCCAGCACTGGGGTGATATGAGCAGAGGGTGTCAATGGTAATGCAGTGTCGCAGCTCTGGGTCTTCAAGAGAAAGCTGAGGCTTGCTGGCACCATTTGTATCCTTTCTTGTGTTTCCTCTCCCAGACTGACAGGTCTTGTTCCATATTTTTGCACTCGTGGTAGAAACAGGCTCCTTCTCTCTTGCTGTGAAACAGAGTGGTAGCACCTTCTCCTGGTACGCATCTCTGGGAGTGCAACGGATTGGGGTAAAGGCATCTCCCACATGCTCCTGGGAGAATCCCAGGCCCTCCTGTTTTACGGAAATAAGTGGGTTTTGAAGCTGGCCTTTCCCAATCAAAAATCACCCAGTGGAGGTGTTCAGAGGTGTTTTGCTGGTTTCACTTGGGGAAGTTTCCTGTTAGTGCTTTTTGCGTCATAGTAAGGTTTTATAAAGATCTCATGCTTTAGACAGAAATAGAAGAGGGACGATAATGTCTCCACTGAGTTGTTTGTGAGTTCTGCACTGAAACTTTGGTCTTAAAATCACTTTTAATTCCAAAGAAATGGGTCTTTCCAGCAAGATGTTCCTTGTCACTGCTACATCTTTTATTCAGGGTAATGGTGTTAGTCGTACAAAAGAAAAAATCCTCTTTTGCCCTGCTATGAGATGTACAGCCCATGCTAGCAAGCCCTTTCAAGCATAGGTGAGCCCTAATTAACCGTGGGTCTAGCTTGCTAGACACCTACCTTACTAGAACAAGTAAAAACTATTTGATGGCAGGTTTAATACAGCAAAACTGAATCAAAATATCCCATGAGGAATTCTTTCAAATGTATAAGGAAATAAAAAAAATATAGGACTTTTAGTCTATCTTTTTGTTTAACTTCTTCATTTTGAGTACTTATAAGATTGCATTTAGTATGGTGATACATTGCAGCCTTCCAGCATCATTCATAGAGTGATTTATCAGGAGAGGAGTAACTAATGTCAGCAAAATAGGTATTTCAAACAGGAAAACTTTGCTTGAATAGGTATTTATTAATGGTTCAGAACGAAAACATTTTGCAGTTCCCATTTTGGGAAGTTTTCAGTGTTGAGCCCCCAGCTGAGACAACTGGGATTAGATTTTCCTGGAATAGAAATTTCCTTTTCATCCTAATTTTTAGAGATAGCTTCCTCATTTCATGGACAATAACCACAAAGGCCTCTCTCTTTTCTCCTCTTCTTATCCATTTTTGACTCGTCCACCAATCTCATCACCGCAGACCGTTTAAAAGTCAAACCCAACCCAAATGATCATTTCACCCCTCAGATTAATGAACGTTGTGCTATTTTCTTTGTTGGTCTTCAGTATCTTGGTGACTTTTGGAGTAGGAATAAACCTGCCCTGGTTCTGATTTTTGTTCGCTCAAGTGGTATTTGTGGCTTTTGGACCTGAGACCATGGTGCTGCAGGGATCTTGTGCTGCAGAGGTTGTGTGTATGCAACACAACACTGCAGGTCCAAGAGTTTGTCTGCGATCATCTGCACTGTATATTTGTTAACCTCTGTTGATTCCATGTAGAGTCAAAGACGCATTCAGAAGGTGGTTCATGGTACCTGAAATTAAATATCCTAAACTAAAATATCTCTTAAAGATGTCGAGGTATCTCCTTTTTGTTATTGATGGACCTTCTAAATGTGTGTAAAACAGTCTAACCCTGGTGCCAGCCTCAGCACTGGAAAATGGTCACAAGCAGCCCTGCTTGTGCCAGCGCCTCAATTTTCCCTTCCAGTCCAACTGCTATGCAAGGGTCTTGCTGCCAGCCCGAGATTCCCAGTTGGCAAACCATTGGACAATGGGTAGGGACCTCAGACAGGGAATACCCCTTCCTCACTGCAGACAAAGCCTTGCCAATGCTGGCAGATTGCAGCCAGAGTGGGCAGCAGGGAATACCCTTTGAAAGCAACATTTGAAACCTCTTTCAACTAACCAGTTGTATGACAAAGCATTTGGGCACAGTGAATAATTGGAAGGGCAGAACTGAGAGAATTAAGGGCCAGCCCCATGATTTATGTGTTGTTCAATTCAACTCCAATGCTAATTTCCACTTGGCTCTGAGCAAGTGTGATGGATGTGATGCAGAATGGGCCAGACATACTCCACAGAGACAGACAGCTCTGGGTGAGGCCCTGCAATGGGAGGGAGAGCTGAACTTTGGAGGTTGGGTGGTGCTTTGGCTCTGCTGCCCAACAGAAGACATAGCGATCCTACCCCTGCTAGGGTCTGGTGAAAGTCCAGACTCCGATGCAAACATCATGCTACCAGCCACTGGGATGGTTGGGATAACCACTCATCCATGGTGGGGCTCAGGGGCTGTCCACCCTACAAATAAACTGTCCAAGCTCCCACATCTCTTTCCCTGGCTGCAGCACTCTATGAGGGCATTTGGAGCTCTCTCAGAAATACATGTTGGCACACAGCAGCTGCTGCTGTCTCAGTGACCGTCCACCTACCACATACCTAATCTGACATGCTGTTTATGTTGTCTCAGCTGTTTCTTTCAGGTGGACATGTTCAGTTGAGTTTGTGATGCGTGACCAACACCTTCCTCCAGAACAGATCAAAAGCTCCATGTGCTTCGGGCTGGGAATTTAGGATTGAAAGTGGCTGGATGAAACTGTCTGTGCTCTTTTCTTGTTCTTTCTCCCATTTCTTTGCACCAGGCCCCTCTGCTGTCTTTCCATGGCTCACTGGAACTAGACGATCTTAAGGTCCTTTCCCACCCTAACAATTCTACGATTCTATGTCTATAAAGTACAAAGCTCAGCTGCACCACCAGAAAACACTCCCCCTACTTAGAAAACATCTCATACTCATCTCTGGATGTTTTGCAAGTAGTTAGAAGGCAGTTGAGGCATGTGTGATGTAATTTGGGTCAAGTAATGTATCTGGAGCAGGTTTGTTCTCTCAGTTTTTCAGCATTCATAACTATGAATGTCTCTAGAGGTCACAATGAGACTTGATATTGTCTCTTGTTTCACCTGAGAGGATGCTGATATCTTTACATAGGTATTTTCATTATTCTCCTTTGTCTTGGCTTGTTTGATTCTATGATTCTCCAGGTCAACCCAGTGACAGGGCCTCGTGAAGGTGGGACCAAAGTGACCATCCGTGGGGAGAACCTGGGGCTGGAGTTCAGAGATATTGCATCTCACGTCAAAGTGGCCGGAGTGGAGTGCAAACCGCTGGTGGAAGGGTACATCCCAGCAGAGCAGTAAGTTGGGTGTGTGGCAGACAGTGGGCCACAGCACACCTAGTAACAGTCATTGCTATCTGTAGGGTCTTCTAAGGAGTCTATTCCACCCGTCCTTAGAAGTGAGGAATGGAAGATGTCATTCCTTTAGTGCAGGAGCTAATAATCCATTTATTACTGTATTTGGATTGCACATTTAGATAGTCCTTATAGCACATGCCCTGAAGTTATCCTCTGTTTTTCACATAACACAAGGATGTTCAATTCCAGTTTGGGGCGCAGCAGTCCCAAAAAGCAGCTTTCCACATGCAGGAGACATCATTAAGCCTTACAGCTGCAAAGCTATGCTACCATGCAAGGCTGGCGGGCAGTGGACCCTTGGGGTCAGACCTCAGCCCAGCATTTGTCTGTATATGTAAGTGAAATTATGCTGATTTACACCAGCTGATCCTTTACACCAGCTGAAAGAGGAGTGATATAAATGAGCTCTTAGGCAGAAGTTCTTCTCTGTGAAGATGCTGAGGCGCTGGCACAGGGTGCCCAGAGAAGCTGTGCCTCCCCATCCCTAGCAGTCTTCAAGGCCTGATTGGATGAGGCTTGGAGCAAGCTGCTCTAGTGGAAGATGTCCCTGCCCATGGCAGGGGGTTGGAACTGGATGAGGTTTAAAGTCCTTTCCAACCTAAACCACTCTATGATTCTGATTCGATAATTCCCTGATTTGACCCACCAAGGGCCAACAGCCAAAAGCCACTACTGTTTAAAGAATCACTTATTCCACAGTTTGGTTCCTGGGTTGGGAAGAAGAGGAGGAGTTAAGTCTACACTCCATTCCCCAGCACTGTGGGCTGTTTGCTCCGATTCCGTCCTACCCAAACCATCCCTTATACTTTGCTTCTGGTTCATGTTTTCTCCACAGGATTGTGTGTGAGATGGGGGAGGCCAAGCCCAGCCAGCATGCCGGATTTGTGGAAATCTGTGTGGCCGAGTGCAAACCAGAGTTCATGGCCAGGTCTTCACACCTCTACTACTTTATGGTAAGCTCCTGCGAGAAGTTCTCCTCAGCCCTGAAGGTCCTCAGTCCTTTGTTCCCTTTTCTACATCTCTCCATTGTCCTTGATCATATTCAGCCTCTGAGCTCTTCACTGCTGTTCTGAGTGCAGCAATGTACTGATTCCTTCTATTTCCTTTCAAACTCTTGTTAAGAGCAAAAATAACTTGCCTAATTAATGTTTTAACAATCTAATAATAGTCCAAATTATTAGCCAAATTACAGTTACATACAGTCATGGTCCAAATTAGTACAGAAAATCCTCATTAATAGTTAAAAAATGCTATAAAAAAGAAAAAGGAGAAGAAACCCTTCCCTGGTACCTTACTTTTCCATGGTGCAATGCTTACCCTACCAGTGTCCTTTCAGACCCTACAGCTGAAGGCACCAGTGTCCTCCAGGAAAAATCATTATCATCCTGAGGTCTTCCCTAGGAGGAGTGTGATGTCCATCATGGGGTTTCTTCCCTCTCACTCTTGGGTTCTCCCAGGTGTATATTCATCCCCCTCTCCCCACCTCCTGCCTCCTCTACCTGGTCCCCAGCACCAGTGACAGCGCTGCCCAGAGCCCAGCCCGGGCACACAAGGGCTTTGTTTGCTGGGCAGAGCCTGCCCGGGGGGCAGCCCTTGGCCATACTGGGTGTCCCCAGCCCTGAGCTCAGGTGGGTTGAGCACAAGGCCCTTGGCCATGGGACACTTGTGACCACAGGGACACTCAGCTCAAGGGATGGTGAGCCCAAGAAGCATCCTGAGACCTTGGGGTGTTGAGTCAGCACAGAGCCATCTGGTATAAATTCCCATTTACTGGGTTACAGGCAGTCACCATAGTGGTGGTGGGTGTTTCTGCAAGACATAGCATTCAGGGTGTCTGTGTGATGGTCTTCTGGGTGTGCAGGAGCAGCACTTGCTCAGGAGGGACCAATTCACCAGCCAGGCTGTGGATAAGCTGTAGAGCATCACTGTGGCTCAGTGCAAGAGGGCAACTGTTTTGGATGCTCTGTGGTGAAACAATAGACACCAGCAAGCTTAAACTGCAGTTAGCTTTTAAAGGTAGGTGTTTTGGAGAGAGGCCTTAGCCATGGGGAATTTGGAGATCATCAAAAGTCCCTACAGATGGATGCTGACACACAAAAGTTCCACTCAACTTATGCTGATGGCACTTGGAGAGCAGCCATACTCCTCCATTTAGATTGCTGGGGCTGGCAAATTGGCTTGTGCTTTCTGTTGGGACATCAGCTTGCAAAGCAATCAGAGGAGCTCTGGTCTTGATTCCACCCTATACTGGTGCAAGTTCAGCTGGACACTGTCTCTTTGCTGTAGTGAAAGAGAAAAGGAGAGCCAAACACGTTGTACACTCAGCTTGGGTTTTTTTGCTCCTTTCTAACAATGCTCTTTGTCCAAGAGACCTGCTTGTTCCTCAAAGGCCCCTTGTCCTCAGGGGACATGCAGGCATGCTGGGGACATGCAAGCATTGCCTAACCTTGGTCTGTGTAGGCTGGAGATGACATGGTCTCTTTGTTCCCATCAAATGGTCTCAACTCCTGCAAGGGAATGGCTTCTTTCTGAAAGTATTCATATGCCCCAGCACCTTTTTAAGGCAAAGGGAACTGGTAATGAATGCAAAATCTTATATTTCTCCTTGAGCTACAGAAATTCCTCTATTCTTTGTATTTTCCAATGTCACTCAGGTGGTCGGGGCAGAGAAACACCTTAAGAGATAGCTCCATGGGACACAGGGAAGGGGTCTTTCCAGGACTTCAGCATGTCACCTTTGCTACTCTTGGAATTACTGTCTGATGTTGATCGTCTGTGTCCATCGGTGACAGTTTTTCCCTCTGCTTTTTCCTGCTGCCAGCTATCCCAGCAGTGCATGAACATAAAGTTAACAGGGTTTTCTCTGCTGAATACCTCAATACCTTCATACTAGATAGAATAATACAGATGCTCTGCAGTCTGCCCATCACATGTTCTTTCCTGCATCCACTGCTTTCATAGCAGGAGCTGTGTTTGTTGGTGTGGTTTGGTTTTCTCCAGTGCTACTGCCAGGACTGTAGAGATGTTATTGCAGGCATCACAAGCTACCTTGGCATCCTGCAGCAGTGGGTGGCAGCTTGAAGGGAAGGAAGATGTTTGAAAACGAAGGAAGGGCATCACATGGGAGATAAATGTCACTTTCTGATGCATGGCAAATCCAGTGGAAAATTACTTTTCAAAAGGTTGGTGGCAAAACCGGGTCACATTTGGCCAATAGGTTCAGCCTTCCCTTCTCCTGCAAGAATTGAAAGAGATGATGTTTTGTTGAACTCAGCAGAGTATTTCATTTCAGTGTTTTAAAAAGGAGTCAGCTTAGTTTAGAGATGTTCGAAGAGTTCTTCTCCACATTTCTAGCCAGAACTTTTACACTCAAAATGCTGTTAGTTTGCTTTAAACTCATCTGTGATCAAAAATGCAAATTGCATTAGAAAGCACAGTAAGCCAAAAGGGAAACAAAGCATCTGGTTGCAGGCTGAGGTGAAATCTATAATGAAATGAAATTTATAATGTTGTAAATGAGAATAATTATTTTAAGCTGTTCATTTTGTTGCTATGATAATATTCATGGTCTTTCAATCAATAAAAAGTTTCCCTTCACTTTTCAATTCAGATACTGAAGCAAGTTTGCCTTTTATACTGGCTTTGGATGAGAATATTAGGCTCAGTGCAGGTGATGTGGATTACTCTGATTGCAACTCCTCTGGGACTGCTCCTAAAACCCTCTTCCAGGATAGCATTTGCGACAGGTCTCCCTTCCACTTTTGCCTTCCCGCTGCTACTATTGAACCTATATAAAGGAAACACAGGGACACACGCTGGGTTTGTCACATCTTGCTCTACCCTTGTTCCAAGGAGGAATGAAGTGGGAACCAAGGTCTTTATACGCACCATGAGGTCAGCTTAAACAGAGCTCTGAAGGCAGCTTCTTTGCTGGCAGCTTGTTCGGAGGAGGTTCTGAAGGAAAGGGAAGGGTTGGGGAGCAGGCAAAAGCAGGCAAGTTCTTAGAAAGGTTCCCTCATTGTCACTGTCCACTTCAGCCTATTACAGATCCAGCAGACCCATTTGCGTTTTCCATCACCAGCAGTGAAGTGGTCAATAGTCTGGAGCCTGAGTTTCGCTGCAAACATGGTGTGCAATATTTATGAAGGCCACTGTGAATAATTAATGGTTTATTGCAACTTTGAAAGCTGAGCCACAAATCCTTTTGTAAGCTTGGCATGAGACACAGCAACGCTTTAGCGAAGAACGTTGCTGTGGTAGGTCTGGTCTGCAAGGATCCTCAAAAGGGCATGACTACATTTATCTACCTCTGAGGAGAGGGAAGAAAACCCATCCAGGAGTGGGCTTTGGGTCTTTAACTCAAGTGTTCCACTATGGTTCATAGCTGTTGTGCTCCAAGCTGGCCGTTCTCAACCCATTTTCTCACAACAGTAACGTGCTGGTGGGGGCAGCCATCAATAAGGCACTAAAAAGGGGATGCCATCAAAGCTTGAGGTGGTACCCTAAATGAAGAGAAGCACTGAAGAGCATCTTTTGCATCTACATATACTTCCTGCATCTTTCATCCCAATAATATCTGTCAGAAAGTATTAGAAAAGTATAATAGCAGTTTCCAACCTCTCATGTCAAAACCAGTGAAGTTTAAACACAAGAAGTGTCCAGCTCTGACAACAGATCTTTCTACAGAGCTGTATGTCTGATTTCCATGTTCAGCTCTTTTGCCATGGGGCAGCTGCATTTAGAACAAAAAGCAAAGTAAAAACCCTACTGCTGTTCTTCAAAATGATTACCCAGAGAGGGCCAGGGACAGAGAGGGCTCCGTGTGTGTGAAAGAGGGAGCCGTGGTGTGTTTCAGGTGGGTTTATAAACATGGATTAATGGTTTCCAAAGCTCAATGAGGTGACTGCGATGCACCTACTTGTTCAGAAGAGCTGAGAGCGTCAAGAATTTGTGTCATCATTCTTAAAGAGGAGGGAGGGGGAAATAATCTTCATTTAAATGCATATAGTAGCTTTTCACTTGGGACTGAAGAGAAAGTTTTTCTATTAAAATGCAAATGAAAGAATAAACTGTAACTCCAAATTTCTCCCTGAAAATGGATGTCTCCTCTCCGCATTGTGGTAACAGGGTGGTCTGTGCCTTCAGAATGCAAGTGCTTTATCTTGATTTGGAGAAGAAGGGAGGTAAAAAAAAGAGGTTTGAGATTTGGGGATCTTAAAGGAATTGTGCTCTTTTCTGCTATATTGTGTTGTGTTTGGAAAAGAGGTTTGGAATATCACCAGAGAAAGGAAAAAGGAGTTCATATGAACAGTGCTCCTTTTGGGGCTGTAGTATTTCAGAGTACATCTCAACATGAGCATCACCATGCTGTATCAGTGCAGGACATGCATGAAAACTAGACTGTCTCAGCATCCAAGTCTGATGAGAGGAAAAGAGGTCATGAGGTGGGCCTGTGGGTGAGGCAAGACATGAGCTCAGATGAGCTGCTGAACCACAGCTCTTCTTCTTCCCAGGGATGAAGCCCATGAGGACAGTGGCAGTTTTTAGGCATCTCCCTGGAGCTGTAGAGCAGGTTCTGTTGTCTTCTCAGATCAGTAGGGCTCAGAGCAGACTTTTCATCACTCGTGAGCTCCACAGTTTGGAAGTGGAAAGTCCCTATCAAGATCCAGTCAACCAGTTCAGAACACAGTTTATTTTGCAGAGGTGGTGTTGCATGACAGCAAAGATGACACCTGATCTGTGTCAAACAAGCAATGGAGATGGGAGATCATGAATCTAGCTGCTCCAGGCCTGGAGCTGACTTTACAAGCAGAGTCTTTCTGAGGGTGGCCAGTGGCCGATTTTGCAGGGGTGAGGAGAACAGATGGGGTTACATCTGAATTGCCCAGGGAAGCTGTGAATGCTCCATCGCTGGTGGTGTTCAAGGCCGGGTTTGACAGAGCCTTGGGTGACATGGTTTAGTGTGAGGTGTCCCTGCCCCTGGCAGGGGGATTGGAACTGGATGATCTTAAGGTCCTTTCCAACCCTAACTATTCTATGATTCTCTCCCACCAACTTGGCATTCATGTCTATGGTAGGACTGGTGTCAATCCTATGCTCCTCCTTTGACCTAGGCTCCTCTGTATGGTCATCTTCTGAAGTCCACCTAACACGTGGTTAACCCCTGAGGGTACCTACCTCTCTCCATCACTAAAATGCTCCTCTACTGTGCTTTCAACACAACCTTTTGCCTTCACAGACTCTGACCCTCTCTGATCTCAAGCCAAAGCGGGGACCAGTGTCGGGTGGCACCCAAGTGACAATTACAGGCAACAACCTGAACGCAGGCAGTAATGTCATCGTGACCTTTGGGCGACAACCCTGCCTCTTCTACAGGTACAGATGAGTCCTTCCTACTGTATATGCCTGAGTCAGTGTGAGCAATTACAGTCGAGACACTTCTATCCCTGTCCCTCGAGTGCCTTGTTTGTCTGTGGCCATGTCTATTCATTTAGCAATGGGACTTCTGCATTCCACACCCTGCATATCCTTGCTGTGCATGTTTTGGGGTGGGAGAACAGGATTTATTTCATTGTTTTGATCTGTGTTTGATGTGGTTTTTTCCATGGCTCCTTGTCAAATTCCACAACAATTCTCCATGGTCCTTTCTTTGCTACTTGCTCAGGGACTACGTTGTTTAAAAGATCCATTTTCATGTCCCTCCTTTAGCTGAGGTGTCAAAGAAAATCTGACAACATCGGTTCTAAGTATTAAAACACCTCCCTTTTATCAAAGAATAGTCCTGTACCACTAAGAAATGGATTATTTGCCACATTTTAGCTCTGGGTTGGCTCCTGTTCAATCACAGTCCGGAGGCTTAATGTCAGCGTTACCTGCTGAATGTTCCCTGATCCCTGTGAGAATGAGCCTGAATCCCATTCCCAGGGGCTCCCGCAGCTCAAAACTACCCAGTGCGATGCGTTTTGCTGCCAATATCAGTGGAGGATGAAGATGAAGTTGGCACATTTCTCCCAGCATATCCTTGGCAGAAGAAGGGCTCATTCACCAAAGACCTGGGACCATTGACCTGGGGCAATGCCCTTCCCTCCCCTGGCTGTTGGGATCCTCTTCAGCTGCCTCTCATGGCTGTGGTGTGATTTAGCATCTATAATTCAGGAGGGTGAAGTCACAGCTTGTGATTTAAAAGGCCAAGAGGGAACCGCAGTTGCTTGGAGATGCTTATTGAAGAGACTGGGGAGTTTTAGCTGGGATTGAGCTTGGTCTTTCATGGGAATTTGGAGAGCATTTAGAAGGTGCAGGGAGTGAAATGAGTGCTTTGTTGCCAGGGAAGGATGCACCCTGGTTTATGCTTTCTAAGAGTGTAAGATAAGGCTGCATCACACATCATAAGTCTGGGGAGACTGAAGGTGTTTGAAGCTTGAATTTTTGGCCTTTCATAGAATGTTCAGACCTGGAGCTGGTTTTGAGCCTGGTGAAAAGGAGGGGGTTATGCAGAATCCTCTTTGAGTGCAATCATAAAATGCTTCCCACTATATTAGCATCGTCCATGCAAAGGTCCCAGGCATGCTGCAAACTGCACTTAAATAAGGCTTACAGTCCTAATGCAAAGTTAACTTTATTATCCCAGACTGGAAAGCTGAGGTGCAAACACCCCTTTTTATGAGCTGCTGCTGAATATGCCTGCAGTCAGGAAGGAAACATCCATCAGGTATTTAATCCCACAGAAATACTTGTGGAGACTGGTCTGGTTTGGACTTCCCTTGGGGTTCAGTTTTCACTCTGGGACATGAGAGATTATGGCTTTTGCGTTTGTATGTAAAGTAGTGAAAAGGCTGTGTCACTTCCTCAGGTAAATGCATTACACTACTCACAGTGTATTCCTGTAGCAGTGAGTTTCACCACAGCTCATAGGTTAAAGTCACAGGACATAAGAACAAGTAGTTGGTCTCTCTTTGGCACCATGTGTTTTGCTGCAGGTGGCATCTGGCTTATATTTACTTGCTTCTGCTCGCAGGAGATCCGCCAAGCACATTGTCTGCAACACCACTGCCTCAGATGAAGGCTTTGAGAAGGTGAAGGTGTCTGTGAGAGTGGACAAGGCCAAGATACATCAGGAGTTGCAGTATGAATATGTAGAAGATCCAACTATCCTTAGGATCGAGCCTGAGTGGAGCATCTTCAGGTAAGCATCCCATGGACACCCCAGAAGACCTCCCATGGTTTTCTAATGCAGCACTGGTATGTTCATATTGGTCCCTGATACAGAAAAGGGCTTGCCAAGCATTGTGTTCACTGAAAAATGGATTTGCAGCACCCAGCTGCAAATGCTCACCAGAAGCTGGTCTTGGTGGTTTCATGCTTCGATTACAAAGGTAGGTGCCCAGGACAAGGAGTGATAGGTTCAAACTTAAACAGGAAGATTCAGGTTATATATAAGGAGGAAGCTCTTCCCTGTGAGGGTGCTGAGGCGCTGGCACAGGGTGCTCAGAGAAGCTGTGGCTGCTCCATCACTGGCAGTGTTCAAGGCCAGGTTGGACACAGGGGCTTGGAGCAAGCTGCTCTAGTGGAAGGTGTCCTTGCCCATGGCAGGGAGTTGGAGCTGGGTGAGTTTTAAAGTCCTCTCCAACCCAAACCATTCTACGATGCTATGAAGTCTCCAACTTATTGTTGAAGCTTTCTCCCTCTTTACTGCAGCCCAGCGTTTCTCTCCAGCACCAAGATTCTCCCTGTCTGAGTACTATTGCAGACCACTGGGGCTGGTTAAACTACACATTTGTATCCCTCAAAGCTGCAATTCCTAATGCTTCTGGTCATGGCTGTGTTTCAGGCCCCATTGGACTGGGTCCACAGCTTTGCATGGCAGCAGAACCAGTCAGCGACCTATTAAACCCGGGCACAAATAACTGTGCTTAGAGAGTTAAATCTCCCTTGTGTTTGAAAGCAGCAATTCCTACCTTTCCCATAGCCTTCATGGACTTGCTGGCTAGGGACCAAGCATTGCTTGTTTGGCTGTCATGCCTGGAAGCCCCAAGGCTGTTCCTGAGATGAAACACAAAGAGAGCCTGGTCCCTGCCCCATCAAACAGCCTTTCTCTTTGTTAGTCATCCCTGTTTCTTTTCACTCCATCGATGCTGCTTTGGTGAGTTCAGAGGGTTCACATGAAGGTGTCTGAGAGGAGCATTTGCCCTGGTTGTGCACGGCATCAAAGCGACATCCAAATGCTCTCAGAAGCCTTCAGAAATGGTCTTGGCTAGAGAGAAATTGGCCATAAAATGCTCTGATATTCCCTTGGAAAAGATACAAAATAAGAGATCTTAGCCTCTCCTCATTCATCCACAGCAGCTCTCCGCTTCCCTGTCAAACCAAACTGATTGGAGTAGCTGAGGATTAGGAGCAGGGCTTGTAAATCCCCCCAGTTCAGCTCCCCATCCAGAAGCTGTTTTCACAAAGCAATTAGTGTCTTTAATTTCCATGAAGGAATTGACTGATTCACAATTTCGAGCACTGGGCTTGAAGCTTTAAAGTCTGGATTTTCCATTTGGGGGGGTTATTTTCAGGCAGAGTTCAAGTTATCAGTGCAATGAGAAATTGCTTCACTCCCTTTCCTATTAAAGTGAGTTCAGGGCTGGTTAAAAGCTGCAGGATTGACAGCCCAGGAGAGTGAATTCCCCTCTTCCAGAAAGTTACAGCATGGTAACTACCTTTGCTTGGCCCCAAGTCATAGAATGGTTTGTGTTGGAAGGGACCTTAAAGCTCATCCAGCTCCAATCCCTGCCACAGGCAGGGACACCTTCCACTAGAGCAGCTTGCTCCAAGCCCCTGTGTCCAACCTGGCCTTCAACACTGCCAGGGATGGGGCAGCCACAGCTTCTCTGGGCACCCTGTGCCAGCGCCTCAGCACCCTCACAGGGAACAGCTTCTGCCTAAGAGCTCATCTCAGCCTCCCCTCTGGCAGCTTAAAGCCATTCCCCTTGGCCTGTCCCTACATCCCTTGTCCAAAGCCCCTCTCCAGGTTTCTTGTATCCCCTTTAGGCAGTGGAAGCTGCTCTAAAGTCTCCCCTTCAGGAGCCTTCTCTTCTCCAGGCTGCCCCAGCCCAGCTCGCTCATCCTGTCTCCATAGCAGAGATGCTCCAGCCCTCGCAGCATCTCTGTGGCCCCAATCTTAACCAGACCAACCCACTTTCATCCTATTTCTTGTGTAATTACAAATCACTTTGAAGGTTCATAACCTCAGAGAAGTGCACAGAGAGAGAAGATGCAATATCCAGGATTACCCACTCTGGTTCAGGGTGTTGGGAACAGCTTTAAGCACTACAGCTGTTAGCTGTGGAGCTCCGTCTAGCAGGTCATGATGGAGACAAGCACTAGAGTAATGCCTCCACACAGAGCTGGGTGAAAGTGCAGCCAACTCCAGTCATGAGACTGAGCAAGAAATAAGTTAGTCAAGACACGTGGATCTAGAGATGGATGGAGGAGGCTGTTACTCAGTATATTTGCTATGTGGTATGATTCATTACAGCAAATCCACTGCTCTGCTCTGATTCATCACTCCTGGCTGTGGGGCTAAGCTGTTTTGAGGGATAAATGATTGCTACTAAACCAGCTTTGCTAAATTAGTGAATGAATGTACCGAGCCTGGCTTAAAACCTTCTCAAGTGCCATTTTCCAAGACAATAAAGAAAAGATTACTGCTAATTCACTCCCATAGCCAAAAAAAAAACCCGAGAGTCCCACTGGGCTGGCAGGTAAGTTGAATTTTATGAGGCTCCATTAATACTTTTCATCTGGGTTTGATTTGTGTAACGTCCAGCAATTATCCGAGCCTGCAGATAGAAGATTATGCTCAGAGCTTTTGGGATAATAAGGAGTTAAATTAGGGAAGCTCATAGTCTTGGCACCTCTGTTGTTTTGTTGTGCAGCAACATGTCACCAGGCTCTGATCCGACCTGGTTGAGAAGTGACCATGACTGGGCATTCAGCTGCAGACACAAAAGGTAATGACTGGTGGGTTTCATGCAAAGGAAGAGTTTTATGTGCTTGATTTGCAAACCAGAGAGGATATAGGGGTGATTTTGTGTCTTCAACCCCTCTCTGATCTGTGGCTGTGCTTAGTAACTATGATCTGAGCCTGCAAGCTCGCTTTCCAAAACAAATAGAGAATTTTTAACACATGGGTTTAAAACTGTGTGCACAGACTTGGTTGATTAAATAAAAGGATTTCTGTATATATACATACACTCGCATATCTGCACACGCATTTGATATGTCTGGAACACATAAAACTTCCAGCTGAATAAAGACACAAAATCCCTTCTAGTTTGAGGCAGCAGAGATTAATAATAAGAGGAAATAATGGCAATAATTACAAAAGCTCACATCCCAAAATCCATAAGAACCAGGACAGTGGAGAAAGAGCAACTGGTTTATATGCTTCTCTTCTGGTTTCTGGTGAGTGATCTCTCCTTGGGCAATAGGGTTAGAACTAGATAGTCTTAAAGTCCTTTACAACCATAACTATTCTATGATTCTATGATATCGAGAATACTTAATACGAAGCTGAGTTTTGGAGAGAGGATATTTCTTCTGTAAGGCAGAAGGGAGGAGGTCTCTTGTACATGGATGTGTGACTTCAGAAGAGATCCCCTGCGCGTTCAAGAAAACTCAACCATCCAAGCAGATCTTATGGAAATGGCAAAATGTGGTTTTGCCCAATAAAGTTTCCCATTAGAAATTTCCCATCACAGCAGATGGCTTCAGACAACAAGAACTTAAGATACTCTGCAAAACTCAAGGTCAAATGTTGTCCTTACCATGGGTCAGTCTGTACAGGCATTACCTGAATGAAAGACCATAAAGAACCTCTCAGAGAAATGTCACAGGAGCATCTGCCTAAAGATACCGGTGTAACAATCTCTTTAATCTCTTTGACAGAACTTGTGTCTCATGACTCCGAATTTACAAGCTTCTTAGTCACATAGGCTGTGTTCAAACTGCTAAGTACTTCATCCAGGTCTAATTTATATGAGCTCTTAGGCAGAAGTTCTTCCATGTGAGGGTGGTGAGGTGCTGGCGCAGGGTGCCCAGAGAAGCTGTGGCTGCCCCATCCCTGCAGTGTTCAAGGCCAGGTTGGATGGGGCTTGGAGCAAGCTGCTCTAGTGGAAGGTGTCCCTGCCCATGGCAGGGGGTTGGAACTGGATGACATTTAAGGTCCCTTCCAACCTAAACCAGTCTGGGATTCGATGATTCCATTCTTTGGTCCTGAAGCCAGCAAGCATGCATTGCCCTCATCTGTACTATCAGTGATCTTTCCTCCTTCAAAGGCAGTTTAGCTTCATCTATTCTGTTTGTTGGGAGTGCTTCCTGGCCCTTGCTATCCCTTGAACCATGACCAGCCATTGGCTGGGATACTACTAACAGCTTATGAACATCAGTAGCCATCTGCCAGTGTCTTAGCTGGTGTCCCGGCCTTCGGGTTTATTAGTGTGGGTTTAACTAGAGCGACTGAAGCACATTCCTACCTCCTCATGGCCGGCTCACTGAAACCTGGTAGCTGTCCTGCTGAGCAGAGAATGTATTTGCATTCACTGCTACCCTTGTCTTATTAATCATGGAAGGTAAATGAGGAACATGGAAAACAAAGTTCAGGAATGGGGGAAGTCTGTTGGCCAATACAAGCTTCTTCCTTACAGTGTGTTTATTCTCTGGCAATTTCTCATCTGTAATCCACTTGTTTAACCTTTCATGTATGGGTAGGTTTACCTGGAGGCAGGAAAGGGATTCAGAGCTTTCTTTTCCCAACCCCACTCTTTTCCTCATGACCTCTCATTTTCACAAGAGTGCTCCAGGAAATAAATTACAACCTGGATGGTCTCCAAGAGGAGTTATAGAGGCAGGTGCTGAAACCGATGAGAGCACTGTCACCCTGGGAAACCCTCAGGAATGGGTCTGTCCATTGATGACATTTCCTCATCCTGTGCTTTCTTGGATAACTATTCCCACTTCAACCCTTGCATCATGTTGCCTGCAGCTCTGTAAAGGGAGAGCTCACCCTGGTAGAGCACTGCTGTTTCTAGTTGGGATGGTCAAGGCTGCCCATAGTGAACCTTTCCCCTTAACACAGCGTTCAAAGCCTATCTGTGCAGCAGCTCCTTCTGAAGCCTGGGAATGCTCCTTCATGGTTTCCTTCCTCTTCCTCTCCCCAAAGTCCCATAAAGAGCACTGCTGGCTGCAGCTGGAAGAGGCAAGGGAAAGAAAAGGAGGGTGTTTCTGAAAGCTGTTTCCTTCTTGTGACAGTGATTGCAGTGAATGAGAAGGGCTCCATCCACATCTCCCCATTGTAAGCTGGGCTGAGAGAGATGTTATAAAAGTGAGAAAATCCACCAGAAGATGGCTGTGACGTTTATGAATCTGCTTTCTCAGGATATTGGTCTTTGTCTAAGCAAAGGGACACAGTGGCTGGAAATCTCTGTTCTGTCATATGTTGGATCTGACACACATGGCCTGGCTCACCAAATGGAAACCAAGCAAATGCCTTATGCACACTAAAGTTGAGGACTTTGGCTGTGACATGGTATAGCGTGAGACGTCCCTGTCCATGGCATGGGGGCTGGAACTGAATGACCTGAAGATCCTTTCCAACCCAAACCATTCTATGATTCTACGATTCTTCTAGATGTTGCAGGACCAGGTTCCCTGGCAGCACTGAAGTGTGTTCACTGAGGCAACATAATCTTATTCAGGGTGATGTTTTTTATAACAGGTTTAATACACAAGATGTGACTACACACTTGAACCAAGGTAGCACTGAAACCTCAAGAGCTGCTTGCATAGGATCGTGTCTATGAGGGGGTTTTCAGACTCCTTTCCTTTAGTGATATGGGAGATACAACCTATGGACCATTCTGAAGAGCCCCTGTTAAATTTCCAACTCTTCTTCTCATTACTGAAGATTATGATTGCTGAGTCCTAACAATGAAAAACACCCAGATGCTGCTTGATGTGACAGATTTAGCAAAAATGTGGCTTTACTTCTTTCCTTATGAATGAATGAAAAATTACTTGTTTTGGTTTGTTTTCCCTTCCTATGGCACTGTGAGCTGTGGTCAGATAATTTGCAATCAGCGCTTAGGAATACAGATCACCCAATGATGGTGCAATCAGACCTGATATCTATTAGCCAAGTTCATGCTTTTCTTCCATTTCTTCTTCTCTAGTGGCAACACACCCATTGCAGTGTGGGGAACTCACCTAGACCTCATCCAAAATCCTCAGATCCGGGCCAAGCACGGTGGAAAGGAGCATGTCAATGTGAGTATGACTGCTGAGCTGGGGAGGGGACGTGTCCAGGATGGTGACTGGGGCTGGCTAACTGCTCTGGAGGCTGAAATCTCCAATTTGATCCACCAAAGAGGGCATGGCTTGCTTTCAGACAGATTACCCCTCCATGAGGGGTAATCTCCTCTCTCCATGAAGGAGTACAGGGCCAAAGAGGCAATTGTCAGGAAGGGTCTTTCAGCTCCTGGTCTATCCTGAGCCTTTTTCTTCTGTTATCTCAAGGATACCTGTCCTCTCTCTTGGCCCATGTATAACCTGTGTTATTTATCAGCCATGCCTGTGAATAAGTAGACCCAAACTCAGGTTAATTTCTGAGTGTCCTAAGATCAGAAGAGATTCCTTGGTACTTTTGTGCCCACTCCCTGGACTATTTTGGATTCTACAACAGTGTATCCAGGTTTAATCAGATAGATTTACAGCCTAATTCAGCTTTCAGTGACCACTGAGGAATCAGAAGCTCTCTGAACTCCTCTGATTCATCTCTCCGGCCTCCCCTGCTGTGGAGGCCAGAAGAGCTTGACCAAGGTCTGGGAGGACAATTCACTCAGAAGGAGCCAGTTACCAATAGCTGTTGAGTAGCTCCAGATAGAGTTGTAAAAGGTGCGAGTTTAACAACTCCAATTAGGAGACTCAAGAGTAGACAGCACTTGCACCTACAGTAGGTTGGAGGATGGGGCCATGCAACAGGGGAGATTTAAACAGGGCAGATTTTGGGCCTTAAACAAGGGAGATTTAGGTTAGATATAAGGAACAAATTCTTCCCTGTGAGGGTGCTGAGGTGCTGGCACAGGGTGCCCAGAATCCCTGGCAGTGTTCAAGGCCAGGTTGGACAGGGCTTGGGGCAACCTGCTCTAGTGGGAAGTGTCCCTGCTGGTGGCAGGGATTGGAACTTGATGATCTTGAGCTCCTTTCCAACACAAACCATTCTGTGATTCTCTGATTGTAACAGCATCTTAAAAGGTGTTGTCTGTATGGGCACTTCCTGGGACCACGTGTGACAGAGCATCACAGGAAAAGAGGCTCCAAAAATAAAACACATAAGAGGGACTAATCTGGAGGAGGGCAGACAGTCCAGATCCTCTGCATTTTTCAGATTTCAAGATTAATCCATGGCCTTTCCACCCAAGGTTTTCAAAGCACTTTGCTTTAAAAATAACCTACTGCCACATGAACAGTGGTGAAACTGGTAGACCCAAAAAGAAAATGCACGAATATATGAGGTAGATTCATTTGCATCTGCAGTTTGCAGACTAAGACACCTAAAGTTTGGTCTGATCCCAGTTCTGCCATGAACTCATATCTCCCAAATCCAAAGCAATTTTTTTGCCTCTCACAGTCTATCAGATTCAGGAAATGTCTGTTGAGATTGGTTTTTGGGTCTGATGAGAATCTTGACTGACAATCTCCTTTCTAGTCCCTCATGAAGTGATTATGCATATTCGCAGGTATTCTTTATGATTTGTTGGATCTCCTAGTACAGCATTACCAAGTTCTCCTGCAGAATTAGAAGGCCACATTTCTTCCTGTTATACTTCCAGCAGACTCCAGCTTTTGCCTGACACAGTCGTCTCAAACAGTCACACCATTGTGCAGATGATGAAGCCTATTCATCATCTCACACTTGCTCATGTAGAATTGCCCATCAGTTTTGTGCTGGGAAGTACTCTGGTGCCTATTCTTCCTTGTAAGAGCCATTACAGCAAAGAACATCTGACTTACTTACTTTACAATATGAAACTAACTGGTCCAAGTCACTTATCTCTCTATTGATGTGAACCAAAGGCAGATTAGCACTTGAGCTATGCTAGCTGTGATAATGAGTGTGCTCTCAGTGCTGGAGGTATCAGACTAGCTTGGAGAAGACAGTCACATCAAGCACAGCTGGGATCCTACAGGGCTAGTGCTGTTTCCAACAGAGCCTGTTGGTTCATGGTGAGACCAGGATGCATTGTGCTAGCTGCCACAGTATAGAAAGATGAAAGCTCATATCCTGAAGGAGAACCAGACATCTAATCCTAAATCCTTTATCATGGGAGAAAGGATAAAGCACCTTTCACTTACTCATTTCTCAAACACACACAAAAGCAGGTCGTTGTCAAGGCTGGAACCAAATTTCAGGGTCTCCTGAGACCTACCGCATTGTCTTCACCTCTGAAGCTTCCTGGGCTTCATTTGAGATAACCTGATGTTCAAACAGGAGCCTTGGGCACAGCTGAGATACGCACTCACATAGTGTAATGTGCGCACTTCACACACACTTTTGGAGTGATCCCCAGAGTGTGTGAGCTAATTGCAGGGTGGTTGTAAGGCTTTGGGTAGTAAAACAGGAAGACATTTCTATTTCCAGAAGGAAATGAGATTAGGGGAAGATGCTGTCACTGTCAACCCCAGAGGCTCTGCTCTTTCAGGGCAGAGGAGCACAGGATGCCCAGTTGCAGTGCAAAGTTCCCACCCCTGCCCCAGCAAACCTTTCCTAATCCCTTCACAGCCTTGACTATGTGATGTTTGTGGAGTATGTTTTAAGCAGTGAAGCACCAAACCGTGTCATGCTAACCAAGGAGGTCTGGTCCTCCCTGTCCTCTGGCTGTAGGTAGGCTAAAATTCCACTGGGAGGTATCTGCCCATCAGGAGAGTTGGTGGCATTTTCAATAAACACTCTTTGTGTTGGCTTTCTTTCTCCAGAACTGTGAGGTTCAGAACAGCACAGAGATGACCTGCCAGGCTCCAGCCCTGGCTGTTGACCCCAATCACCAGTCTGAGCTCGCCGAGCGTCCAGAGGAGTTTGGCTTCATTCTTGACAATGTGCAGTCCTTGCTGATCCTCAACAAGACCAACTTCACCTACTACCCAAACCCTATCTTTGAGGTTTTCAATCCCTCGGGGATCCTGGAGCTGAAGCCAGGAAGTCCCATCATACTGAAGGTGAGATGGGGACCAAAGGATGGATGAGAAAGGACAAACACGCTGCCTACTGCCGCTCTGTGTCTGCCAGCACCCTGCAAATCATAGCTGTATCCCGATTGCATCCCAGAAATTACCTTCATTCATCTCACCTACCATATCACGTTGTATCAGAGTCACCATCTGCAGGCACCAATCACTGCTCAGCATCTGCCAATACCCATAGCTAAAATATATAAACTCCTGCTGTCTTTAGCTGTGTGCAGTCTAATTTCGTACCCACTGCTGTTCACCATAAAAGAACTGCAACAGGACTGGCAATTAAATACCTAAGTCTCTCTGTTGGGTTTTCAAGGCCTTTTTCTCACCCTGTTTAATACCTACACCAGTCCTGTGTTATTTCGGTAATCTGGACTCTGCAATACAGAGAAGGAACTTTATGATTCAGCATTTTTGCATCAGCACTCGTATGCAGTGCATATGCAAAGAAATGATCGTGCCTGCAGAATAACTTCTTGCATGTTTGGAAAGGGACCTGTCTTACTTGCCTGCATATGTTTTGTGAGGACCTATTTGTGCAAGACTTCTATACAACACTTCTCATTTAGTTCTGGAGAGAGAAGAGCAGGACAGGCTGTTTTGACTGATTACAGTCCATACCCATCCATGCTGTCCTCTGCATGACTGCCTAAATTGTCTTTTTCTCTCTATGTTAGCAAGGGATCAACCACAAATGTCAAGTGCAATGTTAACACTGGACCTAGAGGTGAAGGCAAACTCTTTCCTGATGTGTGTTTTTTTGGGTGGGGGTGATATTCATTTCTCTCTAGGGCAAGAACCTGATCCCACCAGTGGCAGGAGGGAATGCTAAGCTGAACTACACCGTTCTGGTTGGTGAGAAGCCCTGTGCAGTGACTGTATCAGATGTGCAGCTACTGTGTGAATCCCCAAACCTCATCGGAAGGCACAAGGTGATGGTAAGTTATGCTTGAACCTCAGCCTTCCCTGCCTGAGTGGGTTGGGAGGGCACACCAATGCTGAAAAGCTGTCAGAGTTCTCCGAGGAGTTTGCATCGCTTTTTGCATTCTGTAGATCCCATAAGCATCAGGGTCCCATCTTGATATAATATCCCCATCATGAGTAATTTAGAGAAGTAGAAGAGTAACCTGGAGATCTTTATGGATAGTGAGAAACATTTCACAATCAAAACCCTTAAGGAATGTTTGCTTCTCTTCTGTTTTTGTATGTACTGTATGAACCATTGACGTTCATGTGAGTTCATTTATGTAACATGTTCCCTATGTGACACATTTGGTTATATTCAGCAGCCCCCAGCAATTTCTAACATGCTGGTGGCTAAAATTTGCCTTTGTGCAGGAGAAAGAAACAAAAAAGCAAGATATAGTCTACAGTGTGACTTGACGTTGAGATGTTGATATCTATACAACTTAGTATACTCCTGCATATCCTTCCTGGAACCTGTGAAAAATGGACCTAGTGATTACATCAGGGCGAGCTTCTCCTCCTCTCACCATTGATTTATTCACTCCTCCTTTACCCACCTCTCAGTAGTCTGCATTCTTCAGTTCTGCTGCTTGATAAACACTGCATCAGCAAACTCGTCTGAGCTGTACAGAGCTGTGAGTGGAAGAACACCAAAAGCAAACAGACTGACATCAGACATACGAATGATCGATGTTTCTCACTGCTTGTGATCAACTTTTCCCCATCTCTCTTTTGCCCCCCCCAGAGCTGTATCTGTCACAAATTTATTTATTGCAATGCAGCGAGGCTCAGCGAGGTTGATAGACACCCTCTTTAAAAAGAGAGGGTTTTGGGAACTTCTAGAAGATGCAGTTTCTGGTGACCCTTTTGGGTCTTGTTTGTGACTGCTGCTGGCAGACCTCATGGTGGCAACTTAAATTCTCTGTGCCAAATTTTGTCATCTGGAAAATAGAGGTAATAATGTTTTTCAGCCATGCAAATATACCATGGCTCTTGATTCATTGTAAAGCACATTAAGACACTCCTATAGGAGCAATAAAGAAGTGAGGGATTTTCTCTGTGTGAATACCAAAGCATTTTGAACAAGGTGATAAATGCTCCCTGTCATTTTCATGAATATATTTTAGCATATGGTTAGTCAGAGATGGACAAAGCCAGTCCTAGAGAGAGAAAACTCCAAGTCAAGTGAGCAATCAACTGCTGGGGTTCAGGGAGGATGAACATCTGGTCAGGTCTTAGTAATTGGGAAGACTCCCTTGCTCCTGTAGCCTGGGACAGCTTAAGTGAAGCCATCGAGAAAAAATCATGGAATCGTAGAATGGTTTGGGTTGGAAAGGACCTTAACATCATCTAGCTCCAACCCCCTGCCCTGGGCAGGGACACCTCACACTAGACCATATCACCTGAGGCTCTGTCCAACCTGGCCTTGAACACTGCCAGGGATGGAGCATTCACCACTTCTCTGGGCACCCTGTGCCAGTGCCTCACCACCCTCACAGGGAAGATCTTCCTTATCTCCAACCTGAACTTCCGCTGTTTAAGTTCAAACCTATCACCCCTTGTCCTATCACTACAGACCCTTATGAAGAGAAAATAATTCCTTTTTGAGGATGCTGATCAAAAAAGAGATGTTGCTGCAAACATGGGAAGATGATCACATTGAAGCCCATTAATAAGCATCAGCATTAGGGCAAGTTACAGGCTCCTTCTTTAACTGCCAACACTGAGGCAATGCTTTGACAGTGTCTGGGTTGGGAACCAAATGCAGAAGGTCACCTGCAATAGAAACCAGTGCTCAAGAGTGGACTTTGCATGAGGAACTTAACAAGGGGATAGCTAGGCTGGGAAATGCCTCCTCCAGCATAGCACTGCATCGCTGTTGCTTTCTCTCCCAAGCCTTCCTCCTATTTCTGCCAATGATTTACTGTGTGACCTTGATTAAATTGCTGAGCAAACCATTTCTTGCAAAGCGAGATGGCCTAAATCTGAGAGGGGACCATGGGATTGCATCAGCCATTGCAACGCAAAGACTATTTCTAAGGGAAGAACAGTGACAATACCACACATTGATGTCAACATGGTTTTGATCTAGTTCAGCTTTTATGCAATGACAGTGTTAAATACATGACAAAAAAGAAAAGAACTAAAAGGCCTGAGCAATTGTTAAAAAGATTGACTAAAACTCAGAGGCAAGCTCTTTTCCAAGGAAAAGAGACATGAGGAAGAGCCATGAGTAACTATATTGGAGAAGGTCTGCAATGAAGAAGTGGAGTACATCTGATATCTAATGTAAGCACTTATATACTGAAAGTCACACTGGACTCTTTGAATAGTGAATGGAGAGATGGTCAAATACAGCAGTTGAAGCTCAGGGCACATTTCCTCTCATCCTAAGGTAGATGCTTACCTTTGGTCAGGGCAAACTTGCACTAGGAAAGAAACTACCACTGACAAGTTTTGCACAACAGGAACTCCTGGGCTGCTACAAGTGCCCCTAAATATTTCCTGGAGAAAAGTGGGCTCTGACATATTGCCATTTAGAACAAATTCATGATTAATAGGCTTGACATGTGGCCAAGCTGTCGTTTGGTAATATGGAGGGCTCATGTTCAATCTTCTGGAAGGTATAAATAGCTTCCTTCATTAAAAAGAAGACTATTTCTGAGTGCCCAAGAAATAAAGTAGGGCTATACCTACATATTTGCTTGTTTTTCTTTTAAATGCTGCAGGATTTCTTCTTCAAGAGACAGATTCCCTTAGATCATGGCAGTTTGATTCATGGACTACGAGACCTTCCCAGTGTTGAAACCGCCTTTACAGAAGAACGCACTGGGGCTAACTTTGTTAGACACCTACTTTTAGGAGTCTAGGTCCCCTTATAGTTAATGGAAAGAAATAGGAACTTCTAGTGAATAAAACGTCTCATCCTCATGTCAAAGGAGGTTTCAAAAGCAGCTCACATAAATCAGACTCTAAAAGTGCTTGTTCTCTATATTGACTCTGAAAGCACAACTGTAATGTCAAACTTAGATGTCCATGTCTAATGTTTGGTGAGAGGAATCCCACCTATTGAGATGGGCTGAACTCTGGGCTTTGAGGACAGATCTGCACTGGGGATTGGAATGTGGATGTTTGATTCTAATCCTGATACTCCTTGAATGGACTCATCTGACTGCAGGACTTGGAAGTAAAGAGCCACTTTTGGAAAGAGAAAATGAAGTATCAGGATTCTGTTTATTAATCCACTGTGACAGGAAGGAAGCTGTGCAACCTGGTGAGCTGGGAGGATTTGGGACAGTGCTCTAGGGCAAAAGGAAACAGCTCTCAGTGCACAGATTATCATGTGAACTTGGCAGTTTGTCTTCTCAGTTGATCATGCCACCTACTGATACCAAACCCATGCCCTATGCAGGCTTTATGAATGAGGTGGGCCTTGTATCTTGAAATAGATGGGAAAGCTAGTTACTGCTGCATCCTCAACTTACGTGGGTGCTAGGTTGTTCCTGGGCCGCTGAAGATGCTCTACAAGTCAGCAGTGTCGTAGTGCAGGAATGATCATCTTGAAACTTTATTACCCCATTAGATCAGCTTAGGTTTGGTTTCATTTCTCATTGTGGATATTGTTATCTCTCTAGATCCCATCCCAAAATGGCATGAGAGGACCTTGTGGATGCAAATTAGGTATTTCTAGATATTCACTTTTGCTCTGTCCAAGACATAAGTGTTATAGCTATGTGTCTCTGGCCAAGACCTACTGAGGAGCAGCTTATAGCTGGTGCTAGAGCAAAACAGACATCTTAAATTGAAAGATGTCTCAAACAGACATTAAGCTGAAAGAGCGTTGATTTTAGATATTAGGAAGAAGTTCTTCCCTGTGAGGGTGGTGAGACACTGGCACAGGTTGCCCAGAGAAGCTGTGGCTATCCCAGTCCTGGCTAGAAAGCTTTCCATTAATTCTCTGCAGTCTTTCTTGCTGCCCCAAGTATTTCCTTTTCAACCAGTTTCTTCCTCCTGCAGCCTAGAGGGGAAACCCAAGTAGCTGCCTGATTTGAGGCATGGGAGGCCTGGGGTTAATACATATGCTGGAGACAGACTGATTAACTGAGAGCCAATGGGATGAAGGACAAAGCTATCCACCAGGCTGGGATGTGGGGGTATATTTTCACTAGCTGCTGTGGGAGCTGGGAAGATGAGAGAGAGCTCCTCATAAAGGAGGAAGAAGAAGGTTCAATTACATGCTGCAATTGTCCCTGTTTCAGTGTAAAGGGGAAGCACATAGCCTGGGGTCTTGACTGCATCTCTGCCTGGCAGCAAGCTTCTGCACTTTGTGCGGTACCTGCTGTGTCTCTCCATGACAAAGCCCAGATGGGGTGAAGTGATGGGGCTCATCACCATGTCACAACCCTTCAAACTCTTTTCAGGGTATCTTCCAAGCTTTATATTAATCTGCAACCAGTGTTGCCCAACCATAACACAGGCCTAGAAGCCTTCTTTTTATACCTCAGGCTATTCAGCAGTGTTTTTCCCCCGCCACTAAAACTTATCCTCCTCTACAAATAGTCTTGAATAACCTTGTAGTAGCCTTGAGCAAGTAGTATCCTGTAGGTTTATTGTTGGGGAAGATGTTCATGTTGTAAAAATGGGCTCCTAATAGACTTTCTTCAACGAAGCTTTTTGTTGGGCTTGCAGCAATACCACTTGCAGGGTTTATTCTGGCTGCTAAGAACAAGGTCCTCACACAGAACCTTGTTCCAGAGGATGGCAACATCACTGGGAGCCTTCGGGACTGCATGCAGAGTAGATAGCTGTATTCAGCTCACTGAGTCATCAGGCAGTCCAGCACAATATAGCTGCTCAGGACAGGGAATTAAAAGCTAGAATGAAGCCCAAACTGATATGTAGCCAGGGCATTAAGAGTGGTGAGATTATTTCACCACTAGTCCTTTGCTGATTGTGTTCATGGTCACTTTGCCTATAGATGTGCTTCTATATGACATTCCAGGTGTTTTAAAGCTGTTCTCCATCCCAGTACTTCCTGATTTAGGTTGGGAGACAAAGAGAAGTCATTATTCAGCCTTACAGAGATAGAATCATAGAATCATAGCATGGTTTGGGTTGAAGGGACCTTAAAGCTCACCCAGTTCCAACCCCCTCCCATGGGCATGGACACCTTCCACTAGAGCAGGCTGCTCCAAGCTGCATCCAACCTGGCCTTGAACATTGCTGGTGATGGCGCAGCCACAGCTTCTCTGGGCACCCTCTGCCAGCGCCTCAGCACCCTCACAGTAAATAATTTCTTCTTTATATCCAACCTAAATCTCCCCTTTTAAGTTTGAACTCACTGCCCCTTGTCCTATCACTACAGTCCCTGATGAAGTGTCCCTCTCCAGCATCCTTGTAGGATGTCGGATGTAGATGATGGAGTTCCTCTGTGTTCCTACTTGTTCAACAGTTTCAATGCAACTCTTTCCTGCCTTCCCTCTAGGCCCGTGTAGGAGGGATGGAGTTCTCCCCTGGGATGGTCTACATCTCTCCAGACAGCCCCCTCAGCTTGCCAGCTATTGTCAGCATTGCAGTGGCCGGCGGCTTGCTCATCATCTTCATCGTGGCTGTGCTGATTGCGTACAAGCGCAAGTCCAGAGAAAGTGACCTCACCCTCAAGCGTCTGCAGATGCAGATGGACAACCTGGAGTCCAGGGTGGCACTGGAGTGCAAAGAAGGTAGGATGAGGAAGGAAGGTTGGCACTGTGTCAGTGCTGGTAGAAGAGAGGGATCCACCTACAAAGCTTTGAGCCAAAATATCACAGGCAAAAGGAGTATTGAGCCCTGTGGGTATGGCTCAAGCCTAGATCTCATCTGCCTTTGCCTGTTTTCCCTGAGTTCAGCCTTCCTCCACCCTGTCCTAACTGCATTTACTAACAGAGAACCTTGGCACATGCCCCTGCGGAAAAGCTGTGCTATAAGAAACACTTGTAACTGCTCTTGTCCACCTCCTTCTTCCTCTCCATGTTTCTTCTCCATTTATACCTTAGTTTTATGCACGTGGGCCTGAGGTTCTTTCCTACCATGGTGAGGGAGATCTGGACTGTCATTGTTACATGAGTTTGTCCTTTTTTGTGGCAGCCTTTGCAGAGCTACAGACAGATATTCATGAGCTCACAAGTGATCTGGATGGAGCTGGGATCCCTTTCCTTGATTACCGAACCTACACCATGAGGGTGCTTTTCCCTGGCATTGAAGATCATCCAGTCCTGAGGGATCTGGAGGTAAGAATTCAACATCTGCTTCTGGTTCCTCTCAAGCCTTCCTCTTCTGTCCTGAATGCAAGAGATGTCGTGTCAATGGTGGGGATGTGATGGCTTACAACACTGTGTCCTACCAGGGATGAAACACCACCTCATAAAAAATTCAGGTTGAAAAGGGAAGATAATTACTGCTATCTTAGATGTTAAATTCTGTCTGGTCACACATCTGGCTGGAAGAGTCTCATATATCTGTGTGCACTAGGACTACTCCATTAAGCTTCCCTTTGGCCTCCAAGCGGTTTGGCTTTTAGACTGGATTTATTAGTTAGTGTTGTGCCAGAGTCAGGAAAGAGTTGTATGGCAGAGCAGAATAGTTACTTGTGTCACTGCAGCTTTGCATGACACTCACACTACCTAGAGGCATTTTCCTGAGACAACACCTGTAGAAATAGCCTTCTTTCACTGGAGGAGGTTCACCTTTGATGTGCTCTGTGGTTTGCAGTGGGGTCAGAAAACCACAGCATCATCTGCCCATATCCTGCCTACATCTGCCTCCGTCACCCCAACTCTCCAGACCACAGTAGTGGGACAGTGAGACACTGCCCAGCACTACTGGGGTCTACACACAGCTTGCATGACCTCACTGGTGACAATGAGTGTGACGGGACCCTGGGTGACGTCTGATTGTGCTGCAAAGCAGCCTCAGGCTTTGACAGATGGACAGGCTCTGCTCTAGGGATACCTGTGCTAGAGAAGCAGGGTATACACCATGGCCAAGGCCAAAAAGGTCATTGGCCGAGCTCTCTGCAAACTCTTTGGCAAGCTCTGAGCTTCAGAGAGGCTCTGGCATGGACTGGTGAGATTGCTGGAGGCCAAGACTGGGCCTAGTTGGCAGGAAGGAGGAGCAGGAGCTGGCTCAGGCAATGCCATGCTTGGCTGGCTACGTAATCAGAGGTTCCTGCTCATCTTTGCTCCTTCCCTTCAGAGGAGCCAAAATTCATCAAACTGCATGGAAAGAACCATTAAAACCCTGATCCATCTGCAAGGAGGACTTGTGGGATTGGAATCCTGTATGTATTTGCCTTTGGAATGCAGGTAGAGTAGCCTTGAGCTGCTTTCCCTCAGGAAGAGTAGCTCAGCAGCTTTAACACATGAGCATAGAACACAAGGGGTGATGAATCTCTCTCACATTTGTATACACACACACACAAACACTGCTGTTATACCCGCACCCTATTTCAATCCCTATATTCATTAACCTCAGCCAGCTGACCACAGAAGAGCATCTGACCCCTTCAGAGCTTTTAGCATGGATGCTCCCATATGTAGATACATAGACTCAGAGCTAATGTTTCAAACTGCAACCTTGGATCTCTTGTTCCTTTCCTTTCATTTCATTAATCCTTTTTTTTCCCTTAATCCTCAGTAAAGCTTCAACAGCTCTTTCAGTGTCAACTTCTTTTGCTACCAACATATCAGGGAAAGTAGTTCCCATTCTTCTCCCTTCTCTGTAGGATCTAGAATGAGCTGCTATTTATTGCAAAAGGCCCCGGCACACATCCCACAGTGAGCAGGTCTTGCTTCTTTCCAGTTCATTTGCCAATGAACTGCTTCCAGATGCAGTACAAAGCACTTTTCTTGTTATTCCTTTTTTAATTGCCCATAGTAACCTGGGGATAGGCAATACTAAATGTTCAAGTAAGTGAGCTAAAAAATCATCACTGTTGGGATGGGTGGTGGTGGCTGGTTAGTTGTCTCAAGCTACTTTACTAAGTAATTGATTTGCTATATGCAAAAAAGAGTTAAGAGCTCTCATTTCTAGAATGAAAAAGTAATGACTCTCTCAGGGCCTTGCATTACTTGGTTGTTTAAGCATGCCAACTTCTTTTGGATTAAAGGGCCAAATCTAGTTTGTTATTAATACACACATAGAATCATAGAATAGTTAGGGTTGGAAAGGACCTTAAGATCATCCAGTTCCAACCCCTGCCATGGGACACCTCACACTAGCCCATGTTACCCAAGGCTCTGTCCAACCTGGCCTTGAACGCTGCCAGGGATGGAGCATTTTCCATTTCTCTGGGCACCCTGTGCCAGTGTCTCACCATCCTCACAGGGAAGACCTTCCTTATCTCCAACCTGAACTTCCCCTGTTTCAGTTTGAACCCCTCACCCCTTGTCCTATCAGTGCAGTCCCTGATGAAAAGTCCCTCTCCAGCATCCTTGAAGTCCCCTTCAGACACTGGAAGCTGCTCTGAGGTCTCCATGCAGCTTCTCTTCTCCAGGCTGGACAGCCCCAGTGTTCTCAGCCTGTCTCCATATGGCAGGTGCCCAAGCACTCTTATGTGTTGCTCTGTGATGAGTACCTCGAGCTTCCAGGGAAGCTTTTTCAAGGGCTAGTACAACTTCAGCAATGTGGAAGAGTGAGTTTGGGGTTCTCTATTTAGGCTCCCTTTTCATCTACAGCCAGAAGTACCAGAAAGGGTGAAGCCCGCTATAGACTGCAGAGTCAGCATACAGTGTTGAGGACATAAATTGCTCTGTATAAAAATGAGTCCATCAGCCTCTTACAACTGATAAACATATCAGAGACTTATCAACCTCTCTGTCTCCAAAACATTTCACCTTCCAAACCCAGGGGTCCTTCTGCAGTCGCTCCTCCAAGACAGTCCCAATTGAGGGTCTCCTCTCACACCTTCATCTACCTACTTCAAACCAAGGCCCAGCTGCATGATCACCATCTCAGCCACCGCCTCACTGCTCATCAATTCATCTCCTCAAAACCTGACCCCAGGCTCTCTTCCCCACTCATTTTTTTGCTGTGTCTTCTAGCTTCTTGAAGCTGAACCCCAAATCTCTGTGAGTAGGTTTCATGCAGAGATGAAAGAGGGGCTTTAGGTGAAGATGGAGTGAGACTTCAGTCTGACTACAACAAAAATATATCATGGTATGGTACCACTCTAGGCACTAGCAATCTCCTTTTGATGTACTCTTCAGAGAGGGAAACAGGATTGGAAAATAATCCTCTGGCTGTGGCTGGGAGGTCTTTCAGGCTTCCTAATCATTAGATGATAAATGGACTCTCTTTTTACAGGATTATCCTGTGATGCAGAAGGACTCAACTCGCTGCTAGATGCAAGTTTATGATTTATGATTGTCTCTGCTTTTCCTTTTTCCCTTTCTCAGAACTGACTTCTACTTGATGTCACAGTGTATAGTTAAGAGGAGCTGGAGGGATGAAGGCAGAGAGGTAGCAAAGCATGTGTGACCCATTTGGGTAGTGAAGGAAAGGTGTAAACTCCCTTTCTTCTCCTGCAGGTCCCTGGCTATAGGCAGGAACGAGTGGAGAAAGGTCTGAAGCTCTTTGCCCAGCTCATCAACAACAAGGTTTTCCTGCTCTCCTTCATCCGCACGCTGGAGTCCCAGCGCAGCTTCTCCATGCGGGACCGTGGTAACGTGGCCTCGCTGATAATGACAGTGCTGCAGAGCAAGCTGGAGTATGCCACTGATGTCCTCAAACAGCTCCTGGCCGACCTCATCGATAAGAATCTGGAGAGCAAGAACCACCCCAAGCTGCTGCTCCGGAGGTAAGGATCCTGGGGCTGGAGTGATCTGGGATGGGCAGCCTGTGTCCCACTGTCCAGCATAAGCATGTTAGTCTTCTTTGGAGGAAAAGGGCAAATTTGCCTGGTTTTTGTTTGCTTGAAATCAGGATGGTTGCAGCCATGGTTCACATGACCCTATAGAATCACAGAATCTTTTAGGTTGGAAAAGACCTTTAAGATCATCTAGTCCGACCATTCCCCCAGCAATGCCAAGTCAGCCACTAAACCATGTCCCTAAGTGCCACATCTACATGTCTTTTAAATGCCTCCAGGGATGGTGACTCAAACTAGAGAAGGTATGAAGCTGTTTGCAGTTGAAGAAGGCAAGTAGGGCTGAATGAAGACTGAATTTTTCTCCCTTTCTGGTTTTCTGCTCATTTAAGACTTCCTGACAGAGCATGCCTTCTTTTAGTGGACTCTTCTCTTCCTTCCAGCATCTTCTCTGCATTTCTTCCCCTTTCCTTGTCTGTAGATCTTGCTCCATCTCCTGCTTAGCCAAAAAATGGCCAATGATTGAAAGTTACAGAACTAACCTACCTCTGCATTTCAATGTGGATCTTCCAGAAAGCATCATAAGGGCAGCAAGAACCCATGCTTCCTAACCTGTATTTTGCATTCTTTGTGGGCTTAAGATGATCACTTATGATTATGTTTTCTTTTAACCTGAAAACTCCAGTTGCATTGTGTAGGACCTATAAGCATATCACATAGAACAGGCTATATTATATACCTGGTGGGTAGGTCAGCCTATCCTGCCTGGGACATGGGCTGCTCTGCTTAGTTTCTTGTTCATGAGTCAACTATGGACACATGGAGAGTTTTGTTCAACTGCACTGTGGGATCTGCTCAACCTGAACAATGGTGCTGGGAGCTTATTGAAACCAATAGAAGATCTGAGCTGGACAATAGAACTGGTTTCATACACGGTACAAGTCTGGATTAGTGCTTCTTGGCCAGGTCTAAGATCTAAAGTCCATAGTTCTGTGGAAGCCCTCAAATTAGAAATCTGCTGCTCTGTGATTAGTGTTCTTTCCCTGCCTAGAGAGATGCAGCCTTTTCTCCCTTTGGGATCACGTTCATCTCTTTTTCACAGTCTGAACCAACCCTTCTTAGGACCTTAAGTGAAATCAGGATGGCTTTTCTGGAGGGGAATGCCCTTTGCCACTGCTCAGAGCCAATTTTGAGGAGCCCTCAGCTGATTACAATGGATGGCTTGGATGGGGTGAGACCCATGGTGCTCACTGAGAGGCTTTTCATCTGGCGCACAGCCCTGTGGAGAACCAGCAAACAAGGGAGCAGAAGGCATTTCCTGGCATTCAGGACAGCAACGCCAGGGGCAGAGACTGGACTTTGCTTTGGTGCCAGTTGACCCCCTGATGTGATTCAGGCCCTACAGCCTGGCTGGTGACCATCTTTCAGCTGTCCCCAGGGTTCCTTTCTGTGATTCTTCTCTGATGCTGGATGGCACTGCTTCCTTCCAACTGTCTCCTCCCTTCGTTTTCTCCTTTTCCTCTCCTTTCTCCATGTCTTTATCTTCCCTGGTTGTTCAAACAGAGTCTACTGAGCATGTGAATAGCTTGGTGCCTTGGGTCAGATGTTGGTGTGAGGTCCTTAGTTATTTGGAGCAGCTGGATTCAACCTGATGCTTCTCTCCCTTCTTGTCAGTGTGTGGATGGAAGGGAATGTTCAAAAACATTTCTGCAGTGTTGGCTTTGGGGGTGTATATTTGATTTTCCCACCTCATCTTTGTCCAGTGTTCATCTCATGTGAAATCTACAGCCTCAAAGAGATCAAAGTTGTCAGATCAACTTGATGATCTTAAAGGTCTTTTTGAAAGCAAAACCACAATGGGATTTCAGTTCTTTTTCTTATGGTAATGCTAAGTTTGGACTATGTGACGGGTCCCACGTATCACATCAGGGAGCATCGGAAAGACCACTCTTTTAGGTGACCTTCCCTGCAAGGAGCTCAGACCATGATAAAATTAGGAATTTCAGGAACTGAATATCATGAATGGAGAACAACAGCTAGGTGACACTGACCGAGAGGAATACATGGTGAACAGGGTGGTTTGGAGACACAGCAGTGATCACTGGAGACAAAGGAAACAGCATTAAGCTAGTAGCAAACTGGGACCATATAAACTCTTTCTCTGATTGGAGGAAAGAAAAGAGGAGCATTTACCTATGGAAGGGACAGTCACCAGCTCTGTGTTGGTGAAACAGAGCACTGCTTTCAGGCGAGGTTGCTGACTGGTCCCATACATTATAACTCAAGTAATACAAACCCTTCCCCTTGCAAGTCTCATGCTCCAGAGGAAGTAAGATCTTTATGCTTAGGACTACGGAACCTAAAAGTGAAGCTGCAGTCTTGAGCAAGAGCCAACTGCATGGCTTCGGTGTCAGCCAAGACAAAGAAGAGCCACTTTAACTCATCCAGGCAGGATTCTTTGTTCTTGAGCAACATCAGTGCATTCAAAAAGCATGTAGAGGAGGCTCTCAGTGACATGGGCTAGTGGTGGCCTTGGCAGTGCTGGGGTAAACATTGGACTTGATGATCTTAAAGGTCTTTTCCTACCTAGTTGAGTCTATGAGTTCTATGTACTGGAGCCGACACAGATGTATCCTGTGCTCCTGGGGTCCACTCAACATTTACAGGTCTGAGTCAGTCCTTCCATAAGAAAAGCTCATCCTGAAAGACTTGAGGTGAATTTTTATTTGGTTGAGAACAGCATGTTCAAGGGCAAAGCAATGAGTTTTGTGAATGTGTCACATTGAAACACTGAGGACTATAATCAATCTCAAATGCCAGGGAGACAGACAGTGCCAGATAACTATTCCCTGGTGATTTAGATCTGTCTGTCTTAACTATTTATATAGCCTACTTATCATATGGCCTAAATCTGAGCTCCTTGTATTTGATGGATTTATCCTCCTTGAGCTCCTCTGAGAAGGTTCCCTCAAACATTGTCATCTCCCTTTCGTGGATAGAGAAACTGAGAAGCAGACATAGGGACTTCCCTAATCACAGCAGAATCAACAGGGCAGGAAGGATTTGCCTGCATGTTTCCTAAATCCAAAGCTAAAACAGAGAGCCTAGGACATGCTTAATCCTGGTGGTGTCATGCCAGACCTCCCATGGGGCTCAGGGACCAGGGCAGTGAGACGGACAAAGCCAGTCTTTGACTAGCCCTCTAGTCTGAGTTAGCATGACTAACTCGTTTCCAATCTGCTTTTTCTCCCTGGCTGATTTTAGGACGGAGTCTGTGGCTGAGAAAATGCTCACCAACTGGTTCACCTTCCTTCTGTACAAGTTCCTTAAGGTAAGAGGAG
Source organism: Ara ararauna (assembly GCA_028858755.1). NCBI lineage: Eukaryota > Metazoa > Chordata > Aves > Psittaciformes > Psittacidae > Ara > Ara ararauna. The sequence continues at coordinate 163,854,312 of CM054376.1, forward strand.
CAGCACGCCTGGATGAAGCTGCTGCTTTAAAACGTTTCTTCATGGTGAGGTTTAGTTGGGGCAAAAGCTTCCCAGATATAAAGGAAAAGGTTTTTTTCTGGAGAGAGCTCACTGCCTAGTGGGAGAGGGGCTGTTTTCTGATCCAGGAAGACCAGAGGGATGCTTTGTTGGAGAGGCAGCCTGTTGGTCTTACTTCTGTATAGTGATGAGATTTAAGGGTCAGTGCTGAAACATGAAGGACTTCAGAGCCTGATGAAGACCTACATTGAAAATGCTCTCCTTTAACTGGCGTTAGATCTCCTTCACCTGGTGATCCATATTTTCAGTGCACAATGACTGGCGATCTCCTTCCACCCCAGTTCAGGGGCAGTATTGAGGTCCAGTGCCTCCATCATACTTTATGTGCTTTATGCACACCAAAATCAGATCCCTGCTTAGTTTAATTTGGTCCCAAGCCCAAGCTCTTCTCGGCATTAGGCTGTCTCAAGCATGACCTGGGCATGGCCATGAACCCTCTGGGAACAGAGGTCTGGATGCAATACACCATGACTGTTGCATCCAGAAACGAACAACTGAGGTTGTTGCTGCTTTATATTCCAATGGGAGGTGGCACTGGTTTTGCAGGACAGTCCTCAGCAAGAGACCAAAAGGACTTGAGACACCCCCTGAGCCCTCTTGTACCTCCCACAGGGCCTCCTTTGGGTGTGTGTAATAGAATAAAAGAGTATTTCAGCCTTCGAGCCCTGCCACTGACTGCTGGGTGATGGCAGTTTCCTCTTGGGGACACACATTAAGCCTCAAGCATGCTAATTGCCAAGGTATCAAACTCAGAGCCAGGAAGGAGCTGGGCTCTGCACCTCTCCCCCAGTCCCAGTGGAGTTACTAGATATCCTTACACCTTATAACCCCATTTAGACAGAATAGACACCCTCTGCCTGGCAACTGAAGGCTTTACTGATAAATCCCATTCCCCTGAGCCTTTCCCAGGCACAACGATGAACACATGGGAAAGTTTTGAAGGTCCCTGGAAGGTAATTTTGGTGACTTCAGTATCAGATTCCTGCTTTCAGCTGAAAGGAAAGGATATAAGGAGGTGACTCTCTAAAGAGCTGCTTTTATAATAGGCTTTTTTCACCCCACTCAGCTACTTGTCTTCTTGCCTTAGCCTGAACAGAGGCCTGATAAGGGCAAGAGACAGGCTCACAGAAGCAATATGCTGCTGGCAGATAAGCTAATTAAGTGGGAGGCAGGTATAGGAACTGAGAAAGGGGCCACTTGGCTGCAGTTTATTAACTTGTTTTGCTGGGATTTACACTAGAGGAAAATGACCTTGCTCATTGAGTTGGGACACAGGGCAAGAAGGGGAGGAGAGGAGGAAGGATGGAGGCATGGAAGGGAGGCAATAGAAGGAACCATAAGGAGGGATGAATGGCAGTGAATGGGCAGAGGGAAGGCAGCAAGAGAGGAGAGGCTAGGAAAAGAGTGGGAAGAGCAATGCAGTGAGTGCAAATGATGGGAAGGAGAAATTAGGGAGAGTTGTGCATGCATGTGGGCTGCTTGTTGCTGTCTTGTGTTGAGCCCCACACATCTGACATCACCGTTGCAACCATATAGATCCAAGGGTACACTGCCCTGGGTCATGCAGCTGCTCCTGCCTGAGCATTCCTATTTGCCTCCAACATGAAAGTGCTCATGGACACTGTGAACTCTGCCTAGACACCCAGAACTGGGCACCAGCAGTCCATATCCCTTTGGACCTGTCTCCAGGTCCTCTGAGATCCATCCTACTGCGTGCTGAAAACCCTGTCCTAGTGACAATCAATTGAACAGCTCTTACAAGTCTCTGATAACCGAAATATATCCAGGGAGCACTGACACCTTTGTCCCATGACCGGACACTCGAGAGGGCAGGTTGCACTCTGTAGAAGTGGAGGGTTATCTCCATTCCCAAGCTGTATGGAATAGACTGATTCCCACTGATGCATCTGTCTCGAGTGGTTTGGGATGGCAAGCCATGGCAGTCATTGAGATGCTGTGTCGGTTGTGTTCTCACCTCTGGTCCTCCTGTTTCACCTCATGGTTGTCTCTCCCCCCTGCAGGAGTGTGCTGGTGAACCTCTGTTCTCCCTTTTCTGTGCCATCAAGCAGCAGATGGAAAAAGGTCCCATTGACTCCATCACTGGGGAAGCCCGGTACTCACTGAGTGAGGACAAGCTGATCCGACAGCAGATTGATTACAAGACACTGGTGAGTGCTTTGAGCATACCTTCCTATGGGCTTTTCCAGTCTCTTCTAGTAAAAGGGCATTTAGAGAAAAGAAGCCAATGACGGGCATGCTGACCCTCTAGGACTGTTTATTCTTGCAGCCCATCAGGGTAGTCCTGCTGAATACTGACTAGTTGCATCTCCTAACTCAGCAAGGTTAGTGGCTGAAGCATCTGCTTGCAAAGCTGGTTGCTTCCAAATTACTTCCGTCGTGCACTGGAGCCCCTTCAGCTCCCCAAAGGCGTTAGCTGTTCTCTGAAATCAGCAGCATTGCAGGATAGGCTGACAGTGCCAATCCTTGCCATTGCTTGGAAGACAAGAACGAACCTTGTGTCATGAATATGCCTGTGAATGTGAAGGCAATAGATATGGGCAATTTACTGTGTTTTGTTAGACAAAATACTTTCTAGTATCTACCCCTTTTACCTGCAGTGACGTCCACCTTTTCAATATCCCTCTGAGTTGTAAGTAAGAGTTGGAAGAGTTGGAGTTGGAGTTGGAAATCTTCTTACAGCAGGAAGCATCAAGGAATACCTTAGAGGTACATGTAGAGTAGGGGGATCTATTCGGTCTTCTCTAATGCTAATGCAGCCATTCCTCTTAAGCAAGCACAAGTCAAAGAAAAATGAACTTGATTTAGAGATTTCAAGGGAAAGAAAATTAATCCCTGTCACTGAGTCATTTGCTTCAAATGTAATTGTCTGCACGGTGAAAGATATACATTGCGTATGTCCAGCTGGAGCTTCTACTCTGAGATTACACCCTTTTCCCACTTGATTAAAGCATCAATTAAAGAGCATTAGATATCTCTTCTTAGTGTAATTGTTTGTGGGCCTTCACTTTTTCCTGGATACACTAAATCCTCTGAGCTTCTAAGTCTCTGTGAGATGAAAAACGCTTTCTAAACCTTCAATGATCCTAGTAATTTCTTTATTTTCTATGTCTTTATCCATGCAAAAGTCCAGCTCCTGATTTAAGGATGGTCAGAAGATGCTTTGAATTTACCAGATTATTTGATTTCCACCTTCAGTTGAGGGATATTTATCTCACTTAACTTTAACCAGCTTTGAGAGGTGTGCCCAGCTGATGTTAGCTCCTTGCCCCATCTTAGATCTTAGCTCAGGTGGGCTGATGCTGGAAATGCCTTCTTCAGCCTGTATAGAGCTGAGCTTTGATTGAATCCAAGTCTGATGGGGGGGTAGACTTTATCCCTAAATAAGACCATGGTATTATTTTCCATATTAAAAACGTCACTTTCCTATTAAATGAGGAGCTTAGTACTGCTTTTCCATTACGTGTGGTTCTCCAGCAATTCAGAGGCCTGATTTCACAAGGAGAGCTTGAGCAACAGGAATAGAAATGCAAACAAGGTCTGATCACTTTCACCAAAGGAAATCCCTCCAATCATTTTAGGTTTGATAGAAAGCAGCCAGCAAAGGGTAGTAATTATACACCAGCCTGAACAAAGCTCTCCTCCATTCGCTTTGTGTTGTTTGATGTTAATCGCTCTCCCTCTTACGTCTCAAGAGCAGACAAATATATCCCGATTGGAATCTCCACAGATTTACAGAGATCAGCTTTGGTGAAGGAGATTAAGAAGAAGAAGGCTATTAATAGGACTGGTTTTCCTTTCTTTTCCTCTTCATTTCTGCTTGATTTTGTCCTTCCTTTACCTTCCTCAAGCAGTCTGTCATCTTCGATTAAAACATATGTAATGATGAAATAAAGCAAGAACTGACTCAGTATTTCTAATATAGGAATTCCCTCAATGTCTCCTCTTTACCTGGTCACCACTGTGAGTTTGCAATGCATGTGGCTAAAATTCAGCAGGTTGTTCATGTTTCATGAGTGCTAGAGGACTGCTTGGCAGAGTTAAACCACAGTTCCAGCAGTGCGGCACATTGAAACAGGCTGTTCATTGTCATTACTCCAGAAAGACAAGGCCAGGGCTTCCTTTGGAAAGCATTTATTCTTCAGCCTTCATTAAGCATGACCTAGTATTATAAGACATGGTTTCTAATATGGTTTGAGTGAAGAGCAGATCCAAAGAAATTGACTTAGCAGGGAAGAAAAAAAAAGAAGACAGAACACATTCAGACATCTGGAATTATCGATCTTACAGCACACACCTCATGCACTAAATTTAGATTGTTTCAGTTTGATTTCTCTCCAAACCAAATAGCTCCGATTTGCTGTCTGTCAGCTCCTACAGTCCTCCAAGGAAGCAACCCTCAGTGTCCTAAGTCTTTGCAGTCTACAGCAATTTCTGTACTTACAATGGATTTTTCAGTCCAGGAGAAAATAAGCCAGTTACAGCTATGATTTGCTAGAATAAATGTGTGGCAGCTTAATAGTAGGTCTTCTCGCAAGCTCTATACCTTCAAGAAACACCCACTCGTGTTAATGTCTTTGCTAGCAGTCAGCTCTCATCATCTCTGGTCTTCAGCATTATTAAACCCCCAGCTAGATTATCCCATCTAGGAGAAACAGGAAGATCTCATCCCCACTGATTCCCATCTACCTTTGCCAGAATCCATGATCTTTTAACCATTTAACAAAGGAGATCCAGATTCCCTACTGCCACTGCTCTTCTGTCCCTGGGAGATGAAACCATCCATCTCCTATATCAGCTTCATTTCTGTTGATAAGAATTATGCAGGGGAGCAAAGACCTCGATGTGTGGCAGAAGCTGTCAAGAGTATTGGCTAATTAATGCTTGGGAGTGGCAGGTGGGAGCTGCTCAGTGCTTCCTGAGCAGTGCCATGCTCTGTGTGGTCCCTGCACACCTCGCTGGCTCCAGTGCTGAGAGCCTAATCTGATCATCTCTGCTGACAGCATATTCCAGATGGATAAATATACTTTCAGCTGCCTTTGGGTAAGGCTTTTCAGGGAATTTTAGTGACAGTGAGGAAGTCACTACTAAGATAACAGAAGTGTCCCCTATGCTTGGCTTTTCTGGGAGTCCTTCTTCAGGTTGTTCACTGCCAAACCCCCTTGAACCTTCCTTAGCCCAGTCTAAAAGGGAAGCAAAGATGTCTATCCCTGGAACAGAAAGAGTATCAACATTCTGGTCTCAGGACAGACCACTGGAACACTGCATAGACCAGGGGCACCATATAAGTAATCACAAGCTGTGCCTTTATTATTTCAATGCCAGTAATCTGTAGTGGAAATCAGGGCTTAGCTGTGCTAAGCATTGCATGTATATATAGACTTAGAGACACATCATGGCTGGAAGAGCTGGCACACAAAATTAGCCCAAGGATGTAGAAAAAGGTCAATAAAGACAAATCCAGTGAGATTACATGCCCCAGGGTCATACATAGTCAGTGGAAGAGCAGGGCTTGGAGATTACTACTCTGCTTGCTTCCAATCCCGTGACTTTTCATATTGACCTCCCTACTGTCCTTATGTTGAGCCCAGGACAGCTCCACAAAACAGCAGCTGGAAAACATCAGCTGAGACCTGATAGGAAGCCTGGGGCATATATGTCAAAGCCATTGTGCTTTGGGAAGGGTTTTGGTTTATGTAAGCAATGCCTGAATTCCCTAAAATGTTGAGAGAAGCATCTTGACTGCCACTGGAATTCAGGGATTTACAGGTAATTCCAGCTGCTTCATCTATGCTTGAAATCGCTATGAGCAAACTTCCCTCTGTGCAGCCCTTCGTAGTACTGTCTTTCCTGCTCCTTCTTCCAACTGAGCTGGAAAAGAGGAAAGCAAGGACTACTGTAGTCACTCAGGCAGAGTTCTTCCACCTTCCAAAGCTGGCACCTTGGGAAGTTCAAGGACAACCAAGATATAAGAGCAAATCATCATTGTCAGCTTCCAGCTGGATGATAGTTCACATTACACAGTGGGTGCTAGTGTGGTACACACTAGGCAGCACCTGCAGGAGATGTTGGGTTTTCTGGACCAGATGTTGGCCTGGCAGGCTAGCACAGATTATTTTAAGCAGCATTTAGTGCCTTCATGTAGGGAACTGAACTGAATCCCAGATTTTGGCATCAGAAATGAATCACACCATGGAGCTTGCTCCAACTGGCATTAGCTCATTTAATCTCAGCTCAGCTCACTGAGAGAGACCTGCAAAGTGTCTTGGTCTCCAGTGTGTGACCTCTATAGCACTCTCAGAAGAGCTGTCTTAGCCTGATATCACTGTTTCATTTCCCTACAGATGAGCAGTAGTATCATAGAATCATTTAGGTTGGGGACCTCTAGGGTCATCTTGTCCAACCATAAGCCTAACACCAGCTCCCAGCAAACTGGAGTTTATGTTTTGGATATACCCAAGGAGTTTGCAGAGAAAGAGGTTTTAGCAGGCAAAGAATGGGTATAACCTGGGAGGGCTGCAGTGGTCTGGGTCAGCTAATAACCCCAATACTGGATGTATTTCAACAATGCTTTTTATGTATGGTTCTGTGATCCTTTGAGATGAAAGATGTCACAGAACTGTAAATCTGTGATGTTATTATTATCTGAATTGATGCTTCTTCAATAATCCTGGAAGTGACACATAAATAATAGCATTATGATCTAATCAATATCTCATATTTACATCTCCTCTTTCATCCAGAAAGATCACAGAGCTCTTTGTAAGCACCATCTTCACAAATCTCTCTTAGTTGAGCAGAACAGCACCAATGGGAGCCTGGTAAGGCAATATATGATTATGCTGATATGATTTCACCCAGTTTCAAGCCACTTTGAGATTCCACTGCGTCTTAGTATGTTAAGATGGAAAGTGATGTAGAGTCCTGCTCCTATTGTGTACTACAGAAGGGAATTTATAGTCAAGGTTGAATCCATCTAAGGCACCAAAACTAACATGTCTGCACTAGTAAGAGTGGCAGAGGAACATTTAATGACTGCATAGAACCACGAACATCACTGAAAACCGCTTCCAAGTGCAAAGGTGTGCTAAGTTTATAAAAGTTTATAGACTTCACACTCACGTAACCAGAAGAGAGCAGGATGTTCGACATAAACATGGCCAAGAGTTAGCAGGCAGATTGCTTTTGAGCTCTGAGTGTATGTGTTTAAGGTATCCCTCCCTCACCACCTCATATGCTTGGATTTAGTCTTGGACAGAGACTTTGGAGAAAATTACATTCTCGTTTTGAGAAATGGGAGACCTCATAAGCTGGGTCAATCTTCTTGTTCTATCTGTGGAAGCAGAAGTTGTTGCTTTGTGTTTTATTTTTTAAGAAGCCCTGCATCTTCATCAGGGACTGTAGTGATAGAACAAGGGGTGATGGGTTTAAACTTATTCAGGCTGGATGTAAGGAAGAAGTTCTTTACTCTGAGGGTGCTGAGGCGCTGGCACAGGGTGCCAAGAGAAGTGATGAATGCTCCATCCCTGGTAGTGTTCGAGGCCAGGTTGGACAGAGCCTTGCTCGACGTGGCCTACTGTGAGGTGTCTCTGCCCATTGCAGGGGGTTGGAACTGGATGATCTTCAAAGTCCTTTCCAACCCAAACCATTCTATTATTCCATTATTTCAAATAAATGATTTCTTCTGAGAAGGGTCTGGGTCAGTCCATGGCTGTGCAGAAGATGGACGAACTTAAGGCTGAGAGGTTGAAGAGCATTTATACCTGAATTGTCAAAGTCAGGTGGCAAAGCAAGGAGGCCACTACTGAATTAGGTCTCCTTGCCAGCTCTCTAGGGAGCATGGAATGGGTCAGAGGCCAAAGAATACTTGGGAGAGCCCTTTTACATATCAATTCAGCTCCAAACAAGGTCAGGCCTCATTGCATTTGTAATGGTTTCTATGAGAAGAGTGTGTGAATAACCATTGTCTGGTACCATTTGGGTGAATGCCATTTCTACAGGACCTAAGCTGGTACTCATGGGCTTTCTATTATTAAAAACATTGAAGATGCCAAGGAGATGAAGCTCAAATCTAAGGGCCTGTTCCCACAAATGGAGCAGTTTGACCTCACAGAGAGAAGCTGCATTAGGCACAAGTTCGGAACAACCTTCACATGAGCCCTAACTCACTGGCTGCAACATCTGGAAGCCCATCACACTTAACTGAGAGCCAGAGGTTGAGATACCTTAGACAGTGGTAGGAGGTTGAAAGCAGCACAGGCAAGGATGCACGGAATCCTTCTGCATGAAACCAGATCTCTGTGCTCTCTTAAAGGAGGGAATGCTTCTGGTATATACTTTTCCTCTTATTGCAACCTGGATCCCTCTAATTCACAGGACACAGGGACCAGCAAGCAGGGCAGCCCCAGGGTACCCCTAACAGAATCATATAATGGGTTGGGTTGGAAAGGACCTTAAGATCATGCAGTTCCAACCCCCCGCCATGATGTAATGATGTGAAATATGTAGTGGTCTCACTGCCTCTCTCTTAGGTCCTGAGCTGTGTGAACCCCGACAACGTGAACAGCCCTGAGATCCCAGTGAAGATCCTGAACTGTGACACCATCACACAGGTCAAGGAGAAGATCCTCGATGCCATCTTCAAGAACGTGCCCTGCTCCCACCGGCCCAAAGCTGCTGACATGGACTTGGGTATGTGGGTGCACAATGGGCCCTCATTGCTCCCTGGCAAGGGGCAGAGGGGAGGTGTGAGACAGTGTGAGACAGCCAGACTCAATTCACACACTGTTTTTTGGGGCAGGGTACCACCTTTCCAGACTGAGTGCATCCTTGGTGCTTGTGCAAGGCACAGCATCAATGACAAGAGGGCAGAAGAGACCGATCAAGTTGATGTACATGCTCTTTCTTATGAAATCTTTAGCCTTGAGGACTTAAAAAGGTCAGTGGCCATCCTGGTTTTCTCCCTACAGAATTCAACTTGGATGAGGGTATGGAAAAGGCATGGCTCAGGCTGTTCTTGCTGTCTTGCCAAAGGAAGACCCCTGGAAAAAGAGTACCAAATGCCCAGGGTGATGTTGTCAGCAATGTTCAGGCTGCAGAGATTTATTCCTAGCTGTTCTCTGAATAGGGAGGGTTTGGATTATATATATCTTCTGGCTGAGATAGTCACAGCCCAAGCAGTATTAATTACTTGTTGTGCAGGCACAGGAAAGAGGATGAAGCATCCTTCGTTCAGTGGGCTACATTCATCTCACCCTGATTGCTTCCCTCTCCCACCACTAACAGCACGGCTTTCTATATTTCTCAGAGGTTTATTCCTTCGTGCATTGCTCTTCTTGGAGAGTGGAAAGAACAGCACCAGCTTCACTCACACTTCTAGGCAGCTGTGCTGTTGAGCTTTGGTGCTGTACAGCCCAGTGCAGAAGTGCTTCTAAGGGCAAAATCCATTTCTGTCCATATTCTGTAACAAGGATGCTGGAAGCAGTGAGATGCCTGAAGTTGGGGTCCAGAGGCAGATGTGGTAGTACACCCAGAGGCTACTATGAAAGAATATAGAAAAGCTGCTCAGGGAATCACTGAGGTGTCTGGTAGGGAGCTGGGGACTGCATTGTAGCTGTATCTGCCAGGATTTTCCCTCAGTGAGCACCAGTGAAAGAGACTTGAGTGGAAAATGAAGGCGTATATAAGCCCCAGCAAAGCAGAGGAAGAACCAAAAGGAGAAGGAATGGACTGACGCCAAGAAACAATTCACAGCAATAACGGAGGCAGGAATGAGGGGTCAGGGATTAAAGATAAGTGTCTATATGTATGTGCATATGTGTAGGGGAGGAGATGATTCTTGACAGAAATTACAGCGAGATTCCTGCTCATGAAAGGCAGAATAACGAAAGGAGCTGCCAAAACCAGCAGCAGTAAAGAACAGATCATATACATCATTAAGAAAGGACCCAGGATGATACTGGAGCTGCTGTGAGTCAGTCAGCAGGGGAATGGTGAGTGAGCATGAGGACAGACAGGGCAAGGTGCCAGCACACAGTAGATAGAGGAGGGGGGTTTATAGCTAGATCTCTTGACCTGGTGCTGGATGGTGGCCACACAGCCCATTACATTTGCATCTCAGATTGAGAGTGAGTGGAAAGTAGTTTGTTCTACTGTGGGAGTGAATGATGCATCCATAATCTCATAGTAAGGAGAGGGGCTTTGAACAAGGGCCTGTAGGGACAGGCCAAGGGGGACGGCTTTAACCTGCCAGAGGGGAGACTGAGATGAGCTCTTAGGCAGAAGCTGTTCCCTGGGAGGGTGCTGAGGCGCTGGCACAGGGTGCCCAGAGAAGCTGTGGCTGCCCCATCCCTGGCAGTGTTGAAGGCCAGGTTGGACACAGGGGCTTGGAGCAAGCTGCTCTAGTGGAAGGTGTCCCTGCCCGTGGCACAGGGTTGGAACTGAATGAGCTCTAAGGTTCCTTCCAACCCAAACCATTCTGGGATTCTATGATTCTATGAAAATGGGAGGCAGGAATTTTACCTGCATGTTGCAAAGACCAGGGATAAATTGGAGACCACAGATTTTACTGTAGCTCTGACAACTGGCAGATACTGAAGCATGTGTGTGCAGGGTCTCAGCTGGAGTCTGACAATTTCATGTCCAGAACTGTTCCTGTTTTAACAAATATTGACCTTTGAGTGGTTCCGATGACCAGCAAGTTCCAGAGAGCATCTATAAGCGTCTACACCCCTGGAGAACAGGCTTGTCCATACTGACAGAAGACTGAGCAGCTGTTTGGCCATTAGCACTGATGATGCAGTTGGTGTGGAAAAAACCCAGCCAAGCCAACTACAAAAAGACCCTCATCTAGTAGAAGACTCTTGCCAGCAGCAATATAGATGCAGTCTCCTTTAGCACAGCAGCTAACAAGGTGTGGGGAGCATGAGTGAAGCAGGAACAAGAGGATTCCCACACCCAGCCACAGCTTCAGCCCAGCCTTTTTGCAGGAAAAGATATTTGTTGGGACCTGTCATCCTGCAGCGACAGTGCAGGCAGCAAGGGAAGAGCAGAAAGCACTGCTGGCCATTAGGAAGCAGGACTGAGCTCTCAGAATCACCCTGCCCCAGGCTGAATGCTCAGAACTCAGGGTCCTTTGCAACCCTAGCTATTCTATGATTCTAACTGCAAAGGCAGCTGCATCATGCCTAACAGCAGGTCAGAGCAGATGACTCTAATCTAGCCTTGAAATCAATGGGTTTCTAAACAGCAACACCGTTTGCTATTACCATTACAACTTCCTGGGCTTTCTGTCCATACTGAGGCCAGATTGCTTGAATGGAAGAAAGCAAAGAAGCTAACGAGTTGTTCTGAGTTGTTAAATGCAGGGTAGCTGCAGGCAGAGTGACTTGTATGTGTCGCTAATGTCATAATGTTTGGCAGTTACCCAGACAACTCATGGAGGGGGTTGTCAGATGAAAGCACTTATTTTGGACACCCTGAGGTTATGTTTTAGTCCAAACCCCAAACTGCAGCTCTCTGGGTAAAGGCTTCTTTCTACAGTGGCTATTTCTGCTATTATTACTTTACAAAGCCCTTGCCATATATAAAATACCCCATTTTGGGGAAAACATTAAGGTGTGAGGATCACAAGCCAGGAATTTGGCTTCATACTGATGAATTTAATCTTCCCTGTGTTTTGTGTGCTTTTTGAAAGGGATTGCAGAGGTGCTGGGAGGTACTAAGTTGGCTGCCTTGCACTTGGTGATGCTGTCTCAAAATCAGTATGGATGATGGCAGGCGCTTTGGAACTAGATGATCTTAAGGTCATTTCCAGCTCTTAAGTATTCTATGATTCTATGTTAGGCAAGCTTTCAACTGTCTCACAAGCAGTACAGCACTGGGATGTGGGGTTCAACGTTTAGAAGACATTTAAATTCTGTCCTCATCTAGTATATATACAGTAAGCCAGAGAAATTGCATATATAGCATCAAATATTTCCTAGGCATCTTCCATCTACATGTTTTGATACCAGCATTTTTCTGCACCTGAGAAGTAGAGCTGTTTTTCCTATAATCACAGCCTGGTTTGTGTTGGAAGGGACCTTAAAGAAGGGGCACCTTCCACTAGAGCAGGTTGATCCAAGCCCCTGTGTCCAACCTGGCCTTCAACACTGCCAGGGATGGGGCAGCCACAGCTTCTCTGGGCACCCTGTGCCAGCGCCTCAGCATCCTCACAGGGAAGAGCTTCTGCCTAAGAGCTCATCTCAGTCTCCCCTCTGGCAGCTTAAAGCCATTCCCCTTGTCCTGTCCCTACATCCCTTGGCCAAAGCCCCTCTCCAGCTTTCCTGCAGCCCCTTTAGGCACTGGAGCTGCTCTAAGGTCTCCCCTTCAGGAGCCTTCTCTTCTCCAGGCTGCCCCAGCCCAGCTCTCTCAGCCTGGCTCCAGAGCAGAGCTGCTCCAGCCCTCGCAGCATCTCCATGGCCTCCTCTGGCCTCGCTCCAATAGCTCCACATCCCCCTTGTGTTTCTGCCCCAGAGCTGGAACAGGACTGCCAGGGGAGTGACCAGAGCTCATCACATACCACACATTTACCCATTTTTGTTTCCTACCCACCTGTTTGTACATCTGCCTGCAGCTTACAGACAAAGGTTTTATTCTCCTGCTTCCTGTGCCAATCTGTCTCACGCTTGGGAGGTATTGGCAAGTAAAAAAATACTCATAATACTAAAAGAATCCCCCAGCTCTTCAGACTAATCCTTCATGAGCACAACTGATCATGAAATAGGCATCGAGCTTGGGAAAGCCACGTGCATTTGTTCCACATGCCGTTGCTCTGCATAGTCACCCACAGAGCATTTCACAGCCATTTATGGGAGAATTGAGGTCTTTAGGAAAAGAGTGGGAAGCACAGGATATGCCACGAACAGTTGACTGAAATGGATTCTATGCATCAAGAAAGACCTAGAAGTGCCTGTAAAGGGTGGTGTAACAGATGATGACATGCTCTAATGAAGGCTCTAGGAGGGAGCTGGCATGTCTTCCATCCACCTGGATAATCCAATTGCCCCTGAAAAATGTTCTATCTGCTACACTTTCTCCTTTGTTAAATGGGCATCTTCAGGGTAGCCTGGAAGAAGGCATAATGTAGATGTAACATCTTCTATAGGATTTGAGGTGCAGGAAGACATCTCTTCATCTCCCATGTCATTCCCTACTCACCCTACCGCTCAAAGAATCACCTATTTGTCAAATGCCCCTGGAATTTCCCTTTTCCCAGTCAAGTTGAACAGAAAGGTTGTTTCTTAAAAAAAATAAAGAAGAAGAAAAAAAGAAGAGAGAAGTAATTCCTGCGTGCAATAAAAAGATACACTATCTGCTGAATGAAATATAAAGGCTTCACAGCAGCTGTCTCCTGAGTTTGCATTTACTGCTGCTCCTGATTGGAAGGCTTGATAAAGATAATGGGATTTCTTACCACCCTCCCCCTCTTCTCTGTAAGGTGGAAGTGTAACAAATTGGATTGGAGAATGTCTTCCCTTTGTGCCAGCTCGCACAGGAGCGTGCAGATCTGATGGGAGAGGGGACAGGGTGCTGCCAGTGAGGACAAAGCTAACAGCTCTCACTTAGTGCTGTGAATGTGGATGGCAGGGTCACCTTTTCCTCCTTCCCACCCTCCCTTCCCATTCCCTTGCTCCCATTTCCATGCAGATGGGTGTGTGGCCACCTCAGCTGGCTTCCATGGAGAAGGGGAGTGTGCAGTGCTCCTATGAGAGCAGGGAGAGTTGGGGGACCGCAGCTGGGGGTACTTTCCCTGCCATTGCTCAGATGCATGATGAAGTGATTTGCATTTGATCAAGGCAAACTGAAGCCAGATGCTTGGAAACTGCCCTGCAGGGTGTTTTCCTCCTTGTCTTGTTTAGGAGTAGGTCTTGTGTGGAGTCAGATCAGCCCTTCCTACTCCTTATGTGATTGGGGTTGGCAATCCCCTGTGTCTGTGCAGGAGTACAAAGCATGCCAAGGGACATCCCATGATGTTTCCAGCTCCCTTGGAACAGAGGGAAAGCTTCAGCTGCTCTGAGGACCTTGTCCAGCCTTTGAATACAACACATAAAGCACAGAATGAGGAGAGCTGAATGCAGCACTGAGAACCTGTGCATCCCTCCTAAAACACTATGTCAGGAGAAAGGAGGATGATAGGAACATGCAGAGCCATGAAGGAGAGAGGTCAAAGAGACACTGTCCCCATGAGGAAGGCACATGAGAGACACACTCAGTGATCATAGAATTGGCTTTAGCACTCTGTTGGGTACTTTAGAAGATCACTGTTCCCCAGCCCAGCCCAAACGTCATCATTTTGTGTTTTCCCAAGCAATATCTGGGAACAGATAGGTTCCAGGAGTCTGCTCCAGGTGGGAATGAACAGACAGCATCATCCTCAGACATCACAACGTAAGGATCTAAGAAGTAAATGAAAGGCAGCTCAGGATCAGTGCTTAGCCAACATAACCTTTGCATACTCTCTGAGTATTTCCAGCCAAAGTAACAACCGGCAACAAACAGCAGCTGACCTCTTCCTGCTGATTTAAATGAATTATAATGGCAAGGGTGGCTTTCCCAATGCATTTTAATTATGTGATAAGAAAACTGCTGAAACCAAAAGAAATGTGCAGTCGTCCTTGCATTTTTATATGACAAGATATAAGCTTGGATATGGAGGCAGGTGATGTCTCCATATCCAAGAGTTCATTTTAATTGACTCCCATAAATGAGCAGACTTTCTGCTTTGGCTCTGACTAATGTGTATGTGGTTGGGTCACTGTGAGTGAGACATGACAACCAAAAAGATAGCTTTGGATGCTTCAGATTATCTATGGTTAAGCCACAGCTTTCTCTGGTGTCACCAAGTGATAGGACATTTCTCACCTTTTGGCCATGTTCATGTGTTCCTTGCTGTGAGTCCTCTGTGGTGGAAGCTGTGGCTCGCCTCCACATGGAGCATCCTTTGAGATTTCAGCAAGAGATGGTACCCTGGGAAGCGTTGGGGTGCTCCAGAGCTGCAGAAGGAAGAAGCATTCATTGTTTCAAGGCAGAGACTAGAGAACTTAATGTGGTCAGAAATTGGACCTCTTCTGCCCACGGGCATGATGCTAAAGGCTGGTGGAGATTAGATGCTCTATGGAGCACAGTGTTGGTTCTGTCTCTGTCTCTTCTCCCTATTGTGCCTCTACTGTGCTCAAAGCTAAGGGCTTCTTGCTCTCCATCACTTCTGCGTTTGAGTAGCAAGAGTATTGTGGATAATTATGGTGTTAAAACACCAGGCCTTGCTCTGTTCAGCTTTGCCAATGGATCAACAGCTCTGGTCATTGTTTTGCTTATCTGTATAGAGCTCACCACTGTGCTCCTGTGCCCTAGCCTTGGACCTCCTATGTCTGTAAGCAACTGGTCTGTTCTGATCTCTATATGGTGCCACTATTTAAAGGGGTAGGTGTTTCCTGTGCAAAAGTTTTTTTGTGATTGCAGCATCATTTTATCGAGGGTAAAGGAACAAGCCTGGAAAACTTAGGACTTGACTCTGAGCTTTGCCATATGGCTACGGGTTTTGCATACTTTCCTGGATGATCTTCCTGAACTTCTAATGGTTCATCTGCCTTCCCTTTCCCTCTGGAAACAGGGCTCTGGACATTCATACATTGTATGTGAGGCACCTGACAGAGTGTAAAGGCAGTGACTGACATACTGATACATGCAGCCTTCACATGTGTGTCTACATGGGCACAAGGACGACCAGGGCTCCATCCCCTATCAGAACGGCTATTCACAGCAGAGTTCAATGTCCCTGTTCTCCTTTCAGAGTGGCGGCAAGCAAGCGGGGCAAGGATGATCCTTCAGGATGAAGACATCACAACCAAGATAGAGAATGACTGGAAGAGACTCAACACACTGGCACACTATCAGGTAACTGTGGGAAAGATAGGTGGAAAATAGGTTGTCTAAGAATATAGAAAGAAGGGCAAAGCATTATTCTCTAAGATGCAGAGATAAACAGGGGTTGAATGGGAAATAACTGGACAGAGCCCCTGCGTTGAGTACATCTATCCTGCTCCACTGACCTTGTAGTAATTACCCTGCACAACATTAGAGAGAGAGCTAAGGGAAGAAAAAACCCTCTGTCTCAAAGGAGGGGCATCCCTGGTGAGTGAAGGATGTGAAGAGGAGATGTGATCATGAGGACAACACGAGTTAACATTTCTCATGTAGACAAACAGAACACAAGCCCTTACATCCCCCTTTTTCCAGTGCATCACAGGGTATGTAGTGCTGGCAGAGTTCAGAAAGATGGAAGAGAGAAATATGGAAGGGAAGGAGGTGTAGTGTCTAGAAGGAGGAGGAAAGCAGCATGACTGGAGCCCATGGTGCAGTGAAGTTGTCACTGACCTAGGAACCCTTGTTTTCAATCCCTGTCTTGGTCTATGTGATCTGCCTTAGGATAGGGCTTCGCTTTATGTCTGCACAGAGTCAGAGAATCATAGAATTAGAATAGTCAGGGTTGGAAAGGACCTTAAGATAACTTAGTTCCAATCCCCCTGCCATGGGCAGGGACACCACATACTAGACCATGTCACCCAAGGCTCCATCCAACCTGGCTTTGAACACTGCCAGGGATGGAGCATTCACCACTTTTTTTGGCACCCTGTGCCAGAGCCTCAGCACCCTCACCGTAAAGAGCTTCTTCCTTATATCCAACCTGAACTTCCCCTGTTTCAGTTTGAACCCATCACCCCTTCTCCTATCACTATAGTCCCTGATGAAGGCTCCCTAGAGAACCATAAGAGAGGCCTAAAGATGTCCAAAAATATCTTACACAAATGATAGATCTAATGAATGATGGGGTTTTGGTCAAAAGCTCCCCCTATTCCTCCTCTCCTTGCCAAAAAAACAGACCAAGAAAAAAGACACCTCATTAATTTTAATCCAGTGTTGACAGTTGTGTCATTTCCTCAATCACACCTCAGCAATCCATGGGCCATAACAAGATTAGTTTTCTCTTTAAGGGCAGACCTAAGGAGGCAGCAAGCAATGATTTCAAAAGGAAACAAAACTTTTCACTTCAGATTGACTGCAGCGCTGCTGGCTGACTCCAAACACTGTTTTCCAGGGGGAACAGCGATTCTTTCTACTTTATTTCACCTCCAAACCAGGAATGATTTTGTTTCCCTTCCATGCTTTTTCCAGTTGTTCGCTTCAGGCAACAATACAGCTCCCAGCTGTATGGATGAGCTGGGACAGAACAGGTCCTTGGCTGCTAGGGAATTGAGCTCAATATTGCTTTGCCTGGCTGTCCTGAGGGCAGATATGGAGCATGCTGGAACAGACATTGATCTTCCTCTTGCCTCAGTTTCCCCATCTCTAGTGTGGGGTTCAAACTACAAAGAGGCAATAATTGCCTTCCCTGATTGCAGAGGGGCTATTTAATTAGCCTCTGCAGTGCTTTGAAGATGAAAAACTCTTTGCAAGTGCTAATTATTATTATTACACAGACAAGAGTTCGATGTTGTTAGCACAGGGTTTTTTTCACCCATCTCCTTTCTATGATATCTTATTT
The DNA here is from genome assembly GCA_028858755.1 of Ara ararauna. Lineage (NCBI taxonomy): Eukaryota > Metazoa > Chordata > Aves > Psittaciformes > Psittacidae > Ara > Ara ararauna. Next base: position 163,871,992 of record CM054376.1, read on the forward strand.
ATCACAGATATTCCTGATATGATTCCTCTGAGCCACTGCCTGGTTAACATTTCTCGTACAGGACCCTCATGAATTGCCTAGCTGCAGAAATTGAAAGTCTGGCTGGTTTGAGGAGGCTTGGCTGTGTGCTCAAACACTGTCCCATAATAGAATCATAGAATCAAACAGGTTGGAAAAGACCTTTAAGCTCATCAAGTCCAACCATTCCCCAGCACTGCCAAGGCCACCACTAACCCATGGCACTGAGGCCTCGTCTCCACGGTGTGTGAACACCTGCAGGGACGCTGACTCCAGCACTGCCCTGGGTACCTGTTCCAATGCCTGAGCACCCTCTGGGGAAGGAATCGTTCCTCATCTCCATCTAAACCTGCCCTGGAGCAGCTTGAGGCCATTTCCTCTTGTTCCATCCCTTGTTCCTTGGGAGCAGAGCCCAGCCCCCTCCTGGCTGCACCCTCCTGTCAGGGAGTTGTAGAGAGCAATAAGGTCCTGCTTGAGCCTCCTCTTCTCCAGACTAAACCCCACAGGTCCCTCAGCCATTCCTCATCAGCCTTTTCCAATGCCTGATCATAGAAGGGGGTCCTGTACAGCCATAGGGAAGGAATGTCCTGTATAAGATAGAAGGGTAAAGGGTCCACCTCAGTCTTCTGGGGTCTCACTTTAAAGGACAGGAGGACAGTGAGACATGAGACCTCCCTTGGAGTATTGTGTGCAGTTCTGGTGTCCTCAACATAAAAAGGACATGGAACTGTTGGAACAAGTCCAGAGGAGGGCCACGAGGATGATCAGGGGACTGGAGCACCTCCCATATGAAGATAGGATGAGAAAGTTGGGGCTGTTCAGCCTGGAGAAGAGAAGGCTGCGTGGAGACCTCATAGTAGCTTTCCAGTATCTGAAGGGGGCCTGTAGGGATGCTGGGGAGGGACTCTTCATGAGGGACTATAGTGAGAGGACAAGGGGTAACGGGTTCAAACTTACACAGGGGAAGTTTAGATTGGATATGAGGAAGAAGTTCTTTACTGTAAGGGTGGTGAGGCAGTGGAATGGGTTGCCCAGGGAAGTTGTGAATGCGCCATCCCTGGTAGTGTTCAAAGCCACGTTGGACATAGCCTTGGGTGACATGGTTTAGTGTGAGATGTTCCTGCCCATGGCAGGGGGGTTGGAACTGAGTGATCTTAAGGTCCTTTCCAACCTTAACTATTTTATAATTCTATTGACATGGTTTAGTGTGAGGTGTCCCTGCCCAGGGCAGGGGGGTTGGAACTGAATGATCTTAAGGTCCTTTCCAACCCTAACTGTTCTATGATTCTATGATTCTATGACATAGAGTCTTTGCAGACTGCAGGGAGCCCTCCCTTATAAGACAGGAGAACGGATGCTAGGATTGAGCAGCTGGCACGGGCCACAACGCTGGCTCTGCTCCATCTCCTCTGAGGAGGTTTCTGACCCAGGGGCTCTGCCTCCATGGTGACACATTGCACTGCCTGAGCCCCCTTGATAGAGCAAAAAGAAGGAAGCTCTGGTAGTCACTTCAGTCCAGCAGTGCATTTGTCACTGTGCATGGAGGGGTTGACATGATCAGTCAAAGTGGGAAATGTAGATCTCCATTTCTGAGCTAAGTATCTCTGCCTGCAACTGACATGGAAGGAATAGAGAATTACACATTAGTTTTATCATCCTTATGGAACAGCCCATCCTTGGTGTTTGAAACAGCTCAGATGATTTTATTCTTCTCATGATCCTGTTCTGCATAAGAGCTTCCTTGTGAAGAACCTACTGTCTGCTTTACTGAGGTTAATGCAAAGACTCAATCTGTCATCACTGGGTTTTAAATCAGGGCCTGAATGAAGCAGAGTCTTCTTTGTCATAAGTTGTCCTATTGCCCAAGTACAGGCTTCTAGTGGTGTAACAGGAGATTTTGTCCCTTTTTTGGTAGTAGACCCACTGAAGAAAGCATTTAAAGCTTTGGGCCAAAGCTACTGTCCTGCCTATGGTGGCACTGATTTACTGCTCAGTTCCTACTGTTTGAATTCTTGCTGTCCTCAGCATGCTCCTCAGCCAGTTTTCAGAAGCTTGTTGTCAAAGTCCCTATTTCTCTACAGGTGCCAGATGGATCTGTGGTAGCTTTAGTCTCCAAGCAAGTCACTGCCTATAATGCGGTCAACAACTCCACAGTCTCTCGGACGTCAGCCAGCAAGTATGGTAAGGATTTGTGTGCTGATACGGGTTGGAAGAGCACTGGACAAGAGATCCCAAACGTCACGGTGGTTGCAAGACTCTAAGCACCAGCCGAGAGAATAATAGGCAGATGACTAGTTGATAAGATTGCTTGAGGATAGCAGAAGGAGAGGACATTGCCATCTAAAACTTTGGCATCTGATCCAAGCTGTTAGGCTAAGTGTTTGAATTGCTCTTGGGGACACTTCTCCTTCATTAAAGAAAGGAGGAGCCTACATAATTATCTGTCTACATTCCGAGTCACTGAATCTCACTCTTAGACTTTGCATAGGGAGAGGCAAGAGAGAAACATAGCACACTGTGGGCTCAGTTGTTCTAGTGGGTAAAGCCCTTGGAGCATAACCTGTTTTGAAGATGAATCTGTGACACAGATGAACAACCACAATCTACATAGCACATAATCTTTCTACAGTTATATCTCAGTGTGGGTGTGGCGTGTCCCAAGGGAATCCCACCTGGAATAACAATAAAAATGGCTTACTGAAGTCTTATAGCACAATACATCAAGGCAGTGGATTGCTGTTCCCACTTCACCCACGAGATAACTGAGAATGAAACAGCTGTGAATTAGAGAACAGGTAGAAATCCTTCTGTAGAGACAGAGACCTGAGTCTCACCCACACCCTCGCACACCTTTCTCCCCCGTGCTAGAATTTCAGCCAGGATGTGCCTCACATGGTGATACCAGATGGCAAAGCAAAATGTTTCTAATATCCAACCGCACAAACCACCCTTCAACCTGCGTGGACCTGTCATATCAGTTTATTATTGCCTTTTAATTTATGAAAGCAGCTCCAATCCATCTTACTCCCTTTAGCCTGAGGAAAAGCATGGCTACTCAATGTCCAGAGGAGCCCCCTTCCTCTTCCTCCAAGGACATAAGCAATCCACCAGACCTTATTAATATTCATCCTTTTTGCCATGCTGTTGCAATTACTGAAAGATACGGTGACCTTTTGAAAGGAAGACCTGAGGGGGGTTAATTTCTCTTGGATTTCCTTAATTCTTCTGCCATTTGATTCCTCAGGAGGAGGGAGTGGGGAAGAGTGGGAAGAGTGCAGGGGGAGGAGAAGATGCAGTGGGTCAGAAGTGATTGTTAATTGTAATTAAGAAAACAGGACCCAGAGAGGAAAAAGGATATTCCATCTGATAATTAGTATGGAGAGATTGGTAATGCATTAATGAGGCTGATTCAGATCTTGCTACAGGAAGGTGCAATACTCTTCTGTTTATTATGGTTGGGAACGACGCTACCTGCAGCATGGCTGGAAGGTCAGGGAGAGGGGAATGCTCCGTGCCATCAGAAGCAAAGCGAGATAAAATTTGGAGGCTGAAGGTGTTCTTGGAGAGGAAATTTGTATGGGTCCACCAGAAGCTCTGGTTTTCTTCCTGTCAAAACAAGATTTTGGAGTAGGGAGTAAAGAGGAAAGATTTGGATTTATGGTTATGTAGAAGTTACGGATTGCTTTAATGCCAAAGGAGGGAGTGGTGATAGCTCCTACTAAGTCTGGGTATGGGGAGCTAGGCAACAGGTCACGTTAGCTACATGGATATTACTACTCAGAAAGGCCATGGCCTGTTTTCTGGCCATAATGCCAATCAGCGTAGCATGGTATAGCTAATGTCCATACCACTAAGCACTTGGTAAAACAAGTGGTGTTTATACCATTGGCAAAGCACTTGGTAAATCAAGTGTTATTTAGCCATACTGGTTACTATGAGTAGCTGGTACTATCCCCTGACCAAGTTCTGGGCAGGGTCTGACACTGACAGTCCTGGTTGTCCTAGATCAAAGCTTCTCCAGGAATGTGATAAGAGCATGGGCAACTGAAAGCAAGTTTTTGAGCCATGCTTAATTTAATAGCATAGACACTTATATCGCATCCGGCTTGGTTGGCACCCCTTGTCTTTGCTCAGCAAATCAGTCATAAGACAAGGCTTTGATAATAAAGCCTGGCCCATACAGCTGCTGGGGGGACTTCTCCATCTCACATTGTAATTGCACCAGAAGACACATAGCTGTTGCTTAATGTTATGAATTGACTGGTGAAAATGTATTTAACACGAATATGTAAATGCAGAGCTTGCGAGAGCAGGGACATTGCTGTATTAGGTACAGCCTTCGTACTTTGGAGACCTGAACTAACATCTCCCCAGGGGAAGGTGTTCAAATCACTCACCAGCTGTGATTGTCTCAGCCCCACAGCAGCATCTGTATGAGCATCAACTCCATATACTGAATGAGAGGCACCTCATACCAAACCCAGACAGAAGAAGTCTTCTTCTTGCCTGTCTGATGGAAACCTTCTGCTATGTGGCATGTCATCAATGTATTTCCTTGGTGGAACCTGTTAATCCCAATTTTAGCACTACTAGGGCTGACACACCTGCATTTCTCCTTGTAGAAAACATGATCCGGTACACAGGCAGCCCGGACAGCCTCCGTTCCCGGACACCCATGATTACCCCTGACCTTGAGAGTGGAGTCAAGATGTGGCATTTGGTGAAGAACCATGAACATGGTGACCAAAAAGAGGGTGACCGGGGCAGCAAGATGGTTTCTGAGATCTACCTGACGAGACTACTTGCCACCAAGGTAAATGGGGAGGGCAGGAAAGAGGGTGGGAAATGTTGTTTTAAAGGCTGCAGTGGAAATTCTTGCCTATGAGAAATGAGAGGCTGCTCAAAGGATGCTGAAGGGGGATAAAAAGAGAAGAGCAGAAGGAAAATAGAGCAAGAGGAGTGCTTCAAGTAGTAGTTTTGTGGCACAAACCCTTATTCTCCACCTTTCCTCTGGCCCATAAAGATCCTTGTGCTGACGAATTGGCAGGGGATTAAACTGACCATGATGTTACTAATAGATAGCCAGCTTCAAGGAGAGCAAGCAGAGTCAAATTCTCATCCCCACTGCAGCATGGAAAACCCAGCGTCTCCAAAGAGAAAACACAGCTTAACTCTGGTAGAGGCAGAGCAGGGATATCCTGAACTGAATCTCCCAACACATCTCACACATCAGAACTGGACCGTGGCAAGTCTCTGCAGAGAGGTCAAAGACAAAGTTGGGAAGTTGGCAAGATCCCATCTGCTCAATCCATATTCTCCAAAATGATGAAAAACAGCCTTCTACATGGGCACAACTGCCTGCACAAAAATAACTCACTGCCATTCAGCACCACACTGCCCCTTCCCTAGGAAGGGAATGGCCAGTTCTTGCTGCAACTGGCTCGCTTTGGGATCGACAAAACATCTCCGGCCTTTTCAGCTTCTTCCATCTCTGCCCAAGACTATCCTCCACCTGACTCACCTCTAAAGGTTCTATGGGAGTGTAGGCAAAAGTGGTTGACTGAGTTTACATTTATTTCCTCTTTTAGATTAGATATTAGAAGAAGCTGCTCCCTGTGAGGGTGCTGAGGTGCTGGCACAGGGTGCCCAGAGAAGCTGTGGCTGCCCCATCCCTGGTAATGTTCAAGGCCAGGTTGGACACAGGGGCTTGGAGCAACCTGCTCTATTGGAATGTGTCCCTGCCCATGGCAGGGGGTTACAACTGGGTGAGCTTTAAGGTCTCTTCCAACCCAAACCATTCAATGATTCTATGATTCCACCATGTAAGTAGTGGTCTCCTTGTAGAAGACTGCATTAATGAAGAGGAAACAACCTTCTTTTGCACCAAAGCAGGCACTAGGGCAGGTAGGGAGGAAGGCAGTGTAGTCAGAGACAGACTCCCTGTGCAGTTCTGCTGTCCTCTTACAGCACAAAACATCTCTGTGCCCAAATCTCTCTTAACATAGGAGTTATATCAATGCACCCCACAAGTGGAAAATGCAGGGCAGCTGTGGCTCAGGTGTGCCTGATCACAGTGTTATCTCGCGCTGTTCTGAACAGGGTTAAACCAAGCAGTGATCAAACGACCCAATCTTCTCCCTTCTCTCAAGTTTTGACTATCATAATTTCTTGTCAGGGCAAAACCCCAATTTCATTTGCTCACTCAATCTCCATCTGAGTTTTCCCATCTCCATCACATGCCTAAGCCCTACCGTACAGTTTCACCTGCACAGTTGTTCCCCAACTCATTTTGCCTCTTATGTCTGACTCTCCCTGCAGCCTCACTCAATCTATCTTCATTGCAATAGGATTTGGAGATGAAGTGCCTGGTACATGCCCAGCTCCCTGGCATCAAGCTGCTTTTATGGATCACACAACGTAAAAGCAAATGGTGCTCCCCCGGGCTCAGGCACCAGCTGGTGGAAACCAGCAAGCACTGGACCGTGCTGATTTACACTGTCTGGGGATACAGCCCTTACCCCACCACTGAATCGCTTTTGCTTTCCGGATCACAAACTCAGCACCTGGGGGGGCTTGGTTAAGATGTCTTTGTGGAGATGGCAGGAAAGCAGCTGTGAAACTGGCACAACAACAGAGGCAGTGGAAAGGCTGAGGGTTTATTGTATCCTCTCTCGGGCTGAGCAATTTTCATGTCTCATCATGACCATTTGAAAGAAAGAAAGAGGGAAGAGAGCAATTGCTGGTAATGCAATCCCAGGGAATACTTAGTTAAACTGACAATGATTTTTATTCTGGTAAACCCCTGACCTCAGAGACCCGCAGTCTCTTGCCTAAAAGCCTCAGAGGTTTTCTTTGTGCTTGTGTGGGTGAGCATGCAAAGAACTAACTCCTTCCAGAAACTGAACCTAAGGGCAGCTCTTCCATGTCAGACCAACAAGGTTTCCCCTTGGGGAGACCTTTCTGAGTCAGACATGTGCTGCAGGGCTTGATTTGCCCTGCAGGAGTTCACACCAGTGAAAGGTACCTCTGGTTGTTTCCCAAAGAATAAATCAAGTGGGGGAGTCAGCAAGAGACATCAGCTTTCTAATGGAGCATTTGTCAGTGCTGTGTAAACTTGAGCTGCTGTGGTGGAACCTGGTGCTTTGTTTCTTGTAAGGAGAATTCTTTTTTCCTGGGCCTGCAAAGAAAAGAGAGGGGTTTATTTTTCAGAACAGGGAATTTTGCCTATTGTTTGCTGGAGATTTGACTGATTTTTGGGTATTTTAGCAGTCATTTTGTGGTTTGTTCATATGTAAATGCTTATGAAGCACTGGGGGTGGAGCAGAGGTTAACATGTGGGCTGGAGCTCCACAGTAAGCAGGGAAAGTGTGCCTAGTGTTTCCCCCCTCCCCGACCAAGACTGCAGCTCACGTGGTTAACACAGACCCTCAACTTTCCCCTTCTCCAAGCCTGGATACCTGCTGGTATTCCAGCTTCTTGCTAAAGGTCAACAGTCCTCACCAGCTTGTCAGGTGGTCCTCCACCATAAGACCTGGGATTCTTCTTGCAGAGGAGCATAATACCCCTGCAGTCTCTGCAGTGGACCTTACTGAGGTCTGCAGAGCACTGCCTGATACATTTGCTCATTGCTTCTATAGTTTGCCTCAGTCCAGTGTCAATGGGTATTAAAAAATGAGGTTTCTTGGGCTTAAGATGCAGTTTATGTTATTTATTATAGTACTCACATATAAGCCAGCCATCTCTCACCAGGTACTCTTGTCCCATTTGTCTCAATGACACCTTCTGCTCTGCTCTACAGACATCTGACTTTTATTCTCAGCTTCAGAATTAGCCTTGGAAGAAAGCCAGTGTATAAAAAGTGGCCAGATTTTGTCTCATGCATGCACTAAAGCAATTGAGGATGGGATGCAGAGGAGAGGAGACAAATCAAGACCTCTCCATCACCATAGACTTGAGATAAGGCAAGGTACCTCCCACAGCCCAGAAGAGAGGACAGGTAGCAACTTGAACTACTACATCTGGCTGCTAAGCAGAAGTAGCAGATATTGTGAAGATGCATGTGCCTGCTTAAGGACATCTGTATTGAAATTTCCAACTCATGCCACATTTAACAGGTATTAGATTGCTCCCACTTTTCAATCACACTTTCTGGGCCTGATCCACAGATGTGCTCTGTTTTCAGTGGGGTACCAGAATTCAACATCTTCTTCCCACATGGCATCTCACATTCTTTTTCCCTTCCTTCTCCTAACAGGGCACCCTCCAGAAGTTTGTAGATGACCTCTTTGAGACCATCTTCAGCACTGCTCACCGTGGCAGTGCACTCCCCCTGGCTATCAAATACATGTTCGACTTCCTGGATGAGCAGGCTGACAAGCACAACATTCATGACCCCCACGTGCGGCATACCTGGAAGAGCAATTGGTGAGTGAGGCATACCAGTATAACCCAGCACCACGTTCTGGACTGGAAGGAGAGTAGAGGGACATGTGTTTTGGGATGTGGCTGCTGCAGGAGCTGAGGAGCCTGGGGTAGGGTTCAGAGCACCAGCCTTAGTCTTCCCAAGCTGATGGGGAAGTCAGAAGTCCCTAGAATCTAAAGGATGCTCTCAAGGATGAAGTGCTTTGGCTAAACAGGTCCCATTTTGGCCTGGATTACATGGGAATGGCAGTATTTATGAGGGACCTCATGGATAAAATGGTGAAGTGTTTAACTGTTGCAGTGCCCAGACCCATAGGAATATCTAGGGAAGGATGGGAGAGGATTTTGCCCCATTGTCTTCATCTAGACTAAGTGTTTGAATTCCGACTATAGTCAGTGGGATGCTTGAGCCTACACATAGGCAATACCTATATTAAGGTATCCCAGACATCCACAGGGGATGTGGAGCATCCGCAGGAGACTTGTCCCCTCCTGGGCTGGCAGCTGGAAGCCATGAAAGCATCTCAAATGGTACTAAGTGCTTAAAGGCTCTGGAGCTGGATGTGAGCAAGTGACAGTCTGACATCAGCCCCCTGCTCTAGCTGCCAGGCAGCAGACTCTCTTCATACATGAAATGGGACAGCCCGGAAAAGCCAGGATCAATGGCAAGAAAAAAATCTCTGCAGCTCCTCTCTGCTGAGTCTCCCTGGAGAATGGCTCCCTCCCCTTCTCCTGTGCAAATACAGGGTCTATAAAAGGAACAGCAGAGGACAGCCATGGGGCTCCCAGCTCATGCATGTTTTCCTTTTACCAGTTATGCTGATGGCAGATCATCCCAGCACAGCGACATAAAGAAAGAAACCCCATGCACCAAAGAGGCTTTCAACTAATGAAACATTAGCATATTATTAACATTATCTGCAGCACTAATCTAAGGCTGATTGCAGCCACTCAGACTAAATGAGCAGGAGGTTTATTTAAGGGGAGGGGGGGAAAGCCAGAGTGCGCGTGTATGAGGGAAAAGGGGCAGTATGAAGAAATCTGTTCAATCAGATTAAATTAACTCAAAGTCACATCATGGGCTTCATTATTCCCAGCTAGGGACATCATCCCTCTCAGCCCCTTCTGTGTCTGTACACACATACATGCACTCTCTGCTCGACCTCACTGCTGTGTTTGCCATCCAAACACCTGCAGAAGTTCTGCATGATTCATTCATCCACCTCATCCCCCAACAGATCACAGAATCACAGAACGGTTTGGGTTGGAAAGGACCTTAAGATCATCCAGTTTCATGTTCCCTGCCATGGGCAGAGACACATTATACTAAACCATGTTGCCCAAGACTCCATCCAGCCTGGCCTTGAACACTGCCAGGGATGGAGCATTCACCATTTTGGGCAATCTGTGCCAATGCCTTAGCACTCTCACAGGGAAGAACTTCTGCCTTATATTTAACCTGAACTTCCCCTGTTTCAGTTTGAACCCATCACCCCTTGTCCTATCACTACAGTCCCTGATGAAGAGTCCCTCTCCAGCATCCTTGTAGCCCCCCTCAGATCCTGGAAGGCTGCTATGAGGTCTCCACACAGCTTCTCATCTCCAGGCCGAATAGACCGAACTGGTGAACCTTCATCCCCAGCCTAAAATGTTCTTCTCACCCTCAACTCCTTCAACTCATTGCCAGCATCTCCCAAGTCTGAGTTTGGCTGATAGGATTACCTGTGTGAGGCTTTCCTTACATTCCTTCTGTGATTTTGCTGGCTCAGGAGAGCACACAGTGGTTTAGAAAGGAAAACGTGGTGTCATCCCTCTGTCAAGACATGTTAAACTGCCTGCTGTTACCCAAAACTTATCAGACTTGGAGATGAATTCTTCATGGTGCTGCAAACACATGGGGGCAATGAGCAAAGGGAAGGAACTGAGAAACTGGGGAGTTTAGCCTGAGCATCAGGTGGATTTGTTAAGCTGAAGAATAACTTCCTCCTCGGAAAGTGCAGACACTGAAGGTAGACTTAACAACACTGAAAGTAGACTTAACAATCTACCTGTCAGACAGAGAAGAGTTTCACTCTGATCAGTGAGACATCTCATTTCCTAGGCCATGATCATATGAATACATTTGCCCTGACAAAAAGGCTCGAGGCAAAGGCTGGAGGTAGATACCTCGGGGCATCTCATACAAATGAACTGCTCTTTTGGGAAAAAGGAGAGAAAATAAGGCTTTGGATTGCAATTGGAATAGCGTTTCCTTGGTTAGGGCAGATACATTTTCATTTCAAAGGTTGCAGTGCTTATTTCTCAGTTCCTCTTTTGACTTAAGGCAACAGGGTTTTCCCTATCACTTAATGACTGTCTCACGCTGAGATCATATCTAGACTTGGGCTTAAGCTGTGGAGTGCGGTAGTACGTAGTGTCCACACCACAGAGTGCATACCATTAACGCTCCTAGTCTCAACTTGGGAGCTCTATTACCTGTTTTCCCATGGGGTTGCTATGAGGGCTAAAAGCTAAGTCTCGCAAAGACAGAAGTTTACCAAAAGTTTTGCAGATCCGATGTTTGTCGAAGCAGCCAACAAGTGCATCTTTACATTACAACCTATTGCAGAGAATCTAGGAGTAATTTTCATTGCCTCAACAACAATCCCATTAATTTATATGAAACTCCAGTAAGATGGCATTAAGACTGACCAGGTCTGATTTCTAAGGATAACAGGGACAAAAGCCACCCCAAGGTGATTCCATTGCCTTCCTCAGAGTTCTGGAGGGGAGGAATATATTGTATATCAGAACTTATCCCAGAGTCCTTATCTCCACACCACGACCTTTGATTCCCATCTACCGTTTGCTATTGCAACCTCACATAACAAAGCCTGTGAACCATGCACTGATTGATTCACCTCTCCCACCTCTCTCACAGCCTGCCATTACGGTTCTGGGTGAACATGATCAAGAACCCACAGTTCGTCTTTGACATCCACAAGAACAGCATCACAGATGCCTGCCTCTCCGTAGTGGCTCAGACTTTCATGGACTCCTGTTCAACCTCGGAGCACCGGCTGGGCAAAGACTCACCCTCCAACAAGCTTCTCTATGCCAAGGACATCCCCAGCTACAAGAACTGGGTGGAAAGGTGAGTTTAGCTCTAGAAATAGGAATGCCATAAGCAAGTGGTACAATGAGGCCCTGCTTCATGGATGGAGGTAGGAGGCATCATAAGTATTGCTTTTGGTAGCTGCTTCTGGGTGTTTTCTCTTTGGTTATTGCCTAAGTAGAAAGCTTGTTGTTAGCCTTTTATTCCCATGACCCTTGCAGCAGAGATGGAAATTTAATTAGAGGTGTGAACTGAAGGTGTTTGCTGTCATTGTTTCTCTTGAGGAGAAACTGTTGAGAAGTGATAGATGGAGGAAGGAAGGAGAGTTGATGCCTTTGAGCCCCGTGAAATACATTTACTTTTAAGTCTTTCCATACAGACCAGAAGTGGTTTGTTGTTCTCAGCATCGTTGTCACAGTCTTCAAGCTGTCTAGATCCCAAGGGTCATAGAATTATCTCCCCTTATTCCAAGCCCAGTATCTTTCCTTGAAGGCTCTTCTGTGCTTTGAAAGAGATGCCATAAGATTGACAGCCTGGTGCATGAAGCTCTGCAGGAATTTTCTGAAGGGTCAGAGGTCTTTCCAAGCATTTAATCCACATCTGCAAGACCTGTAGCTACAGCTCAGTGTTCTGTTCAATCTACTGCACTGAAGGTCAGTGCCTGCCAAAGCTTCTCTACAGGGAATGAAACCAAAACAACTATTCCTGCAACACGTAGGGGCTTCAGTTTATCTGATTTCCCGCAGGACAAGCGGATAGCACATCTCGCACTCCATTCAGCAGGAGCCTGTCTGCTGGAGCAAGCCTTGCAGAAGTTGATCTGTGCTTTGTTTTCCAATATGCTACACTTTACTTGGTGTTATTGACAGGTTTGGGAGCTGCACAGATGGAGAATGATTACTACTGTGTAAATAGCAAGATGGGTTTATCTAACAGATCATTCCTGTGCAATGCCATCCAATTTTAAGCAATGATTTGTCTGGATGACTTCACAGGCGCTGTCTCTTGCTGCCATGTCATGTGGGTTATATGAGACCTCTGCTACTGTAGGACACTGCTGTCAACCACTGTATTTCCTTGGTGGGGACGATTTTCTCTTACCTTGTGAAAGGAGAGCATGGTTGATCAAAGAGCTCTGTCCCCTCCCCAGCATGAGGTGACATTTTTACAATGATGCTCCCATTGCTCTCTGATTTGTCTGGACAATTATTTTTAGAGGTGGTTAAACACCTCTGCAAATGTAGTTTCTAGGCAACCTGTAAGGCTCTTACTACCTCGCTTAATTATGACCTACTTCTGGTACTGTGTCCAGGCTTCTTAGTATGTTTTGAGGTTGATTTCTGGGTTGTCCTGGGTAGGGGAAAAGAGATATCTGAGATTCAGAAATCAAGCTTGAACCAGCAGTACAAAGTCATACTCTAGTGATGCTTTAGGAACCTTGTGTGCAGTGAGTGGTTGGTTTCTGTGGACAAATACTTAGTTTTACATATGAATCCTGCTGATTTTTATCTTTGGAGATGGTACATTTAGGTGACAAACAGAGGTATGGAGGTGGAGAACAGGGTTTCTTTCTGGATGAACAAATGGCTGCAGTTTCCCTTTTATTTTTCCAGTATTGATTTCACTTTGTGGCTTTTGGGAGTTAAATCCTCTTTGTCCAGTGATCTTCAGCAATAGATGCTGCATTTCCCTGGAAGTTTTCCCAAACGACTGGATTTGCAAATGAGATACATAACACCTCCTGCTGTGAGTAAACATCACTGGATTTCTGTCTCCAGCTTGTGCTGGGTTTTTATCTGCACTGATATCTGACAACTTGCACCAAAGGCCAAGGGCAGGATGTGTGGTTTGGGATATGGTTCGAGTTTCTGCCCTGCCTATGCTCTTGTGTGTCAGTTCCACTGAGTCAAGGCAGTGGCACCTGGATGCTGTGGTAGATCAAAGGAAAAAACACATCAAGAATGAATAAAATATAAATTCAATTCAAGTCTGAGTTAATGAATTCCTTTTCTCCATTCTGCATCTCTACTTTGAGGGAGTTATTCCAAATCCAAAGGCTTCCAATGCTGGTTGGAGCTATTTCTGTAGTCAGTATCAGCTGGAGATGGCATCCTTCAAGACCACTAGACTTCTTCAAAGGGCAAATCATAAGATGAAAAGATCTTCAGTCAGGGAGTTTAAGAAGTAGTTGAGTAAATCAGAAGAACCTGAAATCAAATTAACTTCTTTGATGAAGGCGAAGCTAGAAGAGGGCAATTAGGCAGTGGTAGATTGTAATCCAGTTTGAAGGCACTCTGGAGTAAAGACATTCTTCTGACTTCTAACAGGACTGTTGCAATGGTAGCTCAGCTGGGTTACTCCAACCCTTTGCCACTGCTGGTTTCTCAGGGTGAAGTGTGCCTTTAGGACTTACAAAACTCAGCACAGGGAATGACCTTGCCATAAGAAGCAGACACGGGTGAAAGTACATTCCTCCAGTCAAAGGTTGGTTTTCCTGCTCCTTAGATTGTGAATATACATTGGAAAGGGAATAACTGCAGATTCTGGCCTGACCAATGGTCTACATCTACATAGTAGTCAACAGGGAGTTTGATTTCAACAGCACTTTTTAACGCTATTGGAAGGAGAGGTGGGCTGCCTGCTGAAACAATCCTGCTGAGAAATCCTGCCTTCTGTGCAAAACCAGGTTCAGCATTCAAATTACACCCCCAGGGCTCTTTCACTTGGAAAACACACTGGTTAAAAGTATGGAAGTGCAGCCACAGCTTGGGTTTCCTGTGGCAGAAGATGAGGCCTGACTGAGGCAGGAGAATTAACCCAGGAAATGGGGACAGGCTATTTGGCTTTTGTTGAAGCCATGAAGAGTCAGGCTATAGTTCTAAAACAAAGTGGAGGCTTTTCAATTATCATTATATGAGGCTATTGAAAAAAAGAGGAAAAGAATGGGAACGGTAGACCAGATTCTCATCTGACTTCGGTTAGTAAAACTCCATAGGCTTTGCTGAATTTACATTAGAGCAGCCTCAGATCTGCATCTTTTCAAGTTTACTTCAAATGTCCCCTTTGAGCCTAGAAATCTGGAGAACTTGGGAGCATTTGATGCAATCCCCAAGCAATACAAAGGGGAGCCGGTTCTAATTGGACTGTCTCATTAGCATTCAACACCACACGGAAAAGATGACAAAGGGCTGTGGCTGACCTTTCATTTCTCTCCATGCTGCCAAGCTTATGATAACACTTGTTTGAACTTCATTAACACCATTTAATTGCCTGCATCACAATCAATACGCTGTTTCCCTACCAAAGCCTGGCATGGAGTCGGGGATGTGGGAGACTGAAAAGGGGCAGAGCACAAAAAGCAGAAGCCAAAGAGTTTTTCCTTTGTACACTGGTGCCCAAAATACCTGCAGTGCTGCAAGGAGAGGAGCTGGTGCTTTTTTCTCAGCTCTGCAGAGACTTGGTCTCCTTTTGGCTGCTTATTATGCATTAAAAATAACCCCTCAAAGAAAAGCTGAAAGTCAATGGCGACATTGCAAGTATTCTTAACACCCTGAGAACCTTCCAATGAAGACCTTTCAAAATAGGCTTGCCATGTTTGGGACTAAAAGAGGTTTAAAGTGACTTGATCTGTGGGATTCAAAATTAGAACATATGCAGTTTATTATGTTAACCTGGGTACAAATGCTACCTGACCTAGCTGTTGGTATCCACGGCCTGGGTCCGTGATGGTTCCTTTTATGAAGAATCTATGGAGGCACTAGCCTGTAGATGCCAAGGTCTTAAGATGTTAGAAAATGCTATGAAAGTGTGTTTGGAGTACACAAAATAGATGGTCTGCACCTATTAGGGATCTAACCTACATAACTTGTCAGCCTGTGGTTTTTGGACTCTGTAGTCAATAGATGGTCTCTTCCAGTGCAGTGGGTGTGATATCTGCTGCATATTTTGCAGCTAGCTTTGGAAAGAAAGGCACACTGGACTAGTTTAGTACAATAAAGATTACAAGCTGCATGTACCCTAACATTACACGTTATTGAGGTTTTAAACAGAAACGCTGGAATGATTCCAAGGGCTTTACTAGAGAGCATCACATGGCAGGTGCAAATCCTGGCTCTACTTTAAAACATGCGGTTTTCTGTGTCTCCCTTCACTGTCAGAAAGAAGCTCAAGATGCAGCAAACCAAGGGTCAAGCTAAGGGGGTGTTGTCAGTAGAGATAATAAAAAGCAGTGCTGGAAGGGGCCTCAGGAGGTCGACCCAAGCAGCTCTTGCCTCAGGGCAGGATCAGCTCTGTCTACAGTCTTCCTGGCAGATGCTTGTCTACCCCTTTCTTAAAGGCCTCCAACAAGGGAGCCTCTGCTCTCCTCAGGCAATCCCTTCCTGCACTTCCCTGTCCTTCTCATCAGAGTGTTTTCCCTGATGGCCAGCCAAAATCTCCCTGGCTGTAATTAAAGCCCATGCCATCTCATTGCATGCCCAGGGGCAATGGGTACAGCTCATTCCCTTTCTGCTGCAGCCTTTGGTGTTATCTGAAGACTATTTGTGTTTCTTCACTTTCAGGCTCCAAAAAGCTCCCAATGTTTTCTCATCGCAGTGACATGCTGTTCTTACATAGTGGAGTTTTCAGCAGGGATGAAAATATGTCTATACACAGAGGGTAAAGCCTCAGACCCACATATCTTTTGCACTGAGATGATGCTGGATGGTTTCTTCTCCCAGAGAAACTACCTATGCATCAATTCACCCTTCAGCCATTGACTCAGAGCTGCCCACCCATCCTTTACCTTTTATTCTGAGACAAACAGGAACAGCAGCAGGAAAAGCCATGCACATGCAAAATAAAATCATTATCCTTATTAGGGGATGCATACACAGACAAAATCGTTCCCCCAGTTGCTGCAAGGCAAATCTCTGGAAGAACAGGTCTTCGGCTAACTTCGGGGCTGGTAGCCTTTGCATAGCTGTCATGCTATTGCTTTCAGTGTTACTTCCAGTATTTTCAGTTATTTTCAGTATTACTTTCAGTACATGCTATAACATTCAGTGTCCAACAGCCTGGCCTTGAATCTCTATTGTCTGAGCTAACAGAGTCTTGCAGCTGCCTGTAGCTGAATCATAGAATCCCAGAACGGTTTGATTTGGACAAGACCTTAAAGCTCATCCAGTTCCAACCCCCTGCCACAGGCAGGGACACCTTCCACTAGAGCAGTTGCTCCAAGCCCCTGTGTCCAACCTGGCCTTGAACACTCCCAGCGATGGGGCAGCCACAGCTTCTCTGGGCATCCTGTGCCAGCACCCCTCAACCCTCAGCACAAACACAAACTTCAGCTCAAATGTCTGCCAGGAATACAATACTGCCCATGCCATGCCAATAGAAGAGTTGACCGCATGTCCTTGTGTTGCCAGACTTCATCCCACAAAGAGCTTGCCACGGGGCTGCTCCCAAGCTTACCTTCAGCCCTTCTCTGCTATAGTAGTAACCCACATCCCTTTTATGCACCTCTTTCTCCTTCACTGGTCCGGATACAGCCGGCTATTGCATAACCCTAATTATGTTATTGCTGTAATTGCGTCTGCCGTCTGCAGCACATGGATTCGTTACAAGCTTTTCATATGCTAAAATGATTATTAATGAGTGCAGTCCCAACCCAGCGACGGCACAACAGCCATAACAAAAAGATCTTTTGGAAGGCAATTAGCTCCATGCTAAGCTGCCTAAACCACAGCAGTGCTGGAATATTTCAGACTGGAGAGGAAGCACTAACAACGTGGCTTTTCTCTTCTGATGAGTTAATGAGTTACTGAGTGGCAGCCGACACAGTCATTCCTGTGAGACAACTCCACTAAGGAGCATTCAGAGCATCCCTGCAGAGAACGACTTGGGGGTGTTGGTGGATGAGAAACTGAACATGAGCCAGCTTCAGTGTGTGCTCACAGCCCAGAAAGCCAACCGTATCCTGGGCTGCATCAAAAGAAGCGTGACCAGCAGGTTGAGGGAGGTGATCCTGCCTTTCTACTCTGCTCTCAGGAGACCTCACTTGGAGTATTGTGTGCAGTTCTGGTGTCCTCAACATCAAAAGGACATGGAACTGTTGGAACAAGTCCAGAGGAGGCCACGAGGATGATCAGGGGACTGGAGCATCTCCCGTATGAAGACAGGCTGAGAAAGTTGGGGCTGTTCATCCTGGAGAAGAGAAGGCTGAGTGGAGACCTCATAGCAGCTTCCAGTGTCTGAAGGGGGCCTATAGGGATGCTGGGGAGGGACTCTTCATTAGGGACTGTAGTGATAGGAAAAGGGGTGATGGGTTCAAACTGAAACAGGGGAAGTTCAGGTTAGATATAAGGCAGAAGTTCTTCCTTGTGAGGGTGCTGAGGCACTGGAATGGGTGCCCAGGGAAGCTGTGAATGCTCCATCACTGGTGGTGTTCAAGGCCGGGTTGGACATAGCCTTGGGTGGCATGGTTTAGTGGGAGGTGTCCCTGCCCCTGGCAGGGGGGTTGGAACTGGATGATCTTCAGGTCCTTTCCAACCCAAACTATTCTATTATTTTATGATTCTATGTTTTCCTGGTTGGTACAGGAGGCAGGAGCATTTATCCCTAGCTAAACAGAGGGTAAGTGTATTCCCAGGTCACTGTTCTATTGCTTACCTCAGGAAACAAAACAACACCAAGCAAAGACAACCCAGGAAAAGAGGAGGATGTGAAAGGAATATGAACAATTATCTTCTGAGAAAAAGAGGGAGCACTACTAGATACTGTCCCATCCAAAATCCTTCACCATACACCAGTGGCAGGGGATGTTCCCATGTGCTCTCCCATTCAAGCCAGGCTGGGGTGAGTTGCTGTGCTAATGATACCTGTGAAGTCACATCCTAAGGAATAATCCTCACATCCTCCATCTGAGTTGCTGAGTGATGGATTTACCCAAGTTTCCCAGGGTTTTTATTGCTTCTGAAGTCTAATAAACATATTTCCTGACACATGAGAGAATGAACAGCCTTAAGGTAAGAATCATTAAGGTAAGAACTCAGGCTCCTCCTGGAAACTCAAGAGGAAACTTGAGCACATAAGGCAGGATATTTTGATATGCATCCAACAATCTTCTGGAAACAGCTGGGAAAGGATCCACTGGTAATAATCAAAGCTGCACTACAGAAGAAGCAGCAAACCTGCAGCACCAGGCCAGCAAGTGGTGCACATCTGACCAAGAAACCATCATCTTCTTCTTTAGACTCCCAGTTTTGAACCTTTGGAGGCAAGCTAAAATAGATTGGCTGCTTTGCTACCTTTCTGTCTCAATCAGAGGTTACCTGGTTTAGTCTTGTGTTCCCAGCCTCCTTCTGCCTCATTCAGCCTCTGGCGCTGTGGAAGTGTGAAACCAAGTGAGACCTGGTGGCCCTCTTCTCACAGTATCAGTGTGGTGAAAGAGCATCTTTCTCCCTCTGCGTTGCCTTGCAGCTCATCTATGGTGTAATTCAGAAGGGAAGTGGCACACAGGCAGCCTTGCAAATGCTGGCAGTGAAAATGTAAAGCCCTCTGGGCTTTGGTGACAGCTTTGCAGTGGGTTTAAAGGCATTTGGGGTATGCAAATGGCAGAGAGGCCCTAAGTACCTCTGAGGATCGGTGCTCATATAGAAGGTAAATAAAGACACAACAGGGGTGTTGTCATCTCCCTGCTAGGATGATTTAATATGCACATTCATCATTTCTTTAGATAGCACAGTGATGGCTTCATTAGAAACACTTCAGTATAAATAAGTCATTTGGCCACAGAGAAGTTCTGATTGAAGGATATTATATGTCTTCTTATACCAGCACCTAGGCTTGATTGTTGTACATGCTTTTCCCTCCCTCTTTTTTCTTATATTTTATCCCTGGAACACACTTCCACAGTACTTTGGTTTGCTGTCCTAATAGGAAATGACTGCTCAGGTGTATGATGCCCAGGGAATTGAGTGCAAGTGAGACCAAGATGCTTTGGTACAGTGGTGGGTAATGGCCCATGAACCCAGAATACTGAGATCACAGCTTGAGAGCCTGTCATGACTGAACAGACCTCCAAACCCTGAAACTCAGATTCCTGCATCCTTTCTTCTCTCTAGGGAGCATTGTGTGTTGCTTTTTGTTGTTCAGATGAGTCACGGGAGTGTTTTCCTGCTGGGAAAATATCCCTGCAGGGCTGGAAAGGGACTGAGGAGCTTTCAGACCCTTGTGAATGACTTAGGAGAGCATTGCTATAAGGTGAAAGGGAGACAGGACACACTTGGGAAAGCAGATGATACGTGTGTCTCTGTTTCACTTTTTGGAAGCAGCCTACCCCTGTACACACTCTCCTGCCACCATTTGATGCCTGGTTGTACCAGAGAGGAAAAGGAGAATTTCAACAGGTTGTCAGAGCCAGACCAGCAAATACAACACAGGAACTCTGCTTTCCTCCACTGACCTCATTTGGTTTTGCTATGATGTAATCCCCTCACTTTTCATTTCACCCAGCAGGAGGGTACCTATGTACTATTCATGAGAATCTGGGCTCTTCTCCATGGGCTCTTCTCAAGCACCATAAATCAGTGCATTTCACTGCATTGCAGGCTGTTTCCCCCCACAAGTCTATGAACCGTGCTGGTTGCACAGGGTTGTAGTTTTCTTTGGGCTCCAAGATACACTTTGCTTTTTGGCCATAAGACTCCTTGCTTCCCAGCAATCTGCTTTACCTCGGAGGAATCAGCAATAACACTGTCATGGATGCCACTGCTTCCTGACATGGGTATGATTTTGTCTAGCTGCTGATGCTGTGACCTATTTGAGTGCTCCTGAGAGTGGCAAAGGTCTAGAAATATTTATTCATCCTGATCATCATCTTCTCTTGAATGTAGTTCTGCAGGACAAGTCCTCACAGGATTTCGGGATGCCTGCTTTTCTCATAGACAACTGTTCAGATCCACTTGGGAATTGAGGGTTAGGCAGAGCGTAAAGCAAAATCAAGAACAGACCACTCAGTTGTAAGTGATGATGGGATGGGCAATATTTAGACCACAGGACTGAGTTAAATTAGGACTTTTTGACGGTCCTAAGCCCAGAAGATAAGGTGCTAGGCCTCCAGGGACAGTGATGTTGTGCATACTGGAAGTTACAGCAAAGTTAATAAGGCTTGCGTGAGTATTTATGATGAGCCAGAGCTCAGACTTGGAAGCAGGCAGGCAGGCAAACTTCAAGGGAGAAGGACCTCTGCCTTCTATGACCTTATCTCCCACGGGTTAAACCACACTCCCCTGCAAAACCAGGATAACAACTGACACAACCCATTGCAATAAATCAGTACGGGAGTGAATGACCAAAACCAGAGCTTTCTGGTGTGGAGGGATTTCCTCCCCATGCTCTTGCACTGTGATCCTTCCATCGGAGACTCAGCAGCTGCTTGTCCCACTCTGTGACAGCGAGTGTTTTCCCACTTGTCTGTCTGAAGGATCTTTATCATCAAGCACTTCAGTGTCCTATTTGCAGTGAAAACGAGCCTCCATCTCAGCGGGTGTCTCAGTGCTGTTTACAGGGCACCTGTCAGCTCTTTTGGCTCCCTGTCCCCTCTGCCTCCTAATTATGAAACTGTGGATTGGTGCAGCTATGGGGGGGGGGGGGAGGGGGGGGGTGTTCTTCTTTTTTTTTTTCTTTCTTTCTTTTTTTTCCTTTTTTTTTTCTTTGTGCACAAAATGTCAAAATGCACAAATTAAAAATGTAAATGATGGTGTCTAATTAACCAGTTGACAGCAGAGCACAGCTGCGAGTGACAGTGACTGATTACCTTCTGCAAACCTTGTCCTTCAAGACCTGCCTTACCCGGGGGGGACAAAGGACATCACGGAAAATAGCAACTTCCTTAAAGAGATATTACTCTGCTGATGAAACCTGACGGGCAATGGTTTTGTAGGATCTCTCTCTTATGGATAATGTATCTCTTTATCCTCTTGATCGTCTTGATCATAAGGGATCCTCTTGAGCTTAAGGGGTTCTCTTAAGCTAAAGGAGAATGGCATTGACTCCTAAGGAAACCGTTTTTTCCCTAGTCAGAGTAGAGATGGGAGTGTTGAATCCTGTTGCCTCAAACTGACAGCTTAAAATCTGGGGCAACAGGTTGATGCTGAGCAGCAGCCAAGTTGCTGGGATAGACTGGATTCAGTATGAGAGGTGGATGATGTTAACAGTGGATGGAGGTGAACCAGTGTGAATAGTGCAAGCAAGCATGCAAGGGGTGTGTTTGTCTACTGGTGTGAAATCCTGAGCTCTCAATGAGCAGCAAGATCAGTGGAACTTCTCTGCGGGACCAGAGGAAGGGCTCAAAGTCCTTAAAGGCAAAGACCTTAAAGGTACTGCCTACTGCTTGGAATGGCATGTCGAAGGTTTACAGGATGCTCTTTGGGGCTGCAGTCTTAGAATAGGTTTGTGAATATAACACAGGGCTGACTGAATACAACAGTCATCTCCCTTGCTGTAAAAGAAGACCATGACCACATACATCATCAATGCACCAAGAAATCCTGTGAGTCCTAAGTGTGCTCTTTGGGTGTCCCTGCCCATGGCAGCGTGTTGTACCTGTATGATCATTAAGGTCCTTTCCAACCCAAAGCATTCAATGATTCTGATATGGTGATTCCATGATTCTCTTTATTGTTGCTGGCTTTAATCTCTTGATTCCCTACTCCATTCCCTCAAAATGCACCCATATTTCTCCCTCTCAGGTACTATTCAGACATCGCCAAAATGCCAGCAATCAGTGATCAGGACATGAATGCATACCTGGCTGAGCAGTCTCGCATGCACATGAACGAGTTCAACACCATGAGTGCACTCTCAGAGATATACTCCTACGTTGGCAAGTATAGTGAGGAGGTAAGAGCAGGTCTGCAGGACCACGGGACATCACACCCATCCCCAGAGCCCAGCATGTGTCACAGATACCTATCTTCATCCTTGCTGTGGGGATGGTGGATTTAAGGAATGAAAAGCAAGGCCTGGAGTCTGGAAAAAGATGGTTTGGAATTATTTGTCTCCCCAGTACTCTTCCACCTGGATCCCTGTCATTTTTGTCTCCTGTTATTAGCTTGCAGTAGTTGATGATCAGATGTTTGCTTGCTACAGAGGAGCCCTTCATGAGCTCTGCAACACATGTAACCAGAAGTTATTTGAGCATATGTGCCTAGTGTTATTTCAGATACCCTAAAGAACTCAAGAATGGTCCAGCAAGCATGACACACGTCTTAAATGTGACCTACCTGATTCTGTCTGTCAAAGATGCAGTTAGACCACTTATGGCATCTCAAGTACAGGTCTTGGGGAGATTTAGATTAAATATCAGCAAGAAGTTCTTCCCTGTGAGTGAGCAAGGCACTGGCACAGGGTGCCCAGAGAAGCTGTGGCTGCCCCATCCCTGGCAGTGTTCAAAGCCAGGTTGGATGGGGCTTGGAGCAACCTGCTCTAGTGGAAGGTGTCCCTGCACATGGCAGGGGATTGAAACTGGGTGAGCTTGAAGGTCCCTTCCAACACATACCAGTCTGGGATTCTAAGTGATGTGGCAAGGTGATGAATAAAGCTAGCAAATAATTAATCTCCATGACAACAATCCATTTATTTGGTTGCAGTCTGGAGGTCTGCATGGTATCCAAACTGCCTGCGTAATTCCCCTCTGGCTGACTGACCTGCTTCAGTCATGCTGTGCATGATCTAAGCTAAGCTGGAGAACTGCCTTAGGGAAAGCTAACCCTCACTTGCTGCTGTAAGATTCTGGACTCAGTCTTTCTGTGTAAAAAAGATACAATCCTTATCACTTCTTGCTCTTCTTTTCCAGATTCTTGGAGCCCTTGATCAAGACGACCAGGCTGGGAAACAAAAACTTGCCTACAAACTTGAACAAGTCATAACCCTCATGAGCATAGACAGCTGAGAACTGTCCTGCCAGGGACACCCTGGGAGGGATAAACCAAGTCGTGCCTCACTCAAGATCATCATCTTTACCAAGTGCAAGTTTTGATCGGCTGTAAGCAGAGTCACCTGAACAGTGCTCCTCTCTCTTTCTCTCATTTCTTTCTCTTTCGATTATCTATGGACAAAGCAACAGAGCCCCAGAGGTTAAGAGGAAAGACTGCAGAGAAATCCTGGCTCTGGGGACATCAAGATGTTTGGGTGAAGCTCTTCTTTTCACAGCTTCCCCTCTGCCTTTGCCCTAGAGAAGGACTATTACACACAACCCCCCCTACTCAAACCCTCCCTCACCATCACATCATCACTCTGGAGATGCGAAACTGGGAGGTAACTTCTTTCATGCTGCTTTAAACTGCCCTCCAAGGGCTGTAGCCTCTGGAGTGGTCATGGAAATGAACTCAGTATTACTAAAGGCCTCCTCAAGGGGAAGGCAGCCTGCCTGCAGGAATCCTGGAGGGCAGGAGCAAGTCAAGATCCTCTCCTGCAGAGCCATTGCAACTCTATCTCTTGATAGTGACCCCCTTGGAGAGGAATCCGAAGGCTCCCCAAAATATGCCACAGCTCAGGCCAGAGTGGGACCATTGTGGCTCTTATCTGCTGGGCAAGGAGCAGTGAAGATGCTCTTTTGGGGCAGGGTCAAGAGTAGAGGAGGAGACCAATGGTCCCCTGCCTATGTGTTTCATATGGTTCTTCTTATTTTTCCAAGAGACCTGTGTTCCCCTCCGTCTTTCCCATTGTGTCCTGTTGGTCGTAGCACTGCTGCAAAAATGCTCTCTCTGCTCAGTGGTGGTTCTGTTCCTTCTGGCAATGGACAGCTCAGTATCTCCCTCGTCCCCACCTCAGCTTGGAAAGCAAGAGCCACAAGTCTCATTTTGTTCCAGGCAAGGAGCTTGGCCTCAAAAACCAACCAGAGGGATTTTGTTTAAAAGCTGTTAGTTCTTTCCATTCTGTTTCCTCAACTGGAACAAAGGTATTGTTTTCTCATGGTGGAATATAAGAAGGATACTGAAGGGCTTGCCATGAAGCAAGGTGGTATATACGACTGATGGTAAAAACCTTCCTTCAAAGCCACTCCTAAGAGGAAATGTCATCATTTTAGAAGGAAATCTTGGATGAAATCCAAATGAAACATTGCAGAGAAGCCTTCTACCTAAATACCCCCAGCCAAACTGCATGTCTTCTGGAGATCTCAGAACTGCTGTAAGCCCATCTGCCTTTTGGTGCCAACTCCTGGCCTCTCCTCTTCTCCATTTCTGGAACCAGCAGGCCTTGCTGAAGGCACAGTTGCTGCCTGGGAAGGATTTGCTCTCTCTTTGCACTTCCTATCCCTTCAGAGGTCACTGTCCTATCCTCTACTCAGCTCCTTCAGAACAACATCTCTACCTGTTTCATGGCCAACCAAAGAGGTGTGAGCTCCTGTGCCTCTTCTGTGTTTGACTGCTTTGTTCATACAGCTGCTAGCCTGGATAACACCATGCTTCTGCTTACGGGGAGATCCTCAAGGTCTGGAGAACCTTACATCTTGTACACCACGGAGGCAAGAGCTGGGTCTGCATTTATCTCACCAGAAATGAACAGAGCTCACTAGCAGATGGAAGAGTGGCTTGATGCCATGGAGAATAAGCCCACATCCATCCCACACCATCCACAGAGCTACAGCCTAGATCTACTTTGCACCTGGAGGGAGGAAGGGGTAAAGACAGGGTGTGTAAATTGATTACAGAATGAGTGCATTGGTTTTTATTCATGCATCTCACTAGCAAACCAGAACCTCTTTGGGAGCGACAGATGGGTGCATCTAATAGGGGGTGTGGTGCAAACAGGAGTCAGTCAGCAAGCGGGTTTTGTTCAGCCAAGCAGATACACGTGTAGGCAAGTCTTTCTAAAACCAGTTAAATAACAGCAGTCCCAAACTGGATGTGTCTGTGGAGAGAATATCACAAGGTTCATATTGAAACAGCAAACGTAAGGACACGTCTTGGTTTTAAAAGCCCAGATACTTCTCTCTTGTTTCTAGTTATTTTATGTGTGCGTGAGTGTGTGTGTGTATCTGTGTGCGCGTGTGCGTTCTTTCCTCTTTAGTTTTGCTTGCTTTCTGTTTGAGTGCTGAGCTGATGGACTCATCATGCACCTTATGAACATCTCAGCATTTATAAGAGGCCTGCGCATTGGGGATGATTTTGGGGGGTTTGGTTGATTCTGCCATTGGTTTTGTTGATGCGTTCAAGTAACGTCGGCGCATGTTCCAGATACACTGATGATGGCTGTGAAAGTGGGGTGAAAAGTCCCACCAGAGCCAGCAGTAAGAAAATGACAACAGCAACACAAACACAATATTTTTATAAGTACATAAAAAAGGAAAAATAAAAATAAAAAAAAAAAGGAAGAAACCAAAGGTTTTGACAAACAAAGTGCCACAAAAGAGAAATATGGACCCTATTGTCATGCCTTGTACTCACACCTGGATGGTAGGAGTCTAAGGATGAATAGCTGGCTTGGAGGGAAGGGGTTATGAGTGATGGGCTGTACTGCCTGGGCATGCGCACATGAAAGGATGAAGAAGCTGTTTTGAACAAAAGAAAGTATCAAAGTGAGCTGGTGTAATCCTGTTACTGGAGTCAGAGGAACACCACAGGGGAAATTTGAGACTCACCCTGTTTTGTTTCGATGTTTTCAGGTCTGTGTTTTTTGGTTTCTGATGGTTGTTTTCCATTGTGATTATTTTATTTCTTCTTGCTGGTACGGAGTTTTCCATCTGTAATATATATTTTTCTGTGTTTTTTCAAGAAAAAACTTGAACACCTCAGAGACACTGAGAATGAAACACTATGGGGAAATGGGAAGCTCCATGAGATTGGTGTCTTAACCCTTCCCAAGTTCCTGGTTAGGCATTTCCGTTTTCTCTCCACCCTCTTCTTTCCACCACCCCCAGGATTTGAAAGAAAATCTCTATTTTGCTTCTCTTTCATCTCCTCCTTAGTTTTGTTTTCCTTTATTTGGCGTTTGAGCTGGTTTAGGGTTTTGTGTGGAAAATGTGCCAGAATTGTGATGTAAATGCGTGGGCTTCCTCCCCTGTACCCTCAGTGTCCTCCCCATTTACAACCATTGTCCCAGCATCCCCCAGTCTATGACAGGTCTTGGCATCTTTCTTCCCAGCCTCAAATGTTCAGCTAACTACTTTTTAAGTGCATGTAGAATACAATAAAAAACAAAGACACAAGCAGAAGAATGAGCCCTACTACAACATGGATGCGTTCTTTTCCTCTTCCTTTGATTTGTTTCTTCCCACCTCCCTTTCCACACTTGACAAAAAAATGCCCAATAGGTGGTATTCCATGCTGGGTTTCAAGCCTCATGGAGAGAACTGGAGCCAAAATCCCTGGAAGTCAATAGACAGGCTCCTAACATCCAAAATATGCCAGATGATAGGCTGATGCTTATGGGTATTTCTTAAACAGTGCAATCAAGACAATGAATCATAGAATCATTTGGGTTGAAAGGGACCTTAAGGCTCATCCAGTACCAAACCCTCTGCCACAGGCAGGGACACCTTCCACTAGAGCAGCTTGCTCCAAGCCCCATCAGACCTGGCCTTGAGCACTGCCAGGGATGGGACAACCACAGCTTCTCTGGGCACCCTGTGCCAGCGCCTCAGCACTCTCACAGTAAAGAACTTCTTCTTTATATCCAACCAAATCTCTCCTATTTTAAGTTTAAGCTTGGCTTAAACAAGAGGGTAAAATCCATTTTCTCTTTCTCCAGACTAGGGAGCTATGATCATTTACACAATCACAGTAGAGTGTTTCTGTGGTGGCAGATTCCTCACCATGACAGTCGATGGTCATGAGTCATTGGCATAGCCTCAGTGATCATAGAATCATAGAATAGTTAGGGTTGGAAAGGACCTTAAGATCATGTAGTTACAATCCCCTGCCATGGGCAGGAACACCTTTCACTAGACAATGCCAGGACAATTTGCTCCATGCATCTGATGAGTAATAAAAGAGGGCAAGTGGAGTTCTTGGATAGCTGTTGCCACCCAAACATGGCATGCTGTGGAGCTGGCAAGTGGTAAAGCAAGTGAACCTCAACATCATGGTGTGAAGCTCAGCCTCCTGGCCATTCACAACCTGAATTTTCCCTCTTTGCATCCAATGCTGTTCCCATTTCAAAATATCATTTGGTGCATGGAGTCCTGCAGTTTTCCCTCACCTCTTCCACCGTGCAATGCCCCTTTCTCCCCAAAAGTTGAGTTGTTTTACAGAGCATAACTACTTTGTGTAGAATGCTTTGAAAACAGAGCTTGTCAACCACCTTTTCTTTGGGATGACTCAGTTCACTACACTGTTACAGAAGGACCCAAGCAGACACAGGCTTACAGTAAGGAATTAATCTGTAGAAAGAGGTCAAAAAAAAAAAGTAGATAGTTACACTTGGAACAAATAAAACCACCAAAAAAAACCCCAGCAAGGATATAAAGCTGCTTAAGTCTAATCAACCTGTCACATGTGTGATTTCTGTTGTAGTCATTGTTGTCCATTGGCACTCTTTTGTTTTGTGTTAATCTTCTGTTCTAAAAATGGAGAGTTATACCTCAAGAAATTCTTTCTGCTTGGAAACAGATCACCTCAAAGATGCTGGCAGCAGAGAGCAGGGTGCAGGGAAGCTCAGTAAAGCAAACCTGGGTGTGGGAAATAAAGGGGAAACCAGGACATTTAGGCTCTTTCAGCATTCCCTTCTCGCTGGTGGGCTATGATGTGTCTCCTTGACTCTGAAGGCAGCATTTCTCAGTAGGAGAGGTTGCTGCTCACTTTCAGACAGACTGAGACATGAGAGCCAGTTGGAGAAATCAAGGCACATGTCCAAGCTTGCAGACCTTCCTGAAGTATCTTAAGAGAAACTTGGTGTTATTTAATCTTTCTATGCTGCTCTTTCTCCAGTGCCTGGAGAAAACCCACTTTCCAGCCCAGAGTGGGGTAAGGAAGCAGAGAATAGGTGCTAGCTAAATGCTCCCAGTGTTTTCCCCAAGGAATCAAGATGAGAGGCAACTGGATTATTTAAGGTCACAAGACAGACCCTTCCTAGTGTCTGACCCCGTGTCTTCGACATACACGAGCCCAAAAGTCTCATTCTGTTTTACTAAAGCTTCCACCTTGAATACAAAAACCAATGTAAAGACATATCCTTTCACTACAGTGTTAACTAACAGCCTCAAAGAGATGTCAAGACAGCGTTAGAAAGGAGGTTGGGATCCTTTTTCTTAGGTTGTTGTTGTTGTTGGTTTGATTTTCTTTTGAATTGATCCTAGTTAAAAAAAGAAAGAAATAAAATCTATACTATTTAAATTGGAATCCCGTTGTTACTTGGTAAAGGCAAAGCTTCTGTACCTTTGTTATAATTAATTGTATACCTGTGTATGTAAATATAAGGCATTCCTATTTTGCAGTCCAGAACAAAAAAAAGAAAAAAAGAAAAAAAAACCTTATTTGTAATATAGAATAAAGTTTATTAAAAAAAATAAAGAAATAAAAAATGTTTCAGGCTGTGATTGCTGCTTCCTGAAACTACAGTCAGGGAGAGGGAATTCAAGTGGCTGGGAAGCATGAGACTGTATCCCATGTAAGTGCTCAAGGCACGTCTGTGTCACATCTACGACATAGGAGCCCTTTCCCAAACTCAGGCTTTCCCACCATCCACTGTACATGCTCCAGAGTTTCCCTAGTATTCCAGAGAGTCGGCTTATGATGACATTTTGGGCCTGGCTTCATTGTTATGCCTATGGGCTGGGCTGAAGAAGTGTGGTGGGAAGTAGATCCCAGGTAGACAACCTTCCTTCCTTTCCTTCTTTTCTTCCTTTCCTTCTTTTCTTCCTTTCCTTCCTTTCCTTCTTTTCTTTCCTTCCTTTCCTTACTGGCATGGTGTTTCTTCTCAGCACGTATGTTCAAAGCTGAAGTTGCTCCCCAAGCAGTGAGAAATGGCAGCCTCCCTCCTCCCCCTGTCTCATACCCCTGCTTTCCTCCCACACGTAGGGAGAAGGAGCAGCTGATGAGCACTCCAGTTTCTACATTAGTCATAGAATCCCAGACTGGTTTGGGTTGGAAGGGAACTTAAGCTCATCCAGCTCCAGCTACCTGCCATGGGCAGAGACACCTTCCACTAGAGCAGCTTGCTCCAAGCCCCGTCAGACCTGGGCTTGAACACTGCCAAGGATGCGGCAGCCACAGCTTCTCTGGGCACCCTGTGCCAATGCCTCAGCATCCTCACAAGGAAGAACTTCTTCCTTATATCTAACCTAAATCTCCCCTTTAAGTTTAAGCTTAGCTTAAAGCAAGAAGGGAAGATCCCTTTTCCCTCTCCCATGTCTGCTCCCCAATACAGTGCTCCCCTTATCTTACAACTGTTATGATACTGCCTTTTGCACTGCTGTTGTGAAGGGTAAATCTTTCATGAAGGATGCCAGATGCCCTAGGGCCGATCACCTGCCTTGACACAGGTGTGCATGGTTTAACACATCAGCCTCATCTTGTACCCCAAAGGACAGGAAACTTGACCCAAGACACCTCAGCTGAAGGCAAACTGGAGATAAAAGATTCATGGATGCTTTTCACTGACCCTGCTCTTGAAAAGCCAAACTGATGCAAGCAGAGACAGGTCCTTTTGGAGGTGGAAAGGGGACATGGTGGTGAGGACTACTGAAACTGCCTTCTTTCATGATTCACCACTCTCACAGCAATGAGAAATGGCAGAGGAGGTCAGAGACCCCTACCTCCTTCCTCCTTGTGTCCTGCACCCCCAGAAGCCAGTGCTGCGCATAGCTACCAGCCTACCTCTCCCCAAAAAGCAGAGATAAGGCTTTTATCCTCTGTCATCCCAAGAGCTTGGCACCTGGGCATGCTCTTATCAGCCTCCTTATCAGCCTCCTTTTCCTGTGTATGCCTTCAGCATTTCCTGCAGCTTCCCTTCTCTCAACCAGCCCTGTGCCCCGCATTCCATTCATCAGAAGGGAAAACAGAGCTAGGATTGCATGCCCAGAGCTGGTGAAACTCCTGCCATGCTCCAAAGGGCTAAACTTTTGTCACCCACCAAAGAATGAGACAGCCAGCAGGTTTTATGGGATATGAAGACCACAGTGCCAGTATAAGGCTGGTGGAAAGCAAACACCTTCCTGAAAGTCTCAGCTCAATGAGGAGCATGAAAAGGAAGTAAAACACTGGGTTTCAAAAAGGGAATGGATTCAAATGAAACTCTGACAGCTTTAGCAGTAGACTTCAGCCTGATACCACTTAGCAAGTGTCTGGGTACCTGTAGATGAGCAACAGACAAACTGGCCACATCCAAATGAGACATCACTGTCCAGCTGCTGCTTGGGACACAGCAGAGGAAAAGCCCTTGTCACCAAGAAGGGCTTGCATCACTCTATCAGCACATCCCAGCAGCACATCAATCAGCAGCACTGTGTTGCTTGTGTAGGTAGCACCCATCAGACCCCTCCGGACAACAGGGTGAATTCCAGGAACTGAGGCTAGAGAATTCTGTGTGCAAAGAAGTGCTTTGTGTTTCAGTTATTCTGAATTATTAGTGCATTTAAGGGGAAAAAACCAGAATCACCTCTAAAGGAAAGTGCTTATGAAGGCTTTTGTTTTTCAGGGCATTTATGTAAACCTAAACTAAACTATCTCACAAAAACTTCCTTCCAAACAAAGTGCCTGTACAAGAGTAGTTTCAGGCTGAGTCTTAGCCAGACATTGCATAAACAGAGAAACAGTGTCCCCTGTAGCAATATCAGCTCCTATGTCAGTGAGAGCAGACAGGAAAAGGAAGAGGTGGGGAGGAAACTGAGGCACAAAGAGGTGAAATGAGATGCCTGCAGTCCCACAGCAGCTCAGAGGCAAAGTTATGGTCTCTGCAGCCTGGTTTTGCCCAGTTCCAACTAACCCTGTCACTACTTCTGCAACGGGACAAAGTGCAGCGGTGAGGATCCATAGGGCAAAGCATGGTTAGCACCTACATTGCGATCCAGTAGCTAATCTCATATGTGATACGCACAGGACCATGGTTTCCTCTTCAGTGCCAAGACTGGGAAACAACAACAGCAGCTATTCCCACAAAACCACCCTTCCAAGTATTAAATGGGGCTGCAATTACTTAGCACAGCCAAACAGATTCCAGGCTTGTGGGAACTCCCTGTTGTCAGCTGTAAGCTCAGGATGTTTGCTTTCAAGGGGATTACACATGCGGGTTTGCTACTACTTAGTGGAGAATTTACCTATTGATTTAATGAGAGCTGCAAGAATAGGAGTGAGGAGGAAAACCACATCTACAACAGGACAGGGCATCCGTATAGTTCCTGCTGGGGCACTCTGCAGGTCCTCAAAGACCTTGGCTCAGGCTCTGTGGGCTGTGTTTGCAAGTGCAAGGCAGAGACAGCACAACTGTGCTGGAGGCACCAGCCACTTCTCCCAATCTCAGCATCTGAAAAGTTTCTGATGGGTTACCGAATGGGCCGAGATGGATATTCCAGGCCAACCAGGTATTTACAAAGCTGGCAGGAGCTGTCTTCCCATCTATTCTTTGTTCATGCTGGATACTCCCATCCCCAACCTAAAGAAAGGAGGCGTTTTCAAAGCTTTCCTGCTTTCACTGTCTGCAAGAGGTGAGGTCAGTTTCCCGCATCTTAATCCATCCCTCCTTCAAGCTCTTCCACTGAGGACCATTTGCCTCAGCTCCAGTGCAAATAACATCCCCCTGTACCCCTCAAAAACCTGGCAGGAGAGAGGGCAAGGCAAAGGTAGGAGCCAGCCTTCAGCTCCCAGGGCAAAGCTAGGAGCTGGTCTGCAGCTCAGCTTCTCAAAGCAATCCCAGATGTCAGCTAACAGCTATTTCCAGGAACCTGGAGAGTATTCAATTTGCCTTTATTATATCCTGCTTCCCTCACCCACTTTCTGACATTTCACAGGTTCAGTTGACTGCATCGTATTAAGCTGTTCCCCTTCCCGAAGCTTTTTCTACTCCAGTAGAGTGCATCTCCAGCATCAGCTCTCTTGTGCCCACTTGTGCAAGGGAACTAACAGACGCTTCCTTCCTTGTGTTCAGCCTCAGGTTCATTATGCTCACCAAGGTGGTGAGAGTGGTGGGGACTGTAAATCTGAGCCACTTGCCCTGCAGAGACCTGCCGGCTTCAGTATCAAGGTGTGTCAGATGGCAAGGAAATGATTCTGGGATCAATGAGCTTTTATTTAGAGCCATCCTAGTAATGTGTATGTGCAGCCCAGAGCCCCCCTGTGCGCTGGGTGCACCCCCAGAGCGTGAGCAGCAGCTCAGGGAGGGGATTCTCCCCCTCTTCTGCACTCTGGGGGAGACCCCCCCTGCAGTCCTGATCCAGCCCTGAGGCAACAGCACAAGAGGGATTGGGAGCTGCTGCAGGGAGGCCAGAGGAGTCCATGGAGCTGCAGCGAGGGCTGGAGCAGCTCTGCTCTGGCGCCAGGCTGAGAGAGCTGGGCTGGGGCAGCCTGGAGAAGAGAAGGCTCCTGAAGGGGAGACCTTAGAGCAGCTCCAGTGCCTGAAGGGGCTGCAGGAGACCTGGAGAGGGCCTTTGGACAAGGGATGTAGGGACAGGCCAAGGGAAATGGCTTTAAGCTGCCAGAGGGGAGACTGAGATGAGCTCTTAGGCAGAAGCTGTTCCCTGTGAGGGTGCTGAGGCGCTGGCACAGGGTGCCCAGAGAAGCTGTGGCTGCCCCATCCCCGGCAGTGTTGAAGGCCAGGTTGGACACAGGGGCTTGGAGCAAGCTGCTCTAGTGGAAGGTGTCCCTGCCCATGGCAGGGGTTGGAACTGGGTGAGCTTTAAGGTCCCTTCCAACACAAACCAATCTTGGTTCTATGTTTCTATGAGTCTACAAAATTCACCCCTTCTGGTGCTGGGGAGTTATCTGAATGGCTGTGGGTGTTTTCTTCTGTGCTAGCTGTCCTGTCTCGCTGCACAGTCACCACTACAAAATCGTTCCTTTCTGGATACAATTAATCTCATTGTGACCTCAATGGCTAAAATAGATCAGTGAATGACAAAGGCAAATGCTTGTTTCCTCTTGCTGACCCTAGGGAGGATGGGGGAGCCAGCCCAGCTGCACTATGCCTTTCTACAACCAGGTGGGATGAATCCCACCAGTGGGTTTGCTTCGACCTTTCCTGCTGTAATTGTTTTAGGAAAGGGAATGTCTCTTGCTGTATATGCAGCAGAGCCCTATACTCCTCTGTGGTGTGCTGTATGTTCCCATAACCCAGCAAGCATTTGGGAGGAAAGCAGGAATCAATTTGGTCTCTTGCCTTCAGCTAAGCTCTTCAAAGAAAGAATAAAATGAAAGGAGAACAACTGCTTTACTTTTATTATTACTACTTGTTTTTTTGAATTTCCTGCCTTCTCATAAATTCTAATGGGAAATGTACTCACTGACCTTATAACTCCCAAAATCAAACCTGATGCCAAGGCATCTCCATGGGCCAGCTTTCTCTCAGTAAGCCATATAGGATGCAGGCCTTGCTCCTACAACACAGGCAAGCAGATCACCAGTTAGTCACAATTCATGACCTACAAACGTTTTATGGGCAGGAACATGACAAGCAGATAACACAGTTAGGCATTGTTTTTCCTAGCTACATCTGTGCTGGGAAATAAAAGAAGGCAAAGGTGAGTATCAAGCACTGTTGAAGTTGTCTGTGATGCTTAGCTGTGAGCATGCTCTCCAGCACAAGTCTGGTCAGTGCCAGCTAACCCTCTACCAGAGAATTCCCAGTTTGGGAAGAGCATATATGAGGGATTTTTTACCTTCATGGATAAAGCTGCATCCAATCTGGCTCTCTTTGTCCTTTATGCTCTTATACAGTCGCTTCACTGGTCTAAATATACAGAGCCAGACCAAAGAAAGGCATATTGGGAAAAAGGTCTACTGGGCCAGGAGATGTTTGTAACAGAATATAGACTATTGGAAAAGGAGCTGCTTTGAAGGTTCAGGCTGTTATGACCATGACGGAGTGATGCTTACCTCTTCAGGTACATGGGGATAGGAGAATGAGCCCTAAGAACTGCTTGTGGTTGGCTTTGAAGTTAAATTTGAATTCTGAAACATGGCTTTTAGGGATGATGCCAGAGAGAAATCTACCCGCTGGAGCAAGTGATACCTCCCAGGACATCCCAACTTTGTCCCTCAGACACTATTGACTTGTGTCATATTGGTCCTATAAGTGCTGTTCTGTCCAGAATAGCCCTTTGCAGGAGGAGCACCAGAGTGCTGACCCTGAAGTACTGCCAGGACCCGTTCTTCTTTATAAGGTTATGGGGTAGGTCTACAGGTCTACATGAGCTAGATCTCATGTCCTAAGTTAGTTAACTATCACCCCAAATCTGCAGTCCAGGGCAGGCCTGCAGGCAGCTTGCAGCCCCTCAATGTCACTAGGGAGATCCAAATGGAAAACCTTCAGGGTTCAAGACACCAGGGCTACCTCGATGTCCATGCCATAGCTCTGGTCCTGTACTTTAGGATGGATGACTATGAAAGAAAGATGCAGACACTGACTCAATTATGTTAACAGTACCTAAGCCTGTTCTCTGCTTTCCCAGTGCCCAAGCCAAACCAGAATGCACTCACAAGGGAAACTGCCTCATAAAACTGCCCTGCTTTGGATTAGCAAAGGCAATGTGATTAACTCCCCAGCAGAGGCAAGACACAACACTGAGCTCTATCTCAACTACCACATCAGAGACCTCCTGTGAATTAGATCCAGAAGAGGCAGCTGTGAGTTATGGGGCTGGAATTCCATCAAGGGCTTCTGGGGAGGTCATAAACCACCAAACAGCTCTTGCAACCTCCCCCTCTTCCCATCCACCATCCACAAATAAATTTATAGCCCCATAATTCGAGTGGGGTCTGTTTGTCTGCAAAAGGACAAACGCAAGGATCCATCTGTGGGGGTGTGAGGCTGTAAATCCATTCTTTTTCCTGCCATTCTTCCACCTCTGACTTCACAGGATGATGCTTCCAGGCTGCACCCTGGTCTCCTCACTTTATCCACCCATCCTACCTTCTTCCTTTCATCTCTCTCCTTCCTTTCCTGCTTAATACAGACAAATCCAACAGTCAACTACTCACATCCAATCCCCATCCCTTCACCGTGGAAAGTAAAAGCAGAACTCAGTCTGCTTCTCACTTCTTATCTGCAAACCATTCCCTAGCACAAACCATATTGCAAACATCTAACCCACGTAAAACATTCTGAATGAAAGGCTTATCCTGGTTCTTTTCAAGTTGGGCCAAACAAGGTAGTTTCCTTTAATGGCATTCTTTGATGGTTTAGGGGATAAGAGGGGGGCCCGCCCCTTTATACTTTTGCTGGCATTTACATGCAGACATTAAGCCTGCAAACCAGAAAGTCAGTCTGGAACATTTCAGCATTACAAGTTAGACAAGTCTAAGTGATTCCAACCTCAGTCTCTTTGTGTGCCATTGTGGGCAGCCTGAACTACAGAGGTGGTCCATGTTTCCCAAAATGTGCCTTCACTGGTTGATAAACAGCCAGACTGTGAATCCTGTGTAAGTTAAAGCTGTTGAGCATCATAAAATACCCCTATCACAAGTTCAGAAAGAGGATTCGCTATGGTCAGACACAAAGTTAGGACTAGAACTTGCTGGTCCAGAGCTCAGGTGATGTATTAGATCACACCACCTCTTCGAATAATCCAGCTTGTCAGTGTGAATAGATAAGAAAAAGATAGCTTGAGCCCTTTATGCTATATCAATATCCATTCTTCTCCTTTCACCAGAACTTTTATAACTTACTGAATTTAGAAATTTGATGTGATAGATCAAAAAGCACAACCTGGAAGTGCTGGACATCCCTACATGAGAAATAGCGGGGCACCATTTCTCACCGGCTCAGAGCCTTCTGTGCCTTCTGTGTCATTTTCATTGCCTTTCAAATCATTTATGATATAAATGATCACAAACTCCCTTTAAGTCAGGAGGGAGCTGTACCAATGTCAAACACAGCAAAATCAGTAGCATACTTGTCATGTTTATTTAAGCCGAAATGACTTAAACGCTTCTGTGAGTTTAAAGCTGAAAGGTTGGGTTCATGCTGCTCTGACTTAGGCATCAGCTCCATAACCCTTGGAAAGGCTTTTCCTGACAAATGGTACAAATTTGGAACATAGCCTGTGCTACTAACTCTGAAAAGAGTCTTAGCACACTGAGAAGGTTGTTTCATCAAACAGTCATAGAATCATAGAATCATAGAACAGTTAGGGTTGGAAAGGACCTTAAGATCATCCAGTTCCAACCCCCTGCCAGGGCCAGGGACACCTCACACTAAACCATGCCACCCAAGACTATGTACAATCCAGCCTTGAACACCGCCAGCGATGGAGCATTCACAACTTCCCTGGACAACCCATTCCAGCGCCTCACCACCCTTACAGTAAAGAGTTTCTTCCTCATATCCAGTCTAAACTTCCCCTGTTTAAGTTTGAACCCGTTACCCCTTGTCCTCTCACTACAGTCCCTCATGAAGAGTCCCTCCCCAGCAACCCTATAGGCCCCCTTCAGATATTGCAAGGCTGCTATGAGGTCTCCACACAGCCTTCTCTTCTCCAGGCTCAACAGCCCCAACTTTCTCAGCCTATCTTCATACAGGAGGTGCTCTACTCACTTGATCATCCTCATGGCCTCCTCTGGACTTGTTCCAACAGTTCTATGGCCTTTTGATGTTGAGGACACCAGAACTGAACACAATACTCCAAGTGAGGTCTCACAAAGGCAGAGTAGAGGGGCAGGATCACCTCCCTCCACCAGCTGGCCACGCTCCTTTTGATGCAGCCCAGGATACTGTTGGCTTTCTGGGCTGCGAGCGCACACTGAAGCCAGCACATGTTCATTTTTTCATCAACCAAAACCCCAATTACTTCTCTGCAGGGCTGCTCTGAATCTCTTCTCTGCCCAACCTGGAGCTGTGCCTGGGGATTGCTCCCACCCAGGTGGAGGACCTTGCACTTGGCATGGTTAAACTTTAGCAGGTTGGCATCAGCCCACCTCACAAGAGTGTCAAGGTCCCTCTGGATGGCATTCCTTCCCTCCAGCGTATCAACTGAACCACACAGCTTGGTGTCATCGGCAAACTTGCTGAGGGCGCACTCAATCCCACTGTCCATGTCACCCACAAAGATGTTGAACAAGACCGGTCCCAACACCCATTCCTGAGGGACACCACTCGTCACTGGTCTCCCGCTGGACATTGAGCCATTGAGCACAACTCTTTGCATGCAGCCATCCAGCCAGTTCTTTATCCACCGAGTGGTCCACCTATCAAATTGAGGTCTCTCCAACTTAGAGACAAGGATGTCATGTGGGACAGTGTTGAACGCTGTCGTGATTTAAGCCTCTCAGCCACGCAGTCTCTCTCTCACTCACTTTCCCCTCTTTCTTCCCCCCGCTCCCAAAGGGATGGGAAGGAGAATCGAAAAGAATGCAACTCCCACAGGTTGAGATAAGAACAATTTAGTAACTAAAGTAGAACACAAATCACTACTGCTACCACCAACAATAATAATGACAAGGCAAATACAAGGGAAGAATACAATTCTCACCACCTAAAACCAAGCCCGACCACACAGTGCACCCCCACCCTTCCGGGTCTCTGCTCTCTGCTCTCTGCTCTTCTTCCCTGGGCGTGACGTGCTGTGGTATGGAATAACCTCTTTGGTCAGTATGGGTCAGGTGTCCTGTCTCTGCTTCCTCCCGGCTCCCCTCCTCCCTGGCAGAGCATGAAACTCAGAAAGTCCTTGGCCAGACCAAAACATTACCAAGCAGTAACTGAAAACATGGGTGTTATCAGCGCTGTTCCCAGGCCCCAAATCAGAAACACAGCGCTGCACCAGCTACCAAGAAGGGGAAAAATGACTGCTGCTGCTGCTGAACCCATGACATTATCCACCCCTTATTCCATACCATTCACGTCATACTCAGATCCCACATTTTCAATATACCATCACATGTGTATATATATACATACACACACACACACAGAGGGAGAGAGATCATCCCTCAGTGCATAGACCAATCCCTACAAAGCTGCTGAGTCCATCCAATCCATGATATCGGGCTCCATCTTCTGTAACAGTCCTTCAGAGCAGGAGAGGCTGTGTGCAGTGTTCACACTCGTGAATAACCTGGGCAATAGTGTCCATCGCTAAGTCCACCCCTCCTCGATCATGAGTCCGTCTGTATGCTGCCTCTCTGCCCTGATAGCCTGAGGTGCCATGGGCCCATCAGGCTCAGAGTAATTCACCCTCCCCTCCAGCAGTTTCTGCAGCTTGTCGGTGGGGACTCCATACAGCTGCCTTCCATCTGCGATGCTTCCAAAGCACTGGAGGGGCCCAATGGACTAGATACTCGCCCATACTGTCCCACACACCCTGCCACTCATGACTGTCCAACCTTGGGGAAGATCTCTGGGTCATCCTACACTGTAGTCTAACCCCAGGCAAGGCCCACACCCCACTCTGCTTAACTCTGGGGACCAGACAAAATGGTTGTGGGTAAAACACACTCTGTATGCATGCCACCATGCTGATCCCCATCACAATCAGCAGGCAGGTCTCAAGGGTACCCAAAGGCCATTCAAACCCTTCAGAGCTCTCAAATGAGGCTGCTGTACTTGTCACTGGGGCTGGTGTAGCTGCCGTGCTTGCCGGCTCTCTCACCACCAGCTGCTCTTTGTCTGAGCCCAGGTCTCTCTCCTCTCCCTTGCTGGGAAGTGCTGCGGGGCCTCCCGTGGGCCCGAGCCCCAGGGGCTCTGCGGGCGGCTGCTGGGGAATGCTCTCGGGGACCGCGGGGCTGGGCTCGGCGGCAGGGCTCGGCTCCTCCGTCGTCTCCTCCCACTGCTCGGCAGCCGTCGGGCTGGGCTCGGTGGGGGGGCTCAGCTCCTGCTCCCCGGGTCCGCTCCCCCGGGCCGTTTCGGCTGCCGGCGGCTCCCGAGGCAGCCCCCCCTCGGCTCTCCACAGCCTCACGAAGACGGAGGCGAGGTAGAGGGCCAGGACGGTGAAGAGCAGCCGGACTGCCAGGCACACATCCGCCCCCCCCCGCTTCTGGAGCCCGCCCGTATTACAAGCCATTCCAATAAAGTACAATGAAACAAGAACCTTAAACCAAAACCCATATCTGAAACATGCTAAGATAACAAATACCGGCTGGAAATAAGGCACAACAGGCTGGAACCAGGAACTCAAGAGAATAAAAGCAACAGCTTTGAGAGCCAATAAATCAGCATTGTGACGAGTGGCTATTAATCCTGTCGTTATCTCAACCCTTCGTACCCCATGTTGGGCACCAAAAAGAACTGTCGTGGTTTAAGCCTCTCAGCCATGCAGCCCGTTCTCTCATTCACTACCTGTCTTTTTTCCCCCCACTCCAGGAGGGATGGGAAGAATTGAAAAGAATGCAACTCCCACAGGTTGAGATAAGAACAATTTAGTAACTAAAGTAGAACACAAATCACTACTGCTACCACCAATAATAATAATGACAAGGCAAATACAAGGAAAGAATACAATTCTCTCCACCTAAAACCAAGTCCGACCACACAGTGCACCCCCACCCTTCCGGGTCTCTGCTCTCTGCTCTTCTTCCCTGGGCGTGACGTGCTGTGGTATGGAATAACCTCTTTGGTCAGTTTGGGTCAGGTGTCCTGTCTCTGCTTCCTCCCGGCTCCCCTCCTCCCTGGCAGAGCATGAAACTCAGAAAGTCCTTGGTCAAACCAAAACATTACCAAGCAGTAACCAAAACACTGGTGTTATCAGCGCTGTTCCCAGGCCCAAAATCAAAAACACAGCGCTGCACCAGCTACCAAGAAGGGGAAAAATGACTGCTGCTGCTGAACCCATGACAAAAGGGAAATAGAGAAAAGAAAGAGAGGTAAAAGAAGAAAACAACAACAAAAATAATAAAATACTTGGTAACTGGCACTTTCTTATGCAGGTTTTCAAGTTTTGGCAAGAGATGCAAGCACGATTTTTTGAGAACAACATGACAGAAAAGCACTTGGGAATTAATTCGATACACATTTGTGAACACTTTTCCGTATTATGATTTGGTTTAGCAGCTCTTTCCACTGACACCAGATCTTCTCCAGCTCATATTCATTTTCTCATTGACCAACACCCCCAAGTCCTTCTCCGCAGGGCTGCTCTGTATCTCTTCTCTGCCCAACCTGGAGCTGTGCCTGAGATTGCTCCCACCCAGGTGGAGGACCTTGCACTTGGCATGGTTAAACTTCATCAGGTTGGCATCAGCCCATCTCACAAGGTCCCTCTGGATGGCATTCCTTCCCTCCAGCATATCAACCGAACCACACAGCTTGGTGTCATCGGCAAACTTGCTGAGGGCGCACTCAATCCCACTGTCCATGTCACCGACAAAGATGTTGAACAAGACCGGTCCCAACACCCATCCCTGAGGGACGCCACTCGTCACTGGTCTCCCGCTGGACATTGAGCCATTGAGCACAACTCCTTGCATGTGGCTATCCAGCCAGTTCTTTATCCACTGAGTGGTCCACCTATCAAACTGATGTCTCTCCAATTTAGAGACAAGGATGTTGTGCGGCCCAGTGTTGAATGCTTTGCACAAGTCCAGGTGGATGTCATCAACTTCTCTACCCCTGTCCATCAGTTTCATAGCTCATCATAGAAGGCTACCAAATCAGACAGGCAAGATTTCCCCTTAGTGAAGCCATGTCGGCTGTTACCAAGCA
The DNA here is from genome assembly GCA_028858755.1 of Ara ararauna. NCBI lineage: Eukaryota > Metazoa > Chordata > Aves > Psittaciformes > Psittacidae > Ara > Ara ararauna. The sequence continues at coordinate 163,913,288 of CM054376.1, forward strand.
CCTTGTTGTTTTTCCTGTGCCTTAGAATGCCTTCCAGGAGAACCCGCTCCAAGATTTTGCCAGGCACAGAGGTGAGACTGACTGCTCTGTAGTTCCCCGGCTCATCCATTTTCCACCTCTTGAAAACGGGGTTATATTTCCCTTTTTTCAGTCATTGGGAACTTCACTTGACTGCCATGATTTTTCACATATGATGGACAGTGGCTTAGCAACTTCATTTGCCAGCTCCTTCAGGACCCGCGGATGGATTTCATCAGGTCCCATGGACTTGTATACTTTTAGGTTCTTAAGATGGTCTCAAACCAGATCCTCTCCTACAGTGGGCCTAAGGTCTTCATTCTCACAATCCCTGTGTCTGCCTTCCAAGACTTGGATGGTTTGGTCAGAGCATTTTCCAGTGAAGGCTGAGGCAAAGAAGTCGTTAAGAACCTCAGCCTTTTCCAAATCCAGGGTAGCCAGTTCTCCTGATAGCTTCCGGAGGGGGCCCACGTTGTCCCTAGTCTGCCTTTTATTTGCAATGTAACCACAGAATCCCTTCCTGTTATCTTTCACATCCCTAGCCAAGTTTCATTCTAAGTGGGCCTTAGCTTTCCTAACCTGATCCCTAGCTTCCCGGACAACATCCCTGTATTCTTCCCAGGCCGCCTGTCCTTGCTTCCACCTTTTATAAGCCCCTTTTTTCCCTTGAAGTTTCCTCAGCAGGTCCTTACCCATCCAAGGAGGTCTCCTGGCCCTCCTGCTGCACTTCCTTCTAGTTGGGACGCAACACTCCTGAGCTTGCAGCAGGTGATCCTTGAATATCAACCAAGAGTCTTGGGCCCCCCTGCCCTCTAGGGCTATATCCCATGGAATCTTACTGAGCAGGTTCCTGAAGAGGCCAAAGTCTGCTCTCTTGAAGTCCAGGGCAGTGAGCTTGCTGCACGCTCTTCTCACTGTCCTGAGGATCTTGAATTCAACCATCTCATGATTGCTGCAAGCAAGGCTGCCCTGGAGCATCACATTTCCAAACAGCCCTTCCCTGTTGGTGAAGACGAGCTCTCCTTGTCGGCTCCTCTATTACTTGCAGAAGGAAGCTGTCTTCCACACAATTGAGGAACTTCCTGGATTGCTTGTGCCGGGTTGTACCATCTCTCCAACAGATATCCGGGTGGTTGAAGTCCCCCATGAGAACAAGGGCCTGTGAGCGTGAGGCTGTTCCTATCTGTCTATAGAGCGCTTCATCCACCGAGTCCTCTTGGTCAGGCGGTCTGTAACAGATCCCCACAATGATGTCTCCTATCGCTGTTCTCCCTTTAACCCTGACCCACAAACTCTCTGCCGACTGCTCACCTGTCCCCAGACAGAGTTCCATACTCTCCAGCTTACCCCTAACATAAGTAGCAACTACCCCTCCCCGCCTGCCGGGCCTGTCTTTCCTAAAGAGCCTGTAACATTCCATTCCAGCACACCAGTCATAGGAGCCATCCCACTGTGTTTCTGTGATGCCTATGATATCATACCGCCGTAGACGTGCACACATCTCTAATTCCTCTTGTTTGTTCCCCGTGCTACGGGCATTTGTATAGAGACATCTGAGCTGAGCTCCAGTTGAAGACGGCTCATTGGCAGCTGGAATATCTCTACATAGCTCTGAATGTTTACTATAGGTGCTGGCAAGTGACTGGGTGTGTTGGGATGGAATGATGCCCCCCTCCCCCAACACATCTAGTTTAAAGCTTTCCTGACCAGTCTGGCAAGCATCCTACCAAAACAGCTCTTCCTCTTTGTTGTCAGAGCAGCTCCACCAGCCCCCAGTAGACCTGGCCTCCTAAACTGAGTCCCATGTTCAAGGTACCCAACCCCCTGACTATAGCACCACCCTTCTAACCATTTATTAACCTGACCAATCCTCCTAGCCTTTTTGAGGTCCTGCCCTGTATCCTGGAGAATTGATGAAAAGACAATCTGCACTCCAGAGCTCCTAAACACCTCTCCCAGGGCTCTGTAGTCCTTCTTTATGTTCTCCGGACCACTGCTGTCTATATCAGTAGCGCCCACATGGATCACTAGAAGTGGGTAATAGTCAGTGGGACCAACTAGAGCAGGCAGCTTCTCTGCAGCATCCCTGATCTGAGCCCCTGGTAGGCAATGCACCTCCCTTGAGCCTGGGTCAGGCCGACAGATGAGTGCCTCTGTTCCTTTCAGAGTACAGTCCCCTACTACTACGGCCCTCTGCTTTTTCCTGGCAGCACCAGTAGAGATCTTCTTTACCAGTGCATCAGTCAGTAGCTCCTGGTGGGAGTGTGGCTCCTCATCAGCCCCCTGCAGGACAGCAAAGTGGTTCTGGGTGGGGACAACAGATTTAGGAGGAAGCCCCTTGCTTTTAATTGTCCTCTTCCTCCTTTTTTTGTTGTTTTTTTCTGTTACCGTTTCCCAGCTTCCTGGGGTAGCGGCCTCCTTCTTCCCTCCATGAGCTACGATGAACGCTTGAGGCCCCTGCACAGTCTGGTCCTGGAGCAAGCAGTGCTGCTTCCTTTCAGCATCCCCGACACCTTTCAGCCTATCAACAGCGTCCCGCAGCTCAGCCCCTGCTGCAGGAGGACCTCCAGCAGGGAGCACCGAGTGCAGCTCTGCCCATTGCGCACCCTCCTCTCAGGAGGGCAGTGCAGGCGCTCTCTACGCCCCGAGCTCTGCACTGCAGCCTCCCCTCTCATCGGCTCTGTACGGCGCCTATGCTGCCACTGCCGGGGCAGCCGGAGCAGAGCTCCCAGACCGGACCCTGCCCGTACAGCGAGCGCTCACCATCCAGCCCGCCTGCCCGCACGAACTGCCTCGAACCCGCCCTGTTCCCCGCGCTCCCTGGGGCAGGCTTTTACCCACTCAGGGCTGGCGCCTCTCCTCCTGACACCGCTCCCTGCGAGTCCCTGCTCGCATCAGCTGAGCCGACGGCTCCTGGGCAAGTCCTGTCGAGGACTTGAGGCTCCTTCGGTGGGTCTCGCTGCTCTGAGTTGAGGCTCCTGGACGCAGAGCATCCCCCCGCTCAGGTGTTGAAGGCGGCCTCTCTCGAGCTGCTCACCTCAGCGATTGCTGCAAATAATCTGCCTAGTCCCACAATTCAAGTCAGCAGCAGTTCTTGAAGGATGAACTCTGTCCTGAGACTTTTATCAGGGCTGGGTTCTGGACTCTTGAAGAACAGCAGTTATTTCCTGGTCATGGCGTGGGAATCCCTCCACATCTTCACCTCGGAAGAGTGAGGACAAAGTGTAATTAAAAACAGTGTCATCAAAGGAAAGGAATCTGCTCTCTTCTACCACACAGAGAGAATGTGCTAATCGGGAGACATGCTGTGAGTAGGAGAAGATTAAGACAAGAGATTTTGGAGCCACCCATAGGCCTGCTGGGATCTATGGGTTGGTTTAAGTCCAATGTTAACCCTTCACATGCTGCGATGAGAGACCAGCTCAACCATCATTGTTTCCTACTCTGGAAACTGGATGCTGGCAATTCCCTCTTGCTGAGGAATTGGTCCCATTCTGCCCTTTCTGAGTGATATGAAAGGTGAAAAATCCCCAAACTCTTTCTAAAGCTTGGAAGTCAGAAAGTATTAGTGGAGCAATATTTCCTTTTCCAGTTGCAGCATGATCCCAGGAAGGAATTGCTCTTGTTTGCTTTTTCCATTTATACTAATGCCTCCTGGAGATCATTCCAGAAATGTCTTATAAATGTTGCTCTGGGTCATCTGCAGTATGAGACTTGTAGAACGGAAATACCTCAGCTTGGCTCCTTTCCTTGCTGCCATCAGCTCAGCAATGCATGGAAGCACCTTTCAAACTCAATTCATTTCAAGCTTAAATAACCTTGATGGATTACTTTGCTCTAAGACATCAGCAGATATTTTTGGGTATATGAGAAAGGAACAGAGAGAAGACCTTAAATCTCAGGTGCTACTACTCAACCATGCCTGCAATGACTTGACCATGGAGTCCAAACTTCCCAATCATCAACATCATAAAGACATGTGCAGTGGTCTCCAAGGTAAAGAAGATGCCTATCTGGCAGCAGGCACTTAAGGCCACACCAGTTACGGGGTGGACACACTGTACTTGCCATTACCAGTCCTCTGAGGCCAACTTCGTTGGCCCATCCTAGTAAAACCCACATCAGAGGTGACCTGATGATGGAAGGCAGATCTAGTCCATGGGCACCCAAATCAGAAATCTGCCTGCGGTTTGTGTCTTGAAGAGAAAGCAAGGTTTGCATCTGTTCCGCTTGCCCAAGGGTGAAATTATGCAAGTCTCTGAGGCTGAAAATGAAGATGAAAGTGAAGAAAATTATGGGACGAGAGAAGAATGGAGAAGTGGGAATAGTTTATGTGAGTTTATATTCTCCAGGGCTTGCTCTTCCTTGTGTTAAAGCTTTCAAGTCCACGCTGCTTTTCTCCTTTTCCCTGTCTTTTAAGATGATTCCTTCTCTCTCCCCTGGTCCCTACACATCAGGTGCTGGAAGAGAATTAAAAATATCCCTCCAGTGATCCAGGGAAACAGGTGCTTCCTTGGCTGGGCTGGTTCTAGCTGTTCCCAGCACCTTGGAGTTAGGTAAGGCAGATGACCTGCCTTCTCCTTATTCCCCAATGCATTGTCAGCAAGAGAATAAAAGGAAAGTCTTTCTTCTTGCTCCACATCCCATTGCTCCCCTGCTTTCATTATTTTTTGTTGGGATCAGAAGAACCTGTGCACCTTATTACACAGCCTCCATCTGATGCTAATTTCAATGATCCTCCAAAGGAACCTGTCCTGGATGTGAGGTCTGTCTGAATTCCTGCACATAAGCTGCCTATAGCACACAAGTGCAAGCTGTTTACTCTGGAATGGTGAAAACTTGCGCTTTCCCTGCCCAATAACACCTCCTGGAGGCCATCTTCACATTCCCAGAGCCCATCTCAAGCCAGCAGTGGAGGGATATGATGTGTACTGGCACTCCGACTATCCTATCGTGCACTCTTTGGTGGATTTCTCTGCTTCAGACTTCTATTTGCTTGCTCTTCCTCCCAGCTTATCCCTTCTCTCCTCAGCTGTCTGGTGTCCTTATGCATTATACAATAAAATGAAGTGTGTTCTTGCAATGGATCCTGAGAGTAGAGGGTCTATTACTGCATGTCACATGCTGGACAAGGTGTGTGGCAGTCCTGAAATTATCTGCTCTTGCCCCACATCATTAGAGCAGGGTCTGTATTACCAAATCCCATGCAAATGAGCAAGGAGATCTCAGATTGCTTTGACACCTCAATCTCCTCCCTACAAAGAAAAGAAGGGATGATGTTCAATCCATCAGCAAGGCTGATCCATCAGATGCATTCAACGGTGGCAAAAATGCCAACAGCCCATAGGGCTGGTAAAGGTGGCATGGGATACACATAAAGCAGAAACCTGTGACTCTGTAGCCATGACTGGAGGGCAAGCAGATTATCCAGGATGTTAGAAATGTTTTAGCAAGTGATGTCCAAGAATTATTCCTCCCATTCTCTTACTCTGCCGTGGATGGCTTTACAACTGGAAAAGGAGAAGGCAAATACAGCTCACAGTGCTCAGCACTATATACCTTGAGAAACATGGGATGAACATCACCTTTTGGAAGCAGAACAAAACCCAGAATACATGGGACCCAGAATGCTATAAGACACAAGATTTTGTAGTAAAAAGTTCTGCTTCAAACTTCTCCACGTCCTCCCTTTATCTTCCTACACAGCTTTGCTCTCTGCTGAGGGAAAGTGTGCTGCAGCAGAGCTCTTACTTTTGCATTGCAGTGTTTTATATATTGGGAACGCTGCATGTGCTTGCACTGAGGCATCTGTCCTAGCTCAGTGCTCACAGTCTAGAAACATTGCCAGGGATGGGTGACAGCTCACGGAAGCCTCATGAGGCCAATGAAGATGACAGCAATAATACTGGGGAGGGCATGTTTGGCTTCCCAGTTCCGCCTCAAGAAGTAAAGACTGCTTTAAAGATCTGTTTATTTCACAAATAGGAAAAAGAGAGGAACAATGTGGACTAACACAGAAATGTTTCAGCCTTTGCTAAGACATTCCCTAGGAAGTTTGCTGGCAGAGTGATGATACACATTTTAGGTAGATCCATAGTATTAGCAATTTCACATTAACGCCCATGCACTCGGTGGCAACCAAATGAGACAGTGTCCCCACGGACCATAGACTCAGCTGTAGCACAAGTGGAAGCAAACAGTCTTATAATGACTGATTGCTTGAAACATGTTCATTAGCTCTTGGGAACGTCAGCTTACAGAAGCAAAGTGTGTGGGCTTTGAGTCCTCCAATCTAGCAGAGGGAGGACAAGGCTGGGTGGGAGGAAGGTGAAATCACAGCTCAGGTGATGGGATCATGCATGGTTTTCACTAGCTTGGCTGCTACAAGTTGGGTCTTTTCGATATCAGGATCAGACTCATTGGAAGGCACTTTATGTTCAGTGCACTTCTAGCAACAGATCTGGAGTGTTTTCCTTTTGATGGACACCGGGAAGCATCTTTCACACAGCTTCATTAGGATTCTTAGTCATCTCTCAGTAGGGAAGCTGCGAAAGGCTTCACTGAGTATATGGCCATTAACTTGTTCGTTGTATACCTCAAGTATGCTACGGAGCTCATTCCCTGCAACCTCTCATGCTTGGAGATGCTGAATTATACAGTATTTTCAGTAGCCAAAAAGACACTGACAGCCAAATTTCACAATTTGATAAACTCACATAGCCTCTGACAATTTTGCAAGGCATCTTCTTTACCTCTGAAAGATGTCTTCCCATATATATGCAGAATTATAATGGGTATATGATTTCTCCGTCTGCAGCTCTCTTCACTGACTGCATTTTGCTCAGCTTTCATGAGTTTCCACTGCAGCAAATGTTTTGATCTTTTATCATGCTCTTAAATCGGGCACAAATGTTTCATGTGCTTTCAAATTTACAGCACATCACAGGCACTGGCTTTATAACTCAGAGGGCTTATACTAGAATAACTTTGATTGAATTACACAAATCAAATGGGTGCTGAAATAGTGGGTAGTCATTTATAAAAGTTGACAAAAACCAACATTTCTGCTGTCACAGTGGCATTAGTAGTATTTCAAGGGAGCAACAGCTTTTGGGTATCTAGGGAAGTGCATGGCATACAGAGAATTAAGGACAAATCTCATCTACTGTTTGGAAAGGAAAAGAATGGGGAAAATAACAAGAAGCAGCATTCTTGCTGATGTCAGATTAATTTCACCTTCCTGGTTTACATGAAAGAACAGAGAAGTATAAAAGGTATATGTACTGCTTGTACGGTGTTTCAGCCAGGAACCATCCTGTTTAAAGCACCTAGATTGGGCTGGTTTCGATTAGGACCTGTAACTGCTGTTATTATCATTAATAACAATCAGGATCACTGAATGGAGGCGTAACAAGACTGCTGTTGCACTGCAGTTGCTTGAATAGTGTGTGCTTCATAGGAAAGAGAAGGAAAAATGATTCACGTGCCACCTCACCACAAGGACTTTGTCATTCTCTATTTAATAAGCAATTGAAGAAGCACAGGATTTTCCTGGACAGCATTAAGCAAGTTAGCTTGATATCGGGAAATGTCAAACACTTCTGTGTTTGCAAAGATCATTTCCAGGTCCTGGTTCCCTAAACTGTCCCCAGTGTGTATGTGTTAGATCAGAACCAGTTTCTTCCTAAGTGAAGAATCCAAGGGCTGTTCACCCAGGAGAGTTCTTATACCTTGAATTTCCCCTGGTTTGGATCCCTCCATTACACAGTCCTAAACTACCCCCACAGCTGTTGATCTGACAAAAGGATCACACACACTTGAACATGGTATGTCAATGAACAGAAAAAAGCACAGTAAATATAACAACTCTCTCTTAAGGCCACAGAGTGCCATAGCCAAGTGCAATGCAAGGTAATGCCCTGGAAAAGGCTTCCTGAAATAATGTGGACATGAGCTTTTTGCACCATAGGCACCAATTCCTGGGGCAAACACCTTCAACACCACAAATACGGCTGTATTTATTTGGGATTCTGGATTAACTTGCATCAACTGGCTTTTATCAGCTTGGGATATTTACCTGCCTGCCTCTCCCTGTTGTGGGGCTGAGATAGGGTCAGAGCCTTCATTTCCTGATATAATATCAATAAACAATATTGTTACCTCAAGATCACATTTATTCTTGCCTCGTGCTATCGCTGACACCCATCTGGCTGCAGCACTTCATCCTAACACCTCCATGCCATCCACATGTCCTACACCTCCTGTATCCCTTAGCATCTAGCAAATGGTCCTCCTCATGGCTCCTATGTCTTACTGTTGATCTCCCAGGTCTATGTATGTCCATGGATGGTCAGGGTGTTACACATCCATGCAGTGGTGGTTTCCTCCTGCAGTTCTCTCCTTCCTTTCTCTATGGATGCTTCATGCACTATTTATTCCTTCTCTTCTCTCAACCCCCAGAGAAAGTTACCGTTAGTCACAAGCTGAGCTCTGAATCCTGCTACCATCCATCAAGATGGCAGACATGCTGTGGAAGGGCTTGGTGGCACAGAGCCAGGGCTAATGGCCTGAGACGCTGCTCGCTTGTGCTCTGAGCTGAATTAGAGAGCGGGCAGAGATGCTAATTGCAGTTAGCTGTGCTGCAGTGAGGGAAGGAGGGAGGTTATGCAAGGGAGATTTTGAGTGGTGGAGCTTGGTTGCTGATAACAGCTCTTCAGCCACTTTCTAATCAAGATTCAATGACTTTGAAATCCTCCCTGTGTGCCCCATGAGAACTGTGGTTTGTGGTCACGCTCCTATCCGTAGCCCAGGGTTTTCCACTGGATGACCACATCCCTTCCAGTGGTGGGATGGCCAAGAAGCTGGATAGGTTCTTTGCTCTGATCATAGAATCATGAGATCACAATAGAATAATGAAATCACAGAATCATAGAATGGTTTGGGTTGGAAAAGACCTCAAGATCATCCAGTTCCAACCCGTTGTCATGGGCAGAGGCACTCCACACTAGATCATATCACACAAGGCTCTGTCCAACCTGGCCTTAAACACTGTCAGGGGTGGAGCATTCACTTCTTTGGGTACCCTGTGCCGATGCCTCACCAACCTCACAGTAAAGAACTTCTTTATATCTAACCTGAACTTCCCCTGCTTCATTTTGAACCCTTCTCTGGGCACCCTGTGCCAGCGCCTCAGCATCCTCACAGGGAAGAGCTTCTGCCTAAGAGCTCATCTCAGTCTCCCCTCTGGCAGGTTAAAGCCATTCCCCTTGTCCTGTCCCTCCATCCCTTGTCCAAAGCCCCTCTCCAGGTTTCCTGCAGCCCCTTTAGGCACTGGAGCTGCTCTAAGGTCTCCCCTTTCAGGAGCCTTCTCTTCTCCAGGCTGCCCCAGCCCAACTCTCTCAGCCTGGCTCCAGAGCAGAGCTGCTCCAGCCCTTGCAGCATCTCCATGGCCTCCTCTGGCCTCCCTGCAGCAGCTCCCCATCCCTCTTGTGCTGTTGCCTCAGGGCTGGATCAGGACTGCAGGGGCGGTCTCACTCCATTTTCCACAAGCCATGGAAGATTCCCCAGTACCTTCAGGTGTCACTAAAAGCCTGTAATGCACCATCTTAAAAAATAATAAGGGGATCAGGAGAGACCTTTGAAGTATAAAAGAAATTAAGCCATAGGCAGTAAATCCTTCTATGAAGACAGCACAACACAGTCTCAACCATAGAGCAAAGTGTTGGTGTTTACCTGTGTGTACCCTGCCAGCTGGACCTAGTTCCTTCCCCTCTCTTTTCCTTTACTGATGTTGGAACAGCAGCTGTGACCCATGGCGAAGTAGACGTGTTGTTTTCTGTGAGCATAACCCCTCTGTATCACTAAACACCAAGGCAGCCTCTCCCCATCACACGATAGCCCCTGAAGACATGGTGAAAGCACATTAGGAATGTTTCCCCTTGAACAAACACTTATTGGCTGACCCAACCATGGGAGAATTTGTAGCTGCTGTAACTGCTTTCTATTTTCACCTTTTTACAAACAGGCCTTTTGTATGTGTCGAATCCACACCTGCATCCCTCTTTTCTGTCCCCAGAAGTCACAGGAACCCTAAAGGCTGTGATGATTGCTTTGCTCAGATGAAACCAGCCTTCATTAGCTCCTAATTCTGTTTGCATCCACTTCCAGGCTTAATCCTCGCTCTTGAAGTTAGGATTGAGGTGGAAGAAATAAACAAAGGAGAAGTTAACAACATTTAAAAGCAATCTAACCAGAGAGCAACTTTTAAATGAAGCCATTTAAGGCCAGAGCCTCCCAGCTGTCTGGTTGTCCCTGCTGAGCCCACTGCAAAACATAGTTCAGGACACCCCTGTCAGAGACTGCAGGCTAGCAGGGAAGATGCATTAGCCAGGAACGTCCAGAGAATGATTAATCTTTTCCTCCTCATTCTGATGCTGCTGCAGTTGCAACAGACGTTCAAGAGCCTTCTGGCAGTGACAGATCCCCACATGGTCCTGACTCCTTACCAGGCAAGTAATGATAACAGCCACAGCTTTCCAGGGCTGTGTCAGCTGGGTTTTATTCCCCCCCCCCCCCCCCCCCCCCGTGGAAAGTTCTGTGCATTTGCTGGGAAGTTTCTTGATGAGATATGATGTGTTTAAAACATACAAATCACACATCGACTGTGTCCCACATGGGTGGATCAGTGGGAAAAACATCCTTCCGTGCATCCCAACCTGGAGCTTCCCAGTGGATATGGAGGAGGAAGGTTGCTATCGGACCAACAGAACCTGCAGCTGGTCTATAAGATGGGTCAGTGAAGCACACTTCACACAGTGTGATAGATAAAATTGGGGCTATTCAGCCTGGAGAAGAGAAGCTGCGTGGAGACCTCAGAGCAACTTCCAGTGTCTGAAAGGGGCTACAAGGATGCTGGAGAAGGACACTTCATCAGGGACTGTAGTGATAGGAAAAGGGGTGATGGGTTCAAACTGAAACAGGGGAAGTTCAGGTTAGAAGCTCCTTTTCCCAAGATGATTCATTTTGCTGTTGCTCCATCCCACCCAAAAAAGCATTACAAGTTTCTTATTTTCATTTTAAATCCTTCCACCTTCTTTTTCCTTCCGTTGGATCTCACTTTGCCTTTGTTCACCAGCTGCATTCATTCATAGCTGTCAAGAGCCTTCAGTGGAAAACCTTACAGCTCCTCCTCCTTCAATGCACCCTGTTTACAAATCGGTGATGAACTTATTTGTTACATTACATTGCAGAGCTGCAAAAAGTCACTCAAAATTCTTCCCACTCCTCATATTATATCCAGTAAGGTGTATCCCACTGTCAAAGCTGATATCTGAGCAGCAACGATGAGAAAAATTGCTCCCCACGCCGTACCGGGCATGCAAGCCAGAGAGATGTGAGAAATGTCATGTGCATATAAAGTATTTCTGGGAACTATGGATAGAACAAAGATATGGAGAAAGGCAGCTGTGAAGCAGAAGGGCTCCAGCAGGTCCTGTTTGCTGACACTCTGGAAGACAGTAATTTTCTGTGGATGTTGGTACCTTTCATTTCACTTTTAGCTGTCATTCAATGAGGAAAATAGCGGGGCTCATCCAACCTGTCTTTAGCAAGATCCAGGGCATAAGGCTGCATTTCATCTTTGGCACACTTTATAGTCAACGGCAAGAACTTCTAGGTCATAAATCAAGAAGTCTCATTCACTCCAACATCTAAGGGGGACTGGCACAAAGAGATTTGTCCATCCTACAGATGCCCACATCCAGTCAGAGAAGACTGAGGCAAGTACTGGGGTTACAGAGAAACCTTGCAGTTGTGAAGCAGATGAAAACAGAGACAGCAGCATCTGCAGAGGGCATGAGTACACATCTCTGAGGCACAGCTGTCTTCTCTCATCTCAAGGGGTTGTTAACTCTAAGCTGTGTTACATGTCATGATTGCCACTTGCTTCAATGCTGATTAAAAAATGCATAAGAGAAACTTCTTTGAGCTAAAGTGGTGCTAGCTGGCAGTGCTTCATTATGGCATGAGAAGTGATGGATCCTGTCTTATGCATGATCTTGGGAATAATATCCAACCTCTTCCATCTGTTTTCCACTCCCATATACAGCCTGATAACTGCCTCTTCCTCTATAACTGATGTGAAATTGAGTTTCTTTGCAGGTCAGCACAATCTTGTCTCATGTTGGGAGGGAGGCAAATGCAATGTGCAAATTGGGACATCCACGTTCTATAAATTAACTTATACTGGAACAAGCACAGAGAAGGGCTGATCAGATGATTGAGGAGCAGCAAAGCCTATTTTAGGAGAGGCGACTTGCCACATTTCATTTCTTGAAGCAAATTATCACTCAGGAAAAAAAAGCACTGGACTGCACAGGAACTAGGGAAGGTGGCAAAACCTCTTCTATTTGCTGATAGGAAGGGTAGGACTGCAGAGACCATGAGCAAATAATGAGAGAGATCAGAGAACTCGTGAATACATTTAGACTGAAAATTAAGAAGAAAGAGTCAAATGGTCAGAATGAGAAGGTTTAGGGAGGGCTATCAAAGGAGATAGGACAAGAAACCAAACTAACTTAGAATGAGCTCAAATGCTCCATCCCTGGCAGTGCTCAAGGCCGGGTTGGACAGAGCTTTGGGTGACATGGTCTAGTGTGAGGTGACCCTGCCCATGGCAGGGGGGCTGGAACTGTATGATCTTAAGCTTCTTTCCAACACAAACCACTCTATGATTCTATGATACTGCCTTTGCTTAAGACATTATATAGCATAGCTCTGATAATAGCAGTGGACCAAGGCATCTCACCTTGTCTTGTGTTCTTAAAACCAATCACCTTCACTCCATCTTCTTTTTCCATGTATTAATAAAGGAGGCAGAAAATCCACAGCAGCAAAACACAGCCTGGGTGAAGTCAGCCCAGTGCAGAGGTAAGATTTAGTACTGAGGCTTGTGAGGAAGAAGCAGGTAGAAGTGTCTCACATCCCAGGCAATTATCTGATTAATGCTTAGAGCCAGAGGGAGTCAAAGGGAGGACTTCATAATTCCTCGGCCACTAATCTCACCATCATTTAACTTCTATGAGAGAAAGAATCCTTCTTTTTTCACGAGGGGGTCTGGCTGAAAAATGTGACAAACCAACCAGCTATCAATTAACTTTATGAGTCAGCTTTTTTCTTGCTGTGCCATTGAATTCATCATTCGGTCCAGCCCACAGCACCATTTCTACTGCCCCTTTTCTGTTTCAAGAGTAAATGTGCTTTCGTACCTCCCTATCAAGCCTTTCCTCAGTACTCTAACATTTTAGGCATGCTCTTGTCTACCTTGCAACACGACAGAGAGATTTTCTGCTTATTGCTGGTTATTAGAAGACATTTCTCCTTCTTCTGACCTCTGCAGTAGTAGTTCATTCATGCAGAGAAAGTGGATGCATATCCTATTATCCCTTGAAGTATTTTATAGCCTGTGCTAAGGCTTTGGGCTCTTCATAGCTAGTACCCAATTTTAGGATCACAATGCCTCTAAGGAGAAAGTGCTGGGATGTTATCTTAAAATTACCTTAACCTTCTGCAGAAGATAAGTAAAAATATTCGTTTATGAACTCTAAAGTAGGCAATACAGCCAGCAAAAAATGAACAGGGAAAAAAAACCCAAACCAACAAACAAGCCATGAATTTACTTAGGATTTAAATGATGTGACAAGTCTTCTTTTTTTATGAATGTCTCAAATAGCAAGAGAACAGACTCTTCCCTGGCTTTCCACAAAATCCTTGAAGGTGCCTTGACTGAAGATGATCTGGCACTGGAGCCCATAACCATCTTTGGGGATATTCAAATTCAAACTTGTGTACAAAATAACACCTTCTTTATCCTCACCTTTGTTTCTCTTTGGGGATATTGATGCCCTCAGCTCAAACACTTAGATACTGCAGGCTTGAATCCAAATAACTTGGATGTGTTTATGGAAACACATTGCTTGTAGCAGTATGAGCTTGATCTTTGTGAGATCTGCAAATATAATCCATATGAAGGATGGAGTAATTGATGCCTCAGCCATGCAAGAAGTATCAGCACCTATTTAATACCAGAGAATTCACTCCTAATGGAGGTGGATGGAGCCAATTCCGATTAAGTGCTCTAGTATGTGACTAAGGATCATCTCATACTGCAGCTTTGGCAGATTTCTGTTGCAAAATAAACCAGGATGAGACACAGATACATAGGTGATCTGGTTTGATCAATAATGACATTGAAAAAGAATTGCAATAGGCAACATAAGGGGTTAAAACTTTCCTGGGTTCTCAACTGGTGCTGAGTTCACATGCTAGCAGGGATCATTTCAGCATCTGGTGGCTGTTCTTACCTGTGCCTATCATTCACTGCAGAAGATTAATTCCAATAGTTTTTTGCTACTCATTTGCTACAGTCTGGATTTGAAATCCATTCGTTTAACCCACTAGGCAAGAGAAGTTTATTTCCCTGCCAGGTAGGTCTTCACCATAGATTAGATGTGGGTCTCTCCTGCAAGGGTTTGTTAGTCTTGCTTCAGGCTAAGGAAATGTTCTGCATTGACACAGCTGCTGAGGGGGACAAATAACTTTGCTCCAGTGCTAGTGAAACAAAAGCAAGTTGTCCGTCCTCCTGGCATTGCCAAAAAGCACCAACCTTATCCGAGCTTGGCCTTTCAGCTTTCATACACATTGCTAGGCTGATGGGCTCCGTCTCCTTCTCTGCCCCTAAGAAGACACCTACAGAAGAGCCCCACAGCTTGGCACTGTTGGCACTGGGGTGCTGGAAGGCTGCCTTATGTTAAGCTAACATTAACACATTTATTTAATTCAAATCAGCATCAGTCCTTAGCCAGCCATGCACTGAAAGGCTGATTGTTGGTTACCATTCAGCTTAGTTCCCATAGGATGATGTGGGTTTCACACACAAAATACACTGAAACCACAGCAGAGGAGAAATGCAGGCTGGAAGACAAATGTGTAAACCCCATTTCACCCATGAACTTGTCCAGACACATTCTAAATCTATGCTCACATATAAAAGACAATGAAATACCAATTCCTGCCTCCAGACATATGACAACAACTGGTTTGGATCACATTGCTTCGAGCTAACTGGCTGTAGTGGAGAGATGGCACATCTTGGGAAGAGCAGGACAGATGGATCCAGAAAAGAGTCAAGGAATGCTGCACTCAAAATTTTGTTATGGGCAAAAGGGACACACCATAAGTCTGAACTTATAGTTAGTCTAACTACAGGTTTTGTAGCATACACTATAGTGTATAGTTGTACGCTCTGTTCAGCTATTGTTAGCCCAATCACAATGGCACTAAAACAGTCCAAGGTAGTACAGAAAAGTCTCAATAATACCCTTAAAACTGTTGTACCCGAAAATGTCCTAGTGTGTCCTCTTCCCTCTGATGTGATGTTCACTTTGCCACCACCCTCCAGGTGCTGGAGGTGACCTCTACTTGTCACCGCCCTGAGCTCTTCCCTGGCAGGAGTGTGATGTTCATTGTGGGGGCTCTCCCTCCTCACTCTTAGCTCCCCCCAGGGGTATCTCCATCTCTCTCTCCTCACCACCTGCCCCCTCTCCCTGGTCCCCAGTACCAGTGGCAGTGCTGCCCAGCGCCCCGCCCAGGCACACAAAGGGCTGGTGTTTGCTGGGCAGAACCTACCAGGGGCAGCAGCCCTTGGCCATGCCGGGTATCCCAAGCCCTGAGCTCAGGCAGCCCTTGACCACAGGACACTCATAACCACAGAGACACCCATAACCACAGAGACACCCAGCTCAGGGCACAGAGAGCCCAGAGCAGGGCACTTTTTTTCACACGGAAAATACTCTTTCCATGCTGCATTTAGGATATAAATGAACAGCATTATTTCCATTCATTTTTAAGAAACGAAGAGAACTGAGAAGTGAAAATAGCTCCAGAGTGAGGTGGTTTAAAGATAGGTTCTTGATTAATGTGATTTTACTTGCTGAAATCAAATTGTGAAATCAAGCATTAGAGAACTAAAATCCCTTTCTGCATTTTCTACTTTGTCATGGTTTGTTTTCTGATAGGAGTTACTAGTATGACCAAAGGATTTACCATTTTTGGTTTGAAGTTTGCTCTTCAGTGAACTCACAGTATCATGATTTCTTCTCGTACAAGATCAGTTTGTTTTATTTTTCTGACTGTTCCATTAAAGTAAAAAGATGAAAAATTGCACAACCCAACAACTTTTATCTTGTGAAAGGAAATAAAAGCAGTTGGTTTTCAGTCCCTTAAAGTATCATCCCCATCTTCATCATCCTTCAGGAATTTGAAAATTAGAACTGAGCAATCCTTTTTTGTCATAACAGTTAATTTCTAATAACTGGAAAACATCTTAATACCCACTCAGGTTATATGGCCATCCATTTAATTGTGACATCCCTCAGTGCTTTCATATATTCCACAGTGAAAGCCATTAAGTATCTTCTGTCATTCTGAAATGATGAGAAGTGATTCAAAACAGTTATACAATCTGCAGAACCAAATGACAACTTATATATAGCATGCTTTGCTGTATGAAGCTATATATGAACTCAGCTATTAATCTGAAGCTAAATATTCCTCTTATTTGTCATTAATTTGTAGACAAAGTGGTTTCCCCCAAGGTTAACATTTTCATTATCATCTGCAAATGATGGTACATTGCCAAAGTTCAAAGCATTTGAATGTAATGCACTTTTCCAATTTCTAAATATTCTTAATACAGTTTTTATTGCTCTCTTGAAAATAATTAGGCAGAAAATGGATTACTCTTCTTTCAATGAACAACTATTGGAAACATTTTGAGATTTCATGCTTTCAGGCACCAGTGGTCGCAGAGAGAAATATGCCCTTTCAACCAAACCCTTAATTATTTGATCAGTTGAAAGAGGAACTAACATATTGTTGGCGATACACAAAGCATTATCCTCTAAATCTGTACAGGTTTATCTGTGGGCTAATCTTGAAAAATAATCAAGTGCCCCAACTGAGTGATCTATACAAGCTATGAATAAAACCACAAAGCGCCACTGTTGCTCTTCCAGATCAAAAGAAGTTTCAAGAGTTTTGGTTTTAGGAACTGCAATAGAACTATTTCTATCACCTTTTACATTTCCATGCTTTGCTGTATTTGCCAGTCCTCAACAAGTAGCTGGGAAACAATGTCTGCAAAAGTGAAGTTAGCAGTTTGCTTTCTCTATTAGAATCGTGGCATGGTTTGGGTTGGAAAGGACCTTAAGAGCATGCAGGGACGCCTCACACTTGACCATGTCACCCAAGACTCTCTCCAACCTGGCCGTGAACACTGCCAGGGATGGGGCATTTACCACTTCTCTGGGCACTCTGTGCCAGTGCCTCAGCACCCTCACAGTAAAGAACTTCTTCCTTATATCCAATCTAAACTTCCCCTGTTTCAGTTTGAACCTGTTACCCCTTGTCCTATCACTCTAGTCCCTGATGAAGACTCCTGCTCCAGCATCCTTGTAGCCCTTCAGACACTGAGGTCTCCACACAGCTTCTCTTCTCCAGGCTGAACAGCCCAAACATTCTCAGCCTGTCATACAGGAAGTGCTCAAGCCCCCTTATCATTCTCATGGATCCTACTGATCCATTGCCATTCATTTGGAAAAAGCAGAGGACTGAGCGTGTTTTAACTTGCTGATGGATGGAGACTAATGCAGGCATGGTCATGATCCATGTGGGGATATAATTCAATTAATGCAAAGCATATATGTAGTACTCAGATTCAGTGTGAGATCATGATTACTTTGCTTAATTCAGACCCTGTATGCATTGGTCCAATGGTTTCTAGTAAATATGCCACATCTGGACAAGATTTAGTGCACAATAAACACATGAGATAAAGTTTTCTTTGGAGACCAAGGGGTTGAATGGCTAAGGGTACCCCCACTGCACTTATTTCATCAGACCGGATCTGTCCTGTAAAGCACAACATTTGCATTTTGATGGAAGAAATCAGTCATCTGTAACAGTTGTAAAAGAGAGTCAGATGCCTGCCTAAGAATAAAGATAGGAAACAACTAATTAGGCTTTATTTAGGAGATGGCAGTCACGTGCTGAGGAGTCCAGTGATCAGCCAGACCAAGATCACTCCTACGTGCTCAGTTACCATGGAGACAGGCACATTCTTATGAACCTCTTCCCCAAAACATCACCCCAATTAGATGTGCCTTCATGCATCCCATATGCTTGAACTGTTCCCTGAGGTTCCTTAAGTAATTGTGACTGATTCATTCTCCTTACTGACATCTAAAGAAATAACCTTTACTTCCCACTTCCTGGTCCAAATTTAATGCTAGTATCATCTATCCATAATTTCGCTACAGCCAGAAATGGGTCACTCGCTGCTGTGCTCCATAGTGCTCTTAGTTAAAAAGATCCGGTTCAAAGTTGCCTTCAGAGATCACCCAAGGAGAAACATCGGTCAGGAAGCATGGAAAAGAACAAAGTTTAGAGGGAAGTGTTTGGGAGGGAGGAGCAGGCATCAGGGTGTCTATCTCATGCTGCTTGACAACTGCAGAGATTGGTCTTAACAAAAACACTGATGTTTCACAGCGTGATCATGCTCAGCATGACAGAGGCAGCATCAGGCAGCTTTGTTTGGATCAGGGCCTGGGACAGGTCAGCTTTTTGATTCCCTTTTAATTCCGAGTTCTTCAGTGTCACTCAGACAGCACGAAGGCTGCGCTATCAATCATCAACATGGCATTGCTCAAAATTCTCTCCCAAGATGCCCATCACCTTCAGACCAAATCTTGCAAGACTGGTAGGTCCCCCCATGATTTCAGATAAGGAAAAAAGAGAACAAATGAGGACAAGCCCTTTGAAGACCTGGGTGGGATTCATTTGTCTGAGTGTAGACATCTGTACTATAGATGTTCACATGTGAGTCAGGTTGCCTAGACTCCCTTTGTAGTCTTTAGAGAGATTCTGACACTTCCAGGGCATGATTCATCTCACCCAAACATAGAGTTAAGATTTAGTTAGGTGCTTCTTTTACTCCGCTGCCTTAAGAGAAGAGTTCAGCTCAGCTGGAGGTAGTGACATTAGGGCTTGAGTCAAGTTACTGGCATGTAAGCTTCTGTGAACTGAGCCCATGGTGGGACTCAGCTCAAGATTCATCTGTTCATGTAGACTGCTAGCATTAGTGTTTGGGAAGGTGTAATGACACTGGTTATTGCTATTTAAATAGCAATGCTCCTTCTAGTGATTAATCTTCAGTGAATTGTTGCAAAATTCAAGGGGGTGGATAAAATTAACATTTTGGAAGGCAGAAAGTGCATTATGTTAATTAACTGCAATCATAAAGGAAAGAAAATGCTTCTCTAAAAGCTGCACTGTTCTGATTTACAAGGATTTCAGCTGATTTTGCTGAGACTGATTTTGGACTTGATGATCTTAAAGATCCTTTCCTACCGAAATGATTCTCAAGTTTTAAGGATGAAATTTCTTTTAAGAGCTTGTATTAAAGTCTAAGGAGAATGTGCAACTGTATTATAGCTGGTTATGAAGAGAATAATGGTAACTCTTCTGGTGGCTGAAGCAACTTTTCACCTCTACATTTTATAACGATTTTGAAGCTGAATGCCACAGGCTTACAATGTTGACCTCTACAAGCTTAACACACAAGGGACTTCTTTCAAGTATACAACCTTGAGAGTCTGCATCGCTTTAAGGTTTCCAAATGCAATACAATGACTCAAAGAACCTGGAGGATTGTTTACATCTCTGCCTGGACTGATATAACTTCTAATGCTTTACGAAACACCAGGAAGAAAATTCTTGCAATGATGATTTTGAAATCAGATGAGATTCCATTCTTCACAAGAAGCTCTTTACAGGAATATTCACCCTTTGTATTAAGTCAAGGCCAGAGAACATCCTTTGCATTGTTTAAGTCACCCAAGCCATAAGGAAGACTACTAGCTTTGAATTTATGAGCCCCATTAACTTCCCTGGAAAAAGTCCTCTCTCTTATTAAATCATTCCCTGGGAGGGGATGACTACACAGAGCATCCTTGGAGGAGTGAGGAAATGGCATTGCTTTATAGGGCTCCAGATAAAAATTAATTAGCAAAGCTTACTGCAAATTCAAGACTATGAAAATGACAGCAAATCTGAAGGCGTGTGTGCAGGCTGAATTGATGCAGAATTAATGCTATATTATGCATAAAATGTATGCACAGTTTACCTGTTTCATGAGATATTAAAAGATTTGTGAAGTTATTGGTTATAATAATGATTCTATTAAATATACACACAGAGATACAAAATATTTTGTACCGTTTATAGCTTTGATGGAGCCAACCTTTAGAGTTTATACATTGCAAAGGAAAATGATTTTTTCCATTTTAATTAAGGTTGAACAGGTTCTATGCTGCTATTCTATTGCATTCTCAATAAAGGTGATGTATATTGCTTGAACACAAGTGAATCGGGGGGGCTGGTGAACATTATTTCATGCTGTTGAACAAGAATTACCTACATGTGGGTCACAGGCAGTATTTTTCCCACAGTATGCTCAAATGCAGACACTTTTACATAGCTGGCAATCTGTTGATTTGTGGATACCCCAGGGACAGCCGTTACAAGGTGTGTGTATATTTACTCTTGTTAAACCAGGACATGATTTGTTGCTCATAACATGGACCTCCATTTGTGTGCAAATGTGTTACGCTTAAGATAACAACTTTATCTATTGCCAAGAAGAGAGAAAAGAGCAGCAAAACTGTCAAAAAGAGTCCTGGACAATGATCCACAACCTGTCTGGCACTGCTGGGCAGCACTCCGGTGTTGAGTGTAACCGAGGATCGATGTATCCCAGCATGGTTACTACAGCTGGAATTCAGCCCAGCATGGTTATTACAGCTGGAATTCATTGTGTCTAACCTTAGACATCATTTGGCCACTAAGTTGGACTTGTGTCTGAACCAGTCATCCCCAGACCTCTTTCCAGTATGTAAGGCACTGTTCATCATTTCTCCTTCAGGCGGTCAACCGCAGGATGAAGTGAAAGGTATCTAGAAGTACTCCTTTCTCCCACTGCTTACAAAGGTAAGTCCAAGTAACTGGGCAAGTGTTGGCTCTGTTAAGAGTCATTTGTCAGTTAAACCTGGACTGATGAGCAAAATGGAAGCTCCTCAGGCAGCTCCTAGAATCAGTTAGAGTAGGAAAGGACCTTAAGATCATCTAGTTCCAACCCCCTGCTATCAGCAGCTACAATCAGGTCTTCCCTTCTCCTGGGGCTGAGCTACAGTCCCATTGACTGTCACTGGTGTTTGGGCACTCAGCACCTTTTCAAGCCAAGTATTTTGGGGAACACACTCAGAGTTGGGTAGATTGGAATGGTTAAGGAGTGAACTGCAAGGATTACAAAGCATTTGATCAAGGGAGTGTTATTTTCTGTGGCTATTAGTGAGTACTCAGATCTGTGCTCTTACCTGGTAGCACGTGTGGCTACCATGCAATTGGCCTGCAATTCTGCCCACAGAGGTTATTTCTTTCCAGATTCATCTGGAAATGAGCCCTAGTTACTATTCCTACCCAGAGCAGCATCCCTGCACTGCAGTGGGAATGGTTATGTGCTATTCATAGCCATACTCAGAGTAATTTTTACTCCGTGTGTTTGTCTGGGTCTCACTGCATGCCAATACCACTTCAACCAAACCTGGATTCACTTAACTGCCTCTCAGAGATGAGCTTTCCTTCCCCTTCTGGCCCTGGGATCCTGCAGCATGTCAAAAGAAGACCAGCTCCAGATGGCCTAGAGATATCAAGCTGCAATCCATCAGAATGTGACTGGGTTCTGTTCTCATTGCTGTCCCCCATCTGCCCTATCAACATCACTCACTGCCTTTCACCCCTTGCTGCTAATGGGAAGAATGTCATCCTGCCCCAACTATTTCATGTTTTGGCTGTGTATTTTAATTACTCCCTATAAACTGGATCAAAAGAGATGTGAAAGGAAGGAACACTGCAGTGATGTAAGGAGATTTTAGCCAAGCAGAACTGCTTTGTTCAGTGTTTTAAAGAGTGTTGAGAGAAAAGCAGCGCTTCTCTCTTCTGTGATGAAGCGTCTAGCTCTTGTAGTGCTTGAAGGCTTTTAATGTCAGCACTGGACAAAGGTCCAACCAGGTTGCTAATGCACCATCCTGCAGATGAACCATAAATTCAGTGAAATGTTTATCCATAAATTTGATGTTTTGGTTGTATCCCAGCATGGATTTCATGGCTGCAGCCTGCAGAATTGGCTGTGTTGAACCTTGTTGTGACAGCTCTCACAAACCTGCTACGTTTCACTCTTGAAGTGTTTCTCTGGTTGGTCCTGTACTTTTACTTGTCCATTTGTGGCTTTATGCTGCTCCCTTGGCAGGGTAGGCATCAGCAAATCACAGGGCCAGGACCTGGAGGTACCTCACTGGTCTTGTAGTAGGCATTTCTCATCAGTGGTGCAGATTAGATACTACATTATGAGCTGCCGCAACTGCTCCCACTGCAGCAGCTCACATGCTGGGCACAGATAAAGCTGTTACAATGCATCTAGAAGGCACGAGGATAGCAAGTCATCATTGCCTCTTAGCCAGGAAAATGGTCCCTGTGATTTTCCAGTTCCCAATATTAGCTGTGTCTCATGTTCCCAATACTAGCTGTGCAGCAATTGCTTTGCATAAAAGACATATATTTGGGTTGTGGATACTCTTTGTTAGGCATCTGAAGTGGAGAAGATGAATCCAATGGCTGTTTCACTTGGGCAAGTGGGCAATTTAAGCTTTTTTTTCTCCTGTAGCATTGATTTATGGATTTATGTCATAAAAGGTATAACAAAGAAGTGCTTTAATGTGAATTATTTAGCCAAAAGTATTATCATCTGCCTTTCCATCATTTGACTCGTGACACAGATGTGACTTACAGAATGTGCCATGTATCAGTCTGCCCTCAGTCACCTTCATAGGAAAGATCCTTTTCATGGGGCCTGGGGATGAAAGAGCAAAGTCTGGGGTTACATTGCAGCAAGGGAGTTTTAACCAGTGAGGAAACATTAAAGACAAGGTCATCATGGTGCCAGAGCACGGTAAAGCCCCATAATCACTAAAAGTCTGGGATGAAGCTGGACAAAAAATGCTCAAGAGCATGTCTCAAGTCAAGAGGGGTCTGGATGACCTTGTGGGTGCCTGCCCAACCCTGTTCTCAATGGTTTCTTGCATCCTGTGCATCCTGTGCCTGCTGCCAACATCCAGCTTTGTTTCATGGGCAAGGTGTCTCTGTGCTGGAACTTAGGACCTATTGACTATCTCTGATCCACTGTCACTACCTCAGTTGCCAGGACCAGGATGGTCCATATACTGCTGTGGGCAGTGGCTTGTTCCCTGTCAAAGCAGTGACCATGATTGCTGAAAGGGTCAGAATGACCCTTTTCATTTCTACTTATGCTTAGCATTTCCTAATATCAAGGCTAATCTTTCTGTTGTGATTTAACCTAATGACTTTCTCACCCTGCCTCCAATGACCATGCAGATTCCTACCTTTATAGCATAAAAAGCCATTGCAAGGTGGACATCACTGTGAGATAAAGGGACCTAAAACTGGACTTATATCCACCCTGAAGGGATGTGACATTGCCGTTGCCAGATCAATAGGCAGAAACCAGCAGAGGTAACACATGAAGAACAATGGAGCAGAGAGAAAAACAAGTATTGTGTTTATTTTCCCTTTTCATATGGGAAAAAGCCCTGAAACTTATAAAAATTGCATGAGTTGGGTCACATAGGAATTCTGCAGCAAAACTAGAAACTGCATCCAAATCTTCAGAGAGCCCAGAGGAGTTGTAATAGCTTAGTAGTAAAAACTTCCTTCCTTTCCAGCAGCTGCAAATGACAGTCACACATCCAAATAAACAAAACCTTTGTAAAAAAAAAACCCAAAACTACAGGAAACTTCCTTCCTTTGTCACAAAGCATGGACACCTGCAATCTGCTCAAAACCCAGGGAGAGAAAATACAGATGTACAGGCAGAGATGTATAGGACATGGTTTAGTGGGACTTGGAAGTATTACATGTCAGGTTGGACTCAGTGATCTTAAAGGTCTTTTCCAACCTTGATTCTATGGTTCTATGTCAGAGGCATGCTAGAGATCTGGCATGGAAAGTGCTTACCTGGCTGGTTTCCACTTAGCCTGGGTCACTTTAGTATAGCTGTGTGTTTTTTGAGTACTGCTTCAGAGCCAGGGTGGACTTACAATTCCAGACTGGTCTTACCTGATATTGGAAGATGAAGGATATAATGGATTTCCCTGGCTTGTTGCCCACCTGCACACCAGATGGTGCCCGTATCTTCTAATTCCTGTCCAAGACCAAAGAGCAGCACTGTTGCATTTTGTACACACTCCACTAATGGGGCTAGGTCTTGGGAGAGAGCAAAAGTCTGGGCCTGGCACAAGTTTTACCATGGCAAGAACACATGTAAAACAGCCAGTTTCTCTTCTGCTGAGCCCAGAAAAGAACTGAGTTCTCATTAGAGCATCGAAGCCTTCACCCTTTTGCACCCGTGAATTACCTTCTAGCCACCTTGTGCTCACATCCATTTCATATCTCCTTACAGGGAAAACACAAACAGTGGAGAACTTGATTCAGATAGAAAGCAGAAAAAAAAATCAAAAGCTAACATTGTCATTCTAGGTTATTATATCAAAGAAAAGGGGATTAGCATGGAAGAAATTAAAAGTCTATACTGCATAAACCATCTGGCAGTTATACTTAATGTAGACATAATCACGAAGCCTTTCTGATCTGCCAGGTTGTGGGCTAGGAGATAAGATCATCTAGGATAGATGGGTATTGCAACCCTGAGCCCTGTGAAGAGCTATCCAAACCCTCATTGCCTTGCCAAACCCCTCTGTCAAGGATAGAAACCGAGAGAAGGAAACAACCCAACCCAAGCCCCCCCTGAGTGACTGGTTTATTCTAAGCTGTCATGAAAAAGAGGAGATAATGTGAACTAGAGGCAACAAATGCAATTAAAAGGAGAAGGGGGAGAGGCCTTCCTTGTAATCGCTGTTTCCGGAAGGCAATATGCTGTGGATTATAACATCTCAGGCCCAGAGTGGTACCATATGGTGAGGCTCTGTTCATTCGACATTAAATCCTGGCATTTTGCAGCTGTCAAGATAAAGCTGTTTATATGAATAACATTGTAGTTTGTTTATAGGGAAATAATATGTAGCGAGTTATGATTAATCAAGGTGTCCAAAACCCGCTGCAGGCGTCTGAAATAGATTGGGTTTTGTGGCAGAAGCTTTGTCTCTTAAATTATTGATATATTTCTTCTTTTTCTTCCCACCCTCCCCTCATTTCTTCTTCTGTGTGTGTCTGTGTGTGTTCTGCTGTTTCTTATTCCTCCCCAAGGTAGTCACAGAGTTGGGAAGTGGCAGATCTCACCCCCACACAGCCCCCTGGTCCTCCCTGCTCTGCATATAGGAGGAAACCAAGGGAGAGGTCTGGCATTATCCTTCTGCTAAGAGATGATGCTTTTGCTGCAGGTACTCATGTGGGCACAAGGCTGCTCCTCCCAGAGCAGGATATGCCTCTTTCCCCACCCTGGAGACTGACTTTGGAGGTTTGGAGGCTTGTTCTTTGTATTTTCACTGCTGGAGATGTTGGCCAACCTGTATTTAGCAGGGTGGCATGGATGTAAAGCCACAGTTTCTTGCCTACACACTTCAACCAGCCAGTTTGGGCTATCCCATGGGATCCTGAAGTGGTGGAGAAACCCAAACACCATGCTACTGCGAAGTTTCTCCTAATGCTGCTGATCTGCCTTTTCATATAACTTCATGCTGCCCCTCATCTTTACAACACCCCTCACTAACAGCTCTGTCTTGCTCAGCAGCACCATGCTACAATCAGACTGTGCAATACAGGTCAGTGAAGAGTAGGCATGGCAAGAAAAAGCTCTGTTACTGTCTTGCCCCTCTTCACAGAGGGGCTATAAACCCTTGTTATTTAAGGGCAGAAAACAGGAGGTTTGTAGCAGAATAGCTCCATAGAACTCCATGCAAAGTTACACTAGAGAATGGATGTTGCATGTCGTTCTGAGAGAGAATCATAGAATCACAGAATGATTTGAGTTGGAAAGGACCATAAGATCATCCAGGTCCAATCCCCTGCTATGGGCAGGGACACCTCCCACTAGACCATGTTACCCAAGGCTCTGTCCAGCCTGGCCTTGAACACTGTCAGGGATGGAGCATTTACCACTTCTTCTCCTGGACAATGTTTTACAACCAGCCTGTCTTCCCTCTGAAAGTTTCCTTTGCTTCATCCTCCTGTTTGGACACATGAATGATACTGACCATTTCAACAGGGCACCCAAATCTCAATCTTTTACTTTGAAATGATTTTATCAAGCCTTCTACACAAAATCACAGAAGAAGTTTTGGATTTGGCCTCACACACAAATACACTATACCCTTTTTCGATGGTAATGCAGCAGCCTTTTAATCTGCAGATTCATCAGTGTTATCCTCTCTCCCTCCCAAGCCCCCAAGGAGATTTATATCTCCTCCTCTGCCCCTATCAATGCTTGTTGCTGATTACCCAATATTTTCAGGTTGATCTTTTGGAATAAGATGCCTGGTAAATGCAGCCACCCCATTTTCCCGGATAAGACACTTCTAGGAAACAATCATATCCGTAGGAGGCTGCTAATAGGAGCTGCAGGGAGAGTTATAGATAATCAATCCAAAAATCACATTTGTAAGTGGCCCCTGCAGCTGCTTAATTAAGCACAGCATTCTGGCATTAGACATGAAGGCGCTTTAAGGTCTATTTGTCTTCACAGAAAATATCCCACTAATATATTTGCAATTCTGTGCTAACCCATCCTAATCTCACCTGTGGATTAACAGGATAAAGGGATTTAAATGACAGTAAGGAACTTCTGGAGAAGGTGTGGAATCAAAGAGAGTGGCAAAGGAATATTTGCCTTTGATGCTCTACTGAGCAAATTGTTTCTGTCTTTCAACTTCCCTCTTCTATCTGTCACCTTGGATGTGCCCTGGAAACCTCTGAGTCACCAGGAATCTTTCCCCTCCTTACAGAGATCTTGGAATAACTTGGCATTAGCCAAATTATTCCTGCAAGAGGGAAAAGGGAGAAAATGAGAGATTCAGAGCCAGGTCTGAGAGGGTCGGAGAGTCAAGATTGCCGCTTCTGTTGCCAATGGAGAACAGGAGTGGTGGGAATGGTGGTGCCTGCTCTGGTTCCAGGGTCAGCAGTGTGACATCTCTCAGCTTGGCCAAGCAGACACCAGGGTTACAACTGTTTGGTGCTCTGGGCAACTGCCTCCTCGCTTGGTGCTCAGCAAAGGGTTCACAATAGTCTCATAGAATAATAATAGTAATAATAACAATAATAATAACCATGATGCAAGGAGGAAAAATATAATCCCTGAAGACATTTCCAAGATGTGCTTCTGTTAGGAGGGAGTGTGGATATTATTATTATTATTATCCACTCTCCCTCCTAACAAAGGCATATCTTGGAAATGTCTTCCGTGGTTATTCCTTTTCCTCCTTCTCATCTGATCTCTCTTGCAATTCCTCATTCATCAGTCCCTCTACTGCTTTTGTCTCCAGCAAAAATTCCATCTTGGACACTGGGCTGGGTGTCAGAAGCACCTCAGTCACTTCAATGTCCTTTCCAGAATCTACCTGCTCCTCTGGTGCAAGGCATCCAAATTTGTTCTCAAGCTTCCAGACAGCCAAGTGCTAGGACAGGGATAACAAACTGCAGGTTTCCAAGGGAAAGTCAAACATGCATCATTTGACTCAAAAGTATCCCCAAATGTCAAGCTTTTCCCTCCTTTCTCTCCACTTTTCCACTAAGTCATCATTTAGATTGATTTTTCTGCCTAAATTTTGGTTGAGTCTAAAAATGTCGTGAAGAGGTGCGGGTAATACCAAAGAACTGAGGGTAGAGATCCTGAATGAGTGTTGTAACTTCATCCCATATTATTGTGTTGATTTGCATGTCAGTTAAGACCTCAGTTATTCAGAATAACTTCTTATTCCCTAATGGTTTTATTTGCCCATTGCCAGAAGGCCTTGAAGAAAGCCATGATGGTGGCACTTCTTCTGTGAAGAAAGCTGTCATACTGTTCTGGGGTCTGGCACTATGAAATCTGAAGCAATATTGTGCAGATCAAACGGTAGGACAGTTTCTAGCATGGGGTAGAATTCATATGTCCCTGTTAATCATGGGAGAACCTAGGCCCCTGGATTGTTTATAGATAGGTGCTAGGTATCACTTTAGACATCCCATTTGGTAGCTGGCCTCAGTACAGTTTCTGAAGGATTTGGGAGTCCCAGCGGCTGTGTCACATCTGCTAGCCTAGAGCATCTCAAATGGCACAAGATGCCTGTGTGCCAGGAAATGTATAATACATGTCTAAATAGGAATGAAGATGTATCTGCTCAGAGTATGTCAGGGGAAGCTACAAAACAAAGCCAGGCTGTGCTAGACTAAACAATTAGATGTAGAAAGCCTAAATCCTATCCAGCTTTCTCATCACCACAACTTGATCTGGGGAAAACCCAGGGACATGAGTCCATCTTGTGGATACAGACTATGATAGCCCTCCGTTTAATGAACAGGATCCTTTTCATCACCAGTCCTCACCATTTATTGTGCATCTTGACAGGGTGGGAGATTGAGCCAGGAATCATTGCTGTGTTGGAAGGGTGGGTGGTGGTGGGATCCTGTCACAGTTCAGTGTGCCATGACCCCCTCTGTCCTCCCGGTTTTCATTAATCTGCTGGTGACAAGGGCACATAAAGCAAGGAGGTGACAGTGATGCAGAAATATGTATTGGAGGTAGACAGCCCTTGTGCGAGCAAATCCTTGGTGGGAGCAGGGCTGGTGTGCCCTGCTGCTGGCAACACATCCTCTGGCAGGGTGTACTTCAAACGACATGAGAGAGGGATGGGGAAAAGAGGAGATAGGGGACAGGAAAGCATTAAATAAAACTTAAAGTAATGAAAAGAAGGAAAAAGGAAGAAAATGATAGACTCTTTGTTCCCTCCTCCTTCTTCATTCACACTATCACCTTCCCATCTCTTCTTCCTGTTTCCCATCTGCTTTTGTTGCCTGTTTCTGAACTTCTCCCTGCAGCAATTGCTAAGTACAACTGCTCTTAATGGGTAAGATAAGATAAATTATAGAATCATAGAATAGAATCATAGAATAGTTAGGGTTGGAAAGGACCTTAAGATCATCCAGTTCCAACCCCCGTGCCATGGGCAGGGACACCTCACACTAGACCATGCCACCCAAGGCTCTGTCCAACCCGGCCTTGAACACCACCAGCGATGGAGCGTTCACAACTTCCCTGGGCAACCCATTCCAGTGCCTCACCACCCTTACACTAAAGAATTTCTTCCTCATATCCAATCTAAACTTCCCCTGTTCAAGTTTGAACTCGTTACCCCTTGTCCTATCACTACAGTCCTAATGAAGAGTCCCTCCCCACCATCACTTTAGCCCCCCTTCAGATATTGGAAGGCTGCTATGAGGTCTCCACTCAGCCTTCTCTTCCCCAGGCTCAACAGCTCCAACTTTCTCAGCCTGGACTCATACAGGTGGTGCTCCAGTACCCTGATCATCCTCGTGGCCCTCCTCTGGACTTGTTCCAACAGTTCTATGTCCTTTTGATGTTGAGAACACCAGAACTGCACACAATACTCCAAGTGAGGTCTCACAAGAGCAGAGTAGAGGGGCAGGATCACCTCCCTTGACGTGCTGGTCACGCTCCTGTTGATGCAGCCCAGGATGCGGTTGGCTTTCTGGGCTGCGAGTGCACGCTGCCGGCTCATGTTCATTTTCTCATCGACCAACACCCCCAAGTCCTTCTGAATCTCTTCTCTATCCATCAAGCACCAACAATAATAACAACAGCAACAATAATAACAATAACAGCAACAATAACAACAAAATAAGTATAATAGGAAGAAGATGAGAGCAACGACAACGACGACAATAACGATGTAGTAAAACTAGAACAAAAGGAGCAAAAAGACAGTGCACATTTTGAACTGAAAAGCAGTCTCAGGTTTTAGGAAGTCTGTGCTTAAGTGTTTTTCTGAGGCTGGCTCAGAAGATTGGAGGGACTGATCCTGTCATAGCCAGCCCTTGTTTGTCCCAGCCCAGTCCAGTGTGTGTCACATCTAGTGCCTGAGATGCCCAAAATGATGGATGTAACCATAAAAACATCCCTTCTGTGCTACAGCTCTAGGTGTGAGAGGAAAGATGCATTGAGTGCTGGGAAGCAGTTTTGGTTTTATGAGGGCAACTTTGTAGAGGACAGCTCCACAAAACTGTGCCTGTGCGAATAAAATAGGTCATTGCTACCCACCTTTAGTCCCTCCATTCTTCCATATCCTTGAACTATTCAGGTCCAAAAGCAGCAAGGCCAAAACCAAGTTATTAGGTCTCCTGGCCAGGGCCAGGAAGCACACTGTAGTCTCGGAGAAGTCACAAAGGCATGGTCCTCCCAGCATTGGCCTAAGCAATGGATAGTAGATAAGGGCTACGTAGTTTAACACAGTTGTTGTCATGCCTTAGCCACCTCAAGTACCAGGGCAGAGGTTGTTGTTGATGCTGCTTCCTATCCCCAGAGCATCCCAGGCACAGTTCTGAGTCATCATTTACCATTTCCGGTATTGGACAGGAACACAAGATGATGTTTAGGGACTTCCTTTGGCTTTTGTGGCAGATGATGGAATGAGACTGTGGTGATGGCATTTCTAGGTGATACCTACAGCCAGTGATAAGTACAGTCTCCTTTTGTTGTGGCTTTCTACTGCTCCTTCTCTCCTCTTTACAGCCTCAGTCTTCCCCACTGGAGCCAGAAAAGTTTCCATACAGTTACTAAACATTGGGGGTCACAAAGGCTTTGCAGTGAGGAGGGATTTGGTTTCTTCTCTCTATTTTAGGTGACATTTTTCATGCACAAAGCAATAGATGAACACAGCTGTTTCCTGCTGAGACCCATTGCTGGTCCCTTGCTGTGCTATACCATACTTGAGGAGAGCAAATGGAAAAGTTTACCATATCCACCACAGAGGAGCAGGAAGGCTCCCAAGTGGACACTCAGTACCCAGATTAACCCCCTAACAACTGCGTAATTCCCTGCAGTATCACTGATGGTGAGAGCAGGCCAGTTTTAGATCTCACCTATCTATCTTCTTTGTTTTTTTCCTTTGAGACTTAGCATTGTAGATGCCAAGGCTCATTTGTTTTGGGAGAGATTTGGTCCCATTTGGTAAAAGCAGCTGCTAAACTTGCAGTCAGGTTCCAATCCAGATGCTAAATGTCTCCCCCTGCTAATGCCTTTGCTTCCACAAAACCCCTCTCCTCCTTCTCTGGTATGATATAGAGGGCTCTAAACAAATCAGCTCCTCTTTGCTCTCTCCTATTTGAGTGGGGAAATCTTTATGTTTGTCCCCATCACAGAGTCTGTGACTCTGTTTCTTGAACAAATGATTATCTATATACCAGGAGACAATGGACTTCTAAGGTCATAGTAAGTCTTAAGGGCTTAAGGGTAAGATTCTTTAAACTGTCTAAATACCATGAAGATACCACTAAGTGATTATCTTTACTTTTATCTATTGAATAGGCTTAAAAATAGGACTGAAAACATATTGGAAAATGTGACTTTGGAAGTTTGTAACTTTTGTCTTTTACAATTCTGAAAAGTGCAGTATCCAGTGATCCCAAGTTAGGATACAGGGTTTGATTAAGTAGAAGACCGCGCTTGTTTTCTCTATGCATTCCTGTCCTCGGTTCAGCAGTAGCAGTCATTTTTCTCCTTCTTAGTAGCTGGTGCACCGCTGTGTTTTTGACTTTCAGCCTGGGAACAGCGCTGATAACACCGATGGTTTCAGTTGCTGCTCAGTAATGTTTACTCTGACCAAGGACTTTCTGAGCCTCATGCTCTGCCAGGGAGGAGGGGAAGCCAGGAGGAAGCAGAGACAGGACACCTGACCCAAACTGACCAAAGAGGTATTCCATACCACGGCACATCATGCCCAGTTTATAAACTGAGGCAGTTACGCGGAAGGGTTAGATTACTGCGTGGTTGGGCTGGGTATCAGTCGGCAGGTGGTGAGCGGTTGTATTCTCTTCTCTTGTTATTTCCCTTATCATTATTATTATTATTGGTGGAAGCAACAGTGGTTTGTGTTATACCTAAGTTACTGGACTGCTCTTATCTCAACCCATGGGACTT
The DNA here is from genome assembly GCA_028858755.1 of Ara ararauna. Classification (NCBI taxonomy): domain Eukaryota; kingdom Metazoa; phylum Chordata; class Aves; order Psittaciformes; family Psittacidae; genus Ara; species Ara ararauna. The sequence continues at coordinate 163,945,638 of CM054376.1, forward strand.
ACATTCTTTCAATTCTCCTCCCCATCCCTCCGGGAGTGGGGGCGAGAAAGGTGGGGTGAGGGAGTGTGCGAGTGGCTGCATGGTTCTTAGCTACCAGCTGGGCTTGAACTACAACAATTCCTCACCCCAGAGCCAGCATGACAGCTTACTTCCTGAGGGAACTGGGGATTCCCATTTGTATTCACAGGCCAAGGGGCCAGTCTGTTTCTGCAAGCTGGCATGATAAGTCTCATCAGATGGCTCAAGACATAGGAGGACACCTCAATGTTGCTGTTCACTGCTGCGAAATGATGGAACTGATGGACAGGGGTAGAGCAGTTGATGTCATCTACCTGGACTTGTGCAAAGTATTCAACACTGTCCCACACAACATCCTTGTCTCAAAATTGGAGACACATCAATTTGATAGGTGGACCACTCAGTGGATAAAGAACTGGCTGGATGTCCACACACAAAGAGTTGTGCTCAATGGCTCCATGTCCAGCTGGAGACCAGTAACAAGTGGTGTCCCGCAGGGACTGGTGCTGGGACCACTCTTGTTCAACATCTTTGTTGGTGACATGGACAGTGGGATTGAGTGCACCCTCAGCAAGTTTGCCGATAACACCAAGCTGTGTGGTTCAGTTGATATGCTGGAGGGAAGGATTGCCATCGAGAGGGACCTTGACATGCTTGTGAGGTAGGCTGATGCCAACCTGATGAAGTTTAACCATGCCAAGTGCAAGGTCCTACACCTGGGTTGAAGCAATCCCAGGCACAGCTCCAGGTTGGGCAGAGAAGAGATTGAGAGCAGCCCTAAAGAGAAGGACTTGGGGGTGTTGGTCGATGAGAAAATGAACATGAGGCGGCTGCAGTGTGCGCTTGCAGCACAGAAAGCCAACTGTATGCTGGGCTGCATCAAAAGCAGCGTGACCAGCAGGTTGAGGGAGGTGATCCTGCCCCTCTACTCTGCTCTCCTGAGACCTCACTTGAAGTATTGTGTGCAGTTCTGGTATCCTCAACATAAAAAAGAACATGGAACTGTTGGAACAAGTCCAGAGGAGGCCATGAGGATGATCAGGGGACTGGAGCACCTCCCGTAGGAAGATAGGCTGAGAAAGTTGGGGCTGTTCAGCCTGGAGAATCTTCAGATCCTGGAAGGCTGTGTGGAGACCTCATAGCAGCCTTCCAGTATCTGAAGGGGGGGCTATAGTGATGCTGGGGAGGGACTCTTTGTTAGGGACTGTAGTGATAGGACAAGGGGTAACGGGTTCAAACTTACGAGGGGAAGTTTAGATTGGATATAAGGAAGAAGTTCTTTACTGTAAGGGTGGTGAGGCACTGGAATGGGTTGCCCAGGGAGGTTGTGAATGCAGTGTTCAAGGCCAGGTTGGACAGAGCCTTGGGTGGCATGGTTTAGTGTGAGGTGTCCCTGCCCATGGCAGGGGGGTTGGAACTGGATGATCTTAAAGTCCTTTCCAACCTAACTATTCTATGATTCTATGATTCTATGAATGTATCTGCTGGCTTCTCATTTATGGGCCTCAGTTACTCTATCTGGAGAAAGAACTTTATGTTACTGCTGTTTCAAAGTCCTATAAGACCTACAATTCCTCTAGGGTGGAACAGGTTTCTTTTCCAGCAGTTATGTCAAAGGTGGCTGTCCATTGCTTAGTCTTAGGTATATCCCTCCTTTTAGAACTATTACTGCAGAGGTCCAAGTTGTAGTTAATCCCTTGGCTGATTTTCTCCCACGTTTACCAAGATTCAGCACAATCCATGCCACAGGGGTCAATTGACAGCACAGTTTGATTTTTTTTCTGAACATTTAAAAAATAATTGAAAAATCAATTAAAAATAATTGGGGAATATAAAGCAAATCCTTTTGAAGCATTCAGAATAAGACCTCCATAAATTTTACTTGGACTTCCTGCAGAGGTTGGTTTTTTTGGAAGGCATTAATACAGTTTCTTAGCTGACAGATCTTAGCTGTTGTTTACCTTGGGATGTCTAAGATGTGAAGATGTTTATCAGCAAGAAACCTTGAATGCTAACCTATCTCCGTGAATTACTTTGCTGCACCGTACATCACATTCCTATGACTAGACCCCAACCTGAGGTCTGCAGTTCACTTGGCTGTAACCCTCACTGTGTCTTGCCGGGTTCATCTCAGATGACATTTTTCATCTGAACTTAAGCATCTCCTATGGGTGGGATTTGTCTCACTTAGTTATTAAGGGTGGGAGTTAGCCTTAGATGCAAACTCAAAGCTTTAGAGTCTATGAGGCGTTGATCACCACATGATCTGAGTGTCCATTCTGCATCTAAATCCGACAAAAAACTAAAACCAGTATAAAGTGCATTGTCTCACCCCATAGTAGACATTTCTTGAGCTCTGGGTTTAATTGACTTGAGTGATGAGAGCTTCATGAACATATGTGCAGGCCTGTTTGGACATTCATCCTTGTCTTCAGCATCATAGATGCCATTGAATATCTTTCTTTATGCAGCTAAATTCCTCAGCCCTCCTTGGGTATCTTTAATGTACGTGTCTGCACCTGAGCTGGGTGTCCTGGCTCCCTTTGCTGACAAATGTGATTGAGTCAATATCATCAGTGGAATTTAAGCTGTCATTCAACCGATGAAAAGTGGATGTCATCTCTGAAAGAGATGAATCACACTAAATTTCATTGCCTATATTGACTGCCCCTTGTGACAAAGAGAGCTGAGGATGACATGCCCAGAGAAAGATTTTGTGTTGTAATTGTTGGATACCATCCCTAGATATTTGTCTGGACTCTTCCCATAATCACTGGTGAGATTGGCACCTATGGGCAGTGAGTCCATGTTTCCATCTTAGATACCTCACGCGATGAGAACACCCATCTTCTTTCTACTGACTGCAGAGGGGACATAGACAATCTGCCCTTGCACATCTCACATACACAACCTGTTAATTTCCTTCAAGCCATGGGATATCACCATCACCATGGTCAATTAAAGGAAGGTCACCCACAAAAATTGGCCTTTTATCAATGACTTCATATCAATGCAAGTATGCGAGGAACCTATATGTGGATTGAGAAGCACCTGTCTGGGGAGATAGATTTCACTTGCTCTGTATACTTTTGTTCAAATACATTAGAGCCCAGTTCTTGCTGACATCTACGGAGGTGAGTGAAGGGGTTGAGATGGGCATGATCATAGAATTATAGAATCACAGAATGGTTTGGGTTGGAAAGGACCTTAAAGTCATCCAGTTCTGACCCCATTGCCATGGGGAGGGATGCCTCACACTAGACCAGGTTGCTCGAAGTCCTGTCCAACATTGCCATGGATGGAGCATTTACCACTTCTCTGGACAACCTGTGCCAGCACCTCACCACCCTCACAGGAAAGAACTTCCTTAGGTCTAACCTGAACTTTCCCTGTTTCAGTTTGAACCCATCACCCCTTGTCATGTCACTACAGTCCCTGATGAAGAGCCCCTCCCCAGCATCCTTGTAGCCCTCTTCAGACACTGGATGCTGCTCTGAGGTCTCCACGCAGCTTCTCTTCTCCAGGCACAACAGCCTCAATGTTCTCCACCTGCTGCAGCTGGATCCTCTGCTATGTATCTATCTCAGCACCCTTTCACCAGCAGAACCACCATCCTGCAGGATGACAAGTACAAGCTGAATGCCAGTGCCCTTCAACCTCAGTACGGGAGAGAAAATGAAAAAGGGTATGTTAAGGGAAAAACTATTTTGATTCATGCCAGCTGCAGATTGGCCCCACCCCAGGCCTGCGTGTGCTCATTGAAGCAGAAGACAAAGCAAGTGCTGTGAAAGATCCAGCAAAGGAATAAAAATGCACATTTGTTTATTAAGAGTTCCCTCTGGCTTTGCCACTGAATCGTTCTATAAAAATACTCCTGTTGTTGTCTTCACAGGGACTTTTTTCATCCCTTTCTCCGCTGAAAATTGAGAAATATGTTGTGTGAAATATCAAGGCTAATTAGACCAAATGGCGCTCAGATCTGTTGCTGGTTTTCTGAAGCATTGCTGACAGCTTCGGAGACTTTAGTTTTCTTTCTTGTTAACTAATTATGAGCAATTCTTCACTTAACTGCAAATTCCTATGGATGCCTTAATGGATAAGAGATGGCTGTGGGAATGGAGAAAGTGCTAGAGAGCGTGTTTGTGTGGTGTGTGGGTTTGGGATAGGGGCATGTCTTCATGGTGGGCATGATTCTGTGTGAACAGCATACGTGGGGAGGAAGCAAAGGGTGTAATACCCACATCCCCAGTGTGGTCATATGGGAGGGGAGGAGTTCCTGCTATTCAATGGGTGTGCCTGCGCTGTCTTTGTGGTTTTCTGGAGTGAGCAGTGGCTAGGGCAGCGTTTTTGAGGGTTGATGTGTTTCTCTTGCGGTGGGAGGATTTGCACAAGGAGCTGCTGATCTTTGGGTCGAGGTGCAGATGTGGAAGAGTATGCGGGGTTGGGAGGCAAAGTTGATTGCCTGCAAGGAGAGGGTGGCCACAGCAGTGCAAGCCTGGAAAGCGTGACCAGAGGTGGTTCACTTGACTGAGGGTGGCAACAAAAAAAGCAAGAGTGGCTGCAAAAGGGATCAAGGAGAGAATCATGGGGAGCAGAGCTCCCGCTGGGTCTGTAGAGCTGAGTGAGCGATGCAGGGTGGATGATGAATCCTCCCTTTCCATGGTTTGTGTCTTGAGAGTAAAGGTTTGTCCTGCACTAAATCCATAGAGGTGTCTTAATCCCACATTGGCACCCAAAAGGGAGGGCAGTTAGACTGGGTGCCCCAGGTATTTTGCTCAGGTAATTGCTCAGGGATGATGTGCTGCAAAACTTCACAAGCAAATGCAAAGTGCCACTGCAATGCCCAGACCTCGCCAACTGTAAAACTCCACTTTCCTCTGACCAGAAAATGGTTTGTGGGAGGCTGTGATGTGAGATGTGAGAATCCAAAACTTATTTTCATCTCAAAGAGGTCGCTCAGCAACAGGATCCTAGTAATTCCCTTGGCAAACCTGGACATCACCACCTCTCCCCAAATCTGGCCCAGTTCTGGACCCTCTCTGCTAGTCTACCAGGCTTCCATTTGATTTTTTCCTCTCCTTTCCTTTTTTCCTTTGGCTGGTGTTAGTTCTCCGCACACTGAGCTGACAGCTACATTAAGAGACCTGAAAATACCATAGCAGAACTAAAGCAATTATTGTAATGTGGCTTTAACAGAGGCTGTAATGAGAGAGAATTAAAAATGTGCCAGTCTCATCACAATTTGATGTTCCCGTGACCTTCCAGAGGGTACCAACACATGAGGAATCAAGCATCCCCTCTGCTCTTCCCTTCTTTCTCTTGTCATAATGAAGAAGAAGCAGGAGGGAAGGGAAAAAATTAACCTAAATCCTCCATCCTTTCTCCAGGGCTGTCTGTGGTTCACAATGACTGTGGTACTGAAGGGTAGAGAAGTGTTAATCAATCACAGAATAAAGCCCATCAGTCACTAATCCATTCACGTAAATCTGCACAGTAGATCCCACCACTGTTAAGGTCAAATCTGGGATATAGATACCATTGGCTCAGGAAAGTGATATGGGTCTGGGAGATGGCCTCTGATTGCAGCTTGTAAGAAGAGGTGCTACATGATGGGACAGCCATCTCCATCATCAGGAGGATCAGGCATTGAGATGCATGAGACAGGAAGCGATACCCTGCAAGAGAAAACCAGTAAAGCTTTCTTAAAGGCTTCAAGATCAAGTGTCAAGATGGGCTAAAACAGGTGTTATAAGAGATGCTTTTGGTTCCTAAACCAACACCTCACCAAGTTGCAGTCATGTCACATCTCCTCAGGTCTGAGAGAGAGAGCTGAAGGTGCATAACCCATATCCCTCAGGACCAATTTGCTCCCAGTTTTTATACTACAGGATGTTTCTCTTCCCTGCCACCTTCACTGACCCCCCAGTTGCTGTCCACCATGCTTACATGCGAATCACTCAAGAAAGGTCTCACCAAGGTGTCACAACCCTCCCTATAAACACTTATCCCTCCCCTGAACAAATGCAGACCAGATATCTCAATATATCCCCACCTGAATTACATAAACCAGCAGTGCAAAGGGCCCATCGACATATAAGGGCCTGTGGCACTTTACCTTCACTTCCCTCTTCTCCACTTCTCCACTGTGTATGCAAGTGCCCTGACCACTAGCACCATCACCTTATATCCTGATCTAGGTAATGGTACCCAGTAGGTACAGGTAATTCTTCCTCCCATTACTTCAGAGTAGGTGGATAGTGCATCATAGCTGGGTACTCCCTGCTTGAACCAATACTTGTTTCTTCATCAACTCAGAGTAGGCTGATGTCCTTGGTAGGAGTTCAGGATGCCTTTTTATCAACAGGTCCTGGTGCACGACATGGTTCAGCTGGGAGAACATGGCTCTGACCACTGCAAATCATCAGGACTAATGTCTAGAGCAAAACAAATCTCATTAATGAGAGAGGAGGTGATGCAACAGATTGCCTCTTTTGTTTATAGAACTAAACTTATTGAACTAAGCAGCAGGTATAAAGCATGCTATAATTGGACTTTTTTAATCCAGTCAAATTATAAGCCTTGTAAACAGAGGAAGGATTCCCCTTCTCTTTTAAATTGGCTGTTGTGGAGAAGCCAGGTGAGTGCTACAGCAGCAACCAGAACTGTACACACCATCAGCATTAATAGATGCAGGGAGCCTCAATCCCATGTTTATTTGCAAGGCACAGAAAGATTTGTGGTCTCAGGAAAGCTGCATTCCACCCTGGGGATGGATGCAGAAGGCCTGTCCAGGATTGCACTCTGGGGACAGCATGTTTTAGTTGTAGTTGTATTTTCAGCACAAAGCTTATCCCAGTCACTTAAAACAAGAGAGACTTCCCTGTTTGCCTGCCATGCTGCTGAGGGAAGCTGTAACTGTCAGAGGCAGGACAAAAAAGCAAACATCTGAAAATGAGAACAGGCTTGCAACTATTTCGACAAGTCAAATTGCTTTAAAACACCAAGTAGAAGTGGTACCAGTCCCCTGGGCAGTCAGGAGAACGATAGCAGGGAAAACATAAGAGCATCCACCAGCTCATAAACGAGTGCCAGAGGGTTGCACGTACATTAGGAAGCAGAGTCGTCACTGATAAATATCTGCAGGTTGTTCTTTGGTAGCAGACCTCAGCTATACATGTTAGTGTGACATCTTGTTGACTATAGACCTCTGCAGGGCATCCTCTGGGTTTTATAGCAGGAAAGCAAGTGCTGATCTTGCATACTGTTCTTCTGTAAGAGATCCCAAATCTCAAACTAAGGAAGAGAATAGGAGAAGGATATTACCATGTGGCAAACTCTGATGTGTTATGGACCTCCTTTAGGATCAGGATCAAAATCACTGGAAAAAAAGGTGCTCTTTGAAAACACACTTTTGTGCTCATCGTTAAAATGGGCTATGGGAAGTTGTGCAAAGGAGATGAGCCCAAACACAGAATGAAGTGAAAACCGGCCTGGCTTTCAATTATGTTCACATATAACTGAGCTGAACAGGACTTGGAGCACAGCAGTGTGCAGTTCTCTGTCATTACAGCCGAGCACACTGATTAGCATCTCGTGCATAGCCCAGCTGGCAACAGGTACTACACAGTAGCTCTATAGCTCCCCTCTCCCTAGGACACCCAGGATGGCCAAGGGCTGCTGCCTCGGGCAGGCTCTGCCCAGCAAACACCAGCCCTTTGTGTGCCTGGGCTGGGCACTGTGCAGCACTGCCACTGATACTGGGGACCAGGGAGAGGTGTCTGGTGGTAAGGAGAGAGGGATGGAGATATCCCTGGGGGGACCCAAGAATGAGGAGGGAGAAACCCTACCATGAGCGCTGCATTCCTTCCAGGGAAGACCTCAGGGTGGTGAAGACTGGAGTGATAGCCCTCAAGTTTCTGCTGTAGGACAGCGATGCCTTTGATTAAAGGACCTTGATGGATGCTAGCAGTGTGAGCATCACACTGGAGAAAAGAGATGTTATTTTGAATGATTTTTCCTCTAATATTAGTGATGCTTTCCTGTGCTAACACTTGTGAGTGCTAGTGTACCTGGACTAATTATTATGTTTTGAGCTAACTGTAAAAATTGTAATTAGGTTAAAAATAAGAGGTGTTTTCTATAGATAAAGTGTGTCCTTTTTGTTGGTAACAATTCTGAGGGTCTGAAATAGAGGGGCACTGAATCTGCAGAGCCTCCTCTATGATCAGACACTTTCTGTTTTCCTGTACGGAGTACAAATACAAACCACAGGCCCAGTCCTTTTCCCAGTTACTCTCTGCAATCATAGAATCATAGAATGGTTTGTGTTGGAAGGGACTTTAAAGCCCATCCAGTTCCAACCCCTGCCACAGGCAGGGACACTTTCACTACAGCAGGTTGCTCCAAGCCCTGTCCAACATGGCCTTGGACACTGCCAGGGATGGGGCGTCCACAGCTTCTCTGTGCACCCTGTGCCAGTGCCTCAGCACCCTCACAGCAAAGGGCAAATTACTTTCCAGAAGGCTCAAGCAGAGCTGGGTACAATGTTTGCAGGTTTGTGTCCTTTAAGATAAAAATCTTATGACTGGGGGACAAAAATGCAATGAAAAAGATCAGATCAAGGTACCACGCTCATTAAAACAGGAAATATTCCTATCTGAAAGGTCGTAACTCTCAATCCAAAAATAAATGCTCCTTTTCCCCTCTCTTTTATTTCTTTGCAAGCTATTACATTGGTGCTTACTGCTGCAGGAATGAGCTTGACAAACCTTAAAAATGCTGCACACACCCTGACTTCATTGGAATTCCCTGCTACAGGAATATCTGAGCTGAGGACTAAGTGTGCTTGGGCACTGAAATCACTCAGGTGTGCGCTGTAGCTCTCAAACAGACAGCACAGGTTTGTTTTCAGGACTTGGTTTTGAAAACAAAAGGCCTTTTTTGGAGGAAGAGCACTGCCAGCTCTTAAGGTTAAGGGGGGGATCCGTCCCCTCTGTCCAGATTGGTGAGGCTGCATCTGGAGTGCTACCTCCAGTCTGGGCTCCCTAGTACAAGAGAGGTGTGAACAGACTGGACAGAGTCCAGCAAATAAACACAAAGATGATGAATGGATTAAGGTCAGGAGCACAGTGTGATGAGGAATGGCTGAGGGACCTGGGTGGGTTTAGTCTGGAGAAGAGGCTCAGGGGGGACCTGATCGCTCCCTACAACTGCCTGAGAGGAGGATGGAGCCAGGAGGGGGCTGGGCTCTGCTCCCAAGGAACAAGGGATTGGACAAGAGGAAACGGCCTCAAGCTGCACCAGGGCAGGATTAGATGGAGATGAGGAATAATTCCTGCCCCAAAGGGTGCTCAGGCATTGGAAGAGGTTGCCCAGGGCAGTGCTGGGGTCACCATCCCTGCAAGTGCTCACACACTGTGTAGACGAGGCCCTCAGTGCCATGGGTTAGTGGTGGCCTTGGCAGTGCCGGGGAATGGTTGGACTGGAGGACCTTAAAGGGCTTTCCCAACCCAGATGATTCTATGATTCTATTTTGTTGTGATTTAGTATATGAAGGGAAGACAAAAGAGATGGGAGTGTTCAGCCTGGAGAAGGTCCAGCTTAAGAAGGGGATATCATCAATATGTATAATTACCTGGCAGGAGGGTGTAAAGAAGACAAAGCCAGTCTTTCCTTAGTGGTGCCCAGTGAACACAAAAGAGACAATGGGTATGAACTGAAATACAAAAAAAATCTATTCAAAATAACAAAAAGATCAATTTTTCTTATGAGGGTTGTTGAACACTGGAGCAGATTACTCTCCATCTCCATCCAGAGGCTGTGGAGTCTCTATTTCAGGAGATATCAAATCCCAATCAGCCAAGGGCCTCATCAATCTGCTTGAGCTGACCATCCTTTAAGTGGAATGGTTCAACAAAGGCAATCTCCATCATGTGCTCTGTGGTTCTGACCTCCACTGATGCTGGAAGGCTCTGCATACTCCAGAATCTGGGTTGGGAGAGTAGTGCTTACACTGTGCTTAGCCAGGAGCCCACAATTACCTGTAAAGACAGCACAGTTTGTCTGCAACTCTATTTATTCATTTGAGACAAACACCCAGAAAAATCCAATCAGGAGAGTGTGTTTGGTTTCCCAGCAGCATTGAAGACAGTGGCACAAACTCACATTCAGAGTATATACCAAGGATTACATCAAACATGGAAATTACCCATGTTTAGAGTTTGGTTCCCGCATCTCTATATTCATTATTTAGTTCCAGCATCTCTATATTCACTGGGGAATGGTTGAGTTGAAATGGTTGAGTTATACCCCAAACCATAGACTAAAGATTGAACTGTCTATAGAGCCAGATGGGTGACAGCAGGCTCTGCTAGCGGAAATTATTAGACCATTGGCATTCTTGTGATACCCAGAAATAAGTAATATTGTACAGAATCTAATGAAAGAGAATTTGGAAGGAGATCTCTCTGTGAGGGAGTTGCTTTGATGTTAAGTAGTTCTTTGACACATTCCCTTCTTCCTACCACCTTAGACCTGCACAGCCATACTTCAAACACTTACCTAGCTGGAAATAAGCTGAAAACCAGCAGATCTTTTCAATTCATAGAAGCACTTTCCTAAATACACCTGGGGTAACCACCAGGGAGGATGAAGAATCACTTAAGAAAAATGACAGTGCTAACATGGGGAAAAATGAGGCTAAAGAGACCAGAAATTGTTCAAGGATGGGAACTAGAAGAAAAACTCTCACCATCCTCTGTAGATCAGCCTCTGTCTAGGACCAGTACGGGCAAGAAGTATTAAGGTGTCTCCTAATCACTTGATATGATGGAGTGAATGGAAAGAAGAGCCTGATGATGCAGTCTGTCCTATTTCAGATTGCAGGGATTGGTTTTGAGAAGAACTACAGGAATGATTTCATTTCTGCAAGAGAAACTCCAACTCCCAAGTTACTTGTGACTTGGACTCTAAGTACTCCCAAATTACTTGTGACTTGGACACTAAGTACTTCTGAAGCTGTAGATACGTTTCTCCTGGGAGGAGTTCACTTCATCTTGCAGAACAAAGGCAGAACTACTTTTACAGAGACCATACAGACAAGCTTCTGCAGATTGCCCTCCTGCTTATTGTCCATGTGGCCGTGCAGGCTGATATGGTACTTAGACTTCATGTTCTTGGAAATATGCATTTCCCTTTCACAAAACTCTATCACATCAGGAATTTAACACTCTCAAGAGGAAACAGATGGGAGGAACCTCCCTTAAATGCCATCTGCAGCAACACTATAATTTCATGCATCTTCCTGCCATGAAAGATCATCTCTTTTCAAGTCAAACGAAGCTTGATCTGGGGAAGCAAAAAGGAAATCTGAGCTTGCATCCCTAGTTTCTCTAAATTGACATACAAAGAGGAGCTAAATACTATGAATCTAATTTTAGAAGACTGATAGGCACCCTAAATAGGTACAGATATTTGTGATGGCGTGTAATAGCATAATGGCTGTCATTTGAGTTCCTTCCTTCGCAGCTTCAGTGACCACTTCATACTACCTGATTTGCACACTTAGCCCATTAAGGGATAATTTTCTCCTTGGGAGTTATTTCCATTGACTATAGAAAGCCCCAGAAGACCAGCTTAGACCTGTTACCTGGCCAAAGCTGTATGTTGAATCCAAGCCTACGCAACTCATCACCCAAGACCACACAGAAGTGGAGAACTGAGTTGCATCCCAGCTGGATGATTCTGTCTCAGACCCTCCAGCCACCTGGCTCATCGTCTTTCAGTGATGCTCACAGCTTGTCAGTCACCACAAATGAGTACACATGAGCTCATAGCTGCATCTTGAGGTTAACCCTGAGATTTCATGAAGCACTTAGCAATCTTTAGCAGGGAGGTGCCCAAGCAGTGCTGTGGTATGGCACAGTGTGAATCCTTTTATCCTGTAGCTTCCTCCTGTGCCTAGCAGCATCAGTATGGCTGAGCTCATTTTGTCCTCCCCTAGGCATGGAGTTTGGTAATCTGCTAGAAGTGCCTCCTGTGCCTTTAGCATCCAATTGATTCTGAGAGGTACCAGCCACACCGCTGTTGCCTGATTTACACAGCTGGCCTCTGAGATAGCTGTGGAAATGCCAGATTCTAAATAGCTCCTGCTGGAGATATAAGTAGAAAACTTAAGAGCCTCCACCATAGGGAAACAAATGCTCATCACCCAAGGCACTGAAAGATCATCCTGGCTCACTAGGAAAGGCACACCAGCAGTATTGCCGTAACTGGAGGCTGCTGGTTCCAACAGAGCTCACAGTTCCAGACTAGGCAAAATGTATTTGTCTTAGAAGAAAAGTTATAGTATTTTGGGGGGGGTGAACCTACATCTTAATTTCAATCTCTTTCCTACTATATAAAGAAAACAAGCTTTAGAGCAAGGTGGAAGGTGGGGAGGAAGGTGTCAAGAGACCAGTTTCTCAGCAGAGAGTAGGCTCCTCTGCTTCTGCTTAATTGATTAATTCCTTCTTAGCAGAGTCATCTGTTTGATGTGCTTTTCCATAAAAGCAGTTCAGAAAGTTCAGGGGAGTTAATCCATGAAGATGGCTGGAGCTGCAAAGCCAAGCATCTGATTAAAGGACAAGACGATCGCTTACAGCTTAGCTGCTTTTCAAAGTTGTCCCCAAAGTCTTTGCTAACCTTCGTATTTCAAAGTTCACTTCTTGGCATTGGGGAATTCAAAGGAGAAAGCTTCTTTTTAACACCACTATTATTATTGTAATCAAAAAGCAAATGAAATAAATTCAGAGGAAGGCCACACACAAAGTCACATGTGCACCAGTAGAATGAAGCAGATGAAAAGATACACAGGAAGCACATACACAGAGGCACAGCCTATTCAAAACAGCTTGCTCTGAATTCAGTACATGCACTCACCACTCAGGACAAAGGCAAAGCTGTTACTTGTGTCATGCTACCTGCCTGTACACAAGAACTTAGAGAAACAAACAGCATAAATGTGTTTTCTATGTAGGGGTTTACATGACTGTTACTTGCAACAGAACCTGGCCATCAAGATGGAAAGGAAGGCAAATACCTTTAAGGGAGATGTAATTCAGGTTTGTTGGTGCTGAGTGATGTAATGAGGTGACTTAAATCCTCTGATGATGCTATACAAGGTTGTAATAATGAGGGATGATGTGGAAGAATTGCAGAGGGACGTCACACTGCTGAGTGATTTTATGATAAAATAGCAGCTGAAATCCAGTGGAAGTAAGTATAGGGTGGTCCACATGGGGGAAAAAGCAATCCTAACTTTACATACAGTGATGAGCTTTGAATGGACTATTACTTCCTCAGGAATGAGTTGGTGTTTATCATAGGCAGTTCTATGAATATGTCACCTCGGTGCTCAATGGTAGTGACAAAAAGCAAATTGAATGTTAAGAAAGAATAGAAAAGGAATAGAGATCAAAATAGAAAGCATTATTATGTCCCTGGGCAAATTCAATGTGTGGCTGCTTCTTGAATGTTTTGAGTAGCTCTGGTGTCACCCCTCCCAGAAAGGATGCAGCAGAACTGGCAAAGATACATTGAAGGGCAATAGACTGATCAAAGGTATAGAACAACGAAGTACTCTAGGAATATTTCATCTGAATAAGAGGTGACAGAGGCAGAGTATGATAATGGTCTATCAGATTATGAGTGGCATGAAGAGGATGAAAGACAGAAACTATTTTTTGTTTCTCTGAAAAGACAAAACGCGGTGCTTGAGATGATAACAGGTCAGAACAAAGAATCTGCTTCATACAATGTGCAGTTAATCTGAAGTTAATCCCCCCTTGCCAAGGAATGTTGGAAGTGCTTAAAGTCTATGTGCCCTAAAAAAATGTAAGCAACTTAATGGGAAAAATATTCATGGAATTCCAGTAAATAAAAAGGTACTTTAGTAATATTTATTTATACCTTAGGAAAATTCCTTCCAGTACATAAAAGGGCTTACAAGAAAGATGGAGAAGGACTTTTTCTAAGAGCGAGTAGTTATAGGACAAGGGGGAATGGATTTAACCTGACAGAGGGGAGGTTGAGATGAGCTCTTAGGGAGAAGCTCTTCCCTATGAGGGTGGTGAGGCACTGGCACAGGGTGCCCAGAGAAGCTGTGGCTGCCCCATCCCTGGCAGTGTTCAAGGCCAGGTTGGACACAGGGGCTTGGAGCAACCTGCTCTAGTGGAAGATGTCTCATTGGACACCCATTGGGACTAGATGAGCTTTAAGGTCCATTCCAACCCAAAACATTCTGTGAGTCTATGATTTATCATTCTGTCCTCTAGAGGCTACAAAAATATAGTTATTATTCTGTGCTTGATCTTGTATGCTTCCCTATATTGGGCTGAGTAGACCTACAGTGTGATCCACTATGGATGTTGTCAGTATGTGCATTATGTTAATGACCATCATATTAATCTCCTAGCTTCTCGAAAAGATTCAAGCTTCATTCTGTCCTAGACACAGTCAGCCCAACTGTCCCAGCCATGCTTATCTTGGAATCGTTATAAACAGCCTCCAGAAATGCTTCTTCCAGCACAAATTTCTTGGGATGCTCCATCACATCCTGTACTAGACTGTTATGCAGAACAGCTCGCCTCGTGCTCTTTTTTCATTACCTCATAGCTATGTCCATTGTGTTCCTGATGGCATCTCAATGCTTGTGTTCAAGGACTTGGGAATTAGTGTTCCTTCAGGAAGACAGGACTGTAACATCTTTTCTGGATGAACTTCTAGCCTCCTGAAGAGATTTTTGCATAGCGATGCTTTACGTTTGCTGTATGATGCTATGCAGGGTTTGAACTCCCAGAAATATTCTCAAGTACTTGGAGGTACAACCATGAATCAAACCTCACTGCTTTGCAGTTGTACTATGCAGGTGACATTGCATTTCAGTATTATGGTCAGATCAGGAGAGAAGAAGGATTTAACAGTACAAAAGAATATTGACCATGCAATAATTCAGCTCTACAAGGGACCATTAAGACTCCAGTATATATAGACTAACAGTGGAAAGGGCATGTGATCTGCATCACTGTGTGAATTTACTGTGTGACCTTCTTCATGGCACAACACCTCCTTGTACTTCAGCTTCACTATACAAAACAAAGCTCCTTTATTTGTGGCGAAGCTGTCTCTCTTTCAGGACAATTGAGTTAAAGATGGCCAAAACTGTTAATGTCACTACCATTTTTGCTTGAGTATGGCTCACATCCACACACATCAAAAGCAATATTAATACTACCCACAAGGACAGTCATTACAGCCTATCAGTCTCAGTCCAGACTACTTCAAAAACTTAGCAGCTTGGTGCTACCAGGAGATCAGTAGAGATCAAAGTTCTCTGACAGTTCCCAGGACCAGCATCTGGTGGCTGATCAGTCTGGAAAGTGATTTGTTTGGTCTCTGGGGAAGTAGGGTCACAAAGGGTGTGATCTGGATTGCAGAAGGAGAAGCCTAGAGGCATACAACAGAGCAGCACATATCGCTGATGGCACTGGGTGGATGTGCGAAGTCTGGCTATGCAGCAGGAGGAAGCATCTGCTGACAGATCTTCAGCTTCTGGACCAGGCATTCATGTGAAAGTGAACACTCAGGAGCTGACCTTGTTTATGCCTCAAGTCCTTATTTTTAATGTCCATATACTACGGGTGACATGCCAGAGCTCTGATCTCCAGCTCCAGATGGATACTCTCGGAGGGTTGGAAACAGCTGGAGACTGTCTTGTGTGCTGGTGGAGAGGGTGTTAGGATCCTGTCTGAAATCTGGCAGTAGATGAAGTGCAGATGCAGGTCAGTTTGTTGAGCATTTGTAACTCAAGCAAACACAGGAGAAGAGAGGTTTCAGAAGCAAAAAACTCTTGGAATGGGACAGGTCAAGGAAACTCTAAGCTCTTCATTTATCCCAGCTAGCATTTCTCACTTGACTGAAGTACCATCACCACTCCATCCAACAACAGCTACAGCTCTAGAGAGTGAATGAGTTACTGAATAGGAGCAAACAGGCACTCCACTGCAGGGATTGGAACATACCACTGAAGTCTGATCAACTTCAAAGTAGTTGTCAACATGTGAGCTTGTTACCGTGCACTCTCTTTAGGGTCAGAGTAGACTAAAAGGTCAGAGTACATCTGGCTTAAGGCATCTATTTTGTGAGAAAAAACACAAAATAAATGTCCTAAAAGTATTAACTCTTCTCTCTTAGCTTTAAATGTGGCCAGGAAGGATCACTATTCATGGCCACTCTCATAATAGTGTAATCAGTAAAGCATCTAAAATAATGAATGCAGTAGCTGTTGATGATGAGGGCTTATAAAGGAAATAAACTATGGGAAGTACCTGGACTTACATGTGCTTCTAACTGGTTTCTCTTATGGCCACAGTCAGGCTAGCTAGACCGTCAGTCTGACCTCACACTGTATTTCTTCTGTTCTCGCAGAGAGCAGCACAAGAACACACAAGCTGAGGTCGGACACAGGAATTTGGAAGAGATAACCTATGGTTCATACAGTGGACAGGTGGACTAGTCAAACAGTGCTATCACCTGTGGGGAAAATACCTTTAACCAAAGGCATCAGGTCAAGCCAGACTAAGGATGCTGTAACTCTGAATTCGTGCTTTCTTGCCGTTCAGCTAATCCACATTAACTGTTCAGTCGCATTTACTTCCCTATGACAACAAGTGCACAGATT
Organism: Ara ararauna; assembly: GCA_028858755.1. NCBI lineage: Eukaryota > Metazoa > Chordata > Aves > Psittaciformes > Psittacidae > Ara > Ara ararauna. Next base: position 163,962,373 of record CM054376.1, read on the forward strand.
CCTGGGATTTTAGGACAAAAAGGTACATTTTTAACAAAAGACGATTTAAGTGAAGTTTGTTGTCCACTTTTCTCCTTCCCTTCGCTCAGACTGAGCTTCCTCAGGTAAGCTTTAGAGAAGAGTTTACTTAGGGAGGGAATATGCAGCATGTTGCTCTCCTCTGGACTGATAGCTGTCTCCAAGCACGCAGCATGCAGGCTGAGGTCGGCAGAGGTAGCTGAAGTTTTTGTTGAGGACAGATACTCTGTAGTGGCTTGCAATTCTGGACACAGAAATCAGGAGGGGTATCAGATTGCCTGCTTTTACCTTTATCATGGCTTTCTTTCTGTATGTGACATCATCCAGTTGATGAAGGTCAAGCTGATCTTAGCTCCTTTCTGACTCATTGAATATTAGCAATGGCTGAAGGCGGAAGAAGGCAGTGATTTGATCTGACAGGCCAGGAGGTAGCACACCAGCAGTAGAGCAGGACATGGGATGCAGAACTGGGTGATGCCGTGATCCATTGTGACAAGAGGAGAGCTTCAGATGGATGGACTAATGGCCTGAAATGACCCAGCAAGGACAGGATAGACAGAGGTAAAAACCTTTGTTCTGTGTTCTCACTTCAATGGAACAAATCCAAAGTAACCTTCCTTAACCAATGATGTGATTGCTGGCTTATTGTGTGAGATTTTGTGCCACCATGAACCAAGTTCCTCCCTTTCCCAAGTCCATGGGTTCTGTGACCAGAAGATAGTGTTTAATTGATGGACTAAATGTCTCTCCTCCCCTTCATTGCAAAGCAGGAAACTCACTCCAATTCCTTCAATTTCTGGTCCAGCAAAGCACATTTGTTACAGCATCACCTCAGGGCTCATGAGTAACAATTGCCCCTGGGCAATGGAGCACAACTGGTGAGATGACTGGGTCTGTGGATGAGCCAAGCACTGTGATGGGAAGGAAACTCCTCAGCAGGCACCATCTGCCGTATATGGCTCTGCTGCACTTCTGTTGCTCCATAATTTGCTATCAGGACAATTGTGGACTCCAGACCAGGCAGGATCTAGAATATGGTCATCAGAGCAAGAGAGAAGCAGTAGGAAGAACTCTGCTCTGCATGTCTGTGGCAATGTAAAACAGAAACATTAGGCAGGATCCTGTGGTATCTGCCACTTGACATATGCTGCTTGATTAAGCAGGAACTTGCATTTGACAATGATCAAGAATGCATTTGAAGACACCAGCTTTTCTTCCAGGTGATTTTTCCTGGCCTTTCAGTTTCTCATGCATTCAGCATCTGAGTAGTTTGAGAAAACAATGAGGCCACAAGGATGATCAGGGGCTGGAACACCTCCCGTATGAAGACAGGCTGAAAACATTGGGGCTGTTCGACCTGGAGAAGAGAAGCTGCGTGGAGACCTCAGAGCAGCTTCCAGTAACTGAAGGGGGCTACAAGGATGCTGGAGAGGGGCTCTTCATCAGGAACTGTAGTGATAGGACAAGGGGTGATGGGTTCAAACTGAAACAGGGGAAGTTCAGGTTGGATCTAAGGCAGAAGTTCTTGCCTGTGAGGGTGGTGAGTTGCTGGCACAGGGTGCCCAGAGAAGTGGTAAATGCTCCATCCCTGACAGTGTTCAAGGCCAGGCTGGGCAGAGCCTTAAGTGATATGGTTTAGCGTGAGGCATCCCTGCCCATGGCAGTGAGGTTGGAACTGGAGGATTTTAAGGTCCTTTCCAACCCAAACCATTCTATGATCATATGATTCTATGATTCTACTCCTTCAGGCTCATGAAGGCAGGGACAGCTGGCAGCTATTTCGCGTCACCCTGTTTGCCTTCTCCCCCTATGAAATTTCACACCAGCTGTGGTCACCTGTTTGATTTCTATTTGAGTGGCTGCCTTCCTCCACAGATTAATCCTGATTATACAAGCTTGTCTTGTCTTTAGCAGGGAGGGGATCTCTTAGCAATGTATTTGGAGCACCAGCTCTCTTTATCTTTCTCTTCTCTCCCTGCACTGAGTATAATTTTGCGGCTCTCTGCCTTCCCCCCAAAATAACCTTCAGACCCAATCCTGAACTGTCATATTCATTACATCACAGCTGCCTGCAGACAGGGCTTATCGCTTGCAATCCACTCAGTTACACTTGTGATTAAAACTGATTGCGATGTGATCCTGGCTGCTCAGCCTGGAAATTGGGAAGGTCTTTATAATTTCTGACAGCGGATCATGAGGCCTCACAGGAGCCTGGCAGGGCTGCAGAGGCAGGACAAGAGCTTTGCAAGGATGTGCATCTGTGAGGAAGAGAAGCTGGCGATTTGGGAAGAAAAATACAAGAAGACCAGGCTAAACCCCCCCATACTCTATAATATGGGAAAGGAAGAGGGTGAAAACTAAGCTCAGCTCTTGACTGCTAGGACCCTCCTTAGGAATAGGTGAAGGAAGCAGCTGTGTAGCGAAGAAAACGAGACTGTTGCACTGCCCAGGCCAGGGCTTTACTAAGTCATTTCTTTTGCTCAGTTTTGGGCATTGGTAGCCCCTGTTGTAGCTGTTCCTTGGAAAACAACTGTTGTGCTTCTTCCTGATAACAGTAGCAACACAGCTTAGTCTCTGGGACTCTCCTCCACTTCTGCATGTACTACTGCACCGTCCTATTCCTATTCGTCCTATTTGCATACCTGGAACCATTTATTCTCTGTTTTATCAGAGTATTATATGATTCTATGAATTCTTATATGTGCTCAGGATGTTTGTATCTTGCTCCAGACATGGAAACGGACCCAACCACCTTTCTGTTAGCCTGAACTTCAGCTTCATTTCACAGATTTATATGCTTAAAATTAAGCAGGAGCTTTAAGTTTATTTAATGTTATCTTTATACCATAACCCACTTTTTTCCTCCACCTGCTGTCATCCAGGCTCCAGTGCCTTGTGTTAAACTAAAACCAGTTTGTTCTGAAGAGACTGAAAATCCACCAGTTTCCTTGGGAGCTTGTTTCAGCACATTAAATCCTCTCCCTGTTTTCACTTCAGTCCTTTTTAACTCCAGCCTGACTTGAGTTATGCTTTTCTTTGTTCTTCCCTCTGAATGTCTCCCGTCTCCATAAGGAGGTAACCTCTCAGACTTCATTCTTAGAGCCTGGATATGGCATGTTTGAAATGCCTCCTGCTCAGAGATTTCCCTCCAGACTTTTGAGTCATTTTTGCTGCTCTCTTCTGATGTCTCCCCAAGCATTAGATGTTCCCTTGCAGGCACAGACATCAGAACTGGGTCTCTTCCATTTCCCCCATACCCAGATAAAAAATGACTTGTCTCATCTAACTCAACATGCCCCAGCTTAGGCGTGCAAGAACCGCATTAGCTGTTCTGGTGAATTTAGGGCATTGCTCTAAGACCTTCCTTCAAATCATTGGGCTGGCCCGGCTGTCTTGGGGTTGCTATTTTCCAGCACAGGCCCTCCCCCTCCTGCTGATGCTTCAGGCTTTCTTTGTTCAGAAAAGAAAACCTTTGCAGAGAGCGATCTCAGTGCCCTGGGATCATCTATCTAATAGAAAGCAAGAAGCTGATGTGCCTCTGGTAGGAACCCAGTCACTAGCATTGCCCTGTAGACAGCAGAGACACCCAAACCAGTCTGATTTTCAGCTGGAGATTCCATCTTTCTCTGTATTGGCAGGAGGCTCCCAAAATCTTGTTTAGAAATCAGAGCTTAGTTGAAATCAGCCTGTACTGCGTTGCCATTCATCTGTTGTGATGCCTTTTCTTAATGCTCAGTGTAGAGCTCCTTTTCCCTTATTACATCGGTGTATTCTTATCTTTGAAGCAGACCCCATTGCCAAGAGAAAGAAATAGCTCCTCCTAGAGGGTTGCTCATCGTAAATTATGGGTAGGATTCATCAAGTTAAGGTCGTGTGTTCACAAAAGGAGCACCTATGTCTTGACTGAAATATTTGCACTCCTTGGGTTTATTTTCACCACAGTTAATTTTTCAGTTTAGAAAAGGAAGACTTCATACCATTCGCACCCCTCCCCTTCAAGAAACTAGTTTCCTGCCTTTATGGTTTTTTTGCCTGCCTACATTTCCTGCCTTCATTTCCTTTGCTTTTCAAAGAAGCAAAATGTTCTGTTTCTGCAAGTAAGAGCCAGGGTGATAAGTTTTCACTCCCACAGAAAAAAACCCTCCACCTCTGGGTGAAGTATGGCATCTGTCTAACAGTACAGGGAAATGCTATTATTTGTCCAGAATAGCCCAAAGTCAGCCCCTGCTGCAGAGCAGGCTGCCTTAATTGGGACACTAAGCAGAGTACTGTATTGATTTGGAATAATAAAGAGAAAGGGGGAAGCGTCCCAAATGGGATGTGTCCAAGGCACACTACAGACCCTGTTGGCTTGCAAGGTCCTGGCTTGAAGTATATGGCTGCCAACAAATCGTTGCTGTCATCTTGGCAGTGGTACAAATACCACAGACATCTGATCTTTTCCTTTCGCTCCTGCCCTGGAAGTCCCTCCTTTCATCATGACACTATGAGGATAGTCACTCTGTAGATCATTCCACAGACACAATTTGGATGCATTTGTGGTTGTCATTGTGGTGACCTCACTGTTCTTGGAGGCTATAAACTCACCTTGAAGACCTGTGGGGACTTCCTTGGTAGGTGGAAGAGGACAGAGGAAAGGTGCCTGGGTTTACAGGTGGTTAAAAATGAATATAAACTCTGTTGTGTTGAATCTGTGGGAGACAGATGATTGCTCCCTGCAAAGACACAGTTTGGAGGAAAAGAACATTTCCACATCTGCTGTGGGACCTGCAAACAATCCCTCTATGGCAGACAGTCAGACCATCCCCTATATGAGTGGGCTGAAGTGGTATAAAAATGAGGGAAGTTTGCACCACCAGGCTCACACATTCGCTACAGCCTTTTATTATTTAGGCCTGCAAATCCAGCCAGGCTACCCAAAGCGGACCCCTGCTTTTAAATAACGTACAAAATGAGAGGCACAGATTCCACCACAGTATGCCTGGGACATTTGGTTTCAGTGTCGAAGACAAAATTAACATGCAACTTGCAACCAAGAGACTGCTAGTGACAAGCAACAGCTTTGAAGGTCACCTCGTCTCCCAAGTAAATAAATAAATAGTAAATAAGGAAGCAGGCAGCAATGAATAAACCAGCCAAAGAAGAGGCATTCCACTGGCTTGGACTTGATATTTTTTCATTTCCCCAAAGGTCAGTGCTAACAGGAGACCCCTCTTATGGCTCATGCATACTGCAGCATCCTCAGCCTGCCTATTTCAGAGCTTCTGATACCAATTCAGAACCTAAGCTGAGAGCACAACCATCATCTCCACCGTTGATTACTTTAATGAGACCTTCTATCAGTACCATGGCACGATGGGTGGGAGTATCTGGTCCAAATACTGTATTTGCCTCTACAACAGAATCTATGCATGTCTTGCTAAAGAGAAATCGTGGTGCCAGGTATTTGTTTGTCATGCTCTTCTCTGCCATGCCTAATGAGATCCTGGCTCTGCAAGCTCAGAGTTGACTTTCTCCAGCAGTTCCTCCAGCACGGCCACATGGCCAGAGAAGGCACAGTGTGAAATCACTGAGGAAGCTGTGCCAAAATTATTTCTGATTGGTTTTGTGCCATGCTGGACCCATCTGCTGGATCTGAAGAGATGCTCGCAGGAGGAGGTGCTGGAGATAAAGACCTCCTTCAGCTCTTTCTTCTTGAGAGAACATGCACACAGCCAAGTGGGGACTTTGACTTCTCAAAGTGCCTGGTCTCTCAGGCATCTATCCTACATGTGTGCTCCTGGGCTCCTTTCCAAAGTGAACCACTGCAGGAAGAAATCTGGGCAGGCTGACAGGGCAATTTCACTGGGATGCTCTCCAGAGAGACAATGCACATGCTGCACTAAGTGGGTCCAGTGTTATCCCAACAGGCCTTGTGCTCACTCAAACAAATTTCAGTCAGACTCCAGGTCATAAAACAGATACTTGGGCATCAAGCTTTGAAAATAACACATTGAGGGGCATGGCATTACCTGTGCCAAACAGCACAGCTTCACTGGGACCAAGTGTTTTATCAATGTCACTGGCTACTCCTACACATAGTCCAGCAGAAGCCAGAGCTGGATCACAGGGAAGTTTTCATGTCCTAAAGGGATATGCTCTCTGAACTTGTTCATATCCTCTGGACATACAGATCTTGTCCTTGGTCTGCCTGCCCACTGAACTGTCACTGCACTTTTGAGATGAGACTCACCTCTACAGCAGAAGAGGCTGAGGACACTCAGCATCTCACCCTGCTGCTACCCACCTTACCTATTTGTGCTGTATAGAGTGAATATGAATCTATTAATCTAGAATGCTGGAAAAGAGGTTTTTCTAAGAACATGAAGTGGCAAGACAAGCAGGAATGGCTTTAAGCTGAAAGAGGATAGATTTAGATGAGGTATTAGGAAGACATTCTTCACTATGAGGGTGATGAGATACTGCCACAGGTTGCCCAGAGAAGCTGTGACTGCCTCGTCCCCAGCAGTGTTCAAGGCCAGGTTGAACAGGGCTTAGAGCAACCTATGCTAGTGGAAGGTGTCCTTCCCTGTGGCAGGGGGTTAGAATTAGATGAGTGCAACCCACTGAAGCTCTCCAGTCCCTCACTTGCAAGCCTGGTGGGGTGGCTCTAATCCTGATCCTCCCTACAGGGCTGGCACGTAGCTCTGTCCCCACAACTGGCTAGAGTCCTCTCCACAGAAGGTGGAAGCTGGCTGCTAGGAGACCAGGCTATCTTCTCCTTATTTCCTCACTATTGAATCTTCCTCAATTAACATGATGATAATTGTTACCCCATGGGCCAGACATGATTAATCAGCAATTTTCTTCTTCTTTTTTTTTTTTTTTAGAGCAGCTGGGAAATGTCATTGTCTCCTTCAGTAGAGTTTGAAAGCTTCTCCATCTGGACAATCTAATTCCCTATGTAAATACCGAGAAAAGAGGGAAAAGAAGAATGGTGTCCCAAGGGAGCCCCTCCACATCCCCCTATCTCTGCCTGAGGTGACTTTATACCCCTCCCCTCATTGTCCTGGCCTTTAGGAACAGAGCCAGCCACTCTGCTGAAGGAGAACTGAATAGGTGATAGTAAATTGAAATTAACATCTAGCAGCAAGGAATACAAAGCAATGATTAATGGCTTTTTAATGCTCCACTGTTTGACATTTGGAGCACTTTGTTTTAATGGTGTATGCAAGGGATGAAGACTAAAAAGTGTGCACATGTGGGAATACAGCTTTGTACACACATATCTTTCTCAGTCTCTGTAATTCTCACCATTAAGCAGAAACAATCTAGCACACTTTAGAATTGCGTAGGAAAGCCTTTCTCTAGCTTATCTCATCTAGCACATCACAACTAAAAATGGAACAGAACAAAGTCATTAAAAGAGATAACAGTTACCCACATAATGGTTTTTCTGCTTTTGGTTTACTTATAATGCAGACCGCTTGTAGTTAAGTAAGTTTCTATAGCCTTCTCCACCCTTGCCCAAAAGGAAGGTTCCAGTTAGGCTTACTGGATGATGATTGTCTTTCAGCCTGATTAAGAGATAGGGCTTCCTCAGGAGCATCTCCACGGGTAGCAGTTTCAGCTGTTCATCATTTCATGCGCTGACATATGCCAATAGCTCTCTACGTCACTTGGCTAGATGAACACTTAGAAGAGCCATGCATTCATCAGTCATTCTTAATGCTTTTTCTTTTCCTTTTTAATTAAAAATTACCTCCTATACGCATTTTCAGACTTCTAGCCAACAACACGATCATACCAGGTTGGAGATGAAGTTCTTCTAGTGTAACTGCAGCCAACATCTAATCAAATGTGATTTGCAGCAGACTTGATCAAGGTCAAATTGTATGAGACTGTGATCAAGTGAGGTGGTTATTAATAAGTGAGATAGTTATTAATGATCTTTTCTGCTCTTAGAATAGCTGCTCACTTCACCTGCTGTTGAGTATCTGCTGAGTAGACCTTTCCTCATGATCAAGTGGTATAGGTTACTTCATAGTCTATGGAAAGAAGCATGTGCTTCAAGCATGACCTCGTCTTCCAAAGCAGATTAGTCAGATGAATGTTTTCCTTTAAATAAATTAATGTTTTCAGACTCACGTTTTCCCTTGGGGAAAAAAGGTCAGATTACAAGTTCAGATGGTGGTGTCCACCTGTAGTTAGCTGCAGGAGCTCCATCCTTATGTTCAGGCTGATCACAAAACCCTTGTTTCTAGGAACCTAGTTAAAAACATTCCGGCTTAATAGTGCACTGCAAAAGGTCTTTAGTAGACTAAATTCCTACATTTCCCTATGAATAAATTCCTATCAGAGGAATCATCTGCATCAAACAACAGACTGCTAGAAAGAAAGCAATACAGCAGCACCAAACTTGGCAAGTGGCTCCTCCAGGAAACTAAAGCATTTTGTGTTTTATAGCCCAACACCACATTGACCCTACTGAGGTTTCTTTTTCATTCTGCAGAAACAAATGCAGGGAGATTTATACCTGGGAATATCACTTGACACAAATTGAATAGCGGATATAATTATGTATAAAAGCTCCCCTGTTACAGGAGAAAAAAATATAAGACTTTAATAATCTGGTTTGTGGATTAAAAAAGGAAAACAAAGATGGTTTATGCCTTAGTCAGAGAGAGGAGATGCTTTTTTAGCATTGCTATTGATTAGTAACTATGGCAAATCCCTAAGAAGCGCTAATGTGAATTTGATGCAGGGAGTAACTGAATGATCTCATTGCGGGATGCATGATCTAGAGCAGGATTCATGCTGCTGATGTTCAAGTCTTTGATTCCCTCTGCTGTTCTCATAAACAGCTACTGGCAAAACCTCTTTCCCAGACCCTTACGGCAGCTGGTAACCTTGAAGTCACAGCACGCTACCTTGGAGCAGTGACAAGGTCCAGCTGGTCTTTCTGGAAGTGAGGATCTTCTGGAGCATCCCATGTTGTTCTGGATGGCAGAATATATACAACACTGCTTCAATCTTAGCTGGGAAATCTGACAACACTGGGAACTCTACCAACCATGAGAATAACAGACATGATGCTGTGATGGCTAACAAACGCAGGAGGAAAATCCAAAGGATATAAATCACCAGCCTATGTATCCCATAACACCAATGTTACCAGAAGCTTTGAGTCAAAACATCACTACCAAAGACTATTCTATTTCCATTAAAAAAAAAGCAGAGGATATTTGGGATCTATCTGTGGCCTTTTCAGGGGTTAATACCCTGACAAATGTTTAAAGAGGTCTTGGGCTGCTTCTTAGGAAGACTTTGGCAAGGCAGTTAAGACACTTCTCATGAGTGATGTTATTTTCATGATTATCACGCTGATGATACCAAAAATGGTTTGCAAACAACCAGAAAAGCTGTTGCAGGATGAAAGGCTCATAATGAGTTTGATGAAGTCTGGAAACACATCCCATCTCCCAACATATCATGCTGTTGTGCCTGACCATGAACTCAGGAATCATTGGCAACCACGAAGGACTCAGCTTATATCAGCCTGAGCTTCGGGTCCATAGCTCGGGAGTCTTTGGAATAAATATATATATATGTGTGTGTGTGTATATATACTTGTTACGTATTATACTTATTATACATATACTTATTATATATGATATATATATTATTTTTATATCTATCTCCATTACCATAGCTTTGGGTCTTTGGAACAAGTATATATATAACTTTCTAACTGGCAGGAGAGATGTCAGTTCACTGCTGCTTTCTCTCTGTCTCTTCCCATATATACAGATAGCCCTCATCCACATGCACATACATAGATGATCCTTACAACTGGAAAGATATTCTCATGGAAAAATGAAAAGTACTCCAAAGAGATGTGGAGCATTGTGGATTGCAAGTCTACCACATCAGATCCCAATGACTACTGAATGGAAGAGACTCCTAAATTCTAGACTTCTCATCCCTGAACCTTTTTTCCTGCCGTGTTGCTGCAGACCTCTGGATTTCCTGGAAGAGGCACCACTTGTCAAGGTGGAATAGTTCACGCTTCCCTGTAAGGTGAATTCATCCCAAATACTGTTCTTTGTCTAATTAACCTGCGAATGTAGACTGTACTACCCACATCTTTTATGCACAGAAATGACCCCAATGACAGCATATCAGCATAGTTAGAGGGATGGGGAGTACTCAGATACCAACCTGTCCTCTGTCTGTCTCTGAAAGAAGCACACAGTCCAACATGACATAAACCTTTATTCTACAGCTCAGACACTGTGCGTTTATCATCCTTTACTTCAACTTGCCTTTTTAGTCAGGTCCTCCTTTGCTAACAAGGGATTTTTGTGATTGCCATTTGCAAAGGGATCTGCTTTTCCATATATGATGTATTACATGCTCTATTTATTATGGCCAATGAGCAGATCTCCAAATCGCATGACCAGATCTGCAAACAGCATGACAAACTGCACTTCAGTGCAGTCTCCTTCCCTTCAGTATTAATCTTCTCCTCTTCAGTCCCCTGGCTGTCCCCATTAGCTCTATTGCTATTACAATACTCACTCCCACTTTCACCTCCCCACTGTTCTCGTTTTCCCTTTTCTGTGGCTCTGGCATCTGATTTGCTCAGATGACAATCTGAGATTCATAGCTCACTCCCCTCCCTGTTTGCACAGGGATTCGGGACCTAAGAGCAACAAGCTAATAGATCACTTCCTACTGAAGGAAAGGTTTCTCTTGGTCACTCAGGACCAATGGCACATTTGCCTGCAGCTATTTATCCAAACAGCCCTGGGCACATCCGCACATCCCGATATTAGAGTAGAGGGTTATTTCAACATGAGTGGTAGCAATGATCAGTCTCATACACCAAAAATAATGCTAATATTACTACTAACAAAACAAATCTGTTCACGTGATTGGCTGCTGAGTGGGCTGAGTTCCCATGGCAACTGTCGGCAGTGAAGCTTGTAGGAAGAAAGTAAGTATTCTGTTTGAAATGGTTCAGATTTCTGCTACAAAGTTCATGCAGCACAGAAACAGGCATCAGATTCCTCCATTAGCTACACAAAGTGACCCCCATCCCTCCAGCAGCCCCCCCGAACTACGTTATCTGGTTTTAGTCTGCCTTTACAGTTGAGGTTGGACATTGGTACAAGAGATCATAATGAAGGGGATCACAGATGATTGATGCTTTCACTCAAGCTTTTTACCTTCACCCTGCTTTCAGCTCTCATTGCTGTTGGCACTTTGTTTCCACCCAAAGGTTGAGCAAGAGCTGATCTCAGGATATCTGCTACTCAATTAGGATGTGGGACAGACAGTCGCGACCATGCTCAGCCATACCTGCCCAGTATGAGGAGCCCTTGCCTTAACGCAATCCAAAGCTGTATCCATCTGGATTTCAGACCTGGCTTGGATTTAAGCTTGGCCAATGGTGGAAATGGAGAGCTGTCTGCTTATGGAGCTAAGAAAAATTTCTCCTGGGATTTAAAATGAATCCTTTGCAAAGTCTTCAAGAAAAGTCTGATCCAAATGTGAGGTGGATGAATGTTGTTTTACACCTGAGCTTAAAAGCCACCCAGAGTGTAGTGGGGATTCAGGGCATATACCAAAACCTGGCTGTGCCCCTTTGCCTTTCACAGTTCCTTTTGTGATTCAGAGTTGTTCTTGGGCTGTTGATATAACTGAGTGAAAACATCAATCCAGAGCACTGCAATACAAAGAACAGTGAGATAATCTCACATAGAAACAGTAAACACCTTCAGGATAATACAAAAAGGATTTTGGTGTGGGATTACATTCCAGCTGGAGCTAATGGTGTTTATCCTCAGAGGAAACTTGAATTTACAGCCTATAGATGCACCTGCCTCTGTGCAGACCTACCCAAGCTCTTCTGAGGAACAGGGGAGCTGTTGGTGGCAGCTCATGGGGTGGGACAAAGCCAGTTGCCTCCAGCAATTATGATGGAATGAAAAAAATAGAAAGATCTTTCTATAGCTCCTTGTTCCAATGTATTTCTCCCTCCCAAATCCACCTCCTTCTCCCTCCCTCTTTGATGCCATTTTCCACAAGGCTGGTTCTGAAATAATCCTTGACACTCAGAAAAAGCAGTCATACATTAGATTATTAAGTGATCTACATATGAATGGCAGCACCCACCACAGCCAAAGGAACAGGCACTGAAGTGAAATGCTAATGTGCTTGATTCTAGCACAAGGGAGGGTGGGAAGATTCTCCTCTTGCTCTTCACAACATCTAAGGTCAACTACATGTGGTTGCAGCATATGTCCAAACTGTATGTCCCTGTGTGGTTAGGAGGAGACAGAAAAAGGGAGGCTGGCTCGTTATGGTGTGGTGGTGATGAAGAGTGGTCACAGCTCTCCTAGGCCCACCAGATAGATCCACCAGGGAAAGAGAACTGAAGGGCGTCTGGGAGAATGCATCCATCCACCAGTCTACTCATCATTGCTGCAGAAAGGAAGGGGCATTCACAGGCAAGTGCATACAGAGATGGAGGACACTGGTTTCCCTGCATAGCGGGAGTGTGACTAGATCCCTGTGTCTGTGTATGAAAGCCTGTGGACATGAAAACAAGTTTGGCTTCACACTTGGTTTTCAGGGTCAAAACAGCTAGTCCATCTCTGTCTCTGCTTATCCTTAGCTGTTTTTAGGAAGAAGAAGTGGTGCCTCATTTTTCTGCTGAGAAACAGAGACATAGCGACTTGTCCAGGGAAACCAAGGGAAAGGAATATTCACCTACTTCAATAAATCTGATGCCTGCAGCTATTTCTATGCTGTGTACCCTACACCCTAGTAAAAAATCACTACTCCTAGGGAGACCTTCTCTCAGAAGTCAAATTAATCAGACCCTACCAGTACCTATCTCTTCCTTTACCATGAACAGAGAGCTACAGATGCCTAGCTCTGACAGACAGATAAAGCTAAAGTAATCCCAGCCAGGAAAACTGTATTGGACTTCAAACTCTATCCACCAAACACACCTTGACTGCTACATGCTACCCTGCAGGTAACTTTACATGGAAAATCATCAGTGCAGGAATGTTCCTGGCCACGGGAATATAGGTCTTGCAGTGTCTTGATGTTAGGATGGCTCCTGAAATAGTCTGCGTCAGCTTGCGTGCTCCAGTGCAACTCCTAGGCATGATTTGACGAAAAGCATTGGCCATGGATATTCCCATCATGCGGCTGGTATGCAGCCATCTCAACCAGCATTTTAGCCAACAGAGCTGGGGTTTTTCTGTTTGTTTGTTTTTAACTAATCTGTATGGATGTAAACTGTGGAGAAATCTGAACTAGACAGAGCACAAATATTGAAGAAACTGTTTATCACGAGCCCAAAACCTTCTGAGTCTAAGGGAATAGGCAACAAGAAGATGGTGAGGGCAAGTACAGAGGCAATGGCTGGGCCAATGGGTCAATGGATGTGTTAGCACACCTGCAGCCTAAATCCTGAGTCTTCTGAAGATGCAACTTTTATCTGAAACCACAGACATCGTGACTCACACAAAGGAAACGACCTTCCCTGTGGTGATCCATTGTGGTGTGTTATGAACATTATTCTCAGACTAAATCCAAAGCACAGCACTCTACCAGCTTCTAGGGAGAAAATTAACTCTATCCCAGCCAAAACCAGGACGCTTTCTCACCCTTCATGTGGAAGGTCTCAGAAACAAGAAGGTTAATGCAGTCTAATGACTTCAAAATCAGCCTCTGGTGACACCAGAACTGCAGAAGATTGGAGGAAAAAGGCTTCGAAAAGGAGTCTGTTTTGTTTCCTAAAAAAGTGGACGGAGCTTAACTTGTGTTTAAATATAATGTCTCCGGATTGTGTATCTGAGATTTTGATGGAGTAAATCAGGCCAGGGAATGGACAAGACAGTGACCTGAAGATGTCTGGCATCACGGAGAACCTAGAGGTGATAGTATGAACAAGAGAGGAATGGAAGTGAGCAACCCTTCAGCCTGAGGATAACAAAGTTCCCATTTACCTCCTGAAAATTGATTGAGGGGGATTAAAGGCATCATTAATATGCATGTAGCAGGACACTGCTCCTCCACAATCCCTTGGCTCTGATGTTTGTGGAAAAGCTGGATTGCTGTAGAGAAAAAGCTACCTCTCAGCGTTTGTTTGCTTATTGGTGTTATTGCACTATCTTCTAAAATCATGCCAGGATGCGAGAGGAGGGAGGACAGTGACCATTACGGAGAGAAACTGGAGGGATAAGCATTGATCTGGGTGGGAGCAAGGGGCAGAGGTACCTCCTTTTGGCAGAGGTCCTCAGCCCAGACACTGAGCTGTGTGTTTCTACCTCCTTGGCAGGGATAAGAAGGCTGAAGGATGTCTAAGCTAGACAAAAGCAGTCTAAAAGGTCTATGTGGTGGTGATTTTCTTGAGTGAGGGAGGGAGGGTGCCAAATCCATTCAGTTGCTGTCTTCTGGCTCACTCTGTCATCACTGAAACACTACAGCCTAGGTCTGCAGACAAGTCAGGCGGAGTGAGAGGAGTGTCAGCATTATTGTGGCTCCTAAGTGCTCAGGAGTCACTCTCACATCCGTTTTGGGGCAAAGGGTAAACCCAGAGTGCTCACCTTTGCTCCAGCCACTGCTGATGCATTCTGCATGAGTGAGTCATTGGACAAAACCAGAAGCAGTTTGGAAATGGAGCCAGGGCTGAATCTTGCTTTACTGCTGTGCTACAAAAGCAGAATACTCCAGCTGACTTTGGGTTCTGCATCCCTCCCTGTGGAAAAAGGTCCCACGCCAGCCCCCAGCCCAGTGTCATGGGAGGAATGGGATCTATAATTACCTCACGCCAGGGAAGAGCTGTGAATCTGGAGGAACTCCGCAAACCTTTGGATTGAGAGCAGGTTAGTACAAGTACCCGCATCTGTGTCAGCAGCTAGTGCGGGTCCAGTTTGCGGCTTCATTCCAGCTTCTTTTGAGGCTTTGCAGAGCAAAGACGTGTCCAGTACAGGGGATGAACAATTAGCAAGTCCTGAATCACCAGGGAGCCTGGAGTGGCCAGAAAGTCACATAAAAGAAAATCCTCTCGTCCTTTGTCCAGAAATTGGTACGTATTGAATTAAAAGGACACCAGAATGCATAGGAGAGCTGCCTGAGTTACAGAGAGAGGACTGAGGGTCTTACTGAACTGTTGTAAAACCCTCTATGACCTTAGCAAGGTCTTTCTAAGCCATGCACTGAATGAAGGTGGGCAAATTGTCCTTTCTGCCACACAATGGATCTCCTCAAGCAAAGCACTTGGTTGAAAGAAGTCTGCAGCTCTCCAGTGATGGCTGAGAGAATGCAGCTGGCTCAGACTCACCTCCATGCTCTTCTGCAGTGGGGATCAAATTCCCCATCTCCACTCCAAACCCTTCTCCCTTCTTTCCTCACTTTGATTGCAAACGCCAGCAAGGGACACTGTGGCTCATACATCCAACCAACATACAGGCAAGAAACTGTTATCAGTGTGGTGCCATGCATCTGCCTGCCTTATGCTGGGGAAGTTGCTGGACCTCCCTGGGTTCAGTTGAGAGCAGAATCTGTCGCAGAGTATTTGCCCTGCTCCACCATTCTCTGACTAATAAATTGTTGACGGTGATGCAATCATCATTTTGAGGAGGCACAAAGAGTATTACTTACTTTGATGGGGTTCAAACACCTTCTATGACTTTTACCTCTCCTTATTATACTTCTTTTTCAGTGTGCTGTGGAGATGTGTCACCCTTTGTGACGAGAATAAGGAAAAAAACCACAAAAGTGACACAAATTACTAATTACTGTATTATGCAGTGATTAAAAAAAGAAGAAAAAGAAAAGAATTAAAAGCTTGAAGTTGCTTCAGCAAATTCTATTTTTAAAGAAATAATTATGGGGTTTCAACTCTACTAAATTAAGTAATTCTTTGCCAGATTTTTCCCCCTCTTTTAAGCTTCATTCTTGGCTGCGTGGCTGTTTTGCAGTCAATGCTCTGCTAGAGTGGTGTGCTTAGCCTCTTATTATTGTTATTATTATTATCGGTTTTGTTAATATTATCTGTTATTATTAGTTATTAGCAATATGCTAGCACTCCCCACCAAACAGAGCCACGCTGCCTGTACTAGGTGCTACGTGAGCACTGGATGAGATGGGAGGCCAAGAGAGCTTCCAAGCTAAATAAACAAAGCAACTGATGTTCATACAGTTTACAGAGATGCCTCATGGCTTGTCTCAACTGATACATCTGGAAACCCTACACATGGTCAAGGGACAGCAGAAGAGCCTGGGAGCAGATCAGATCACAGAGACAAATCTGCAGCTGGGATGTGTGTTTATGAAGGGTCTATAGGAAAGGAGACACGTCATGTGCCATGGTGATTATCTGCTCTGGCTTTGAGGGCTGTGGCTCTCTGGGCTGCCAGGATTTCCCTGGGAAGTGTCTTTTCCTCCACCTTCACCATGCTGGTGGTATCTTCCCCCTTGTATGGATGCAGGAAGGCAAAATGGGATGCTCTCACCTATGCTAAGGGAGGTAACTCAAGGATCAGAGAAGTCAGAAGGGATGGCAGGGCTATTTGTACAACTCAACTGTGCCCATGAAGGAGCTCCTAAGCCACCCCCAGGACTCTGGAGAGCTCTAGGTCATGGTGAATACCCCAGAAGACATCTAAATGAAGTCTCCTAAGAGCAGTGGGGAGTCCTGTTCTGGGACAGCATTTGGGGTGAGCACATGGGGATGGAGGAAAGCTAGAGGAGGTGGCAGGTGCAGGGTCTGGGTCTTGGTGAGGAAAAAGAGCAGCTTAAAAGTCAATAGGAGTGATCCTAATTTGTGGCAGAATGAGAAGGTAGTAGGGTGAAGTCGGCTTGGAGGTGCCATTCCCCAAGCTAGGTCCCTCTGAGTATTGCAGGGAATATAAGCCTGTGCCAAGATACAGACATGGGCTAAACCATGGTCTGGAGTGAAAAAGACTCAGGTTTTTTCTTTTTGAGGGGGTCTCAAGTTCAGGGGGAACTGGACACTTGTGTCTGAAGACAATCACTGTGACTTCAGGCAACACCATGACTGGGAAACCTCTGATTTCTAAGGATCTATCTGCTCAGCACTTCAAATATTCCTTTCTCTCAAATCCCAGGCTGTAAGAAAATGTTTCATATCATCCCAGATCACAGAAATCCATGCTGATGGTTTAACAGCCTCCTCCTTTAAAATGTTTAGGCACACTCTGTGCCAAGATAACTATTGCCCAATTTTGTGCCAAGTTCAGTACATCCCGTTTCTCTTATTCTTTCCTGTTATACAGTTTGGTAAGCCTGCGTACCCCAAACTCTCCCAGGACCTCCCCTCTCCTCCTCTGCTGTAATTAAACAAGAACTGTTGACAGTTGCTGTTGAAGCCGGTTCCAACACTCCAGAAATGTTCAGCAAATAATAAGAGAAGCCCTGAAATAAGAAGTCAGATGAATTCAATAGAGTAAAGGCAAATTCTCAGCAGCCCCAAAGGACCTTGGTTTGGAGAAGTGCTTCTGACACAGCACAAGAGAAAGAAAGAGTAATGCCTACATGTTTTTGCTGCTTGGTGAGACACCGGAACCAGCTGACAGAGAAGGAGAGGGGTTTGCAAGGCTTTTTTGTTCTCTTTGTACCTTAAGAACGATGTCACTTGCATTGCAAGAGTGTCTGAGCTGGCTTATCAACTCTGATTCAAGGAATCCCATTACAAACGGGTGCACCCCTTGTGGGGCCAGGGCAAAGTCACCAGGGGCTGGCTGAGGAAAAGGAGCTTTAGAATGAACTTTCTGACATCCTTTTCCTTGCCAAGGGTTTGCAACACCGTTTCATTAGAAAGGATTTGTGGTGGGCATTTCTTTAAGCAAGGAATTTGACAGATATTCTTGTTCTGCTGAACTTGCTTTGCTGTCTGCTTGGCAAGTCCCTTAAACAATGGTATTGTGATAAAAAATGTCACATAAACAAAAAGGCATCATGATTGCTAAAAACATTCTCATTAACAAAAGAGTTTTCCTTTCAAATTCCACTATTCAAGCAGCTCTGTAAGCTTTTAAGCCTTCAAGCACCAGTAAATGACATCTTTATTAAGAATGGCTTGTTTACATCAGCAAAGATGTTGGAGGGGGAATCTGGGATGGAGGGGGAAATGTTTGATGTTAGCAAAGACTGAGGTTCTCAACTTACCAAAAACCTTACTTTTTGCTTATTGAAACTGACAGGTAAAAGTTAAGAGGCTCAAAAGCTCAAAGCCAAGATGCTGGGATGATGCTAAGAGGAAGGATGTGATGCTTCAGTTGTGCAAATGCATGGAGAGGTCACATCCCAGAGCTCAGAGTGAATTAGCTGAGTAGGTCAGGAGGAGACATGAAAAATAAAGGGTTTCTGAGTTGGGGAGCATTTGCCAATGAGATCCAACCAAAATGAATCTACATTCAGCCTAAATTCTCCCAAATCAAGGTCCACTTGGTACACAAGTTCCAAATTGGCCCATGTGCTCTCTTCTGTAGGCATTCAGTGAACAGCTCAACCTGTGACTTCTCCAAACCTAGAAGGCAGCATAACAGCCTTCCCAGGATCCACTGACATGTCTGGGACCATTGCCTCAAGGTTAAGTGGGATAGCCAAACCGTGCCCACAGTACCGTATCCTGTTTATGTGGTAGTAGCAGAGTGCTCTAAGGCTAATCTCAGCATAGCTGAGAAGGATGCTTTACCATCAGTGTGGTGTGGTCAGGCAGCTGTTATAGCCCTGAGCTTTTCCTAGTAATGAGGCATGCTGTTTTGCACCTCAGAATAGCACTCAAGGTTTAATTAATGTCTATCTCCAAAACATCTTCACCTGCAGGCTTCAAGATTGGTCCCATATCCTGACCCAAGAAAAATGCTGCTGTGCTAGTCTGGACCAAAACTGCCTGGAGGACACCTCTACATTTCCTCTCCTTTCCCCTAAAATGGTTATTCAAGAAAAACCTCTTAGCATCCACTTTTTCATTGCTGTGATGCACACACAGCCAGCGTCCTTGTGGGCCCTTTGGGATCAAAGGTAGTAGTCACCTCTAACAGAAAAGTGGTGACATTGTCACTACTTGGTATCTCTTCAAGAAAGAAAGTGAAGTTCCTGGTGGGGTTTCTTCCTACCCAGTCTTGGGTCCCCACCAGGGATATCTTCATCCCTCTTCTCCCATCCCCCGCTCCCTTCTCCTTGGTCCCCATCACCAGTTGCAGATACATGAAACTGTCCAAGCACAATTTTTCTATCTTTCTGAAATTTCCCTCCTGTTTCCTCTTTCTTATCCTAAATTACTCATTAGATTCAACGTGAATAATTTCCTACTTCTTTGTAAACCCTTTTCATTTTTCTTAAGAGTATTTACTACTCTCTGTATATACACATATGTGGGTGTGTATAAATATCTATATATGATTGTGATTAAATTCTCAGTTGTGCAGAAAGTTTCATAGAGAGACTGAGGCATAAGGGAATGACTGTTCCAGAAGGGCAAGGTCAGCTTATGATAACTTATAAATTTGCAGCTACAAGGACATCTAAGCTCAAGCAATGTGAAGGCATTTCAGACATCCTGCTGCCTATTGCTGCCAGACTCTGGCTCCCTGGAGAGACAAGGAAGAGCATCCCAAACAGCAACTGTTTGAATACGGCCCTCCATCGTCTCTGCAATCACTGCATCCCGCTTATCCCAGATGGCACAGGGGAATAGCCGCTTCTTTTCTGACTCAACCAACCCTATGCAGCTACACGTTCCCCACTTCCCGCTGCTGATAAAAAGCAGACAATCCATTAGGGCTTTGCTGACTGTATCTGACATTTCCCAGGTGCAGATTAACACCCCCTCGGGGCCTCCACACCGTGAAAATCAACTCATCACTTGCGCATAGCTTCCCATCACCGCTCCCATTAACAAGGAGCCCCAGCACCTGCCAACTCAGTGCTCATTGCCCACCGCAGTGGTTTTCCAAGGTGTTTGACTTGGTCTGGAATGGTGGAATGGTGGCATGTCATTCATGGCACAAAGTGTTCAGGGATAGTATTGATTTAGTGCATTGCCTCCTTCCCTGCTTATTCCTTTAGGTTGTGGACTGATAACGTGTAGTCTTTGGAGGTGG
The DNA here is from genome assembly GCA_028858755.1 of Ara ararauna. Classification (NCBI taxonomy): domain Eukaryota; kingdom Metazoa; phylum Chordata; class Aves; order Psittaciformes; family Psittacidae; genus Ara; species Ara ararauna. The sequence goes on from CM054376.1 coordinate 163,982,526, forward strand.
AAGCAGCTTTAGATATGCCTTCCTCTTGCTGGTTATTTCTGTCTAGTCTTATCCCCTTAGGTGGGCCAGCTCTCAACAGTCTATGGGCTATGCTGTGAAGTGGACAACTGACCCACTGTGCTGGGTTGACTTTGGCTGGCCACCAGGTGCCCACCAAGCCACTCTATCACTCCCCTCCTCAGATGGACAGGGGATTAAAAATATAATGAAAGGCTCATGGATTGAGGTAAGGACAGGGAAAGATCACTCACCAGTTACCACAAAATAGGTGATAAATAGGGGCAAAATAGGGTCAAATAAGTGCTTCAGCTGCTCTTTAAGATATGAAACTTGCCCCAACCTGCAAAAATATTTTCCCTCTTTCCTTGGAAAAGCCCTTCTCTCAAAGCAGGAAAGCGCAGTCCCTCAGGGTGAGGCGAGCCATGCCAAGTTAACTTTGTACCTGTGCAGTATTCATGGTGTTCTCCTGGGTCGTCCTAAATCAGGAAAGCCTTCCTCACTCTGTAACCCAGCATGCCCATAGTACAGAGGAGTTATATTGGATAGCAGTGGGATGCTCATAGATCTCTAGCCCCCAGCATGATGGAGAATGAGCATCTCTGCTCCCTGGCACCCTCCACCCAACCCTTCTAGCCAGTCCCACTGGCATTACTCACCTTCTTCATGCGCTTGCCTTGTTCTGAAGGAGCAGAGCAAACCTCTTACAACCCACCGACACAACAATCAGGCCATGGGTTGTTTTCTTCAGCACATCCCCTGCTAATGCTGAGAATCACCACAATGGTTGTGCTCGGGACTCTCTTCCATTCTTGGTATCCACCATCTGCTTAGCCAAGCACACACTGCTCCATGAAAGCCTCACAAATATAGATCCATCCAAAAGCTTTCCTTTTATTATTAGAGGCTGGTACCAATCACAGGTACTCACCCAATTGCGCAGGAAGGTGGGGAAGCTTGTAGATCCCATGCTTTGTTATGTGGATGGCAGGCATGAGTACAAGGGAATTGTCAGAACAGCCATTGTTTGAGTTAATGGGGCAGCAATTACAGATGATATGAGTCAAAGGATATGGACACCCATAGCAGGTCAAGCAGATCTTGCTCTAGCTCAGTATCCTGTGGCAAAGAGTGGCCAGCAGTAGGTATCAAGAGATTATCTAGAAGAAATGTAAGTGTGGAGTGATTCTTTCTGCCCTCAGTGAGCTACAACTCATGGGCTCTGAGAAATACCTTTTATATCTAACAGCCCTGGATGGACTTTTCTGCCCATAAGTTTGCCCAGTCATTGAACTGTGCAACCCTTAATGGAAGCATTGAGGTGGATTCAGGAGATATACACTCTTTGGCATACCATGCTGTAGAGCAATCTTGGGGAGGGTGTTCTGAGCTCTATCCACCTTCTGAAACATTGGTGTCTAGTGGCACTGCAGGCTGTCAGGTTATCTGAGATATCTGCAAAGGGGTAGTAAAGGTAGCAACAGCCCCCATGGTCTGCAAATGTATCTGCAAGAGGCTGGGTAGGCATGACAAGACCAGGTGAGACAAGGGTGTGCCTGATGCCTCAATCTCATTTCCCACTCTCCTATTTCTTCCCTTCCAGCTCTGAACCTTCTGTTTGTCACTCAAAATGTCTGCTTCTCATTTGCAGCCTGATCTCATCCCTCCATGTAGGTGTCACACCAAGGGGCTTTAACCCCCCCACCCTTCACTGGAGTCAAGATGGGGCTGTTAGGTCTCACACCACAGTTAGACACTAGCTGACAGAGGTGAGAGCTCTTTGGAGGCCACATCCCTCTGCTTTAACACAGGTAAAGGTCTAACCCTGCCCTTCTTTCTCCTTGTACTAGGATGCTGTGGGGATTATCTCACCATTTCCAAACATACTGAACCTCTCTGTGAAGCTGACAGGGGCTCGCTGCCACTGGAAATTAGCTCCTGTAGCCTGCAGAAGATGCATTCATTTCCTCATGCCCCTAGAGGCCCTACTGTGCTGGAAGCTGTGTGGCAGCTCCATGGGCTGACAGCAAAGCTTTACCCCAAGCTTAATGAACATCCAAGGGCAGAGGCACATCCCCGTCCACTCTCCATTTGAGCTGTCCTTGCTAAAGTCATCAGGCACTTTGCAACCCCATCCTTCTCCCTAAGGCAGCTGCTGACATACACCCCACAGAGTTAATTCTTTGCACCTGAAGGCAAACAAGCTCTCCCCTGCACTCCCATTACCCCTGTTTGAAAGCCGTGATTTGCTGCCTCAGCTTCCCAGCATCCCGCTGCTCCCTCTTGCACAGAGCAGGCTTTGCCTGAGTCACTTCTGTTATTTAAAACAGTAGAGAAGAAAGGGCTTAAAACTCAAAGAAACTCCAATTCAGGCACTTTATGGTGGACAGAAGGATTTATTCCTTCTCTGCTTGCTCCCTCAAAAAGCTTCCTCCAAATCCTGCAGGGTTAAGGAATACATTGGGTATGTAGATGGTGTTTTATATGTTCTACTGAATCACAGTGAAGACGGGTTTCGTTTGGTTGGGTTTCACAATATTTCTAGTCATTATTCTAGTTGATGACCTAGCTAAGGGAATGTTTCTAAACTTCAGGGTATCCGAGGGCCCCTGCAGTGCTTAACAAAGCACACAGCCGTACAAAGGAGGAGGTTGCTGTTAGCTCTTTTTGGAGCTAGGAAAGCAAGGGGCAGACTTGTTCAGAGACATATGGTGAGTCAGTGGCAGAGCCAGGGATTTGAATTGAGTGCCAAGCTGATCCCTAACACTCCGTCCTAATAATTCAAGATGCTTCAAGTCCCTTCTGTATCCAAAGACAAAAGGGTTTGGAAGCACCTGGAGCCTGCTTTCTCCCCATCTGTATGCAAACCGATGGCTGTGCCTTGGTTTTTCTCCTTCAAAATACCAATATTTCTCTTACTGCATCCCATGCACTTGGAAAGGCAGCAGCAGGAGTGAGAGCAAAGGCTCTGAAAGTGGATCCAGAGTGGGATGCAAATGAGTGCTCAGCTAGAAGGTAAGGGGATTGAAATGGAATGAGTAAAACTGGATTCATTAAATTGCAATTAGCTCTAAATTAATGCACAATCATATGGTACAATTGAGCTTGGAAAGGAGAGGTCATTCTGCCAGCTGCAGTCAATAGGAGCTGTGGAGATCAGTCCTTGCTGCCTGGGGCAAGATATATGGGGCTTAAGCATCATGTTGCCTGACAATGGGTTTCTAGGCTTCAGAAATTGCTCTGATCTGCTCAAGGAGTGTGCTGTCTCAGAATAAACCCTGCTCTGGCCCTTTAAAGATGGGGAGGAGATGCAGGCTGGAGATGAATCAGCTGGCAACAGGGTGCTACCTTGCCTGTCTTTCTGCACCAAACTGAACTCGGGATGCTTCAGCACATGCTGGGCTCAGCCAAACTCTTGGACCCCCTCCAAGGTGAGATGTTGGGTCAGGGAAAGATGGGATGATGGGATATGGAGAAGGGGCAAGTATGGTAAGGAAGGACACCATTCCTGGTGCAGGAAGGAGTCTCTACCTTGCCTGCTGCTGAATCTTCCCCTCTGCAACATCTCTCCTCATCTTGCAGAGGTGAGGATGAGCTCCCAAAACCTTTCTGCTATGTTCTGAAGTCTTGGGCTCCCTCCTACCCTGAGCATCTGTTGCTTCAGAGCTCAGGTCTTGTTCTCATGCTGGGGACAAACACACCTTGATGAGAGCTTGTAGCAAACCTCTGACCAGCCAGGACATCTCTGATGGTATCATACAATCATGGGTTGGAAAAGACCTTTAAGACCATCAAGTCCAACCGTTCCCCAGCACTGCCAAGGCCACCACTAACCCATGGCACTGAGGGCCTCATCTACATGGTTTGTGAACACTTCCAGGGATGGTGATTCCACAGCTTCCCTGGGCAGCCTGTTCCAATACCTAATCACCTTCTCATGCTGCCATACTCCACCAGTCCGAGTAGTTTTGCAGCAGTTCATGGGGGCTGAAGAATTCCTTTCACCTCCCACCCCTATTCAGAAGGGGTCTTCACCTGCAGTCAAAGTAGCTTCCCTGGGCAATGCACTCTTCCAGCAAGAACAGTTTACCCCTGGCCATTCCCATTAGGCAGTATGTTTGCAGCCAGCTTGATCTGGAACCCAAGGGAGTTTGCTAGCAAAAGGTTTGCTAGCTGCCAATTCATGACAGCTGGTCTAGGACACACAAAGCATACCTAAGCCTGTTTAAAACATGGGAACAACCCTGACCTTGTTTTATTTACTGTAATAAAGGAAATTGCATCTTGATGACATTGTCACAGCAGCTCTGAGACTGATCCTAAGGGTTGTCTACTGTGTGTTTGTTGTCTTCTGCCCCTTGCCATCTCCCATGCAAGATGTCCTTCAGCCTGATACATGGGCCCTGCCAGCATCATTGGCTAGAGGATGGTAAATCAAGGCTGGTGAGAGGAGTCATGGTTTCTCATCAGAGGCTGTCCCCACCTCCCAACACACCTGAGGAGCTAAAGGAAGGGAGAATGTAATGACATGCAGTGCTGGTATGAAAAGAGAATGTATACAATCATAGAATCCCAGGATAGAAGGGACCTCAAGGATCATCTGGACCAACCCTTCTACGTAAAGCCATGGCCTAGACTACATGTCTCAGCAACTTGTCCAGCCGAATCTTAACAGTGTCCAGTGATGGGGAATCCACCACTTCCTTGGGGAAATTATTCCAGTGGCTGATTGTTCTCATAATGAAAAACTTTCCTGTTATGTCCACTCAGAATCTCCCTAGGAGTAACTTGTGCCCATCACCCCTTATCTTTTCCACGTGACTCTTTGTCACAAGGGAGTCTCCATCTTCTTTGTAGCCACCCTTTAAATACTGAAACAAGAAAGGGTACACAAGAGAGTAGGTACTGTGGGAAGAAGAATAGGACAAGTTAAGCATAAACGTTTTCCTTGCAGGTTACTGATGTTCGTTGGACATGGACCCACCTGGGCTGGAAACCTGTTAACCATAAGCATGAGGAGACCATGACTTAGCAATAGATGTTGTAGTCATTTCTCTGTTACTCAAGCTAGGTCCATCTAGCACTTAGTCTGGGCACCAGTCAGGTCCTATTTCCCTGGGCGCAGAGCAAAGAGAAAAGATGGTCTGTATAATGTCTATATGTCAGTGGTTACACTGACACTTCCCAGCCCTGAGGGCAGATCTCTGATTGGCTCCCATGGGGCTGGTCCTTGGAGACACTCAGCCTCTCCTGGGGAAAACAGGGCCACTGATGCTATGGCCTGTGTGTGAGCCCCATAGAAATCCCATCCCGAAATGTCTTGCTGCCTCCTGCATACAGCCAAGATGAATGCTCCTGGTGGTCAATCCATCCCAATGCCTCTTCCACTGTTTTCATTGCTCTAGGCCGCTGGAGACAGACTCTTGCCATTAGATATGATGGAGTGGGCTGATGCTCCTACACAGGCACACTCACATGCTATAGAGGCTGGGGAAATAATGAAAGCAATGAAATAACTCACCAAAAGAGCAAATGGCTGTGATGAATTAGGAGGTGCTAAATGAATAAAGCAGGCAAGCTGGCCAGGGCGCTGCCAGTCGTTTTCCCTAGCAAAGATGTGAAGGCAACAGGCAGCGGGGCTTGCAGTGCTTCTAATTCTCCTTTCATACTTTTGCCAGGAGTGCTTTCAGACTCACTTGTCAATTGAATTTGTCAGCCACCATTCTGGAGATAGCAAAGCTGCTTTAGCTGTCTCTATTGTGGTGCTCACACAAGGCAATTCCAAAGCATCTGTATTCATTCCAAGCAGCATTAGGTAGCTGATGATTCAGCCAGCTGCCAGCAGATAGCTGCTCTCTCCTTGAGATGACTGAGTAATACAGGAATAACCAAGGGATTTTGCTCCCCTTTGGTGTGCCTCTGAGTTTGCTGCTTTATTTTTGGTGGATCCTATTTATCACAAGCTTGCAGGAGATGAGTTTTGAGCATGGAGTCCCCTTGGGCATGGAGAGCAGGACAAGCTGCTTCTCGTTTACTTTGGACAGCTTTCTCTTACCAGTTTAAGGTGAAACCTTACTGTAGCTAGGGAGAAGGACTGGGGGATTGGGAGTTGTGTGTTAGAGAAGCAAAACAAGGGGTTTATGCTGTGGACATGAGTGGATGTGCAAGAAAGGAAGAGGCTGGGAATATGCTGACATTCCAGGGCAGTGCTGGAGTCATGATCCCTGCAAGTGTTCATGCATCGTGTAGACAAGGCCCTCAGTGCCATGGGTTAGTGGTGGCCTTGGCAGTGCTGAGGAACGGTTGGACTGGAGGAGCTTACAACCCGGTTGATTCTATGATTCTGAAGGCAGGCAAAGGTGAATTGTAGCAGCCAGCAGCAAACCCTCAGGGGTGCAAAGTGGGGATGTTGCTTACACTCAAAGGGCCAGGCTTGGATCTATGTAAGTGCTTGGAAATCAATAGGTCACAAAGCAGCTGAATCTGCTCTGGAGCCTGCAGCAGTCTTGAGCAGAACTCCCAGGGCTGAATGCGTTTCTGCTAACTCTTCCTGCCTCTTAAGTTCAGTTTCTTTTCTAAGATGTTGGCCTCACCCTCATCTCCACACTGTGAAAGGAGATAGGGATATTTCAGCCCTCCTGAGAGAGGTGGCTGAGATAAGTGGACTTGAATCACCCTGAAGCAACTCTGATTTCTCTCTGCGGATTACAGAGGGAATTTGATGGCAGCCTTAGACCAGACACTAACTACAAAGCAGCCATGAGTCCTGGCTGCTATCACAGCTCCTCTGCCTCCTCTCTGGCATTCAGTATTTGTCCAGAGGCTCCATGCATAAAATAAGCCTGCTCTGAACACAGAGCATCTTTCCACTGGAGGACACACAAACTTCCTATGTTCCACTTGCTCCCTGAGCAGGAAGATGTTGGCTTTCCAAATACCAATGTGGCTGCATGAGTGTGCAGGAGTGAAAGACATGTTTCTCTTGGAGCCACAGCAAAGCCAGTCTTGCACTGATAATTTCAGGAGTTAATCAGCCTTCTGAGACTTAGACGGGGACAAAGAGCATTGGGGAAAGGAGCATCCTATCATGATCTTCTTATCTCCATTACAACTTCCAGACAGAAAAACCTGGTCTCCTACTCTAACCCTCCTTTTCCCCAGAGGCCTGGGGTCATTGCTACAGTTTTCTGGGACACAGCAGAGGTTCTAGCAATTTCTCCTGATACAAGCCACAGGTGAGCAGATAAAGCATCTCCTTCCATGTCCAGGTCCTCTGCTAACCCTGCTCCTGACATCAGTAGCATCAACATATGTTTAATTTCTTCCCAGATACACTTCAGAGGGGAGAAGTTAAGCTGCCCTTTAGGGTCAGGTAGTGATGCTGAGCTATCCTTGGAGATGGGTCACAGCACAGCTCCTCTGTCCATCTCTGGCTTCACAGGGAGGAAAGTTCCTTCTCTCTGCAAGGCAGGGAACAGAAGGGAGAAGATGAAAGGAAGAAAAAGAGGGAGCATTTCAGCCTTGTAATTCAGTTACAGCACAGCAAATCAATTTGCTGTGGCACAGAGGCCAGTTTGTTTTTGCAGGAACAGAGGAATTAGTCCAACAATGACGGTGGTGCAACCATGCTCAAGCCTGCTGTCGGATCCCAGTGCAGCATGGAGTTGGGACAGGAGGATGCCATGCAAGCACTTCCACTGTCTCAAATCCAGCCTGTTGACTTCTGCACACAGGTGAGGCAGCAGCAGTTCCCTACCAGGCAGTCTCATTTCTCTCAAGTGTTTTCTGGCTGTAAGGTTAGGAATTATCTCTTCGGGATACAGCCCTGAACCTGGATACCTGAAACAGCATTTTCATGGCCCAGAAAAGGGAGAAGCTTATTGCACTGGGAGGTGGCTAAGCTGAATGAATATGGTACCCAGGGCTAGTGACTGCTTGCTTAAGGTCATTAAAGAAAAACAAATGAATCCAGGCTGGAAATGATCCCAGAACTGCTACAACAAGAACAAGGAGAGAGAAAAATGAAGGGAAATATGGAGAAGAGGTCCCTGTCCTTCAAAGAGGTAGGTGAGCACCCATCAGTTCTCTCGTGTGTGACGCCAGCCCTGGCCACCAAGGTCCATCAGAAATAAATGCAGTGATCAGGACTCAGAATGGCATCCAACCCAATCTTCATTAACCCTCAAAATCTACCCAAAACCATCCTAAGGATTCTCCATCCGAAACTGGTCATGTGCCTGACACTGGGCACACAACCATACATCTGTCTGGGCTGTGGTGCTGGGGTCATCTGTACTGTGTCCACTGCTCTTGGCAGTGGCCTCAGAAGTGATAAAGCCCAACAAGGATGGACAAGGAGCAAAAGTAATGCCAGAATTAAGGCTACAGGTACCAGGTGGTTGGACCTGTCTGAAATCCCCTTCCTCCATGCACTGCTCTTATCCCTTCCTATTGAACACCTCACTGGAAGGGGATGCATGAAACCCAGCCTCTTTTCTAGCTCTTTGTAAGGCAGGCAGGAGATCCATCCAAGTGTCCTGATGTTCTTCAGCAGGACATCACCTGGTTGGTGACCCCATGGGGTAACACAGAGGACAGGGAAAGGATGTGTTAGGTGAAGTGCTCAAGAGCTCCTAAATGTCTCAGGACTGCAGGACTCAAGATGGACAGGGCTAAGAGCTGCCTGCCTGCAAAGAGTTTGAACATATCCAAGGCCTGGAACTATCTGGCATTAATGGTTTATGAAGAGTAAGCAGCACAGAGATGAAGGAAAACACTGGAAAAATGAGGGTGCTGTAGCTGCAGGTGGGGATTCACCAGCAAGGCAAAGCTGAGTTTCCCTATGTGAGTTGTGGAAAGGAGGCAGAAGACCCTTATGAGCTTGGCACAGCATCCTACTGTGCTACCTGCAACACAGAATCTTCATTTTAACTTGCTTTTGAAAACAAGAATGTCACAATGCCAGAAGAGTGCTAGAAGAGGAAACAGAAATGAGCTTCCTTTGGCCAAGCACTTCTTTTTCTTTTAGAGCCTTTATTATATCTCCAGCAGTAGGGTTAAGAATGGAAGCCTTTGCTTTGCAGGGGCATGTTGCTGACCACCCTGCTGTTTTCAGTTTAATCTTGTCTTATATTAAACAGAGCCTTGAAGGCACGGGAGTGACTCGCTGGCACAAAGTGTTTGTGATGGAATAATGCAGAGATGCCTTCTGGAGCTCTTAGAAACCAAGGATACAAGACAGCGAGCTGTGTTTGCTGGCCATCAGATTCAGTCTGCTGCCTGATATCACCCCATTCCAGGCATCATGGGACTTGATGAGATGCAGCCATGGGTCCAAAGGAAACTGGCATGTGAAGTGGCTAAGGCACTGTCCATCATATTTGAGAAGTCGTGGCATTCCTATTAAGTTCCTGATGACTAGAAAAGGGGAAACATAAGCCCCATTTTTAAAAAGGGAATAAAGGAAGACCTGGGGAGCTACAAGCCAGTTAGTCTTATCTTGGTGCCTAGCAAGGTCGTAGAGCAGATCCTCTTGGAAACCATTCTAAGGCACAGGGAGGTGATTGGTGACAGTTAACATGGCTTCACTAAGGGCGAATTGTGCCTGACAATTTTAGTGGCTTTCTACAATAGGGCTATGGCATTGGTGGATAAGTAAAGAGCAACTGATTTTGTCCACGTGGACTTGTGTAAAGCAATCGACACTGTCACACACAGCACCCTTGTCTCCAAATTGTGTAGACATGGATTTGATGGGTGCACCACTTGGTGGATAAGGAATTGGCCAGATGGTTTCATTCAACGGGTGTGGTCAATGGCTCAATGTCTAAGTGGAAACTAGTGACGAGTGGTGTTTTTCAGGGGTTAGTATTGGAACCAGTGTTCTTTAATATCTTTGCTGGCGACACGGACAGTTGAATCGAGCACTCTCAGCAAGTCTGCTGATGATACAGAGCTGTGTGGTTCAGTCAACACACTGAAGGGATCGAATGAGATCCGGAGGGACCTGGACAGGCTCGAGAGGTGGGACTGTGCAAACCTCATGAAGTTGCCAACTGCAAGGTCCTGCACATGGGATGGGGCAATCCAAAGCACAGAGACAGGCTGGGTGAAGAACTGAAACAGCCCTGAGGAGAAGGACCTGGGGTGTTGGTTGACGAGAGGCTCAACATGACCCAGCAGTGTGTGTGCTTGCAGCTCAGAACCCCGTGTGCTGGGCTGCACCCTCAGAGCGTGAGCAGCAAGTCGGGGGGGGGGGGGGGGGGGGGGAGCGGTGGAGGGATTCTTCTGCTGTAGATGGCCTTAGGGATGGTCCCTAACCCTCTCTGACCCTTATTTTCCCTCCAGTGCGGGGGGGCTGTCAGTGGTCCTGCTGATGAGGCGAGGGCTGACCACTGTACTGCCGCTCTAGCATTACCAAAAGGATGCTAATGTCTACAAAATATGTAAGAGATCGGTGGATCTGCTCCTGTTTACAGGGTGGGATTGCTTCAATCTCGCTCTGACCGCCTGGAGAGAAAGAGGAAGATCAACCACTTTGCTCTGCTGTCCCACAGGGAACGAGCTGCCTGCAGCCAGCCCTGCCAGCCCCTCCATCCCTGCTGTCCTCAGTCCCTGCAGGTGCAGGGATTGGGATAACTGCGGTGAAGGGTTCCCTCTACTGGCCTGAAAACCTTCTCTGAGCCCACGGAGAGGATTTCATTGCAGGGAAATATCTATTTATGAGACCGAAAGGGGAGGGCTGGCTTTGAAGATCCCGCGACCTTCCTCTCCGTGCATCGGCATCCTGACTCCTGCCCCTATGTAGCTGAATTCCCCCGGCACTGAAGCTCCCTGACCGCTTTCCCAAGGCTCTCCAGAGCCGCCCATTCCCGACTTCTTTCTGATTTAGATTCCACTCATTTCCACACACAGAACAAATCCCACACATACAAGACAACAACTAGTAAAAACCCACAACTCCCTCTCTTACAACACAACTATCTCTCTGTATGACCACAGTTCACGTTTGGACCACATCCCTGGCAGCAGTTACAGACCCTACCTGGCGTCCAGGAGACCCAGGAGAGCATCCTGCCTTGCCAGAGGGGCATCTCCCTCATGCTGTGATTGCTGGGTGGGTGCTTTAGAAAAGGAGAAGACAATGCAAAGGGGACCTATCTCTCTTCAGGAAGCACTAATAAAGGAGAGCAGGAATGAAAAAGAGATAAAAGTGGATGTTTAACTTTGCTGAATGGTATTTAACAAGCCCAAGCTTAAGCACCAGGTCTGAGAGGTCAGAGCATGCAATGATCAACAGAAATAGGGTGGAAACTCCTCCCCTGTGATTTGTCTCCCCATCTCTGCTCCATCTTTCCCCCCCTACACCTCTTTCTTTCCCTTCCCTTTCTCTCATCCCTCTTCCGACCTCTGTCTCCATCACTACCAAAGTGAAATTTATGAAGAGCTCGAGGCATTGGTGATTTCCTGGATTTCAATGTAACTTCTTGCAATCTGAAGTGAACAGCTTGGTTGCTTCTGCCTGTCAGAGAATTTAAATTGCAAATTGAATAGTGAAATGCAGCAGCCAAGGGTCTGTATCAGTGACTTTGGAGAGCAGAGATATCGCTTAGCAACTGCAGGGAGGGACGGAGGCAGCAGTAAACACAGCAAAGAAGGATCTGGATTGTGGGACACCCCTTGCCCCTGCGTGGCAGTGGGATGGTAGCTATGGGACTCTAGGAAGGGTGCCTGAATGGTGGCTGATGGCGATGTTTTGCTCTGATGGTGGCACCAAGAGAAGCTGCAAGAACACGTATTATCACCTCCCATTTGTATGTACTAGTGCATCACATCTTGTTGACCCCAGCTGAATTCCAGCTCAGTAAAGCCTGAGCACAAGGTGTTGCAGCATTGGGTCACTTCCCGAGGGAAATCATCAGCTTTGCTCTTACCAGGTTTCACATCGGCACTCGGGAATGTAGATGCTATCCTGACACAAGTCAGAGTGAGGACTGGGAGAGCTGGGTGAAACTCTGGAGAGAGCTGGAGGAGGCAGCACATCAAGGAAACACTGAGGGTCCCGGGTTTGTTCAGCCTGCAGAAGGCTGGCAGCTTGCAAAGGGATTTGCTTTTAACTAACACCTGCATCAGGTGACAGAAAAGGCAGAGCTAGACTGTCCTCAGAGATGCAGAGCAGAATGGCAAGAGGTGGCAGTCACAGGTTGTAATGAGGGAAGTTCCAGCTGGAAATAAGGACAAAAGCTTTACAATTTGGCAAAGAGGTGGTACAAATTCCACATAGGAATTCTTAACAACTCATATGCAGGATTTCTTGAGCTGCCTGGTCCAGCATTGAAGTTGGCCCTGCTTTGAGCTGAAGGCTGAGCATGACACCTCAGGAGGTCCCTTCAATCTATCCTATTCTACAGTTAATCCGGTGGCTTTTTTTTCTTAAGGGTGCTGAAAAGTGGCTTCAGTGCTGCCAGAAATCACAACAGAGAAGGGTCCTGAGCAATCACGTGTAAGCCTCATCCTGCTCCTCAAGGGCTGAGGAACATCCAACCAGTTCTGTTACATTTTTGTTGGAGCTTTTCCTGCAGCCCTTCAGAGAGGGAGTCTCCACATCCCCCATGAAAAGTCTGCTCCAGCACTTTCTGCCTTTGCTATTAGACAGGGCTTTCTAATGTTAGGCTTGCCTGAATACCTTCAGCAAACTTTAAACCCATAATAATAGCAGTTGGCTTGAACTTATTGCTTAATAACACGAACTTTGAAGGCACAGTAAACTCTAATATTCTGCTGCGGTGAGTTCCACCAGTCTCTTCATTAAAAAGTAGTCATAGCTGTTAATGAAGAATCAAAAAGAGAGGGAAATAATTCTTGTTGTGTCCTCTTCCTGATTACAATCCCTAAATCTCACATGGAAAAGTCACTGCTCAAGTCCATCTCATATTACATATCTCTAGCACACAGAAACAGAGCTCTGTGACTTAGTAAACCTTGTTCAATGCCTGGTGACCATGAACATCTTTCCCATATAGATGCTAGGTGCAACAGGTGAGATTTATTAGAGATATTTCCCCATAGAACCTATTAAAGGAAAGAAACACGAATTGTCCACAAGCTGTTCATCTTTTTATGTATCTATTTCCAAATGAGATGGATTCCTCCATAATAAAGTCTTCTCCCTAAAAAGGGATGAAGAAGGCTATTTTGGAGAAAGGTGCCTGCAGTGTTGATTTCCAAGCTTTAGCAAATAAGCCCCAGCCCACATATTCCATGTAGGTTGCAAATAGGTGGTCAGAGAGCAATGTGGGTTGTGGGCATGGAAGCTCTAGCAGATCATAACAAAAGGCTTGATAGAATAAATGGAACCAGTGGAAAATACTGTGTTTTGAGAAATACTACAATCACTAGAGAGGATTTGTTTCCACTGGGGCTGCACCAAAGCAATTCTTTGATGTGCTATTCAGGGGACTACTCAGTGCAAGTATGATGTGTTCCTGAGCAGAACTAGCCAAGAAAGCCTTTGAAACGAACTTCTGGGTAGGGGTCTAAGGCCAATGGACACTTAATGAACCATCCAAGGCTATTCATGGATCTGTGGCAGTCACAGTATTAAATATATCTGCATTTCAGAATAGTGCTCTAACCCCAAATCATCTCCCCCATTATTAACAACTGTCAAAGGTTGTGACTTAGAAGGAGCAGGGACCTTCATATGTCCATCCCTCATCTCCGTGGGTACAGTAGCATTTGCTGCCTGGCCTAAAATGCTGGTATTAGCTCAGGTGTTAGGAACCAGTGAGTCTCACCCAAGAATCAAGTGTAATTTCCTAGTCAGTGCACAATTCACTTAAATCCCACACTTCCTTTAGAAGGGTGTTGACATTTACTCAGCTGCTTGTCAAATGTCTGGAGGTGTTAACATCTCAAACAAGAGCTGTTGTCATTAAAGGAGCACAGACTATTGCAAAGACAGGTAGTTAGCATGACTTTGGGAGAAGTGTCTGATGAGAAGATACTTCGTGTGTGCCTCCAGCTCACAAGGAAACAGCTGGTTCCAGAGTAGCACATTGCACGTTAGATGGCAGGGATGTTTTGAGGGATAAGCAGATAACATTCAAGGTAACATTCCGATGGGGAAGACCAGCAGATATGTGGAAAAGCCCTGTCCTGTCATTCATGAAACATGCTCTTTTTCTGAAAGAAACATCAATCACACTCAGATTTGGCTCACCTAGTCATCATTCAGGTGCCTCATCAGGGCTCCTAAAATGGAAGAGGATGCTTCTAGGAAAAAGCATCTTTACTACTTCAGGATGAGCTGAGGAGTTGTAAACCCCTTAGTCTTTGTGCTCTTCAGTTCCCATTGTGAGAATACAGTTACTGTGATTTCTCCATTGAGCCTGGGCCTTTGGCTGTTTTTTATCACCTATGAGCATCTCCAGTTTAGAGAGCTCTTAACACCGCCCTCCAAGAACTACCTGCACATTCATTATATCCCTGTCCCCAGTAAGTTCAGTCCCCAAGACTGACCTTTTAAGCCTCACAACAGCCTGGGGGCAGTTGCCTAGTGGAGAAACATCTAGGGCAGCTGCATAGACCCTGGCATAGACCACACCACTGCAGTGGTTTTGACAGCCAAACCAGATGCTGAGCATACAGCCCCATCTCCACCACTGCACAGGTTTGCACAGTGCTATATGCTCAGGCTGGAGCTTCAGAGCCTTGTGATTTTAAATCCCTTATGTCTCATTTTCCAAGACCCATCCGCTAACAGGGGGGCTCTTTCCCTGCAGGCTGAGGTTAATTGGCTTGTGCTTTTAAGAGGATAAAGCTGCGGAGACTCAGAGTCAGGGCTGTTCTCCAGATTTCCATTATAATCTACATTGCAGGAAAATAGCTTTCCTGATCAAATCATCTGTCCTCTCAGTACAGAGGATAAAGAGCTGGTGACGTGCAGAGAGGGAAATCTGCAGGGTGTCTGTCCACGACCTTGCTCAACAGAGGAGGAAGAAGAGGCAAAGAGTTTTCTTTGCTGTAAGGAAACATGAATGAGGTGAATGAAGGCAACCTGCCCTTGTCCAGTGTCCTGGGAGGGAAAGGAGGATGTGTTTTGAGTGGCTGATCCACTATTAGGGGTATTTCTGAGTATGATGTTATGCATCTCTTGAAGATCAAATTGGGAAACAAGATGGTACATGAGACTGGGAACTCACTGGGAAATGGTGCGAGACCTGGGACCAAGCCCATAAAGCTGGTAGGACTCCTGACCCTTGAAAACCGGCTGAATCTTGTCCAAGTCAGACAGGTTTAAACATCTATGGGAGGGATATAAGGAGGGAGGAGAGCCTCCAGCAAGCAAGAGGTGGTGGTAATACCTTCCCAGAGCCAAAACTGCTTGTCTCAAGCTTGTAGCTCATTCACCAGAAAGCTTGAGAATCACCATTGCATTCGAGACTGATGGCTATGTCACAAAAGAAGCGGTTACCTGAAGACAAACCAAAAGTGAGGACAACAACTGTGAAGAAGCTAGTTTGGTACACAGAAAGTATTTCACCTCTTCTTTTCTCATTTGTGAAAAGGGAATAGTGAGGTTTATGTCCCAGATTAGTCTGTTTCAGACTCTTTATTTTACTCCTGGTCAGCAGTAGGTTCACTGGGCAACCTTCATCCCAGCAGAAACTCCAAGGAAAGCTTTTTCCCAACCACACACAGCAGTCTGTGTCCTTTCAGCTCCCATTTCTAGAAATGCTTACGAATGTATTTGTTCTTGCACACTTGGCACTCGAACAACCATGTGGACTCCTGTCCCAGACCCAGCATTCACCATCGCACAACTACTCAGCTGTATGTTCTATACAGTAAACTCTTATGGCACAGAAAGAAAGTGTAGGTAACACTCAGAGCAGTTTACTTCATCATTTTAGCTCTCCTAAAAATTCCTTTTTCTAAAGTTCTAAATATGATACTAATAAAACCCCTTCAGATACAAACAGGAACAAAACACCCTAAAACTCAAAGCGTGTGGTGAAGTTGCTCAACTGTTTGGGGTTTTCCAGGTCCAGTTGTGATGGCTGCAACTTGTTTCCCACAGAAAAACATGAATGACTTACAATCTTCAAGTGCTTGGCAACAAAAATTGCATGATCCCATCACCTGTATTGAGATGGCCTCAGAAACAAGAGTATTCCTTGAGCAGAACTGACTTCAAGCTGCAAGGCCGAGACTGAAGTTTGCCTGGAGCATTTTGCCCTGGCATTTCTCTTCTGCTGCCGCTAGTTCAGCTCAGTAGAAAACGGGCTCGGCTTTTCTTTTCTCCTCCTGCTCTTACCTGGCACACTTCAACCAACCATGCAAACCAGCACCAAGACTGACGTAGCTTGGGTTGCATACTGCAGGTACAAACACACTGATGCTTCCCTCCTGAGCATCCCACCATCTCCTGTTGGCACCCAAATCACCTCACCTCTGCAGCTCAGCATTTCAGCTTGACAGAACTGAAGTCCAAAGACCAGCTCTACCCTCCTCCCCATCCATGCTATAAACAGTGCTTAGGATTGGGAGGAAAAACAAATGCTGAGATTTCTCACTCACACAGCCGCATATTCTAGCTGCTAGGCTTCTACCCATAAAGATTACAAGATGTGTGTCACAGGGGTGATTTATAAGAGGAGAGAGGATGTTTACCTACAGTAAATTACAGTCTGCTTCTTTGTGTCCTCCTGAAATTTCAATTACTGAGCTATTTTTTTATTCTAGCTTTCCTGTAGGTTTTTCTCATTTAGACAATACGTAACACAGTTCAAATTGGTTCCTGTGTATCTTAAGGTTTTATACTACCTTCATTTTATCTCTGTGCTTTACACTCTACATGTGTGTTTCTCTTTATTCACATATCCTGCTTTAAGCTATTATATAGCATCTTGCTCTTGATTAAGTTGCTGCTGCAGCTACAGGGTAGGCTTTTGGGTTCAAAACCAGGACTTTTTGAAAAGCTGCAGCTCATCCCCTGCATGATACATCACTTTCTGACCTGAACTGTGAACACCCTCACTGGGAAAAGCAGTCAGTTGTTGAAAAGGAAGGTTTCAAGCGAGGACACTGACATGTAGGTCTAAGGCTGGGGAGTATTGCATAGAATCATAGAATCGTAGAATAGTTTGGGTTGGAAAGGACCTTAAAATCATCCAGTTCCAACCCCTTGCCAAGGGCAGGGACACCTCACTAGACCATGTCACCCAAGGCTCTGTTCAACCTGGCCTTGAAAACTGCCAGGGATGGAGCATTTACCACTTCTCTGGGCACCCTGTGACAGTGCCTCAGCACCCTACCAGGGAAGAACTTCTGCCTTATATCTAACCTGAACTTCCCCTGTTGAAGTTTGAACTTGCATGTGCGAGGAGAAAAGGTGTTAACAGTCTCGGTTACATTGTGTAGGCTTGACTGCACAGACTGACAGACCAGAGGGCTGACAAAGACCCAACTCTCCATAAGGAAAACTCTTTGCCTTAGGACTAAGAACCTATGGCAAACAAGACAGTTCTTTAGTAAGTTTCCCAGCCTGTAAAACTGCCTTCTTCTTCTGGCTGAGCAAGCTGAATAGTCATCTCTCACCCTCAGTCAACCATAAGATCAAGAGAATCTAATATGCTTGATATGATTGACATGCCCAAGCTCAGTCTCATAGGTATTTAGTTTATTTAGTTTCTCTCCTTTAGTCCTTTTAATGTTTCACAATGGGCTATGCCATCAGGGTCTTCATTGTCAGACCCAGTTTTACATGGTTACCATGCAGACCTTGTAAAAAGGAATGCATAATTTTGGCCAGTTTTGACTTGCACTGATTATTGTGGTGCTTATCAATCTCTACTCTTTCTGTGTTGGAGCATAACTCTGACCATACCGCATCTTGGCCAGTTTCCTGGCGCCATTGTTGTTTGAGATAATGTTTATGATTGAGTTCACTGAGTTGTGAATTTCCTTATCTTTCCACACATCGATGAATGCCAGTAGTTGGAGTCAATCCAGTAGCATCCCAGGATGAATTGTCGGACACAAGCCAACGAAAGACTATGAAAAGGGAAAAGTTGATGGATGGCAATGGCAACAGCAGTGCATCCAGCATGGATGCACCATGCTCAGTAACTTCCAGGCATTGCAAACTCTGAATTGTGGAGTCCAGAAAAAAATTAAAGAGGTAGCATTAAGAAATTGCCAGTGTACACTGGGCCACAGTGGGAAATCTCTTTACACTGCTGTGCTCCTCTTCATAGGACCAGTAGAAGCACAGAAGACTTAGAAATGAGCTCAGTAAAAGGTATTTTATATTCTTGAAACTAATCTTAGTATAGTTGGATTTTTTTCATTAACTGTAGACTACTGGAATATGGGTGCTGGGGTCTGAACATAACTGGGACCTTCTTCATAATAATCCTTTACCAGGAGAGGGTGGCCTGTTCTTCAGTCTTATCAAGATCAGGATTCCAGTGGTATGCAGTACAGTCATGATGGAAGGACTGGGCAGTAGTTGGGATACAGGGCTCTCTGAACTGTTAGGCAAACTTAAGGATATCTGCAAATGATGTTCCTTAATTCTCCCTATCAGCAAAGTGGGAACAGCAGTACAGACTGATCAGAAATACTTGCAATTACCACGTGCAAAGTGCTTTGAGACCCTGTGGTGAAAGAAATGGGAGATGAGCAGAGCATCTTCCTCACTAAAGTCCTTAGCCATGGTAATTCTACACGGTCATCATTCACAGGAAGAAGGTTTTATTTAGGAGGGAATAATCACATCTTGCTGCCAAAACATGAAATCCAATTATGCTGTGAACTAAAGGCTGTTTTAACAGGTTTATCATTTCTCAGCTTTATCCTCATCCACTGAGAAACTGGGTTTTCTTCCCTTCTTTCCTTCACTTCTGAAAGGCCTTTTCCCTTTGCCCCAAGTTCCAAATTTCCCTTCTCTATGACAGGACTAACAGTTAGACTTCGCTTTAGATTTTTCCTCACACCCTCAATATACCACCACAAAAATCAAGGCAACCTTGTTAGCCCTGCTCTGGTTTTATTGTTTTCCACTGACTATGAAACTCAAACCTATGGGAGGGTTGGAAATCGGGTCTTCTGCCTGCTTCCTCCTCCTGAAACTCTGTGTCTGGACTTTGGGTTTAGTCTTGTAAAATATCCATCCATTGGGAAATGCTTTCTTAAAGCTGTCATTTAAAGATGTGGTGCTTCCTTTTCTGTCCCCTACTTCCTTTCTCCTTTCTCCTCTCTCCTCTCTCCTCTGTCCTTTCTCCTTTCATTATCCCATTTCTATATTTTTCTTTCTCTCTTGAACGATTAATAGCTAAGTATGGAAATAGAAAGTGTTTGTGGTGTTTCGAGCTCCTCTATTTTCATGACATTAAAACAGAAGGCCAAAACTGAAGGCCGAGCAAGACTGAGAATTTAAAGGCAGAACAATCAGGTTTCTTCCTGCTGCTGCCACAGACTTTTCTTAGGAGCAGATGTTTGGGAAACATGTCATTGAGGGGAGGCATTCCTAAAAATGAGACAAGAAGGGAGATGGGGTCAGGGTGAGAGATATATAAGTCTGCTGCTCCAAAGAAGGCTGTTTTGGATTTGAAGGGGAAAAAATCTCTCTCCCATGTCAGCAGTGGATAAGGCAAGAAACAGTTGTCTTAAAGAACACAAGGATGGTTCAGAATAAGAAGCTGTCTTCTGGAGCACTGGTGTGTTTACAGAGATTGGACAGGAGGTGATAGCAGTGGGTAGAGCTGCCAGCTTTGAAAAGCTAAAGACATGCATTTGTCAGGAACTAATTAGGTGGAAATAACCCTGCCTTGCTATGTCTCGACCTTTTTGCAGGCCTAATTTTCAATGACTGAGGAAGTCCTTTGCTGGGTTAAGACTCTGCATTAGCCCTCGTCTATGCAGATTGTAAATCCTCCTATGTAAGTCCTACCCAGCCTCCCTCTGTCCTGGAATTGTAGGGTCTTTCTTTCTTCTTGGAGACCACATCCTTGCCAAATACCTAACAGTTGAGTCTGTGTTGTATCAGGGATCCCTCTTCTGTCTCTTCATGACTTCACCAATAGTGACACTATCAACAAGGGTGTGAGTCAGGTCTGGAGAGCAAATGATTTCCATAAGGGCATCCAGTCACAGTCACAGTTATAGGAAGCAGTAGGAGACCCTGAGAAACAGCCATATCAGTATGTACAGACATGCTGGACATCTAACAGCTTTCACATGAACCCTGAGCTTTGTGGAGTCTTTCTTTTCCCATAGAATAAAACAGACAGCTCCTGAAACCCAAACTGGGTTCAGAACCCAGTGTTCAAAGATCTCAGGACTATTGAAAAGTCTCCTTTGTCTTCAGCAATAGACACCTCTGGCTTCTCCTACTCATGTAGTTGCAGCAGCTCTACTCTGAATCCCATGACAGCTGGAAAGCTCAAGATGGATGAGCTCCAAGCCTTTCCTCCCTGAACCCTTGATTCATTAGCTAATGTCTGAAAAGCACTTTGGAGCTCAAGAGTGCTAAGTGCTATTATTATTAGAGACCTTTCATATGAATGTTGATTGAAAAAGATAATTGTTACCTTTCAATCTTTTTCCCTTCTTTTATTAGAGAGAGCAGTAACTGGCTTTCCCCAGGAGTAAAAAGGAAGAGCTGGATGTGCCATTGACACAGGAAGATGGTGGTGTAGTTCTGGTGGATAACACTAAGAATGGGGATAAAAAAAGGGAAAAACAGGATGAGGGCCTCGATCTGTCAGTGTCACAGGGATACAACAGAATTTATGGAACAGGGATTCTACTGTATGCATCTCCAGGCCATTTTGCCACCTCTTCTATGAAAGAGAAGAAATCATTTGTTCATGTTTGTCCCAGAGTCACTTGGTATCCTGTCTGACACTCAGAAGGGCATGGATGCCTTGTATGTCTTCTTCCCTACCAGCCCTGCATGGATATGTCTCATGCTCTGGGTCACCATATACGGCACTGGATGCCTGTATACAGGCAGCTCTATCAATCGCAGGACGCTTAGACAGCAGGGATGGAATTCACCTGGGTAAATGTAGCGGTGTTTTGCCATTTTAGATGCCGAGGCTTATCCCACCTGGCTTCCAGTTGCCATTGCAGAAGGATAATTCAGACAGCGGCAGCTACACCAGAAACATGTGAAGTTAAGTGGGTTTAACACCATGCCACTAGCTTGAATGTCCTTCACAGATGTAAATCAAGGCAGGTTTGTAACTGGGGTGGGGGGAAGCTGGGCTTGCTGCCAGTGATGGATGAATCACTCTCAGGTGATTTCCCTTCACCATGAGTAAATAGAGTTTGGATAGCTTGAATGAACTTGGAGAAACGGAGGGAAAAGGATCCATCCGCCACCTTTTGCCTCTAACAGGTTTCATCATGATGGACTAGGGGGATTTTCTGTGTTTGTGGCAGCTGAAATTTAACCTGAAGCTCTAGGCAGGAAATGCTGAACTTGCTTGAACTGTATGTCCAGTGCTCTCCTGACCTCCCTGTATGCACAGGTAGCTGTTGTGAGCCACCTGAACCCATGGAAAGGTGAACTCTGAGACTTGAAACACACTCAGATCTGGAAGATAAACAGATATCCACTGGAGAGCTGCAGGCCAAATGTCAGTAGGAGTCAGGCAGTTGAACATTGTCAGCCCATAAAAACTAAAGATGAAGGTTCCTATAGGGCACTATTCCAGTTCTCATTTAGCACATTGGGGAACAAGTCTGACTTGCTCAGGTTTAGTTGCATCCAGGTCTTGCCTGACTCATGGTCTTCTCCACCCCACACAGGATTTCCATGGAAAGGAATCTAAACAAAATGATCCAAACTGGAGCCACGATGCTTTTTGCTCTGATTCTCATTCAGAGGGGACCAAGACGCTCAGCAGCCCAGTCTCCTGCAAAGCACATGTGCCTTATCCTAGGACCATGGAAACAGTGATACCTCAGCTGTCCCTATGACAGAGTGAACCAAACAACCAAGCACAGTGCAAAACTGATGCTTAAGCGCAGACAGAAAGAGCAGGGCTCTTCCCCTGGAGCCCTATAGTCACTTTTGCCCTGTATCCCCACCAGCAGCATTACCCTTCCTCTGTCCATCTTCATTTCCCCTCTGAAGGCTTTATGAGGTTGGCACTCATCTTTCAGCCTTGCCAATGGAAGCAAAAAACAAAGTCAAAAGCCTTCTTCATCTCCCATTGATCATCCTTGCCCAGATCCTTCCACTTTGGGTTAATGGGGCCCAGAGATGTTCATACTGCTGTCCTCTCGATATGAATATCATTTACACAGACCAAAGATATTACTCTCACAAAATAAATTTGCTAAACTGCTATTGCCCTGTCTTCCCATTTTCATCAAGTTGGGGTTGCATTAACATTAATGGGATGTTAAAGGAGAAAAAAAATGAAAAGAAAAGAAAAGGAAAATAACTATTCAGTCACAATTCAGGAGAAAATTATGGCTCTTTTACATGTTTGAATCTTTCCACTGGATTTCACTCTTGGTTTTACTAAATTATGTGCATATGATGGAAGTCCATACATATATATGAATGTGCATTTCAAAGCTAAAATGTTTTCTTAGACTGAAAATGATTTCCTCCTCCAGTGAGTCTGTACCTTGGTTCTTTCTCTTGTTCTCTTTCTGTCTGTGTGATGCATGTGGGGGAAATTTATCTTTCTTCCAAGAACCAGCCTTGGTTGCCTGGGACAAAGAAGGTATTTCATGAGTCAATGGACTGCCTGCAGGGGCAGCACAAAGATTCCTAAATGCCCCCCAAAGTCCAGGTCCCATAGCACTGGGATTGGTATTGGAAAATGATAGCACCAGATGAGACATACTTTATTAGACTGTATACAAATAACCTAGTTTCATACTCTGCAATTTAAACAAAAGGCAAATCAGGGAAGCTGAAGGCGAGAAGGAAAAAGAAAACAGACAACAGTTAAAGAGCAACTGCTTTAATAGGTTCAAGACATCATAGAACTGGGGGGCTATAGGGATGCTGGGGAGGGACTCTTCATTAGGGACTGTAGTGATAGGACAAGGGGTAACAGGTTCAAACTTAAACAGAGGAAGTTTAGGTTGGATATAAGGAAGAAGTTCTTTACTGTGAGGGTGGTGAGGCACTGGAATGGGTTGCTCAGGGAAGTTGTGAATGCTCCATCGCTGGGGGTGTTCAAGGCCAGGTTGGACAGAGCCTTGGGTGACATGGTTAAACGGGAGGTATCCCTGCCCATGACAGGGGGGTTGGAACTGGGTGATCTTAAGGTCCTTTCCAACCCTAACTATTCTATGATTCTATGATTCTATGATTCTAATCATAGAATCCCAGGTTGGAAGGGACCTTAAGGTTCATCTGGTCCAACCTTTCTAGGCAAAGCATGATCTAGACTAGATGTCTCAGAACCCTGTGCAGCTTCATTTTAGCAGTGTCCAGCACTGGGGAATCCACCACTTCCATAAGCAGATTATTCCAATGGCTGATTGATTGTTCTCATGGTGAAAAACTTTCCTCTTGTACCCAGTTGGAATCTCCCCAGGAGTAACTTTTGCCCATGACCCCTCCTCTTTTCCATGTGACTCCTTGTCAAAAGGGAGTCTTCATCTTCTTTGTAGCCACCCTTTAAATACTGAAACAGCCACCCTTTACCGACTGGAACATTCTCAGTGCTCCTTCAGACATTCAAGTTCTTGAGGCTCATGGGTCTTTCCAGCAGTCTTCTCTCCAGGGACCCTGAAGACACTGGTAGAGAAGGGTCCCTAGCACTAACTATTGAGCATCCACAGTCCTGAAGCTCACGAGATCTCACCCCGCAACAACCTAAGCTCCCTCTACCACCACTAACACACATGCTTGGCCCCTTTGAAACAGCAGGATCACTTTCCAGCCCTGACTCCTTCATTGCTTTCCTGTGATGTAGCAGATATTGCACAGCATCCTTAGGAACTTGAGGTAAACACTGCAAAGTTCAAGACTGTGCATGCAAGTCAGGAGGCCTGTTCCTGAGGCCAAACCCCTTGGTCCTGCCTCCTTGTGGATAGCAATGCACTGGGAAGCTCTTCAGTCATTGAGTTGAACCCCATTAATTACTTTGTCCTGCTTGATGGGGCTGCACTCCTCAGCTGTGATTGATAGGCCAACTGCTGAGCTGTGCCTATACCAAGAGCTGTATGCCCTGTTTTGGCAGGCAGTGTACACACTGTCATTCTGGTCTAGAAAAGCTTTGTTGTATTTTCAGTCTGTGTGGCTATTTCCCTGATGTCTTCCTCTCCTGTCCCTCCACATTCACAATGAACTACAAAACACACTGCCCATGTGAGGCAGCAAAAAGTACAGGTATAAAGGGAAAATTGTAAGTTGCTTGGAGTTTCTTGATAAACAGTCTTAAGGGGAGTTATTCCTATGTTATAGATGGGTTCATCTTGTGCATATCACACTGGGGACCTGACAAGGTGTTGTGAGAGTGGGCAGCCAAACCTGTAATGCTCACTCTTCCCACTTCAAAAAAGCCAGGCCGACAGCACTCGATCTAAAGGAAAACTCTGCTGAGACAGACACCTCAGTGATATGCCTGTGCTTGTTTCTCTAAAACACTAGTGTATGCTGGATGGATCAAAGATATACAGCGTTTTGGAGAAATAAAATAAGCAAATCCAAGCTGGGATTTCCCCTTCTCCCAGGAAAAACAAAACAAAGCAAACCCCAAAACTCATGGCAAAGACTTTCTTAGGAAAGCAGCTTACTCTTATTCTCTTGAAACAAGAAAGCATTTCCCTTAACACAGTATCTCCCTTGACTTTGGCTTGCTGTCTTTGGTTTCTAGAGGCCAGATGATGTGGCAGTGCCTAAGGAAGAGACCTTGTTTGCTGATAGAAAAACAGAACAGTCCAGTATGGGAGACGTGCACTGCATTTATAACCAGCAACTGGAGAAACACGGTCTCTTCCCAGACTCACTTTCAACCCATTCCATCTTCCAAAGGGCCCCTCGCTGTTCACTGCTCACCAGATACCCAGCTTTGTTTGGGAGAGTCACACTGATCTTTCTTCAGTTATAGTTCCCTTATTAAGTCTTCTCCAAACCGCAGGACCTGTTTCTAAACATGAATAACCACTAACCTGGCGTGTTGTATGGAACATGCCATGCTCTGAACCCATTTGAAACCCTGTCTAAGCCCTAAGGAAGCAGTATTGGTTTCCTTGTGAAGGCCAGAGTCATATGGACTTTAAACTCTAATGTCTTCATGGATCATGACCACAGATTTGCCCTGGACTGAGCCTCAGGACTCCTCAGAAAGTCTGGAATTTGCCCCAATCCCTACTGCAAGTGAAGTTTACTGAAAATACTGTCCTATTCTACCTACTTTTATGCAAACTACCTTTTCTTTCTAATATATCCAAAGCCTCCATTTGAAATCCCTGGCCAGATCAACTCCAGACCAACTCCAGACCAGAGGCCACGTGTTCCTTCCCGAGTTCTTCATTTTTAATGACGATCTCAGTGAGCCTCACCTCTGTTTCAAAGCTTGCTACAACATCCTTGCACCCTGGAGCTTTGGGTTTCCAAATGAAAGCCTAGTGCTGGTTCATTGTTTCACAGCCCCTGTTGCAGTTCTGACCTAAGCCCCAAAGCCTATGGTACAAGGCAGTGTCAGGATTATCCTTCCATTTGGCAGGGAAAAATCCATCTGAAAAGAACAATTAACACTTTGTTAATGTGCCAAAGAACAGACTGATCAGCACACTGGCCAAAGGCAACAAGCAACTGCTGTTTACCTTGATGTGTATGTGCTAATGTGGGGCAGCTCTGATAACAGCATATTCTTAGCCTTAAAGCACAATGACAGATGAGAGGTCCTCCTTTAATTTCCCATCCTTTCCATTAGCAGGAAACACAGATAAAGCCAACAGCAGAATCCTGCAGTCTGATTCCTACCTGGCAGATAATAATGCAAATTGCAGCAATAGAAGTGGTGACAATCAAATGGGGTTGATCTCAGCTCTGTGGGACACCAGCAAATGCCACCCTCAAGGGAAACTCAAGACCTGTTCAGATCTCTGCTGCTTTCACCAGTCATTAACTTGCATGCCCATCTGGGGTTACAGACTGCCATCAGTGCCCTGTGATGTTGCTGCCACCAAATGTGATACAACAGCTCATCAAAGAAGAAAATGGATTTTATAAGTATCTCAAAACTATTTCTGCCTTAATGTTCTGCATCCTATGTCCAGCTGGGAAAGTTAAAAGAGCCTGCTCAGGGCAGGTCCCATACTACTGACCCCAGGTCTCTCTACACCAGCATCCTCCTTCCCACTCCCCTCCACAAAGCCTTGCTTTATCTAGACCTTTTTATACCAAATACAAAATAATACCAAATGGTGTTGGTGGATATGCAGCTCAGACCATCCTAGTACCCCTGCTGCCTTCCTCTTACCCCAGGGCAGGTTGTTGCACCCCTCCTGCTTTGGGATTGTTCCCTCCAAAGGATGTACCTGCCATGCCTCTGGCTAATTGAGTAATGCGCAGAGAGAGGGGACAGCCATCTCTTGATGATTCCATGACCAGATTGTACTGTCCACAGCAGAAGATGCTGGCCTTTCTCACCTAACCTCTCATTAAGCAAAACCTCAGAGTTTAAGAGTTATGCAGCAAAATTTCACAGTAAAAATGCAGTTCTACAACATCCATCTGAGATGGAATAGAAGTCACTGCAATAATAAAGATGGATAGGTGGATAGACAGACAGACAGACAGATACGTAGATAGACAGATGGACAGATGATAGGCTGTGTCCTGTATATTAAAGCTGTAGACAATCCATCATCCAGTCTCTTGCCCCTTTTGTATCCCTCTTCTTTTTCAAATTATGCCCATTGCTCCAGAGAAATTTATTACAATGTAAGAAATAATGACTTTTTAAAGATATTTTTTACTTTTTAAGCAGAGGTGTGAGGCCTCCCTGGAAACAAATGGATGAAGATGTGAAAGCTTATTGGATTGTCACGTCGGATACATTATCCCCAGGGCTCCGAATGAAGAATTAGACCATGGAGATCTTATTTGACATTAGATGTTTCAATTTCTCCAAGAACATTAAGCATGTTGGATTCAGCACTGAATTCAATAACAAACAACAGCGCTGACCCTCCCCCTTCCCCTTTTACCCCTTAGCATTTGAAGTCAGAGGCGTGTTATTAAGATTTATTTTCCATTTTTATTATTGCACTCACAAGAGAAGAGAGATCATATTTGCATAATTCATTTTTAGACAAACCTTTATGTATTACTTACAGCTGCCCATTCTTCCCCCCCCTTTAATATATGTGTTTATATGGCAGTAAAACAATGACATTCCAACAATACATAGAAAATGATTTACTTCAGCCCTGCAGGTATTGCTGTATATTTATTAACCCCTGGGAATTGAAAGCCCTTTGGATAATGCTTATCAAGAGACTGAGGCGATGTACTTGCTAGTAGCTTTCCAGATAGAAGGCAAGAGTTTAGCATCAGACCCTTTTGGGTTGATCAATGAATGGCCACTTGGCCATGGTGGTAGTTGGGGCATTTTTACTGCTAGATGCATCTAGAGACTACATTGTTGGATGCAGGACGAATGCTGAGTCACATCCCTGGGATGATGAAGGTGGAAGATGAGCACCACATCATCAGACAGGATGCAGAATTAGAAGCATTGCATGAAGAGATCTCCATACCCTTTGAGCCACATGTACAGCTCCTTCCTACCCTTCTGAGCTCCATGTACGTGCATCCCATACCTCGCCAGACACAAGTCCACCTTCTCCACCTCATCTCACCCCCCAAGAGCTGCTCAGAGCTGTTTGTGGCAGACTACTTTGTCCTCTGTACCTCTCCTGGTCCTTTCCCTAGATATATGCTCTCTCTCTCAATCCACATAGGGCCACATACCCCAAACTACTCCTTTTCTCTGTGCTTTCACACACTGCAGTCAGTGATGGTGCTGGTTGTGGTGGTTGTCATGGTAACTCCCTTTCCCCCTTCTGCTAATATTGCAGGATTTCTCTGCACGGAATCGATATGTGAATGCACTCCCTTTGCTTGCTCACCCTTTAAAATAACAGGGAATATTACAGGAATGTAAAATTTGCCTGGCAAAGGGCTTCCCTGAGCAGCTGATACTGAAACGATAGCCAGTTCTGATAGCTACACCCTGCAGCTGCTTTCAAAGGCAGCACAAGGAGACTTAAGGCAGAAGAGCTTCTCAATCAGAAAGTTCTTCCCTCATCCCCAGTTACAGTAGTGGGGGGTTCTGCCCCTTACACTTGTCCAATCAAAAGAAACTCCCACCTTCCTTCTCCTTTACGGTCTAGTCCTTCTTCAAGGCCTAAATTCATGGTCTTCTTGACATAATGGGACAGCACGTCCCACAGTTCAGTTATGGATTAACCAAATTCATCATTTAGTTTCTTGCTTAACCACTGCTGCACTCATTCAAGAAGAAGCTTACCTTTCTCTACAATACACAGAATAAGATATATGCCCATTCTCTCTATATTTTATTATTTTAGATATCTTCTTTTACTCTCTAAAGACATCTTTCCTGTTAGTTTCCAGGGTCTTTATATGCTGGTTTCAACATAGACTCTCTGCTACACTGGCTCTGTTGGGGTTACTACAAACCAGCACAGTCTTTTATTAATCATCCCCACACCAGCCACATTGCTGGAAACATGCTCTAGAGATGCAGTGGGGCTGAGATGCAGCAGGGCATCATCTAGACATCTAAAAATAAGATAGGTAGCTTAAGAAAGTCATCAAAATACCCATTGCAGGACATGAAAATAAGCAGACACCCTCTCAGCTGACCGTTTCTTGGGTGAGCTCTCTTAGGATGGGAGAACAGAGAATACTCACAGAGTACAGAAGTCTGCCCCATGTCACACAACAGCACAGGAATGGGGCCAGAAATTATATCCCACCTTCTGGTCCCAAGCCACAGGCATCCTCTGAATGGATAATAGACCAAGTGTCTTCTCCTTTGGGAAAATCATCCTTATATGCTTTTCCTCTGCATGGTCTGGTGTTGAAGACGATGTTTGCCATCAGCTGAGCATGATGGCACAGTGTGTCTGGTGAGGAGGACTGGCTTTTTTTGACAATCAATACACTCATTGCACAGAAATTTCTAGGAATATGAAAAGAAAAAGAAGTTTTTAAGCCTTTCCCACTTTAAAGATCCATACATAAGGAATTCCCAAAGAAGTAGGCAAATGGTGTTATTAAAGTATTCCATCAGGGACATGGCAGATGGATCTTGATTTACTTCTTTGCTCTGATAGATTTAATCTCTAGATCCCTCTCCAGCTTGATTCTCTTTGCTAGAAACCTGGGTGACTGTTTTTAGGCTGCTAGCAAAGGCTCCTAAGATGGACACTGATGTTTTCTATGATACTTAAGGACAAGAGAGCAATAGGGTATAGGGACTATCCACACTCCAACATGCTGGATTTCATGACACTTCCTTCAGGAAACTTTCCCCAGAGTGTTCTGTACATCTCTCCTGAAGTCAAATAGAAAACTCATTCTTCCAGCTAAGGATTTATCTCAGCTAACCTCTCCCATCTGGGTGCAAACATCACCCTCTGAGCCAGCTGTCTTGATGCTCTTTATAATCAGGGGAGAGAGATGGGTACTTCTAGAACGCGATTTGTCTGCCCTGTTTTAGACATCTCTCTCTTAATGAGATGCACTAAACACCAGCAAGGCACATTTCTCTTCAGTAGTGGTAAAAGGGCTGAGCAATAGTGTCAAAACTGTGTTATGGGATAAAGGGAAGACCATGTATATGAGCTAAAGCTTTTTTCTTAGACCAATACATGTTTTAACAGTCTAATAATCCAAATTATGCAATTAGTACAATAAACTTGCATTAATGATGCAGTTAAAACTGCAATGCAGAGACATTCCAACCTTCCCAGTATCCATCTGCTACCTCTGGTGTACTGCTTACCCTGCCAGGGTTCCTCTTCACCTCAGGGCTGACAGCTCCAGTGTCCCCCTAGTAGGATGAAGAGGAGAAACAGGATTACAAATCATCACCACCCTCTAAGAGGGTGATGTCCATGGGAGGGTATCTCCCTCTTCACTCTTGGGTCCCCCCCGGGTTATCTTCATCCCCCTCTCCCCACCACCTGCCCCCTGTCCCTGGTCCCCAGCACCAGTGGCAGCACTGGCCAACTCCCAGCCCGGGCACACAAAGGGCTGGTGTTTGCTGGGCAGAGCCTGCCCGGGGCAGTAGCCCTTGGCCATGCCAGGTGTCCCCAGCCCTAAGCTCAGGCAGGTTGGGCAAGAGACTCTGGGTCATGGAACACTTGTGACCACAGGGGCACCCAGGTCAGGGCATGGTGAGCCCAAAGCCATCCGAATGGCCCAGTGTCAGGTCAGCTCAAAGCTTATGGTCTTTCAGTATCAATGGCTCTATCACATTAGCTGGGCTACAAACACCAGCACAGAGCGATGTCACAGGGTGTGTGTTTAATGTTATTTCCAGTGGCATTAACCACAGGGCACTGATCTCTTCTTGCTCACCCTCCCCAGGGACAGCCCCTGCTCCATTCTCTCTATGGCACACTCTGATCTCCAGCCTAAAAGGTTCCTCAGCCATTCCCTCTCAATTGTTTTCAACTGAGTCATGGAATAATACAGGCTGCAGGTGACTTATGACACTTTGTGCTCCAACACACCATCAGGGTCGATACAGAAAGTTCTCATGTCAAAGTTAGATGAAGTTGCTCTGGAAGAGAAGCATTTTTCATTAAAATCTCCTATTGATACTAATGCTGGAATAAGAGAGTATATACTCCATTCCTTTATTTTTTTCTCAGCACCTCTTACAAGCAGAAGTTTTAGATGCCATGAGCCTTTTTCATCTGATACAAGGGAGGGCAGAAAACAGTGTTAGCGTCACTTATCTGTCATGAAAGTTGATGGGAAGTCTCCTATTCCCTCAGCACACCAGATTGCATTTCATGGACAAGGTAGCTTAAAAAGTATTATGCTAGAGTTTGATCCTACCTTGTTTGAGACCATGTAGAGATGTGCCTTCAGCTTTGAAGGGGAAACGGAGAAGGCACTTAATCAATAGCCATGTAAGTGATAAGCACATAAAAGAGATGAGCTTGGCCAGCTTGTGTAATCATCAGTAAAACCATATGGGTAATGTATTATTCAGGAAGAAAGATGACCATGGTGGGCATGGTTTTTATGAGTGTCAAGACTGCTTGAGGAGCCTTGTAGTTATTCATGTAGCCTTTTACCTGGAGTGAATTATTAGGATGACGGAGGAAATAGCAATGGACATTTTTGGCTGTGTCCTGAAGAGGTCAGAAATGGGATATTTTTACTTCCAAAAGCTCAAGTCCAGAGCTTGGATGCGAAGTGCTTAAATATTATGCATTAAGACATTTTTCCTGTCTTCACCCCATGAATACGTTTAGACTGAAGCAGTATTTTTACCAGAGAGCTTGGAGCAAACTGAAATCTATAGTCAGAACCCACTCTCAAACAACTTCTGCTTCATCCACCACCACCAATCCCAAGAGATACTTGTCAGGTTTAAGCCTGCCTTGCTATTACAGCTGTGCAATGCTGAATGGAGATGCATGCTCAGGATACACTTCTAGCTCCAGCTGTACTTCTTGAAGTAGTTTCTGCTCCCAGATGCACCTGCAACTCTTTATGACCTTCCCCATGTTTCCTCCTCCTGTCGATCAAGTGAAGTGCTCATGCGACTGCTTCTTAACCCACAGCACTTGATATGGACTGGATTAGCAGAAATGTACTTCTGAAACTGCTCGGAGCTACCTGGCTCACTTGGCCTGGAACACATGAGGAGGCAAGCACACAGGAGCTCGATGCAACATATGCTGCTAGCATACAGAAGAGGTGATGACAATCTCCAGCTGAGACCATGACAGAGGCAGTGCTCTCTTCAGACCATTCAGAAGAATGCTTGTTTCATGCAGAGGCCATTAAATAGTGCTGATCTTTCTAACCAACTCCCTTCTGTAGCAAATCCACACTTTCTTTTGTAACTGTTGATCTTTAAAAACCCTAAAGTACATCAGCATCCCTATAATCATACTAAGCGGCAGGGATGATGATTTTCCTTCAGCATTTATTGTCTGTAAGGACTCAGCTCTTTTGAGAAAACAGTTTTCTTCCAGCACATGTGTAACAGTTGGTACATCACAAGAAAAGACAATGTTCCAGTGCTTAATCTGGACCAAGCTGAGCGGGTTTCAGACCGTAGGCGTTACATCCTGGAATGGACAAGAGCTATATAAAGCCTAAAGTGCCCTCTCAGATCTAGGATGTTGTAGGCTATATGCCATTCAAAGCTGCCACTTCAATTGCCATTCTCATGGTTACTCTCTCCCCATGCTGGAGTTCGCAGTGACAGATTTAATGTGGCTCTAAAGGTAATTTGAAAGCATAGAGAGAGGCGAATTATCACATGAAAATGCAAATCGTGCCTTATCTGGGCTGTTCCACAGCTGCTATGATTCATCATCATTTCTTCATCTGGTTTTTTTTTCTTTCCAGGTGAGATCTCAATAAAAAAGGGGAGGGGAGAAGGGTGAGACTGGTGGAGCCAAGCTTCATTTGCCAGAAGAGATTTATGGCTCCTTTAATCCAAATGTAAAACACCCTTTGATGGGAAAGAATATTAAACCTTTAAAATCACCATCAGTCATTCAGCCCTTATCTGATGGTGACTGCAAATTCCTCACACGTATAGCTCAGGTATCTCTGACTTTTCTCCCACTTTTGCCCCTGGTTCTGGGGACCAGCATCTTCCAATGAGCCCTCCACATCCATCCTTCCCCACCAGCCATGCACGATGCTGAGAGAGAGCTTCAGTGGTGTAATGCAGCGTTATGCTTCCAGCATCACTGGAGCTGCACAAACTCACCCCAGCAGAAGACCTACAATGCTGCTCTTCTCATTTTTCCTGGATAACCTCATTCATTAATGGAAGTCACAGTGTTGGGTTTACACTATTCCATCAACCATGATTTCCTTTGTAGTGAATTACGTGATCTACAGGCCTGTTCACCTTTACATCTGTTGCATGGTTATTGATGAGTGTAAGGTACTGGGAAAGGAAGCAGGGTCTGATTGCTCACACTTCCAAAAGAAGGAAGCATCAGCTGGGTGTAGCAGATGGTAGATTCATAATAATTGGATGAAGCTACTTCTTCACACAAAGAAGTTCATCTGTGAAACTCCTTGTCTTAGGATGCTATGGCTGCTGAACATCTCTATGCTTCAAAACTGGGCTTAAGAAACTTATGAAGTAAGTACCTAGCAGGTGTTATTAAACATTAAAATACCACTTCTGGCCCAGCAAGTCACAGTCTCTTACTCCAGAAGGCAAGAAGATGTAAAAATGCCACTACATACCAGCCTTTCTTTTCTTCCATTGACCACCAGTCAGTTTTGGAGATAGAACACAACTCCATGGATTTCTGCTCTGAGAACAGACTTGACTGGACAAGGTACTGGACCATCTTGACTATACTGTGTTTTTTGCCACGAATAATTGGACCAGATGATCTTTGAGGTCCCTTCCAACCTGGTATTCTATGATTATAAGTTCTTGGATATTCTGTGGTGACCTCCCAGTCCTACATGTCAGTGAATGGGAGTCACAGCTACATCATTTCTGAATGATGTTGTAGGGGAACAATGGGAAAATGCAAAAGCAGGTTGCCCACTGCTTGGGATACGCACAAAGCACAAACTTTATAGTCTTGTGGGGAACCCTCCATTCACACAAGGGTAAGCTGAGCCTGAAGATGTTCCTCTGTACCTGATGGGGGTATTACTTGATTGGAAATACAGAGGGGTGAAGTCCACCAGGTGAGAAGATGGTGGGGCCCATATCTGCACAAAATCAACTGTAATTGCATGTGATGGGAACCACTTGCTATCAAAAGCATCAAGGAATGTGCTTGGAGTTACTCACTAGCAGCAGGAAAGGTGGCCTGTTGGACACCCTCAGTCAAACAGGCCACAAGCACTTACTCCAGATGTTCTCTATGTTAGCATCCAGACTAGGCATTGTCCAGGAAGAAAATCAACCCTATGGATGCTGTGGCACTTTTCCCAAGTGATTTGGACACATTTTTTACATGCATTTTCTAAGAGACAAAGACAGACCCCAGGGCTCCCGGCACTGCCCCTCTGATCAGACTCAAGCAATTGGGGGAGCAGCCCACCAGGCACCACATCTCAGAGAGTCATGGAGATGTGAATGGTACTACTACTGAACACTAGATTTCACCTCAAGCAGACAACACATTGGGTTCATGCCCTGCCTGCACTAGAACTGGGAATGCGGGTTGTGCAAGTACAGTACTGAATGCATTTTGAGTGCTCCTTTTACCCCCTCCAGAGGCTGTCCACTAAGCCTGTGAGAATGTCAACATCTTGGACTCTGAAGTGTGATCATGGGTATCAGCTTCCAAACTGGTTCTTCCCCCAAACATGACCAAGACATTCCTTATAGCATGGAATCTGCCCCAAGCGGCACCAAATTTGACTTTTCTTACATTTTGAGTCAAATCAGGAAAAAATGGGATGAAAGAAAAGGACAAGACTCTCATATACTTCAGATGAGTTGTCAATATCACTGCGACACATATTGGGATCAGAAGATACTATGCAGCGTAAGTGCTTTCAGTTTTCACTTGGAAGTGATGTGGTGTAACAGAGACTGGCTGGAGTAACTTGCTGAGGATTATGCTCACTTAGGTAGAGTCTCTAAAGGCAAAGTCTAGTGCTTTTAAGTAACAAAACATATGTTCAATGCAGATTATGCAAAGAAAAAACCCTATAATAATAAAAAAAGGTATGCTATAGCACTATGAAAGCATCTTGTGCATTTCTGTGGGTATGTGTTTGTGTTACTTTAATGGCTATTGCACATCAGCTACCAATACAAAATACAGATAAACTACATTATATCATATAGGTGCATGATGTCAGTAAATGTATCATGTATAGGAAGTTTATCTGTATTCTCCATTGGCAGTTGACATTGCAGATCATCTATGATAAGGCAATTAAGCATCAGACTCCTCAGATCACAGAGCTGGCCGGCTCCTGCACTGGGTACCCTTCCAGTGGCAGTGGTGAGGGCACGACCAGAAAGGAAAGCTTTGCCGTTATCTCTGTCCTGCAATGCATGCATATCCATGTTCAGCACCACTTAGGAACCACTCCAACAAGTGATCATCTTAACAGGGTCAGCACCTTTCCTCCCCAGGACCCCATAACAAACTTAGCATCAGCTCCTAACTAATTGATCTGGAGCATGATCAACAGTCTGAAGACTATCTCGCCTCCATTTCAAGATCATATTATTTCCCAATTTGTTTTCTGAGCTTCTGTTCACAGATTTAGGATAAATGCAAAGAAGAAGGGGAAAAAAAAAAAAGGAAGAGGAGAAAAAAAAAAAAAACAGAGGGGAAAAAGCGGCTTTACTTAACAGTTGCTATTTTGGTATCAAAAGGAGTCTGCATTGTTGATTAGAACAAGAGATCATTATCCCTCTTAGGAGCCCAGTGAAGGTCGTTGTGTTAACCTTCAAATCACTCTGTAACTGGAGGCTGCTGCTTTCTCCTGCTGAGCCACTCTGGGAGGAGGAAAGAAAAGCAACTCAAAGGAAACAAGTCCAGTTCAGCATCTTCAGAGTGGAAAAGCAGAGGAGTGTCAGGGTGGGATTAACTTTGGATGTCGCTGTGTATTGTTAATGTGTCATCAAGGGAGGGAGGAGGATGTAGGGAGAGGGAAATAGACGGGTTTAAATGTTTCATAGACTGATGTGACTGGATAGCCACAGGCAGGCACCCTGAGTAACTCCATAGATGGTTAAAAACCAGTGTGTCAGATAGTAATAGCTCATTAAGCACTAATGTATGGGGAGGCCTTTGTATATTTACTCACATAGGAAGACAGTTTATGTCCAGCAAACTACCCACAACAGGATAATTCAGGTCAATATAGAGGGCGAATCTTTCTACTGCACACTGGATGATATTGCTGCTCCTTCTTTTCTGTTGCTTTTGTATAGCAGGTCCCAGGTTTATGTGTAGACTTATCAATGTTCAGTGCTCTCAGGCAGCTGTTTAAAGAGTTAGACAAAGCTGCCTCTCTAGAAACACAGTGCATGATGATCTTCCCACTGATGTGTTTCTTTGACCCACCAGCCATGATCCTGATGATCACAGGGTTCCAGGAAGAGATATTACAAATCAGAAGGGCCTCTTGCTTTTGGAAGAAATTAGATGTAATACCTCTTCCTTGGACCCTATGGTCAGCAGAGGTGAGACCCATGATGGGAAAGGGATCCTGGCTTCCACACTGCTCATCCAGGCCTAGAAAAGTTGTGAAAGCAACTTTTCGTTTGTCAAGGATTAAAATTCAGGAAAAAAGAGAAGAAACCCATGACCCAGTGGTCTGCAAATGGTCTCTCCATCTGTTGCTTCTGTCCACTTCACAGCTCCCCTTGCTGCTTCGGCTTCTTGATTTTAATCATGTGTGTAGAGATTCAGACCCTTTCTTGCGTCTTACAGGTACACTATGACCCCTTGTTACTTATTTCCCATGTAGATTCACCCATGCAACCCCCCAGTGCATGCATGTAATCCATCCTGTCCCCATGCTGATGCTCTCTCCATTAGCTATTAGAAACAGCATATTTCTGTACAAGACTGAAGCTCCTTTGCAAGACACTGGATCTCCTTGTTGCCATCCAGTTTCCTTCCCTGTGGTGCCTGTGCCCTTGCATTGTTAATCTTCCTTGGATAGCTTCTATTCTAAGTCAACCACGTGTCAATCTAACATTCACCTTTTGTTGCAACTTAAATCCTTATAATCCCTGTCCTTGCTTCTACACGTTAAATAAATAAAGCTCACATTTTCTTCTGTCTCTCCCTGCTCCCTGTGCCTGGTGAGGAGCACAATCTGAGATGACATCTCCCTGGCAAGACATACAGATGCAAATCACTGGGACAGGTAATGTGTGCAGAGCAATCACCTCAAGACAAGGTGAAAGGATCCAGAGGATGTCCCTGTCTCTACCTTCACCTTCTATGGCTACCCCAGCTAAGAGCTGAAACGCTGCAGTAGGAGAAAGTCTCTTCAGGGACAGCATTGCATTTGCTGCCATTTCAGGTAAAGGCATTTGGAAAGGTCTGAAATGAGTGGAACAAATTCAAGTGCATCCTGCTAGGTTTAAACAAAAGGTCTATTTCCAATTTTATGTGAGTCCTACATTTCTCTGTAGACAATTTTTCTCTCTGTGATACCCCTAATCTGCAGGCTGTGAGGATGCTGAACCAAAGAGGAATTCAGCCAGGATTTGTTTTGGGTGTTTTTTAGTACAAGACAGCCTAATACAAGACATCTTCCCCAGGCAGAGGTGTAGACAAGGATGAATGCAGGGAATTACACTTGCTCAACTCTAGTGTAAGCAAGAAAATGTTCATCCACAGGTGGATAAGAAAGGCACTCTTACTGTATGACTGCTGCTTTCTTGGCAGTAGCAGCTAAAGATGACAGCACATTTTTGACATAGAATCAGCTAGGTTGGAAAAGGCCTTCAAGATCATCAAGTCCAACCATTGCCCCAGAACTGCCAAGACCACCACTAGACCATATGACTGAGGGTCTCATCTACATGGTTTTTGAACACTTCCAGGGATGGTGAAATGCCTCAATAATTTGCATTTTACCACCTTTGCCCCACATGAGCATAATTTTCCCATACTGATGTTGTTAATGACTGGGGGTGAGCAGTGGGAGAGGGGAAACAAATTGTTTTGCACCTGCAGCAGTATCTGCTATGACCAACTACCTGACTTTATGAAAGAATCTTCCACAGAGTTGTGCTCAATGGCTCAATGTCCAGCTGGAGACCAGTGATGAGTGGTGTACCTCAGGGATGGCTGTTGGGACCGGTCTTGTTCAACATCTTTGTCGGCAACACAGACAGTGGGATTGAGTGCGCCCTCAGCAAGTTTGCCGATGACACCAAGCTGTGTGGCTCGGTTGATACGTTGGAGGGAAGGAATGCCATCGAGACAGACCTTGACACGCTTGTAAGGTGAGCTGATGCCAACCTGATGAAGTTTAACCATGCCAAGTGCAGGGTCCTACATCTGGGTGGGAGCAATGCCAGGCACAGCTCAGGTTGGGCAGAGAAGAGATTCAGAGCAGTGCTGCGGAGAAGGACTTGGGGGTGTTGGTCAATGAGAAAATGAACATGAGCCGGCAGAGTGCGCTTGCAGCTCAGAAAGCCAACTGTACGCTGGGCTGCATCAAAAGGAGCATGACCAGCAGGCTGAGGGAGGTGATCCTGCCCCTCTGCTCTGCTCTCCTGAGACCTCACTTGGAGTATTGTGTGCAGTTCTGGTGTCCTCAGCATAAAAACGACATGGAACAGTTGGAACAACTCCAGAGGAGGCCATGAGGATGATCAGGGGAGTGGAGCACCTCCCGTATGAAGATAGGCTGAGAAAGTTGGGGCTGTTCAGCCTGGAGAAGAGAAGGCTGCGTGGAGACCTCATAGCAGCCTTCCAGTATCTGAAGGGGGCTGTAGGGATGCTGGGGAGGGACTCTTCGTTAGAGACTGTAATGAGAGGACAAGGGGTAATGGGTTCAAACTTACACAGGGGAAGTTTAGATTGGATATGAGGAAGAAGTTCTTTACTGTAAGGGTGGTGAGGCACTGGAATGGGTTGCCCAGGGAAGTTGTGAATGCTCCATCACTGGCGGTGTTCAAGGCTGGATTAGACATAGCCTTGGGTGGCATGGTTTAGTGTGAGGTGTCCCTGGCCCTGGCAGGGGGTTGGAACTGGATGATCTTAAGGTCCTTTCCAACCCTAACTATTCTATGATTCTATGATTAAAGAGAAGATGGGGCTTTGAAGAATCATAGAATCATAGAATGGTTTGGGTTGGAAAGGACCTTAAGACCATCAAGTTTCAACCCCCCTGCCATGGTCAGGGACACCTCACACTAAACCATGTCACCCAGGGCTCTGTCCGACCTGGCCTTGAACAAGAATACGACAGCTCAGCTTGCTGGGGTGATACCTGGACCCAGATCACTTCACTGCTGGTCTTTTTAACTCTGGGTTTCTGTTGTGTACAGGAGCCTGATGGTCCCTGGATGGCATCTGGCACCCACCAAATGTTCCATTGGAAAACTGCTTCACTCAACTGCCCATAGCCATGTCTACACTGGACAGTCTCATTATCAGAATTGCTGCTCCCAGCTTGGTGTACCTGCTGCACTAAAGCACTGCTGGTCTGTTTGTTAACCAAGGCCTTCATTTCAAGTTCTCCTTCATGTTGGTGCTCTATAACACTCAGAGAGTTTTGGGAAAGCCCTGATTAGGTTAGAAGAGGAAAAGAGTATTAATCAGACCAAAGGAAATGGATGGACATGACTCCTTCACCTTTGATGCCTGAGATCCACTTCAGCCATGTGGGGAATACAACACATATCTCCTCTGGCTCTTGACCCATGGAAGTACAAGGGTATGGCTCTGTCTCCAGCCAGGGGTAGGTATTGGTACATACATATTCTGGTCATTCACCAGAGGGTGCGAGGGCTTAAGGTTCACAGTTGAATAGAGCAGGATGCTCAGGCCCAATAGAGGAGAAATTAAATAAAAATAAAATAAAATAAAATAAAATAAAATGAAACAAAATAAAATAAATAAAATAAAATATAAAATAAAATAAAATAAAAATAAAATAAAATGAAATGGAATAAAATGAAACTAAATAAAATAAATAAAAGATAAAATAAAGTAAAAATAAAATAATAAAATAAAGTAAAATAAAGCAAGACAAAAGAATTCTCTATACAACTGGAAACAGCTCCACAGGAAGAATCAGCTCTTCCATCAAATGCTGCACGTGGATGAGGATTATCTTATTTAGACTGACAGAGCACTAAACATAGTGGGGTCATGCTTTCTGACTCCAGATCTTCAGTGTCACTGCTGCACAAAATAGAACTGGAGCAAATGAGTTAGCCTACCTGAAGAAAGTACCTGTAACTTTACCTTTTAGAACACTTTAGTCTGCCTGTCTGTGACCAATAACCATGCCCTCATCATTCCATAGTCTGCAGAGCCTCTGTGTGTGGATGCTGTAGAATCATAGAATGGTTTGGGTTGGAAAGGACCTTAGAGCCCATCCAGTTGCAACCCCCTGCCATGGGCAGGAACACCTTCCACTAGAGCTGGTTGCTCCAAGCTCCATCCAACCTGGCCCTGTACAGTATATCTCTCATACGCTTCCAGATCCTGTCCCAAAAGTCTACAATTCCACAAAGAGGCTACTGCTCTGCATCTTCATTTCCATGGGTGTGGATCTTGATGCCATTTCACCCAACATAAAAGATGTATAAACGTTGAACCAACAGCAGAGAAAGAGGATTTATCTTCCTATTGGGAAAAGGTCTTCCCAAAACTGCAGAAATGGAATAGGAGAACTCACTCTTCCTCTTTAAAGGGGAATTAGAAGTGCTGATATCTAAGCCTTAGATTTTGGGCTGGGCTGCACCCCCCTCCTGACACTGCCCAACACCCATCCCTCACCCCAGACACTTCAAGCAGTCGTGCTTCTCACATGAACATGGGCTTTTCCAATTAACCTGTCAGGAAGAGCAATGTATTTTTTCCCAGCACTTGAGTCATTTAAAAATCAGCAGAACTCAGTGATCTGCTTGGCATGTTTAAGTCAGTGTCAAGGAGCTACGTGATGCTGGCTTCACTACAAGCTGCAGAGCAGATGCAGTAGCAGAGGGACCCAAGGGTGGAAGGGGATGCTACATCTGTGAAAGAGGAGGAGAA
The DNA here is from genome assembly GCA_028858755.1 of Ara ararauna. Taxonomy (NCBI): domain Eukaryota; kingdom Metazoa; phylum Chordata; class Aves; order Psittaciformes; family Psittacidae; genus Ara; species Ara ararauna. Next base: position 164,023,479 of record CM054376.1, read on the forward strand.
AATCATGCAACAAAGATGTTAAAACCTCATTTGGGAACCTTGCTATATATTTTATAAACTGTTGCAATTTTGTCTCTGGCAGACCCAGTTTGGACAGCCATGCCCTAATTCACATGGTCAAGCGGATGCCAAATACTGAATGGTGCTAATGGTGGTGGGGGCTATACCTCTTTGATAAGAGAGAAATCTGCCTCTTGACTAAAGCCGATGAACCAAAGTGATGCTCTCCTATCTTATGGTACTGATACCTTTTGACCACATTCAAACACGCTGATGACCTGTGCTGGAAGTTCTGGATATGGGTTGGAGCTAGATGACCTTAAGGTCCTTTCCGACCCTAGCTATTCTATGATTCTATGGCACTATGATGTACGCAAGGTGCTCATCAGCTGCACTGCTACCAGTGTGATGCCCTGGTCAAGTTGATGGAGGTAAGTCTCCCATTTCAATGCATTGGTATTTTTCCTCCAGCATGTTTCCTTTCACAACCCAAGCCTTGATATTTTCCATCCTCTGACCAGCATATCATGCCCCATCCAAGTATTTATAGGCAGAAAGCATACACCTGAGGTCTGCACTTTAAAGCACATGTGAATGCCTGGGAACTTGAGGAGGGGTAAATGGGTTTCTTTGCAGGCTCCTCCTGTGCTCCTGGGGAGATGATGTGGTTTTTTGCCTGTCTTCAATCACAGAACAAGAGCTAAGTGTTATTGATCGGAGACCTACAGGGAATATTTCTGAGCAGTTCACCCTGGCATTAGTCCATCACTTAGCTGGTATTTATTATTCAAGGCTGGCATGGGATTCCTGGCAGCATGCCCTGGCCAGACAGCAAACTGGTGACAAAGGAGATGAGTGAGTCAAGGGCGAATGAAGAGGGGAATGAAGGGAATAAGTAGATTTTCCCTTCTCAAATTAACTTAAGTGGTTCTCAAAGTCTCTCTGCAAAGTTACCTGTGTGCATTAAACACCTGAAGCAGGATGTACACATGGAGCTTGGCAGATGGTCAGCCTGAGCTGAGTTTTAACTAAGAGTTAAGGTAAAAATACAGGGGAAGAAAGAACAAAGCCAGGACAAAGCTTCACCCACCAAGGAATGATAAAGGGTGCATGTGGCGGAGTGAAGTGGCAGCTGTGTGGACACAGCATTTGGGTTATTCTTATTACTCCAGATAGGTTTGTGTTGCCTTATGATTAATAGAAAGATGTATAGACATGTGGTAGAGCTGGCTCTTGTCAAAGCCATCTTTATTCCTTGCTAGGCAGGGCAAAGCTAATCTGACATAACCTGATGCAGCAACTACTCTTGAAAGCTCATCAGGACAACAGCATAGCAGATGCAAAGCAGGTATCCGTGCATAAAAGGCTGGGAATCAGCTGATTCTAAAGCAGGAGAGGAAGCTTTAGTGATCACCTCTGGTGTTCATGCCAAGGTGAAAAATAATATAGAGAAAATGCAGCCTCAACAGCCCAGTTCTGTGGCAGCTCCTCTTATGGCTATCCAAGAGCACAGCGGTGATTCAGGGCAATATCAGGGCTCATTCCCTGGTGATTTGGGGATAGTGGCTGCAAACTTTCAAGGACAGATTAGATGAAAAACAACATCTATACTATCAGCTCCCAGTCTGCTATCCCCATGCCAGCTTTACAGGGCAGTTTGTACAGCTTCTGGCTCTGAAGATTCAATAAAGGCAACCTAAGATACCTTCATGGCAGAGCAGATAAGAGTATCCTAAGGCACTTGTAGGAAGGGTCAGAGAATCTCCTGGGAGGAAGGAGTTAACTCTCTTCTTAGCCTAGCCCCAGACATTGCAGGAGGGTTATGGCAAAGCAGGGGAAGATCAAACCCTATGTGTGGTTGCAGAAAAATCCACAAAGATCAGCTTCTGGAGAGACGGGAGGCTGGGCAGAGCATTTGGGAAGTTGAGCACATGGTACCTCTTTTTCCAAGGCTGTAAACTTGTCTGTGTCTTTCTAGGCAATGATTCTGCCAGTTGAAAAACTCTTGTAACCTTTGCACTAAGATAATATCAGTAGAAAGGGGGGAAAGAAACATAAGTTTGATCAAAGAGCCCTGTCTGCTAGGGTGCAATGAATTCTCCTGTTATTGATCATTAGGTTCATTGATGAGACTGTGGACTAATGGATCAGCACATTCTTTTGGGTTTCTTCTAGATAAAAATGGCATTAAGCTCAAGTAGGATATTAATAATAATAATAATGCCAGCACACCATTCCAGTTCATAGAATCATAGAATCATAGAATAGTTAGGGTTGGAAAGGACCTTAAGATCATCCAGTTCCACCCCCCTGCCATGGGCAGGGACACATCCCACTAAACCATGACACCCAAGGCTCTGTCCAACCTGGCCTTGAACACCGCCAGCGATGGAGCATTCACAACTTCCCTGGGCAACCCATTCCAGTGCCTCACCACCCTCACAGTAAAGAATTTCTTCCTCATATCCAATCTAAACTTCCCCTGTTTCAGTTTGAACCCGTTACGCCTTGTCCTCTCACTGCAGTCCCTAATGAAGAGCCCCTCTCTAGTATCCATGTAACCCCCTTTCAGGCACTGGAAGCTGCTATGAGGTCTCCACGCAGCCTTCTCCTCTCCAGGCTGAACAGCCCCAATTTTCTCAGCCTGCCTTCATACAGGAGTTGCTCCAGCCCCTGATCATCCTTGTGGCACTCCTCTGGAGTTGTTCCAACAGTTCCATGTCCTTTTTATGCTGGAGAAACCAGAACTGCACACAATGCTCCAAGTGAGGTCTCAGGAGAGCAGTGTAGAGGCGCAGGATCACCTCCCTCAGCCTTCTGGTCATGCTCCTTTTGATGCAGCCCGGGATACGGTTGGCTTTCTGGGCTGCAGTTTTTTCAGACAAACAGCTACAAGGATAGTGCAGCCCTCACTGATTCTACAAGAACCCCCAGGCACTGAGTATTCACATCTTGAGTCTTTGTGTTCCCTCCTCAATGTTTCTGTCCTCCCACAGATGTTCATAGCAAGACCTGGGCAAAAGTCTCCCTGTTTGGCTTCCACCTTAGAAATAGTATTTAATTTCATCAGCTCATTCATCTGATTTCGCAAGTCTGAAAATGGGTTTATTACAAACATTGGTATGAAAATACCGTATCAGAAACTCCCCAATTATTGTTAAAACAAAAGCGAACCAAGTAAACAGGCATGGAACAACAGCAAGAGCTCTATCCAGGCTCTTAAGCTTTTATTCTGTTAGGTAAGGGTTACACTAGCAGAAGATCTGTCTGCTCTTCTCTTTGTGGTACAGCAAAGGGCTCCCTGACCTTTCATATCTGTTACTTTTTGGATCCAAGGTGTAGAGCACAAGGCTAGAAGAGTCAGGAAGAAAACCCTAATAGTGATGGATGCATGTTCCCATGAGCTACAAAGGCATCTTTTCCCAGGTGTTGTATAACATTGCCATGTTTCACACACTTGCTGCTGCCTTTCACAAAGCAGGGACCATGGAAATGAAGCGATCAGTGTTGCTTGATAATGAAGATGGCAGCTAATGTGAGCTCAGTAGGTTTAGGCTGAAAGAAGGTGTGTTTTAATTATTAGTGTCCAATTAAATATTGAATAAGTTCCATTATTGGAGGGGGATTTTATGTCTCCCAGGGACCCTCAAAAGAGTTAATTAGAGAGCCTGCACATCTGTAGACATGATCTATATGTGCCTCCACCTCCTTCAGTGCTATTACAGATCCCAGTGCAAGAATGCAGTTGTTTTTCCACCTTGTGAGCCTGAAACAGGGTTTGGTTTTTTTTTTGGGTGTTCTTTAAATTACAAAGTGGCAGTCTATCTTCAACAGCATGAATCTTGGCATAAAGTGCAAAACAGAAAGCTGATCCCACACTGATGTGGCTGGAGTAATTGTAATGTAAATGGGTAATGTAAATCAAGTATGTGCATGTCCCTGCCAGCCAGAGCAGTGACCACAGTATGGACACATCCTCATGTTGGTAAGACCATGTCCAGCAGTAAGCTCTTCAGTGGCTGGACACATTTCAGAATCCTTATTGTGTGTTAAACTCCTACCATGCTATTCATGAGCTTATCAACAGCTTTGATAATGTTTCTGGCTCTGGCTCTATTTATTTAGGAATGGACCACAGCCTTGACCCTTGGTTGTCCATACAGTTTGATTTTTAGCATGCTCCCTGATTTTGGCTCATGCCATAAAGCCCATTTCTAGACATCGAATAGGTAGGTATGCAAGGGGACCATTCTCAGTAACTTGTTTTCATGCAGTGTAGCCCTGTTATCAGGGATGAGATCTCAATCCTGTCAGTGCAAGTCATGCCATACCAGTAGCAAGGGTACAGGAGGACAGTGCCTGGATATTGCATCTACTAAAATAGATACAGCCTGCGATTGTAGCTCAGGTCTGGCGGCATGATGCAGAGGTGCAGAATCAGCCAAATAGAGGCGCTGTGCACTCAGGATCTAGCACATCAGTTCAGACCCATGGGCTGTCAACATTTAAGGGTGGCCCAACATCAGAGGGAAAGAAAGCAAGCCAGCATGTCATCTGGAAATCAGTGCAACCCTCCCATTTGGTGAGGAGGAGGATGACATGACCCCAGCTGGCAATCAATTGGCACGTGGCATCCACCAAGCTGATATGAAAGAGAGCTACAAATGGAGTGCTTGCCATTAAGACAAGATACATGGAAGAGACAGAGATGGGGAAATAGTCCATGGGGGGCTATTCCTGAGGCAGCCCCATCTAGCAAATAGGTTTATTCGTAATGATGAGATAATTCACCAAGAAGTCATGTCAGATTTAAGTGACCCTACTAGATGACAAGGGAATGCTGGGGATGAGAGGCCCCAACTGGGTCTTGGCCTTGATTCACTGCCTAGCACAGTCTCTACAATAGGAAACTGGATGTACTGCAGGTGGTGATTATGACTTTTCAAAGTGAAAGTATTTCTTTCCTATTGAGAGAACCCCTAAGTTTTACAATCATTTCAGACTGAAACTGAATTTACCTCCAGTAGAAGTTTGCCTGTATTTTTAAGCCTTCTATCATGCCACAGCCCATCTGTAATGCATTCATCCTCAGAGAAAAATCTATCCTAAGGGAACCAACACAAAATGCAGCCAAGTCCCATAGGCAGCATTGGTAGGAAAAGGATCTAAATCCACATCTCTGGCTACTACAGTCACTGCGTGACCAGCCCCTCCAATATTCAGGGGAATACAGCCTATTACAGGCCTCTCCAATACTCAGGTAGCCTCACATGAAGATGAGGCAGCAAAATCTGTCCTGTTTAAAACCCCATCAGAAAAGTTGTGCTCATACAGCCATGCCAGTTTCTTCAGTAGTGTGTAAAGGACTTATACTGGAAGTCTTTTAAAGCTCCTACAACACTGGGTGCGTTGCTTTCTAGCTTCTCCCATAAATGTATTGGCAAATAAAAAGGGTCCTTTGACGCTAGTGCTTTAAAAAGGAAATTAATCCTTTTTTTTTTTTTTTTTTTTGGTGAGAAACAAAGCTAAAACCAGTCAGTTTGAAAATAAGGAAGAAGTTCTTTACTGTGAGGGTGCTGAGGCGCTGGCACAGGGTGTCCAGAGAAGTGGTGGATGCCCCATCCCTGGCAGTGTTCAAGGCCAGGTCGGACAGAGCCTTGGGTGACATGGCCTTGTGTGAGGTGTCCCTGTAGGGGGTTGGAATTGAATGACCTTAAGGTCATTTCCAATCCAAACCATTCTATGATTCTATGATTCTATGAACAGTGAAGTTATTGCTGTAGTTCCCAACATTTACAGTTTTTCCTCTTACGTGGATACACAACCAGGAAGCAGCCATCTCTTGATTCACATCAGCAGAACCCAGAACACATTTTTGATAGCAGCCTCTTCGAATGTTTTAGGACATCTGAAAGAGAGTTGATAATAATAAGATTAATAATGCATTAATGATAGCTGTTGCAGTGTGTTTGCTCTCAAACAGGAAAATGAAGTGAAATAAAAGCAGTCTGATTCTGTTCTCCTCTCTGTCCCTTGTTAGAGGAATCCACCAGAGATAAATGGTGACTGTCAGAGACAGCTGATGTGAATCAGTTGTTCATCACCTTGTAAAGAAGTGTCATAATTTAAGCAATCTCACTTTTTTCACTGTATTTTGGAGGCAAAGCCATTTCTTGGCCTTCCATTATACCAGGTCATGTAGAGACCTAATGCAAAAAAAGATGGTTCATGTCCCGTAACAAAGCAAAAAGAAGAAAAAATTGGCAAAATTCCCAAGCCCAAGTCTTCCTCACAATTTTGCTCATAGGGAGAATTCTTATGCTGTTCATTTTTCTTCTCCATCAGACAAGACTGTCTTTCAGAGGGAGACAACAAATCGATCCCGTGTAAAGTTGTTCCTCATCAATGTCCAACCCAACTTAAAGTGCTATCAATTTAAGTGGTGTCTTCCCCAGGGGAAAAGGTGCAAACCAAACATTTGGTGCCTTCTGGGCTGTCGTTTGTGTTGGATTTCTTCACTGATGTTGTTTTTGTGTTCTTTTGTTTTTGTTTAACACACAGACATAACTGCATCTCATGGGTGAATGCAGCTCACCAGCTGCTGCTGTCCATTGACTTCTTTATCTTCATTTACGTTTTCAGAACAGAAAAACAGGAAGCACAGTTTGTGTCCTTCTTGTGCCCAGAAGGAATTCCAGGTGTGTTCATCCTGATGGAGAAAAAGACTTTGAAGAACATGAGTGGGACAGCTTTTGGAAAATATCATTCCAGTTGCAAAACTGCAACCAGAGTAGAAGTGCTGTGGATGCATCACAGTGGTGCAAGCAGCAGAGAAGTGGAAGATGTCAACTCATTGTTACCACAGAACATGATAGGGACCTTCATCCTGGCCCTACAAAAGGGTGACAGCACTACTCCTGCAATGGATGTGCAGAGTAAAAAGGGACTAAATTGAGGGTGACGGGTAAAGATCGGTTAGCAAAACAAAGCAGACAGTCTGTAAGATAAAGCAGGATGTGCATCTCGAAGACAGACCAAACAATGTGAATATTTGTAACCCTTAGTAGTTTTGCTGAATCGGGATGATAAGGAAGTAAGAGAGTGTAAAGTTACTGCTTAGCCCTTAGTATACTATAAAAGGGATGCCGGACACGAAATAAAGGATTTTGTTTGTAACCAGAAATGGGGTCCATGCCTTACGTCTCCACACTAAATGAACATGTTTTTAAAGATGCTGTGACAAAAAACGCTGTTAGCCCTTGGTGCAAAACTTGAGAGCAATGACCGTAAGGAGGAAAAGTAAGTTTATTTAGGCTCCAGGAGCTATAATAGGATACTGCTCATAAACAACTTCAGATAGGGGGTTAACTCTGATGTGCCCTGCTCTTATATTTACATGTGATGCTCATGACTAGAGACGTGATACTGGGGTAAATGGCTTGTCAGTTTGAGCCAATGTGGTCATTCTTGTTTTATTCTGGAGAGAGTTCATATTACTTGATAACAACCACTTCTGAATGACTGTGGCTATTGCCATTCTCTAAAGGCGGGATAGGACTCACCTCACTGCTCATGGCACCTGAATTTAGGAGTCTGCTTACAAGTGTCTTCATGTGAGTCAAATGTCTTTGTCATTTGAGATGCCACAAAATATCCCTTTGTTTCTGAAGGGCTCACATCACCAGTGGATCCAGTGTCATATCTGCCAGTCCCATGGGGATGAACTGGGTACTTCAGGGGGTCTCAAATGACCGTAAGTGCTTTTGCTTAGGCAAACCCAGCCTCGCCAGTGGAGTCTGTAAAGGCTGCCCTTGCTAAAGCAGGTAGCACTTCAACATGAGCTGGTGTCAGGGACCCACAAGACATTTCTGGCCTCAAGCATGGGTTCAGTAGGAACTTCCTTAAGGCTGGCATCACCTGCCTGGCTCTGGGAAAGGAGCTTCTCACTTGCTATATGCTTACTGACGATGCTACAAACCCATATAAGCCAACAGGATGATGGATTACATCAACAAGGGCATCACCAGCAGGGATAAAGATGTAATTCTCCCACTCTCCTCAGCGCTTGCCAGGCCACACCTGGAATAATGGGTTCAGTTTTGGTCCCCACTGTACAAAAAGCTGTGGGCAGGCTGGAGAGGGTGTAGAGAAGGGCCACAAATATGATCCAAGGGTTGGGAAACTGTGTGAAGAAAGACTGAGAGAGCTGGGACTGTTGAGCCTGAAGAAAAGAAGGCTCAGTGAAGACCTTATCCCCATGTTCCAGTATTTAAAGGATGGCTGCAGAGAAGATGGAGACTCTCTTTTGACAAGGAGTCCCATGGAAAAGATGACGGGTGATGGGACAAGTACTCCTGGGGAGATTCCAACTGGACATAAGAGGAAAATTTTACTGGAGAAGAGGGCTCTAGACAGAGAAAATCCTGCTTCAAACTGAACAGCACTTTACTTTAGAGATCCATGGTTAGACTCTCAGATGAATCGCCAGAGGGAAATTAACTCAGATTGTAATGGGAAAATAAGAACCTGTGCGTTTAGAACAAGACTTAAGAACCTCCTCTGTATATTTATCTATGTCTACTGGCATGCCCTTTCCTAACTCTTATTAATTTCCTCTTGGATTCTGACCAGTTCGTGCTACATGTGATTCCAAATTAATGGCATCATGAAAGGGGAGTTGTGACAAGCTCGGCAGTCAAGTAAAGAACGCAAGTCTACCTTTGCTGTAAGGGAAAGCTTGCAAAATGAGTTTACCCCTTACAAGCCACCTGAGAATCCACATGGTACTGAGCTCATCCCAGTAGCTGCACTGCCGGAAAAGATTTGACAGGTGTTTTCACCTTCTGAGATGCTGGCATCGCTCAAACTGAGGGTGCCAGTCCATGGGGAAATGAGGCTTCCTGAGCACAGCAATGTGGTGGAATGATTTGTTTCATTAAAAAAGGCAGATTTTCCCTCTGTTCCCTGGATTCTGCTGTCTGGATGTTTTCCTGCCCTCCTCATAAAGTTGTGCATCTGATTCAGTGACACAGGGAAATGGTCTGTCAGCAGCATCAAGAAACTGTTGTGCAGAGGGAATAGCCTGTCTCCCTGCTCTTCTTTGAAGGTTTCTCATTTCTTCTATAACATTACACAGAGCAGAGCTGATATCTAACCTTTTCCAGCATAGATATCTAACCTTTTTTGCTTTCTGATTGTGATTTCATGCTGATCATATTATCCAGAAGAACAAGCTGGAGCAACCAACTGCCTCCCCGGGCTGACATTCTCACACCACTCTGCCCTCCAGACTAAGTGCCATGAGTGCCTCAATGAAACCCTGGAGGACTGAAAACCTGAGGACTGAAATGTCTAATCCCTAGAAAACACTTCTGCAGGCTTCAGCCATCAGTTTCTGCTGGAAGTACAGCAGAAGGTCCTCACTGGAGGGAGAAATCCCCCGTCAAGCCAAGAGGAAACCTGTCGATGTCAGGAAACCACAGCCATTTAGCATCCATCATAATGATGGATATTGTCAGGGAAGAGGGGGAGGGAGCAGTCAGCAATGGCTTGGGGATGTGGAACAAATGATCATGTCACTAGGACAGTGGTTTTTCCCGTACTTAAACACCAGTTGGAGCAAAGCTAGGAGCCATTAATTGACTTTTAGCTCTAACTGTAATCCTGATGTCTTTTAGATGTCAATTAACCACCAGTAATAGGTGGCTAATTGTGTCAGATGGCCTTTCAAATGAGATGTAAGACAGAGACCCAACTACTCTGTGGTCATTAAGGTTCCTTTGCACCTTGCTCAAGAACTGGGAATGCAGAGGGCAGTTTTCTCTGGCCTTCTCCAGTGCCCTTCATTATGTCACACCCTACATCTGCATTGGTTAATGTCTTTACTGTAACTATGCATTCATTATAGCTTTTATTCTGTGCTTTTTTCTATCCAGGGGTGCACAGAGTTGTTTTATTGTCATTACATTTAAAGGTCAAGGCAGGAGTATCTCACAGGTGCACATTATGGGGTCTAATACGGTCTTTCAATATCAGATAGAGTGAGAGATCCAGCTGACAGCTCCTTCCGTGGAATTACAAGAAGATTCAGTGGAATCCGCTTTTGCAGAAAACAGCTTCTCCTGCTTGGATGCCCCAGGCTCTAAGCAAGCCCAGGTGTCCAACCTGGGATGGATCTTTCCCAGAGGGAAGGAAGGGCATGGCTGCATCTATGCTCTCTGTCAATTTCTGTGTAATCCGTTAATTACACAGAGACCCATCATTTGGGGTCACAGGGACCCCTACTTGAGTCGTCTGCTGTCTAATTGTCACTAAGGTCCTACTACTGCCTTTCCATTAGGGAGACACTGAAAGATGTATTTGTCCCCTACCTGGCTGTTTCATGCCATTGAATTTGTAGGAATATTATGTATTTGAGATACGTGCATCCTGGTTTGCATAGCTGAAAGCACCTGATATCTCAGATCACCCTTGTTTATTTTACCCTGAATTATTTCCCATTCTGTACTCTCCCACTTGGGATGAGACCAGAACTGGTCAAAGCATCCAGAACCTGGAGATAAAACAAGAAGAAGATCTTACATCTTTCCTTTTCTGTTCCTACCACAATAATACTCAACATTTGACTTGCTTGACTTGACCCATGTGAACACAGAGCAGATGTTTGGATGGGATGTTCTCTCACATGCAACTGTAAACTCAAGGGCACAAGTATCTGTCACAAGACTTAGTGCTGGCTGCTGTTACACTTTCCTTCAGGCATCTCTTCTCTGCACTGAATACTTTCATTTCATGTATTCTGGACTCTGCTGTCATCATGGTCCAACTCATCCCATGGCTCACATGTGCTGCTGGAGAACTTGTTTTGATAGGATATAAGTGAATGACTCTTTCCCACCCCAGAGTAAATCTTCAGGAAATGAGAAGTAGCTGTGAAGATGAGAAGAAACCATCATCACCCATGGTTGTCAAGGATGCATAAAGGTGGTCAGCAATGAAGGGTTTCATCAGGAGCCCTTGCACTCCACAGTGGGCATCTCTGTCTGTAAATGACAATGATGATTCCAGCATCTTTCTCTACAAATTCTTTTCTTTCTCCTCCTCCTTGTACTGTATGCATTAACTTCTTGTGCACTGTGATTCCCCAGGATTGCAAGACAAATGGCACTGAGGACAATTTTCCCTTTTTGTATGTTTTACATGTGCTATCATTGCACAGTTGGATTTCCAGGGTTGCTAGATACAACTATAATTTAGTCATTAGAAAGGAGAAATGCAGCATCTCACAGTATCATTCAGCTGCATCAAGACTGAGGATGTACTCACACATCCTCCAGATATTGTATTTACCACAGTAGACATTGAAAACCCCATCACTGCAGGGTTTAATGTATTTGCCCAGTGCAAGAAGATAACCACAAAGTAAGGCTACAGCCATGATCAAGGGTTATGATTCCATGACATCCGACTCAGTTCACTCAACAATGACAGCAACTCAAGTCTTGCATCTTCTGCTTCAGTGACTCCTTATGTTTTGATAGCAGATTGGAGACAGAGCAGCACAGATCAGGACAAGTGAGTGATACCTGCATTCAAGTGCTCAACTGATAAGAAAATCACTCTGGATGTCACTACAGGAAAAGTGACTTCTGTGTCAAAGAAGCACTTCCCCTGTATAAAGGGTGTGCAAAAGGAGAAAGAAGAAGGTGAAAGCTGCTTGCTGAATGGAGATTATTGTCTCAGTAATATCCATTCTTCACAATTACCCCAAGTTTTGCACCTATAGGTGCTGGTCCCAGCAGTCTTGAACATATGGGAATTTCTGCTAAACCCTGCTTTGCTGTCATGCAGAGGGCTTGTTTTACCATGTTCAACGATAGAGATGAAGCATCAAGATCCCACAGACCTGTGTTTTCATGTGGTCTTTGATAGAGCCTTCCAGTGAATGCCTTAAACAAAGCACATGATTGAATAGTGCCTCAGTTTCCTTCCTGCAGGACAGAAATGAGAGATGAGATTGGCATTTGCAGGAATATGGCAATGCATTCACAAAGAAATATAGATAACAAGTCCCCTTCTTTCTTTCACAACTTTCAGCTCAGCAATCCAAATGCACAACATTCTGGGTCAGACATCACAGAGCCATTCCCTCTTTTTGTATCTAAGAGACCGGATTCAGGATTGTCTCTAAGTCCAACCTGCAGGTTACACCCAGAGGCATTATCTGAATGAAGGAACCACTGCTGGGAGGCTTTTCTGTTTTAGCACAGTCCCTTAATGCAATTTTGTCATGACTGTTGCAAAGCGATCAATGTGGAAAAAGAACATAGTGGAAAAAGAGCGTAGACACAATAAGCCAAGCTACAGCTGATGGGAGCCCAGCCTGATGTGGTCAGGCTGCAAAGCTGATGCTGTGCGTGCTGGTTCCTGTTGCTCCAACGTACACAGCAATACCTTGCTGGAATTAGTATGATCATGTCTCCCTCTAGAGACTGTCTCCACAACCTCCAACACTTCGGATTTGCATTCTCCCGATGTTCCAACAGTTCAAAGAGCAGGGATTGGGCTTTGCATGCAGCAGGCTGGAGGCCATGTCCCTGCAGATGTATACCCCTGTGAACCACGTTAGCACTGCTCTGCCCGGTGCTGCAGCAGTGATAGACACCACAGGAGGTATATCACAAGCACATAAACAGCATGCACATCCCTCTGACAGGCTGAAGACTAGCAATTTGGAGCTCTCCAGAGGAAGGAGAAGCAATCATTGTCAGGAGAATAAGTGGGATGCTGAGTTCATGGCTAGCTCCCTCAGATGACTTTGCTGGGCTAGTTTCAATGTGAAACTGAGAAATAAGTGTCTGTACTTAAAATCACAGTGATTCTGGAGTTGGATCTAGCTTGCAGGATTTGGTTTCTCCCTGTTCAAGTAACTGAACACTGTGTTGGAAGTTACCCCTGTCTGGGGGAAGCTCAGAGCCTGAGTAGGTGAGTCTGACGAAGGGGGAAAGCTGAAAACACAGAGGTGCATTGAGGGGAAACTGAGGTACCAGCAGAAACCATACGCAAGTCTGCAAAGCTTTATGGAATGAAATGCCACCTGACTGCCCTGAGTTACATATATGGGACTAATCTATAGCACTAGACCTATTGGAAGTCCCTGCTTTTCTGGAGAGGCCTCTGGGGATGCTCTAGGACAACTCAAATGGATGTCTGTCTTTGGATGGTTGAACTGTGCCCTCCCCAGCTGCTGTTCTACAGGAGCTGAAAAAGCAGTGAGACTCCTTGCAAGATCTCGGGCTCGCTGTTTCCCTATCCCAGCTCTCATCTGAACTGTCTGCAAAGTCTCCTTGCCATTAAGGGCCGTCTATGGTGCTAGGCACTTTGAGACAAAGTCACTTCCAGCATTCAAAGTACCATTCCCAGCATGATCCAGACAGAAAGGGAGACAGCGAGGGCAGCTCAGGTCAGAAAGGCCGTGCTACCTTGCACCTTAGAGACCTCTAAAGCATCTCTACCCAAAGAACAGGGCCAGCCGTGGCTGCAGATGAAACCAGAGAGGGAGGTTTCACAGAGAGGAGTTTCTGCTTCAAACACTTCTAAAGTTTCTCCCCAAACAAGGATTAAAACAATAAAAATAACAATGCAGAAGGAAAATGTGCGTGAGGGGGAAGGGGCTGCAGCAAGAAGCACAAACAAAACACTATAAGAAGCAGACAGCAGCATTGCCCAGGTAGAGCTGTCTGAGCCAGCACTAAGTGCTTTGGGGTGCTTGGAATATCTCCCTCTCGCACCACACACTAGCACGCACATATATAAATGCACATCCCTATAAGCAGTGATAGTGTTTTGTAATTAAAGGTGCCCCACAGCAAGACTGTGCTCAATGGAATAATACTATAATCTTTACAAATCCTTTTGCTTCCTTGAAAAGATGCAGCTAAGTCAAAGACAGAGGCATAGGGAAAAAAATAACAGTACCAAACGCACTCAGGATGCAATAAAATAGAGGATTAGATCTACATTACTTTCATTACATTATATTGTATTTTTATTATTAGGTCCACAGTTATCATTTAATCTTTGAGCTGCTCTGTCTGATAGAGTGGAACAAAAACAAATGGAATTCATCCCACACACACGCCCCAAGGAATTGGAGATTAAGGAGAGATTAACATCATGTGTAAATGAATGAAAAATGTAAATTGCTAAAAGAAAGGGAAGAAAAGGAGGTGTGTCGGGGCTGGGAAACACTGGGGAAGACACCCTGGTGTGAAGCGAACTCTCCTTTATCTCTTTTGTATTGTAGAAAGGGAGAACCAGAGACCTCATCTTCTCCTGTGAATTTAGGACTGATGCTCTGAACTGAATGCATGAGTCTCACTTGCACTGAGGATCCCCTTGTGATGGGAACAGCCTGCTGCGCAGAGCAGCTTCCCAGGATGTACAGAGCAGTATTCAAAGTACCACATAGCCCATGGCACCCCAGGTTGATGCTGATACTGGTGGTGGAGGGAAACCAGGGTTCACCTCTCTTCTCCCTTGTCTGGTTTAGTGGGACGAATCAGCCCTCCTTTCTTAGCTTGGCAGACTTAAGTCTCTTTTCTTTCTACCTTATCCCTGCCTTGGTGCAGAAGAGGCACAACAGCCACCAAGGTCTTTACAAGAGCAACGACCACGCAGCAATACAGGTCCATCATCCTGCTTTGGGAGCACCCAGTGCTCAAGACTCAGCACCCACAGGGCAGCCAATATTCATGCTTTTGCAGGATTAATTTCTGGAGGAAAGGAATGGCTGACACAAGCCAGGTATTTCTTGGCTGCAATCCTATTTATGGAGAGCATTCGCAAAGGATTTACAAACCTAAAGGGGGACTTATAGGGAATTTAGGTACCTAACTCTAAACCAGCAATCCTGAAAATCCTCACTCATCCATCACCTAACCCCAGAGGTTCCTGAGCTACACAGGTACCATTTTTCCCCACTTTAAGATCTGCCTATAGGCATGCATAGAAGATCCTCACCCATGGCAAAGCTGAGCAGCTCCTAACCAGAAATCCGCATGCTCTTTACATTACCTGCCTTGAGCATCCCTTTATTCATCAGCAGTCCTGAGAGACCCTCAGGCACTCTGCATTCACAGAGACAGAGCTGCTGCTGGTTCATTTTAAATGCAGCAGCTCCTTCTTCCCTCCATTTATACAATAGCTTGGGATAGTCTCTTGGGCTGAGGAGCCCAAAGCATATTTCCTCCTCCACTGAATCAAACTCTTGCTTCCTGGTGCACATATAGATTATAAATGAAGATGACTTGCTGGAGTGGAGGCTTGTTTTGCGTTAGCTCCACAGCAGTGAGAGGCAGCTTCCTCCCTCAGCCTGGGTATCCTCAAGATGACGTTTTTGATAGCTTAAGGTTTCATTTTAAGCCCTGATGGAGGTGGACATGATTGTTTTCAGGCAAAAGTAGAAGATGAATCTTGTCTTTGAGTACCACAGGGAAATTATGTGAGTATTGAAGGGGATAGAGATGACTCCTGCAGGTTTGGTACTGGGCAGCATTGCCACTGGTGCTGGGGACCACTGAGGAGGGAGAAGGTGGTGGGGAGAGGGAGGATGAAGATACCCCTGGGGACACACAAGACTGAGGAGGAAGAAATCCCACCACAGACATCACACTTCTCCCAGGGAAGACCTCAGGGTGATGGTGACTTGTAACCCTCCCTCTGGTTGCACCCAGAGAGACCAAAAGCTGTCAACCCTTGTGTGCAGAAAGACACTGCCAGTGTGAGCAACACAACAGAGAAAGTGGGACATATCAGGTATATTGTGTTATTAATTATACTTTTCTTTACAATTAGACAGTATGGATAATTAGAATGCTCAAGTATTAATTGGGCTAACAACAAACACTTCACTTTTTCTCCATCTATGCAGTTTGTTCCCATCAGCCCAATACAAGATTGTTGTTATACCTGTGCTTCTGATGAAGCTATGACTTCTGTTCAAGTATTTCACACTCAGGAGGAAGATCTGATCTGCAGTCATCCAGGGCATCTGAGCTCCAGATGGATGGCCTTTAGGGGGACTTCTGTCCCCTAAAGAATTTCCACTTGATAAGTAGTTGTGAATGGCAAGGTGCTTACCTTCCTATCTGTCTAAGAGCTATGGCTGGGGGTCATATAAGTGAATATATACATTTGGGCTGCATCAAAAGGAGTGTGATCAGCCGGTCAAAGGAGGTGATCCTGCCCCTCTACTCTGCTCTCGTGAGACCTCACTTGGAGTATTGTGTGCAGTTCTGGGGTCCTCAACATCAAAAGGACATGGAACTGTTGGAACAAGTCCAGAGGAAGGCCACGAGGATGATCAGGGGACTGGAGCACCTCCTGTATGAAGATCGGCTGAGAAAGTTGGGGCTGTTCAGCCTGGAGAAGAGAAAGCTGCGTGGAGACCTCATAGCAGCCTTCCAGTATCTGAAGGGGGCCTATAGGGATGCTGGGGAGGGACTCTTTGTTTAGGGACTGTAGTGATAGGGCAGGGGGTAATGGGTTCAAACTTACACAGGGGAAGTTTAGATTGGATATGAGGAAGAAATTCTTTACTGTAAGGGTGGTGAGGCAGTGGAATGGGTTGCCCAGGGAAGTTGTGAATGCTCCATCCCTGGAGGTGCTCAAGGCCAGGTTGGACAGAGCCTTGGGTGGCATGGTTTAGTGTGAGGTGTCCCTGCCCCTGGCAGGGGGGTTGGAACTGGATGATCTTAAGGTCCTTTCCAACCCTAACTATTCTATGATTCTGTCATTCAGGTTAGATATAGGCAAGAAGCTGTTCCCTGTGAGGCTGCTGAGGCACTGGCATAGGGTGCCCAGAGAAGCTGTGGATGCCCCATCCTTGGCAGTGTTCAAGGCCAGGTTGGACACAGGGGCTTGGAGCAAGCTGCTCCAGGGGAAGGTGTCCCTGTCTGTGGCAGGGGTTTGGAACTGGATGAGCTTTAAGATCCCTTCCGACACAAACCAGCCTAGGATTCTACGATTATGTGATAAAGTTGATAGAGAACAAAACTTCCAGATTCATGCCTTTTTAGGGTGCGAGGAATACATTACCATATATAACTGCTTTGACTGCAGAAGGAGCTGAGTAATATAGATATTTAATTCCTAGATAGCTTAATTGAGGAAGCAGTATGTGTTCTCTGCCTGGGTCTCAGCCACTGCTTGCTGGGCCATTGCTTTGGGTAGTGGATACTGTTGCTTCCAGTTACTGCACTATAAAACGGTTTAATTGCTCTTTTCACCTCATTTGAAATCAGGGTGATGATCATTCCTTATATGTGCCTACAAATGTCTCTCTCAAAGACCTGCTTGGTGTTGGCCACTGACTCTTCAGACAAGCAGTGGTGGAGTAGACTCAAGCTGCTCATGCCTGGAAGCAAAACCTGATTGAGTTCTTTAATGTTATTGAGGCTTCTCTGTACGCAGTTTCTCCATGGCCAAAGGGTTCCCTTCCACCCTTTTCACCTTAGGTTGCCTTTCAGCACATCAAAATCTACGTTTCCCAGAGCAACACACTCACTGCATGCTTTTGCTTTCCCTCTAATTAATGCATCTGAACTGCATCTGGAGTCACCTTGACAGCAAGACCATGATTTATCTTTAAATGGCACCTTTCCTTTTCCCCTTCCATTAGCTGCACAATGCTTTATATTACCC
This sequence comes from Ara ararauna, assembly GCA_028858755.1. Taxonomy (NCBI): domain Eukaryota; kingdom Metazoa; phylum Chordata; class Aves; order Psittaciformes; family Psittacidae; genus Ara; species Ara ararauna. Next base: position 164,041,182 of record CM054376.1, read on the forward strand.
ACACACATGCGGTAACTGTCCTGTGCACAGTGTTATAATCAGCAAGGACAGAGCATGGAAAATGAATTTGCAAAGAACGAGGAGGTTAATGCCGTTGCTATTCCTGCAGCTGAGTTATATTGATGGGTTGCAGGATTATCACAGAGTAAGGGTGAGAGGGTCAGAAGATCCTAAATGTTCATATGAGGCACAGGTCTGTTCCTTCCTTGTGATCTATCATTTCTCTATTAAATAGATATTCCCCAGCACTCAAATATTCAGACATCAGTGAAGAAGCGAAAAATAGGAGAAATAGCTTTAAGTGCCCAGACAGAGAGCAACTTACAACTGGAAAATCACTCATGTCCCCTGTTTTACTCTGTGATTATTTATTACCTGTCTTCCAGCAGTGCCCTAGGTTGCATGCAGGATCAGAATCCCATTGGGCTCACTGGAGCACACCCAAACACTGCCTTCACTGTCATGTCAAATATTGTCATCGAACACACAAAATAGCTAGCAGGGAACTAAAAGCATGAGGGAAGGACAACGTTGAGTCAGGCAAGGTGACACAGTTTCTTCAGTGCTTCAGGAAGCTGAGAACTAGAAAACTTCAGAGCAATCAGCCACTGCATGGGGTGAAGAAGAACGTGTGAAGTTTCAGCTCACTTAAAGTCATTTAGAAGTTCACTGAGGGTCTGGTCAAAACCCCATTGAAATCAGCAAGAGCCTTTCGACTGGTTTCTTTCCCCTGAAGAATAGGACTGCAAAGAAGAGACTGCAAGTTTGGACTACAGAGAGTTGCAAATTGCAGAGCATCAAAGTTTGAAAACCCTCTGAACATACCTCCCTCCAGCAATTACTTATCTGCTAGCTTTTGTAGTGGAGGGAAGTATGAGTTACCTGAAGTTCTGTTTGCAAATACATTTCTCTGTGTGACATTACAGAGACATGTGTGAATACAAAAGCAGCAGCCCAGAACTGCATTGATGCACAGCTTACTGGTGAATGCAAATGCCTGCAGAGCAGGAGGACATCTGCAGTGCATCTGATATGAGTGTGATGGGATGGGGCTGCTTGTTGTTACTAAAGAAGAGAGCCACCATCCAGCTTTCCCATCCTCCTCATCCTCCCAGCCTTGCAGCCCCACTCACATCCTTCTGCCAACTCTTGCTTTTGCCTGGGCTAAGCTGACACTAACCCAGATGGAAGTGATTCGTGTGTGTGAACCTCTGTGGGTCTTGGTTAGACTTTTACCATTGTAAAGAACTACCCCACTGTCAGATGAGGTCAAGATTTAGCAGCAGTATTTCTCACCCAACTGCACCCTTGCTATTTTGGGATGCTGGCACATCACCTTCCATGAGTGCAGCCCAGCAGATATGATTTTCTACTGTGAGTAGCCCAAGACACCCAACTTTGCACTGACCAAACACCACAGGGTCCCAGGATGTCTCTGTGCTTACCATGCCCTGAACTGGGTGTCCCTGTGGTCACAAGTGTCCCGTGGCCAAGGGCCTTGTGACTGCCCTGCCTGAGCTCAGGGCTGGGGACACTCAAGATGGCCAAGGGCTGCAACCCCAGGTAGGCTCTGCCCAGCAAACACCAGCCCTTTGTGTGCCCAGGCTGGGTGCTGGACAGCGCTGCCACTGGTGCTGGGGACCAGGGAGAGGGGAAGGAAGATACCCCAGGAAGGAGGAGGAAGAAACCCCACCATGGACATCAGTCACACTTCTCCCAAGCAGGACCCCAGGGTGGTAGTGACTTGTAACCTTCTCCCTGATTGTGCTCAAGAGAGGCTGAGTTTGTCAACCTGGGAAGTAGAGGGACATTGGCAAGGCGAGCATCACACCAGAAATAAGGGGTAGGTGCTAGCAGTTTTCTTGTATGACAATTCCAATGTTATTATTGTTATTGAGTCTCATACAGTACTGAGTATTGAATACTGAGTATTCACTATTGAGTATTGAGTCCAAGACTGTATTAGTTTGGATTATGAGTGTTAATTAAATTTCACATTGTAGTTTGGCTAATAATAATTTACTCTTTCCTTTGCACAAGATCTGCTCCACTGCTGGAGACGGACTCTTCGTTAGGGAATGTAGCGATAGGACAAGAGGTGATGGGTTCAAAGTGAAACAGGGGAAGTCGAGGTTAGATATAAGGAAGAAGTTCTTTACTGTGAGAATGCTGAGGCACTGGCACAGGGTGTCAAAAGAAGTGGCAAATGCTCCATCTCTGGCAGTGTTCAAGGTCAGGTTGGACAGAGCCTTGGGTGACATGGTCTAGTGTGTGATGTCCCTGCCCATGGCAGGGAGCTGGAACTGAATGATATTAAGGTCCTTTCTAACCCAAATCATTCTATGTTTCTATGGTTTTGCACACAGAAAAGTTCTCAGTGTGACTTAAGGACCATTTCAGACCACTTTTGAAGGAGTATGGTGGCAAATGAGCTGAGAAATAGCAGCAACTGAATTCCTCAATGCAATTTTGGTGTTGACGAAGCTGGAAGCAAGGCTCTCTGGGCAGCCGAAGGAGGCATCCAGAGAACAAGACCAAATTAGACCCAGGGGATATGAATGGTTTGAATATTTATTAGAGAAGGAATGCAGCAGGATGCAACCTAGTGAGAGTGGAATTTTCCAGGCTTTTTTGTCTCAGAAGAAGGAGAAAAGTAACATGGGAAAAAGATGCTGAAAATCTGGAGGTGAAAGGTAACTTCTTGCAGGTTCTTTCAGTGGCAGTAAATGTCACTGTTTTAAAGAAGAGAAGAAGCAAAACAGAAACAAACTTGACAAAGTAGGCAACAAATGTGAAATAGTACTGCTTCCTTGGTAGACAGGCTCAGTAGCAATGAAATAAATACTGGCTGAAAAGGTCTACCAAATACATATCAGCAAACCCCAGTGTCAAAGGGAAAAGAAACAAAGGAAGAGAGCAAGGTGGTTGCACCAGAAATGTTTTAAGAGTCTGAGGTTTTGGGCAGAAAAAGAATAAATTGCATATAAAATGGAAAGAAGGCTGGAAGTTTAATAAAAAAATGAAGGAAGAGTCAATCATGGAAGAATAAACCCAAGAAGATTAATATACAGAGTGAATAAAAAATAATTAACAGCGCAGATGCTGGAGAGGGACTCTGTACCAGGGACTGTAATGATAGGACAAGGGGTGATGGGTTTAAACTGAAACAGGAGAAGTTGAGGTTAGACATAAGGAAGAAGCTCTTCACTGTGAGGGTAGTGATGCACTGGCACAGGTTGTTCCATCCCTGGCAGTGTTCAAGTCCAGGCTGGACAGAAACTTGGGTGACATAGTCTAGTGTGTGGTGTCCCTGCCTATGGCAAGGGGTTGAAACTGGGTGATCTTAAGATCTTTTCCAGCCCAAACCATTCTGTGATTGCATGATTAACAGCAATAAAAGAAAGGTCTGAAAATCACTCATGATTAGGGGAAGACAAAGGGAAAACCAAGTCTGTTTTTTCATTGGGAAGGAAAACATACAGCCAGTGATACAAATACAGTGAAAAGTGAAGTGCATTTTCAGAAATAGAGCACGAAATTTCCATCCTGTTAAAAAAGAGGTTAATTGTGATCATAGATAATGCAATTAATTCTAAAACTGATGTAGAAGAAAGAGCCCCGAGAGAGAAGACCAGATTAAGCAGTGTGGAGGGAACATGGATGCATTTGACCCTTTAGGACCTTGCAGAATCAACTCGAATGCTTAAGGAAGTGGCTCTGAGCAGCTAAGTGATTTTGTTCAATAATTCAGGGATGGCAGGTGAGGTCCCAGAGGACGGGACAGCAGTGATCAGTACAAATATCTTAGAAAGAGGAGAACCGAAAGACCAGTCAGCCTAATCTTGAATGCTGGGAAGATCTTGGTGGTGATTTCTGAATTATTATAGGTTACATAGAAACAGTGTCCCACACATCTATGTGATTTTTACTCTGATATAAATCATATTTACCGTGTAACCACATGGATGTGCCACAAAGAATGCCTACAATGTTCTTCCCTGCTTTATAGCATAGCTTTCCTCTGCATCAGGGGAAGCAGGATGTGTGGCAGACAGTACTTTGAATTCCATCTTTTAGGACTTTCTGGTACCTTCACTGGAGTGAAGTCTAGCAGAAATTATGGTACAACAGTGTGAGTCAAATATCAGGCTCAATGAGGGAACAACTGTTCATTGTGTATCAGAATATGATCCTACAAGAAGTGGGATACTACCAGGCCTTGTATGGGACTGGTCTCTTTAATGTTTCCTGATGGCTTTCGCAAAGATGTTGACGCCTCAGACAACATTCAGAGCAGAACAATGAAACCTGAAACAGTTCAGAAAGCATGACTCGGGGAAAGGAAGGAAGAACGTAGTTTGCTGCTTCTAGAAAGAAAATAAAGGAAAGACAGAAGTCCTCCAACCTGTACAGGACAGTTGGGAAGACAATAATGGTTGACTATTTTCCCTCTTTGTCAAGGAAGAGTAAAAAATGTCAGCTTAATTTATGGTGATAAATAGATAGGTTTGACTTTTGGAAATCCCCCTTACTGTAAGGATGCATAATGAAGCCCTCAATTCACCTATGAAGCCTGTAAAGGCTTGGAGGACTCTTGCAGAATTTAGGACATCTGAGTTTATGGCTATCACCAGGCAGAGATGACCAAAAAGCTTGCAATCACTGATGTAACATAAGCATCTATAACCCCTGGTGGAACTGTGCAGAAGGAGAAGGTCAGAAAAGTGAAGGAGATAACAGAAACTGTAGCAAAGGCAAAAGAATAACATAAAAGGAGAAAAAGGAAATAAGAAGAGCAAGAGGCCTGAAAGGAACTAGTGTTGGCTGTTATTCAGACTTAATTCTATCATAGTGACCTTTGAGTAAGGACCATGCAAGGCTTCAGATTTCTAGGCTCTCTTCTGAAGTGAATCTGTGCAGATCTTTCCTGACTCTGCAAGCCGAAGATGACCTGTGACATGAAGTCCACTGTGACATCCAATCTGCTTCGAAGAACAGTTAAAGAATACAAATCCAACCTGCCATTTTTCCCTGGAACTGACAGAGAACAGTTGCAGGGACATGCGATGATGTGCCCACCTACAACTGTGGCCATCCCTGTGGCAACACCAGCAATCACTGCCAATGGCTGTATAGATGTGGAGACAAACACTTTCCCCATCACATAGGCTGCCCATAACCAGGACAAAACTTGCTGCCGCATTGTCAAGGACTCAGGTATCTTCCACATTTATGAGACAAAGGCTATAACAAATCCTTGAGGTCACCATGAAACCTCCATCAGCACTGATGAGACTTCAGGGAAATCATTGCACAGTGCTTGCTCTCAGATTAGGAAGATTTGGCCAAGTGGGTTTCATAGGGGAATCTTCTCTATTTCCAAGACATACGTATCCCAACAAGACTTGCTGCTTTAAGGTACAACAGGTAGCAAGAACAAGTTCATTTGTTTAATATTTTTATAGATGTTCTATGTAGTAACAAAAGCCCTGAATGCAGAAGACACATGAAAAAGTCGCACACTTGTTTCAAGTACCTGGTAGAAGAGTGCTGGTGGAGACTGTCTGCTCAATATGCTTTGTTCTGTGGTTGGTTTATCTTTCCTCTATCCATGGTTTCCTTGTCAGAGGTGTTCCCAAACCACCAGCTATGGCCAAGTTGCACCGCCTTGCTCCTCAGAGAGTATTTCCCACTCATGGTCTTACACAGGGACCAAGGCAATATGAGCTATAATAAACATAGAATCATAGAGTAGTTTGGGCTGGAAAAGACCTGAAGATCATTTAGTTCCAACCCCCTGCCATGGGAAGAGATGCCTCACACTAGACCATGTCGCCGAAGGCTCTGTTCAACCTGACCTTGAACATTGCCAGCGATGGAGCATTTACCACTTCTCTGGGTTATTAAATAAGATCAATAAATCCCACAGGCAGGAGACAGAGCTGGAATCAAAATCACTCAAAAAACTTATGTTTGCACGACAGATCTGTTGATGATGAGAACCATGAAGTTCAGTTTGTCTAATCAAAGACCAGCATCAAAAGCTCTTTAAAGGACTTCCAGCAAGGGCAGATGGAGAGTTGCCTAGAGAGAGCTGGCTTTCTTCCATACATACACATAACTTCCATATCACGACGTCTTTGGATCCTTTACTGATATCCATAAAACACAGCCATGGTCATTCACAGCAAAGGACAAGCTCATCTATAAAAATAAATCTTTTCCCTTCAAAATGCTTTCCCATCTCACAAATCTGCATCAGCACCCACACATTGTGATACTTTGACCTTCCACACTACAAGCAGTAAACCCAAATGTATATGAGGGGGAGTAACAAATCCCAAGGGGCACATGCATATTCTGTCTGAGACCTTATAACTGAGGTCACTTGTGGTGTTATCAGGTGTAGGCTTCTATTTTTACAGCAGTATGGGTTGCCACATCTATTGGTTTTCCTGGCTGTCATGTCTCAGAAGAGATGTCAAAAGGAAAAGGGGGGTGGGGAGAAGAAAGAGGTTTGGAATTATAATGTAAAAAAGTCATGTGGCCCTGCTTTTTAGGTCATCTTGACAAATGGATAGATTTATCTTTCTTCTAAAGCCTGTTGGTGGGATTAAAGAAGGCACAGGATACCTCCCCTCTTGTTTCAACAGAGATGCAACCCACCTCTTCCTTTTCCTTTTCAACCCCTTACATGAGCTGCAGGAACTAATTTCAACAGATCACGTAGTGCATCCTTTAACAGATCAAGTTCTGGAAGCCTTCTTTGTTTTATTGTTTTAACACATGTCTGTTACATCTTTGACCCAGGGGATGGTTGCAGCATAAAGAATGACAAGGTGGTTGCACAAGAAAGCAGCTTCCCTCTCTGTGACCACTTCCAACAGCTACAACAGGTTTATGATGTGCTTGTTTGCAGGAATCTGGGACTGAGTGTGGTGACCAGGAGGTTTCTTCTGGTTCTTTGTTCCCTTTTATCTTGTCGTGAGTCCAGAAAGGACGAGGATGGTTTTGCCATCCAGTACTTATATACACAGATATAAAGCAGCTCTAATTCTGAGGCTCGAACGAAACAAAATTGAACCAAAATTAAACAACATGCTTGACTTTGATTGATGGATTTTTCCCTTAAATACTCCATGGACATTTTTTCAAGCAGGGAAAAAAGCAACTGAGCAACCTTTTGACTTAATCCTGGCCCACCCCTGGTTTACAGGAGGAAAACAGGAAATTTTGAGGTGAAGATCTATGTATCTCACTGTGGCAACAGTGGTCAACAGAGAACAAGTTCAGTCTGCCCACAAACCCCATCTACCCATGCAGCAAGGGACCCTTCAGTGGACAGCAGACCTTCTTGCAGTCTCACCACAAGAGCAGATGGGGCGGATGGTACCTGTTAGGCCAAATGTAGACTGCTGGGGATAACCTAAGTGCTGAAAGCACACTGGGTTCCCAAGCAGCATGGTTCTCCAGCATGTAAACTATGTCAACAAGGAGCAAAACCAGCTTTATAGCCACCCTTAAGCAGCTGCTGTACAGTCATATCAACACAGCCAGTGAGGATAGGAGTCATTCCTCTTGGCTTGAGATGCCCCAAGCAAAGCTAACCACTGCTGCTTTGTCACCAAAAGGACAGTCCTGTCATCCTAAAGTAGACACTTGCCCCAGAGAAAAAGGATTTACAGTAGTCTCCCCTGTCTATAAAAGCATCTAAAGGCAACCAGCTCAGCTATCGCTGGCTATGCTTCATCATCGAAATCCCATCTGGATTGACAGGATGGTTCTGCTTCCCTTACAGTTTAAAAGGTCCATGTAATCTCTGAGAATACTAGCAATAGTTGTTAGCAGCTGCTGATAACCCAGACTTGTATTATTTTCTCTGAACACCAATGAGGTTTATTTGTTTTTCACTGTACAAGACTCTTTTTAATCTTTGGTTTGACCTTAAAAGACCTGCCAGTTTTAGCCCATGAAATCAGCTTAACAACTTTCCTATCCTTTCGCTTCTGCTTTATGAACATAATTTCCCCATTGGTTCCACTTTCCTCCTTCATCCCTACAATTTCATATTTGTTGTTGTTGTTATTGGTTATTTCTGTCCCTCACTCTGGTCCCTAGCACTTCCAGTTCCCTGCAGAGAAATTACAGATTGTGTTAATAATTAGTTTGTAGTGTTATCTGCTTCTGCCCCTGTTATAACTCTCAGAATAAAGCTGTCACCCAGCACTGACCGTTTCATGTAATCAGAATGGCATAAAAATAACCTTCCCCAGCTCCAGCAGTGTTTTTCTTGCTTTGTTTCCTTAACTGTGTTTGTTAACCAGAAAATACAATTATTTTTCCTGCTTCAATGTCTTCAGCTTCATTTTTCCCCTCCAAGATGAGTTGAAGATTGCGTTTCTATTTACTTGGCTATTTCTTACCAGCCTTCTGCTAATGAACCTACATCAATCCTGGGGGTGGAAAACTCCATATTTTCATTTGAGTGTATTTGTTTGCTTGTTTTACTGCTTATCCTGGTTTCATTCTGGCTGTGATTTCAACCTATTTTGAAAGCTGTGTGGGAATAAACTGTGTTTAAAACCATCCCAAGTCAGTACAAGAGACCCTGGGTCCTTGGAGTCTGTTCCCACTCCATCACTCACTTCCCCACATGTCATTTGGCATACCGCTCAGTGCCTTGGTTTCCTCAGCTGCATCAGTGACACTGACTAGTTTCACGACGCTATTTCATGAGTTCTTCAAACCAGGCTCCTGCTGTGACAACTTTGGAGCCTTGATCAGGATTTTCAAGTACACTCTGATTTCAGTAGGAATTAATTTGAGGAAATTCTGGGCCTTTTGAGTGGAAAATGTGTTCCTGCAAGGACAAAATGTGCTTCCTGTGGATGACAGGTAATATGAGGTTTTCTGGGCATCAACCCTCCCAGGAGAGGTTACCTGAAAGGCCCCATAAAAAGGCTTATGACCATATGCGATCATGCACATCTGATCAAAGCAGTGCCTACAGAAGTGCTGCCTCCCCTTGGAGTTCGCTGTGCTTGTCTCCTAGCCTAGCTCAGGATGAGCCTAGCCAGGCTCATCCTGAGCCCCATCTGGCCTCCTTACAAGCCCCATCTGGCCTCCATATAAGGCAGTAGGAGTCACACATGAAAGAAGGAATTTGGATTTGCCACTAAAGTAAGATATATTTCCTTTATATTGCATATGTAATGGTAATTACCCCAATTATTAACCAAGGAGGTTTCACTTGCTATAGAATCAAGCCACCAAGTGCTCCTCAAGTCCATCCACTGAAGGAGCTTCTGCAAATAGGATTGTCACTGATTGTGCACAGAAGAGGGATGCACAAACCAGGCTTCACCCTGTGTAATCACGGATATCTAAGCTAAGGGTATAGTTTCCTTTAGCTCATAGTCAGTGGACAAAGATGTGTTCTCACAGGAAGATTCAGCCCACTGAATTTCATGCACAATGCACAGGGTATGTGAAAAAGCATCTCCATAAGCAAAGGAAATCTCCAGTGCAGAGGAGCCATGGAGACGGTCCATGGGCACTCCAGCAATAAAAGAGCCAAACGTCCTCTGCTGTCAGACCACTGCAGAGGGAACAACTCAGCAGTTCCTCATCACAGCCACAGTGATGGGAACACAATTCAGGGCTGCCCACAAAGTCCTTGCTTAAACTTCATACAAGCAGAGATTGATGCTTGGAAAACACTTGAGCCCAGGGCCATTCTGGGAATGAGACCATGGGAATTTCCTACTTCAAAATAGCTAGATTGCACAGCTCAGCTGTCAAATGTGAGACGTATTTCGGGAAACCACATGATCAATCCACTGAGCAAAACATCAGGAGGGATTGCTTCAAATTCAAAGTAGTTGCAATCAACTGATAAGCAAATTATTATTCTGTGCCACAATTATCTACTTGGTTGCCATTTCAACCCTCACCAGCTTTAAAAGTCAACATCACTCTGCCCTTGTGCTAAACCTTACAGCAAAGAGAAAGATAAAGGAGCAGGGAAAATGGATTATAAAAGAGAGTAGGAACAATTTCAGTAGGGATGGGACATCTGTAGTGATAGGCAGGGTAGGGCAGAAGCACTTCAGAAGGATGCTTGAAAGCTGCCATGGATCATGGGATGAGTGTCTGCAAAATGTGAGATGAAATGGTTCCTCTCAAGTCAGTGTGAGGAAGACTTCAGATAGAGCTGTGATCCTCCCAGAAAACGTGGGGTAATTGGGGAGTCTGGAAAAAGACCTCAAAGGCCCAGAACGTATATGCTAATAGAAAAATCAGTGCTTAGTACAAAGGAGACAAGACTGAGAGGTGATTTGGTAATGGTCTTCAGGCAGGCAAAAAGATCCTTCATAATCATGGGCAACAGACTGTTGCCCATGGCTAGTATTGACAGCGGATCTCCATGGAGGACACAATCATGAGCTTAAATGGCAAAGAGAGAAATGCAGGGTAGGTATTAGGAGAGTGTCCAATGCTCAAGAAAATATCTTTGGCAGGTGCAGGGTTATCCTCATTGAAGGTTAATGAGAGTAAGCTATAGGTACAATCCCAGCTAGGATGGACTCTGTCACAGAATAGGAAGAATTAAGAACCTCTGCTTTGCTTGGTTGTCTTCAGGCTTCTACTGGCTTCCATAAGGATGTTTATAATTTACATCAAATGGTTCAGGCTTCAAGATCAACTTGTGGTGGTCATCAGTGAACAAGGCACAAAAATGTCAATAGTCATGACACAGTCCAATATAACAAGTCAATAGAGTTGAAGCCATTAAATTAATGGAGCAACAGCAACTAGGTACTGGACGTGTAAAGCTCCTTGGTCTTGCTGAGAATTCTGCAAGGTATTTCCTCAGATCAACCACAGATTTCCCAGAGGCCCTCACCAGCCAATGAGAGAACTAAATGCACAAGTTTGGGTGGATACTTGCCCTCTAGAGCACTCCACTCAACTGCATTATTTGCACGGCACAAACCAAGGCCTCACACTGAGGCCATGGTAAGCTATGACATTTTGGTTGCTTGCACAATAAAATATTCGGGACTAACTACACAAGCCCACATGAAGCAGTGGCTAAAAAAAACCTACTATGCTTTCATTTTATGAAACGGGAAACTTAGGCACAACAAAGCTGTTTGAAGCATTCTGGTAGAAACAAAAGCTGCTGGAGAACCAGGAATGAAGCCTTTCAATGCTGACTCCCACTTCAGTGCTTTCATTCCAAAGCATCCTGACCAGAAGGCTACAAATGGATGCTAGTCCTTTCCTCCTGCAATACCCTATTTCTCATAAGTTGGACATGTGTCTCTCTAGAGAAGCAGAGGAAGGCAATGCATCTTCATGTGAAGATGTGCTTTTCCTGTTGGCCAGCTGAATGTTGCCACCCTGTGTTAATCCTCCCAGTGTCTCCTGGAAGCCATCCTAACCCACCTTGTCTGCTCATTATTTTCCAGCATCACAGTCTCGGGGCAAAGATAACATCCCGGAAATAAGTTTCAGGTTGTAATTACAAAATATATTGGTTTATAAATGTGATTGTTTAGCAGGGCAGTCTGCAGTACACATTTGTGGGAAGAGGAGGAAAGGAATCAGATTAGAAATCAGATGGAACAAAGGAGGCTTGGAATGAACACACAATGGAAAAGGAGATGATCAATACAGAAATAGGGAGATACCACATATGGTCATTTTAATACTAAGGTCAAATTCAGTCTGGACTGGACTTTTCTGATTGGGAAAACTGAATGGCTTTCTAAAGTTGGGTTAGTATTAACACAAAATTAAATAGTTCGCAGGATTTTGATACATACTTTAAGCCATAAAATTAAAGGATTTTTTTTTTCCATTACCTTTAACATAGAGCATAGGGAACCTGTGAAAGGAAGTGGTCTTACACAAGAGAAAAGCAACCTGGTTCTGTTAGGTTTTGTTGTTTGGTTGGGTTTTTTCTTTGTTTCTGAGGGTTTTTTTGAGAGCTCTGATGAGATCATCTAAGCTGAAAGGACATCTGTCTTCTCCCCTGGCTAGGAAATCATTAACTCAATGGACAAGCCAAGCTGAGGTAGATGCCATGGCTGGTTGACCAGCCTTAGTCTCCTGATGAGGAAGCACAGATTTGTATTAACGGTAACAGGAACATACTTGGAGTCTGTGTGTATCTGTGATAGCTGGATCTTGGCAATCAGTTTGATAAGTTGCTTCAGATGTGTAGGGAAAAGTGCTAGTGAGCATCTGTGTCCACTGGTAGATGCTGTGTAAACCTGCAGGAAGCGTGGGTAAACAACTAAAACATGCCAAATTGTCCATTTGGTGTCTGGTTGGAGGATGAGGTGGTTTGTACTAGTTTTGTCCTTCCTCTCAGCAGTCAGTTTGACAGACTTCAAAACCAGCATCTTGCAGCTTATCAATTCGGTCTTCTTCTTGTGTTGTAGCTTTCATCATTTCTTAGGACAGTACCCTAGAATAGCCTTGAGAACTGGAGTCCTGATGCTCATCTTAGGTCAACATACCTAGCGAAGATGAAATGCTTCTCTACTTAGATACCTGTAAAAGAAACTTTGGTCTGAATATTTTAACTTTGCTTTTTGCAAACTGCTAGAGGTTGGAAGCATCTCTGGAGATCGTCTAGTCAAATCCCATTGTTCAAGCAGGGTAAACAAAGCCAAGTTGCTCAGGGCTGTGATCAAACGTGCATGGATGGAGACTCTACAACTTCTCTAGACAACCTGTCCTGGTGTTTGATCACCCTCTTAGTAAAAAACGATTGGGTTTTTTCATGTGTAAATTGAGTTTCCTGTGCTTCAGGGTTTTGCACGCTGCTTCTTGTTCTGTTACTGGGCATCACTGAGAAAAGCCTGACCTCTTCTCCTTTGCTACCTCCCAGCAGGTACTTATACATATGGAGAAGATCCCCCTCAGCCTTTTCTCCTCCAGGCTGCACAGTTCCAGTTCTTTCAGTCTCTCCCCTTATGAGAGGTGCTCCAAGCCGTTAACCACCATCTTGGCTTGTCACTGGACGAGCTCCAGTCCACCGCTGTCTGTCTTATACTGGGGAGCCCAGAACTAGACCCAGAACTCCAGCATTCAAAGTGTCCCATCAGTGCTAAGAAGAGGGAAAGGATCAAAAAAACTCACCAATCCAGACCAAATCAAACCAAACCAAACCAAACCAAGCAAGCAAACAAAAAAAAACCCTTTTAATTTGCTTTTACCTGTAACAATCTATGCTCTCTAGCTATTCACCAAGATATTCACAAGAGAAATTGCTACCTGAACTCACTGGAAAGTGGGTTTCTATTTTCCCCATCTCTTTACCATGTGCAGAACAATGGAGCGGTGGAGCTGCCACAGACAACACAACTTCTGCAGTAAACCACTCAGTCTTCCAGGAATGCCAGCTTGCATACTAGCTGCAATCCTTACTCTGAAACCCATATGCCCTCATAAGAAAGAGATTGTGAAACATCAGAGTCTGAGCAGCAGAAACTGGTTATATTTCAGCTCAGAAGGACCAGATTTGCAGCCCAAGCACAGGCAGAGATTGCAGCTCCCATACTGAGATGAAATTTTCTTTCCTGCCTATACTGCTGCAAAATTCAAACTTCTTTGTCCAAGAACATCACAAAATATCTAGCTAGAAGCCTGCAGACATGGAGGTTTCCAATTGCTTCAAGCATTTTGGGAGACATTATTGCTTCATCTCCAGCTATCTTGCCTTAAATATTGCATTGAAGTCTCCTCCATAAATGACCTTTGTCAAGGGAGAGTCTAAAAGAAATGTTATCGAAATGATTTTGAGTTTTCTCTTTAATGGTTACAACCCAAACATAGCAACAGTAGGAGGCACATGAAAATGTCTCTGCATTTTGATCTGCCAAACTCAGGAGAAGCCTCACGCTTATGTTAAGGACACTGATCCTGTACTGATTTGCATGCAAGCCCTCTCCTGGTCTATTCTGTTATGCCCATTTGCACAGTGGTGACCCAGCCACCAGGTATGGGGTATCTATGCTCTTTGGCAGATGGCATAGAAATCTCCCAGTCCCCTGGCAGAAGCCAGGGCCTTACAGGCAACAGCAGGTCTCTACTGAGGGACTGCAGAATCATATTTCTTTCTCAAATCTCACAGATCTGAAACCAAAATGAAGCAATTCCCTCTTCAAATCTGCTCCTTCACACATCAGCAAGCCTTTGGATTTTACTCAGATACTTTGACTTGGAAACCTTCGAGTGACGTAGATACAAAGCACTTTTACAACCCTGTGCAATGGCTGAGAGAATATACTTGCCCAGTTCACCTACAGTGCAAATGAAGGGAGAAATCATGTTGCACTAACTCACACATCCAGAAGTAATGGACAAGCTTCAGGGCACACAAACCTTCCATCGGATTTTTTTCAAGCAATTAGCACCACCAGATACCAGATCTCCAGTGCTAAGAACAGAGTCCTCTCCATTACAGCAATGGAAGATTCTGCTCCTTCCCTCTTCACCAGCTGAGTGAGGAGGACAAAGTGGCAGAGCAGGCATGGGAAAAGAAATTCTTTTGGATGACAACACACCCTCAGAAGCAGAAGAGAGAGTAGGATGGGTAGTTGACAGCCAATGGCCACTGAGCATCCTATGAAATGGTTATTTTTCCTCAGATATGTTCTCAATACACTCCTGACCATCTTATAACATCATAGTGGAAGCTGGCAGTAACAGATACTCTTCCAGAGAGTCTTGGAAAAGATCAAGAGCTGAGAAGCCTTTGGATGATAAACTGAAAAGTGGCAGTTCTGGGCATTCTGCTTGTGCCTCTGCTTCTATGGTGTATAAGCAGGATCCTTTTCTCCAGAAACACTGACCTAACACCTTTCATCAGCTCTAAATGATTTACCAAACGATTCCATTTGAGCAATCCACAAACCTGAGCAAGTCCTATGCATTATTTATAGGAGTTCCCTTGAATTCCAGATGCTCATCACAATTAATTTGCATTTCATTCAGCTCAACTCAAGATAACCAAAGGCTGCACAAGGGCTTGAATTTCAACAACATGCCAGGCCATCATGACCAGCATGACTCTGCAAGCACCTGGAAAGGTCAGCTACGGTTTCCTATCACTGCACGTTGCTGTACTTCTTGTGAACCTCATCTAACTTTGCTTGTACAAACAGAAGCCAGTAAATGCTGATGATTTTCGGAGATCTCCACCTCATCCTAGCAGGGAGAAGAAGCAAAGCCACAGCATTGCATCCATGCTGCGGCTTCTCTATTGTTTTCTGGCGCTGCATCACAGTCTTTCAGAGGTGTCTATCAATGACATGGATGAGACTTCTTCCAGGCCTATTGTAACTACATGGGTTTTAGCCTGGGTTCAAGTCACTTCAAATCATGTTACAACTGAGTCCTGCAACAAGTGGAGACAGATCAGCTCCCATCTGCTCAAAGCAGAAGCTCTGAGCCTTTAGTTGTAACCTGTTAACCTCCACAATAGGGAGAGAAAGTGCCTGTTTCATGAGGTCTTTATAATATGTTACTCTGAGTATCCAATGCAAAGTGAGTTGCTCTGTGCCTCAGTTTCTCCATCCATTAAATGAAGGTCATGTAATTTCTTTCCTCTAAACCAATGCCTACAGGGCTTAACTGTTGTCTGAGATGCTCAGCCATATGCCAGCTATAAAGAGATGAGCAGGACTCTCAGTCTTGTCTGAAGCAGGGTAAACTGCAGTCTTGCCTTCTCATAGTCTTCTCTGTATTTTCCTTTTGCTTATAGAAAAGTCTCCCACTTTGCCTCAGTGCATCCATGAAATGAGTAAGCTACACATTGCTCACAAGGTTCAGACTTGTTCTTATCCCAGGACAGATAGACAGCACCTGCCTGTGACACAGCCTTTTGGACACTATATTCTTCTCCTGGTTCTTCCCAGTTGTCCTGGGTTCAGCAGCAGCAGTCATTTTTCTCCTTCTTGGTACCTGGTGCAGTGCTGTGGTTTTGGCTTTCAGCCTGGGAACAGCACTGATAACACCGATGGTTTCAGTTACTGCTTGGTAATGTTTTGGTCTGACCAAGGACTTTCTGAGCCTCATGCTCTGCAGGGAGGAGGGGAAGCCAGGAGGAAGCAGAGACAGGACACCTGACTCAAACTGACCAAAGAAGTTATTCCATACCACAGCACGTCATGCCCAGGATGTAAAATGGAGGGCAGAGATCCGGAAGGGTGGGGGTGCACTGTTTGGTCTGGCTGGGTATAGGTGGTGAACGATTGTATTCTTTCCTTGTATTTGCCTTGTCATCATTATCATTGGTGGCAGCAGCAGTGGTTTGTGTTATACCTCAGTTACTGAACTGTTCTTATCTCAACCTGGGGGAGTTGCATTCTTTTGATTATCCTTCCCATCCTCCCGGGAGCGGGGGGAAGAAAGAGGGGGGAGTGAGTGAGCAAAACTGCGTGGCTGAGAGGCTCGAACCATGACACCTGTCTCCCACTGTAGTCACACTATTACGTGCTCTGGATGAGATCTCTCTCAGATTTACACAGCCAGGCCAGGGCAATGGGTCATGTGTATCACGTATGCTCCACCATGCTGGTTTTCTAATAGCTCTGGGATGCCACCTGACATACACACCATTTCTCCAACACCCATTCGTGTGCCTCCCCCCAAAGAAACAAACACTGAATCACTGTTAATTGAAAGTAAATTGAGTTTGAGAAAGAAGGACGACATCTGCATATGATGTTGTTTTATTATTACAATTAGGCAAATGAGGTTTTTGAGCAAACTTGAAATAAATTTGGGAGAATTTATGCCAACATTAGGACAAGCATAATAAAAAGCCATTACCAAGTTTATTGCAGCAAAGTAAACCCATTTAGTGCTTTACTGAGATATGAACGGTAGAGTGAGGTGTTTTCTTAAGGCATTCAAAGGGCTAAAAGCCCCTTCACAGAGCTGGGTTTGGTCGGGGAAGATAATGAGGTTTTTGCTCTGCTGGTGGTTCTTTGGCAACAAAAACCCAGAGGCAGGCGGCTGAGATTTCCAGCCTAAATTCCCTACAGGGATGCTGGAGAGGGACTCTTCATTAGGGACTGCAGTGATAGGACGAGGTGTGATGGGTTTAAACTGAAACAGGGGAAGTTCAGGTTGGAATCAAGGAAGAAGTTCTTTACTGTGAAGGTGGAGAGGCCCTGGCACAGGGTGCCCAGAGAAGTGGTAAATACTCCATCCCTGGCAGTGTTCAAGGCCAGGTTGGACAGAGCCTTGGTTGTCATGGTCTAGTGTGAGGTGTCCCTGCCCATGCAGGGGTTGGTCCTAGGTGATCTTAAGGTCCTTTCCAACCCTATCTATTTTATGATTTTAGGATTGTCAAAGGCAGCTTAGGGGAAATGCTGTGGAAGGACCCATGGAAAGGCAGCCCGTACAGGATGAACAAAAGCTTCAGATGTTTACAGAAAACTGGTGTTATCCTGCAAAATTATCCCTGACGGGCTGGAAACTGGCAAACACTGGTAAGAGTTTAAAGCAACAGCATCTCCCAGCCCAAACTTGCGCCTGCACACATGCAGAGTGCACAGCGCACAGCGAGAAACTCTAGATTAAAGCCAGAGACAAACTCCAGATATTTCACAGATCTCTCTTTAAACCCCTCTGTAATTTGATTATAAATGATCTCCCTGCAGTAACATTTACACTTTCCCCTTTTTTGGGGACAATCCTGCATTACAGCTGGGTCTGCCCACAGCTCCACAGATACTGAGAGCTGCTGAGTTTCCTGGGATAGGTCAGGTCTGTTCTCCATATACAAGCCACCAAGCTACTCAGCAAGCAGGTGTCAGGGGGTAACAGGAGCCAGGCGTTCTGCCCCTGTCTGCTTGAGGTCACCAAAGGCACCTTTGCTTTGTCAGAGCCTGGACCTTTATTTGTGCTGATACCTGGAATGAGCTTGTGCACTGAGGGACTTTGTGAAAGAGAGGAAATACTGAAATTGTATCCTGCTTGGTCTGACAGCTCTACACAGCTTTGAGTTGCCAATGCTGAGCTCCAGCTTGTTTCCTTGGGCCCTATTCAGACCATGCTGAATGGTGCAGCTAAAGGCGATGGGTTGAAGAGAGTGATGGAGGATGCAACCCAAAGCTGCCCATCTACATCTTCCTCCACAGCCAGTGCAGAGCCATCAGCATTACACTGAGCACTACATCTCTGCTTCACACTATGTGCCAAATACTCTGACTTTTACTGCTTTTTTTGCCATACATACTATATAAGGTTTCTAAATAGAACCAACATTGTGGATAGGTTCATACAATAACTGGAATCATTCACAGTTTGGTGTTTTCGTATATAACATAAAGCATTATGAGACTGAGGTTTTTCTTTAGTGAAACAGCACTAAAAATATAAGCCTTTACACTGTTCTCCTCTTCTGTACCATTGTGTGGGGCATGTCCTCAGCCTCCACCATGAATGGTACTGGTAGGGACTCCCCTGGTGCTCTGGAGGAAGGTGATGGAAAGCTTGTGCTGTGCAGTTTGTGCTGCATGGGGCTTTAACAGGAACCAGGCCTATGTTTGTTGCTAAACTTGGATGGACTTTGACATTAACAAAGCCTACAGTGTAGATCCAGACCAGCATTCCTTATTTGACTGCTTTGTGTTCAGGAAGTGGGAGCCTTGTGAGGAGAAAGTAATCTGCAGAGGAACAAGCTCATAAAAACATCGAAAAATTAAAGAAACATGGTAACATTACGAAGACAAACAAGCTGACTGCTCGTATCCACATTGTACTTACCAGGCTGCCTTTTTTCAGCTCACTTCTACCTGTCCTTTCAGCTATGATTTACAGGGCAAACAGCCTAAAGACGCAGAGCAGAAAGCACAGTTCTGCCAGCGCTGTCTCCACTAACATCTGTGCTTTTGAAGTGGTCACAGACATCCTGTCAGGCTGGATTTCATGAAAACTCAGTTTACTTTAATCCGTTTTAGATATAGACTTGAACTAATCATGCCCTGTTTCTCTCCAGCGATGGTAAAAGGGTCAAGGCTTTGTTGTGCACAGGTAAATGTCTATTTTAAACCAGATGAATCTTCAGCAGAAGTTCTTCAGAGCTGACTAGAAAAAGTGTGTGAATACCCAAGCAAAATCTTGAAAAAGGAGAGGGCACAAAGAGGGACAGAAAAGATTTGGGAAGAAGAATGTAGAGGGCATGTTTTGTCATGGTAGAAGAAAAGGATGCAGTCAGAATGGCTCTGTGGAGAAAAAGCATCTAAGGAAGAGCGGTTTAAACTTAGCTCAGCTGCAGTCATGAGACCTTGAGTCCTGCTGGAAGGAAAATGTTGGAGCAGTCTGCAGTTCATGAGTAACAAGTTATGCAGTTTTCTATCTGCTATTTCAGTTAAGCTTTGTCCTGTATCGTGTAAGTGTCTCTGAGTTTGCAAGATGTGTGTTTTGTAACTAAAGCATAATGCTCATCATTAACATTTTCCCTACTGTCCAGGATGCAAAAGTGGACAGGAACAGTTTCGCATCTAAGATACCCATCACAATTAAACTGTTGCTTGCCTAAGCAAACTCTGGCTTAACGAAGCACCAACTATCAGTTGTCCATACTTGGCATGGTTTAGCTATGTCTAGAAAATGCTTCCCTGTACCACACTCCAGCACAGCTCAGGGGCTATCCCAAGCACAACAGAAAACATGGACCGAGTCACTGTGTCCTGGGGACAAGAGAGCTCAGCATTATGGATTCAAGCCATGCTGTGCCAAATGGCCTCAAGATCAGGGAACTGGTCCTGGCTTATTCTGTTTCTAGTTCAATGTAGCAGTGTGTTCAACAGACCCAGAGCTACTCTTTATCTGCCTCTGTTCAGAGCAGCATGTTGCCCTCCATAGGAAAGCACTCACAGGAGGCTGCAGCTCCTCCGTCTGCAGCCTGGTATTTACAGAGGTTTTCTGCGAGGCAGATGCAATCTCTCTTCTGGCTTCCCAGGAGAGCTCCCAACTAGCAGATCCATGGCAAGGCCACAACACAGACCTTTTGCTACTTCTATCTGTCCAAACAGAATTTGTGAGCAGAGAAAAAGTCAAAGAGCACCTTATTCTTTAGCCTAAGGGTGTGTGAGTCCTAGTTTCATGCAGCTTGGTCATTTGAGAGTGAAAACATGGCCTGAGGAGCAGCAGCAGCTTCATAGCTAACAGGGTTTTGCTGCAACTTTCAAAAGGTAAAGGGGGAAAATAAGTTGTGTTGTTTATTGTTTTTTGGGGAAAAAAAAAAGCAACTTTCTGTCATTTTGGCAAGGTCACATACAGGAGCCTCTGAAATATATCTGCAAAGTTGCAGCCAGTAAACCTTGTGAGTGACAAAGCCATAGCAACCCACACCAGACACCAAAGGGTATGATCAATGTTTGCAATTAAAATCTCTTTTGGTTCGTGCTATTCACATAAAGAGACCCTTGCATTTTGGTCAACAGAGCTTACTCCATGAAATGTTCAGCTCAGGCTTTGTTCAGGACCATGTTCATTCTCTTAAGGCAGGAAACAAGAGCCATCCAAGCCAGCGTATTGTCTGAACCCTGCTTGCTATTGTTTGCAGCAACAGCAGCGAACACAAGGTCTCCTTGCCTTTATATTTAATTCCCCATAATACACCCTTCCAGATGAAATTATCAATGTATACTCTAATTGTGTTTTCAGAGTCATAACAATGCAGGCTCGTGGGGAGGACACTGCAACGAGTCATTATTAAAGAAAAAAATAATTGAAATCTCAACAGAAATTATATTTGGATTGAGGGGGAAAAAAAAAAAGAGAGGTTTTGCTCATTTTGGTTTCCCAGGGAGCCTTTTGTAACAGCTTTTCCTAATAACGGGTTGGTTTGATTTAAACACAAACAAACAAGTAGTGTGGTTCCAAGCACTCTCTCTGTGAAAGCCACAGGAGAACTGTACCAAGCAGAGCTCTTCAGCTTGTGGCAGACACACCCCAGTCAGCTTTGTGATGTGGGAACCATAATCACTATATCTTTATATGGTGACCTGCCCTTCCTTTCCCACATCCCACAGGGAAGGAGGGACCCTCAGCGCTTCTGAACAGCCCTTTGTCATCTGAACTGCATGATCTGGTAGGAATGCAAAGCTATTATCACCTAGCAAATACATCATCCTTCTGAAGAAGAGTAGAAAGAAAGTAGAGCCCAGGGAATTAGGGACAAATCAGCTTGACTTCAGTGCTCAGAAAAGTCTTGGAATGAACCGTCAAACAATTCATCTCTTGGCACCTTAACAAGGGGATAAGTAGTATCCAGCCTCAATTTCCCAGGAACAAATCACATCCAACCAACCTCATTTCCTCCTATGACAGTGTAATGATCCTTGCAGGTCAGGGGAGCAGCAGCACATGTAACACAGCTTAACCTTAGTAAAGCTCTTGACATGCTCACACACCATCCTGTCCATCAATAAATACCGCAGCTACTTGATCACCCTAAGCTGGCAATTGATATGATTAAAAATCAGCCAAATAGTTGGGTTTAGTTGGCCAAGGTCTATTTGGGAGTCCTTCTCCACCATATTTCATCTCGCTGAGTCAAGTACTTCAGGGAGCTGCCAAGGGAAAGCAGAAAGACAGAGAGTGGAATAGAGCCAGAGTAGCTGAAGACCTGGCTGGACTCCGGAGCAGAGCCAGTGTTGTGAAGGACATAAGAAGCACTACCTAAACCCCACCATTGGAAGAACTACATAGAAAACTCATTTCCTAGACTGCTGGTGTTGAGATGCAGATGTTCAGGGCAGTCTCCAAAGCACCAAAATTACACCAAAATCACACCAAAATCAATGCTGTTATTCTGACACATGCAGGTCTTCCTGATGAAGCTATGGGATGGAGCTGCAGACATTGATTAGGAAATAGTATCTTGGTGGAAAGCAGAACTGATCATAGAATCATAGAATAATGGAATGGTTTGGGTTGGAAAGGACCTTAAAATCATCTAATTCCAACCCCTTGCAACAGGCAGGGACACCTCACACTAGACCATGTCACCCAAGGCTCTGTCCAACATGGCCCTGAACATTACTAGGGATGGAGCATTTACCACTTCTCTGGGCACCCTGTGCCAGCGCCTCAGCACCCTCACAGTAAAGAGCTTCAGTCCTGGCTTTCTATTTAAAAGGAAAAAGCAAGAAGGCTCAAATCACTCAATACGCAATGCAGACTTCTGCACGCTTCTCCAACCCCACACATCATCCTTGAGACTGATGGAGAAAAACCACTGCTGGGCTGGAAAAAAAAAAAAAAGAGATCTTTCACATCTGGCTTCAAGACACATTTAAAAATCAAATTTGAACCCCCAGACAGTGAGATTGAAGTAAAATATGAACTCACTTCCCTCCTGCACTCAGATCTGGAGCTATTGATGGCTTAAAGACCTTGTCTTAATTTTCTCCATGACTAATCTATTCAGTTTTCACTTAAGGAAGCCTCAATGGTATAATGAGGCAGCTGTTGCCTTCAATCTCTTCCCCAACTCCCCCAGTTAGGAAATTAAATTTAAACCCATTGCTTTAAATAGGCCTGGCACTGTCTCATCTGCTCTTGAGTTGCTCTGGGAACATCTTACCCTTAAGTGCAGGTGTCGGGTCAATTGGAATTCCCCCAGGTCTGCCTGATTTTGTAGTTAGGAAGAAAACAGAGATGTAAAACTTGTAGATGCACTTCTTCATGCTATGGGGTGAGTTGGTGGGGGTTATGTTTATTTGCTTGTTTCTTTATACGTGGTAGATGAGTTTGTGTTGGGATTTTAAGGTAGATTACGGGATACTGGGCCGGATTATATCAGGCAATATATAAGGAAGAGGGCAGTGGAACACTGGCACAGGATTCTCAGAGAAGATGTGGCTTCCCCATCTTTGGCAGTGCTCAAGGCCAGGTTGTATGGGGCTTGGAGCAAGCTGCTCTAGTGGAAGGTGTCCCAGCCTGTGGCAAGGGGCTGGAACTGCATGAGCTTTAAGGTCCCTTCCAACCCAAGCCATTCTATGGGTCTAAAATTTTATACTGGAACATGTTTCTGCCCTGGGCTTCATGGAGGCAGGTGTCGTGGTTTAGGCCTCTCTAACCACGCAGACTCTCTCTCAATTACTCCCCCCTCTTTCTTGCCCCCCACTCCCGGAGGGATGGGAGGGAGAATAGAAAAGAATGCAACTCCCACAGGTTGAGATAAGAACAGTTTAGTAACTAAAGTATAACACAAATCACTACTGCTACCACCAATAATAACAATGACAAGAGAAATTACAAGGAAAGAATACAATTTCTCACCACCTAAAACCAAGCCCGACCACGCAGTGCACCCCCCACCCTTCTGGGTCTCTCCTCTCCGTCCTCCATCTTGGGCATGACGTGCTGTGGTATGGAATAACCTCTTTGGTCAGTTTGGGTCAGGTGTCCTGTCTCTGCTTCCTCCCGGCTCCCCTCCTCCCTGGCAGAGCATGAAACTCAGAAAGTCCTTGGCCAGACCAAAACATCACTAAGCAGTAACCGAAACACTGGTGTTATCAGCGCTGTTCCCGGGCCCAAAATCAAAAACACAGTGCTGCACCAGCTACCAAGAAGGAGAAAAAAATGACTGCTGCTGCTGACCCCATGACAGCAGGTTATTTAGGGCCTGACATGTTAAATGTTAATGTTGAAGTGTGAACACCTGTCCTGGGTTCAGCAGCAGCAGTCATTTTTCTCCTTCTTGGTAGCTGGTGCAGCGCTGTGTTTTTGACTTTCAGCCTGGGAACAGCACTGATAACATCAATGGTTTCAGTTGCTGCTCGGTAATGTTTTGGTCTGACCAAGGGCTTTCTGAGCCTCATGCTCTGCCAGTGAGGAGGGGAATTCGGGAGGAAGCAGAGACAGGACACCTGACTCAAACTGACCAAAGAGGTTATTCCATGCCACAGCACGTCATGCCTAGGATGTAAAATGGAGGGCAGAGATCCGGAAGGGTGGGGGTGCGCTGTTTGGTTGGGCTGGGTATAGGTGGTGAGTGATTGTATTCTTTCCTTGTATTTGCCTTGTCATTATTATCATTGGTGGCAGCAGCAGTGGTTTGTGTTATACCTCAGTTACTGAACTGTTCTTATCTCAACCTGGGTGAGTTGCATTCTTTTGATTCTCCTTCCCATCCCCCCAGGAGCAGGGGGGAAGAAAGAAGGGTGAGTGAGTGGTCGAGAAAACTGCGTGGCTGAGAGGCTCAAACCACGACAACACCACATACCACCCTGGAGATTGCTGAAGGTTGGTCTTTGAGGGAGCCAGCTGCAGTTCCCTGCTTCAGTGCTCTGAGTTTTATGCTTTCTGCATAATGCTCTCTGCATTGCACCCAAACACTGGCCTCAGTTTAGTGCCTGGGGAGCTTTTCTAAGCCAGTATGGGAGCATCTACAATCCTGTACGGTCAACCTCCTAATGCTCCACTTCTTATGTAAAGCAGGGATGTAAGTACTGGCATCTTTGCTCGGGTGATGCAAGCCAAAATGCTTATGGGTTTTAAGTGCTGCCTAATAAATACTGGAGAAGGAAGCATGTAGAAAGGCTTTGCTTTGTGAGAGACACTGCTTCTGACCCTGTCACATGTAAGACCCTTAGTAGGCTGTTACCCTGAATCTGACCTCTTTCTCTCCTTTTCTGGACCACAAAACCATAGTAATCCCTCCTAAAGGGAGATGGGGCTCATCTGTGAACCCAAAAAGTGAAAGAGTAAGCCCTAAAAGTAAGGTGAAAAACATTAACTGGGAGCCACAAAATTGCTTCTGTTTAGCTATTTCAAGCTGCTGTGAGCTAAAGGCTTGTGCTCTGCTGTTGGCCTTCACGGTGGGATCTGCTGGCTGAGAATGGAGAGGAGGTGCCATCAGAGAGGGTGCAAAAAGCCATCCTCACCCTGTAGTTTTGCTTTGAGAGCTGGCCTCAGAAAAACAATTCGTTCAAATGTGCCTTGGCAATTGCTCCCCTAATGATTCTGAACTTAGTAGCTTCAGACAGAAAATGACAGGCTTTTCAATGCAACATGGGGAAATATTCCTCTGCTCCTTACTTCTATCCTCTGATTAGGAGAAAATCACATGAACAACAGCACAGTTTCTGCAGACTTCACCTTTTACAGGAGCAGTGTGTTTCAAACTCTCACCCTCGTTCCCCCTTTCATGCTGCTCCCTTCTCTTCCCCATGCATTTGTCTTCTTTCACTTATTTTTAACTCCCTTTGATCTCTCTGTAGTGTCTTGTAGCCTGTTTAGCTCACTTTTCCGCTCCAGCCAAATCAGCTCCATTAAAAGAAATCTTGCTTAAATGAAAGAAATATAGAGCATGGGGGACTTGCACTGTCAGTGTCCCCAGCTTTCTGAGGGGCTGACTGGAGAGCTTCTGGATGGGAATTGCATGCAGAAGAGCAGTAACAATTAATTGCCATAGCTGGGTTTGCTGAGGGAGTGAAACTGAGCCCCATGATCATGAAGGATCATTGACTTTGGGTGAGGAGCAAAGGAGCTTCCCTTTAGGGTTTTGCCAGTTGAAGCACCCCTGAGCTGGCCTTATAAGTTCGCCCCTTTTCTGTACATGCTTCACACCCATTCACATCTCATAGTCACTTATCCTTACCATGAGAAGTTCAGAACATCTCCTGTAGATGAGCCAAACAAACGTTTACTGCAACCTTCTCTTGATGAGCTTATTCCCTTTCATTCTTATGCTGGCATGATCCTTTAGCTAAAGCAAACCCTCATCCTTATGCCTTTGTGGTGTATCTCCAGTGCAAATTCACATCCCCACTCAGTAACTCAAGTGTTCCTGGGACCTTCCCAATAATTCCATCAGCTCCAGAGGTTGCTGCTTCAGGGACCCCAGGCAGGTGAATAGTTCCAGAATAAGACATCATGGAAACAAAAAATAGACTTCTCACTTACTTTATTGACCTCCCAATTAACTATATTATATCAAGAAGTGACCCAGAAAGTCAGTTCAGCAGAAGCTCCAGCTCCATGGTCAGCTATATTCCAACAGTGAAGCAGATACTGTATTGCCTATCTTATGCCATATTTTTACTGACTGACTCCTTCCTTATGCTGTATCTTTATGGCATATCCTTCTGGCATATAGGAGGAGTTGGTCAGTGCCACAGAACATCCTGCAATCATACAAACCACTGCAGCCACAATTTACCTGGAAGTTCACAATATCTATAGACACAGGATAGGTTTGGGGGAAGAGTAAGAAGGATTAACTTCCTGAGAAGTATCTTCTGCAAATAAAGCCCATGGAATTGTACTTTGGCATATTAGAAAGTGAAGGAAAGGGCACAGACAAAAGCATATACATAAAACTAAGGAGGTAAGCAAGAATGGCCCTCCTCTGTCTCATATGAGAGATATTCAATGCAAAGGAAATCTCTTGTCATCCAAAGTGTAATTAGATGGAGGGATTCATTTCCATAAGATGTCAATGAGCCAAGAACCAAGCCAGACATAAAGATGGCTTGGCAATTTATAAGGACAACTTGAAGATGTGAAGTGGCAACAGCTAATGTTAAACACTCTCAACAGGGATCTAACATCCTATATTTCAGACTTCAAATTAATCTCTTAGGTAGTAGGAGAATACCTCATTATGGGGAAAAAAATTATTTTCCCTCTGTCTTGGAGCATACTGGCACTTCTCTTTGAGACTTCTGCTAATAACCACAGCCAGCAATAGTGTCTTGCATTAAGCATCCCAGACCCCTGGTACTGGGAGAATCCCCGTGTGACAGAGGAGAAGATATCTCTAAATTGTCTACATTTGATGCTCTCTCTTAGATACAAAAGGAGGAGCAGGAGACAAACCCTGCACAGGAAGGAAAAGTCATGCAGCTCCCAACTAGTGTTTTTAGTATCATGGGTGTTGTTCACACATTATTTCCCCATATGATCAACCTTTAGGGTTTAGCAAGGATGTGTCTGTGCACCTCAGCCCACAAGGAACACATCACTTCACCTTGGTGATCCTGTGGTCTACCACACGTTGGGTGCCCAGCAGCCCTCACTAAGTCCTTCCAGCCATGGGAAACATCATAGAATCATAGAATTGTAGAATGGTTTGGGTTGGAAAGGACCTTAAGATCATCCAGTTCCAACCCCCTGCCATGGGCAGGGACACCTCACACTAGACCATGTCACCAAAGACTCTGTCTAACCTGGCCATGAACACTGCCAGGGATGGAGCTTTTACCACTTCTTTGGACAACCTGTGCCAGCACCTCACTACCCTCACAGTAAAGAACTTCATCCTTATATCAACCATCATTGCCTTTATTCTGCTTCTGCATTACCAGCCGCAGCATTCTTACTCCAATTGTAAAGGTTTATGGCTTGAGACAGAGCATTATCTGGTGTGGGCTCTGTGGATAAATCAGTCAGTGTGTCATTACACTAAACAGAGGGATTTTACAGCTCATGAGTTTGAAGGCCAAGGGCTCTCATAACAAAAATCTGCACTGTTGTATAGAAATCAGCTTCCTCATTTCAATGTGTTAATCTGTTACCTCCAAGCCTGGAGCGGCTCTTTCACCCTGGCATTGAGGTGACCACAAGATAACAGTGTGCATTTGTCTATAGCATCCCTTCTTCATCAGGAGGAAGCAATGTGGAAATGGTTGTGGGTTGTTTTGTTTGTGTTCTTCAGGCGATTTTGAACAGCAGAATACTACCTGGGCTGAAAGAAATCCATGGTGAGGCTGCTCTAAGCTGAAACATCTTTTGTTCCAGCAAGCCATGGTACTTCATCTCTGTGTTTTCTCTTGGCAGTCCATTGTCCAAGCACCATCTCTTCTTCATGATGCATAAAGAATCCCTGCAAGCTGTGCATTGCCAAGGAGCAATTTTTAATGGAATGCCTTTTTCCCAATGGAGAAGGCCAGAAGGCCACAGCTTTCATTAGATGATGATATTCCAGTTACATAAAAAATGAAAATGTACTTTATATCAGGGCAACTAATCCTGCTTAGACTGTAGAGCTCCGGACGAACAGTCGATTCTACTTGCTTGTCAGATCCTAATCTGGCACGCTGATAATGAAGAAAGGGAGGAGAAATAACAGGGAGGAAATCAGGAAGAAAGCTGTGTTATGGGATGGGCAGGGGAAGGGGAGAAGAAGGAGGGAGGAAAAGGGAGGGAGCACGGAGAGGCTTTGAAATTAAATTGAATATTAAGGGGTGGGAAATAAAATGGAGGCAGGCTCCACTGAAAGCAACACAGGCTGGAAATAGAGAGAGACAAAGAATGACAGGGAATCAGTTTAAGCATGAAAGAATAGAATGGAAAAGAATAATAATGTTGGCTTGTAAAGCTGAAATCAGATTATAGTTTCCTGCAGTGAATTAACTCTCCTGTAATGTAGCACAGGGGGTTTACAGAGCTGGTGTGATTTCCCCATTGGGTGGCACTGGGATATTAAACCGAGATGTGTGTGTGTGTTTCATTATAACCCTGTGTAAATGCATGTTAAATCACTTGGAGAGCACCCATGCATGAGATGTGCTCCATATATTTCTGTGTAGAGCAAGATGTTAAATGCATTTGGGCTGTGGAGGCAGACACACAGTGAAATGGGTGCGTGTATGTGTGTTTGTGAGGGTGAGACATTAAATTTCACTGTGTGTTTATGTCAGGCTGTAAATCACAGTGTGAGGAGGCCCCAGAACCTCTGGATTTCTCTCCAGGATGAGGCTGATAGGAAGGTCCCAAGCACTGGGTGTCCCCGCTCTAGGATGGAGTGCTGGTGATCCAGTGGATAGCGTTGGGGCTCACAGCTTCTTTTGTCTTCCTCACCCAGTGGACTGAACAGAAGTGGAGATGTGGCTGTGGTGTTGGGGAACCCAGTTTACAGCCACAGCATCCTCTTCCTTATGGAGGTTTGGCTGGGGAAGAGGAGTGTGGTTGAGATCCAAAATTCTTTCCTTCTCAACCATACCCATGAGTTCTAGAGCCAACAAATCCAGCCTTTTGGTTTTGGTTTCTTCAGGTCTCTGGATGCCAGCGCAGGCTGAGAGTGGTATGAACTTAAACTCAATAGGAAGCCATCAGGTCTCCTCCCCCTCTCTACATCCCTCCTGCCAAATCTTCTCACGTGCTACCTCATGGCCAAAGGTGCTGCCTGTTAATCCTGCCTGAGCAGGCTGCAGATGTCTACTTTGAGGTGATCAATGCTGTCCCAGTGGTATCTATTACAAGGGGACATGGAGAAGCCTTCATCTTCATGGGACCTGCTAAACTTCCTCTGCCTGGGGTTCCCAGACCATCAGGTATGAATGGGAAACTATAAATCCAAGAGGAAAACAGGAGATTGAGTTGTGGAACTAAGGGTTAAACAAACTCAAGGGTGCTCATAGAGCTGAAATGAACTCTCTATAAGGAGTAAGAGCATAATGTAGGAGGCTAGAGATGACTGGAAAGACATGGAGTATATAGATCACAAGTGTAAAAGAAAGGATGAGTGGATAATGATTGTTTCATTGTATTTTCCAGCACAAGAACTTGGCAGTCCCGAAGAAGGTGTAATTGAGCTGTGGAATTTCCTGCCACAGATGAGTTGGTACTTAAAGTTAACAAAGGTTCAGGGAAGAGCAGAGAAGTTCAAAGAAAAATCCAGTCAGTGTTATTAAATCCATAGAGAACATATCTAGCCCAGGAAGCCCCTGTGTCTCAAATGGTTGGAGGCAGGGAAAGTACCACGGAAGAAACACCAAAACCCTTGTCTTGTCCTTATGCATAATTCATATGCCCATAGCAACGTTTGGAGACAGTGAGTTAGGAGGAGAGACCTGTAGAGCTGTTCTGCATTATCTCTGACAGGGGCTGAATCCTGCCCCTTTACTCTGTGCACTGCCATCTCTGGAGTGTCATGCACCTTGGAAACTGAGCCACATAGATTATGTATACCTGACATGTCTAAGATGAGTTACCCCCAGATCTCTATTCCCCTCCTGCCTTGAACAGACAGGATCTCACCTTTCCAAGCACACCTGAGAGGTGCCTGCAAAGCTACCTTAAGGCATGACACGGTCAGAAAGCAGGAATGACTTGCAGCGAAGTAGATATAACTGCAGAGGGTGAGACCGGTGTCTAAGTACTGCATAACCCTGGGAGGTCTGAGAAGGGTTAAAGTCATAGATTTTCTTTGTTAGAGTAAGACTGTGCAAGTGTGGGGGGTGTTAATGTCATTCATAACCAGAGCAAGATGTGGCTTTTCACCTCAGAAACACAGTTTGTGGATGACAAAGAGAAGATTTGACTCTCCAAGCATTTTGTGTGTGCCTTTTGCACGGCCTCCATCTCCTTCTGTATTCAGGACACAAAGCAATCCCCAGCATGCTTTAGATAAGGGCAGGCCCATCCATACCTTTGTGACACTGTGGTGATACAATGACATGCCCATTCAACTTTCTTCAGCAACTCTGCAGGACAGGGTGCCTAAGAAATGTATTGTTCTCTGCAGCAGCCCTGGGATAATGAACCCTGTCATTTGTGGCTATATGGAGTGCTGTGTTCTACCAGCCTGAGACTCTGGGTTTTGGTACTGCTTCTTTTTGACTGTTTTGTCCCAGATTCCTCTATCTGCTAGGAATGAAAGTGATAAATTACTCTCTGCTAACCACTCTCTGCTTTTCTGTAGCACCTTGCAAAGAAGTTATCGCTGGAGGAGCTGTAGATGATGCTGAACTTCAATTAGGCCTCAAATTAGTTGTGCAGGGTGACATTTTCCAATCAGGCAACATTAGCATCCTCCCTAATTATGAATCTGTAAAGCTAACTTCTGTTTCATAATAAATTAGGCTTGTTCTCTCAGTATCTAAAACACACACAAGCACGCATGCAGTGCAATTTCAACTGTCTTCTCTTCCTGTTCTGCTGATGCTCAGTACCACAGTAATCTCCCTTTCTTATAAAGGTCAGATATGGTAGGAACATGTCTGATAACACTGGGCATAAGAGGGGAGATCTTCAAGAAAGTGCAGAAAGAGACTGAATGAATGTGGCTTTATTTGTCCATTTGGGCTGGTGGGCACATCCAACCAGCATCTTTGTGCAAGGAGGAGGGAGAAAGAGCAGGAGGAAACATCCCCTCCTCTCCATCCTCCACTGTGCTTTTCCACCTCTGGTTTACTCAGCCCAGTTTTCCAACCCTGGGAGAGGTACCGGAGCCTCCATTCCATCACAGTATTGGCACACACACAACAAAGTAAGGCTGCAGGTATAGTGTGACATACCTGACTATATACTCCCAACATACCCAGGTAGCAGAGCATAAAGGTAGAAGGATATAAGCAAAATAAAGGGGGCAAAAAGAACATCCTTTCTTATCAGATAATAGTAAACATCACAATTACTCAAGAAAAGAACAAAAAGGTCAGATATTTTTTGTACAGTTGGAAGAAGAAGAAGAAAGGTGCTTCCAGGAGTCTTTCCACAATGCTTGAGGAATATCTCTGTTTCAGAGGTACCACTTAGAGATGCCTCATTATACTTTACTGCTGGAAAAGGGATCAGAAACTTCCCAGCTTTTGCCAGATAAGTTTTACAACTCTTTTGTGTCATGGAGACCAGGAGACTTTGGATGTTGAAGGCAAGTGTCATGTCTCCTCTGTGCCTGTCTTAAAACAGTGTCTGAGCCACAGATCCACCCCTTCAACCCTCCACACCTCCCAAACTATTCTGTGTCACTAAAAATAACAGAGTCTCTACAAACAGCCTGGAAACAGATGGGTTTTCATTCTGTCTGAGTTTGTGTTATTGAATTACTAGGTTCAAGCAATGCTAAAGATGCCTGAAAAACAAGGCATCTAATTATTGCATCTCTGCATCAGAAGTAATGGGGAACTGCAGAGAGTAACTGACAGGCAGGCAAATAATAGACTAACAAGCAGGATGGCTGGAATCTGTCACAGAGCTAATGAGGGTCAGGGTAAGACACCTGCATGTTTTAAAGAATGAGATGCGTGCATCTGAAAATGCCCAGATGTGACATTCGAAGACAGAGATCATAAACTGTGTGCAATCACTGCTAAGAACTGGAGCCTGGGAGTCTGAAGGATATACGAGTAAAAGAATTAAAAACAATTAAAGAACTGGAAGTGAAGGCTTGAGGTTAGTGAAGAAACTGGAGAACCAGTAGCCTTTGCAATGCCAAGAGTAGTCCAGGGAGAAACCAATTCTGCCCTGTAGTAACTCTCACAGTGTGGCTGACTCTGAGAGAAGACAGACTGCATACAGCTTGCCACCTATGGAAAGGGGGAACAGCTGAAGCAAGAGAAGGGGATTTGCAGTATACTTTTCTATAGACTAACCTAATTCACCATGAGCACACTGCAGAGGCACTTAAATAGGGCAAGGGAAAGCACTGTGTAAGCAAACTCACTGCAAAGCCCAGGGAGCAAAACGGTGGAAAGCATAGGCAGAGCTACATAGTGAGCAGGCTGCAGACAGCATCTCCTCTGCTTTCTGCTGCAGTTTTCATGTGAAGGCTCATTTATTGCTGCAAAAGCAAAAATACTCAGCTAGTTTGGTTCAGTAATCAATTGAAAGCTAAGCCTTTGCTTTAGGAGCCCATGGGTAATGCCCTTCCCCAAAATACCTGCATATATAACAGGAAGAGTGTTGGGCAAACTGCGTGGTTTTGCTGGGTAATGAAAAGTCCAAGCTGTGGGCTATTCCCAGCTGCTCTCAGTGCTCCTCAATCCCATGTGCTGTGTATAGGAAAAAACCTATCTATAACCCAGTAATGGAATAATATAGTAAAAAACAATAGCAGGGAGGTAGGGAAGATTTGCTCCCCCAGACCACAGGCTGTTTTCTGTGCCTGTTCTTTTCCCATGCTCTGGAATAATCTGATTTTTATCTGACACAGTTTGGGGTTTTTTTGCCAATCAATTCAATTGCAGCAGCAAGCCGACAAACATTTTGAATAATGAGCTTGTTTTTTGGGTTGAAGGGTTTTGCTTGCTCATTCTGGCTTTGGAAAGAGCTGTCTTTATGTTAGCAATACCAAAAGGGAGCCAGAGCTGCAAAGCACACCAGGAAGGATCAATACTCTAAATGCATTAACACCGGTGAGTTGCAAATGAAGTTAGCAGCTGCTGAGCATCACTGATCTCACAGTAAGTCTCAGTTCAGTTGGTTAATTTCTCTGAAGGATCAATGCCACAGCTGATGGTTACTGAAGTTTCTTCCTTCACCGAGCACAAGGGGGTTTTGAAATAAACTCTACAGGGGATCACACACGAACTTGGCCGTGTAAATGACAGAAGCATGGGTAATTCTCTTAATCTGTTGAGACTAACACAGCAAAGACATGAATCATAAAAGCTGAACTAAACCTGCTTCAAATTTTGGATCCAAATTTCACAGTTCCTCTCATTATATGGGGTCAATCGAAGCCACCAGATCCAACCTCGCCCCAGCTTTAAAGGAAATTGGACTTGAAAGCCATGACTTCTACTCAAGCAGAATGCAAATTTTGTATAAAGTGGGCAAATCTCACAATATTGGCTCTTTAAGGATGTAAATCTTTGTAAGCAATCTTATGGATATCCTGTAAACTGCTGTCGTTATACACATTGGTCTTTTGTTTTCACTGGGGCTGAAGTCAAGTCACCTTTACAGACCCAAGCTGTCTGTAGGCAAAGCATCTGATTCCCACTCCAAGCAAAATAGAAAGGGAATAGCTGAATGAACGAAAGGATGCAGGCAGTGGTCTAAGAGGAGATGGAGAAATGTATGTTGAGAGAAGGAGAGAGACATCCAAGGACTGGAGGGAAGGAAGAGGCAACTGAAATGAAGAAACTTTGTCTGGAAAGAACAAATTGGAGAAGCATCAATATGGAAAATTGAGAACATAAGAATTCAACCCATATTAACGATATTTCTGGATATTAGCAAAATAAACTTACCAAACCTTCAAAGAACCCAGGAACACAGTGTGATGAATTGCATTTTGAGCTATGTGATAATTAAGCTAGTCTTGACTTTCTGAAGGAGGCTCAAACTCCTGTTTCTGCTGTGAGGGCTTCATCATAGCTCTGCATTTACCATGTATTTGGAAGTCAGCCATTTAAAGGAGAGGAATACTTAGCACAGGATTCCAGCTAAATTTAGGACCCTACAAATACAAGTCCGCAACCACCTTACCTCCCCTGAAGAACTTTTCCTGTTAGCTTCCAGGCTTAAACAGAAGCACATCTACAGAGGAACAGAGCAACGGAAATGTGCATCCAAAGCAGGCATAGATATGAGGCCTTGTCATTGTTCTGATCTTATCATTTAACCCAGTGACAATTACCATTTTGCAGCAACCTTAATACTATTACCCTGACACAAGAAATATTTTTGCTTCTTTCTCATTGATTATTTCCAACCCCAAAGGACACAAAAGTTATGGGGCAAACTCCTTCCAAAAAACCCACAGATTTAAATAATATCTGAGATTTCCAAGTTTTGGCTTGTTGAAAATCCTATTTCAAAGCCTTTTCTTCCCCACTTCATGAAGGCTTGAAACATACTTGCTCCCTTTTTCAAACCAAAGAGAAGCATATGAGTAATCTTGTGATCCCTGTAAAGGTGGTGCATCTTTAAATAGAGTTTTCTTGATGTACTCGAAATCTCTTGACTAAAACACAAAGGAAAAAGGAGGCACTTTTCCATGCATATTTTCACCTCCAAAAAGAAAACATCTTGTATTTTGGGATAGGTGGCCTCAGCTAAAAAAAAGTAGGTATAATGAGAGTTGTGATAAAATTGGAGCGCTGTCAACACTGTGTGTTCTTGCTATATGCTTAAAAATCACTTAGGAAGGAGAAGGCACTGAGGCTGGTTTCATGTATGAGCAGAACAGGTGGGGAATTTGCAAATTGCTGACAACATTTTCATATTTTGACAAAAAGAAAAAAGGGCAACAGAAAACTTTTGTCACGCCTGAAGTTTGCATTTGCCCTTTTTCTTTATCTCCAAAACCTAGATACTGTATGCTCAGTTATCGTAATTTCATGCTGATATTAGAAGACTTTCAGTCTAAAAGGGAAAATGCATTGTAATTACACAGAATCACAGAATCGACCAGGTTGGAAAAGCCCTTTAAGCTCATCAAGTCCAGCTGTTCCCCAGCACTGCCAAGGCCACCACTAACCCATGGCACTGAGGGCCTCCTCTTCACGGTGTGTGAACACCTGCAGGGACGGTGACTCCAGCACTGCCCTGGGCAGCCTCTTCCAATGCCTGAGCACCCTCTGGGGAAGGAATTGTTCTTCAGCTCCATCTAAACCTGCGCTGGTGCAGCTTGAGGTCATTTCCTCTTGTCTCATCCCTTGTTCCTTGGGAGCAGAACACAGCCCCCTCCTGACTCCATCCTCCTCTCAGGCAGTTGTAGGGAGAGATAAGGTCCCCCCTGAGCCTTCTCTTCTCCAGACTAAGCATCAGTGGTACTAAAGCCTTCATCCAAGTTTTACTCAGCCATCAGTATAAGGAGTCCTATTCACCTCATATGCCATTACCCATGGCTCATTTATATCTCTGTGTGTACAGGAGAACAGGAAGGGAAGCTTTTGGGGAATGGTGTGCTTTGAGGGAACATGGACCAGAGTTTTTAGAACAGCAACAATAAGACGATTTCCTGGTCAAGGAGAAGTCAAGGGACTTGATGATAGAAGAGCTCTAAGAAGTGCCAAACTCCTGGTCCATCTGTTACATTGGGTTGTTTTGGCAATCACATCTCCCTGTGAGACAACACTGGCTAGACATTTCCATCTATACAACAGGAAGACTTTGGAATTGACACTCATGAAACAGTTTCCCCAGAAGATAAAAGTTCTTCCTAAAACTCATTAGCTGGAAGCTGCCTGGCACTCTGAGGACAGAAACTGTGTCGGGTTCTCTAATCTCTTCTATATGGCCTCATTCCCCACAGAGATGCACAAGGCTTTGAAGAAACCCACAGAGATTCAGGTCTCGATGCTGATACCTCCTGGAAACAAGAGCCACAGACTAATTGTGTCGGGACATGTTTCCTTTCATCAGTTTACAGTTTAGCACCTGGACACCTCACTGAATATCTCCCTTTCACTTTTATACTCCTTCTGCAATTGATGCTACGGAATGCAAGAAGCAGGTTTGTACTAGCAACTATTGCAGAAAGAAAGCATGCAGGTGGTTAGGAGATAAGCATTGCAGGGTTTGAAAGGCTTTTAGGTAGTTTAACACTTGCTTAAACTGGTTTTAACAAACAAAAGTACCTCCAGTGCCCCCTAAAGCCCTTCTTAACTATTAATGAGAGTCTGGATTAGGGAACAGGGTCCTCA
Organism: Ara ararauna; assembly: GCA_028858755.1. Classification (NCBI taxonomy): domain Eukaryota; kingdom Metazoa; phylum Chordata; class Aves; order Psittaciformes; family Psittacidae; genus Ara; species Ara ararauna. The sequence continues at coordinate 164,077,547 of CM054376.1, forward strand.
GCATCAACTGTTTGATCCTTTCATGTGTTATCAGCCACATTCTCAACCTTGTCTGACCCCACTAAATAAATAGTTTCCAATAATATCATTGGGAAATGTGGTTGGGGGATTTCTCTTCAAGAAAGAGGAAACCAGATAGTCCTAATTTCTCTGGGGTAATCACTGCAGACCGGTTGATGCAAAGAAGAAGAAGTACATGTACTTCATCACAGGAACAATGCTAATACAATGAAAAATGACAGAGACAGGAGTAGTTGAGCCTCCTTCATCCTTCACAGCTTTACACTTCCTTAAGTTCTTTCCCCTGGGTCTTCTCACTGAACCAGGTGGCATGTTCTACCAACCCTGTTCGACCAATGCTAAAAAGTTATCCTTCACTCCTTATTTCCCAGGTCATTCATGAACAGATGACCATCTTCTGTTACATGATGCTTTCCATGATCCCACCAGAGCCTTCCTCTGACCTGCTGAAGTGAAGTAGTGCCACAGAGTTAAGAGATTAAACCATCACAGCCCTTTCTCAACTTCCGTATCAAGAACAGCACTCCTGCTCCTGCGTTAGGAGTCCTCAGCATGCAATGTATTAATACCTGTAAGTAAAACCAACTCATTCTACCTACGATCACTGCCTGACAGAGAAAGTAAATGGACCTCTTTAGCAACTGGATGGCCTTATATTTCAGTGGTATTGATCCAGTGAAGCTGAGGTGCTATTTTGGCTGTATTTCTGCTTGCAAAAATCTTTGATGCCATGCAAAATTACTCAGCAGACAAGCCGTGAATTACGGTCTATAGCTGTTAGCAGACTCCTGTGTTAAATAAGATTTATTTTAACCCTCTTAAAATGGCACATGTGGTCTTGATTCTATTCACATTAATCTAAATCAGGAGAAATTATGCTCTTTGTAGAATTTGTTTCTTCACAAGTGACTAGAATCAGGCCTCCAGCAATAACTGCATGTCATCCATACGTGTCAGTTCAATGTACTGGGACATGCAATCTGAACACATTTGTAGACAGTTTCAGCCTGCAGTTGCACCAAACACAGATCAATTGTTAGAATACACAGTTTGGACAGAGCAATATATAGGGTTTTATTTCCTACCCAGCTCCAGGCACTGAAAAAAGCATGATACCATGCAGGTGATGTTCAGCCCCCATTAGTGATGGATGTCATCACCTCATATCCTCTCATACCTCCAAACTCCCAATAGCCCCACTACCAGATAACGTTGAACAAGGCTATGCATTCACCTGCCAGGAGGACACATGTTATCACAAAATGAGAGTTGACATAGGTGCTAAATCAACATTCAAAGCCACAAAGTACTTTGACTTCTTGGATCCTTCATCATGTTGTTTAATAGGAAAACTCCTAAACTCACTGCATCCTTCACATCTTTGTAATAACTTCTAATATTCATAGTAGCTCTTATCCCTATGGTGATGTCCTCATATTCAGACCATCTTCAGAAAACATGTTTTGTTCAAAAGCTTGTTTATGGGTAAAGAGGAACAACACCTTGTATATGCACGTAAAGCCAAGAATTTATTGTTAACGTAAATGAAATGTTAACAATAGTATCATTATTAACCGAGAGCTAATTGTTAAGGATAAAAGAAATACTAATACAGTTGAAATCGTTGCTCAGCCACTTCGGGGTTTCTTCCATGTTCTCAGTGTTCTGTTCATCCTTCCATGGCTCCTTTGGCTTGGGTGTTATGGCACCTGGCTTCCTTCATGGAGAGAAATACGGTGTTAATGATTTATTTTCCCCTCTAGGATCTGTTTGGGATTGTTTTTAGATGTTTGTACAGGCATGTACTTCTGCATTTTCTTCACTGGTCTTGTGTCTGTATCTGGATGCCTCTGCTATTGTACCAAGCCTGTATTTCTCTAAACTTAGTTATTGTTTCAGGCTTGTAAACATCTCATTCTACATACAGCAACTGCCTGTCATTGTTATCTATATAAAGCTAAGACTGTGCCACTCATAGATAAACAGAAGTAAAACAAATTAGTCACAAAACCCTGGTCAATTAGGGAAATTCCTGTTGCAGCTAAACCAGGCAAAACAAACAAAGCTATAGACAGATCAAGAGAAGTTCAGATTCAGACAGCATCTGCCTGTGAATCTTCAATCCTGTGGATTTGGAAACTCAGTAGAGTTTATGGTCTGTTGTGAGCAATGGCAATACCGTACCACAGGGCTGCGCATCCTTTGGTCCATCCACCTCTTGTTAATGCTATTATTTGTGGGAGGAGAAAAGGGTGAGTTCAATTTATGGTCTTACATTATGAACCTTCTGGTCTTACATTAGCTGGGAAATGAGAGAGACTAGTTGCAATTTAGAACTGAGATGGCTTGAGATGATGTGGATGGATGGCAATCTTCTAGTATCTTCCATACAAAAGAAGGGAGGCAAGTAATACGAAGCATGAGCCGGGCAAGAACCTGTAACCTGGAGCAAAGGATGGATAAACTGATGTTTCCAAGAAGAGGAAGTCAGGGAAAGAAGAGGGGTAGACAGAGCAGTAGGATGAACACAAGCAGCTCCAAAAGAAACAAGGGACCACTGAAAGGAGGGGACAGCGCAGGAAGGCAGATGGGAAGATGCTGGGTCTGGGCCCAGTGTCTGGTTATCACTTAGACTCACATGCTGCCAGATAAGAGATGAGCAGTTTTAGTTAGATGCAACCTCAAAAAGACACCAAGAGGGAGGAAAATCTTAATTTCATGAAGCCTTGATTTGATTTACTCTTTGCTCCATTCTCATTCTGTCAAACTGGGAGTTCGGCTGGGTGAAGAAGAGGAAACACAGCAAATGTGAGGCAAATCTGGCCTCTGGGATGAGATAACACCACACTGCTCTCTTTAGGGGAAGGAGGACAAAAAGAAGGCTGTCGTGGTTTAAGCCCAGCCAGTAACTCAGAACCATACAGCTCCTTGCTCACTCCCTCTCTTCTTCCTCCCCCTGCTCCAGGAGGGATGGCGAGAAAGAATGTAATAGGTTGAGATAACAACAGTCCAGTAACTAAGGTATAACACAAAACCACTACTGCTACCACCAGTAATAATAATGATAAAAGAAATAACAAGAGGGGAGAACATAAAAGTTAAAAGGGAAAGGGAAAAAACAATGAATTCATCACAAGTGATGCACAATACACTTGCTCATCACACACTGACTGATACCCAGCCCGACCTGAGCAGCAATCTGGGCCTTCTGAGTGACTCCCCCCAGTTTCTATACTGGCCATGATGTGCTGTGGTATAGAATACCCCTTTGGTTAGCTTGGGTCAGGTGTCCTGTCCCTGCTTCCTCCCAGCTTCTTGTTAGGGAACCCTCCTTGCTGTCAGACCATGAGACTGAAAAGTCTTTGATCACAGTAAGCATTACTTAGCAACAGCTAAAACATCGGTGTTATCAGCACTGTTCTCAGGCTAAAGTTGAAAACACAGCACTGCACCAGCTACTGAGAAGGAGAAAAATCACTGTTGCAGCTGAACCCAGGACAAAGGCATAAAGGTGGGAAGCCCCACAGAAACCTTCAAGACTAGTTCAACCCCTAGTAAAACACGAACCTGGTGGTCTCATTGAACAGGGACATGCTATGGGGCAACAAAACCTTTATAAAAAGCAGCAGTTACTTTCCCATACCTGTGAATAGGGGCAATGGCATTGACCTTCCTTTGGAAAATCACACAGGGATTTAAGGACAGAAAGTGCTGCTTCAGCACTGTTATTTTTGTTCAGAGGGAATGCTTCAGAGGAAGAAGGGGGTTTAGTACTTTTTTTATGACTGCTCATCCAAATCCACTGAGAGAATTTGGCTCTCATCCTTTCTGGGCTGTGTAAAGCAGCACACGTAACGTCTGCGCCTCTGTGTCTCACCTGGCAGAGCTTTAGTTTCGTGCAGGAACCTACCTGAGAAGGGGGTTAATAAGGTGTAAAAGGTCCAGCAGAGCTGGTGTGGGCTTTCAGGATGATGCAATGTTTCTTTGGAGGGAGGATGAGCTCCTTAAGACGTTTAGAGAAATGAGCTGCTCAGCTGGCCCTTGGCAAGATCTTCCCTGAGTCCTGGACACTTTCTACTAGGAGATTTCTTGGGTCTGCTCTTCTTGCCAGGGGACAGGGACTGAAACTGAGGGACTGAGACATCACAGGAGAAGCCGCTCTCTTCAGGTCTTCACCTCGTTTTGCTGATTCAAAGATATGAGTACTTTTTTTATATATAATTAACTGCAGCTTTTATCTGAACGGAGCCTCAGGCAATCCAGTATTTTTTCCATTGCTGGCTCCTATGTTCCTACTGTGGAGCCATGGGATTTATTCCTCCTGTGGCCTGTTACAAATTCAGATCAGAGAGCTGGGCTTTTACCTGAACTGACCCAAGTTCAGTATGATTTTGCCTCCTCCTTAGAATCATAGAATCAGAGAACGGTTTGAGTTGGAAAAGACCTTAAGATTATCCAGTTCCAACCCCCTGCCATGGGCACGGACACCTCACACTAGACCATGTTACCCAAGGTTCTGCCCACCCTGGCCTTAAACATTGCCAGGGATGGGGCATTTACCACTTCGCTGGGCACCCTATGACAGCGCCTCACCACCCTCACAGTAAAGAACTTCTTCCTTATATCCAACCTGAACTTCCCCTGTTTCAGTTTGAACCCATCACCCCTTGTCTTGTGACTACAGTCCATGATGAGGAGCCAGATAGATCAGGAAGCATCAGGTAGAGAATGCTCAGGCTAAATATGCAAGGTCCGTTCTGCAGACACTGAGAAAGCAACCCACTCCTTCAGCCTACAGCTGCTTTCTCCTCCACACCTCAAGTGATATCCAGAGCCCAGATTGCTCTTTAAAACATTGAACTGGGAGAAACTATTTGTTTCACATGATCTGTTTATAGACAGAAGAGCATAATTTTTAAGACTAGAGAGAGCAGCGCATTTTGCCCTGCAGCAGCTACGGTGTGCTTTTGATTACAGAGAGATTGATAACTTTATAGCGCAGCACTCACAACCCATCTCTGAAACACTAAACACCCACTCCAGAGCCAGTCCCTCTGCACAATCCCTACATAAAAGGGAAGATTTATAAGGCTGCGAATGGCAAAGCAATAATTTGGCTATAGGAAGTGCAGGGTCTGCCTTCTCTCACTTGTAGGAGAGCAGACAATATGGGTCATGGAGGCTGACCAGGGGATGCATAATCAAGAAGATGGTCAGGAGGCTGAAGCACTTCTCCTGTGGAGACTGGTTGAGAGATCTGGACTGGTTCAGCCTGGAGAAGAGAAGGCTCCTCAAGGGAGACGTTAGAGCAGCTCCAGTGCCTAAAGGGGCTGCAGGAAACCTGGAGAGAGGATTTGGAAAAGGGCCTGGAGGGACAGGCCAAGGGGAATGGCTTTAACCTGCCAGAGGGGAGACTGAGATGAGCTCTTAGGCAGAAGCTGTTCCCTGTGAGGGTGCTGAGGCACTGGCACAGGGTGCCCAGAGAAACTGTGGCTGCCCCATCCCTGGCAGTGTTCAAGGCCAGGTTGGACACAGGGGCTTGGAGCAAGCTGCTCTAGTGGAAGGTGTCCCTGCCCGTGGCAAGGGGCTGGAACTGGATGACCTTAAGGTCCCTTCTAACCCAAGCCATTCTGTGATTCTATGATTCTGTGATTAATTTAGGGGGAGATTTTGGTAACACTGAGGAAGACCTTTGGGAGTATGCCTTATTCCATTCAAAGAATCCTGAAATCTCAGGCCCTATCTGAGCACACGGTTCTTCTAGCTGGAATCTATAACACTCCTCCAGTTTCTCCCCATTGCAAGAGGATGCATGACCAGCCCTCAGGCCAGAGAAGCAGCAGCCTGGGACAGGATTTGGGCTTCCAGATAATTTCAACCTCCTTTTGCATCAGTGCGTTGGTATGTCGACCAACTCAGATGCATCAAGGAGGCTGCTGGGAGCATGAGTACAAGGGGATGGAAAGGACAGGGTGAGCTGATGACTGCTGAGCTCCTGTCTGAGCAGGAACTAAAACACTGCAAAACATGCAGATATGGGGAATCCCTGAAAAAAAAGGAGGGGGATGCAATCCCAGGCTGAAAGCCTCTCAGCAAGGGAATGGACGCTGCCATAAAGAATAAATGGGTATCTGAGGAGAAAACTGGAGGGAATTTTTGTGTGCGGAGCTGGTAATTCCAACTTATTCTGTGCTATATGGGTTCAGAGCATCTGTTTCTGTACCACACCTTCAACACTACAGTGTTAGCGAGGGACGGGGAAGAGGGGGAAGAGAGAGAAAGCGGAAAGAGCAACACATCTACCAGAGTGGGCATTTTAATATTGAAAGGTTGTGAAATCTAATAAGAGCTACAAGGGAAGTTGATGTATCTTTTTGTCCTCATGCTACACTGAAATCAGGATTCAATAAGTAAATGTGACAAAATATGCAATTTCCCATAGATGTCATGCAGCAGGGCACTTCCCGTGTAATAAACCACCATGGTTTTAGCTTACAGTGCTAAGATCTGTTGCCTCCATCGTACCTGAATAATAGTTCATCCCCATAAAGTGCAGCCTGACACTTTAGCTGTACTTTATCACTGCCCAATGGTACATGGTGGACAAAAGCAAATATTTTTCCCTCCCTTTTTTCCCATAAATTATATCTTAATGCAAGAAATCACTGGGGGAAGAGTAATTATTAGTTGACTTTGATCTCTTTTGTGGTACTCATGTGTAAAGGGTCTTTGAAATGTGTTTCATTTAGACTACTTGGAGACGCTTTTTGCTTTTGAGCCCATATTGACCATTGTAGAGATGATGGGGAAACTGCAGCAAACCCGTTGCCATCCCCTGGGAATAAACATGTATTTTCCTAAGCGGCATCAAATGTTGGATATAAGTTCATAACCTTGATCCACACAGTCTACCTTTGGAGTTGGATCTAACTTTGAGGTTGGCCTTGCTTTGAATAGGGGGTTGGACAAGATGACCTTCAGAGTTCACTTGCCACCTCAATTATTTGATGGCTTTGTGCATAGTTATGCTTTAAACCCCCTGGTGTGAAGGGTGTGCGCACATAAAGGGCACAGGGACATAATCACAAGTGCTCAAATGCCTGCATTTTCACCCATTATTGCCTGTCAGCAGTAATGACCTGTCCCTGTAACCCTCCCCTTCCCCAATTTTGCAGAGTGAGCATCTCCCACGAGCAGTTCACATGCCCTTAACTCCCCTTTTCCTGTAAACAAAAATGCTCTTGCTTAACCTACTAACTGAGTGTTATTTCTACACATACCCCAGCCAGGACCTGAAACGTGTTAGCTCAGATTGCTGCCTGTTCCTAATCATCTGAAGCAGTGGAGTTAAACAGGATTATTAATCAATAATCAATCTCATTTTAAGCAAACATGTTTTACTTTGCAACTGAGGGGAGGTTGGAGCATACAGGCAGTCTGAGTTAACTTCCTGAGCTGTCCAAACTTTGATTACTTGCTATGGTGAGAGCACCCTTTCTCCTGCCAGCCCCAGGAGACTCTGATTGGTTAGGCAGCACATCTAGCATCAAAGGATACCCAGGAGAGATAAAAACTACCTCTTCCACTCTCTGTTACAGGTACAGTGCCAGCGTAGCAGAGAATTAAATCCCTATTGCTACCAGGTTTGAAAACCGCAGTAATAAAATGTGCATAATAGCATCCTCCCTTCTTCTTCACCAGCAAAAGACCCGCTCCTTGTTATTGCAGGCAGTTTGATTTTGTCTTGTCGCTTTCAAGCTGAGTATATATGATGATTTTATTGGTGCGCAGCGTTATCCTGCCTGCCCTTGGGAGGCAGAGGTTTAGATGACGGCGCTGGTGAGGCAGGTGAGTAGAGTTTCTCAGCTGTCCTCCAGCCACGCTCAATTAAAACAGAAAACCCACAAAACAAATTAACAGCACTAAAGGAGGTCCTGTGTAATTAAACCAACTGGTAACAGCATCCAGCACGAGAAGGGTCAGGCTTGGAGCTGGTGCTGCGAGGGACAGCGTCTCGCTTGTGCTAATGCTTGTCTTGAATTTCAGCTTGGGATTTGAATGTCTAAATTTAATGGTCCATCTGATTCAATGGAACTTCTTGTCATTGCCAGTTAACTTGAATTGATATCAAGATAACAGCTTATGAGCAGTTACTGTGTGGTCCTGATCACTGGTATTGATTTCAATAAGGTATGGGCTGGATCCTTGACACTCTAATTCTGAAGTCAATGGAGCTGGGACGATTCACTCTGCCTGAATGCCAGGGAAATCAGGTACATGCCTTTAACAATAAACCAGGCATTTAAATTATTTGTGCAGTTCTTTAAGGAACCTTGGCAGGCAGAGCAGAGATCCTGCAGATGTAGATAATATGTCACATGGAAACTCAAACGTCTTGAGCAGAGGGATAGAAGGAAGGGAATTCACTGATTCCCACTCAAAGCCCTGTCCAGTGTGTTCAGTGAAGGGCAGTGAGCAAGAGTCAGGCATCCTGGGGGATGTGAGCACTCAGGCAACAGAGCACTCACATTCATTTGGGATGGAGGTACCAGACATAGGAGCAAAGACAAAATGGTCTTGAGTTGCAAGACCTGTGTGATGATTTACAGTATGTTGGACCTAACCTCATCCCTTCTTGCATTTAAGCACTGGCAATTTCTTGCAGGCAGGAAAGCCACACACAAATCCTGTCAGAAATGATGCTCCTTAACCCTAATTCCTTCTGGACTTGCTGAGTACCAGATGTGAGACATCCCAGTGCACAGTTCCTCAAAGGGGATGCTGTAAGCATTATCACCTACTGGTACCCTGCCACATGTCTCCTTACCATAAGGCTCATTTTACTCTTCCTTAATAGCAAGATCTTCATTAGGTTAATTTGGGAGTTTAATTACATAATAGAAGATTCATACATTTGGCTAGTACTCCAGTAACCAAGGGGCTTTCTCAGTTTGGTCCATCCCTCTGAGCTCTGGACATGAGTTTTTTCAGATGGAGGTCTCACTGCCATGCGTGTGCCAGTGCTGCAGCCTAATAAATGAAGCTGGGTTTCCCTGCTGTTTGCTCTTTCCTCCCTCTCTCTAGGAAACTTGAAATAACTCAGATTATGTGGCCCATGCTGGTGCTGAAGCCAGTATTGATTTATGCAGGTGGGAGATAATAATTGTTTTTTAAGGTAATGGAAAGAGTCCAATAGCTGTGAGCACGTGGGAATGACAGACAGTTATGGTCTGTATTTATTAGCTCTCAGTGGCTTCCAGATCTACTCAGTTCCCTTTGGAAAGCGAAAGAAGGGGTTGCTTCTCCCTTCCTCTCTGTGCTGGGAATGGCACCTGGCATGCGAATAATCCATCTGTCCATTATTCAGCATCCACCAAGGGAATCCCTGCATCCCTGCAGCAGGGACTTCAGCTGCAGTTTGGAGGATGATGTAGAGGGGATGCTGAGGGTTATGGTTCTCTCCTGCCTTCCCAGCTGCATAGAGTACTTGGAAACGCAAGTAAAGAAGAGGACTTGGAGAGTGAAGGAAGCATAAATTCACTATCAGCTGAGTGTGCCCAGATCACTGGAACATCTTTCCCCTAAGTCTGCATTGCAGAAATGTTTACTGAGCTTTCTACCTGTGATCTATGGCTGGACTCAAGCACAGTACTGCAATCTCTCGCCTTCTCTCAGTGATTGAATGTGATTCCTTTACAAACTCCCAGCTTGTTTCTCTGTGCCTGTGTTTGCTCTGATAAATGTTCCCATTTGCTGAGGAACCTAAAATATGCAACACAGTCTATATCCATCCCCTTGAAGATTTACACATTCTTTGCAAATGGAATTTCCCCTGATGCTGCTGAAGTGCTTTTTCCTAAAGCATCAGACAAGGTGATGCACAGGGAGAGGTGGAGCAATACAGCTAACCACCTTGCCGAGCTCTGTTTGTTCCTTATGGATTTGGGAAGCGACACATTTCCACCAGGTAATTACATGTTTTCATTTCACTGTGCACCATATGATGCTTTGTGAGGAACTCTGAAGTCCCTTGAAACCTGTTTGAGTGAACTAAGCTGAGGTGATGGCTGTGAAGGCAGATTATTTCCCTGTAACCTGGGGGTAGACTTCAGAAGTGTTACTCAGGCAACCTATAGTTTTCTTCAAGGTCCCTTAAAAGATGCAGCTTAGGAAAGCAGACCTAGAAGTAAAACATCTTTATATTTAAAATTAAACCTGATTACTTTATCTTAGACCTTAAACCCCATATCTCATGGGACACAATGCGAATCCAGACGTTGGCCATGATACCCAAGCGCTCCAGGCCACGCCTGGGCTGAACCTCTGCTCCAGATGTTCATCCTCACATTCAAGGCTGAGCTTTGTAACCAAATCTCCACAATCCCATTCAAATTTCCCATCAAGACGACACAAAGAGTGGAGATAAATGGCTGCCCTTTGGAAGAGGAGCAAGAAATGAACAGCAGGAAAGCTGAAGCATTTGCAATAAAATTTGCCACACACAATCCTCTGAATCCCACACAGTTCTGCGTGACTGTGTCCATGTCCATTGCAGTTTGCTATTTGGGAACATTCCCACCAAAGCATGCTTGTTCACACTAGCATTCAAGGAATGCCCCTTTTTTCCAGCAAATAACCTGATATGCATAAAAGCAAGGGTAGCAGCATGAAAAAAACCCCATGGAATTCCCTGTTTCTCTTTTTCTTCCTATTCTTTCATCTTCCCTCTCTGAACTTTCAGCTACCCATTTCATAGCAAAAGCACTTGCCATCAGCAGCCCCGGGATAGGGAACAGCAAGGAGCAATTTGGAAGCAGCTCGCTGGTTGAATCTGTTTATCCAAACCAGCTGAATAATAGTTATGAATAACAATAAGCATTCACTGAGATCAGAATCCGTTCAGGGACAGATGAAAAGAGCTACATTCATGCCTCTGAAATGAATAATGCAGCCTTCCTCAACTTGGAAAATAGGCGATTTAGTGCACTTTACAGAGGAGGAAGAAGATGGAGATCAGGAGTGAGGAGTTTGTTAGATGCCACTAGGGTGGTTTAGGCGGCCAAGCTAAAGCCAAAAGGACGACCATTTAGCGGGGTGTTAAATGCAAGACCTTAATGCTCTTAGGACACAGTTGGCCCATTCCAGAATGAACATATATAATAAAGTAGAAATCCAGAATAAACATGTATAATAAAGTGAAAATCCTCAGCTAAAGTAATCTGAACTGTCGCACACATGGTGAATAGGAGGGAAAACGTTTTAGAGCTGGAGTTACTGCACTGCAATCAATCCAGTCAAGACTGTGCCAAGGAGATGATTTCCTGGCTTTTAAATTAAGGGGAAAGAACAGATCTCCAGAAGATGTGTGAGACAGGTTTTTGAAGACAGAAAGTAGTATGTATTCAGCAGCTCTGTTGCAAAATATCTTTAAGCACAGGACTTCAGCAGTCCTTTTTTCCATTAAACAGGCGAGTGGTGACAGCTTCTGATTCCCTAATTTTCTTTTGGACCTGGAATTCTCTTCTCCGCCGGAGCTCGAAGCTGTTTCACAACGCCAGACTCATCACCTCAATCCTCCTGAGCTTTGACAGGTGGAATTAGGATATAGCAGTACTGCAGCAAGACTGCAGATGGTGAGTTTCAAACCACTGGCTTCAGCACCAAAATGCTTGTAATTCCCATTTCCAATGGAGATGGCTTCCCTGGGGAACATGACAGGCTCTCCTATGTGTTGCAATAACCTGCTAGAGGGAGACACACTCTAACAGCCCAGCACAATGCTAATAAAGGGTATTAGGAGCAATTTGTCCCTTCTCTCAGGGTAAAGCCATAGCATGAGGTTTCTTCATCTCCAAATTTCACTGCACTACACTCAACCTATTGACTGTTTCCAGAAGCAGAAGTATCCTTATGTGTTACTGGATTTGGGAGTTTGGTTGGGTTTTTTTCCATAAAACAGAGCTGTCATAAATTTCCTCACTGAAAGCCTGGTAGGAATAGTAAAAATGATAAAACTAATAGCAAAACAGAAGTAGCAATTGTAACAGCAATAATAATGCAATAACTTGGCCTCAAACTACAGTCTTTGCTGAGGGAAGTGATCCAGGTTAAAGTGGAATGGATAGGACTTCAGGTTTTTTAAGCTGGACTTGCTATTGATCATACTCATTGTGGCTGCTAGAACATTTAAAGTGGCACAAGGAAGGGGTCAATGGGAGCATTCTTCCAAGAAGGTGAGAACTGTGTCCTTGAGCAGCAGGGTATTATAAAATGAGTTGAAACCTATATTAATAATGTTTGTTTAAAAAGGCATGGAGATACATAAATATAATAAAGAAACAAGGACAATAAGGAAAATCCCCAAAATTTACACCCCCAAAATCAGTCCAAGCCATAAGAATCAGCTGATGGTTAAGGGAGATGGTGGGTAACAACCTTTGCTTGTGGCTGTAGGGAGCTTCCAGCTGCCTATAGGACCATGGTGGGGTACAGACTGGGGCTGTGTGTGTTTTCTTACCCTCAGGTCAATGTTCTTGTACAATGTTCCTGCCTGCTGTGACATAGCTGTGGCATCACTAAGGCTGGTGAACTCCTGTGACACAGCTATTCTCCTCCACCATTCAAGCAAGAAGAAGCAACTAAATCATCATCATCATCATCATTGAATCATTGAATCATAGAATCATAGAATCGTAGAATGGTTTGAGTTGAAAAGGACCTTAAAGCTTATCTAGTTCTGACCCCCTGCTATGGGCAGGGACACCTTTCACGAGACCAAGTTGCCCCATCACATCTAATGGGACCTTGAACACTTCCAGGGATAATAACAACAACAGTAATAACAATAATAACAGCAATTATAATCATCATCATCATCTGATAATGTTGGGGAGGGAAAATAAGTAGATGCAGCAGCAATTTAAAGAGCAGAAACTCAGCAAAGGTTAAAAGAGAATTAGAAGCAGCATGTCCTACCCACTGCCCAATTTTAAAGATGTGTGCTGCTGCTTGCTGATGAGACTTGGGGGGTTCAAAGCCAAATTCTGGAAGAAAGATGTTTGCCAAATTAACCCAAGGTAATATTAACAAAGACATGTCCCGTGCAAAGCCAGCATCCACAAACAGCTGGCAGTGCTGAGGATGTTTTAGCATGAAGTGCAAAATTCATCTGTCTTCCCCTGAAATGGCACAGGCTGCCCAGAGAGGCTGTGGAGTCTCCATCCCTGGAGATGTTCAAAACGATCCTGGGCAACCAGTTATGGGTGGCCATGTATGAGCAGGGGAATTGGACTGGTTGACCCCCAGAGCTCCCTTCCAACCTCAAACAGTCTGTGATTTGGTAAAGCTGGGTAGGGAATTATCTCATATCCTTCAAGTGTTCCAAAGCATTTCTTTTTTATGTGGGGATGAATGAAAACTCTCTAAGTTTTGCTCCTGAAATGCATGTGAGATAAAGATAAAATCTCCTCTCTTCCCTCGATTTGTGTTCTCCTGGCATTTGCAATGCCAAAAGTCGTGTCATTGTTGTGCCAGATACAGAACAAGGAAATTTTCCCATCCTAGTCATGACCTGATGTCTCCAGCTGGAGCCATTCACTTTGGTAGGGATTTTGGTAGCAAAGGTATCTGCTCTTTCATACCCTGAATCTCCATCATCGTGAGTGGGTTTCTAAGACTGTTTGCTCTCCTGAAGCATAGGAAACACATCGGCTCTGAGAGCAGAAACTGCAGTAGTGGATCCTCCCCTGCAAAAGGCAGCAGGGAGAAACCGACTGGATTTAAAGCAGCATCATTTCCTGAAACATCCTTGTGCAGCTCCTGTGCTCTGTGGAGGCTGGGGCAGAGAAGGAGGAGGTGCCTGGAGGGGAAATGAAAGGGCTTTAAGCCTGGGTAGGAACATCATTGCAAGGCTCTCGGAAAGGCAGTGCTTCCCTGGGCAACAAATCAAGCAAAATATGCAGAGAAAAGGCTTACAGAACAGTACACCACTGCCCAAGGGGTTTGGGACAGGCATCCTGATGATTCCTGATGCATCCTGATGATGGCATACCTATGACGCCTCTCTGCTGCCCTTCACTGCTCCCTCTGCTCCTTCCCACACCTCCAAATTCACACCTGGCTCCATTTTTCCTGCTATCAGTGCTAATATCAGACCACAGAGATGATCTTAAAAGTAAATCTACATGGGTACCCCTCTCCAGGTCATTAAATTCTTACCACTGATGGGAGGATGCTGCATGGGCAGCAAATAACCTAGGCATATTGAGGTTGGGCAATAACCCTCAGATATAAGACCCCTCTTGACTTCTGGAGGCTGAGTAGGTCTGAGTTGCTGAAGCAGCTTGAAACAGCATAAAACTCAAGCACCCAGAAGCAGATGCTGTGCAAAGATACCAAAGTTATTGAGGCCACAAGACAGAGCAATAAATCACAGTGTGTTACTGGGATGATTTTGTTATCTTTATGACGTAAAATCCCTCCCCCTCACTCTCCTCCTGTCCATGTGACTTGTGGCAGAAGCAGCCCACTGCATTTTTGCAAATGAAATCGTCAGGGACAGCAGCAATTAGATCTCAAAGCAGATGGAGGCGAGAATCGGGTATGTAAAGCATACGGGCATCCTCCTGGTTTGCTTTTACAGTCACAAGGTGTTGTAATGTGCCCTTCCCTCCCTCTTCTAGCATTCAGCTCATTAAAAAGCATTGGGTCTAATTCAGTAAGCATTTTGCCCTGCCAAAACATCTCCCTCATGGGTCCGAAATGGATGTAAGCAGTGCTTGCAAGGGTTAGGTGCACCCCCAAAATGCCTTCTGCACTGCAAACTGCTTCCTAGAGCGCATTGAAGAGTCAGTACTTGCTCCAAAGTCCATTAAGACCCACAGAAATCTTCCCATCATATTCAGTGAGTTTCAGATCGGAGCTGAACATAAATCATCACCAGGGAAGAAGTTTATGGGGAGAAGGCAAGTCGCCCTAGGAGGTGGTTTGGTAGAGCAGATGCTACAGAGGGGACCATAGGCGACTTGGTGAGGGAGTGGACAAACATGGGAACAGCATTTGCTAGAAATGAATGAAATTTGGGCAATAAAAGTGAACATTATTGAAATGTGAAGTACACTTTTATTTTTTCCCACAGTCTGTGGTGAAATTGCCTTATGCTTGCAAATATTCTTTGGAGTGAAGAGGCTGTTTTCGGCGGGGTAGGAGGGTTTCAACAGCAACAGAGAAAAATCCGAATGAAGTAAAGGCAAGAACAGGACCACCAGCTGATTCCTTCCCACTTTACACATTTGTAGCAGGAACAGGTGAAAATATAAACACATTTCCCTGGCAAAATCATTCATTTTCACATCATTTCATTGTTGCATCACAAGCCATTAGTTTTCCAAAAGCAGACTGATGAAATATCCATATATAGTCAGAAGTTCTCATAAATGCATGTACTACCCCATAAAAATGTGGTCGAGTTTTTTGACAACCCCCTCTTCACTCCTTCCACAGTGAACAAGAACAATACTGGCTTCTGGTGACAGCAAGAGTTGATGTTGTTTAAACATTTCAGTATTACATTGCCATTTTCAGCTTTTCATCACCTTTTGGCTGAAATTCTCCAGGCCTGGCCAGCTCAAAGTAAATAATGTGAGGAAATGAGAGAACCGAATCCCAACCTACTGATAGTTTTTAGAATGATACGATTACAAAATTAAATAAAACCCTCCTTTTCTTCTTCCAAATAAATGATTATGATTTAAACAAACAGTGTGGGAGGGGGAGACCTGCTGTTTTGAAAAGAGCTTAGATGGATAATCACATTTTTCCCAAGTAAAATGGGACTGACCAGGGTGATGTTCCTAGTGAAAGACCACCCCACAAAGACACAACTGCTGTGCCCATTTCCAAAAGGTGATGAGGGGTGATAATAAAGATATACTTAAGAATAATAAAGATGTAGTTTTTGTCCCAATGAAGGATGGACAAATAATTACTGAACAATGAGAAAGTCAAAAAGAGAAAGCCTCCCACATCACTCTTTCTCTGAGTTATTATGGGAGTCTACCTCATATTGAAGGTATACTTAGACATCAGATATGACTACCGCTTATGGAAACACAGTCAGCACATCATGTTATAGGTAGGGGAAGGAGCATGTCAATAAACCCTACCCTTCCCTTCATAAGAATCTAGGATGCTCATCCGTGCTCTAAGCTTATTTACCAGCTAGGGCTCATAGCTTGTGAGTTCATCCCTGGAAGTTCAAATGCCTGCCTCTGTCCTAACTTATTTCCACTCAGCCTCTTGACCTCACTGTTAGTTATGAACAAAGGTAACTTAAGCAGGAGGGCTGGAACTAGATGATCTTAAGTTCCTTTTCAACACTAACTATTCTATGATTCTATGTCCTAAGTTTTGAGGTGTGCCACTCATAAAACTCAGCAGTTGACTTCTTGAAGGTACATGTCATTGCTCTGTATTTTGTCCTTCAGGTACTCTGCCCCCAGCAAGCAGGACAGCACAGCTGAATGAGATTTAAGGTGAACCTCTCCAGCTGCCACAGCCAGCATTCTCTGCTTCTGCTTCTTCCAAGAAGAGAGAAGGCTTTGTGGGGAGGTATCATCCAGGTCCTTCAGGCCCCAGCTGTAGACACAGATGGGATAAAGCAATGAAAGATGCTAAAACTGCCTCCATAGCACACAGGAAAGCCCTGGGCTCAAGGTTATGGCTCCCAATCCTCTCAAGCCTGTATCAGCACATCCCTCTTCTGACCAGGGTAGGAGCCAGAGATGCCAGGATGTGAAGCAGCTTTGCCAAAGCAGCCTGACAAACCACAGATGAATTCTGGCTTCATCTCTTGGCTTCTGAGACAGGATAACCCCTTGAAAATGAGGTGACCCCTACCATCACTAACAAATTTGCCTCCAAAAATAAAGGCACAATATTTACACCTTCACAGGCAAAACTGGCTTAAAAAGGCAACAATTTTGGGGTTGGAACTAGATGATCTTAAGGTGTTTTCCAACCCTAACCATTCTCTGCTGATCCAGAGGCTTGCAGAGCGTGCAACAACAGGAAAGCAAAAGAAGCCCAGATCTTGCTTTGTGGGGAGAAATATGTTTATGCAATGAATGGGACAAGGAGCAGGTATTGGAGCATGGAAGGGGCTGTCAGAAAGAAATTGTTTCCTTTCCAAATCCCAGGCAGAGGGTTCCAAGCTTCCTTCAGGACAAAGGCTCTGGTAAAATGGACTTCTCACTGCTTTCACTGTGCCCCCAATTTAGTTCCCAAAATTAAAAAGAGAAATGTGGAGGTGCCCTGGGAGTGTGTGTGTTGAGTGTGTGTGTTTAATATTGGTCCAGATAAACCCCAAAGAGTCCAGCTACCCTCAGAGCTATCACTGCAAGAGAACAAGCCTGTCAGCTGTACACATTGCACACTCACTCCCATGCACATAAGCACACACACACACTCACAGAGCACTTGATGGATGAGATGATTTGAAGTTTTTGACAACAGCATTTTGTTGTGGCAAAAAAAAGGGGTTTTTTTTAGCAAGTTGCAGATAAATGGGCAGAGTTTGCTGGAGTGCGGGAATGCAGAAGGCAGCAAAAGGCAATGCTATGTGAGGTGAATGGGTAATGCAAGTGGCCATGTTTAAGATTAAGCCACACACCTACAGAACAAATATGATTTTCATGTTCTTTAGCATTAGTCAGGAGGGATGAGATGGTATAGAATAGGATGGGATGGGATGGGAGATAGGATAGGTGGTGGGATGAGAGATGGATAGGATAGGATAGGATAGGATAGGATAGGATAGGATAGGATAAGATGGGAGATAGGATAGTGGGTGGGATGGGAGATAGGATAGGATAGGTAGGATAGGGTAGGGTAGGATAGGATAGGATGTGAGATAGGATAGGGGGTGGGATGGGAGATAGGATAGGATAAGGTAGGATAGGATAGGATAGGATAGGTTGGGAGATAGGATAGCAGGTGGGATGGGAGATAGGACAGGACAGGACAGGACAGGATAGGATAGGATAGGATAGGATAGGATAGGATGGGAGATAGGATAAGGGGTGGGATGGGAGATAGGATAGGATAAGGTAGGATAGGATATGATAGGATAGGATGAGAGACAGGATAGGGGTGGGATGGGAGACAGGAGAAGGGAAGGGAAGGGAAGGGAAGGGAAATAGTGAGCTTGTTGTCATGAGATGTAGTCAAAAAAGTATTGGTTCTATCTACAATCTCAAGCATCTCCTGCAGGATTCTCCTACCTGATTGAGTTTCATGCTTTCCTTCTTGCTGTCTCACACTGACAGGGACAGGTTTTGGCTTGTGGACATGCTGATGGTCAGCACTGCTGTCTGGCCAGGAAAGTCAGCAAGACAAACCAGCATCTTTATGAAGGGCAAAGTGAAGCAGGGAGTTTCTCTTGGAGTCAATAGGGTTTCTCTTCTAGAGGTCCAAGAATGACATTTAAAGTAGAAGACCACCATCACTAAAACCTCTAGAACAAGAACTGTTATGCATTACAGGAGGAAGATGCAGAAAGGACACAAAGGACAGCTGGAAAATGAATGGAAAGGAAAAGAATCATAAAGGGGCTTCAGATAAGTATTCCAGGGGTGGTGCAAGGAAGGTATTAATGTCATTGTAACACTGACACTGGGTTGAAAATCTAAAACCCATTGTAAGATGTTTCACGGTCTGTTAAATCACATGATGAAAAGCATTTTGCACAAAAATGATTTGGTATGAATGATCATTGTTCTCCAGGAAAACAGACCAATCCCAAATGGAATTAATACAACCAAATGGAAAATAGCTACTAATGATAATAATAATAAATCCTGCAGTTAGTTTTTCACAGCCTAATTATTCAGAGTGTTAGTCACTAATGGCCTGAGACATCCCCATCACAGATAATGCAAGTAGTCAGTACAAATGTGATTGAAGATACATGGCCTGAATTACTCACAAGTAGGAATAATGATAAATAAAAACTATATTTTACAGTTCTTTCATACCCCTAATCTGTGACTCTTGAAGGATTGAATGAATCCATGTAGCCCTTTGGTGGCAGAAGATATTGGTAACCTTGAAAGGCTGCAGTTGTGATGAATTAAGCAGTGTCCAACAATCCCTCAATTTCTGCCTATTAATCACTTTGAACTCTATAACCTCCAGATGAAAATGTCATTATTCTCTGGCTATGGATGTGAAACTTCTTGAAGGACCAAAGAAATCTTCAGATTCTAGCAGATATTCAGAGCAACAGCTTGAACATTTTCATAATGTTGACCATGAAACAGCAAAGCATGGTTTCACAGAACCATAGAACAGAATCACAGAATAGTTAGGGTTGGAAAAGACCTTAAGATCATCCAGTTCCAACCCCCCTGCCAGGGGAAGGGACACCTACTACTAAACCAAGGCTCTGTCCAGCCTGGCCTTAAAAACCGCCAGCGATGGAGCATTCTCAACTTCCCTGGGAAACCCATTCCAGTGCCTCAACACCCTCACAGTAAAAAATTTCTTCCTTATATCCAACCTAAACTTCCCCTGTTTCAGTTTGAACCCATTACTCCTTGTCCTATCACTACAGTCCCTAACGAAGAGTCCCTCCCTAGCATCCCTATAGGCCCCCTTCAGATACTGGAAGGCTGCTGTGAGGTCTCCACACAACCTTCTGTTCTCCAGGCTCCACAGACCCAACTTTCTCCTCCTGTCTTCATACGGGAGGTGCTCCAGTCCCCTGATCATCCTTGTGGACTTCTCTGGACTTGTTCCAACAGTTCCATGTCCTTCTTATGTTGAGAACACCAGAACTGCACACAATACTCCAAGTGAGGTCTCAGGAGAGCAGAGTAGAGGGGCAGGATCACCTCCTTTGACCTGCTGGTCACGTTCCTTTTGATGCAGCCCCGGATACGGTTTCCATCTTTCCATTTCCTACGTACACAAAGACATCTCTTGATCTATCTGTGAACCTCTCTTTAAGAGCTCCCTTAAGGACCTTAAGATCATCCAGTTCCAACCCTCTGCATGGGCAGGTACACCTCACACTAGACCATGTCACCATCACAGAATCACAGAGTCACAGAATACTGGATTGGAAGGGACCTCAAAGATCATCTGGTCCAACCTTTCTTTGCAAAACCACAGCAACCTGTCCAGCTGAATCTATAAGTGTCCAATGTTGGGGAGTCTACCACTTCTGTGGGGAGATTATTCCAATAGCTGACTGTTCTCATTGTGAAAAGTTTTCCCTGTGTCCAATAGGAATTTCCCCAGGAGTAACTTGTGCCGATTGTTCCTCATCTTTTCCATGTGAGTCCTTGCAAAAAGGAAGTCTCCATGCTCTTTGTAGCCACCCTTAAAATACTGGTTCATGGTGATAAGGTCTCCCCTGAGCCACCTTTTCTCCTGGCTAAACAAACCCAGCTCTCTCAGCCTTCCCTCACATGGTTCCCAAGTTTTTGGATCATCTTTGTGGCCCTTCTCTGGACCCTCTTCTGCTTGTCCACAGCTTTTTGGCATAATGGGGACCAAAACTGAACACAAAACTCAGTTCTACCTACTTGATCACCTTACATACTATATTCATGGTACATTCACAAGGTCTCAATATCCCTTGTCTGGGAAGGTTGGGTAGCACGTTGTGTTGGTCCGTGCTGTGCCAGTGCTTGCAGTTACCCATCTTGGGCATCACCAGCTGAGGTCTCCAGGCATCCAAGGAGATCACCTCCTTGTTAATTTACATTGCTGTTTCCACTGTGATTATGCAATGACTGCACAGTCCTATGTGGTTTCAACAAACAACGGAGAGAAAGAGGAGCACTCTGGTCCACATAGGCAGCCAATTCTCCATGAGTGCTGCTGCTGGTGCTGCTCAGAGCATATCTTGAGAACATTCACTGTTGTCTATTCACAACACCTGGATTCATAGAATCCCAGACTGGTTTGTGTTGGAAGGGACTTTAAAGCTCATCCAGTTCCAACCCCTGCCATGGGCAGGGACACCTTCCACTAGAGCAGCTTGCTCCAAGACCCTGTGTCCAACCTGGCCTTCAACACTGCCAGGGATGGGGCAGCCACAGCTTCTCTGGGCACCCTGTGCCAGCGCCTCAGCACCCTCACAGGGAAGAGCTTCTGCCTAAGAGCTCATCTCAATCTCCCCTCTGGCAGGTTAAAGCCATTCCCAGTTGTCCTATCACCACATGTCTTTTTCTATACTTTCCTTTTTGGAAGCTGGACGATTGTGGTCTTCACTATTTTGTGTTTTGCAGTAAAAGAAACACAGAAGAACTGTCATGGTTTAAGCCTAACTCACGCAGCCCGTTCTCTCCCTCACTTCCCCCTCTTTCTTCCCCCTCTCCCAGGTGGATGGGAAGGAGAATCGAAAAAAATGCAACTCCCACAGGTTGAGATAAGAACAGTTTAGTAACTAAGGTATAACACAAGACCACTACTGCTACCACCAATAATAATAATGACAAGGCAAATACAAGGAAAGAATAAAGTTCTCACCACCTAAAACCAAGCCCGACCACACAGTGCACCCCCACCCTTCCGGGTCTCTGCTCTCTGCTTTCCATCCTGGCCATGACGTGCTGTGGTATGGAGCAACCTCTTTGGTCAGTTTGGGTCAGGTGTCCTGTCTCTGCTTCCTCCCGGCTTCCCCTCCTCCCTGGCAGAGCATGAGACTCAGAAAGTCCTTGGTCAGGCCAAAACATCACTAAGCAGTAACCGAAACACTGGTGTTATCAGCGCTGTTCCCAGGCCCAAAATCAAAACCACAGCACTGCACCAGCTACCAAGAAGGAGAAAAATGACTGCTGCTGCTGAACCCATGACAGTATTCTTCTCTCAATGCAGAGAGTCTTAGAAAAAGCTGAAGCTAAATCAGAATGTTGACTGATTTGAGTTATTAATTTTCTTGATGACCAGGTATTTGCTAGGGCAAGGTAAAGAAAGATCTCTGACCTACAGTAATAAGCTAATAAAGTTTTTGTTCCAAGTTTAGAGAAAGAGTGAAGGGGAAAGATGAGAAATTCATAAATATATTCATGCCTTCAATCCACTCCAAATGATTAAACTCCCCCAGGTTTGCTAAAAGAGAGTGCAAAGGAATTCTTGGATTTCCTGGTAAGCAAATCATTCATTAATAAAGAACACTTCATTGTGGATAGAAACACCTTCTGTTTGATTCTTTACAACACAGAAGCATCATCAACTGCCTGGCATGGAACTTTTGAAAGGTTAAGATTAGCATTAATCATATTTTAGAATGCTGATAAAGGACATTTTTGCTCCTAGCCAAGTAAAAAAAGAAGAATTTTTTAAAAAAAAGAAATCAGGACTTTATTTTATATATTCCCAGCACATTATTCAAAGCAAGAGAAAAACAATTTCCAGCTGATGTAGAAACAGAAAACCTGATTCTTTGCTGATTGGCAACTAGTTATTATTGCTCTTCATTATTGGCATGTTGGTAGCCTGAGGATGCACCAACGTGATAAACACTGTGTGCACATACTGGAATGGTAAGTTTCTTGCCTAAGTAGTCAAAGCGAATGCTGGGAGAGGAGAGAAGGAGCAGAGGGGTGGAGTGATTTGCTTAAGGTTGCTCAACAAGTCAGCAGTAGACGTGACAACACAGTCCAAATCTATACAGTACATATCCAGCAGTTGTGTTCTTGGACTGTAGGTGGAGGCTGTTGACTTCTACTTCTGGAGCACATCCTTTCATTTAATACTGCATTATGTGATCTGTGTATTTCTATACTATATCATCCTGCTTTGTCATCAGCAACGAGTGCATACAGGGCCAAGAGAAGGAGCTGCTGGAGCTTTGTCACAACCATCCATATGCGAGGCAGATGTTAGTGAAGACAGCACCATTGTGAGACAGCCTTCTACAGAGCTCGAGTTCCAGCTTTCTCTGTATCATTTAATGGAGAACTTGTCTTGCCCAGGACAGTTTCCTGGTTCAGACTGAGTCACAGCAGCTCTGCAATACACTGTGACAGTGAGGCTTGAACTTGGAATTTCATTTACAGAGTGAATGGAAGATTTGTGGTCAGATGAATGCTTACCTGTGATGTTAGGAAAAGTGTGAAAGCTGTCAAGGGAGAGGGGAAAAGCATAGAAAGAAGGAATAGAGCACCAGGAAAGACACACTGAGCACACAGAAAGCTTAAGAGATGGTGGATAGTGGTCCTGGGAGTCCCCATCTGTACTGTCCACATAGCCTTTCCCAGCACAATTATCAGATCATGGGGTGCTGTGGAGGTCAGTAGCAAAGGTTTAGCCATAGCATCTGAGCATCACCTATGTATATCATAACTAAATCTCTATCTTTCCTCATGGCCACCTGGTTGAGATGGCTGTTGTATCCATAATAAAAGCCATTCCTGGGCCACTCAAGCATATTTATAGCTACTAGACCATTAGCAACAATGGTAACAAAGTAGGCTTGCAACAAGGCTCATAGCCTCTGGCTCTCTGATAAATAAGGCAGCATAGAAAACCTCTGCATGGCAAGAGATCTTGCTAAGAGGTCACTAACAGGAAAGCGAGTAGGCTGCAGCTCAATGACCAATGGAAAGTCACACATTCACCATTGCTCCTTTTATCCCTCTGCCCAGTGTCCCAGGTCATGATTACATCCTCCTGGAGAGGCTATTCTGCCGTAGTGACAACAGTTGTACGAATGCATGGAAAGAGTTGTTCATCATCTGTAAAAGAAGACTGGTGCAAAAGCAACTACTGTCACTGGAAAGTGGTCTTTCCTCCTGTCCCACCTGACTGAAGCTGGAAATCCTTAGGATGGAACTATCATAGAATCAGAATGGTTTGGGTTGGAAGGGACCTTAAAGCTCCTCCAGTTCCAACCCCTGCCATGGGCAGGGACATCTTCCACTAGAGCAGCTTGCTCCAAGCCCCTTTGTCCAACCTGGCCTTGAACACTGCCAGGGATGGGGCAGCCACAGCTTCTCTGGGCACCCTGCGCCAGCACCTCAGCACCCTCACAGGGAAGAGCTTTTGCCTAAGAGCTCATCTCAATCTCCCCTCTGGCAGGTTGAAAGCATTACTGCTGTCCCATCTCTACCTGCCCTTATAAAAAGGAGGTGGTGCTGGCTTGCTCCATGTCTGGATTTCTGACAAAAGGTGAGAAACAGGATACCTGGGGAGACTTGGAAAAAGGATTTAACTAAAATGCATCTCGGCATTATGTAAGGTCACTTTCTCCAGATACTCTGTTCATGAAGCTGAATTACAGAACTAGAGCCTGTGGTTAAACAGAGAGAAACGCTGGTGAATTCGTAACACAGACATTGTTCATTATGTGCACCAGGGCTCTGGAGTGGAGGAGACCACTTTGTTATCAGTCTATAATGCTCAGCTAAAGAGAAGCAAGGTGCAGGATAAAATTAGCGCTTTCCCCTTGTACCTTTAGCCCCAGCAAGCTGCATGTGCCTCCTACCTCTGCTCCAAACCCCTGGCCACTGTGCACAGCCTATGCAGCCAGCACTGAAGGGAGCGTTCACCTTGTCCCTGCATGGAGCCACAGGGCATGTTCCCCCTCTCAAATGATGGAGACAGCCAGGCAGTATGTTTTCCTCTTATTTTAATGCTAACTTACCCGGGGAGCACGATAACCAGATGTTTTAATTCTGGATAAATTACTTCTTCCTGCAAGAACTGCTGTAAAAAAAGCCTGGAGGGGGAAAAACACAGCACAGCTTGTTCAGTGCTACTCCAAGGAAAGCAGGAATTCTGGGTAATGACTTTCAGAGGAGGAGTGCAGGCATGGGGGGGCAGGAGGGGGGCCCTAAACAACCTATCTGCTCTGATGAGGGGAAAGGAAAGTGGAGAAAGCAGCAACCAAGATGCCAAAGAGATGGTAATATATACAACTGCTCTGCAAGAGGCGAGGGCTGTGGCTCAGGTAGTGTCAAGGTAAATACAGAAGTTGCTCTGTGTGTTGCCTGTGGGGCTCTTTCACAAAGGAAATGAGACGGCTCTGCGGCTGAAATCGCAGTCACAGTGGGAGGGTGTCCAGTTCTAATATACTGACAGGTCATTTGGGAGGATGCAGAGGTTTTGCTCCCCATCTTTCCAAGTAGGGAGTGCGTTACCTGGGTGATCACAATCAGATCTAGGCAGGCAGTGAGACCATCCCTGCTCCTGAAACAGCTGATGTATGTGAAAAGCACTGAGTGGCTCTGGTTGTTTCTCCATGGATATGTCAGTTAACTCCCTGCTGTGCTTGACATACATGGGACGAGGGTTTTGCTATTGCTCTCATGAAGAGTACTGAGCTGTTTAGTTGGGAACCCTGGGAGCTAATGCTCTTGCTTCTGAAAGTTTGGGGTTCACTTCCCAGCAAATGGATGGATGGTAATGATTGCAACGTGAAAAATATCCCTGACTCAAACCGTTTGAAGCATCAGCCCTTGGGCAAAGCCCTAGCTTTGTGACACTGAAGTGCCTGAGTTAGGAGCAATGATGTCCTGTTAATGTTCATTTGCAGAGGGGGGAAGACTTTCAGAGATAGGTTGAAACATCTTCTCATGGTGTTTTGCTCTCTTCAGTGTCACCGGAGGCATCACAAGGCAGGGTTTCTGCTAATGTCAGCCTGAAAAAATGGGCCTTAGAGCAGTTTCGAATGTGTTTCATGACCTCCATCCTGGATCCCCAGGAAACAAGGCTGTTAGGCTGTCCATACCGGCATTGCTCTTTGGAAAGAATGTAATTTGCTTTAAAGCAGTAATGGGAAACAGATGAGCTATATAACCCAATAGGCCATTTATGCTATATTTCTGCAAACGCAGGCTTGAACATACGGTTGTATTTATGTTTTGAGTGTGCAAAAGGGAAAAAAGAAAACCAAAGCTTAAGGTCCTGTTCTTTATCATTTCATTGGCCTGGACACTTGGAGAATAAACATTACACTGCAGAGACAAGAGGGCAAAATTTCTTAATGTCCTGTGGTGTCTAGACCAAAAGCAATAAATGCTCCTGCTGTCCTGTGCACCTCATTGTAATGACATTATTCAGGGGAGAACCTGTCACATGCGCTGAAAAATTGAAGTTTCACCTTTTTAAAACTAATTTGATCATTTCATTATCCCCCGAGACAGGGAAGGGATTGGAGCCAAGGCATATACTAATGTCTTGTTGAATGCTCTTTGATTATGGGGTTTTTTTACAGCCACTGAAATCAGTCAGGAGGTCTGTATTATCTCATTATAATTGTCCCAGGAGAGGCTCTTCGATAATTTTTATTACTATGGGGACTGAAAATGTATGTTTTATTTGGTAATTTCATAGTAATGGCTCCAACTAGGTAACAAACTCTCAATGAGCTGAACAGCGGCCCATCATTATGCACTCCCTTGGAAAACACAGGATGCAAAGCATGCAAGAGTCAGTCAGCAAATGTACTTGCTCATGCTGTGAACAGGAGCTGCTGAGTCCCTTGCCATGCATTTTAAACAGCAGCAGGGGCAAAAAAGGTTGAGAGGAATAACCCTGGCAGTGGCAGTGGCCTATTATTCAGCAGCGAACTCAGGTCCAGCCTCCATGACCTCTTCCAGCTTGGCATTCCTGAATTTCTTCTCCATGGGGGATGGTATCTTAGCCACAGAAGGGCTGATGTCAGCCTAAATTTTAGCACCTCTTGACAGTTCACTTTCACTTGTTCCCTATGTGATTTACAATTTATCTCAGCCCACAGGCTGTGTCATAGCCAGAAATGGTGTTGAGACAACCTCCTACCCTCCTGGATGTGCTCACAAGCAAAACTCAGATGAACCTTCAGGAACCTTTCTGCCCTTTCTGTTCCTGCATCTGCAATAGCTCCTCAGAGCATCACATACATTCCTATCTTCCGATCAGTACAACAGCCAAATGCAGCTACCAATGAGTACCATTTCCAAATGTCCCTTGAAGCAACACCAACACTGGAGAGCACAGAGACCAAACATAACAAAAAGGAGGAAAAGTAAGTGTTAATATTTGTTAGAGAGGAAATAATCAATTCAAATCAAGCACTGGAGCAAACCCAGTCTGCTCAGTGCCACAATGGGTAAGCAGAGAAAGAAATGGTGTAAAGCTCTGAGTGGTCCATAAGAACTACCAAAGGAGGAGCTTGGAGCGTTGTAGACAGTGTGGGAAAATAAACACAGGGTAAAAATAGCAGCTCCTGAGCATCAGGGAAGCAGGATTCCACCAGAGACAACCAGGAGTTTCTCAAGGAGCTAATACAGGGACACATCTCTCAGCTTTAATGGCCTCAAGGGATAAATTTGGAATATCCTCCATTCATCTGCTGGTCCTAGAATGCTTTAGCTGCCTATATATAACCTTGGATTATATATTTCAAGTTCAGCACTGGTGCTGGGCTCAAAACCCAGTCAATGCAATCTCCTGATTATTGCTGGATGAGCACAAAGAAGATAAAGAGAAGGCAACAAACAGTTCATGAGCTCTTATGGAACCTGCTTAGGAAGGTTCCATGGGATATAGCCCTAGAGAGCAGGGGGGTCCAAGACTGTTGGTTGATATTCAAGGGTCACCTGCTGCAAGCTCAGAAGTGTTGTGTCCCAGCTAGAAGGAAGTGCAGCAGGAGGGCCAGGAGACCTCCTTGGATGGGTAAGGACCTGCTGAGGAAACTTCAAGGGAAAAAAGGGGCTTATAAAAGGTGGAAGCAAGGACAGGCGGCCTGGGAAGAATACAGGGATGTTGTCTGGGAAGCTAGGGATCAGGTTAGGAAAGCTAATGCCCAGTTAGAATTAAACTTGGCTAGGGATGTTAAGGATAACAGGAAGGGATTCTATAGGTACATTGCAAATAAAAGACAGACTAGTGACAACATGGGCCCTCTCCAGAAGCTATCAGGAGAACTGGCTACCCTGGATTTGGAGAAGGCTGAGGTTCTTAACGACTTCTTTGCCTCAGTCTTCACCGGAAAATGCTCTGACCATACCACCAAGTCTTGGAAGGCAGACGCAGGGGCAGTGAGAACGAAGACTCTAGGCCCACTGTAGGAGAGGATCTGGTTTGAATGCATCATAAGAACCTGAATGTGCACAACTCCATGGGACCTGATGAAATCCATCCACGGGTCCTGAAGGAGCTGGCAAATGAAGTTGCTAAGCCACTGTCCATCATATTTGAAAAATCATGACAGTCAGGTGAAGTTCCCGATGACTGGAAACAGGGAAATATAACCTCCGTTTTCAAGAATGGGATAATGGATGAGCCAGGGAACTACAGACCAGTCAGTCTCACCTCTGTGCCTGGAAAAATCTTGGAGCAGATTCTCATGGAAGGCATGCTGAGGCACATGGAAAACAACAAGGTGCTTGGTGACAGCCAGCATGGCTTCACTAAAGGGAAATCCTGCCTGACCAATCTGGTGGCCTCCTATGATGGGGCTATGGAACTGATGGACAGGGGTAGAGCAGTTGATGTCATCTACCTGGACTTGTGCAAACCATTTGACACTGTCTCACACGACATCCTTGTCTCTAAGTTGGAGAGCCATCAATTTGATAGGTGGAACACTCGGTGGATAAAGAAATGGCTGGATGGCCACATGCAAAGAGTTGAGCTCAATGGCTCAATGTCCAGCTGGAGACCAGTGAAGAGTGGTGTCCTTCAGGGATGGGTGTTGGGACCGGTCTTGTTCAACATCTTTGTCACTGACATGGACAGTGTGATTGAGTGCGCCCTCAGCAAGTTTGCCAATGACACCAAGCTGTGTGGTTTGGTTGATAGGCTGGAGAGAAGGAATGCCATCCAGAGGGACCTTGACATGCTTGTGAGGTGGGCTGATGCCAACCTGCTGAGGTTTAACCATGCCAAGTGCAAGGTCCTCCACCTGGGTAGGAGCAACCCCAGGCACAGCTCCAGGTTGGGCAGAGAAGAGATTGAGAGCAGCCCTGCGGAGAAGGACTTGGGGGTGTTGGTCGATGAGAAAATGAACATGCGCTGGCAGTGCGCTTGCAGCCCAAAAACCAACCGTATCCTGGGCTGCATCAAAAGCAGCGTGACCAGCAGGTCGAGGGAGGTGATCCTGCCCCACTACTCTGCTCTCCTGAGACCTCACTTGGAGTACTGTGTGCAATTCTGGTGTCAACATAAGAAGGACATGGAACTGTTGGAACAAGTCCAGAGGAGGCCACGAGGATGATCAGGGGACTGGAGCACCTCCTGTATGAAGATAGGCTGAGAAAGTTGGGGCTGTTGAGCCTGGAGAAGAGAAGGCTGCGTGGAGACCTCAGAGCAGCCTTCCAGTATCTGAAGGGGCCTATAAGGATGTTGGGGAAGGACTCTTCACTGGGGACTGCAGTGATAGGACAAGGGGGAACAGGTTTAAACTGAAACAGGGGAAGTTTGGATTGGATATGAGGAAGAAATTCTTTACTGTAAGGTGGTGAGGCAGTGGAATGGGTTGCCCAGGGAAGCTGTGAATGCTCCATTGCTGGCAGTGTTCAAGGCCAGGTTGGACATAGCCTTGCGTGGCATGGTTTAGTGGTAGGTGTCCCTGCCCATGGCAGGAGAGTAGGAACTGGATGGCCTTAAGGTCCTTTCCAACGCTAACTATTCTATGATTCTATGATTCTATAAAATCAAACCCTTGGGGTTTCCAGTGACATTATCAGGTTGACTAAAAGCAAAGCGCATCCCCACAGCATGTAGATAAAGTGAAGAACTGCAAAAAACAACTGACACAGCAAAAGTCAATCATGGGTTTCTAAAGACAGAGATAACAGCTATTGCTCAAACCCCTTATCCTCCCCGCTGGAGGCTGGGAGAACATATTGGAGAAGTATCACTGTATGCTGCCACATGTTTACACTATTTCCCAGGCATCTGCTGTTAGCCACTTTTGGAGGCAGAAAGCTTTGTCTGACCCTCTACAGCCCATCTTATGCTCCTACCATTCATGGAGCAGCACAGTTTTCAATATGACAGCTAAATGCCTGCCTGCTTCTTCTGCAAAGGCAGGTTCCTGCAAGCTGCGAGACCTCGCTTAAAGCCCACGAGCCATGTACTCCAAATCTCCCTGCCTTCAGTCACTGCCTTCATTACCATTCTGTGTGTCTTCTATGGCAGAAATTATACGGTATGGTTGCCCCTAAAGCAATTTGTATGCTATGACTCAAAAAGAGCTCCAGGCAATAGCTGGCCTGATTTAAAAGAGTGCGAAAAAAATAAGTATCTGAGTCTGTGGAGAATAGTTGTTTTCTAGATCCAGACATCACTTCTGCCAGATCTTTCTTCATTCACACTCTGCTGGAGGTTACCACCTCTTGGGAGAGAACCCATTTTCTCATTTCTTGACTTGCTGTGGTCAAAAATATACTCTATTAGTAAAAATCTACTGGATACAGGTGAAGATAACACCACTGGAGAGCTCTATCACAGAATCATAGAATCATTTAGGTTGGAAAAGACCTTGAAGTTCAGTGAGATCGACCATTAACCTAGCATTGCCAAGTTCACCACTAAATTGTGTCCACCTTCCCTACAGGCCCCCACTAGGTATTTACAAATGGCAATAAGATGCCCACAAGCTTTCTCCTCTGCAGGCTGAGCAGGCCCAGCTCTCAGCCTTTTCCTCATATGCCCTGTGTTCCAGGAGCTTGAATGTCTCAGTGACTCTTCACAGGACTCACTTCAGTATCCTCACATCTTTCTTGTTCTGGGAAGCCCCAGACTGGACACAGTACTTCAGAAGTGGTCTCACAAGCGCTGTTCAGAGAAGAATTGTTTATATTCCCCTACTGGTTAAAGCCCTTTGCCACCCAAATGCAGTGCTGACCGATGTGCAACCTGCTGCCTGCCAAAACCCCCATTTCCTTTTCTGTAAAGTTGCTTCCCAGCATGCTGGCACCAACCCATATCATTGCACAGGGTTACTGTATCCAAGATGCAAGTTTTTAATCATGGCTTGAGTGGCAAAAGCAGTTAAGAGCCCTTACCTTTCTTCAAATTCTCTTAATTAAGAGGTAATTTAACTTTCAAATCTTAGAGTAATCTCTTGAAATCACCCAGTGAGCAGCATGTCTTGAAGCACAGTGGGGCCACCACACCCTACTTCAGATTCTTTGTGCTCACATGAAGCGCTGAAGAACCTGCTAATGCACTTCACTAGAAGGCTTCCCCACTGAACTGCAAGAGGGATCATGAGGGCATGCGTTCAGACAATGAGGTCCCTGAGAGAGAACACAGTTTTCCTTCGGCACAATAAACCCCAATCCAGTTTATTAAGGCGCACAGACATTGTCCCACATTATCGTCCAACAAGTAGTAATTTTTCACACAGATCCTATCAAGCAGACTGGTTTCTAGCACAGAGATGCATTGCTTGCTCAAACAGCCATAAGTGTCAGGGCTGGAGTTAATTGGAAATTGATTGAATGGGGGTTACATTTAAAAAGATGCCAGAAGTTACAAATTCATTAGCTGGGTTAAAATCATAGAATCATAGAACACTTAGGGTTGGAAAGGACCTTAAGATCATCCAGTTCCTACCCCCCTGCCATGGGCAGGGACACCTACCACTAAACCATGCCACCCAAGGCTATGTCCAACCTGGCCTTAAACACTGCCAGCGATGGAGCATTCACAGCTTCCCTGGGTAACCCATTCCACTGCCTCACCACCCTCACAGTAAAGAATTTCTTCCTTATATCCAATCCAAACTTCCCCTGTTTTAGTTTAAACCTGTTCCCCCTTGTCCTATCACTACAGTCCCTAACAAAGAGTCCCTCCCCAGCATCCCTATAGCCCCCCCTTCAGATACTGGAAGGCTGCTCTGAGGTCTCCACGCAGCCTTCTCTTCTTCAGGCTCAACAACCCCAACTTTCTCATCCTATCTTCATATGGGAGGTGCTCCAGTCCCTGATCATCCTCGTGGCCTCCTCTGGACTTGTTCCAACACTTCCATGTCCTTCTAATGTTGACACCAGAATTGCACACAGTACTCCAAGTGAGGTCTCAGGAGAGCAGAGTAGAGGGGCAGGATCACCTCCCTCAACCTGCTGGTCACGCTGCTTTTGATGCAGCCCAGGATACGGTTGGCTTTCTGGGCTGCAAGCGCACACTGAAGCCAGCTCATGTTCATTTTCTCATCGAGCAACACCCCCAAGTCCTTCTCTGCAGGGCTGCTCTCAATCTCTTCTCTGCCCAACCTGGAGCTGTGCCTGGGATTGCTCTGAACCAGGTGGAGGACCTTGCACTTGGCATGGTTAAACTTCATCAGATTGGCATCAGCCCATCTCACAAGCGTGTCAAGGTCCCTCTGGATGGCATTCCTTCCCTCCAGCCTATCAACCAAACCACACAGCTCGGTGTCATCAGCAAACTTGCTGAGGGCGCACTCAATCCCACTCTCCATGTCACTGACAAAGATGTTGAACAAGAGAGGTCCCAACACCAGTCCCTGAAGGACACCACTCGTTACTGGTCTCCAGCTGGACATTGAGCCATTGAGCACAACTCTTTGTGTGTGGCCATCCAGCCAGTTCCTTATCCACTGAGTGTTCCACCTATCAAATTGATGTCTCTCCAACTTAGAGACAAGGATGACGTGTGAGACAGTGTCAAATGGTTTGCACAAGTCCAGGTAGATGACATCAACTGCTCTACCCCTGTCCATCAGTTCCGTAGCCCCATCATAGAAGGCCACCAGATTGGTCAGGCAGGATTTCCCCTTAGTGAAGCCATGCTGGCTGTCACCAAGCACCTTGTTGTTTTCCATGTGCCTCAGCATGCCTTCCATGAGAATCTGCTCCAAGATTTTTGCCAGTTGAGAAGATGTTTTTGTGCTTATTCAGATCCTCCCATCCAAGCTCTCTGTAAAGACTCACAACCAACAACTGCTGCTGTCTGTGTGTTGAAGCATATCCCATTCCCCCTATTTACCAAGGGAAAAAGCTAGAAACATATAACCATAATGTTTCACCAAAAATATTAAGTTATGGCACCTTGTTCCATCTAGAGCCCAGGTACTCACCTGCATGTATAAAGGTGTCTTCTGGCATAAGTCACAGAGCTGCTTTTCTTCAACAATGTATTAATCATAGAATAATAGAATGGTTTGGGCTGGAAAGGGCATTAAGCTCATCCAGTTCCAACCCCCTGTCACAGTCAGTGACACCTTCCACCAGACCAGGTTTCTCCAAGACCCATCCAAGCTGGCCTTGAACACTGCCAGGGATGGAGCATTCACAACAACAGAGAAGCCACAGCTTCTCTGGGCGGCCTGTTTCAGTGTCTCACCACTCCCACA
This sequence comes from Ara ararauna, assembly GCA_028858755.1. Classification (NCBI taxonomy): domain Eukaryota; kingdom Metazoa; phylum Chordata; class Aves; order Psittaciformes; family Psittacidae; genus Ara; species Ara ararauna. The sequence goes on from CM054376.1 coordinate 164,110,884, forward strand.
GTAAAGAATTTGTGCCTTAGATCTAACCTAAATCTCCCCATCTTAAGTTTAAACACATTACCCTTTGTCCTATCTAATTAATACAACCATGTATTTTAATACAACTTTGTGAAGATCAGTGTTCACATGTTTTGCTGGATGCAAAATAGAAAATCTAGAGAGCTGTTATCCTTGCGTGTATTTATGTTATGCTTGTATGTGCAAGTTCTTGAGTTGACTTGTAACTCACTGTTTATATTTTCTTCCCTTTGTCTGGTGTGGCACATCTCTCAAATAATCTCAGCTTTAAATAACGCCCTGAGTTTATTAACCATGACATCAGAGAGAAAACTATCCATTATCATCCTTTCTCTTCCTAAGGCTGAAGATTTCTGCCAAGTCATCTCAAACTCTCTTCTGTTAAGAATAAATTCAACCACATTAACTCTACTCCATTAACCTTTCCTCTTGGTTAAAGGTTTCTAAACCACTCCAGAGGCTGCCATTTCCTTCCTATTGTTTCATCCTGCGTTTACTGTGGAGTGAGAAGCTGGAACAAGAGCACAGGACAGGGACTGGCAGGATTTTCAAAGTTTAAAGGGAAATGCAGAATTCTATCACCTCTCATGTAAGTTCTCATAGCTAGACTATGAGTTTTTTCTTACCAGGAGTAGAAGTTGAACCTTTACTAGATGAGCACCATAAGTGGCAATGGAGGTAGGCAGCTATCAGCTAAACTATTACAGCACTGAAGATCACCAAAGGTCAACCACTGTAGGACAAGGATCAGCTCCATCAGGTGATGCTCATGCCAGTCTCATACATCTCCTGAACTTCCATTCTAGCATAAGTCTTTTCTCAGTTGAATGAGAAAACCTAGCCAGAGTTCCTTGTGGGCAACGGAGCTTTAATGCTATGTCTGTCTTTAAAAGGCTGGGTTTAATGCATGATGTAGAAAGAGCAGCTGTATTCCCTGGGTGGATTGAATGCCTTACCAAGCTGTTAATTATAGAACATGCCATTTCCAGCCCAGATCTGGCCTGACCAGTGTACCTGGAAAATGACCAGATGCTAAAGGAGGCTTGTAATTTATAGGTTTGCAAAAGACTGATGGATTTAATGATGATAAATTAGCAACTCAGATCCCTGTGTGCTATTCTGATGCTATTACTGATGGCAGTGGGATAGATGATGGCATTTTCTTTCAGTTTGTTAACAGAGATACAGAAGTAAAAGGATTCCCAAGATATGATGCTGTAAAAATATCATTGTCCATGAGCAACTCACCTCAAAATTTTACAAATAACTCCATATTTGCAACTGAGAAGACTTGGCTCAAACTGTGGTGTAGATTTAGCTGCTTTGAGCATCAAACCTCAAGTTTCACTAAGGGCTTAGAAAGCCATGCCTCAGTTCTCCACCAGTAAAAAGAAGAAAGTGATATTCCCTTCTTCATCCATAAACTTGTTCTGCCTGACTGATTTAACTCAGTCTTAGAGGTCTACTCTTCTTTTCATATAATTATAGAATCACTCGAGTTGGACAAGACCTTCAAGATCATCAAATCCAACCATTAACCCAGCGCTTCCGAGCCCACCACTAAACCATGTCCTTAAGTGCAATATCTCTTTTAAATCTCTCCAGGGATGGAGACTCCAGCACTTCCCTGGGCAGTCTGTTCCAATGTTTGACAAGCCTTTGGGTGAAGTAATTGTTCCTAATATCCAATCTAAACCTCACCTGGTGCAGCTTGAGGCCATTTCCTCTTGTCCTACTGGGAGAAGATACTGTACCCCACCTCATTACAACTTACTTTCAGGTACTTGCAGAGAGCAATAAGGTCTGTCCTAGGCCTCTTTTTCTCCAGCCTAAACAACCCCAGTTCCCTCAGCTGCTCCTCATAAGACTTGTGCTCCAAACCCTTCATCAGGTTTGTTGTCCTCCTTTGGACCCACTCCAGCACCTGTATGTGTAGTGAAGGGCCCAAAACTGAACACAGTATTTGAGGTGTAAGCTCATGCACACCCATGTAACACATGGGAACTTGTCAGAGTTCCCAAGCAACATCTGAGATATCTCCCATGATTTCACAACAGGATATCTGCTTTTTAGCTTTGACCGTCAAACACAGGACTCTCACCCCCTTTGCACAAAGCAGAAAGCGAAATCCTTCATTTCTTATCTGATGTGAAAGGCTTCTAACAGAAATGCTGTCATGCACAAATACTTAGCATTGCTTTATAGTCTTACAGCAGGGATCAAAGTAATTACCATGCGATGTCTTGCTGCATCACTGATAGGTGCTCACTGCGAGACTGCCTGCACCAACTCAGGAGACAAATATCCCCAAGTTGCTCTGCTTCTGGTGGCTCTTTGAATCTCTTCTTGGTGATTGTCATTCCCCAGCTCTCTACAGCTGCAGCCCTGCTGACAGAGATCCACAATGAAAACTTATTTTGGAAACATTATTGAGGTTTAAGATCAAGACCCAGCTGTTTGCTGTCCAAAATCATTGAGAGACTTCATTTGATTTAATGGTAATTTGTTATATTCATTTCAACAGCACAGGCTCCCTAAAGTGATGAACTCTGTTTTGCCAACAGAAAGGAAGACATCAATAGACAGTGGGGCAAAAGCTACCCTTAGACTCAAAGAAAAGTTCTGCTTGGAAGTTAAGATTATTTTCAGCTCTTTGGAAAATGAAAGTAACTTCTTGCTTGCAGTATGATTGATATTTTTTCCCTCATTATTTTCTCATCTGTTTGTTATGTGCTGGGATTCTTCTGTGCTTGAAAAATCCATGGCTTGTGGGTTTTGGAGTCCTCTCCTGCTTTTAAGTTTGTGGCTTGAGAACATCTCTCCCTGGTAATGCCTGGGAGATACTTTTCATTTCAGAGATCCTCTAGAAAGTGAAACAGCAACTAAGAAGGGTGGGAATAAGTTCATCAGCAGAAGCAGCTCTTTGACTGTCACAGCAGAAAGGCAACAGCCCATGGCCCACAAAGATGAAAATTTGTTCTCTCTATTTGACTCAGGAATCACACCAGGAGTAAAGGGTGCAGGGTCTGGGAAGCTTCTTCTATTCCCTCCTTGGATAAAATATATTGTCCCCATCAAATCAAATGATAAAATACCTCCTAACAGCCTAAAGGAATATATTTCACCTCTTCATTCACTGCTGTTTGCTGGTGTTACCTTTTCCATTAAAGAAATTAACAGCTGGGAAAAAAAACCTTTCCAGCTTATTAGCAGAAAACTCACCTAAATATGCATTTAAATATAGAGCAATGAATCCTCATGTAAAAGCCCTTCAGAAACGAGACCCTGTGATAAGTGGCTGGGACAGAGGCAACCAGGCAGAACATGCAGCATCCTCATTTCACTGGGAAAAGTGTCACCTACAGATACTTGCTATCATCACTGTTGAAAACCATCTGTCTATGCCATGACATTTATGTTATTGCCGGTGATTAGATAAAGTTGCAAGGTCCTCAGCAAGGCATCCACTTTTAAGGTCAGCTGCTGTGAAGATGACTCGTGCCTCCTGTAGAAGCATTAAGAATAGTGCTCTCAGACAAGGCTTATAAAGTTCATCCACCCGTGTTTGGTTTCTAGTCCATCACTCACCAGAATGGCATCTCTTAGCTCAGTGCAAAAAGTCAACAAGCCCACAAATTTAGATGGCTAAATTTTATGCAATTGCCCAGGTAGCATTAAGGCAACTCAATTACCTGGAAATGTGATTGATGGTGGGAATGTGCCCTCATCACGAACATATGGTGCTTTCCAACCCTAACTGTACTATGATTCTGTATGCCTGCTTGCCACACTGTTTGAAGGGTGGAAGTCTAAAGCTAGGGGAGACTAAGCTGCTCTTCTGTCCCCAAAATAGGAAGATCAGAGGTTGAATGTTGTGTCCCGAACTTTCCATACACACCTGCATTCCAAGCCAACTGCATGCTCTCCTATGTACTCATCAACTGCAGCTGAAGGTGTTGTACACTCCCCACCTCTGCTACTGACTTGTTTCCTGACCCACCCTACTGCTTTCACACAAACAGCTTCATCACTGAAGGAGGCAAAGGTTTGTATCTTGAGACTGAATGTGCCAGTGGAAGATCTGAAACTTTTGTTGCCTTTTGGAAAGCAAAGGTTTCAAGTATATCCTCAAACAGCCTGACACACACTGGAGAGTCAAGTTGCCCACAGCTACGGAGCACTGGTGATCTATATTCCGTGCTTCAGAAACCCTCCTCAAATAGCTGACAGACTCTCTTTTTGTCTCCTACAAATAGTTACTTCATTTTGGATCAGCCTTTTTCTCTCTGTCCTGCTCGCAACGTGTAGAATCATGTCAAATTCACAGAATTCTGTAAATTATAAATTACAGGGTGGAAGCAGTACATGTCCATCAATGTCAGTGGTCTCTTTACTTTTTACTTGGCTTTCCTGGCTTTTCTTAGAGGCTGCTTACCACCTTTGCAGCCACTTTCATGGGAAGATTGGGAAATATAAGTGTGAAGATCTTACCCAAGTGAAAGCAAGCAGCCTCCACACTCACAGTCACTCTTTGCAGCGTCTGGATCACAAGCTTTCCCTTCTCAGCTCAAATGTTCTTTCCCTTTTTTTTTCTCAGAGCTTGTAAAAAAACAAGGCAAAGAACAGACTTTGCATGGCCATCACAGTCCTTCCAGATGTATATCCAGAAGGTTTTGGTGAATTCAGGTCACTTGCTTGAATACTATGCTTCCCATTGTAGACCACAGTAGATACTGCCAGGACAATACTTATTCAGTGCCCCACATGGAAGATAGAATCACAGAATAGTTAGGATTGGAAAGAACCTTAGGATCATCCAGTTCCAGCCGCCTGCCATGGGCAGGGATACCTCACACTAAACCGTGTCACCCAAGGCTCTGTCCAACCTGGCCTTGAACATTACCAGGGATGGAGCATTTACCGCTTCTCTGGGCAACCCATTCCAGTGACTCAGCACCCTCAAAGTAAAGAACTTCTTCCTTATATCTAACCTGAACTTCTCCTGTTTAAGTTTGAACCCAGGTCGGACTATAATTACCAGAAAAAAAGTTCAGATGTGTTTGGAACAGTTTGGAACATTTCTAGATTAACAGACTTACAATTTCACTTTACTGTCTGTTTATCTAGCTATTTCCAACATGGGAAATAGGGGAAAAACATGGAAAAGGAAAACCCAATACAATAAGGAATTTTTATAAGGATGCGGAAAGTCACGACTACATTACTTGTTGTACAAGTGGGAAGCAGAAGATTGAGGAAGGAACAAAGCTTTTATCATGAAGCCCAAATAATTTTGAAACATGAAGGCTTTCTATAATAGGCATTAGAAGTGTTTGATTTGAAAGGTCATTTTTGCTTCACCAAAAACAGTAAAGAAAGGTGTTAATGAGATAGATAAATATAGATAGCTAGATAGACAGACAAACATATACACAGGGTTGATTTGGACAGTATCATACTAATTTTGATGAGGAAAGTCAGTCTCTGCCCCTGGGAGAACCAGGTTCTGAATTATAAGACAGGAAAATGCAGGGAATCACAATTAACCAAACTTTCCTATTGAGCTTCCTCACTAATTTACTTTGCAATTAGCTGCCTTCTGACTCCAGTATTTTATTAGACAAAACAATAGCTCTACACCAACTTCCTTGAGCCTGAAATCCCAGATTATCTCAGACAAATATGCTGGTATGTTACTTCAGCCAGTGCTGTATGATCCTCATCAGGCTCAGCCTCTCTTCCTAAGGACCAGCCTCACAAGGCCAAGCAAGATACAACCAAGAGACCTACCTAGTGCTGCAAACACACTGCTTCTGTGTTTGAGGGCTGCAGGAGACTGAGTAAAGAAGCTATCCATGTTCTCTGTTCTGTTCTGCAACATCTTTGGAAATCAGACCATCTAGATCGCATACAGTCCCCCGGACCTGGTCCTAATCTCCCACACATAACAATGAAAGAGCTCCAGAGGAAAAAAGGAAATTCCTAATGCTTTAATGTGAGATACCTGGGTTAAGGGTGTTGCCTGTTTTCATCCTTTATCCCTTGAAAGGCAATGTTCCTGGTACAAGAGCACTAGAACAGGCACATGGAGTCAAACCCAAGGGCCATCTTATTTGCTGCTTTCTCTGTAGTGCTGATAATCAGGTACGCCTTAGGAAACATGGAATCATAGAATAGTTTGGGTTGGAAGAGACCTTCAAAGGTCATCTAGTCCGTGAGCAGGAAAACATGGGGACGCAACCCCACAATAGAAGTCTTACAAGAAGAGCTTCATTACTGTATTTGTGCAAATGAAATTGTGTATTTTTAGACCAGGAGGTCAGTGTTATAGGGCGGGAAAACAGGAAGAGGGTTGAAAAAGAGTTGAAAAAGGTTGAAAAAGCATCACTGATGCTCTGATTGCTTGAGGAAGAAGAGCTCAATTGTCTCTGCATCTTCTTTTCAAATACCTATGAAATGCATGGGCTGATTTTAACTAAGTATCACTGAGATTCAAAGCATCTCGAAAACAAGTTTAAAGTAGAAGGAGGAGAGGAGATACTGACAAAAAGTGCTTATTTCACCCCAAATGAAGTCACACCATTCTGCTGGAAACCAAAATCCTTTAGCTCTGGTGTCATGGAACTACCTGGTTTTGATGAGAGAAGTGTGATTCATCTGCACAGTACTGCTCATGCTCTTGTATTAACAAATGCCCACCCCTCTTTCCAGCTCGCTTTTGTTTTGTAAGCTCTTCTCTTCATTTAAGTACCTCTTCTTCAGTTTAAGTACCATGGTAGATCTCTGGATGAATAGTATTGCAGTACATTGCTGATGCTTTTATCTATTCATCATCCCTTTGCTGAGACTTATCTGGGGATTTAAAGTCTCCTTGATTGTAATGATCTTCAGGAATTAAGTGTATAAAGGAGATCTTAAAGTCCTTTATGCCTTCTAGGGATTTTTGTATCTCAAACTAAAAAAGGAGTAAACATCAATTATGCTGAAGAAAAATGTACCATTAACCCTTCAAATGTCCACCCAGGGTTTGTTAATGTGGAGGAGAAATCATTAACACCACTGGGAGCTTGGAGGAAAGCACTGGGCTGGGAGAGGAAAAGCATATCCCATGCTCACTGTCCTGACAAAAAGGCATCAGGGAGAAGTGATGTACTTGATCAGGCTTGACCTACTAGTTTATGGTGATCCCATCAAGGGAGCAAGGATCAGTGATTATTCACATTTCACCCCTTTGCTTGAGAGGAGACATTCTTCCCCTTCTTCTTGGCTGTCCTAAATGGGGTTTCACCCCATTTCACATGCTTGTGAGTCGGGCTGATGCCAACCTGATGAAGTTTAACCATGCCAAGTGCAAGGTCCTCCACCTGGTTCAGAGCAATCCCAGGCACAGCTCCAGGTTGGGCAGAGAAGAGATTCAGAGCAGCCCTGCGGAGAAGGACTTGGGGGTGTTGGTCGATGAGAAAATGAACATGAGCCGGCAGAGTGCGCTTGCAGCCCAGAAAGCCAACCGTATCCTGGGCTGCATCAAAAGCAGCGTGACCAGCAGGTTGAGGGAGGTGATCCTGCCCCTCTGCTCTGCTCTCCTGAGACCTCACTTGGAGTATTGTGTGCAGTTCTGGTGTCCTCAACATAAAAACGACATGGAACTGTTGGAACAAGTCCAGAGGAGGCCATGAGGATGATCAGGGGACTGGAGCACCTCCTGTATGAAGATAGGATGAGAAAGTTGGGGTTGTTGAGCCTGGAGAAGAGAAGGCTGCGTGGAGATCTCACAGCAGCCTTCCAATATCCGAAGGAGGCCTATAGGGATGCTGGGGAGGGACTCATTGTTAGGGACTGTAGTGATAGGACAAGGGGTAATGGGTTCAAACTTACACAGGGGAAGTTTAGGTTGGATATGAGGAAGAAATTCTTTACTTTGAGGGTGGTGAGGCACTGGAATGGGTTGCCTAAGGAAGCTGTGAATGCTCCATTGCTGGCAGTGTTCAAGGCCAGGTTGGACATAGCCTTGGGTGGCATGGTTTAGTGTGAGGTGTCCCTTCCCATGGCAGGAGAGTAGGAACTGGATGATCTTAAGATCCTTTGCAACCTTAAGTATTCTATGATTCACCCACCTTTTAGATGGAGTTTACTGCTCCATCATTGGGTGAGATTTGGTAAAACAGAAACCGTGACTGATTCCTGCTCCCCTGAGTCCTGCAGTCACTAATTCAGACCCACAAAGGTGCCCCTTACTTCAAATATATGACAGGATCTCAGCATCCAGTGCAATAGAAGAACATTGGTGTTTTTCCCCCTTCACTCCAGCACAAATCTTGTGACTTTTTGTGCAGAGCAAGGGCACGTCTGAGATGCACTCGCAGAGAAGGAGACCCACAACTACATTGAGCCGGTTTTGCAGATGGGAATGGAAGGGACTATTTCCCTGATTAAATCAGTGGGGAAGATGAATCTGAGAAGAACCTGAGCTGAAACAGAAATGCCAAACATCTGGTTATCGCTTCTTTTAGATATATCCTTGCTCCTTTCTTCTCCCTAGAAAAAAATATATAGTAACAGAACCAAAACAACCAATAACCTCATTTTTTACACAAGAAGATGAAGAGTTCATAATTCCTACCAGATGCTTCAGTGACAGGGTCAGAGATGAGCAGGCTCACTCTCAGCCTGTACAGAGTGGCAAGACTTGTTTTCTGAGTTGACAGGGCCTGGAATCCCATAAAAGACCATATGCTCAGACAGCCACCATGCAAAGCAACTGCACAGTACAAGTACAACTGTTGTCTATGGGTGTCTAAGTCCTCTCTCACACTTCTTCTTCTATTGCTTAATGTGGAAAACCAGCATCACCAAAGACTTTTTCCCTCTGAGCAGATGGAACCATGGCATTCTGAGTCAGCCAGTTTACATTAAGATAATAATTAGCAAACACTGCATTAGTAATGCATGTCTATGTGTGCTAGGAGGGCTTTCTCTTGAAGAACTCTCAAAAAATACTGGATATTTAACACCTTAATGCAAAGAAGAGGTCTCTTGGCATATCCACACATAAAAGGAAGACTTTATGGAAGAGTAGTCATTGATGGCTCTCCAAAAAGGAGAGGTTACAGGTGGTGACTCACATGGATGCTAATTATTCTGCATGTGTTAGGGCTGAGTTAGAGCAATGGGCAGGTTTGGCACATACCAAGAGGGAGGAAAACAGCTCTTAGTCCTAATTAGATGAGAGGTGCCCGTATGGAAGCTTAATGTTTGCAAGGGTAAAGGTAGGTCCTCTCCTACTTTCCCGATCACATCTGGGACGACCTGTGCCACAGTGCAGCTATCTCAGAAATAAACCATCACAATTTAAACAAGCATTTTCCCATCCTTTTCCCTCCAGTCTCCCAAAACTGTGAAGAAGCCCATAACTTCCTCAAAAATCTGAAAACACGATCCATTATTTGAGCTCCAGATAATGAAGGATGAAACTCCCACCAGGAAAAACCTCCCCATCTCCCAATCCTGAACCCTCAAATGATGCAGTGACCAGCAAGAGGTCTAACTGTGAAGGTGCAGGAGATGTGTGATCAGTTCCCTGCATGCCCCAAATTTCTCAGCATAACCTTGGTCAGGCTGCAAAAAGAGGGATAAAAGTCCTCCTGTACCTGCCTTATTTATTTAGACAGTTGTCTCCAGCTATCACTTTCCATAAGGACAAACAACACTCATCACACCGTGCACCCAGGCCAGACCAAGGTCTCTATCCATCACCGTAACACTAAGATAAACAGAAGCAAATGATGCTAGTACCAGAGTGGACTGTAATACTCCAGCTCATCACACCTAATCCTTAACCCTCCTTAATAAAAGCTTCCAGATTTCCCTTTAGGGTGATTTTTTCTTCCTCCTCCTCACACTTATTGTTTTCCCTCCCCACACTTCGAGACATTCTTTACAGTAAGGTCAGGAAAGAAGAGGATTTTTAGCTATTGCTTACTTTACAGACCATTTCTCATTCTTCCTACTGCTCCCGGTAATACTTACTGAAAGACAAAGCTATTCATCTTTGCACATTCCCAGCCAAGTGTGGTTTGAAGCAGTTCACTAGCACTGTCAGAAGAGATATTACTCGCTATAAAAAGCTGCCTTATTCCCTCAAGTTGCCATGCTCAAGGCATGACCCTTTTTTGCTGAAAGATTGGCACAATGATTGCTTACTTTTAGTCACCTGGAACTTCTCTGGCTTGAAGACATTTCATTGAAAATCACATTGTACCAGTCAATCATCCTCCCACCACCATATGTTGTTAGAGCAGGAGGGAGCCCGGCGAGTCTGTTCATTGTGCTTGTTAAACCACAGGCTGGGTGACCTTACAAGTAACATCACCACCACACTCTGCTTAGTGGTGGTGGGACGAGCTGGGATGACTTGCTTGCAAAATTGAGGCTTGTTCCTCTTCACCTTGTCCCCAAGCAGATTTCTTTTGGCTCATGCTTGCTATCTGACAGTAGCAAAAGCTCTTGTGGTCATTTCCAATAGGAGATAGTGTGACAGCAAAGAAAACAGCCTTGAGGTGTTGGTCCTGAAGGTAGGTAAGCACTCACTTTGAAGTCAGCAAACAGAAATGATGAAGTGTAGAAGATCAGTCCTTCAACCCACTTTGGAGCAGTAAAGAGTAATGCAAGAAGGTGGGATGTTCATAACAGAACATCTTCCACCAGGCAAAAATAAGGCTCTTGCTGGAGCACTGGGAAGACCTGTGGCAGCCTTAAGGTCCTGGAGGGAAGAGCTGCCACAAGAACCTGTGTGTGCCTGTCCTTCAGAGAGGAGGGACGCTTCCTGCAGTATTTCTGTCACACAGGAGTTTTATAAGGAACCCACTCAGTTTATCTCCATGACAGCTTGAATATGACAGCAATTTTCCTTGCCTTGATGCCAATTGCAAAGGTGTTTGTGGGTCCTTCTTGCTTCAGATAAGTAATCTCCAGCCTAGAAACCAGGACAGCTTCCCCATGCACACCTTGCATGGACAGGGGTCCTGCAGAGCTGTCTGAAGTGAAGACTCTTGATTTGTAGTAGTAACTACAGATACAATTTGTAAGATCCACCAAAAACAGTAAGAGCCATATTTTTTGTATATGATAACATCTCACTGTGTATTTTGGGTAAATCCACAAACACCTTTATTTATATCCATTTATTCTAGCTTAGGTCTAAGGAAGAGTCAGGGAAGAAGCTACAAATGTCCACTAACTGGGGTCCTAGATAAGGCTAAATGTGAGAATCCTGCCTGATTCCTGCCATAGCCTCTGCTGAATGTGTCTTGCTGTTCCCAGTCCTTCGCCCTGTCTCTCCTCCTCTCTACCCCCTGAGACACCCTCTTCCCATTCAAGTTCCTGCAGAAGTTTGTGCCTATTGTTTGGTGATCACCGGCTGAGTCCTTTGCATTCATCATCCCTTGCCCTGAGGCTGTTTTGAGCCTTGAGAGAGCAGCTACCTCTGGAGAAGTTGGAAACCAGCCTGGGGACAGCCACAGTCAGTGCTCCCTTGCTGGTTTTACATGCACAGTCACAGAGACGACTAACAGACTTTGCTACATGCCAATCACGTATGCACATGCATGTACAAGGAGTCAGAGCAGGCAAGTAATTACCTGCAGAAGGGAACGGGGATTTATTTCTGTGCCTGCAGAAGATGGATCTGAGCACCCATGGGCTTTGGAAGGATTTAATAACTCCTCCTAGGTATAGGAATGCACTCCCTGTAATGCCAGCAGTCATTTGAACTGAGCAGTCACACAGGCAGTGTGACTTGATTAGTGTATGCCCTGACTTCCCAGGGCTAGTGCACAGGCATTATCAGACTAAGTCTGTGCTACTAAATCAAGCAGGCCAAAGAGCATCGCCTGGGCCAGGGGGGACATCTCTTTTCCATGAAACTCACCCTTTTTGTCCACACGAGAACCAGGAAGCTTTGCCTATACTGACTGTTGGGATGCCCCTGGTCTGTGTTACCCCTTGAACCGTGCTTGGACATTGACAGTACTTAGTTGTTCTTGATCAAAAACCTGTGGATGATTGTAAATAGCACTTGGACCAGTGCTATGGCCCTGTTCAGTTGCTGTCTATAGGAATAGTTTTGGTGTACACTAACTTTGCCCTGTTCTCCTGCCATCCCCATCCTGCTGCGTCCAGTATCACTGGGGTTTCACATCAGTTGAAGGCTATTGCAGGATGTTGAAGTGTACGTCTACCGCATGGTACATTCTGCAATCAGTAACAACCTGGAATTGTTACTTTATGTTTCCAAGATATACTTGCTTAATTAAACTTGGGCTTTCCTTGGCTACAGAGCTCCAGTTGTGCCCTCAGATGAGCCTGGATGCCCATCTGCATCTCAGTACAGCACCACTATCTATAGGGATAGGGACTAGCCCTGGATCTGAGCAACCTTTTTTTCCTGACCTCCAGACAGATCAGATCTCTCAAAGGTCATCAGATAACAGGGATACAGCAGCCATCAAGTCCTATTATACTGCAGTGAACAGATGTGACCCTTTCTTGCCTTGTAATAGCAACAGGTTCCCCGAAAATTTTCCCTGATAAAATTGGGCTGTAGTAGCACAGCATCTTTACCAGGAGAAGGAGCTGTGGTTTTCCCTTTTAATTCCACTGAACCTGTTACTTGGAAATTCCAAAGAACTTAGTCACCTGCCACCACTCCCTCCTGCTCCCCAGGGAGATGAGTTTTGCATACCCCTGCCAGCAGGAAGCGCTGTTCACATCTCAGTTCTGCTATTGACCTTCTGACAAAACTTGGGAAAACAAAACCATTCCCCAGGCTTAACTGCCAAGATAGGCCTTTCCCCGATGCACTCAGTCTTTGGTTACTCTTCAAATATCACCTAGCATCCAGCTTTGGTGCTTCGAGACTCCCCAATAGGTTTTGCCCCTAAAGGTCCTCAACCTTTCTGCTATCAGAACAGTTCAGCATTTCTCGACTGACAGTATCTGGGAATTGATTACGTTGCATTTATTCTTGAGGGGGGTTTTTCATGTCTTTGAAGTGAATTCTTCTCTAGCACCTCTTGTTTGTATCCCTCTCATTCTGGTTTTGTTCATATTTCCAGTATTTCCAAAGGGAATTAAGAAAAGAATTTTCATGGCACTAAAACCAACCGCATCATCCTCACATTTGTTGATAGGAAAGTGTGAACAGACCTGAGTAGCAAAGCTTAAAGTAGGTCTGGGTCTGGAGTCCCAGGAGAAGCTGTCTCAGGCGTCTTCACTCACATCTGCTACATGGAAACCGAGCCAAAGCATGAGCCTGGCCATTAGCTTCATTAACTGCTGAAATGCTGGGCGACGTAAATGCACGAATAGGCTCAAGATGTGGGTTTTGTACTCAGAGCCTGTGCTATTTGTGAAAGTCCCTTTAACAAGTTATAGATCAGCTTTGGGGCTGGACCAAGGAAGGTCAATGAAGGCAGAGAGTGACATTATCTGAATGTGGCAGTTAAAAGAGCCTCTAAACAACGGGCATGAATCCAGCCCGCCACCCTGACCTTCCTGCCCGATAGAGGTTGGGAGCTTGGCCACGAGCAAAGCAGGAACCGTGGAGACACATTTATTATTTTATTGCTTTTTCAAGAAACGAAAATATTATTAATGAGTGTAATTTATAAGCGGGGGAGCAGACAGAACCCATGCTTTTCATGAGCTACTATGCTCTGCTTCGGGAGGGCAAGGGAGGAAGCGATGGGTAGATACCGGCTATTGTGTCTGGCTTGCAAGGTTACTTGTTCTGATAGAGCTTCATTTCACATCTATCCGAGAAAACAGATTCCCTTTCAAGCCCTTTCATAATGAAGAATAAAGAGGCTATTGTTACAGAAAGCTAATTGTGCTTTTAAGCCATTTTCTGCAGCCAAGCTCTGCAGTGCTTTGGAGAAGCTGGTTAGCTCAGGCTGCTACAGAAGAGGCAATGCAAGCCTCGTGTATACCTGTGGCTACCAAAGGAGAGATCTATGTGCCCAGGACTGAAAAATCACTGTCTGTGACAACTCTTAGTTTTGTTTCAGGAAGCTGCTGCGGTGTTTTCCATGGGAATGAGGGTGGAGCTTCTATTATTGTGACAGTGCAGAGGTTCACACTATCCATGAAGATAGTCATACACTGCTGCAGGCACGTGAACTCCCACTCCAGCTAACACAGCAGTTTTGCCTTCCTTGTTTACCCAGATTCATGTGCCACTTGGCCTGCCCTAAATGACAAGTAATGGTTAAAAAACTTACTGTGCTTGATATTCTTTCCTGAAATTCCATTATATTCTTCATCATTACTTGAGCTGAATTATATTTAGAAATGCTTCAGCCATATTAGAATGGTTTTAGGACAATTTAGAATCAGGAAATGTTACCCAGAGGGAATACAAGAAGAGCGATCATTAAGGATGCTTGTCATCAGACTTTTAACCTTTGTGCTTTCCCTGTCTCTCCCTACCAGGCAGCTCCAGCAAGGATAATTCTTTCTACAGCTTGTTCATTTATCTCTATCTACTTGGTCTGACTGAAGTCAAACACCAATTGATGCTATTAGAGCAGAGTTGTTGTGCAGGTATCTTCAACAGAAGCATCCTCTCCCTGCTGTCTTTATCCTTATTCTCTGTCTCTTAAAATCTCACCGGCACTCTCCAAACAAACTGCATGTTCTCAAGCTATTTCAAGCTGTTTGGCCATGTTTTGCCCTTCCTGGTGACCCGGTGTGACAGGTCATTCTGCTGCCAAGCGAGCAAACACACCCATTGCCAGCTCCTCCACCTTCAGTAGTCTGGCCAGCATCCCAACTAAGGGTCAGATCCCTCAACATCAAAAGTCTGGCTTAGAGTTGACTAAATAAAGATTGGAAGCGATAACATGGGCTGGTTTTATTTGCATCCTGAGTTTTCGCCATTAGGCTACATTAGGATAAATATTTTCTGGCTTCTAGAAACTGGGCAGGGCAGATCATGAACCATGGAGGTATCCGAAAAACCTCTGTTGATTTCAATATTTGTTGGTTGTTGGGTTTAGGTTTTTTTCCTCCTTATGCAAGGATTATCGTGAATAAGAAACTCCAGAATAAAAGAGCAAGTCTTGCAATACTCACAAGACAGCCAGTGACAACAAGCATATATTGATAGATACATGTGCTTGATTCTTCTCCTTGCTTCAGTTTCCTCTCCTGTACCATCATCATCAGCAAGCTGTTAGGTAGATATGAGCACTCCCCACATCATCCCCTGCGCAAGACTCATCTTCCTGGGGAGCAGAACCAGCATCTTCGGTGCCTCTTGTACCCTTGTGAACCAGGATCAGTCTCACATTTCCTATCACTAGGCATTTCCACACCCTCCATAGGAGAACAACAGCCCAATTTCAAGGTAGAGGATAAAGATGGGGTTTGTGTCACTGCCCTGGGAATTTCTTCAAGGATTTCTACTACACTGTGGCTATTCTTCTTCCCCTTCATGCATGATCCAAAAGATGCTTTGGCTTCCAAGGTGAGTATTTCAGGACTCTATGGTCAGATCAAACAGGTGCCAATACATCTGATGGCAAAGTTAAGGTTCTCTCTGAGTTTTGGGAAGTTCCATCTGACTCTTTCAGGTTTTTTCAATCCCTGATGGTCTCTCTGAGTAATGGCCAAGCCAATAAACGTGACTCTGCTGGAGCTAAGTCACCTCAAAACTGGATCTTACACATGTCCAGGGTTTATCCCATCAAATACCTAGGGCAACAGCATTTGGCCAAGATTTGCATAGCACTCCAGGTGCTGCTTAGTGCCTCGCTCAGGGCTGGATCCAGTTTGGACTCAGATTCAGCATTCTGCTGCAATTGCCCTGCTGCCAGGGGTAGGTCCTCGTTTCCCCAGCTTGACTAAGGCTATAGCTGGGTGCATTTCATTACAGCGTAAGCACTCCATAAAAGCACTGCTAGTAACAGTGTTATCTCCCTCTGCTAAGGGTCTGTGAATGGCTTTAGACATAAAAGATGTCTAAATGAGGTCTCAAAGAAAGTGTATGTTACAAGATGCTGTGGCAATAATCACTTTAGGGAGAAATCCAGTTTACTCTCACATCACAATTCACCTCCATAATCCATTTAATGCTCAAAGGGTTTTTTCTGTGCTCTGGTTCCTCCCTCACATCCAGACAACATCAAGGGCCAGGTGCTACTCTGACATCTCTGCAGTCTGATGTTGTCTCACACCTACTCCGGCCTGCAGCCAGCTATTTCTTCCAAATGGGGACATGTCTCAGGGAGCTTCAAAATCATAGAATCATAGAATCAATTAAGTTGGAAAAGACCTTTAAGCTCACCAGGTCCAACTGCTCCCCAGCACTGCCAAGGCCACCTCTAACCCGTGTTACTAAACGTGGTGTGGGGAAAATCGTGGGCTAGGAAGAAGTTTCTTAGAGAAAACCTTTAATCCTGTGGCTGTCTCTAAGAGAGCCTCTGCATTTGGGGGGGGGGGGGGGAGGGGGAAAGATGGTGAAGGAGCCTTTTCATTGCAGAGTGTCATGGTTTAAGCCCAGCCTGCAACTCAGAACCATGCAGCCGCTTGCTCACTCCCTCCACTTCCTCCCCCAGCTCCCAGAGGGATGGGGAGGAGAATGGAAAGAATGTAACTCCCATGGGCTGAGATAAGAGCAGTCCAGTAATTAAGGTATAACACAAACCACTGCTGCTACCACCAATAATAATAATGATGAGGGAAATAACAAAGGAAGAGAATACAATTGCTCACCACCCGCTGGCTGATACCCAGCCCAACCAAGCAGTGATCTCGCCCGTCCGGGTAACTGCCTCAGTTTATAAACTGGGCATGATGTGCTGCGGTACGGAATACCTCTTTGGTCAGTTTGGGTCAGGTGTCCTGTCTCTGCTTCCTCCCGGCTTCCCCTCCTCCCTGGCAGAGCATGAGGCTCAGAAAGTCCTTGGTCAGAGTAAACATTACTGAGCAGCAACTGAAAGCATCAGTGTTATCAGCGCCGTTCCCAGGCTGAAAGTCAAAAACACAGCACTGCACCAGCTACCAAGAAGGAGAAAAATGACTGCTACTGCTGAACCCAGGACGCAGAGGACTAACCAGATCAGAGAAGCTCTGTGGGTAATGGTGTTGACATTGCTGGAAGAGGGTCACACCAGTGATGAAAGGATTCTTCAGGGAATCATATCTGTAGTCCAAACCTCCACACTAAAGGAAGACTTGATATCAGTTGTAGCAGAACAAATAATATGTCTCATAACCTAAACATGGTGATGCTGGCTTTCAGCTTAGTCTGGTATAGAGCACCTTCATAAGCGACCAAGTTGAGTTCATTTGAAGTGAGTGTAGCTCAGAATGTACCCTAATGAGCCACAATAACTGCATACAGGCACTCCTCCACAGCATGGCTTTAACCACTATCAGAAGTGAACCAGGATTCTCCAGGGGCTGCAGTGACCATGTTTTATTTCCCATTGCCACAGACTGAGGCCAGCTTCCTTGCTTCATCTCACCTGAGAGGCAGTAGCTTCCAACAGCAGGTGTTATGTCTTCTTAAACCACCTTACCTTGTGTGCCTGTGGTCGGATCCACTCTGTCCGAGGCTTATCAAAGCCAAGAGAACTGTTCTCCCTTTGATGAAGATGAGCCATCCTGCATGAGCCACACAGGCACAAGAGACAGTGACACAGGATTAGGGGGAGCTGGAACTTTCCTTGCTTTAGGTAAGAGTCACCAAGCATCACACTCATAAATCTCAGGACATCTTTTTGCTAGGTTGCTCATCCCAACAGCTATTCAGCCCCACTGAGCCCTTGCCCCAACAGCTTTCCATTCTTCTTCCCAAATCCCATTTGCAGAAAGGTGAAAAACAAGTCTGCATTTCACATGGTTTTCAGAGCAAGTCTGCTCTGACACATGAAAAACATGTGTCTTCTGGATTCCTATTTACTTTAGGAGCTGCAGCAGCTACCATGGGAAGAGAAACAGTAACTGGCAAACCTTTCCCAGCTGAGATTTAGTTTGAGGTTTAAACAGCTCCGCTGGAGGAAGGTCTCCATTATATGGGGGGATGGATCTGACTTCAGATGAGAGAGAAATTCACGCTACAAATTATGTTTATCCCCTGGCATTCTGCAGTTGGATGATTCTGGGGTTAAGGCACGGGCCATGTGCTATTCCCATCTCTTCTATCAATGCAGACAAATCCTTTATGGCTTTCTCCAGCTCCCACCAGCATCAACACAGAGATTTGCGGGGATTTCAAGGGTCATCAGAAGCACTGCTGAACCCCCTTGGGACTTTGTTTCTTCATCGATACCACTAATTTCACAGAGTATCTTCATTCCTTATTCCAGGCAAGCAATATTATATCATCAGAGAGATGGTATGAGCAAAGGCCAAAGTCATCACGCTCATGCAGGTGCCATTTACAAGCACAGACACAAAAAATCAATGCAGTGCTCTTCATGCCTTTAAGCTCCAGATCCACACTGACCCCCGTTATCTGACATACACTTTATAATCCACTCTGCTCCCTGCAAATAAACAGGATACCCCTTCCCATAGCCATATTCCTGTGAAACAGACAGCTCAAAAGAAAAGAAATCAACTTTGTGAACACCAATATGTCTGCAAGATGAGACAGAGGCTTATTTAAAATTAATGTTAGCCCCAAAGGATGGTTCGCTTGCATCTGTAGTCCAGACTTATAGCAGTGATACTGTGGTTGCGTCTTGGAGTCAAAGGGGACAGAACTACTAGCATGACTTTATCGTATTTCCATGGCTGAATGTAGGGGTTGTAATTAGAGTAGCTACTGATGCTGATCTGACTGCAAAGGGTGTCAGAGCTGCCTGCTGATCTCCACCTGATGTGCTGTCATAGCTTGGTACATGAGATTTGCAGCTGAGCTGAAAGGTGGAGAATACATAAGACATGGTTGGTAAGGGGATTTCAGTATTATTTCCTTCACCCTTGTTGTGGATGGACAGGTTTTCCCCTTTGGTGATAGTCTAATTCCAGTCACTATCCACTGTAAGTCCTCTCATAGCCTGGGTGATATCTGGTATATGGCAGCCCACAGGAATTGGGTGAATTCCAGGATGAATGTGTTAGCAACACCATTGTTGGTCACAGAAATCAACAGGTATAAAAAGACACAATTCTCAGTGGCTGAGGCAGCCTATAACCTACAGGAAAGTGATGAGTATTGTGCTTGCAAAAGCTCACAAGCAAAGGTGGGTTGGAGGTGGTCAACAATCATCCTTCCATGCATTCTTCCTTACACATCTTTCTTAGGCACTCCGCTACCTGTTTTCACAGGCACTACTGTTTGTACATGACTAGGGGTTTATTGACTAGAGAACCATTTGAGCATGAGTCTGATGGTGGTTTGCTTCATGCTGCTACATCTTAGAGGCACTTAACTACTGTCTCTATTTTAGACATGAAAATCTCTGTTGCTCAGTAAATTCTGGCTGTTTTGTCAGGGATGATTATGGGTCTTTCTGAAGGCTCTTCCTAGAGGTCTTTTTATAATTCCATTGTTTAATCGATATCCTCCCAAAATCAGCTGTTCATCTTCAGAGAAAATCAACATCTTCTCCCCATTTTCCTTTTCTTCCCTGTCCCTTCTCATGGCAGGATAAAGAGATGATGCTTCATCTTTCCCTCCTAAGTTCCGTTTTTGCCGAGTGAAGTGCTCTTCAGATGTCACTCTGTGTTCTGTAGTTAGCTTCTTCTGCCTGAGCTAACTGAAAACCACTGAAAGTATCAAGTGATTCACATCCAGCAATTGACATCCAGAAATAAAGCCACCTCCGGACTGCCTTCTATTTTCCGATGGTATCCATGGTTTGCAGGTGCACGCAAAGTACTGCTTACCATGCGTGTATTCCTCTCCCCTGCATTTTCCAAGAGTTTTGACTCTGGTGGGTCTCTCAAACATCCCACTCTCCACCTACAAAGTGTTTATTTCTTTTGATTTGCTGTATGCATCATGAGCTACTCACAAATCTGTCAAATGTGAATAGTTTGACAGAGGTTAGACTTTTCCCTTAGTGTCCAGAATCTCAGCACTGTAAAGCAAAGGAAACAATGTGACCTAACAAACACATCCCAGATGCGTGAGGGTACAAGTCCTCACAGTTCATGAGGAGGCAGGCACAGAGAAAGAGAATCTTTCTGGGAAAGAAGTCATAAGTGTTTGTTTTAGGAGGTAAAGTGCTTCAGCAGGGAGTATGATGAGTATGAGCACTCAAAACAATACCTGGTATCCTCTAAAGAAAGGACTGGACTATAAACCCTATGCCCCAGCTGAAGGAGCAGAAGGGATTTGGATTCTTCCTTAACATTTCATCAGGCAAATGTCAATGCAGTGTAGTGGGGATTCAGAAGACCTTCAAAGAGATGGTGACACAGGCAAACAGAAGTTGCACAGTGGTGAGACAGAGCATAGGGTAGCTTTCTAGTAGTGCCTTCAGACAAGCCACTTGGATTAGTATTACCATTATTGCCTTGGCAGCAAAAAAAGGCAGCAGGCAGAAAGCAGCCACTGCTCACCCATGAAGATAAAACTACCCCAGTAGCTCCCTGAGGTCAAAACCATGAATGGACAAAACCATTCCCATCACACTGGGCATACAGACCAGCTTCATGCCAACACCTAGAAACCCCTTGGGGAAGCTAAGGCAAATCACAGCTCTTCCCAAAAAAAGATAAAATAAAACTTTCCTCCATCTTATCTCAACCTGAAGGTGTGAATAAGCACATGACAGTCAGCAAGTCTAAGACAGAAGTCTAAGAGAATGACTCATTAGGACATCTGCAGTCATTCATAGAATCGTAGAGTCATAGAGCTTAGACTGGTTTGGGTTGGAAGGGACCTTAAAGCTCCTCCAGTTTCAACCCCCTGCCACGGGCAGGGACACCTTCCACTACAGCAGCTTGCTCCAAGCCCCTGTGTCCAACATGGCCTTCAACACTGCCAGGGATGGGGCAGCCACAGCTTCTCTGGGCACCCTGTGCCAGCGCCTCAGCACCCTCACAGGGAACAGCTTCTGCCTAAGAGCTCATCTCAGTCTCCCTTCTGGCAGGTTAAAGCCATTCCCCTTGGCCTGTCCCTCCAGGCCCTTTTCCAAAGCCCCTCTCCAGGTTTCCTGCAGCCCCTTTAGGCACTGGAGCTGCTCTAAGGTCTCCCCTTCAGGAGCCTTCTCTTCTCCAGGCTGCCCCAGCCCAGCTCTCTCAGCCTGGCTCCAGAGCAGAGCTGCTCCAGCCCTCGCAGCATCGCCAGGGCCTCCTCTGGACTTGCTCCAACAACTCCATGTCCTTCTTAAGTTGGCGGTCCCAAAGCTGAACGCAGGACTATAGAGGAGGTCTCATGAGCACGTATTCCCTACGTACAGTCCCAGCCCACCTTTCAGCCTGCTGTCTTCAGACTTCTCTGCTTCCCAAACCCATCTTTTGTAATACAAAGTAGTAGCAGACCTTCTTCCCTTCCTTGCCCGCTTTTCACCTAAATTAAAACTCGGCTAACCTCATTAACAAACTCACCCTGGTGCCACAATGTTCACTGGATGCCCACTAACATATTAGAAACTTATCCAGGGAAACAAAAGGGCATTACTCCATACAGGGAATGAAGAATTAGTGCAAGGGTGGGGGGTGATTTGCAATTGTCCTCATAATCACTTGTTTGTGTGCAATTAGTGGCTTTAATCTCCATCTCATTGCCACTGTAGCAGTGTGCAAGTGTGGGTCTAGGTGTCTGGATAGGTGCAGGAGGCTGCAGTATGCAGGTCAGAAGTGCACCTAAGGAGTTTAAGTGTGTTCCTATGACAGGAGAATGGAGTGAGGAGGTCTCAGAGTGGGTAGAAAGAAAAAGATTCAGGCTTATCATCAGCTGGGATATCAGTAAGTGACAGACCATAGCTGACAAGGAGGTTGATGGAGTAGAAAGACACCAAACATGCTTCTTGGAATGGATAACAGAGCTTCGGACCATCTTCCCAAGGGACGTAGCTGAGTACAGATATGCAGGGCCATATGGCATTGAAACACAGGAGATGGGATTTATTTGCACTCCTAAACTATTAACACAAAAATGAGGAGACATCACATACCAAGGAAAAGGAAGAAAAATAAAGCCAAAGGAGGAAAAGACTTCTTTTACACCACATTTCCAACTACTTTTCCAAATCCCCCATGGTAAATCACTATCCTGATACATTGAGCTTCCATTCTTAAAACAGTTTGACAAGAACTTCTCTGAGCAGAAGTCATAAAGGTTGGTTTCCTACAGAGCTTAGTCCCACAGCTGGATTATCTCATGTCTAATAGTGTCTGAATGACACTTTCTGTACTTCTTAGTACCACAATATACATCATTACCAGGCTGACAGTCACTCACTGCAATATCCAGCACCTTCAGGATTATCACTGGACACAGGAATGGTGGTTTGCCTATGGATTGTGGAGTGACTTACAGGAATGGGAGGATGTTGGGGTATAAGTGCGTAGATTAGAGGCCAACACCCCTAAGAGTTTGGGAGAAGGATTTTGGGGGTTAAGGCTATTCTGTGTAGTGCCCATAATACCTATCAAGTAAAGAGACAACACAATTTGATCCATTTGAATGCAAAAAACTTGCCCAAAGTCCTATAATTACTAGTATCCCGATGACCATCCAACCCCATTATTCCCATTTAATTCAGTGACAGAACTCCCAGACTTGAACTCAGCTATTTCTACCACTGACGACGTTGCAAGAAAAAAGCTCTTTTTAACGTGTTTCATCTGGAGATTATTTGCTCCCTTTTATTCCTTCAGATTAGTTGAGAAATTAGTTTCTTCGTATCTCACCAGATCTGGGACAATACAGAGGAAACTATTTTCCTCTTTCAGGCTCTCCACCTGAGAGATGGGTCCTTACAGTCATTCATCTCCAAGTTTCTGGCCGCATGTCCTTGGGGTGAAGATGAAGGAAGAGGTCATGTTTTTCATTGTTGAGATAAAGCCTACGGAAGTGAAGCATCTGAGCATTGATCCATTACAACCCAACTACTTGTTTCCAATCTGACTTCCCCAGCATCCTGCATATTGGATTTTTGTTATTATCCTTAGGGTCTGCTCCCAGGACACAAGTGTATTTGTTACTCAGTGGGGTTGCAAGCATCGAGCACTTCAGTATCAATGTCTCTTCATCTCGGAAGTGCAGCTATGCAGGAGTGAAGTGAGGTTTCTATTGAATTTCTGGGTTTGATCTCATAGGCTTTTGTGCTGAGGGGAGTGCATGTTGCTTTGACTAAGATCAGAACCACAGCAGCACTTTGTATATTGATTAACTGAGGGAATTGCTCTGGCTTGGCTTTGTAGCCCATTGTGGAAGGGTTTCTACACTATGACTGCATGCAGGTTTGCAGTTTTGGGGGAGCAGAGATAGAGGAAAGCTTGGTTTAGTTGGAATTTAAAATGGGAGATCACTAAAACCTCTCTCCTTAAAGTAAAACTTATGGCTTTATCATTTTGGGGAAATTTTTTTGGAGTTCTTGATGGCATAAGAAACCTTCAGAGTTTTTAAGTGTAGCCATTTATGTATATCCATCTTGCAATAGTTGTCAGACAATGCTCAACTCTTCAGGTGGTTTTATTTCTTTTATAAAACAATAGGAAGAAGTAAACTTGTCATGAGTTCAATATCAACCTTACTCTAGTGAAGTGTTATCTTAAGAGGTTTTTTTTCTGAGAGTTCGTTGTTACTGGTATCTTCAGAACTAACCTGTGTGGCTACTCTGGAATAGTACAAGTCTCATTTGAAGTTTGGTGTTCTGTAAGTGTTGTCTTTGAGGAGCAGCACAGATGCTCAGGAGTAACCAAACTGTATCATTGAACTGTCATCAACTCTGTCAAGTCATGCAGGAAAAGAACTTGGAGATAAAATATCCATTTCTGTACTGTATCAAGGCTTGATGATAAAAAAACGGGCTAGAAATCATCATGGTCATGCTTGAGACAAGGGTAAGAAGCATGACACTGTAGGGCAGCTGTGTTGCTTTGTGTGTATGCATTCATATATGTGTTGTGCATATATGTTCACACACAGCCATCACCAGGAACATTTGGGTAACAAGACAGAAAAGAATGTGTATTTGAATCACTGTTTGCGTATCTTCTTTTACACATATGTGTGGAGAGAGAGGAATCAAGAGAGGACTGAGCATGTGTGTATGCTGATCAAGAGAGATTTAGAAGGGGGAGATAGTACTGTCTTGTGAACCCAACTGAGAACAGATTTGAATAAAATGATAAAACCTCTAAAATCACCCCCTTCTCTCTCAGTTTTCCGCTGATGCATCTGCTTCATAAGCAACCAATCCAGAATGTGGCACAAAAGAGCTGTCAGAAACTTTGGAGGGGAAAATGCAGGAGGGAAGAGAAGAGGGACAAAGACAGGTCTGTCCACAGTGAGGTAGGATGGGCACAAGTAGGGTTTGGGTAAACACTGACTACTCAAGCCATCGAAACAAGGCTTATTTAAGTTGGAGGAAGTGCTACCAGTGTCAAAGCTCCTCCATGTGGATAGGTGTGATGTGTACCTGGAAGTGTATTAAATGTGAAGGACCACTTTAGGATGTGCTTACATGGCTGGGGATCAGTAGGGTGTGTGCACATCTAAGGATGCATGAGTGTGGCTGTATAAAGGGGGCTCACTGTGTACATGGACAAGCTGAAGAATACTGTTTTTGCAAGCTATGATTACTCTGCCTCTTTCCAGTTCCCTCTCCCTTCTGAGACAATGCATTAAAGCATGGGAAAAGTGATACTTAACATTGAAATTCATCATTAATTCCTCCATCTTTTATTATCGTAACATTAGCCATAATGAACTCTTCTTGCACTGATGTCGATTTGGTGTGTTACTTTCCCTAGAAGTGCTTCATAACTTAGCATTAATTAATGGTGACTTATTGCAAATTGTGTTACAGAGCTGATAGCACTTCTGGGTAACTAAGTGTCACCAACTGCAGCCATCAAACTCGCTGCAATAGCCAGGCGTCATACAGGATTAATTGCTGTATCATACAAAGACATCACCTTTGGATCTGCATAGGAAAGCAAGGAAAATCCATGGCTTGGGATTTTAACTTTGGTCAATTCTCAGCTTTGCAATCAGCCGCCAGCATAGCCTTGAGCAAATCAGTTAAGACATTTATACCTAGCTTGAAAGGTGCTGTAGATACGTAGGTGCCTCCTCTTCATTGAGTTTTGGCTTCCAAAGGATCGACTTACCTTTGCTCACCCAGACTTTGATGTGTCACTACCTACTTCCAGTAGCCACTGGAGATTTGGTTGATGCAGTCAGAGAAGTCCAACTGTGATGGTATTAATTATACCACCATTAATTGTACTGTTAATTGTTATGGAGCTCCAACACCATCGTCCAAAGAAAGACAAGGGATAACAAGTACAAACTGAAATGGGAAGTTCAGGCTAGATATAAGGAGAAAGTTCTTTACTGTGAGGGTGGTGGGGCACTGGAACAGGTTACCCAAGGAAGTGATGAATGCTCCATCCCTGGCAGCGTTCAAGGCCAGAGCTTTGGGTGATACGGTCTAGTGTAAGGCATTCCTTCCCATGGCACGGGGTTGGAACTGGATGATCTTAAGGTCCTTTCCAACCCAAACCATTCTATGATTCTATGACCACTGTCATCTGACCATCTATTCTATGATCATCTGAATGCTGAATAGCAGGCCCAAAATTGCTCACATGACTTGTCCTCCCCTGTGAATTCATCAATTTCAGATGATAGCCTGAGATTCAATAACTGCTTACATGCAATAACTTGCCTGAGACCAAATTAAAAGACCAACTTCATCAGCAATAGGAAAGACCCTAAGAAAAAAGAGTATGGTTCGTTGTAAGTCACCACATTGTTTATCAGACCAAACTGGGCCTGCAGACCCAATGTTATCAGTGTGATGCACTTGAAACAGAATATAATGCTAAACAGATCTGCTCTCCTTGGAGAAGAGAGTCATCCACCCTCTTCGCATATATTACAGATGCAGAGGCTGGTGTTTAGTGAGCTTACAAGATACTGATTACGGCTACCAGTCGTCAGTATCTTCACATGTGCTCCTAGACCTTAATTAAGAACTGTTCTTTGTTTAATTTCCCCAGCCCCACCTACCTGCTTCCTCCCTTTGGGGTTTGGGATGTTTCAGAAGACAGACACCAGCCGCAGGCAGATGCCTTCCAAAGTCAATCAGAAATGAATTTCAGGAAGGAGCCCACTCGTATCATCTTATTTATTCATCAGTGGCTAGTGACTTCCAAACTAATCATAGAATCACAGAATCATTTAGGTTGGAAAAGACTTTCAAGGTCATTGAGCCTAACTTAACCCAGCACTGCTGAGTCCAGCACTAAATCACATCCTTAAGCACCACATCTACATAACTTTTAAATCCCTCCAGGGACGGTGACTCCACCACTTCCCTAGGCAGCCTGTTCCAACGCCTGACAAACCTTCTGGTGAAGAAATATTTCCTAGTATCTTATCTAAACCTCCACAGCCTTTCCCTCACCTACTAAGTGGGTCACATTGTCATAGGAGACCAGGCAAGTCGAGCAGGACTTGTCTTCCATGAACCCATGCCCACTGGGCCTATCTTCTTCCCCACTGTTCATGATTCAGCTCATGGTGACAGTCTTCTCCTGTGCCTTGAATATTTGCTTCCTGAAGAATATCCACCCTTCCCGGACAACTTTGCCCTCCAGGACTGCTGTCCAAGGGACTCCATCAACCAGCCTCCTAAACAGGTCAAAGTCTGCCCTCTGCAAGTCCAAGGTAGCATTTCTGCTGCCCCCCTTTACTTATATGAGAACTGAAAACTCTTATAATTTCATGGTCCCTATGCCCAGGACAGCCTCCAACCATCACGTCACCAGTAAGTACTTCTCTGTTCAAAAACAGATGCAGTAGGTGCCTTCCCTGGCTGGGTCACTCACTGTCCATGTCAGGAAGTTCTCTTCCACGTACTCATAGATTGCTTCCTCTGTGCTGTATTGTGTTTCCAGCAGATATCTGGTAAGTTGAATTCCCCATCAGAACAAGGGTTAGTGATTGTGAGACTTCTGCCAACTGCTTATAGCATATTTTGTCTGCCTCTTCATCGTGGTCAGTTGGTCTATAACAGACTCCCACCATGATATCTGCCCTGTTGGCCTTCCCCTTTGTTCATACCCGTAAACACTCAACCCTATCATCACCATCATTAGGCTAATCCAAACACTCCTTAACATACAGGGATACCCCATTGTCTCTCCTATCTTGCCTATTCCTTCTGAATCATAGAATCATAGAATGATTTGGGCTGGAAAGGGCCTTAAGATTATCTAGTTCCAGCCCACTGCCATGGGCAGGGGTGCCTCACACTAGACTATGTCACCCAAGGTGAATAGCTATTCATTGCAGCACCCCAGTTGTGTGAGTTATCCCACTGCGTTTCCACGATGGCAACTATGTTTTCCTACTGCACAATGGTTTTCAGCTCCTCCTTTTTGTTGCCTGTCAGCAGGACAAAAGCAGCCAGCCAAGCATGCAAATCAGATTAGCAATTTGCACCTTTGTGAAAGGGATTAGCTGCTCTGCCTGGTGTGGATGCTTTAAGAAATCAATCTGCATCTGTCAAAACTTGTAACCTTACTTGTGTCCCTGACTCCATACTTGGGTTGGTTAAGATAATAACAATTAATTAACAGCCTGCTTTAGATTGCATCTTCTCTTGTATGGGATTAATCTTGTATTTCCTTAGGGAACTGATTTTCCAGGCTGACTGCGAATTTATTCTTTGCTGCTGTAATACAGGATGGTGTTTGCATGCTTTCAGGGTCACAGCTACATAAGGGAAGCAGGGTGGTTAAAGCAGTGGAGCTGGTTTAGGATTGTGTCCAAATCCCATAAATGCCACATGTGACTTCAGATAAGTCACTTAATCACCCTTTCTCACACCCTATATTTACCAGATCAGTCAAGGAAAGCGGATTTACAAGGATGATTCATCCCAAAAAGGGCCAAGGGACATAATTTCTATTCCTGACTCCGCTCTGAAACTTGGGTAAAGTCACTTTACTTGCTCCATCCCTTCCTGCCAGCTGCAGAGTGAAGGTGGCATCTGCTCATCACTAAAACCTGAGTGGCAGCCTTCAACTGAGGCATTCTCACAGGCATCCCCAGCCTGCAGCATCCTTTAGAGAGAAGGTGAGCTTTGTGGATGGCAGCTTTTTGATAGGGTGTCATGCTTCTGGGTTCAAATGAGCAGGGGTCACCTGCATGTGACAGCTCTAAATTGTAAGTTCCTCAGAGCAATGTTTAGGCAGCAACCAGGTATGAATTAAGTCCTTAATACTAGATGTAGGGATAAGCCTGAACTTCTACAAAGTGGAAATAAACTCCTGTGTGAGAAATTGTCTCCCAGACGTGGTAAGGAGGAAGGGGTGAAGATACCCAATAAAACTCACAGCGACACCTGCAATGCGCTGTCTCATGATACTGCAGAAAGTCACCTCCTCAGGCCCCATTTCCAAATGGAACAAGACAATGATCTCATTTGTTTTGTCCAAATACTTCAGTTAACTTCCCAGTATCAATAAACTCTCCCCATTTTGCTTTCCTATTGACCTTTGCAGACCAGTTCCCCTGAAATGAGGCTTTTCAAGTGCTGCTTAGAAGGCGCAGGCTCCTTTCTCCCATGCCCTGTTGATGTGACAAGGTGTTTAAGGCCAGCTAATGTTATCTTCTGTAGCACTTTGCAAAGCTTTTCCCCATGGAAAGAGGGGGAAGAGGGAAGACCAGGGGCAGAGCCAGGGGAAAAAGTTATCACAAGCATATGTGGCACCCAGCGTGTCCCTTCAGCTGTGAAAGAGAACATCTCCACTCTCCTCCTCCATCCATCTCCAGTGTGCAGCCAGGCAGAACCAGGCAGCTGCTGTGCATTACTGGTGTGGAGACTTGTCAGAAGCACTCATACCCCAGGAACACATCTTAATAGAGGAGATGCTGAAGAGACCTGCATCTCCTGCCAGAGCATCTCAGTGGTCATAACGAAGGCTCTGGTGGGGCAGCAGCATTCAGACAGTTTTCTTGAAAGCTACACTAGATCCTGTATAAAAGAGCCAAATAGACTGTCTTCTCCTATTTTTCTTTCTCTTTCCTTCCCAACTCCCTCAATGTGGTTCAGTTCACTTCCCAGTACAGCTAATCCCATAACGCAGTATATGGATTATGGTTCTTGCATACTGCAGTCAACACACATCTCAAAGGCCTTGGTCCTTGTCCTACTAAAGACCCTCATTTTATGATTCTTCTTTAATAGAAATCCCTTATATCCTTGTTTCAGCTGGAATGGATAGAGTTAATTTTCTCCCTATTAGCTGGTATAGTGCTGTGTGTTGGCTTTAGTATTAAGACAATGCTGATACACACCTACGGTTTAATTGCTGCTCATTAACACTTGCTTACTCTGGTCAAGGACTTTTCAGTCTCATGCTCTGCCAGTGAGGGGGGGCACAAGAAGCAGGGAGGAAGCAGAGACAGGACACCCAACCCAAACTGGCCAAAGGGGTATTCCATAAGACAGCAGTCATGGCCAGTATAGAAACTGGGAGGAGATGGCCAGGAGCTGCCAATCATGGCTCAGGTACAGGCATCAGTAGGCAGGTGGTGAACAACTGTATTGTGTTCTCTCCTTATCCATGACAAGCTTTCCCAGAGGAAGAGTAGTTCCCTGCATCCCTCACACTGGGGAGGGTAGACAGTGAAGTTAGCTCCATGCTGCTGCTTTGCTATACTAGCAACACCCACAACCTCCTGTCTGAGTCAGACCATTGATGTCTTTTTGTCCTCTATTTCTTCACAGCAGAAGGATTCAGGCAGTGCTGCAATTCCAGCAATTCCCTGTCATCACAAGCCTGATTTGTCTGGCTTTGGACTTGTCTGCATAATAAGGACAAGAATATTTCCTTCCTCATACCATGAACTAGTCATGGCAGCCTGGGATCAGAAAGTGCATCCCTTGGCACACATGTAGTGCTTAGCATTTGTGATCACCTTCAGAGCGAACCCATAAGAAAGAGCAACAAGACTGGGTTGGGATGAGGTAGAAATGCTGGAGGAAAAGCAGCAGAGCAGGATTTGTGATAGACAAAGTTGTAATCTGGGTTAGACATCAGGAAAGAGCAGACAAAGGCCTGAGGGAAGTCCTGGGCATACTTCCACATCAGGACCAGCAGCCCCTGTGACCACTTAGGTCTTGTCAAGCAAAGAATGACATTTCCCTTTGAGCCAAAGTGTTTCTCTCCCTGGAGCTGTGGTGATGGCCCATTAATGTACATCTATTAAGCAGTTTGTTATTGTGACAGCTGACACGGTGATTGCTCGGTATGAGTTGCAATTACCATCCAAGTACAATGCATTTAGATTTATCAAATAGGCGGCTTTAACTAACCAACTATTCTGCTCAGAGGGATGGGCCCCCTCCTGGGAGAAACAGGCTCCTGAGAAACTAATAGCTCCTATTCCAAAAGGGATGTGTGCCCAGACAGCCGCAGGGCTGGGCTTTTGTAGGGAATGATGCTCAGGTGCTAAACAGAGAGGTTATTTTTACTTGTTCCTTTGCCAAGTGCTAAGAGAAGCAGGAGGACTCCTGGACCGCAGCCATCCCACTCAATAACCCTATAGGCTAACTGGGAAGGTCTCCCCCATTTCCTTTACCCACACTGAGAGAATCAGATGCTAAAATAGAATGTGAGCTGGAAGGAATTGGGACGAATAATAATAATAACAACAAAAAAGAGGTGTGTAAAACCTCTAATTTTGGTGGTGCACATTTTGGGCTTAAATCCTACAAATACTCCTGCCTTAAATATATACAGGTGTTGCCCTTCAGCTCCTGAGAGCTTCACTGTGAGTCACAGGATGGGGGGAACAGCGATCCTCTGAAGGCAAGAGTCTAAGGATGTCCCCCAGAGACACTTCAGAAGTTTCCCATATGGTTGAATAAGCTGCTGGAGCTGATTTCTTGGCAACAGCCATGGTACACAGTTGGAACAAACCTGGCCCAAAACATCTTGCTTCCCTCCATGCATGCCAAGCACAGCTGAGCCATGGTCCTGCTGCAGAGCAGCCCAGGAGGAGCGGATGGTAGTGTCAGAGACATAGAGATGAACTGGTTTGGTTGTACACAGGTCAGTTCTCCAGCAGACAGGAAGGTTTTTTATGTGGAGAAGACTCTCAGGAGAACAAGGAGAGGATGGACATTGTAAAGCCTTCTGGTGGTCCCTTTCCCTCCCAAAAACTGAGCAAAGGAGATGCATCCAAGCTGCAGATGCACTCAGCCCTGTGCCCTTACATACTCAACCAGCATGGGCAGTACTTTTTGCTGTCCCAGACCTCAAGGCCTCAATTTGCACTCCTAAGAGGAGTGGTGATTCTACTTACTAAACAGGACAAGAATGTCAGGTCATCATCCCTCCTTTCCTGCATCCTGGTATAGCCCCATGTTGTGCATAGGCTGGTATTGAAGGACAACAGAAGCACTGGATCAAACCCTTCAGTAGTTTCATTCTGCTTACCCCTCACCTCACCAGTCTACCACCCTTGGTCTATATGTGTCTCCTCAAAGGGCCATCTGCAATTGAGTCCCTACCCTCATACACCTTTGATGGTCATGGTGGAGATGGAAAGTGCCTGACTTCAAGAGCCCTCTGCACACCTCCAGCATGTCAGACTCTGCTTCACCCTTTTCCTTCTTTCTTTGCTGAAAATACAGTTCCTGGGACAACAATTGCCAGACAACATCTACACAAGAAGATTTTGCTCTTTAGCCTGGCACCACAGCTCTTTAAATTCACCTCCCTCAACAACTCTTTTCAGTGGCTTTGACCAGCCACTTTTAACCTCTTTCTTGTAGCCTGCAAAGTCCATTGCTTTGATTTGTCTCGCAGGATGGGATTCATCTTACCTAATGTTAAATGTCTACCACATTGATGGTCTGCAGCTAAGCTAGTCGCCTTCGGCTCCCTTTATAGTGTGCAGACAGAAATAAGCATTGCCAGGACATGAGTCATTTGACCTATTTGAGATGTCTACTTTAGAATGAGATTAATCACGCTCTGGAAGCACCTGTTTTTCTCCAGCTAAAGCAGGAGTCTAGACAACCAGCCCAGATGAATTCAACCTCAATGTCCTTTTAGGTGCTCATCTCCCCAGGATGGTTGGCTCTAATGAACCCTCTCAGGCCTGCTTTAGCTTATCTGTATTTTGGCCCATACTGTGTTTCAGACAGCTGATGGTGATAAGTATGACCTAATGAGAGCAAGGGATGCTGGTGTCTCCTGAAAAAGCACATCTCATTCCTGCCCTTCAGAGGTGGGAGAAGGAGTGTAAAGGTACTAGGCACTAGGCAGCTACACTTGGCTATTGGACATGGGTAGCTTTGAGGGTATTTTTATACTGCCCAGATGGTGAGGATCCTTCTCAAACAGTGCACAGCATGTGTATGAACATGCATGAGCGTGAGTTATGTCAAATATACGTTGATTATTGCTCTTGGAACCAGCCACAAATTAGACAGTGCAGGAAATACGTTTGAAATGCACACACATCACAAAGAAGAGCACTGGCACACAGGCTGTTGCTTCCTGGAGAGGAAAGGAATTTCCCTGAAGTGCCTCACAGAGGCTTTTTCTCCACTTGCTGAAGCAGAGCCGCATTTAACATCGGATGAAATCCGTGAATAAGAGCATAAGAATAGGGCCAAAGGTGAGATGATCTTTCGTGATACAGTTAAAGCTTGCAGCAACCTCAATGTTTCAGGAACAAATAGAATGATGAAGGAGTCTCCCATACACTTACGGTGGTTTTAAGCATCACTGTTCTTATAGGAGCCACTAATCCATGTGGACAAAAAATTATTTGCACAGCAGGAGATGAAGGTGGGCTTGAATTCCTTTGTCCCAGAACTTGGCTGAAGTTTCGGACAGCCCTCGACAAAAGCAAACCAATGCTGATAACTGATTGAATCTCTCTCAGGTGCAATAAAATACTAAATCAGTCCCCTACTCTATTTCACATCTCTTGTTTCAGGCAGAAGGGGGGACACAAATGTGAAATGTCAGGGAATATATAGACAGAAATGAGGAAGAAGGTTTGGGTTAAAGGAAATACTGTGGCCATAAGCAAAGTCTGGACCAGGAAACTCTGTACCAGGATGAAGCACCACATTGTCCAGCTAAGGGCTGCAATGATTTCATCTGCTCCTGAGGAAGCTGCTACCCAAAGGGAAGAAAGGAGGGAAGGATGTTTACTTTCTCTGTCACAAGAACACAATCCAGGACAGACCATCAGTATTTCTGAGGGACTTCCCCTGTCTTTACCCCAGAAAGGCCTGCAGTGCATCTGCTTTGTGCTCTGTTTTCCCCACTTTTATTGTAGGACTCCAAGTAAAGTACCCTGGGGACCATAACAGAGCAGAGGTATGGAAAGGAGGAAGCATTTGAAACTATTTTCCCACTGGGAATGTATCTTAATGTTAAAAATATGCATTGGCCACTATGCCATTCTCTTGGGACTCCTTCATCCACACCTACATTTGCATCGGAAGGTAAATTCCCTCTGCGCTGGCATGGCTGATCAGGGGCTGAAGCACCTCCCTTATGAAGCCAGGCTGAGAAAGTTGGGGCTGTTCAGCCTGGAGAAGAGAAGCTGCATGGAGACCTCAGAGCAGCTTCCAGTGTCTGAAGGGGTCTACAAGGATGCTGGAGCAGGACTCCTCATTAGGAACTGTAGCGATAGGACAAGGGGTGATGGGTTCCAGCTGAAACAGGGGAAGTTCAGGTTGGAGATAAGGAAGAAGTTCTTTACTGTGAGGGTGGTGAGGCACTGGGATGGGTTGTCCAGAGAAGTGGTAAATGCTCCATCCCTGGCGGTGTTCAAGGTCAGATTGGACAGAGCCTTGGGTGACATGGTCTAGTATGAGGTGTCCCTTCCTACGGCAGGCGGTTGAAACTGGATGATCTTACGTTCCTTTCCAATCCAAACTATTCTATGTATTCTATGCAGGATGCCATCTAGCACCACCTTATGTAGGCAGTTGTCCTCAGGGCCCATTAAGCTGCCTTACCTGAACCCCAACGAACTTGGGCAATGTAGAATTCCACCTCTATCAGCACCCCTTGGATTGATCCCTATATTTCTGTGTCAGTTGAGGTATTGCCCTTGTGTCACAGATTTCTGGATGCTCTCTTTGATCCCCCTCCAGATCAGGCTGCAGATGCTGTTTACCAGCTCAGAGCCTCAGCAGGACATAGGCTGTGAATCAGTGGCTGTGGCCAGCAACATCCAGGTGCATGAAAACCTGCCTTCCAGCATTGTCCTCCTCCTCCTGCTCACACAGCCACCATAGGCAGCAACTTTAGCTGCATTAATTAGTCACTGTTTACTCTCCCCAGGTTCTGTGTTATCACTGGAATACTCATCTGAATGTGGTGGCCAAACAAATTACAACTAATGAGGCCATTAGGGTCACATTAACATACAAGAAAAATGGGAGAGCTTCCGGCAGAGGTTTTATTGCCAGACTGGGCACGTGCCATGCTACGTGCTGCAAGCAAAGCTTCATTTCCAAACAGTATTGGAGGCAACAGCAGCAGATGAACAAGATGCAGGGCTGACACAGTACCAAATCTGGGATGTGCCAGGACAAGGTTCCCTGCTGCCTCCTGGCGTGTTTTAGAATGGCAAACATGGTAGGAGCAGCAGGCTTGGATGAAGGACTGGTGGCAGTGATTTGAGTGGATGGATGGGATTTGGCATGCAACATCAAGGATTCTTGTCTCAGGTCCCTACACAAATCACTTGACCTCTGCTGGTAAAACAGGTCTGGTGCTTCAACAAACAGAATGTCATCCAATTAATTCCTATGCTGGCAGTTACCATGAAGCCAAAGAACCAGAGGGAATGGGATGAGAAACCAGATGCATCCTCTTTCTCTTCTGCCTTTGGCTACAGACACACTCACATAGCAGTTCTGCTGGCCCAGGAGCCCATCTGGTTGGAAGAGAGATCTTATACACAAGATGAAAGGTGTCTTGATTTCCACAAATTCTCATGGATTGGGCTGTTGGGAGAGCCAAATGCAATTGGAAGATTATGATACAGAAAGAAGGTTGGCTTCTCTAAGGGGATAACAGGAAAGCACAGAAAGTTCATCCACAATGAGATCAACCCTGTTCTACAGCCACAGGGCAGCAGCAGAAGGACATGGGAGCTGAGAGATACCAGGGTCACTTGTCCCCTTTAGCCCCTTTCCTTCACAACCTTCCTTTGCTGTCACTGCTCCTTGGGGGTGGGAACTTGAAGCAGAGGATGCTGCAAAAGGCAGGCAACAACAGGGAATGAATGGTGCTAGCTGTCTCCAGGCCGTCTCCCCACACCTTATCATCTCTCTCTGCTCTTCACACAGCTCCTACAGCCCAAGTGAAGTAAAAGCAGCCCCATGTGCTCTGAAGGTGCTGCAGAATGAGGCCTCAATACAAGCCTTTGGTCTGGTGTCCTGTCTCTGCTCCCTTCCAACTTCTTGTGCCCCTCCTCACTGGCAGAGCATGAGACTGGAAAGTCCTTTATCAGGGTAAGTGCTACTGAGCAACAACTAAAACATCCATGTGTTATCAATCAGCATTGTTCTCACTCTAAATCCAAAGCACAGCACTGCACCAGCTACTAGGGAGAAAATTAACTCTATCCTAGCTGAAACCAGGGCAGTTGTTCACTCTAGAACAACTTATCTACTGGGTGCTGCCATATTTCCTTCTTACCAACTATTTGGCAGGAGGCTGTTTTTTTCTGAGGTTTATTTATTTTACCATTCTATTTTGAAATTAATTTATTTCCCTCTGTGGAGGTATCACAAAGAAGAGATTATTTCCTGTTCAAGCTGGTGACATACCAAACACATAGAATCATAGAATCATAGAATAGTTAGGGTTGGAAAGGACTTTAAGATCATCTATTTGCAACCCCCCTGCCATGGGCAAGGACACTTCCCACTAAACCATGCCACTCAAGGCTCTGTCCAACCTGGCCTTAACCTCTATGGTGTCATTTCTCATTCTGTGGATGGATGGGGGTCACTGTTAGGACTTCTTTTTGTAGAACTTAAATAAGAAGTTTTAACATGTATTTCCCACAAGCATTTATGCTGATGAAGACAGCATTTACAGAAATCTCCAAAAAAGAGCTCTGAATCATCCGTATTTGTCTTGTTCTCTGGAGATCATCCAAGACTGAGCTAATGGTTGTTTCTTTGCAGTGCCAGAAGGTCTTAGAAGTATCTCCAGAGGTTCTTATGCTTTCATAGCAGCATTTGAAATCTATATATCGACCAATAAATAGCACTGAGATTTTCTGGTAATAAAACCACAGATAATCTAGGTGCCTGGATGGCTCAGGTGGTTGTGTCTAGGTCACCCATGTGCTACCAGCCCAAATTCGGGTTCAGGTGACATCAAGAGGAAACCATTGCCATTTCACCATACAAAAGTGACATTTTATGGGACACTAACCAGCTCTTAGGGTTCTCAGTGAAGAGGTTAATGATATAAAAGACAACTGGGAATGAGATCTTATCTCACTATCAAAGGTAGTTTGTGGCTTGTAGTCACCATCGAGGCTTGAAGATGAGCCAATACTAAGGGAGGAATTTGCAGTGGTGATATTCTTTCTGGAGACACAGCAGTGAATATAGGACCTACACATAAAGAATATGGGTCTTTGAGAGGAGCAAAACCAGCTTTCCC
This sequence comes from Ara ararauna, assembly GCA_028858755.1. NCBI lineage: Eukaryota > Metazoa > Chordata > Aves > Psittaciformes > Psittacidae > Ara > Ara ararauna. Next base: position 164,147,772 of record CM054376.1, read on the forward strand.
TAACCATCAGCATGAAGCATCATTCCAGGACTTTAACTGGTAGAAAAGCAACACAGAGTTTAGAGAATCTGTGAATGATACCAATCCCTCCATCCACTGCAGAGCAATCTCCAGATGCCCTTACTCTGGTGCATGATAGAGCTGTAAGGAGGGTTTCATATCTACCTAATCATCTTTCTCCTTAGCAGCTTTAAGCAAAAAGGAGGAAGAGAAAAGAAATGCCATGATGGGAGAGTTAACTTTTAGGGCTGTGTAAGGAATAACGGCGCTGGATGTCATTGTGCTGCAGAAGTGACCTACTTTCACTTTATCTGGCTTATCTCTGTTTGCATTGGTTTATTGATGGCAGGAGATAGTGCTAAGTGAGTGGTGCTCCTGGAATATCAATGAAGGTCGACTGCAGCCCTTCTGCCTGGGCAAACTCTGGCAGGGACAAGGAGCAGTGCCTCTACTCTGCTCCTGACAATTATCAGGCAGAACTAATGCAAGGAGGTGACGGGCTCTGAGACAGTGACCACAGTGGTGTTACTGCTGTGCTTTCTAATGAGCAGGCAGAAACTGGGCAATGAGCCCTGCAGGCAGGTTGTGTGAGAGGGAGAAATGATGGTTTAGTCCCACAGAAAGCCTGGCACAGCTAGGGTAGAGTTTTCCTCAGTCATTCCTTGAATTTCATCAGGGTGGGAGAGCAGTGGAGGGGAAAGATAGCTGTTGGGAAAGCAAAACACAGCAGCTCCAGGTGAAATACTGTATTTTCCTCTTTAAGGTTGACTGGAGTGGATAACTTGGAGTGAGTGAGCTGGGGAGCACATACATGTTTCTGTCTCCCATGGTCTGGCTACAGCTATGTATTAGCCCACTGGTGACATGGTTCTCCACATGAGCAGGAGGCTGTGCTTCTGGTATGCTCTTCAGCTCCCTACAAAAGCATCCACCTCTGAGGTTAACCTGTAAAAGCATGTGGACCACAGCCAGGGAAGTGGATGCTAGCACAGTTCCTGGCAGAGCTTTGGCTAATGGCATCAGCACCCTAACAGGTGATGCCCTCGTAGGGTTAAGGAGCTAAAATGTACACTGCCTGAGATCATTAAGCCGTGTGATGGAGCAGAGGAAAGGGAGATATATGGACATAATATCTGCCCTCAGCCTTAGAGCATGTGCCCTTTTATGCTTCATTGTACACATAGCCATGCTTAGGAGAAGTTTCTTTAGCCCACACAGAAAGTACATGGACTGCAACATACCTGGTGCCACAACTCCTATGCTGGTGTTCAGCAACCTTTTGCCTTTCTGCAGGGGTCCTCCCTCCAAGCCAAATCATACTGGTTGGCAAACACTAAGACAGGGTGGGCAGCCCCACGCTCCTGCCCTCTTTCACCCTTTCCTTATGCCTACCAGGCACCTAAGAAAGTACCACACTGGCTCCACAACCTGATTGTAGGTTTCTGCAAGCAAGTTTGTTCAACCTGGAGAAAAGAAGGCTCCTCAAGGGAGACATTAGAGCAGCTCCAGTGCCTAAAGGGGCTGCAGGAAACCTGGAGAGGGGCTTTGGACAAGGGATGTAGGGACAGGACAAGGGGAATGGCTTTAACCTGCCAGAGGGGAGACTGAGATGAGTTCTTAGGCAGAAGCTGTTCCCTGTGAGGGTGCTGAGGCGCTGGCACAGGGTGCCCAGAGAAGCTGTGGCTGCCCCATCCCTGGCAGTGTTGAAGGCCATGTTGGACACAGGGGCTTGGAGCAAGCTGCTTTAGTGGAAGGTGTCCCTGCCTGTGGCAGGGGTTGGAACTGGATGAGCTTTAAGGTCCCTTCTAACACAAATCAGTCTGGCATTCTGTGATCCCCACCTACTCAGGGCTGGCACTAGACTTTGCAATAAGTTCCTCATCCTCTCTTCTCCTCTCTTTTTCCATGCAGTGCGGAGTGCCTGCCACACCTGTATTTGCTAATCAGCTCACAGCATGCTCAGTAATTGCCCAGAAGAAAACATGGGTGCAGATGTGGTGTGGAGATGGGACGCGAGCACAAAATGAGATTCTTGTTTTCCAAACAGAAACCAAGATTTAATTACAGCCTCAATGAACGGTTATTAAAACCCTCTTTGCTTTGTTGTTTTTCTTCATTCTATTGTCTCCCAGCCCTCTGCATTATTGAATCATCAGCTCCTGTGGTCTTGTTTGGATGCTTTCATAAAAGGAGTCAGTGCAGCAAACTGCAGACATGGTTTGGACCCCATGTCTTCCCCCTCTCTCCTCTTTTTCCTTTCACCAGACATTTTCCCTCTCCTTCTGATAAAAAGAGGTTGCAGAGAGTCATCACCTGTATTTTCTGTCTGGTTTGATTTCCACTCAAGCAGGAATTCCCAATCCTCTGCACAGGGAACAGAGAGAAGGAAGGAAAAAAGGGAATTTGCTGCTTTCTATTGCACACAGCAGCCTTGTGAAGTGTGTTGTAGCCCAACGAAGGCCATTACCTGCTATCTAAGATGAGTTGATCTCCTCAGACAAGTTGTTGAATTCATCCCCTACCAGGACTGTAGGTGTCTTCATCCTAAGGGAATGTCTTCTTCCCTGAAGAAAAGGTAGCATCTTCCTGCCTTGTGTTTGTGCAGTGCCTGGTCCCCCATGACCCTGTTCTTTTTGGTGACCTTAATAACCTCATGAACCAGGGCAGATAACCTGTGGAAAGGTTTGGATGCACCTTTTCCTATCAGCCCTGCTAACGCTGAGTAGTTTGAGGACTCCTGGCTATTTTCAGGAACAGCCCATAGCTGTCCTCAGTATTGGTCCTCGATTTACCCTCAGGGTATGAGTAAGGATTGACATTCCCACTGTCTTCCTTGAGGGAGTAAAAGAGATAAAGATCATCCCAAAGCTGGAAGTTGGTGGCCGGTGTTGGTCTCTGGAAGGATTCTTTGCTGACTTCACCATCCCCCCTTCCCAAGGACATGGACCGGCTGTCGGCTGTGTCTCCACAAGATCCCTGCACCTTTCCCATCCCAGTGCCTATACACAGCTCCCTGTCCTGACGTGTTGTTCATCCTGTTGAGCCAGCAGCTTCCTATGCTCAGTGCCCAGCATTCCCAAGCACTGCAGCATGGGTCCTTTGCAGGAAAATGACACAGCTTCTGGAATCACTGGACAACAGACCAACCACATAGACATCCCCCATCACCAAATATCCAACTTGGTGCCAGGCTTTCCCTGTCTTATTATAACAATGCATGATAGAAAGGATATGAGAAAGGGCCCTTTCCCTCCTCCATCTTCTTGCATCATTCCTGCTCCAGAAAAAGCACCCCTCTTTCCAATCTGTGCTCCAAAGATTCCAAAGCTGTACTTAAAAGGTAGTACCTAAAAGGAGTTAAATCCTGTCCATGTCTAGCTTTACTGTGAGGCTGCCCAGGGCAGAGGGCACTAAGAAAGCTTTGCTACTACACCAGTATTCATCAGCACAACCATGTCAGCCCTGGGCATGCATCAAAAATGTTAATAAGATGCTTCCCCCTTTCCCTCCCCTCAGTTTTAATCCCTCTATCAGGATCCCCATAGGTTTGACATAGGCACCATGGGAACCAGCCGGTGCCTAAGCTCCCCTGCTGTCTGCTGGGTTTTCATAGCTGATTCCATCTCTTTCTTGCATAATCCCTGCTTGTAATTACAAATATCAGGAATGGGGTCCAGGGGGGCCATCTGTGGAGATAAAAACTGCCCTGTTTGCTGACCAGAGCAACCAGAGATGGCTCCAGGGGCCATAAATCCAAAGGGCCTAAAATCATGTATTCACATGGTGCCTTAATTCCCTTCTTGTCAAGGGCAGTTCTTCCAGCTCTGGCTTGAAACAAAAAGGTGTTTCTCTGCATGAACCCTGAAGCCTGGTTTGTCTACATCTTGTGCATCCCTTGGAGCCAAAGAACAGCACATGCATTGATCCTGATTTGAGATGAATCCTGATGGTGGCCAAGGAGACCTGGATTCAGGTACACCCTCCAGAGAGCAGTGTCCCATATGGAAATACTCATCAGCAGTGATAGAGATGATTTAGTCTGGCCGGGTAAAACCAGCTGAGAAAATGAGTGGACTGAGTGAGAGGGAAAGGACTTGGCATGATGAGAGGATGGACCCTGAATACATAGGTGTGAAGTGTGACACGACCACCCTAATGCGGTGCTCCAAGTCCCCAAAGCCTTGGCCTGAATTCACTTCCAGGAGAAGATGCCTTCTCCTCCCACTGGTCACTTAAGACCATGATGGGACCAGTTCTGTAGCAGGTTGCCTGGAGATAGACCATGACCCATTTACCCACCACCCAACTCCCATCCTTCCACCACTTACTTCCAGCCTTTTCACGGTGCCCTGCACACCCTCACACTGAGGCCGCAATTACATGCTGTTATCTTCTTTCCCCACCCTGATCTCAGATACTCTAAGGTCATTCACTGATGGACCACAGCACTTTTCCACCCTCACTTTCTCAGATGTACCTTGACTTAGCTCTGCTTTGGCACTAAGACAGGATATGAGGCTACTGTAACTATGGTTTTGCTACCAGAAGAGCCAGTTCCCATTCATTAACTGAATGGCAACAACCACTGGCTACCAGAAGCTGCTGTGGAGACACCAAACTACACAGCTTTACCAGGCTGTGATGCTGCCAGGATGGCAAAATAATCCCCTTCTGCATGAGGTCATTCAACAGGAGGGGAAAGATTCATCTGAGCGCCTTCACAGTAGACAGCAGCATTTGGGCAGTGGTTTCTCTGTCCTAGGAACCAAACTAATCCACAGTGCTTATGCTATTACACTGTTAAGCATTCTGACACAGAGGAAGGTACCTGCTAGCACTCTTGCAGGAAATAGCAAGTGTGAATTAGGCCTGAAGGCTGAAGAGCAATCTCTGGCCCATCACAAAGCCTTTGATCCCTTATAGTCACTGGAGACCTTGCTTGTGCAGCGTGCAGAATTTACAGTACAAGTCATGTCCTCCTAAACCAAACACCTAATGTGTGGACCAATGACTCACACCCCAAATCCTGATGACAGCATCAGTTAGATCTCTTATGTTTATGGTGGGAGCACAGACATCAGCTCACAAGTCACCCACACTGTAGACACTTGAAGAGATGAATTCCACTTTAGCTCTCAGTTCAAAGGGGCAGCACGAAAGCAGAGTCTTCTTGACTCATTGCACATCATAGTGGGACCCTGGCTTTTCTGAGAGCAGAAGGAGGCATGGATGGTGTTGTGGTTTAAGCCTCTCAGGCAGTTGGCACACTCACCCCCCTCTTTCTTCCCCCTGCTCCCGGGGCAATGGGGAGGAAAATCGAAAGAATGCAACTCCCACAGGTTGAGATAAGAACAGTTCAGTAACTGAGGTATAACACAAACCACTGCTGCTACCACCAATAATAATAATGACAAGGGAAATACAAGGGAAAAGAATACAGTCGCTCAACACCTATACCCAGCCCGACCAAGCAGTGCACCCCCACCCTTCCAGGTCTCTGCCCTCTGCTTTACATCCTGGGCATGATGTGCTGTGGTATGGAATAGCTCTTTGGTCAGTTTGGGTCAGGTGTCCTGTCTCTGCTTCCTCCCGGCTCCCCTCCTCCCTGGCAGAGCATGAAACTCAGAAAGTCCTTGGTCAGACCAAAACATTACCAAGCAGCAACTGAAAACATCGGTGTTATCAGCACTGTTCCCAGGCCAAAAGTCAAAAACACAGCGCTGCACCAGCTACCAAGAAGGAGAAAAATGACTGCTACTGCTGAACCCAGGACAGATGGCCTGCAGTAAACCCCCTCCCAGCTACACCCAACCTGTCCCCTTTAACACTTACTTATGTAGGCAGTAAGTGAGCTGTTCACAACTCCTATATATGGCTTCCAGAGGGGACCCTACATCACAGAATCATCGAATCGTAGAATCATAGCATCATAGAATCAAAGGATCATAAAACCATTGAATCATAGAATCATGAAATCATGGAATGGTTTGGGTTGGAAGGGACCTTAAGGTCAGCCAGTACCAACCCCCCTGCCATGGGTAGGTTCACCTCACACTAGATCATGCTGCCCAAGAATCTGTTCAGAGTTTCTTCTCTTTGCAAGAATCTTTAGTTCCTGACCTTCCTCATATCCTTCCCTCCCCACTATTTTCCCTAGTCTCCTGAATCCTTTCTCCCCTCTATGCTGAAGGAAAATTCCTCTTGCTTTTGGATCACTCACTGCGTGAACAGCAGGGAGATGACAACAGCACTCTGAACAGTCACCAGAGATGGTTCCCAAGCAGCCACATAGCATTTGCTCCTCCCTTGCTCCAGAAGTTCCACTCCTTTATCACACTCACTCCCATCCAACTATTTATTGTGCAATAACTCATTACCATTCCTCCTAGGACACCTTTAATAAAACCTTATGCTTGCATATTAAATATTAAATTTATAAGATGTATAATCCTTCTAATTAAGTTGAATTTAATCTAGACCTCTAAATTAGAAGCAAAAGTGGGGGGGGATATAAGAAGGGGAAGAAAATAATTAGAAAAGCCATACGTGGCACAGCGTATCTGTGTGTGCCAACCACCCTGCAGCTTCATTGTCTGCAAGCAAAGACAAGGGCTGGCCACCATGGAGATGAGAGAGGGCACGGGATCTGCATAGCCCTTTGAAGATTCATTTCATGCCATTCAGAAGCAGCACAGCCAGGGGTGAGATGTCCAATGATCACAGACCCATGCTGGTGTTTGACGGACCTTGTTTCTTTTCCTGCTCTACCACAGAGTCCCCGCTTAAGCCTGGGCATGGCAGAAAGGTCCGGCTGCACAAAGGGATTTAGGAGCTATGTCTTATTTGAGACAGAACTTAGCCGCCAGCAAAATGATTCAGAAAGCTCCTGCCTTTCGGGAGTTCAGCTCCATGTGATTCACCAGCCCTTGGATTTTGCATAAAGTTTGGCTTCCTCATAAAAATCAGACAACCCGATCCCAAAGAATTATCAGACAACCTGATCCCAAAGAATTTTTGTTTTGCCTTGCTCCTGGGCTATAGTGCCCACACATGGGGGTAATTCCTCCCACAGCCCTTTCTCAGTGGTATTATGAAAGCATCCACATCTCATGGTGCTAGATGATGGCCAAACAAATAGGGGAGGACCACAATGCGTGTCTTACTGTCCACAGACAATAAGAGAGATCAGCTTTTCAGATATGCAGGCTGCTGAGGTCCTGTGTATCTGCTAAGGGCCTATAGCTTGAAAAGCAATGGGATCATGCCTGGATCCTTCAGGAAAGGAAACTCCAACTTTTCCTCCTTAGTGTCAGTATGCCCTCCTGATGTTCAGAGGAGAGAGCAAGTCTGTGGAGACTGCCACTAATGAATGACTTTTTACTTGCAAAGTATCTTTTTTTGTTCTTAAGACAGTTCAATTTCCCACCTTACCCACCCCATTGCCATCCAGCAGCCTTTGGTAAATATACTCACGGGTTTAACACAGTTCTTGAACACAGTCTTTTTCCATAAACAAAGACAGGACATCTTAAAAGCAAAAATAACATAGCCATAATTCCTGGCCAGAACCTAGACAGTGGAGGGAATTGTGCTGTTACCTGCTATGAGCAGACTGTGGGAGTGCCAGTGCATTTCTACCCAACTAAACTCAGGTTTAAGAAGGTAGTGACAGGCTGAGGACAAGAGAAGGGAAATACCTGACAAACTGAGCACTGCCGTGGGTTTACTGGGTTGTCAATGTCCACCAGCACAGCTGGATGAGAAGTCTCCTGACCTGTCTTCATGTGGAAGAAAACTCCCCAGGGATGATCCCAGCACAGCTGGAAGAGAAACTCCTTGGGGGTACCTGCAGCACATTAGGAAGGCAGCTGCCAAACGTGGCCCACAACACAACTGGAGGTCACCAGAATGCTTTCAGCACATCAGAAAGCAAAGGTGGTCATGAAGCTCCAGCATCATCTAGCAGTGTTTAATGACAAGCCCACTAGGACACAGTGGCACATCTGGTGACATGCTTTACCAAGATGCTCTGAGCCCATCTGGCAGCACTAGAGGAGCTAAAGAGCACAGTAACCGGAATGCTGAGAAAGGGGAAAATAAATTATCTCTCCTAATAACTTAACATTTATCCCTCCCCACTGGATGAACAAACCCCAGAGTCTGTAAGGAGTTAGAGTGACCTCTCTTCTTATTGACTGCATTCCACCCAAGTTGTGCTCTTGCCTTTTTTGAGTCGGTTGAAGGCCCTTGCATGGCCAAAAAGAAAATAACACACTTACTTCATGGTATTTTCTTCGAAGTCCATATTGTATGCATTGCTTTTCACAGGGAATTGGATTTTCAAATTCACAGGCTTTAAAGGTCAAGGATAACAGGCTATCAGCATTTAATATGCATTCCAAGGAAAAGAAAAAAACTATAAAATTGGAAATAAAGGCTGCATGAAAATTCATTTCCAAAAAAACCCTGATCAAAACGTCTCTTTCCTCCGTATGAATTGGCATCGGCTCTTTGTTGTTGTGTCTGAAATGTATTAAAAGTCTCTTGCTAACATCTCGGCTAAGTCAACATCTGTAGCATTGATTCCTGACACACAATCCTGAAGGTGATGCAGCAAGGAGGGGGGTAGGAGCCAGGCTTTTTGTTCAGCATGAAAACAACAGCAGTGGCAACAAAGCTTGTTGTAGGCTTTTGTGCCCTACGTGTGTGCACACGTGCCTCTTAGAGCTGTTGAGGTGGGTTAGGGTGTTGGAAGACAAAGGAGTTTTCCAGCACAGATTTCAAACAACTCTGCTGCAAGAGGGAATGAAGGGAGCAGAGGAAAAGAAGAATATGAAGCCCAAAAGATGATTGTGTTCTCATTTCAGTGACACCAGCCATTCTCAGGAAGGGCAACTAGAATTTTACTTTGAGTTTTGCTGCATACCAGGATGCGTATAAGAATTGAAAGGGAAAAAGGAAGGAAATTAGCTCAGACTCTCATTTTCTGTCTAGTTAGATGACTGCCTTCTCCCTTAGTAGGATCCAGAGTTAACACAGAAAATGCTCCCTATTGTTTTCCCGGTCTCCAGCACTGAAGTGACCCCTGTTCTCACTGGAGCAATGTCTATTCTCCTAAGACCCAGTAATGTCACCTAATGCTAGCATTTAGCAAGGTAAGTGTCCTGAGCAGTCTCCTGGGGTCCCTTGATAGCAGATGGCTAGAGACAGGGTGGCATGGTTTAGTGTGAGGTGTCCCTGCCCATGGCAGGGGGTTGGAACTGGATGATCTAAAAGTCTTTTCCAACCCATTCTTTGATTCTATGATTCTATGACACTTTCACAAGGTTTTTAGCCCAGTTGGAGAGCGGTAGGACAAAAATCTTCCCTGAAAATGCATTTGTTTCTCCACTGTCTTCTCCAGAGATCCAGGCAACTTGCTCAAATGCTCCCTTTGAGAACTGCCCAAATCCTGCACTCCCAAATCTGCTTGCTTTCACCAGAAAAATCAGTCTCTGCCTTTCCATCAAAACCAGGGATACAGGGACTCACACACACCCTCTGCTACCAGGAATGAAGCCAGGCCAGAGCCCTCATCATGTCTATCAAAACTTCAGGGGTTCCACAAGTGTTGAATCATCATGAGTTAAGGAAGAAACAGGAAAAAGAAAAAGAATTCCAAAGTCCCAAACTCCCCACTCACAGCTTTATCCATTGTGCCACATGTCCCATAAAGCACTCGGCTTGAGCAAAGCCCATTGAAAATGTGCTGAGTGACTTAAATACCACAGCTAAATGACTCACGGTGACTCAATATTTGGTGGAGGGGAGGAGAAGGAGGAAAACTCAATTGAAAAGAGTTTGCAGTCACTTTAAAGTCAGCTGCAGGGTGGGATCGGGCTGCCCATACTGTCTTTGTCTGAGTGAAGATGTGCATGGCCAGGACAGGAGATGCTGGCATGGTTGTCTATGGGTCCTAGAACAGGTCCATCCTATTCCTCAGTGGGTTACTTTTACGTCCCTTAGGATTTTCTCTCCCTTAGGTTTCATCAGGGCCACCAGCACCACACCAGCATGAATCCTGATAGCTGCCCACCTGATGGGCTGAGGCTCTGAAGCAGGGCTGTGCAGGTCATGAGGACAAGCTCTCTGCCATCCATAACACTTGTCTATGAGAGTTGCCTCAGAGTAACCTCTGGGGATGTCCAGCTTCCAGGGGATCACAGCTGGATCTACTTTTCCAGGGAATTTTGAATCTGTGGAGCCTCGCTTGGTCCCATCCATTTGAGGGTTGGGAGACCCTGCTCCAACCCATCTTGCATTGATATCACATGGTCTACAGAAAACACAACCCCAAGTCCTTCACTGCAGAGTGGTTGGACTACATGACCTTTGAAGGTCCCTGCCAACCGAACTATTCTATGATTCTATTCTATGATTCTATAAGGAAAACCTGGACATTGTCTGCGTAAGAAATAGTGGGGTTAGAAGCAATCTGAGTCCAGCTTACCTCCTGGTTTCTAAAGGTTTGTCTGGTGGGGTGGAGTGAAATAGAAGTTGACCGCACCATGCAAGAGCTAAGAGGTTCCCACTGAAATAGTCAAAACCATCTGCATAACTCAAGCCAACGGAGTTCTTTTTCACAAAGTCATAGATTTATTAGAAGAACTTTTTGTCTCTCTGAGATGAGGTATTTGCTATTTTCATCACTTATCTGTAATTCTGGAGCATACACAGCCCGCTGCTCCATCTGTAGGTAGGTAAATCTGGCTGGATTCGGAGTCGACATCTCCAGACACTTGGGAATGTTTAGTTTAGGAAAACACAGTTTATGTGGGAAAAGACATTTCCCTCCCTCACTCTTTCCACTTGCTTTAAATTGTGCTTAGTGAGATAATTACTGATTGCTTTGGTGACTAAAGTCAAGAGGCACAAAATAAGGAGCAGTGACTGAACGGTACTGAGCACCAATAAATACCCAAAACAACACTGCTGGGTGCAGTGCCAGCCCAGCCCAGGGGCACTGACCTCTTAGTTTGTGTTTCAGCCATACTGGAATATGCTCATGCCTTACAAAGTGGAAGAGATCCTCTCTCCAATGCTGAAGCAAGTGTTTAATTTGCCTCTTGACAGTTTGTCTCTTCGACGAAGTCCCTACCCCTTATGCACATACAAACTGCATAAGAAACTTCCCCAAAAGGCAAGGCCTGATTGTTCCAGACTAACACCGTCTTTCCTGCCTTAATGCACTTTGTAAATCCTTACCTGGAATGAAAAAGATAGTAAATCCATTACAGCTCCATTTCCTTACCTCCAAGCTTTCTCTAGCTGAAGGTGGGTCTGCCTCACTTCTTACATGCATTTACTCTGCTTAGATCCACACCCTTCTCTGTGCTTTCCTTAGAATCATAGAACCATAGAATGGTTTGGGTTGGAAAGGACCTTAAGATCATCCAGTCCCAATCTCCTACCATGGGCAGAGACACCTCCACTAAACCATGTCACCCAAGACTCCATCCAACCTGGCCTTACGTATTCTGTCCTCCAAGCAGACTCAAATGGCTTTCATCAGGTATCACGTTGTCTCCATTCCTCTTCCAGGGCAACGGCTCATACATATTTTGACACCTCACTGCCAGTGCAAGTGGCTAAACTTAGGAAAGAGAATTGGATATCTGAAAATGGGAATTGACAGGATAAGCAGAAATTTGGACAAGATAATTAGGGGCAGGAATGAAGGGCACTCAGAGCTCAGTAATGTAAATTTGGTTGAGAAGAACATCTCAGCAAGGGTAGTTCATGAAGCTAGAAGGACAATTCATTTGTCCCTGAAGCTGTCCAAGAAAGTGAATTTCCTTAGTTTAATTTCCAGCAAGAGTTGCTGGCATTGGAGAAATTGTCCTCACATCCAGGCTGTGAAACACTGGAGGAGGATCTTGGGAAGATAATAGCACTTTTTGTACTGGGGCAGGTTAGCGTATCTGCCAGCATCTGCACAGATATCAGTATTAATTCAATAGGCCCTGCCTCATGTGCTCAGGCAATCACATCGAGTCACTGTGACATTCATTGGGATTTCTGGATGTCGGCCACATTCTGCTCTGTCTGGGCTGGTGAAATGCCAGAAAACTGAAGGGCTACCCAAAAAAGCAAAGCATCCTGAGTAGCAGTATGTTCACCACAGCAACAGAGATGGTAGATCATTTTGGGAGCGCTCTAGAGGGTACACGGTACAAGGCTGTGGGATAATGTCTTTTCCTGGCCTGTGTTATCTGGATCCTCTGGTTTCTCAAGAATACCCAAGGACACTGAGAACCCCCAGGATCTGTGGAGGCTATGAGAGCAGCACTAGACATCTCATTGTCTTCCTATGACTGTACCCAGGTTTGATTCGTACTGGGTGCATTCAGCTGGAGAGAAACAGTACATCTGCGGCAGAGCACTTCAGATAACAGCCCTGTGAGTTCAGATAATGTGGCCCTCGTGTGAAACCAGCTCTGCCACAACCTGCTCATGGGCCATGTTACTGATCCCTTCTGTGCTTTACCTGCCTCCTTGTAAAATAGAAGGATGATGTGCCTTTTCTCATCCCTTTTTCTTGTCCCTGAACCCCATGGGGTTTTCAGGTGGGGAATGCTTCCTGCTGCCTTTGTGTGCCAGGTGCTGTGCTTCAGCCTTGCCTGTGACTCTGAAGTGCTGCTGTAATCCCTGCTGTTACTATTATTGCCTTGTGCATGTGGTTTAGGTGAAGGGAAAATTTTAACCCTTCCACCTCCACCTGAAAAGCAGACACTTTTAGTGGGAAGTCACAGGTTTTATGCTGGATTCAGTCTGATGGGGATGGGGGATGACCATGAGCATTGCAAACTGAAGGCTGGTGGCAGGTAAATAGGCAGGTGGTAATTGCTTTGTGCTGGCCAAGGATGGTGTCTCTGTTCTCTGTCTAAACAAGGGCATCCACATAGCTTCTACCCTTGTACTTACCATCTGTTGTGGAAATGGCCCCTGGTGAGTGGCATCTCCTGCTTTTCTCTCCCCTGATGCTCCCTTTTGCATTCCTGGTTCTGTGTCTGCATTCTGCTTCAGCTCTTCTGATATCAGACCTGGTTCCCATCCAGGATGGAGGATACCAAGATGGAATCATGTCTGCATCACACAGCTATCCCTAAACATGCAAACCTAGAACATCTCAGCTCCATCACACCTCAACACAACACTTTCTTTTGAAGGGAGCACAGAACATGCCACCCCTGGAGGAACTGTGGTTCTGCAGTCTTCTCCACTGCAAAAGGCAAATGGTAGAGCCCCTTCCAGCCATCTGTGCAGCCATCAGCAGATAGCACTGACATACTATGGGACAAATGCCTGGTTATCCATCCAAGGACAGCTCTCCCCTACAGCAAGCAGGAGAAATGCCTCTCTGCAGAGGTTTGAAGCAGAGAATCATAGAATCCCAAACTGGTTTGGATTGGAAGGGACCTTAAAGCTCATTCAGTTCCAACCCCCTGCAACCTTCCCTATAGATCAGGTTGAATCGAGTGCTTGTTTGAGCAAATGGGCTTTTTTCAGTTGCTCTTTTTTTTCCCTTTTTCTTTGTCCCTAAGCAATAGCACAGCCACTGCCTGCATACCAAGCACCCTGCAGCACTCTAATTATCCTAGCAGCACACACAGCCCCTGCTTTTCCTGATAGCTGGAGGGAATCACTGGGAAGGCAGACAGAGATTAGAGGAAGAGTGTAGGCAATGGGAGTGGGATGCAGCAGCCAGGTCAAGCCTGAAATCCCTCCACAGCACTGAGTAGAGAGCTGGGAGTGAATGTTCATGCTGGAAACAGGAGGATCTACCCCAGTCCTCCTGGACATCTTGATTGCTCACTGAGGGGTTGTGAGTCTCTCCCACCACGTGGCAGATGAGGCTGTGATGCAGGGTTAGGGATCAGTCCCACATCCCACTAGTCATGTACCACTAAATTGAGGGTCTTGAATGCTGAGACATGAGGGGCCAAGAGGACTAAGTTGAGCAGTGGACGACCACTTTTTGATGGTGTCCTGTGTGAGCTTTCTTATGGAAATGATGTTTTGAGGACCATGGGTGTTTTCCTGATGCTTTCATGGACCTCCAGGAGCATGTAGTAATGAATTGTCCTCTTGAGTTGACAGACGAAAAACAAGTAAAATGGAGCCATTCTCTTCCCTCTGAACTATTACTCAGCAAAGGAAAACTAGATTTCTGCAGTGATCATTTCTAGTGTCTCAAAGGATGCTCTCAGAAAGTCATTTCAGAACAAGTCCAATGCAATTCCAGCCTTAAAGAAAAAATAAAATGCTGAAATGAGGGAACTCAGAGCTGAAATCCCATCAGGTTTCAGCCAAAAGACTAGACATGGGAATCCTTCTTTGTAACAGGCTCTGATTGTCATGGGTGTCTGCCAGAGAAAGTCAAGTCCTGTCTGCACACGGGGCATGGCCACGGTCCAGCTCTGTGTGATGGATGTCTTAAGTATGAAGAAAGTCTTTGGCTGAAGCAGACTCAGACATAAGAGATGATGGACTCGGTAGAACAGGGGAATAATTCAATGCTAGAAAGGACCTTTCAGATCACTCTGAGTTCCTGTATTACCCATAGCAGGAAATCAGAGTCAGTGCTATTTCCATAAACTATGTTGATCACTCCAGAACTTCCTTTTACATCCTTTTTTGACTAGATGACAATCCCAAAGTCCCTTTGGGATGAGGCATCCAGTAACTCCAATTGCAGTTTATTCCAACAGTCTCAAAAGGAGTCTTTAGAGTTATTTCCTTTTATTGTCATCTATGTCCACTTTCCAGGAAGCAGTGACTTTTCTTTAGTGACCGGCTATAAGAGGGGCACAAGCAGGATACTCTGCAGTGTTGTATCCTATTCATTTGTCCATTTACATTTATGATTCCCCAATTCTTATGCGATCTACGGCTTTGATTTTGATAATTAAGTCTTGCAGGAATCTTGACGTGTTACTGTGCAGTGCCAAGCCTCAACCCTGCCTGGACTGTTCCAGATCAATGTGCATCTAACCTGCTGTGAGTCTCCTTCTGTCCCTCCCACACCATCTAGCCCATTAGGAAATGTCTCTCAGTTCTTTATTTGAACCACCTTTGATTTCGTATTAGAGCTTAATGTCTCACACTATGGAGAAAAGCGTATTCCTTTCCCTCTGCTAGCCTTCTACATATTGAAATCCACCCCCTCAGTGGAAAAACCATTCCTACTTCTTCCACATTTCTTCATGGAGATCACTCTACTCTTGCTTCTTTCTAAAGGGTCCATCTAAATGTCGTAAACCAAAGGCCTCTCATTGCTCCATTGAGAAGAATCATACTGAGATTAAGTAACCACAAGCAAGGCCTTTGCAGTCAATCTTCCATCCATGGAGGCATCAGAAGGTTGTACTGTCACCTAAGATGCCTCTAACCATTTTTAAACCCAAAGAGATAACATATTTCATCTTTGTAACCAGCCTTGCATGATGCATCAAAGCTACTGCTTATTACCCTGGCAAGAGCAATCTACTGATGTCTCCAAAAATGTAAAACAGGCTGTCTTTTCTTTTATTTTCTCCCTTTCCCTCTTTTGTTTTCACTTTTTTCTTTCTTTTTTTTCTTTTCATAAAAGCAATAAGCCCTGAATAATCTCAACATCACCACTGGCTTTACCAGTTAATCAAAAGCCTTTTTTTCCCCTTCTGTACCTAAGCCAACCTCTTAACTTCATATTTAATGGGCAGATATTTTCTCCAAATGCTCTTTTTTCATTCTCATAAGCTAACTGTGCAATGGATAATGGCTTCTCTTTCCTGTTGAAGTGGGCTCTTTATCTACCTATAGGTTCCAGCTGATACAAATCCCTCTTATTCCTAAGTGGGATATTGCATCTGTCCTTGAGACCTCTTCCCTGGCTCTCACTGCGTTTTGATGGAGTTTTTTATCCCAGCACATATGAGAATGTTGGTATTGCTGCCTGTATAAAATGATATATATATATTGTACAGAGTCTTTGGTGACATAGTATAGAGTAAGTCATTCCTGTCCATGGCAAGAGGGTTGGAACTAGATGATCTTAATGTCCTTTCCAACTCTAACTTTTCTATGATTATATATATATATATATATATATATGTATATATGTATGTATAGGTGTGTGTACATATGTATATATATTTCTTCATATATGGAGACATTCAAGGCCAGACTGGATGTGGTTCTGTGCAACCTGATCTAGCTGAAGATGTCCCTGCTCATTGCAGGGGGTTGGAACTAGATGCACTTTGAAGGTCCCTTCCAACCCAAACCATTCTGTGATTCTACGATACTATGATACTACAACTATATATATGTGTGTGTCTATATTTTATGCTTAAGTCCCAGTGAACATCCATCACCAGGCTTGAAAACGCTTCACACTACCAAGCTTTGTCCAACTTGGTAAGGAGTGGACATCTAAAATGACCAATCTGCCCATTTAGCATGGGTAGGCTCAGAGTGGGTGCCAACACCACAGAGCAGGTTCCCAGTGCAGCATATTCATTGAATCATAGAATCAGCTAGGTTGGAAAAGCCCTTTATGCTCATCCAGTCCAACCATTCCCCAGCACTGCCACGGCCACCACTAACCCATGGCACTGAGGGCCTCCTCTTCACGGTGTGTGAACACTGCAGGGACAGTGACTCCAGCACTGCCCTGGGCAGCCTCTTCCAATGCCTGAGCACCCTTTGGGGTAGGAATTGTTCCTCAGCTCCATCTAAACCTGCCCTGGTGCAGCTTGAGGCCGTTTCCTCTTGTCCCATCCCTTGTTCCTTGGGAACAGAGCCCAGCCCCCTCCTGGCTCCATCCTCCTCTCAGGCAGTTGTAGGGAGCGATCAGGTCCCCCCTGAGCCTTCTCTTCTCCAGACTGAACCCCCCAGGTCCCTCAGCCGTTCCCCATCACACTGTGCTCCAGACCCTGTACTAGACCCTTCATCCTTCACTGGAGACCAATGTCACTGCTCTGCTGTCTGGATAGAGAGTATTAGCTCCAGACCGTCTTCCAGCTTGATCTGCCCAAACCACGTCTTGGGAAGTCTGTGCTCCAAACTGTCTGACTCAAGCTTTCACAGGCAAACAAGCAGCAAGAATATCAGCTCTTGAGATGGCTTCAGAAGCACCCGCCTTCTGCAAAAAAAAAAAAAAAAGCACTTCCTAAATGAATGTTTTTCACTCACAGCTCAGATTATGTTTTTTCATCTCCTATGCCTGTGTTTTTCCGAGCTCATTTACTGCCTTGGCTGTTAATCCCTTCCACGACTTTATCCCTCATCTTCAGGGCAGTTTAACAGTCCCTCTGCCTGTGAAAGGGCCTTCAGATCTGGGATCACAAAGCATTAATTATGGATCTGCAGTATCAACTTGGTGCCACTTGCCACACTGGAAAGCTGCATGAAATCAATGGGCAGTTTCTGAGGACTGCTGGCTGTGATTAAAGGCTCCTTCACATAGAGGAGTCAAGAAGCCTCTGAATGTCTTTGGGAAGGAAGTCTGACGCATGGGGGGTCAGTCACCAATGGTTTGTGACACTGTTATTTGGAAGGGTTTACATTAACCAACTCAGCTTACATGTGATGCTCTTGTGGGGTTGTCTTTGCATTTGAGCATCCAGAGACAAGCAAACCCTTGGAGGCAGCAGCATCCTGGCCCTGTGAAAGCGTCATTCACAAAACCAGCAGAACCGGTCTACAAACTTTGTGGCCTTGCCCTTTTCCTCACTCACAGCATGTCCTTGGTGTCAGTCTGGCTCTTGCACAACACCTCAGTGTGCCAGCTCAGCTCTCTAAAGAGGAATAGAATAAATCCAACCAAGAGAAAAACAGGCTTTCTAACAGATTAATGTCTTGAACTGGTTGTGCACAGGGCCAGGCAAACATCCACACCAGATCAGAGGGAAGTAAATCTGTAGACATATGGTTTTGATTTAATGCAGTCCTGTTCCAGTGCTGCCTGGAGTCCCCACTTAACCCCTCCTACCTTGTTTGCTTCCCAAACTCCAGACCCACCTCTCCAATTTTGCTCACAGCTTTCACAGATAACACTGGAGAAGGTTTTCCAGCATGTGAACGGGCAGGTAATGGTAAAGGCAAGGCCAGAAACCAACCCTCCTCTGCCCCCAGCATTCTTGTCCTCTTCCCAAAGCAGGTTTGAGTCCCATCATTGTGCTAGCCAGAAGATATATGCAGTAGGACGGTGGGAGAAGATGCTCTATGGGGTCTGTCCCAGTCCTGCTACCTAAACAGACCTGCTACATATGGACACTACAGAGCAAAAACCTTCAGGAACCTGTGGTCAGCAGTGGGATACATTGAAGTTAGACCAAAGATAGAAGGTGTTGCTGTCTTCTCCTCCAAGCAAGCACCCTTTCTTCTTGCCTATGCAAAAGTGCAGATGAAACAGGGTTTTGGCCCCAGACATCCACATCCCTTCATTGTGGACCTTCCAAAGAGGGCATTTCACCATGGCTCCACACAGTTACCCTCTGCCTTATGTTTAGGAGCCGGGAAAAATCAGGGGCCAAGCTACAGGAACCCTTTGGATACATCCTGAAAAAGAGGGGAAGTCCGATGCAGAAAGCTCCTCTGCTTGAAGCAAGGAGGCAAGGCCCCATCTTCTGCCCAGTGCTGGCTTTCTCCGTACCCCAGCCCTGTAGTGCAGTCCCTGGGACAGGTTCAGTTGCCTCCCGAGCGATGCCGCCCGATGTGCCTCAGGGAAGGGTCAGGATCATCCGGGAAGAGGCTGGGTGGGAGTAAGCCACCGCGTGGGTTCCGTCTGCGCTCTGCTGCAGCACGATGCTGCCATCGTGAGTTCAGAGGCAGAGGCTGCGTGCAGGGAGCGGAGACACCGAGACGCCGCTGCAGAGGTGCTAAATGATCCCCAGAGTAGGCACACGGACAGCTCTGCATTCATGGGGTCTTGCAGAAGTACGTAAGGGGCTGCAAGAAGGCACTTACTCTAAATCCAAAGAGAAAAAGGTCTGTCAATCCGTTTTGCCTGTGTTCTCCCTAGCACAGGCTCTGAGCCACCCTTAGAATAGTAGAACCATAGAATGATAGAATCAGCCAGGTTGGAAAAGACCTTTAAGCTCCTTCAGTCCAACCATTCCCCAGCACTGCCAAGGCCACCACTAACCCATGGCACTGAGGTCTCGTCTCCACGGTGTGTGAACACTGCAGGGACGCTGACTCCAGCACTGCCCTGGGCAGCCTCTTCCAATGCCTGAGCACCCTTTGGGGAAGGAATCGTTCCTCAGCTCCATCTAAACCTGCCCTGGTGCAGCTTGAGGCCGTTTCCTCTTGTCCCATCCCTTGTTCCTTGGGAACAGAGCCCAGCCCCCTCCTGGCTCCATCCTCCTCTCAGGCAGTTGTAGGCAGCGATCAGGTGCCCCCTGAGCCTTCTCTCCTCCATCTGAACCCCCCAGGTCCCTCAGCCGTTCCTCATAATGTTTAAAATGCCCCAAGAAACAGTGTAGGCTGTCCCACAATCCCGTGGAAACCCTCGGTATCCCATTACAAATAGTCTTTGCCTGTTCTTGGGGTGGGGAAAATCCGTGTGAGGAATAGCCTTCATAAACCTCCCTCTATCCTTGCTCTGCCTTGCTTAGCTCTCTTTGATTTCAGCCTACAAACCAGTTCGTCCAGGCTACTCCCATATCTTGGTTCTCTTCTTCACTGTCTCCTGTTCATCATCATCCTTCCCCCTGAGTGTCTGTGATGGAGCACAGAGGTCCAGCTACCATGGCGCAACCCAGGGTCACTGAAGATACAATGCATCATGAAGCCCCCTGATTTAAAAGGCCTTCGTTGTGTTATGTCTGTAACAGTGAGCTGGAAAGGAAATCAGAAAAGTCTTGAGTATTTGTTTCTCCCTTTAACAGCATTCTTTTCATATCTGTGATGTATTTCCCTTGCTTGTTTAATCCTGAGGAAGAGCAGGATGGAATGAAGGTCTGCCCTCCTCTGAAAGGCCAAAGGCAGAAGCCCTTGATACCTGCATAGCCCTCCACTCAAAGAGCCAGCGTGCTGGATTTGTAGCAAAAGTGCTTCTCCTCCCAACCATTTAACAGGCATTTCAGTTACATGCAGGTAAATGAAGAGTACAAATTAAACCAAGGATAAGAAAAAATCCTCCATCCCTAAATAATAGTCTCTTCACACTTCTCAGTGTTCAATATTGCAGCCCCATCAGTTTTCCACTCACCTGTGGTATCTTCCAGGAGTATGAGACACATACAAACAGGACAGGAGAGATCCAGATATTCCTAGTGCAAAAGGCAAATGGGGAGAAAATCACAACCTTTCACATCAGTCTTGGTCATTGTAAGAAAGCTGGGAAAAGGATTTCATTCAGTTCTGCTTTCCCTTCAGAAGCAGCCCTTAAACATGAGTACTACCTGTGCTGATTTACCTGGGAACATCAATTAAGCACACTGATTTGCTTTTTGCCTATTAATCCAATTACTTCATTAGACAGAAGGGGTTTAGTGAGGGAGCCTTGAGAGGTTCAATACAGATAAGTCTGGAAAAGCTCACATATTTTAATGACATGCAGCCTATGTTCAGGAGATAGGGCTGAACAAAAGCCTCTAACCCAAGAGCAGATCCTGACGCCAGCACTGAAGTGGGTCTGGTTCCATCCTGTGGCCCTGCAGGGAAGCAAGCACTTCTGGCTGAGCTGTGAAAGGTTTCCTGGGCTCTTCCTTTCACCCTTTCACTTGAATATTCACTATTTCTCTAGGGAGAGCTCCAAATAAAACACCACTTCAGTTCCTACCAGAGCATCACCTCTGGGGTTATATTTCCTAAGACACTTGAGCTTAAAGGCAATGTTCCCAGTTCTGATGGCTGATGACTCTTGTGGCTTTCTCAAAGCCTCTGCTTCTGGAGTGATGTGGATAATTTCAGACTTTCAGATTTTCTGTATTTATCTCCAAGTTTTTGGCTCTTGTGGTTATGGTGAAAGGGTGGAAATTTCAATATTTACGTATTAAAGCTTAGTTATTAACCTTTGATAGTTTGTTGGGTTCCAGAAGAGAGGATGCTGAGCTCTTCCTCTCCTTTATCTGTAAATCCTGCAGAGGGGCTGCTTTCACTAAAGTCATAGAATCACAGAATCATGGAATGCTTTGTGTTGGAAGGGACCTTAAAGCTCATCCAGCCATGGGCAGGGACACCTTCCACTAGGGGAGTTTGCTCCAAGCCCTGTCCAACCTGGCCGTTAACACTGCTGGGAATGGGGCAGCCACAGCTTCTCTGGGCACCCTGTACCAGCGCCTCACCACAGAGTTCCTTCCCTCCCACATGTGAGACTACAGGTTCACTCCTATAAAGGGGTTCCCCACCAATGTGATCCAGGATCATATCCCTCAGGCCTCATGAAAAGGAAATCGCCTGCATGGTAGCATTAGGGATTCTTTGATCAGCATCCTTCTCCCACCCTAGACAAAAGACCTGGCAAAACATTGCTGCTAGTACAGCATGGATCTGGTACCCCTGCTGCGTCCAATTTGAGGTTCCTTTAGAGCAGGAAAAAGGCTCTAAATGTGCATAGGAAGGGGGTTGTAGGGGGCATGGCTCTGTGTGTGTGTGTCCCACTGAGGGCATGAGACCTGACTGTCTTTGAAAGTCAACCTGAGCAGTTGTTTAGCTCAAGCAGCCAATTTTTCACCCTTGCTTGCACTTTCATAGAGTGTTTGGTCTGTCTCAGCAGAGAGCTTTTATTGCTGAGATGGTTACTTCAGCCTTGTCTCAATTTGCTTTTAGACTAACAAGCAATGTAGCTGCAAATTAAAAAGATGGAAAACAACAATAACCAAAGCTCTTTCTTCCCATCCCTCCTGCCCTCAAAGGGGATGCTGAAAGATTGAAAAGTGAGTCATTTAAAGATCATTCTAGGTTGCAAAGACCCTTTCCTAATACACCGGTAATAGAGGAAGGAAAGCTTTGTGATTGCAGCACAGGGGTGGGACCTGGCTTCAGATCCCTGCTTGGCTACAGGTTCACAGCCTATTTTGTGTCTATTAATTACAGAACTCAAGGGGTTGATTTTAACAGAAAGGGTAAATTATTTCCCTCTTTCCAGACTGGCTTCTCTATTTAGATGGTCATTTCTTTAGAACACAGATTGCCTTTCTCGATAGAGTACAACACCGAGTACCCACGCTACACCCATTAGCAGGCTGTAAATCACAGTCACAATGAACAGCATAAGCTGAACTACAACAGCATAACACACCACTTCCTGGCCCACAGGCACCATCCTTTGTCATTTCAGCCAAAAGAAATTTCACTTTCTGGCATCAGCCATTTGCAACTGTGACCACATTGCTTGTAACCAGGATGGTTGAATGAGGTCAAAGGAGGTGATCCTGACCCTCTCTTGTACTCTTGTGAGACCCCACTTGCAGCACTGTGTGCAGTTCTGGTGTCCTCAACATAAAAAGGACATGGAACTGTTGGAGCAAGTCCAGAGGAGGCCACGAGGATGATCAGGGGCTGAAGCAGCATGGAGACAGGCTGAGAACATTGGGGCTGTTCAACCTGGAGAAGAGAAGCTGCGTGGAGACCTCAGAGCAGCTTCCAGTGTCTGAAGGGGGCTACAAGGATGCTGGAGAGGGGCTCTTCATCAGGGGCTGTAGTGGCAGGACAAAGGGTGATGGGTTCAAACTGAAACAGGGAAAGTTCAGGTTGGATATAAGGAAGAAGTTCTTTACTTTGAGGGTGGTGAGGCACTGGCACAGGCTGCCCAGAGAAGTGGTGAATGTTCCATCCCTGTCAGTGTTCAAGGCCAGGTTGGACAGAGCCTTGGGTGATATGGTCTAATGTGAGGTGTCCCTGCCCATGGTAGGGGATTGGAACTGGATGATCTTAAGATCCTTTCCAACCCAAACCATTCTCTAATTCTATGATTAATATGAAGGGCTCTTTTCTGAAGGAGCGCTATAGTAGTACCTAAAGAAGGAACATGCTTTGAGCACAGAATCTTTTCTTCAGGTTGGAAACAGAAATTATGAGCTCAAGCAAAGTGGTTTGGATCAATCTTTAGTAGAAAAGGGAAAGAATCTGAAGCTACGAATCTGGGTTCAAGCCAGCTTTGCATCCCTGCAGAACCAAGCAATGTGCTTTGGTCAAATGGACATGACTAAGGGAAGATCTCAATGGCAGCCTGAGATGGAGGAAGTGGGATGATTCGTAAAACATGAAAGGGGTTAACAGGTTAATGGGCAACATTGTGAAGCAAAAATATTTGGTGTCTGGGAAAAACTCCCTAAAAGCCTCTTGGATGCATGACTGTTTTCAAAGGGAAATGCTGGAAGCAGCTGTTCCTGGAGATATTTTCAGCTTCAGGGAGGCCAAACACTATGGGACACGCTGAAGGGAACATTTGCATTACCGGGGAGGGACAGTTCTTTCCCATGTGTTATGTATCTGCTTTGCTCCTCTCCCACTAACATTTTCTCCCCTTCTTGGCTCTGCATGTTGCAATACAGCAGATACCCCACTGTTTAGAGAATTATCCCCAAATAAATGCATTTCACAACCCACTGCATCCCTCAAAATTGGTGTTTCCAGAGGTGAGGCAGTATGCTGAGCCTCAGGGCAGCATAACCGTTAGGCTGGTCCATGGAGGTCGCTGCTGGATTTGCAATCTCGGAAGTTCTCTATACCAGAGAAGTTGATCTCCAGGCCAGAGAAGTTGAAGAAATAGCTTCCTCTGAATGGGATCCTGATAATAACATAAGAGAGTTGCTGGTCCCCTGTAGAAAGGTAAAGCTGCAAAGACAGAAAGAGTCTCCTGCAAACCTTCACCTCTTCTTGCGTACATTCACTGTTCAGTGAGTGCTGTGTACCAAACACACCCTTTTCAGCATCTTCTCTTGGAAAGAGGACATCGGGTCTTGAACCCTGACTAATTCCTTGTGTCATGAATCATAGAATCATAGAATAATTTGTGTTGGAAAGGACCTTAAGGTCATTCAGTTCCAGCCCCCCTGCCATGTGCAGGGTCACCTTACACTGGAGCAGCTCGCTCCAAGCCCTGTCCACTTGGCCTTGAACACTGCCAAGGATGGGGTATCCACAGCTTCTCTGGGCACCCTGTGCCAGCGCCTCAGCACCCTCACAGGGAAGAACTGCTTTATGTCTAAACTGAGCTTCCCCTGTTTCAGTTTGAACCCACCACCCCTGGTCCTATCACTACAGTCCCTGATGAAGAGTCCCTCTCCAGCACCCTTGTAGCCTCCTTCAGATACTGGAAGGCTGCATCTTCTTTTTTCTGGTGCATTAACTGAGACACAGGACTCTTCACTCATGGTTTGAGACAGCTTCACCCCCTCTCCAAATCTGCAACAAATAGGATCAGCAAACAGCAGAGCCTAAAGGGATTTGGCAAGATCACCTAAACCGTTCTCTCTGCTCAAGGCCAAGATGCACTGTACCCCTGATGTTCCCAGCTTATATCCGTATCAGTTGTTTAGGTTTTTTTGAAGCCAACAGTGATGAAAGCACTTCTGCAATTTTCCCCCAGTTCCTGGATTTTAATTAAGTCAGATGAGCAGCAAGTACATTTCCTTGTACATCATCTTCAGTTTTCTCTATTCTTCTTGAAGATAGAGAAAACAAGCTGAGAAGCAAGGATGTTTAATTGTCCAAAGATGCCATTGACAAATGCTTACTTGTTTCTGACTCTCAGTTTCTCTGCTGTTGTTTTTTCCTATGGAAGAAAAAAACATGCTGGAGGAATACTTATGAGCCTGCACAATGGGGAAATGGCTTGTGAAAGTATCTGCAGCAAAGCACACCACAGACGTGTCTATTTGCTAAGGAGCAGGACCAAGTTACCGAATCTCTGGAGCCACTGATGTATGCAGCAATAGCGTGAAATCAAGCTCCAGAATAAAATGTGCAGTGAGGCAGAGCCCTGAATGAAATGTCATTGCTGGATACAAATGAAAAATTATCAAAGGATAAAATGAAACCCATCAAAACACAATGTCCTTCACTTTGCAGGGCTTCTTCTAATTCAGAAACATTTGGGTTTCATCTCCAGCCAGGCCCTAAACGGAGGCAGACTTGTGTTCTTGTGTTTGTTGTATTTCGGGCATTCTTCCCCCATTCTTTTGTTCTTCTATTTTTTTCTTTTTAATTCAATTTTTGAAAGTGAATCCAAAACGAAAAAAGAAAAAAACCCTCCTCTTTCATTTCTAATCTGAGCAGTTTGCCCTTTGCCTGCAGGCTCAAACCCATACCCATAGCCAAACCATGCTCTCTGACCTCCCGCATTGCATGCCCCAATGGCTTTACCCTGAGCATCACTGTGATAAGCCCAGAGCCTGGGCTGGGACAAGAGGATCTGTGTAAAAAAGATATCTAGGCTTTCTTTGCCAGGAGGAGAATTCACCTGGTCCCTATTCTTGCCTTTCTCTTCTGCCCTCCATTGGTAAATGGTTTAAAAGAGTAATGGCCCTAGTTTTAAACACTTACACATGTTTCTCTTTGCTGTGGATGCCAGCTGCAGGGATCTTATTACCCTTTTCCTTGCTGAATGACTGAGCTCTCTGCTCTAAGAAATCCCTACCCTGCATCCTCAAAAGGACTCAGAGGAATGCAGTGGCTTTTTAACCCATTCTGCAGTGATTGGACTAAATTCCTTAATGAAGCGCAGGATTTCCAGCACTGGGGACCAGTCTTCTATCACTAACAGACTGTTAGTTAGCTGTGCTGTGCTAACAGAGAAAGCAAATTATTTGCTAGAGGTGATTTAACTAATCAAGCATATTCAGATTATGCAGATGTCCTTCTCCCTGCCTGTGTACCACCAGGGATGCAGGCTGGGTGTCAGTCATGCTTGAAGTGGTGGCGGCAAGCAGCTCTGGGGCTGTGGTTTGGCTGCCTTTCATAGGTGTTTGGGTTTGTGTTAGAAGTGCTACCTGCTGCAGTGTGTTGCACCTGCAAATGGTATTCCTTAGGAGAGCTGTCCCTGGGTGCCAGCTGGCAGAGCGGTTTCAAGGAGATGGGTCTGGACACTTCACTGTGCTGAGCTGCTCATTCACCAGGATGCAGCATCACTTGGGTTGTGCAGGGATGTTTTACATGGGAAACTCTGCCACTACGTTTGCCCATTGGGCATTGTAAGACGGGATGAGACCAAGATCATTTGACTGCCAGAGCTTCCAGAAGCTTGGTGGGACATAGAATCATAGGATGGTTTGGGTTGGAAGCGACCTTCAAGGGTCATCTAGTCCAATCCCCTGCAGTGAGCAGGGACATCTTCAATTCAACCACATCCAGCCTGGCCTTGAATGTCTCCAGGGATGGTGCATTCACCACCTCTCTGGGCAACCTGTGCCAGTGGTTTAGCACCCTCACTGTAAAAAATACCCTGAAACACTGAGTCTTGGCAAAAACAGAGATTTGGGGGAAGTGAATATCTGTTGCAGAATGTGTGGAGATTTCCAAGCCTGACTATTGAGAAAAGCTCTGAAGCAGTCTGGTGTTCAGCAGCTCGGCTGCTGGGTGGGGTACTGTCCACCAGACACAGGGAAGCATTAAAAAGATCTGATGAGCCCATCTTGTTCTAGCTGTAGCTTGGGCCAGTCTTGCTACAATTCATCACAGAAAACCATGAGATTGCCTCTGTTGAAGCCAAGGGTTAGAATATGTGGAGTTTCTTCCCATTGAGATCCTCAGGGCATCCAGAAAGGTTGCCCAGAAATCTCCCAACAGCCACCTCTTCCTAAACATTCTTCTTTGTCTTATTTTCTCATAGCAATTTCTTAGCACTTCTAGCTAAGACATTAAAATATTGTGCTGGTTTTTACCACACAGGTCATTTCAAGCACATACTATTGCATCGCCCTGGTTACATTAGTCTTGCAGTTTGCCTTTGTATTTGGGTCAAACCCAAAATCAATTCTCCATACATAACTGTCTTATATATGTATCTTATATTTCTATAAGACTATACTTATATTCTCATAAGAATGTAGTTATATGGTTATATAGATATCACAACTGTTATTTCTAGCCAATAACAAACATCACTCCAGCCCTTGTATGTAACGGGAGGGCTTCTCTGCGCCGATCAACCCACAATTCAATTCACTCTTCTGATTCAACTTTGTAGTTGGTTAAAATACATCTGCTTAACTGGTAGGTGGGTAAAATTCGGCAATAGGAATGTTGCATGGAATGCAAAATATGATGTTTCCACGACAGTGTGCTTTTGCAAGAGTACTTAAGATGAACAGTGAAAAATTGTTGCAGATAGAGCTTTGGGGGCAAACTCAACCCCTTTCACTTAGGTTGATTTCTTAATCAGGACAAGACACAGCATAGGATTTGAGAGAAGGAACATGCTTTGTCAGAGATATAAAATGCTGTTGCTTCCTGCCCAGATGAAAATACTCACTAAAAGTAGTTATAAGGCTCCTGCAAGCATGCTCTGTCAAATCTCAAGGAAAATGAGACTTGCAAACCAATTCTGAAGGCAAAAAATAGTCTAAGAGAAAGATACTCATAAAAACCCACCAAAACCCTTTAAAAGTCAGCCTTAAAATTAAGGGCACAGAAGCAAATGTAAAGCACCTGTCCTGTACATCATGTTGGGAAGGGAAAGGAATGCTGAAGCCACACCACTTCTCTGTCCAGTTTATGAGTTTATGACTTAGCTGTATCCATCAATCCGACCTGAAGAGCAGCTATGTCCATCAATCCAACCTGAAGAGGCAGGCAAAATGTTTGCAGAAGCTATATGAACCATGCGAATGGTCTGGAGGGAGAAAAGTCATTTCAGCCACCCCAAGGTACTTTGGTTTTCTTACATGAGCAGTAATACTTATTTTACAGGAAGAAAACCAACTGGAATGAAGCAATATTAAGTACTCCTGAGGGGAAACACAGTAACTGTATCTCAGAACACCATGACTGTGCTTAGAGACGCGTTAAGCAGAAAATGAAAGCCACGGAGGCTTCTGCCTAACTTTGACACAAGGCACGATAATAAATAATAATAAAAAGTATGCAGAAGTGAGCAAAAGGAAGTTTATAGCGAAAATAGGAGTCTAAGCAATAGGACTGACTGGACCATGAGATACTGCAGGTACTAAAAGCAAGGGTTCAGAGACACACTGTCAACAGATGCATCAGAGGTTAGTTTGGCACTGTGTAAAGCTGGGATGATCGTTTAAACTGACAGAGGGGAGATACAGATTAGATATAAGGAAAAAGTTCTTCCTATCTGAGGGTGCTGAGGCGCTGGCACAGGGTGCCCAGAGAAGCTGTGGCTGCTCCATCTCTGGCAGTGTTCAAGTCCAGGCTGGACAGGGCTTGGAGCAACCTGCTCTAGTGGAAGGTGTCCCTGCCCATGGCAGCGGGTTGGAATTGGGTGAGCTTTAAGGTCCCTTCCAACCCAACCCATTCTGTTATTCCATGATTCTATGATCAGAGTAAACCCAGTTATCAGCAGTGTGCAAGCAGCCTGCCTGAGATGCACTCAGGTCACCCCCTCTCTTCAGCATTACCACTTTCCTCTAACGTTTGGGTTTTCCACACACTCACCAGAGCATGAAGGTCTGAAGACATCATTAGAAAAAGATGTCCCAGTGTGACACTGTCCCTTGTCACCCTACGGAGACTGTGTCCTGGACTGACAAAGGAGAAACTGAGTGATCTATGGTTTGGCAATGTGTGACGCACGGGTGGCCATGGCATAGTGGTGTTAGGTAATGTATCTTCAAATCTTCGAATGACAAAAAGTCATTAAGAGCTTTGGATGGGCAGGAGGGACTCAGAGAGCAGATCTCAGGCTGTAGCAAACAAGCTCAGCATGAGACCTATTAACTGTCAAGGCAGGGCTGGATGCGAAGCTGGGTCTGAAGGAAACTGGTGCTGTTCAACAGCCCTGATCTCAGCCCTGCTGCAAAGGGGATTTGAACTACCCAGCACACCGAGGGAGTCATGTGAAAAATTGGAGTGTATGGGGTGAGTGGTCATAGACACTGTCAGCAGGAACAGCTTAATGACAGTTATTGCCCATCACAGAAACCTTCCTTGTTGTCTGGACAGCATCACCCCATCAGAATAGGAAATGCAAGGATGCCATCTCCCATCTGTCTGTCTGAAGGGAGCTCATTACCTGCCAGTTGCTGCACTGCAGTGATCCCTCACCTGCCTGAGTCCATGAGCAGGGTCATTCCATCCCAGGGTCTTTGGAGACTGACTATTGAGGTCTGTGTGGACTCCTCTTCACGCTTGGGACTGGTATAGTGCATAACATCAGCACCCCTTCTCTTCTACAGCTCCAGCTCTGGGGTGTTCAACATCACCACCTCCTATCCCAGCCTCCCTCTAGTCCTTCTTTTGGGGCCAGACTCAGCCGTGGAGTTCAATCCTTTGAAACAGGAGGAATTGCTGCAGGAAGCATGCTCAGGGCAGCGCTGTTTTCTTCCTTCCCCCTTCTCCCCCGCTTTCGCAGTCACAAAGTCATGCACACACATTCGCCTAATGCACGGGCTTCTCCTGCCCTCAGCTGGCTGCACATCGCAATGCAAAGGGCCCGGTTTCCTAAATCACACCGAGTGCCGAAGTCGGTTTGAATGGAAGAGACTTCCCCTTAGCAACACTCAAAGACCATTTGATGCAGTCCTCTCTAACCTCGATTAATGGAGGCGTGGATGCTGCTGAGGACATGAGACTGGAGAAAGGCTGAGCTGGGGCTCAGTGAGGGGCTCTCCATCATGATTTGTATTAACTTTCAATTAAGATTTTACAGTTAGCAAGGAAAGCATTGGAAGTGTAGAAAGAACTTGTTGGACCAAGGTCTGAGCTGCAAAACTGATGGTGAACAGAGGGAAAAGAGGGATGTACCCTTGACAAGGGTGGTGTATAGTGTGGGATCCGAGAACATGGGGCACTAAACTGTGTGGGATCAACTCATGGGCAAGTGGAAGGGAAAAAATCCTCCCACAAAACACATTTACTGAGGTTGGTTACATCAGCATTGCAGTATTATTCAGACATTAATATGTTTACAGCAACATCCTTATTTAATGTCATTATGGTGACTTGAAACCGAGAGGACATGGTGTACACCAAGTCTGATTGTAGGTCCGCATATAAATCATTATCATATAAATGATTTTAAAGTGTCTTAAAAGTAGGCTTTTTGGAGCAGTTCTCCAGGAAAAAGGAGGTGACTTTCACGTGGGTTCTGCCATGCTGGGTTGTTTGGAAAACTTGAGAACTTCTGTTTTCCCAGTAAATCTTTGCAAGGCCGCTTCAGTGAAAGGAACCCAGCAACTCAACAAAGTCAAAACTCAATATCAGTAAATACAACATCATCAAACAAGCACCTCAGGGTTCATTTGTTTGACTCCCAGCTCTTGGGCCAAACCTTTCTCCCGTGCCTCAGTTTCCCTTACCTATGAAATGAAGACATTATTATGCTTCCCATTGCCCAGGGAAGCTGTGAATGCTCCATCCCTGGTGGTGTTCAAGGCCAGGTTGGACAGAGCCTTGGGCGGCATGGTTTGGTATGAGGTGTCCCTGCCCATGGCAGGGGGTGGGAACTGAATGATCTTAAGGTCCTTTCCAAGTCAAACCATTCTGTGATTCTGTGATTCTGTACCTGGGTAACCAGTGGAGACCAGACCCCTTCATGTTGCTGGGAAAGTGCAGCACAAGTCTCCATGTCTGCCTGGGAGCGGTTGCAGGAAAGACCTTTGGGATGTGGAGATGAACAACAAATGGTTATTCACAGTTACAGCCTCTGGCTGCTGCTCCTGGTGGTCTGGGTCATGAGCAGTTCCCATGAGACCTTCAGATGTGTTACTGTGGGTGTTCCTATGCCTGCCTCAGGTTGTACCAGCTCAGAAGACAGTCACAATACACCCCAGTGGGGCTGAAGCCACTGCTTGGTAAGGGCTCCTAGAATTTAGGATGTGTAAAATACAGTGTTCCTAAAACAGTATAGGTTGAAAGGGGAGAAGTTGTCTATGTCCTGTCCCTGGCAGTGTTCAAGGCCAGGTTGGACACAGGGGCTTGGAGCAAGCTGCTGTAGTGGAAGGTGTCCCTGGCCATGGCAGGGGGTTGGAACTGGACGAGCTTTAAGGTCCCTTCCAACTCAAACTGTTCAATGATTCTATGGTTCTCAAGGTCTCTGGTCAAAGCATGGGCAGCTTTAAAGTCACACTGACTTGCTCAAGGGGTTTTCCCATTGCCCTATTGTGGTGGGAAAAGCAGTCTGAATTCCTGCAGGAAGAGCCTGGCAAGAGCAGGGGCACTAGGACCTTGCAGACTCAGCATCTGTCTGTACTAATGTGTCTGTCCCATACATAACCTGAAGATGTTTCAGGCCTTGCCATGTGTTCAAGCTCTTCAAATATGCTGCCAAATCTCTTGAATACACCAAATAGTCATGAATAGCCTTTGTCTCACTGGACTTTAAGGGGGGGGGGGTGTTAAGCTCACAGAGAGAGGCATAAGTGTGTGTGTCTACTTAGAGGCATCTCCACAAGAGCTGATTACCTGAGCTCCCATTACAGCCTCTGAAAATCACTGACTCTGCAGGGTCAGGGGAGAATCAGCTGATCAAATGTAGGTGTTAATGATGTGCTCAGCCCTCCCCATTCCCACCACCTGCATTGATTGGATCTTCTCTGGCAGTAATGGGAGATCATACTGAGATTACATGGATGTAATCTCACCTGGTGGTGAGCATGGAGACACTGTGAGCATCTTCATCTGTGAGCTGGATCTCAACCACAGGCTCTTAAGCAGCATTTAAGCAACTGAATCAACTTTCTGGTACCCTTTGAGATGCTGTAGCATATACAAAACATTTCCTTGGGCCTAGTAGATGCAACACAGGACCTATAGGAGCCTTGCTTGCTTCTGAAATATAAGCTGGAGGTTAAATAAAAGAGACTCTATGGCAAAAGCACCAATGTAAAGGCAACCCTCCTGCACTTCAGGCTTTTCAGTCCAAGTGAAGTGGCTGTAGGGCACAGCCCTCCTTGTCCCAGAGGAGGAAGAATAGAAGGGTCTGTTCCTGAAAGTCTAAGGGCTCTTATGCCTTCACCTGATGCTTTTGCCTCTTATGTAGACCTAAGCTAGCTCAGTCACAGAAGGGTCCTGCTACTGAGCTGGTAACAGCAACCTATGAGCACAACCAAGTCTGAGCAATGCATTCATCTGTGCTGTTTGCTCATCCTATCTAACCCCCACCAGGCATCTCTACAAAGGAAAGCAGGTAGGTTTCTGTGTAAGAGATAGCTGAGATCCCCCCTTACACCTTCAGTCTAGGACTATCACTGTAGAGAGGACAACGTATCATTATGAAAGGAGCTATGGGTTACAGGCAGGAATAGCTGCCATCGGTTTGCCTGCAACCACATCCCTGGTGCTGACAGCTCCTGTGACAGCACCATCTGTGGTCATGAACTGCTGCTCTGCAGATCTCACAGCTGGAGGTGAAGGGAAGGAATGTAAAGTAGATGTCCCTGGGGAAAGCGTAGCAGGAGACTACTACTAAGGAGGGAGACAGGAGCTGCTCCACCTTGATAAGCAAGCTGTCAAAGCACTGCCCGGGGATGCCATGAACACCTTCATGGTGGGGACAGAGATTCTCAGTCACACTGTCAGCAGTACCTGTGGTGTTCAGATGTCTGTCACTAGGGAGAGAGTCATTGTGGCTATGGAGAGGGAATCCAGACTGGTTTCCCTGCTGTCCAGACTGCTTGGTCATGTTCCCAGGAGGTAATATCAGACAGTGCAGGCAGATAAAAATGCCTGAGAGCCAACGTTGCAGATAACCTGGATGGTCCACTTGAGACCAACCTAAGCCCTAGTCCTTTCTCCTCTCTGGACCTCTGCAGAGGAGGAATCACAGCTGGGCTTTCTCCAAACCAGGTCTCTATGGAAGCGTTTTCCCATGTTTGCTCTCAGCAATGCAAGTGGGGAGAAGCTGACACCAGCAACTCCATCAGCACCATGGGCAGTCCTCCCTCACCACCCGCCCAGGTGGAGTCAAATACAGAAAGCACAGACACTGACAGAGAGAATTAGAGGGCAGACAAAGGCAACACCTTCGCAAAGGCATGTTCCATGTTGTGCCTGCTATTGGAATGGATGGAAATGCTGTTTAGCTTTTATTAGGGACGCAGGGAAAAAGAGTAACTTCTTAAAGCAAGTCCTAAAGCTGAAGCCTTATTCAAGGGACAGAGGATAAAATGGTACCAGAGCCCTGACAGTTCCTATGACAGCTTCTGACAAACCTGAGGCAAGCTGGACACCTGGTGCACCAGGATATAGCAAGATAACAAATGCAGAGGTTGCATGGAAGGTTTGATATCTTCGGGTACACGAGGTGGTACCTGTGACCTGAACAAGTTTCACCTCATCACTGAGATGGAATCTGGCTTCGCTTTGTGAACCTTCTTCAATGTTTTGGTGGTTTGGTTTGTGGGAGGCATGTGCTTAAGGGCATTATTATCATTATCATTAGACTAACACTATTTTGGAGATGTGTTTGTTTCCTACACAGCAGCTGTGTGAAGCTTAAGAAAAGGATATTCCTTCACTCCTCTCTTCAGTCTTCAGTGCCTCTGGTCTGAATGCAAATGTGACCCAGGGAACACCCTTCCAGAGTTTATCTTTCCCCGGGAATCCCCAAGGCGTGGGAAAGCCAGATGTTAGAAAGGGATGTTCCCCTAAAGCCACCACGCGAGGGCAGCCTCTTCCACCTTCCCATGCTCCAAATCCCCTTTTAACTTCCCAGATCCAGGATAAAAAGATCTTTAGTTTGGTTGAAGTCCCTTGGAGATAAGATTGCTCTACCGGCTGCTGGCACAGGGTGCCCAGAGAAGCTGTGGCTGCCCCATCCCTGGCAGCGCTCAAGGCCAGGTTGGACACAGGGGCTTGGAGCAAGCTGCTCTAGTGGAAGGTGTCCCTGCCCGTGGCAGGGGTTGGAGCTGGAGGAGCTTTAAGGTCCCTTCCAACGCAAACCATTCTATGACTATGAAATATAGCCCCATTATAAAAAATATCATTACATGTCTTCCAACAAGGATGCCTGGAGCTATAGGAATATTGTTAAGGACGGGTTTAACAGTATTCCCACACCTCAAATTGTGAACACTGAAAGTGTTTGGCTAATACAAACATAATTAATGTTAGGATTGCTGAATAAGAGGTGTGTGTAGTGTTGTGTTCCTGAGCAAGTCATCTCCAACAGGCAAAAACCAGATTCTTCTGGCTCTTACACCTACAGCAGATTTTGGTACCTAGATCTATCTAAAAGCTGATTTTGGTACCCAGAAGTTGCAGCAGATTTATAAGCTGCTGTTTGATGGAGTCACCGCTGGATGGGGAGAGAATATCTCTCTGTAGGAGCTGAATTACACACATGGGTTAAATATCCACACTGGCTAGTGTCCTTTTCTGCTGATCCCTGGACCCTCGATCTGTGCACTCACATCCCAGTGGCAGTAAAAGACCTTTACAGAGCAGAGATCAGCAGGAAGAGCCAGAGTGGTCTCTTTTGGTGGTTGCAGCACTACTATAACCCTGATGTGTCCAAGCTCTCACCCGTTAGCGAGGATGCCAGCCTTGCAATCACAATCTCTGGAGAGAGAAGGAATAGCAGTGAATAGCATTAAGCAAACTTGTTCCTGCAACCTCTCCTTAAAGACTGGGCCCAGATTTCTCCCTGGGGTGCCTTTAAAGAGTTTGAAGAAGTGGTGTGCTTAAGCTCTGTGAATACGATTACCCTCTGGAAGAAATCCTCCTTCACCTCTCCAGAGAGAAAGGGTGTTTTCCCATGAACCAAGCCTTCATCTACCAAATCAAGCAGCATCCACCCACACTTGCCACAATCCATACACAGCAGATGTGCCAATAGACCAGAGCCCAGCCTGGTGAACTGCCACCACCCTGGCTGTGTCATTTGACAGTGTGAGGGGCTGAATTTGTGCAGCCTTGAGCCTGATTCCCCAGTGCCTCAGATGTGCAGATTGTCCCAGCAAGTTAGTCAGGAATATCATCAATTGACACCCACTTTGCTTGAGCATGAGCAATTGGCTGGGTACCAGAGCAGTGAATCTGACATCAGCCTTAACACGTTAAGCAATTAAGTGCTGGAATAAAACCCATTCTGTCTGATAGAGCAACATGTGGATCAGGAGATGGTGTGGTTTTAATTCGTTGGCAAAGAGTGGAAGAAAAGGGGTGCACCCAGTCACTGCAAACCCCAAGATAACTGAGGATGATTTATTGTAGTCCGAATAAGAAAGAAATCATCAGGCAACTGCCACAGACAGATAAACATGCAACAGAAGAATTGGCAGTTTATTGCAGGGAGATTCGTCATCTCCTCCTGGCACCACACTGAGGGAAAATGATGAAAGCAGATTAGCATCAGGCAACCCCAGGAATGGTTTGTGTAGGCTGAAAGAATAACTGTGAGCGTCTCTCCTACCTGCCGTCCTCAGGGATCCACGAGGTTAAAACCAGAGGAGCCCACAACATGGAGAGATACCCAGGATAGGAATGAAGGCTGAGTGATGGAGAACAGGTTGACATTTCCTTTGATCCAGTCTGTGCCCTCAAAAGAGAGAGATGACATCCTGCCTCTCACCTTACCTACTCATTGGCTATGCAGGAGGACATCTATCTGCCCAAGATAAGTGTTGTTTCCTTTGTTGCAGCATTATGGAAGTAAATTTCTCCCTGTGGGTGTCTCTTTTTAGGCTGGAAAATGGCTAGTCATATTATATGAGCTCTTCTGCAAACAAACAGCAGATGTGTATAAGTTTTTGTGTAGCACTACAATTGGTCCTATAGAAAATCAGTTTATAATAAGAACATAATGATTTTTCCTTGGGGAGAAAATGGAAAATCCCCGTGCAATACAAAACCACAATGTGTGCAGTGATGGAGGGACACCAGAGGAAATACCTGAGGGGGTTCTGGACATAGCCAGCATTTCAAAAGTCTTTGTTGTTTCTCTTTGATGAAGCTCACTTGAAATCCAGCTGTGTTCATAGATGCTGCATCACATTGACTAGTGATAGGCTGGGATAGATCTACCCCTGCAGCAAGGAGGTAAATTTAGAGTCATAGGGAAAAAGAAGCGAAGTCACGGGTTACTGTATAGCCAGCATGAAGGATTTAGAGGGCAATTCATGAATCTGCCCAACGGAGCAGCTTCTAGACACCTTCTTTCATCTTCTGCCCTTTCTTATGCTGTCTCTTCAAATCTTAGTCACCACTGAGGATGGCTTTCAGCCTACAGTGTCATGATGGGAAAGTTCTTTCAGTGCTCTGAGGGTCAATGCAGAAGTGTCCTCTGATAAAGGGGACACAGGAGTCCTCCATAGTAGCTCTTTGTGCTACTCTCTTGATTTAGGGGACAAAATAACTTAAAGCTTGCTCAGAGGTCAATGTTCTTTATGGAGAGATGTCAAGCAGCATGACGGCCTTGACGAAAGATGTCTCAAAGCCTCTGCAGTGTCGGGTGCTTTGAAGGAGCACAGTTGAGTTAGACAAGGCACCAGCAAGTTCAAATCAAGCTGCCCTGTGCATTAGGCCTTCCTCTCGGCTTCTTGTGATCTGAAAGGTCTGAGTTGCTCCTGATTCACCAGGGGTTTTCTCCTGCATTCAGTCCTTGTAAGATGTGTGAGGGACAGTCAGGTATAGAGCAACTGCTGAGATGTGATGCCTTAGAAAGCAGAAGGCAGGATCAGAGAGCACTGGCAGCCAGCTCTGAACAATGACCCTGTACAAATTCAGCCCACCCTCCCCCAGCCATTTCCCTTCCTCTGTGCTTCATCTGACATACTGCCTAATTGAAAGCCTTGGGGTCTCTATGCATGCTACATCTGCACATGTAGCACCTTGAAGGTGCTCTCCCAAGAGCAATAAATCCCTTGCACAAGAGGATGACGTTGGCTGACGCTGTTCAAAAGGTGTCATCCATGTGCAGTTACCTCACAGCAGTGAGCAGAGCACATCCCATTGGAATGCCTTTTTATTATGTGATGAAAGGTACATCTAAGGCACATGCTATGGTGCCTGCCCGCAGGAGTGAGATGCGTTCAGCCTCTTGTTCTTTCTTCCAGCATGTAGTTCCCAGCAGCTGAGATCAGCTCAGTTCACATTTGTGCCTAGCACAATCAATCACAGTGTCACGCTCACCAGGGCAAGGCAATGCTTCACTCAAAAGTGAAGAAAAACTAAACAAACATGCATGTTCCAAGAGACATAGGCTAAGACAAAGTTCAGTATTTGATCAACAAACAGCCAGGACAAGCCTGTTTTAATAAAGGGGAGAGAACATGAAGTGTTTTAAGCTCTTAGGCTTTCAGTCCCTAAGAATGCAAGCACTGGAGTAAGAAGGTGCCTGTAAAATGGCCATAAGGATTATTTACAGGCTGTATGTCAAAAGATGAGAAAGGAAGGAAAAAGGAGTGCATTTTGCAAGGTATCAGGGCAGTGAGGGACCAGCAATGAGGGCAAACATGGTCTTGTGTCATGCTGTCCATACATGTCTGTATGGTGTCTGGGGAATGGCCGTCAGAGGTGGGTTAACCTCCAGCCAAACTCCACCATGATACATGCACTATGGAAGTGGGGAGATAGCAGCAAGGAGGCAGTTTCAGGAAGCTACAGGACATGGGTGCCATGGGCATTCCACAGGCACTTCCTACCACCTATGCAGGGATAGTTGGAGGAAGATGGTGGTGTTGGCATGGTGGGACAGGTTTGGGAAGGGCTTATTTCTGTTCTCTGGTGGACTGGAGCCATTCCCAGCCCTGTCTTCTCACTGCTGTGCATGCAGAAGGATGAAGACTCAAGCATTTCCATGAGTTTATTTCAAGCAAGCCAAGGTTTCCCTTGTCCCTCATCTCCTGACACCAAAGGAGAGAAGTTGCTAATTTTCTTCTACAGCCAACATCTTTCTATTTCCTATACTGTCACTTTAGCCAGATGGAAGCTGGAAGGAGAATGCCCCTGGAGCTTTAGGGAGCATCTAAAGAAGAAGTTGTGAATGTACAGAAGTTGTGAATGCCCCATCCCCGGCAGTATTCAAGGCCAGGTTGGACACAGGGGCTTGGAGCAAGCTGCTCTAGTGGAAGGTGTTCCTGCCCATGTCAAGGGGTTGGATGAGCTTTAAGGCCCCTTGAACTCAAACCAGTCTGTGATTCTATAATTCTAAAGCCCCTCTATATAATTTTGATAGACCCAAAGACACCTTGAAGCTACAGAGACCTCAAGCAAGATTTCCTCCTTTTAAGAGCAGCTGGCTCACACTCCAAGCCAAAGGAGGTGGCAACTGAAGAAAGCAAAAAGCTGTAACTCTGCGACCTCGTAAATCACCAAAGTCCCCAAAGAGAAGAGAAAAAACAGAAACAAAAAGCCCAACGTGGCCTTTTTGGTTGCAGATAAGCACAAAGTTTGGCAGGAAAGAGATTAGGGCTTTTTCCAGTCCACCTCGCAGTCGATAATCCCCACAGCAACAGAGCTCTGGGTTACAAGCAGCCGCACGTGTTCCCCCTGCAGAAAATGGGAAAGACCAGTGAGACAGGGGATGGTTCATGTTTAACTCTTGTATTGAATTCATGGTTACTTGTTAGTTCCTCAGGAAAGAAAGTCTTTGCTACCGCAGACTTAATCGTGGTCATCACTAACATCCTCACTGATCTGCACACACCTCCTTGGGCTGTCCTCTAGAGAAGTATTTTTGCTATCTTTGCTAATTCAAAGCTATCAGGACCCCTGTGGTGCTCCTTAGGAAACTCCAGCCTCAATCTATCAGCTCCTGCCAGCAGCCAGGAGTCGTTATGATTAATGACAGAAGAAAACTGCCAATTGTAGACGCAAAGAATTAAGCTGTCACTACGGTTAGAGATCAACGTTAGACCAGGGGAGGGATGAGGGAGGAGGGTGACGGTTGTACCATATCTGCATCTGCCTCTGCTGCTCCCCATCCCATTCCTCCCTCAGGTGACCTAAGTTAACCCTGAAAAATAAATGGAAAAGAAGTAAAACCAACAAAAATCACTGTCAAAATCAATTTAGAAAGACATTAAATAATTAACTTGCTAACAGAGACATGCTTAGTGTCCCTGGAGATGCCCAGGGTCCTACCAAGCACCCAACTGCTACCCTAAAGGATGCAGGTCTCCCATGGGTCTTCCTAGCCCTGTATGGACACCACAGGTACCCTGGGATATCTCCAGTGGCATCAGACAGCTCTGCACAGGTACCTTGGTCAAGTCCCTGCAGCTCTTCCTGGGGCACAGAAACTGGAGAACCAAGTAAGGGAGGACAAATTAAAGGATCAGGGATGATGGATAAACACAGCAATAAATTCAGGCTGAGGGAAATGGAAGGAGTTACAGAGCAAAGTGACCTCCCACTTCCTGAGGCATCTTCCCACTGTTCACCAGGGCTGGAGCCTCAGGGAGCAGAGGGGCATGGGAGAGCCTTGGAGGTAGGAAATATCCTCTAAAATCTAACATCTTCTTCCAGGTTACGTGCTTAAGGCTGGGCAATGACAAGACCTCATGACTCCAGGGAGCATCTCATAGAAATAGTGTAACTAAAAGGTGAGCAGAGCAGCTGGAAACTGCAGCAGGAGTTTCTGTAGAAAATGCTTCTCCCATCCCTGCAATTCCTTGTGCTTCCCATACTTACTGTGAACATGAACCCTCCAGCCCATCCCCAATCCCTTGGCCATGTCAAATTCCCACCCTTACAGCCCAGTGTCCAAGGAAGCCAGACCTTCATCCCATAGTTCCTCACATCCCTGAGTCCCATAGGGGAAAAGTGAAGCAGAGAAAGGGAAGAGGACTGGGGACAGGACCTCCCCTTCCACAACAGGGGGTATTCTCCTATCTGAAGCAGATTAGATTTAGGCAGAGCACTCCTTGCAGCCTCGGTGGGGAGCCTGCAGTGATACCTGACAAAGCAAGAAGGAAGCGGTGGCCTCGGTGCCAGTGATGAGCTGTGGGATGTCAGGTCACACTCTGTCCCCTCAATGATCCCAGCCCTCTGCAGTGCACAGATGGCTCCTTTCCGTCATCTGACCTCATTGTTTAATCTGACCTGATCCAGTGCTGTAATCAAATGGCTGCTTTAATCATCACTACGGAGCTGAGATTGTTTCCCTGGGCTCCACCCTGAATTCCTTCCCTGTGAGGCACATGCACAGCCCGGATGCCTGTCCATCTAAGGGGACAGTTAGCTCCTGTGTGGATTCTGCGTGGGGGCTACTCCAAGCTCATAGATGCTGTTGCTGATAGCCATCATCATTAATGGTGGCTGTGAGCAATTGATGATCCATTAATGATCCATTAATTTCCAATAAAAGGAATTTTCCCTTTTAACAGGGTAAGAAAACTGGGACTGGAGAAGAGAAGCTGCGTGGAGACCTCACAGCGGCTTCCAGTGTCTGAAGGGGGCTACAAGGATGCCGGAGAGGGACCTTTCATTAGGGACTGTAGTGATGAGACAAGGGGCAGTGGGTTTAAACGTAAACAGCAAAGATTTAGGTTGGATATAATGAAGAAATTCTGTGCTGGAAGCTGTAAGGGGCTGCAAGAGGTTGCCCAAAGAACCTGTAAATGCTTCATCACTGGACGTGCTCAAGGCCAGGTTGGAGGGGGCTTGGAGCAACCTGCTCTAGTGGAAGGTGTCCCTGCCCCTGTCAAGGGGTTGGAACTGAATCATCTTCAGATCCTTTCCAACCCAAACCATTCTGTGATTCTATGATTCTGGTTCATGAAATCAGCAGAAGTTTCTCCTACAGTTGCTTAAAGTTCTCCCAGAGAGGTAACCCATCCCAGCCAACTGTCCCAAGGGATTCCAAGACCCTCGGTAATTTCAGATCAATGGACCTGTAGCATTTGGGTGCCTTTTAAAAAGATCTGCTGGTTTGGGAAATAGCCTTGGTCACTACACTTTGTGACTTTGGATCACAAGACACATTGTGATTCTGCCATAGAGACCCTGTTCTTCATCCTAAGTCAAATCATTTAATCTTGGTGGCAGCACCTAAAGCGTAGGAAGATTTCCCTAATTTCCTGCTCTGCATTTAGTTCTGGTCCTGTTCTAGCTCTCTATTCAGCCACAAGTGATCCCCAGCCCGTCATGGGAAGGTAGCAGACAGCACAACCCCCCAGGAAGCTGCAGTGGCCTCCAGTTACCTATCTGTAGACTAAGACCTCCTGACTCAGTCCTCCCTCTGTGAAGGTCTCAGCCCACCCTCTCCAGATCTAAATCCATGCTTAATGCAGCAAAGAAAAGATGGGCAAACACAAAAGGCAGCTGAACAGGGCAGCAGACACCGATGCCACCCAAAGAACTGCGCCCAGATCAGGTCTCAGTATACTGTAGCTTTCACAATGGTGCAGCCTGTACCCAGGCAAGTACAGCCTTACACACACATCCATCCATATAGCCAGGAAGGATTTATTCCTCCCCCCACCACTGCCCACAGCCTCAGAGGGTGGGAAGGGACCTGGAAAGGTCATGTAGTTCATTACATCCCTGCAAGGCAGGATCAGCTCTCCTATGGCCCCACTGACAGATGTTTGTGTAACCTGCCCTTAAGGACCTCCTGTAAAGGAAGGCTCACATCCTCCTCACAGCTATCTACTCCTCATCTCTCTGGGGTAACTGGGAGGATTTTCCCACGGTGTCTGAATTGCACTGCATTACCCCAAGCTATAGAGAATTGCTCTGCTCCCATGGAGAGCAGTTGCTGCCGCTCTTTTCCCAGGCTGTAGAAAGCAGAAACAATTTGCTAATACCTTTGCAGTGAGGAAAAGGATCTATTCTAGGCTGTCTTTGCCTCACATCAAATCACAGCCTCTAATTCACAACCCTGTCAACATGCAGGAGAGGATATGGCTCCGCCAGGACCTGTCTGGCAGCAGAAGTGGGCCCAGCTTTTGCTTTCTCAAGGCACAGAGCCCCATTCCCTGAAATCTGATGGTAAGAAGTGAGAATGAAATGTTAGCTGCTTTTCTGTCCCTACCACAGGCTAATGTAGGATGCTACTTATTCTGTTGCCCTGTTCTGCATGCTTTGCCTTACAGTGGTCTCCCCAGATCTGCTGTTTCAGTAAACCTGGCCTCCACCTCTCCCTGTATGTGTTGCTGAAATGGAACTAACAGCTCTGCTTCGTGCTTCTATAAGGAATGGCTCTCAGATGAAGGTGGACGTTGCGCAGCTTCCCAAACACCTTGGGGTTCTCCATCCTCTCTCATTCCACCACGGATAATTTAATCTGGTTTAATCTAAGATTAAAGAGGTTGGCCATAGGCAAGGAACTCTTTATGCGCACACTGATAGCTGGTGGACAACTCTTTGGCCAGTGTCTGATATAACACTTTGTTATCTTGATGTTCATCCCCATCTGCAGTGTTTCCTACCTTAGGGACAGCAGCTCCTCTACCCCCAGTTTGGTTTTGGCATCACTTACCTTAAGGAGACTGCTGACACCATGCCCAAGACATTTTTTTGCCTCCTGAAAGCGAAACCGTTGTATTTTGCCGTTTTTCTCTGCAATCAAACGTGCTTCAACTGCAATGTGATTCTGAGAATCCCGCAACAAACAAATTGTTAAAGCAGCTGGGGTGTCACCTTAAAACCACATACCCATGATTGAATGGCAACGCTTTGCGAAAGCAATTCTTCTGTTTCCTACAGTATTACATTAACTTTCTGGCTGAAACAATTTTTACTGTGATGTATTACCTGTGAAACTGCTGACAGATGCTGGAGCTTAGACTTCGGATTTGGCTGCAAAGGCAGGTTTCACAAAGGCTCCCAGGTGATTTTCTTTAGAGCTTGAAAATACTGGGAGGTTCTTTTCTGTGTTAAGTTCACTTTATTTGATTTGGTAGTATGGAAAGCAAAATCTAGATCTCTCTGTGGCCCTGCTTTAACCATGCTATTTATCATAGAGTCAGAGAATCATAGATTTCCAGCCTGGTTTGGGTTAGAAGGGACCTTAAAGCTCATCCAGTTCCAACCCCTGCCATAGGCAGGGACACCTTCCACTAGAGCAGCTTGCTCCAAGCCCCTGTGTCCAACCTGGCCTTGGACACTGCCAGGGATGGGGCAGCCACAGCTTCTCTGGGCACCCTGGGCCAGCGCCCCAGCACCCTCACAGGGAACAGCTTCTGCCTAAGAGCTCATCTCAGTCTCCCCTCTGGCAGGTTAAAGCCATTCCCCTTGTCCTGTCCCTCCAGGGCCTTGTCCAAAGCCCCTCTCCAGCTTTCCTGCAGCCCCTTTAGGCACTGGAGCTGCTCTAAGGTCTCCCCTTCAGGAGCCTTCTCTTCTCCAGGCTGCCCCAGCCCAGCTCTCTCAGCCTGGCTCCAGAGCAGAGCTGCTCCAGCCCTCGCAGTATCTCCATGGCCTCCTCTGGCCTCTCTCCAACAGCTCCACGTCCCTCTTGTGCTGTTTCCCCGGAGCTGGATCAGGACAGCAGGGGGGGGTCTCCCCAGAGCACAGCAGAGGGGGAGAATCCCCTCCCTGAGCTGCTGCTCATGCTCTGAGGGTGCAGCCCAGGATATGGGGTTACACAAATGTAATAAGTAAACCAAGCCCTGTTCTCAGAAACCACACAAATCCCAGAGGAACAACTCCCTCCTTTCACTGGCTTCTCCCATCTGATTTCAGGTCAGCCTGCCACTGCCACGCCATCTGGGCATGCTTCCTACACATGTTAAAT
Organism: Ara ararauna; assembly: GCA_028858755.1. NCBI lineage: Eukaryota > Metazoa > Chordata > Aves > Psittaciformes > Psittacidae > Ara > Ara ararauna. The sequence continues at coordinate 164,191,549 of CM054376.1, forward strand.
GGACAACAGTCACAGGACTTCTCCTCCCATTAAATAATCCATAACCTCCACAGCAGCCTCAAATCCTGTCTTAACCCACAGCTAATGTTTTTCTCTGTTCAGCCCCATCCATCTCATTGAACTGTATCTGCTCTCACATTGTGGTGTTTACGTTCTTCAAAGAACCAAAAGCCGTTATCCTATCTTGCCTTAGTCATTATTTGGCCACGACTTACACATTTCTTTCTCCTTTTATTTCCTAATCTGCCCTCTCAAGTCTCTCCCTTCATGAGATCGGTCACGCCAGGCTGCTTGTTTCTCTGTTTATCTTGGACCAGGAACAACCTTCTGAAATCCTAATAACGTAGATCTTGCAAAGCTAGCTGTGAAGCAAGAGACTTTCACACTCAACAAGCTCATGGGTGGCAAAGTGCCATGGGACAGCTGTTGAACTGGAAAGGGATTAGCGGAGCTAAGTGGAAGCCCTTGAGCCATAAACTCCTTGTCCCTTGGGTATCTGTTCTCCAGTGGAGTGACTGATGTGGGAGAGGTTGTCCCACCCTGATCCAAATTAGCCGGTGTGATCATAGCGTGGATCTTGGCAAAAAGCTCCTGTGAAAGCTGCTTGAAGAGCACATCACAGGCCAGTGTAACACAGGAGGGCAGTGTCTGGTCTCTATACCCTGGGCTGTAGGACCACCTTGTGCCTGAGAAATGTGCCCTTTCCAGGGGTTACATGAGACTGGGATTTAGTTAGATGGCATACCAGTTGATGACATGCTATAGTCTCAAAACTTCTCAGTCACCATCATCATAACGTGAAAAGGAGATGGAAATCACTGCTCATCCCAGCCTGCAGTGTCTGGCTGGTGGGCTGGTGGAGGAAAAGGTGCGCAATAACAGCAGGAGAGAAGGAGGGAGTCAGTTCTGCAAGCCCATCACTCCATGCGTGAGAGACATCAGTTCTGATCAGTGGCTGATGGGAACAACATGGGAAAAAGGCTCTTCTCACTTTGTTTTAAGGCTAGATCAGAGCCCAGGGGAGTTAATGAAATTAAAATTCTGCCAGAAAGCACTGAACCACTACAACCCTTGGGGTTTGGACTATGGTTTTAGGCTGCTCGTGACGTTATTGGTACTTTCTGTCCGTACAGACTGAAACCACTTGCTATTCACTGCAACCTCCATCAAGATTGGAATGGATGAGAAGCTGAAATGAGAGTGAATGGTACCTGGAGGTCCTCTCTTTTACCCTGCAGAGCAATGCCTTTTAGCACTAGAAGAGGTTGTGTAGTCTTGGCATGATTGTGGCATTCAGTCAGGCCACCAATAGCAAGTATATGCTTTGTCTGTAGGCTTACTCCTTCTGAAAAGACATTAAAAACCAACACTCATGTACATGTCTCCTAACCCTTGTAAAAATAGGCAGACAAAAGAGCACTGTGATCCCGAGGGAACAGCCAGGACAGGGTCATGGGATACCAGGCTCTTGGCTCATCACAAACTTGTGTTCAGACTTTGGCCAGTTCTACTGCTCTTCTCCATGCTTCTCTTTTGTGTCTTTTACATTGGAATTCCACAGGAGGGTTTCTCTGTGGCTGTGTGTGGGTGCCCAAGTGTGTGTGCAACATCCTGAGGTCTCTTAGTACGATGGCAATATGAATTATATCATGTCAAGTTCTTGGAATGGTGGCATTGGAAGAGTTTCCTCCCTCAGAGGCTTTGCAGAATAGCTATCTGTGAAATTAAATTAAACATTACTTCTCTTGGGGTTTAAACAATGCACTCCCTCTAGCTTGGGCTAAGGGTTTCTTTATACTGTATTACTTTATACATTAATACAGCTCAGGAAATTAATTACTTTTCTTCAATAAGACTCTTTTCATCTGTTTCTTGCAGATTTTAGATATTGGGTTTACAAAGAAAACTTAGGGGGGACCGCAGGAAATCCCACGTATGTGAGGAATGTAACCTTAGGATCTGGTTCCTGGTACCTGCTCTGCTCCTTGGATCTGCTCTGCCTCCCCCAGCTGATAAGAGCAATGCTGGGTCTGCCTGCCACGCTCATTCAATTACTCTTGACGCTGGTTTTTGTCTCTGGTGGGCCCTGGACAGGCACAAATCAAAGCTGTCACATCCTGTAGAGACCTGCTTTGGCCTGGAGTGCAGAGATCTCTGAACCCTGCCTTCTTGCAACCATTTGTTATGGGCAGGAGAGGTGTGGGGTAGAAATTCAGATGCCTCTTTTGCCTGGTTCCGCATCCTCAAACACTAATCTTGAAGGATGAGGTTTTGCAACACTGAATTGGCCAGAGCTCTTCTGGTGGTCCAGGGAGTGCAACTGGGAGGGGAAGAGCAGAGCACTACTAAGATCTGGTTATAGCAGGGGTTTGAAGCACAGAAAAATTTTCATTTTAATATCTTTTATGTGCTCCAGATCATCAAATCAAAGAATGATAAAATCATAGAATGGTTTGGCTTGGAAGGGACTTTAAAGATCATCCAGTTCCAAATCCCTTGCCATGGACAGGGACACCTTCCACTAGAGCAGGTTGCTCAAAACTCTCAGGTAGAGACCCCAAATAAGTGTGTACATCTGCACACACACATGCATAAATACCCCAAAACAAGTAGGTTTAGGGAAAAATAGAAATCCTTCTGTCTCGCTTTACCAGGATCCTTTTTGGTTGGTTGTTTCTTGCTCTTGCTGCTCTCAGCCAAAGCCTGAAATCCTTTTGGGAGCAGTTTCCTCAGTGAGCTTGGTGCCTACCTCCACTGCTCCTGCAACACCTCTCCCCATGAACCCTACGATCAGATGAGATGCAGGAGGGCTGGATTTGGCCAGCAATTGCCAGGCAGGTACCACCATCTCCCGGAGGTCACTAAGCCATTAGCAATGTTTTCCATGCAGAGCTGGGTCAGGGAGGACCTCTCTGAAGTGCAGAGGGCAGCAATTTTATCTATTGCAGCTGGCTATCTTTAGGCTGTTTTAATAAATCAGTGGGATTAAAAACATTCCTCCCTGCAACCTCCTCAGAGGTGTTTAACCTCTTCAGGCTGTGTGGTAAGGAGGAGAGCTTTTGAAAGCCAATTGCACTAAAAAGGGAGATCTGGAGGAGTCTGCAGTCATCTCCTCTTGAGTAAGTCCTGTGTTAAAGGGATGAATCCAGCTTTCAAACCATTCTTTTTGGGTATTCATACTTAGAATCAAGTAGGTTGGAAAAGACCTTTAAGATCATCAAGTCCAACCTTTATCCCAGGACTGCCAAGTCCACCACTCAACCATGTGTAACTTGTATGACACTTATAGAAAGTAAAGATGACAGAAGCCATGCATATGAGACCGGTGTATCTGTCCTGCCCTAGCTCCACTGGATATTGTCTCCATTGCATAGGTTCAGAGATCTTCAATATCATTTATTAAGTGGTGTGAATCACTCCCACTCTTCTCCACTAGAAGATATGGCACGTGCATTTATTCCTTGAATTTAGCAGTTTGGGAAGCTTAGTTTGGGATCTGGAGAGTAACAAAGTCATAAACTTCCAGTGACCAAAGAAGAGGCAATATCTGACCTAGTAGTTGCCTCTGTCCCCCCATACAAAGAAGTCTGTGCTAGATGGTTATCCCCTCTTTTTGCACTCCCGATATGTCAGGTATAACAGTTCCACAGGACCCATAGTGACCTGCAGAGCAGGTCAGGTTCCTGCAAAATGGCCTGCAAGGACAAATCCCCATTAATTGCCATTGCAGGGACAGCCTGCAAGCTCACAAGTCCAAGCCTTTGCACCTACTAGACCGTGACAGGGATCCTGAGCTTGGAATTCCACATTGTTCCCCAGGGTATGCTGCTGGGGTGACTCTCTGCTGTGACTCTCTGCCGTTAGGGTGTTTGTAGTCTGAATCCACACTAAAGACCTCCATAAACCATGACTCTGAGCTTGCCCTCCCGCCTGTAGGCATTACCTAATCATCCTGTCAGATTGTTCCCTAAGGAAATGTGCTTCCCTTCCCAGCAAAGCCTTTTTTACTGACAGACGGAGCACTGGTGAATTGAGAGGTAGAAAGCTGACTGCAGAGACCTAACACCATCGTGTCCATGTCTTTCCAGAGAAACACTGCTTGACACAGCACTTTGCTTGCTTGTGTGGAAATCCAGCCCTTCACAGTCTTTTTTTCAGCTTCAAAGCACAGGTCAAGTGCCTCTTCACACAATGACAATAATGGGCTCTGTGTTTCTAAATCTAACCTGTTTTTTCATGACAGGAACAATTTTCAGAGGCACAAACACTAAAAGCTCAGCTAAAATGAACCAACAAGACTGTTTCCAAAGCTCATGTGCACATGAGAATGAAAGATCACAGAGACATGAACTTTGGCCATGGCTGTGTCACACAACTGCAAGTACACCTCTTGGACTGGGTGTTGCTGGTGGAGGACCACGGCTCCAGGGTAAATACACAGCCCAGAAGCAAATGCTTTGAAGAACAGTGAAGTCCCAGATGAATAAGAGCACCAGGAACGCAAGTATGTCCAAAAGAAGGGTGGGGCATGGACCATGCCAAAAAAGCATGGTAAAGAGCCAAGCAAAGGCAGGGTTTTTCTCCTCTTTCCCCACACTTCCTCCATCTCTGTTCTCAGCACAGTTAAGAAACAGTGGAGAAAACACTGGGTGGTTCTAAAACCATCGAATGATGAAAATCCACCACTATTTTATATTCAGAATAGTCAGCATTTAAAATAAGTCAGCTTCACTGGGTTTAGAAACTAATATTACATTAGTTTCAATGGTTTTTCCTAGAAATCCTCAACTCTTTACAAACAAAACCCAAGAAGCTCAGTCACGTAAGCATGAACAACAGCACTAACGAAGTGCATCAGGGTTTGCTGGAAGCAACAGCAGTGATACTGCTACCTCAGTTCCCTCTTTCTCAGCTATCATGATATACCAGCTTGTTTCTGACCTGTGACAATCTGGTGGCATGGACCATGTTCTGCCTCCACTTTCCTCAATAAGCAACACAAGGTGATTTTTTCCCTTGAGCTCAGGGTACATTTTGAGTTTAAAACATGCTCCAGACACTGCCTCTGCATAGCCCTGTGACTGGATTTTCCAGTAGACTCCAAAAAGGGATGCAGCACTGAAAGGGTAGCTTTTCTTGTTTCTGCTGTCACTGTTCTCTTACAAATGAGGTCCTAAGGGGTTCAGCCAGCTCTGAAGAGCTGCAGTATCACAGGTACTAATGCAGAAGAAAATAGGAAGAGTTTAGATGATTTTAAAATAGAGGAAGAGTCATAGAATCATAGAATCAGGTAGATTGGAAAAGACCTTTAAGATCATCAAGATGAAGTCCAACCATTCCCCAGCACTGCCAAGGCTACCACTAACCCATGATACTGAGGGCATCGTCTACATGGGTTTTGAACACTTACAGGAATGGTGATTCTACCACTCTCCTGGGAACATCTCATAGTTCTATTTCTCTGATTTTACTGTCCATTGCTCCAGGTCCAAGCTCAGATCTCAAATACTGTCTATGGGGATGTTTAGATTCAGCTCCAGTTTTGGGTGCTTACATCTGAGGATGATAAGTGCCAAAGCCAATGTCACAGCCACCTCTGTGAATGCAGGCAACCTGTCAAATAACACATCTCTGTGTGTAATAAACTGCTATCAGATCCAACAGATGGTTGCACCATGCAAACCCCAACCCTTGAGCAGGATCTAAACATCACTTATTCTCTTTAGGACCTTTAATTCAGATGACTCCTTAATGTGGAGCCCGATGTGACTTCTGACACCTTTTGCATTAGAAGTTCATATCCTAATTAAGTGAAAGAATGAGAAGAACCAGCTGCCTTCCTGAACAGAGACCCTCCTTACAAATCTCATTTTAACAGGAAGAGCAGGAAGATGCCAACAGCTGCATGAAATCACTGTAATTAAAAAAGCCAAAGAAGAAAACTTTCCAGTAAGCAGATAGCTGTGGGCGTCCTGCAGTGGGGAAAGGTTAATTCCAGCCTCATCTCCCAGCTGGCTCCATAAGGACAGAGGTTAAAGATGAAGCCGTAACATACACATGTCAGCTCAGATCTCTGCCTGACGGCCATCCTCCTGGATGCCTGCCCCAATTAAACCACTTCCCCACTGTTTGGTAGAGACTTCACCTTCCAGCATGCTTTAATGGAGTTAAAAAAGAAGTGTTATTAAATATGAATGCTGAAGAGGTTGTGTCTCCACTTGAGAGGTCTGGTCTCATACCTTAGAAGACAAGTATTGGAAAGAGAGATTCCTTGGGGGCTACAGGCTAGACAAACCACTGAAAATAACTGGAATATGGAGAATAACGGGACAGGGGTATTACATGTGCTTGCACTGCTTGGACACCTCCATTGGAGCCTGTCTGCAGACACTCTTCTGTTGGCTTTCCTTTTACAGACAGGATCAGGCTGCATATAAAGCCAAACAGACCTCTCTAAGAAGGGAAAAAACTAGAGGGAAAGGGCAAAAATATGACATATATTAGTGCTTAAAGCCCAGATGCTCCTGAATGTGTCCAAGCAGATGGTAGGCTGCCAAATTGTGCTATAGGTGGAGCCCTGGAAGGATAAGGGAACAGAAACTGTCCCTGTTGCCGCTGAGATCTCCCCCCCTGGTTTGTTCTCTTGCCAAGGCTGAGGTTGACAAGGACATCCTGTTATTTCCTGAGTCCTTGGAGGTATAAATAAAGAGGTGAAGAAAAAGGGCAACCAGGACCTCAACAAGAAGTGGTTGCAGCCTGGCAGAAAGGACAGTGCACTGCAGAAAGGAAACGGGTCAGAAGATGCTGCAAACTATCTTGTGAAGCCATCCATATGCCCTGCAGGAGCTTTTCTCCTAGTATAAGCACCATCTAGGGTGCTTTCTGGATGGCTGTGAGCTAATACACCTAGGTGATTAAATGTAGCTATGAGTCCACTTACACAGCTCGGTGATAGCGAAAACATCCCCGGCCATGAGTTAAGGCAAGTCACACTCTAAAGAGTTTTAAAAATGCATCACTCTGTCCTATTTTACTGGTAATTCCTTCTCTCAGTCCCTATCCTGCACTTCTCTGCCCCTCACAAACCTTGTGTCTCATGAGGGCCCCAGGATCTATCCCCTACCCATTTTCCTCCATGCAACCCTAATGAGCTTGTCCTTCACCACGCCAGAAAGCTGCTGTGTTAAAACAGTGATGTATCAAAGCAGCATTGCCCATTCTGAGGTACCAGAAGACCATTAATGCTCTGCTGGAGATCAGAAAGCTGTCCTTGAAATGACTGCAAGGAAAGCAAATAAACGAGCCCCCTTACACATGCATTCCCACAAGGTGAGCAGGTATGAGTTGGTGCTGGTCCACAGCCCCCGGGGTATCCATAAGCAGATCCTGTGCTCATCCACTGCAAAAGGGGCTTTATTTTAAAGAAAACTAGATGATTCCTTCATTACCAATCCCAAGAAATGCAATTTAAGTTTGGAGTTTGGAAATTGCATGGGAATGTATGGTATAAAGACATGTACAGTCTGCGAAGGATAGTGTAAAGCTATGGAGCAGATGGAGAAAGACATTGACTAAATCCCTGCAAGACTTCAGAGCCCCATGAATCAGCACAGTCAGCATTTCAAGTCAGTAAAACTTTGACTTCACTTCACTGGGGTTTAGAATCCCCTTGAAATCTGTAATAACCTACTTGAAACCTGATTCCCTTCATGGGGGGTCTGGGTGACCTTTATCTCTGAAGGTTTCCTGGGGGGTTTCAACCTCTTGTGCTTTGAGCTTTGGGCAGCATCACTCAGACTTGATTTTTTCCCTTCTTCCTCAAATTTTGTCAGAAATGAACCAGTGTTTTAAGTGAAATTTTCCTTAAACACATGGGGATGTTTTCTCAACAAGTTTTTGTTGTTTTGTTTGTTTTGTTGGTGAAAGCGCTCTGTTACAGTGGTTTTCCTGTATTTTTTTGTCTATTTGCCTGTTTTGCAGAGCCCCCAAAATGGGGGGGGGGGGGAAGACACATGTTTTTCACCAAAAAGGCTGAACTCTCTAACTGAAAGGTTTAGGGAGAGGATTTCTGTCATATCCTGGGTCATGTGGAGGAAAGAATTGGTGTGAACATTACCACAGTGTGCAATCAGGTGAAGCGACGCTGTCTTCAGCGGTGTGGCTTCACAAGGATGGTTCATTTGCCTTTTTGAGGGGCAAGGACAGTACACTTGTCCAACACCAGAACTCAAGGAATGTTCTTGGAGGATTCCTTTCCCCATCACCTCAGACTTTTTAGCCTGTCAAACTGGACTGAGGACTTCCAAGTGGGGTTTCTGAGCCTCAAGTCTGCAGCTGGGTCCTCTTTTTCATCCCTGAAATGGAAGATAGCACAAAACCCAAAGAAAAGCAGCTCACACTGGCAGCTTCAATGGACACATTATCCTGGATGATGAAACTGTTGGGAAAGACTGTGGGGTAAGGCTGGTGATAAGGAGTGGAAAACACTGCTTTCTATGTCATTTCATTGCAGCACTCTGAAGGTCTGATATCTGAAGGCCTGATATCACTACAGTGCCATTTGCAAGGCTGGTTGGCCAAGAAAGCTAAGTCAGAGGTTAAGAGACAGTAACACTTTTGGGTCATTTGTGATTGATGAAGTCTTCATACATAGCAACTTGAATGAAGATAAATGGTGGAAAGCTGGAAAAGTTATCCCTTTGGGAACTAAAAATATGGAAGAAGGACAGTGATAAGAGAAGAAAGAAGCCCTCTACACCCTCATCATGAAGTATAAGACCTTGACTACTCATAGATGCTGGAAAACATTGTTCCAGCAAAGGTATTTCTAGCACCTCTCTCTTCATTCCCTGTTCCCTCCTCTCTCTTCACTCCTTCATTACTCCCATTTGCCTAGTTTCTTGTCTTATTATTCAGCTCTTTTAGTGTCTAGACAGCCTTATCTTGTTGGCAGGTCTTGCTGTGCGGAGACTCACACGACTGCTTCTCCACCATGAGGTGAAGAAGGGCTTTGTAGCAACACCTACCAGCTTCCTTTCTCTTTCCCTATGTAACTCACCCTGAGTTAATCCAGCAGTAGTGGAAAGTCCAGTGGCTTTCCACTGCTGAGTCTTCCCCCAGATACAGCTTGTCCTTGGGTCAGAAGGGACATATTAGTGCCACAACTGCTTCCCCAAAACTTGGCAAGAAGTATATGCTGTTAACAGAGGACAAGAGGGTTGTGGCTATCTGTTTCTTCCTTCCTTCCCCTGAAAACCCTGTTCCTGCCCATCTTTAGCCCACCCTTGGTGACCCCCTACAGAGAAGAGTTGCAGCACCAAGAAAGGGATTGGACCACCAAGTTATAGACATCTCCACTTTCCCTCTAACCTGCAGATGTAGGCAAGAAAGACGCACAGCCTCATCCATTACCAGCCACATCTTCTCCTCCCTGCAAGTAGAAAGAACCAACCAGTTTGAACTGAAGGCTGATAGAATGTAAGTGGATGTAGGGGACAATATTTCTGCAACCCCTCCCTTGCAACTCGTAGGCATGAATCGAGATACACAGCTCCCTTCCTCCACCACCCGTTGAGGTAGACCCTACCCTATCATATCACAACCAGTCTCAGTTTTCTAGTCAGTTCTGGGGCAGTGCTGTTCTTTGCTTCAAAATAGGAAGTAGAAGGAGGGGAAGGTTCCCTTTATTTTTAATCGAGCTCTCATTTGCAGCAAGGAGAGAAATAAGAACTTGCATCAGATGAGCACAGCAATGCAGAATAGCAGCAAAATAAATGATTTGATCCTTTCAGAGAAAACACAGCAGAGGCAACCTCAGGGAATCAAATGAAGTGCGCATAGACATGAACAGCAAAGCCCAAATGCATTGCATATTAATTCAAGCCAACTGCTTTTCCTGAGTAGAACTTGAAAAACATAAACAAGTTACTACAAAAACAGAGGAAATTGGCTGGCATTTCCCTGCCTTCCTTTCACAGCTTTTGAAGATATTTGATAAGAGATCCTCTGAGACTTTTGAAGTCAGGGAGAGTCCATTTCCAATGCCAACTGAAAGGCAGAGTCATCATTTTCAAAGGAAATCATGGATTCTATCCCTGTTGCTTAAAGACCAATCTCCATCTTACGGATCACAGCTCCTCCTCCGGTGGTACAAGGCAGATCAGAAGGTGCCTGAGAGCTCCCAGGCAGAGCATTTCTGATCAAGGGGACTGGTTAAAGAACAAATACCCAGACGAAATGGAGTCAGGCTCAGAGAAAATGGCCCTTTCGAAAGATAGGCCTTTTATCATGAGCATGACACATCCAATATTTACAACTTTTTCAGCCTCAAGTCCAGATGGCAAAAACCCATAAGTCTGGCTCCACCACTTGGCTATTCCCATTGATTTGCCTTGGCAGATGCATGAATATTCCAGGGATTGAGGCCACTGAAAGGGCTTAGCTCAGCAGTTCTGAAGCTGTAGAAAACCTTAAGGTCATTCAGTGGTCTACATAAACACACACATACACATACAAGCTGAACCAATGCTTGCAAATGCACAGACAGTTAAACCTGTCTTGGCATCTTATCCAGGGGCAAGCAGGCAGCTGTCTGGGCAGCAAACACAGCCTGAATATCTCAACAACTTCTACCCCAGCTCACAACCCAGTGCTGACCCAGGTGTCATTGTCAGGATGTCACATTTTTCTCCTTCTGGAGGATGGTACCCTGCAAACAGTTTAGCAAGAAGATAATGTGACTCTTGGGTTGGAGAGATACACTCCTAAATACCTCTCTATGGCTCGTAGTAGCATAAAAGAGCTCAGCAGAGGTATTACCTCTTGCTATAATGAGCCCATCATTCAGCTCAGGGCATGCATACTCTTCATAGGCCAGGCCTGGACTGAGCTGAAGGACTCCTCCAATCTGTTCCTAAAAGAATATTTGAATTTGAACTGCTACCATGCCAAAAATAGCTGCTGTGGATGGAAAGCAGAGACCATGGGTGTTCACATGTTTAAGCCTATTTTCATGGCTGGGTAGACAAAGTCTGTTCTTCCAAATGTAGGCAAAACTATCAGCATCTACTCTTGAAAAGCATCTGTGCTAGGTTAACCAACCAGTAGTCCCTGGGGATATCCAGAACGATCAAAGAAGTTTCTCAAACTCTTTCAGGGACATAAGGATTTTAATTCCCTACTAATGCTACTGAGAGCAAGAATAAAACCCCAGCTGGAGACCAGTAACGAGTGGTGTCCCTCAGGGATCGGTGTTGGGACCTCTCTTGTTCAACATCTTTGTCGGTGACACGGACAGTGGGACTGAGTGTACCCTCAGCAAGTTTGCTGATGACACCAAGCCGTGTGGTTCGGTTGATACGCTGGAGGGAAGGAATGCCATCCAGAGGGACCTTGACACGCTTGTGAGTTGGGCTGATGCCGACCTGATGAAGTTTAACCATGCCAAATGCAAGGTCCTGCAGCTGGGTGGGAGCAATCCCAGGCACAGCTCCAGGTTGGGCAGAGAAGAGATTCAAAGCAGTCCTGCAGAGAAGGACTTGGGAGTGTTGGTCGATGAGAAAATGAACATGAGGCGGCTGCAGTGTGCGCTTGCAGCACAGAAAGCCAACTCTATGCTGGGCTGCATCAAAAGCAGCGTGACCAGCAGGTCGAGGGAGGTGATTCTGCCCCTCTACTCTGCTCTCCTGAGACCTCACTTGGAGCATTGTGCGCAGTTCTGGTGTCCTCAACATAAAAAAGACATGGAACTGTTGGAACAAGTCCAGAGGAGGGCCACGAGGATGATCGGGGACTGAAGCACCTCCCATATGAAGATAGGCTGAGAAAGTTGGGGCTGTTCAGCCTGGAGAAGCGAAGGCTGCATGGGGACCTCATAGCAGCCTTCCAGTATCTGAAGGGGGCCTATAGGATGCTGGAGAGGGACTCTTCATTAGGGACTGTAATGATAGGACAAGGGGTAACGGGTTTAAACTGAAACAGGGGAAGTTTAGTTTGTATATGAGGAAGAAGTTCTTTACTGTGAGGGTGGTGAGGCACTGGAATGGGTTGCCAAGGGAAGCTGTGAATGCTCCATCGCTGGCGGTGTTCAAGGCCGGGTTGGACAGAGCCTTGGGTGGCATGGTTTAGTGTGAGGTGTCCCTGCCCATGGCAGGGGGCTGGAACTGGATGATCTTAAGGTCCTTTCCAACCCTAACTATTCTATGATCCTATGAAAACATGCCAGTAGACCTCCACTTTGTATTCTTACTAGGTGATGTGTTGCCCTTTCTTCTAAAGCTCCTGGTGGTGTGTTTCTCCTGCCAGCCATTAGTAAATATCAAGATCACCTTCAAATAAAGTGGTGACTTTGCATGCCAGTCTTTGCTGCCTTAAGACACCAATTCATGATGTCACTTTTTCAGGAAGCTCAATCTATTGGCAATGCTTCTATTTTCAAAGCCACTTCTAGAGTTAATGATGCCATAAGCAACAGACTCCATGAGGTCCCTCTCAACCTTTAGTTTGCGATTCTGTGAGCTGACTCCTATCACAGCTCAAGACAAGAGCAGACTGTCTTGTACCTCACGGATCTGCTTCTCCCGATACTGTCCCTAAAACTGTTTATAAGCTTAAGCGGTTTTTACCTGGACAATAAGGCAATCATTTAGACTCCCTGCATAGAGTGAAATGGGCAACTCCAGAATGCAATTGATCTCATACTACAACAGATAGCCAAACCTGTATGGGCAAACATCCCTAAAAGTGTTTGTTCCTCTCCTTTAAATACTAAGGCATCAGAGATGAGCAGATCAGATAGAGGAATCTAAAGTTAGTAAAAGCAAACCCCTTAGCATTAAACTGCCAAGACGAAAAGCTCATTTGCCTCCTAAGAAGAACTTGCAGGTTTCTTGTAGTGCAACCCTTGAAGATACCAATCGGGGAGAACAAGGCAGAATATTTCTTCATTCTTTAATATTTTCTACTAAAACAAAATGAATATCCCACTTGTTATAAACGTGTTTGTTCAGCAGACTGGATGGGGAGGTAAAGCCACCAGCCCATTTGTATAAATAGCTCTCACTCAGCTCATGTCTTTGTCAGGAGCTGGTTAAAAGCACTCTTCAGGCTAAGAAAGATCTATGTAGAGGGCAAAGAGCCTTCCCTAGGGTGAATCATCTTCTGCTTTAACAGGGACACATCCTTCCCAGGGCTACAGGGAGGACGTGTGTTCAGGAATGCTTTATTCTTGGAGGAAGTCATTTCCAAAAAAAAAATACTAGGAAGGGTGGGGTCACTGTTGCAAGCTCTGATGTTAAAAATGAGTAAAACCTGTTTCATTAACCCATCATCTGACCTGCACTATGTAACTACCCACATTAGTGGTCTTAAGACATATGGATTGCCCAAGTGCATCAGCCTGCTCTATGGCAGGGCTGGCTCAGACCACTCGTTCAAGCAGTTACTGGGGCTGAGCTGATGGTTAATAGATTTCTAAGCCATGCCCCCTCAGTGATTTCAGACACTGTGTGCATGTGTCAGCCCAAGACATCCGGGAAATTCCTTTGAGTGAGAAAGTTTGTCTGCGATGAGCAGTTGTATGTGCTACCCACACCTGACCAGTAGGATATACAGCACTTGAAGCAAGTGCTATAGTGCTTTATATAGATATACTAGTGCTGTGTATCCTACAGCCTCAAGCTGCACCAGGGCAGGTTTAGATGGAGATGAGGAACAATTCCTTCCCCAAAGGGTGCTCAGACATTGGAACAGGCTGCCCCGGTGTCGTGGTTTAAGCCTCTCAGGCAGTTCGCTCACTCACTCCCCCCTCTTTCTTCTCCCTGCTCCCAGGGGAATGGGAAGGAGCATCGAAAGAATGCAACTCCCACAGGTTGAGATAAGAACAGTTCAGTAACTGAGGTATAACACAAACCACTGCTGCTACCACCAATAATAATAATGACAAGGCAAATACAAGAAAAGAGACTACAACTGCTCACCACCCAATACCCAGCCCAACCCTGCAGCAAACCCAGCCCTTCCGGGTCTCTGCTCTCCATTTTTTCACATCCTGGGCATGATGTGCTGTGGTATGGAATACCTCTGTGGTCAGTTTGGGTCAGGTGTCCTGTCTCTGCTTCCTCCCGGCTTCCCCTCCTCCCTGGCAGAGCATGCGGCTCAGAAAGTCCTTGGTCAGACCAAAATATTACCAAGCAGTAACTGCAAACACTGGTGTTACCAGCGCCATTCCCAGGCTGAAAGTCAAAAACACAGCACTGCACCAGCTACTAAGGAGAAAAATGACTGCTACTGCTGAGCCCAGGACACCTGGGCAGTGCTGGAGTCACCGTCCCTGCAGGTGTTCACACACCGTGGAGATAAGGCCCTCAGTGCCATGAGTTAGTGGTGGCCTTGGCAGTGCAGGGGAATGGCTGGACTTGATGAACTTAAAGGTCTTTTCCAACCTGGTTGATTCTATGATTCTATAAAGGCACTCTCAATTTTAACTGCATTCTGCACTTCCTGGCTTAATAACATAACTAATATGCACAGAGGAATGCTGTGGGTTCAGGCATCACAACACACTTCTGAGAGATTGGCTACTTGAGATACAACCATGCCAACACAGCTGCACATACAAAACCATAACTGCTGATCTTAATCAATAATCTTTCAGCACTGTGGGTATGTAGACATAGAAGAAATTGAGACAGTGAAGAGTAGAAGGCGAGTGTGCCTTCTGTCACTGCTGCATTGACAAAAGACTGCTGAGCTCTGACTAGAGAAACTAATGATCTTCTGCGTCACGCAGATGCATGGAGGTGAAAGACAGGCTCTGGGAAAAGGAGATTTAGGTTTCACACTGAGCAAGTCTGAGTAAGGAATCTCTGGGAGCTATCTGAACTGGGTTTTGCTACTTCACTGTGCATTTCTTGTCTAACTAATACTATTCATAAGGCTGGAGTGTGTAGTAGCCCCAGAGAGAGCACGTTTCCATTGTATATGAAAGCATAATAAAAGTGAGGCTTGCTCCCAGAAAGCTTTAGAGGCTTAGAAAAAATGCTGCACATATTTGAAAGGACAGAAGAAGTATTGAAAAGAAAACAGTGACACATGCAGGCGTTGACAGTAGATCACTGGTAGAGGTAGGAGATGAATCCAGGTTTCCTGGCAGCCTGCTGCTTTATTCTCTTGCCTACCCTGCGTGACAGAATCAAAAGCTGGAGGAAGAGCTGGACTGGCATATGACAAAAATAAGTAAATATGGTTTGTAGAAAGAACACTTGTTTGCATGAGTACCAGGTTGCCTTATCTCATTGATGCTTCCATTCTATAAACATCATTATTCACCTCCCCTTCTAATACCAGTATCAAAAGCAGCAGAAAAACCGCTGATCCTCTTTTTCTGTGTTTCCCATCTTGATCCATTTTCTCTTGACATTTGCCATGAGTACAGAGTGTACAGTCCAGTCAGAAGAGCAATGGCCTGCTGTGATGTACAGTGCTTCACTCTGTTGCAAGTGCATGTTTGCTCTGCCAGAGATACAGCCCTGAATTGGGCAAGGAGCAACAAAGAGCCCATAAAGGAGATAATTTATCCTTTTCCCAGACACATCCATGAAAGCAACTTATCTTCCCCTTCATCCACCCAGAGTCAGGATGTGGCTCTTATCTGCCTGTAAACCAGACTGAGTGGAGCAAGTTGCCCTTTAAGGTCAATCTGCTGAAAAAAAAAGGGAGAAGAATAGAAGCAGCATTTTAAAGCTTTGTTTTTTCACTAGCGGCCTGGGGGTGTTGGACATGCCTGTCATCATGGCAGTCACTGGGGAATGGGACTTCTGCCTGCCTTTTATCCTCCTCTTAGAACACATAACCCAAGCATTTTGAGCTCCGTTTGCAGACAAACCCACTCAGCTGCTGTGCCAGCGTGACACTTGCTTGGGTTCAGCTGTCTAAAAGCTGATGTCCACAATGAGTCTACAGCTGAACTAGCCAGAAAAGGGTCCTTCTGGGCCCTGTAGAAAAGGACTTGGGGATACCGGTGGATAAAAATTGGACATGAGTTGTCAATGTGTGTTTGCAGCCCAGAAAGTCAACCATGCCCTGGGCTACATCCGCAGCAGCTTGAGCGGCAGGTTGAGGGAGGGGATTCTCCCCCTTTACTCCACTCTTGTCAGACTCCACTTGGAATACTGCATCCAGCTCTAGGTCTCCCAATATTAGAATGACATGATGTGTTGGAGTGAGTCTAGAGGAGGCCATGGAGATGCTGCGAGGGCTGGAGCAGCTCTGCTCTGGAGCCAGGCTGAGAGAGCTGGGCTGGTTCAGCCTGGAGAAGCCTTTCAATATATAAAGGGGGATTATGAGAAAGATGGAGAAAGACATTTTCCAAGGCCTATAGTGGCAGGACAAAGGACAACAATATTAAACTGAAAAAGGATAGATTTAGACTAGATAACAGGCAGAAGTTCTTCCCTGTGAGGGTGCTGAGGCGCTGGCACAGGGTGCCCAGAGAAGCTGTGGCTGCCCCATCCCTGGCAGTGTTCAAGGCCAGGTTGGACAGGGCTTGGAGAAACCTGCTCTAGTGGAAGGTGTCCCTGTCCATGGCAGGGAGTTGGAACTGGGCGATGTTTAAAGGTTCCTTCCAGTCCAAATCATTCTGATTCTATGGCTCTGTGCACACATTAGGGAGCTGACCAATACAGTCAGTGGGCAAGGAGGTATGATGCATTCTCTGCTAACACAAATTTCTGTAGTGTGTGAGGTGAGTCACTTGCCTACCACTCCTGACTATAAGTTGGCTATAACTGGAGCCTCAGTCTCCACCTGAGAAGTGGCCTACAGCACAAAAGATGTCCAGTTCAAGTGACGTGAATCCATTCTTGAAGCTAGGTCAGATGAATCCCACACTAGTGACTCAGAAGGAATTGCATTAATACGGTCATGTGTGATGAAGTATTTCCTTTCATTTATCTTCCAAGTCTGAGTCCTGTTCATTTTACTTGGTGCTTCCTAGTTCTTGTGTTATGAATGTTATGAGTAACTGTTTCCTACTCACCTTCTCCATTCTTTACCCGCTGTTCATAGTTTTTAAATGTGGTTTTAGAAAAGAAGGTAGAATGATGCTATACCAAAGATATGGATACACTGCAGATTTAAGCAGCTGCATGCTGTTACTTTCTGTTTTGTTCTTTATTCCCTTCCAGTAATTCCTAACATTCAGTTCCACTGAGCTCTGATTTTTCCTGAGTGGAAATAGTTACTCTAGAGACCATCACTGTGTACAAATATTTAGGGCTGCATTCCCCACATTTGCATTACTTTGCATTTACTAACACTCAGTTCTACCTGTCCCTATTGCCTGGCGTCTCAAGAGTTCAAGATGCTCCTACAGCTCCTGATGGGAGCATTCATTTCAATTACCATGAATAATTCTTCATCATCAGTAAATTTTATCACTCCTTTATTGTCAATCTTCTCCAAATCATTTACAAGTGCATTCAAATACACAGCTCCCAGTGGAAAACCCTGCAGGACTCCCCTGGCAGTGCTTTCTGTTATCAAAACCGGGCAACTGTTTCTTAACTTCTAATCGATTAATAACCCACAAGAGTAATCCATCCCACAATGATTTTGTTCTTCGAAACCTCTGTTGAAAGACCTTGCTGAGAACTTTTCCATTTCCATTACACCAGCTGGATCATTCTATCACAAGTCCACAAAATCATTCAAAACAGTTTGATTTTCCATCCCTGGCAGTGTTCAAGGCCAGGTTGGATGGGGCTTGGAGCGAGTTGCTCTAGTGGAAGGTGCCCCTGCCTGTGGCAGGGTTTGGAATTGGATGAGCTTTAAGGTCCCTTCCAACACAAACCTGTCTGGGATTCTATGCTTCTGTGATTCATGGAGAATAATTTCTCTGTAAGTCTCTCTTTTCCTCAATACGTTGCACTAAGCCCTGAGACCATGGATGCTGTTCCTTGTTGTAAACCCTACCAGTGATTTTAATACGGTGTCAGCATGACTGAACCACAGTTTCTCAATTCCTTCATGATGCCTTTCTCAAAAATTCACAACACAATTTACTTTATATTCCCCTGCAGCTAAGTCTGATTGAAATGAAGTTCCATACCACTATTAATAATATAATAGTTTGGTGTTTCCATTCCCGTAAAACTCTTGAATCACGTTTCCTTTCTTTTCATTGATTTTTTAGATTTTAATTTACTAACCCTTCTGTTAGGAATCATTCCTGTGATTGGCCCACTCCCTCTTCCTCCCCAAGATAAATGCTGATGTAGGAACCACCTTAACTACTTTGTAGTTTAAGAATGTTTGGAAGAATTCATCAAGTCCTTCTGCTGTAGTTAGTGGCCGTGTCTTCCTTGCACATCTCTTTTACTCAAGTTATGTCTAATTCCTATAGTGTCCCTGTCAGATTCTTCACCAATAACTTTGAGAAAGGTTTTATTACTATTTCATTCATTTAGTAAATTGGGTCTCAAAATCTTTGTGGCATGCTTCATTGATGCTTTATGTTTAACTTCCAGACATTAAGTTCCTTTCTGTTCCTCATTCTCATTTAAATATTTCTCAGGATTGTCTTTTTACTTCAATCACTTTTGGTCTTTTACTAACCACTTATTTATCTAGGTCTAGTCCTTTTCAAAATCTTTTTAGCACATACTATATGTTTATCTTTTGAGTTTCCAGTTTGTTGCCTTCAAAGTAAAGTATTTGCTGTGCCATCTATAGACATTTTGCATCTTTTGCCGCTTCTTACAGTTTCTTTTTGAAAGCTTCCCCCTTTTAACTAACTTAAACCCCTTTTGGACATAAAGTTTTATTAGTAGACTCTTTCATCTTTTGCTTTCTTGCAAGCATTTGAGCTTATGTGCCTTATATTCACTACCACAGTACAGTGCAGGATGCCTTTGGAAGCTGCTGGAATCCAGTTTTCAGGAACAAGGACATAAAATCCTGTGATTTCTCCTGAATCATATCATTCTTTGCATAGCTTTTTTTAACCATTTTTATACCTCTGGTAGGGAGCAGAAAAATCACTGGACTCTGACAGCCATTGATAAGAGTACATTGAGACACATCCATGGGCCATCATTCAACCATAGCCTGGAAAGACTAGGCTCTGAAGGCCTCTCTTCCAAGTTTCTGCTGAAAGCAGGGTCAAGTTCAAAGTTAGATTCAGCTATGCAAGATCTCATCTAGTGAGACTTTTAACACCTCTAAGAAGGAGATTCTGCAGTTGTTAAAATCATCAGTGGTGCCTATGGTGAAGAATTGCACCTTAAATCTAGCGAAAATTTCCTTTTCTGCAACTTTTTGCTTGTCTCTTGCCACTGTTCACCTTTGAGGAGTTTCTTCTCTTTACAAAGTCTATCTCCATCTTCTGTATAAGTCTCATAGCCTACCCATGCAGTCCACACCTCTCCAATTTGCATATAAAGGCACTGAGACCATGTCAAAAGTCTTGCTTAAGCAGAGGTACAGGACATGAGCTGCTCTTGCCTGTCTCTAGAGCAAATCAGCTCATCACAGAAGTCAAAGAAGTTGTCCAAATACAATCTGTTCTCAATAAATCATGCTGAATGTTCCCAGTCACCTTCTTGTCCTTCATCTGCATGGAATTGACTTGCTCTGGGACTTGTTCCATTATTTTCCCAACGACTGAAACAAAAAGCTGTTGAGATTTAAGTTCCTTTTATTTGCCCCTTTGAAGCTGCATGATGCTTGCCTTTTTCCATCAGGAAACTCCTGGATTTGCCACAGCCATCCAACAAAAAGCCCATCACAATGCCATTGGCGAACTCCCTCACCCCCTTGAAAGTGTTCTGTCATGGACTTGCACATGTCTAGCTTACCATCATAGTTCCTAACTTAATCTTCCTCTGGTCTGGGTAGTACCTCTCTTCCCCTCCTACGAGGGAGGTATATCTGGGAAACCTGAGAGAAGAACTTGCCAGTAAATACTGATGCAAAGAAAGCACCATGTACCTTTGTTATTTCCATACAGATAGTCTTATATAGCTTTGTGACAATGGAGAAAGCAGCTGCCTCTATGACCTTTTCCTGGAGCAGTTTTAATCAGGCACACTCACTTCTGAGAAAGGGTAGCTTTTCTGTGTAATATCATCATCATTTGAACAGAGTTAAGGAATACCTGATGACGATATCAGCTGCTTCTTTTGGAGCTCAAGCTGTTTTTCTCAACATGTTGTATAAAGCTACATGCTCAGTAAATGCAAACCTTTCCCACAGATGTCAGGGAGTTAGCAGAGCTGTCTTTGCAGAGAGCCCTACCAACAGGCAACCCAGCCCTGACACTGCTAAGTAGGGTGCAAGAAGAACAGTAACCTCTTCATCACTGCTGCAGGACAAAGATTCTTATCCATCAGTTACCATTTAACCCATGCTTCAGGATTAAAACCCAACATGCAACAACTATGTACTGCTTGGAAAGCTGAGCTGGAAGAATGGAGAAAGGATTATTGCTGTAGTTCATCCTGCTTGTCATTTTTTGCAGGGTCAGATTCTTACTTTGGTGTAACTCAGTCCTTGGTCCTGAATTGGCTTGTACCCTGAAGGAGAATCTGGTTCTGTATCTGCACAGGGTTGGAAGGTGGGTTAGGTCTGACCTGTGCTTGCTCAGAGAACAATGTCTGGAGCTCCTGGGCTCCACTACTAATATGGATCAATACTAACAAGAACATAAGTACAGTTTTGATCTGTTACTCTTTCCACAGTGCTGAGTTCCTTCTTTTCCCCCAGCCCCAGTGCTAGTGCCTTAAATTCAGCCCTCTCCCTTTGTGGTCTGAATTCAAATTGAAATCTGCCTTCTCGCATGCTCCTCCCTCTCTACTCCTCATCATTTATGTTCTCCTGCTTCATTGACACAGATGGGATTCTATGTTTAAACAACGTTCCACTATGTACCAGTTCCCCCTGATAAGCAAATTCAGTCCCAGAATGACTCAGCTTCTTAGCATGAAGGTAATTTCTCCATCTCCTTTCCATTCCTCCCCGGTGCCTGCATCTGAGAGATTCCCATTGCAAGCAGTCAGATATCTATTTGTGTCTTAGGTGACTGGATAACATATTTGCAAAGCACATAACCTACAACAATGTAATGTATAGAATTAATAGGAGTCTTCATAGTAGATCTATTCCTGAAAATCTCTAATGTCCCTTGTTAAAAGAAAGAGGGTCAATGCTCAGAAAACTATTGCCCGCAGGGACCAAACTCCTGCCAGCAGGTTCATATTGGTGCTGCTCTGAATATAAGATGTGTGCATAATGTGAACCATATCCACCCCACACAACTGCCTTGAAGAACCCTTCTTTGGCCATGTCAAGACACTGGCTACCACACTTGGGTCACCAAAGACTGTGTGATAGACAAAGCTGGGCTAGGTGATCAGCAAATTGCATACACCTAACTGCTGGCTTCTCCCAGCAGAGACCTAGGTCCCAGCTATTCCTTCATCACTGTCCTACAACTATTTACACATCCATTTATGCTGATGAATTTTGAAGATTTCTCTATGGCCGTTTTCAAGCTGTCTCAGGCATCAAATGAGTAGTTGAGATGGGTTGGAATAACACTGCGAAGGACACTGTCAACGCAGATAGACATCACTACAGAATCAGCATATGGAAGGAGAGCCAAGCAGAGTGTCCCAATTGAAGCAATAAATCACCCCACAGATCTGATGGGTTTGCGTCAGGATTATGAAGGCAAATCCAAGACAGTTGCAAATCTACAGTTCTGATAAAAGGAAGAGAGAGGAGGACCACATTCCTCACGTCTAGGGCTGAGAGCGCAAAAGAAATGAGTACACTTAGTGCTCTGCTCAGATATGTACAAAGTGAGTAAACCTTATCAACTGAAAGAGTCTTCATACCTCCTTGAGAACTTCCCTGAGCCAGGTCACACTTGTGAGATGTGTTCCCCATTCGGGGTTTGCTTTTGCGACCATGGAAGCCATCCCTCCACCTCCTCTTGATCTCTTGGCTTCTCACTGCAGTAGGACTGGACATAAAAGTCAGCATTTCTCAGCTGGTCACTTCCCCATCACCCCCCCCCCCCCCAAAAAAAAAACCACCATTAGATATGCTAAATTAGTCTTTTTTCTTCCAAAGAGAGTACTTTGTGGTTCACCCACAAGTGACAGGAGATATAATTGTCCTTTTTCCATGTTGTTTCCTTCTCTGCTACCAGAATGCCCAAAAATCTGTATTTTTGTCTTTTTTTCTCATTTGGAAAGGCCGTGGTAGCTCATTGGCATGGCTCCTGGAGTTTGGGCTTTGAATACCGACAGGTTCCCTTTTGTAGCTGCCTAAGTTACTGCGCATGAAAACGGGGGTCAAAAATGTGCTATTCTCACAGGTTTATCTGAAAGCTGGTAAATCTACATGGTCCAATATCAGTGTAGGAGACACCCTCCAAAATGAGTTGTGCTGGTGACGGTAGTGTTGGAGGGTACCACCGATCCACCTGTGAACTGCTCAGAGGAACACACTCCAAGAGAAAATAGAAAAAAAATTAAAAGTAAATACATTTAAAGGTTGGAGATATTTAAAAACATGATTTTTTTTATTCCTTTCCAAACTGAAAGTCTGACGTGCTAAGTTGTGAAACTGGCTGTGATTTCAGTTGACCTTTCTTACAAGTTTGCAGAGATAAGCAAAAAAAAAAAGCCGCCTCATTCTAATACGAAGGATTTAATTTTAAGATAAAACCAAAGTGGTGACTAAACCTGACACGATTTTTCCTTGCTTTTTGATTTCATAAAATCATAGAGTAGTTTGGGTTGGAAAGGACCTTAAGATCATCCAGTTCCAGCCCCCTGCCATGGGCAGGGACACCTCCCACTAAACCATGTCACCCAAGGCTCTGTCCAACCTGGCCTTGAACACTGCCAGGGATGGAGCATTTACCACTGCCTTGGGCAATCCATTCCAGTGCCTCACCACCCTCACAGTAAAGAACTTCTCTGTGAAGGAAAAAAGGAAAACATTTCATTTTGGTTCAACCAGTACCAGGGGGGCTTATTTCAACTGAGTGCATTTTCTGAGCATTTCTTTGACACTCTGGTTATTCTATTATTTAATGCTGACTACCAGCTGATAAACACTGAACATATGTCCCTGCCCAAGCTAGGGGGTTGGAATTAGATGATCTGACAGTCCTTTCCAACCCTAACTATTCTATGATTCTATAACACTGTTTCTCTATTCTCATGGAAATCATCTACATTTAGGAAGATATTTTTGGCAAATACCCATAAAAAATGGGAGACCGCATTTCCCTGCATCATCAACAAGATCAGAAATCCCTCCTAAACCCTGGAACATACCCCTGTGCTCAGCCTGCTGTGGATGACCCTCTGTGAGCACACCTCCATGCAGGGTACCCCCAAGGTCTTCCAGGGAAGGGTGTTGAAAATGAACTATCCAACTCAAAAGACTGACTGGAGCCCCAAGCAACAGATATAAGGAAGAAGCTCTTTGCTGTAAGGGTGATGAGGCACTGGAATGGGTTGCTCAGGGAAGTTGTGAATGCCCCATCCCAGGCAGTGTTCAAGGCTGGGTTGGACAGAGCCTTGGGTGACATGGCTTAGTGGGAGGTGTCCCTGACCATGGCAGGGGGCTGGAACTGGATGATCTTAAGGTCCTTTCCAACCCTAACTACTCTATGTTTCTATATCTTGCTTGCTTTCAAATCTATTTCCTATTTGACTCTACTTACTGACTTTATTTCCAACCAGCATATCTCATAGGCTGACTGCCTTGAAGATGCACTGAAAACTGCAAGTGCTTAAGAGATGTTGGCTGTGTCATGTGTTCCAAGAAGGACCTTAGATCAGGTTCTCACATTCTAACTCACTCAGGTCCAGCTGCAAAAATGAAACGATTTTCAGTTAATGCTTCAGGAAGGAAACCAGGTTCAACAAAAGGAATTTGTGTCTGGCCTGGTTACATCCACGTACACCTTAAAGCAGCTAAGCCCAAGTTCTGGGTTCAAACTTACAAATCTGGCTCACATATTACACTGCAAGTCAATCTGGAGAGCAGAAATGTCATGCTGTTGTCACCAAACCATGTCCCAGCCCTTGAATTGCCTCAATAAATCACTGGCAAGTATACCTTGGTGTCTTTTGAAAGCAGAATAATATGAATACATGCTTAGTGCTTGAGCTGTTTTAAAATATGAATCCCTTACGGAGTTAAAATTGAGTTTGCAGCACTACTGGAGAAGATATGGTCAATTCTTTGAGAAAAGATGGTGTCTGTTATAACTTTCACTCCCTGCCTAGACTAGTGCAGGGCTCTGAGGGTGAGACACACAAGCAGCTCACTATTTGCCTGGAAGAAGGATAACATCAGTGACTATTTGCTTTTCCTTTATGCAAACAAAGTGCAGATTCTTGTTCTGAACCTGACTCCTGGTCGCTTTTAGCATCCACCAGTGTAGACCCAAGCCCTGCCTCATGCATTAGCAAAGAGATAATAAGGTGGGACGTGCCTTATGAGTAGTCACAAAGAAATATCAAGACCCTTGGGCTCAGCTCTCCCCATCTGGTGGCTCACAGCCTGCTCCAGCAAACAGGCAGGTCACAGCAGTGCTTGGCTACAATGCTTGGTAGAGCAACGGATGCAGGATCACACCCTCTTAGCTTCCTGCAGCCACTGGCACAGGGCTGGCTCGCCCGTGCCAGGGCAGCACACCAGAGCCTTTAGCCAGGCTTCAATTTTGCCCTCAAATCCTCTGTTTCTAAAGCTTGTGAGGAGGACTGTAGGTGTAAAGTAGTAGAAGGGCCTGCATGGTGCCTTTGGCATGGGGGCATTGTTGCTCCATCCGTATGGGAAGAGGCAAGAGAGGATACATTTAGGTTGGTGAGTTTGCCGCACAATGTCCATTCACTTGCTTTATGCTTTGCTCTTCTTGTTACCCAGGCTTTGTTCCCTTCCCCAGAACCTCTCTGTCCTGCAGGTCTATAAGATCCCACATCAAGAGATGTGGGATCAGTTTGAGAGACATGGAAATCTCCCATTTTCAAGGCTGCTTCCATCAGTCATCTGATGAATGAAGACAGATAACAACCACACACGGTAGTTCTGCTCTGCTTCTTCAACTCCAGGCCAGCATACTGGGTAGTGTTCTGGTTGCCTTTAGAGTAAACATCACCATTGTAAATTTACAGACAAGGGAAGGCCAGTGTGGGCATGTGCCTCATTCAGATTGCATAGGAGGAGAGCTCAGCTTATCCAGCTCCTCAGCTCCATGTCAAACCACAGCTATCTCTTTCAAGACCTCCCACTTTCACCATTAGATATTCTAAATACACACTTATGTCTTAGGTTCAGCCTGATCATCCTAGTTCTGACTCCCATGCTATTTATATGATGTTCACCTGAAAGTTAACATGCCCCTTCCCAGAGAAGCACAGTGATCACTGTCTACCCATCACCTTTTTGTGTCCCACCATGCTTTTGTGGCCTATATGAGAAAAGAGAATCCATGCAGAATCCATCAGCAACCTGGCAGCATGCAAAGCTCTTTGTGGCTTCTTCTGGATGTCTTCCTCAACCATTTATGCAGTGTTGAATCATGGGTGTGTTATATGTGTGTGGAAAATGTTATGCCTTGATTCCTCTGAGCTCTGAACTCATTTGGCTTCATTTACCACGCTGCTGTGATTACTGTTTCATCAGCCTACCCCAAAAACTCCTCAGCCCACTTCTCAGCCATATCAACTATGCAAAATTCATTCTAGTTTTGTGGCCTTACCTCTGTATTTCTCAAGAGGTTCCCCTTGCAAAAAGAGGGTATAAACTATTTCATCCTCATGAAGCAAATTTTGTATGATTCCTTTAGTAACAGGTTGTGAAAGTGGAGATGCGGTCTCAGTGATCAATGTGTTCCTTTTGTTTCCCCATACTCTTACACTAGGAAGGGTGTCTTTTCAATTTATTCAGAAGGAAAACTCTAGTGACTACCTTTTAGTTTTGAACTTCTTTCAAGTGGCTTGTACCCACCAGTTTCCACTAAAACAAAGGTTTCATTTAACAATGCATTTCATTACGTTCTTCAACTCTCAAGAGCATGTGAGCATACAATGGAAACCCTGACTAAACAAAAGCTCTTTTTTTAACGGAAATATCTATAGAATTCATCAAGAAGGATGTTCCTTTAAACGTCACTGCTCTTGCCAAAAATATGTCTCTACTGGCATTGTATGATGGTCTCAAACCCATGGCAAGCTCTGTCTTTGAGGACAAACAGTGCACTTCACTGTCGTTCCAGGCCACTGAACAGATGGTAACAGAGGAGCTGTTAGCTAAGAATGAAGAAAAACATCAGAGGTCTTAAGAACTCATGACATTAGATCTATTTGAACTTAGTATAAGATAAAATATCTCAATTCCAGTGCTTAAGCAGAATTAGGCATGAACATGCTCCCCATTTCAGGTTCAGTAGGCTGCCTGCTGCAATATTTTGCCTGGGGACTACTGTACACACAGCAAGACTCCTGAGGATACATCCTCTGTAAGGGGTCTCCAGTGGGTCAGATAATCTCAGCAGTCTCATCACACAGCTAGCACAGCCTCAGCTCTGAACTGGGCAATTCTTCCTAGTCATGGCTAGGGAATTCGCTACCCGAACTCTTTGGTTTATGATACCCCTAGTGCTGTTGGATAAGTTGTGTTGGGTTTGATATTTTCAGGGTAGTAGTCATCCTTGCAAACAGCTCAGCATTTAAAATTTGATGCTGCAGATGTTTTGTTTGATCATGAAAGCCACATAGTGTCATTTAGGTACTGAGATGGAGGAATATTACCTTAAAATAAGTGGAAGTGCATCTGTACATCAATGCATGAGTCAATACATAGCATTTTTGCCCCCTTGACTGGAATTTTCTTTCTGTGAATAAATAGAGACACAAGCATCACATCACCATTGCACTAAACACGTGCTGAAAGAGTTTCTGACCTAATCAGTAGTGTCAGATTTCCTGACCCAACAGTCCTTTCGGTTTAGGATCCACTATGACAGAAGTCACTGTAACTGTAAGGCATTAGCTTACTTCCAGCAGAAGGGTTTGAAAAATAACCTTGTTTGCAGTAATTCATCTCCATCACTCACAGTGACTTTCAGTGCCACAAATACTCTGGCAATATCAAGAGTTCCTCTCTCAATGTCCATTAATTTCAATGATGTTTCTAATTTAAACCTAGAAAGAAATTTTTAAATGCCAGTGAGTTACAAACCCACATGCAGACGATTTAAGAGCAGATATGAGGATCTAGTTCTCAGAAGTTTCCTCTCTATCATGCCTGGTTGTTGAGCTCAAGATACCCTACAGAATGCTGGTAGATCAAGTGCTTCCTGAGGCCAGAATCAAAACATGCCCTAGAAACAGTTTTCCAAAGACAACTCCATCCAGTTGGGCCTAAATCTTGGCAAAACAGTAGATGACTTCATTTTTCTTTACAAGTGATGGGGATTCAGCTGCTCAGACTTCCCTGTGGATCAGGCAAGTGTTGGGAGTTTCTGAGATACGATGGACTTCAGATGGTGCTCAATGCAGCCTCAGGTTGCTTAGTGATACAGGAGAAATATTTTTTGCTATGTATTCTCCCCCAAATTCCATGGTTTTCAACCCTATCAACCTCCCCAGAAAAAGCCAGGTATAGCCCCGAGAATCACCATTTGTCCTTCTTCTCTTTCTTCCTCTCTTCCCCTTGCCTGCTTCCCTCCTTGCCCCAGTGCTAGTCCAGCCATGTCAAAATGATGCTGCAGCAATAGCTGAGGGGAGAGTGACTGGCAAGTATCTCTTCAGAAGGCACAAGAGCATCTGTCTGCTGGATGCCTCCAACCACTGGAGCTCTGCATTGCCTTGCAGCCAGGAGTTCCCAGGAGCATGGACAAAGTGCACAGTGTGGTTGTGTTACAGTGGGCAGGGAACACAGCAGTCAGCAGGAAGAGGCAGGGCACAGCCAGAGAATAGTGCAGAGAAGGAGTGTGCCAAATGAGTAACAAGCATTCGGGAACAGGAGGTGCCAGAACAGAAAGGACACCCTGGAGACATTCAAGACCCTTCTAGACCATTCATTACTCACTCCTGGATCAGAGTCTTTCCAGCTTGACATACTTGCTCCATCACTCACTTTCACAGAGCCATAGAATGGTTTGGGTTGGAAGGGACCTTAAAGCTCATCCAGACCCACCCCCTGCCACGGGCAGGGACACCTTCCGCTAGATCAGGTTGATCAGAGCCCTGCCCAACATGGTCTTGCACTGTGCAAATCATCTCACTCTGTCCCATTCCCTGATCCACACCTCTGGAAATCCATGTAATTTATTCCCTTTTTTCTCTCCCTTCTTCCCACTTCTGACCCTTCATTCTAGTACCTACACTTCCTGCTTACATTTCTTCAGCTTTATACCACTTGACATTATAGCACCCATGGGCAGCATTGTCCAGACCTTTGCTTTCACTTGTTCTAAATGATTCCCACTTCAATTGAGTTCTAACAAAAAAGTATTGCTCTTGGTCGGGGAAGGATATGACAGAAGGTTTGTGTACAGGCTGGGGACACATACCCTAAAGTTTTCAGGAAGAAGCAACTGTGTTAAGAATGATCTTATGATGTCAATCAGAATCTATATGTGTACATTACCTCTTCCCACACCACCTCTGAGGAGGTGCAGAGGGTGCAACCAGGGAACAAAGCCATCAGCAATCCAAAACACAAGTGCCACCTCGAAAGTAAGTATAGAGGATGCTACATGCCTGCCTAGGTTATCTTCTGACCTAACCTGAAACAACCAGGTGAATGTGTGGTAGGTTCAGTGGCACAGCAGCAGCATCTTTGGAGAAGTAGCCATAAATAGCAGTATTGTGCCTTAGAGTAAACTTTCTGGGGAATATCCAGGTCTCAGGAAGCAAGTTCTTAACGTCTTTTTCAGTATTACAGTCATTTCTCTTCTGCCTGTCCAAAAAGGCATGGCTTTTCTCTAGGTCCTGTGTCATACTGGTGAGCCCCATGTAGATTGTAGGTCTCACACAGCACAAAGTGGATCTCATTGCACTGGGCACCTCTGTTTAGGAAATAGAATCCTAACTTTCACATTCAAATTAAGGCACCTGCATCGGGTGTATCCTTGTGAGCTGGGTATCTAAGCTCCCATGAGAGTCAATGGAGACTGAAGGCTCAAATGAGTTGAGCTCTAGTACCAGCTGGGATGCTCTAGGATGTGTGAGATATAGATAAGCTTATTGATGTACCAGATACAGAGGCAACTCAGATGCCAAATACATCTATGATTAGGCATCCAAATCCCACCTACATCAGGTGGCGTGGGCAGTAGCCTCAGTAATGATCAGCATGAGCAACAGGTGGCATGAAAGATGTAGGATTACCTGCACTGGCTGAGAGCTTCTTCACAAAGGGAGCAGAGACAGGTCAGGAATACCAGACATTATATGGGATTAGTTTGCATAGCCAGAGACAGTTCCCAAAACAAAACTGGTCTGGATTTCATAGCTTTGTGAGGGACTAGTCCACAGCAGCGGCTAACGGCATGATGAGCAGTATGCAAAGCCCCATCCTGCCAGGCCCCATCCTTCATACCCCAGCTCCTCCCACCGTGTAAGTAGGAACTGGGGTATGACGGATGATTGAACCTCATGGTCTAGGCACCTACCACGGGTGTTTTGCTGCTGTTAGTTATGCACCAGCAACCTGCCAACAACGGTGAAAACTAAATATAACCTAGCTCAGGCTCACAGATTTCATTATCGAGCTCAGGAAAGGAAACACCTGGGGCGATGGGAGGAGGAGCTGAGCACAGCCAGCTCTGGTGCTTGCAGGCAATACCCGCCCCAGAAGCACTGGTGTTCCCATCACAAATAACAAATAGACAGTGTTTCTTGTTCCAGCAGCACATCCCTTCAGAGTCACTGTCCATGATCAAGCTGTAATTCATAGAATCATAGACTGGTTAGGGTTGGAAGGGACCTTAAAGCTCACCCAGTTCCAACTGCCTGCCATGGGCAGGGACAGCTTCCACTGGAGCAGGGTGCTGCAAGCCCTGTCCAACCTGTCCTTGAACGCAGCCAGGGATGGGACAGCCACAGCTTCTCTGGGTATACTGATTAATTTCTTCCTGATATCTCATCTAAATCTATTTCTTCCAAATATCTCATCTAAATATCTAAGTCTAAATGGACTTAGTTTCTAATTAGCTAGGTTCTAATTGCCACAGCAAGAGCTGGCCCGTCTGCAAGCACCAGGCTGCCTACATATTCTTTACCCTGCTCAGCGCACCAGGCTCTGCAGATGCTGTCTCTTGGGTGAGGGCGAGCCAAAAGAAGATGCCATCTACCTGTCAGCCCTTCATCTCCCACTGGCCAAGATCTCTCTGTCAGGGGACAGTGATGGTTGGCAGAGGATTGTTCCCTACCCTACTGTCCCTGCCACCCCCCAACATGTGGTGTTTCCCTTTTCTCCCCTCCCAACATCCATCTCAAGCCACCTCCTCCAGCCCCAGCCTCATCTCATCAAAGGACTCAGTGTTGTGCCTCCCGCTCCTATTGAGGTCAGCACTATAAATTATCCTTTCATTCCTTCTGTCATCCCCTCGGCACAGCACAGAAGTCCCTGTCCCCCCCTGTGTTCCAAGTTCAATGCTGGAAAAGAATCCAATTCTTCCTTTTCCCCCGTGAAAAACAACAGTTCCACCTGCTCTGACTTTCATCCTCAGCCCATTTTCTGCCCTTCTTTGGTGTATTGCCTGCTCTTACAGGAAAGCATTCACAGTGAAAGAGATCGGTGGTGGTGGTGAGGATAACACAGGAGCCAGCATCCATCCAGACAGCTGCTCCTGCTCCACAAGCCACCAATAAAGATCTTGTTTTCCCCTCTCCCTTCACATGCTAATCTCCCAGCAGTGATTAGAGCTGCTGCCTGACTCCAAGGGGAATGAAACAGAGGAGAGGGGCCGAGTGGAATTTATTCAGCATAGCAAAAGGGGGGGAGAAATTGGGGAAAAGAAAACAAAACAAAGCAACAAAACCAAGAAATGTGAAGACTTGAAGAAGCCTCATTCCTTATGGTTGGTCACGTCCATCCCTTTCAGGATTCAACCTCCAAGTGACTGGGCAAGGGGCCTGCTAAAGATCCCTGTTTTCTCATTAGTATTCCTCCTTCCCAGCCGGGAGGAGATGGTGGAGGGGGGGAAAGGGAGATGGGAGCCAGTCTGGGGAGGGCGCTGGGAAATTCCTGGCATTTTTCTGCCTTTGTGTCTAGGGACTGAACTGAAAGGGAGGGATGTGGAGCTGCGTTAAGCCTCCTGCCCCCTCCAGCAGAGAAGGGATTGCACTTGCAGAACTGAGAGCCCTTTTATCCCCTTCCCTAGTAGGCTTCCAAGGAAAAAAACCTGCAAATGTGGTGGGGTTTTTGAGGGAGACGCAGCTCCCAAGGGAACTCTGGGGTCTCCCTGCCATCTCCCTCAATCACACTGACCGCTTTTGATCCCCATGGGAAAGCCCTCTTCAGATCTTCTCCATGCATCTTTGGGATCTTCTCCATACATTCTTGGGGTCTCAATCCCTTCAGTTTTTTGTCTGCTTTAGCTTTGCGATTGCCATCTGATGGAGCTCCTCTGGCTCCTCTTGTGAGATGATGCTAGACTGCTTTGTTTCACTGCCAGAACCCAGCTAGTCACATTCCTCAGGGCAGAAGAGCAACCACTGTGGGTCAGAGCAAAGCCTGGTCTAAGCCACCACGATGTCCCCAGTATAACTAGAGATGGATAAAGAAGGAAAGTGGGCATAGGGAAAAGAGGAATATTCCTAGGGAGAAACGTGGGAATCGCAGCTCCCCAGGGGCTCTGGCGTGAGGATGTCTGTCCAGATCACTGTGTTCATTGCTGGACCCATCCTCCATGAAGCTTTCTGTTCCTTTTCCAGCTTTATTCATGCTTCTGATCCCTGCATCCTGAGAGCCACACCTGAACTCTGCCTGGCTCTTGTTTGGCTGAGGTATGCATCTCCCCTGCCAGCAGTTACGGGAAGGAGCAAATGCTCCTGCCTCCTCCCACTTGACATCGTATCCCTGCGGATGTTGTGACCCAGGGGTTGTTCTCCTGCTCAGCTTTCTCTTTTGCAGACAATGGAGTCCCAGTCTATTCCCTAGGCAGTGCTCACACAGAAGTCATTCTGGGCCTATAATTGTTCCTGCTGCTTTTACCTTTTCCAGTCCTATTGTAGCCTGTTGAGGTGGGGGGATCAGCATTGTATACACCATGCAAGAAGTCTATGCCCTAGAGATATACTCAATGCCCTAGGTAAGGGCTTTTTTAACCTTATCCTTTTCTTAAAAACTCAATATTTCCATTTGACCTTTTTGACTCTGGCTCAGTGCAGTGATGACATTTCATTGAGCTCTTCACTCACAAAGGTGTCACCCTAGGAATGGCTAATTTGGGGCCCAGGTGTGGCCAGGCTGCTTTTTTTCCCATGTGAAGACTTGTAACACTTTTCCACATCAAACGTGGACTGTCCCTTTTCCTGCTCACTTCCTGCAGACTAGAAAATCCTTCGGCAGTTTTTCATGCTGAGCTTTCAGTTGTGTGAATCTCCACTGGTTTCATTATTCACCTTTCTTTACTGAAAAGACTGAGCAGAACAAGACCAGAAGAGGCTGGATTTCTTCACATCTCTAATGGGGAAATCAGGCACGCCTTCCTGCTCTTTTTTCCCCAGTTTTGAACACTGAATTCATCCACTGCAGCTTGTGAGTATAGGATATTCTACACTGGGAATATCCTACTATAGATGGTCTTCTCAGGAACTGGATCAGTCCAATCAGATTGGATGTGACCCATGTGTGATCTCACCCATGCTTTTGCCAGAGCCCAGCAAAAGAGGTTAGAAAGCCCACAGTAGCAGGATGGCCTCACTTTTGATGCTCAGCTTACATCTTTCTGGTGGCCATGGGGGAACATTCCCACAAGAGGTATTCCTGTGATCTACATAATCCCATGAGAAGATGAATATGCCTAACATCATAAGACCTGAGCACTGAGGTAGTCCCCTGAGCTGTGCCTGAGTTGACTCTCATAGGAGGAGTCATCTTGTCTTATGTGAATATATAGAAACTACAGGAATTAATATATAGAATCTATAATGAATATATAGCCTTTTCTATGAAGAAAGGCTGAGAGAGTTGAAGTTGTTCAGTCTGGAGAAGAGAAGGCTCTGAGGAGACCTTAGATCAGCCTTCCAGTACTTAAAGGGGGCTCATAAGAAGGATGCAGACAGACTTTTTAATAGGGCCTGTATGCAGAGGACAAGGGGGGATGGTTTTAAACTGAAAGAGGGTAGATTCAGACAAGATCTAAGGCAGAAGTTCCTCCCTGTGACGATGCTGAGGCGCTGGCACAGGGTGCCCAGAGAAGCTGCGGCTGCCCCATCCCTGGCAGTGTTCAAGGCCAGGTTGGACACAGGGGCTTGGAGCAAGCTGCTCTAGTAGCATGTGTCCCTGCCCATGGCAGGGGATTGGAACTGGATGAGCTTTAAGGTCCCTTCAACCCAAACCATGAAGTGATTCTACAATAATCTTTGTACACAAAAATTGTAGCGTGAACAAATGAAAGCATAACCAGCACTGAATGCAGGCATAAAACAGCGATTCTAGAAAAGCTTTCTTTTTCCTTTAACACAAGTTAAATAAGCAGATGGGAATAAAACACAATTACGGTGTTTCTCCATCCAACCTACCTGAAGGACACAGCTCCCAGTCCTTCTCCACTCCTCCATCTGCTTGGCACCAGAAGGGAAAAACATGTGGGATTTTGCATCATGGGGAGCTATAAACTGTCCAGATCTGTCACATGGAAAGAATTACAATGATCCACTGTATCCACATGTCATCCGATGGCTAAAAATAGGGAGCATCCGTTAGAAATCACCAAGCCCCACCTCAGCACATCCATGGAGCACCCAGCAGGAGTGTGTTTGCCTGCATAATGGAAGATGGTGAATGCTAAATATAGAGTTGCCCTTCAGCACAGGTAGGTGGGGTGGAATATGTGCCATGACAGTAACTCAGCTTTTGGCTGGTAAATGAGAGATGACAACAGCCACGGAACCAAGGCAGGAAGAACCTCATTTATCCCTGAATATGTGCTGTCTTGTGCTCCTGTCTCCAGCCAAGAGGGACCTCAAGGAAATCGGAAGCTCCTCACCACCTCTTTCACCTTTCCTTCCCTACTCCTCTTTTTGCTTTTGACTGGTTTGCGAGGGCCAGCTGGCCCTCTGTTGACCACGCTCAGGAGATGCACTAGCACTGCAGAGTGAGATCCACAGAGCATCTCATTCATTGACAATCTAACATCTCTTATCAAAATCAGACCTCACTGGAGAGGAAAGATTGTGGCTGATGCATCAGAGGAGGTTCCAGGCTTCTGTTTTCTTTCTCATTCTTTCCTGTGATTAATCCCTGTGCTATTTAATAAGGAATGGTTGGTCCTACCCTGCATGGTGCTGTGGGTGATTCAGAGTCAGAGATGTCTCATCGAAAGAGGTGAAGAGAGATCCCAGCTTGGGTTAGTCATCACTGTGGCTTGGTTCTCTGGTTCTCACCTACCTGAGGTTAAACACTCATAAAAGACAACTGTGTTGGGAACCCACTCACCCAAGTTTGAGGGTGAGTTCAGGCCTCCCACAGCTTGTTTTGCTATCTGTAGGAAACAGTCAGTAATGTTTCCCAGCCTGTTTTCCATGTTTGCCTTCTAGGACTACTTGCAGGCTGGGCACTTTGCAGCACTGAAAGCTGTTTTCTAATGCCATCATTTGCAGACACATTAAAGAGACAAAGAAAGCAGAGTTTGAAGAGGACAAGAAGGCTCTTTGCAGATCAATGTTTTTTGTGATTCAGCATATGAACCATAATGTTACAGCACCAACCTCTTCTTTAATCCAGCGTCTTGAACAGCAACATTAAGAGTCAACAGCTATGTTTGCCGTCTACCCTGTGACTTCAGACTTGCTTTGAAGGAGCTGAACATTTCCTCCAGGGTTTGTTCTTATGGAACAGCAGTTGTTTTCACATTCCTTGTTTCAGAAAGGTTTTTCACCATTATACAGAAGGTAGTTTGCATTGATCCACATGAAGCTTTATACATTAACTAATGGGGTTTCTGGAGTCTAGGTAGGAATTCATTTTGGGCTCAAGACCTGGGAGGCAAAAGGGCTGAAAATCCTTGCAAAGTTACCAACTTCACAGTGCTGCAGCACCCTTACCCTTGTAAACCCACCTGCTTCTCCCAGCCTTCCTGCCAGGTGCTCCAGAGCATCATCAGTATGGACAATACACAAGGATGGGCAACCATGACTTCACCTGAGTGATTCATTAGTCATCTCCATGCTAAAGCCTATCACCCAGGGGTTAGAAATATTGAGATAGAGCAGACTTACATTTTCTTTGTTGACTTAGCATTCCAAATATCTCCTTATACCAAGAAAATTAGTATGCCACTAACTTCTGGGGCATGAGAGGGCAACTCTGCCTCATCTAACATTAACCACTGAGAAAGCATGAAGTATTAATCCCAGCTCCACCCTGCTTTTCCTATATTTGGCATCTAGCTCTCATCATAGGGTAGGTCAATCAGCCAAAGCACAGAAAGCACCCCTCTTTCTTCCCTGTCGATTCTCTAAACCCATAAGCATGATCAACGATCAGAGTCATGGGATCTCTCCAGCACAGTCATTGCTGGTGGTGAGTTTAGCTGTGACTATTTGCAAGCCGGTTGGGAAGGAATTGCAGGTTTTCATTGAGTGGATTTGTCATTTGTTAGCAGGTGAATCGATCACATCCAACCAGCTATAAAGAGGCCAAAGTCTTTTGTGCCCTTTTGCATCTTTTGCAGATGTTCTCCCAAGCAGACCGCAGCTTGCTCGCATTCAGGATGTAGCTGTAATGACAACTTCCTTTGGTCCCCACAACAGGGCATTCCCACCATGTTCAATATAGAGTTAGTGAGCACACTGGAGTGGGTCCAGCCCAGCCTGCTATTCTTCCCGGAATTTCCTTTTATTGTTAATCTCAACAGTGTGAAACATAGACTTCAGCTGGAGTGTTCTTATGGATATTCGGCTTTATAACCAGCAGCCCTTCTTCATGATGTTTAGCCCCTTCTGTGGAACAAGAGACACAAACTGCCTCCTTGGTTAGCTGTTATTTTAACTAGAAGAGCTCTGCTTTGCTGTACCCTATCTTGCACTTGGCACAGAGCTGAATATTACAAAGCCCTTCATGTCTCTCTGCAGTATCTTCACATCTTCTGCCTTTTCGTGTGCATGCACCACTGCACAGGTTGCTTTGTATAAATATATCTCTTACATACAGAAATACCAACAAAGCAGCCACATCTTTCACCTCCAGGAGCACAGGATGTCTCTCTGGTCCCCTCAATAGAGTGTTTGTTTGAGCTGCCCCAGAGAATCCCCCATGGTTTCCAGCTACTTCTCCAAAAAGACACGTCTCCTCTGGCTGCGGGGAGATATCTGCTACTATGGATAAATGCCCAAGAAACTGGTGAATTGAATCACACTCCACCCTTAATTTGTGCCCCAGGAGTGGTTGCACTTCGACAAAGGGCAAAGGGGGGTTGTTGGATGTGATGTGCACCCTTCCAGCTTGCTAAATCCATACTATAAACCTCATGTAACTGCAGCTACTCTGCTGCAAGGACTCCCAAAGACAGACCAGACCACATGCTACAGATTACTGAGCATTTATTGCCTTATTTGTTAATCCTGTTTCTCCCCACCTTGCCTTTTAACTCTCCTCCCTTTATTACCTTAGTACAGCTGCAGTTTGTCACAGTGCAGAACAGGGGTTAAGTGGATGCATGTGTGGCTGATGCAAGTGCAGGGGTGCACTTGCAGAGCTCCCTCCTTGAGGCTTCCCAACCTCTGAGCCAAAACTGACATTTTTAGGACAAAGCAACTCCTCTGACACTGCTACCTGCATGTGTGAGCTGAACCACTCCTCTTGCAGGTAGCAGAGAACTGAGGTACTTGCTGTATAAAGCAGGGTTGTACCTGATGTAAGATACTGAGGGGAAGAGTTCTGAGTGCTGCTAATTCTCCTTTAGGGTGCCTGGGAACAATCACAATACACCAGCTCCCCTGGTACCTAATTAGCATCTTTAACCCAGCCAAGATTATGTGGCTTTATTCTGTGCTGGGACAGGGATGCTCTCCAACACTTGTTTGCATAGCTTATAGCAAAAGAGAGCTTTGAATCCATTTGAGCTTTCTTAGATCGATCCAAAGCACAAGAATGAATTCCTTAGCTCTAATAAGTCCCATTTCATTGCCAATGTCCCAGGCTAAAAGAATAATATCTTTTTACTGGCACAAGGCTGTAAGCAGACTCCCTCCAGGCTGGCTTGGTCTCAAGTGGGTAAAATACTTGCACAAGGTCTCCTGGCAACAATTTCCTAGTGTCTGGGCAGTAGATTTGGACGTGGCTTAAGCTGAATCAACACTGACTCCACATTTGGGGTGATCTGGGTTAATAACTTCTGCCTAACCTGTCCTAGACCTGAACATCAGAAAGTTAAACAAAAAACTGATGCCCAAGATCCATCTGCAGCAGGGAAACGTATCATAAACCTTTCTCAAGGTGTACCCAGGTCAGCACCTTGCCGCACTGCCTATAGTTCCATTCTGCCTGTGTTTGTTGCTAGTAAAGGGACAGGGAACAGAGAACAGTTAGGTTGGGTTGATTTACAATGCAGGATTGAAGGCAAGGAGAACAGGTAAAAAAAGCACTGTTAACTGTGTTAGACTTCCTCTCCTGAGCCAGGCTTGGCAGCAGGGTTGGATACCTGGATGTTCATTGGTGTTATGTGCTTGGAAGACAGAGAACCTGAAGAAGCTGCTTCCAGAAGATGATCTATGGGGTATCTTGGTGCAACTAGTCTTTGAAGGATCTTGCATGTCACACAGGGCCTGGTTTCAGCAGGACTCCTGACTATACCAGTACCTGGATATAATCAGTCCCTATTTTCTCCATTCTCATAAGCAAGCTAAATTCATTAAACCTCTGGCTATTTATTGTGGTGGTTTCTTTTGCAACAAGAAAGATAGAAAGCTTCAGCTCTCTTCCACTGTAAAGTATTTTGGCCATGTGTTGTGATGAAAGCAGGAATTTTCCTGTCTCTTCTGCACTTGTCCAGCTGGAATATGCAGGACTTATATCTCCATCCTTGTCAATCCTTAAACGATGCTGCATTCGCCTAAGACAGACTTAATTTCTTCTCCTGCCTCAGAAAGACACTGCCCCAGCCAAGAGTCACCAGCTACTGTTAAGATACGTGCCAAGGAGTGAGCCAGCATGTCTTACTGATGCAGTTAAGCTTTGTTGTCCATTAGCCACGACAAATAAAACTGAAACATGCTGTGATTTGTACTTCTCTTCCTCAGGCTGCAGGGATTTAAGGGGGTTCTTTATGCAACCGAAGTCCTTCTGTAATTCTCATTACTGCTGATGAGAATGACGCATTTCCACTAACTGGATGAATGTCCTTTAACTTAATTTTCACTAAAACATAGGAGTAGGGAAATAAAAGGGAAGCAGTGTTTCAATTAGCTTCCAGTTTGGTTTTAGTCTTTCTTTAAATACAAGAGAGGTCCATAATAAATATATGAAATACCAAAACAACTATTAAGCAAAAAGAGCAAATGAGTTTATCTGGAAAAAGCTTTAGTTCTTGGAAATAAAAATATTTGTTACAACTGCTGCATGTTCTTTCTGTAGATCTCAAAACCTTTCATAGATCCAGGCCAATACTGTCCTATTAAGCTTGTTGAGATGCAGGATGCAATTTACAGCTTGCATTGGAAACTGGGGCATCAAAAGAGAAAAACACGTTAAAAACCAAATCAGCATCAGTATTAGAACTGAGACTTAGCAATGGGGTTCACCTCATCTGGCTGCAATAAGTGACTGTCCTGACCTAACTTAGCGTCCCACTGAAGAAGTGAATTCTCCTCACAAAAAAGCATATTTCTCACTTTAGCCTACCACAAGTAAATGAAAGAGTAAGGATGGGGATGCTGGGGTGATACAGGATTTACACCAGCTCTGCCATGCTGATACCCCAGAAATGAGTCCTGGGGGAGGAAGGAATCCAGCTTTGGTGATTCATGCTCAGCAATCTGCAGTTTTCACCAGACACAAGGGAAACTGTTCAGTAGATGAGCTGGGAACGTCAACCCTATAGTTGACAATGGAGTAAGGGAGAGAGTAGGAGTTATTTTGGTGCTACTGGAGGAGGTGGAGGGGTCAACCACTATTCTCAGATACGAGGTTTCCATTTGACCCCTTCTTTACCTTTTATTTTTCCACCATGTCTAAAAAACCAGAAGGGAAAGCAGGACTTGAAGTGAAACGCTCGCAATCCAGGATAGGACCAGAGAGAGAAGCAAACAGGACTTGTTCAAGACTACCTTATTCAATCTGACCATTAACGCTCCCATCCTGACTCCCAGCTCACTGCAACACTTGGCAACCTTCACTGTCCCCCATGCACCCCCACAAAGCTCTAACCACATCCTAAACCCACCCTGCTACCGATGGATGCTTCCTGGAGAGGGCCCACAAAGCAAAATCACATGCAACAAGCTCTCCCCCATCTCTTTTCCCAGCCCTCATCTCTAATAATTCAATGAGCCTTGTTATGACAGGGCAATGCAGTTAATGGAGAGTGAAATGGAAGAAGAATGTGTGGAAGTTGCAGCTTTTATCTCTAAAACAAATAGTGAATTCCTCGGGGCAGCTGCAGCCCCAAACAATGATCCAGGCTGCCAGACCTCTGCAGGTTGCCCTGGTAACTCCAAGGCTGTTTCGGGGCAAATCCTTGTCAAAGAGGGATGAGAAAGTGGCAAAGCCTATGGGAAGAGCTGCAGAGTTGGTGTTTGGAGTTTGCATCCAAGTGGGAGGCACAGAATATAGTTGTGTTGGAGGAACCCAATGCCAAGGGCCAAAGGATCATCTTGGGAAATTCCCACTGGAGTCAGGAGGTTGGGAACCCACGGAGTTCCAGAAGGAAATAATACTGGTCTATTGTCCAGCAAAAGGGAGCAATCCACCCAAATCTGTTGTAGGGGTCTCCTACTGATCCTTTCCAGCAGGAGTTTGTGCGGAAGGTGAACAGAAGGGGCTTTGGGGCAGAACTGATATAATTCTCCACTCACACTGGGCTTGAAAAAGAGACGTTTATATTGCTCTTCACAGCTTCCTGAGGAGGTGATGTGGAGAGGTGATGCTGAGCTCTTCTCCCTGGGATCCAGTGATAGGATGCATGGGAATGGTTCAGAGCTGCACCAGGGGCGTTCAGACTGGACATGAGTAAGCTTTTCTTTACCAAGAGGATGTCAAATGCTGGAACAGGCT
The DNA here is from genome assembly GCA_028858755.1 of Ara ararauna. NCBI lineage: Eukaryota > Metazoa > Chordata > Aves > Psittaciformes > Psittacidae > Ara > Ara ararauna. Next base: position 164,232,022 of record CM054376.1, read on the forward strand.
TTCTAGAGAAGTAGATGATGCTCCAGTGTTTAAGAGTCATTTTGACAATGCCCTTAACAACATGCTTCAACTTTTGGTCAGCCCTGAATTGATCAGTCAGCGGGGTTAAGTGGTTGTTTTAGGTCCCTTCCAACTGAAATAGCCTATTCTATTCTATTTATCTAGACATGCAGTGTGACAGGTTTCCATCAGTGCCTATTTCTAGCAGTGGAAAATGTGTCTAGCTGTTTGCTTGCCCCTCCTAAAGGGCTGTTTGTTTTTCTTTCCTGCGTCCCTTCCCTCCTCCCTTTCAACACAAACCATTAGGTGAGCTCTGTATGAGGGACAATGAGAGACAAATGTGATACGAGACTTTGAGATGTGTTTATGAACTCTCCCTAGCTCCAGTGGGTAGAGTTTTGCCTCTCCATGTTATCCTTTCCAATGCATCTGCTATGCAACTGCCATTACTATCCTATGCTGCAGCTCCACATCTCTATGAAAGTATGCTTCTTGCCTGAAGACATTTCCATTCCCTGAGATGCATCCAGGCACCGATGTCTAACCTTGGATTACCGGATTCAGTTCACCCCTGGAATACTGGATTCTGTTTTGGCCCCTGCTCTGCATGTGGACAAGGCTGGACAGGGTCCAGAGAAGAGCCACAAAGATGATCCAAGGACTGGAAGGCCATGTGAGGAAAAGCTGAGATAGCTGGGACTGTTCAGCTGGAGAAAAGAAGGATCAGGGGAGACCTTATCTCCACGTTCCAGCATATAAAGGATAACTACAAAGAAGATGGAGACTCCCTTTTGACAAGGAGTCACGTGGAAAAGAGGAGTGATGGGCACAAGTTACTACTGGGGAGATTCCAACTGCAGAGAAGAGGGAAATGTTTCACCCTGAGAACAATCAGCCACTGGAACAATCTCCTCAGGGAAGTGGTGGATTCCCCAGTGTTGGACACAGATTAAAGATTCCTCTGGACAGGGTGCTGGGACATCTAGTGTAGGTCATGCTTTGCCTAGAAAGGCTGGGTCAGGTGATCCTTGAGGTCCCCATGATTTTACGATTCCTGATCCCGAGGCAAGCTGTATTTCAGTTCTTCCTGCTGGGTCAGGTCCAGGCTAAGAAACAGCCCCTGTCATGACGCTTGCAACTCCCCATCTTCTGAAATAGCAGGTAATTGCCTCCATTCACCATCCCATGTCCACCACAAACTGTTTCACTGTGTTTTTTCTGACAAATCACTGCTTCTCCTCACTTTAGATTTGGCTGCAAGCTTCACTCCATCAGTGGTCCCATTTCCTTGGGGCTGTCAGGCAGACATCAGACCATCAGACACCAAAAATAGGTATTTTTAATGGGTTAAAACTTACACAGAGGAAGTTTAGATTACATATAAGGAAGAAATTCTTTACTGTGAGGGTGGTGAGGCACTGGAATGGGTTTCCCAGGGAAGCTGTGAATGCTCCATCGCTGGCGGTGTTCAAGGCTGGGTTGGACAGAGCCTTGGGTGGCATGGTTTAGTGGGAGGTGTCCCTGCCCACAGCAGAGGGTTGGAACTGTATGATCTTAAGGTCCTTTCCAACCCTAACTATTCTATGATTCTATGATTTTTGATTCTTGCTGAAGGAAGGGGACGTTGGAAGGTGTTCAATGCTTTCCTTCCTGAAACAGCCACTGGTGATCTCCACCCCAGGAGCTGTTCACAGTTACTGCTCTCTGTTGTTCACAGTTACTCACGCCAGAAATACCAGCCCTGTGCGCTGCCCTTCGTTTTCCCATCTTAACCCCAAACTTGAATTCCAAACATTATTACTTTGTCCAAGGAAGTTGGGTGATGACATCCAATAAAACCAGATTCCTGGCAAGTTTAATGATCCTAAGCTGGATCTCAGCCTGAGGGTTTTCATGCTGCATAGGTTTTCCTCAGTCATTCTCTGTGCAAAGAGGTAAATACTACAAGGAGACGTCAGTCAAATGTTATGGCAAATCTGATCACAGCTGAGAAGGAATTACATAGTACAGAGAAGGAAAGCTTTCTTTGGGAATTCATCCCAGTGCTGTGAGGCACAGGAGCATCTCCTGCTCTATGTTTTTGTCGTGGGTTCAGCAGCAGCAGTCATTTTTCTCCTTCTTGGTAGCTGGTGCAGCTCTGTGTTTTTGACTTTCGGCCTGGGAACAGCGCTGATAACACCGATGTTTGCAGTTACTGCTTGGTAATGTTTTGGTCTGGCCAAGGACTTTCTGAGTCTCATGCTCTGCCAGGGAGGAGGGGAAGCCAGGAGGAAGCAGAGACAGGACACCTGACCCAAACTGACCAAAGAGGTTGCTCCATACCACAGCACGTCATGCCCAGGATGTAAAAAACAGAGAGCAGAGACCCGGAAGGGTGGGGGTGCACTGCAGGGTTGGGCTGGGTAGAGGTGGTGAGCGATTGTATTCTTTCCTTGTATTTGCCTTGTCATTATTATTATTGGTGGTAGCAGCAGTGGTTTGTGTTATACTTTAGTTACTAAACTGTTCTTATCTCAACCTGTGGGAGTTGCATTCTTTTGATTCTCCTCCCCATCCACCTGGGAGCAGGGGGAAGAAAGAGAGGGGAGTGAGTGAGAGAACGGGCTGCATGATTTACGGCTTAAACCACGACAGTTTTCTTCTCCTTTGTCCAGTTTCTTTTTACATTGCAAAAGAAATGGGGTTTCCATAGCATTTGAGAAACAATGAAAGCATATTAGGATTTCCCCAACAAAGAAACCTTGTGTCATGTGAAAACTTCCGCCTCCTGAGGCAGTTTCATCACAGATGACTTGCATACCTTAAAACCTCTGGCTCCTTGTCCTGCTCTTTCACAATCTTAGATAAATATGGAGCTGGGACACAGGAACCAGTTATACATGAATCTGTGCAAATCAATATCTAGATTATAGACTGGCTTGAGACCATGAGATTTATAAGGATAATTAATAATAATAATAATAATGAATTTAAGAGTAAATTCTTCTCTTTTTGTTCCCATTTCTCAGGCAGATATGCAGACCATTCCCGAAAGGGTTTCTCTGCACCTCTGAACACGCTTTTTCTTGCTTGGAGTTGAAAGCCAAAGCCTTTACTTAATTTCATGACCCCATGATCCTGACAGTTAGGAAAACCTCCATAGCTGGATCACTTGTGATGAAGCTCCCAGTCAGCAGTGCTGCATATCTTTGGGTGCAGAAGAGGGTTCACCTCTTTCTATGAAACACTTTTTAGCTTCCCCAGAAGCACAGTTTCCAGAGTCAGGGCTTTTTCTGACCTTCCACCCCAGCGGATGGTTAGGCATCGGAGTGGGATATGCCTTAATAGACATTCAGATACTGAAGCAGTCATGTTAAATATCCCTTTCTTTATTCCTGCAGCTGCTCATGATTCACAGTCTCGATCTGACGCCCTCTTAGTAATTATCCCCTTTGCAGCAGAGACAAGAGGCAGATTCTGAGCCGACACAATCGAGCAAAGCAGCAGAAAATAATGTGAGTCCTTTCTGCTACCCCCTTGGAAAAGGAGGTTTAGCACCATAGAATCATAGAATCAACAAATTAACTAGGTTGGAAAAGACCTGGCTGTGTTCAATGCCAGGTTGGAGGGAGCTTGGAACAACCTGCTCTAATGGAAGGTGTCCCTGCCCATGACAGGGTGTTGGAACTGGATGAGCTTTAAGGTCTCTTCCACCCAAACCAGCCTGTGACTCTGTGACCTTTAAGATCATCGCCATGTTTCTGGATGAATCGGTGTTCCCAAGAAGCGGATTTTGTGCTGTTATTTTAACCACCATGGCAATTGCCAGCAGCCAAGGCTTGCACAAAGGGAGGAGCTGCAGTCAGAAAGGAGGCTGGAGACCCTCAGGAGACAGCCCTGCTGAGTGAGAAGCAATACCCAGCACAAATGGCAGAGCTGTTATGATTCCAGTATCCAATGATAACGACAGAGCCCCCAAAGGAAGCTTTCTGCAGAGCATCCTCCCTCTCCTATGGTGGCTGTGCTCTCCTGCTTGTATCTTAAGGCAAAAGGAGGTCCAACACACATGCTGAGAGCATCCCTGCTGAGAACTGACAAAACTCCCTATGTAAGTGGCGGGGTGCCTGTTGGGATAACTGAAGAGAAAACCTGCAGCCCAGATCAGCGGTCTAAAAAGACTTCAGGCATCAAATGCTCAGATTCCCTCTTCCCTGCACAAGGCAAAAGGACCAGTACTGCTGATGGGACCAGCCAGATGAATTTCTTCTCCTCCTAACTCTCAGTACAATCATTGTAGCCTAAAACCAAAAGCCATTGAAGCCAGCCTGATTTTTAAGTGGATTTCAGGCCGTTCTGTTTCCCATAGATCTATCTTGATTGCTTCCAAGGGAGCTCTGCTCCTGTCCTTACCACAGCCCTCACTCAACATGAAGACCCAACACACCTCAGGGAGCCCCAGTTTGCCAGTCATTGTTACCCCAGAGCAACGTGCCATGGGCTATTTTTGCAGTGTCTTATGGGTGCTGGTGCAATAAACAGAGCATCACTTCCCTCCTTCTCCATCCCAGAAACACTTATACTGATGCAGCTCAGGTTTTTCCCTAGGCTGTCTTGACTTGGCAGTTAACACCAAAATATGCTGATTGAGAGTGTGTGTGTGTGGGCAGGGGGGGAAAATGTGATCTGTTATTAAGAACATTGCACAGGGATAGAAAGAACTGCCTCTGATGCTGGCAAGATTAATAATGTGCATCAACACATTCATTCATTGCAACTTGAGTTTCATGGCTTTTGGCTAGTGTGTAATGCAGAGTCATCGCAAGAGGAGGTGAAGCTGGGCTGAGGGACACAAAGAGTCTGATCGCACTGACCCAGAAGCTAAAATCAGGACAAGAAGCCTTTAGTAGGGACAACATGCAAAGCAAGGGCTGGGCGAGCTAACCCGAGCTTCCCACCAGGTCTCCTCTAGGTGACCTTGCAACAAGAAGTCAGCCCATCTTTAACTGAAGGCATCAAGAAAACCACCTTTGAACAGTCCCTTTTGGAGTGAAGGGTGATTTTACCACCCCTGGGGCCAGGCTGGTTCATGGTTTAGCTGGTGCAAGGAGGATTCAATGCAAAACCCTGAGCTTATTTTTAGTCCCCTCCTAGCTGCAGTGAGCGCTCATTGCCTGAACGCAGATAAGGAACTTTCAGCACCCTTCCCTCTTGCCACAAAGAACGCAATGATTTGAGGATTATCTTGTCCTTAGTCCTTTGGGCACGTTGTTTCCTTTGAGACATTCCTAAACTTTTCCTAGAAGACATCTGATGCAAATGTACCTTAATTTATTTAAATGGTATTTAAAAGCAGGGTGAGAACTGCAAATCAAACCCAGCTGAAAATCCCAAATCCACCCCCAAATGTCCATCCTGATAAAAATCCCAAATTTCCTCCATGCCGGTGGGAATCCCAAACTGATCCCCAAGTCCCCATCCCAATGAAAATCCCAGATCCTCACCCGTGTGGGTGGAAATCCACAATCAACTCACAAACCCCCATTTCGATGGTAAGCCCAAATCCTTCTCAAGTCCCCACTCTGAAACCCCAAATCCCCCACAAATGCAGGTGGGAATTCCAACTGCCCCAAACCCTCAGCCCGATGAAAATCCAAAATCCAACACCAACAAAATCCCCAAATCCACCATCCCATTCCAGAGGAGGAATTCGATGGAGGAATCCCACATGCCAAAAAAAACCCCAAACTTCCTACCCTTGTTAAAACCCCAGATCCCCCCATGCAGTTGAGAACCCCAAATTCCCCCCAAACACTCATCCCAACAAAATCCCTAAATCCCCCCTGCAGTTGAGAACCCCACACCCTCCAAATACCCGTCCTGATGAACATCCCAAGTCCACACACACAGTTAAGAACCCCAAATCTCCCCTAAGTCCCCATCCCAATGAGCATCCCAAATCCCCCCAAAATCCCACATCCCAGAAAAACCCCCAAAATCCCTCCAAACCTCCCACCCTGACGAAAACCCCATATTCCTCCCATCCAGGCAGGACTCCCAGATCCTCCCCCAGGCCCCATCCCAACAAAAGTCCTAAATCCCCCCTTGCAAATAAGAACTCCAAATCCCCCCTCAAGTCCCCATCCGAACGAAACCCCCGAATCCCCTTAAACCCCCATCCCAATGAAACCCCCAAATCCTCCCCATGCACTTGAAAACCCCAAACCCCGTCCCATGAGGGATGCGGGGTCCCCTTGATGCCCCCCCAACCTCTCACCCTCCCTCCATCTCCCGGGGGGCGGAGGCTGGGGCGGGCCGGGGCCGCGTTGTCCCTCCCTCGACAGCGGGAGAAGGCGAAGGGGGGGGACCGCGGCCGGGGGAGGGCAGAGCCCGCCCGCCCCGCCGGGATTGCGCCGGGAGCCGCGGTGGGGACGGCACCGAGGCACGATGCGGGCACCGCTGCTGCTGCCGCTGCTGCTGCTCGGTAAGTGCCCCCCGGACCCCCTCCGTCATCCCTCGCCTCTTCGCTTTCCCCTCTTTTCCCCTTTACTACTCGCTAGTCGGGAGCAAACAGGGTAGAAAGGTGGAAAATACACTTCATGCACACCCGCTTTGTGAATCCAGGCTTATTTACCTGCTTATTTACAAACTAGGCACATCGAACCGCCCGCAGCAGCTCAACTTGAGGCGCAAGAGCCGCAGTGCTTGTTTCTTTATGCAGCGGTGTGAGCTAAACACGCCGCTTCTTCGCTCCTTCATCCGGCTTCACAAAGCCCCTGGGCAGGGGTTTGGGCTGTTGGGAGGTTGATGTGCAAAGCGCTGAGCTTCACACTCATCTTTTGGGGTCCTATAGAGCAAGGGGGGGATCTTTGGTTGGGTTTGGTGCGTCCACTTTTGTGTGGCCCTGTGTGCCAATTGCTATGTGTGTTGAATGTGAGCTCTCACCCCTGATAGCGTGGGAAAAGAGGGGGGGAAAAGCTGATGGGAAACAGCAATTCCCTGATGGAAGTTGACGGTGGAATTGGAAAAAGGATAAACTTCTGGAGATCCTTCAGTGTGCGGTGGATGGGGACCCATGCAGGATGCATCATGCCGGGGGTGTTTGAGGATGGTGTTGGAAGCAGTGTGTGGGGCCCTGTAATAGTTTTGGGGTTAAGGGAGCTGCAGGTGGTAAAGGTCTTGTTCTCCGGTGGGGTGTTTCGTTGGAGAGATTACCATAAACTGTGCCAAAAAGGAGTGGGGAAAAGGAATGCAGTGATTGATTATTTCCAAAGTTAATAAAGGTAGGGAGGAGAGGGGTATTTCTTTTCTGTATTCAGGGAAGATGAGAGAGGGGGGAAATAGGGAATAAAATAGGATGGAATAAAATTAGATGGAGTAAAATAGGATCTATGATTCTATGGAGTGAAATAGGATGGAGTAAAATAGAATGGAATAGCACAGGATGAAATAAAGTAGGATGGAATAGAGTGGGATGGAACAGCATAGGGTGGAATAGGATGGAATAGAGTGGGATGGAACAGCAGCATAGGGTGGAATAGGACGGAATAGAATGGGATAATACAATAGAAAAGAATAGGATATGATAGGATATAATATATCATATAATATGATTAATATAATATGATCTAATAAATATAATAATGAAATGAAGAAGGTGAAATCTTGTCCCAGGTCTCTTCTCCGAGCAGAACCTCTGCTGAGCCGAGCGTGCTTTCATCCAAGGTAAACAAAAGCTGGGGTACATTCTGGAGGTAGAAGCGCAAGTGGAGGCAGGGCCCAGAGGTTTAAGTATGGGGCAACGCACAGAGCTGTGGCTGGAGTCACTGCGTGCCTGGTTTGCTCCTGCTCCTCCCAGTGCCAGGGCTTGGTGGAAGAGCAGGTGGGAAGTGCCCATCTCTCCCTGATGCCAACTTGGGCTTTAAAAGAGAAGGTTTCTCTTCCTATTAAAACTTAGGGAGCCTCAACCTCATTAGTGTTGGCATAAAGCAGGGGCTGTTAATGCAATTTTTCATGTGCTGGCCAAAATTTAGCCGAGTTTAGCTGACTTTGCCTTCTCAGATGGTTTTGTTCTTCAAAACAGGCTGGAATTGGTACAAACCAGGCTTTTAGCAGGAGGGTGGTGGTGGGACCTGCTTCTGGAGCACTCTCAAATGATCCTATTACATTTTTCTTGAAAGTTAATGTATTAAATCCTTTGAAACAGTGTTTTCTGCCATGTGTTGCTGCTCCGAGGTTTCAAAACAAGCTCCTTAGAGGTGCTTTTTTGCTCCCCGGCTATTGGCAACAGGATTTTCTTCCTTAGGGACCCAAAATAGGCACCGCTCTGCTGGGTGTTAGGGATTGGAGTCCAGCTATCTGCTGCAGTCGTCTGAGCTGCTCAAAGCCTGAAATTCACCTGCTAAAATGGGGAGAAGCTGGGCTTGCAAGAGAAACGGAAAGATTGTGGGCATCTTAACAATAATTGGGATGGAGTCCTCATGATTTGGATGCGAAATGGGTGCGTGAGTAGGGAGTTGGGATTTCAGAGCATGGTTTTGGGTGTCATGGGGAAGAAGGTAACAACAGAGCAGCTTCAGCTAAAGGTTGCTTAAGTTCTTACAGGCAGGTATTTTGGGTACAGCTACTTCACTAGAAACGCCAACTCCCAGGTCTGTATCTGGAGAGGTTCTCCCTGCTGTGAATCAGAATGGAATCAGGCTTAGAGAAGTCACAACCAGTGTGTATAAGAGGCAGCAAATATGACATCGAGCAAATAACATCTTTAAATTCATCCATTACAGCGTGTTCACAGGACGTTTGATTCTATTTATTCTTTCTCCATACATCATCTTCTATCCCGCACTGGGGTTTTGGCCAAATTGCATCAGGAAGCGAAAAAGGATACCTTTTATTCCAAGGGGATTAAAAAGAGCCACAGCTCCAACCTGTCCTGGGGGCAGCAAAAGGCAGGATGGGGATTTAACCAGAGCGCAACCCTTTGCCCAGCTCAAAGCAAACAGATTGATGAGTTTTAAATCCTTGTTGCCAAAACACCCCTTTTCATTCCCAAAGCTGTGCTGGCTCCGGGGCACTGGGAGTTGTGTTTGTCCAAGACACGCTGTCAAAGATGTGCATTTTTAAACCCCATTTTATCCACTGAATACTAATCTTGACACAAGCAGGGGAGGGCAATTGGGGCCATGCCTACAGGAGGAGAAAAACCGTTGTTAACCAGAGGGTTTTCAAATCAGCATCGAAGCAGGGCATATCTCCTTATGGATTTGCTGTTGGAGGAACTTCGATAAGGCTTTTGTAACCTTTTTGTGAGCTGTTTCAGCAGTGCAGCGCTTTGATTTTCCCCAGTGGTGAAGCAGACACAGTAACCATACCCCGGGGTCTGTTTAGAAGGCTTAATTAAAGAATTGTTTGTAAAGCACTTGAAGATCCTGGGATGAAAGGAGCTGGAACCATGCAATGCACTGATTTAATTCCGGAGAGTTGCTTTAAAGGCTTATGAGGAGGAGGATGGTGATCATTCATGTTGTCATTGATGGGAGACTGGCTGGAAATATCTGCTCTCAGCATTTGCAGGGAGGCTGGGGTTGTGCTTGGGTTATTATTTGCCCTGTAAATCACGCATTTTCTCTTCCCATCTGCACTCTCTGAAAGACCGAAGCCTGTTGACAAGAGCTCTGGGGCATTTTGGGGTTCATACAGTGGGGACTGATGGAGGTTGATTATAGCCAGTGAGGATCCCTCAGGCTGTGCAATAGCCCCCACTTCCCTCCACCCCCCCTCCCCCCCCCCCGTGTTATTCTGAGTGTTATAGCACTGTACAAGAGCCGAGAGTATATGTTTGGGGTGAGGTGCAGGACCCCATTCATCCCACGTGCTCATACCTGCCCTTAATTTTGCCCCTTCTCCGTGATGGTGGGCTGGGTGACCCCTTTGCCCTGTCTCTAAGGACTCACTGCAGCAGCCAGAACCCTGTGATGCTCTCCTGGGCCAGGGAGGATGGGGCAAATGAGGCTTCATCCTTATAGGGTGATGCTCTGGGGAGATGAGATCTTGCTGTAGAATCACAGAATGGTTTGGGTTAGAAGCTCCTCCAGCTCCAACCCCTGCCACGGGCAGGGACACCTTCCACTAGAGCAGCTTGCTCCAAGCCCCTGTGTCCAACCTGGCCTTCAACACTGCCAGGGATGGGGCAGCCACAGCTTCTCTGGGCACCCTGTGCCAGCGCCTCAGCACCTTCACAGGGAACAGCTTCTGCCTGATATATAACCTAAATCTAACCTTTTTCATCACATCCAGGTGAGCTGCTCTGTGCTTCCCAAGCCCCAAGCCTGGGTGCATTCAGTAACTACATCTCCAAGTGGTCCAAGCAGTAGCAGGATCAAGCACGTAGTGAACAATGCACCCATGGGGGCACAAAAATTCCTCCTTTCTGGCTGTTGATCTGATGGGGAATGACACATAGGCAGAAACATGCAGCCTGAGCATCCACCTCACCTTCAGTCTTGCTCCACAGCCAACCTCAACATCACGAGAGGGTTTGCCCTTTGCAGGAATCCGGGTGGCCCGGTTTGGTCCATTCCCTGTGTGCAGGCATGTGAGATCTCACAACCCATCCGAAGCCTTTTCACATACTTCTGCCAACTTCCTTCTTGAAAGCCTGTTTACATGCACAGCTTCTCCCATAACTGGCCAACCTCCACCTAAGGATGTTGTTTTGGAATTCTTGCAATGCCTGCCCTTTCCTTCACAGAGAGCTGACCCAGCCTTGCTTTTTTGCACTTCTAAACCATGCAGCCATCTGGCATTTGTTGTTTTCCAGCTACCTGGGCTCAGTTCACCACTAACCCCAGTGCTTTGATGCATACTCCATTGCAGAGATGCAGTGGTCTTGGCATTGCCAAGCAAATTCACTCTTAAACCTGTTACCCCTTGTCCTACCACTACAGGCCCTGATGAAGAGACTTGCAGCTTGTGAGACAGCCAAGCTCAAGACTAATTCTGCATGGGGGCCTTGAAGGTCCTATTGCACAACGGGGTTTGGAGATGCACAACCCATCTGCCCCAAAATCCTTTCCACATGCCATTGGGGCTTAACCTTAAAAAAAACCCCATCTTTTCCCCCAAAGTGCCTGGTGTGATGGTGTCCCACACCACAGGGTCAGGTGCTTTCTGCTGTGGCTTCTTTGTACTTTGGGAGGCACGGGGACAGCTCATCTGTGCTTTGTTAGGTGCCAACAGCTCTAATTGTATGTTTGTGTGTTGCAGGCTGGGCTGAAGCCTTGTGGTGCTTTGCTCAGGAGGTCCTTGAGGAATATGTAGATCCAATTAAAACAGAGTAGAGGCAGGAGGGATATGCTCTGCCCATGCCACAGCTCCAGTTTCAAGGTGTCTAAGCATTGGGATTAGCTTTCACCTGAAAATGTGTTACTTTTGAGCTAATAGCCCTGCTCAAGAAGGCAGACGGAGCTGAGGAGACAAAGTTACTGTACTTAAATCATATATGATGTGCTATGAACCAAAGAGCTGAAATGCTGTTTAAAGGACTGGCTGTGCCACAGTTTCTCTTTCTATTTTCCATGTGTTTGATTAGACTACATGCTGTTTGGTGGAGAGACCATGTGGTGAGTGTCTAGGGATGGGGAGATGCTCTCAGTTGGGATCTCTGGGGCTGCTGCAGCGCAAATAGCATCAACAAAGAGTTGGTGAGCAGGAGGCTATAATGCAGCAAGAGCTTTCCATGGCCAGAAGCAACCTCATGATGCTGCATGGGGAGAAGTGACAAGTGACATTATCATGACACTTAATAAGTTTGGAGCTGGGCCCTCTGCTGTGATTCAGGAGAAGTTGCTGACTTTACACTGCTGGTTTCTACCCCTTTACAGTGTGGGAATGTTGGCCGATGCTGATGCAGTGCTAGTTTCCTTCTAGCTACACTTCCAGGTCATGGGTATCAGTGTCCTCTCCTCCATCCACAGCTAAGGGAGAAGGTTTCACAGAATCATAGAACAGTTTGGCTCAGAAGGGACATTCAAAGCTCATCTAGTCCAACCCCCTGCAATGAGCAGGGACATCTTGAAGTATATCAGGTAGCCCAGAACCACATCCAGCATAGCCTTAAATGTCTCCAGGTTTCTTTGAGATTTAGCCTGCTTCACCTTAGCTCCTGGCTTTGAATTGCAAATAGTGCTAGAAATAGTGAGTGCCTGGGGGAGTCATGGAAAAAGCCAGTAGTAGCATTACTGCCTTGTGGGCAAAGCTCTGTGGTGGGTTATTTGGGGGTTCATGCACACATTCAGTTGAATTGAGCCTTACTGTGTCTCAGAGTCAGCCTTCAGTACCGAATATTGCTGAAAGCTATTGGGAACCAGCAAATACCAGGATGCCCCGTCAACCCTAAAGACATAAAAACCCTCTCTTCTTCAAGAGGTAAAGTTACTCCATACCCCAATGGCATCAATATCCTCAAATGATCATTTGTTTATTGGGTCCCAGCTCTTCTTGCTGGCATTTTCCTCATCACTAAATGTGGCGGCTTTGCAAATCTCTGCATCTTTGCAGCACGCTCTGCTCTGCATGTTGCAGGCACCTCTTCTGTCCCATAGATAACATACACCTCATGGCTTGCCTGGCTGCAGGCCAGCACCACACAGCAAACACTGGTGACAGTTTGGTGACAAAGTATTGCAAGGAGGAAGAAGAATCCAAATGACTTATTAAAATTAACTCGGTGCGATGCCTCAGTGCCCAGCATAGAGCAGAAGGGGTAACACAGGGGAATGAGCCTTTTCTGGGTTGCCCAGAGAAGCTGCGGCTGCCCCATCCCTGGCACTGTTGAAGGCCACGTTGGACGGGGCTTGGAGCAACCTGCTCTAGTGGAAGGTGTGGAACTGGACGAGCCTTAAGGTCCTTTCCAGCACAAACCAGTCTGTGGTTCTATATGATTTATTTGGGGCTGTTGGAATTCAGCTGCTTTTCGATGTGCATCTGCAATAAATCAGCTGCAGGAAGACAGCATGCCAGTTGAGATTTGGCTTCCAATGTCCAAGGTCCGTGTCTCGGTGTAGCACTGGGGCTTGGTGGCAGCAGAAGGGGAATGAGGCACCATCTGGGCAAGCTGGAATGAGCTGCCTTGCAGAGAAAGGGAGAATTGGGAGTCCTCGTGGTACCAGCTCTTCTGCAGTTGTGGGCAAGTTCCGTTTGCCTCCCACTGAAGGACCCAAGGTAATGCTGTGTAGGTTGAGATACTTAACCAAGTTGTTTGAGGTTGAAGCTGAGTAGTTCTTGAATCCAGCTGCTGTTAGTTGGAGAGAAATGGGCATCTTCTGAAGGCAATGTAGCTGCGTTTTGGGATGACTTAGCCCCTAGAGATGCTTTCTCCATACATGCTACCTAACAGGGTCTGATATTACACCAGAAATATGCAGGATCTGCCCCTGGATGCACTTATGTTGCATAACAGTATCTATATTTGCTTTAAAAGGTCGAAAAGATTTGGTTTTCAGGGTTTGGAAGAACTTCTTGGTGGTGGGGCAGGAGTGCACCCTAAAGGCTGCAAAATGGAAAGGCAGATAAGAAGAACACAGTCTTTAGGTTTAAAAAACAAGTCTCTGTTGGAAGGCAGGCACAGGGCAGATGCCTTAGACAAGGGCAGACAGGATCTGTATTAAAACCTCCTCCAAAATGGAAAAAGGTTATATTTTATTTCCGAGTTAGTCCCATTTTGGATGTTGCTTTGAGGTCTGGCTCATATTCTTAGCATCCTTAATAAAAATTGGATTAATCCAGTGGCTTTTCCTCTGTCTTACAAGCTCTGTGTGCAGGGAGCTTTGGTCTTATGCCACATGGCTCACGAGACTGGTGAAACAGAGGAGGAAGGTCATTTTGCAGGGGAAGAATAAGGCCTTAGTTATTAGTGGCAAAGGCTGAAATTTTCCTTCTCATCCTTAATAGATTTTAGTAAATTTAGCTGGAGGAGGAGGTAAAAATTGGCTTAGAGTTAAGCTGCACTACTTAAAGAACTATTAAATCCATTGTAGAGAAATGAGAAGACAACCTTGTCAGACATTTACTCTAAATGGCAAAGAGAAAAAGCCAGATTTCCAATTTCATCAAAGGGGACTTGAAAGACTCTGCAGAAGGGTTTGGAGAAACTGTAATTGTGACAGTCCTTCTTTGAAACCTAATAGCAATAGTTTTTCTCCTCCCTGGGGTCTAAAGCAGGAGGGTGAGATAAGGCATTCCACCACGTACACAAATGGGGAGAGAAAAATGGGAAAGTGAAAATGATCCCGCTGCAGCCTGTGGAAAAAGGATAGGTCTCAGGGTGACTATTATACGCTGCTTATCAAGATACTGTATGCTTGACTATGAGAAAAAGCAGAGTAGTTAAAGCGATGCGCTGTGCTCCCCAGCATGGATCTGGTTAGCAGGGGTTATACTGGAATAACATCAGGTAACCAATGTCCTGGATGTATATATAGTGTGTATATATACATATATATATATATCTGGAATTAAAGAATTAAAGTTGACCTTCTTGGACATTTCTGATTTATTAAGCAACAGAAGAAATATTTAAAGCACAGGTAAGGGAAGCAAGTTTTCTACCAGGCACTAGGCCAGCATAAGGAGCATCCTCAAACCAGGTTGTGATTGCAAGACTCCAAACCCAGCATTCCCATTCATGCATGTTTTCAGCCATCATCCTCCACTGTAGCTGCTGGTGACCTGGTTTGGTTTCAGAGCCTACACAGGTTAAAATAACAAATAAAGGGATAAACGTTTGTCCCCATGGGCTTCTCTTGGCAAAGTGGAGAGAGTAGCGAAGTGCACTAAAATCATGACATGACCCCCTGTTGTTTTATTTTCCTCTTTTTCTATTTCTTTCCAGCAATATTGGTTTAGTTTTCAGACGGATCAGTCCCCTGATCTGGTTTGACACAATGCTATGAAGTGTTTGTTCTCTCCACTGCCTCTTTCAAAGGGCATATGAATTGATACCAAAGCAAAGCGATGCCAAAAGCACACCAAAATCACATGTGGCAAGGAAAAGCTGGGCAGCAGCAATGTGCGCGCTGAAAATGGGATAAACCATCAATTCCCGTGAGGCTCCTGATCCAGCCAAGGGACAACTGGGACAAAACATAAGCAAAACAGACCATGGTATCACATTGGCTTAAAGCCATCAAGTAAAAATCACACCTTTAACCCTACTTTTCAAGCTTGCAGAAGTTAATCTCAGCTCACCATCACCTCCGCGCTTGCCCAAGCCTCGGGGTAATTCCCGTGCCAAGAAAGCAATGAGAGATGCTGACCTCTTTGGCACAAGTGATAAATTTTCCTGCCCTGAACAGTCACGTGGAATACTGTGGAAAAGTAAGTTTTGAGCTTATTACAACACCTTAGTGTAGAAAATCATCTTGTTTCCTGAGAGTTTTCCCAGACAGCCCAAAAAAAGCCCTCAGGACTCCCAGTCTATGCAATTCTGTAGGCTTCTCAGAGAGTTCCTGCCCAGAAATTGTACCAATAAACCCCATCAACTGCATTTAACTGAAGAATGTCCTTTTTTTTTTTTCTCATTAAAGTCTCACAAAGGGTTCAAAACCTCCTTTTATGGGAGGGTGCTTTGATTTAAATTGATGTGGCTTAAATTATGAATTTTAATCACCATTTAAAATACAGAAGAAGAAAGCCTTCATTTGAATGATTTTATTTTAATCATGTTTTTCATTTACAATTCATAACTATAGCCCTTAATCAGGGCTGATTCTCCCCAGTTGCTTATTGTAGAACTTGGAGATTTGCAGCCCGCTCTTTGGTTTTCAACTGTGTTTTCTACCCAGGTGGACCCACTACAAACATATTTGTTTAAGCTGTTCTATAGCCTGCCACTGCTCTATTTTGATTTCTAATTGATTTGGGGCTTGTTGGTGGCAATCGCTCTTTACCTGCAGAGGAAATCTGTTAAACTGACAGATGCAAAACAGCATTTAAAATTCCTTGAAGAGACATCAAGTAGCCAAGGGCCTGGATACCTATGGCATAAACTTTCCAACATACCTTTGAGTTTAATGCTGAACACTTCACTGAGCAAATCTCAAGCGTCAATCTTTGATGGACTTAGTGACTGAAATGAATCAGTTTGTGTCCCTCAAGGGTTTTGAATAAACAGGAGTCGTTCTCTTAAAACTCACTTTTACTGTTTGAAAGGGGAGAAGAAGCAATTTTGGTTTTCAGCTGCCAGTTTCCACTTGTTTTTTTGGCTTAGGATTAACTATTGCTGGAGCAGCTCATTGTGTCTCTCCTTTTGCTGCAAAGGGAATGTGAACGGCTAGCTGAGATTTATATCCTAGGGTATATATAACTTTTGCCCTTCTAACTGACACTTAGTGTCTGGATACCCTGGATATCTGCCCATAGCCTGAGCAGACAGAAACTGTAGGAAAGAAAAGCAAGAATTAATGAAGCTTCCTCTAATGGCCTGCCTTGGATTTGTCTCACATCCAAATCCAGTCCTGTTTAGTACTGGAAAATCCAAGTTTTCCAAGAGCCATGGATGTCCCTAGTTGGGTTTAGCATGCAAAAGATTTAATCTTCATTTTGATCTTTCACAAATTAGGAAGAGATTTGGCCTTGATGGATTGCGGCCCATGGCAGTGCACACAGCCTCTCCCAACGAGATGAGGCCAGCTTAGGGCAATCCTTCTTGTGTCCAAGAGAGAAATATAGCCTAGCAGATTCTGGTGGACCTCCATCCGTCTACACTGCATGCCTATCATGAGAGTGTGGGGAGGATAGGAGTGATAAACTCAATCCTGCCTTTTCTTTCCAAAGTAAATCAGTATCAATAGACAATTCTGCAGAGCCTGGTGAAGCCTGGATCCTCTAATCCAGCTTATTTAGATGCATCTCCTTGCTTTCTCCAACAAGCTTGACAAATAAAACATTGCAGTTTAAGGCAACCATCAAGAGGGGAAAAGAAGGAAAAAACCCAAACCTCTTGACAACCGACATGTTCTTGGTGCAGTGTTTTGAGCTCTTCACTTTTCAAAGGGCATCTTCACTAGGCAGGAAGCTGCTGCGAACAACCATTGCCAGTGAGATAGTTGCAATTGCAACTCCTGCTATCAGTGTTCGTGTCCATAGCCATTATAGCTATTGAGGTATCACCTCCATAGTGTTGACACATCTGCTTCTGCTGCAACACATCAGTTATGGCTGATAAAGTTGTCTGATACTCTACAGTTAGGCCCAGCTCAAGTCAGAGGATGCACTAACATCATGCAGATGGGCCAGAACTGCAGCCCTCACTCTCTGTTTCATTAGGCCAACTCCTTCTCAGGTTGTTAGGAAGAGCAATATCCCATGATAGTTAAGCTCCAGAGAAGTTCTGCCATGGTGAGTGATTACCAAAGTCTGGCCTATAACTTACAATCTCACCAAATCCCTGTTTTCCATGGAGTTTTCCAGCCAAGAGGCTGATAGTTGATGGAGTGGTGTTAAGCTATTCCTAATGAGGACAAGGATGGCTGATACAACCATCACTGTGGACTTCACAACAAAGTACCCATCAGTGTCCATGTTCCCCATGTCAGTGTCCTCCAAATCATGGTGGGCACATAAGATTGGGTTGTCAGCAAGAGAAGCAGAGGACCTCATGGTCAATGGGTACCTTGTACAGCCCTTTACG
The DNA here is from genome assembly GCA_028858755.1 of Ara ararauna. Taxonomy (NCBI): domain Eukaryota; kingdom Metazoa; phylum Chordata; class Aves; order Psittaciformes; family Psittacidae; genus Ara; species Ara ararauna. The sequence goes on from CM054376.1 coordinate 164,249,687, forward strand.
AGTGCCCTTTCTGTGTTCGGGAGGGAAACACTGAAGCCCAAACTGGTGGGTTGATAAACGAAAGACTTATTTCTGTTTAAAATAAAATCCATCTTTTTTTGTGTTTCTATTAGGAAATATTATGAGTAGCTAACAGCAGGGTAACATTTTGGGGATCTTACAGGATTTTTAGTGGCACAGCCACTGAGAGCAGGGCTCTCTGTCCCCTGATCACATTAGGAATGGATATTACAGCATCTCATCATCATCTTATCGGCCTCACCAGCAGTTCCTGCTCCTGCAAGACCCTCTGCATTCACTCCCTGACCAGTGCAGAACCTCCTATCATTGCAGGACATGCTGTGAACAACTGAATGAGCATCAGGATGCATACAGAGTCCTGGCATGATGCTTATTAATGAGAAAGTCAAGAGGGAACCGCAGAGAGCTGGTGCATTTTGGACAAGACCCAAACCCAAGCTCTGGTGCGGTGGTTGCGGAGGTCCCAGTGCACACAACTCTCTATATCTCAGCTATGCTCTTACACAGAAAAACCCACTAACAATCCCAGTAAGGTAACCTGCAAAAATCTGCTTGGAAAAAACAACAAAAGCCAGGAAACCACCAAAAGAAGAAGCTGCATGTGCCTTGCGGATTTGATGCGAAATACTTGGGGGACAGCCATGCCAAAGGAATGCCAGCTATTTCGGGGCTGTGTTTGTGTTTGAGCTGGTGGAGGAGGGCTGAAGCTCTACTCTTTGTCTTCCACGAGAGCTTTTTGCGTGTCTGGCAGAGCTGCTCCAATCTGATTAGGAAGGGGCTCGCTCAGGGGGACGGCAGCGGCGATGCTGGGATGTAAGCTGCTTTCCTTGGGAATGGGCGCCCCGAGAGCAGTGAACACAGCCCAGCTGGCCTTGCAGTCAAGGGTTTCCCTGTAATAATCCAGCTCAGAAGCAGTCTGGGGGCAAGGGTTTATCTCTGTCTTGGCTGGGAAAACTGGTACCCAGAGGCGCTGGAAGAAAGGGGCTGATAATGAAGGATGGGTGAGTAGGAGTAGCGTTGGGAAATCTCTGTGGGTGAACTGACTTTGAAGCTGGGTTTTGGAAAGCACTTTTAGGATTACACTTTATTTATTTACTCCCATCCTGAAGGCTGATGCTCATCACAGCAGGGGAAGGGTAAGAAAAGTGCAGCCCACAAGCTGTTTCTGCAAGGGTTTTGCCTCAGAGCAGAGGCATGCACCCCATGGAGGGACAGGAGGGAGCAAGGGTTAATCAGATTTTGCCTCTGCCCACATCTGATGAGAGCAGATGCTCACAGCCTGAATTTGAAGTAGGTAAAAGTATTCCTGACGCAGGAATTTACTTCATAGAGGCAAAGAAAGACTCTCAGATCTCTCACCTCCAGCTTTAGACAGCAAGACTGCTCTGTACTGAGATGGACAGATGTGTATGAGGTGCTTGTGGGCAGATTTCCCATATTCCTCCTTACAAAAGGCAGAGAAAGGCTTGTTACTTGGTGCAACTTCGTGCTAACCCAGGCCTCACAGGACTTCCCAAAGTCAAAGGGTCTAGCCTGTTCAATCCATGGCTGTTGCCATGAAACTACCAAGAGTAGGGAAAGGAGGAGCCCTGTCCTTGGTAACATAGGAATTACTAGTAGTAATGCATTTGTTTCACATTAATAAATATCAGCTTTTGGGTCTGGTTGGATCAGGATTTGTGCCAGCTTCCTGGGGTGATAGTCTGCGAGTGCAGTGCCCAATGTCCTGCTGCTGTAACTCATCTCCATCAGAGGTAGGTTCAGCCCTCCATGCATCTGGGCTGTCTGCATGTTTGCACAATGGGGATTTGCTCAGCTCCTTGCTTTTCTCCAACACTCTTCAGCTCCCACGTGGGAGAGCTGGTTCAGCTCCTGCAGCAGCACAGGGTTTGGCCATCTGCTCCATCCATAGTCTCAAAATGCAGTGCCTGGCTACTAGCCTGTGTGTCCTACTTATCTGGCCACTGGGCTGTGCAGAACTTGCTGGGCAAAGGACCTGATGCTGGTTTATGCATCATTCAAGCATTTCAACCTCTCATCCATGACTCTGTGGTCCTCACAGAGAGGTCTGGATACTGGAAGGAGCGGGTGATGGACAAGCAGAGCAATGGCAGCTAACAGGGACCAGGAACATGTTTGCACCAGAGAGCAGTGTCTGGAGTAGAGAGGCTTGCTAGTTATGAATTATTTAAAGCAATAATATAACAATCAACTACTGAGATTTATCGGTAAGCATTGCTAAAAGTTGCCATTTGCTGCTGATGGCAGCTTTTCTTGCCTCCATGGTCAGCAAGCTCAGGGCTTAATTTCTGGGAGCTGCCCTGACCAGAGTCCAGGAGCATTTTGCCTTGGTGTCAGGATGAGATGGGGCTCTGGCAACAGGGGGATCTTTTTGTATATTTAATTGTGCTTCTCCAAATCACAGCGTCACAGAACGGTTTTTGGGTTGGAAGGGACCTTAAAGCCTATCCAGTTCCAACCCCTGCCACGGGCAGGGACACTTTCCACTAGAGCAGCTTGCTCCAAACCCCTGTGTCCAACCTGGCCTTCAACACTGCCAGGGATGGGGCAGCCACAGCTTCTCTGGGCACCCTGTGCCAGCGCCTCAGCACCCTCACAGTGATATGGTCCTGTCTGACAAGGAGAGATGATTCTTCCTTCAGTATCCTCTCTTAATGGGCTCATTAGCTCCTTGCAGTGGCTGTATGCCCTTTGTCCTTTGGATTTGTAGTCTGTGTGTGGATTTTTCAGTTCTCTCTTCTGCCTTTCTATAATCAGGGACTCTTTTTCTTGTATCTCATAAAATAGGGCAGTTATTGCAGAAAAGCAATGCTTTGATTTGAAAGTGATCACTTGCAAACATGACAGGGCTGTTCACGTAGCCGCAGCCTTCACCAGTGTAGTACATCCCCAACATGGGGCTGCATTTGCTCTCCCTCACCCTCCCCGTATTTACTCCCCAGCTCCAGGATTACCAGTAGCATCCACTGAATCCAAGTTCAGTGCCCTCTCCCTCACACTCCTCTTATCTCAGATGGTTTTCTGTGGATCCCATCATGGACCTGACCAGTGGTCCCTGCCCTCTCCTCCCATCTCCAGCCCCACTGTGACTCCAGCTTGGCTTTCTAAAGGAAATGCCCACTCTGATGTGCCAGACTTTCACTGCTGAGCCAAAACCAGGATCCAGTCTCTGCCATCCCAGGAGCAGAGTAACTTGGATATTATCATGAAGCCCAGCCCTGCATCCCCCTCCTGCCCCCCAGAGCAGGTCACCTTCTGGGTCCCCTACAAGGTGCGAGCCCATTGTGGAGTTGGCAGACCTGCCAGCCTCTCTTAGAAGAAAGAGGAGGATGATTAACAGCAGGGAGTGGATGCAGCTCCTTCTTCCTTCCTGTTTCCTTTCCTCCCTTCCCCCTGCCCTGCCATGGCCTGCCCTGTGGCACAACCTCCAGACGTTGCCCTGGAAAGAAGGGGTTTGGTAGCAGTGAAGCTCTGACCTCAAAAGGCAACATTTCCCTGGTGGAAAAGGGGTCTTTTCCGTCCAGATAACCCCGCACTTGAGTGCTGCAAGCTTCTCTTTTCACTAGGATTTTCCTGCCTAACCGGCGAGTCCCTTGATGCTCAAACTCCCTACCTGGACCTACTTGTCCAGGAAGATTTTGGGAGCTGAATCTGACACTGTTTCATGCTATATTTGTATTATATATTATATTTCTTGCTGGAATTTATCAGCATGTAACCATGCCATTAAAACCTACCACGGTGCGCAAAGCGCTGCATCCCCAACCCAGAGACATCCCACAACTTCCCAATGCTCTTCTGCTCTTCTGAAACCACGCAGCAGTCTCACTCCTTGCTGGGCTGCTGGGTGGACAGCACTGTTCCCCTATTGAGTCATAACAATGAGGTCATTGGGCTGGAACGACAATGTCATTCAGCAGCCAAGAACCCAGCTGGCTGATCCCGGCTGTGTCTCATCTCCTATGACAAAGCCACATTTAATTGACTAATTAAAGCCATTGCAGGCTCCATCTTGGAAGGGGTGACCAAAATGCACATTGTTCTTGGTCAGCATTAAGTCAGGCCAGTTGGCCAACTAATAAGTGAGACCCTTTTTCTTTCTCCACCTTGCTACTTGCTGTGTAGGCCTAAATTCCAAGTCCTGGCAATGGAAAAATCTCCTCCAAGATGTGCCACCATGTGTTTCAGAGCAAGCTAACTGGATGAGGACCCAAGGGCCTCGAGAGAGCCCACCCAAAGCTGACTCTGCTCTAACATGACCCAGTTCAAACCGTTGTGGATGGCCTCTCTGCATTGCCATCCCACCTTTTGTTGGACACTCGTGGGTTCCCAGCTCTCATAGGAGTTTGATATTGCACCTTAACCTATAGCACTGGGGTGCTCCTATACCCTGTGTATTTGACAGACAATTTGCCTGCCCCATACACCCAGTGGATGGGTTAACCTCAGCCCAGGACTGGCTGTGGACCAGAGGAACTTTTCTTCTCATTTATGGGTCATTTTTCCCTTTATGCACCTTTTGGGTGCCTGCAGTAGAGGTAGAAAGCAGGGAAGTGTCCAAGTACATGTTCACAGTAAATCTCTACGTCCCTCAGCTCAGTGCTCCTGCAGTGTTGAGACCTTCCGCCACTCCCTGAATGACGTTTTGAGCGCAGAGACCAGCGGGCACTTCTCCTCTTGACGTTTCTTGTTCTTGCTGCCATTCTGCATAAAATCATCCTGTAAATAGTGAATAAATGTGCCCAGAGGGACTTCTCAGGATGAACACTGTTTGGTGCTGCTAGGTTGCCGTTTCCATTAGACCCTCGATTCTTTTCCCTGCCCACAATGCGATTGTCTTAAATCAGATTTATCTTCTCTTTGCTGCCCAGGCCCAGCGGAGCAGGAACGCTGGGTGTATGTTTACCACGGCTGGTGTCCCAGCCCTAAAGCACAGCAGCCGCTTCTTTTGAAGAACATACAAAGCAAGGAAGAGGAGCAATTGTTTGGGAGGAAGCTGAACCATAATGTAATAGACTCTCTTGGGGATTACTATTAGTAATTATTTGTATTGCTCTGGCACCTAACCAAAGTTGGGGCCCCGGTTGGAAAGGTGCTAGACCAGCCTGTAAATGAAGACAGCTCCTCTATCCAAAATCTATCCAGTCTTGCGTGCAGGGATGGAGGAAACTGAGGCATGGAGAGGTTAAGAAATGTAACCAAGGTTGTTTCAGAGGATTGCGGCTGAGCAAGGATGCAAACCAATGCATAGTGCTTATATGAGCATCCTTCCTCTCTGGGGGGAAATGGTTAAAGCTCCTCCACTTGTGCTGCTCACAACTACATGTAAGAGACCATTGGGTAATAAATATGCTATGCTGGAGAATCCTGTGCTAAAGCAGCACTGGAAAAGGTCATGTCTTACTGTTTTTGCCTTTCATAAGTGATTCCTATGATCATGCGTGTTATTTTCAGGAGGGGAAGAGCAGGAGCTGTTGAAGAACAGTTCTTCAAATGGAAACTGAGTCCCAGTGCTCTCGAAAAACAAAATAAATCCAAAAGAAAAGAGCAAAAATGGATATTTTTTTTTTCTGTAGATCCGACTGTTTCAGGAGAGTTAAATAATGAGGCAATTATGAATTTGCCAACAATAGAGGTTGATCAGATTACACAGCCTGTAAAGCCAGATCGTCACTGGAGCCATTTGGTGGGAAAGCAGCTCTGTGCCAGACAGTCTTTAAATAGTTTTGAATAGGAGGGAGGGTTAGCTGTGTCCTTCCCTTCCTAGGCTCTCCCCACCTAAAGAATAGCATCGAGCCTCCTGCCAAGTCCCCCATGTTCACTCAATGCCCGAAGGCTCAACTCACATGCACAGCTATATGTAGGTGCATACGTATATGCATGTGTATATATAGAGCTCTGAATTATCCGGGAAGGCCCCACCCCGAAGGAGATGTGGGTTGGGAGCTGAAGGAAAAGAGGTGGGACCCAAAATAGCACCGACACACAAAGGATCCCAAGGAAATGTGGAGCCCTCCTTGCGGCATTAACAGGAAATCTCCAGGCTGCTGGCTTGGTAACCTTGGCTAGCCGAGGTCATAGGGGAGTAAGTACAGCAGAGGGATGGATCCTGCCACCCAGCTTGGTTCTTCTGTAAAAACATGGGGTGAAGGGCACATGGTGGCAGCTTTTATGTTGGTGAAGGTTCTCAAGTGTCGCAGATGTGCTGCAGAAAACCTGTCCTCAACATAGCAGCAAAGGAGATGGCACTGGTGAGTGGGTATTTAACTAGGAATAACCCAAAATTACTTAGAGAGTTGCATACTTACTTAGAGAGGATGTATGCTTGAGGAGACCACCAGTACTTCTTGGAGGTGGATCCTACATCACTTGGCATCACGTGTGTCTTTAGCCACTTGACATTGGCTGTGCCTTGGCAGAGGGGTTGGACTAGATGGTCTCCAGAGATCCCTTCCAACCCTAATGATTCTGAGACATCACAGCACTTTTGAGTCTTTATGGACCAAAGATCATAGACTCATAAACAGTCTCAAGGTGGTAGTGACCCATAAGGATCATCCAGTCCAAGACATGTTCAATCATCTTTGGGCCCATCCTGTCTCAGTGGTGGGTGATGCATGGATGGGGAAGGCAACTTGACTCATGACTCCGAAAAGGTTAAATATAAAGTTTCTTGCTGGAGGGTGTAAATTTGGGCTGGATCGTGACTCATTGGAGGTGCTGGGCGCACAAAGGAGGGTGAGGCTTCAACTCTTATCGCCTTGGAGCCATCAATTTTCCGTTGGCCTTTTCTGCCCTCCGGGTGGACAAGCATCCTCTTGGTCCTGCCCTGAGCGTTGGGGGCTGGCAGTGTCCCCACTGAAAGCCTCGGTGACAGGAGAAGGCCGAGGCTGTTGCGGGAGGGTGATTCCTGCTGTAAATCTTCAGGGGAGGTGTGGAGGAAAGGGAGGTGCAAGAACGGGGGACAGCACTTTGAAACACCACAGTGGTTCTGTGTGCCAGCACAAACTGACCTTCCAGTCACACAGCTCCATTTCTTTCCCTTTTTGCCAAAGCTGCCTGTGAGCAGGCTGAGGTCTTCTTATTCCACTAGGTTTGGAGTCTTTCCTCTCCTTTTCTGCCCCTTAGGGCTGCTGCTTGGATGTCCTCCATGCTAGGCCACCAGCTGAAGGTGGCATCCTCAGTTTGATGGCTAAAGTTTGGGCATTAGATCCCTTGCTGCTAATGCTAACTTTAATGCTCCTCTATGGCCTAGCTTTATTGGGTTGTTAGGTCACAGAGAAGCCAATAGAGGTCACAGAGAAGCCAATAGTCCCTATTAAGGTTTGGGGTTGACTCTTTCCCTTTAGGAAGAGCCTTAGCTACAAAAAGGGTCATAATTCCTCTGCTCTCCTTCTTCATTACAAGAGTTAGTGTGATACTTACGAAAAGTGTGAGGCTTTTTGGCTGCAAAACCTACCCACAGGAGATCTGCATGGTTGGACAGAGCCTTGGGTGACATGGTCTGATGTGAAGCGGTTGGAACTGGATGATCTTCACATCCTTTCCAACCCAAACCATTCAATGATTCTATGATTCTATGTTTCTTGCTTTGCAAGACCCCTGTGGCCCTCATTTCTCATGGTTAGAGTCTAGACTCAGCACCGATGCACAGCGCCTAACTTGAGTGATATTAGATGTGACAACTCTCCCCTGGTGCTGGCCAGCTGGCAGAGGTTCAGCTGGCAGGATGAGTAGCTCAGGGCCAACTCCTTCCAACACTGCTCAGTATGAACCCAGACATGAACCCAGCCAGCTGGAGAGCAGGGCAAGGGGATGAATTCAGTCTTCCCATGCCGCCCAGCAAGACTGCTTCTTGCTACGGATGGGTAAACCCACCTTGCCTCTCTGTACGCTTGCCTTGTGCTGTCCTAGATGACAGCAGACAGTGGATGGACCCTGCTGCAGCATGCACCCACTCCCCAGTGCTATGGTGGGGCCTGTCCACAGTCTTCTTATTGCCCTGCCTTTCTCCATGACAAAAACTAGTCAAACAGTAAGAGCTGCTGATGTGACATCAAAACTGATATCAATCAGAGCTTTCCACGTACAGGAATCAGGGAACACCAACTTCAGCTGCCAAGGGAGGTATGCCCCATCTCTGATGTTTGGTCAATGTTAGTGCCCAATGGGACATTTAGGGGCTTGTTTATGTGGCCACCTTCACCAGATTTCTCCTGAATTAACCTTATCACACTGCATCAGTTCCCCCTCATAGGCTTTCAGAGCTAAGGAGACTTTAATTTGATTTAACCTACTTATTTTGGGCTAAATGAAGTGAGGGCTGATTTCAAGCCGAACAAGAGTGGCCACCTGGTGGGTTGTTTGCACTTGGACTAATCCACTCTGAAATCATACCTTCTTGTAATTGTAGATTAATTTTCCTGAGTACCTCTCTGCAGACAAGCTAGCAGGCTGAATAAAGCTCAGTTACTGTCTTGCGGGCTCATGTCCTCACTACTTCCCAAGCTGTCTGGAGTAAAGTCCTCCAGGAAAAGCCAGCGAGGGATGATTCATCCATCTGGGGTGAAAAACTTGGGGAGGAACTTCTGCAAGGTCTTAATGAATAAATCTGTCCCCCAGACACATTGAGCAGCAGCTCTGTGGCAGGGCTGGAGGAAGAAGGTCAGGGCTGCTGTGATGTGACAGTTCAGCCCTCAAGAGCAAAGCTGTGGCTTTGGCCAAGCAGCTTTTCATGTTGGCTTCTCTGAAGGTCTCCTTCCCACCACCTTGCCTTACTGCTGAAGTCGTTCCATGGGTCAGTCTTCAGCCCTCACTGGAGTGAGGCTGTGAAGCTGAGCGGTCTCCTAATGAACTCAAGGTGGCGTTGCCAATCTGGTAGTCTTAGTACCTCAGTCTGTCCGTAATTCCTCTCCAAATTTGGACAAATCTATTATTTAATCTATTTACTTCTTCAAGAAACAGGCTTTTTCAGCATTCATGTTCACAGACGAAAGCCTGAAAAAGTATCTCAAGGACTTACTTATAACATGGAAGTCATACCAGAAAAATCCCAAATGTTTAGCATATAACAAAGTCGTGTGGTCTTATGTCTTTCTTGTGATTTTCAGTGTCATTTTGATTCATGGCCATGATTTACGGCCAGATGTAGCTGGGCTTTACCTTGCTGCAGAGCAACTTTTCTGGCCCGTTCCTCAGTGTAAACCTTGAGTTTCTTCCAAAGTCCCTGGGTGACTTTTGCATAAATAGAGGGGTCTCAGTGCTAAATGTACCAGACACGGTGTCCTTCAGCCAATGGGTGATTGATGCTCGCTTGATACAGGAATAGGCTTTACTGCCACAAATCTTTCTTCAGAGCAGCAAGGTCACCATGGGATAGCTCCACACTAATGGCATAAAGGAGGTAAGAGAAGGGCAGAGTGTGTGGCTTTGGTGAGTCCGGTTGGGCTGGGACGTGCAGCTCTTTTGGTTTCTGCTCCCCGTGTATCCGGTCCAGCAGCTCCACTATCGTTTCCTGCACAATGGAGCTGTTTCTGTTTGGGCTGCAAAGAGCCCATGCTTCATTTTGCAGCCTGGGAAAGATGTGGGGCTGGAGCCAGGTCCCTTAAAGTCCTCTCAGCCCACAGTGGAAAGAGGATATTTCCAGGCCCAGTGATGATAAATGTGTGGGATGTTGTGGATAGAGGCGTGCATGTGTGTGTCTGTGTTTGTTTGCCTCCCTGACAACCGCGTGTGAAGGATTTTGCAGCTTTCATTTTCCACATTGGTCTTCCTGTCTCCTTTTGATTGTATTTTCGTCTTCCCCTTCACTCCTTAGATAGCTACAGACTTTCCATGGCAGGAGTTGTGGACACACAGTCCTAAATAGGATGTCTTATGTTTATCCATATGAGAAGCTGGAATTGTGCTTCTTCCACCACTGGCATCCCTTTTCTCTGGACGGAGCTGGCCTTGGGGTGAAACACTCTTGGGATGGATCAGTTGGGTCCATTTAGGTGAAATATGCTTCTAATCCCGATTTTCTGGCAACAACCAGTCTTCGAGGAGAAATCCAGGAGAGGTCCAAGCATGACATGGAAGGCGATTCAATGACAATAGGAGTGAGGAGTGCTGAGATGCTTCTTCTACCTCAAATCCACTCTTTGGTCTTTAATTAGTACAGCAAATGAACCCATTTCTGCCTCCCCAAATATGTTTAGAGGAACCAAGGGAGTGAGGAGGAGAAGCGTCAGGGCTGCAGGGAGTGCATCCGAGTGGGGAGATGTGCCTTGGGATGATTATTCTTCATACTTGTCATACTTCCAAATGAAACAGCAGACAAGCTGAGCTGGCTCAAATATTTGCAGAAAGAGCTGATGGGGAATTTGTTAATGAAGCAAGTTTCTCAACAGAAAATGCCAGTTCATCAGAACGTACACTTTGGGTATGTGTGTTGCAGTCCTTGCAGGAAAGATGTCTCAAGCTGTGGATGGGTTTCTTGGTCAAAACCAAGGAGGTTTAAAGGCTGTCATGTGAATAAAATGAAGCGAAGCAGATCAAACAGGAGGGACAGAGCTGCCAAAGCTCGCCTGAGGTTTGATCCAAGTCCTGCTCTCTGAGCCTCAGGGTTACTTCCCCTGGGTAAAATAGGGACAACGTAACATTTTCCCAGCTCTGAATTAAAGCAAAGCAGCTTCTGGCTGCTGTAGTGTTGTGAGTGACAGCAAAATCCTGCAGTCTGATAAGAGTCCTCTGGATGATGCAGATAACATGGCCCAAAGCTCCAGTCAAGGGCTATCTCCTGGCTGGCAGTGCAGCCATGCAGGAGGAAGCCCTGGATGCTTCTCTCCATCTGGAGATGAAGCAAAACCCTTCAGGGCTTGAAGCACATCCTTTTTACCCCTCCATGTCCAGCCAGGAAGGGCTTATTGGCTGTGACCTTCAGGATAGAGGCTGTGGTTGCAGGTTCATTTCGTTTGACAGCAGAGAAGAGGCCACTTATATTATTGCCTTGATTTTGCTGCCACTTGCATGTGAGATCTAAACAGCACTGATCTGGAAGACTCTTTAAATAGAGCCTTTTCTCAGTGGGGTAAAGGAGGTTCCCTGCTGAAAACAAGCCCAATGGCTTTATATCAGAATCCAGGCGTGTTTCCTTCCCAAGCATTACTGTAGCACAAATGAGATGCAGCTACTAGGGCTCATATTTAATACATTTGCAGAGCAATTCTATCAAGCCTGTTCTGCAGCATATTTATTCTGGCAGGGGTTTGGAGAGGATTGACATCCCTGCACTGCGTAATTGGACTGATGGGTTAGAGTCTGAAAACACTTCGGCAGCGCTGTTGGACCTTTCCCCATCTTCTCACCCAGGAAGCCAAGTTGGTCTTTGGCTTGGATGAAACCATTTCATAATGCTGATGGTGAGACTGGCAGCCAAAGGGATGGGTGACGCCAGCTTGGAAGTGTGTATTATGATGTGGAGAGTGCCTCTTTGCAAGGGCAAAGCGTCAAACAGCATCCTTGTGCCACATCCCTGGCCGAAGTCATCAGGTAGCTAGAGAGGATGATGCTGTTTGGAGCCCACCTTTCCCTAAGCAGATAGAAGGGAGAAAGCCTCTATACAGGCAATATTAAAAGCCCTGTGAGGTAAGCATTTGCTCGGGTAGCCCAGCTTAATTCCAGGATAAATAACACTGTTCTGTGATATTCTGCCAATCTGATCACTCTCACAGTTTGAAAAGGAGGTGACAAATTTCCTGTCCTCTGTAGTAACTGCTCTGTGCTCCAGCTCAGACACAGCTGCATTGCAGTGGATGGATAAACCCTCCTTTCGCCCATGAGTGTCTTGCAATGCAAAGAAAAAGCCAAGAGCTTCTTTACTCTCTTTGGCACATACTTTCCCCTGGCAAAGACCACCCCTGGAGGCTCAACCCCCGCCTTCCCTTTGACAACCTCAACCCGTTGCTCCTCTTTAATCAGGAAAGGCTGCAAAAAAAGGGGAGGAAAATAGGAACTTCCTCAGGCCTGGCTCACATCCCTTCCTCTTCCCCGGGTTGCTCGGGCTTTTTGGCTTTCTCATCCCGCCTTGGGAGGAGCTGGCGTAAGGCTCCAAGCCGGGCTCAGCCCACCGGCGTGGGGTGTGTCACCCCCCATTTCCTAAGTTATTCTTTTGGGTTTCCTTTTCTCACTATTAATAGATTTCCAGCCAATATCTGAGCTGCTCCAACGAGGTGGATGCAAGGAGGGGGGAGGCGTTACCGAAATAGGAAGCGGGAAGCTGTTGGGCAGGGGATTAATCAGAGGAACTGCGTGTGGAGAGGTGCTGGCTACGGGTGGGCTGATGGGAGGAGGGATAGGACATGTCCTTTCGCTTTGCATTTAGAACCGGTTTGCTTCTCTTCTTGTACTCCAAGCTGTGACCTTTCTTGGCAAGTTAATCCCCCTGAGCTTCTTCCTCAGCCTGCAGAACATCACGCACCTGCTGCAGTCAGCTTATGACAAGGGCATCACTTCATGGCATGGTTAGTGGTGGTGCACAGCGGCTCGAAGTTGTGGTCCTCGACTGATAACCTCAAAGAGCTGCGCTGGCACAAACCAGCACTCCTTTCCTTTTACATTTTGGGTGGCTTTTCACATCCCAGCAGCTCCTACATCAGCCTTGTCCAGGAGAGATCACATCAGCAGGGACCAACAGTGGCACTTCCACCATCCCAAATATTGCTCATTGGAGGATGAACAAGCCCATCTTGCTTATAAAATCATAGAATGGTTTGGGTTGGAAGGAACCTTAAAATTCATCTATTTCCAACCCCCTGCCATGGGCAGGGACACCTTCCACTAGAGCAGCTTGCTCCAAGCCCCGTCCATCCTGGCCTTGAACTCTGCCAGGGATCGGGCAGCCACAGCTTCTTTATAACCAGCAGTAAGGGAAAGTTCTCTCCCCTCTGGGGCTGTCCCCATTGCAGACACCATATCAGAGGCACGGTCATGGCATACACATATGCGGAAATGAAATCATGTTTTTGCAGTGGACTCATTTCCTCCAGGCTGTTTGGCCACTGTGCACACGGATGCATGCATTGAGGGCTTGGACTCTCCTCCTGGGGGTCTGCCCTGCAACCAGCACATGGTTTGGGGTTTTCTGAGTGACACATGCAGGAGGAGAGGTGCAGATCAAAGCATTAGACTCGCTGCAACCAGTGCTGTCAATAGCCGCCGTATTACCCTGATTTCCCTTAATCTGAGGAATTGATGATGGTCCAAAAGTGAAATCACGTAAGTAGCCTTGCGCTGCCAAAATGCAGCCAGGAAGGTCAGGGACACGTAGCATTTTCTGCCTTCTGGAAAACAGGGTGACAGACTCTGGCTGAAATTCAAGTGCACTTTCCTCTGGAAGGGGTCTCCTCCTGGTAAACGGAGTGATAGCTTAGAGGACCTCTTTTCCACCCTCCTTCTTTCTCATAGCGCATGTTAAATCCTTGTATCTCCAGGGCTCATGGCTTGAAAGGGTCATTTGTTCCCTGCAAAAGGGCATACTATATCTTTTGTGACTAATTTTCATGCTAAACAGCCGCCAAATATAGTCCTGTCCTGTCCGGCTGTTAGTACCACCAGTCTGTGGTTACGGGGGTTTTCTCCTCCTTCAACTAGATCCTTTTCATGTCTTTTATGGAGGACACAGTCATCAGGCAGTTCTGGCTATCAGCCCAGGCAAACAGGGGCTCATTACCAGTTATTACCCCTGGGTCTGACGCCGAGATTTGGCACGGATGGCCAGTTAAGGAGGAAGAGATAAAAACTATTTATCTGGCAATGGAAAGGGATATATAGCACTTGTGGAAGGAAAGCGGTGCCCCCTGGGCCTGCAGTGCTCCCACTCTGTTTCTGCTTTGGAATTAAGCATTTGCTAGGCCTCCGTAAATGAGAGCAATGAGTTCGCATAAGCCAGGTCTTCTGCACTGCAGGTGGTGAAGCTGCCAAAAAACATGATTTGGTTTTCCTTAGTTGAAATAAAATACATCATTTCCCCATTGCTGCAGTGAGAAAGAGTCCCTGGACAAACAACTGCTATTAAGCCCAGAGTAATAAAACTGCAGAAAGTTGTGCAGCCTGTGACTGCAGCAGCATCTGGCTCCTTGTGCCACAGTGGTGAGGAACCCGTTTTGTTGAATGCAACTGGAGAGAGAAGGTAAATTTTGCACTCAGATGGGTACCCAAAAATCTATGGGACAAGTACGGGGATGGATGGGGCTGCTGATCCCCCATGGAAGGAAGATCTCACCCAGACATAGCCTCGGCTGGTCTCTGCTGGTATGTTGTGGGTCCACAGTGGTGTACATTCACAGAATCACAGAATGGTTTGGGTTGAAGGGACCTTAAAGCTCATCCAGTTCCAACCCGCTGCCACAGGCAGGGACACCTTCCACTAGAGCAGCTTGCTCCAAGCCCCTGTGTCCACCCTGGCCTTCAACACTGCCAGGGATGGGGCAGCCACAGCTTCTCTAGGCACCCTGTGCCAGCGCCTCAGCACCCTCACAGGGAACAGCTTCTGCCTAAGAGCTCACCTCAGTCTCCTCTTCATCAGGTTGAAGCTATTTCCCATTGTAAAAAGTCCCTCTCTGGCAGGTCCACGTCCCCTTTGTTTTGGGGATCCCGCGTTGTCTTGAAGAGCTCCAAGTTTGCAACCTGCCTGGATTTCATCTTCCCATGGCCATCTCCACAGCTGCTGTTCACCACAGCCACTGCATTTCAGTCAGCAATTCTTCAAAATAGTCTGCTTTGAGACAGGCAGCTATGGAAGAGCAAAGAGGGGAAAGGGAATCATAGAATCATAGAATTGTTTGGGTTGAAAAGAACTTCAGATCATCCATTTCCAACCCTCTGCCATGAACAGGGCACCTTACCCTGGACCGTGTTGCCCAAGGTTCTGTCCAACCTGTTGAATTCCATCCATCCATCTGTCCATCCCCTGCACGGTGGCTCATCACTTCCAAACAGGAGTGCGCTGGCTCCTCAGGTTGCTCTGAGCCCATTTAAATCACTAGTCCTAGCTTATTGAATAAGAATAAATTGATGTTTTATCATCTCTTGACCTTAGCAGGAGAGTAGTGCTGAGAGTGCTGAGGATGCAGAGATATGGAAAAATAAAGTACTAGTAAGCTTTGTAGGCATCAACTTCAGTCTTGGGACAAGGGGTAACGGGTTCAAACTTAAACAGGGGAAGTTTAGATTGGATATGAGGAAGAAATTCTTTACTGTAAGGGTGGTGAGGCACTGGAATGGGTTGCCCAGGGAAGTTGTGAATGCTCCATTGCTGGCGGTGTTCAAGGCCGGGTTGGACAGAGCCTTGGGTGGCATGGTTTAGTGGGAGGTGTCCCTGCCCGTGGCAGAGGGGTTGGAACTGGATGATCTTAAGGTCTTTTCCAGCCCTTACTGTTCTATGATTCTATGATTCTCCCAGTTGCTTTTTTGGGCTTGAAACAGGCCGTGCTATCATCCCAACCATGGCCAGTCTGGAGTATCCCACCAGATTTCTCCATCAGCAAAGCAACCCCTTGCTTTGTGCCTTATCACCCAATTTTTGCTACAAGTGGTAAAAACACAGCTGCAGCCCCCCAGGGTTGGATGAGGAAGTGCTGGGGCAGGGATGCCCATTTCTTGGCACCCAGGGTCCCAGGTGACCATGGGGGCTGTCTCAAAGACAAAACATGGGCCTGCCCCTTTCTCTTTTGGATCAAGTTGAATTGATTTGCCTTTTCTACCTCTCCTTTGGTGCCTGTTTGCTTCCTGCCTCTCTGGGATAGGGCTGGGGTATGAAAAGGAAGTGGGAGCAGTGGGGGATTTCCTTCACCTTCCTTTTGACCCTTTCTTTACTTACATCTATTTTGTATTGTTTCTACCTTTAAAGGGTTTATTCTTCTAGTTTTTACCTTCTTTGTTGTCAAAACCTCTGTCAGACTTTCACAGCCCTGTTTATGGGATTGTCCCACTTTGTGGCTAGCTGGATGCCTGGTCTTTAGCTTGGCTCAACCATCACTAAGGATTCAAGACAGGCAGGGGGTTGGAACTGGATGGTCTTAAGGTCCTTTCCAACCCAAACCATTCTACATTTCTATGGTATCTATTCCATATGATGTCTATTCTATGACAGTGGTCAGTTTATAGGAAATATGACTTACCTCCACAAAAACTCTTTTCCTCTACATGTAGTGGTGATGCTTTTCACAAGCCCAGGGTTTCTTCAAGTAATTCATGCTGCTGGTTTCAGCTAAACTCACGTCTTAATGGTGTTAGCTTTCCCCAGCAGTATGAATCTCAGAAACAAGAGCTTTCCTCAGATCTTTGAAGCACAACCAGTGCTAATAAACAGGCTCTGTAAGAGAAAATACATTGCTGGTGTGCCAGAGCAGAGGAAAGAAGCAGCATCAGGATATGGCTGAAAACCAAACCTTGGAAGTGTGACTCCTGTTCTGGAGGAGTGGAAATCACATACAAGTGTTTCATGAGGCAAAAGAGAATAGTCATTTCTGCACAGTCATCAAATGGAAGAACTCATCCCCCCGAAAATCAGGTTGTTGTCTGGAATCCAGACAGATCAATGGGTGAAGTGGCTCAGTGCAGCCCATGGTTCCTACAGAGGAGAAACTGGTTGAACCTTTCCTGGGTTGAACCTCAACAAGAGCCCAGAGCTGATGGTTCCCATGTGCACCTCCCATCTGAGGGAGAACTGCCTGCTGGCAACCAGCAGGTCTTTCCCTCCTGCTCACCCTCCAACCCCTTTGAAGCCCTAGGATTTTGAATCCCTGTAGTCCTTGACTACATTTGTTGTGGAGGTTTCTCAGGCTTCCTCTTCCTCCTCCTCTGCTCTGCTTTCTGCTTGACAAAGCGATACCAAAACACAGCATTTGGTACGAGTCTTGAGAGCATGAGACAAGCCCTGAGTGAATGACTCATGGTTTCTGGTCAGCTTTTATTTCTGGGTGTAAACCGAGGGTAGCTTCCTTAGTTCAAAGTTTATCTTGGCGTTTTCGCTTTTCCCTAGGTGTCAGCTCTCAGGATGATGCAAAGGCATCTCCTCCAAGCACAGGAGCAACTGGGCCGATCACCACGACTGCAGGCACCACCAAGATGCAAGAGGCCAGCTCTACAATCAAATCAGGAAGCTCACCATCCACCTCTATGCCATCACCCACCCCAGCTCAAGAGACCACCACTACAAGCAAGCCAGGAAACCCAGCACACACCTCTGTGATATCACCCACCACAGTTTCAGCGACCACCCCTGTGAGCAACCCAGGAAACTCATCACCCACCCTTGTGTTGTCATCCACCACAGTCAAAGGGACCACCTCAACAAACCACCCAGTAAACCCAGCACTCTTGCCTACAACATCACCGCAGACATCTCCGCAGGTCAGCTCTTCAACCAGCTCCAGAGCCTCAGCAGCCACCCCTGCTGCCACCTCCAGTATCACACAGCGGAAGACCAGCCCTGCAGTCAGCTTGGGAAGCTCAGCACCCACCACTACTGCAAGTCCTGTCCTCACACACGTGAGCGGCTCTACAGCCTCCACAGGAAGTACAGGAAGTGCTGTCGCATCCTCTCCCAGTGTGAAAGCACAGGGAAGCCAGCTTTCGGTTCAGGTGACCACTGCCACTGCAAGCACCAGGGTCCCAGGGAGCATCCCTTCCCCTGGACTCAAGGACTATGGTGTCCCTTCTTCCACATCTGTTACCAAGCAGCCTCACTCTTCTGCCAGTTCCCCAGGCCAGGGACTGGCCTTTTCCACCACTCCTGGGAGCATCAACATTTCTGTTCCCCTTTTTGGTGGATCCGTGTCCCCCATCACTAGTAAAGCATCTCCGACTTTACCACCTGGCAGCATCAACAAGGTCTCAGAGGCAGCCACCACGCTGACTCCTGCAGCAGGTACCAGAAGATGAGAACCTTCATTTCTCATGCTGGGAGTTCCCTTTCTGTGATCTTTGGCTACATCCTGTCATTATGGGGTGTCATCTCCTTGTCGCATTGTAGGACTTCCCAACATCCTTGTCTCTGTGACAGCTGGGCGCTTACATCCCTGTTTTCATTGCTGGAGATCGAGTCAATGCAGTTAATGAAATTCAAGGCATGAATCAACTGCCGAAACATAGACATTGGATTGGGATGGATCAAATTGTGCCCAAAGCACCATCGACTGCAATGACTTGATCTTCAGTGACTGCAAAAGGGAGCCAGGAGCAATGAGGTGTAGGCATTGTAGAGCTGAAACAGATTGACAGCACCCAAATGCTGACTGCAGGAGATCCCTGCTATGGCTGACAGCTTACTGAAGGCTGTCTGGGCATGCACAGAAAATAAGCTTTAGATGACTAAGGAGATTTTGTGGCTAAACTCTGAGTCTACAAGCTCTAGAGAGCCTAAGTAGCTAGGCAGGATACTCATCATCACTGCAGGGGGTTTGGCTGCTGACTTTGGTCTGAGCAGCATTATGAGTGCCTATGTGGCGTTTGGGATCTTGCTGAACACCATTAATATGTTTTCTCTGGAGTTTTGCAGAGTCATGTTAGTTCCTAAATGTCCTGGTGAGGCACAGTTTAGGCTCCCTGTTGGCATGTTGCCTGGTAGCATTGGAATCACACTGTGGGACTGTGAGGGCTCCACGGGGCCTTCCAGACCCGGGTGGGATTGTGGGATCAGCTCACATCTGGCCCTGAATAAAAGCTGTGATGACACTGAAGCCCTTCCTTAACTTCCCCTGGACAATGTTGTTCTTCACCCAATTTCCAGTTACCTGCAATACAGAAGCCACTCGAAAGCCATCTCCATCCCCCTCAGCCTTCAGATGTCAGCATCACTTAATGCAAGACCACCTTCACTGGCTTCATCCATGTCATGTTTTGAGCAAGCCAGCAGGCATGAGGAGGTGAAATGGGTATCTTCATGAAGGATGTTTCTTTCCCCTCCTGCTCCACAGGGCTGTTCTCTATTAAAAGATGAGACATGAAATCATGTTAATTCAAATTTGACCTCAAGCACTGAGCATGAAGAGGTCTAAAAGCCCCTTTGCATTTAATAAGTAGGTGAGAGAAGGCATAGAAACAGATGGCTTTGAAATGAATTCTCTCCTGGAGCCTTCAGAATGTGTCTGGGAGAGAAATATCCCTCATCTTTCCTGTGGAAGAGGCAGCAGTCTCAAAAGCAAATAGGATATGAAAGAGATGCGGCATTTTAATTCTCTTTGTCAACAGTTAAAGATTAATTAGGAATTCAGGTATGGAGATCCATTTCTCCACAAGGATTTGGGGAGGCAGGGGGCTGCTTTGCTCTGTGCACTACTTCCATTACATTGTAAGATGCTATGGACCTCAACAAAGGCATCTGAGGTGATCTCAGGTATCTGAGGCACCTCCACTGGGCTGGTAGACACGGGGCATGTGCCCTTCTGGAGTAGCAGGCAGGCAGGACACCGCAGACTGTCTCCCATAGTACCAGCCACTACTTCTAAGCATGTCACCCTGGGCTTCTTCCATAGCTGATGGGGATGCAGCCAACGGAGGTTATGGGCTTCCATCCCCTCCTAACGGCGGTGGCTGCAGCTGTCAGTGGGATTGCACAGTGATCTCCATTCACTGTGAGACCTGGGTAACCAGCTCAGGTAGCCTATGTTTGTTGTAGAAGCCTCCATGGAATCCCCCCTAGATAAAGTGGAATGAGGGCTATCCCGTTTTCCCAGCAATACTCCTGTTTCAAGTGATCCCCCAGCTACCAACACACAGTCATTCTGTTGCCCTTGGGTTCACCTCTCCGCAACAGTCTGGTGGGTTTCACCAGCAGAAAATAAAGCCAGCAGTAAGACATTTGCCTTATCAAAGTTAACTTTTAAACCAAAATGAGCAATCCAAAGCCTCTCCAAGCTTTGGCACCATGAGCTTCACAAATGGAGCTGTGTCACCTGTATCCTCTGTACTGTATCAGTGTCTGTCTGCTTGTTTTTTGGTGTCTACTGGGGACCCAGACCAGAGAATTCCTCCATCAACCAAGCCTGCAAGTGTTGACCAGAGCCCTGCCAGTGCACAGCCATCATCCCCATCCCTGGGGACTACAGCGAGCTGCAGTCCTGGCCACCAGCACCCTAACATTTCATTCCAAAATGAGGTAATGAAGCCTAAGGGAAGGTGGGCACTTCGAGGCGGTGTCTGTTAATGTTTAACTGGCATCCCGTGTTCATGTGGAGTCTGCAGCTCTTCTCACTGCACAGGGAGATCTGCCTTAGGAGAACATGGGGCAGAAAATAACTCTAGATCATAGAATCATAGAACGGTTTGGGTTGGAAGGGACTGTTAATGGTCATCTAGTCCAGCCACTTTCTCCTGTTGCTTTCCAGTGAAAAGACATGGAGGATGGAGGATGGAGGTGAAGGGGATTATGGCCTGGGTGCTGAACAGGGAAGAAGCATAATATGGGAAGAGGGAGGGAACCATTATGTAGAGCAGAAGCTGCCTTGGGGTGGACTTGGACTTGACAAGAGGGCAAAGAATCCAATGAGCATAAACCATGCATGGATGTTATCAGCAGAAAATGGTTTGGGAGAGTAGGGGGTCTCAAAACACAAGCCACAATAACTATAGTGCTTGGAAGGAATGAAGAGGATCCTGCTCCTAGATACTCGACTTTTGTAGAGCAGGACTACATCAGGCCCACTGGCATGGATCTTCCCACTGTCCAAGCCAATTCCTGCTTTACACCATACTGCAAATCCTAAACCTGGTTTGGGAAGCGCATTATTAACATCCCGCAGACAGCCCTGTCAGTTACCTGTGAAAACCCTTCCACAACAAAGAGTCGTGTGAATGGCTCCAAATCTGTCTCATTTCCATCAATTGGATCAGAGCTTTGGTTGAGATGTCTCCTCATTTGGGGTAGTGCGTTGTATCAGTGACCAACTCTCCTTCCAACCTATGCCGATGATGTGAGAGTTGCTTTTCTTCTGTCGTTCCAGGTCATCTGTAAAGACCAAGTGCAAAATACTTGGCCCATCATATACCTGAAAGAAGCTAAAACTTGTGTAAGTACCACCCTTTGGGACTTCTATGTAGAACCCTACAGCAGCTGTGTTGCTCTTGGCGATCAGCTTTTAACCTGTGGTACCCTGAGCACGTGAGCCTGTAGAGATGAGAGTGATTTCACTAAAATGAGAACAACTACTTTTGGGGTGTAAAATGACAGCACCTATTGCGCTCCTGGAGGAGGAGAAGCACAGGTCTGCTGCCATCTCATGGTCATCACCTTCCTGCTGTGGCTTTTGCTCAGTGTAAACCATCCTTGCCTGTGCACCCACAGAAATGACGATGTTCTGAGCTGTGCTGCCCTTAACACTGAGGATGACTCCAACGAGGGAGCTTATTACCGTGATGACCATGTCCAAGGCAGGATGGCCTCCCCTGATACCATCCCCTGCCCTGCTTTGTGCAATGTCTGAACCTGCAGCTTCTCATAAAACTTTATATTGGATGCATAAAAAAATCTCATCAGGTTGATTGATAAAATCTAATTTGGAGCCTAAGCACCCCGGTGACTTACGACCATGCTGCTCTTTAATGCTTCTCTTCTCCTTCTGGGTGCAGGTGCAGCCAGTGCCATAGCATCATAGAATTCCACCCTGGTTTGGGTTGAAGGGACCTTAAAGCTCCCCCAGCTCCAACCCCTGCCATGGGCAGGGACACCTTCCACTGGAGCAGCTTGCTCCAAGCCCCTGCGTCCAACCTGGCCTTCAACACTGCCAGGGATGGGGCAGCCACAGCTTCTCTGGGCACCCTGTGCCAGCGCCTCAGCACCCTCACAGGGAAGAGCTTCTGCCTAAGAGCTCATCTCAGTCTCCCCTCTGGCAGGCTAAAGCCGTTCCCCTTGGCCTGTCTCATGCTTTCTCCTCCCCCTGGCTTCACTGCAGCTGTGCCAGGAGGCTTTTTGGCAGCAGGGATGGTTTGGCTGGGAAGTGCCAGTGCACAGAGATGTGCTGCCGAGCTGAGCGCTGTGCAGACACCACAGCTTCCATCCCTCCTGTCTGCCTGCTCTGCCGGGTGCTGGCGAGCCAGAGAGTCTGCTGCCCTGCTTCCCTTAAATTCCTCTGGGCACAATCACGACCCAAAGCATTGTCAGTACCAAATGCCAATTACAGCTCGAAACAGCCTGCGAGGGTGCATCCTCCCATCGCATCGCGCTCCTCAGCTGCCAAAACACCTCCCACCCGCTCAACGTTAATGCTCCACTCAGTGTATTCCTGAACTCCAACAGATGCGGATGCCTCCCAGGCCGAGCAGATAACAGAGTGGCACTATCTGGTTTCCCTGCTTTGTAGGGACGGTAAACAAGGCCCTGGCCAAATCCTGACAGCAAGGTGAAAAAAGCCCTTGCATTGCACAAGCCGTGGGAAAACAGGAAAGTGCGCGCTATAAGGAGTGTTCCAGAAATGGATCCAGTGCTGCTGCTCAAGGAGGAGCCGGAGTCAGGGCAGCGCTGTGCTAGCAATGCTGTTAGTTAGCTCCCTTCCCTCAGCTACAGTGAGGCTTGAGAAGCATCAAAGGCACGGGTGTTGGTGGGGATGTGTCCAGATTAGAGGGAGGAGGGCAGCGCAGACCAGCTCCATGCATGGGGCAGCACTTGTGATGCTGGGACCCCAGTGAAACAGTTGGGACTGAACCCAGGAACTGGCTTTCTCCACCTGCAGTGAATGTAAAGATCAAAAAAACCCTCCCCAAAAGCCAAAACCAAAAGGTAATTCCTACAAAACCCCTCAAATATATGGTTGGTACAACTCTGTGGACCAAAGGTATTTTACGGGCTAGTTAGTTCCCAACATCCTTCCTCTTCAGGTGATGCTTAACAGTTTGATCGGCGTTCTCCCCCCCCCCCCCCCCCTTTTGGCTCTTCTTCCTTTGATTACAACAGGATCTTGCTAAGTTTCTTAATGATACTTCTTAGCTTGATACTTTGCATTCCATAGGATGACTTTCCTAAGGTGTGGCTTACAAGTGTATTTTCAGTGGGGTGCTGGCTGCTTCAGGTGCTCCATCCTTGGGATGGATGGATGGATAGATAGATGATAGATAGATGATAGCTAGATGGGTAGATAGATGATAGATAGATAGATAGATAGATAGATAGATAAATAGATAGATAGATAGATAGATAGATAGATGATAGAGAGATAGATGATAGATAGTTAGATAGATAGATATATAGAGATAGATAGATAGATATATAGAGATAGATAGATAGATATATAGAGATAGATAGATAGATAGACACACAGACAGACAGACAGGCAGATAGATGGCTGCTCTGTTCCTCATCCCAACCCCAAAATGTGTCAGGTGAGAGGCTGTGATTTCTGCAGTGTCTGGTGTCTTTGGAGCTGTGCTTCACCCAGGAAGCCATCCTCCTCTTCCATCATGTCCCAGGCAGGGACATGGATGTGCCCAGCGAGCTGAGCTGAAGGATGCTGAGCCTGCTCCAGCCAGGGGATGCAAAAGCAACAGTGGGACCAGCCGGAGCCGTGCCCAAGGGCACTTGCTGTGTGACACCAACCAGTGTGGGGCCAGCAGGAGGGTCCCCGAGCAGGCAGAGGGTCCCCTCATGGTGCAGGGTCGTGGTCCCTCGCCCCATCCAGCTGCTGGGGCCGCTTTGTTGCCTCAAGCGCCGTTACCTCATTCGGGGATGTTGGTTTTAGGTCCCCGCCAGTGTGGGAACCGGATTCGAGCCGCTCGGCAGCGCCTCTCAACTCGGGCCAAGGAATGCGAGCGGCTCCGGCGGCGGGAGGGGAGAGCTGCCAGGGCCGGGGCACTGCGGATGGGGCATCCCTGATGGATGCAGTGGGGTCCCCCGTGCGCCTTTCCTGCCCTGGAAAGGGTAAACCGCTCCAGATCAGCCTCTGAAGGGGCTTAGGCTCTGCTCACTGCAAAGCGGTTCAGTGCTCAGCTGGGTTTTAGCCTCACAGCTGATTTCACTTCCTAACAAAAAAGGTGCATTTTGAAGGGGTTTTTCTTCCCCCATGGGGGGGGAGGAGGAGAAGTGCGTTATTAAGAGTTGGGTGAAGGCAGAGCTGCGGCAGAACCTGGGGAAGAGGGATGCAAAGAGGCTTTTTGTGCCTTTGCTGAGCAGAAAATGCAGCCCAGGCAGGGGCTGATAAAGCGCAGGATGTTTAAAGCGTAGGAGCACAACCCAGCGTCCGAAGGCGATAAAAGCACCGCCCTGAGCCATAGACCTCTCCTCCCCGTCCCGCTGGGGATGAGCTTTCAGGAGGATGCTGCCACACTCAGGTCTTGTCTTGCTGTCCAAGGGCTGCCCTGGCACAGGGCTGCGGCAGGGTTCATGGAGCCATAGAATGGTTTGTGATGGAAGGGACCTGAAAGCTCACCCAGTTCCAGCCCCCTGCCATGGGCCGGGATACCGTCCACTAGAGGAGGTTGCTCCAAGCCCCTTCCAAACCACCCGTGCTGGGTCCTGCTCACTCCGATCCGTCAGCATCCCGCTTGCTCCACTGCAAGGGTGGGAGAGGCCTGGATGAGGAAGGCACCTAATCTCACCCCATCTTATCTAAACATTTGGGAAGCAGCAGTGGAGACAGGATGCACTTGCCGGGGCGGAAGACCGGTCCTAGGCACAGCGCGAGGGTGAGCTCAGCACTGTGAGGCCGTGGCTGTCCCTGGGGACCACCGATGGCCCTTGCCTGTCCTTTCACTTTGTACAGGGAGAAACTTCCCTCTGGCTCCCCTCCTGAGTCTGCACCATCCCAGCTGCATCCCTGGGTGGGATTCGCCTGCAAGAAACCTGGAGAGGGGCTTTGGCCAAGGGCCTGTAGGGACAGGCCAAGGAGAATGGCTTTAACCTGCCAGAGGGGAGACTGAGATGAGCTCTTAGGCACAAGCTCTTCCCTGGGAGGGTGCTGAGGCGCTGGCACAGGGTGCCCAGAGAAGCTGTGGCTGCCCCATCCCTGGCAGTGTTGAAGGCCAGGTTGGACACAGGGGCTTGGAGCAAGCTGCTGTAGTGGAAGGTGTCCCTGCCCATGGCAGGGGTTGGAGCTGGATGAGCTTTAAGGTCCCTTCAACCCAAACCAGTCTGGGATTCTATAGGAGCTGTGTATACAGCATCACCACATACAGGACCTGTGCACACAGGAGCTGTGCATGCAGCTGGTGATCGTCTCTACCTTAGTGAGCTCCCAGCTGCTACAAAGCATCAAGCAGATGCAAAAAGCCTCTGAAGCATCTGAGGCGACATAGGCTCCATCCACCCCTCCACCACCCATGCAGCTGTGTCCAGGCTAAACCCTTCCAGTGATGCTCCAGTTTACCCGGAAAGAAAACCCTTCCTCTTGCCTCTGCAGAGCCATGGAGAAGCTCTAGGGGGGACAGGGACCCATGTTGGTGGGGACAGAGGGTAGAAATGCAGGTGGTTGGGAAGGCTGCAGATGCCCATGGGGGCACAGAGGCAGCGGCACAGCCCTGTCCTGCTCCCACCATGGCCCTTGGTCCTCCCTGCCCCACTTCCCTTGGGAACCTGCTATTCCTGTAACGCCAAAAGCTGCGGCTCCCAGATAAGGCCGGCGCAGGCCCTGGCGGGGAACGTCAGCCAAGAGCTTGGCTTCTTGTATAGAAACTCCTCTTAAGCCTTTCCTGTTCCCTGGAAACAACCGGCAGCCTCCAGGCGGTGCAGCGGGAAGGGGTGGGATGGTGATGGACACAGTATCCCTGGTGATGGGGCGGGATGGGGATGGCCACAGCATCCCTGGTGATGGGGTAGGATGGGGATGGACACAGCATCCCTGGTGATGGGGTAGGATGGGGATGGACACAGTATCCCTGGTGATGGGGTAGGATGGGGATGGCCACAGCATCCCCGGTGATGGGGTAGGATGGGGATGGACACAGCATCCCCGGTGATGGGGTAGGATGGGGATGGACACAGCATCCCCGGTGATGGGGTAGGATGGGGATGGACACAGCATCCCCGGTGATGGGGTAGGATGGGGATGGACACAGCATCCCTGGTGATGGGGTAGGATGGGGATGGCCACAGCATCCCCGGTGATGGGGTAGGATGGGGATGGACACAGCATCCCCGGTGATGGGATGGGATGGGGATGGACACAGCATCCCTGCTGATGGGATGGGATGGGGATGGACACAGCATCCCTGCTGATGGGACGGGATGGGGATGGACACAGCATCCCTGGTGATGGGGCAGGATGGGGATGGACACAGCATCCCTGGTGATGGGGCAGGATGGGGATGGCCACAGCATCCCCGGTGATGGGATGGGATGGGGATGGACACAGCATCCCTGGTGATGGGATGGGATGGGGATGGACACAGCATCCCTGGTGATGGGATGGGATGGGGATGGACACAGCATCCCTGGTGATGGGTGGGATGCTCCTGGGGTTGGGGGGACCATGCTGAGCCCTGGCTGTCCCTGCAGGAGGATTGGAAAGCCGCCAGCACCAACGTGTCCTTCTTTGAGAGCTTCTGCTCCACAGCCCAGCACGTGTTCAATGCCAGCAGGGAGACGTGCACGGTGACACTGAGCACCCACAAGCCCAGCCCCCAGTACTGGGCTGTGCAGGCAGTCATACACAGTGAGTATGATCCTAGCATCCTGCACGGAGCATGATGGGATTGGGGACCCTGGGTGTGGATGGCACAGCTCTCGGGTCATAGAATCATAGAATGGTTTGTGTTGGAAGGGACCTCAAAGCTCATCCAGTTCCAACCCCCTGCAATGAGCAGGGACTTCTTCAACTATACCAGGTTGCGCAGAACCACATCCAGCCTGGCCTTGAATGAGGTATCCTGGATCTTAGCTAAGGGGCTCCCGTCCTTGGGCTGCCCCATCCTTAATGGCTTTGGAGAGGCACAATGATCCCAAGCAATGCTTTGCTCCCCAGTGAATGCACCAGATCCCTCTCATCCATGATGGGTCAAGGCAGGGAGCAGTCTCCAGGAGGAAAAATTCCTCCCAAGGGGCTTAAATCCAGTGTCCAGATTACATCCTTCCCCAAGGGATTATAGAGTGTTCAAGGCCAGGTTGGATGGGGCTTGGAGCAAGCTGCTCTAGTGGAAGGTGTCCCTGCCCATAGCAGGGGGTTGGAATTGGATGAGCTTTAAGGTCCCTTCCAACCCAAACCAGTCTGGGATTCTTGCCCATGTTGGAGCTCTTTGGGGAAATCCAGCTTGGACAGGAGTGCCCAAACACTGCTTTAGTGCCAGGGTGTTGGGAGGATGGAGACATCGCACTGCTCTAGCATGAGGACTCAGCTCCATCCTCATCATCATCAAAGCAAGGGCTGGGGGGAGTGTCCTGCCTCCAGTACCCAATCATGAGCAGGGCAGAAGGGTGCTGAGGACTAATCCTGCACCACTTCATCATGGCCTGGAGGAGCTGGTTACAGTCCCTCACTGGTCTCACTTGTAAATGGCCCATTGGAGACCCTCACCACTGTGGGCAGAGCCTCGGGCTGGGAACAGGGATCTCTGGGGATATCCCACTTCCAGGATCAGAGGTCCCAGTTCCTTGTCTAGCAGTGGAGACACCTGATAGAGTTGGCTTCATTCATGCACATCTCCATCCACCTCCTTCAGAATGAGGGTCACCCACTGCCTGAGAGATGGGGGCACAACTTGCCCCGCTCCCCTAATGCTCATTGCAGCCTCTTTCTTCCCCCAGTCCCTTTGGACCCTGAAAAAGTCCTCGAGGAGCTGAAGGAGAATAAGGACAAGTTAGAGGAGGTACGTGGATTCCCTATGGAACAGGGAATCCTGGGAATCCTCACCAGGGTGGGTGAGGCCGGAAGTCCTCCTCGAGGCCTGACGCATCCTTTCTGTGGCAGTTTGGCATCGTCAACATCACCTATGACAGAATGGAGAGGGAGATGGTCATCACCGATGAGTTCAGCACGCCCCTGATCATCACCATCGTCACCCTGGCTGGCTCCCTACTGCTGATCGCTGCCATCTATGGCTGCTGCCACCAGCGCTTCTCCCAAAAGAAGGACCAGGTAGGGTGGGAAAGGGGTGGGATGGGGACCCTGAGGCCTTTTTGACCCAATGGCATCTTCAGATGAAGATCATCCCTGTTACCATCTCTATGGATAGAGACATCCTGGTGTGTCCAGCGGGTACCACCATCCTTGCATGTTGCTCAAGGGGTGCCCAAGTCCTGTTCTTTTGCAGTGACAGGACAAGAGGTGATGGGTTCAGACTGAAACAGGGGAAGTTCAGGATGGATATAAAGAAGTTCTTCCCTGTGAGGGTGCTGAGGCGCTGGCACAGGGTGCCCAGAGAAGCTGTGGCTGCCCCATCCCTGGCAGTGTTCAAGGCCAGGTTGGACACAGGGGCTTGGAGCAAGCTGCTCTATGGAAGGTGTTCCTGCCTGTGGCAGGGGTTGGAACCGGGTGAGCTTCGAGTCCGTCCCAACACAAACCAGGCTGTGATTCTATGATAAATGCTGTGAGT
Source organism: Ara ararauna (assembly GCA_028858755.1). Lineage (NCBI taxonomy): Eukaryota > Metazoa > Chordata > Aves > Psittaciformes > Psittacidae > Ara > Ara ararauna. Next base: position 164,278,223 of record CM054376.1, read on the forward strand.
GTTCCGGAGGGGAGGAGCTGCTCTTTAGGGGTGTTGAGGCAGGATAAAAACCAGCAGCACCCACCCCTGCTGCCACCCAACGTACAGGGCAGCTGAGCTGCATCTTTGGGTCATGATTTCGACAAGAAAGTCTTTCCCAACCCAAAATCCCCCTTCAAACCCATCTATACCCACCCAAAACCCCCCTTAAAATACTTCTATGAGTAGGGGAGCAGCGTTGGATGCCCAGCATCACCCCTATTCCCCCCTATTGGTGCTAGGGGCTTGGTGCAGGGTGGTTGCACAGCAGCCACAGGAGGGCATCAACACCGCACGGTTCAGCCTTTGGGAGACCTGGGCCAGAGCCCAGTTTCATAGCAGCGGGATTTAAGGAAGAACAGTCACAGAAAAAACCCAAATCATTGCAATTGTCATCTCAGGAAGCAGTTTTGGGTGATTTTAGTGCAGTATCCACCTGCATACCCACCCGATGGAGAAGCAAACCCCTGCACCCTACTTCAAATCGTTTCCACCCCAAGACCAGCTCATCCTCCCCATGGGGTCCCAACCTCAGCCCCGGGAGCTGTGTGATGCTGAAGAATAAGGCAGCCTTTGCTTTCAGTGTTTGCATTGTAAGAGATGAACACAGGAGGCAGAGAAGAGGAAATGGATGCAGCATCAGTCTTGGGTTTAAAAGGCTTGACGCTTTGGGGAGGGAATGGGAGAAGATGCAAGACCCCAGTAGATGTTTGACCTTCACTGTGATCCCCTTGGAGCTGATGGGGTTTCACAGCTTTTCTTGGCTGAAGTGTCCCTGATCAGGGGGAAAAACATCCCAGCAGGGACAGGGAGAAGCACAATATGCTTCTTTCCCTGTATTGTTCAGAACACAGCCAGAAATGGGGTAGTTTTAGTGATGGGAACGTGTATCCCTCATGTAACGTGGTACAGAGGAACAGGTCCCAGCCCTGGTGGATGCTCTGGAGGCCAGTACCCACCAGCCACAGAGTTGGGTATCAAAACCAAAGCAAGGGGCTGCCAGTTAGAACGGGATGATTTTAAGGTCCTTTCCGGCCCTAACCTATGATTCCTCAGCACAGCTCTTGTTCAGACCATAGGAAAAGGCCTTCAGACAAACCAACCCCCTTCCTCCTCTCTGCGTTTGCTTTTGGGTGGTTTCTTTGGTTTTCCTCCTGCTCCTGTCCAAAAAATGACTTGAAAGTTTTCTGTTATTTTTATTTTTCTCCAACCCTTTCCCTCCCTCCCCCCTTTTAAACCCTGTTTTACCTTGGAAATAACCAGCACATCCACCCTGATCTCCCCGGGTTTGATGATGGACATGTGGCCCTGATCTTTAATGTGAGTTCCAACACAGGGATCGGAGGGGCGGGCGCCGCATCCATAACACCCCAGCTCTCACCGCCGGTGCTTGGTAGGATTCAGTAGCTTTTAACAGGACTAAAGCCTACTAAAGCCCAGCTTTAAAGACCCCCTTCCCCTTGCTGCACGCTGGGGGGGTGCATTGCCATGGTGGGAGGAAGTGCTGCCCAAGCATCCATCCATGCTGGGGTACCAGCAATTCCATAAGGGGCAAAACAGCCCCTTAAAAGCTTTCGAGCATCTCACCATCCCCGGCCAAAAGGGACCCAGGGGACCCCCAGCAGCACCTTTGCAGCCCCCTTCTGCTAGTGCCAAAGCCGCAGTTTTGCTTCTCCATCCCTTTCCTTCTCAGTGGATTCCCTCCCATTCCTGTCTGCTGATGTTTATTAGGAGCACTGTAATGAATCAAGGTGTGAATCCAGGTGGAATTTAACTGGGATGCCCACAGAGAGCTTCCCAGAAAGGGCTGACCAAGGAGTGCAGCTCCCTGGTGAATCGCTCCAGGGCAGGATGGGCATGAAGAAGCCACGGCGGTGAATGCAGTTAGGAAGGGCCAGGGGCTGAAGGGCAGGGTTGGAGCCTGGAGCATGGTGTACCAAAGGATGAGGGTGATACAGTGCCTGGTTCATCTCTCCCTGCCTGATTTCCACCATGAGCTCCAGGAGGAGGGATGATGTTTATGGAGGGGCAAATGGGCTGCCAGCATCTTGCTCCAGGGCAAGGTGGAGAATAACAATGAAGCAGCTAAAAAAGGAGAGAGTAAAGGGGAGGGATAGAGCAGAGTGTAGGTGAGGATACACGGGTTGGGATGCAGGATTGGGGTGAGGCAACGATGCTCAGCCTCTTCCCGAGGTCCAGCGGGGACCAAGCCATGGCCAGGCTGAAGCTGGCAACTGCTCCTGGAGGTTTTCCACGCGTCTCTGGCTGCTCTTTCCTATCTTCCACCATTAGCAGAGTCTCTCTCTTGCCAGCTCTATGCTATCCCCTCGCTGCGCTGGCACTGACTGCAGCCCCCAGCCTCAACCTCACCACGAAAGGCTCTATATGTGGTTATATCCATCTCTACGGGGCAGTGGTCATGGTAAGCTGGGGGGTGACAGCCCTGAGGTGGCACACACAGCACGGCCAAGCTGTTCCTCATTGGGGTTTCTGGGTTTGCTTTCCTCGCAGCAGCGCCTGACCGAGGAGCTGCAGACGATGGAGAACGGGTACCACGATAACCCCACGCTGGAGGTGATGGAGACCTCCTCCGAGATGCAGGAGAAGAAGGTGAACCTCAACGGGGAGCTGGGGGACAGCTGGATCGTGCCTCTCGACACGCTAATGAAGGAGGACCTGGAGGAAGAGGAGGACACGCATCTATAGGATGCAGAACTCGATCAAGCAGACAACCAACCACCACCACCCCCAAAAGAACCCCACAATTCCTACATACACACACACACAACTCCAAAACAAGGCAGGATTCCCAACAAACCTCAGAAAAAATCCATTCATGAACTCATCATGGCCCCTTGTGCCATGGAAGAGGAAGGGACACGAGAAGACACCTCGGGGTGCATTGTCAACACAAGCCACTATGGTGGCCACATCTGGACAAGCATCTCCATCACCTATGGGTGCTCAGCAGGACCTACCACACCAGGCATGGGCTCATGGGGTGGCTTTGCTCCTGGAGAGCTGCGGGTGTCTCCTCCAAGCGTGTCCCCTCCCATCCCATTCCCAACCACACCAACTGCATCCTCCAGCTACCGAATCACTCAGAGATGAAGAGAAATAGATGTCAATAGGGTGGGAGAGGGAGCACATGTCCCAAGAGCAAGTAGAGCTAGGAAGTCCTTTGGCCCACGCTGTTTAGTCATCACTCTGCCCTCCCAACACCCAGCTATCGAGTGGACCAGTCTGATCCTTGAGTTTTAATCCAGTTTCCATCCTCTCCCCCTAAACTGTCAGCTGAAACGCACAAGACCCTGTGTTGTGCCATTGGCGAATGAACAAATCCAGACCAGGTTGGATGGGAGGGATGCAGCAGTGCCAAGGGGTGCTCCATCTTGTGAGATGGATCCTGAACACAGTAGGAGACCAGGAGAGGCACAGCAGCTCCTTGTATTGATGCAAAGGGGAGGGAGAGGAAGAGGAATAACTCCTTGAGTTCATTCCTCTGAGGAAGGGTGAAAAGAGACCAAGAGCGATGCCTGGTCACTGGTCAAGGCATGAGGTTGGGGCTTCTGGATGTCAAAGAGGGACCCTTCATCAGGGACTGTAGCAACAGGACAAGGGGTGATGGGTTCAAAGTGAAACGGGAAGTTCAGGTTGGAGATCAGGCAGAAGCTGTTCCCTGTGAGGGTGCTGAGGCGCTGGCACAGGGTGCCCAGAGAAGCTGTGGCTGCCCCATCCGTGGCAGTGTTCAAGGCCAGGTTGGACACAGGGGCTTGGAGCAAGCTGCTCTATGGAAGGTGTCCCTGCCCGTGGCAGGGGTTGGAACTGGAGGAGCTTTAAGGTCCCTTCCAACCCAAACCACTCCATGCTTCCTGGTGCAGGAGTCTAACTGTTACTGCATTCCCCTACAGAAGTGTTGATTGCCTTCCAGTCATTGCACAGCAGCATCTCACAGCCCACATCCATCCTCCCCTGAGGCCGTGGGTTACATGCACCACGATGATTTGTGGTTCTTGTGGTTATGTTTTCCTGCATGAGCAGCAGAAGAGGGAAAAGAACAGCAGTACGAGCCAGGTCTCTTGGTGGTGTTCCAGGTTTTCCATTGGTACAGCCCTTGGTGGTTGGTTTAGAAGCTCAGCCCACACCCTCAAGATCTTCTTCAATAGCCAGTAAAGAGACCAGCAGCAAAGCTGAGACTGAGCCTTGTCCTGCAACCCTTGCTCTGTTGTCCAGGTCTCCCTTTGCTTTAGAGGGGATAAGAAGAATACACAGGAGCAGAAAGGGGTTGGACTGAGGCTGTTTCTGGTTTCCCGCTCCCCATCACAGCTCCTGAAAGGATGGGGAGAGTTTCCCACCTCAGCTCTGGACTCGGGGAAGCAGCTCAGCCCAGGCAGAGGCAGGGATCAGAGCAGGGCTCCATCCTTCATGACATAGGAAAGGGTGGAGAGGATGGGAAGGTCGTTCGTGTGAGAGCATCAACCAACACAGGAGGATGTGGTGGTTCCAAGCCCTCTTCAAGCCAAGGGGATGCAGATGAAGAGCAATGCCTGAGCACAGCCTTTCCTTTTCCCTGCTTGCCATAACCCAGGCGTTCACCAACGCACAACACCCCATTCCCTTCGGGCTCTGCCACCAAGTCAACACGATGGGGATCTGCTCCCATGGCTGCCCTGAATGAGGGGAGAAGCAGAGCCGAGCAATGGAAAGCTTGGAGAAACCTGGATTGATTCAGACCTTGGGAATACACATGAAGGAGAGGGTTGAGGTGGGACAGAAGCTGGCAGAAGATCTCTTCTCCAAGGGCCTGGCTCTTCTCCCTTCTCTCCTGCACCGCAGGGCAGCGAGTGTGAAGTGTTCAAACCTATGTATTTGGTATGTAAATAGACCTGCTACTCGTCAGCAATGTATTCAGCACCCTTTGCTTACCCCTGCACTGCACTGCGGGGAAGGCATTCCGGAGGGGAGGGGGGATAAAAGACAAACAGTAAGGAAAGAAAAAGCTAAAGGCCAATCTGGGAGGGGGTCCAATTCAACACGAAGCAGGAGGACACCGCCTGCCCCCACAACCCTGTGCCAGGGCAGCACCAAGTTCACCTCTAACACTGCAGCAAGGCTCAGAGAACCTCGGTCTTGGCATTTGCAGCTGCTTTCCGAGCGCCTTCGCTTCCCTGTTGCCCCAGGGAACACTGTGACCCCGTGTTCCTGCTCTTGGCATGGGATAAATGCAGCCAAAGGATGGGCTTTTGGCCACAGGAGCTGCTGTAGGGATGCCCCTGGCAGAGCATCTCCAGGCAGCGGCGTTCGGGCACGTGCCTAAATATCCCCCTTCCCAGCAAAGAGATGCCAAAGTGCTTTAATGAATCAGGTCCAAAGACTTTCCAAGAGAATCCTTCACAAGGCTTGAGGTGAAGCGAGCTGGGATCTTTCCCTGCAGAGCCCAGTGCAGATGCTGACTGCTCAGCAAGTGCTTACAGTGATTTCTATTTGAGTGGGAATTGTCCTTTTATTTATTTCTCCAGACACCATATTTTTAAACCCCTGATGTTTTATAGGAAAGTTTTCCTTCCCCCTATTTAAAGAACTATTTCCATGAGGAAAAAAAAAAAAAGAGAAGATAAAACCAGTATGTTTTTTATGTTGAGAACATTCTTTTTCAGGATCAAAAAAAGAGACATAAATAGGTAGGAAATGCAGTGATTGAGCATCTTTGGCCTTAATCCTTCCCATTACAGACTGTAGCCATACCATTTAGACCAAAAATAACAGGTAAAACAAATCTACCCCAGCATTTCCTTCCTCCCTTCCCCACGCTCCTCTTCTCTCCCCCAAACCAGCTTTAACACCCAACACGTTGTACAAAGAGCTTCTTGCTCTTACCTCCTGGTGGGAGCTTCACAAGCAGCTCAGACGTCCTTGCAAGAGACTTTTCTCTCTTCAGATTCACATGGAACGTGTAAATACTTTAGGACCATTTCTCTCCCGCTCACAGTGCCATGACCCAAGCGCTGAGGTTGATACTGTGGCTGCTGTTGCCTACAAAAGACAGGCAGAAGACATAATGCATAAGGGACTGCAGAAGGAGAACCTATTTCCCAAAGGCGGCTGCCCGTCGAACCTTGCACATATACTAGAGCTCTTACGAACCGTATAGCAGCATCTCTCACGGGGACAGGAGTCTGATTTACACTGGAATTTACTGAGGAACTGGATTGTAGAGATTATTCTTGCATTTTCCTACAAATATATTTTGAGAGCATCATGTATTTCTGTCAATAAACGTTCTTATGTAAAAGGCTCTTTCCTTGGCTGAGTGATGGAGGTGCTGCCACTGGATGTGGTTTGAGCTTTGGAAACACAGCACAGGGTTTGCAGGCTCCTCCTAGCAAAGGATACAGGAAAACGCTGGAGGAGAAGGAGCAAAACCAACCCAGTCCTTCAGATGTAGGAAGAACTTGTGCCCTGGGTGATACGGTCTAGCGTGAGGCATCCCAGCCCATGGCAGGGGGGTGGAACTGGATGAGCCTCAGGTCCTTTCCAACCCGAACCATTCTGTGATTTCCCATGCAGAAGGAAGTGAGATAGGGGTGGAAAACGTCTTGTAATTCAAAGCACGGAAGGCTCAGATGGGTGGGATGCTCCTTTGATGTGGGGGAGAGCAGCCCCACCATGACCAGAGCATCTGCTTGATTTACTGGTGCCTTTAAGCCCATGGAGGGAAGGGAAGGAGCTTGCCCTTGTTTCTGAGCTTCATCCTAACTCAAACCTCGCCTGCAGCTGCTCCTTACACTTGGGTCAGGCTGTAGAGGGAATCAAACTTCAAACCCCTAAGCCAAAACACCCTGATGGAGGGACACCAAGCGCAACAGCAGGATCTCCAGCAGCAGCATGGACAGTTCAGCAGCTCCATTTACCTTCAAGTGCCCAAAATAAAGCATTTTGATGCAGGTGAAGTTTCCACTTAGGCAAAGGAACTAGAAAAAGAAAGGAAAAAGAATTGATTTGATTCAAATATCAACATTCCAGGGCTGGCTGCTCCATCCCTGGCAGTGTTCAAGGCCAGGTTGGACACAGGGGCTTGGAGCAAGCTGCTCTAGTGGAAGGTGTCCCTGCCCATGGCAGCGGTTGGAACTGGATGAGCTTTAAGGTCCCTTCCAACCCAAACCATTCTATGATTAAAGACTGATGGGTTGCACCAGCCTGTGTTCTGTGTTCCGTGTTCCTCCTCAATAGAACCTCTGGCAGCTGCTCAGCATGGGCTGGATTTATGGGACACTGACCCAGCCCATCAAGGATTGCAGGGAACAGGCTGCTTTCACAGCTGGTCTGTGCTATGGAGGGACGCAGGAGGCTCCCCTAGCAGCAACAGGGACAGCCACTCAAGACATAACCCATCTCCTGGTTGACAACACCTCTAACAAGGCCTTCACAGACTTAAAATCACAGAATCCGCCGGGTTGGAAAAGCCCTTTAAGCTCCTCCAGGCCAACCATTCCCCAGCACTGCCAAGGCCACCACTAATCCACGGCACTGAGGCCCCGTCTCCACAGTGTGTGAACACTGCAGGGACAGTGACTCCAGCACTGCCCTGGGCACCTCTTCCAATGCCTGAGCACCCTTTAGGGAAGGAATCGTTCCTCAGCTCCATCTAAAGCTGCCCTGGTGCAGCTTGAGGCCGTTTCCTCTTGTCCCATCCCTTGTTCCTTGGGAGCAGAGCGCAGCCCCCTCCTGGCTCCATCCTCCTCTCAGGCAGTTGTAGGCAGCGATCAGGTCCCCCCTGAGCCTTCTCTTCTCCATCTGAACCCCCCAGGTCCCTCAGCCCTTCCCCATCACACTGTGCTCCAGGCCCTGCACCAGCTCCATTGCCCTTCTCTGGCCCCGCTCCAGCACCTCAATGTCTCTCTTGCAGTGAGGGACCCAGAGCTGAGCACAGGATTCGAGGCGCAGTCTCACCAGTGCCCAGTGCAGGGGCACAATCACTGCCCTGGCCCTGCTGCCGCACTGGTGCTGATACAGGCCAGGATGCTGGGGGCTGCTTGGCTGCCTGGTGCATGTTCAATCAGCACCCCCAGGTCCTTTTCCATGAGCAGCTTTCCAGCTGCTCTTCCCAAAGGATACAGCAAGCAGTGTTAGGAGGAACAGCTCTCACACACCCCTGCTGGCATATACATTTTTATTAAGAAAAAAAAAATGAACAAAATACATTCTCTCCTTATGTACATTACATACAACATAACTACAGTTGTAATATTCCTTGTGTCGCTCATTCATTTATGTACAGCATGGCGTTTACGCATCCACCCAGAAACCATCAGAGATGATTTGTACCAAGGAAGGAAATATCACGCTCCAGGCTGAACAAAGATCATCTGTAATGGAAAGAGCAGGATGGGCAATCACCAGAGCCGAGGAATGACGCCTGTAACCACCATGGGCTCTGGTCTAGTCGGTACTTGACTGGCCTGTTAAAACACATGCGCAGGTTACAGTGTTCCCCACGGATGCTCCTCTCCAGCCCAGGGCTGTCTGCACCTCTCGGTTCAGTGTTCCTGTGGTCACGTACCCAAGACGACAACTGCAGGACACAAGCCAAAGGGAATTCAGACAGACACCCGTCGGTGGGATTGCTGGAGAGATGCTTCATGTTGGATGCCACAACAGGAAACAAGGGCCAAACTGTGGACAAGGGCTGGACACTCACAACTCCAAGCACTACATAGGGAAAACCAGCTTTTGGGGACCACATGAGGGTGTAGAGGACGAGATAATGAACATTAAAGGTCCTCACACAATACAAACACCACACAATACAGTGTTATGGTAAGAGCAGAGGCAACAGCTCATAGAAACAGCTTGAAAAACCACCCCTAAGCAGGCGATGGTGTCCAGCCAGCCAGATATTGGTGTTTAACCACAAGCTACCCAAATCCTGTGTATGCTATCATCTAAAAGAGAAATTACTTCAGCAAAGTCAAATATTCAAAGGGAAAATACTGAGGCTCAATGCTTCTAAATGAGGCACATTGCATTGCAGCATCTAAACGTACAGGATGCACATCACCCCAGCCCACAAGGATGGGTCATCATCTCCCATTAACTGAGAACAAGCCAACGGGCTCTAACTTCCTACCCTGCTCTGCAAGGTCAGGGCCTCCAAGGCTCAAGAACTCCTACGAACAGGTTTATTTGTGTAATTAAGCTCTTTTCTCTTCCTAAAGGTCTCTCCAGCATCCCCTCATTTCCCGCTGTGGAGGAGCATGAGCTGGAAGGCACAGCAGAAAATACAGCTTTAGTAGAGAGTAACAAGCTACAAGGGGTTTGTTTTCTTTTGCACTAGCCAGCACAGCAGCTTCTGAAGTGAAAAGTGTTTTGCACATCAAAACATCAAGGGGAGGGAGACAGGAGGAAGGAGAGGAATGATGAGGGAGAGATGAAGGCAAAACTCAGCCTCCACTGCTCCTTTGCCTTCCCAATTACAGTGGCAGATGAGAAAGGGAAAATGACTCAGCAACAAGAGTTATCTCCTCCATGGACAGATTAAAGTCTTCTCAAGTATGGGAGGTCTCCACACTGCCTGGGGAAGGAAATCAAGCTGTCACCTTCTGACTGCAGGGCAAGCAGAGGTAGAAGCATCATCTGCTGTTCAGACCGGACTGCAGTGAGTTCACGGACTTGCACCTAGGGTGGATAAGAGCCTTTTGCCCCTTTTAAAAGCTGAGTTTTGGGCCGATGAATTCACTTTTCAGCCTCCTTCAATAAGCAGACCCCATTCACACTCTTCTATGTAAGTGAAACACAAAATAATTGACTGGATCCCTTGGGAGCCAGTTAGAAAGTCAGGATATTTAAAGTGTATTTTGTCATCATTAGGGAGAAAAATCTGTCTATTGGTATTTAGGACGTGGAGCAGACTGCAACCACTGAGCCACTGCTGGGGTTCAGCCTCCTCACCATCACTGTAATTAAAAAGCAGCTAATCTCCATTAATCTCACTGGCAGCTTTCATCAGAAAAGGCTTTAACAGTCTCTTAAGGCCTGCTCTGATAGCTGATTGTGCTGCACAGCCACCACTGTGTTTGAGCAGTATTAAGCCCAGCGGGCTTCGATGCCACTGTGACAAAGGGGACTGAGGAGGGAAAAGGACTTGCATTATTCTCTTTGGTGTCTCTGGGGTGGAGAGGGCAAAAGCTCGAGGGGAAGCTCCAGGACTAGATCCTGGTATTGCATCCCTTTCATTTGAGAAAGAGCCAAAGAATCCAGCTTGCTGGAATAAAAACCAGCAGAACTACTTGTTAAATCTTCAAGTCCTTCCACAAGACAGACCACATCTTCAACACAACTGCCACGAGCCACCACATTATCCCCAAGCCTATTTCTCTTCCCATTCCCTTTGCTACACTGCAGAAATAACCCAAACACCTCAACTTGTTTGCCTCCACCAATAGATTTGGGATGGTGAAAGCAAGTGGCAGAAAGCTGGGGTTGGTGTCATCACCTTTTTCTTCTGACAAACAGCTATCACACTCCTGGGGCCAAGCAAAATAAACCCTGCAGAGACAGAAGGGGAAGCTCATCAGAACTTGAGTGTGGCTCATGGAGGGGCACAAGTCCTTCCGCAGGAAAATCAGCTCCCACATATCCCCATCCTTACCCTGGAGGAGGAAGAGCCCCTGGGGAGAACAATGTGAATCCCCAGGATCCTTCCTGTTTCAGAGGCAGCAGTAAGGAGTTTTGCAAAGGAAGCAGCTGGAATATGATGCCGCATGGAGAAACAGATGCCTCAACAACCACCACACATCTCTAACCTTTAATTCTTCAGTGGTACTCCATTAACCTTCGGGAAGTCTGAAGACATGGCATTTTAACAGCAGTGAATGGTCACACAGGGAAGAAAAAGTCAAAATAGAGGGGAATACCCAAGGGCCATGCCTCAACCATCATGCTGGTCAGCATCTATGCTAGTGATAGCTTACTCCTTTCAAAGGAGTAGCAAAACCAAACATCTAACCTGGTAGAGCCAGTTCTGAGCTGTTCACTCACAGCACTTTCCCCAGGGATGAACTAAGATGCCACATTAGAACTGAACAGAGTCAAGTGATTTCTGACAGCACTCGGGTATTTACAGTCTCCAGGTAGTAAGCAAAAGCTGCGCTGCCATACAGCAAACAGCTGGAAGCCAAGGCATCACGTACCTCTGTCTGCTCCAAGTATAAATGAAGATTTCAGGATACTCAACTGATACACTGACAGCAGCATAAGCAAGTCTGTGGCTGTAGGTATTTGGAAGCAGAGCACTGAAGATGGGTCACAGCAAGCATCTGGAGTTCACTGTTAACAACTGAGTTCAAGTAGGTGGAAGCAAAGGAGACAGCAGTAATATGTTACCTCAAGGATCTGTGCTTGGGGAAGATGCTGCCTTGCAGACCTCTAGCCCTATGATATACAGCTGGGGATATAGACAACCCACACAATCACTGTCCTCCTCAGAGGTCCACATATAGAGCCAAAGAATAGGTGGATAATCCAGAACTCCATCCAGTTCTTTAGCCTCTGAGGAATGCCAAGGGCATACCTGCTGGCATCAACTGTGCTGCTTTCTTATGGGACTCTCCAATGGCAATAAGCAGGTCATTAACCAGCTTCCCCTCTGTAACCGCATTTGGATCCAGTGCTTCCAGATAAAAGCATCTGGAGTCAATTTATCCAAGCCCTGAGCCATGGACTGCTCTAACGGTTCCAGTGCAGTAAACCTACATTTTCCACTCCAACTTTTCATTATAATAGAGGCTTTCAGTAAAACAGGGATTTTGCCTATAAGTTATGACCACAACTTGAATCATTTCCAGCCTAACCTTTCCCATGAAAGGATATGATGAACTCCACCATACCCAAAGGCATTTAGCTACACTAACAAGCTTCTGACAGTACATTTACCTTTCAACACTGTGGACAGCTTACATACTACTATCAATCTAAGTTAGGAACAAATCATGCAATTGCTTTTAAACTCTCACAAAAAAAGGACCCATCTCCAGACTATCACATGTACTTATTCACTTGGCCAGGTTCATTCAGAGCTTCCCTAATCTTCCCCCCTCATGAGAACAGCACTCATGTTCATCTTCTCAACTGGCCCCACCTCTGTTTCTGTAATAGAGCAACACAAGCACTTCCAGAGACATACATGAGTTGTTTTTACTGTCAGGACTTCACTTGACAATAGCCAAACATTCCTTTGTTGCCAGCCAACTAAGAACTCAAAGCACACTGGGGCTCAAGGCTGCACAAGACATTTTTCTACTTCACAAATGAATGGAAATCTAATGATTTTTTGCCATTTTCCCCAGAAGCAGCACAGAATGACACCCACAGAATTACTGCATGCACAGAGATGCAGTTTAAGGGTGCACAGAGCTATTTTGTACTACGGGTTTCACTCAAGATGCTCTACAAACATGTTTCCTTCTCAGTTCTGAACTACAGGAAGCAGTAAGAGAATTACTAGTTGCAGGTACCTGCCACCCTCCTGCATTTGAAACAAGCAGCATTAATGCTCATCATTCTTACAATAAGAGCAGCAAACAAGTTTCAAGTCAGCACACAGCTCTGGCTTTATCACCCGCTGTCGGCAGCACTCACACGGCAGCGCACGATCAGCGCTAAACTTTGTGAGGAAGAAAACTCCCTTCTGAAAACTTGCACACATCAGGAAAACGATGCAGAAAACAGCTGTCCCACAAAGCCCTATGGAAAAGGCTCTTCCAGAGTCATTCCCCTGCTTTGGAGGGAGTCTCTTCTGGAAGAAGAAACAGCTAACTCAGACCTTGACGCTTGTGGCTGCTGATTAAATACACAGATGAAGCCATCACAATCCCTGGCCACTAGCCCTCTGCAAAGAGCCTGCCCTGCTGCAAATAGGTGGCTCCAGTTCATTTGCTTACTGACTCCTTCAGTCATTGCATACATTTCCAGGCATTTTATTATCATCAGTGACCAAAACGTTTCAGCAATAACTGAAGCCTGGCACTGCATCCCTGTTGTGGTACAAGCTGCGTACGGGGAAGCTTCGGTATGCTTTTTAGGTAAGTTTCCTAATTTCCCTCTAATTGTGACTGCACAAGGCAAATACCTTAGAAAAAGCTTTTCAAACTGGGTCTTCCCAGATTGATGTTCCAAAATGAGAGTGGCATTTTGCTGTTAATGTTCTGATCCTGGAGCTATTTCACACCTGTGCACACAGAGCCATGTTGGGGGACACAGCACCAAAACCCTGACGTTCATGTCTACATCTGGATAGAACTACTTAAACTACACATACAGGATGCTGTCCAGAGAAAGGACAAACTAAACTCTTCCAAGGCAAAGTTCTCCTTCCTCATTATACTCAGCAAAAGGAACATATGCTTAAGAATAAATGTCACAAATGTCAAGCCTTTAAAAGAGCCAGAAGATAAAAGCTATATTTCAACAACCGCTTTGCCTCCACAGGATCAGTATTAATGGCATCCTCAAAGTAAAAAAGGGCAAGAAGGTGGCTGCAATCTTATTTTTAACCTCATATAAGTAGGTTCTGCTGCCACTTGCCACATGAAAACATGTTGGGTCACACTGTGTGTGATATATAGCAGTACTTGCTAAGAGAAGACATTTGGGAAGAACTCTTAAGGACTTCTGCCTCGTGACTACTATCAGGGGTTGTATAAGACAAACATTGAGGAACTCAATCATGCCTAATCCCAGAGACCCAAAATCTAATAAGAAGGGCTTTATTTCTCTGGAAGAATGCATTAATTGAGAGGAACAACTCTGCATATATAGAACATTATTCTATATTTGCATATAGAATAAAGTTTTCCAAAGAGATGATCTACTGATCAATATTGTAAGGGCAGCTATGCTGAAAGCCAATGCCAGTGAAGAACCAAACTCATAGATCTCAAAAGCTAAATCAGGACTGAAGTCCTGTGTGTAACAAGTTTATCCCACCCTGACTACCTACAGCTTCAAAAACCATACCAGAACTTTGTAACTTCGGCTTTAAAGACCCCAGTCACCATAAATGAGTCCCCTCCTTGCTCCTTTCTTTGCAATACCCTTATTTACAAATTAACACTTAATTTAGAGATCAACCACTAGAGTGCAGAGGTGTTAAATCCATACACAAAGTCACTTTATACTGTAAGGCAGAGGCATATATAGACTTGTCTCAGCTAAAAAGCAGTCTCTGCTCCAGCCCGCAAGCAGTAAGGGTGAGGTTCAGGCTCCTCACACAGAGCTTGGCTATTTATACCACTGCATGCAGTGGGCTGTGCAACATTTTCAGGTTCTCTTTGCAGTTTGTACTTCAGTTAATTCTGTCCTGATCACATCCAACGCTTTCCTGGAACATCACCAGCATCTTAAAAGAGCTGCATGTAATTACATTCAAACTCTCCCTGTCACTGCTTGTCAATAACTGGCTTGTTTTGAAAGGAACTTTATACTTCAGTGCTCCCAAGTTTTAATTAGGTTTTAAAGCAGGTAGTGCAGCACACACCAATGCAGAGTAATCATTTCATTCTGACTCCTAAAGGACACAGAAGCAGGAAAGACCCTTGGCAAAGCCACAAAGCTTTCAACTCTGGATTAACCTCTCTGGCCACAGGGTGCCTCTGCTGCTCCACAAATATGCTGAAGCTGAGCTAACAGCTTCTGCCGGTTAATACCCAGCTGTAACCCCCAAACTGCAGTCGTGCGAGCTGAAATCGATCTGCTTGGGATAAAGGTAGGTCAGTATTAGATCATCCTGAAGTGCTCTCATTAGCTTGAGTTGTCAGTCCTGCAGAAGCAATGTTCACCTCGCTCAGGCAATCATCCATTTATGCCGTGCTACAAGAACATAAGCTGCCAGGCTTCCCATGCACCCTGATGCAGAGGACAATGGGTTTTGATTGAACTTCTGTAACAGTAATCAAGCCTGACACAATGCTCTGCTCACCAGCACCACCATCCACAAAGCTTTTGGCGCTCCTAAAGTACTGTCTGCTCGCCATGGCTCCTCCTCAGTCTCGTTGTATCTTTTGGGTTCAGCCTCATGTGTAGCCAATACACAGAGAAGTTTATGAAGAGCTTGGCTGAGTAGAAAACTGTCACCAAAAGCACGATTCACCACCTAACTGACTTTGGGGAATACACAGGGAATGCGAACAAGTGATGGGGGAGCATAACAGCATTACAATTTGAAGTACAAGAGTTCAACTGCAATGGAAAACCACCTTCAGCACCGCCAGCATCTCCATTTGCACCATATAAGCTCTACTTTAGTTAACAAAGCATCAAAAGTAACACATCATAAAGCCCAGCAGTGACGTAAAACTTTCCATGCCACTGGAAAACAAATTAAATGGCAATGTTTCAAAGAAGCAATTCCAACAGATTTCCTTTACTGCACTATGTACTGAGTGGATTCCCCCACCAGACATGGGATTTGCCGTCCACTGAAGCATACAGCATCTAAACAGTCTCCTTAAGTTACAGGTTATCAAAAAACACTGTTTGCATGGTCCTCCCTGAAGCCAAAGCAAAGCCCAGCCTCCAATGTGTTGTTCCTTTCTAAGTGATTAAACACTAATATGAGGTTATAAATTGATTTCTAACATAGCAGGACTACAAAAGTCACACAAAGGACATGATCAAGAGGCAATACAATGCAATCAAAGCAAGCAGACACTCGAGCTCTGAAAGACACTTCACTAACTCTTTTTATTTCAAGAGTCCAAATCATCTTTGCACACACAAGACTTCCATCAAGTTCAACAGGAGTTGTGTAGCCACAGTGGGTGCAGCAACAAAACCCCACTGGCATGAACAGCTCTGGACATAAAGCTTTGCAGTCTCATATCAATATTTACATCTGCCAGTTTGCACCGACAGCAAATGCAAAAAGATTCTGCTGCTGGGTATGTGTATCCTTCATTCCACTTGACAATGCAGCACCAAGCCCTTACCTTGTTTACAAAGAAGGCTTTCAGCTAGGAAGAATACATATTCTATACATATGCATCAGCTTGCTTTCAAAGGGATGTATGCTAAAAAGGCCTTCCTTACATTCAGATCTAGGTCTAAAATGCATTTAGAAGTGAATGAGCTGCACTGTAGAGGGAGCAGACAAGCTGTTGGGAGCAACCCTCTTTACATTTACACATTGACAAACACTGCACACAGAAGCATAGGTGCATGTAAACAAAGACAATCTGTTTCAGATATCCTACACCCAACCCAGAGCCAGGTTGCAGAGGTTGGGATGTGTGTGATGGAAGACCCAGTCCTGCCAGTACCAACACGGATTCCCATTGGAAGAGTACAGCAACAAAACCAGAACACCCACTGAAAAGGGGCAGATGAGCACTGCACTCCTGTTTCCCCTTGGTTTCTCTGAGGTTTCCACCTGCCTGGCAGGTTTAAGTGGAAGCTCCAGAGAACAGAAGATAGGCTGGCAGGTATTCAGGTTTAAATGGGGTACCAGATGCAATTACACACTACTCAGCCTGATTCTGGGACGAGGGGACACGTAGGTTATAACACGTGCTCCCCTTCACAGACACACTGCAATACAAGACTCAAGACACAACAGTACTATCGCCTCAACACATGCCAGTGTCCTGCCTCCAAGTTAGTCAGCTGCTGAGGACGGAGTTGTAGGATAAAGCAATATACCATGACTAGCTACAAATGAGCAAAGAACAACCTTCCCCACTTCCTCACAACCCCCAAATAAAATCCATCATCATTAATTCCAGACAACCCACAAATCTCAATTTTCCCCTATAGGCAATCACTGCATGATTGGGTTTTACTTTTTATCCTCTCCCCCCCCCAAAACCTTTCCTTTCAATCTTCCATTTGCTAACTCAAAATCCAAAGTCAGAAAAAATATATGCATTTAGTCAGAAGTACGTCAGTTACATTTTATTAACCTACTCCAAGGGAAAAGCTTCAGGGATTCACCATACAAGTATAAAACCCCTTGCAAACACCTAGGGGTTACTATATTACTTCATCCCAGCAGTCAATCAATGCAGTAAAAAAATGAAAATACTGAAAACGGATGCTTTTCCCCTCTTCCATATGTCCAGTGATTGCTCTGTTACAGCGTGATGAGGTCCACCAGGTTGCCTTTAGGAGGGGTCATGTTGTCTGGAAAGAAGTTGACTAGTGTGTCAAAAAGCTGAGTTCTCTGCGCGTATGTGTGGTCGACATCTGAGAATCCTGGAGGAGAAAGAAAAGGGAAAATGAAGTCAGTGCTCATTGCTCCAAATGTGGAATAGGCTGGTTATCCATTTTGGACAGATGTTCAAATATTCATAGAATGGTTAGGGTTGGAAAGGACCTTAAGATCATCCAGTTCCAATCCCCTGCCATGGGCAGGGACACCTCGCACCAGACCATGTCACCCCAAGGCTTTGTCCAACCTGGCCTCGAACACTGCCAGGGATGGAGCATTTATCACTTCTCTGGGCAACCCGTTTGAGTGCTGCACCACCCTCACAGTAAAGAACTTCCTCCTTATATCCAATCTAAACTTCCCCTCTTTCAGTTTGAACCCATCACCCCTTGTCCTATCGTTGCAGTCCCTGTTGAAGAGTCCTTCTCCAGCATCCCTGTAGGACCCATCAGACACTGGAAGCTGCTATGAGGTCTCCACGCAGCCTTCTCTTCTCCAGGATGAACAACCCCAACATTCTCATCCTGTCTTCATACAGGAGGTGCTCCAGCCCCTGATCATCCTCATGGCCTCCTCTGGACTTGCTCCAACAGTTCCATGTCCTTCTTATGCTGAGGACAGCAGAACTGCACACAGTGCTGCAAGCGGGGTCTCACAAGAGCAGAGTAGAAGGGCAGGATCACCTCCTTCGACCTGTTTGCTGCTTCTACCTCTGCTAACAACCAAGGCTCCCAGCTCTCTGTCCTTTTACTATCAGCACAGACACACACGGAGCACACCACCCCAAGCCAGCGCTGCAATCAAACTACATAAAAAGTAATAAGCAAATGGCTGTCAAACTCATTGACAGCCCTGAAGAACTGCAGGAAGCAAGAATCCTCAGGAGGCTGCTCTGATGTCCTGGAAAACAAAATCTCTGCAGCTATTTTTATCTGGTGCCTCATTTCTTCTGTCCTCAGGCTTTCCTCATTATCTTCACGACTGTCTCACCCAGAACTGGTACTCGTCTTGCTTGCAGTTCTTTTCTAGACAAGCTCTGCTGATGGCAGGAGCCCCGAATCAGAGCTGTATCTCGGCACAAGGGTGCTCTACAAACCCCTTTTGTGAAGTGCTGCCTCCCAACAGGGGAGGGTTTAGTCTGGAGCACTGCTTATCCAAATCCTCATACTTAAACCATCAACAGCAAGAACAATAGAGCGGGCTATACAACTATTTCCTCTGCTTTGTATGACTTCCATTAGTGGGATCTCCAAGGAATGCTTATTAATTCAGTGAACTCACTCTTCAGTTAATCAAAGTCAAGCAAGTTAATCAAATCAAGGAGGGCTTGGGGTTTTTTTGTTGTATTTTAGAAGCACCACTTGATATATGTATCTGTAGAGCCAACCTCTGAACAAAGTGTTGTGTCAAGAAGTAATCCATCTTTCAGAACACTTAAAACTAGGGGAGAAAACAACGTTCTGAAACTTAGGTTTTCTTCCTTTAAAGAATCCATCGTTACCACATCAACTAAATAAGACCTTCCAAATCACACAAGCTCAGCAGACCTTCCTCATCCAGATGGGCTGACAGTGGAGTGGGCTCTTTCCTTCCATCAATTACTTAGATTGGGAATTGCTGGTTCATTAAAAACTGAAGGCATCCATGCTCCTTAGCAAGAGCTCGGTGACTTGTGCAGAACACATTATAAGATGTAAGTTATGCTTATAGCCTTCCTATAGCTTGCCCAGGATTACTCTCTCGACTGTTTAGAAGAGTTAACTGGCCAGAAGAGTGAAACAAATTGTGGCTTTGGCTCAAAGCTCCTGTTTCCAGCCCTCCACACCACTGTTCTCTGCTCTCTTGACATGCTGCCCACAGAACTAGTTCTGCAAAGAACAGGGCGAACCAAACTGCTCCAGGAATTGCAGCTATCACAGCAAACAGAGCTGTAGCCACGCTGTGACATTCCCAAGTAACAAGACAGGAGGGGCTTTATTCTGACCAAAGCTGCTGTTTATTTGGGTGAGGCACCAATTGTAATAAGAGCCACAAAATGAGCCCAGGAGGCACAGGTTTAAAACCACTGGTGGCAGAGGGGCATTGGGCACTGGTCATTACAAACACTCTCTCTAATGCCTATCTAGTGGCATTTTGCATTTTCAAACCACAAAGAGCTCATGTGAACTGTAACATTTGATATGAAAACCAGAAGAAACTAATAGCAATTCTCACAGGGAACACAGTCTAATTCTTCTGATACACAATACTCACCGAGAGTGGTGAAATCCGAGCCAGACTTAAATAACGCTGAGGCAAGAAGTTGAAACTGCAGGAGAGGAGGGACAAAGAAAAAAGTGTTATTAACAGCACACAGGAGAAAAACTAAAAGATGCATAGATGTCAGAGTGGTTTTGGAGTTGCTGAGTTCTCTTCGCACAGTCCCTGGAGCTACTGTGCCATAGATGTGAATAACTGCAGCAACTTTCATATGAGCGACACAATTTGTCACCTTGGCAGAGCAAGTTGGATGGTTTTTCCTAGAATTAGAGCAGTGTTGAAGCAATGAAAGGTACTTGACTGGGAGCCTCAAAAGATGATTTTTCATAGACTCTTTTTTGCCTCTCTGGCAGATACCAGAGAGCAGGAGGAAGGCAGAGCCTCTTGCACACAACCACAACGTGGCACAGCCTTAGCAAGGATTGCGCGACATGGGAACGGTAACTGCTAGAGCGCAGCATCAACTGCTTGAACACAGACAAAGCTTTATATGGCCACAACCTTTCTGAACTGCCAGAGAGCTTGTATCACAACGTCTTTTTAACTAAAGAAACCCCAACAAAATAAATCCCTTTATTGGGAACATCAGGATCAGGAACAAAAACATTTTAAGTAACACATTCATGGTTTTATTCTCCTTTCTTGTCTTACTGATAGACAGTGAACACAGAATCTTCCTCTGCCTGTGGCTGCTGTTTTCAGTTACCCACATAGAGACAAAGCTTTGTGCTTTGTCATGTTTCCTTCAAGAATTAGAAGATTCCTTAAAGGCTTATAATCTTTCGCCTCTTCTGTGCATGTCTTTACAGCACACAGCCCGAAGGAAAGAAGAGGAGGGAAAAGAAAACAGAAGAGAAGCAAATATGTTCAGGGAAGGAGTGGGAAGGACAGCCAGGAATTACATATCCATTGGTTTAATTTCAATTGAAAGACAAAATGGGAACACAGACAATTTGCAGGCATGTAGGAGTAAGGAAGGTGACGAGTAGCAGCCAATGTGGAGTTGGCAACGACAAGTTGTATCACATCAAACTGATTTCTTTTGCAAGGCAGCAGGCCCTACGGATGGGACCTGGCAATAGACATTGTACATTTTGACTTTCACAGGACTTGTGATGCTTTTATATGGTATTTAACACAAATTATCACGGTCTCATCTAGATTAAACTAACAGGGAACAGCAAGTGAGGCAAACGACTTTACTGGGGTAGGCATCGCTGGCTTGACATCAAAACGGAGCCATGAGTCACAAGTGATTCACTTACGCCCCAGGGTCAGCATCACTTTGGGTTTTCAGTGAGAACCTCCTGAACAGAACAGGACACGTTCACTGGGTCCACAGACCTCACACCACACTCAGACTGACAGCATGGCAGCAGACAGGCTGCAGACTGTTGCTTTATTCCATCCAGCTTATAGAAACATAAAACCCCAGACTGGTTTGTGTTGGAAGGGACCTTAAAGCTCCTCCATTTCCACCCCCTGCCACAGGCAGGGACACCTTCCACTAGAGCAGCTTGCTCCAAGCCCCTGTGTCCAACCTGGCCTTCAACACTGCCAGGGATGGGGCAGCCACAGCTTCTCTGGGCACCCTGTGCCAGCGCCTCAGCACCCTCACAGGGAAGAGCTTCTGCCTAAGAGCTCATCTCAGTCTCCCCTCTGGCAGGTTAAAGCCATTCCCCTTGGCCTGGCCCTACAGGCCCTTGTCCAAAGCTACAATGATGGCTCAAGGTGCAGTTCACTAGGGCCAAGAGCAAATCACTCTGAACAGGAAAAATCAGCTATACCAAACAGGCTGGGGTGCACAGGCTCTGTGAAAACACATTTAGGAGTTAAAATAGATTAGCATCATCCTATAGCAAAAATGACAAATGCATAGAAAATGCCTGAAAAGGAGTGGGATCTTCACATAAATTGAGTACTCCTGCTGTCAGGCTTGTAAGTCTCATCTACAAGGCAACCACTTTTGGATGCTCTCTACGAAGCAGAAACATATAAAGAAAGCACTAGGAAAATAACCAACTGGTCTGAAAAATGAAGCTCTTGTAAAGAAAGTTCAGAGTCAAGGTTGCAGAACCACCACAGAATACCCAAGAAGAAAACTGCAAGAGTCACAAATGCAAAAGGTTGCTACAAAAAGGTAAATCTACACCTACGTTCAAGAAGCCACAAGAACACTTCAGCAAGATCAGTTTCAACATGATACCAAGAGAAAACCCAGTGTAAAATAAGGCCAGTGGTGCACCAGAATCAGTCTGCATCTTCTGGAGAGGCTACAACATGCAGGTAACACTGTAGAGGTATTTAAGAACAGGTCAGACAGATACAGGATTGACAAACTGCACAACAGGCGGAAGGGGTTGATTAAGTACCCTCTTGAGTGGGAGGTCTGGTTATAGGAAATCAAAGGGGACTGCAATGCTACATGTGTATTTCACCACTAGCTTAACTTGGCTCCGAATCAGCAATGTATTTAACCAGATGCCCAGCATAAATAGATCAAAAAGTTCCAATAGAACCTGTGGCTAAATCCATGCTGCTTCTCATAGCAAATGCCATGTCCTGGCCATCTTTCCATCCCACACAATTGCCTTACAGGCCCGCTGCCAACTGCCTGGTAGCACATGAAGCTGGCTCTGCTGGGACAAAGCGGATCCCCATGCTTCGTAGGGTTGTCTTGCCTCCCCCAGCAACGGGACAGCCATCCTGCTGTGAACAGAAAGCAAGCCATGCTTGAGGCTGGGGCTCAGGATGCCCAGCTAAGAGAACATCTAAGCAGGATTCAGTTAGTAACTCGCTGAACTGAGACCAAAAATCCCTTGAAAAGATCCTTTGCCAAGTATTCCAGCCTCATCTGCACCATGCATGATGGATTTTCACAGCTACCAGTTTCCTTCCAGCTGTGTGGGGAAGGAATATCCAGTCTCCTCCTTCACTGATGACACTGCACTTCAGTTAACCTTGAGGTTTGTTGCTCTGTTTGTCCTGAAGTTATAGTTTATGCATCATTTCACATTTAAAATGCTCTTTCTGACAGAGAAGTCAAGCACCTAAGTTAAGGGCATCAGTTACGGACAGCACTGAGCCTAAGCTGGTTCACTCTGCATTTGTATTACAATGCCAACGAACCCCACGATGCTCTCCCAAAGGACCCCATCTCTTTTTCCCACACATGGGATGGTTACTGCTTCCTCTAGACCAGGTTTCCCACACACTGTTCACAGCATATAGCCAATGCTATATTTTTAACAATGAAGTTCAAACTCTGCTCTAATGAAGGAATTAATTTCTCATCAGGTTTTCTATCATATTAATTGTTGTCACAACAGACACCCTTCAAATCCCGATTAATTTTGGACCCCTATTTGAAACAGCCAGAACCTGATTTCTCAACACACACAGGATTACGCGAGAGCTCCTGAAGTCACTTGCAGCCAGAAGAGCAAAGCTCTTAAGCAAATCACACCTCGGATCTCTCCCATCAGGCCCCAGACTGAAAGATCTAATTAATGACATCTAGGAAAACCCATTTGTTTAACGTCTCATAGCAACTCCACTACAGAAGCAAGAGCAGAACTCAGTTAGCCAGCAGAAGCATCCAAGTGCTCTGATCACAGCACCACCATTTTCTGCTGACAATCCCTCTGCCTCGCTGCCTTCATCCACTCCAAATTAAGGCTCTGTTCAGAAGACAACAGGTCCCTTTTGTTATACAATTAACTTCTCTTTCAGTGCCCAAATCCACCTTCTGAACTGAGGCAGGGATTCCTTGGAGATACATCTATCCAGATAACCAATATAGGGTTATATGAGTTAAATATCTATTAGTTACAGATATCTGGCTAATATAAAGTTAATGATATAATCAAACACATGCAGAGAGAGGCCAGATTAAGATACAAGCAATACTAAATCTGGCACTTTCCAAGCTATGGCCTTTGGGTTCCCAACAATACTGTTCTTTTACCAGCTGGGTGTACTTCAAGCTGTTTCTACCTACAGCAAAAAAGCAATTCTGCCATATAGAAGCCTTGGTATATTTGCTGTATGCCTCTACCAAATTATAAAGTTAAAGGGGAATGAGTAACTCCTGCTTGGGATACCCGGCAGGTTGGATGAATCAGACGTAATCCCTCCTCTGTAATATACAGCAAGTGCTCAGATCACAGCATAAAACAGTCCCTCAGCTTTGACCAGTTCTATCGCAGCATGGTTCAAAGCAGCAAAGAGAGGCTCAAATCCTTTGAGGAAGGAGCCATCCCTCGCTGAAGTTGAGAGGCCTGAATGCCGTTTCTGAAAAGGCTCCTTGTCTCCAAAACCTCTCCTCTTGCAGCACTCAGCCTCTGAAGCTTTACAAAGAATCACAGCAGGACACGAAGAGGAGAAGCATGCTTTTCTTAGCTCCTTCCTAGAACTATTTTTCCCATTTGGGTTTCAATTTTCCCAGAAATATCAGTCTAATGCAGACTCAAACAATACTTTTGGGCCCTGCTGGCTTTATCTGGCAAGTTTATTGGAGACAAGGTCTTAAGAATGGAAAGTATGAAGCAGCCTTGAACAGGGGCCTCCTGCCTCAGTCTACAGGCTAGTCAGGCCTCAAATTGGCCTCCAGGTCCTTGCTCTTTCTCCTACCATGTTCCAAGAAAAACATACTGCAAGTTCTGCTTGCACTTTGTATCCGTTTTACAGCAGTCATGGGATTGAGCTTCACCGGGAGCTGAATCTCAATGTACAAATTCATCTTGCTCTCCTTTACATGGACAGCACTGGCCATTTTTTGTACCATCTTCATTTCTTCTATAGCCCACTCAGCAGGGCATGTCTGGGAATGATGACTCTAGTGCTCAAGGAACATCATCTACAGCCTTGGAGAGTGGTGAGGCACTGGAACAGGCTGCTCAAGGATGTTGTGAATGCTCCATCCCTGGCAATGTCAAGGCCAGGTTGGACGGGGCTTGGAGCAACCTGCTCTAGTGGAAGATGTCCCTGCCCATGGCAGGCGTTGGAACTGGACAAGCTTTAAGGTTCTGTCCAACCCAAATCCTTTATGATTCTATGATTTCAAGCAGAATCACAGTCAAAAAGAACTGGGTTTGCATTTATGGACAACAGCAGAGGCAGAGCTGGCATAGAGCCTATGGCCACTAAAACATGCGCTGCACGATACCCGTTACTTGCAGTCATCTACTTCATTTGGAATAATAAAAACCCCAGAAATACAACTATAATCCTATTAACATACCTAAAATTCATAACAAAGGAGGAGAAATCTGGGAGTATGTTCCTACTATCAATCATTCGTGCTACTTTAAACAAAATTGGTTACTAACACCAAAGCAAGTTTCAAGAACAGCCTGTTTGTTTTCTTTGGCACCCAACTCCAAACAGCTGAAGGGACTTGCCTAACTAAGTTAGAATAAATTCTCCTATAAAGCAAGTCAGCCTTATCTCAAAGTGAAATTCTGCTTGTAATATAATATTACCCATATACCAGTCCATACAACATGAAACCATACAGACCAGCCTCCAAAAGCACAACAGCATGAAGTTTGGGAGAAACCTATTCAACTTGGTCCTTCCCAAGTTTAACAGTTGGCCTAAAGAGAAGGGAAACAACAGGCAGAAGCCAATTCCCTTAGGATTTGCCTTGGTAAGAAGCCTTGCACATTCCAACCCTAACTATTCTACGATCCTATAATTCAACGGCTGTAACCAGCCCAGAACAAGCCGATTAGATATACAGCCTTTGATATTAAGACGATCTCAGATGCACCTAAAGACAGCGCATGTAGGTGCCTGGGCCGAGATACACAACCAAACTGGCGCTTGAAATTTGATATGGAATCCAAAAAGCCTGCGTCAGTCCTTTGGAAAGCACAAGAGCTATTTGAAGACGTGATGCCAGAGCAAAAAGCCAACTCAATGTGATAACCGGAAGGTAAATTGACGTCAACTGGAAATACACCCAGTCAGTACCAGTGCAGAGGCTGGCTCGGTGCCATATCCCTGCCAGATCTGCTCCAGTGTAAAAAGCTTGGGAAGTTAAAGCTCTTGGAACAGCACAATTAAAAATGTTATTAAAAAATGAGCAAGAAAAACAAGACACAAAAAAGCCTCCCGGAAATTGTGGCATGGTTTTAGAAGACCACGGGAATGAGAGCTTGAATGGTACGTGTGGATGAGACAGACCAGACAGAAGCTATTCAATTTTGTTTGGATCAGGCATTAAGCCTGCAAAGAAATGATTCACAATATATTCCCTCAGCTGTATTGAGCTACCTTAGGCTCACAGGCTACATCATTAATGTGCACAATATTACTATGCTCTGTGAAAAGGGATAATATATATTCTATTTCTACATTATACGACAGAGCTATGAGTTTTCCCCAAAATCTCAGAGGAGCCCATGCAGTCAGGTAAATTCTTCATTCTTACAAGGTGACCAAGTTAAATGCTAGGCACTGAATTGGGCAAATCAAATGTAGAGCATTAAAAGGATTTCCTGTGCCAGATGTTCACAACGTGAAGTCTTTATGGCAGTGCCTCTGGTCTGCTGGTGATAGCAGGCAGCATGATCTAAAAGGAGAGGAGCTTCTGATCACACCCCAAATATTTCCTGCTCAGGCAACAAAAAGACACAGCAAGCCATGAGACATAAGGTCTCTTTAGGAGTAACTGGCCAAAGAGAAACATGGCTTTCATAGGCTAGAAGCACACACAGAGAAAACATGGTAGATCAGAGGACACAGGACATGGCCTTAAGAGTGGGTGGGAGGGAGAAGAAGGGATGAAGAGAGCAGCACAATGGTTATTTTATGTTAGAGGTTATTACAAGTTCAATTATAAAGAGGAAAGTGCTACCACACGGGGGAGATGGGCCATAATTGAGCTGAGATCCCCATGCTGCATAGGAGCAATAAAAAAAGTACCTTCTTTCCTACCTGAAATAATGCAGGATTATCTGTTATTTACCTTTCCTATGCTAGAAAGGTCTAGACAGGATGTGAAACTACATGTTCCTCAGAGAAGCTGCGGCTGCCCCATCCCTGGCAGTGTTCAAGGTCAGGTTGGACACAGGGGCTTGCAGCAATCTGCTCTAGTGGAAGGTGTCGCTGCCCGGGGCATGGGGTTGGAACTGGGTGAGCTTTAAGGACCCTTCATTGTTCTGTGAGTCTATGAATTGAACTGAGAAGCCATCTAACAGAGAATTTACAGGCATAGCACCCGGATGTTTTATTGGATTAGATTATTATAAAGACTAACCAGAATTTAGGACCAGTGTCATCAGTTCCAAGGTACTGACATGAGTAAATACGTTCTTCTTAATCCCTCCAACTCTACAACTCCATACAGCGCATATGCAAGATGCATTTTCTCCCCCAAAAGGTTTTAGTGTCTGGATAAGGATCCTTTCTTTACATAAAGTAACAAGTTAGAACTATCAGATTAAGTGATTTAATCCAGAGACTCAGCATGGAGTAACAGTGCCCATTCCCCTTATCACAGCTTTATAGAAGGAACTCTCGAATCACTTCCCAAGTCACTAACACAAGTAGAGAGTCAGAACCATGATCTCCTCTTCCTCCTCTACTCTGAACGCTTGGGCATCTAGTTAGCTGCCCCAAGTTCAATGTGGAAATTAATGCCAGAGTCCAATCAACCACCTTATCTGATGCTTCTCACTCTTTCTTGAACCCTTTTTGTACAGCGACACGTACTGCAGTCATGGAATCAAAACAGAAATGGGAACAAATTCCTAGAACAAATAAAAGAACATGCCTACTAGATAATAGTCAAAAAGGCAGAGGAAACAATATTTGGAGGCTAGAAAGCAATGCATATCCACAATCCGCTTCCAGAAATACTTATCTACTAGAGAAAAAGCCTCTTTCCCTCCCCCAGAGCTATTTAATATTGACAAGCCAAAAGGCAGCGTGAGTTTCTTACTCACTTTCTACTACACAACCAACTACAGACTCATGACATTTCAGAGTTTACATTTCAATTAAAGCTCCCAAAATACACACCAGTACCCTGGAATTAAAACAAAGGCCTAGTTCTTCACTGTTTTGAGTACAAAAGCTACTTTATCTGGAACTGCAGTTGTAAAAGTGACTGCTTGCTAAAGCACTATGATCTTCAGTGCAGAGAAACAGATGATACAGCAAAGCGTCACACACCTGTAGAGCTTTTTCAACCTGAATAAAAAACAAGGTTCAAGAGGCCCAGAACTCTCACATGAGTTTGCCTTTCTTTATAACTAAAACAGGGATCATTCTTCATTACCTCTTTTGTCTCCTCGGGGTCTGCGTGATCCACAGTTACATATAAGTCGTTCTGCAGGTACTTCAGTGCACTAAGAGGGTCAGTCTGAGCTTTTTCTTCAAACCTGAAAAGAGGAGACAAGACTTGAACACAGCCATTTCCTCCACGACTACTACTATTTGTACAGAGAGAAAAAGCCCAGTATTTCCACACAAAGCAATGTTAATGGCAGCTTGGCCTTGTATTCACTGAAGCACATGCTTTCCAGACAAGCTGAAATACAGAGGAGGTGCTTTTGGGGAGGCGTAAGGGAGTTATAAAGGCAAAGCATTACACTCTTACTAAAAGTATTCAAAGGAGTATGGTACAGCAACTTCTTCATTGGTGGTGAGGCACTGGCAGAGGCTGCTCAGAGAAGCTGTGGCTGCCCCATCCCTGGCAGTGTTCAAAGCCAGGTTGGATGGGGCTTGGAGCAAGCTGCTCTAGTGGAAGGTGTCCCTGCCCATGGCAGGGAACTGGAACTGGATGGGCTTCAAGGTCCCTTCCAACCCAAAACCAGTCTGGGATTCTATGATTAATACAGAAATATAAGCCACTTAGTACAGTTTGTCCCCCACAAATAGAGTATGGTATGAGTAGCACCTCATCTGAGGAGCACAGCTCAGACAGAGGCAAGCCTTAAGCACTTGTGTCCCAGGGATATTTACCTTCCTGACCATGCAGAAGTGTAACTGGAAGTACAGGGATGGAGACAGCTCCCTGCTGCTAGCAAACAAGAGAAAAAGGGATGATGCAGGTGAAACCCCCAGATTCAGTGGGCCTTAATACTCCCACTTTTGGGAAAAGCACACGTACATGGAAATCCTATGCACCACCAGCTTATTTCCTCATTTTCTTTTAACAAACAGAAATGATAACTCCTACAAATTCCCTGATGAAGTTAACAGAGCTGAAAGTGATCCTGGATTCAGCATCCTCAGTGAGCAGAGCTCCTTCCCTGCAGCTCTGAGGTGGGTGCATACGCCTGGAAAGAATGAGGTTTAAAATCATCTCTGTTTTTCTCCTATCACCTATCCACTGAGTGCAGTATCACACTGTCATCCTCTGAATCACCAATACACAGCATTAAACCTTTCCAGGAAAACAGCTCAGACACTTTCAGATTGCAGAAATGAGGAATCCTAAAACCCACATTCTCAGTTACTTAACTGCCTTGCATCAACTGCATTATAGAAACACAAGGTATTTCATATATAACATATTTCAGTTACCTGTAAGAGGCTGTAGCTTGTCAAACTGAAAAAAGTCACATTGAATAGATTTAATCATGTTATGTTTTCATTTGGGTCATCTACTTGGCTGTTTATAATGCAGCGGACACTTGAATCCCAAATTTGGTACCACCTAAAGACGCATGTGCATTTAGGCAGTGCACAAAGACTATGCCTGTCACCTGATGTACATGGCATTCTGGTAGTTAAGTATGATTTCTTCCAATATTCACATAGATTTTCTTAGATGATATCACCACGATCCAGAGAGCTGAAGTATCTTAAACAAATGGACCCACTGACACCTCACTGCTCTTCTTCTTCACTATGGCTTGACTGGTATTAAACAAGTTAATAGGCCAAACAGGGCTCCAGCAAATACAGTGGGTTTGCAAGTCAAGTAGCTGTTCTGGCACCAAAAGCTTGAGGGAATGCAGATAATGGGCAGCCAAGTGACTCTGCAGCAGTCCGGCTCCAGCCCTGCCAGGCACATGAGTTCCATCAAAGCACCCATCATACCAGCCCCTGGCTGGTCCTGTTTGGCTCCCTCCTATGGACCCCAATAAAAGGGAGCATGGTGTATAAGCCCCAAACTTCTGCCAGATAACATGCAGTAACATCTCCTTGCAGTGCAATTTAAGGAACTAATAACTACGTCATCCGGAGCTGTCTCTGGAGGCTGTACAGCTGAATATGCATACAACCACATGTGGGTTTAATAAACCTCCCAGATTACTGGGCAAGACCTTTATTCATTCCCGTAGGCATTCTCATCTACTGCATGGCTAATCTGCAAAAGGCCTCATCAAGCCACAGTGATTGTGAGTTAGGTAAAGCAATTTGCTTGCTGCCTCAGAAGTAAAATATCATCAGTAAAAACTAACCTCCAACACTTGGCAGAACCTGATAACAAAGCATTCTCACCAAGAATGCAGAAAGAGCTATTTACTGCCTTCAAATCATTTGCTGGGTCTTGAAAGGCTGTCTTACTGCTGCAATTTCTTGCCTAATGCAACACCATAAGCTTGATTTTAAAAAGCTGTTGCCCTAAATAGCAAGTATAAGGCAGCTCTGAAACAGCCACAGTACAGGAAGCGTCACAGCATAGCTGAATTCCACATAAGTGAGATCTGTCAAGTGATTCTGAATGAGAATCTCTGACGACCTCACCATGGTTAAGTCTCAGATGTGCAAAGGCATCCAGCCCCCAGACTTCATTAGCATCCTGGCGAGCTGTTACTATCTCCTAGCACAGTGTTTCAGAAACATATTCCATTTCCTTGGGAGGTGACAGCACTGAAACACATGTTGATGAGCAGCAGAGTGAAAAGGGAATCTAAAAATCCCCCCATGACTCCCCACACAATACCCAGATTTTTCCAGTTTTAGAATAACATAGTAACACCAGAATGAAGTTCATCTGGTAGTTCAGCCATATCCCACTGCTTTTTATTATCATAGAATGGTTCGGGTTGGAAGGGACCTTAAAGCTCATCCAGCTCCAACCCCTGCCACGGGCAGGGACACCTTCCACTAGAGCAGCTTGCTCCAAGCCCCTGTGTCCAACCTGGCCTTGAGCACGGCCAGGGATGGGGCAGCCACAGCTTCTCTGGGCACCCTGTGCCAGCGCCTCAGCACCCTCACAGGGAAGAGCTTCTGCCTAAGAGCTCATCTCAGTCTCCCCTCTGGCAGGTTAAAGCCATTTCCCTTGTCCTACCATTAAACTTGGATTTTTAATTAAAAAGAATCAAGAAACCTGCAGACCACCACATAACCATCAAAGGGATACTTCCCAAAGCCATTTACAAGACATTCAGGTTTTAGCAACTTTGAAAAAGCAGACATTTTGGAAAACTAAAGTGCAAACCCCCTTTTGTTTCTGTACCTGTGCTTCCTTATGAGGTATTTGCAGTGTCTTAGCAGGTATTCCTTCGAAGGTCGACAGAGCTTCAGAGACCAGAAGTCGTCTAATCTCATCTTTGGAGAGCAGGACTTGCCAGGATTCCCTCCAAACAAGTAATGAACCTAAGCAAATGAGAAGCAGAGCAAAAAGTTGACTGTTTGTGTACATCAAAGGCTATTTACTATGTCAGCATCTTCGGAGAGGTTTATTCTGGAGGGAGATAACTCTGCCTTGCAGACAAGCTGTTCCATCTTACTATTAGCCTTACTTTGTCCCTTAGGAGATGAAGAAACTTCTCTTAAGCTGCTTACATCTGAAGATAATAAAACAGCTGCACTGCTAAAACCTCCCTCTAGCAGATTCCTGAGGTATTCACAAACATTCCCCAAACCATTCCATCTCTTTCTTTAGGAAAAACCCATGAGCATGATAAACCCTTCAGCATGTAAGATATGAGTAGAAAAGGAGGATCCTAGCCAACTCTTTTTGCCCCATTCAAAATCCTTGATGCAAACAATACTCAAACTGATGGATTACCAACCTGTTCTCCAATCTTGTCCTCAAAGACCCCCATTTCTCATTGTCACCAAAGAGGGTAAATAAAGAACCTGTATTAAGCCTGTCTTTAATCTGGGGATAAGCAGATTACACCCATATAGTGTGAAAGGACTCCAGCAATCACACATCTTCTTTGAAAAAGAAACATTTCCATGCTTGTTAGGAAAGCTCAGACAAAAGGGACTGTGCAGACTAATGCTCTGACTCCCATCTGAGCACGGCTGGTGAAGCTGCACTACTGAAGCATGAGCAGCTCATATGAGCAGTGAAGACCGTTACCCTCCCCAGAGACAAGGGTCACTGATAAAGTGAGTGGGAAGTACTAGAGATGCTCAAAGTGACATGATGTTGGGAGATGACCAACAGGCCTGTGTCCCCAAGTGTCCCAAAAACTCTACAGGGTCTTGATTTGACTTGCAGAGAGTATTTCCATGGTCTCTGGAAGGTTGGGTTTGTCTCATCTCAATACAGCAGAGATGCTACAAGATGCTAAATGCACTACCTGGGCACATAGGAAACAGTTAACTGAATAAAGAGTAAACCAAAAAGACAAAATGTAATGTTAAGAACAACTAAGGATGAAAACACCAATCTTATCTAGAATTAGGAGTCACAACCACCACTGTGTCTGCCTTCAGAAAAGGTTCTAGCAATGCTGAGATGCCAAACATGGAAACATTAAATATGTCTGTACCCAAAATTCATTTTGCATTCACAGTAGCTCAAATGAAGCACTCTAACACCATTCCAACAGTTCCAGGACACACCACCTTTGAAACCCAAGGCTAGGCTTACAGGAGAGGCACATCTCAAGTGGAAGTGTTAAAAAAGTACTGTTTATTTCTTCACCTTTTTCCCTTCACATCATTTGGTATTTCAAACTCTGAACTGTTGATACTAAACATGCCACATGGGTCTTCAAATAGTGAGGGGGCTCAAGAAGTCCAAGTGGCTACCTTTCTCCACAGCTTTAAAAATAAGCACTCCAAACAATGTATTCTGCATCCCATTGATGTAGGCTCTCCTTATTTATATCAGAGGATTTGAGAAAGGTCATTGGAACAGAGGGTTCTAAAAATAAGGCTCTTCAAAACAAGCACATCAAACAGCTCTTCAGATAAAGCTGGGCAACTGCCATGATTTAGCAACCTTCACAGTAACTTACAAACTACTACTCTCAATCTCATAGTACCTTAGTGGTAGACTTGGCAGTGCTGGGGTAACGGTTGGACTTGATGATCTTAAAGGTCTTCGCCAACCTAGCTGATTCTATTCTAGTCTTACACTTAGAATTAAGCCATTAAAGGCAGAACAGTATTTGCAGTCTATCATTAAAGTCTGTGAAGATGACAAACAATACAAGTTCTCTATACAGATGCAGCTCTTCCTCCTTAAAAGCCTCCTTATCCCCTTGGGCTAGTTGGGTTTCCCAAATTTGATGAGCATCCCATGGAAGGATAAGACTACAGTATATTTGTCTTTTTCAATTCAGACGAAAAAGGAGGTTAAGAAAAGATTTCTTTCAATTGCAAAATATCTGTGAAAGATTAAATAAACGTGGCACAGTAACATGAATTCATAGGTTAATACAATTATGGTATCTAATCCATGGGGCTTTGCTTTATTGGTTAACGTGCACAAAGCCCTAAGTTTAGCGAGCACTCATGTACACTATAAAGCATTTTAAAACAATCTAAGCATGAATGTGCCCATTCAAGTCAGAGAGTTCTAAAAGAATGGCAGCTGCTGCAGACGCGCAGGGCAAAGGAAGGCACCCGTGGTAGAGCAGATTCTTCACAGTGATTAGTTCCTTCAAACAGAGTTTCTCCTAGAAACATGGGTAACTATCTGTGACCTTTTAGTCACCAAGAGGTTGTGACATTAAGCCCCTG
Source organism: Ara ararauna (assembly GCA_028858755.1). Taxonomy (NCBI): domain Eukaryota; kingdom Metazoa; phylum Chordata; class Aves; order Psittaciformes; family Psittacidae; genus Ara; species Ara ararauna. The sequence continues at coordinate 164,311,590 of CM054376.1, forward strand.
AGGATAACGAAGAAAGCTTCAGTTAAGAACAGATAGGAGCTAGCTGCCTGATAACTTCATACAGGTTTAGTATATCCCATTGTCTGCATGTTTACTTCATGTAGGACCTATCATGTTTACTTCACATTGACACAAGTAGCTTAGCACCTGATTGCAAAAGATTAGAACAAGTTAAACGAAAGGTACCCTCCACATTAAGACTATATAAGAAGCTATATTCATTGTACCATCTTTGAAGAAGAAACTACACTTTAAGAGTAATAAGACTTAAAAACACGGTATATGTAAACTGGACCCTCATACCTTGTGCAACTCATCGTACACCAGTTGATGGGCAAACCTTGGGCAGGGCTCCTCTTCCTGAAGGCTTTTACCTGAATTCTCTTTTGCTGCTTGGTCATTCTTATAGACACAAGACCTGAAATAAAAAGCAGGAAGTAATGATTAGCAGTAGCTACAGGAAGCAGAAAAAGTTACTAAAAGACTTTAGGGTACCAATGACGTGAACTTGAACTGCCTGACATGTAACACCAAAGATTTTCTTTCTTCTCTATATATTGTCCTCTATACAGAGGACATATATTGACTATACAGAGGACAATAGGGAACTGCATCCGTCTAGTTAGCACTACAAAGAACTCCATCCAACAAGCAGAGAAGGTCATTTTGGCTGAACATAAACCTCAATCACAAGCCAAACAGGAAAACAATTCTAGAAAACTCTATGTCATGAGCTTTAGAGGTCTCTTTAGATGTTGCATGATTTGCCAGCAGAATTATCAGCATGAAGTATTTCTCATTATGGAGAATACCATCTTGGACACAGCAGTACAGGCCACAGACTGGAGCAAAGCTAACATTTCCAGCATTGATTTAAGCAGAGTTAAGTTGTAAATGAAAACCCATTTTTATAAGCAACATTCACACCTTTCAAAGTGATTGCCCTCACATTAAGAGAGACCTTGAATGCAAAAACGCTGCCAGCTCTGGAAAGGGACAATGGGAACCAGCTGCCAAATACAATACAGCAAATAGATAAGGAAATATTTTCTCAGACTACTGGCTCTAGTAGCTACCTGAAGTACCCCAATGCAGCATGGAAAGAGCTGGCAGATCTTGCATGAAGACTTCAACACCACTGTTCATGCAGCAGTTTCCTCCTACCATGTGGGCTGCTATTAACAACTTACGTTTGACTGCATTTGCTGCACTGATGATGAATCCTGGCTTTTAAGACTACCGAAAGGAAAAGCTTCTTATAATGGCTCACTTCCCCTCATCCCTCCACCTGCCTCCAATAAAAAAGTTCCTATGATGATATCCCTCCCTCATGTGGCTTACTGCTATGGTGTCTCTAAAGACCATGGGGAAAACAAGGTGCCTCAAGGGAACTTGGCTGTCTTCAACATTACCAGCCGTGGCTCTAAGAGGTACTGGATTACCTGGGAGACAGAACTGCTCTCTAAAGGAAGTCATCACTGATGTTAGAAATAGCACCCCTTTTATCAACTTACCAGCTGTTCCTCACAATGTCATAAATCCAGAAGGAATTCCTTACATTCTCTTCCCGCTTCTCCTTGTCTTTACTGAGCCCTGACAAGACATGGATTTCATTCAGTTCTGGATCAATGGTAGCCCTTTGAGTGAAACCTGTCATTGGAACTGACAAAAGAAAAGAGAAGTTACACACTGAAAACAATGGAGAATGCTGTGAGAGTGCTGAGGCGCTGGCTCAGGGTGCCCAGAGAAGCTGTGGCTGCCCCACCCCTGGCAGTGTTGAAGGCCAGGTTGGACACAGGGGCTTGGAGCTGCTCTAGTGGAAGGTGTCCCTGCCCATGGCAGCGGTTGGAACTGGATGAGCTTTCAGGTCCCTTCCAACCCAAACCATTCTCAGAGGCATGCAGAAGTCACTACACAACCAAATTCCTTCTTGCACATACCCTCTAAAGAAGGATGAGAGGGAGAAGAGGAAGAAACATCATCCAGAGGCTGACTTCTTCCCTGTTAATGACAAGCCCAGTGCAAAATCTCTTGTTCCCTTCCCATCTGTGACTTCTGGAAGCACAAAAACCCTTCTGAAAGTTGCTATTTCCTTTGGAAAGGTACGGATAGAGCTATTTGGGAGACTACCAGCTCAGAAATGAGGATTAAACTGCCTGAAGATAGAGCTAGATGATCTGTGCAGATATAAACAGAGTGACTTTGTTACTGTCTCATTTGTAAAAGGAAGCATTGATTCCAAAAAGCTTAATTGGAAAAACTGGGAAACTCAACAAAATTCCTGATGAACTCAAGATTCCATGGCTCCCATCGCTTCCTTTAGGACAAAGATGTCAAGGAAGTGGGTTTTTTTGTACTTTCTGAATAGTTGCGGTATAATTACCAAGCTCTTCTTCAGCTCCACCTTCAGCTTTAGAAATGTGGTGAAATCCTGAGGGTTCCAACAGTTTTCATCATAATTCCCCGAAAAAAAAGGTCAGCAAATTTGTTTGGCAAATCCTTTTTGTTTGTTGTCTAATTCCCCATTTCCTGTTTCCCTAGGCAACCATCCTTCCAAAATGGATTTGTGAAGGGCACGTGATCCTTGTTTACAGATCCTGTTTGTCTCATTTCTCTTTCTGGGTCAGTTGACAAAGGCTGGTGAAGGTTCTTGGCCTTCGCTCAAGATTTTGGCATGAAAAATGCTCACAACTCTTGTATTTTGCAAGTTCTTCCCTGCAATTAGTTGTAAATTGCACACAGAGCCCAGAAAACAAGCCCTAATAAACTGATAATATTGCTGTTTAAGAACACACTAAATGGTATTTTCCCAGCCTGTTCAACAATAGGTTTTGGTTTCATACTTCTCATTGGGTAGGCCAAGCATCAGTTAAAAGGAATTCAGAGCAGGATTTGGTTTTCTCCACTTCAAGCCCCTACTGAAATGTTCAACAAAGCCAAAAAAACAACCTATTTCTTCAAGAAAAATGCTTAATTCTTCTGTAAACTTCAATAAGAACTGAAATCTATTGGGATAATTCATTCTTGGAGTCCCGTCAACAACATCCTTGCTTATGGTCCTACGGCAAAGCAGGAGAAAGAGCCTCTGGAGCCCTCAGCAGCTTAAACCTGCTTATCTCAACCTCCAATTTTGCCATGAGGTTTCAAAGGAAAATTAAGCTGGTTTATAAGCAAATGGGTGGCAGAGTAGAGGAAAGAACAGGGAACAAAACGCCGGTACAACAACTACATACCGTGTTTTACCTGCAAAGCACAAAGAAATGTTTCAGTAAGACTAATAAAGACTCAAAGTCACCCAATAAGGAAATAAAGAGTAAAAAGAGACTTATAGATTAAATAGAAAGACAATTATAGACTATATATTGTTAATTTTTTGAAGAGCATCATTATGTGCTTGTTTTCATTGCATTGACCCTAAAGGATTAAATTCAAGGCTGATTCGAGACAGTTCTGTCAGAACCATCTGAATCTGAGCAGCAGCGCTAATGCACATGGCAAATGTCTTTGCAACCCTATCTGCTGCTTTGAACAGTCGGGACCATGCCAGGCTTTTAGAGAAAAGCATGAAATCTTCACAGCATTAACACCTGAGGCTCATAGAAATGGCAGTTGTTATAATCATGAGCAATATGGTTGCTATATTAATGCTGATATAGAAAGAGTATAAAACTTGTCTATGGAATTCCATCCCCATGGTGTTAAATAAATGAATTTTGTATCTAGTTTATTCTGGACTTCCTGAAGCTAAAATGATTATTTCAGGAATGAAAGAGGGAAAAGCCACTAAAGTTCAGTGCCTCTTTTCTTGTTTACTCTTGGTAGTAAGGACAGGATTTATCCGCAGCAGCTGCAATCAAAACCAAATCCAAGTCAAGCCACTTCAGGCTTCCCTCAGTTGTAAATCAATGTCTTCTTGAGACTGTTTGAAATGCAGAAAGGATAGAAAAATAGTATATCAGATCAGAAAATATATTATCCCGACATTTAGTAGGGCTCAAGATGAGGAGCAACTTCCACAAACTCTTGGACCTATCAAAACAACAGTGCAGAAAACATGTTTAAGTAGTGCCTTGGACTAGAGACAAAGTTGACATCCAGTCTTCCACACAGAATTGTAAAGTTTGATGTAATATGATTAAACAAAAGACAACAAAACACAGATTTGGTTAAGAAGTCCCTGAAAATAAATAGAAACTAAGGCAAGCTCCTACACAGTAAGCAGGAAATGCTGGGATATTTTAAACACAACAGAAACATCCAAAAGCTGTTTGCCAAGGAAGTCTGATCCTTGACAGAGCAAAAGAGCTGCATAAAATCCCCCTGACTTACAAATACTTCCACTAGGGGGTAAGAGAGCATCACGATCTGCAAGTGCCGGGGACTTGCAGTAACTGCTGGATGTAATCCAAACGACTGTGGTCAGCACATTAGAGAGGGACACGGGCTGTAAACCTGAGAAAAGTGCTTGTGATATTTAGGTAACGAAATGTACGTTGGGAAGGAAATTTAATTCTGCATAGGAGATAAACCTGAAGCTGTGACAGCAGCTGATTGCTGAGGATTTATGTTTTAAAGAGTACAAAGTCATAAACAACAAGGGGTAAGAATCAGACACATTAAGGCACTGTGCTGCAAAGACTGATTCACAGTGTAGTAGATCCAAGGGGGACATGAAGTGGTAAAAGTGGCTCCATAGAAGTCCCCCACTCTTCTGCTTCTTAAAATTGATGTAAGTCAGCTTTGAAGCTTATCTCCACAGATTTCACACCTTTCAAAGCGTGTCTCAGGGACAGGGACTGTGCAGGTCAGCTTGAAGGACATAAAGCAGTGAGCAAGGACTCAGCCCTGGTTGTTTTGAACACAGCACTGTCCTGTCACTATGCGATATTAACTTGGCTCCTGTGACAATGCGTGACTGATTGAAGAGGAGAAGCTGTAGAGAGAGATTACTAAAAGCAATACAATCCCCAAAACCCTACTAGATGGGGAATGCTTTTCCTGTGCCATTACCTTGTGCCACTGTAATCTCATTAACCAGGCCAGGGTAGGAGCGCAGTAACTAGTTGGAAATAAGAGGTCGGAATCCTCCCTCCAGAACTTCACATTTTCATTTATCTTCATACAGCAAAAGTGAAGAGCTCACAGCCTCAATATGTGAAAACAATATTCAGCCACACAAGCCTTGAGTTAGCAGCCAGTTACATAAACAAGGAATAACTCCTGAGAAAGCTTTGATAAGGTGCTGTGTAACCCTGTACGATGTAATTCCCATTTAAATATAACGCATGGGAAAAGCTTTCCTACAGAAGTGACACCAAATCATGAAACAGATACATTCCCACAACCACCATCCCTACTCCGAGGCATTTATTGGATCCTAATGATCATGCAGCAAGCTGAATGTTTTCTGGCTGCTTCTGTACGCAAACACAGTTGTTACAAAGCACAATGTTGGCTGCTGCTTGTATCCAAGCAGGAAAACAGAGGCAGAGCTTGCAAAGCAGTAAATCTGAGTTCACAGATGTGATACTCATCACACGAGAGAGAAGTTTGGGAATTACATCTCACCTCTCCCCTTTGAGGGGATACTAGAGCATCTTTTTAAACGTGCTTTGAAGCATAGCCTTGGCAAAACAATGGTACAGCACTTGTAGTCTACAGACCACTTCTGAAGGCTTCGTGAAGGATCATCAAGAGAAGCAATTTCACTGACAGCCCTTCAGTGCCACCTAGGTTATGAAACCCTCAGAACATGTTACCACTTGCAAATCAATGGCATTGGGATTAGCATCCTTCCTCCTTGTGATTAGAAAACGGGAAGAAGCTCCATCACACGGACACAGTTGTTCACTAGAACTTGGCACCTTCCCCTTAGATTCACTTTTAAAAAGCAGCAGGGCAGCAAACTACTCCATACCACAACTTATAATCCATATAAAACTGAAGCAGCACCTCCCCTGAACTTTAATGGAGCAAGCCTGGATGAGTGAGTGATAGCGCACACAGGGCAGCTGTCACACTGAAAAAGCAACAACCCGATGTCCAATGCTCAGTTGCCTCCCAAGCAACATGAGATTTTGGAAACAACAGGTCAGCTAGTAAATCTGAATGGAATTCTGCTGCTGCTGTGCCATCTTTGTAAAGCATCTTTAGGATCTGGTGCCTGCCCGCTCTCCTCCTCACCTTCACAGTGAGAGGAAAGCATGTTGAGATTGGTTCAGATGAAGAGTACATACGGGCCCTCACGAAACTAAGGGCTTCCATAGCAAGAGACACAGTAGCTAGTGGCAAGTTAGAACTTGAACTGAACAAAAGCAAAACATGTCAGGTGTCACAAGGAGATGATCAAAATGGGATATTCAGACTGCTGGTCTGAGTTGGATCCTGGCCATATTGAGCTAGGCTATCTAACTCCTTTGATTCACGTGTTTCTGACTTAGTCTTGGTTTGGATCAGCATTTCCTGGGCTGGGCTGTGTCGCCTCTGTCCGTGGTACTTATCAATGAAACCTCCCCTGTGCCAGGGGCACACATAGAATCATAGAATCTGTATCCCAAATGAGCATATGCCTCAGGAAGAGACATGGGACCTTCACCAGCAGCTATAAATACTTGCCATTTGCCCATAGGGCCTACTTCACCTTAAATAGGAGCCACAAGAACGTTTAAGGCTTGTTTTCATTTGAAGGTAATCAATGCCAAAGGGTATAAGGCGATCATGATTCTCTTACAGAAGGAAATTCTCCCTCTGATTGACAGCTCTAATACATCACCTGAGTCATAAAAGGATTATCACAGGAACCTTGACCACAAGAGTTCCCGTTAGTTCCTGTAGACCTGAAATGACTGCCCATGATTCAGTCATGGGCTGTGTGCTAATAAGCAAGTCATGCAAGCTGGCAATACAGCTGAAGACATCTGATCACAGAATCATTAAGCGCTAGGGCTGGAAGGGACCTTAAAACTCGCTCAGTTCCAACCCCCTGCCATGGGCAGGGACACCTTCCGCTACAGCAGCTTGCTCCAAGCCTCGTCCACCTGGCCTTGAACACTGCCAGGGATGGGAGGTGTACTGATACTGGTGGCATCTCCAGACCACATGTATGCTTCAGAGATACACTCCGACATGCACAAGCACAGTTTAGTTTTCTTATTGTTGTTCGTGTGTTACTGTTTGTTAGATTTGGGGTTTAAGTAACTAGAAGTACACAACTGCTTTAAAAGGCTGTGTCCATCAGTGTATGCATTTCCTCCTGTCCTCCCACCACAGGATCTACTCATCTGTACTACACTGCCTTCAGTTTGTACCACTATAGTTTCCTTTTTTCCTCGGTCCCATTTTGTCCATTCTCCAGCTGAACTAACAAATTTCTTGCTCCCAACAATGACCAAGCAGCAGAAAGATAACCATCCCTAATGGCCTAATTTCACTGTAGTGCCCTCCTTTGCCAGAAAAGAGAAAGCACCAGGATTTTACATAGAATCACAGAATCAAATAGGTTGGAAAAGACCTTTCAGCTCATTAAATCCAACTGTTCCCCAGCACTGCCAAGGCCACCACTGACCCATGGCACTAAGGCCTTACCTACATGGTTTGTGAACACTTCCCAGGGATGGTGATTCCATAATCTGGTGCCATTCTGGCATGTGCCAGACACCACGAGCTGCAAGGCCTACCTATGTTTCAAAGCAGATCAAATCAGGAGACAAGTTTAGTAGGCAAATCTATGTGCTTTAGAAACTTCCTTGATCCAGTGTGAATTTTCCCAGGAATTAAAAAGAAGTGTGCTACAATTATAGTCCTTTACTTCAAATTATGAAGATTTAAGTGATACTCATCACCCAATATTCTCAAACACATCACCTATACAAGGAACTAGTTCCACGTTCAACAAAGGCACAACTAAGAGCAAAGAAACACTAAACAGCATAAATACCTCATCTAGGAGATGACAGCAGCAAAACCAACTGAGTATTACCATAGTTTTCTAGCACTGTAACAATCCCGTGTTGCTGATAATCCTTAACTACCCCTTTTACTAGTTCTACAGAAATCTCCTCACTACTCTAATGGCGCAAATGCACAATTAAGTTCTTTTAGGAAGGGTAAAAATCAAAATAGCTCCACTAAGAATAGAACTGAACGCCACATGCGAGCCAGGAACAAAATGTAATCATGGGACTTTAGAGGAACATTTAGGTCAGGCATCCTCAACTCGACTCATCACACTGAGCAGCTTGAAACTGCGCAGCGACCAGACAGGGAATCGCTTTGTTCATACAGATCAAAATGGTATAGCACTACCTAGCAGAGCACAATAAAGACTTGCTTTTGGAGGTTGAAAGTAGTGCTGTCAACGTTTGCTGTCTGAATGGCACAAGCATTTTGTTCTCTTCCTGTTAAAATGCAAATAATCCTCTCATTTTCTTTCAAAGGCAAGGGAAACATTCGGATCTGTTTGTTGACTTTCTACACACAGGAGAACAGTGAACTGAAAATCGACTCATGAATTATTTCCAATTAGTCATTTTCTTACAAAGTCTACCATTCACCACTTCGGGGCCTGTGGGAACAGGGAGGAGGGCTAAATATTATCATCTCATTTGCTCAACCCAACCTCGAGGTTAATGTACTTGCTGAGAAGCAGAGCTCAGTGTATTCTCCAGAAGACCAACCATATGCTGGGCTGAACCCCAGAGCGCAAGCAGCAGCTCAGGGAGGGGATTCTCCCCCTCTGCTGTGCTCTGGGGAGACCCCCCCTGCAGTTCTGATCCATCTCTGGGGCAACAGCACAAGAGGGACGTGGAGCTGTTGGAGAGAGGCCAGAGGAGGCCATGGAGATGCTGCGAGGGCTGGAGCAGCTCTGCTCTGGAGCCAGGCTGACAGAGCTGGGCTGGGGCAGCCTGGAGAAGAGAAGGCTCCTGAAGGGGAGACCTTAGAGCAGCTCCAGTGCCTAAAGGGGCTGCAGGAAACCTGGAGAGGGGCTTTGCACAAGGGCCTGGAGGGACAGGCCAAGGGGAATGGCTTTAACCTGCCAGAGGGGAGACTGAGATGAGCTCTTAGGCAGAAGCTGTTCCCTGTGAGGGTGCTGAGGCGCTGGCACAGGGTGCCCAGAGAAGCTGTGGCTGCCCCATCCCTGGCAGTGTTGAAGGCCAGGTTGGACACAGGGGCTTGGAGCAAGCTGCTCTAGTGGAAGGCGTCCCTGCCCGTGGCAGGGGTTGGAACTGGATGAGCTTTAAGGTCCCTTCCAGTCCAAACCCTTCTATGATTCTCCAGCTGTACAATGAGCTCAGCATCTTTAACTCTGAGGTAGATACAAGTCAGCTTAAAGCCATGTTTTAAAGCTGTAAAGAAATACAGGTTTAAAAAAGCAAAAAGGTAGAATGTAATTTCATGAGGAAAAAAATAATAAATTCTTTAAAAGCTCTAAGGCCAACAAATGGTGTGTGGGTGTGTGTAAAGCAGCAACAGGCAACATGCAGGCACCTTAATAAAGGAGACTGTCAACAATACAAGCTGGTTCTTTCTTGGAAGCACTCAAGTAAATAAATGACTCCAGAGAACAAGAGCTTGGGTACTCTTCTCCCTCCCTGGCATAACTAACTGAATGAGCAAACAATAACTCATAACCACCAATAATGCACCTTCAGAAAGTTCAGCAAAACCGCTTCCTAAGAATCAAGGCTGATCAAAAGGAGGAGGGCAGCCTAAATTCAAGATAAATGAGCTTCCTGGGATTTGGTAACTGCGAGAAGAGGAAAAAAGTCAGGACTAAATATACATAATATGGAAATATTCAAAACTTCTGCCCTATAGTAGCACATAGATTTCAGCTTCTGAGCTGTATGCTGCAGGTCAGGGTATCTGCAAGAAGACAACTATGTGTTTATACATAGAACGGTTAGGGTTGGAAAGAACCTTAAGATCACACATGCAGAAATCCTGTTTGGAAAAGAAAAGAGCATTCTTCTCTACATCATTTGAAAGGAAAGGTGTAAAATCAGTTCTTGATGGCTCTGCTGCAACAGCTTTTGGTTGCTTTTAAAGGCTTCCGGTATACAGAACTACGCCTGGTTTCTATGGTTCTATGATATGAACTGGACAGGACCAAAGTCTTGCTCCCTTCTCCTCCATTTTTTTGCCTCTCCCTGATAGTTAGACTTGATGATCCTAAAGGTCTTCTCCAACCCAGCTGATTCTATGGTTCTATGATAATTTAGTACAAGAATAACAGGACAACAGGTCTCATCTTTCTGTTCAGCTCTTGGCATGCAGGATAACCTCTGTCCCTCTACTCCAGTTCTCTGAGCACCCAACCTGCCTTTCCGCATCTCAAACCAAGCAGCTTATTTCTATTTCACAGCATCTTTCACTTGACGGAAAACTAGGAAAAAAATTGCTTTCTCCTTTCCTGGTTTAAAGAAAATGTCTTTTTCAGCCTTTTTTTTTTTTTTTTTTGCTCCTTGCTGCAGTTTTGAAGGAGATGGTTTTAGTTCTTATTTTGCTGGATTTTTTTCTTTTGAGGTACTATGTGGTTTCACACATCAATTATTTGTATTGTGATGAAGATGGCGAGTGTCAAATGACAGGAGGGACAGAAGAGCTGGCATAAGTTTAACCTATATAGTGTGGAGTTTACTTGGATGCGGAGGGCTGGTTAAGGATGCCAACCTGACACCCCAGGCCACTGAAGCTGGCCTTTCACCTACTTAACAATATCGCTCTCATTTGTAGCATTTATTAATTAATATGTAGTTATTCTCTTACCCATCCCTGAGTCTTTCTTTGTGCCATCTGATATGATATCCACATGATCGCTGTCTACATCATAACTGAAGAAGTCATTCAAGTAAGTCTTCGATCTCTGGCCACCAAATACATATAAGCAGCGATTTTTCTAGGAAGGAAAACAAAAGGATGTCTTTATAAGGATGTTGGCCAACTGTGACCATTAATAGAAGCATTAATGCATCAGAGAGTAACAGACATTTCCCTTCAGAGTTTACAATTATGCCTTAGCTATCAGGTCTACCAGTACCTTTTACTGCCATCTCCACGCAGATTCAGAGGGAACAATTATTCCCAATAGTGTCATTGTCAAACTCAGCAAAAACCTTATGAATTCTTGGTCTGGAGTGGTGAATTTATGATTTCTCAGTTTCAAGAGCTAAACCATTAAGGGCTTAGAGTTTCTCCAACCCCAAAAAGCCTCTTGCAAGTGCAATTATAAAGAGCTTTCATGATCTGTATGAGCGCACAAACCTGGATCCAACGGTTGCAGCTCCACAGTGACTAAGCAGATTTTATAGTTAACTATTATTAGCCCTGCCTGATCCAGCAACAACTTCAGAACATTAAAAGAACAATTCATTTCTCAAGTTTAATATTAAACAATTAAATTAGTCTTCATGTCTAAAACCCCTTAGATCATAACTTCACTGTTAAATAAAACCAAAGAGGAATAAAAGATGGACTGTAAGAAAAACCATCCAGGTACCAGCACATTACTAAACTCAGAGCAGGCAAGCGGCAACCAGCAAGCCAAGAACAACAGGTTTATTGCTTCTCTGAGGTTTGCCAAGTGGAAAGTCTCTAAGAGGCAGATTATTTTTCTTCCAAATGGCTGAGAAAACAGCAAGGGAACTGAACTTCCAGGACCTGTGCTCATAGAAACCTGTATTCTTACGTTCACCACAGACACATAGTTGAACCCCCAGGTACCTGTGCAGACCTGCGTGTGGCAATATGTTTTTCACCAGATTTTAGAGAGCCATTCAAAGCAAAAAATCAAATTGAAGGCACTGAAAACATGGCATTCACTATAAAAATTCCGATCCTTCATTTGAAAGGGAAAGATTAATAAACCCAGTAAATTGCTCAAACTGGACAGGTCTGAATTGGTGGCATCAGTATACACTTGAATACCACAATAATAACTTTAATTCTCTTCTCAACCTCTGAGTCAGAGTTTCATGTAAGCAAAACTCTATAAACTCCACTTATTACCACTTAGAAGCTCCATGTAAAGACAGTGCAGAAAAGCCAGTGCACCATGTAAGCCTTCCTACTTGATGCTAATCTCCTGTGTACTGTGCTATACTCCTAGAAACACGTACGTGTAAAGGCAGCCCAGAACACAGAGGCCAGTAACCACCTTCCCTGACTACCTTCCCCCTGCAGTTCCCAACTGGAAAGCAATGGAAGGTGGATTTTAATACCTAATATTAAATAAAATGCTATAAGTGCTATATAAGTGCTACCTCACTGTCCCTTCCCTCTGTCTTTCCATCAGCCTCTGGATGAAGTGCCCACACAGACAGCTGTGCCCAGCTGTTAACATCTGCTCAAGACAACCTGCAGCAGCAAGGGGCTCAGCACAAGGGAAAAGGAGGCCTGTGCATCTCAATACATACCTAGGAAGCCTCTGCACTAGACAGGTTTCCATTCTAGTAACTATGCAGATTACCTACTAGACGAGAAGCTTCTAAATTGCTCTACCAACTTTAACAGAAAAGCTCAAACTGAACCATAGCCCTTGGGTCTATTTATAATTATTCTATTAAATCAACCATGTAAAATTCACCTTGTTTTTCACTTGGAATTTTACTCCCTTCAAGTCCTGAAAGCTCCAAATCTTGAATTAATACCACCTGCACTTACAAAAGCAGCAAGAGAATGTCAGCAAACATAGACACATCCAGCCAACACACCGCTTGGGAGACTAAAGAGCTGTAAACTTCCAAGGAAAAATCAAACCCAGATGTTCTCCTTCAAGTCAAGCATCATAAAGCCAAGTATGGTGTGGGTACTTACAGAATGAAACAACATACAGTGTCCTATTCGGGACTGGATATCCTCAGGTCCAGCATTACAGGAATCCTCCCTCAGAAGTTTCCATGTCTGACACTGGCAGTCAAAAGCAAACAACCCACTGAACTGTGGTTCACTGGCTCTGCTGTCATCCACACTGCCATTGCAGGTCAGGATTCTGCCTCCAAAGGTATAGATCATGTGTTTTTCAGAATCCATACACATCTGGGAGAAAGACAGAAGTAGTTTTAAGCCAACATATTAAGACTTAAACAGTCTAAGATTAAACATCCCTCCCCTGCAAGTGATACTTGCTAAGTTAGATGGTACTTTGCAAAGCTCCTGAGCCTCTGCTAAATAGAGCACATGTATCTTCACAGTTGATGTGAAAATTGATCTAAATGTGTCTCATTTCAACTTATTAAATAAGAAAAAATAAAATAAGCAAAAGAAGGGAAAAAAATAAAACACTAAACCCTTCACCACCTAAACCCCTTGATTTTAACTGCTGATTTAAAGGAAAGACATTTCAGAGTCTTTCAGCAAGATCTGTAACTAATTCTGCCAGCAAGTTAATAGAATGGCACCTTAGACAATAGCTATGCAAGGGTAAACATCAAAAATCACTGCTAATTCACTGACCTCAAATCCAACAATCCAAAAATCAGCCTGTGATGTGTTACTCAGATTCCATCCTAAGCACACATTGACTGCTACCCCCATTGTTTCAACACAAAGCAGGAGTATAACCTGGCCAAGGATTTTTGATGAGACTGCAGCAGGAAGATGTTTATCCCCAAAACCTGAATTCAGGTTATGGCAGACAAGAGATGCACTGCAGTACAAATCAAACAGCAATCTTCTAGACTCCAGGTGATGTTTTCAGCCGCGGTGCAAGGCAGAGGGTTACAAAACACCATGGGGAAGGAAAAGAAAGAAACAGAACACCACAAAACAAGGCAAGATTACAATCAGACAGAGATGCTACTCAGCAAAGCCTCCACAAAACGCTTCTAGGGCAGCACGTGTTCTGAAGGTTAAACAAAAAGTGCTATCGCAGGAGGTAGTGAGGGAGAGGAAGAGCTGCAGACTGATAAAGAATTCAGGGAGAACATTCTTTCCAAAGAGACAGCAGGGGGAAAAAGAAACCATTTCAGAGGCAACAAACAAGGTACCCAGAGTAGCCTTCCCAGCTGACAATTTACTTGTGCCTTCGCCCCAACACCTGGGAGACTGGTATCTGTTATTAATAGAACACAAAAGACTGATTGGCTTTTGTTCTGCAGACAAGACGCATCCTAAACGTTCGGTGTCAGCAGAAACTCATATTGTGCTGGCAAACAACAGCTTTGGTTACAAAACAGCTAGTCCTAATAAAAGCAGTTCTGGGGCTGGTTTAAGAATGAGTACTGCTGTGCTGTTTCTTGGCCATGCTCTGTAAAAATCAATTAAGGGCAAAATACCTTTTTCAAGTGCGCAAAAGCCACTGAACACACAAGTAAAGGAGTATTTCGTTTGAATACGTGGACAGGTATGGCCTTTTAAAGATTAGTAGCCACTACTCAAAGGTGTTTAAGCCCAAACAAAGCAAGAACATATTACAAAGTGTATAAGACAAGCAATGTTGGAAGAATCCTGATCCTGTTAGCCCCATTTCAGCAGCTTGCTTACAGCTTTCCTCTGAAGGTATCATACACAGCGTTGCAAGTTGTTCCTCGGTGCCCTCTGAGTAGGCAGATCTGCAAACCCAGCTCAACCACTGATTAAAACCAGATGAACTGTGCTTTGAGCTTTAATAAAATGTGTCTTAATAAAATAAATCTGTTTGCAAAGGTTTTTATGATCCTTCTGATGTGATTTGATTAGAACACCAGTAGTCAGGGGCAGGAGACAACGGCGCTATTAAGATTTAACTGAGTGCAGACCACAGTCTTCCTTATCACTGCTGTTGCCTGGTGGAGCACCTCTAAATCACAGGATACTACAATCAAAACTGATTCATGAACACTGAGAACTTGCAATAGGAGTATCAGTGTAACTGACCTGATGATCAAACACCAGCTTTGGGCCTCCATCTGCTGCAGTGTCTTCACTCAGCAGCATCCATGTGTTGGTGTCAATGTCATAGCGGTAGAAGTCACTCTTCAGAGATTTGCTGTTCCTCACAGAGGAATCCAGGTAGCGTCCCAGCGTGTAGATCTGCCTTCGTTGAATGTCAATGCACATCTTGTGACAGGATCTGGCACTGGGACCGCTCTAATAAAGAACACAACCACAAAAATAGAGTTAGGTATTTAATATCGTTCCAGGTAGGTCATCACACACTCACTACAGGCAAGGAAGCACTATCAGCAATGGGAAAGCCTTTGAGAAGTCAAGGAAATCTCCTTGCAATCAAATACAGGTTTAATCGTAGAATGGCTTGGGGTGGAAAGGACTTTAAGATCATCCAGTTCCAACACCCTGCCACGGGCAGGGACACCTCACACCAGACCATGTCACCCAAGTCTCTCTGGGTAACCTGTTCCAGTGCCTCACCACCCTCACAGTAAATATGTAAGTATCTATATAACTGCACATCCCATAACTTCTTTGTCCTTTAGAAAGACACCAGCAACAACCTTAACATCATTTTTCACAACTTCAGACTTGAAGCCTGTGAGATTCCTTAGGAAACCGCCTGTTGCCTCCAGAAGTGATCCTCAGAGGCATGCAAAAGCTACTTGATCTTTTAAAATAACACAGGTTGATGCACATGAGAGGCAAATTAAGATGTCACAGTCTATAAATAACCACACAGGAAGAAGATTAATAAGTGCTCTATTACAAGAAGCTCTGTCTTATTAATATGCTGTTTTCTAACAGCTCATAAGCAGATACTCCCACAAGCAATCATAGCCCATAATGGGTCTGTGAAGGTAACAAAAGCACCCCCCGTCATTCCCGAATAGATGAGGCCATTCCAGACATGAGATCCAAGGAAGTTTCCCATGGTAAACAGAACTGCCATGAGTTATGATCTCCAAGAGAAACACAGAGAGGCCCTGTCCAGTTATTATGTGCCCATCCATCCATTCAGGAGTGCTCAAGTTCAATTATAGGCTGATTTAGTCAACGACATTAAGATGACACTACATGGTGCTGGGCAGCAACCTTTCTGCTTCCCAAATCTGGTTTTGTGAGCCTTTGTACATGCATCCTGAAGCATGGGAATGATATTCCTGTTGTCCTGGTTTCAAACCACAACAGCTGTACTCCAAAATACCGGAACTCAAGATGTGCAAAGGCAAAATATGACACTGCAAAATGTCTTTGCAAAATATCACACAAGAGAAGAAAAAACTGGCAGCTATGTTTATAGAATCATAGAATCATAGAATAGTCAGGCTTGGAAAGGACCTTAAGATCATCCAGTTCCAACCCCCCTGCCAGGGGCAGGGACACCTCCTGCTAAACCATGCCACCCAAGGCTCTGTCCAACCCAGTCTTGAACACTGCCAGCGATGGAGCATTCACAACTTCCCTGGGCAACCCATTCCAGTGCCTCACCACCCTCACAGTAAAGAACTTCTTCCTCATATCCAACCTAAACTTCCCCTGTTTAAGTTTGAACCCGTTACCCCTCGTAATTATAGATTAATTCTATAGTTAAACATAGAATGGTTGGGGTTGAAGGGACCTCAAATCTCACCCAGTTCCAAGGCTTTCCCATGGGCCCGGACACCTTCCACTACAGCAGCTTGCTCCAAGCCCCTGTTTCCAACCTGGCCTTCAACACTGCCAGGGATGGGGCAGCCACAGCTTCTCTGGGCACCCTGTGCCAGCGCCTCAGCACCCTCACAGGGAAGAACTCCTGACAAAGCTATGTAGCCTTAGTTTCTGTAGTTTTGGTACTTCATACACAAGAATGGCAGAACAAGGCTGGCTAACCAACTTGGAGGGGTTAGGAACCAACATGAAAACTGACTGCAAGTGACAAAGAACAGGAAGATGCACACAAGACTGAAGTATGAAAGACAAAACACAACCCTATTAAAGGGCAGCGAAAAGACTTTAGTATTAATGTCACAGAATTCAATTTCTTGAATAAACATCTGTTACAGGGAAGTGTTTACAGCAACAAATGACAATCTGAAGAGGTGAACTGTTCCTAGTTTGTAAATAGGAAGCATTATGTGGCTTACAGGTTATTATAAGCCGTTATTTGACAGTAATTAAGATCATTTTCTTCTCTGAAAAAACACTGATAGAAGTGAAATATTAGCATAAAATCCTGGAATGCAGCAGAAATTCATTCACTGCCTTTGGTTGTATGGAGGTCAGCAACATACTCTGCCTTGTTCCTAGCAAAAGCAAGACAGCGCCTTAGAATCATAGACTCAACCAGGTTGGAAAAGCCCTTCAAGCTCCTCCAGTCCAACCATTCCCCAGCACTGCCAAGGCCACCATTAACCCATGGCACTGAGGCCTCATCTCCACGGTGTGTGAACACCTGCAGGGACGGTGACTCCAGCACTGCCCTGGGCAGCCTCTTCCAATGCCTGAGCACCCTTTGGGGAAGGAATTGTTCCTCATCTCCATCTAAACCTGCCCTGGTGCAGCTTGAGGCCGTTTCCTCTTGTCCCATCATACTGTACCTTCCAGAGGACCCTGTTCCAAACACCCAGAGTAGTTTCTTTGCCTGAAAAGTACTGATTTTGTGAATACACAAAGGTTGCCCCTGATTCACAGGACAGTAACCCCAGTAGACAAAGTCCACCTCCAGTCACACAGCAGGGGCACTTCAGGATATGCCATTGTTCCCCTGCCAAAGAGCACATATTTGCCTTGGCTCAGCTGCCTTGTAGATGAAACCTTCAGAACTACCTGTGCTTTCTGACTCTCCCCTCTTTGCAAAGGTCATGGCAGGTTTTGAATTGAACCTATTGATTTAAATATCTTTCCTCACTCACTCAAGGCCAGGCTGGGGCTTGCAGCAACCTGGTCTAGTGAATGGTGTCCCTGCCTGTGGCAGGGGGTTGGAACTGGAAGCTTGGCATAGTTATGTAAAATAACCCCAGCAATAAAGCCTCCAGTGTGTATGATTTGATTAGGACATGAGCGAAAAACTTCTTCCCCCAAAGGGTGCTCAGGCATTGGAAGAGGTACCCAGGGCAGTGCTGGAGTCACCGTCCCTGCAAGTGTTCACACACTGTGAAGAGGAGGCCCTCAGTGCCATGGGTTAGGGGTGGCCTTGGCAGTGCTGGGGAATGGTTGGACTGGAGGAGCTTAAAGGGCTTTTCCAACCTGGTTGATTCTGTGATTCTATGAACTGCATCCTCAACTGAAGCTTGCCTGAGGACAGACACGAGGCTGAGACACTTCACACCTAAAGTACCAGTTTCAAGCCACGGGCATCAACAGCACAGTTGCTTATGTTAAGTACACAACATACCACTTTCAACTCCCAAGACTAAGTCAGAATGAGAGAAGAACTCAGGAAAACTATCTTTTCATATGCACTGGTCACATCTCACAGTAATATTTGCCTTTTTAAAATGGGCTATTAAAGGCTTTAAGTTTGATCATTTCACTTATACGGGCACAGAAGTTTTATCACGTCCAAGTTCACTTCAGAACTTCAACCCTACCAACTTGCAGAGCCTGTCACAGCATGCACCATCTCTTGCAATAAAGAAAACTCCATCCGATTCATAACCTTTCCTCAAAGAAAACTGGAGTTACTCCTGCATAGCACTGACAAGATCCCATAGAACCTGTCAACATTTATCACTAAGTAACTCCCTTCAACAGTGGTACACGTTGGTTTGGTATTTGAGACAGAAGATGAGAAAGGCTTAAATTTGTGTTCACTTAATTTGACCATGGAAGCCCTTGTAGTATGTGCATACTTCAAAGGAGGACACAAAGTCCATTTATCAGACAGATACGGGCAGACACTGAGAATGAGTAAAACACTTCAAGGCACATGTGGTTAAGTGAATCAGGAGCCTGTGGGTGGTTGTGAATGTTCATCCGAAGACGTGTACTTCATGTGGTTACAATAGGAAGCCTGTTGTTCACACAAAGAACACACTGCCACAACTTGCCATGGAGGAAGTGACCCACCAAATTCAAATAGCAAGAGTTTGATTCCAGAAGTGTTCAAAGAACTTGACCCCTTATAAGCAACAAGTGAGAAAAACCAACCATGTCAGGATCACAGAGGCATAGAACCCCAGGTTGGAAGGGCCCTCAAGGATCATCTGGTCCAATCTTTCCAGGCAAAGCACAGCCTAGATTCAGATGGCCCGGCTGAATCTTAAGTGTCTGACATTGGGGAATCCACCACTTACTTCCACTGGGAGATTATTCCAATGGCTTATTGTTCGCAATGTGAAAAACTTTCCTCTTGTGTCCAAGTCAGAATCTCCCCAGGAGTAACCTGTACCCATCACCCCTCTTCTTTGTAGACACCTTTAAGCGCTGGTACATGGGGATAAGGTCTCCCCTTGAGCCTTCTCCAGGCTGAACAAAACCAGCTCTCTCAGCTCTTCCTCACACGCTTCCCTGTCCTTGGATCATCTTTGTGGCCCTTCTCTGGACCCTCTCCAGCCTGCCCAATTCCGTTTTGTATAGCAAGGACCAACACTGACCCCAGTATTCCAGGCACGGCCTGACAAGCGCTGAGTGGAACAATGACATCTATCTCTGCTAGTGATGCCCTTGTTGATGTTCTCCAGCATCCTGTTGGTTTTCTTTGTCACAGCAGCACACTCTTCACTCCCACTGATCTTGTGTGATAGACATGACTCTTTCAGTTCAACTCTACAGCTGAAGAGACCACGCACGGTTAGAGAGCAGGAGAACAACCTTCTGTCCCCTCTTGCCAGGATACAGGCTGGTTGACAAACCAGGAGTTGATGTCCCAAGGTAAGTGGATCTTACTAAAGATCTCTATACCCATATGCAAATTTGGCCCTTATCACCAAAGATGAATTACAGATGCACCAGACATATTTACTTGCTGCTCCTCTAAATATGCCAACTGCTATTGCCAAGCATATCTGCAGCTAATGGCAATTTCACTTGCACACTGATAACCACAAGAGAAGATTAAACAAGCCCAAGTCCTCTCAAGCAGAGCAGAAGACAAGTAACAGTTTTGACCAGTTCCCACTTATCTGCTACGATGGTTATCTGAACTCACCACAGAGCAACACAAGACTCCTCATTAAGTACTTGTCTTTAGATCTAATATCATCAGCTTATCTTCAAAGTTATTTGCATGTGGGATCTACAGTTTGGCAGATGACGCACCAAGAAACCACTGACTGTTTTAGTAAAGGTATTCCTTGCCAGAGTGTCTTGGTTAAATCCAGCCTCCTCAGTACAAGAGAGACAAGGAGCTACTGGAAATAGTCCAGCAGAAGCCACAAGGATGATCAGGGGTCAGGAGCATCTTTCTTATGAGGAGAGATTGAGGGAGCTGGGCCTGTTTAATCCAGAGAAGAGCAGCTTGAGAGGGGATCCCATCAATGCAGATCAATAGCTCAAAGGCGGGTGCCAGGAGGATGATGCCAGACTCTTCTCAGTGGTGCCCAGCAACAGGACAAGGAGCAATGGCCATAAACTAAAACGCAAGTTTCACCTCAACATGAGGTGAACTTCTATACATTAGAGCACTGGAACAGGCTGCCGAGAGGGGCTGTGAAGTCACCCTCTCTGGAGACACTGAAACCGCATCACGGACACATTCCTGTGTAAGCTGCTCTGGGTGGCCTTGCCTTTGCAGGGGGTTGGACTGGATGATGTCCAGAGGTCCCTTCCAGCCCCACTGGTACTGTGAAAACAGACTGTAGTAAGTCACGTCCAGCAACAGCCTGAGTGCTCTGAACAAACACCCGCTTTGGGGACTCTCCAATTCTCATCAGGAAGCTCCTGGCACACACAGTGAAGAAACCACACGTGAAAGAAGCTTGTGACCAGGCTAAGTTCTTATTCAGATGGCAAGCAATGCGCTACACTGCTTTGGCCAGTCCCTGTGCTTCTGCCAAGGCTGTGATGGCAATAGTAAAGCATTAGCATATCACATTTCTAACCCACAGGACACCAAACAATACCAAACATTACTAAGCATGGGCACTGTTCAGTTTCTGGGGAACTCAATAAGTGCCTACACTGAGCTACAACTAACCTGAACAAAATGGCTCTCTGCCACCCAGCACCACTGTACAATTAGCACAGCATAATAATGCCTACAACAGACTAAGCACTATGTGCCATGGCCCTGTTTTCCAGCGTTACAATCTGTGCCCTGCTCTAATATCCTTCTTCAAACAGGTTGGTCTCGATGCAACTCCTCCAATCTCTAAAATACAGATAAATGCCCTGATGAGGGTGGGATAATAAGAGAAAGGAAGAGAGCATCTACAACTAGGAGTAAGCACAACAGGCTTTCAAGCCTTTAATCACCAAGGAGCAGCCATGGCCAAATAGGATTTTTTGGTTCCGACAGTGCTACACAAGATTCAATTGTGCAACGCCAAGCGAATACACACTATAGTTTATGAAAAGCCTTCTCCCCATGCTAAGCCACTTTATCAAATCTAATTAGAGCTTTCTTCATTTAACTTGCAAATGCTGAAAGCAATTATCCCACTTAAGGACTAACTTACAAAACGTTTTCAAAAGGCAACACAACGGCACCGAGAGACAACACGGCCTCCTTGGAATAATTGATTTGTTCCTATACAGGAGGGAAAGGATTGGGACTCAACTCCTCAGGGGCGGGTCTGCTCAACGTAACTATTGATGCCAGAATCAGCGTGCATCATCTTAGCAACAGCATCCTGGCATCCACTAAGGCACAGACATGACAGCTTTCATTTTTTGTTTCACTTTTCTTCTATAAATGTCCTATAATCATGGAATCATGGAATGGTTTGGGTTGGAAAGGACCTGAAGATCATCCAGTTCCAACCCCCTGCCATGAGCAGGGATGTCTCCCACTAAACCATGTCACCCAAGGCTCTGTCCAACCTGGCCTCGAACACTGCAAGGGATGGAGCACTTACCACTTCCCTGGGCACCCTGTGCCAGCGCCTCAACACCCTCACAGTAAAGAGCTTCCTCCTTATATCCAGCCTGAACTTCCCCTGTTTCAGTCTGAACCTATAAACTTGACTTAACGTGAACAGGACCACAGGAAGCCAGATCCACTTCCCATCCCACCTCCCCAAACAAAACCTAGAGGAGCTTGGCCTCTTGCGGTTATCATAACCTTTTGCAGATAAAGGGGTTTCAGTTGCAAGATGATCTGTTTTATTCAGCCTGATCCAGATGAGAAACCTCAGGAGCAAGCCTGGAGCCTGTTCAAGAGCCAGGGAAATCAAAACAAAGAACAGCTGACTAATTCTCCCTTCTTGGTGCTGTAAAAGACTGAATGGAATGTGAATAGTGCCTCCAGTATAAAGTTCAAAAATAAGCACCATGAGGTAAATGCTCTTGTCCTAAAGCAAACTAGGACAAGGACATAAAAAGACACAAACAACCTACTTTGTTTCCAGTGCTGAGAGCAGGCTGTCAGGCAACAAATAGTCCTGCCTGCCTACACACAACTGCAGAGATTAATTGCTCTCATTTCCCAGTTCCAGAGGAGAATTCATTTCCTCCTCCACCCCACCCCCATTCCCAAAAAAAAGGGAAAGTTCTTCCTAATGTTGGAAATGAAAGGAAATGCAGATTATTCTTGGTGCTCATTCAAGTCTATATGCTTTTTACGATGAGAGCTTGTTAGTGCTTTATCAATGCCCGGCTTAGCTAATGAGCCTTCCCAAATTGCTTCATCGAAGTTGCGGCTCAAAAGGATTCGCTTTACTCTGGATATGTAGTAAATCCAGCAAGAGAAACTACTATAACCACACACAACCCACTTTCATCCCAGCCAAGCTCCTCGCTGAAGGCATTTTAGGTTTCCCAACCAGAAACCTAACAAAATAATTGGATCTCTTGGTTTTTAGAGCAGCGTAGGATATTTGTATTGCTCAGCAGCCCAAATCACACAGCACACGGCTGATGTATTGCTCTAACGCCTGTGCAATCCTTGACCACGTGCCAAGAGCACCAAGGCACAGGAGGGAGCAGGTCACACAATAGGAGCACCATGACCATGTCTGTGGTCAGAGCAGCCTGGCAAGGCACACGGCATGGGCTGTGTGCTGTCTACATGGGTTTAAGCGTGCAAGACCAACCCATAAAGAGCACATCCCAGCTACTTTTTCCTCCTCTGTATGATGGCAGGAACCACAGAACCCCAGACTGGTTTGGGTTGGAAGGGACCTTAAAGCTCATCCAGTTCCAGCCCCAGCCACGGGCAAGGACACCTTCCACTAGAGCAGCTTGCTCCAAGCCCCTGTGTCCATCCTGGCCTTGAACACTGCCAGGGTCCCACAGCTTCTCTGGGCGACTGCTGTGCATGTCATTTGATGTCTATGAATTGACAACCCTAGCAATAGACTCAGAAACCTTTAAATGTCACATAGGGTACACGCAGCAAAGGATTAAACTGGGCTCTCAGATGTTTCTAGGAACACAGGATGGCAGCTAGCTCCAAGAAACATATTCTGGGTGATGAATGTACACTGCATTCATTCAATTACTCTGCACGTTTGCCTTAAGTAAAAGCTTAAAGCAGCACATGAAGCTCACAGCTACACCACATCAGCAGCCATAGGCTTCCACTGTAAGATATTCCTGCTCATCTCTATGAAATGAGATGTACCAGCTATAAAGAATATTCTTTGAGAATATACAAGTTAATACGTTTTGACAATAAACATTTTGGGACGCCTATTAAACAGATCAGAACCTGGCTAAAAATCACAGTGCTTAAAACCCCCCAGGACCAGTACTGGAATGCCATGGGTCTACAGCATTTGTCACACAAAACACTTAAATGTCATACAACAAGTATTAGGATGGGATATCAGAAAGCTTCTAACAAGTATCTGCAAATAGTTAGCTCTGAGGAAGTGTAGCCACAGCTAAGACAAGGGAGACAGCCTGCAGTCAGGCAGCTGACACAGTGTTTGAGCTATGGCTAATCTGCTTAGGAGCACCCTCCTATAGCAACGCAACCAGATAGATTTAGTTGCAAAGTTCTTTCTGGGCATCTGACTCAGCCATGATGGAAAAGATTAAAGTCAGAGGCAGGTTTTAGCACACAGTTCTCTCGAAGGTGGGAAACCAGACATAAACAGGATGAAGTGCTGCTTTTTCTCCTTCCTAAAAGCCCGCACGCATTTGGGATAGTCTCAATTCCTCACTGGCCCCAGTTGATCCTTCACAGACAGACTTTCCCTGCTTAGACTAGAAGCAAAAAATAAACACCCCGGTGGTCTATTTCTGAAAGACAGTTCAATGAGCTTCTAAGCCAACTGATTAAGCACAGAGATCAAACAACATGATCCTTATGATAGCAATGGACTGGATTTGATGGCCCATGAAGGACCATCCCTTCAAGTCCTACAGAAGACTTAACTTATGGTTTGCTCAGTCCTCCCGTGATCACAGATCGGTTTGTGTTAGAAGGGACTCAAAGCTCCTCCAGCTCCAACCCCTGCCACGGGCAGGGACACCTTCCACTAGAGCAGCTTGCTCCAAGCCCCTGTGTCCAACCTGGCCTTCAACACTGCCAGGGATGGGGCAGCCACAGCTTCTCTGGGCACCCTGTGCCAGCGCCTCAGCACCCTCACAGGGAACAGCTTCTGCCTAAGAGCTCATCTCAGTCTCCCCTCTGGCAGGTTAAAGCCATTCCCTTGTCCTGTCCCTACATCTCTTGTCCAAAGCCCCTCTCCAGGTTTCCTGCAGCCCCTTTAGGCACTGGAGCTGCTCTAAGGTCTCCCCTTCAGGAGCCTTCTCTTCTCCAGGCTGCCAGCTCTCTCAGCCTGGCTGCAGAGCAGAGCTGCCCCCAGAAGGACCAGTGCAGGTTCATCACAGCACAGACTCAGTGCAGCACATGAACATTGCTATGAAAAAGAATAGATGCTTCACGCTCTATTGCTCTTAATGCTCTGTTCCCATGAGATAATCTGTAAAAAATGAGTCCCCCTGCAGACCTGCCTGCAACAACAACTAATCCCAGGGTATTTTCATAAAGAAATGACCCAGCACATCATCAGTTGGGTCCTGATAAACCCTGATGAACACACCTGCAAAGTAATAAAGCATGCCCTATGAATTCACTCATGAACTTCCTAAAGCACCAATACTCTGCTTTTGACAGCTGTGGTGCATGAGTTTACCCACAGTGCAGAAACAACCTTGGCAACCGATGCCTGTGCTGCTGTCAGCACAGGGAGCCATGTTCCTGGGTCATTTGTGAGCTATGTGCCCTCACACCAAGGTATCAGCAAGGCCTCCCAGCAATGCATAACACTGCGGGTCTCATGTTGCAGTAAATAAACCAAGGCATCCTATGACCAAGAGAATGCCTAAGCAAGCGAGTGGAATAGTGGAAAAGGAAAAAAACCTCCCAGAGCTTCCAGTGTGCAAATAATTCTTTCATCTACGTGAAGAAGGCTGCAGGAACATGTATGAAAACATTGTCCAGCCTTCAGTTTGCAGTCCAAACCGAGTCATCCAGCCTATGTGATTCACTTATAAATGCAACCAAGAGAAGTACTGAAGTAATACCCTACTACAGGACAACCTCACAGCGAAAGGGCCTCAATACTGTGCCATTTCCAACAAAAGCCACGATGTACCTGCAAACCCAGTGATGCCCTGTGACTAAAATCAGAGCTTCTTCCATTTCACAAGGAAATTGTTGCTTTGTCACACATCAGCTGCTCAGCTCTGCTTTCAGTACCACTGATGAAATACAACAGACGACCCACCACAGAACCAGAGCTTTCAGCAGCTCCCAGAGATGGGCCCTGAGGACAACATCCCTCGTGTGCCGAATTTAACTAACCCCATTAACAATTGCAGGATGTTGAATGAGGTCATTTCTGCAGGCATCAGAAGTTCACCCTGTCCTCTCATTACCAGGAACAATGACTAGCAAAGGGCCAGCCAAGAAGAGATTTTTCCATAGATGCAAACTCTTGGGCTTAGCTTCGGATCAACAGGCTAAAAAAGACATTTTAACTAGTCATTTATAAACTGTTCGGCCACAAAGATGAGGGTGCAGCAAGGCCAGAAAGCTGGAAAGGAGATTTCCTTGTATTAATTGTCCATGAAAAGCTGGTGATAGACAAACATGAAATTAGAAGGTTAAATGCTTTGAGAGCCACAGGCTGTCTCTGGGAAAAGGAAAACAGTCTCCAGCAAGTGACAGAGGGGTAGTTTGTACCCAAGTGTTGGAAAGTCATACAAGTGGCTGTATAATTTGTCCCCCTGGGCTAAGGCATGGCTATGGGATTGCCACCTGAGGGATACAGACACCAAGTTTAATGCAGGCTTCCTCTGTTAGCTGTTACAGCAACATGGCAAGAGGAAAACATCAGAACACAGTGGTTTGGGCATAGAAAAAACACAACTGTGGACACTGCCACACCTTCTTTTGAACTAAGAGGTAATGAAAGCTGCGTCTTCTGAGATTTGTTTCTCACCTTTCAGCTACTCTCAGAACATCATTTAGTTATCCAGCTCCAGGAACCACATCTATTACGACTGCAAGCGTAGCAAATGGCTCCTCTCTGCTGTGGCACAGTTGCAGAAACAAGGCACCTTCAGTACTGCAATGATCTACACAGAGGAAAATCAGCCAAGACACAGTGCAAGTATGTTCAGTGGAGGTGTGGGAAGCACCATGCTTAACCTTTCTCTTCCATGTAATAGGAGGACAACAAGAGATAGGGCAAGTGGGAATGGCTTTAACCTGCCAGAGGGGAGACTGAGATGAGCTCTTAGGCAGAAGCTCTTCCCTGTGAGGGTGCTGAGGCGCTGGCACAGGGTGCCCAGAGAAGCCCCATCCCTGGCAGTGTTCACGACCAGGCTGGACACAGGGGCTTGGAGCAAGCTGCTCTAGTGGAAGGTGTCCCTGCCTATGGCAGTGGTTGGAACTGGATCAGATTTAAGGTTCCTTCCAACACAAACCATTCTAGGATTCTATGACAAGCATAACATATGGCAGCAATCACATGTGGAGGAGCTGAGAAAGACAGGGCACTAAAACCAAAGTATGCACAGGGCAGTGCAAGGACTAGAAGCCAATAGCTCCCGAAGCCCGGTATCAGTAAAATCCCCATCACATACATGATCTCGAAAATTCATAGATTAAGTGCTGTTAAGCATATGAAGCTCTTTCAGGTCTGAAAACTTGGTATGTTATCAGTGCACTACCCATTCTGCCAGTACATGCTCTTGAGACAGTCCAGAAAGTTTAAGCCCTTATTATGTCCAAAACCCATTGGTAGAAACAAACTATTAGTAGCAAGGTCCACAAAACCTACTACATTTTCAAGCATGCACTTATCCAGACAATTTAGCTACAGATTTGTCCATGATACTACTCAAGAATGCTTCCCCTAGGCTACCATACTGGGATAACTGATATTTCTTTAGGGATTTCTGTATTTGTGCAGCTTGAGGAGTGTTAATGTAATGCAAGTGTTTCACAGTCTAGCTGAAATAAGAGACTACTGTACTCCCAAGGCAGAGTTGACTCGTGTGTGAATCATGGAATGGACTGGAATGGACCTTAAAGCTCCTCCAGCTCCAACCCCTGCCACGGGCGGGGACACCTTCCACTAGAGCAGCTTGCTCCAAGCCCCTGTGTCCAACCTGGCCTTCAACACTGCCAGGGATGGGGCAGCCACAGCTTCTCTGGGCACCCTGTGCCAGCGCCTCAGCACCCTCACAGGGAACAGCTTCTGCCTAAGAGCTCATCTCAGTCTCCCCTCTGGCAGGTTAAAGCCATTGCCTTTGGCCTGTCCCTACAAGGCCCTTGTGTGAAGCTACTTTCACCTGGATGACACGAGAATAATCTTTCCTTCTATCCCCACATACTCTCCTGTTTCTTTAAAATCCTTTTTCCCCATCCATTCAGTGGGAAATGCAGGGTTCCAGGGATTCCAGCTGGCCTTTGCCTTACAGGTATGTATTTCTTTGTCTTTAAGACCCAAAAGGATATAAATCAGCGTTGCTTATACCAATATCCATTGCTTCACTGAATCCTTACCTGAAAAACCCCATAATGCTTTAAGCATTTGAATAATGTGTCATCTTCCCTGGGATGCATTCACAACCACTCCAGCGTGTCTCCGTACACTGCCTCATCTGCAATTTACAGGGAACTGGATGATGCAATAACTTCCTAAGAAAGCCATATAAGTAAAATAAAGCTGCATCCCAGATGAGGATCAGAGCAGTAAACTCATCATAAGCTTGAGCTGAAGTGGTGATTTTTATCAGCACTCACCACCACAAATTATCTATGCATGATGCATTACTTCAAGGGGTAAAAGTAGTTTAGAAGCTGTACCCTCTGCATCTGAAGGCTTTCAGATAGTTTGGAAATCCACATATAAACTATGGACTGGCACATAAAAGCTCCAGGACTGCCTTCAGAACATAATGTATTTATTTAAGCACTCCCTTCTCTCTGAGACCAAATTCACTACCAATGTATGGAGGAAAGGGACCTCCACACAATGAAACATCTGTTGTTAGAAATAACTGAAGTTTGGCTGCTTTTCTGTGCCTCCCAGCATAAAGCTGGAAGCAAGAACTACAG
Organism: Ara ararauna; assembly: GCA_028858755.1. Classification (NCBI taxonomy): domain Eukaryota; kingdom Metazoa; phylum Chordata; class Aves; order Psittaciformes; family Psittacidae; genus Ara; species Ara ararauna. The sequence continues at coordinate 164,340,121 of CM054376.1, forward strand.
GCACCAGTGATGGGACTGAGTAACTAACAACCCAGAGCTGTTTGCAAATAGGGATGATATTTTCTTTAAGAAGAAGTTAAAAAGGGTAAGTAAAGGAGGGGACAGAGCTCCTTAGGCACACAAAGTAGCATAAGCAAATAAAGAGTTACCTTGAAAAGCTGAAAACCTTCCCAAAAACGTTTATATTAGTATTATCAATAATAATGATGATGATAACAGTAATAATGGAGATATTCCTCCCTCAACAAGGTCTTCTTGATGTAGGCTGCCTATGCGGAAATCACTGGAGAAGTCGGTCAGGCTTCTCAAAGTCTCCCTCTAACCTCCTGGAGAAAGAATACTGGCTGGAAGAGTTGAAACCCCTTGTGCCACTAAGGAGGGAGGAAAATAAAACATTAGCATGTGGTATTGAGGATCAGCCTGGAATACTCTTCATTTGGTTCCCTTCAGCATCTGCCTCCTATGTTCCTGCTTTTGTAGGCATTTACGCTATTTAGGAAGTTGGCTCCGAGGTGCATCTGCAGTATCCAAGCTGCTCTCGTAGGCATTTTGGGACAGCTGCTTTCTCCCTGTGTGCTTTTGCAGCACCAGGCATCTCGTACAACTGAGCAGCCGTACAACTGGAACCACTCACTGCATGGCACATGCAGTGTATTAGATCTCGAGCCCATAAACACCACAGTATTGGAAACAAAAATCACTCAAGTTACTACAAGCGTCTTCCAAACTCTATCACCATCTGTGGGAAGGAGTCAATATTTGAGACTAGTTCAGTTCCTACACTTCAAACAGCACAGGGTAAAAGCTTTACATGGAGAAGCTCATGTATTTCGGCATGACACCCAAAGAAACCTCAGTCATAGGTGTCACAAACGCTTACAGATGCATCAAGTGGTAACGTGACGTTGGCAGCTTTGGGTAAACTCATCCCTGTCAACAAATGTAAAGAGATGCATGCAGACACCATAGAAAATGTAACTGGAAACACAATAGCAGGTGAAATTCACCCTGGCTCTCACTCTCATGAGATCTTTCTACACTTGTCAGCTTTTACTTTCAGCACCCTGGAAAAGCACTTGGCATTGGCAGCAAGCTGTCACCTTACAACACACCAATTCTCTGCATCGTTTCAAACCCGCTGAACAGCAGGTACTTGTTGACCTACGCTTCATTGTGAGGAATGATTTCTCCTCTCCAGCAGCTAACCATGACGAGCCCTTCACTTCTACCTTTGGCATGAAACACTTGAAAAGTTCTGAAGAAAGAGCATCACCTGAACCTAACCCGCTTACACGATTTCCATGTCCTTCAAGGAGCTGGTTTGTGAGCAGGGTTTTCCTCTAGAAAAACCAAAATGAGGATGAGCCAACATACCACAGTTACAAACACGCTCCCTAGAAGACACTGATCTGTGCTGTAACACACTGTTTGAAGGGAGATCCTGTATCTCTCCTCATGTCTCTAGGGAATACTGAGACAAGGTACAGGAATATCAGTGACATACAAAATATGCCAACTACTACATTGCTTCATTCTCATTTACCAGATCTCCAGAGGCCTCAACATCTCTCAGCATTTTAATCCTATTTTTAAGTGCACATAACTATAAATTTTCACCAAGCAAAGTCTTCCCAACATGAACTGTTGCAGTGAACCTACAACTGTCCTCCTGCACTGAATGGTTGGGGCTGTTCAGCCTGGAGAAGAGAAGCTGTGTGGAAACCCCAAAGCAGCTTCCAGTGTCTGAAAGGGACCTACAAGGATGCTGGAGAGGGACTCTTCATCAGGGACTGTAGTGATAGGACAAGGAGTGATCAAACTGAAACAGGGGAAGTTCAGGTTGGATATAAGGAAGAAGTCCTTCCCTGTGAGGGTGCTGAGGCACTGGCACAGGTGCCCAGAGAAGTGGTGAATGCTCCATCCCTGGCAGTGTTCAAGGCCAGGTTGGACAGAGCCTTGGGTGACATGGTCTAGGGTGAGGTGTCCCTGCCCAACGGCAGGGGGTTGGAGCTGGATGATCTTAAGGTCCTTTCCAACCCAAACCATTCTATGATTCTATGAATTTCACTAAATTAGTCTTCAAGACAGGAAGTTGCTGCTTGGGAACTCAAAATGTTAAGACAGCAAAACACATACATTAAGTTTCTCTATTCATTGACACTGGCCTGGGATCAAAATGTCCAAGGAATGACAAGGTTTATTTCCTCAAAAACTATTTATTCCCAAATCCTGAAAAGCTCTTCTGATCTACCACCACTAATAAACGCTGGAGACAACAGCATTTGTCAGAACATTCCACTGGCTTCAGGGCAAAAACCCATAAAGGCTCTTAGACTAAACAAGCTTTGGCTGTGCCTCATGCCAACTGATCCACAGAGCTGTTGCGTACTTAAGAACCCCACAGAGGGCAAAGTTGTGGGTACAGTTGAAAGGTCATGAGCTGCTCCACAGTGTAGCTCCTTAGAAAGATGCAAGCTTGGAGAAGAAGGAGGATTTGACCGTGATTGGAGGAGCTTTGCCACATCCATACGCTGAAGAGGTGGTAGGAAGTTCTCATTCAAGTCTCTTTGTCCTCTATGGTACGTACAGTGGAGGTTCTATCCAACACCGCAAGCAAGTCCTCTAGACCCTCTGAAGACTCTTAAGTCAACAGCTACTCCAACAGCGCAGTGAGCATTTGTTCCTGACATAAAACAGCTCTGGAGAATAAGCTTTGGTAGCGTAACTGTTAACTCCAGGGGACAAAGAGCCATTTCTCCAGCTCGCTGGCAAATTCAGAACAACAACAGCAGCAGAGGCTCTTGAAAAGGTCACACAAGCTTCTCATAACACATTGCAACAGAAGCTCCCAGCACCTTTATCCCAAAAGCGTTGCTGTGTGCTACCTCCATGAAAACACTGGGTAAAATGCAACTTTCCCCATATCCTGCTCTTGTCCAGGCTTGATTGAGTGGCTGACTGAATCACAGCCACTGATGGACTAGAACCAAAGAGCCAGAAGCAGAACCAGCACAGGAAAACATAAAAACAAGACTAAGTTCTACTGGAATCCACTCTGAATAGATTTTCAAATTCCATGTCAACAGACATTTCCTTTTAGCCAATTGTTTGGGAGCAGTTTGTGTCCCCATGAGAGAAACATCTGGAGTCTTTGTTTTTGAATTATACTTCTCAACATTTGAGATTGACCTTTTCCATTGCTACATCAGGTTTTATCCAGACCTCTTCAGAAAGAGGACAAAAAAAACACTTGCTGGTTTGCAAGTATAGAATCATAGAATTATAGAATCAACCAGGTCGGAAAAGACCTTTTGGATCATCCAGTCCAACCATTCCCCAGCACTGCCAAGGCCACCACTAACCCGTGGCACTGAGGGCCTCCTCTCCACGGGGTGTGAACACTGCAGGGACAGTGACTCCAGCACTGCCCTGGGCACCTCTTCCAATGCCTGAGCACCCTTTGGGGAAGGAATCGTTCCTCAGCTCCATCTAAACCTGCCCTGGTACAGCTTGAGGCCGTTTCCTCTTGTCCCATCCCTTGTTCCTTGGGAGCAGAGCCCAGCCCCCTCCTGGCTCCATCCTCCTCTCAGGCAGTTGCAGGGAGCGATCAGGTCCCCCATTCAGTCACCACCACCCTGGGCTAGGTTCTTCTTCTGAACACCACTGTAGACTATATCCATGCAGAAAGTCCTTCTAGGTCTCCATTTCCAAAGCCACATATGTTTCTTTGCACTTTTCTCCACTAAGCAGGTCTCTACTTCAAAACTGCCCATACATGCAACTCATTCTCCCTACTTTTTCCAATTCCCCTATCTTGCTTCCTCTCAGCTCAAAGCCCTTCCCATTTCTCATTTTCATTTCCTGACCTTCCATTGCACCCTGTATTGTTTTTTTTCCTCCAAAATCTCTTTATTGCACTTCATTGTAATAACCCAGCTCTTCTACTGCAGCCCTCCTTCACACATTCCTTCTTTCTCCCATCCCAGCATTACCCTGCTAAAGCCAGACAGGAAGAACTCCAAGAGCAAACATACCCTGCTGCTGGCACTGCTGATGCCAGCCAGGCCTCCCAAGCTTTACGAAAGCCCAACTGGATGTGCCAGGATCCCAGCAAGGAAATCAATCCTTTAAACACCAGAACTACCCACAGTGATTTGTGCAGGAAGAAAGCGTGGTAACTCCTCTTTGACAGCAGGCCCTATTTCTCTGCGTCCCGAGCCAGACAAATGCACACACTAAGTGGCTACAGAGCAAGAAGTAAAAGAAGAGACAATTTGTTGTGCCACCTTTTCTATACCTGCTCTCCACTTTCCCAGCCTCCTCATAGAGGGAGGCAAAGGAAAGGAAGGTCTAGCTGTTTATCTTTACCATACTGTTGAGAAAAGGGATGAGTCCCAAATTCCACTTGGTATTCTGTCACTCACACACTCCTTATCTTCAAAATAGGTTATCTACTGAGTAAACAGTGAGGAAAATAGGAAAACCCATGGTTCACGACAAACCGGGGCAACACAACGGGGACTGGAGCCTTGAAGGCTAAACCCACCTTCACCATTGTACCATTAAACACAAGAAGGTGTCCCTGCCCGTGGGAAGGGGTTGAAACTGGATGACCTTTAAGGTCCCTTCCAACCCAAACCATTCTATGACTCTGTAAGTAGTCACAAGCAATGATGAAAGGACTAAGAGTCAAAAAACAACTTAAAATGAGACTAAAACCAATTTACAAAGGTATGAAACGTAAGGACAATTTTACCTACATACAGCTCTATTATGATGGAAACTGGAATGTCAGCTCAGTTTTGTTATTGCCCATTTTGTAAAGGATGTCACATTCAGTAAGCGCATGACACACACAGAGGTTTGAAGGCTACAGGAAGTGCCTTACTGGGAGACTTTTTCAGCTCAGGCTATGTGTCCTACTTGATCACAACCTCTAACCACCTTTGCCAGGAAAAAAATAGCAATATTGAAGTGTTATTTAACCTGGACAGAAGCTCATGAATCAGTTGTGACAAGAAACTGGAAAAATACAAGTGGGAAATAAGGTGGGTTGAGACTTCTCAAGGAGTTGAGGAAATCAGGTGCTGAATTTGTCGCAGAGTGGTGTAATCTCCAACTTTTCATGTCTTCAAGAAGAGCCTGCATGAAGTTCCTGAAGTTATGCACTTGAAGAAGAACTCCAAACACAATAACCACATAGAACTTTAACATTTCACTGTGTACAGCAAAATGAATTACACAAGCCAAAGGTCTTGGACGTTCTTTTGGTTACCTCCTCTAACCCAAGCTACCTTCATTTCAGAGGGCTCATACGTCAAACACTGAGCAAAACAGGCCAAGGAAAACAGCTCAAATGAATAGCACAAAAGCTCTTGGGATTGCGTGGCCTCTGGCAGCTACTCTAGAGACTTCCAGCTGTTGGTTGTCCATTTCTCCTCCTTCTAGACAGAAGATTACAGAAAAGAACTAAGCAATTTGTTTCTGAAGCTCAACACCAGCATCAGGTCTGAAATGTTCATCAGCAAGCCTGTGTGTTCAGTCCCTACCAAATTATTTACCTCAAGTTCTACTCAGTGAAGTGATTCTTGGCCCATCAACCTACTCTTGAGAAATGAACCTTTCCCCTCCAGTCATCTCAACACTTCACATTCATATTTTCCCTGTATCAGCATTTCAGAAGCCTTCAGAACTCAAGGATCTGTATTCTGTGGCTCTCACTGCATGTTATACATCAATACAAGCCCTTCAAGCACAGCATTTTTCCGTGCAATGATTTCATATATTAACAACAGGACGCTGGCAGAACTTACCTCTTTCTCAGTATCCCTGGATATACAGGTCCACTGGTTTTCCTTCACACTGTATGCCCAGAAGTCAGCCAGATCCTGAGTTCCATCCCAGCCACCAAACAAATAGACAGTTTCTAGAAATAAAAAGAAAGAACACGTTGATTTTATCGTTACAAGATGTCCCAGGTGTCTGGGAGGTACTGGCCTGTTTAAAGACAAGCCGAAGAGAAACTGAAACTGATCCTGAACTCTGAACAGAACCAGTCCCCAGGACAAAGAAATGTGGTTTGGTTTAGTAAAGAAAGTTGTTGGGATTGATAGCCAGCCAATTCTCAAGGAGTTATTTGCTGCTTCTACATTTACAATCAAACCCACAGCCTCCTGATTAACAGTCAAGATAGAACAATAGTTAACATTTTGGATACTCTGCATTGCAGTCCATCAGTGATATCTCAGCTTGCACCCAGTTTGGGGCAAGATCTGTACATTAGAAACACTTCAGAGAGAGCAGCAGCAAAGCTTTGCTGTTTGGTCTGTCCCTTAGATAGAAAAGCTCACTTTAGCTATGAAGTCCTCTTCAAGGGAAATATACGCCTTGCCTAAAGTAACTTACCTGGTGCCACAAAAGCAAGGAAGTAGAAGAGTTAGAGATTTAAGTCAGGCCTATCTTCAGAGCCTGACACCTTAAACCCAGAACTGCGCCGTGCACAGCAAGTTCTAAGGCTTCTCAGAGTCACTGATAAAACCAGATGAAGCCTCTGAACACAGGAAGCATTTAAGGAAGGAATCTCTGCCCTGACACGGAGAGATAACTAAAGCTGCTCCTGCTACAGAAACATCATTATCTGGTCTCAAATGCTAAAAATACTTGGTTTTTAGACTGCATTTAAACACAACACAAAGCCAAGTCCAAGAAGAACAAGCCACTGAAGACTTGCAGAGCTTTGAAAAACTCCCTTTAAAATCCACAAACCACTTCTATTAGGGAGGTAACAGCCAATTTCTAATCCAACCCCAATTAAAGAGCAGAGTTAGAAGCATGAGTATAAAATGGGAATAGTCCCTGACCCTTACCTACCATCAGGATAGTGGTCATCACCATGGAAAGGTTACCCTGGTTCATTAACTTTAATTACCCTTCCTCCTGGACTCAGGGCTCCCAGTGTTCCCTGCAAAGAGCAGGTCCCTTTGTGCACATAAATTCTCACAGCTCACAAAACCCACATTACCACAACAGCTTCATTGATAGCCGGGGAAAAGAAAGGATTTGGCACCAAGCGACGTATCCTACTGGGGCTTTGCCAAACTTCATGCCTGCCTGTGAAGCCTTTGTTGTCTCACATGAAATTTAATAGCAAACCTGAATGAATCTGATGAAAACTCTCAGTTTTGAACATTACCTAAAGGGAGCTGACAGAATTCAAGAGCATAGAAGTGCTGAAAGAGGAGCCCAAACCTACAGTGAGTGTAAAACGCGAGCATCCCTAGAGCCTGACAGCAACAGTGATAACACGAGTGCCATGAACAGTGTGCCAAACTTGGGCTTCAGCCTGATGGAAAACTGTAGTTCGGATGACAGACAAGCTCCATCAGGACCCAGAATCAGAATGACTCATTTTTCAGTCTTATGATGCAGTAACAGAACAATATACATATTTTTATAAGAGGGTTTGTGGTTTTAAAGGCACATTTCTTAGTGCACAAATGCATCTCCTGGTCATGTCAAGAAAATCATTTATCATAGGGTTGAAACTTGCAATTGTTCTCCCGTGGTACAAGGAAAATAGTTTGGTGACTTTCTGGGTTTTGGGGGGTTTTGTTTTGTTTTAAAGGCAAACTTCACTTTGCTCCCCAACCAGCATCACACATTGTGCTCCATCCAATTCAGATTTTATGGAGAGGGTTTGCCTACAGGAAACGTGGAGAGGGGCTTTGGACAAGGGATGTAGGGACAGGACAGGGGAATGGCTTTAACCTGCCAGAGAGGAGACTGAGATGAGCTCTTAGGCAGAAGCTGTTCCCTGTGAGGGTGCTGAGGCGCTGGCACAGGGTGCCCAGAGGAGCTGTGGCTGCCCCATCCCTGGCAGTGCTCAAGGCCAGGTTGGACACAGGGGCTTGGAGCAAGCTGCTCTAGTGGAAGGTGTCCCTGCCTGTGGCAGGGGTTGGAACTGAATGAGCTTTAAGGTCACTTCCAACCCAAACCAGGCTGGGATTCTATGATGATTCTAGGGTTATTTTTCACCCTGCATGCAATACCCGAAGAAGAGGCAGGGAAGAGACCACAAACTTCCAGGCAGCAGGAGGAGAGCACAACAGTCTCACATCAACAGAACTATTTCTACTTCAGTAGCACTGGGGAACTGAAGATGCAAGCAGGGCATCTTGCTCTGGCAGAGGGAAGGATTCTTTCTTTGTATCCCAGCAATATTTAACACAGTAATATTGACGCTGCTTTATTAAAGCAAACCTCTATTCTGCTTTAGGGACAGAGCAGAAGGATTTTCAATCCTACCTGCAAGGCAACAAGAAAAACATGAAAGTGGTTATATTTACCCACAGCTTTTACCAGCTACATTTAGGAACTCCAATTCCTCCTCCAGCATCTTAACCTTATCTCTTCTACATTTATTTTTGAATACAAATTCAACACTTTGAATTAAAGATGCTCATGTGACTATTTCTAAACTGCTTGCTCAGCCTAAAATGTATCTATAATGTCTGAATTCTTTCCTTCCCTTACTCTCTGGAAGCCCAGAAGGTGCAAGAGCATTTCTCACGTCATTAGAGAACTTATGTTCCCAAAAATTAACCTATTTCCTGTCAACCTCTCCTTAACTTCTACTTTTCAGAAAAGAAAGCAAAAGCAGCCTTCTCCAATCCCTGTTAAATACCAAAATCCTGGAGTAGTTTCAGCCCACGTTCACATGTTCTCCAAGTCAGCTTTTCTAATTCCTGTTAACTCCATCTTCTCCGCATGGTGGGATCCTTGGTGGGATTCTGCTTCAATGGGTGTCTCTCATCCAATAGGTGCTCCATGGCAAACTGCTGAAGCCAGGCTGATAAGAGATGCTTGATAAGACTGAGCATCTTGGGTTTTACCTCCTAATAGATAGGTACAATGAACACATTCCAATCCTGGTGACATATTTAACATGCCTATGACAGAATTAAGGATCTAAAATACCTCTGCAAGTGACCCAAGTCCATCAGTCATCTTTCAAACCCCTCACAGTAGAGCTAAACTACAGCAACAGACCAGGGCGCATGGGGAAGTATCCAGGTACACTTTCAGAATCTCCAAAGATGGATATTTCAGGCTCTGGATCCCTGCTCCAATGGCTGATTATTCTTCCTAATATCTAAGTGGAATTTCCCTTGCTGCCAGGAATGCATTGCCCTTCATCCTATCCCTCTTCATCACCCAAAATGAGCCCAGCCATCCTTCTCCATGCTCTCCCACCAGCTAGTTGAAGACAGCTCTGAGCTCCTTCCATGGGTACAGGAAGGAGGGCTTTTCTTCTACAAGCTGAACAAAACCACCTCCATAAGCATCTCCCATACATCATGTGCTCCACTCCAGCCCCTGCCTACCTTGGTGGCCCTTCACTGGGCTCACCTTCAGATTGGCACCATCCTTACTGTACCAGAGAGCCCAAACTGAGCACAGCACTCCAGATGTTCTTCTGTTTCATGCTTGAAGCCACATTATCCATCTCCTTAACCTCCTGGGTGTACTTCTGCTAATGCAGCCTAGGAGAAGGTTGGCCTTCATTGCCACAAGGACATTGCTGACACACATGGAGCTATCTCCCACCTTGCAAATCCTCTTTCTATGCAGTCAGTCCCCAGCCCACACTATTGCCCAAAGGTACGGCATCCCACGTTCAGTTTCCTACCAGCCAGCCAGGCTTCAAGACCTGGCTGGACACAGGGGCTTGGAGCAAGCTGCTCTAGTGGAAGGTGTCCCTGCCCGTGGCAGGGGGTTGGAGCTGGAGGAGCTTTAAGGTCCATCCCAACACAAACCAGGCTGGGATTCTATAATATAAGGTACACATCTAGGGTGGTTTTGTCCTACTATCTAGGTGTAAGGTACCTCAAAAGCCTTCTGCAGAAGGACATCATTTCACCATGTTGTAACCACAGATTCAGTAATCCACAAGCAGCATCACCCACTTTCTAAGGAGCACTTAGAACACAGCTGTAAAGCCACACCTTAAATTTTCTTCAGGTATCACACCACAGTTCAGTGTAGATGGTGGCTGGATATAAGCTTTTTCAGGCATACACTCTTCCTCTCAAATGTGAAAGCACCATGAAGTTGAGTAACCTCCAGGATTCAGCAGCTGTTTGTGTTTCAGAGCTAAGAAGCCATCTGTGTTTTGTTTCAGAGATCTCTTCATCTTGTACACAAGTCCTGTCTTGAAGTATCTTATGGATAACACTGTTTTTTCCTCAGGCAAAACAGCATCCTTCATGTCTGCTGCTTTCATCTTCCATGCTGCTTATGAGCCAGGCTCGTCATTTCCACTATGTTGCTGGCATATACTATGGGCACACTGCGCCCACTGCTCTGCATCTCCCACTGCTCCCAACTTAGATTTTTGTTGGCACTTATCTAATAGAATGAAATAAGCACAATTGCTTTCTGTGAAGGGAAAAGCAAAATGATGTACAACCAAAATGACAGAGGAGCTTCACATCAGTGAGTGAACAGAGGTAACATCAATACAGACCATTTCACTCATGTTTTCCTTCAAAACATGTTTCTCCTTCCAAAGAGAAGAGAAATGCAGACAAAAAGTCATCTAGGCTGCTTAGCTGGTGTTTATGGGCTCAAACTGAAACAGGGCAAGCTCATGGTGGATATAAGGAAGAAGTATCTGCCCTTTAAGAGCAGAGAAGATCAATTCCACATTAACTACAGAATTCTAAGACCAAATCTCTGCAACACAGTGCACACATTCCTCTAAAGTACTGACATTATTCCTTAGAACTGGAATTTTGCAGTCCCCATTCCCACTTTCTTCCAGAATAAGCATTAGGATTTTGAAATGCGTGCACATCTCAATTATAAAGGTCTGAGAGGGCACAATCAAAGTGGTTTTAATCAAGGTACCAGTGCCAGATGCCCGCATCCTCATCCAAAACTGCATTAGGCCTTAATGCATCAGGGAACACAGTATTACACACAAGCCAACGTTTACTGCCGGAGTATTTCACCAGAGCCTACACAAACAGCAGTGTGGGTTTTCATGACTGACATTCAGCACACTTAACACAGTGTGTTCCTGCATAGTTTGGGGTTGGTTTCACTTTTGGTTTAATCCATGGGCCGTGACCAGGCAAATGCTTCCCTTTCCTTGTAGAAAAGGGCAGAAAACTCTCCAGCCTCCCAAATGGACAACCACATAAAGACATGCACCTTGCAGGAAAAAGCAGAAACAACATAAAGCTTCTGTTTTCATTTACAGCTAAAGCTCTAAAGTACATAACAGTGGTTTCCAACTATAACCAGGAATGCCTCTTGGTAAATGTTTCTGTATAAGCATCCCAAAAACGTCCTAATTCTGCCATCAGCACCATTCCAGTCCCAGTGTTAATATGATTAAAGCATGGAAGACTCAGCAACTCCTTTTTTTATACAGAAACATCTCGAGCTGCATTCACAGTTCATTATCCCAAAATGCCCAGTACATTCATTCCAAACTGCTTTAAGAGTTTTCCAAAGCATAGAGATGACTACACTTAAGACAGCTGCAGCAGGCATTAAGGGTGCGAACATCAGATGGAAATGAGCCATAGCACAAGTTACTTGTTGGCAGCAGAGATCCCAGAATTGCTCTTGTAGTTACTTTAGCCTACCCTAACTGGAAGACAAAACATACTAAAAGGCAGTTTAGATGCAGTTAAGCTACATTCTATGTGAAACTTAAGAGTCTCAGTGACTTCATGCACTACCAGTAGCTTCAGATCTATCTCAACTGCTACCAACACGTACCCTTCATCCCACCACTAACATGTGTATCCAGCAGGCTCACTATCATCACCCAACTTATTCATTCTGAATAAGTTCAAAATGAACTTAGATTCCTGTAGTCAGTAATAACTGGTTAATATGTCCTTGAGGTTAATCAAAAAGCAAAGCTGTTCACAGTTCAGTTATAGCTACAGCAGGTCTGGACATCAGAGAACACTACTGGCTTCCAACACCTATTCTGCATGATATGAAACTTCAGAACCTCCTTATGTGTATGATTTTGGCGTTCCACTTCACTTCTAAGCAACTGAAGAAGATATTCATGTTTGAAAAGGACCTCACCCCTCTAACCCAAAGCACAAAGTGAGCGCACTCTAGTGCAGTTACCAAAGACTTCTGTTCAGTTGAAAGAAACAACTCAAGTGTGTGGGTGCCAGTACCCCCTCCTGCCCCCCCCTCCCCCCCAGTCCTGTGTCCAGCTCTGGGGCCTCCAGCACAAGAGGGAAGTGGAGCTGTTGGAGAGAGGCCAGAGGAGGCCATGGAGATGCAGCGAGGGCTGGAGCAGCTCTGCTCTGGAGCCAGGCTGAGAGAGCTGGGCTGGGGCAGCCTGGGGAAGAGAAGGCTCCTGAAGGGGAGACCTTAGAGCAGCTCCAGTGCCTAAAGGGGCTGCAGGAAACCTGGAGAGGGGCTTTGGAAAAGGGCCTGCAGGGACAGACCAAGGGGAATGGCTTCAACCTGCCAGAGGGGAGACTGAGATGAGCTCTTAGGCAGAAGCTCTTCCCTGGGAGGGTGCTGAGGCACTGGCACAGGGTGCCCAGAGAAGCTGTGGCTGCCCCATCCCTGGCAGTGTTCAAGGCCAGGTTGGACACAGGGGCTTGGAGCAAGCTGCTCTAGTGGAAGGTGTCCCTGCCCATGGCAGGGGTTGGAGCTGGAGGAGCTTTAAGGTCTCTTCCAACACAAATCCTCCTGTGAGTCTATAAGGAAGGAAGGATGTCTTTGAAGGATAAAGTACTCCACTGCTCTTTTTTCCATTGACATTAGATCTGTTACAGGTTAACCAGGGAGCTTCACAGCTCCAGTCTGTAAAACACATCCTGACATAACTGGCTGAATTCCCACAGTCTCGTTAAATACTCCCTATGTTCAAAAGGAAAACTCAAGTCAAGTGATCAGCAACAGTTGCTTTTAAGAACAGCACCAAGAACTTCCCCTGGCCTGTCATGAGCCAAACTGAATGGCAAAAGTGATAATGTTTTTGAGATTAAGGCTTTTACAAGCCACAGTGAGCCTGGAAGTAAAACTAAGAGCATATAACCCATAGAGAAGCCTTCTGAAGGCATTCAGCCACCAGTGGCTAGAGCTGCAAGAAGGAAGGAGTGGTGGGACAGGAGGAGGTCCAGTTCTCCCACACTGCGACACTACTTCTGCAGGTGCTCTCCAGCCAGTTTTGTGCAAGAAATATTGATGCTTTTCCCTGCCTTGTTAAAGCAGAGTGAAAACTGGAGTCAAAGGCAGAGATAATACACTTAACTAAGACCTAAACCAACAGGAGTGGAAATGAAGCCTCACACTACCACGGCTATCTCGTTTTCAGGAGGTTTATACCGTTTCCAGTTTGCCAAGTGTCATGTTTCCCGTCAAACAGGCACTGGGTACTTGTATCCGCTGATGCCACTAGGGAGCGTTCCCAGCTTCCTTTGTAGGCAAACCCCAGCACCGCTCCAGCAGCCGTTTATTCTAATGAGCCTCAAACCTCTTCCACCAAAAGGGGAAAAAAAACTCCAGCTTGCTTTCATAGACAAAATAACTCAAGCGCTTCCTCCAGAGCAGTAACTACACGCTGCGTAAAAGCCAAGGACTGCAGCTACTGCTGCTTTTCTGCTTGCTCACTGTGACTTAGCAAATTACTCCTGAAGGGACGATCCCGTCACATGCCTCACTCACAATCCATGTGACCACAACAGATACAGGCATGGCAATTTGTTGGCAACTCTCTCAATGCCACCCTGTATCCTTCCCTGCTGCTCACCCCCTGATCTTGTTTCTCCTTCCCTGAGAACAATCCTTTTACTCATACAGTTATTTACTTAGCAGAGATGCAGGCAGATGCATTCCGTAGTTTAGTAAAGAGTGAAGGGGGGGCTACAAGGATGCTGGAGAGGGACTCTTCATCAGGGACTGTAGTTATAGGACATGGGGTGACGGGTTCAAACTGAAACAGGGGAAGTTCAGGTTGGATGTAAGGAAGAATTTCTTTATTGTGAGGGTGCTGAGGCGCTGGCACAGGGTGCCCAGAGAAGTGGTAAATGCTCCATCCCTGGTGGCATTCAAGGCCAGGTTGGACAGAGCCTTGGGTGACATGGCCTAGTGCAAGGTGTTCCTGCCCACAGCAGGGGTTGGAACTGGATGATCTTAAGGTCCTTTCCAACCCAAACCATTCTATTATTCTAAGACATACCACAGAAATCTGATTACATAATAGCAAGATAAAGGGAATTATGGGGGACAATCCCAGGAGCTGTTACATACACACACAACCCCCCTTCTTTTCTCTGCGGGCTCTCTGAGGCTGAACCACTCTCTAACACAGTAAGGAAACAGGGTGGTAGAAAAATGTTTAACAACTTATATTTAACACAGTGTTTCTTGCTCACTGTGGAAATTAAAAGCCACTCCGAGGCATGTTTCAACACATCGGATCTATTGTTGAGCATTATTTCAGAGAGCATAGTACGTAGCAGATAAAGGAAATCCTTGTCCCTATTTCCTCTTCTCTTGTTTAAGCTCCTGCTCAAAGAGGGTAGGAGGGACAGAAAATTAAAACCAATTGTTCTTGGTTTCTTGGTTAAGTCAAGACAATGACTAAGGTGTAACAGAGAACTAACCGGAGGAAGGGGGTTGGGAATGGCAGCTGGAGTATAGCTCCAGAGGGAAAGCAGAGGACTTAATCCAGTGATTAGGAAGTCCTTTTGGTTTTCCTCAAAACTTGAAGTTGAAACAGTCTCTGAAGAAAAACATATTTGCATATTTATATGAAAAATGGCTGGTCAAATAAGCAACGTAACAACTACTCACCTGTCTGAACATCTATAACCATCTGATGGCCACCTCTCATCCCCGGTCGGCTGTCTTCTCCATCACCTTTAACAAACAAAGAGGGAAGGGAGAGTTGGCCATTAGAAGACTTCAAAATCAAAGATACAACCTCACATATGGCCTAAATACTATACAGAAGGAAGCTGAGTAACTTAATAACTCACCATTCTTTAAGCATTCGCACAACACTTTTCCCAGGGAAAATTCTTCTGGGCATTGTAAAAGTATGGAGCTTTATACTGAATTACCTGGTGACTGATAGTAGAGAGAGCTAAAGTGAATTCAGCACTCTGCTGTGATTCTGAGAGCCTTGGAAAGGAGCCTGAGAGCTCCTGAAGCATGCAGGTCTGCACAAATGAGGTCTGAGCTGCCTTTGCAGCTCTCCAGCTGTGAGGACACAGACAACCTTTTGCTCTCCTTCCGTCTCTCCCCAGCTGAGAGCTGCCTGAAAGCTGAGCAGTGAGACCAACAGGATCTGTACCCATGGATGGAAGCAAAGAGGTAACAGTGTACATATAGCTCTGCAGTAATTACTTATTCTCATATAGAAGGGAATTCCAACAATCCCATCAAAGCAGCTTTCCAACCACTTTAGGTATCTTAAGCATTCAGGACAGGTGTCATCTATGGGAAGCAAAATTAGAAAGATAACCCACATTCTGTCAGCACTCACAGATAACCCTTCCCAAGAGGTTTGGGTGCTGTCACACCTGGAATCCTACATGCGCTGTATGACAATGATTTCTGTAGCTGCTGCTAGGAATCTCCTCTTCCCATTGCTTTTTTCCATGGCAAAAAGCAATGGAAAGGGATTGTACAGTTTAGATTTACTGTGTAACAAACCAGGATTTCAAAAGATGCATCTAACTTTAAATACTCCCACTTAAGATAATGTACTTATTTGCCACTCTTTGCTGTACATTCAAGCTGACTCCACGTGTTCAAGCCAGTCACACAGGCAACTGCTCTCATGCTTAGCCTACATTCTGAGATTAGATTCTCAACTGATTAGCTATCCTTGAACTTACAGCTACTGCCCCTGTAGTGTTCCTTATTCAACCAGAAATCAGGCTGCATTTCACCAACTTTGCAGAGCAATGCAAGTTTTTCATAGAGGAAACCATTCCCTGTTCTAAAGGAGGCTTTCTTGCCTTATTTTCTTACTCAACATCCTCAAAGGAACAAGACAGAACTGGCAACGCACGAGTTATTTCTTAAGAGAAGTCCTTACCTTTGGTGCTTTTGGGGATGATCTGCCCCCAGCGAGGTTTGTATTCTTGTTGACTGATATATTGATTGAATAAGCCATCTGCAAAACAGAAGTTAAGCTGCGTGAAACGTTTATGAACATAGGCTGAGAGAGTTGGGGCTGTTCAGCCTGGAGAAGAGAAGGCTGCATAGAGACCTCAGAGCAGCCTTCCAGCATCTGAAGGGGGCTACAGGGATGCTGGAGAAGGACTCTTCATCAGGGACTGCAGTGATAGGACAAGGGGTGAAGGGTTCAAATTGAACAGAAGAAGTTCAGATGAGCTCTTAGGCAGAAGCTCTTCCCTGTGAGGGTGCTGAGGCCCTGGCACAGGGTGCCCAGAGAAGCTGTGGCTGCCCCATCCCTGGCAGTGCTCAAGGCCAGGTTGGATGGGGCTTGGAGCAAGCTGCTCTAGTGGAAGGTGTCCCTGCCCATGGCAGGGGGTTGGAACTGGAGGAGCTTTAAGGTCCCTTCCACCCAAACCATTCTATGAGCCTATTACAAACATTCCACATTTATGCATTACCTGAAAAAAAAGGGAGCTCAGACACCCAGTTCAACTACCACAGGCAGACTGAGGACTCAAACGATAGTCACACTGTTCTGTATTGAAACAGTACATTGCACATACACTGCTCTGATGGAGGATGCAACCAGGGGTCCTTAATCACCTAACACCCAACAGGTCATTGTCCAAGACCAGAGCAAGACCACAACAGTCATGCTTTTTGGTAGAACACTACCCTGCAGACTTGCTCAGGAATCACTTTTACATTCCAGAGCAGAGAAAGGAAAACGGAAGTTACCAAACTGCATCTAATACTCTGTAGTTCTTCCGACCCCAGTAATTGTGGCTTTGAGGGAACGATTTAACAGCTTACCAATGCCTCTATTTATTTATAGAAAATCCCTCGGGAGGCAGACAGACAGAAAAGGAATAATCCTCCCCGCACACATCCCTATTTATTTAACAAAAGGTAAAAAAAAAAATCTTTGTTAAGCACAAACGCAATCTTCAGATCATATTTTAAAGCGTTTTCTTGGCATCCTGGAGTTTGCCATGACCAAAATCCAGGTTTTAATTAAAACCCAAGCCAGCAAGTGCTTGCTGGGAGAAGACGAATCCTCTATTTAGAGAGCTTCTAATAGGAAAACAAGGGCACTCAAGAGCTCCTGAAAGGTGCCAAATTTGGTGTTAAAACACAAACCTGCTTTCAACTTTGCTAAACTCAGCTTTGCGCATTCAATGCTCAAGGAAAGCAGGCTTTGCTTTCACCTGCCTTCAAGCCAAAAGCATCTTTCTCCCAGCACTAGGTAACTGAGGGAAGCCAAAGGTCTTTTCAACGTAGGTAGGAAAGTGGTTTATTTTGGTTGCAAGAGGAGGGTTCCAAACTCCCATTTCCGCAGCTTCTGCCAAGTTGGGACCAGACGTGAAGGTTTTAAGCTTGAGAGTTTGTGAATTCTCATGCAGAAAAGCCAACTTCCAACAGAACAAATGTGTGAGCTGTAAGAAATCCCATACTTGAGGAAGCTCAGGTTGGATATAAGGACAAAGCTCTTTCCTGTGAGGGTGCTGAGGCACTGGCACAGGGTGCCCAGAGAAGCTGTGGCTGCCCATCCCTGGCAGTGTTCAAGGCCAGGCTGGAGCAACCTGGCCTAGCATGAGGCTTCCCTGCCCACGGCAGGGGGTTGGAACTGGATGAGCTTTGAGGTCCCTTCAAGCCCAATCATCCCATGATTCTATGACTCAGGCAGGCTCTTCTAGCCACAAACCTAGACAGAATTCAGCCTTTTGGTTATCAGTCGCCTTCAAGACAGAATGCAAAACTGTATTTACCCCTATGGCAGCTAACAGATAACCAGACATAAATAGCTCAAAGGGATGAATTACACCCCATACCATGTGAAAGGGTGATTTAACCTCTCTCTCATGCTCCACACCCACAGGCTGCACTTGTCAAGATATGACACTTCTCCCCCACTGTGCTTTCAAGCCTCTTAATAATGCTTCTTGTCTTCCATGGGACATTGGTTTGGAAATACTCCAGCTTGCTTCCCAGAAATGTTTCTTTCTGCTGGGAGCAGTTCCGCATCCATTCTACTCGCACTGCGAACCAGCAGCAGCTTGTTTTGGGAGCTGAATCACCACCTGCCTGACACCACCAGGGAAATGAAGGCGGATTTCTAGATGGATCCTGCATCCGATGGCAGCCCTATTCTAGCGCACTACTTATGTTTCTTGCCAGGATTACACTGCAGACCAAAAGGTCTCCAAAGCTTCTGCTCTGGAGGCACTGATGATGTGGGCCTGCTCAGGTTTGTCAAGCTCTTCCCAATGAATCAGTTTAAATCTCAAGGCTCCTATAGAAAACTAAGTGTTAAGTGGAAGCTTTTAAAGGAAGTCTTGTCCTTTGCTCCCATTTCATTGTCCTGTGTTTACTCTCCAAAATCCCAGCCAAAACCAGCGCTTTTCTTCTGTGCTATTTTCAAGCCCTTCACAGCAAGTTGTGACGCACTTTGGATGTAACAACTTCGAGTTCACAGTGGTTAAAGCTCAGTAAATTCCACCTCCCTGATAACCAAAGCCTTGATTTGGTCTGTGAATTACAGGTTACCCAGAAAGGATTAGGATAAACAACACAGAAATATGTATTTTGTTGAAGCCATTCAGGAACAAGTAAAAGCTGTATTAAGTTTCTTTTTGAACACGCGTCTCTAGATAGGATTCCTAAAATCTGTCAACTGCCAATGGCTGAGAACACTTTGGAGTGGGCAGGCAGCCCTTAAATTCTGGGTGTTGGGGTTTAAGACATTCCTAGAACCAAAGAAGAGCACCCAAAACCCCCAAAGAGATTGAGGGTTTCTGCAGTCACCAAACTCCTTGTAAAGAATAGCTGAAGCAGGAAACAAACCTAACACCAGATAAAACCCCAGCCATCACTCAATGATTCCTCAAGGCATGGGAGCAACAAGGAAATACACACAGGTTTTCCAGCCTCAAAGCTGCAATATTTCTGCTTAACAGAAATAAGGTTTGCTCTCAAATCCCTACAGGACACGCTGCTTCGACACAAACTCTGCCATCTACTTGGCTTTGCGTCCGCTAGCAAAGCCTCTGGGTCTCCAGCAAAGCTTCTCCTTTCCATATATTCCAGTCCTACTGAGCAACAAGCCAGCATCCACACTTTCTCGGAACTGAATGCAACCATATTTAATAGCACAATTAAGGCATATATATAGCTTATTTTATATAGAGAATCATAGAATGGTTTGGGTTGGAAAGGACCTTAAGCTCATCCAGTTCCAACCCCCTGCCATGGGTGAGGACACTTCACAATAGACCAGGCTGCTCCAAGGCCCATCCAACCTGGCCTTGAACACTGCCAGGGATGGAGCATTTACCACTTCTTTGGGTAACCTATGCCAGTGCCTCAGCACCCTCACAGTAAAGAGCTTCTTCCTTATATCTAACCTTCAACTTCCCCTGTTTCAGTTTGAACCCATCACCCCTTGTCATATCGCTACAGTCCCTGATGAAGAGTTCCTCTGCAGCATCCTTGTAGGCCCCTTCAGATACTGGAAGGCATGTATGTCTGTCTAGAGCTATTCCAGGAGAATACAACTGTTCCTGTGTGTGCATCCCAAGTTTTTGGAGACACTCGGGCCCACAGGCTGTGCATCACCACCTCTTACTTGTCATATGGGGCCGCTGTGTCAACAGATAAACACATATCACACAGTGACAGGAGACCTGCCAGAAGCAACACCTCAGTCCCTAGAATACTAATATGAAGCCAGCAGATCTCCAACCCATTCCAAGCAGCTTTCAATGTCTACAGGAGCTGCAAACAGCTCAACTGAGTCATTTGCACTGCACAGCCCCTCTTGCAGGAATATTAAGCAGATTTTTTCCCCCCTTCAATAATATAAGGCCATCTGAAAGCTATAGGAATGAATCCAAACGTGCAGCATTTGAAGCGAGTCTGTGAAGCAGCTGAGATTTAGGGAACCTTTCTCTTTTTTGAGAGGAAGTCAGGCAGCTGCCAGAGTTTCCATTTGCCCATTTTCTAAGTGCAATGCACAAGTCAAAAGAATCTGCGGGAAGAGCGTGGCTGCCTGCCACCGAGCGCTCAAAAGAAATCATCTGGTGCTGCGAGGTGGAAGACAGCGTTCAGCATTAGCAATGCAAAAGAACAGGAGTTAGCTCTCTGCTTAGCACTAATTCTTGACCACCTACTCTTTTTCTCCATGACTAAGCCTACGGAAATAGCCTGTGAAGAGATGCAGCGCACTTCGCTTTGTAGATACCCAGCGCTGCAAACATCAGCCTCCAAAGATGGGTTAGGCTGAAGTGAGCGTGCAGGATCCCTGTCAATCTCACTGCCTTTCTGTTTCTTTAAGGCAATGAAAACTGTGATCAGCAAGAGGTCACAAGTTCACATATTCATGTCCTCCGGGTAAGAACAGTTCACTCGCTGAATGCTTTCAGGGATCTTACAAGGATATGCGTATCGCAATTAACTCCACACTTCAACTGCACCACACGGACCATACACAGGATTAAAGTTAATCTGGGAAAACAGCACATCAGAGAGGAGTTCAGTCGTAAGAACACCCACACCTTAGAGACTAAGCAGCAAGCTATGGAGACGCTAAGACAGCGAAACAGTAAAATGCTGGGTGCTGAGCTGGAGAGATGCAGAACTGCGGAAGGACAGCTAACCGTGGAGGACCACAGGGAGCAGATGGTAGCAGTACTGTAGAAGCTATGTTGAAGGCTGAAAACGTCTATTCCCA
The DNA here is from genome assembly GCA_028858755.1 of Ara ararauna. Taxonomy (NCBI): domain Eukaryota; kingdom Metazoa; phylum Chordata; class Aves; order Psittaciformes; family Psittacidae; genus Ara; species Ara ararauna. The sequence goes on from CM054376.1 coordinate 164,361,029, forward strand.
TCCTACCAAGCAGAAGGATCCAGCTGTTAAATACCAGCTGCATTCAACTGTCCCCTTGTAAAGCTTCAACCTATTCCAGCTGCAGTTTGAGGGAGTTTGTGGCCATCAGAAGAGGTTTGTCCTGTCTTCTCCCCCACCATAGCTCAGCTCCCTGACCTGGTTTGCCATGTGGCAGCACAAGCACTGGTGCCAGCAAGCAAGGGGACAGGGGACACACTGTCCTGAGGAAGGGCATGACTGACCCAGTTAGTAAAACCTGCAGTTGTGTCAACTTAAAGCGAACATGGGATACAGCTTTGGTATCACAGGATAGATGGCACTTCCCTCCAAAGGCTGCTGGGAGGCAACAGAGCTATAAATGGGTACAAGAGCTGAAGTCAGTCTAAAGACTTGCAGGAGGCTGGGGGAAGGTTCGTGTATTCAACCACAAGCAAGGATCACTCGGCATGACCAACAGAGCAACAGGAGATGCATGCACTGACCTTTAACTTGAGCCAGCCCAGTGCCACATTGAAAGAAAGCCATATAAACATCCTCATGCGTATTATTCTGTCCCTCAGAAACAGTGACAACACATAATGATGCTATCTGAAGACTCTCCTGCTACGCTATCCACAGTCTGTTATTAGAAATCATGGAATCACAGACTGGCTTGGGTTGGAAGGGACCTTAAAGCTATTCCTGTTCCAACCCCCTGTCACAGGCAGGGGCAACTTCCACTAGAGGAGGTTTTCTACCTGCCAAGTCCTTCGCCAGCACTTCCACACATAGAAAAGCTGAGCACTGCAGACAGCAATCCCACTCCCAACATAGGATGGGAAACAAACACCTCAAATCCTAGGGGAAAACTGCTGGATAGAATAAACGCCGCATGTTTATATTGAGTAATAAAAGAAATTAACATGCAGCAGCACAAAAAAATCAGGGCACAAACATCCACTTCATCAGTGGCCAAGAAAAGAAAAAGTCCATTTTTAAGGGAACATTTTCAGCAGGCTTCTAGTGCCATTTCATTCAAAAATAGTTTCTACTACAGCCTGCACTGAAGTAGAAAAAGGACAGCCTCGAGGCACTGACAAGATTAAGCCCCAACGAAGGCAGCAGACATCGATAAAATCATCTCCACCAGCGCACGGTACCTCTCTGGATCACAGCAGATCCTGCCTCACCTTGGTGGGCTCATCTGTTCCCTGCAGGCAGTCCTGTCTTTGGGAACCACTGCAGAGGCAGAAGCAGCCAGCCAGCCAGCCTTCCCTGCTGCCTTCCCATCCTGCAGGCCTCAGGAGGAGGCTGCCAGCTCCAAAAAGCCGCTGCATTGCAGGAAGTCGCTCACACTGCCGGCCCAGCCAACACCACTGCGCTGTCTCAGGAGGGCAGGATGAACGCTGGCAGCTCTCTGTCTCAGTGCTTGTAGCTGCTCAGGGAGCTCAGGGCAAGGCAGAGCTCAGCTGTTTTAACTAGAGAGTCAAGAAACCTTGGGCCAAAAGCCGTAGGAAGCCATTTACTGCAGGTTTTGATGACCTGTTGCAGTAAACTCCATGACATTGTGCTTAGTGGAATAGCTTATTCATAGTATCATAGAATGCTTTGTGTTAGAAGGGACCTTAACGTTTATCCAGTTCCAACCCCCTGCCATAGGCAGGGACACCTTCCACTACAGCAGCTTGCTCCAAGCCCCATCCAACCTGGCCTTGAACACTGCCAGGGATGGGGCTTATTCAAAAGAAGATGGTGGATTTGCATGGCAGACAAACCTTGGCTGTCAAGCTGTCATTTCTATCAGATCTCAAGAACCACTTCCAACTTCAGCGATACAAACCACACTGATGGAGTCAAGCAGCTATGTTGGCATCTACCCAAAAGGTATCACAAAATGACTGATTAGCCCACAATTAGAAGAAACATCGCTGGTGTCAGACATCCATGGAATTGGTCCACTCAGCCCCTAACTCCAGTGGCATCAGACACGAACTTCTCTCTTTATGCCACAAAGAGGAACTGCACCACAACCAAGAGCACCTCTGTTTTATCAGACCGTGATCCAAAACCACTGCACATCTCCTGGGAGACACTTCAGTGCAACACCCACCTCATTCTGTATCCCATTCCATCAACAGAAAGTCCATACCCCCCATTTTAGGAGCTGAGAGGTGTTTACACACAGTGCTTCCGAGCTGAAAGTTTCCAAGTAAAAAATTAATAGAAGTTCCAATGAAAACTGCTGCCAAGCTCCTGTTCTGCAGGGAAAACAAGCTCTGCCTCCAGTCACTGTAACAACTACACCATTCTCCGAGGACTGTTTTCCACATAAGCAAAGGCAGCACTCCCATCCAAACACTGAAAACTGCTGAAACGCCAACTAGGTTGTAAGCTCCAATCAGAAATCACGGCACAGATCACTACTGAGAAGTCTTATGCTACCCTGCTCACCACTCCAGTGACTTCTGTGACAGACAGGCCCTCCTTCAGCTTGCCAGACACTTACATGAAGAGCTTATCTTTACCTCAAGTGCACCATGTTGTCATCTCTGGGGGAAAGAGACTCCAAAAGTAGCAGTGATGAGACATTTCATGGCTGAGTTTTTAGCCTTCATCGTACGCATACTCACAAGTCCAAAAGCTGACAGTACACCATGCTAGATATGAAACAGCACATGGACTATACTACTAAACATAGTTTGGGTTGGAAGGAACCCTAAAGAGCGTCAGGTTCCAACTCCCCTGCCACGGGCAGGGATACCTTCCTAAGAGTGCGTCTTACTCCTAAGGGTGAAGAAGCCCATCCCTTCTTCATTAAGACATGCACTGGAAGTCCTAATTCCATCAACATTCAAAGCAGTAACATCTCAGTGCTTTTTCTAACTAACATACCAGACCCCTCTGGTTCTCTTACCATTCACAGCTTTCTCTATGAGCTCTTCACAAGCATCGAAGTCTCCCTTCAACACCAGCTTGTCGTGCAGGTCTGTCAACATGGGGTGCTCCAGAGCAATCTTGGTTTTCTTCTGCAGTGACTCGAAAGCTTCTGTGTAGTTGTGCTGACGAAAATGCTTTAGGCAAAGGCGAATGGCTTCCTGTTCACGGTACTACTGGAACACAAGAAAACCTATGAGACATGTAGATTTGTCTTTTACCACCACTGTACCTGGGAACATGCCTGGAGACAGCAGCTTATAAGTGCTGCTCATAAATTGCTCACAAGCTTAGAGGAACGCCGTCTGAAAGACATAAGCTGTGCAGGGATTTACTTGCCAACAGCGTATCGAAGTTATACAAGGTGGCATCATCCCATTTAATAAGCAGAGGAGGAGAGAGCCACAGTGCCCCAGATCTCTGGAGTGACCATCACTTCCCCACCATCCGCTGCTCGAGGCCTACACAAAGTGCAGAGCAGGAAAAAGCCTTTGCTCTCAGCGTTACGTAAGTTGATTGTATGACTCTTACATAACAAAATAATTTGGAAAAGTAGGTCACAGCTTTTCTAGAAGCAGAAGGAAAAAAAAAAAAATAGCTAAACATGAGGAACGGGAATACTTGGAATGACCAGCGCTCCTGCCCCCAAATCCTGCAGCTTTCAGATCGATGGCAGCACCGACTGATGTGCACGCCAAAGTGTTACCTTCCAAATATCCCCCCTGCATCTTGAAGCATAGCCTCTGCTTTTATACCAGGGATGATTCAAAGCTGCCCATGTCCTACTCAGCTGTGGGAAGGGGTGAGAAACCCACACTGGGTCAAACATCCAGGCACAGAAACGTGAGAGGAGAGTAAACCACGTGCAAGAGCGGCAGCTTGTGCTTTAACGCACCAAGCAGCCACTGTGTTTTCAAAGCTGCTAACTGTAATAGATTTTTAAGCTGATAAGGAGCAGAGACACTTATTTTACATAAACTCCCCTCAAACCTAAATGCCAAAGCATTAAAGTGTCGTGGTTTAAGCAGGACATGAAGATAAATAATCCCAATTCCATCTGCCACACGCACCTACCACGGTAAAAAGCAAATGTAACTTTAAGCATCTATAAAACTAATGAAGTTACAGACAAGATTCTACTCCTAAACAGACCCCACTGCTCCAAGTGAAGTTTATGGTATTTAAATGAATACCATCTTCCTGAAAACCTGGAACTAACACTGACATGCACCAAAAATTAGCGGTCTGAATAGCAGGAACCCCATACACTGAAGCAGCTAAAAAGAAACACGGCCATGAGCTGTATTTTTAGATTTTAATCCATCAGTATTTCACAGCTGCAAATAGCCAGAACTATGCATTTTTAGAAGAGCAGCTCCCAGCCCACATGAAAAAGGCCAAGGACATGTACTGATAAAAATGCAAGACTGTGGTAAGGGAATAAGAAAGCTAAAGCAGAGTTTCTGCAGCACAACTAGAAAACAACAACTTCTTTTTCCTTCTGAAGAGATACTTTAGTCACTGTCTTTAAGCAAATGTTCACATTATTCCAGGCCAAAACCACCTTAGATTCTTCGTTGCTCAAAGAGATAGCAAGCAAAAGGATTTGTTCTACACCAGGAATAACCAACTTCTGCATTTCAGCTCCTTCAGTTTGGACATGAGACAAAACTCAGGCTTGGCATATTCCCACTGAGCCTCTCGGGACTGACAGAGTGGGTTTATAAAACACAAAATGACTGCTGGATACAGGTTGGCCACTCAAGGCAATATTAAAGTTTCTACTTCACTGACACCAGAGTGATACTTCAGAAGTTGAATGTAAAAAGCTTATTTTAATGCAAAAAGGGGTATAAAAAGTATAAAAAAGGCTCCTTTTTATACGCTGTCAGAGATGACAACCCAAATAATAGCTTTGATTTGAAGCTGTAAATAATTCCCATGGTTAAAAATGTAATGAGAACATGAGACTAAGATATTAACACTGTCAAATACACTAGTAGAAATATTTAAGTGTTCAGTATCAAAGTGATAGCCATTACTTAACTGCCACTCAGTTGCTAAAGCATACCCACTCTTAGTAAAAGCAGAGTGCTGAGGCGTTAGGATGCAGTAGGCTGCGCTGGACAGCAAGGGGAAAGCAGTAGGGAGGGAGTGGAGTAGGGGAGCCCTAGAGAATAAGGCGTGTGCTTCCTGTTTTGAGTCCATATCTGTTATCCCCAACTCTACTCCCCCCTTAAAGGGAGCGTTTTGCTGGTTAAAGCACACACAAGAAGGATGGGCAACTTCATGTAGAACCTTATTCCTGTCTGATGTCTCAGGCAGTAAAGGATTACTGGATTTCAAAGCTTTTGAGACTTCCAAGAAGAAAATATTCACACCAGCTCAAAGAACTGGAAGAAACAGGTCAACCTTTCCCCAGATATGGGTCAACACAGATCCTCCCTATGTGGATCCAGCAACAGTGGCCTCTCAAGGCTGCGAGAGAGGAGAACACCAGTGAGACATGCTCTCACCACCAAAAGCTTGGCAACTGATTCTAGTAGAGCCCAAACAATCACGACTAAGTCTCTGCCTTGCTGCTTTAGGGCTTGAAGCTTTAGAAGAACAATGCTGGCACCCCCTGAAGAAGCTGTCACTACATATATGCTGACCACAAGAAGTGTCAGTTCCATGGGATAAGACTGAACAAACCAGATGGTGATATCATCATCATCAGATGGTTTCTGAGCAAAACCAACAAAACCAAAAACCAGAGCTTCCTGGTTGCAGCATCTGGTCCAAAATGCCAGAGACACCACCATGTGCAGAGGCAGCAGAAAGAAGCACAGAAAACCATCAGCAACTAGACCTTTCAGAACTGGACATTCGTAACCAGCAGACTAAGGACCATCAGCATCACTTTAATCATAAAGCAGCTACAGCTTCCACTGAGGCTGTCAGGGGTGGTTTTGGATCCTCCATGAAGCAGCTTGTGATGCTGTTATGAGCAGCAGAGGCCACAGGGTTTCTTTAACATACTGGCAGCACTATAACTGGTGAGGGAGTCCCAGTACTACAAGGCACAATCTTTATTCCCTTTTAAGCTCTTCTTTCTGGAAGCAGAGAGATGCTGCTCCACTCCTCACTATTACTCTAACTGGGAAGGAAATCTCCTCTGCAACACAATATGAATTTCATTAAACTGGTCCAGAAAAATCTATGCATAAAAAAGCAGCAACAAAACGAACTCCGGTTGTCAATGTGCACTTCCCTCCCACAGGAGAGGCATCTGTTGTAATCAGTTACATACAGTTTATACAACCCATGTTTAGAGCCCTTCGAACTTTCTGCCTATCAAAGTGACAAATGGCATAAATCAGCTCATCCCACAGGCCAGTGGCATCAACACCCCTCTGTTCCAGGGTATTCAGCAAGAAGATACTAAGAGGGAAACACTGGAAGTACAAGGAGCTGCAACAAGAATGACACCAAGTGACTCTCTTTAGAACAAGCTCATGTTTATATCCTGTAACAAAAGCTGCATATGGGATCCAAGAGGCTCTAGGCTCACATATAGCTCTACAGAAGGGCTGGTATGGTAAAAGAATGAGTAATCAAAAGGCAAGAAGCAGGAGAAATGGAATGTGGGTTTGCTAACATTCATTTCCCTTGCAATACAAGTACTATTTTACCCATATTGTCCTTTCTGACTCAGTCTTTCTTTTGTCTTTCTTGTGATGTCTATGTAGCAGAGGAGGTTTGTAGGGATTTTTGGGGGTGGTTTTGGGGTGTGTTTTGTTGGGTTTAAGGGAACAAGCGGCTACAATCCAATAGGATTCACGCAGAGTCAAAAACTCAACCATGTGGTTCGAGTTGCAACGATGCATGTTTGTTGTTTCAAGAGCTGATATTCCAAGGAATGAAAAGGTCACGTCATTCCAGTAAAAGAAGTTTCACAAGATTCTGAGAGTAAACATCTTCAAACAGGCATCTAAAATGCAGGCCTACCTTGCTGTACCAGTTGAGGCACGGCTGGACCACATCTGGATCATCAATGCCATTAAGTTCAACATACCAGATACTAAAATTGAAGCTAGGTCCCCAGGATAAGAGTGGAACTGGAGAAGAGAGGAAAAGGAGAAAAATAAAGGTGCATAAACATCAAAGTACCACTGTGTTAATCTCATCATAGGCTATATACACAGTACTATTTCAAACAGAATGATTTTACAGGTTACACACAAAACTCAGTATTTCTGATTTGACATAAATTCTAGCTCCTTTAAGCAAGCTGAGGAGAATTACCAAATACATCATGTTCAAGTTGTCATTTCAAGCAACCTGTGCCAAGCAGCATTAACACAGCAGATCATTGCAAAGCAGAAGCTCACTTCAAGCAAAAAGAGCAAAAATCCTATCATTTAAACCAGCTCAAAGAGGCAACAAGCTTTGACATGGATGGGAATCACTAGCACACTAGCGACAGTATTTGCTCCTCACAGCACATTTATTTCCCCATTTGTCAGCAACAATTATTCCCCCTAATGGTGAAGACAAGAAGCTTGGGTAGTTTCAATGGGACAGAATTAGTAACATCTGCAAGTTGTGGAGGAGAGAGGGAGGGAAAACTGACAGTTTTCTATTTTGAGACTACATCTACTCCTCTTTTTACTTAAAAAAAGCTTAAATCTGGGCAGCTTTTTGGCTCCTGTTTTATCTATGTACTGGAACAAGCATTACTAACTGACCCATGAAACACACACTGCAGCCTCTCAACTAAGGCTTCTCTCCCCCTCTGTTTGTGAGCACCTACAGTCTTGCACTCATTTATTGATTAAGCTGCAGCTTAAGGCTTGGTTCTGCTTGTTGAAGCAACTCCAACTCCTTCAAACTGCAGCGAAATCAAACGCTTTCATTTCAGATACTTCTGTTTCCTTTTCAGCTGACTGAAAGTGATAAACAGGAAAAGAGAGTATTAGAGGTGAATGAGGAGTTCCCAGCAACAGCGTGGAGTCCACTACTTCCTCCCTTCCACAGAAGCTATTTTTACAACAGGGAAATTCCTTGTGACTTTCAAACCACCAAGAAATACCACGGAGATTTTCCTCGGTGAATTATGGGGTTTTCTGAGCTACTCCTTGAGGAAATAAAACCCAACACGTCCCTTAAAGTTGTTCCTCGGCTCTTCAAGGTTCTTAAGTATTTATACTTCAAGCAAGCAACATCTATGACTTTCTGCAATGCGTTTGAGCACAAAGCATATGTTCAAACACATGATTTTCTCTATTTTAAAGGGTTTTTTCTACAACCTTATTACTAAAGACTCATGACAACTTCTGGGAACAGTCATCAAGGGAAGAGATTCTTAGAAAAGAGCCAAAAAGATTCTGAATATAGGACTCTTAACTGATTTTATTACCCCTAAGTAGGCACTTTATATGTTAGAGCTCTCAAATCATCCTGTTCAAGCAGTTCTCTGCTTGACTGTTCAGCATAGAGCGAGCTGCTTTCAGAGCATTCCCAATGGCTGAATGTGTGTGGAACCAGGGGAGAATTGAACTGGTCAGAACAACCAGAAGTCACTTATCTGCTGCTCATATAGCAGATGCTCTGCCCAAGAAACCTCTTTCCCGCTTAGTTCTGTCCCTGGCACAAGATGAGTGCTGCCAATATGGGACCTTAATACCACAAAACAGCTTAATCTGGGGTATTCCACCTATTAAGGCAGTAGAGTTGACAAAATACCATATGGAAGGGTAACACCTTTGATCTGTCTTCAGCCTTAACACACAGACCAAGACCAAACTGAAGTTACATTTGGTATTTGGTCAGATATAAAGAATCAAAGCCTACCCATCAGCTCATTGCACCAAAACACTGCCGCAAACCACAAACCACCTCAAATGGACCAAGGCCATAAACTTCCTGATGGTGAACCTGAGGGCAATTTTGTAACACTGAGTTTACTGGGTGAAAAACTAAAGCTAAGTATTACCACTCTCATACTGTATTCCAGAAAAACACAAAGAAATGTCCATCTTTCAGGGCTTAAAGGGGCCAACAAGAAAGCTGGAGAGGGGCTTTGGCCAAGGGCTTGTAGGGACAGGCCAAGGGGAATGGCTTTAACCTGCCAGAGGGGAGACTGAGATGAGCTCTTAGGCAGAAGCTCTTCCCTGTGAGGGTGCTGAGGCGCTGGCACAGGGTGCCCAGAGAAGCTGTGGCTGCCCCATCCCTGGCAGTGTTGAAGGCCAGGTTGGAGACAGGAGCTTGAAGCAAGCTGCTCTAGTGGAAGGTGTCCCTGCCTGTGGCAGGGGGTGGAACTGGGTGAGCTTTAAGATCCCTTCCAACACAAACCAGTCTGGGATTCCTTTTCAACAGTTTGTCTCAGATCTTATGAGCTTATCCCAGAAAAACTTTACAATTCACCCTCTTGGTAAGCGAATACAACATGAAAGACATCTTGGGGATGGGCACAAGAATCCTGGTGTCGTGGTTTAAGCCTCTCAGCCACACAGTTTCGCTCACTCACTCCCCCCTCTCTCTTCCCCCCGCTCCCCGAAGGATGGGAAGGAGAATCGAAAGAACGCAACTCCCACAGGTTGAGATAAGAACAGTTCAGTAACTGAGGTATAACACAAACCACTGCTGCTACCACCAATAATAATAATGACAAGAGAAATACAAGGGAAAAGAATACAATCGCTCACCACCTATACCAAGCCCGACCAAGCAGTGCACCCCCACCCTTCCGGGTCCCTGCTCTCTGTTTTACACCCTGGGCATGACGTGCTGTGGCATGGAATACCTCTGTGGTCAGTTTGGGTCAGGTGTCCTGTCTCTGCTTCCTCCCGCCTTCCCCTCCTCCCTGGCACAACATGAGGCTCAGAAAGTCCTTGGCCAGACCAAAACATTACCAAGCAGTAACTGCAAACATCGGTGTTATCAGCGCTGTTCCCAGGCTGAAAGTCGAAAACACAGCGCTGCACCAGCTACCAAGAAGGAGAGAGATGACTGCTGCTGCTGAACCCAGGACACCTGGGCAGCTACCACCAGTGTTATCACCAGCAACAATGCAAAGCCGTCAACCTGCTAACTCTTCTCTCGCCAGTTAACTCAGAGCTTTCAACAGTTCTGTTCACATTAAGGAAACAAAACACCAGAAACGGTGATTTTAACAGCAAGATTTTTGTTGTGTGATTACCTACTTTGAGGAAAGCCTGAAACCGTCCTCAAGTTACACAGGGGACACAACGTAAATTATTCCCCGGTGCTGTAAAGCACAGAAAACTCAGGCTGATCTTTCACAACTACTCCGTAGGAGTCAGAAAAGCAACAGACAGAAGGGTTGAAACTGCAAAGTGGTTTCTATACCAATTAGGAAAGATCAAGTGTTTTGCTGGATCATCTCCTCATTTCTGAGGTGACTCTCTGATCCCAGGCTACAGGAAGGAGCCACACCTCCTCCTTTCCTCACCTTTTCTGAGGTGTCCATTTGACACATCCCCTTTTAGAGCACATCTAACTCCGACCTGGAAGGAGGAGACAGTAAGTGCAACAAGGAAGCAGCAACAGTCACATAGACAGTGATAAGCATTACTTGTCCGTGTGACACAAATCTCATCTTTATTTCTGCACAGAGTCTGGAGGCAACAGCAATGTAAGATCCTGGGTGCAAGGACTGCAAGTGTAGGTACTAGAGAAAAGAGTAGCAGAGGCATTAAGCACAGTAGAATCATCTCAAATACCTCTCTCAAGGTAATTTCTGTGTCCCTCCTCTCCAGGCAGTACAGACAAACAAATTGGGTGTGTAAAAAGACTGGGAACATCCATAAATAAAGTCTGGCTCATTTCTATCACACCAAAGCTTCAAAATCTTGAAGCCTTGTTAGTAACTCCCATGCTAGTAACAAACTGGCATGAGAATTACACCAGCAGTCCTTCAAGTTCCTTCATGGCAATCAGTCTTTACAACACTGTGTGCTTTCAAGGACACGGTACAAAGAAAAAGCTTTACTCTGAGTAACCACAAAAGCAGAGCCAGAAACAAAGCTCAAAGGCATTAAAATGATTATTCTTCAGTATTTTGTCTGGATAAGTATCTTCTTTCCCCTCCCAAGTTCTTAGATGAGGTGTGAGATGAAATGCACAAGTTACTTGTCAAGGAGGACAAAAGCCTGTACAGCAACAGGAGCTGAAGTTGAACTAATTTAAGACAAAGAAGTGTAAGTCTTTCCTTGACAGAGTGAGAAGTTATTTCTTCTGCTTTCTATGAATCTGAAACTTTCTCTACTACGAGAGCAATTGAAGTTGTAGGAGTAGGAAGTATTTTCCCCTCTCACACACTTAACGCATAAAATAACAGAATCATAGACTCAACTGGGCTGGAAAAGATCTTTAAAGAAAAAGCCCTTCAGGCTCATTCAGTCCAACCATTCCCCACCATTGCCAAGGCCACCACTAACCCATGGCACTGAGGGCCTCAGCTCCACGGTGTGTGAACACTGCAGGGACGGTGACTCCAGCACTGCCCTGGGCAGCCTCTTCCAATGCCTGAGCATCCTTTGGGGAAGGAATCGTTCCCCAGCTCCATCTAAACCTGCCCTGGTGCAGCTTGAGGCCGTTTCCTCTTGTCCCATCCCTTGTTCCTTGGGAGCAGAGCCCAGCCCCCTCCTGGCTCCATCCTCCTCTCAGGCAGCTGTAGGGAGCGATCAGGTCCCCCCTGAGCTTTCTCGTCCCCACTGAGCTTTCTCATGTCTTGCTCCTCCTGCCCTGTCCCCCCACAATAACCTCACTGCTGTGTTATTAACAGTATGCTTAGCTGTGGAATCAGAAAGCAAATGCCTGGTGGAAGCTGCTGCACAACTCACTGTAATGCCTCCTCCAAGTACACAAACCTCACTAACAGCAGCAGCTTCAGCTGTGTCAGTCTGCAAGCCCAAAAGGGCAGATTTTGGCCTCCTGTTTCCTGGCAGCATGACCAGGAACACAGCACGGTGTTGCACATTTGTGAGTTCCTTTGGCTAGCAGCTTAGAAATTCTAACAAACCCAAAACACTGTCAAGCTGCGTCTCTGAAAAACAACACCATTTTGTAACCTGGTGTCGTGGTTTAAGCCTAACTCACGCAGACTCTCTCTCACTCACTCCCCCCTCTTTCTTGCCCCCCACTCCCGGAGGAATGGGAAGGAGAATAGAAAAGAACGCAACTCCCACAGGTTGAGATAAGAACAGTTTAGTAAATAAAGTATAACACAAATCACTACTGCTACCACCAATAATAATAATGACAAGGCAAATACAAGGAAAGAATACAATTCTCACCACCTAATACCAAGCCCGACCACACAGTGCACCCCCACCCTTCCGGGTCTCTGCTCTCCGCTCTACCTCCTGGGCATGACGTGCTGTGGTATGGAATAACCTCTTTGGTCAGTTTGGGTCAGGTGTCCTGTCTCTGCTTCCTCCCAGCTTCCCCTCCTTCCTGGCACAGCATGAGGCTCAGAAAGTCCTTGGTTAGACCAAAACATCACTAAGCAGTAACCAAAACACTGGTGTTATCAGCGCTGTTCCCAGGCCCAAAATCAAAAACACAGCACTAGACCAGCTACCAAGAAGTAGAAAAATGACTGCTGCTGCTGAACCCATGACACCTGGGTTTGCAGTTGTGTCACAGCAAACAACACCCTCAGAACTTCATGAGCAAAATGAACCAACCCATCAGCTGGAGGCTTTATTAAGCTTTTGTTAGGGAAGAGATTCTCATTTCTGTCCTAGCACAGGGATTTCTTCATAGGAGATAGCATCAAGAAACACAAGGCTATAGGTATAACTGAAAAGGAGAAGTTATCTCAAAATATTAAGCACATGACAGTTAAATACAGAACTTTTTTGTGTTTAACGCATATACACCATAGAATCACAGAATGGGTTGGGCCTGGAAAGGACCTTAAGATCATCCAGCTCCAACCCCCTGCCATGGGCAGGGATACCTCACCCTAGACCATGTCACCCAAGGCTCTGTCCAACCTGGCCTTGAACACTGCCAGGGATGGAGCATTCACCACTTCTCTGGGCACCCTGTGCCAGTGCCTCACCACCCTCACAGTAAAGAACTTCTCCCTTATATCCAGCCTGAACTTCCCCTGTTGCAGTTTGAACCCATCACCCCTTGTCCTCTAACTACAGTCCCTGATGAAGAGTCCCTCTCCAGCATCCTTGTAGCCCCCTTCAGGTATAAAAGTGATGTTAATGTATGTAAAACAGAATCCCAGACTGGTCTGTGTTGGAAGGGACCTTAAAGCTCATCCAGTTCCAACCCCCTGCCATGGGCAGGGACACCTTCCACTAGAGCAGCTTGCTCCAAGCCCTGTCCAACCTGGCCTCGATCCCTATTGCTATGTGTGGAACCACTTCCCAACAGAACAAGCCGTGTAACTATTAATGTTACTCATGTCATGTCAGAGAAAATAAAATTCTAGTAGTAGAAATTAACCAGCATTTCACTTTCCTTGCATGTTTCAACTTGCTGCTAACACTTCATAACATTACGAGCCATTTTGCTGGACAGGATTCACACATCCAGACAAGTAGCTGGTAATCTTTCCATCTTTCCATCCACCCCCTTTAGCCCTCTAGTAACTACTTGCTGGTTTCTAGCCAGTGAAAAATAACATTTCCTAAAAACCTAAAGCAGAAAGCTTCAGAAATCAACTTTCCTGTTGCAGTCAACCTTTAACTCTATTCCTTTGCACCTCTTGAGGTTTCCTAAAGCCAAGTGTTACGGACGCTTCCAAAAGTAGCAGCCAAAAACAAGCCCAATGCACAACCGATTTCTCTACTCTTCTAAGAACGGAAACCCCACTCTTCATGGCACAAACACAACTGCTTGATTCCCAGCCTGAAGCTTTCAATTCCACAAGCATACATGAGAGGAGATGCAGAAAGCCACGTAGAGACATGAGCAGAGGGCTCTGAGGGGAGCCCCTGCACAGCCACTATCATCCAAGTCTTGGCAAAGGAATTACTCAAAGCTTCAAAACATTTCTTAATTCATCTAAATGAGTCAACACATCTCATTTTTCAGCAGCTACCTCTTTGCTCTATTTTTAACCTTAAAAAGCCAATTTAAAACCAATCTCATTCTTTTACTACCTCAGTATAGGAAGGGCAAGATAAATTTACGAAGCTACAAACAGCTGAAATGCTCTAAATCCTTGGATTAAATCCACTGATGGCCACTGTAAGGCTCTTGTTCTCTCTGGCCTTGCTGAAGCAAGGAAGAGAGCTCCCTACCTGGCTCCCATCACAGGTCACAGCAACCTGCCTGCATTAGCTCCACCGGAGAAACAACACTAGACAGCATTTCTTTGCCCCTGGATGTCATCTTCAGTCAGAGATTAGACATAACTATTAGAGAAGAGAACAAGGAAGGCTTCTGCTGTTGCTCTATGTGTTGTGAGAGTGTCTGAGAGTAGGAGCTCAACCTCTTTCAAGCTCTAGGGCTGCCAATGCTGACCAGTACCAGTAAATCATTAAATACCAGTATTTAATGATTTATTTAAAGCTCTAGATAGCAATGTCTAGTAGGACAGAAGCAGCTTCTCCAGCAACTAGTTGACTCAACAACTCTATTTCTGACAATGACTGTATTTTACTTTCACTCCCCAGGACTTATATTATGAAGCTGTTATTTCTTATTAACAGGACTTCACGAGGTTCCAATCTAACCAGCCTAAAAGATCACGAAATGGAACAGCTCTTGTGGATACTTTGCCTGAGTACAATGAAGTCACAAGTGCCAAGATTGGCACAAGTATAAGAAGAGATTAATTTCTACTCAGAATGCTGAAAAAATGCATTTACCTATCTTAATGAATCGACAGGGGAACATCTGTTCATCAATTTTATGCTTCAAGGTGAATGTTTCTTTGTTATAATCATTCTTTAAGCCACTGTGGGAAAAAATAAATAAGGTTACTAAATCTTACCTTGTATTTAGAACTAGCTAATAAATGCAAACTAGGTCATGCCTGAAATGGTTCACGTTACTACGAATCATAAGTACGCATGCTGGACCAATGCCTGGATTCCTCTCCACCACCTTCTATCTCCCTGGGATATCTCCACCTCCTTCTATCTCCCTTCTATCCCCTGAGCACTGGGGAGTGGGTTTAGGAGGGAACTGACATGGGACCAACGCTGCTCATCTGTGCCTGTCACCCTGTGATTTCAGGAAGGGATCTGCCTCAACCGCGCTGTCAAGAGGGAGGATGGATCAGCTGTTACCACACCACCAAAGTGCTTTGTGAGCCACTGATGGGCTTTACTTGCTTAAAAAAAAAAAAAAAAAAAAAAAATCAAATATTTCGTGTCATTTATCAAAAAGTTTAAGGATTTTTACTGAAGATACAAGTGACATTAGGTCTCAACAATCACTATTCTAGCAGCAATGAAGTCAAACTGCAAGGCTGCTCTACCTAAAGAGGGCAAAAGGGTGGGAAGGGTTGTGCCTAGTTTCTATGTGGTCTTGAAGGACTCCTGCAACAAAGAACTTGCATTTTTCCATGGCTATTTCACTTGACTACAGATGATGTACACCCATACGTTCCTCGGAGGTGGACTTTCCTTCTGTTGGCCTCCAAAAATAGATTACTTCTTGCTGTTCATTTCTCCTGCATTCCTAAGACATTTCAATATGATTCCTCTTTCTTCTCCTCAAGAAGGCCTTTATCAATTTACATTAGCAACTCCCCAGCTCTGAATAGCTGGAATAACCGAAAGGTGTTTTAAGCCCTTATCAGTGCAACTATCAAACTAAACACAGGAAAACACAGCTTTTCCATCTGCTTATTTAATGTATTTACCCATTAGAAGACAGGCAGAGCAGCTGACTAGTTCAGGCCTTCTCAGCTGCAATGAGGTTCTTGCCATAAGCAGGCTCTTTGGGCTTTTAAAAGCTACTTTAAGCTACCCACACCTGGGGAATCATTTCTCTTTGTGCCTCCAGCACACAGAAGAAAGGAATCACAACCCAGCAACATCATACCCTGCTCTCAGCTCTTCCAAGCCTCCAAGAATTTGCTCTCCACAAATCCTCTGTGGTTAGAGCAGGATAAGGAAGGCTTCCTGGAGCAAGTGCTGGGGATTGCTGCCCTCTGACCTGTCCATAAACATAAGGATAACTAACTGCAGGTTCACAACCATAGCTCTATTACACTGTGAGCCATGTGTCTGCTGGGGTGTGAAGGGGAAAACCCTTTTGGTCCAGCTTTTATGATTCTCATAGCTGATGAAATCCCATCTTACCTGGATAAGAGATCTGTCATATTTTCCTCATTCATTCCACCAAAGACTTTAAACTTCTTTAAATTGCAGACATGTGTTTTCTCGTATTTGCCGAACGTGATGCTCTGGACTATGGCAGGTCTTTCAAGTTTCAGAATCAAATACTGTGGAAGAGAGAACAGTGAGTTATAATAGTAAAGCCAAGGCTACAAAACACACTGAGGGAGAAGCATTACAGCCTTCAAACAGTCAGTTTCCAGAACCAAAGAATTAAAGTTACGATGATTCCTCCCCGTTGTTATATTTTATCCTGGATTAAACAAAGGGGTTTTTAGGAATATTACTTTAAAAGCACTTTATCTAGGAAAAAGATTTGCTTGAACTACCCATACCTATAAAATAGCATTTCTATTCAGGGCTTACATACATTCCTTCAAGTTAGATGCAAGACTTCCTGAAATCTGGCAAATAGGATCAAACTACACAGAGTGATGATTCAAACACCCACTCCAGCCTGAAATGAAACCTAAACTGAATACACAATTAGATAAATACAGTATGTTCCACATGCTAAGAGAACATCAAATTACTTTTTACTCTCTGGGCTGACACTATTTAACCACTGAACACAGACCAAGTTTGATGTGTGGCCAACAAAGGAACCAACTGCTTCTTAACCATAGCAAATATACCCAAGCACTTAACAGACAAGAAAGGGGCTTTACACACAGAATGATGCCTGGAAGGAGATTTTACTGTGAGGAAGAAGTTGCCCAGAGAAGCTGTGGCTGCCCCATCCCTGGCAGCGTCCAAGGCCAGGCTGGATGGGGCTTGCAGCAACCTGCTCTAGTGGAAGGTGCCCCTGTCCGTGGCAGGGGGTTGGACTTTTAAGGCCCCTTCGAACCCAAACCAGTCTGGGATTCTATGATGATGTTCTCCCTTGTGAACATTTACTCCCCCCTTACACAAATGTCCATCCCCCCCAGTGTATAAATAGTCAGATTATTTCAGGTCCCAGCTATCAGCTTCACCAGCACTGATGGAAGAAAAGCTCTGTGCCACTGGAAAAGCCTGTGTAGAGAAGCACCCACATTATGCATCAGGAAGCACCAGGCACCAGGTTTATTTAACTTCCCCCTACAAACCAGGCCTTGGAAGGAACCTGGAGACATCCTGGTTTGCAGAATACATTACGTTTTACACCTGAGAACAGTGTGTTTAATTCACTTCCCTGACTTCTGAGAAACAAGCAGCGCACAACAGAGAAAGGAGGCGAAGTGCGGAATGACAGTTACTCATCCTGCTGGATTTTGTTACAAAACCCTGCGATCAGGGTACAGCACAAGCAGATCAAGCCTTGCAGGACACCTCCCACTGCAGACACTGCTGGTGGCCCTTTCCTCCAAGCAGCAGCGCTGCCAAACTAGACATGACGCGGGATTTTCAGTCTTTTATCAACATCAAGCAGGGGATTTGCATGCATGTGGATGCTTCCTGTGATTCCTGAGAAGAAACTAGCAATAAGTGCCATGAGCATCAATCTGCTTGTGCTAAACTGCTCCAACAAGCTAAACCCACAGCATGAGCAGCAGTCGAAGGAGGGGATTCTCCCCCTCTGCTGCGCTCTGGGGAGACCCCCCCCCTGCAGTCCTGATCCAGCTCTGGGGCAGCAGCACAAGAGGGATGTGGAGCTGTGGGAGAGAGTCCAGAGGAGGCCATGGAGATGCTGCAGGAGCTGGAGCAGCTCTGCTCTGGAGCCAGGCTGAGAGAGCTGGGCTGGGGCAGCCTGGAGAAGAGAAGGCTCCTGAAGGGGAGACCTTAGAGCAGCTCCAGTGCCTAAAGGGGCTGCAGGAAACCTGGAGAGGGGCTTTGCACAAGGGCCTGGAGGGACAGGCCAAGGGGAATGGCTTTAACCTGCCAGAGGGGAGACTGAGATGAGCTCTTAGGCAGAAGCTCTTCCCTGGGAGGGTGCTGAGGCGCTGGCACAGGGTGCCCAGAGAAGCTGTGGCTGCCCCATCCCTGGCAGTGTTGAAGGCCAGGTTGGACACAGGGGCTTGGAGCAAGCTGCTCTAGTGGAAGGTGTCCCTGCCCATGGCAGGGGTTGGAACCGGATGAGCTTTAAGGTCCCTTCCAACACAAACCAGTCTGTGATTCTATGCTATATCTTGCCTCAAAAGCTGCAAACAGCTGGCTGCGTGGAGATTTCTGGACTGCTACCAGGCTTCTACATGTGTCAGACTATTCGCTATAGCTCTGAAAGATGCGATACAAGCGTACATAAAATCGACTGATTTATTCAACCTGGTGAGAACAAGTCTAGGATATTTCAGACACACACCAAGCTATTTGACACTCTTCCATCCTATTTCTATAAGCAACATCAGTATGTCTCATGCCCCAGTAGTCATGAAGCATTCTAAAAACCCAGACTTATCAACTGAAGTGTTTGTTCATTAGAAGCCTGGCACAGACACGAATGGGAGTAAACAGCACTAAAACTTCAGCCTCAAATTACAACACTTACAAAGATGCTACAAAACACGAGGAGAGTAAAACTTCTGCTTTATGATTAAACACATTTGGAAGTGAAGGTGCCCAAAGAGCAGAACAAGTCATGTATGGCACCTTAACAGCTTGTTAGTGTACACACCCCAACACCAACAAGCCAATCCAGCTCTGTCACACAGGCAGCTGCAGCCAACTCCAAGCTCATTTGAAGCTCTAGCATGTGCTACTTGATGACAACCATGTGCAATGCTTCTGCATCACACAACTGGGTGTAAGTTTTATTAATGGACTTTAAATTAGTTCCTGATACCATTGACACAGCAGGATGTAAATCAAGAGAGGGAAAACTGGTCTCCTCAAATGCAAAACAAACCAGTTGTTTGGACAGTGCCACTAACTTCAGACATATGCTCTTTAACTGGGCAGAACTTCCATCTCCACGTCAAATAGACTGGGTTAGATCTCAAACTGCACCTTGCAAGCTGCAAATGCAATTAAAGCCACATTGAATTCTATTCATTTCTCTGTTCTGCTCAAGGATTTCATTAGGGAGGAGTGAAACTTGTACTGAACGTAAAGATAAAACCACAAACCAACAAAGTAACTGGGGCTGCTGCACAAACCTACCCGCTGCCTTTGTAATGAAGCCCCTTTTGTTCTCCACTGTATTAATCAAGCCACCCAGGGAAGCTCAGTGTTGTTCTGCACTCAGTCTTCCAAGTCAGACCATCACTGGAGCCATCAGGATGAGCATTTATGACAGGTCTGCAGCACTACCAGCTTCACACTTCCTATGTAAGCCTAGAACTAGTTTATAAATAGACCCATCAGCCCTCTTCTGCCTGAATAGGTTACTACATAACAGGTTTGTTATTAAATATATAGTTTCTGGGTCATTCTATTTTCAACTGGAGAAAGATATCTAGTTTAATAAACAGAAAAGCAGCTGTCATCTCTATTTCCTATCCCTGGCACTCATTCGTAACCAACCGGTGGCTTTCAGGGCCACAGGAATTATTTAACTCTCCCATCCCCATAAAGTTAGGGAAACCCTTTGCTAAATATAGTCACATGGCAGCATTTCAAGTGGCGAGAATTCCACTTTCAGTTCCTTTCCCTTTTCAAAGGGGTTTAATATGGACTCTGCCACATTTACTGCCAAGCACGTGCCTTTGTTGAGCTAGTAAACACATTCTCAGATTCTTTCCTATGTTCTTCTGATTTGTGCTCATCCCAGCAAGGGGAATGCTCTAAAAGACAAAGTGCCTGGAAGGTTTCACTCAGAAAGGGGAAAAAAAATCAACATTCAGGGACTCACTTATCATAGAACGGGTTGGAAAGGACCTTAAGATCATCCAGTTCCAACCCCCTGCCATGGACAGGGGTGCCTCACACTAGACCATGTCACCCAAGGCTCTGTCCAACCTGGCCTTGAACACCGGCAGGGATGGAGTGTTTACAACTTCTATGGGCGACCCCTTCCAGGGCCTCACCATCCCCACAGGGAAGAATTCCTTCCTTACCTCCAACCTGAACTTCCCCTGTTTCAGTTTGAACCCGTTACCCCTTGTTCTATTGCTACAGTCCCTGATGCAGAGCCCCTCTTCAGCATCCTTGTAGCCCCCTTCAGACACTGGAAGCTGCTCTGAGGTCTCCACGCAGCCTTCTTACCATCCTCATGGCCTCCTCTGGACTTGCTCCAACAGCTCCACGTCCTTTTTATGTTGAGAACACCAGCACTGCAAGTGGGATCTCACAGAGCAGAGTAGAGGGGCAGGATCACCTCCCTTGACCTGCTGGTCACGCTCCTTTCGATGCAGCCCAGGATACGGTTGGTATCTGGGCTGCGAGTGCACACGGAAGCAACTCATATCCAGTTTCTCATCAACCTTGTACTTTTATCTCTAAGCCAGCACAGCACCTACCCTCAGCAGGGAATTACTAAACCCTTCCATGAAGGTGAGACACTGATGGGTCAAACAGCAGCAACGAGAGCTGCAGAGGTTCCAGCGAGCACGACTGACACTAGTCCTTGTGCTGTGTCTTAGCCCGAAGGTCAGGCAACACAGCTGGGAACAAGGAAAGCTTTATTTGCCCAAGTTTTGGTTCACTTCCTGCCCTGGCCTATTAAAGCCACCCACTTGTTTCGCGTCACCACAAAAGTGAACAGTTCTTAAACGAAGTGATGCCAACATCCAAACCATAAAACACTTTGAAACTTCATGTTCCATAGAAAACACCATGTCTACTCTGAGGAGTAAGTTATGCGCATAGATCAGGTCTCTGCAAATAGCCAGCTTCTAACAAAGCAACTCATTTCCCCCCCAACTTCTCAACCACACTTACAATTCAATCACCACTATTTCAACTGAAGATTCCCAAGCTAAGAATCCACTTTGAGAACTTCAGCATCTGCAAGAATAAGGAAGCAGAAAACATGTATAAAGTTTAACCTGCATTACAATGTGGCAGTTTTTCAATGGTCAAAGTGCAAAAACTCACTGTTTTGAGCAAAATGCACCCAAATCTGAAGTTCTTTTGTCAACTGTGAGACAACACAGTTTGGAACTCCATACACAGAAACAACAACTGCATTCTTTGTACACCAGACTCTGCAAACTGCAATTCCCTGATCCCTCTTTCCAGTTAACTTTTCAACAGAGAAGTTTACGCTATAAAGAAATGCTTTATGGGAATAATTAAACTCTCAGGTTAGAAGCATGAGAATGACCTCAACTACACATTGGAGACACTGCAAATACATCATCACACTCAGTGCTCAGGACTGGGTTTGCTGAATGCACAAGCAATTACACAGCACTTCATATTCTCCCTGCTGGATACAGAGGTTGAGGAAGGAGGAATTCAGCATTTTCCACTGAGGCAGCCAGGTTTTCTGTTGGCTTTGTCTTTAACACTTCATAAAACTCAAATATTGTCTTGCAAAATCTCAATCACCACTACAAAGAGGAACTTTTTGCAAATCAGACGAAAGGACCTCAAATCTGGATACTTCATATATATATATATACATATGTAGGTTGATTTGATATATATAGGTAGATATATATGATAATGTTAATTCATCTCTGTCCTAAAGTTTGGTTTCAATGACTTGCTGAGTATGCGTGGCAGCGCCCACTTCTCAAGGGCTGGATTCAATAGCTCTGCAAAGCATCTTCGTTCAGGCCATGACCAATACACATACACTCTGCTCTGCTCCCATGAGACACCACTTGGAGCACTGTGTGCAGTTCTGGCATCTTCAACATAAGGACATGGAGCTGTTGGAGCAAGTCCAGAGGAGGCCACGAGGATGATCAGGGGCTGGAGCACCTCCCATATGGAGACAGGCTGAGAACACTGGGGCTGTTCAGCCTGGAGAAGAAAAGCTGCGTGGAGACCTCAGAGCAGCTTCCAGTGTTTGAAGGTGGACTCTTCATCAGGGACTATAGCGGGCTGCCCAAAGAAGTGGAAAATGCTCCATCCCTGGCAGTGTTCAAAGCCAGGATGGACAGAGCCTTGGGCAACACAGTCTAGCATGAGGTGTTCCTACCCATGGCAGGGGGCTGGAACTGGATGATCTTAAGGTCCTTTTCAACCCATTCTTTGATTCTACGAAACCTGTTGGAAGACATCTCTAACGGGTTCACGTGGTTTGTACAAGAGTCCATCACTCTAATCACACCCCGATTCATCTACATGTCTGTCTGTAACTTGTATCCCTGCTTGTCGGCTTTAAGCATAAATTGGGAATATTCTAAAGCACCCAGTTACAAGAGATGCATTCCCATACTCGAATCAGGTTTTTAAAAGCAAAAAATATTCAGGATGGCTTAGAAAAATCAAAGAACAATTTTTAGCCACAACTAAAAGCACCTCAGGTGAAGAACCCACTCAAAAGCTGTGCCACAAGCCAACCTTGCTTTGTGAACAAGAAAGCCCTAAGGAAAACATGCGCTTCCTGCATGAAAGGAGTAAAGGATGGCACAGACTAGGATGCAGCATATGCTCAATACCCATTACTCTGCAATCAATTGTTCCTAGATAGACTAAAACTGCTCAAGGTTATGGATTAAATGCCTATGCTGTTTATCAAACTATATGCATAAAAATCAAATTAAAAGAGCAGTAGATGCACAGAGACACCCAGAGGATCAAAATTAATCTTCACAAGTAGGTTTATGAAACATGTAAATGGAATCAATAGGGGAGTTTTCCATCTCCTCCTAAGAAAACCCCACTTTTAGAGACACAACAGTATAAAATACCTTATCATGAATATCAAGATGAATGCTTTGCAGCTGGATGACATGAGCTGCTGCTATAAGGAAGCCACCAGTCAAGACTATAGATTCTTAATACACTTTCAAAACAAAGCAGTAAGATTTACCTACACAGATACACTGTATGACTTGACTCTGAGGAATACCTGGATTAAATAAGGAGTTAAGTAAAAGAACTCTGCATGAGCGAGATAAACACTTTGCATCAGTGTTTTAAACAAAAATATCTAGAATAAGGGGCATTCAAGGCCAGGTTGGACGAGGCTTGGAGCAAGCTACTCTCGTGGAAGGTGTCCCGGCCCATGACAGGGGATTGGAACTGGATGAGCTTTAAGGTCCCTTCCAACCCAACCCAGTCTGGGATTCCCAAACAGCACCAGAGGAATAAGGTATAGAACTAGCATAAAGAGAATGATAACACATTAACTGAAGGTGAAAAAATAAGTAAAAGGATAATCACTTTTTTCTGGATGATGTAATTAATAGTAGAAAAGCAATTTAGAGGCTAAAAATCAATGCAAATCTGACACTCAAATCTCTTTAAACAGAGTCTACATTTCTAAATGTGCTATTAGGAGAAACAAACACAAGCTCTTTAGATCCAGGACTGAAGGGCAGGAATCTCCAGCAGCTTCCAGCAGCACTGACAAAGGGGGACCCACACGCCTCATTAGCAGCTTAATCCAGCCATAAGGTAGATGATTTCCTGCATGACTGTTATTGTCAAGGATGAAACATGAAACTTCCCCCCCAAAACCCAAGCATTTGGTGAAAGATCCCAAATAAATAGCTGGAAATGTAAATACCTCATGTAGCAACAACCTGCATTTGAGAGAGAGAAGGTAGCCCCTAAAGGTTGTCAATACAAATAGTATCAGCCTAATGAGAATTCCAGCGTATATCCAGTCTATATCAAGCTGTACAATGACTACAGAGTTGCAGAGATTCAGAGGCTTACCTGGGGAGGGTAATTGCTTTCTGAAGACCATCTTGAGGATTGATCATTGGGCTTATCCACCAAGATATTCCTAAAAGAAAAAACAAGAAACCAGAAGTCATTTAAGGAACAGCCATGGTGTATTTGAATCTCCAGTAAGACATATCATTCATGCAGCTCAGTAATATTGGAGCTGGATGATCTTAAGATCCCTCCAACCCTATGATTCTATGACTCTCATGCAACTACCTACATCTCTGGGCAGAGACTAAGGTTCTCCCCTCTTCTTAGAGGTTTTCTACATTGCTGTTTTACAGGACCCATCAAAATCCGCCTCCAAACTCTTGTGGTTGTGAAATGCAGCTCCACGTTGCAAAATCAAAGCCAAATTGTGAAATCAATGTAAACCAGATGAATTGACGCAGGCTCCAGTCCACAGTGAAGTGGAAAGAATGGGCTCGTTCACCTCAGTGGGAGAAGAACGTTTCA
Source organism: Ara ararauna (assembly GCA_028858755.1). NCBI lineage: Eukaryota > Metazoa > Chordata > Aves > Psittaciformes > Psittacidae > Ara > Ara ararauna. Next base: position 164,385,427 of record CM054376.1, read on the forward strand.
CTAAGGTTAAAACGATGAGCAGTAAAATGGTTTTGAAAGCCAAACACTGTTCTTTACTAGGCAGGCGAGACTGGAACGAAGAGAGGGCTGTACACATACTTAAAAGCATGGAAGATGACCATCCAACTCATGCCAACTTTTAACAAGTATTTTTCATGTGAGCTACAAGCGTAGAACAACAAAACAACAGAAGTCCAACTCTTCTACCCAGCAAAAACACCTCCGAGTTGCTTTCTTACAAGTTCAGGTAATTAAGATGAATTCAGAATAGGTTACCTGGCTAAAATGAAACACTTCATTTTAGGACGTGAAGCTGTTGGAGCAAGTCCAGAGGAGGCCACAGTGATGATCAGGGGTTGAAGCACTTCCCATAGGAAGACAGGCTGAGAAAGTTGGAGCTGTTCAGCCTGGAAAAGAGAAGCTGCGTGGAGACCTCAGAGCAGCTTCCAGTGTCTGAAGGGGGCCTATAGGGATGCTGGAGAGGGACTCTTCATCAGGGACTGTAGTGACATGACAAGGGGTGATGGGCTCAAACTGAAACAGGGGAAGTTCAGGTTGGGTATAAGGAAGAAATTGTTTACTGTGAGGGTGCTGAGGCACTGGCACAGGCTGCCCAGAGAAGTGATAAATGCTACATACCTGTCAGGGTTCAAGGTCAGGTTGGACAGAGCCTTGGTTGACATGGTCTAGTGTGATGCACTCCTGTCCATGGCAGGGGGCTGGAACTGGATGATCTTAAGGTCCTTTCCAATCCAAACTATTCTATGATTCATCACAACAGTCGGATGAGGGATCTGCCTTTCCCTCTCCTATAACCATGTGGTAAAGTCCACCTCAAAGATTAAACTAGAATATATATATATACTAATATATATCTATAATTATGGGTGGGGTAGTGAAGCATCACCTGCTGGACAAGGCTTAGGAGCTCTACCCACTGCAACTAACAAACTTGCCAGCTCGTAAAACTTATGCAGCAAGAAGGAAGCTATCATCAAAGGGCTTATGCCATCTCCATCTGCTGTGTAGGAGGAAAAGAACATGAGCATCTGGATTACTCTAAAGAACTGGCGGAAAAAACGCTCATATAAAAGCTCAGAAGGGAAAGAGTTTAAGTCAGAGGTCGAGCATTAACAGACAGAGCTATTAGCTCGCTCTTTCCACACTGGGCAGACCAGGATCACCACAGTAGCAACGGTATCCAAGCAGTCCTGTGCTGTGACAAGGGCGAGAGCAAGGAGCCAGAGCAAGGTGGCCCAAAATAATACACACATTGAGAGCTGGCTGAGATATGTAAGGATATTTATACAGCACAGAAACAAAACTCAGGTTCCCTCTTCCTTTAGCTGGTTTCCATCGTAGCATGGTGGTTATCATCACAGCCACGCAGCTGGTTTAGTCATGTTTATTCAACACGTTTGAACACTTCTCTTGCTCTAACCCCATCAGAAAGGGAAACATCACCATTAAACATCATTTCTGCATAATTAAACACCCAACTATATCTAGTTTGCAGCACAAAGAGGCTCAACTCGAAGAGAAAACCTAGCTGTTGTCTTTAGTTGTAACAGGGCCAACATGAACCAACCAAGCCAAAGGGAACTGTGTTCCAAATTGCATAGACAAGACCCTCAGTGACATGGGTTAGTGGTGGCCTTGGCAGTGCTGGGCAACGGCTGGACTTGTTGATCGTAAAGATCTTTTCCAAACCCTCTGATCCTAGGATAAGACACAGATTTCTAAGAGAAGTTGCCAGTCTCAAACTAGAAAGTCACCGCTAGAAACCAAAACACACTTGTTTTGAGAACAACCATACCTGCAGCCTCCTGTACCATGCCACAGGCAAGGCAAAAGGATGCTTATTAATTTCCTAACACCTTTTAATACCTGGAGAGAGGAAAAACCGCTGTACTTGAAGGAGATTTGTATCGTATTAAATACTTAAGGGACATGACCGGACATGGAACCACTATGTGGCTTTTCTCCTTTGTGGAATTTAATCCTAGCATGCAAGAAGACAACTCACCCTACAGAAGAAGTTTTATTTATGATGCTATGACATTTGTTTAAACAACAGATAAGCTCCTCATATGTTGAGCAACATTTGCAGGAATTGGCACTGGTACATGGTCAGATAATGCCCTGCTGGAAAGAGGAATTTTATAACTGGGACAGATCCCAAAGACTGTATTTTTAACAGTACATTTGTTTGCTTCTCCAGGTCAAAGCTCAGTTTGCCACAACTAAAGAGGACCTCAATCAGTACATCAAGACAAGATAAAATCCTTCTCTAAGAGAAAGGAGAGGCACAGGCAGCTCACCCAAAATTAAGGCTGAAAAGCAATTTAAAAGATGAAGATGGCAATGTCAATGGAGTTATAAATGTTTAAAAACACATGGCTTATTATTTTATGAAGATTAAACAAACACTGAAGACAAGTCCATATGCAAAAAGTCAATTTATTGCGCTGTTTTAGGGAAATTTATGGGCTTGGAGGAATTCAAGCATTCCAGAAGTCATGAGATAGTAAGAAACAAATGCATATCCTAGTGACAGATGCTGTTTTCCATGTAAAGCACTTTTTGTGGACATCACAAAACTCTCCCACAGTACCTGGAGGTCCTGTGTTACACCTAGATTAACACCTGAGAAGCTTTAGAAGAGTAAATTCCATTAACTCAATGACTTTCAATGGAATTTTCACGAGGCATTAAAATAAGGTATTTGTAAGCCCTTGAGCTACCACAGGCACCAAATAGTTTTACGCAAGCTTTTCCTGTGAAGAAAAGCAACACATTAAGTGTGGTTTGAGAGGACTCATAACCATCAACTGTAGATCCAAGATCTAGTCTAGCATCAATCCACACTGCCAAGAGGGACCATTCCACCTCCTCATGCCTGATCCTCCCCCTCCTCATACCTATAATAAAGAGCAGCATAAATAACTCTTTTAGTCAGATCTGCTCCAATTCAGCTTCCTACTGGTGCCAGCACAAAAGGACAAGGAAAGGATGAGCAGCTGGATCTGGATGAGGGCTTCAGAGAGAACTCCCAGTCTCCAACACTGGCAAGCAGCTACTGAAGAACTTTGTTATCTGTCATGGCAGCCCTGCTACTTTGAGGGCGATCCTGCACAAAATGCTAAGCAGAAGGAGCTGGTTTATTTGCAGCACAAACAATAATATGTCCAGAGGCGCTGATGTGCCTTAAATTCAAAACCCAGCTTCCTTCCCAGCTATTAGTAGCTAAGCCTTTCTTGTAAGCATTCCCACTGCTGAGTAGGAGAAGTGGCTGCCTTATGGAGAAAGCCCTCTTGGCAGACCACAGTGGAAGTTTCTTTCTTCCCCTGCAGACACCGGTCTTGCAACTGCTGGAAGATCATTTCTCCTTTTGCTAACCCAGAAACCATCATATCCGTTGTACCAACTGCTCTCTGCTGGAGTTGGAGAGATGTCCTCACACTCGAGGCTACCAGAGGACCGCTCTGTGCAAACAGCTCTGTGGTTTCAGGCATGACAGTCACTAAGGGGGAGTTATTCTCTGTTTCAGTGGGGATGAAAAGGAGGAATAAGATAACTTTGCAAGAAAACACTTGAAATAAGGTTTAAGGCTGCTATAATTTGCATCTAACCTAAATATTTTCATGAAGCTGCTGATCAAGAAACCCAGGACTTCAGGAACAAGTCCTCCAGAATAAACAAATTCAAAACACCAGCTTTGCTTGGTACATCCAAAGTGCTCTTCAGAGAGCAGCTGTGCAGAAAAGAGCACACATGGCTCTGAGAGGACTTGGAACTCAGACACAACGCGTGGAGAGAAGGAGGTACCACAGCATTACACTGCATTTGGAATGCTACAAAACCCAGCCTCACTGAAAACAGACAAAGTGCTTCCTTCAGGGTTGTCCATGTGATGCTTCCTCATTTTTTCTTACAACCATCCCAAAACAGATCAGCAAGGACACAGCAACTAGAATGCACTAAAATCACCACTAAACCGCTTTACAGAGGGCTGCAAGACATGGTGAACCAGCTATTTCAAGCATGTGGAGGCATCGCACCAGCCAGGACAAAGCATCAACAACAGAGATATCCTGCCCAGCCTAAATGGCACTGGAATGTACACACAGCCTTAAGCGAGAAAAAACAGGGGGGAGAAGAGAGAAACACCACCAGCAAAAAGGCCAGGTCATGGACCTGGAAAGAACTATGGAATTTTCCCCACATGCAACTCATGCTGACTTTAAACTATGGTTTAAAAAGCTCAACAGGCCGCTGGCTCTCCCCTAAAGGAGTACAAAAAAAGCTCTATAGATTCTGTTACGAAGTTTTTCTCTCCTTTCTATTGGAAAAGTTCTCTACTTCAAATGGCCTAGGGGCATAAACACATGAACATTTCTTTCTTGAGACACTAAAACGTGCACAAGTATTATGCAGTGCACAGATATAGTCAGGGAAGAAGGGGTTTTGAGTTTGGTTGTCTGAAAGAAGTCTTAACTATGGGGAGTGAATAAAGAAGTACTTCTTAACCTGTGCTACTGCAACGTCTGCAGCAGTGTCACTGTGTGGTAAAGCAGTAGGTTGGTTTTTAGTTAAGGCCTCCGAGTATCACTGGGCAGCAGTGATGAGAGGCAGCTTAAAAGAACCAAAAGTAAACTGGTCATTGAAAGAAATCAGTGAGAAACTGGTTTGAACAGAACTATTTCTAAGCCAGAGCTAAGTGATACCTGGTTTGTTTGTTGTCTAATAGAGTCAGCTGTGACCTGGTGTGTTTCTGTAAGGTGATTTCTAAAGCAATCAGTTTATTTTTCTACACTGCACTTGATTTGCTATTTTACCTTTGACAGAATCATAGAACCAATTGGGATGGAAAAGCCCTTTAAGCTCCTCCAGGCCAACCATTCCCCAGCACTGCCAAGGCCACCAATAACCCATGGCACTGAGGGCCTCAGCTCCACGGTGTGTGAACACTGCAGGGACAGTGACTCCTGCACTGCCCTGGGCAGCCTCTTCCAATGCCTGAGCACCCTTTGGGGAAGGAATTGTTCCTCAGCTCCATCTAACCCTGCCCTGGTGCAGCTTGAGGCCGTTTCCTCTTGTCCCATCCCTTGTTCCTTGGGAGCAGAGCGCAGCCCCCTCCTGGCTCCATCCTCCTCTCAGGCAGTTGTAGGCAGCGATCAGGTCCCCCCTGAGCCTTCTCTTCTCCATCTGAACCCCCTAGGTCCCTCAGCCCTTCCCCATCACACTGTGCTCCAGGCCCTGCACCAGCTCCATGGCCCTTCTCTGGCCCCGCTCCAGCACCTCAGTGTCTCTCTTGCAGTAAGGAGCCCAGGTAAATCTATAATTACCAGATGGGTGCGAAACTGCTGAGGAGCCTGAAGCAAGTTTACACAGGGTTGCAAGGAGTGGTGGACCAACTACCTCAAGCATGCGGAGGCATCACACCGACCAGTACAAAGCATCAGCAACAGCGACACTCCTGTCCAGCCTAAGTAAACTGGCAAATCCCATGACAACACCACATTTAAAACCTAACAGCTGCACACGTTTGACTCCAGCTTTGTTTTACGATGCAAGAGGCGCTGCTGCACTTCTCAGCAGTGGGGCTATAGCAAGTCCTGTACTTTAAAAAATGTGAAACAAATCAAAACACTGAACCAGTGGTAAAAATCAACATCAAATTATATATCCACAGTCCGTCCCGCTCCCATGTTTGGCCATTGCTTGTGCTTGTTTTGTCTTTGTGCACTTCACAGCAAGTGAAACTGTACTTCAAGAGCTGTGTTGGGGTTTGCTGAGGTTAGTTTTGCCTCATGGAATCGTTCTGATTTGGTTCTCATCCATTAGAACTGGCAGATTTATGGGATTTTTACCTTTATTGCACAAATTCTGCGGTATCTTTTCATCTGGTGTTATTCAAGGCCAGGTTGGACAGAGCCTTGGACAACCTCGTCTAGTGTGAGGAGTCCCTGCTCATGGCAGGGGGTTGGAACGGGATTATCTTAAGGTCCTTTCCAACCCAAACCAGTCTGTGATTTCAAGTGATCTCAGAAATCACCTTACCAGACCACATCTAACAACACTGGACAACAAAACAGATACCACTTAGCTTCAGCCCTTACAAAACAAATTGCTTCTTAACCACAAAGCAACACTGCTGCAGCCATTTCCAGTAACACCAGTTAAAAAGTACTTTGGATTCTCTCCCTCCACCCAGTTAAGACTTCTCTAAACAAAATAGTTGGATTCCTCAGAGCTTCCTCCTGACATGCCAGGAATTAAATGTCACCAGGAGTGACTAAAACTGCAGCAGGGTGATGAATTCCCAGCAAGTCATCAGAGTCTGCGGAATAACTTCCATTCCAGTGACACTCAGCAACCCTAAATCACGGATTAAACTTTTCACTGTATCACAGCGCTGAGCAAACTAAATCCTTCGCAGCGAGAACTCCCCAGCTGCAGGGTGGATATAACAGTGCTAGCACAGAGGAAAAAGAAATTAGAGGAGAATAACTAAAGTCAGGCTTAGTCAGGTATGTTGGTGATCACCGTCACTTCACACACTGCTGATGATCATCAGTCTAAATGTTTAGGGATGATAGTTTAGATGCGACTTCACTGGTAAGTGATGCTGAACCTTTAAGTTTAAAGATTATCGGGTTTGTTCTCTCTCCACACCAGCCTTGGGTTTAAAGATAAGAACTGCTGCATCGCTAAAACTGATCTTTCCCATGTACTTAATGTCTATCTGCTTTCTGAAAAGAAAACAAAAATGCTGATGTCCTTAGTGAACTTATATTAGTGAATGACCATGCTATAGATACGAATATATTTATTATATATAATAATCACAGACCAGTTTGGGTTGGAAGGGACCTTCAATCTCCTCCAGTTCCAATCCCCTGCCATAAGCAGGTGCACCTTCCACTAAAGCAGGTTGCTCCAAGCCCCGTCCAACCTGCTATTATTATACATTTATTATCTGGAATAATTTCTTTTGCTTATTTCATACCCATTCTACATGTCTAAGCCACAACGATATCTGAAATGCAGCCTTCTCAGCAATGCATAAAGCACTAACACAAGTGACACGGTGCGTGCTCAGCTGAGCCTGGATGAGGTTCCAAGAGGTTCCCTGAGCAGAAATAAATCCCTGGCTTAATAACATGCCCAAGAATAGCACAAATTCTACCCTTCAATATTCAAGGGAAAAGTCAAAGAGATTAAATTCTGCAGCTGATTGGACTTGTAGCCAATAGATACAAAAATATTGCAGTCAAATCTGCTGGCGTTTAAGACATCAGAAGCCACGGCCACTTTGTGACAAAGTTCAGTTTTCATTTTAAACAAATGTCACATCTTGCTGAGGAAACAGTTTAGATAAAGTGCGAGCATTGGGATTTCTACTAGCAGCCAGCACCAGAAAAGCCACCGAACACAGGCTTCACAAATCATGGGTTGGGTTGGAAGGGACCTTAAAGCTCATCCAGCTCCAACCCCCTGCCATGGGCAGGGACCCCTTCCATAGAGCAGCTTGCTCCAAACCCCATCCAACCTGGCCGTGGACACTGCCAAGGATGGGGCAGCCACAGTTTCTCTGGGCATCCTGTGCCAGCGCCTCAGCACCCTCACAGGGAAGAGCTTCTGCCTAAGAGCTCATCTCAATCTCCCCTCTGGCAGGTTAAAGCCATTCCCCTGGTCCTGTCCCTACAGGCCCTTGTCCAAAGTGATCCACAAACGTTCATTCCATGATACTGGCAGAATAGAACTGCTCTTCATCTCCAAAATCAGCTTCCTGGAAAGCAACAGCCCCTTCACAAGAAGGCTAGAGGAAAGCAATACCTAACACACATCCATGTAAATCCCCTGTGCTGTATTTTGGAAGCATCACAAGCTTGGTGGAGTACTTTTGTTTGACTAACACACATATGGAAACGTTTTACAAAGGAAGTAGATTTGGGTCTTCCATGATTTCACAGCATTCCAACAATGCTTTGACATGCCACAATGTTAGGAATATTTCCACTCAAAAGAGGAATCCACAAAAACAGAGCGATCACACCTAAAGATGAGGAATTCCTCATGTGAGCCATACCCACAACTTTAATACTCATCAGCACTATAACTGCTCACTCAGTATCAACTTCACCCAAAAATGATGCCCATAAAAGAATGTATGTTTGATAAAGAGACTGAACCCCCCCCCCCCCCCCAGACCCAAAGTAACATCAGGTATTGAGCTTTGTCCCTAAGGACACTATGGAAAATGCCTGGCTCCAGGTGGGACAATCTTCACTGTATCAACTTTCCTTTCAGGATCAAGACTGTGTCACTACCAATGCAACTCAATCCAGGGAATCCAGAAGAGAAAATACTGACCTGGGAAGAGCAAAGAAATATCAGCCTGTCCTTAAGCACAGGTTATGGGAGGAATTGTGTTACAAGTCAGAAACATTTGTCCCTGGAGCTGCATTATGGAATAATTTCTCATGTTCAGGCAATATACACAATTCCTGCTAAAGAATCCCCCGGTCCCCAAGCCAACATCACTTTCATACTTGGCAGCTTCCAAGCCCTGTACCAAAAAGCAGTAACATGCTGTCCTGAAAGAGCAGGGTAAGAACTCACTCAGTGATTCCTTACTCACAGGTCAATTTAATACTCCAAGTTTTCTTCTTCCATTTTAACCCCCTGCGTTAAGAGTATCTCTTTACTGCCACAACTTTCATATGTAGAATAGGTGAGGAAAAGAGTATCTAAACAGTTACCATAAGAACCAAATGCTGCTTAACGTACGTACCTAGAGAAAAGCATTCAAAAAGACAGAGGTCATGTCCTAAGCAATGTTTTCAGGCACATTCCCACAGCTTTAGAGTGACATTATGAACCCAGGAGTTAGGGGAAAAAAAAGGCAGAGAGGGCTGAGGAAAATGCCTCCAAATCCAAAGTGGGTGATTTTCCTCCATTACCAAATCATGCCATTTTCCAGGAACTGCAGAAGATGCCAGCAGAGGAGGAGCAAGTGCTAGAAACCAGTTTGCTGTTGCAGTGTGGAGTCAGACATGCAGGCTGTTGTCCTCAACTTAAATATATGGTTGTGCTCCTTGATTTAAATTGATCCAGGAAATAATTTACCTAACATTATGCATACTGAGTTTCAAGTAATGACTAAAATAGCAGCTACCTGAGGTAACAAACCACTCTACATCTTCTGCACTCCCTCTTCCCTTTCCAGTAACTTGTATATAATTAATCTCAGACCCAGCTGAACTTACAGCCCAATGCTCTACACAATCCAACAGACCACAATCAAAAAAGCAAAACTACATTTGGTTCTACAAGCTTAGATTAATAGGGAATGAAAGTAAGTCAAGTACTGGCTTGCTTTGGAAGTTTGGAACATAGAATCACAGAATTGGTTGGGTTGGAAGGGGCCTTAAAGCTCATCCAGTACCAACCCCTGCCACAGGCAGAGAGGGACACCTTCCACTAGAGCAGCTTGCTTCAAGCCCCTGTGTCCAACCTGGCCTTCAACACTGCCAGGGATGGGGCAGCCACAGCTTCTCTGGGCACCCTGTGCCAGCGCCTCAGCACCCTCACAGGGAACAGCTTCTGACTAAGAGCTCATCTCAGTCTCCCCTCTGGCAGGTTAAAGCCATTCCCCTTGGCCTGTCCCTACATCCCTTGTCCAAAGCCCCTCTCCAGCTCTCCTGCAGCCCCTTTAGGCACTGGAGCTGCTCTAAGGTCTCCCCTTCAGGAGCCTTCTCTTCTCCAGGCTGCCCCAGCCCAGCTCTCTCAGCCTGGCTCCAGAGCAGAGCTGCTCCAGCCCTCGCAGCATCTCTGTGGCCTCCTCTGAACTTGGTCCAACAGCTCCACATCCCTCTTGTGTTGGGGGTCCCAGAGCTGAACACAGAACTGCAAGTGGGAGATCCTGACCTCTAGATAACTGACTGATTCAATGCTGCATACACCACTTAACTTCAACTTAAAAATCACAATCGCTTCATAAAACCAGAGGAGGTGATAAACCCAACGGTGTATTCTAACAGTGACCAGCTACAAAGATGAATGTGCAGAATAAGAAACTATATTCTTTGCCATGAATAACACAAATCAGACTACACATGTCTGAGCAGTACCAACAGTTATCCCAAAGATGCTGTGCTCTGCTTGAAATAGTGGTTTAGTCTTCAAGTAATTAGCAACCAGCAGCTAGAATGCCTTTATTAAACTCTCCAGCTATAAAATCACATCAAGAACAAGCGATCCATAATGTGATGATGTTAACAGCTCGTATGAAAATTTTCCATTCTTGATGTTCCCCAAAAAAGCCATCCCAGAAAAGGTCGTACATTGGAGTTATACAGGTTCTACCAGGTTAGGCACACCAGGGAACTAGAGCTTTTAGCATTTCACCTTCAGCCTTCTGCCAGGGAACAAAACTCTGCCAGACCTCTCCTGTAAGGGCTGCTTGAACTGGAGCTTAAAGGAATTTCCTCTCAGACCTCAGCATCTGAGCATTTACCTGGGAAGAAAAAGCTGTTGGACCTCTGATGCCAATAACTGCGTTCGTGTGCCGTTTCTTCACTCCCTCCACCTCCCTGACTTTCTTCTTTCTCTCCACATCCCCTTCTCACACTAGAGAAGCACCTAATACATATTCAACCTGTTGATAACTTGATTTTCTGTGGAACTCTTCTGCTTTTTAAGTGCTTAATTTCAGGTGAAGTGACGTAGGGAAGGAAGAAAATGCCTGTCATAACATGAGATCTTATGGATTTCCTCCATGTTTCTGGACAAACGAGTGGGAGAAAACTATTTTCCACTGGACACTGAAAAGGACCAGAAGCAGAAGTGAGAACATTTCTATACACAGGGATCACCTGCGGTGACAGAGTCCATCAGTTCACTTCACTGGGCAGTGTTTGCACTCCCAGCTCGTTTTAGTCAATGTTACAAGTATTGATCTGCATTGCAAAGACATCACAAACACGTAATTCCAGAGAGCCCGCAGGTGTGCCCTTCATCTTCCCACCGCTCAAGGCAAAGCAATTACAACATGGCAAGCGAATTGGCTACATTAAAATGCTCAAGTAAAGCTATAAATGCTGTTTCAGTTGAAACAGCTACATTTGTGCTTGTATGTGCAAAATAAACACCAAAGACAAAGTTCTATATCTAAATGGAAATCACCACTACCATGATAATGGAAGAAATCATAAGACAAGCAGTATCACAGGCTGGTCTGGGACAGGGTGGTCTGGGTTGGAAGAGACCTTAAAGCTCATCCTGTTCTAACCCCCTGCCAGGGATGGGACACCTTCCACTAGATCACATTGCTCCAAGAGAGAGAGCTCATCTCAATCTCCCCTCTGGCAGGTTAAAGCCATCCCCCTTGGCCTGTCCCTGCAGGCCCTTGTCCTAAGCCCCTCTCCAGCTTTCCTGGAGCCCCTTTAGGCACTGGAGCTGCTCTAAGGTCTCCCCTTCAGGAGCCTTCCCTTGTCCAGGCTGAACCAGCTCAGCTCTCTCAGCCTGGCTCCAGAGCAGAGCTGCTCCAGCCCTCTGATCATGGAGCATAACGAAGACTTCTAGTGCATGGACCGTGAACACAGATCACCCTGCCAGAGAGGTTCTGAAGCACACTTTGCCAGTCCACCATTAGGTCTGGTTTAGACAGCTTTAAACTGCTGAGACCTCAAAAGAAGTATCTTCACCTCACCAAGGAGAGACCACTGTGAGTAAACGGAACAGGAAAAACCAAATCTTTTCATTAGTCATCACTGAACTCAACTTGAACATGAGATTCTTTGAGACCTGGCTGCACCTCTAATGAGATTTAAGAACCTGATGCAGCTGAATCATAAGCTTCATGTGGTAGGAGGAGAACCTGAGAATCACATTTCACTAGCCACAAATACATGGTGTTTTCTGTTACAGAAATCGCAGAGAACAGGGTAGCTGGAATTCAGGTTATTTTCTGGCTGGTTTTGCAGCAGTTGCTTTTAAATCCTTATGGACTTTAGCCCAAAAAGTTTAGTACAGATGCTCTCTCAGCACCTTCTTACTAACGCTTTGCGCTACCTTAGAGTTGAAGGCACAGGAGAATACATCTCTGTTTCAGAGTAAACACAACACAGTGGATGTTTGGTTAGACTGAGCAGGAACTTACTGCCACATCCTCTAACTAAAAAGCAAAGAAAACATTTGCATTCTCATTTTGGAAACGTACAAGGCACTCAGATTTTACTAACAAAGCATCTTTCACTTCATTTGCTTCCCCTGGTTTGATGGAAATAGAGAAAACTAGCAAAAACACATCTATTTTAAGTGTATCGTAACAGATCAGCTGGATCTTTCTGGGTTCCAGTGTGCTTTCTAGGAAAGAGAACAGAACCTTCCAGCCTTCAGCACACTTGCTGCAGTACCGCACGAGGTGTCAAAATGGAAAAGCCTGGAATTATCAAGTCCACAGTGAAACAGATAAAAATGGGTTGCATTAACCTATACCAACTAGAAGGAGGTTGTTAATGGCATTTAATTATCAGCCAGGAAACCAATCTTAGTTTACATTCTTAATAACAACTTGATCACAAGAAATAATTGAACAAAACAGCAATAAAAATCATAAAGACCAATGTAGGGAACAGCCAATCCTCCTCTATAGAAACATCCTACAGGAAAACCTCAGTGACTCTGAAAGTCTGAGCAACAGAAATAAGATGAAGCTTCCCCACAAAGGTACATGACGATAACACAGCAAAAAGCTCTTGTTAGTCTCAGAAGTGGGATTTCAGCTGCACAAATCAGTGACAGAAGGACCTGAGTGCATCAGCCAACTACAAGATGCCATGAGTCACAAGTCTGACACAAGCACTAGAAACCATGGTCCTGGGATAAAATAATCGAGGGGACATGACTGCCATGCACACAGCACAAGGCTTCCCCTCTTATTCACCTCAGTTCCAACTGGAGCAGGCACAAAAAGGGGCTATTGAAAAAAGCAGGATATGAAGTGCTTCTGCCAGAATGCAGAGCAATGGCTTTTGGTTCTCTCTGTTACAGAAAATAACCCAAGTTTGAACAAGGGCTGTTTTACCTTCTGTAAGTTGTTTATTCTCTCCTTGTCCAAAAACAAGGAGTGACTGAGCTCATCGCTTTCTGCAGAAGGAAAGAGGGGAATGAAGTCCAGGTCTCCCTTAGCATATGTCTAAAGCATATGTATTCACGTGAAGTGACTGGGGTAGGGGAATCTATGGGATGATCCTTTGTGAGCCATCAGGGAACAAACAACCTCCCACATGGCTCCGTTCCTTCAGGGCAGAACCAAAGAGAGCCAAACGAAGGGATCTGACAGAGAAGTTTCAGGCAATGTGCTGGGCTGAACACTCTCCAAGCTGGACAAGCCAAAGCCTTTCCACACACGGTTACCTCCACACAGGCAGAGTGTGTCTGGAAACACCATGTGTTTCAAGAACACATCTCCTCTTGGATCAGCTTGCTTCCCAAAGGCACAACCTACTGAACTAGACACGAGACCTAGACATGAGAACTAAATCAGCTCTTTGACTTCTACCCACAGAGCTTTTAAAACGAATACCCAAGTCAGCCTTCCTGCTGGTAGCTACTGGCCAATAGAGGACACCTCCAGCAGTTTGGGTAACAAAGGAATTATTCCTTGGCTGACTCAAGAAGGACAATCTTCATTTAATGCTTGTAAAGGCCTTTGCAAACATGGAGGTAAACTGCAGCACTGGTAAAAGAGCCAGAAATTGGATCCAGCACTAATCCCCTTGTACGACCACCAAACAATAGGAAAGAGGCTGGTGTTCACCAGAAGAAACTTCTCTGTCAGTGAAAGAAGTGGTTTTCAACAGACTGATCCCAAACCAGACCATGACCAGAAAGGTCTTTGCAAAACACTTGTGGGTTTTGTGTTTGTTTTGTGTTGGTTGGTTGAGGGGTTTTTTGTTTTAATTAAAACGAGCAGTTATCAGGTGATGACAGTGTTCTGGAAAGCTTCAGTATCAGTTCAGCATCACCTAAGCAGATGTGATGGAAGTTACTGGGCATGTTATTTCTCCCCTGGGCAGTGATGATGAAAGCTTTATATTTCATGGCTTTGTTTCACATTTCAAACCATACAACTACTTCAGAAGTGTGTTTAAACTGCACTTAGCTGACAAAGACCACAGCTAATCCGCTCTGCTACTCTTTCAAAAGCACTCTGCTTGCAAAACCACAGCTCCCAACAACAAGCAGTAGGATTTAACAAGTAGTATATTCCTATACACATTATGGTAGAGTTCCTCTTCTTCAAGGTTAATGTGGTTTCTTCCTAGCTAGGAAACTTGAAACTAAAGTATAAGCAGAATTGCCAACATCCCTCCAGAAAAGCATCATTCTGTTCCGCAGATTAAATACTAAACCAACTTTCAGCTTGATCTGCATATTCATCCTGCAGGATGTTATGTTCCTGTCCCACCACATTAGAAGTTTTCCATCTTCCCTCCATCCCCAAAAACCCACCCTCCCACGCGTTCCTTTATAAATCATCTCCTTTTGAGAATCTCATCTTCAATCACAGGTTCCATTTCACATAGCATTTAAACTCTCCTCCAGAACATGGGAATCAGAAGTTAACAGACAGCAAGTTAAAACCCAAAGCTTTCATAGAAGACAACACACAGCATAGGACCAGCATCCCTCAGACTCAAGGTCAGTCTGCTGGAGAACAACCCCATCACTGAGATTATAGAACACTGCTTAAAAGCCTTTAACATTGTTTTTACTGGTGATAAGCACATTTAAACATCATAAAACACAGCCGAATGCAAGGTCATGCATTCGGAGAACACCATCCCTACTACAGGAAAGGGAATTGTATTGCAAAAGGCAATGACATTAAGGGCTTTGGGCAGCACGGCAGATATCACGTGAACATTAATTCCCAATGTAAGACTATAGCAAAAAAGGACTAATGAGAGCCTTGGAAAGGAATATTGAGGAGAATTATCTTTTTATATCGCAGCAGTGAGATCAATAACGGGCTGCCACCCTTCTATTCAGGGACCAACACTAATATGCTGTTGAAAGCCAGAAGTGCTGGTAGAAACAACTACAAGCATGATTAGAGCTGAAACACCTTAAAGTCAAGTCTTGTTAATAAGGAAGGTAAAGGGATTACTTCATTACCAAAGATTATCAAATAGACCAGAAGCCTGTTCTTTTTAATACCTAACAAAGCAAATACACAGACAGACACAACAACCAGGAGTTTAGTCAGGAAAACCTTGGTTTTGTTAAAGGTTCACTTCATTTTGGAAAGCGGAGATTGATTACTCCTGTCATGAATTATTCACAAACATCCAACCCTGTCACTTGTTGATTGGGGATTCAAGCAAAGGTTATTAAATCCAGCACCACCAATGATCAGACAGGACTCTGCAGAGACGGAGGTGGCCAAGAGCTGTAATCCTCAAGTCCTCCTGACCTCCAACACTGAAGGCAACTGCCTGAAGAGGTGTGCTGAAAACAGCACAACCAGACCACATCATAGTGACTCAAATCTTACTTTAAGTAAAGGAATTTAACAGGCCACGCAGCCGAGCTTCCTATGCAGGATGGGCTCACAGTGGTGCACCAGCACAAACTGATGGTTGTAAAACCGCTCCAGCCCCCTTCTGCCAAGCCCCAAACACTCCTACAGAGAGGACACGAGGGCAGCAGCTGACCCCCTTTCCCCAAAGCCACACGCAACAGAGCCCAGTGTTTCAGAGGTCAGGGGCAGGAGACGGAGCCAAATAACACAGTGCCCCAGGCACCTGACACAGCCAGACCTGCAAGGCAGGGCAGGAGGAAGGTTTACCGACCCTTCTCCCCCCTTCACGTGGTGACCAGCCTCGTCCATCTCTGCCCCTGGCTCCTACCTGACCGTAACGTAGCAGCCAGCCCCCCCCACACTTATTCACCCCCAAACCTGCAGCTCACACCCCCCACACACAGCACACAAAGCCCCCCCCCCAGATCTGTTCATCAACCGCTCCCCAAACGCAACACGCACCCCTCATTGAGGTGGTTGGTGCTCAGCCGCTGACCCAACACCCTCCCAGCCCTGCCGAGCATCCACACAGACACAGAGCCCCCAAATCACGCTGCACTGACCCCTCCATACACACAGCCCCCTAAATGGTGCTGTAGAGACCCATATACACAACCCCCCTTGAACCCTGCTGTAAAACACAAACCACCTCCAAATCCTGCTGTACAGACCCAAACCCCCTAAATCCTAATGCACAGACACCCAAAATCCTGCTCTGCACCCCCCACATGCACACAGACACCCCAAATCCTAACGTAGAATCCGCTCACGCACAGCCCCCTAAATCCTGCCAGACACCCCCAAGCCCTGCTTCACAGACCTACACACACACAGCACCCCCAAATCCCGCTGCACAGACCCCCATGCACACAACCCCCCCTAAATCCTACCCTACAGCCCCGCTCCCACACACAGATCCCCAAATCCCGACCACCCCTTCCCACACACACACACACACACACCCCCAAATCCCGCGGCCACAAACACACACACACCCCCCACAGCGCCCCACAGCCGACCCTTCCCCACACAAACCCCCATCCCCTCACCACCGCCGGCCCCAGCGCCCGCCCCGCTCCCCCTCACCACAGCCGCGGCCTCCCCGCGCAAGGCCGCAGGCGGAGGCCCGGCGCGGGCCGCAGCGGCCCCGGGCGGAGCGGAGCGGAGCGGAGGGGCGCGGAGCGGAGCGACAGCGCGGGGCCGGCACTCACTCGGGCAGGTACGTGGAGGAGAAGCTGCTCCAGCGGTGCAGGGTGTACCCCAGCACCCGGCTCTCGGCGCCCGCCGGGCCCGCCGCAGCCATCTTGTTGTCAGCCGCGGCAGCCGCGGCCCCGGCAGCGACCGCGAGGGGCGGGCCCCAGCTCTTAAAGGGGCCGCGGCGGCTGTGGGGCGCGCTGGGGTGCTGTGGGGCTCATGGGTGTCCCCCATGGGATTGCTGTGGGGCTCAAGGGGGGATGCCTGAGGGGCTGAGGAGAGCTGTGGGGTGCAGGGAGATGCCCTGAAGAGCTGAAGTGGGGCTCAGAGGGATGCACCATGAGGCTGCGTTAGGTTGTGGGGCTCATAGGGGTCTGCCATGCTGCTGCTGCGGGGCTCAGGGGGATGTGCCATGGGGGCTGCACTTGGTTATAGGGCTCATGAGGATCCCCCATGGGGCTGCTGTGTGGTTCAGGGGCACAGAGGGATGTGCCAGGGGGCCGTATTGGGCTGTGGGGCTCAGGGGGATGCCCCATGGGGCTGCATTGGGCTGTGGGGCTCAGGGGGATACCCCATGGGGCTGCTGTGGGGCTCAGGGGGATGCCCTATGGGGCTGCATTGGGCTGTGGAGCTCAGGGGGATGCCCCATGGGGCTGCATTGGGCTGTGGGGCTCAGGGGGATACCCCATGGGGCTGCTGTGGGGCTCAGGGGGATGCCCTATGGGGCTGCATTGGGCTGTGGGGCTCAGGGGGATACCCCATGGGGTTGCTGTGGGGCTCAGAGGGATGCCCTATGGGGCTGCATTGGGCTGTGGAGCTCAGGGGGATGCCCTATGGGGCTGCATTGGGCTGTGGGGCTCAGGGGATCCCCCGTGGGGCTGCTGTGGGGCTCAGGGGGATGCACCATTTGGCTGGAGTGGGATGTTGCCATGGCCGTGGGTCAGTGCTTGGGAAAGGGATCTAGGAGATCCCAACAGGACGTGATCCCAGGCCGCACCTGCCCCGTGCCTTGGGTTGCACGTTACCATCCCCTTCTCCCCTCTCCAGCCCAACGCTTGCTTCTGCAGTCCCACACTTCCCAAGCTTGTTTTGACACTTCTGCCAGTGATTAAGCACTGGGTGGGTTTGGTTGTGGGGGTTTGTATCCCGGAGAAGGAGTTAAAGCCGTTAAAGTCACCGTAAATTACAGTAAATAGATAAATTCAAGTAACTAACAAGGGAAATCCAAGCGATGCCCACATTCAGCGTATGACCAACAGTCATGTTTGGAAGCACTTGGAAACTGAGGGCTGATCACTGCTCTTTTCCTTGGGTCACTCTTTCCACCCGTACAGCAGCTCATCCGTGCGCTCCATGGAGAGGTGACCTGAAGGTCCCGGCGGTGGGAAGGAGCACGAGTGTTTTCCCATGTATTGTGTCGTGTTTAATAACTGATTTATCTCCTTCTTTCTTTTGCTGTGGATTTTAGGACATAACGTGTTTAATCATAGAGCCCCAGCTTGGAAGGGACATCAAGGATCATCTGGCCCAACCTTTCCAGGCAAAGCATGACCTAGGTTCAGATGTCCCGGCACCCTGTGCAGATGAATCTTAACAGTGTCCAACACTGTGGAGTCCATCACTTCCCTGGGGAGGTTATTTCAATGCTCTCATTGGGAAAACTTTCCTCTTGTGTCCAGTTGGAATGTCCCCAGCGGTAACTTGTGCCCATCACCCCTCTTTTCCATGTGACTCCTTGTCAAAAGGCAGTCTCCATCTTCTTTGTAGCCACCCTTTAAATACTGGATCCTGATGATAAGGTCTCCCCTGATCCTTCTCTTCTCCAGGCTGAATTAAACCAGCTCTCAGCCTTTCCTCATAAGGCTTCCCAGTCCTTGGGTCACCTGTGTGGCCCTTCTCTGGACCCTCTCCAGCCTGTCCACATGTAGAGCAGAGACCAAAGCTGAACCCCTTTATCCCATGTGTGGCCTGACAAGCACTGAGTAGAGTGGGACAATGACCTCTTTATGTCTGCTGGTGATGCCCTCGTCGATGGTCCTCAGCATCCTGCTGGATTCCATTGCCACAGCAGCACACCGTTCATTCCTATGGAGCTTGTGTCCACCGGGACCCCCAGGTCCCTTCCCACAGTGCTGCTCCCAGGGCAGATCCCAGCCTGTGCTACGCTCTGGGATTGTGTTTTCCCAGGTGCAAGACCTTCCACTGTTCCTTGTTGAACTCCACAAGGTTCTCATTAACCCAACATCCAGTCCAGGTTTTCCTGCTGAGTGTCAGCTTCCGTGCTCAGTTTGGTATCATCAGCAAACTTCGTCAGGGTGCACTTGGTCGTAGAGTCCCAGCCTGGTTTGTGTTGGAAGGGACCTTAAAGCTCCTCCAGTTCCAACCCCTGCCACGGGCAGGGACACCTTCCACTAGAGCAGCTTGCTCCAAGCCCCTGTGTCCAACCTGGCCTTGAGCACTGCCAGGGATGGGGCAGCCACAGCTTCTCTGGGCACCCTGTGCCAGTGCCTCAGCACCCTCAGATCACTTATGAAGACACTAAACAGCTACTGAAGCATTAACCATGTCCTCCCTTGCTGTTGATGCTGCTGAATAATTCACTGGCAGCTTTGGTACCTCTCTGGGTCTGCAGCACCAGGCTGAGTTTGGAGGGATCCTTGAGGATCTCCAGACCTGCACCAGGCTCAGTCCTTTGTCCCACTGCATAGCTGCAAGCCAGGAGGCTGGCTCCAAACACCTATGGAACCAGCACCTACATTCGCTATCCTTTGACACATTCCTCTGTCTGAGGTTATTGTAGTGCTTTCCCTCGAGGTAATTCCCCCAGACCAAAGCAATGGGGAGGTTTGGGACATCCCTGGGGCTGCTTGAGAAGCGAGAGGAGATATTTCAAGAGCAGGGCAGAAAACACTTAAAGCCAAACTAAAGCCAAACAAACAAGCAGCTGTGTGTTGGGATGACAGCTTGGGGAGGTATTACCAGGCGGGACAGCGATGCCTGCCTCGATTAAATTAGCACAAGGCTCTTTTTATTTTTTTCCCCCTTTATTTTAGGCAAGCGAGTGAGAATGTGGCAGCAGGATCTGCCTGTGGATGGAACACTTGTGCTGCAGCCTTGAGCGCTGAGCATCAACTGGGGATTATAAAAAGCAAGAGGGAGCAGCAAGGGCTTCATCTCCAGACCCTTCCCAGGAGAGGGGCTCGCAGGGTTTTCACTGCTATCAGAGCCACATGGTTCTGCAGTGGTGCTATAGAGTCTGTATACGAGGCACAAACACCCGCATCTCCCTTCACTGATGCGGGGATGAGGCTTTGTGAAGTTTGTGGCCTTCCCCTGACATCTCAGCTTATCAAAGCTGCTGCCTGTAGGCATCCCCCTCCTCACATTACCCCAGGAGTATTAAAGGAAATCATAGAATGATAGAACTGTAGAATCAACCGGGTTGGAAAAGGCCTTCCCATCCCTTGTTTCTTGGGAGCAGAGCCCAGCCCCCTCCTGGCTCCATCCTCCTCTCAGGCAGTTGTAGGCAGCGATCAGGTCCCCCCTGAGCCTTCTCTTCTCCATCTGAACCCCCCAGGTCCCTCAGCCGTTCCCCATCACACTGTGCTCCAGGCCCTGCATCAGCTCCATTGCCCTTCTCTGGCCCCGCTCCAGCACCTCAATGTCTCTCTTGCAGTGAGGGACCCAGAGCTGAACGCAGGATTCGAGGTGCAGCCTTACCAGTGCTGGGGCACAATCACTGCCCTGGCCCTGCTGCCACACTGGTGCTGGGACAGGCCAGGATGCTGGGGGCTGCTTGGCTGCCTGGGCACAAGCTGCCCATCTTCAGTTGGCACCCGCAGGTCCTTCTCTATGGGCAGTTTTCCAGTGTCTCTTCCCCAAGGATGTAGCATTAAATAGTTTACTAAGGTTCTCACTAATAATACGCTCCCAACCACAGAGGCAGAGGTGCCACCTCAGTGTTGGAGCCTCTCTAACAACCAGTCCAAGGGGAGCAATGCCATATAAAACCTGTGACCTCCAAATATGAAATTCAGGGACTTGTGAGTGAGTGGTGGGTGACAGTCTCATAGCAGCCAGGAGGAGGAAGAGGAAGAGGAGGAAGGAGATCCAGCAGCCCCTTGCTCACCGCTGCATGGTGCAAACCACCCCAGAAGTTTCTCTGCCCTGGTATCCTGTTACCAATTGAATCAAGACCTGGATGCCAAGCCAGCTTATTTTTAGCACGTTTCAGACTCAAAGCAAAGTGAACGCTGGTGAAATACGCAGTACTGACAGCCCTGGAGAGCCTTTATTCATCTGCAGCATAGGCAGCAGGGAAAGCTGCGAGGAAGCAAAGCAATCCTGAGCTGCAAGCAAGAGTCCTCCTGGTTTCTCAGCCTCCCCAGTGCCATGCAGTTACTGGGAGAGGGTTTTTCCATGCTCTGAGCAGACTCAGCGTGGTGAGCAGGGGAGCAGCATCCTGCAGGTCTGAACAGCCTGGAGCCTCCAGCTGAGCTCTCTGCAGCCCTATCAGGGAGGCTGATGGAGCTCAACTGCAGCAGCGGTGGGGCCATAAAGATAGGAAAGACTCCGAAACCATGAGTATCTGAACCCTGCTCTGCTAGTCCAGGGCCGTGCTGTTTGCAGCACTAATGAAACACCGAATCCGTGCAACCTGGGGAGCCCAACGGCACCAACACCATCCCAAGACTCAGATCCACTGCTTTGGAGAACCCCAAAGAGGGCACTTATGAGGCAAACACCATGCAGAGCAGTCCTGTTCCTGACCCCCTCGCTCAGGACCTTGCTGAAACCCTGCAAGTGCTCAAGGCCAGGTTGGACACAGGGGCTTGGAGCAAGCTGCTCCAGTGGACGGTGTCCCTGCCCATGGCAGGGGTTGGAGCTGGAGGAGCTTTAAGGTCCCTTCCAACACAAACCGTTCCATGATCCTATGAACCCTCCAGCATGATTTGGTGCCTCCAGGACCAGAGCTGGGTATATCCATGCTGCCTGTGGCTGGCTGCTTTGTGAGGATGGGGCCACAAAGGGAAAGTGTGAGCTCTCCAAGCAGCAAAAATGGGTCCCTTTGGTGTTCAGGGCATAGCATGCCAGACAGCAAGGAGGTCCCTGGCTGGGTGCCTTGGACAGTAGCTAGAGTTGCTGTGAGAGGCCAGGGTGACCACAAGAGATGTGCCCCGCATCCCTTTGCCAGGAGGATGCTTGTTGTCGGTAAGCTGGAAATCCAGCCACGGGCAGCTTGGGGATTTGACAATTGTTTGTGTGTGCCTCTGGACAAACATCTCATTCCTTCCCCCCTCCTTCTCCCCGTCACAGACTCGCTCCTCTACTGCGCGTGTGTTTCGAGTTTCCTCATGCAAAACCAGCGTGGGTGTTTGGATATGGAATGAGCACATAGTTCAGGATGAAAACAAGTTGCGTAGAAGAGCCAAGTGATGCCAAAAAAATGAAAGCAATACAAACAACAACATGGCACGGGGCCATACCAGCTACATCGTGGGCCAGCCGGATCTCACGTCCTCCCCGGAGCTGCGGAGCCCATCAGCTGTTGGAAAGAGAGACCTTTAAAGCACAAGCGAGAGGAAATAGCATTGGCAGCGCAGGCCGCAGCGTGTTTCCTTCCAAAGCACGACAGAGCCAAGGACATGAGGCAGAGCTGTAACATTTGGGGTCTCTTTGCTCAGCCATAAAGTAAGGCAAAAACCTCCAGTGGGCTGCAGTTGTGTAAACTCCTATTGTTTCCCCAGCGGAAGCGGAGCGCTGGCCTGGCGGGGTATTGTCGTACCAGAGTTTGGCGATGCTCACCTAACTGAGCTCCTTCTGCAGAGGCAGGGACTTCAGTTTAACTCAGTCTATGGTGCAAGGGGATTAAACATACCTGTTCGTGCTAGAACCGTGCTGAAGAGCATCCTCCCAAGCCAAACATGTGCTGGCTGCCATAGTATCTTCTAAGAAATATACCTCTAATCTGTGCACAAGGCTGGAGCAGGATCAAGGGCCACTGCAAAAACCTCTCCAAACTGGCCTCACACATCATAGAATGGTTTGGGTTGGAAGGGACCTTAAAGCTCATCCAGTTCCAACCCCCTGCCAACCCTGTCCTTTCCCAGAAGGTACGTTTTCCGGTAGACCAGGCTGCTCACTCTCATTTTGATGATACAGTGGAAAAAGCATAGCAAAGCTAATGGAGACCCATTCTCTGCAAGGTCACAATGCGTATCCACGCTGAAAAGAGGTGAGAGAAAGCCTCGAAGGTTGTGTTTTCCCTTTGTTCTTAAAGGGAAAATATAACCTTTACAGGGAGGTTTTAGGGAGAGGGATCATCTGTGCCTCCTCATGGGCAAAACAATACCTCCTTCAATGTAATAAAATACCTCTTCTGATCCAGGCGCCGATCCAAGCATCTGCTCCCAGACTACGCACTTCAATACCTGCTTGAGTCCTCTTCACCACCTCCCGCAGCATCCGTCCTTTGGTTAAAGGCTGAAATCAGTGAAAGAGCTCACTGACGAGCCAGAAGATTGAAAGGGACCAGAAATACCAGCGCCTCCATACGCACATTGGCATAATTCTTTGCATAAAAGGCAGCTTTAAAAGGCTTGTTTTATAAAGCACAAGCATGCTTTTTCTCTTTTTCTGAATCAAGGTCAGTAACTCAGCTTCATTCAGCAGACTCCAGCTGCAAAACAACATGCCCCAGACAATGGAGGAGAGTGTATCTGAGTCAGAAGATGCCTTTTAAGGGATGCAAGTGGCTTCGAGCCACGCTGAGGAAAGAAGATCTTCTTGGTACCCTTGTGTGCTCGGCCCCGTTTGAACTGAAACGGGGCACCCAAGGGCAGGGAAAGCTGGGGAGATGGGAACTGCGTCACAGATCGTACTCACACCCTCAGTGCTTTGGTAAAATTTAGAATCACATAACGGTTTGGGTTGGAAAGGACCTTCAGATCATCCAGTTCCAACCCCCTGCCATGGGTAGGGATGCCTCACACTAAACCATATCTCCCAAAGCTCTATCTAACCTGGCCTTGAACACTGCCAGGGATGGAGCATTGAGCACTTCTTTAGGCAACTTCAGGCCTCACCACCCTCACAGGGAAGAACTTCCAGTAACGAACAGTAACCTGAACTTCCCCTGTTTAAAATGGAGCTTTCCAACATACCCTCAAGTCACCCTCTCCATGCCCACCAGCATTAGGTGCCCCCACACTCGCTCGGCTCCACGCTGCAGCGAGCACTCGTAGGAAGCAGATGAGATGCTCAGATGCTCGCAGCTGTGCTGCAGGCTAAAAATACTTGCTCTTCTCTTCCCCCCCAGGCAGGTGTGCTCAGCCTGGGCACCGCCGATCCCATCAGGATGCGCCTCCGCTGCTCATCACACACTTCAGTGCTTCTCCCTTCCCTACACTTGGGGCGTTGTGATGATTTGTCTGAATCACCCAAAGAGGATGCTCTGTCCTGTGTTTCAGATGCAAACTGTGCCTTGGAATTCAATAGTTGCTATAGTGCCATAATTACACATTCTATGAGCTACTTAGTCACAATGGCTAGAGCTCCTGTTATTAGGTTTGGACTCCTTCTGTTGCTTTATTTTAAAGACCTTTCTGCTCAATGCTTTCTCTGTTCATTAAAAATAGGTTATTTCAGCATTTGCTCCCTCCAAAGATAACCTCCATTTGTGGTTGTAGTGGAGCGCTGGTCACCACACTGATAGTAGGAAGGATAGAGCTTGTGGCCCGTGTTCTGTCACAGTGCTTCAAGACATCAAAGTGCACATCAAAGCTGGCTTAAATGACACCAGCAAAGCATTTCTCAGGATCCAGGAGCTGTTTGAGCACTGATCCTGCCAACACTGCTGTCTGCAGTTTGGAAACGACTCACACTGCCTGCCTGGGGCATCCACACCTTCCCAGGTCCTTCTCTTCCCTCTGCACTATGGAGAAGGTGGAGTCCATGGGAGCTCTTCCTAGAGGATGATTCAGCCACCACAGTGGGGCATGACTTGGGTGAGGCTGAATCAGTCTCCCAAGGTGCTGGTTATTTATACCTACACTAGAAGAAGCTCAGCTTTAATGCAGACATGAGATGGGTGAAATAAGCCCCATACTCACCATTGCTCCTCCAAACTATAGGATGCTCTTCACCCTACACAGTAGGATTGGCCTTTCCCTTATTAACCTCTTTCGTGTCCCGGTTTTCACAGCTGGGGAATGGAACTAACTATTTAATTGCCCACTTTCTAAGGAGTCAGCAGGATAATTAGCTATTGTTTGGGTATTGCGTCACAGGGTAGAAGTGCTAAGTAGTATTGCTGTCAGCAGCACAGTGGGAAGTGAAGGACTCAA
This sequence comes from Ara ararauna, assembly GCA_028858755.1. Lineage (NCBI taxonomy): Eukaryota > Metazoa > Chordata > Aves > Psittaciformes > Psittacidae > Ara > Ara ararauna. Next base: position 164,410,564 of record CM054376.1, read on the forward strand.
TCTTGGTTTCCAATTGGGAATGTCATGGTCTTCCCTAAGTTTATTGTTCCCATTGACTAGTCTGCTGAGGGCAGGGGACTTGCGCAAAGTGTTTAAAGGAAGAGGATAACAGGGATGTCAGAGAGCTGTCTGCAACCCAGGAGAAGAGATGTGAGAACAACTGGGTGGGTTTTGGAAAGAGAAAACTGCCAATGAAGACTAAAGAAGGGAATATGCCCGGATAGGCACAAAGCATGCTTGTGTCTGTAACTGTAGAATCATAGAATCGTACAATTGTAGAATCAGAGAATGGGTTGGGTTGGAAAGGACCTTAAGATCACTCAGTTCCAACCCCCTGCCATGGGTAGGGACACCTCAACCGTATCTCCCAAAGCTCTGTCCAACCCGGCCTTGAACACCGCCAGCAATGGAGCACTCACAACTTCCCTGGGCAACCCATTCCAGTGCCTCAGCACCCTCACAGTAAAGAACTTCTTCCTTATATCCAATCTAAACTTCCCCTGTTTCAGTTTGAACCCATTACCCCTTGTCCTATCACTACAGTCCCTAATGAAGAGCTCTCCCCAGCATCCTTGCAGCCCCCTTCACATACCGACTGGTTTGAGTTGGAAAGCACCTTGCAGCTCATCCTGTTCCAACCCCTGCCACAGGCAGGGACACCTTCAACTAGAGCAGCTTGCTCCAAGCCCCAAGTTGAAATATTCAATAGCAACATCCTCTGAGTAACAAAAACACATTGGGGAACCTTTTCTTACACTGCATTTATTGCATGCACGCAGCACAGTGAGAAGCATGATACAGAGACCCATCTCTCTCACCCTGGGGACTGGAATAGACTCAACCTAAAAGAGATTTCACATCTTTAATTTGTATTATTCTGCGAATTACGTTATGGATGAACTCGAAGCCCTTCTCATGTCCGCTGATCATAATTGATGAGATTTCAATCATGCCTCCTTGAAGTTAAACATCTGAGAGACACTTTGGTTAATAGTTTGTCTTTCAGAGCAGTGCATTAGCTCTTTTGTGCTCCCGTCTGCTTAATTTAGAGCAAGTGGCCGCGAGTGGTGCAATTAAGGAAGGAATCTTGGGCTGAAGCTCTCTCCATGCTTTCAAATGACCAGCAGACCCTTCAGCACTGGCTTGCTTTTACAGTAGCTGGAACAACACTTTCCATGACTCACTGCTAATTATGCTCCGGATTTGCAAACAAATGTTTTTAACCTATTCTTGTTGTAGATGAGAATTATCAATGTCAGTGCTGTCCCAGTGCCCTCCTGATAACACCACTGAGATCTGTCCTAGCTCTGCAAGCCTGGCTCTTTTGCTTGCCAGGCAATACAGAATCATAGAATGGTTTGGGTTGGAAGGGACCTTTAAGTCCAACCCTTCTGCAATGAGCAGGGACATCTTCAAGTAGACCTGGTTGCCCAGGATCACATCCAGCCTGGCCTTGAATGTCTCCAGGGATGGGGCATCCACCACCTCTCTGAGCAACCTGTGCCAGTGGTTTAGCACTCTCATTGTAAAGAGTTTCTTCCTCACAGCCAGCCTGAATCCCCCCTCTTTTAGTTTAAAACCATCATCCCTCATCTTGTCGCAACAGGCCCTGCTGGAAAGCGTCTCTCATCTTTCTTATAGGTCCCTTTTAAGTACTGAAGGGCCGCAATAAGGTCCCCCTGGAGTCTTCTCCAGGCTGAACGAGCCCGGCTCTCTCAGCTGTTCCTCATAAGAGAGATGCTCCAGCCCTCTGATCATTTTTTGTGGCCTCCTCTGGACCATCTCCAACTGGTCCCTGTCTTCCCCGTACTGAGCACTCCGGGGCTGGACACAGGACTTCGGGGGGGGGGTCTCACCAGAGCAGAGTACAGGGGCAGAATCACCTCCCTTGACCTGCTGTCCACACTCCTTTGGGTGCAGCCCAGGGTACACCCAATATACAAGCCCAATCTCCCTCTGCCCCTTTTCTAAATCACCAGATGTTTCTCACGCTCTCTATTTATGTTCACATTCTGGAGACAATCTCCTGCTTTGATCCATGCAAAAGATGACTTTCCCAGTGAGGTTGCTGGGCTCTCCCTGTCTCCTGTTGAGTGTCCAGCCACAGGCCATGTGGAGATGATGCCAGCTCCCATCTCTTTTCCCTAGAGGGGTTTAGCCAGCCACAGACCATCTCAGCATCTTCTGCCAGCTGCTCTGCACCCTCTATGGACATGTCACTCATGATCTCCAAAGCAAGGAGCAGGAAGGGGAGAAACCACAGATAACCTGGAACTGATCCTCTCCACCACTTACATTCCTAAATCTTTGCAGAGAGCTCCATAAGGAGGAGTAATTCCTGACCTCTGGAAAAGCAGACCATCCTTTCGCTTGTCAGGCCTGACGAAACACAGCTCCGTGGCCACGCTGTCATGGTGCATTGCCTGTGCCAAACCCACTGCCCCATCCCAGCACTCCCTAGGGAGAGGTTGTGTCCATTCCCTGAAGGCTCAGAAAGGCTGCTTTATTCCAGAGGATTGCTTCCTGTTGTGTCTGCTCCTGGGTTTGTACTAAGTAGGTGGGAATACTGGCAGCAGTTCTGGGAAAGGCAGGGCTTTGGGAAGGATATGCTCATTATATCACCCTCCAGGCCGTGGCCAGATGCCTCACTTCAGACCCTCTTCAGCACCCAGGCTCAAGTGGGAAATAAAGGGATCACACTGCTCCTATGAAGAGGGACTAATTTTCCTTCAAGCAAAGACAGGAATAACATTATGTGAAGCAATAAGAGTCTTCTCTCAGTGCAAGTTATTCAAGGAATCCCAAGTTGCATTTTTGTTTCTCCAGAGGTTGCCCCAGCAGCAAACACACCCAAATAGCCTTCTCTGTACTATCCAGAGCCTAATCCTAAGAGCTATCCCCATGGAAAAGGCTGTTTAGGGAGGTGTTGGGATAACACATGGGAGGGGGCTATTTTTCCTTATAGATCCAGAAGTTTCCCATCCATTGCAGGACAGCGTTTCCATTATGTGGGGAGAGAGGGGAGCTGCATTCCCAGCAGGAAGCTTTGCTTGTCACCAAGCTCAGTTCTCCTGCCCTGTAGGAAGCAGTTTCCCAGGAGCCACAGATGGGCATGGACCAGTGCCTGAGCCCGTTCAGACGCTGCTGGTCTCTGTGGTTACATGCTTTTGCAATCTGCTTCCTGAGAAGAGGAGGGAGACGACGGCCCTGTGAGTGCTGAAGGCTTGGGATGGACTCATGCTCATGGGCAGGCATCTGCGTGGGCTTGGCAGCCAGAGCTCAGAGGTTTGTGGGCTGTGTCAGTGCCATCCACGCTGCCTTCCCGACCTGCTCCCGTATCCATGGATTGATGCAGGGCTCAGGGGCCTCCCCACATAGCTCAGAATGAAGACTCCTGCTCCAGATGTGCCAGAGGAGGAGGATACCCTACCCAAAGCCAAAGAGAGACAGGAGAATGATCCAAGTCACCATATCCTTCAACACTGGCACCTGGAAAAGCACAGTACAGGGAATATCAGCCTGGAATAAAACAGGCTTCCTCTAAGCCCATCCAGCATGGGTTTTCCTTGCTAGTTTAGACTGGGACATAGGGAAACATTCAGATTGTGTCCTGAAGTGATGCTGCATGCCACCAACCAAGCAGATCCCAACTTCTCCTGGTCCTGGGGGTAACAGGATGGACACCTGCAAAAGGCAGTGTCCTGCTTTCATCTGGAAAAGTTATTTATCCAAGTTTGTCCAGACTTAGGTGCAGGAAATTCAAGGTCCTTGGTCACTGCAGCAAGGGAAGGAGTTTGCTTTGTATAAGCCCCAGGGTAAGAGCCTTTAAGCAGACACTTTGCTCCTGGGATTTATCTCAGTGAGGCCTAACGCTGCCTGTGCCCTTCTGCAAGGTGAGGCCCTGAGCCTGTGGGAGCCCTCCGGTTCAATACCTCTTATCTTCCCCAAGACCCTCATTTCTGCCCTTTGCCATGAATCCCATCATCTTTGTCGAAGATGGGCAGTCCGGCTCCATGCAATGCTGGAAGAAGCTTGAGGTTGTGCTGTAACCTCACTGAATATATACCTACATGTATCCCAAAGCTATGGATTTGCCCATGATTCCTGAGTCCCTGGAGGTCTAGGAAGCACCTACCACCCATTCCTGCTGCAGAGCCCTAGGAATGAGCCCAATGGAAGCAGAACAGCCCTGCATCTTCCAGCAGGGCAGCAGCAGCAGACGTGGCTCCCCTGGGAATACACAGAGCCAAGGATAAAAATAACTTATTCTGGAAATGAAAAAGGGCAAAGCAAGCAGAGAAGAAAGCATGAATCAAGAAGGGTTTGCATGGGAAAAGGGAAGGTAGGGAAAGAGGAACTACAAAGTATGGAGCATGGGGACTGGTGCTGTAGAACAGTTAGAAGGCTTGCAAAAGTGACAGCCCAAGAAGCTCCAGAGAGACATGGTAAGGGCTAGAAGATGGGGATCTGCTCTTCCTAACATTGCCTGGGCAGTGCTGGAGGGGATGGCCACATAAAACACATCCCATAGGATGCTCTGTGCCCCATCCAAGGCTTTCCCCTTGCAGCAGCAGTCCAATCAGACCCAACACCCTGTGTGGCTCCTTGGATGCTAACCCCACACCATGAGCAAGGGTTTCCTGTTCCTAAGCCAGCTGAGATGCCAACATCCAGCCAACAGAGCAAGTAGCACTGGATAACATTAGGACCCTATGGAGATCACAACCGCAGGCAGACCGGAGGTGCCAAACCTGCCCACGGTGACTGCTGGGATGTCTCATGTCAAGAGTGATTCAAGCCACCCACTGCTCCTGCCCGCGTAGACCTTGGCTTCCCCTGCTGCCAGCAAGAAGCGGTCACGTCGCGCTGTGTAGGCATCTAGAGTACATGACTGCATGTGAAACCAGCTCGCGATTCAAAAGAAGGTAATTCCAAGAAAATGCTTGCATGTACTAGGCAAGGACAGCGTGTACTCTGCTGAGAGAAGCAGCAGCGGTGACCTTTATAAGTGATGGAAAACCAGGGAGATAGCTGGGAGCTTGGAAAAGAGGTCAGGAAATGGAAAGAAGAGCAATCCTGGAAATTTTAACAGGGCAGTTCTTCGTTCCTGAGTACAGCAAAGGGAAAGGCAGGACGTGACATAAATCTCTGACCGTCTACAGGATGATGCAATAACAAATGTTAAGCCATGGGACCATCAAGAACGTGTAGATAGGGAGATTTCTTATCGTTCTCTGAGATGAGTGGATGTGGGAACACTGTAAGGCAAAGCATCAACTCATTTGTGAGGAATTTGATGTAGTGTCTAACAAAGCCCTTTTTTTTTTTTGTCTTTTAATTAATTCCTCTTGGCTTGGATGTGAGCATCATCACATGGCTCAACGTTTAAAGGTCCTCTCAGATGACCATGAGATTATCTTGATTCCTCCCCAGATGAAATTTATGTGTTTCTGCTCATGACCCCATCCCTCCATTGAGGCTGTCACTCTGCGGACCTGAAACCACTGCATTCATCTGCTTCTTCCAACCTCAGTGCAGATAAGATGTGACAAAACACCGCATCCTCCAGGATGGAGGCGGGGAAGTGCGAAAGCCAGCAAGTGAGTCATTCCCAGCCTTAGGGGCAGGATTCGCCTGGCGTCTGTGCCGAGCTGGGGGAGAAGAGCCCTGCAAAGGGCTTGCAGGAAGATGATGGTGTTCCCTGGACCCTGCTTAAGGACCACTCTGTTCAGTCATCATCATCATCATCATCATCATCATGCCCCTGTGCTGGGCACTGGTGAGGCCGCGCCTCGAATCCTGTGTTCAGCTCTGGGCCCCTCACTGCAAGAGAGACATTGAGGTGCTGGAGCGGGGCCAGAGAAGGGCAATGGAGCTGGTGCAGGGCCTGGAGCACAGTGTGATGGGGAAGGGCTGAGGGACCTGGGGGGTTCAGATGGAGAAGAGAAGGCTCAGGGGGGACCTGATCGCTGCCTACAACTGCCTGAGAGGAGGATGGAGCCAGGAGGGGGCTGGGCTCTGCTCCCAAGGAACAAGGGATGGGACAAGAGGAAACGGCCTCAAGCTGCACCAGGGCAGCTTTAGATGGAGATGAGGAGCAATTCCTGCCCCAGAGGGTGCTCAGGCATTGGAAGAGGCTGCCCAGGGCAGTGCTGGAGTCACCGTCCCTGCAGTGTTCACACACCGTGGAGCTGAGGCCCTCAGTGCCATGGGTTAGTGGTGGCCTTGGCAGTGCTGGGGAATGGTTGGGCTGAAAGAACTTAAAGGGCTTTTCCAACCCAATTGATTCTGTGACTCTATCTTCAAGACCTTAATGAAAGTGTGCACCAGCCCCCGACATGTCCTTGTCTCATCTTGAAGGTCCAAAGAGCCGTCTCTGCTGGCTTTCCATCTGTGAAGAAGTGCCTTCTGAGATGACGCAGCAGTGGTTTGTTGCCCAACTCCTAAAGGGTGTTTATACAGGCCACGATGCAGAGAAACTGGCTTTCCAACTGTGTGTGGCAAGAACAGCCCCTCATTAAGGAACCAAAGCGCGATCCATCGAGGCCGACTCTTGCAACATACCAAGGACCTGATTATGGTCCTTTTCCTCCCTGCTCCCATTGCATGCCTGGGAAAGGGACACAGTAATTAAAGTCTGAATCTCATTAAAGCCCAGAAAGTGCTTGGCTTTCTGAGAATCCAATTATCACAGATGCTACGTAACGCCAGGCAGGGCACGGCCTGGTTTTTGGTGTTTGGAATTGTTTCTGTTAAACATACAAATATGGTGTGAAATCAGATTTTCCAGAGGATGTTGAAAATCCAGAAAGGGCACAGTTACAGAAGCAATACAAGGCCTTGAAGAGGAAGGGAGAGGCTGCCAGGCCTCTGCTCACCACCAAGAGGAAGGAAAGGGATAAGGTGCAAAGCGGGACAGAGCAGGGATGGTGAACATCCTGGCCAAAGCCCACAGGGGCTTGGAGCAAGCTGCTCTAGTGGAAGGTGTCCCTGCCCATGGCACGGGGTTGGAACTGGATGGGCTTTAAGGTTCCTTCCAACCCAAACCGTTCTGTGATTCTATGATTCTATGACCTTAGGCACAGAGCAGTGGCCTGCCATGGCTCCATCATGTCCTGACCTGTTGCTGGCTCACTGCATGTGTTTTGAAGACAGAAAGTCCTCAAGTTAATGGACAGCTTCGTCTGGTGTGTGCCCATGCAACGAACATGAGCTGGGACATGACGTGAGGCCAGCAGCAAGTGATGAAACTGCTCTTCCTCTCCCTCCTCAATATAGCAAGCCCTACAAAAGCATGTAACCTTTCTGCCTTCAGGTGAAATTGCTCTTTCTATCAAGCGGTTGACCATGGAGAGAGAAGAGGTCTCCATCCTTTCATAGGATGGGAGTCTTTCTGAAGACAGAAGCCACTTGTCTCGGCACACTACAACCATTCCCTTTGGGCATGCGCTGACCCAGTGGTCATTTCCCCAAGCACTGGTGGGCTGCAATGACTGCAGAGTCCATCCAAAACATGCTCCCCCTCTGCTCCCAGCTTGTCTCAGGCAGGCTGTGACCCAAGGCTTTCCCAACAGCGAGCGTGGCAGCTGCCATGTAGCTTATGGAGCATCACTGCTAACGGAAGCAGTGGGATTTGGGATGCTTTGCTGCAGGCTCATTTGCTGATTCACCAAGGGAATGGGGACTTCACTGCACTGTGCCTCAGTTTTCTCAGCTCTAAATGTGTATTAAGACAATAACCCAATTTGCCAGGGTGCTGACAACCTCCAGCAGCGATAGCAAGCAGCTCTGCCAACCTGGGCTAAAAAGTGCTACTTAAGTGCAAAGCAGCATTCTGCTTTTCCGATGGCACGTGTGTCTGCCGTACATCACACTTCTGTAACATTGCTTAGCACTTAGCCGGCACTTCCCATCTTTAACTAATTACACACAATCGAGCCATTTACCAGCGTGAACAGAAAAGCATCCAATAATGACGGATTTGGAACGATTTTCCTGACTCCTCCAAGAGTGAGAATTGCAGGAGATGGGAAATAGGGTTGCAAAAAGGAAAGGCCAAACATAGAGATGCCTTAAAAGAGAAATAAAATATATCAAGCCGTGCTGGAGAGGGACTCTTCATCAGGGACTGTAGCGATAGGACAAGGGGTGATGGGTTCAAACTGAAACAGGGGAAGTTCAGGTTGGATCTAAGGAAATTCTTTATTCTGAGGGTGCTGAGGCACTGGAATGGGTCATGCAGAGAAGTGGTGAATGCTCCATCCCTGGCAGTGTTCAAGGCCGGGTTGGACAGAGCCCTGGGTGACATGGTTTAGTGTGAGATGTCCCTGCCCATGGCAGGGGTTTGGAACTGGATGAGCTTAAGGTCCTTTCCATCCCAAACCATGCTGTGATTCTATGTGTCTGCACAGAAGGAATTGCAGGGTGAACCCCCCCCCCCCCGGCATTTTCTCATGGAAACAGCCATCCAGAGCTGAGGCTGCAGCATCTCCAAAGTACGTTTAAAATTCACCTCCTCCTTCTTTTTGCAATTAAACACATATTCTCATGCACCTCGACTTTCAAAGTAAATAATGACAATTTTAGCACTAGCAATTAAAAGCGATGCTGGTTTACATTCTAATTAGCTCCTCCGATGTGACTAGCTCAGCTTCTTTCAATCACAAATGGATGCATTTAGAAACAAGGCATCTTTAAATGCTCTTCAGTTTTCTGTAAACAGGAGCCCAGCTCTGCTTTCAGGTTCTCAGGGTAGAGGGAACAGAGAGAGAGGCAATCTGCTGGGTACAAAACGCTGCACAGCTTTTCTTCCTGGTGGTGGTTCTCTGTGGGAGTGCAGGGAAGGAAGTTGATTTTGGAAGTGAGGAAAATAAAGCGCGGTTTTGTTCCAGGAGAACACCAAGAGGAGCCACATCTGTGCAGCTGGAAGCGCCGTTCGTGGCTGCGAAGAGCATCTGAACAGCTGCAAACACGCCAGGTACGTTTGCACATCCCAGGAAGACTTCAGAAGGCAGCAAAGTGCTACCAAGACGGTTTCCAAGATGCGTCTTCCACCCACCTTTGGCTTGCGCTTGCAAAGCCGTCCGTCTTGTTTCGGCTCCGTGCCATCTGTAGGCCTTGCTTCAGCATAGTGGGAACATCACCACTTCCTCGGTACAAGTAAGTGTTGTTGCAGCCTGGAGAATACAGGTGGCATACATTGGGCCCTTGGGCTCTGCATATCAAAACTGCTTCGTCTGAGGCTCCTTCCTCCTTCGATGGCTGCAGGCAGCAAGTTGTAGCCGCACAACTATCACAGAGGCAAAAGCCTCTTGGAGAAGAAGCAGATATCAAAACCCCACGAGGAAAAGCTTTTGCTGCTCAATGATTCTATCCATTAAACTGCAAAATAATTCTACGTAATTATTTTGCTGCTAAATAATTGTATCCAATAAGCAGCAACTATGAACGTGTTGGTAAAGTACACAAAGGAGAAGGTTCAGAAACCCAGGGTTAACAGGAGCACAATAGGGTGTTAGTGCTGCTAAGCCATGTTCTCCTTTCTTCACCCTCATTCTGCTGAGTGGTGTGATTATTTCTGACTCACAAATAAACTCAGTGGCTTGCCCAGGGCATGGGGGAATGTCTTTGGAGGTAGGATGAGGAAGTCACATCCAAATATCTCTGTTTCCTCCTCCCAAGGGATTTCAGGCAGGTCGGTGGGGTAGAAGGTCCAAAGAAGCAGCAACACCCGAGAGCTCAGGCACTGAAAACCACATTTACCGTGTCTCTCTGCTTCGGTATCCCCCTGTTTAAACCACTACAGAGCTCCCTAGCATGGGATAAATACAAGGAAAATACCCTTTAAAGACCAACTATTGTTATGGACATGGGAGAGGAAAGGCAAATCGCTGTGATTTGAATGATAATAGAGCATCCCCGCCATGGCAGAGTTTGCAAGAAGGGATGAGGTGTTTCGGGGTTGTCTGGGGTATTTCCATGGGCAATAACTCCTTTGTGCAGGAGAAAAAGGCTGTGGAGACCCTGCTTTAGGTGATTTCTGCCCACGGATGGCTTCTGCAGAGCTGCAGCCAGGGTGGCATGAGCAAACCAGGCTTGTCCCTGCCAGGATCCCCTAAGCCTGTGACCTTCCTTCCTGCTTAGCCTCCTCTAGCTACATAATAAGCAGATAAAATAGTCGGACCTTCAAGGGCTTTGCATGAGCTCCTGCACGTCGCACGCCAAGATCCAACGGGCACAGGCAGTTCCTGAGTTGCTTTCAGAGAATTCCATTCACAGCCTCGCGCTGGAGCAGAACCAAGACCTGAAAGCTAAAACGCACTATTCCCATAGGGAATGCAGGCTGGCATCTCCACCTCTGTTTGCCCTGCAAGGCGATGACCCTTGTGTCTGTGTGATACAGCCATTATCCCCCATGGGAGGGCTGCAGTGGGATACCAAATCACTGTGGGTGTTTGGTTTCATCATGATAGTGATTTAAGTGGGGTGCTTTTCCCATTTATGTGCTCTCTATGTAATCTAAGTGGTGCTCTGGGCACGGGATGAGACCCGAGAAATGCTTCTTGCACTTGACACGTTCCACCTTTCCCCTCCCACAGATGCACATCTGGATGGCGAGTGCAGAAACACCAGCACTAAGTGCATCCCCCACAGCAAGTCCATTGCAGGGACATCTGTCCCAGAGCCAGGAGCCTCCCTGCTATTCTGGGAGCCTCCGTCGCCAGCATCTCCCATCGGAGCACAGAGCTGCAGGCAGCCAGAGGTGACCAAGCTGTCAGTAAGGGCTGATTCCTCGGGTGGTGCAGCAGAGCCCAGAGGCAGCACAGGCAAAATCAAAGCTGTCACAGCTGGTTATGGCTGTGTGGTGTGAGGCTGAGTTGCCAGCTCCTCGGGGCCAGAGGATGGCATGATGCTTTGAAAAGGAGCCCGTGGCTAATCAGCACCGTCCACTGCAGCATCAGTGTGAGGCAGCTCCTGCCGCAAGGCTGAAGGACCACCTCAGCCTCCCTAAAACTACTGGGTTGTGCTGTCTTGCTGCTTTGAGACTGCGCTGAGCTTTCCTGGTTTTCCAGCCAATCCTCCACCCCCTCTCTGCTTCTCTCCAACTCAGCTGTTCATCCCAATGCAAGAGTCTGCTGCATGTACTCATGTGATGAGTTACGCTTTGGAAGACACTCCTAAATCTGGTTCTTACAGACTGGGGATGGATGGGAAAGTTTGGACATGCAGCCTGTGGATGGAGTCCAGCGTGGAATGAATTGCACAGGGCTAGAAAGCAAAACAGGGATTTGGGGGGGTTTAAATCCATGCTTGAAGGGAAGCAAGTAGTGAGGGAGGATGGAAAATCCCAAGCAAGGCTTTACCCAGGGCTGAAGGCCAGGAGGTTGTCCAATGTAAACCTGGCCAAGGCTGAGTCTCAAGAGGCTCCTCAAGGATGGGGGAGCTGTGGACAGATGTGCGCTCTGGATCCAGCTGTGCCACTGGATGTGCTCCCCTTCCAGCCGCTCCTCCCCACCCACCAGCTGCTCCATCCCATTTAACACAGAGCATCATCGCTCGCTGGAGCGGCCACAGTGGATTTGGGGTCAGGACGAAATTGCCATTGATGGAGTGGTGCAGACTGTCCCTTCCAGCTGAAGACACTAACAATTAGCTGGTCTGCGGTGACATTTCCAGCTGGCACAGCCCTCTGCGGGTGAACATCTGCCTTTGGCTGGAGAGTAGAGGGAGGTAACCAAGGGGGAGCCTTTTGAGACAGTGAAGGGTTGCTTGTAGTTGGTCTTCATTGAAGAATTAAGGGCTTTGACATCCAGAAACGTGGCAGGGAGGTGAGTGAAGAGGAAAACGGCGCCATCAACAAGCCAAAAGGGTCAGCGCTTTGGGTGCTCCTTAAAATCTTGTCCTCTGAGTGCTGGGAGAAAGGAAAAGGGGAGTGATAAAGAGGAAAAATGGGTTCTTGAGACGTATTATATGTAACGAATCAATCTGTGTATGCTCAAACATCACCCGGCATTCATTTGTAGGTGCTAATAGTGGGATTAGTTAGTGAACGTATTGATCCTCAGGTGGCTGTATTTTGAAGTCTTTGGATAATATGATCCTGAGAGGCAGAAGAAAGGAAATGCCACAGTGATTTAAAACAAAAAAGGGGAAGAAATAATTCCAGCCATCATCAGCCTGTAAATATAATAGAAGGAATATTTAAGACAAAATCATGATGAAATATTTAGAGCTCGGTTCTGTCCACACAATAGTGTCAATGGGGAGAAACTTTGCAGAAGCCAGATGCTGAATAAAATTGCCATGAAAGCCAGGCTCAAGGGATGCCGGGCACAGAAAATTCCCAGTTTGCTTCTTTTCCAGCTCTTTTTGGTGTGAAGTGGAATGCCATCAGAGAATGGCACAGCCAGAGGACGAAGGCAAGCCCGGCCTTTAGGAACATGTGTTTTGATTTTGACTAATGCATTTTGCTTCTTTGTCTTAGGAAATACAAAAATTAGGGGAAAAGAATGCACTGGTCTGAACTGTGGTTTGTACAAAGTGAAAACACATTGGGATGCAGTAAGTAATCCTAGAATGTGCTATGTTGAGCAAGGCGCATTTATCAGGGAGGAGCAAGAGTCAGGGCTAAAGACCACATTTCATTAACATCTTTGCTAATGATCTTGGAAGGACGATGCCTTCCAGTAGAAAATGGGACACACAAAGGACAGCAAATTTGGAGCAGATTTGTAAATAGTCAAGAGTTTTCTCTGATTTTGTTGCAAACACCTGGAAATTTCCACCTAATATAAAGCACTGAAACATCTCATCTTGTTGAGTGACATCTTCATTACTCACCGCTGAGCCCACTCAGTGTCTCTTTTTAACCCTCTGAATATAGTCCTGGGTGTCTTTCACAGGTCTTTCTGATGCCCAGCTCTCCTTTAGCTGGTCAGATGTGTAGGGATCCATTTTTGGAGCAAACACAGCAGCTCATTGAATGCAGCCACCTTCTCCAGGTTTGCTACCTGCCTCCTTTCCCCACCTACCTCTCGAAAGGCTGGTGATGAGCACTGTGCCTTCAAACATGTGTCCCATCTCATCGCCTCCAGTGCTGCGACCTTGCTAACGTGGCTTAGACTGGTTCCACCAGAAGCCTCCTAGGTCTGTGCTTGCCTACGCACCCCTCTGACTGCCTTCTCTTTGGCTATTTGGGCCATTCATGGCTGTTGTTCGAGACCTTTCCATCCGTGAGGTCTCAAGCAACAGCCATGTTCAAGTACCATAGGCCATGTCCCTGAAAGCACTGAGTGGAGCTCTCCTGTCCATCAGGAGAGGGGCAATAGTGGAGGACGGAGACCTGGGAGCATTCATGTGTTCTCTAAGAGGCCAGAAGAACACAGGTTGTTGCTGGGCTGATTTACTGACTTTTGTCTTTCCTCATAGGTAAAGCTCAGTGGTGCGAGGAAATCAGGCTGGTGATAGGAAAAGTGTTACCCTCAATGAGGGAGCCAGGAGACACAATGGGAAGGGGAGACCTTCATTAATCAACCTCAGAATCATAGAATCCCAGACTGGTTTGGGTTGAAGGGACCTTAAATCTCTTCCAGTTCTAGCCCCCTGCCACAGGCAGAGGCACCTTCCACCAGAGCAGCTTGCTCCAAGAGCCTTCTCAGGATCTGCTGGGGATGGAGGTGTGAGGGACAGAAGGAAGAGGTGGAGATGGCAGGAGATGGGCTGTTCTCACCTCTGGTTTACACAGCAGGTCCCAGCACCTCATCCTCTCTCCTGGCTGTGTCTGTAGGAGATGCTCCAACTGGAGCAGTTAACCAGTTAACCTTGAGGTCGCAGCACCATGGCATCTTAGACATCAGCACCACACCAGGACCAGGAGGCATGAAGAGGGCTTGCCAACACAATGGTGACACCCAAGAGGCCTGGAGATGTGGTGGCATCTGGTCCTCAAGCTCCACATTTCGCAATTTCCAGCTCTTTTGTAAAGCCTTAAATGCAGGCGGGGGATCCAAACTGTAGGACACTCCACGATCATGCACTGGAATTCCTTCCCAGGAGGTCCAGAGTGCTCCTGAGATGGAGCAGAAATAAACCTGGAGAGAGCAGAAATAATGGATGCAGTGACAGATGAGGGGACCAGGAGCAGAATCACTGGGGATGGGGTCTGGGTGGGTGAACACCAGGAGGGATGGGAGCAGGCAGCATGGGACGAATCCTTCCGGAGTGACAGTATTTATCCGGACGGGTCTGTGGCTGCTTGAAGCCTGCTGGAGAATTCCCTCCCAAACAACCAAACAGAGGGGAGAGAAAACGCATGTGGATGGATCCAATGTTTCTTTACGGCGTGGCTTTTTCATTCCCCCTAATGAAATGTGTTGATTCGGCGTTTGCAGCACATCAGAGCTAATTTTAGGAACGTGCTAGTATTTGCTTGAAACAAAAGCCCCAAGGGGTTGTGGAAGCCCCTGCAGAAGATAACAATGGTCTTCAGCCCCCGAAGGCTGAACCTTCTGCTCTGGTGCCAGCGAAGCAGCAATCCCTGGGGTGGAAAGGCAAGCTGCAAGGCCTTTCAACTACATTGTGATCCTCAAAGAGGGCAGGAGACCAAAGAAAACCACTGCCTCCCAGCGCGGGACGCAAGCACAGGGTGGCCTGCATGGGGAAAGCAGCTCCGGGACGCTGGCAGGACCTGCAGTCTGGTACCTCCTCATCCCTCTGAGCCTCTAAGGGACCTCCCGAGTGAGGGGGGCACAGCACGAGCCACCGCTGACCCTGTCCCCTCCCGTTAGGCCGCTCTCCCAGGCCACGCTGGAGTTGGCTGCGGCTGCCTCTTTCTCTGACTCAGCCGTTATATCTGGGGAATTTATGGCCTTTCCTTCCTGCCAGCCTTAGTAAATATCCCTGTCATCTGACTGGGGCTTGGGAACACACCAGGAGCTGGAGCCTCGCAGGCGGGCTGCGATGAGGACCTGCATCCGAGTGGCATGCTTGGGGATACGGGGGTCCCCAATGGGACCCTCACTGATGGCTCTCCCCAGTGGGACTCTCGCCTGCAGCATCACCACCCCTAGCAGGACCCTCGCAGCATCACCATCCCCAGCGATACTTTGCCTATAGCATCACTGTCCTCAGCAGGATGCTTGCCCACAGCATCAGCATCCCTGGCAGGACCCTCACCTGCAGTGTCACAGTCCCCAGCAGGACCAGGGTGTCCCCACTCAGGAACGTGACCACCAGGCATAGTGGTGCTCTCACCTCTACAATACCAAGCTTGGATCTGGCTTTTATGTTCCTTTTCTGTTGGAACAGCACCCGTGAAACTAGGAGGAGGGTAAAAGGGAGCAGGGAGTTGAGGCCACTGAAAACCCAGGTCTCCGTCAGCAACGTGCTTTGGCACTGCTGGTACCTCCTCTTCTTGCTTATTTATCCAGTGGGCGCTGCCCAGGTAGCGAGATGCTCTCACCCAGAGCATCCCATAAAGCCAGCGACTGCACTGGGCTGAGCAGAGCAGGGGGGCTCGGTCTCTGATGGGGGAATACCTCACTGCTCCTGGACAGGCTGAAGTCACCTATAGAGGTTCCCTATAGCTAATTTCGGCATCCTGGCTTGCCCCCTGGAGGCAGCCCCATGCACCGTGACGGAGGTAATGAAGATGCTGCTAGTAGTTAGAATGTGAGGATGAGCGGAGGGAGAAGTTCAAACGCACATCTGAAGGGCTGCAGGGAGAAATCTGCCCTTTTGGGATGCTAAAGCAGCTCTTTCGGGTAGGTGGGACCGTGAGGGACTGGGGATAGAATGAGGCAGAGCCTAAATCCAGTGTTTAAGCTAATGTCTGTGCTCATCCATCCCTTGAGCACTTTATCCTGTTGGACCCTGCTTGGATGGCATAAGGATAACAAGCAGGTATTAGAGAGGCATTTTAGCTCCCTGTGGTTAGGGAGGCCAGGCTGAGCCTCAGGGACTGCTGTGGAAACTGCGACCTCTGTGCCAGGAATCATGTGCGCAGGGAAGCGCCTCTTGCTTCCCGGCTTCCCTTTTCCCCATCATCACCTCTGCAGCCTTTGGGGACTTCTCTGAGGCAGGGTCTCTGCTCCCCATGGCATCAGGGGATGAGAGCTATCTCTGTACCCCCCTCTCCCAGGACGTTACCCTTACGGAGGGTCTTCCATGCAGCCCCTCTTCACAGGAAGACCTTTCCCTGATGCCTCCTGCACCAGCTGGTGGCACAAAGCCCCATCCCCACACTGCCTGTAGCTAAGGCTGCCATTCCCTATTTATCAGCCCCACAGTCCTCAAATCCCTCCCCTCACTGCCATAGGGCTGTGTGATGATCTGAGCTGGGAACTGATACAGCATGAAATAACCCGGCAAAGGGAAACCCTGCCCAGGCTATGCTTGGTGGCAAAGCTGCAGAGAAACGCTCCTGGGGCCATGGTGGGGCTGGTTTGGCAACCAGGCGCATCCCTGCATCCACACGTTGCTCCTAGAAGGCTTCAGCACATGGTGGACTGGGGGAGCACTGAGGAACAGAATCAGATTCATACAGAGTGGTTTGGGTTGAAGGGACCTTAAAGCTCCTCCAGTTTCAACCCCTGCCATGGGCAGGGACACCTTCCCCTGGAGCAGCTTGCTCCAAGCCCCTGTGTCCAACCTGGCCTTCAACACTGCCAGGAATGGGGCAGCCACAGCTTCTCTGGGCACCCTGTGCCAGCGCCTCAGCACCCTCACAGGGAACAGCTTCTGCCTAAGAGCTCATCTCAGTCTCCCTTCTGACAGCTTAAATAGCGTTAAGCCATCCCCATGACATGGAGTGCCTGCGTGTACATGTGTGTACCCTTAGGAGCTGGGCTGCAAAAGGTGTAAAGCATCCTCTGTTTCATGGCAGAGCGTTAATGTACCATCTCCTGGCTGCAATAGTATGTAATCAGTTCCCTGTCCAGTGCACTTATCTGTGTGTTTGGTACATCTGGTGGCGAATTCATAAATCAAAAGCTCTCAGGCAGTCTTCTGTCCCAAAGCAATCCCCTCAGCAGTGATTTATAGCACCCATCTCTCTGTTTGGGCTGGTGCAGAGCAGTGTGAATTACCATTCCCACTTGTTCACCACGACACGTGGAGGTTGGCACAAGTTCCCATCCTCAGAAAGGCAGCAAATCCAAACCCTACACAGGAGTCAAAACTAAATGTCTGGGTAAAAAGGGCTGCTGGAAGCCTGGCAAAGACCCCACGGGACAAAGGCTGTCAAGCCAATCAGTAAATTGCCACTCTGGACGAAGCTGCGGAGGCAGATTCTAATCACCACCCTGATGCAGGGCTGCCTTAGTCATGCTTTATTGATTCCCTTTGCTGGGGACGTGAATCATCAGCTCCTCGTAGGGAAGAGTTCTCCAGCTCCCTGGCTTGGAGAGACACAAATTACCGGCGTGCACGCAAGCAGGCACAGAGGATGCTGGAGGAGATGCTCTGGTCACGTGCGCAGCAATTTGGGGAGGTGATTGGTGCTGCTAAATGGAGAGAACAGAGGAAGGGAAATAATGGGTGGCTGCTAAATGAGCTGGATGAGGCAGGCTGGTGGTCATCTCCTGTTCACCTCTAAGGGAGTAGTGGGGAAGGGTTTGTCCCTCTGATGGAGCACCCTCTCTTATCGATCAGGTAAAAGGAGCATGTCAGAAGCAGTGATTTGAGGTCACTAAATCACTCCAATCTGCTTTAAGCTCCTTTAAGTCATCCATGCCCTTTCACACCCGACCTGTACCCTCTCCTGCTCTTCACCTGGGATCACAGAATCACAGAACGGTTTGTGTTGGAAAAGACCTTAAGATTCATCCAGTACCAAGCCCCTGCCATGGGCACGGACACCTCACCACTACAGCACATTGTCCATTCATCAGCAAGAGCCGAAATTTCCTCCCTACATGGCAATCCCTGCTCTCTCTGGGAGGTCTGTGCATGGGGCAAAGGGGGAAAAGCAGAGAAGGCAGCTAAGGGAGGATTTGGACCTTCTGGAGAGGAGGCAGCTCATGCCACGCTCTGCAGCACCCAGCCATGAGCACAACCAGCTTTGCAGAGCGATCCTGGCTCCTTGCAAACACAAACTGCAGCAGTAACAGAGGCAGGGGGTGGAAGAACAAAGGTGCCAACTGAAACCCTGGAATGGGGGGGGTGCTTCCTAAATGGTCAGGGCTGCCTCCTAGCTATTAACCCCGAGGGCAGGGGAAGGCAGGGAATGGGCTGCAATCCATCGGCTTCTATTAGCGTGCCTCAGGCAGGGAGGCAGATGCTGCTGCAAGAGCAACGCAGGCGGCTCCTCTGCAATCCAGAGCAGAGCGAAGGCGCTTCCGCTGCCAGGGAACGAGCTTGACAGGGATCCAGCGGATAAAGAGATATTCAAAGTTCAGCTAATGAGTGGGATGAGTCACTGGCTCAACGAGACAAAGGTTAGGCTGCAAAATACAAACCCTCGCTGCAAGGGAAGGGGTTGGTGGCGATGGAAAAGGCAGAGGATGAGGCGTAACCCAAGGCAGACAGCGCTGCTAGGGGCAGAGGGGCAAAAGCAGTGGTTCTGGTTTGGGTGTGACCCTTGGTTTGGCCTGGATGTGTCCCAGGGTGGGTACATGGGGGTTATGATGGGTAAGTGGAGGCAGTAACTCCCTGCTTCTAGCCCTTCTGTAGCCCGAACAGCCCATTTCCCTCGAAAAGCACATTTATCCGCAGCCCAAAGGATGCTGCTTTTAAATGAAGCACAACAGCCCTTCAACAACCAACACGAGAAGGGACAGAGGACAGTCAGACCTCAAAACACACACTAATTAGTCATTAGGAAACATCAGCTATTTCCAATGCTCTCATTGCTACCACTGTGCCTGAGGAAGAGAAACACTGTGGTGAATGTGGGTCCTGCTCCAAAGCATCCTGAAAATGAGGGTTGAAAACCTTCCTGCTCATTGGGGATGCTGGGTGGCTTGGGGTACCCAAAACCTCTGTTAGAGCATCCCTGTGTCAATGCTGAGCAAAACATCTTCTCACCCACTGGTCTTTAGTCTGGAAAGCAAGGAGCTGCAGCCTGGGGGCCCATAGACAGCACCTGCATGCATGGCACAGAGCAGGTGCAGTGCTGGTAGGGATTTGACAGCGCCCCAGGGACTTCATTTCTGGGTGTGCTTGTATTTCCTTCACTACTGGGTTCAGCCCAGGCCAGCTGAGATGCCACCTGAACTGCTGAGCTGGAGAAATGACTCCTTCCTCCCGGAGGAGCTGAAAGAAAGGGAGATTGGGATGGATGGACGGATGGAGCAGCTATGGATGGAGCAGGGCAGGAGGTCAACGAGGAAAGTGGGCATGGGTGTGGAAAGGAGGGATGCAGCAGGACATGGCTGCAAGCATGGATGCAGGAGTTCAGAAAGGCAGATGCAGGAACCAGGCTTTGCTGCCCTGCTGACTGAGATGGATGCTATCGTCTCTCAGCATTCCTATGGGAACTGCCATGTGCAGTTATTGGGGTTGCTGAAGCAGATCAGATGATGTCTCATCACACACACTCAGGTCAGGGTTTTAGCATCTTTGCTCCATACTGATTGGTGATGCTCTGCAGCGCTGGATGCTTGTGGGTGATGATGGGAGCAAAGGAGGGGCATGGAGACAAGGAAGAAGAGAGGTAGAACTGGAGATGTGGGGCAGGAGGACAGAAACCACCTCCCATTTTTCACAGGCAGGTTCCTCATAGCCTCTGCTGTACAGTTTCATAAGCAGCAAAGGTCTGTCAGTGCTGGGAGACCTCTGGGGAGTTGGGGTGCTGCTTATGAGCAAGGTACAGGCAAGGAGGCAGCTCAGCTCAAGGGACCATTGGGCAGGATGCTCACCTCTTCCACAGTCCCCTTCTTTCTCTCCAGCTTCCTTTACCTTCCATGGATGAACATTGGCTCCCCAGATACAGTGAGACGTGAAGGGATGGAAATCAAAGGCACTGATCATCTGGAGATGCTGACAGAGAACCAAGAGCCCACCTCTTTGCCTTTTCCCATACCCATCCGCATGTAGGGAAGCAGGCTTGGTTATGGTCCCCAACATCCTCATGCTACCCTTTAATGGATATTTATTTGGAAGCTGCATTGGAAAATGAACAGCACAGGAGGGAAGAGAGAGGCAAAGAGAGAGGCATAGCAGATCCCAGCCTACTCCAGCTCCTTTCCTCCCAAAGCAACCATGGCATAGCTTAGGCTTTACCAGCCCACTGGCCTTCTGTCCACCAAGACCTTAGAATAGGCTATGAGCAATGGGATGTGCATACAGATCCTTCATCCTGGGTAGTGGTCAGCTAAAACCAGACTGTGGGGACAGGATGTGACCCAGCAGGGTCTTGACTGCTCGTGACAAGGGACATTCCCTTGTCCTGGTTTAGTGCAGCACCACAGGGGCCTCATTCCTTTGTGTTGCTGCCTCTTTACAAGCCATAAACCAGCATAAATGGCACACAGGATAGCAAGGGAGGCTTTGGATGACAGAGCACATTGCCAAGCCTGTCTTCTTCATTCAGTTGGGCTGCTGTACCACTAATTGCTGATGCTTGGGGCTGGAGCATCAACGAGACCCCAGGATCCCTCCTGCCTTTTGCATCCAGTGCTGAGGACAAATCAATAGGAGAGCATGTGCTCCTCAACAAGTGACTGCAGAAAGTACCCAATGAAGAAATGGGCTCAATGAGGCAGCACTACTTAGCTGCACTCAGCATCGCACTGATGCAGTGGGTAACGCTTCAGACAGAAGAACACAGCACACAGCCACACCGGTCCATGAGATGCTTTTTATTTGGGTGAGGACCACAATCAGCTTAGACTTGCTAAACAGCAGCTTTTGGTGAGGCAGGAGAAGCTCACGGTTGAATTGAATTCAGAGCTTGGTCGAAGGATGTAATCTCAGAGGTGATGTGCAAGCGAGGGATGAATGTCTGAGCTGGGCTTCCCAAAATGCAGCACCTGCATCAGCAGTGCTGGAAGAGCCAACTCAAAGAGGTTTATGGCCTCATCTAACCCCAGACGCTGTCACTGCCGGGAGCTGAACCTGCTGTTGCCATCCAAGTTGACGGAAAAGCCTCTCAGGATGTGAGGGAATGGCTCGAGTCATCAGTGAGTGCACAGGAAAGGGTGACAAGTCAAGTTGGTTTTAGAAGTCATTTCCATTTTAGTGGTCAAAGAAGCCACAGATTTCTCTCAAAAGCCCCACTGAAGGAGAGTGACTCCAAACAATGCTTTCTATAATAAGGATGCTGTCATTTCTGAGGCTGCACAAAGTGATCCAGCCTGCCATGAGAAGATGCTGATTAAAACGAAACAACCCCGTGACTGGTTGAAGTTTACAGAGGAGAAACATGAATAAGAGTGGCAAGAACAGAATTGGGCTCCTAGCACCAAGAATCCTCAAAGGACATTCACCCCTTCGACATCATTCCCTCATGCAGGGAATCCATTCTGCATCAGCTGAGGCAAGGGGTTGGAACGGGATGATCTTAAGATTCCCTTCCAACCCAAACCATTCTACGATACTACGATCTCAAAGCAGCACACGCGCCAAGCCAGCCTCCAGCATGGAGCAAACCATGTCACATCAGGCTCAAGTCCTGCCCGCACCTCTGGTCCTGTGCCCCGTGACTGCTGTAGACCGCACTGATTTGGCCATTTAGGTAACAGTCCTACTTAGGGCTGAAACAAAGTGGTAAATGGCAGAAACACACGTGTGGTTGCGGCTGGGAGAAACATTTCCTTGCAACAAAAAGCTTTGCCTGTGCATATATTCTTGTGCATCTCGAGCTAATGCGCTCCCAGGGTGGTGCTGAGGAGCTTTGCTCATTTTACGTGTGTGAAAAGCCACCAAAATACCCTGTTCCCTTTCATCTATTGGCCTGAGATGCACGTCATTAGAGTGAAAGCAAAGAATGTTCCGCATGAAAGCAATGCAGCGAAGCCCTCAGCAGCTCATGGTGCTTGAATGGCATCATCTCAGCTGCTGAAGCCAGAATCCCCCCCGAGGGACACCACGAACAAAAAACACCTTATGAAAGCTGTGAAGAAAATGCCGTTTGTAAAGACGTGGAATACAAATGGGGTTTGTGTCTGCAGAGTCAGAGTCAAAATGAGACGAGAAGGTAAATGAGAAGGAACAGATTGAGTTTAAGGCAGATTTACACCCAAGGGACCTGGGCACTGAGGTGAGGGCTCAACTGTGAGAAGGCAGTGCCGTTGTTTTCATAGACTCCTAGAAGCAGCTGTGTTGCAAAAGCCCTTTAAGCTCCTCCAGGCCAACCATTCCCCAGCACTGCCAAAGCCACCACCAACCCATGGCACTGAGGGCACCCTCTCCACGAGGTGTGAACACTGCAGGGACGGTGACTCCAGCACTGCCCTGGGCAGCCTCTTCCAATGCCTGAGCACCCTTTGGGGTAGGAATTGTTCCTCAGCTCCATCTAACCCTGCCCTGGTGCAGCTTGAGGCCGTTTCCTCTTGTCCCATCCCTTGTTCCTTGGGAGCAGAGCGCAGCCCCCTCCTGGCTCCATCCTCCTCTCAGGCAGTTGTAGGCAGCGATCAGGTCCCCCCTGAGCCTTCTCTTCTCCATCTGAACCCCCCAGGTCCCTCAGCCCTTCCCCATCACACTGTGCTCCAGGCCCTGCATCAGCTCCATTGCCCTTCTCTGGCCCCGCTCCAGCACCTCAATGTCTCTCTTGCAGTGAGGGGCCCAGAGCTGAACACAGGATCTGAGGTGCAGTATTCAAGCCAATGGCATGGGCGATGCCAGGTGTATTTGCTATGGGCTTCTGGGCAGGGAGTGTTTCAACATTTACCCTTTGCATGCATTTATCACACTTTTTTCCACCTTCAAGCATAACGTGGAGGAGATTGGATTCATCCAATGATGAATGAAACCCTACACTATGCCCTGGCCAAGCATGAAGAAGGAGGGGACCTCATGCAGGGAATCCGTTCTGCATCAGCTCAGGCACCTGAGCTTTTAATTCAGCCAAGCGATGCTCCCAGGCCAAACAGACATGGTAGCAGTCATCCCTTTGACGTTATCTCAGTGCTGCTGTAACTCCCCTGTTATTAGCTTGGAAGCAAGCTCTGTGATGGAGTGCCAAGGGGATAAATGGGAATAAAGGAGTGAAATGAAGAGAGGAACCCTTAGGTTAAATGCTGACTTCTCTCCTTGTGGAAGGACTGGAAGATGCCCCCAGCACATACACTTTGTCAGTGCTGAAGACCAGTAAACACACAGAACAATCCTATGCTGGCAGGGACAAGGGCTGAGTGACCTGTTATTTCTTTCCTATTTCTATGTTCAGAGTAAAGATTATGCTTTAGTTGACTTTAAACCATCTCTTTAAGTCACTTCAATGGCTCCCAGTACTATAGAACCTGAACGACATCCAAGCTTTTAATATACTTATCCTCACACTGTTCTGCAGGGGTAGGAAGATACCAAGACCTGTTTTTCAACTGGGAAACCGAGACAAAGAAAGACCAAGGGCCTTTGCCACAGCTTGCAAGGTGGGACTGCTTCACCACTGTTTGGGATACAGTGTTCCCTCCAGACAAACCACTGGAATGGAAAACCAGGTACCCTGGTGCATTATAAAGGCAAAGCATGAGGGCACCCTACTCCGCAGGAGGGTTGGGGCTGTGAACATGGATATTGTGAATTGAGATATTTGGTCTTCTCTCTTATCGCAGTGGGCTCTAAAGCAAATTTGTCAGGCTTGGAGGACCTCTTTATGGACCCCACAGCCGTGATGGAGCTCAGCTTCACAGGACTGCTTCCCAGAGGACACCCAGGCAGCCTTTTAAAGGGGAGAACCAAACTTGCATATTCCAAAGTATGGACACATGCACCAGCCACCAGTCCAACAGCCATGACTTAGCCCTGAAACATCCTTCTGTGGTTATGCTTCAATGGTCTACACCTCAGGTTCTTCAGCTGTCAGTTAGATGTGCCATAACAAACACCCTCACTGCTGAGGTCTGGCTGTGGTGGCCAGATCCATGGTTGCCAAATCCTCTCTGACCAGGAGAGGTGATGCCTTGGTGACCTCCATTCGTCAAACCCACCACATGCAAGGTTGAGCACAGTTTCCTGACTACATTGGAATCTGGCCTGGCCAGATTTCAGTGGTGGATTTAAAGGTGGTGTCCATTGTGTGGGTTACCCAAACATGCCACATGTGCAAGAATGTGATTCATTGGCTCCAACACCTGCATAACTCTGACGTCTTCCAAATCCTGATACGTGCTTGACTTCACACATTAACCAATCTTACTGCAGCATAGCAGAAGAATGATGTTGGCACCTCAGATGGAATACCTTGAGCACCTGTGAGTCACTTCAGAAGCATCTCTCTCTTGGAGATAGATAGTAGCATGGTTGGATGCAGGTCTATTACTGCTGCATTTCATGTCAAGTTACAGCTTGTATTAGCCCATACCCTCCTCAGCAAGCCCATCAAGGACATTGCTCTACACCATATCCAGCAAACACCTGCCTGGATTGCTCTGCTCCGAGCTGAGATAAACTCATTCTTCATCTCCCTCAACAGCATAGCTATTCACTTGGATATTATGCACGACTTGTCCCGCTGCCAGGTTTGAGCCTTGGTCTCCATCCAGGAGGAAGAGAGACCAAGTTTGGCGGCTTTTGCCTCCAAGCATCCAAGTGCAGCTCCCAGGTGTTGTGCTGAGCCACATCATCCGCAGAGCCAAGGGCAGTGAAGGTCTCTCCGCTGATGACAGTGACTCCTGACGGATGCGTCAGCTCTTCTCGAGCCAATGGCACAGGGAATGCCAGTTTTCCAGGCGCCTGCTGTATTGCAGAGCCGCTGCCCCTTGCCCCCATGGCCTCTTCCCTTGCAGTTTCATGAAGGCAACTTCTTGGTGACATCCCAAGGCAATGGAGCCAGACCAAGGGGGAGGACTTTACTCCTGCTCTGTCTTTGCAGCTGGTCCAGGACAAGGTTCAGTGTCCAGACAATGAAATAGGGCTGTTCTGGGCACTCTTGGTGAGTCAGCAGTGCCTGAGTGCTGGCAATAGGGCAAAGCTGGCGCAGGAGCAGGCAGTGACGCGTTGGTCAGCATCCGCTGCAGCCCGACGGCTGACCTTTTCCCTTGCGCAATGAGGAAGCAATGTCCTTCCTCCATCCCAGGGGGACTGCGCCACACCACAAGCAAAGGAGAAGCACTCATCTCCTCTAACTGCTGGTGTCAGCAGCGGGCACCCACTGTGCTCATCACCCCGAGCTCCCTTCAGTCACCCACTAATGGAGGGATACAAGTGCATCAAGAAGCGTAAGAACTCAATGCATAAGGAAGCTGTTCCCTGTGAGGGTGCTGAGGCGCTGGCACAGGGTGCCCAGAGAAGCTGTGGTTGCCCCATCCCTGGCAGTGTTCAAGGCCAGGTTGGACACAGGGGCTTGGAGCAAGCTGCTCTAGTGGAAGGTGTCCCTGCCCATGGAACTGGATGAGCTTTAAAGTCCCTTCCAACCCAAACCAGTCTGGGACTCTATGATCAAGATAATGGTCCATCATTTTTGATGCCAACCCTAAAATGAAGCAAATCAAGCCCTATTACTGCAATTGGCATTTATAATGCTACAGTCTTTGTTTCTTGTGGATTATGAAGGTGCTTCGGTCAGACACTCCGCAGCCCACCCATGAACCCTGACCATTTGCATAGGTCTTACTTGTCCCATAAACACACATAGGTCTTTTAACATGTCAAAGCATCCATTTAAGAGGTACAGTGCGGCTGTCGACTTCCAGGGGCAGTACCAAGGTAATCCCTACAGCCGCTTTTCACTGCTGGGGGACGTATGTCCACTTAGCTATCACAACAATGGCCAGTTCAAAATTGGTTGGTTTGGTACTGTAAATCAGAAAGTCCATGAGCCAGTCCTGCCCTGCCTCACCAGAGAGCACTGTGAAAAGCAAAACTCATGGCCTCATTTATGTTTTTCCCCGAATACTTCTTATGGATCTTTAATATCCTTTGGGTTTTGCCTCTGGCACAGTGGACATGAAGTTGGTCAACATCCACTGTGCAGAGGGGGATCACAAAAGTAGATGGTTTTGTCGGAAGATGTTCTGCTGGGATCTCTCAATTTGGCCAAGGCATCCTCTGTATTGCAGTGATGCAGGCTCTGCGTTGCCACATGGAGGAGGAACAGGGTTGTGCTGAGCAAGGGAGCCCAACAGGACTCTCATGGGCCACATCCAGTGTGCTGGGAAGTGCAAGAGAATGATGGTTTGTATTATCAACTTTTAGGATTGAATGGCTTTATTCAGGTAAGCTACAAAACATCACTTGTCCTTTTCATTCAGTTTTCATCTTCAGGGCTAATGCCTTGATGAAAACCTCTCCTTCCAAACCAAGACCGTACACCTGTGGGACTGTAAGATGCATGGAAAGACTCAAAACATCTCTGTGCTTATGGCAGGTATTTCTAATTCCAGTATTTCCTCATTGTCGTTCCTCTCATCAGGCTGAGGTCAAGGTTTGTTGATAGTTTCATCATTATTTTCATCTCCTGAACTCTCCAGAAAGCCTAAAGACACAAAATGCTGTGATTTTCTGGTGTCTTTGATGGCTTCTTTGTTTGAAAGAGCTTCTGGGGAAGAAGGGAGTCTGATCTGGAAACTGAATCTTCTGAAGCATTCCCCTTTCCATTTGGCAGTGACCTGAGCTAAGACGCCATCTCCTTTGGGGCAGTAAATGCTATTGGGTGATGAAGATGCATGGTTTTTAACTTCTGGGCAGCACTTGCGCTTGCGTTACTTAGCGCAGGACTTCTCCTTGTGCTGTCAGGGCTGTGTGGTTCATTGTCCAGCTCTGTGGGGTCAGCAGCAAGCAGCCAAAGGGCAACACTGATTTACTGCTCATTAGTGAGCATGGCACATCCTGAGCACGGGCAAAAAATAGCACAGGAGTGTGTGATGAGGGGCTATCAGGGCTTACCCACATGAGATGGATCATTGCAAGTAGCATGGATGGCAGGGTCTTCCCAGCCTGTGTTCGCTCTTTGCTTGGTGAGGGTGCTCCATCAAAGACATGCCTGGGTGAGAGCTTCTGGGGTTATCCACTGAGGTTTCATGTCAGTTTTGGGAAAATAAGTACTAGGATTAAGGGAATGTAGGTGTCTGGTATTAGTAACAGTCAACAACAGTGATCTGGGGGGATCTGATCGATGTGTGTAAGTGTCTGAAGGGAGGGTGTCAAGAGAATGGGCCAGACTCATCATAGTGGTGCCTAGCCACAGGACAAGAGGCAACGGGCATAAACTAAACCACAGGAAGCTCCAGTTGAACGTGAGGAAGAGCTTCTTTACTGTGAGGGTGACTGAGCATTGGAATAGGATGTCCAGAGATGATGTGGAGTGTCCTGCCCTGGAGGTACTCAAGAGCTGTCTGGACACAATCAAAGAATCATGGAATGGTTTGGGTTGGAAGGGGTCTTCAAAGCTCATCCAGTTACAAACCCCTGCAATGAGCAGGGACACCTTCAACTAGATCAGGTTGCCCAGAACCACATCCAGCCTGGCCTTGAATGTCTCCAGGGATGGAGCATCCACCTCCTCTCTGGGCAACCTGTGCCAGTGGTTTACCACCCTCACTGTGAAAACGCTTTTCATCACATCCAATGTGCTGCAGGTGAACCTGTTTGAGCAAGGAGGTTGGTACCAATGACCTCCAGTGGTCCCTTCCAGCCCCAACCATCCTGTGATTCATTTCTTCTTCCCCATGCCCATAAAGGACCTCACATCACCCAGACACCCCACACAGCATGGCAGGGCAGAGGTTTCATGCTCTCAGCCCAAGAACAACCCCACTCCTTACTGCCAGCCTGCAGCGAGACCGAGCACACATCCCAGCAGCACATCCCCAGCACCATCCCACCATGTATTTGTCACAGGCTCTTCCGTGGTGACAGGAGCAACATGACCCTGTCCCTGCTCCCAGGGCCCCCTGTGCCACCCCATGCTCCAGTTTCGGGATAGCCACACGGTGCTTACTTAGAGGGGATGAGGTAAGGTCCCTGTCAGCAGTGATGCCACCGCTTTCTCCAGCAAAGCACCCTTCTTATCACCCTCCCAGTCATGTTTTCCTGGCAGGCAGCCCAGCCAAAGGATACGGTAATCTCCCGAGTGGTATCAGGCAGGGCAATCAGCTGAGGCTAGAATATCTCACTGCAGTGTTTAGGGTGATAGCATCCATCCACGTGGGCAGATGAAGGATGGCAAGACAGGATAGAGGTTTCTGGCTTCTTCTCCCCGTTCTCCCTCTCATTCCCTGCTTGCTCTCCCCATGGCTCTGTCCCTGCCTGGACTTTGGTCCCTGCCTGGGGCAGCAAGAGCCTCCTGAGCCCTTAACTTCTGAGGACTACAAAACCCCAAGTCTCTTTGAATGGTTTTTGGCCTTGTGGTATTTAAAAGGAATAAAACACTGGGCAGCAAGGGGACAGCAGGAGGGAGTTTTGGGTTTGCCTTAATCAAGCCTGGATTTCAAAGAATCACAGCCTGGTTTGTGTTGGAAGGGACCTTAAAGCTCACCCAATTCCAACCCCTGCCATAGGCAGGAGCACCTTCCACTAGAGCAGCTTGCTCCAAGCCCCTGTGTCCAACCTGGCCTTCAACACTGCCAGGGATGGGGCAGCCACAGCTTCTTTGGGCACCCTGTGCCAGCGCCTCAGCGCCCTCACAGGGAAGAACTACCTAAGACCTATCCATGTCCCAGACCAACAGCAGATGCTGGATCCTTGCTTTCAGAGCTGTCAGAGTTAATGGGATCAGCCTGGTGCTCCCTGCTTGCCTTTCCAGGGTGATAGAGCTTGCAGGTGGTCTCCATGAGGTCCTTCATCTGACTCTAGGTAGCAAGTGTGAAGGCAACATGGGGACACCGGGAGAGCAACACTTCATCCCCCAAATCCGGACAAGAAACCAGAGTGATCAGTGGGTCTTGCTGGGCTGCTCAACCTTCTTTAGCCCCAGACAGGGACATGGATGCTCTCTTGAGATGCAGAAGACCCCAGTGTTATGTTATCATCTGTGCACTGGAGATCACTGCCCCGCTGTGAAGACCTCTGTGGTGAAATCACATTTGGGGTGAAACCACATCCCACAGGACAGCAGCTATGCATGGTGCTAGCGAACGGCCCATCCTCCAACACCACAGCGGGATGCAGAAGAGGACATGTTCTGCAGCCCCATGGACCCACTTGGATCAGGTGGGAAGGATGCTGAGAGCAGACACCTTGCAGATGAGCCCCTTTCCTCCCAATACACAGCAGAACAAAACTGGGCTGTCCTGATTTCCTATGTCTCTGGATCATAGAATCATGGAATCACAGAATGGCTGGGTTGGAAAGGACCTTAAGATCATCCAATTCCAACCCCCTGCCATGGGCAGGGACACCTCCCACTAAACCATGTCACCCAAGGCTCTGTCCAACCTGGCCTTGAACACTGCCAGGGATGGAGCATTCACAGCTTCCCTGGGCAACCCATTCCAGTGCCTCACCACCGTCACAGGGAAGAACTTCTTCCTTGTCTACAACCTGAACTTCCCCTGTTTCAGTTTGAACCCATTACCCCTTTTTCCTATCGCTACAGTCCCTGATGCAGAGTCCCTCTCCAGCATCCTTGTAGCCCCCTTCAGACACTGGGAGCTGCTCTCAGATCTCCACGCAGCTTCTCTTTTCCAGGCTGAACAGCCCCAATGTTCTCAGCCTGGCTCCGTATGGGAGCTGCTCCAACCCCAGCTTTCAGCGTTGCTGACTTCTGTCACTTCGTTATAAACCTTGTGACATTTCATGCCATTTTGACGCAAGGGTGCCCGGGGTCACGAGGCTTTGTGACAAGGAGCTTTTATTAGCGGCAAAAATAGTGTCTGTGGTCCTCACACTATGAGGAAAGAGGAAAACGCCCCTAAAGGTGCAGAAAGCGGTCATGGGACATAAACCCCCACTAAAACACAACCCAAATGTGCATAGAGACCCATGATTTTTAACCCGCTGTGGTTTTCCCCAGTGCTGGTTCCCTACCTCCTGCTCTCCCCAGGGCGGCTGCTGCGGCGGCTTCCAAGCTGTTCCCTGAAATGTGGAAATCCCCCTTACACAAACAATGGCACCGTCGGGCTTGCTGAGTTTCTGGAAGCACAGAAGCATGTTTGTTCTCAGCCACGAGCCACTGAGGGAATTTCCTCCCTGATTCGGAGTTTGGGAATCTTGGTTTTTGTATTCCTCTGGAAGCCACGTTGCCTGTTTCCAAGAGCCTTTAACAAACTACAGCCACCAAGATGAAGAGCATGATGTGGTTGGCATCCGACACAGAAGCAGCCACTGAGTTGTGATCACTATGGTGGAAGCTGGCAGAAAGAGCTGAGTGAAATGACCCCTTTTCCTGCACAGTTTGAGAGGGTGAGACCGATGTGCTCCTATTCGGGATAACAGATTGCCTTTGGCAGGAGCTTTGTGTCTGTGACAGTGCCCAAAGTGCTAAAGTTGTGGCGGATGGGCAGGGGAGAGCTGCTGGCACCACAAAAAGATGTTGCTAAGGGGGTAGCAGGTTCAGGGGAAGGAGGTTTGAGGGCATTTCCCAATAGATGAGAAATAGATAGCTGTGAGCTGTCATGGGCAGAGTGGCTGAGCTTCCAAGGGCCCAGCATCTCATCTATCAAGCACCCTGCAGTCCCTGTTTACACCCAGTGTGTCCCAGATGCTGCTCCTGGCCATGGAATCATAGAACGGTTTGGGCTGGAAAGGGCCTTAAAGTTCATTCAGTTCCAACTCCTGCCATGGGCAGGGACACCTTCCATGGGAGCAGCTTGCTCCAAGCCCTGTCCAACCTGGCCTTGAGCACTGCCAGGGATGGGGCAGCCACAGCTTCTCTGGGCACCCTGTGCCAGCGCCTCAGCACCCTCACAGGGAAGAGCTTCTGCCTTAAATCCAACCTGCACTTCCCCTGTTTCAGTTCGAACCCATCACCCCCTGTTCTGTCACTGCAGACCCTGATGAAGATCCCCTCTCCAGCACCCTTGCAGCCCCCTTCAGACACTGGGAGCTGCTCTGAGCTCTCCACATGTGCTCTGTGCACAGCTCTCAGTGTGAAGCTGATGGAGGGATGGGTGAAGAGAAGGGCACAGCGCTCAGGTCACTGGGTGGGTGATGGGGAGGAACACTCTGTCCTCACAGGGAGCATTGGAGCGTCACTCCTGGAGCCGCTGCCGAGTTTGAGGGCACGGAGCTTGTGACTCATCTGAAAGCTGATCCGTGCTGGCATGTGGAGGAAGAGCTGCTCCCCGGGAAGAGCATCTCCAACTGCATCCCTGGCAAATGGCCTCGTGGTTCCCGGAGCTTCCTCCCTATTCTTGCTCCAGCTGCTTACGTGCCCCTGTGTGGAGATATATGGGCAACATCACCTCACGCCCGGAGCCTGCAGGGATGGCGCTGCGCCACCAGCAGATAACAAGCACTGCCCCATCTCACTGAGACTTCATGGAGCCAGACGAGCTGCAGCACTTGGAGCTCCCAGTGCCGCCCTTCCTTCCTCTTGTGTTTTACTGGCGGCCGCAACCATCCCATCCCTGCGCTCCGAATCCCAATGGCACATCAAACCCTTTGATCCCTGCCCCGTATCCGAGCGGCGTCAGGCTGCAGAGCACATGGAGGAGCAGGCAGCAAGGAGGCTTTGGGTGCCTCAGCAGAGTGATCTTTGCAGTGTGGAAGATGTGAAGTGAGGTCTGATCCTCTGCCAGGAGCTGCAGAGGTGGGGAGTACCATGAAGGCTCCACGCACATCCCTGCTGTGGGAGGAAGAAGCTCCTCTGCCGGTTACACATATAGATCTTCCCAGCAGGAGCGAGAGCAGCTATTCAAGAAGGAAGCCTTTGAAACCATACTGTGCTGCAAGTAACCCACACAGCCTCGGTGACCCCAGGAGGGATGCAGGAGAAGTTTGATTTTCTAGAAGAGGTTGAAGGATACGTGGAATCTCCTAAAGTAATCCTCAAGGCACGCATTGGTATTCGCTTGTGTGACCCCAGAGCTTTGATTCCTGCGCTGACAGGCACGTTGCAGCTCAGAGCATCCATTGGAGGGCAGGAATTGCTGTTGAGCATGGGTTTTGCGCTCCAGATACTCAGTGGAGACCCTGGAGATGTTGCAAATTCACCAATAGCCATTCTGTTCAGATCCCCATATCCGTGCAGCTTTACTGCTGCCCTACAAATGATCCCAAGGGCAGTCTTCCCCTCTCCTTTTAGTCATACCTGCAGCTCAGTCACAGAAACATGGAATAGTTTGGGTTGGAAGGGACCTTTAAAGGTCTAGTCCAACCCCCTGCAATGAGCAGGGACATCTTCAACCAGATCAGGTTGCTCAGAACCACATCCAGCCTGGCCTTGAATGTCTCCAGGGATGGTGCATCCACCACCTCTCCGGGCAACCTGTGCCAGTGGTTTACCACCCTCATTGTAAGGAATTTTCTCCTCGGTGGTGTGACTGCACCCAGTGCAGGAGGAAGAGGAGCCCTCACCCCCTTCCCGGCTATCTGAGCTGCCCCTGAGATACCCAGCACCCAGATACATCCTTCCGGTCTCCACAGAGCATCCCACAGATGGGCGTCCAGCACCCGATGGTGGATGCCGCTGGTCTCAGGAGAGCATCCTGCAGACAGACACGTTGCTTTTGCCATGGCAGGTTTCCTGCAGTGCTCCACCAGCACGAGAACTGCTTCGCCTGCGCGGGAGGCAGGACTTAATTAGAGGAATCTGGAGAAAGGCAGATTTTGTCATGTAAATGATTCCTGTCATAGGACACGTTCTAAATTTGGATGCTGAGGCTGGGGCTGAGCAGAACAATCTCTGCCATAGCATGGCAGCTGTCAAAGGTAGGGAGAAGCTTTGAATGCCTCCAGGAGCGATGGCTGGTGCCTTTTATTTCACTGCGGGGTACATTTCATCCTCTGAGCACATCAAGTGATTATAGAGCGCTGGACAGAAACAATCCTATGAGCCAGGCTCGATTATTCCCTCTTCTTTCAGCTCAGGTAGCCAAAACCCCCAGTGCTTGTAGGCAATAAAAGGAGTTGTTACCAGGGACATGATTTGATCCTGGGATTTCCAAACCCTCAGGCCAATATCACAGCCTGCTTCTGGTTAATACTTGCTTGCTCCATGGCTTGGTACCACACAGCATCACAATGGGAGGCAGTGCTTTCTGCTCAGCTCCACCTGGTAATGGTGTCTCTAGCTGTGTTTTCCTTCTGATGCTGCACCACAAGGTACCTATTCCTTTAAAACAGCATCTTCTAAATAAACACACCAGCAGTGGTCCTGACAGCAACAATAAGGATGCATTTTGCGTGCGGATTCTCCAGTGCATTGTAGGATGGAAGCTCCGGCTCACCTTGCTTGCAGGCAAAGGTCTTACAAGACTTCATTTCTACCTGGGTTCCCAGGAGAGCTGCAGCCAGCCTGCAATCTTTCCCTTCCTTGCTGCTCCCCTTTGCCTGCTTGCTTTCATAAAACTTCCAGGAATTTGGCACTTTGGAGTTCTCCATCTCTCCATCAAAGATGCCCAAAGGGTTCACCAGTTGCGAGAGGAGTTGGAGAAACAGGTATATAAGCATGAACCCAAACGCACTCTGCTCAGGAAGCAAGCCTTGCTTCCTTGGGAAGCCAAGCTAACAGGGAGCAGGGAAAATTCACTTTGGATACGGCTGGAGCAAGCCCTGTCGAATGTATAATGTGGGTAATCTTCCGGAGGCTGGGAATAGCGCAAAGATAACCACGCCGGAGCGATAAAGTGCATCATTCATAAGCACCAGCTTCCTTAACAAATGTGGCTCCTTATTATGCTCATGAAATATACATGGAGACATCACAATTCCTGACGGTGTTCAGCATCCTCAGTCGCTCTGCTCAACTGCTTAACTCTGCATGGACCAGGCGCCGCTCTGGAGCTGATCCCATTTGGATGGGTTTGTTCTGGTTGGCCAGGAAGAATGGCTGCTCCTTAACTGACTGATTATTTAAACAGCTTCAGCCTCCATGTAAACCTCTCAGCTGTGGACATTCCGGTTGTAAATCCGATGTACAGTTTCTATATGCCAGTAAAACTTGACCTAGACCAGTAAAACTCTTAATGAGCTAAAAAAAAACCCTACCCACCCCAACACAAATCTGACAAATCTCTTGGAACATGGAAGGAAATGTGGACAAAATACCGCTGGCAGTATTTGCTGAAGGTCCTGCATCAGTTCTTACTTCCGTGACCCTTAGAGTGTTACCAATAGAGCATTAAATCAAACAGACAGTGCTAATAAATCATTTTCAGGAATAAAACCACAGAGGAAGAGGTCCAAAAGTCAGGCTGCTTGTTCTGCCATCATGAACAGCCACTATTCGCCCTCCCTCTGCCCTCTCCATCTGCAGTGTGCGAGAAGTAGCAATTAGCCAGCCTGGGGGAGTATTCCCTGCTTGGGATGAATGACACCCCGAGCCCAAAGAGCTCAGGTGTGAGCCCCGTTTTGTAGGAAACCTGGCTTGGATTCAGGCTGAATTCACCAACCAGGGGTGAATTGAACTCCAAGGTCAAGCTGAGCTTGCAAAGCAAAGGAACACAGTGAGCATCAGCCTGAAATCATGCCCCAATGCCATTGCGGTGGCTGGACCACATCCTGGGCTCCAGGACACCAGGACCTGGGCTCTGACCCATCTCGCACTCAAAGACATGGTCCTGATTTTGGAGACCTGATCCTGAGCTTGGCTGGGCTCCAGGATGGAGGAAATGACTCAAGTGACTCTTTGGCAGCAGTGTGAAGAGGAAATACTAATGAAATCCTTGAAAATAGAAAAGACACTGTCATTAGTAAAGGACAGCGAAAGCCCAGCAGAGGTTTTATGGGCTTCTTTGTAAGATCCTCATCCTGACTGAACAATCAATCCCAGAGGGAAGCACTGTTCCTATTCTTCTTGTACCTGGCAACCATGTATGGACCAGGACTTGGTTGTGCAAATCCAGAGCAAAAGGACAGACCTTACCTCAATGACAGCTTCCACCTCCTATGTTTAATGCAGGAGACAGCAGATGGACTCCGATTTAAGGACAGATAAATGAATATGAGATTTCAGTGACAAAGCCATCTGTCTAGCCAAAGTCACCCACTTCTGTAGTCTGTGAGGCTTGGATCCACCCACGTGTGTTGTAGAGCCAGACTCCAAGCTCAGTAATTTTACTTCTGGTTGAGTGTGATGTCTGCTTTGCAAGGAGATGAATTGTGCCCTGGGGGTATGTACTTCCCTGCATCAATGGCAGACACAGAGCAGGATTTAGTTATGAGTTTGTCATCTGTAGTCAAGATGTACCAGGCAAATGCTCAACAGTTGAGCACCTTCCTTGTTAAGAGGTAACTTGGTTTCGTGTCTTGGTTCGTTTGTATTTAGGCCTTAAATGATGGGAATCTTGAGGATACTCTCACAAGCTGACCCAATGGCAAAAGGACTGATGCTCAGAAGGACCAGTCCTACTTCTTCTCACCCACTGCCACTTGGCCAGTGTCTTCTCCTAGCTCTAAAGGCCTTGTCAGAGCAGTTAGATAAGGACCTTGATATTTCGGTGCAACCTGCTGTTCCCTGCTGTGCCACAAGTTTGCTTTTTGGCTTTGTGTGCTTGGACATGAAGAGCTGCTTGATTCCCCACCCCATTCATCCCAGTTTAATGTCTCCTTTGAGTTCCTCCACACTGGAAAGTGGTAGGGACATCCTGAATGTGCTTTGGGTCATGTGGCCAAAGGGAGAAAACACCTTTTGGGGCATTAGAAACAAGCCAGCCAAGAAGCTCCCATTGGGTTAGCCTGGCTTTGTGGAGGCGCTTGTGCCTGTGCATTGAGCCCTCAAGGACCCTCTGGACCAAAGACAGAGCCTCTGGTGAGGGTCGGGCTGCGTCCCTCCCTCCCCATCCCTGCCATTGGTAAAGTCTTCTTTTCACATTGCTATTCTGCAACATCAAAGCTACGTCGCATTTTGATGCCCAACATAGAATCATGGAAAGGTTTGGGTTGGAAAGGATCTTAAGCTCATCCAGTTCCAGCCCCCTGCCATGGGCAGGGACACCTCGCACTAAACCAAGTCACCCAAGGCTCTGCCCAACCTGCCCTTGAACACTGCCAGGGATGGAGCCTTCACCACTGTGCAGAAGCAGCCCCACCATCTGTATGTGACAGGATGAGACACGTGCAGGGAGCTGGGTCGGGTTCTGGCAGAGCCTCCGAGGCTGCAGCCTGGGATGGGTTTGCAGAAGCTCCTCAGCACTGCATTCAGGAAAGGCGGTAGCTCTGCTTCCAATGTGTTTCCTTTGCTGTCCTCCCACCCTCGTTCCTACGAGCTCCTCATCATCATTTTTACAGCACAGCTGACAATTCCCTCCTGTATTTTCTGTCCCTGAGAACTCTCTGTTCAAAGCCCCAGCGAGAGCTGCCAGGTATTTAGACCCAAGGCTCACACATGCACCTCTTCAGAGCTGTTTCTCCACTCTTCACCTGCTTTCTTGTGTGCGCGAAGCGTGTGAGGGGGAAAAGGCAAATCCACCCTCTGGACTCCTGGGATTTTTTATGGGAAGAGCATCAACAGCTCCAACCTTTCCAAGCTGTGCTGCAGAGCTTCTTGCAGAGTCATTGCTGTCCTTTGCCACATCGCTGGCAGCTATCACCTTGTTAAAACACGGGTTCCCATTAGCTCTGACACGGTGAGGAGTGTTACAGGTGCCCTGCTAGGCCTGCACGTGCTCCTGCTGCAAATGCATCACTTTCCTTCGGTCTGCCTGATTTTTCCAGCCCTTCCCACAGCCGTTCATTGATCCTTTTAAGCGAATTGCAAAGCAAACAAGCAAACAGCGACAAAACCAAACCACAAGCCACAAACACAAGGCAAAAACACGAACCAAAACACCCCAAACCCTCATCAACCTGAAGGGTTGAAAGCCAGGGAATACATTAAAAATTTCCACCGTGGAAATTTCCTGGCTCAGCATGGAGAATTCCCACTATCTCAGACACTTCTGTTTTTCAAGGCTGCAAGCAAAGAATGGAAATTTCCAATTACTGCATCAAAGGCTGCTGCTCTCCTGACAGTCTGCTTAGCAGGGGTCATCTGCTCCTGTAGGACACCGAGTAACTTAAGGGAGGGACAGGGAGGATCTGCTCAGACGTGCTATTTCCTGCATAAGGCACAAGCATTTCCTATGGTGGAAGGGAAAGAGCCCGGCCCCTGAGCAGAAGATTGGGGTCAGGACTTGTGGGGATGCTTCTCCTCCATCCCCATCAGCTTGGCAATGGTGGGACCCTGGTAGCACCTTCACTGGATCTGTCCAGCCCTCAACCCATTGCATGGGTTCCCACCACCAAGATCTCCATGCAGAAAGCTTCTCTCTACCTATGGGCCATCGTTTTATTCCTCCCAGCGCACCAGTCTGGGAGGAGAGAGGAGGAGGGAACACACCAAAGCAGGGAGGAATCATCCTGCTCCTCCCACTTGGTGGCTGCTCCCCACCAGTGCCCTTGAACTGCAAATAAAAGCTCTGCTGGCCACTTCCAGCAAGGTTGTGGATGGAGGGAGACAGAAAGGTGGGAGCAGCAGTCCCTGCTTTCGTGTCCTGACCCCACCATGGGTTTGCAGGATGGGGTGAGTGATGCAGACCGAGTTTTGGCATGGTGATTGGCAAAGGTGGGTGACAGCTCGATGAGCTGGTGCTCGTGGACGGCGTTGGAGTTCCCAGCTGAAAGGTACTGTCTAAAAGTGCAAAGTAATGCCATTACACAGTGATTTTCTCTAACAAGCCTCAGTGCTGCAACACGAGAAATGTGCAGGATGATACCATTAACAGTCGCCAGCTCATCTACTTTGGCAAAGGGAGCAGGGAAGGAGGAAAGGGAATGAGGGAGGAGAAATGAACCCATATGAGTCCCAAGAGAATTCCGATTTGGACTTGATGCTTGGTTTTTTACAGGCCGTGTCTTATCTGTCTTTGTAGATTTGGCTCTGGGGCATTTATGGGAGCAATCTTGGACTAATGCTTCTTCTGAATTCTGGTAGTTACAGGGTGGTTCCTGCGGCTCCAGCTCATTACAGAGGTAATCATGCAAGCCAGTTTATTTGAAGGGGGAACTAGATCTGAATGTTCTCCAAGCCAAACACAGCTCTTACGAGCATGAGTCTGCAGGAGTAACTGTACTTATGCAACTTCTTGTGTCCAAGAAGCACAGAACTTCCTGCAAAGCAGAGTTGATGTCGCCCTTGTAGTGATGGGGAGGCAGAGAAAAAGGGCTTTGTCTCAAGGTTCCTTTGTGAGTTACTGATAAAACACCATGAGAGGTTTGTTCTTGAGATCCATACACCTTCTATACCCTCTCACTTTTAAAACCAAGCCAGGCTGATTGCAATTAAGCCCAAGAGCAAGTACCTGTAGCATGTGCAAATCAACATGGGTCCTGGAGTTAGAGAACAGAGTAAAACGAGGTTTTCATTTGAGGTGATGTGAATCCATCTTGATAATACGTTAGAGAGAATACATCTGTTGTTGAGGGGGATGTCAGCGTGAGTCAGGTATGTGACGAGCTTCAGGCAGCCAGCAGACAAAAACAGCCACAAAGCCTTCTAGACACTAAAGGAGATCATTTCTGACACAAATGGTCCTGCACCAAACACGAGCCAATTGGTTCAAACCTCATTATGACAGATCAAATGATACTTACCACTGGGCTGGAAGCTGGTGGCTGCTCACAGGCTTGTGAACATCACCTGTGACAGCATGTGGTGTGGGCTAGGAGAGAACAGACTCAGAGCGGGATGCAGCAGCTGGTAGCACAGTAAGTTTCCCAAAGCTGTGGAGGGAAATGGGATAAAACATTGAGATGAAATCCACTGGATGGGAATGAGAAGGCTGCAAAGAAGAGGATTTTTGGGATGTCCGAAAAATGACAGTGTTCAATGTGGTTCAGCAAGATGCAAGCAGCAAGAACTGAAAAGCAGGGCTTAGTGAACAAAAGTCAGGGGGAAAGGGGGATACAGATTCCAGGTAGAAGGTGTCATACAAAGACAGGCTGAGAAAGTTGGGGCTGTGCAGCCTGGAGAAGAGAAGCTGCGTGGAGACCTCCGAGCAGCTTCCAGTGTCTGAAGGGAGCTACAACGATGCTGGAGAGGGACTCTTCATTAGGGACTGCATTAGGGACAAGGGGTGATGGGTTCAAACTGAAACAGGGGAAGTTCAGGTTGGAGATAAGGCAGAAGCTCTTCCCTGTGAGGGTGCTGAGGTGCTGGCACAGGGTGCCCAGAGAAGCTGTGGCTGCCCCATCCCTGGCAGTGTTCAAGGCCAGGTTGGACACAGGGGCTTGGAGCAAGCTGCTCTAGTGGAAGGTGTCCCTGCCCGTGTCAGGGGTTGGAACTGAATGAGCTTTAAGTTCCCTTCCAACACAAACCATTCTATGGTTCTATGCAGTGAACAATTAGGGACACTGTAGGTGTGAGAGGTAACACAGTGGTGGGCTGAGGAGGATCAGGAAGATAACGAGAAGTTTTTAAGGCATATGAGGAGCAAAAGGGGTCCTTGCAGTGAAGATGTGAAATCAAGGGGAAGAGGGCCATCAAGGATCAGTGCCTGATCCAGCTATTTTGCCTTTCTAAGCAGTTGATGGAGAGAGACAGCTCTTCTGGAGGGTGATTCAGTCGCTCCAGAGATGGGTGGGATGAGTTGCTTTCTAAAAGTGCTTCCTTCCATTGACTAGAGAGGGGGAGGCTAGACACTTGGCTCACACCTAACACCTGCCTTCTCAGCAGCTAAAATTAGGTGAGATGAATCTCATCTGTTGGTAGAACCAAGGAGGATGTTGTCTATCTACTACAGACAAATAGTTTTAGATCTGACAGCAAGGGAATTTGCATCAAGGGGTCCTTCAGAGGTGCCTCCATAGGTCCCTGGACTGCTGGTGTTAATACGCCTGCAAGCTTTGGCATATGGAGGAGGTCCTGAAGGCCAGGAGAAGGATAATGCATTGGTGAAGATGCAAGCAGGACAGCACAGGTAATCAGAGGTGTGGCAACAATGCTGTGCAAAACGATGGAAATGCTGATCTGATTCAATCCATATGGAATTGGACAAGAATATAATCAACGTCAGTCACAGAATCATGAACTTATAGAATGGTTTAGGTTGGAAAGGATCTTAAGATCACCCAGTTCCAACCCCCTGCCATGGGCAGGGACACCTCACACTAAACCATGCCACCCAAGGCTCTGTCCAACCCAGCCTTGAACACTGCCAGCGATGGAGCATTCACAACTTCCCTGGGCAACCCATTCCAGTGACTCACCACCCTTACAGTAAAGACCTTCTTCTTTATATCCAGTCTAAACTTCCCCTGTTTAGGTTTGAATCCGTTACCCCTTGTCCTGTCTCTACAGCCCCTGATGACACCATACTCACTGGTGGCACATTCTCATTCAAAACCTCTAAATTATCAAAGAAACATTTGTAAAAGGGATTAAAACCAGACCTCAAAGATCTCAAAGACCAGCCTCAGTTGGCACCAAATGCGGTTCTGAAGGTGAGGTGCCACAAGAATTGGGAGGTCTGATGGCCAATGCAGTCACTGCTGGTGATGTGACACTTTCAGATGACACGTGGCTGGATGAACAGTCGGACTCAGGCTCCTTCTGCAAGATGTGCTTGCTCAAACAGCCACCCATGGCAAGTTCTCCACCTCAGGAGAAGGACAGCAGGTCACCCCCGTCTGCTGCAGGATGCTGTGGGGAGATTAACTGTGGAAGTCATTTGGGAGATAAGGAATTCATTATGAGCTCCCACTGGCTAAAATGGCTAATTCAAACCTTCTGTGGGAAGAACATCTTCCTCTCCACACATGGTGAGGAGCTCAGCCCAGCTCATGGCTGCAAAAGGGGTGAAAGGAAGAGATGAGAAATATCACATCCAGAGACGGGCGATGGAGCTGATGCAGGGCCTGGAGCACAGTGTGATGGGGAAGGGCTGAGGGACCTGGGGGGTTCAGATGGAGAAGAGAAGGCTCAGGGGGGACCTGATCGCTGCCTACAACTGCCTGAGAGGAGGATGGAGCCAGGAGGGGGCTGCGCTCTGCTCCCAAGGAACAAGGGATGGGACAAGAGGAAACGGCCTCAAGCTGCACCAGGGCAGGTTTAGATGGAGCTGAGGAACGATTCCTTCCCCAAAGGATGCTCAGGCATTGGAAGAGGCTGCCCAGGGCAGGGCTGGAGTCACTGTCCCTGCACGTATTCACAC
Source organism: Ara ararauna (assembly GCA_028858755.1). Lineage (NCBI taxonomy): Eukaryota > Metazoa > Chordata > Aves > Psittaciformes > Psittacidae > Ara > Ara ararauna. The sequence continues at coordinate 164,451,894 of CM054376.1, forward strand.
ACCGTGAAGAGGATGCCCTCAGTGCCATGGGTTAGTGGTGGCCTTGGCTGGGGAACGGTTGGACTGGATGAGCTTAAAGGGCTTTTCTAACCCAAATGGTTCTACAATTCTACGATCAATGTTGCTCAGGGGCTGGAGGCAAAGATGGAGGGACTGGTGCAGAAAGCTTAAGTTTTGGTCAGAAGCTGGGTAGAAGATTGCTCTCCGTGTGTACTTCCATAGGATGTGGGGTGTTAGGCTCTCATGGGCTCTTTAAACCTCATAGCAATAACCGATGACTCAAAGCAGAGGGCAGACAAGCTCTAACCAGAGCAAAGCTTCAAGACCATAGCAGGAAACCTGATCTACCACTGGAATGAGTGATGAAGGGAATGGTGGCTCCTTCCCTGCATGATGTTTTTCTGGGCTGGAGCATGTGCTCCTGTTGGGCATTGCCTATGGGCCCCCAAGCTGGGTGAACCAGGGAAACACATGAGCTCAGAAGGGTGATCTCATGCGCTGTGCATGAACTCCCCACGTGCCTCCCTGGGACGGGGCTCTTGCCAAGCCTGCGTCCCCTCAAAGGGGAGCTCTGCATCAGCAGAACGGCCCTGCAGAGCCAGCAGTGCCTCCTCTGAGCCAGCTGTGCCCCACTCACAGTTGGGATGTGCTCCAGCGTTTTGGGCTCTTGAGCATTCCCCTGCTCCCGGTCACATGTCTCTGACGAGGACCTGACTCACAGAGGGATGCGCCTCATGCGCATGATCCATCAGCCTCCCTGACCCGATGCTCATGTATATCTAATGACTGTTCATCAGTGGGCTCAGGGATTGGACCTTTTCCCTGGACCAGCTCTGGCTCCAGCCGTAACATTTCCCTGAATCCCGACGGATGCTTTTGCCAGCGGCTGCTGCAGCAATCCCAACACCGGGAGCTGTTTGGCAACATGCTGTGCTGCTGGTGGCCGGGATGAAGGATGCCAGCTCACGCCAGCACTGAAGTTTGGGGTTTGCAGGCTGCGGTTGGCTGCTGCCAGCCCCTGTCCCATTGCCAGCCCTGTGACTGCTCTTGACAGCTCAGCTCAGCAGGGGATGAGCTGTGCCACCTCCAGTCTCCGCGGGGAGGATGCTCTTCAAAGTCATCTGCCTCAAAACGCACTTCCCCCCCAGGGCTCTCCCACCACAGGAAGAACTGGATGCGTCAGAAGGCGGTGGCATCACCAGGTCCAGTTTGCAAAGTGGGATTTGGGCTCCTCACAGCTTGGGAAAATTGGCAATGATCAGGCAGATGCTTTGGGAAGTGCTGTGTGTAAACTAATGGGTGACGCTTCTTGCCTGGTGTGAGGGGGAGCTTGTGGAGCGGGGATAGGGAGGTGGCACGAGGGGTCATGGACAAGCAGAAGGAACATGCTCCATTTCTGCTATGTCCAGTGTGTTGGGTGGTAGCAGATCTAGATGCTTCTCCCCCTGCACTGCTTCAGTTTCCCTCTATAACATCTGGTGCATGATGATCACCTGGAAGCAGCATATGTAGAAGGTAGGAAAGAAACATGCTGGCCATGGGCAGCAGAAGGCCTTGCTCTTCCAAATCTTCTTGGCTGGATCTGTTCATTTCTTCAGGCATGCTTTGGGAATGTGGCCACCCAGATGCAATTGCCCTTTAGTCTCCATGAGGAAGGAGAGGGGATTTTCTCCCTGCCCCATACAAGCAGGTTGTGTTGTCTCATTGAAGGCATCACCCACCATGGTGGAAGGTGGAGGCCTTCTGTGCATGAACTTCATCCTGTAATGAACCACTCTAAATAATGAAGAGATCGCTGGGTAGTCCAGTCTGACCTTTCACACCCAAAGGATATTGTTTCATGGGCTGTAACACCTTTTGCAGCTGGGCCCTACTGCTCCCCCAGTACCACTTTGGACTTCCAGGGACTAATATAATAGGATATAACAGAAGATGTCTTTATTCCAGCCAGTTGCACTTTAAAACAAAGAGATGTGCCACACGAGGTGGCAAAAGTGGCAGAGGAGATGCTCAAGCACAAGGCCAAACTGTGATGCAATCTGATGCTTCTTGCAGCTTCACTCTATCACGCAAAGGCAGCATAAGAAGTATGCAGACAGAATCCAAAAGTCCTGGGCTGAGATCCCAGTGAAGCCGGTGGCAGGATTTCCATCTATTTTGGCAGAGCCAGGACACCCCCCCTGAGAATCCCTGCTGGCTCTGCAGGGCTGTGTGTGTGTCTCCAGCTTCTCCTTCCATGTTAGCCATAAAAAGCACACCTGTTTTCCTCATTGGGCTGCTGGGCTGTTTAACTCGCCCGTATTTGCATGGTGGATGGGAATACTCAATGTTGGATGGGAATCATCTGTTGAAAGAGTCAAAATAACCTCATCACTGTCTTTATTGCCTGAATATGTGCCCATGCTTAGTCTAGAAGAGGAGCCAAGCTCCCAATCTGTGCTGTGCTATCAGATGCGGTTTGTCGATGGTGTCCTGTATCCCTCTCTCCATCCTCATGCTTTATCTATCACTACAGTATCTAAACACCTTCTATGACTAATTAATGTGAGTAATGAAATTGGTGGTGGCTTTTCCCGGAGGCTTTGGTGTTTCCACTTTCCTGCCTGGGCACAGGTATAGTGTAGCCTGGTGGGCTGCCCAGGATGGAAGAGGTGCCAGTGTTGTGTCATTCTGACACAGGGGCCCATCTGCCCACCCATTATCCCTCTGGGTTCTGCTGCTCCACATTTCCTGGTCTGAAAGCAAAGTATAAACTCCATGGTTTAGGTTTATTTAGACCCTTTCAAAATGCAAGTCCCGAGTGCTCCACGTTCCTGCTGGGCCTTGGGTTTCTATCCTGCAAAAAGCAACACAACCAGGATTCAGACTGTGCTGGAGGGGTTTCCTTTGGGAAAGCTTCATGGATCTTCACTGCCAATGGGTTGAGCTGAAAAAACATTTCTACATGGTTCCCCATTGAAACTCATGGTAGTTGACCATCCCCTCAAATCAAAGGATGCTGTGATGCACCATCTCAACTGGATAAACAAGGGAGACCCATTACCTGAACAGCATGTCATGCCCATGTCTTTCTGAAAAGGCAGAAGACATTTGTGTTTAGAGACTGAAATAACATTTCCTGAGCAAAAGAGAACCGCTGACACAGTGCCCCTGTGATATAGAGACAACAGGAGAGAGCTCCAAGTTCAGAGACAGAAGTGGAGGAGAGTTTTGCATTGGACATGTCATGGGCACTGAGCTGGGTGGTCAAAGCCAAGAAGGTGGCATCACCCTGCAAATACAAGCCATGGGTAGGAGGGGAAGCCAAGGGGTGAGTTACAGCCAGCTGCTGGGGAAGGGTGATGGGTTTACATCCGCTTTGCCACCTAAGGCAGAGGATTCCCTTGCTTGGTTTTATTGACCAATGTAATTACCTACTGAGGTCCTGAAATCTTCTCTCTGGGGTAGAGACTTGAGTATTTGGAGTGGAGGCTGCAACCCAGCCCTGATGGGATCTGTCCCAGCCTTACATCCAGCCACATCTGGCATTCAGGCTGGACGTGAGGAAGAAATCCTTTACAATGAGCGTGCTAAACCACTGGCACAGGTGGCCCAGAGAGGAGGTGGATGCCCCATCCCTGGGGACGTTCAAGGCCAGGCTGGATGTGGTTCTGGGCAACCTGATTCAGTTGAAGGTATCCCTGCCCATTGCAGGGGGTTGGACGAGATGAGCTTTGAGAGTCCCTTCCAACTCAAACCATTCTGTGAGTCTATGATTCTGTGATTCCAGGCTCCAACCCTCTGAAGCTTCAGTGTCCCAGGTGAAACGTGGATGCCATTCCCCATCCTTGGCTCATGCTGGAGCAGCATCCTAGAGCTCACACTTCAACCCTGTTGGCCATCATAAGGGGTCTGCATGAAGGCAGAGAACACAAGGCAACCCCAAAGAGCTCAAGAGAGAACTTATAGCAGCTATTTACCAGAGGACACTTTTAAGGCTTCATTAATTGTCATGTGCAGGCAAATCTCGGGCTAGGAAGTGCTCAGGTAAGATGCTGTGTCTCTGCCCACCAGCTTTTTGCAGGCAGTAATCCCGATCCCATGTCTTATTTCGGTCTGATTGCTCCACCTTTGTGCAGCCCAGAGGTGAATGCTGCCAGGAGCCTCTGAGTTTGAATATTCCTATCTAATAGGAGCCAAGACTTTAGGAGCTCAGTGTTCAGGAGTGTTAGAAGAGCCCTAAATGGCTGAACTGTTACTTGTGCTGAAAGAAGCAGACATGGTGTTTCCAGTTATTCTTCACTGAAGACAACAGCTAGCTGGTTTGGTTTATTGGAGCAGGAGCTGGGGAGAGGAACAATATGGACTCAGAAGCACTGAAAAAGGCTCAGTGTAAGGCACCAAATTTTCCTGACATAGCCCCAACCTTCCTCTGGAATATTGCTGGCAAGTCAATATTAGGTACAGGAGAAATCAATCGGTGATAATGTCACAAATGAGGCAGGGAGCACAAAAATTCCTTTCAGCACCGTAAGTAAATCTCTGCTTGCCCAAACAAGTAGCATTTATGACATGATATGGAGCTTCCAAAACCAGAGATTTGGGTAAAGAGGGACAGATGTTGAGTTTATGAAGCAGACGAGCAAAGAAAGAAATGGGCAACCTCTTCTTTCTTCTTTTCCTGCCCAACAGTGTAGAGGCAAAATCATAGAAACATAGAATAGTTAGGGTTGGAAAGGACCTTAAGATCATCCAGTTCCAACCCCGTGCCATGGGCAGGGAAACCTCACACTAAACCATGCCACCCAAGGCTATGTCCGACCCAGCCTTGAACACTGCCAGCAATGGAGCATTCACAACTTCCCTGGGCAACCCATTCCAGTGCCTCACCACCCTTACAGTAAAGAACTTCTTCCTCATATCCAATCTAAACTTCCCCTGTTTAAGTTTGAACCCGTTACCCCTTGTCCTATTGCTACAGTCCCTAATGAAGAGTCCCTCCCCAGCATCCCTATAGGCCCCCTTCAGATACTGGAAGGCTGCTATGAGATCTCCACGCAGCCTTCTCTTCTCCAGGCTCAACAGCCCCAACTTTCTCAGCCTATGCTCATACAGGAGGTGCTCCAGCCCCTGATCATCCTCATGGCCTCCTCTGGACTTGTTCAAACAGTTCCATGTCCTTTTTATGCTGAGGACATCAGAACTGCACACAATACTCCAAGTGAGGTCTCAGGAGAGCAGAGTAGAGGGGCAGGATCACCTGTGGTTTAAATACTTGAAACAAGATGCAAGCAAAAGGATCTGAAGCTGGAGGTTGGAACTGGATGATCTTCAGGTCCTTTCCAACCCAAATCATTGTGTGATTCTATGATTCTATGTTTCTAAGCTAAAGCATCTTGCAGAGAAATGCATGGGCTGACTGAGTCTCCTGCTCAGAGAAGATGCTGTCTTTGTGGGTATAATTCTGTGTAGGAATACAAACCTACGCTACGATCCTATGGAGTTTAGCAGGAAATTCAGCCTTTCTGCTGAGCTCTTGGATGATCTCAAATCAATGCAATAGAATTTCAGAGGTTATTAAAAACCCTGTGAAAATTAAATTACTCCCTGTTTAACTCTACAGTGGTTTAAAATAACTGCCATAAAACCGAGTTAAATCTCTATTGACTCCCACTGCTTTCTTTCCTTACCCAAATCTACAAGATTTTTCCCCATAAAGTTGTATTATGTAACATTAAAATTGCAGTTGATTTTCATTTGTGAGTGGACTGCCTGTCAGCTTATTTTAATCTTGATTAAAATATAGAACTAATAGTACTAACACATCTGCAGCATGACAGAAAAGTCTTATAAAGCATTCACAGGTGCCTATTGAGAGAAGGGCATTAAAATCACTTAAAATCAGAGACTCACAACATGGTTTGGGTTGAAGGGACCTTAAAGCTCATCCAATTCCAACCCTTGCCACAGGCAGGGACACCTTCCACTAGAGCAGCTTGCTCCAAGCCCCTGTGTCCAACCTGGCCTTGAACACTGCCAGGGATGGGGCATTTACCACTTCTGTGGGCAACTTAAACAAGGTTGATCTTTAGAAATTGTGGGCTTTACACCTTGGAAGGTCTGGTATAACATGGACAATTCAAAGTGCAAACATGAAAGGGCTTTAGAGCAAACAGGAGGGCTATTTAATGTAGAGGACGCAGTAAGGAAACCTTCTAGGGAAGTGGTAGTCTTACAGCCCTTCAGAGAGAAAAAGGAGCAGGTACGGTGTTGCAGAGAATAGAAATGCTATCTTTGCATCTGTTTCCAATCCAGAGATTGCCACTGAAATACTTGTGCTTGCTCATTGCATGTAATAAGTCTGGGAATATTGTCAAAGAATTAGGCTAAGCCCATGCTTAGACATTTTGCTGGAAGAACAACGTCAGCAAAAGCCCATGTGCTTTTTATATTATATCAGCAAAAAAGTTAGCATAGTGCAAAAGACAGCTTATTCTGCTGGAGGAAGCTTGTTTTCCCCAGATTAAGGAAAACTAAAGTGCCAATGAAAGAGAAGCATGTGCAACATCTATGTTAAGATTGCATGGTGCATGACTTCCAGCATGCGACATGAAAGACCTGCAGGGTTGAGTAACCCCTTCCCCATCAGTGGCTTTGGAGTCTGGTTGGGAAGCTGGAGAGCTGGTGCTAGCCCTGAAGGATGTCCCTGAGTAGTGGCTGTCTCAAGGGCACATAAAGAGTGAGGAGCTGGCCGAGGAGTCATGAATCACACCAACAATCCCCAAGAAAGAGAAGGCAAGTGCCTCGGGCTATGTCCCAGCGTGGCTTAGATATGCTGGCCACATTGCCAAGGGCTGTGCTTTGGGACAAAAAAGGGTAATATAATGCCCATTTTCAAGAAGGGGAAAATGGATGACCTAGGGAATTAAAGAGCAGTCAGTCTCACCTCTGTGCCTGGCAAAATCTTGGAGCAGATTCTCCTGGAAGGCATGCTAAGGCACATGAAAAACAACAAGGTGGTTGGTGACAGCCAGCATGGCTTCACTAAGGGAAATCCTGCCTGACCAATCTGGTGGCCTTCTATGATGGGGCTACAGAACTGATGGACAGGGGTAGAGCAGTTGATGTCATCTACCTGGACTTGTGCAAAGCGTTTGACACTGTCTCACATGACATCCTTGTCTCTAAGTTGGAGAGACATCAATTTGATAGGTGGACCACTCGGTGGATAAAGAACTGGCTGGATGGCCGCATGCAAAGAGTTGTGCTCAATGGCTCAATGTCCAGCTGGAGACCAGTAACGAGCGGTGTCCCTCAGGGATGGGTGTTAGGACCGATCTTGTTCAACATCTTTGTTGGTGACATGGACAGTGGGATTGAGTGCGCCCTCAGCAAGTTTGCCAATGACACCAAGCTGTGTGGTTCGGTTGATATGCTGGAGGGAAGGAATGCCATCCAGAGGGACCTTGACACACTTGTGAGATGGGCTGATGCCAACCTGATGAAGTTTAACCATGACAAGTGCAAGGTTCTATACCTGGGTGGGAGCAACCCCAGGCACAGCTCCAGGTTGGGCACAGAAGAGATTCAGAGCAGCCCTGCAGAGAAGGACTTGGGGGTGTCGGTCAATGAGAAAATTAACATGAGCCGGCTGCAGTGTGCGCTCACAGCCCAGAAAGCCAACCGTATCCTGGGCTGCATCAAAAGGAGTGTGACCAGCAGGTTGAGGGAGGTGATCCTGCCCCTCTACTCTGCTCTCCTGAGACCTCACTCGGAATATTGTGTGCAGTTCTGGTATCCTCAACACAAAAAGGACATGGAACTGTTGGAACAAGTCCAGAGGAGGCCACGAGGATGATCAGGGGACTGGAGCACCTCCTGTATGAAGACAGGAGGAGAAAGTTGGGGCTGTTGAGCCTGGAGAAGAGAAGGCTGCGTGGAGACCTCAGAGCAGCCTTCCAGTATCTGAAGAGGGGCCTATAGGAACGCTGGGGAGGGACTCTTCATTAGGGACTGTAGTGATAGGACAAGGGGTAATGGGTTCAAACTGAAACAGGGGAAGTTTAGATTGGATATGAGGAAGAAATTCTTTACTGTAAGGGTGCTGAGGCACTGGAATGGGTTGCCCTGGGAAGTTGTGAATGCTCCATTGCTGGCAGTGTTCAAGGCTGGGTTGGACATAGCCTTGGGTGGCATGGTTTAGTGGGAGGTGTCCCTGCCCATGGCAGGGGGGTTGGAACTGGATGATCTTAAGGTCCTTTCCAGCCCTAACTATTCTATGATTCTATGACAACCCCAACTGCCAAGTATTTTCAAGTACCTCAGTGCTGGCAACCCCTATATCTAAAGAAGTTGTATGAGAGCAGAAAAAGTGATGCTGGAATAAAAAGATGAATTAAAGAATAAATAAGTTCTTTAGGACTGGTTAATGTATCTCCATGTATTTTGGGGAAAATCAACTCTGAAGCATTAAGGAGATACATGCCTCCTTTGCATTAACATCTGTGGCAAACCAAAGGACTGGAGTACACCTCAGTAATGCTTCTTGACAGCAACTGCTATGGAAGAACAACCAAGTACAGCCATACTGGCTGTGCTCCCTGGCTCCGAGTCCAACTGGCAGCATTTGGCCACCAGGATAAACTCTTCCACTCTCCAAAACAGGGACTTTCAGTCAAATGGCCCATCAAGAGTGTTAAGGAGTGTTAAGAGTATTGAGCTCAGGAGTGTGCTCTAACAGGACCTGGGGGAGCACAGCCTCAGCCAAAACTATGCCAGGGACCACACTAAAACCAGTGCGGGCAACGCTTGCCCCGGTGACCTGGCACTACTTAGTCACTAGCATAGAAGTAGCTCTTGGATCCCACCAAGGTCCAGCCAGTCCAACAGACGACCTCCAGCGATGCTCCTCTGTGCTTCCCCACACCCATGGGGCTGTTTGCAAGAAGCAGGTCCCCACCCAGGAGGGATTTGTGACTGTGGATGTGTCTCACTGCACAGAAACAGGAAAGCCAGGCTGCCAGCGTGGCTAAAAGCAAACTCACCATTAGCTAATATGTTTTGCTCTAATAGCAACACAGTGATGTCTGGTGCTAGCTCAATAGCCAAAATTGACTGGTGATAGTTACACCCTGTGCTTTGCACAGAACAATAAATAAATGATCCAACAAAAAAAATGCCTTGCTCGGTTTGTCCTGTTTCCTTGCTGAGGTGCAGGCAGAAGGGCCAGTCCTCAAGCTCTTAGGGCTTGTCATGATCCCATCATGTTCCATTCATCACTTCCTGAGTGCTTTCAAAAATCTCAGCTATGAATTGGCTCTCCCAAGTGAGTGCAGCATAAATAGTTGAGCTGGTGATGGCTCAGCTTGTGCCCTCTGTGGTCACTGCCTACAGCAAAAGGAGCTGCAGGGACACGCAAAGGGGACTATTCCCAAGTGCATCATATGCTATAGATGATGTTAGGGACAGCTTGCGTCCCCCAGCGCTGCTGCTGGGTGGCCTGATGAGGGTAGAGGCATGGCCTCGAGCTCCTTCAAGATGCACTGAGGACAGCGTGATGGGATCCCAACTCTTCCCACACTGTAGAGTCTACAAGGGAGAATAACAGCAAAGACCCACTAAACCTTTTCCCCTCCTGTTTTCAGATACAGAGCACTTCCCAAAGAAGCCCAGGCAGAATGTGTTCCAACATGAATGATGTGGCTTTTGGCCAGCCCCTTTTCACCTGTGACTCTCAAAGCACTTGGCAAGGAGTTCTCTTCACTTCCCTGCAATTGCAATGATCTAAGCAATGGGCATAATGATTCAGAGGTTTTAGCATCACATACCTTTATCCAGAGGACACCATACGAAGCCATCTGTCTGCAGCACTATTATTCCTTGTTAAGGGTGCAGCCATGACTTAAGTATAGGGAAAGAGAATGCAGAGGACTTCAGATACTCTCCCAAGGAATTGTTGCTGTCATTCATCCAGCTGGTCAGGATGTGATGATCGGGATCAGTTACTCAGCAACTGGACTGGCACTGGTCTCCTTTGATTTAAGGTCCCGTAGACTCACTTGAACTTGCACATGAACTAAGTTCTCCTAAGGACAGACAGAGACTCCTCTTGGAAGCGTAGCATAATCCTGGAATTCCTTTGAATTGGAGGGAGGAGTTTATTTTTTCCATTGGGAAGTTGACTGCTCATGAATCAGCCTCCTGAAGAAGAATTAAATCTGGTGATAATTTAAGGACAGGACGATCTTTTGGCAACACCATGCTGCAAACTTGACATTTTCAGGTTATAAACCTCAAGCAAATAAAAGCAGAAAGAAGAATGGCTTCGGAAAAGTTCCATTGGGCTATAAGTCAGAAGTTGTTCCACAACATTTTATCTCTGAAATGTCATGCTGTACTGGCCCCAAAGCAAGAAGAACAGACGGTTCATCTAATACAATTATTTTAGGATCCTTTCATCATGGACTGTGAGCATGCCAAAATGAAAACGTATCATGGGAAAGCATTTCTCATTGAAGCCTGAATCTCCTCCCTAATGTTTATTCTATGTCATGGAGAACACGAGGGGCCAGATTCACTCTGGGTTAAAAACACTGGCATTGGTTCTTGCAACACAAACCTGGCCGGGATTCAGCACGTGACAACCGAAGGAGGCTGCAATCTCCCTTGTACCAACAACGACTTGATGCCAAGTGCTGGCAAGTGAGGAAAGGGGATGATGAAGAGCAATATGAAGTGTGCCATGGAGGCTCACTCCCTTCTGCAGCTGCTGGCTGGCATCCTGGCTCCCAGCCACAGCAGTGAAGCTGTGTCCCGCATGCCTGCAAGGTGCAGGGGAGGTGGGGAGCAGCAATATCCTACTTTTCACAGAATCATAGCATCCCAGACTGGTCTGGGTTGAAGGGACCATAAAGCTCCTCCAGCTCCAACGCCTGCCACGGGCAGGGACACCTTCCATAGAGCAGCTTGCTCCAAGCCCCTGTGTCCAACCTGGCCTTCAACACTGCCAGGGATGGGGCAGCCACAGCTTCTCTGGGCACCCTGTGCCAGCGCCTCAGCACCCTCACAGGGAACAGCTTCTGCCTAAGAGCTCATCTCAGTCTCCCCTCTGGCAGGTTAAAGCCATTCCCCTGTCCTGTCCCTCCATCCTTTGTCCAAAGCCCCTCTCCAGGTTTCCTGGAGCCCCTTTATGCACTGGAGCTGCTCTAAGGTCTCCCCTTCAGGAGCCTTCTCTTCTCCAGGCTGCCCCAGCCCAGCTCTCTCAGCCTGGCTCCAGAGCAGAGCTGCTCCAGCTCCTGCAGCATCTCCGTGGCCTCCTCTGGACTCGCTCTATCAGTATTGACACAAACTCCTTTTACTGACATAAACCCCTCTTGTATTGACATAAACCCCTGCACAGTGGTGTTCTGTACCTCCTTGCAAGGGCTCTTTGCCATCCTGGGTGGCAAATCAATGTCTTCTCCATCTTCAAGAACATCACAAAGTCTTTTCCCTTAAAAAGAAAACCTGTCCGTGCTGTTACTGCAGCTGCGCTTGCTGCAAAATTCTCTCTGACTCTCAGCATGTTCCCATTTAGTGGATTATTTGGGCTATTTTATTACTCCCACATCCTGGGCCACTGCCCTCTGCCTTGCAAACATGATGTATGCTTTGAACAACAGTGACACGGCATTTTGTTGCATTTAATCTTGTTTCCTTGCTGCTCTCCTCCCATGGCTCTGGTATCACTGGCTTTCACGTCATCTGCAAGTTTATTGGTGATGATTTGCATCATTTCCTCTGGGTCAATCCTAAAGACACTGAACAATCCAGGGTCCAGAATAAATAAATGTAAGACTTCAGGAGCTCTGCTATAATTGAATTTCAAATTACATTATGAGATCTCTTGCTGAAATAGTTTTTAATCCACTTAGTAGATACCAGATTAGGTTTGGTACCATTTTTCTGTAATTGGGACTGTGTTCAGGAGCTGTTCAATAACTTGCAGAAACCTAAATAATTTATAACAGCCTTATCTTTATTAACAAAACTTAGATTCTCATTAAAAAAACATCCATTTTTCTGACATGACAGGCTTTCCATAAAGCTGCTCGGGCATATCAATCAGGTTAGCATCCTTTAATTCATTGCTAATCATAGCCCGTATCAGATTTTCCTTGATATTATTTGGGATCAGGGTTAAACCAATGAATTCATAATTACCTGGGATTTTTCTATTATATGAAACAGAGTCCTCTGGCTTCTGCACAGAGTGTTCTTAGAGATTTATGCACACTGAAGCAACACACTCGGGTTTGTTGGCAATCAGCTGGAATGAGCAGCAATACAACAACCCCAGACCCATCCATGCAGGATCCCAGCATCACACAACTATTTGGGATCCAAGGATCCCCAGACTCCCCTCTCACAGCAGGGTTCACATCACCCTTCAATCATATTTCTCACCCAATGGAGTGTTGCAAGGATGGAGATCCCAAAAAGCTCTCTGGACTCCTGTTCCAACAGTTGACCACATTAATTACAGGGTTTTTCTCCCTAATATCTAGTTGCAATGTCCTTTGCTGCAACGTGGGTTGATGGCCTCTTCTCCAAGCACTGTGCACCTCCAAGAAAAACCTGGCGCTGTCTTTTCTATAATCTCCTATGGGCAGTTAAAAACAGCACTAAGCCTTATCACCTTAAGCCTGAATAGCCTTGACTCTTCTGGATCCAACCAAGTGCTCTCCATGGGCTCAGCACTGTAGGAACCTGCTGGTTCCAACACAGCAAAATGCTCAGCTTCACCAGGAGCCCCACTGATGAGGAACACACTGATCAAACACTGGGAGCTGCTTATCTGCTTGCTTATTTTGGCTGAAAGAGCTGGGCTGGGGCAGTCTGGAGAAGAGAAGGCTCCTGAAGGGGAGACCTTAGAGCAGCTCCAGTGCATAAAGGGGCTGCAGGAAAGCTGGAGAAGGGCTTTGGACAAGGGATGTAGGGACAGGACAGGGGAATGGCTTTAACCTGCCAGAGGGGAGATTGAGATGAGCTCTTGGGCAGAAGCTGTTCCCTGTGAGGGTGCTGAGGCGCTGGCACAGGGTGCCCAGAGAAGCTGTGGCTGCCCCATCCCTGGCAGTGTTGAAGGCCAGGTTGGACACAGGGGCTTGGAGCAAGCTGCTCTATGGAAGGTGTCTCTGCCCGTGGCAGGGGTTGGAACTGGATGAGCTTTAAGGTTCCTTCAACCCAAACCAGGCTGTGGTTCTGTGATTTACCACTCTCTGCCAAAAGAGAAGTTGACAGCATTATTAGTCTGGCTTAAATGCTACCTAAGTCTTTGTACCTGTGCTGGGGAGTCCAGAGAGCCTAAGGAAAGCCCTGAGCAACAGTCACTAGTATCTAGTTAACAAGAAAAAAGAAGTAGGTTGACGTAGGTGGAATTGCTGCTTATGCCACATTGCAGGTTTATGTTCTTCCTTCTTTACAGATGCAATCATTTTATGAAGAACAGTGACCCAAAAAGCTGGGAACTGAACTTAATCCATTTCAAACGTGCCTGGATTTGTTGTCTGATTTACTGAAAGATATCAGCACAGTTTTTGGTGGGGAAAAAAATGCTATCTGTGTGCTGGATGCCATAAATCTCAAAGGGCAAAGGGATGCCTGAATGCACAGTACACTCAGACCTCTTAATTGCCTTTCCTTAATGCCCACTCAGTCTCCCACTGAGCTGGAGAGGGGTGGCTCAGCATGCAGGTGACCTCTGTACTGCTTACAGCAACCATCATCTTAATCTACCATCCTAAAAAGAGTTTTAATAAAGCCTCCTAGCTCCTCTAAATCTAGGCACTAGAGGGAAGAAGAGGAAGGAGGTGAGGGGATGGGAAATGTCCTCTTTCATCCTTCTGGCTGAAAGCAAAAGTCAGGGCAAGAAGCAGTATATTGCAGAGGTGGGGATGAGTTGAAGAGATAAATTGATTACTATTATTGATTTGCAATAATAGAGCGAACTAAATAATGGCTTCTTACCTGGCAAACGAGCCACGGGTGCTCTGCAAAGAGGGACTGCACAATAACTGCCTTGCAAGCCCAGCAGAAGAGCTTTAAACTGTGTTTGCAGGGGGCTGGCAACAACATTTCAAATGACGGAGCAGAGTTCCTGTGGGACAAGGAGACTGCAGCTCACTGAGATTAGGCTCTGACTGACAGGGAGGAGATTGCTGAGAACAGGAAGGTGGAGGTTAATTAAGTTGAAAGAGATAACAAAATGATGGAGCGTTTTCATCTGAAGAAGGGAAGGAGTGAGGGAAACAGGGAAAGGAGAAAGGACACTAATCTGTGCCGACTAGAAACAAGACTAGGAAATGATGCCTCTAAAGGAATAGCGTGATTATGGAGGACTAGGATGAAAAAGAACAGGACAAAATGCGTCTCAATCAGGAAAGGATATAGAGGGTGATAAAGGAGTGTTCTTTAAAGGTATCATAAGAGGAAAGCAATGAAAATTACACATAAGTGAATTAACAGAAAATGAGGGAACAGAAATAACAATGGCAGTGTTCAAGGCCAGGTTGGACACAGGGGCTTGGAGCAACCTGCTCTAGTGGAAGGTGTCCCTGCCCGTGGTGGGGGGTTGGAACTGGGTGAGCTTTAAGGTCCCTTCCAACCCAAACCAGTCTGTGAGTCTATAATAACAGAGAAAAGACTGGAGCATTCATTATTTGTTATGCTTTAGCCACGGAGGAAACACATAAAAGAATGATGAACTGCTATTTATCAGAAGCACTTTTACCAAGATGATCCAAAGTAGCAAAAGAAACAGTTTAAAATCATTCAAAGAAGTTAGACAAATTCAAGTCAGCAGGACTGGATGAAGTTCCCCCCTAGAGCACTGCAGGCACTATCCAGACCAATCTCTGACTCATTAGTAATTATCTGAGAGAGTTCATGGAGAACGGGAGAGATCCCAGAGGAGGGGAGGAGGGCAAACACAGCGCCTGTCTTTAAAAAGAGGAATGAAGGACTTGGACTTTGGGAATTATACAGCAGTTTAGCATGTAACACAGAAAAATAATGCAATAAACTGCTAAACAATCCGTTGTTAAGCACTTGACTGCTAATAGAAAGACATACCACCAACCAGACTGGATTTGTTATAAATGGTTGATGTTAAAACCATCTCATTTCCATCTTTGAACCCAGCAACTGTGTTGTAGAATAATGGAGAGGGACTATATGTTATACCTTTAGAAATAAACATGGGTTTTAACATTCTTTTATCTGACATTCCCATAAACTGATGGGGGAACTATGATCTCTGTGAAATCACCTTAAACCACACCTGTATTCAGACAACAATTACTAATTCTTTTCCTTTGGATTTAGAGGGCTTTCCAAATGGGCACCCAAAGGGTTCATTGCTGGACCTGATTCCAATATATTCCTTAGTTACTTGGGTGACGAAATCAGATGAATAATATTGAATTATTCTGGAGGATGTGCTCAAAAAGGTTGCTGGGAAATGGGAGTCATAGTATGAAATCAACCAGATGTGGTTCATGATGCTCATGAGCAACAAAACACGTCAGTGCAAAGCAGCAAATCACTGGTCAAGCAGCTATTCAAGAGGAAAAGAGGCACGAATGAGACACTGAACAGTACACAGCTGCTACAGAAAAAGGCAAATCTTATTCTAGGGTGGATAAACATGAGATGAAACACCAGAAGCAATTTAATAAGGGCTTGGTTGAAATACCAAGTTTGGTCGGGTTTGGATGTGCTAGGAGAAGGAAGAAGAAAGATGCAGGCAAACTGTAGAGGGGCTAGGGGAAAGCAGCAAGGGTTGTAAACGGTTCCAAAACCGTGGAGGATATTCTTTGCTTTTTATCCAGAATGGGGAAAAAAATGCATGAGAAGATGAAAACTATCTTCCAGGACAGAAGAGACTTATAAAAAGGATACTGGCAATTGTTCTGGGTACAACACAACTAAATTGACTTGATTTCCTACAAAGATTGATGTTACCGGATACCTGGGGAAGGAAAATAAACCAACAAAAATCAAACCCAAAATATTTCTAATTCAAAGCAAATTTGTTTGAATTAAAATTCCTAAATCAATTTGTATTTCTTTCCTGTCTGGAAGTCATTTAGCTGCTCTCAGGGATGGCTGGATTCTGCTCAGGGCACCAAGGGCTCTCTCCATCTCTCCTTTTCTGAGCGTCCTCTCTCTAGATGTGCCAATGCTTCCATGCTCCCTGTGCCTGCCCAGAATGCAAAGCACTGCTGCAAATGTTGTGTTTGTGCTTTAGAAGAGCTTCAGACACACTGTTGGTGTTAATTAATTATCCAACAACAGGAGGAAGGCAGCGATACCGAGTGAAGCATGGAGCTTTCCTTGTCCAATAGCAAAATCAATCCTTCCTCCGCTCTGCTGCAGTTTTACCACTTTGCTTTTCTAACGTACAAACATAGCTCTATATAAGCAGAGCCAAGAACCTCCTTGTCTGCACATCTCCCACAGCCAGCATGTGGTTGACAGGGGGGTGAATGTGGTGCTGGGGTCCTCACTTCCAGGGGCTGGAAATTCCAAAGTGCTGGAATTCAAAGCAATTGTGCAAACCCACACAGTGCATGGCAGGGAAACAGGAGCATTTCCCACTTTCCCCTAACAAGGAACTCCTAATTTGCAAACAAAGGAATAACATAAGGATAAAGTTTGCCAGCTTGTTCAAGAAGAGCAGGAAAAAGAAAGAGGAATGTGCTTTCTCTGAACTCTAGGAAGATTATGAGACAAGCTGCTGGATGTCTCTGGGCAGAGATAAAGGAAGAGAGAAAGCAAACAAACCCAGAAGCAGTCTCATGGTAGAGTCTATTGTACATCAACTGATGACAAAAGGGGATTGAGGAAGGGCTTTTTGAAAGCTAAAGGGGTCATGCAATGAACAAACGTTGGTGGACATGGAGGAGAATGATACATCAGGGTCAAGGACGCTGTGAATGTTGAAGTGAGAAAGAAGAGAAAAAGAAGAAGGAGTTAAAGAGTTTGACTGCTGCTCAGCACAGCCCTTGGGTGTTAGGAGGTTTTCCGGTACTCTGAAGGTGCTATCTTCTCCCTTCCTAAATAGCACCACGTTCTCAATGATCAGATGGAATGACCAGGTTTCTGCGGGCATCTTCCTTCTGGTAAAACACTGTTTATTCCACACAAGTAACAACGCGAGCGCAAACTTCTCCATGTAGATGAGCAGCATGGTTTTGGGAGGGAATTATGTCCATCCGTACTTCTTGCAGGGGGAGCTACTGAGTGCTGGTCAGCTCTAAATCATGGAGAGCCATCAGTACCTATGAGTTTGTTGCTGTATTTTACCTTGAATATTTACCAAAAGCATGATACCAACGGTTTTCAATTTAAAAATCACTTTATAGACCTTGCAAAAATCACTTTGTAGTCCTTTGGGGGTTGGAACTAGATGATTTTAAGGTGCTTTCCAACCCTAACTATTCTATGATTCTATGATTCTAAGATGCTCATAGCATCCTCATTCAGCAAATAAATGATTTGTATTCTCAGAAAGATGAAACAAAGAGTTAAATCATTTATATTTGGCACACTTTGATAAGCCTTAAAGGTGAGACCCCCTTTGTTTTCATTGGAGAAATAAGGTATAAAATCACTGTTCATATGGTCTCTGCACTGCTCCGCTTGGTCTCCTGTGGGACACTGAGGTGGCTGCAGCTAGAACACTTCATGTGTTGCTGCTGAAAAGGTGCATGAGGAAATGATCAGAGAGGGTAGGATGTGGTTAAAGCCTCGGTTTGCTAACTGGAGCTAATGTGAGGGAAGCATATTATGTCTCACATCCATTAAGGCCTCCAGCAATCACCTCCCACTAAGACGAAGGAGCAGCGGAGGAGGAATTGTGACTTCCTGAGTCCCAGTAGCTCCTGGAGCTGTTCCTGTTAATATTCAATTATGTGCTGCCCTGGACTTAGAGCACTGAACTACATCTCACTGCAGCCCTGAGGCTCAGCTGCAACAAACACAGCTGCAGGAGGCCGAGCCACAGCGAGAAACAACCCCAAAACAGGGTTGTCACACCTCCGGCCGCCTGTGCAGAACCAGCACGGAGGAGGAACCATGCTGTCCACTCCCTGCCTTCTCCATCTCCCCTCTCCAGGCAGTGTGCCTTTGGGAAAGAGGCTACAGACAGGAGCTGGTTATACTGTGGGCATGGTCATCAGACCCATTCTTCCTCCCTGTTTTCTATCCTGGATGTGCCAATTTGCCATAGAATGCTCTGTGTGCTCTTCCTCTCCATCTCATACCAAACACCTTCTTCTATGGCTTTTCCTTCACTTCATCCCCCTAACCCCAAGTGTCTCCCATCCCTATTGACCCATCCACTGTCTGATAAACCCCTTTCACTTCCAGATCATGGTATTAACTTGACATTTGCAAAAGGTCACCGTGTTTGCTCTGCCAGAGTGTCACATTGCTCACTCTGTTGTGTTTTTGTTTTGTAAGCCCTTCAAGGCAAAGGTGATCTCCTAGGGTATGACTACAGAGTGTCCTGGAAAGCAAGGCACCTGATCTCAGTTGGTGTCTAGAAGCTGAAACAGATAATAAAGTGCTCCTTGATAGAGAGGCTGGCTCTAGTTGTATAATCATCAGAGGTTAATGAATCTTAACGTGCGTGTAAAAGTCTTCCTTCCAGAAGAGGTCCATAACAGCATCTCATGGTAGAACAACTATTATTATAGTATCATAGCATCCCAGATTGGTTTGGGTTGAAGGGACCTTAAGGCTCATCCAGTTCCAACCCCTGCCATGGGCAGGGACACCTTCCATAGAGCAGCTTGCTCCAAACCCCTGTGTCCAACCTGGCCTTCAACACTGCCAGGGATGGGGCAGCCACAGCTTCTCTGGGCACCCTGTGCCAGCGCCTCAGCACCCTCCCAGGGAACAGCTTCTGCCTAAGAGCTCATCTCAGTCTCCCCTCTGGCAGGTTAAAGCCATTCCCCTTGACCTGTCCCTACAGGGGGGACCTTGTCCAAAGCCCCTCTCCATGTTTCTTGTCAGTCTCTTTAGGTATTGGAAGGCTGTTATTCCCCCCAGAGCCTCCTCTTCTCCAGGCTGAGCAAGTTTCAAACAGTTCCAGTGCCAGATCACTCCTGTACTTCCAGGAGTCCATTCATCCCGTGTGGTATTCCTGGAGCATACGCCATTTGTTACTGCTGCAGGAACAAATACGGGACATAAGGAGATGACACACAACACGTATTTTGTGCACCCAGTTGATGCACATGAAGGCACAGCTTTTTTTAGCTTGCAGTTTGTCACACTAAAACTGTTTGTTGCATCAAACTAATTGCAACTGAGATGAGAGCATATGTTATACGCAGTGTTAGGATGGCTGTCCTGCAGGGGCTGACCTTAGCAAGGTGCAGCTGGGAGAGAAAAGATGCACAAATTAAGCCTGTGCTCTCAGGTAGGAATGGGTTTGATCCTGTCCTCTGGTCCTGGCATGACCATCATCCCTGTGTTTGCCTCCCAGCACAACTAGAGGTGGAGATGCAGGGCTGGAGCTCTGCCATGCCATAATCTTGGTTAGGCAGCCTAGGTAGAAACTCGGCACATTCCCTTTCTATCCATAAGGAGACACCCCAGGCTTGGTGATGCTCTCTGAGCCCCAGCTTCAGAGAGGGTGGACCAGAAAGGCAGATGGGAGAATGGTGCTGTAGGACTCAGCAGGGTGAAGCCTGTGGCTGGGGCTGTTCTTCTCTCGGTGATGCTGGCATTTCATACAGCAACACATCTACTGACAGCATCTGGAAGAGGTGTGGATGGGGGATCCTTGCCTATAGCTTTAGTGCCAAGACCAACTAGACTGAAAAGCTGTGCCAGCTCAAAGAACAGCCCAACTTGGATCCTCTGCCATGGCTTGCTTTGGGAGCGACACAAAAGCTCGATCGTTCCCCAGAACTCCATAAGTACATTCCCAGGCACTATTTTTTCCCTTGCATACAGTGGTATTCCTTAAAACCCTCTACTGTATTGCTTTGAAAACAGCTCATTCCCTCAACTATCCTGGTTCCTCTGCTTCTTCATGATAGCTCTTGTCTGAGAGCAAAAACCACACCAGGCAGGGTATGACAGTGGTGTAGCTACGTGTGGGTTACTTAGCTGGTACAGACAGGTCGGGTGGCTGGGAGGCAGCTGACAGCCCTGATGTGTTATGGCTAAGTTCTGCTTCAATTTCTAATCCAGATCTCTCCCTGCTGCCCATGGGCAACTTGCAGGAATCTGAGTGTGTCTTTGAAATACCTGTTTTCTCCCCAAATTCATCCGAAATTAATTAATGGGTTCAGAAGGTTTGGGGAGAGGGGGATGGCCACGGACGTGAACAGAGAAGCAGCACAGCAGAACCTTTATTTCCTTAGGGAGGCAGCCTGAAGAAATCTAAGCATTTATTTTCATCTGTTGCTGAGCTTACGACCCACACAAATAACAGGGAAAAGCGAGCGAGCAGCCGACTGCAGAATGGGAACAGGGAAAATGACTCAGCAAGCTTGGCACCAAGCTGGAGAAGATGCAGGTACATTATAACCTTGCTGGAGCATCAGGCTCGTCCGTAACACGACGTAGAAAGAGCAGCTAGTGTAAGTATTTGCATCCCATGGAAACATTCCTCCTGACAAGTGATTTAACTCTACTCTTGCAAACAGTTAAATACAGGACCAGAGCAGGTGAGAGGCTGCCTTTATATTCACCAGTAAGGAAGAGTGAAAGTTCAATGCAAACCCCTCACTGCTTTTTAAATATCCTTTATTTTCCTATTATTAGTTGACAAATAGCTGCTGAATTATAGTTTCATGCTTTGTTTATGTCATTTTGCCTAAGATCAGTACTTCCTGCTACATCACCTTAGAAACTTGATCAACAAACACAGTGCTGTACACGTAAACAAAGCTTTATTTTACCCTCTTTTTGACAGCAGGCAGCGTTTTAAACCCAGAACATTTCAGGTTCTCTGGGCTATTTGCCCCAGTTTCACAATTTGGGTTTGGTTTTGAGGGCCTGTCAGCATTGTTTATACTTAGATCTGTTTGAGCAGCGAGTGGCAAAGCAAACACATTGCTGCAAATTGCTTTCTGGAATGGGGCTTTCTGTTGTCAAGACTCGAAATGAAACTGCACTTTCTAATATGTGGGAACTAAAGAGTGAAATGAATTGGAAAGAGAAGTGAAACGAGAAGATTTGGTTTCAGTGACAAAAATTAATCAAAATGAAGCAAAGACAATGCTGAGAAGTAACCAGAACCATGTCCGAAGCTCGAGCTCTAATAAAACCCAGGGGTGTTACCTCTAACAGAGGAACTGAAGAACTCTGCAGGGTGCTTTAACCATTTCCTTGTGGAATAGCATCAGATCTTGTCCTGCCCCCACGAGAGAGGTCTTTATTTCGTTGTGGAAAAAATAGGACTGGAGCCTTAGAAAGTTTTCTTACTTGCTTTCACAAGATGAGCATTTCCCAGGTAGCTGCTGTTAAATCACAAATGAATCCAAAAGCAAATGGGGGGGATTTTGTTTGGCTGTTTTAAAACCCTGCAGAGGAACCTCAGTACTGAGCCTCCTGTGATCTGCCACGAGAGTCCATCAGTCAGGGATTAATTTTAAGGCAGATATCAAAACCTACCATATGATGAAGGGTTTTCCTATACGTGCACTTCAACGGGATGCTTTAAATCCTGTGCATGTGTGTGTATGTGCATGCTGGTGTTTATTCAAAACTTCTTCATTCACATGCAGACACAGCCTTTGGCTTCTTCAGGCCTTTCCAAGGAACATAAACTTCGGAAGGGAAGGAGAAGAGTCACCTTTAAACCTCTTGTTTTCAAAAGTAAGTGTTTGAAGGAAACAGGCTCAGGTGGAAGGAGATTGTAAAGATTTTATAACAATGTTTTTAAGAAGAGGCAGAATTCCTGCTTTCTTAGCACAAGACCTTGCAAGAATTTAAAGTAAATTGGGGAAAAAGAACCCTATTTACAGAAATGGATCATTTTGCTTTTCTCCTCAGCTGTAACCTAAAGCATTCTGCCTCGACAACATGAAATAAAGCCGTGTGATGCTGCGCTGTCAGTGCTGCCGCCGCCACTCTGCCTCCTGCAAATCTCCCAACAGCAATGTCCCTGTCGGAGCCCAGCAAGGGAGTGAATCCTTCTTCTTTCAGTCGAAATCCTGCACCAGGAAAACTCATCCTTCAGCCCTATAAAACACAGCTCGGGTTTGCAGCAAGCGGCTCACTGCTGTTTCTGAGGGTTGGTGTGGGCTAGGTAACTCTCTTCCCATGACACAGCAGAACAGCAACAGCAGCAGCAGCAGAGTAAAAACAGATCGGTTCTGGCAGTACTCCTAGAAGACTACTTTATATCCCAGCTCCAGCTTCTTTCTCCTTTAAAGGTGATCTGGATATGGGAATATGGAATAAAAAGAGGCGTAGTGAGGTAGGGAAATAAGGTCCAGGGGGGTGGAAGGTGAGGCACGCTGGAGCTTGACTCTGTGGCAGTGGGACAACCTGGATAAAATGGTAGAATGGAACCCCGAGGTAGAAATCCTCCCAAAACAGTATGGGAAAGGATGGATAAAAAAAGATGGAGTGCAGGGTGGATAGAGGAAAGACTCTAGGAAGAAGGAAGGAATGCAGGATGAACTGTTGCTCACTTGGTTAACTCTTTTGAGCTAAAATAATTCATAATTCCTACAAAATTCCTGTAAAACTTGAAAAATAATAGTAGAGGTAACCCTAACTATTCTATGATTCTATGATCTACAGTTACATACATACATACATAGTGCACAGGCACTCGGAAATGAGTGGGGTGGAGCACAGGTACTTCAACTTCAACAGCTTTAATGGGAGAGTGAAAGGATTTTACCTGACAACAATACCAGGACTGGGCCTGGGAGGTCTGTCTGGGCGGCCCTGGTCCCTCCTATGGCTTATGGTACGTGTGACGGGCACCAGTGTCAACCTGCAGACAGTAAAATGATCGATTAAATGACTTCCTCAGAGAAAACTCAGTGGGACACTGAAGAACTGCAATTTCAGAGTTAAAATCTATTACACCTGTGGGTCACGCTTTCACCTGCGTGGGGGCTGCGACTTCCATGGAAGCTGTAAAGAGGGACTGAATGTGGCACCTTGCACTTCTTCAGTTTTTAACAGCAAATCCATCCTCCGTCCAAGCCAGACCCTTAAGCCTTGCACTTGACCACTGTGACCCTACTGTTTCGGGAGCAGAATTCGGGGAGCTCCTGCGGGAAACATGCACCACACTCCACAGAGAAAAACCCGGGACCCCCCTGCGCATCGCCAGACAGAGGTTTGGAGCCGGAGCTGGTGGGCTTCATGTCCCAGATCTCCTCCCAAATCCTGGGGGCAGGAGGAGAGCTGGGAAAACAAACGCACTTCAGCACCGCAGGCGGAACAGCAGCCTGAAGAACGCGGGCAGGCGGCGGGACCCCGGGGGCTGCTCCAGGGGCGGAAAACGGCTCCGTTCTTCCCCTTTTCGCTCCTGTGTTTTGTACCCGGGGGTTGTGCTGTTGCAGTGGCGAGCGTACGGCTCCTTCCAGCGCCTGCAACCCTCCGTGGAGAACCGGCGGTGTTACAGGTGAGAGCGGGGAATCGCTCCCCCGCCAACCGGCGGTTAACCACCGCCTACGGCCGCCCCGCACGGCATCTCTCCCGTCTCCAGCCGCCTCAATGTTACCCCCCTCCCCCCCCACTTTTTATTACCTTTTTAGTTTCCTTTCTATTTCTTTATGTCCCAACCGGTCCCAGCACCCACCGTGCACCATGTCCCGCACCGTCCAGGAGCGGGGTCCACCCCTCAGAGGTGCCCGTTCGGCTGTTTCCCGTTAGCGACCAGCGGTGTAAAGAGAGGAGGAAACCCAAACCAAACCCGCTCTAACTGTTCTTATTCACAGCAACAATGATCGCAAAGCAAGCGCAGCTACTCGCCTTGACCCGCAAGGCTGAGGGCGGTGGGGTGGGAGGAGATGCGGGCGAGCTGCGGGGCGGCGCGGCGTTGACACCCGGTGGGTCCGTTCGGCGGTGTCCGTCGTCGCATGAAAGTCCCCTTTAAGTTTCCATAGAGAGGCCTCCGGGCGTCACATGATGGACATGATATAATGAAACAACGTTGTGCGGAGGGAGGGAAGCGTTCGGGGAGGCGGCGGGGAAGAAGCGGTACCCCCCTCCCCGGGACCGCCCCGGGTCCCAACCCCGGCCCGCCCGCCGCGCCTGCACCTGTCTCAGCGGCCGGCGGCGCGGCGGCCCCGCTGATGGGGCTGGCGTGTGGCACCGTCCCCCTTCGGAGGAGCCGGAGGAGGAGGACTAGAACCGGCGGAGCAGCGGCCGCTCTCGGAGGTAAGTTACCGGCGGGACGCGGGGAGGGGGGGGCCCGCCTGAGGGGGTGGCGGTGCGCGGCGGCCGCGCCATGTTTGCGCGGTGGCGGTGCGAGGAGCGGCGGGGCGGTTGTGTCGGGGTGCGGGGTGAGGGGGTGCGTGTGTGCGAGAGGACGGAGCGGGGGTGCCGCGGGTCCCCGCGGAGCGGCGGGCGGGTGCGCGCCCTCCATGTCCGCATTCCAGCTCATGTTGCGCAGATAAAATTCAAACTTGAGGTAAACACAAGCGGCGGGGGGGGGTGGGGGGGGTGGGGGTGTTTGGTGTGAGGAGGGAAGAGGGAGGGAAAGGGAGGCTCGATCCATCCCGGCTCCGGCCGCCCTCTTCCCTTCGCCGCTGCTCTCCCCGCCCGCCGACCCCTCACGCACCTGGGCTGCCGGCACCCAGCACCCCCGGCCCGGCTGCTCCGCAGGGGCTGCGGGCGCCGCTCGCCTTCCCGCAAGGGGAAGGGAGAAGCCGGGTGAGCATCCCCGTTGCCCGCCGCACCGCTGGTAGGAGACGGCAACTGTGGGTATGTGTGCGGCGGCCGGTGAGCGGCAGGTGCGCGGGCCGCTGTCGCGACATGGCGGGGGCTTGCCTGTCCCGATGTGTGTGTGTGCGGGGGAAAAGCCAAGTGACAGCCGAGCTGCCGTTTGCTGAGGGGGGTGTGTGAGGAGAGACGGGACTGCGTTGTTTTCCTCGCTGCGTGGGTATCCCGAATGGAGCCAAAATAGCACCGATCCCCCCCAAAACACCCCGGAGGGCGGGGGGGGGGGGGGCCGGTCCGCATTTCGAAGTGCGTATGGAGAAAACAAGATGCGGGAGGGGAGCCGGGGAGGGGGGGTGGGAAGGAGGAGGAGGAGGGCGGGGAGGGCCGGGCCGCGCCGCCGCTCGCCCGCCCGGGTCCGTGCCACAGGCGGTGCCGCCGGCAGCGGGGTATATTTAGCGCTTCCCCTCCCGCAGCTCCTGCGCGGGTGATGGAGGCGGCCCCACAGGTGGGTGCGTGCGTGAAGGGGCGCGGGGCTGAAGCGCGGCCGCGAGGGGCCGGGCGGCGGGAGGCAACGGGAGCGGGGGGGGATCGGCGCTGGGGGAGCGGCGGTGCGGGCAGGGGCGCAGCCCGCGGGTGTTGCGGGAGCGAGGGCGCGGTGCGGGGTCCGCCGTGAGGGGCACGGTAATGGGGGGGGGGGGGGGGGTGTCGGTGTTTGGGCGGGAAGCGCGCGCGGCCCCCGCCTGGCGCCTCCTCAGCACTGCACCAAGGCGGCGGGACAGCCGCGCCCCCCCCCCCCCCCCCCGCGCCGCTTGTGTTCCGTGAGGCCACGCCCACCGCGCCCCTCCGGGCCAATCAGCGCGCTGCTCAGCCGCTCCCCCCCTCCCCCCCCGCCGCCCGCCCGTGGCATGGCGCGAGCCCCGCGCCCGCCCACCCGCCTGTTTGTTATGGTCGGGGCCACGTGCCGCCGGCTCAGCCGGTCACGCGGACTCGCCCCGCCCAGCAGCCCCCTGCGCCCAGGGGCCGGGGGTCGCGGGTTCGAGACCCCCTCCTGACCTAAGGGGGGCGGAACGGGGAGCGGGGACCCTCTGGTTGATGCCCCCTTCGTGTTGTGCCCTTAAACCTCGTGGGTCGAGCCGCGGCACCCAGAGAGAGGCTTTCCTCGTCAGAACACGACTGGTTATACCCAGTCGTTACTTTACATCCTTTTCTGTCTATTTCCCCACCCCTTTTCCGATAGAAACCAGCTGCGTACCTGCCTGCCCCGGCGTTGTTACACACGTAGGTAGTGCAGGATCGTGTTTAGCTGTCGGTCTCCTGAGCCTGAAGCTTTGAGCCTATTTATAGGTAGGTTGGGCAGCCTTTAGCGTGAAGGGCTTGTGCCGTGTCCAAACCTGCAGCAGAGCGAGGTGTCTGAAACAGCGGCATTCTGCTTTCCGCCGGCCCTTGTGCCTGGAAATGGGGTTTTATGGGAAGCTGTGGAGGAATGGGTGTTATAGGCTGTGCATGGAAAGACTGGTCGGTTTGGAGCTCCAGCGTCATGCCGTTTTAATGGAAGTTCTCGGGTAGCAGAACAAACAGTAAGAGGATACTCGGTTCTAGATCGGTGCCTTTCGGCTTGCGGGGAGTGGACCCCGGCTGCCTGCAAACAACTTCCCTGGGGTCGATAGGAAGCAAAGGACGTGTGTTTTCTATAGGCTTATGTTCCTGACACTGATTTCTGCACTACTAAAGATTCTGGGGCTGATGAGCTGAAAAAAGCCGTGAAAGATTGCTGTTCTAGATAGCCGATGGATTTTGGTTTAGAACAAATGGAGGAGGTGAACCCCCCCCCCGTATCTGTCTTTTTTGCTGTGTATGTGCTTATTGTGCTGTTTAAAAATGTAAAACGCAATGTATTTCTAAGAATTGCATCGTGGTTGGTGACACTGTGACTGTCAAATAGCCTTAAAGAGTTAAATAACAGCAGATGAACGAGAATAGGTCAAGAAGAGGGGAGATGGTTTCGTAACTAATGGCGAGGAGCGTGCACGGGTATTTAAAACTGGTTTGGAGTTGCAGAAGGCAGGAGTCTTCTTTAGGAGTAGTAGGACTTTAATACCCTATAAATACAGACCATGAGAAGGAGGGTGGAAAGATAAATAAGGTTTGCAGCTTTGTGCTTGTCTAGTCGAGTAGATGGATGGGGGGACGGGTTATGATGTTTCACGTGCTTTCACTTCTTTTCCGTCGTAACTCTATCAGTAGAGTTTTTCTGCATGTGAAATGATGAGAGTTTCCAGGTCCTGACAGGGGTTGACGAGGAGGGAATGTGGCCTTAAAATAACGGGAAGAGTAATGGCTTTGAAACGCACTGCGATGGTGAAAGGACTGGGGGAGCTGATGTTTTGTGTTGGAGTCATTTGAAACGCTGTTAACTTGCAGGAAGATGTTTATTAAAGCTGATTGGTTTGTATGGGCGTATCTGCATATCTTCAGAGGGAGGGGGGGAAGAAAAACCTAGCTTAAAATAGGAAATGAATAGGGAGCAGTTGGTTTGTTAGATATCTGAGACTAGCAGGAGGTGCGCAGTGCGAGCTTGCCAGCGTCTCTGACTTGCGAGTGTACGTGGAAGTGCTGGTGGAATTGATGCACCAGGAAATTGCTTTCTCTTGTTTTTGTTGGGGAGATGCAGTTAATGCAAAATGAGCTCTTCGGATCCCCATATCCCATTTCTCTTTAATATCACCAAGATCATTTATCTTCCCGGCCAGACAGAGGCAGAAATACTTCATTTTGTAACTGGGTTCACCTTCCCTTCGGTTGCTGTCAGCTCATGACGAGGCACAATGTGTGCTGTACACTGTGTTCTGCAGAGCTGTTGTGGTGACGAAGACACCGTATATGAAAAAAGGGCTACGAAAAAATACGTGTTGTGCCAGTTCTCCCCCCTTTTTATATAGAACAGAACTGATTTATCTCTTTAGGAGGTCCCCAGCGTTTCATTTTGCCAAATTCCAGTAGCAAAAAGGTTGCTATTATACTTTTCGTCAGGACTTAAAAAGCATCTGAAAAGGAAATACCTAAGCTAGTATTTGCAGTGGTTTTGCAATGGGAAGTAGGGAAACCTTTTTGTCTGTTTCAATAAGGGAAATTGTGATCTTACCTTTAAAGACATGTTTGTTTACGCAACTAATAGCCTGTTACGTGGTTAAAATTAAGAGGATCTCTTTAATCCAGGCTAGATTTTTTGGTTTTAATTGCTGTAATCACGTGTTTACTATATTTCTTTCAAGTCTCAAAGTGAAAACATGGAGTTACGGGGGGTTTTTATGTGCTCTGGTGTCTAGTATAACTGTACTTGATCACACTGTATTTACACGGTGTTTTTCCATAAGCATCTTGCTCCTGGAAGTACTGGTAGTACTAGAACATGAGTTTGAAAGTGCCATAACATAAAGGGTGAGAGTACTTGCAGGCAGGAACGCTGAAACACAAAGTTAAGCAAATAAACTCTGCCCAGCAGTTCTTTCAAGTCGCTTTGATGATGATTTTGGGTCCTGCCTTGTAGCTTTCTAAGTGACTGGAGATGGAATTAATGGGGCTGTTTGTCATGAGTTTGAGCATGAACAGGTTTCTGTTTTGGGATTAGATTTCATGGAAAACATGGTATAAAATCCCCTGTCAGTAGCCTTGTCTCGCAGCAAGGCTGGAAGTCGGAGTTGTTTGTTCCGCGTTTCACCCTTACCAAGGTCAGAGATTTTTATCCTTCCGGAGATTCCTGATCCTGGGCACTTAAAGGGTCCCTAAGGAGTGAATTTTCAGGGACTACCTTGAATCTCAAGGGAATTTGTTAAATGCCTCCGGTACTGTGCTGCTTCCCTGGCAAAAGTTTGGACATGTCGGGAAGGCTGATATCTATATAGCAAACACATTCATTATGGGAGTAAAGAAGCTAAGCTGAAAACGTTTTATAAGTCTCTTTTATGAAGTGATGTATTTGGCAGGACGAGAAAAACAGGGATAATTTTAATATGCTTCTTTTAAAGACTTCTAATCAGTGTGGACATTGAAAAATGTCAAAAGAGTGGCAATGGTTTATTTTATGACTTACATTTTATGTCATATGGTTTATAGATGACTTGATTATATTTTAGACTATGCTGTAGTCTAAATGTGGGAGGTTTTGTGGATGAGGAGAGATGCTGCTCTGGAATTGGGTTTCACAGTGCTAAATCTCAGTGTGCTGTTGAGTTCTGGTTGTTTTTCATAATTACTATGTTATGAAGCATTAATGAAGCGCTGATGATGATGAGGGTTTCTTGCTAGGCTGGAAACTTGTTACCAAAGTATTAACAAAATCAACTGAGAAACAAAAGGCTTAAAGGGCATTTATACCACTGTTTATAAGCCATGATTTTAGGAACAGTCCTCTGAATATGTCTGAAGAAGCAGGTCCTATTTAAGAATATAGATTGTGCTATTAAGTAGAAAGTAAGCAGAGTAGGTAAATGCAGAGGTACTAATGTATTTTTCTGTCCTGTAGATCAAATCTTACTCTCTTTGCAACCAAACCCACGATGTGCTTTCATGAATGCTCAGCTTGTGAAGTCAGCATGTCCGTAACATAGATTTGCTTAATATCGATCTGTATTTTCCCCTTTATGTCATCTCAACATGGTCAGAAGCAGCAGTGAGTTGCCTGGTGGGAAGCCGGGGTGAGCAGGCAAAACCTGGTGAGCGTCATGCTCTACTACTGCAGCATCAAGGTATTTCTGCCCCCCTCTTTGCACACAGGAGCGTGCTGGTTTATCTACGTGCTACACCAGAATGCAGCACTTCGAGGGCAGGTAATTCTGAGCCTGAATGAATCCTTAATTGTTCATAGTGCTTATTGACTTGGGTTGCACATTGCTTGCAGAACTTCTCCTGTACAGCACAGCGAGTTTGGATCTCGCTGCAAAATAAACCTTGAATTTGGGCTCGTGCTTTTTCATCTGTGTTGTCATCAGGTGTGTTTTTTTTGGTGGCATGCACATTTTGAGAGCAGAAAGATGGTTCTTGTATTCATTGTGCATGGAATACCTGGAGAATATGCTGGTTTGAATAATAACTATTATGTTCAGCTTACTGAATTTTAGCATCACCGTAGTAGCTGCTGGAGGAGCTTCAGCTGCAAAATGAAAGCAGATCCTGGCTTCATAAATTACAGAGGGAATAAGGTAGAATCGAACCGATGCTCAAATTCAGCTTCATCCGAAAGAAAAAGCGTTTGCTCAGTGTTACCTTGAGTGTTGTATCAGCAATGAGGTGTTTCCCTGGGGCCAAACCACGGGTGCTTGGTGACGGCTCGGCTTTGGAGCTGAGCCTTATCTTTGTGCCCTGATTTTTGGGAGATTCCTTGCTCTACCCAGCAGGAAAGTCTCCTGGGAGGGAGGAGATGGTCTCATGGTGTTTGCGTTCAGCAAGAGGAGGAATAGGACGTTTCTGGCTATTGTTCGGGTGTGTTGTGTAAACGGAGAGCGCTGTTAGTGCCTTTAACAAGGGGGAGTTGCTGTATCACTGTGAGTTCTGCAGTTTTAATGTGTCACCTCCTCCCTCCCTCCCGCTTGCTTTATTTAGCATAACTTCACATGTTATTCTGTTAACATCCACTGAATATTGCTGTGTCATCTGTACTTCTTGGGACGTCTTGCTATTACAGTTTCTGTGACTTGCTGTCAGTGTCCCAGGGACCTGGAATAGTCGGGATTACCTTTATCCTATTGGTAGAGAGCAGGGTTCCAGCTCTGTGGAAAGCAGTAAGTACTTCTTTTTTCTTGGTAAGGTGTATATACAGCAGATACACGCGTAAGAAAACCCCGAGCGGAGCAGCAGTGTTGAAACCCCGCCGTGTCTTTAATCTCGCGTGCGCTGCGAGGCGGATGTCGCTGATGTCGCGATTCCATGGAATGCTCCGCTCGCGGCAGAGAGGTTTTGGAGCGCAGCCGTGGGATGGGTGAGTGGCGTTGCCCTCTGCCGGGAGGAGACCAGCAGTGCAGCGCTCTGTGCTGGGCCCCCGCTGCCAGGGCCGCCCGAACCATGCTGTGGGCTCCTGCGTGGACTTCCCTGCCTCACTTCCCACTCCAGCTTCCTCGTCAGCCCCACTTCAGAGGTGCGGCCTCTCTTCTGGAGCTGTAGCGTGGCCCCTGTTCAAGCTGGATCGTCTGATCTCTTCCCTTCTTATCTGTGTCCACGGCATCTGTGGCTGTTCGTATAAACAGAAGGCGTTATGGATACAGTATTATGGGACCTGCTATTTCTCCAAGGCTTATTGTCCTGGAAACACAACTAATTTTGGTAGATTTGATGGAGAAGTGTGCGCCCTTCCCATAGAAAAGGAAGTAAACCAGCTTTAATCCTTGGATTGTTAACCCTGTCAGGTTTTGGTAATGCAAAGGTACCTCTAAACCAATATTGACATAGAAATCAGTATCCTGAATGTAAAAGACACTTTAGATTTGAGTAGTGGCCTGACCTCATTCCAGTTCCATGTTGTACGAACAACTTAAGTTCACTAATACCAAATATATCTGCAGTTTGGAAAGCCTGGACCTTGGCACTATCGTCTGGGGTATTTTGGAGTTCTTTCTTTTCTTCTTTGTGTGTGTTTGGTTTGGGGTTTTTTGTGTGGCTTAGGAGGATGCTGCCTTTGTGGTGTTACAGAAACTGCACTTTTCATGCGTTCCTGGTGTTGAGGTTAAAGGGAGTTAACAAGGGCAGAGTTCAGTGGGAAACTCTCTTCTCCCAGTCCTTGTTGTTGGTGGAGTTGCTGACACTCATGAGGAAGTTCTTGCTGAATAGCGGAGAGAGTAAAAAGAGGTGGCAGCTGGGGAGAAGTAACAGTGAGTTGTGAACTGAAATACCTAAAGGGGGGGGGGGACTACAGGAAACCTGGAGGGGGGCTTTGGACAAGGGATGTAGGGACAGGCCAAGGGCTTTAACCTGCCAGAGGGGAGACTGAGATGAGCTCTTAGGCAGAAGCTGTTCCCTGGGAGGGTGCTGAGGCGCTGGCACAGGGTGCCCAGAGAAGCTGTGGCTGCCCCATCCCTGGCAGTGTTGAAGGCCAGGTTGGACACAGGGGTTTGGAGCAAGCTGCTCTATGGAAGGTGTCCCTGCCCATGGCAGGGGTTGGAGCTGGGTGGGCTTTAAAGTCCCTTCCAACACAAACCAGGCTATGATTCTGTGAAATGATTTTACTGAGTAAAGGTGGGTTACTCAAAAGCAGTATTACTTCAGTAGTGAATGGATGACACCAATAAGCGACAACAATATGCATTTGAGACCAAAACTGCATAATATAGGAGGGCAAAAAATGCTGTTAGAGATGCTTGATGGGTTAACCCAGGCCCCTGACACTGTGATGGGAGAGAAGCATCTTTTGGAGCACTCCTATTACAGAGGCATGGAAAATAAGTTGTCAAGGGGCAGCCTGGATGCCAGGCTCCAGTCCTCCACTACTGCAAGCAAACATGCAGCATGGTCTCTGCAACCGTTTTCAGCCTCCAGATTGAAGCTCTCACTGCTCCTCTCTAAGTGTCCTTTAGTGTAAATGCCTCTCTTCTCTCCCTTGTGTTCTGCACATGCCACATCTGCAGATAAGCTGTTCTCTTCATTTGTAGCCCTTATTTTGTTCTAAACCAGTAGTTCTTAACTTTCCATGCCCTTCCCCCTTTGCAGGATGTGTTGTGTGCCCCTGTAGTTTATAGACCACTGCTTTAAAAACCAAACCCTTCTTGCCTTTTCCTGTGAAGCAAACTTGGTGTTTCTGTGGCTGGAGCGACTTCTGAGGTGTAGGTGAGATGATTCTCCTAATTCCTGCATCAGGTAAATATCAGTAAAGACATTTTGTAATGTCAGATGTGATCCTGGTCGTAGTCTCTGTGGATAGGGCTGGCTGGTTTTATGCCTTTTGTTGATGTTTTCCTTTGAAATGACAAAGTACTCCTATTATCAGCAACAGTTCTAATTCTTTTCCAGATGCTGTGGGCTGATAAAGTAGTAAATGCATTTTCTGGCAGTTCCATACAAGATCAGTTGCCACTAAAAACTGTGTTTACCAGAGTGTGTGAGATCTCCTCCGAAAAACAGGTTTGTGATGTGCCTACCGTGCCTAATAGACAAGGACTTTGATTTATATCTCTTTTCCTTATCCTGCTACTTTGGAAGAATCTTCCTGGCTAGATTAGAACTGGAAGTCAGGTCTGAGCCTTTCAGATGCAGTCTCTTTGGTAGCTGTGTCACCATGAACTAGTGTGTACCCCTAATGGTGCCGTATAAACTGGCATCTCTTCTGGCCTGCAAAATTTATCCTGGGCAAACTATGCTCAGCTTACTCATTTTCATATTGGAGCTGTAAATCTTTGCAAAGAGATGAACCAGTGTTGTTAAACTGTTCTTTTCAGTAATGTGGGCAGAAATGCATCCAGTGTTTGGGAGAGGTTACAGTGATTCTTCGCTTCAGGATTGTTCCGTTATCCCATTTTCATCTGTTCCTTTATGGTTGTGCCCGCTGTCACTGGTTGTACTGGGTCTGCTCTGCTGCTGCTTTGGAAACAAACAGGGGTGAAGAAGTTCATCCTCTTCCTGCAGGTGACATTCCTGATTTCCTCTGTTGTCCTGGGTTGTTTTTCTGCCTTTTCCTTTGCCTGTTTGCTCAGTGCCGGGTTATCTCAGTGGCCTGGTGCTTCTGGAAGTGTAAAGAGAGAACCTGTAAGAGAGCAGAAATTCCAGCAGGGAAGGGCAGCAGTAGGTCGTGTTCATGCTTTATGCTTGCCGTGAGTGGTGGGCCTGATACAGCTCCTGTCCTGTTGTATGAAGTTTAACATGGTCAGACTCTAAAATGAACCTTCAATCATAATATTTCCTGCTTTTCCTGCCCCTCACTGCTACCTGGTACTTCAGGCATGACCATGAATGCAAAATCCATTTTGCATTCCTAGGAGTGCTTAAGGTAATACTCCTGTGGGTTGCAGCCGTGTGGTTCATAACTTAAAGCTTTCTTGCTTGAGGAATGGGATAGGCAGACCTGTTTTTTGTGTAGACCTGTGAGTAAGTGACTTCGCATCCTGTGGTTATAAGGTCTGTATTTCCCTGGCATCTCCTCTGTGTGAATGAGATGGATGTGCTCGGAATACTTGGTTTTAAGACTGACTTCATAGCAGAGTTGGCTTTGGAGTCTAATTTTAGCATTATTTTAGTTGAAAATGGATGAGGGTTGTAAAGATGTGGGTTTTTTTCAACTGACCCCTCTACTTCCATGTTCTGCGGCTCTTGGGGGCCCTGTTAAATACCATTTATATTAATAGCACCATCTCCTGCTGAATCCCTCCTGTGGTTTAAGAGAGCATATTTAAGTATTACATTATGTTAACCAGCTTCACTGATAGCTCAGGATTTAAGTTGTTTGTGTTTGCAATTCTCCTCTAAGTTCCTCATCTCCCATGAGTGTTGTGAATAAGAGAGATTGGGACTCCAGAGAAGGAGTCTGCTGACATTTGGGAATGGCATTCCCGAGCCCTGAGGGGAAGGGGTGGTTCAAACTGTCTTGAGATACATCCGCAGTCAGCTTGCCTTAGTGGGGTGTTAGGTATGTGTGCATCAGCATCACCAGCAAAGTGGGCACAGCAGGGGAGGCAGCGAGTAAGTGGGGAGCTGTCTGTGGGTAGCAGTTCCTAAGAGAGGACTGAGAGCACAGGGAGAAACCCAGACTGGGTGGGACTGAAGATCAGGCTGTGAAGAAGAGGCAGATGACCAGCTTGGGAGAGCAGATGTAGGTGAGGGTCTCTTCTGGCAAAGCTTGAGATGAAAAGGTAAGCAAAAATGTTGCTTCTGTAGCAAAAGTGAAATTTGAACGACTCATTAAACTTCCCTGTATTTCATGTGGTTGTTAGGAATTCATGCTCCTAGTACACATTGTTATGCGCTCTTCATTGAGTCACGGGCTGGTTCGGGTTGAAGGGACATTAAGCCTCATCCAGTTTCAACACCCTGACACAGGCAGGGACACTTCCCACGAGGGCAGGTTAAAGCCCCTCTGGCAGGTTCAAGCCATTCCTCTTGTCCTGTCCCTACAGGCCCTTGTCCAGAGCCCCTCTCCAGCTTTCCTGCAGCCCCTTCAGGCGCTGGAGCTGCTCTAA
Source organism: Ara ararauna (assembly GCA_028858755.1). Classification (NCBI taxonomy): domain Eukaryota; kingdom Metazoa; phylum Chordata; class Aves; order Psittaciformes; family Psittacidae; genus Ara; species Ara ararauna. The sequence goes on from CM054376.1 coordinate 164,486,936, forward strand.
GGTCTCCCCTTAAGAAGCCTTCTCTTCTCCAGGCTGAACAAGCTGAACTCCCTCTTGCTGACTGCAGTGGCCCATCAATTGAATTTTATGTGCTCTTTATCCTATTGCCTATTTCCTGGATGGTGAAGGTAGCATGTCTTCACGCAGGCAGGTTTGCCAGCCTATACTTGGCTATATGACAGGGTAGCAGTACCTGAAGTCTCACCTGTGCTAGCCCAGCTTCCTACACATTGAATTTCTTCTTGGATCTTCCATAATCCTAAAGAAACCTGTTCAGTTGTTTGCTGCCCTTTCTTCCAAGTGCTGGTGTTTGATTGTGTAAACACAGGAGGGCTGGGGCCTTTTCTTGCCTGAACCATTGAATTGATGCAGGAATTAACTCCAGAGCGGTCAAGTGCCTGAAGTTCTGGTGCAAAAGTTGGTTCAGGAATGAAGCAGGCATCTTAAAGTCGGATTTCTTGGAGAGAGATGGCATTGTGCTACCAGTAGATTAATGTGCTCCCCATGGTAATGCTGGCTTTTGAAGGGCTTAGCTTCAAGTGTTTAAAACTCATCTGTTCTTACGTTGGACCTTAAACCGATGGGATCCATGACAGCATCTGGCCACATGCTGGAAACGTCGTGTTTTCCTCTTCCATGACTCCTTACCATTCATTTATAACCGTGGTTATTTTCTCTTAGAGGACTTGTTGTGCCCTTTCGTTACCAGGGTTTGGGGCATTCAGGTCTGATTTGCTACCGATGCAGTAGGCATTCCTCCAGGCCTGAGCTTATGAAGAAATCTTCTAGGTTATATGCCCATAAAATTGCCAGTCGTCTTATTACTTACGCATTAGTCTAACTGAGGACTTCAGTGAGGTTATACTGCCCTACTGCATGTGTGAATCTTGAAGCCTGTTGTAGGTATTAGTGCTCCTTACAGTGTGTTCAGCGTTTAGAGGTGCTCTGACTGGCTCAGCAGCAGTGGTGTGTGCTGATGGAGTAGCATGTGAGCTGCTATAGCTGCTGTTAGTAGTGCTAATTCAGACTGGAGAGAATCAGGAGGAAGACCTTGTTCTCACTGAGGTGTTCCATTGATGGGTAGTGATTTTTTCCCTTTCTTCTTGCATTATGAAGCATGCATTTCTGTTTTCCGTAAGATATTTCTTTACAATCATAAAACTAGAATATCTGTCTGCTTAGGAGACTTTTAGGCCCTTTCTGAAGGCTTGTGTTGAGGTTTTTGGCCATTGTTCTGTTGCTGAAGGGGTCATTATAAATAGCAGAACTTGTGGGTCAGGTTTATTCCTTATTTCTTCAGTATTTGATAATTCCTTGATTTCCTACACTGAAATACTCTCTGCTGATGGTGGTTTTGATATTCCTGCAGAATTGCAGGTAAATTCTAGTAAGAATATTGAACTGGAAATGGCTTTTCAGGTTTTTCAGTCTTGTCATTTGGCACAGGAAGCTTGATGCTGTATAATTGCTATATAATCTGTACTTTAATCAAGCCCTATCTGAAGGACAGTTATTTTTACTTCCATTATTAGAGCTAGAAGAAAGATTCTAACCATCAGAGCATCCAGGGTCTTGGAAATCTTCAAATTGCCATCCGAACATTTTGAAGGGCCATTTCATACCACTTCTGTAATGATAATTGCAGTTTTTATCTTAGGCAGCTCTCTCTGCTCATGTTTATTCCTCTAATGCTTTTATAACCCAGGAATTGTATCACTTCCAACCTCTTCAGTCAGGTAAGCAGACAGATCTCCTGGTCTGTGTTCCCAGTATTGATTTTTCCATTCTTCTAGTCCTCCCAAACTGTGCCTGCTCTGCAAATTTGGCTCCGAGCTGAGCTGGATTAGCACCTTGCTTTGCTTGCTGCCCACACTCTTAAACAGCATGGGGACACAGTGTCCCTGAGCATCTCTTCTTATCCTCCAGCCCGTCAGAAGGCTGTGGTGAGTTAGCTGGGCTTTGATGTACAGTTGGAATCGTTCATCAAAGCACAACCATGGTATAGGAGAACTCTTCTTCATCATCTTGCTGTTGTTTGCTGCTGCTCCACAGCTGAGGCTGCGTGGAGGGACTGCTCGCATCGGCCTCCATTTCCTGCCTCACAAACTTCATGGTCCTGCCTTTCATTTTGGAGCTGGTTGGTGCTGTGTCATTTCCCAGCTGAGACCAGTGTGGAGGCTGCAGGTGCTGCTTCTCTGTGCTTCATTCAGCTCATTCCTGCATTGGAACGGTTTAATACAAACCACTGATGGAGCATAGAATGACAAAGCTGGAGCTCGTGCAGGCAGGCATCTGTCGTTGCTGGGAGGCAGCAAGAGCAAGCAAATGCTTTCCATTTATATCAGTGCTTCTCTTCTGCTCTTTTCTACTCATGGCCTAGAGTGAATCCTGTGGCTGCTGTCATTGGTCTTGGCTGAGAAATAGTGGGTCTTGGTCTGAGACCACTGTTGGTGATAAGACAATGTCCTTTGTTCTCTCTTAAACTCGTGGCTAAGTGGACCAGGTCAGTGCATTCTGGCAAGCGCTAATGGGTTGGAAGGCAGAGGTTACTTTCTGTTGCCATTTCTGCTGCCTAGAAGTGCTGTTCCTTCCATGCTCAAGTCTGAATTCATTGTTCTTAAACAGGGCACACACAGTAACTGGGTTAATTTTCCAGGCAGCCACAAATGGGGGCCACAATTGCATTGTGTCTGTGTCACTGGTATGTCACTGATGACAAAGTGACCCGTGGTCACTTTGTAATGGGCTTGGATTTTTCCTTCTTCATAGTTTCCAAATTAGGGGGGAGGTTTACCGGGTGGGAATGTGTATTATATCTATATACATCTCTGTATATGTCTATATGACTGTGCATTGTCTGCTATTGAAGCTCATCCCACTTAGGTTATCCAAGTTGATGAGGTTGTGCAGTTGTTTTTGTACAGTATCCTGGTTCTCCTTTCCTAGCCACGTTCTATCAAAAACCATCAGCAAAACCCAGGATTACTCATGGTGAAAACAAACAAACAGCAAAACTAATTGAAACTTGGCTGATAAAGTTGTAATTCTAAGTGTCTACTCTTGCACATCACGAATACCGTGAGCAGTTGCATGTGGAGGACTTAGTGCAGCCCGGGTATTGAGAACTAGTTGGATTTTTGTGTCTTCTCTTCTATCAAGGTTTAAAACATGGCCAAGGACATGGTGGTGGATTAAAAAAGCAGATGGTGAGGTCTGATCCTTCCTGAAGGCGTTTCAGCTTGCTTGGTGCTGGAGAACATGGTGGAGTAAACCGGAGAGAGAGCGTGCAGATCTGAGTGTAAGAGTGGCGATTTTGTTCAACCAGTGGTATAAGAGTGGTTATATTTTTGTATTGGTTGGGTAGAAAAAGTGAGGGCTTCAGATCCAAGTGTTTGGGTGAGTACATGAAAGAATAACCAATAAAAGAGGGGAGAAAGGACTGAGCCCCCTTTAAAACATGAGAGGGTGAACAGAGCCTTCAAGCCACTGTAATACATATTACAGTGTTAAAGCAATGGTAAATAAATATCAACAGAGTCTTCATTCAGATGAAAACTAGAATTAGGAAGTGGAACTGCCATGAGGGTGATGGCATTTTAACATTGGGTCAGTCCTTTGTAAGGACACAGGGAAAAGGCAGGATCGTTAATGGACATGATGGGTTAGAAACTGAGGCAGAGGTAGAAGGGCATGATGCTAAAGGGAGAAATTGTGCCAGAGAGGGACTTTTTACAAGAGCAAGCAGGGAGAGGCCAAGGGGAATGGCTTTAACCTGCCAGAGGAGAGACTGAGATGAGCTCTTAGGGAGAAGCTCTTCCCTGTGAGGGTGCTGAGGCGCTGGCACAGGGTGCCCAGAGAAGCTGTGGCTGCCCCATCCCTGGCAGTATTGAAGGCCAGGTTGGACACAGGGGCTTGGAGCAAGCTGCTCTAGTGGAAGGTGTCCCTGCCCGTGGCAGGGGTTGGAGCTGGGTGAGCTTTAAGGTCCCTTCTGACCCAAACCAGGCTGGGATCCTATGATAAAGCACTGAAGTCCAGGTGAACAGGTAGGCTGCAAAAAAGACTTAGACAGGTCCATCCTCTTTGCATGGCTTCAGTAGTCATCTGAAATCTTAGAGCGAGACATTGAGTACGTGATAAAGAAAATATAATACAGTTATCTTACCAGAAGTAAATGATGCTTCAGTAACCTAAGACCTTCTCTGGCATGAACCGCTTTTTGAAAGGTCATTATTTCCCTGGCCCTTGGTAGGGTTCTTGATAGGAATCTATAAAGAAAAGTCTCGTTTAGGCTGTGTATGATAAATATGTATATTATAATGTGTGCTATAAGAGTTGTAATGTTGGTGACCAGATGGACAAGAAGGAGAAAGGTAGAGAAAGTTGCTGGGGAATGCAAGGTGTTTAGGTCACCTGGTTATGATATGAGAGATGAATGGTGGGTCACTGCTTGGAATAGTACAAGTATTGCATCAGTGTGTGTTTTAAACCCATAAACCCCGTGTTCCTTTTACCTGCACTTTGGCTTTCATAATTGGCAAGCACTGAGTTAGCAATAGTTAACATTGAACATGAAAAGAAGGCAGGAGCAAGAAATCCTGCTTGCTTTCAGTTTGCGATGGTGTGGTATTTGTAAGGAGCTGTGAGGTCATTGGCTTCCGCTGTGAGCCACTTCCTGAACACCACCTTTTACATGGTAAACCTAAAAATGGAGTTCTTAGAAAAGCTCAGCTGGTTTTTGTTTTCTCTTCTCTTGCTTCTCTTTGCCCACCTTGCTTCTGTTTCTACTCCAGAGCTTATGTACTGCTGCAGAATAGGGATACCTGGTGATGGAGGGTAACGCTGCACAGGGCACAAGCTGTATCAGTGAAGGTACTGCAGAGAAACACAGTCCGCGAACCCCAGTGCAGTCAGTGGTAGCATGGAAACGACTTAAACACCCAGTCTGACATGTAGGACGTATTGACAGCCTCAAGCTTCAGTAAACTGTGAGTCATATATTGACATATGATCCGATTAGGTTTAAAATAATGAGGTAGAACCAGCAGCAGCACAACTATTTTGTGTTCTCATTTTCCAGCTGAGTTCAAATATGTAAAAAGCAGTGATTTTCTGGCATCACTTGTTAAAAGGTGCTTTTTTGGGGGGTTTTGAAGGCAAAGTTCTCATGCTGTCGGTGGCTTCTAAACTTGGAGCTTTTAGAAGTAGCCATCATGTTTTGTAAGACATCAAGGATTTGGCAGTAGAAGGAAAACCAAGCACATATATGTGTGTGTGTGTGTGTGTGTGAAAAAGGAAGCCAGCAGCTATGCTTTAGTACTTATTTAACACAGAACATATTTTGTGATTGTATAACATAATCTGTTTTATATTATAAATCATAATTCCAGCCAACATGTGTTCCTTAAAATGCGGAAATCTGGTCATAATGGAGCAATATAAATCAACTGAACTGTGACGGGTCAGCGCGTGTCGGAACCAGGAAAGATGGAGAGGATGTCTGAAGGATAAATGAGAGTTCTGAGGTAGTTTGAAGGAATGCTGTCTGTTTGGTTTAGGCTTTTTCAACCAAGTTGGATGAACTAAAATACTCTAAAAGCCCTAGAATTGCAGAATGGTTTGGGTTGCGAGGGACCTTAAGGATCATCCAGCTCCAACCCCCTGCAAAATGTATGTACCTTAAGTAACAGCAAAATCCTGAGAGGTGTGGATGATGTTTTGGGGTTGAGTTTTGGGGGGGGGGGGTTTACCCCTTCATAGTAATGAGCTGAAATTCTAGTTAAAACTAAATCTAGGCTGGCCCTGTGAATACTGACTATAACAGCTTTGTAAAGGAGCGCAGTGCAGACTGAGTTCTTCACTAGAACAGCTTTATAAAGGGGTGATTCACAACGTACTGAGTTTCACAATATACGAAGATCCAGAGTTTCGGCTGTGAAAAGGAGTGTTTGAAAGTCATGTGTCAGTTTGAAGCTCAAGCATAAACATGAATATTTGGGTTTAATAGTAACACTTCCTCAAATCAGGGTGTTTTGTTTGACCATGGAAGATCTATTGAAGCTTGCTGGGCTTTACATAAATAACAACAGTGTGACATTCTTAAGTACAAATAGGTCTTCATTTTACAAACAGTTTAGCAATAATTTGGGTTTGGCCAGTCAGCGTGCTGTTTGTAACAGCCATAAATCTCCATCTCCAGAAAGGCATGCTGCCTGTCAGCCTGCAGTTGGCCACATTCCTATGAATTCCCATGGTAATCTTATTGGTCATTAGCATTTGTCAATAGCTTGTCTGTCAAAATGCTTCCATGTCTCCAAGCTCTGCTGCCCATATAGCAATCAGATTGCAGATGTCTAAAACTCCAGTTCAGACCTCAGCTTTATGGCTTTTAGCACCTCCATATGAAGAAAAATAGGGTTTGAACTTAATTGAGGTGCTGGTGTTCACTGTGCTCTTGATATTAGTTTTTCCTCATTTTTCTTGTCTGACTTCCAAACTTTTGGCTGTAGAATCAACATTGACCCAGAGAGTGCTTTGTGTTGGAAGGGACCTTAAAGCTCATCCAGTTCCAACCCCCGCCACGGGCAGGGACACCTTCCACTGGAGCAGCTTGCTCCAAGCCCCTGTGTCCAACCTGGCCTTGAACACTGCCAGGGATGGGGCAGCCACAGCTTCTCTGGGCACCCTGTGCCAGCGCCTCAGCACCCTCACAGGGAACAGCTTCTGCCTAAGAGCTCATCTCAGTCTCCCCTCTGGCAGGTTAAAACCATCCCCCTTGGCCTGTCCCTCCATCCCTTGTCCAAAGCCCCTCTCCAGCTTTCCTGCAGCCCCTTTAGGCACTGGAGCTGCTCTAAGGTCTCCCCTTCAGGAGCCTTCTCTTCTCCAGGCTGACCCAGCCCAGCTCTCTCGGCCTATTTCTGGTGTGTATTATTTAAGAATGTCTCTCTGTATGCATTTGGAAATCAAAAAGGCTGCACACTGAAGGTAGTGGGAGCTGTGGGAGTGTGCAATTGCTCAGGATCAGGCTCTAACTTTGCAATAGCAGGTTCAGCTCACGTGTCTTAATATGAGGTATTAATGCACTTGGCCCTGTCTCATAATGCAGCTGCTGCTTTGTCACGACTTAACCACTATGTGATTTTGTTTTAGCTATGCATGCTTTGATCTTCCTTCTGAAACAGTAATAGCTCATACAGTGGCCACTCTTCAGCACCGGCAGATTTGGGACTTCTGGAGAAGAAAGCCCTAAACCTGGTAGCACTTTCTGCTTCAGCGTTTGACTTGGTGTTCATTGTGCATGTCTGAGGATCCTGATGGAGCTAATAGGTTAAACTGAACACTGTGCTCCTGGTATCTGAGCCTCCTGTCATGGCACTGCATGATAAAGTAGTAACTGCTCTCTGTGCATTACCTTTCATCTTGGGGAGACTACAGTGGTGGTAGGAACTGCAGATGCTCATTCAGACAGCACTTGAGCTAAGTACTTATGCTGTGAAGTTGTACTGATTGTTTGATTTGAGGTGGACTCTCAATGCAGTCTGGTAGAGCCCTTGGTTTTGCATTCCCGTCTGGGTTGGTTTGTTCAGCTGGGATAATCTGAGAATATTTTATTCAACCAGTTTTCAGGCTTTGGACCAGGGCCTGCATGGACAGGACAAGGGGGAATGGCTTTAACCTGCCAGAGGGGGAGCCTGAGATTAGACATCAGGAAGAAGTTATCTGGTGCATGATCTATTCACCTGAGAGGTAAAATAAAACAGGTAAAGTCCTTCTGAAGATGAAACGCAATAACCTGTAATAGTTAAGGATTAAGATTAAGTGACCTAACGCCTCTGGACTACAGAATTGAGCTACAGCTGCTTTGTAGAAATGGGCTTGGGATTGAAATTCATGTATGTTTGGTGATTACTGATTGAAAGAACATTGCATGCTTTGTCATATTTAAAGCGTCTTTGATGAAACGTTGGCACACAGGCATAGCTGAAAACTGGGCTGGAGTCTGTTCTCTGCGTTGCTTAAAAGCCTTGAAGTACTTTGTTCTTCTGAAGCCCTAAATTGTTTTGTTGGTTTTACATTTGGAGGGCATTAGTTGCTGGTGATCTTCACATCGTTATATTGTCCACTGCTTACCTGTTGTTGAGCTATTTACATGAGTAAAGTGAGAAGTATATGGCCTGACAGCTGCTATTTCCCTAACTTAAAAAGAAATCGAAGTCCATAAAGAATTAAAGAGCAGGAGCTCTGAGCAGTGGATCAGTGCAGTTTCGGATAGTTATCACTAGGAGGACACATAGACCGTGCTATTAAGGAACTAATTGTTTACCTTCTCGCCTTAACTGCTTTGGTTCTCCAGAAGGATGTGTTGAAAAGCTGCCATTTAATAAAGTATTAGTGAAGGTAATTTATTTTACTTGAAATTAAAGGAGAGAGTTGTGTAATGCCCTGGAAAGGAGTGCGATAACAGTTGGAAACCTCACCGTGATTACTTTGTCAGTGAACCAGGAGAGCGCTTGTTCTCGAGGGCAAACGCCAGCCAGTAATAGATGACATTTAGGTAGAAATGATCCCTATTTTCAGTGCTTATTTAATGATCTTATACTGCAGGAATTCCTTAAACCATTCCCTGAAGTGTTCATGGTGGTTCCTGCTGGGCAGGACCCTCTGTAAGATGGACCACAGGGTTTGATGCGGCCGTTTGCTGTCGTCTTCATCTTTAATATGTTTGTGGCCTCCTAGTGTTTGCAAATAGCTTTTCTTCTAGTTGTCTGTATGTGTTTACTTAGACTGTGATCTACAGTGTCTGTATTGGGTTGAGTAATATGGAAATGAGTCTAATTGATTTAAATAGTTTGTAGACTGCCCGTGTCGCTGAGGCAAGCTGTTACCTAATAGAGATTGCAGGATCTGACTCTTTCTGTATAGAACCATGCTTGATACCACACATGCAGACAAAGATGATAACTGAAGCATATGCTTTAAATAAAGTGACATGAGAGAATGAAAGATGGGTTTCAAATTTGAAGTTACTGAAGGATGCATGGAAATAACGCCAGATGGAAAGAAAGAGAAACTAAGATGCAGATTATTAGTAAGTGAGATGTGTTCCTGTTGTATAGAATAGAATCTTAAAGGCTTACACAAAACTCTTCTTCAAGAGTTGCTGTGTTGCATGGAAGTGAAAATGCATCATCCTGTGCGTCTGCAATGTAATGGTCCCTGAGGCTACAAAAAGAAGCACAAACCAGTTTTAGGTGATTTTGGGAAACATAGTAGTTGTTTTGCCTTGGTCAGTCAGGGAGAGATTGAACCATATCTTAACAAAGAAAACGTTTGTGAAACGAACACAGGTTTACATCTCTAGGTTCATAGACTTCATTGGGAGACATTTCCCTCAATGCAGAAGTGTGTTTCTATAGTTCCACTTCATTACACTGAACAACAAACCACCAAATCTCCCTTTGATAACACTTGCGGTCTGGAATTGCTGCATAGGTGCTTTACTGAAATCGCTGTGTTTCAAGAACACTTGTTCACCTTTTCCTCATTATCTTTGAATAACACAGTTGAATGTTTTACACATTTGCTGGTACTCACCGTGTTGCTTCATCCTTACAGCTAAACCCGCTTTCTAATTCTCTTGCAGGCTGTAGTTCCTGTCCATCCATTTGTATTCTCTCAGTTTAGTTGACATTATTAGTATCATTATCATTATCATCATCATCATCACTATGAATGGAAATCAGTCTTTTCTTTACTACAAGAACTCGGTGTTCTGTGTGAGGCCTTTAATTGCTGAGAGGCAGGATTCAGCCTGATTCCAGCCTGTTAGTTGAGTATCTGTGCTGAGTGTGGACAAGATCTCTGGGCTTCACCCTGCTGGATCATTTAACTCTTCATAGAATAGAATCAGCTAGGTTGGAAAAGACCTTTAAGATCCCCAAGTCCAATAATTCCAGTTAAACTACAAGTTTGCCAAGGAAATCTCTATTTCCTGAGGTGTTGCTGTTGGGGACTCTGCAGGGGTTTTCTGCATTGTGCAGAACGTTCTGGATACTCGGAGCAGAACCTGACTCAGCAAAGTAGCTCAAGTTTTACCTAAGCCTTAATGACTGAGGCTCCTCAGTCTGTCTTTATGATGTTTTTTCAAGGCCTGCTAATCACTTAACCTAAAAATAGCCAGGAATACCCTAAACAGTGATTGAAGCGTGAGCAGCAGCACTTGGCTAACACTAATTGCTGTGTCATTACTGGTCTGCACTGCTTTTGTGAATGATCTAGTTGCAATTTGTGAAGTTTTCAGCACAGAAGGCAAAGATGAGACCTCTGAGACCCCCTATAATCTCTCAAGAGAGAGGACTATGATCCTTATTACTTTAATAGGGAGAATGCGGATGATTCTACAGCACTCATAACTGTGGAATGTTCAGAAGGGTTGGTTTTTATTATTCTTTTTAATTCCTTTTTCCTCCACCCTAAAAAAGTTGGATGAAAAGCTGAGTATTAAAGACTTGCACTGGACTAATGGAATAAGACAGACTGCTCTCAGGATGAATAAATGCTGAAGTATAGTTGTTGCTCATACTAACAGAATGGTGGTGGTACTATCAGAGTATTAACACACAGAGTGATTACTGCATCACGGAGTATTTGCAGTGTTCTCAAAAGGCAGAACTGTGTTGGCTGTGAAGTAAGCTTTTGATTATAGACCCTTTAAACTAGAAAATTGCTTGCTGTGTTATATTGAATTATGCACATTTATTTGATGAGGGTTTTGTTTTACAACGTGGAAATTTGTGACCTTTGCCTAAAAGGGAGTCCTTTGGAAGTCATTCAAGATTAAGATTATGAGAGTCACCTGAACAGATCAATAGTGAGATCTTGGGAGTAAAATCAAGTAATGTCTCATGAATTGAGCTGTGAGACTGACGGATTAAAGCTGGTACAGAACTGGAAGAAGGATCAGGACAGGGAAAGATGGAGCAAGGCAGGAGGTTAAAGCAGGCAGCCGTCTGATAGGCAGACACTGCAGAAGGGAGCAGTGCAGATGGCAGTACTACTGACTATTAGTATTTGTAGCTTAGCACGCTGGATACTGAATGCATTTACCACTAGGAGTGTAGTCATACATGAAATCCTAAATCCTGCAGCGTTTAGACTCCATTACAACAGATTTGCCAGGCTGGCATTTTGCAGCCTGTGAGGTGTTACAGAGAGCAAATTGAGTATGAAGCAGCCTTCTTCCTTCAGCTTCAGAGCCCTGCAATACAAGCTGGAGAAAAGGATTCTCAGTTGAAATGAGTCTGTGGAAGTATAGACGTGCTGAAAGAGAGGGTTGTTCTATATGAGCTTGGTTGCCAAAACTGAAATGCTTCTGCAAATCGGTTGCAGGTTTATTTGCAGAATATACCAAGGATAAAACATTCTTTCTTCTCCAACCAGGAGACCAAAAATAAGTGGCAGCTTTCTTTGTCTCCACAAACATAAGGGTTTTTATGGCATCATGAGTAATCAGACTTGGTACTCGTTTGCCTTGGTGTAGGACTGCAGAACTCCCTCAGCACTGATGGAAAACAGTCTTGGCAGCAGTGTTTTGCTGAAGTTCATATCATCTACGTGGTAAAGGTGAACAGAATTGGATTGTGGTGGTGTAGAGTGGTGCAGGATTGAGTGCAGCGTCTCTCTTATTGCCCGTTTCTTGTAGTGGAACCCTGAAAGTAAGAAACCAGTTCTGTGTAATTCTATTTCTAAGAAATGGTCTTTATGTTTTTTAAAGGTTCTAAGGATAAAGCAGGAATTCCACAATTTATTTTACAATCATAACCCTTTAATTTCAGCTGTTCTTCAGAAGTAAATCTGTCTTCATATTGCTCTACTCAGTAGGTGCTAATTTTTGTCTTTGTACTTCACATTGAAGCCTCTTTTGTCCTGTCTCCGCTTAGTCTTGGTTAACTCTTGGTTAACTCTTGGTTAACTCTTGGTTAACTCTTGGTTAACTCTTGGTTAACTCTTGGTTAACTCTTGGTTAACTCCCCTTAGTCTTGCTTAACTAACAAGTTTTCATTGCTGAATGGATTTTCTGATTGGAAGTGCCACAAGCAGCAGCAGTATTGGGATAATGATGAGTTTGGGAATGATGAACTGTGTATTGTGTTGTTGTCAACGTTAGAATGTCATCTTTTGCTTGGACCAAAAAGGCTTGTTACAACAGGAAAGCAATTTCAACACTGCTGTGTGTCTGCATTGTCATGTAAATAGTTTGAGGGCTGGAGCAAAGAAATCAATGTGCTGCCATTGCACGAACGCTTTACCTCAGTCAGCCTGATGTTCAGTTTGGTAGAGATCTAGGATACAGGGGCTGCAAAGAGCACTCTGCGTTGCAGAAGAGTGATTTTATACTTGGTTTTGAAGTGTTTTATTATAGGAAATGCATGCTATAGTCCAGTGCAGTTGGTTTATTGAAGATGAAAGGTAATTGAACCAACATGGGATTAAGGAAGGCTTTCCTGTCTATTCATATGACTTGCCTTAACAGCTTTTAACGAGCAGTGGAAAAGTACATTAGTGCGTCTGTAGCCATTTGGCAGTGGATATATCCAGAAGCCATTACAGGGCCTTCGTTTTGGTGTTGATTTGCATTTAGCTGGTATCAGGGTAAGAAGCTTGCTATATTCCTCAATTTCTGGTTGGAACAGTGGCAGAAAAGAGGGAGAATGAAGGAAGGACCATTTATCCCTCTATATTAGAAATAGCATAAATGCTTGTGTAGAAATAAACAGACTAAATGCATGTGTAGAGCTGGGGAGTGGGGTCTGTTCAGTGCAGGAAGGTGGGTCAAGTGTTCTTCCCAACAGAAGCAGTGCAGATTGGTGCAGAGTGTTCTCCAACTGTTCATTTTCAGTTATGTCAGAGCTGTTGGCCGCCGAGGGTGAAGCTTGCACAGCTTGCTTCCAACCACAGCGCCGATGGCTTTAATGGCATTATATCTCCATATTTCAAAAGATGTCTTGAAATATCTTGGAAGAGGAAGGTGAGTGACAGAAATACACCTGAACAGGAAAAGAAGGGTGACATTGAGGGTATTTTTTTCTCCTCTGGAGAATAGTTGAGAAGCAGTTGAATCACTAACAGGAATGACAAGGTGGGAAGTTGTGAAGGGAGTGCAGTGATCAGACTTGATAGTGCATACTTGAGAAGTCAAACCCCGTGCTGACACCAGATCAAAGTCAATGAAGTGCATGTTAAAACAGCTCAGGATCTTCTCTGTATCTTCATGTTTTAAATGCTCAGTAATACATAATTGTCTTACTTGGTTAAGAAAGCTTTGGAGTTAATTTACATTTGGGGGTGTTTTGAATGGAAAGCACTGACTTGAGTGGTTGGTTTTTTGCTTTTGGGTTTTTTTTGGTTGGGTTTTCAAATGCTGAAAAGATCAGAAGTAGTACAGTATTTACAAGAGTAATATTAGAATCATAGAATCATAAAATAGTTAGGTTGGACTAATAATAATAATAGAATCATAGCATAGTTAGGGTTGGAAAGGACCTGAAGCTCATCCAGTTCCAGCCCCCTGCCATGGGTAGGGAAACCTCACACTAAACCATGCCACCCAAGGCTATGTCCAACCTGGCCTTGAACACTGCCAGGGATGGAGCATTCACAGCTTCCCTGCGCAACCCATTCCAATGCCTCACCACCCTTACAGGAAAGAATTTCTTCCTCATATCCAATCTAAACTTCCCCTGTTTCAGTTTGAACCCGTTACCCCTTGTCCTCTCACTACAGTCCCTAATGGAGAGTCCCTCCCCAGCATCCCTATAGCCCCCCTTCAGATACTGGAAGGCTGCTCTGAGGTCTCCACGCAGCCTTCTCTTCTCCAGGCTGAACAGCTCCAACTTTCTCAGCCTAAAATACTAGGTGTTTTAATCCTACATGTTGTATTATGTGGGCAGTAATATAGTTGAGAAGGTAAAAATTGGGGCTAGATTTAGAATATAATTACCTGGTTGTAAAGATGGGCCTTATTTCAGAATGCTTTAGGCTCATCTCCCATCCTGCCCATAGTGTGAGAGGTCACAGATCACTTGGTTTTGTACTTCTCTACCTGCTTTTCATTACTTCTTTCTTCTAAGGTCCTTGTCTGTCTCTTGTTTCCTGGTTAGGTATAGAAAACTCAGCAGCTCCAGGGAATGAAATCACTTGCAGTGGTTCATTTCTCTCATGGAATGATGAAATACCATCCTGTCAACAGAGGGAGGTTGTGGTCGGACTAAGAGGGCAGATTGTCTCCGTCCTTGGCGTCATTGCCTTGGCTGACAACCATGGGGTCATCGTGTCTTCAATTAATATTCTGGGCTTGTGTATGCAAGCGGTTGATACCAGAAGTACAAAGGAAATGTTCCTTTTGCCAAGGTTTTCATTTTTCGGACATGAGTTTGGTCTTTGAACCGGCCTGGGAGCAAGAAGCCTGCAGTTGGAATGGGACTAATCCCTCTAGACTCCAGGAACAGCAGTGTAGGTGAGTGACAGTGAGCAGGTCACTCCAGACTCTTTACTGTTAGAAGAGGGCTACTTTAAGAAGTTTTAAGATGTGATTCCTTATTTTCCCATGGAGATCCTGTTGGAGCAGCTCTGCTCTGGAGCCAGGCTGAGAGCCTGGACAAGAGAAGGCTCCTTAAGGGGAGACGTTAGAGCAGCTCCAGTGCCTAAAGGGGCTGCAGGAGAGCTGGAGAGGGGCTTTGGACAAGGGCCTATAGGGACAGGACAGGGGAATGGCTTTAACCTGCCAGAGGGGAGACTGAGATGAGCTCTTGGGCAGAAGCTGTTCCCTGTGAGGGTGCTGAGGCGCTGGCACAGGGTGCCCAGAGAAGCTGTGGCTGCCCCATCCCTGGCAGTGTTGAAGGCCAGGTTGGACACAGGGGCTTGGAGCAAGCTGCTCTAGTGGAAGGTGTCCCTGCCCATGGCAGGGGTTGGAGCTGGAGGAGCTTTAAGATCCCTTCAACCCAAACCATTCTATGAGTCTATTAAACTCTTCTCATCTCAACCCATGTTGAGTTTTACTTTCTCCCAGTTCTCCCCATCCCGCTGCAGGACGTTAGTGAGAGGTACTGGTCCCACTGGTACTTAGTTGCTGGTTGGAGTTAAACCACGACAGCTGCTGCTGTTGGTTCCTCTGGAGTTATTTTGCACGGAAGTCGGTGTCTTTTACAAATAGTTTTAATTACCATGGATTATTTTAGGTATCACATTGATGACATGGGTGAGCAGAAGGAAACGGAATGGGGTTGTCATGACTACTGTGGTTTAATTTTTGTACTTCCGTTTAAAAATAGGTTTATCCCTAAATTTTTTAGGGATAAAAAATGAGCTTTGCTGATGGGGAGTTACTGGTCAGACTTCAGCCTCCTGGCTCTAGCAGAGACAGGTTTTGAAGGCATCACAAAGGGTGAAAAGGAAGAGCATTCTCTTGGCATCTTAAAGGAAAACTGGGTTGGTTTGGTGCTCGCATAGTAGTAGAGTGCAACTTTGGTGCTTACGCAAGGGCATGGTTTGTTTCAAATCGGGTTTTCATAGATTTTTGCTTAAACTGGTAAAATTCTGTGAAGTTGCAGCTACTCAAAGGGGTTTTCTGTAAATCAATGTAATTCTTTATTTCTGCATGAGTAGGTCTTGCTTTACTCCTGCCTTCTTGTGGTTAGAAATGAATTTCTCTTGTGGAACTGACTCAGCCCTGTAATTATTGCGTAGCAGAGGGACGATGGGAGTAATTTAAGGTATTTTCAGTCATTCAAGGGGGCAAATTAACTTCTTTATGACTAACGGAGTAAACATATTACTATAATGTGTAAGAGTGGGTGTCTTTTGTTTTCTGGGTACATTCATTCCTGACCTTTGCATTACTTGGACTAGAAACGCGGATGCAGTTCCGAATTCCCGTAGCATCAGTTCATGGGTCAGCAGTGATCAAACAGGAATCCCTTTAACTCTTGTCTGGCTTTTAAAACAGAGGAGGAATTCTCTATCTTTTAAAATATATCCATATACATAAATTTCCTGCTTACTTGGTCCTTAAACGTATGTATCTGTGGTTAGTCCTGTGTAGATCTCTACTGGGTTTAAGCTGGTTTATGCCTCTGACCTTTCTTCTATGCTTACTCGACAGCCGTGCTGTGAGTGCCAAGGTAGTTTTAGCTAATGTTGTTGATACAACCAAATCAGCCCAAACTCAACTGGTTTCATTTGTCCTGTTTCTCAGCCTAACAGATCAGCCTGTGCGCATCGCCTGTACACGAGCAGGCTGCCTCTTGTCCTGACTTCTTAAACTGTCTGGCAATTGGTGTTGGAACTGAACAGGAGAATAATCGCTCAGTCGTCCTTCGTTGCTGGTGTCTCTGTTTCTGTATATTTCCTGGAGGTTGGTAATTCAGGTATCTGTTTTCTAAAGAGTGAAAAGTCTTTTCTTGTTCAGGGTTGTTAGAAACAACAGTGAAGGAATTCTTCTGTGTGAAATATTCCTGATCAATATAAACAGCAGGATATGGTGACTTGCGTAGCATTGCATATTCTTGCTGTTGGGGTTTGCTTCCAGTGAAACTACACACAAGTCTTTCTGCTGAGGAGCTTGTGGCTGAAGCCCCACACCTGCACTGGGCCCTGGTGAGGCTGCACCTCCAATCCTGTGTTCAGCTCTGGGCCCCTCACTACAGGAGAGACACTGAGGTGCTGGAGCGGGGCCAGAGAAGGGCAACGGAGCTGATGCAGGGCCTGGAGCGCAGTGTGATGGGGAAGGGCTGAGGGACCTGGGGGGTTCAGATGGAGAAGAGAAGGCTCAGGGGGGACCTGATCGCTGCCTACAACTGCCTGAGAGGAGGATGGAGCCAGGAGGGGGCTGCGCTCTGCTCCCAAGGAACAAGGGATGGGACAAGAGGAAACGGCCTCAAGCTGCACCAGGGCAGGTTTAGATGGGAGCTGAGGAACAATTCCTTCCCCAAAGGGTGCTCAGGCATTGGAAGATGTGCCCAGGGCAGGGCTGGAGTCACCATCCCTGCAAGTGTTCACACACCGTGGAGCTGAGGCCCTCAGTGCCATGGGTTAGTGGTGGCTTTGCCACTGATGGGGTAAGGGTTGGACTGGATGAGCTTAAAGGTCTTTTCATTGTTGATTCTATGATTCTATAACTGAGCCTCTTAAAAGAGCAAAACCTACAGCAGAGGATGTGAATCTGTAGAACATCCCACAGGATTTTAAAGTCTCGTGGTGGTTGGGATGTTCCTATGCAGTGTCCCTCGCAGTGTGTGCTCACAGTTGGTTTCCAAGGTGTACAATGCCAAGCAGCACTCGGGTGTGAGCAGTGATGGTCTTGCATCTCTCCCAGCGCTGCTTTCCCATCCTGTATATTGGCACCTGTTCTCCCCACTACCTGACCACACTTCCTGATCCATATTCTATCTCTGCATGTTGGATTTGAAAGGACAGCTTGCCAATAGTGTGGATTAATTCCACGTCACACAGAAGGCAGGACGGAATGTGGAAGAATCCCAGTTCCCTGCTCTGTACCTGCTTGCTGCATTCCTGCTTCCCTGACAGATGCTGCTACATACGTGAAGTGTCTTGTGGTTTAAATGAGCATAATCTTGCTTTTAAATGAAAATAGACCTTTGGCAGAAGGTGGCAGCGGTGGAAAAATGCTTCTACTTGCCCTGAGTGGTTTGTTCTTTCCCAGGGGCTGTGTGTATATGGCAGAGGCTGAAAAAGAGAGAACAAGGATGTGTGGGCACTGGCAGCAGGCCACAGTCTTCAGGCCATGCGCTCTGTCATCTCTTCCTTCTTCCCTTGCCGTGCAGAGTGTATAGGCTTAGCTATATAAAATAATAGACTGAATTCAAAACTGTGTTAAATGAGCTCATCTCAGTCACTCAGCGCTTGGGAAATGCTGCCAAGTCTTGTAAATGTATAGATGGTTTTTATTCCTTTGATAAGGATGGAATACTACACTGTTCCCGAGGCAGAGAGAAGGCATCTTCCTGTCCTCATAACACATTGAAGCATGGAGGAAGATGCTGAAAGCCAAGATGTCCAGTTTGACCCTCATACTTAGTGCTTCCATCTGCCTGGATTCCTCCTCATTCCTGGTATTCCCAGCTGAGAGCTGTGGCAAGGTCAGGAACCAGTTCTAGCACAGCACCAGCTTGGTAGCAGGAACAAGTGAGGCTTCTGCTGCTTCCCTTCTAATGAGGTACCAAGTCACATCAAATGTTAGAGCTTCTTGTTTCTACATGACAAAAGACATGGGATTCAACCCCCTGGATGTGTTCCAAGCAGGGATATCATTAAATATGACTCTTGCTTCCAACTGAGCCGACACAACCAGGGAGAGAACCAAAACATAGAGATGTTGCAAAGATAGAAGGCAGAAGGAAGTGTTGGATAGTTGAGTCTGACATTCCGGGGTTGCAGGTCATTATGTGTAACTGTTACTCCCTGTTTTGAGCTCAGTAGCTCATGTTTGACTGGGAAATTCACAGGCATTTGCTGAAATTCCTTTTTTCCTTGTTCTGAGAAGTGTTCTGAAGTTACTGAGAAATGAAGATTTCAATGTCTCTAATTTGTTCTGTTGCTTAAACAAGTCAGTGTTTTCTTCTTTCTCATGGTGTTTTAGTGCATTTCTAACTCGAACATGTCGAGTTTTCCCTAGTTCCATAGGAATTTTAAGCTGGCATAAACTGGCAGAGCTGCTGAGAGAAGCAGTCGCTGGTTCCTGCTCTGGTGCCAGCTGGCATAGCTGGAGCGTTTCCCCTGCTCCTGGCCTGATCTCTCTACAGCTGTACAATGAACCCACTGCAGACCCAGCAACATGAGGTTTGTCCAGGACCAACATCTGGCTCATAGCACAGCTGCATGAGGAATACTGGTACAAACAAGGAGGCGGAACAGGGATGGGAATCGGGGATAGAAACGGGTGAAGGTGGATGTCCCAGCAGCAGATGGTGTCACCACGGAGCTGCTTTGAGCTGCTGGTTCTTGGCCATTTTCTGCTGGGAATGCTCGTGTTGTGATAGTGGCTTGTGTGGCTCCGCAGCCAGCAGCGTGTGTCTCTGCATCTGTGGGTTGGTGCTTGTGGTGTTAACAGCACGACTTCACAACCTGGTGTACAACAGAAGCCTGGAGTAAAAATGCTGTAGTTCGATGTAGCGAGAGCTGAGCAGAAGCAAGAAGTGTCCAAGCGTTAACATTAATTATGTTGGTTTTTAGTATCTGTACTGTAGTAATTGACAACTAATACTCAGGGGGAAAAGGCTTTGGACTAGTTTACTACAGGGCTTATATGAAGCAAGTCAGTCTCAGTGTTGGCAGGTTGAAAGTGGAAACTCAAAGTGAGTGAGAACTGTGGCTATAATCATTCTCAAAAACCAAGCTCAGTCTTAAAGGTACAAATTGATATTTGGTAGATAATGGACAACATAAGACCTAGCTGTTGACCAGCACCTAATACTGAGCAGGGTGAATTTCAAGGTGAATAAAATGGGGTTTTCTTTCTCTCTACTGAATGTTTGTTTCCATTAGGAGTTTGATAGGAAACCTCTGTGCCAGCTCTCATGTTCTGGGTACTCTGTCATACTTTATAATAAGAGGAGAGCATCACCAGTCTTTACAGAACAGAGGTGTACATTGTGCCAGTCAGCTGTGCTTCCTCTGTGGCTTTCTGAGGTACAGAAGGAAAGATGGAGCTCTGAAGAGCCACATCCCAGGACAAGTCAAGCCCAGGAATACAAGATGGTCCAGTCTGAGCAAGGGAATGGCTGCAGTCCTGCAGCGTCACCCCAGAACACTGACATTTGTCCTGTGCATGCATGTGTAGCTATGAACTAGAAGGCCGGAATACGAACCAGTCTTCTGGAGCATCACATACTGATGATGTTCTCTAGATAAGGGAAAGAAAATCTCTTCCAGCTACTGGTGAAAGCGTTGAGTGATTTATTTTTCAAGTGCTGTCAAAATACCTCTTTCTGTTTGCATTCCAGTTTAGCAGTGGCTTACTATAGTGGAAGTTGTTACATAAAATTGTGCTGTATTTGCTTCCCAAAAGACTCCAGTGTTGTTCAGGCAACAGTGCTGAACGGATGGAGCGTGGGGTCACTATCTCAGCATGCTGATTCCATGTCTCTTCTAGCAGCACAGTGCAAAACCTACATTTACTGAGACTAAATTCCCTCCTTTTCTGAGATGGGTTTGGTTTTGGATAATCTGATAGTGTGTTATTTGATCAGGAGCTCATCTTCGTAGGTTCTGCTTGGTATAGATCTCATTTGGGATCCCACACTCTCATGTGGGAGCTGATGGGTGTAGTTGTAAAGGCCTGTTTTGCTCAAAGGCTCTGTTCTTTATCCTTCCTTTTTTTGCTTAGGAGCTCCTAGCAGCCCAGTGCATCAGAGCTGTTGCCACCATTTAGATGGAGAGTGAGGAAACCGCTTGAATCATAGAATCAACTAAGTTGGAAAAGACCTTTAAGAACAAGTCCCATTGATATGTGACCAGCTGCCAGTGCCCACTCAACTCATAAAGTACTTCAACGTGACCATCTGATTTTGGGCTATCTTAAATGAAGGCCCTCAAAGCTGCCCAGAGTTGCCCTAAGGGTGTTCTACTGCTGTACCTCTTATTCACTTGTCTCCATCTCTACTTGACTGGGCCTCCCAGCTTTGTTACCCGTCGTCTTGTTTCCCTTCATACAGTTGCTCATTAGCACATGTTCTTGAGCAGTCACGTCCCAGACAAAGTGCCTTATGCCCCAATCAGTCCCTATACATCTGCTTGGTTGAATCTGTGAAAAACTTGGGTGCAGATTTTTTGGCCACCTGGGACTTTTATAGGGGAAATTCCCATATTTCATATTGAAAACTCAAGGGGGTTTATTGAAGCCAGAACAGGGTGTCTGCAGGTTGTGGTGACCTTCACTGGAGGTGCAGTAGTTCAGCTGCAGTCTCATTGAGATGGTTGTACTTCAGAATAACTTAAAATGCCTTTCATTTACCAAACCCTTGCAAGTAAACCTTAAAGCCCCACCACAATGAAGAGCAAATAACTTTCTTTATAGCATAGGGGCTTTTCCTTGTGTGTGGAAAGATGGGATTCGTGCCAGCCATAAGTTTCCAGAAGATTGCTGCTGTTTTCCCCTTATTATATTACAAATAGTAAACCATCCACAACTATTGACAGGGTTTCTCAAAAAAGAAAAAGGGTTTAGGTTGACACATTTTGCCAAAATCCTGCTAAAATCCCATTTAACTTCTTTTCACATGGAAAATAAAGGCTATAAGAAGGGAACATCAGTAAACAGTGCTGAGACTTTCTTGTTTTTCCCCTGTTTTCCCCCTTAGGAGGACTCTCAGATGACAAATTGCTTTTGGAACCTACTCAGCTGCCTTTGGAGCCAGCGGGAGGCTTTGACTTCATTTTCCCAGGAGAGCAGTGAGGCTCACTCTCACTGCAGTGCCTCTCTGCTGGTGTGTGTATGATCCACGGTATATGTCTTGTAAAACGCATTCAAAGCATTGCATTAAAGGGAAGTCTTGGGCTTGGTAAAAGCAGCTTCTGTGCTTCCTTCAGATGCTAAAAGTACAATGAGCAGGAAAGCGTCAGCATTCCAGTTCACTAAGAAATGTGGTTGTGGCTGTGTCGGTTTTGTGCGTAGCCATGTTTGAAGGCTCGAAGAGAAAAGAAATGGTAACTGGAGAAACCGCAGTTTTCAAGTCATTAATTGTGAAGTTCTCCAAACCTGTTAATTCCTGTGATACCCTGTGATTGCTGTGTCCATGATTTGGCTGTGAGTGAAACAAAGAACAGAACTAAGAACTTTGCACTGAATGTACCTTAGTGACGTCAACTGAACGGGAAGAGAAGTTGCCCAGAGAAGCTGTGGCTGCCCCATCCCTGGCAGTGTTGAAGGCCAGGTTGGACACAGGGGCTTGGAGCAAGCTGCTCTATGGAAGGTGTCCCTGCCCATGGCAGGGGTTGGAACTGAATGAGCTTTAAGGTCCCTTCCAGCCCGAACCATTCCATGAGTCTGAATTTCTATGGAGGAAAGGTGGAATTAAGAACTTGGATCTTTTTAATTAAGGTTTTGTCAATCTGACTGACCTTCATTGGTCCCTTTTGAAAACCCCAGTGTAAGGTGCATTGTGAATGACACATGAATTACTTGCGTCTCTACTGACTGCAGCGGGAGGCAGGGTCACTGTTGTCATCATTGCTGTATTCTCCGTCAGGTGCAAGTCTCTGGTAAGGAGGGAGATGTGTTTTTTGAGGCTGAGTGTGTTTTTTAGGGGGAGGTTTTCAGAGGATGGGGTTGAGACTGACCGGAAAGGAGCTTGCATCAGGGATGGAGACTGAGGAGAGCTCAGTCTCAGTAAGTGCTCAAACACAGGGATGTGCAGGGATTGTGCAAAATGAGGTTGTCACTGGGTTGAGAACAAGCCTGGAGAAAAATGCAGCTGCAGTGCGCTGGGGGAGTTACTTGAGTTCTATTCCTCTTATTTAGTTCCACTGTTCAGGAATCCCACATTTTATGTACTTCTCTAGTAACACCGAGCGCTGGTATTTACAGTGCTTTTAGCATTTTGATGATGCTGGTTGTACAGATGAGTGCAGCAGCTCCTCCACACCACTTGATGACTCAGGGTTTGTAACAGCAGTGTTAGAGACCAGATGTGAATGTGAAGGCAGCCCTGGCACTGGGGCTGAGGCAGGAGGTGAGCAAAGATGTGTCCTCTGAAGACCCAGACTGAAGATGTTGTTTTAGTTACATGTTGAAGAGGCAGCAGCACAGAAATGTCCCCTCAAGTCTAGAAGGGAGTTGCAGTGAGTGTGACTTCTCTTGCTTCAGTGGACTGGCCACAAACTCAGCTAGTGGAGCTCCTTGTAGATCCATGTGTCTTCATAGCGCCTGAGAGGGATGAGTATTACAGGACCTAAGAGAAATCAAAGTCAGGCACTGGATTAATGTCATGGCTCTCATGTATAACCTTTATAGGGAGCAGCAAGATAGTCCAGAAGCACAAGAACCAAGTCAGATCACTACATAGGCAGAGACTGAACTGACAGTAAGAAGCTTGAGCAGGAGGAGTATGGCAAAGATAACTCACTGCACAGGTAGAGCTGCTCACAGAAGCAGAGTATCTGAAGAGTATGTGTTAAAGTGAATATGTTTAACATAAATACATCTTACGAAGGTTTCCAAAATATATCAAATGCTAGCGAGGCCTCTCTTAGAGCCTTTGAAATACTTGCTATGGGATGGTAAGGATAGGGAAGCTCTGTCCCCTGCTACAGGTAAAGACTCTAGAAGTCATTTTATTGAGAGATGGCTTTAGAAGGATTTAAATCAAGGGAGAAGAGGCCTTGTAACACAACCTTTGGAATAATGTCAGGATGAAGCTGTTCCGAGGATAAAGCAAGTGAGAATGGGAGTTATTGATGCCTGTTGAGAACTGAATGCCTTATTTTTGGAAGCATCTCGGTGAGTTATAAGGACTAACAGTGGGGAACTGGTCATGTACCAGGTGTGGTCTGGAACAGTGGTACATTAACACTCTGGGTTGGCCGTGTACATGAAGTTCTGTCTGCCCTGCGAGAAGCAACACTGAGACGATGAGTACAGAGTGAGATGAGCTTGACAGCAGAGTCAAGGTACCTGAGGCAGGGAAGAAAAGCCTGCATTTCCTCAAAAGCATCATAAGCATTTGTGCTAAAAGGGTCATTTTGAGGCTTTGGAGACTCTGTCAGAGACACTCGAGAGAAATGGGGAGGAAGAGGGGTTTTGTTTGCGTTAACAGGACATGCAAGAGATTGTGAAGAGGAGGAGCAGAGAAAATGTTGTTGGTGTTCCACAGTATAATTGGCGTGACAGCTCTGCAGGGAGATTCCCTACGAGACACAAAACAAACCAGACCTGATGTTTGCAGGGGATGTGGGCTGCCTCTCCTGGAGGATGGAGGTACACGGGAGGTGTACCCTGGGCTGGTGGGATAAGGCAGTTGAGAAAACTCGGGTTCATCCTAAATCGCATCCAGGGAGGATTAAACAGGTCTCACTTCTGAAACTGCTGGGGAATGAGGGAAAGAAAATGCCTGTTCTTGTCAGTTCATCTTTCAGAAACCTTGCTCGTAAAGGGACAAGTTACGTGACTGGAAAGGAGGAAGCAAAGAGAAACGACAGAGCCCACCAGGAAGGAGACAACCTGTGTAGGACTACTTAAACCTGCTTTGTCCTTGGTGGGACTGACTCACAGAATCATGGAATGGTCTGGGTTGGAAAGGACCTTCAGCTCACCCAGCTCCAACCCCTGCCATGGGCAGGAACACCTTCCATAGAGCAGCTTGCTCCAAGCCCCTGTGTCCAAGCTGGCCTTGAACACTGCCAGGGATGGGGCAGCCACAGCTTCTCTGGGCACCCTGTGCCAGCGCCTCAGCACCCTCACAGGGAAGAGCTTCTGCCTCATATCCAGTGCGGACTTCCCCTGTTTCAGTTTGAACTCATCACCCCTTGTCCTATCACTGCAGTTCCTGATGAAGAGGGGAGGGAAGGAAAATTGCTTCCTTTTCTAACTCTCACTCAAGCAGCTGATTCAAGAAGGAAGGGGAGTGATGCTGGTAATGCAGTTTGCTTATTCAGTAAGTTCAGAGATGCGTTTTCAGTGGTCCTGAGGTTTGCTGTAACTTTGGCAGTGTCTATAGGAGCAGAGTGCTAGAAGGGAGGCCTGTGGAACGAGCAGGAATAGACACATGAGCAGTTATATCCCCTTGGGACCAAAGCAGGCTGTGGTTCATACAAACCAGAAGGGCACTGAGTTGCCAGGCTGAGAGCAAGCCTGAAGGGGAGAACCTGCCCCAGAAGGCCACAGCGAGATCATTCATAAACACTTCCTTTCTGTTTCCTCCCTTTGTTTATTTCTGTGAGATAAACATGTATTTATTTATTACAGCTGCTTTGTTCTGGTAAAACTCAGCTCTGGAATGCACAGCCACATCCTTCTGCCCCTAGGTGTGTGGTTAAGGAAAGGTGCAGGCAAACCCTCCTCCACGGAGCTGCCTTCCTTTAGGCCCTGCCAGGAGAATTGTTCATACTGCGAATGAAAGTATTTACATTGAAGGGGGGCTGTAGGGATGCTGGGGAGGGACTCTCCATTAGGGACTGCAGTGACAGGACAAGGGGTAACGGGTTCAGACTTAAACAGGGGAAGTTTAGATTGAATATGAGGAAGAAGTTCTTTACTGTAAGGGTGGTGAGGCACTGGAATGGGTTGCCCAGGGAAGTTGTGAATGCTCCACCACTGGCGGTGTTCAAGGCCAGGTTGGACATAGCCTTGGGTGGCATGGTTTAGTGGGAGGTGTCCCTGCCCATGGCAGGGGGTTGGAACTGGATGAGCTTAACGTCCTTTCCAACCCAAACTATTCTGTGATTCTGTGTGTGAGTGAGGGCTTGAGAAATCACTGTCAGCTTGGGATGTGTTCACAGATTCTCCCTATCCTACAGCTATGAGTGCAGGAGGGACCATCTGCATGACTGAGAGCCTTAGCGAATATCCTTTTCCTAAGGCTTGCTGTTAACCTGGTTCTTGTGTTAATGATGGGAATGTGAGGAGACAAATGATGCTTGGAAAACCCAATTTCATAACTGACCAATGACAAGAAACGTAATTAGGTTTTGGGTTGGTTTTGTGGTGGGGTTTCTGTTTGGTTCTGGGTGGTTTTGAATGCCAAATATTCAGCTTTTGAAATAATGAGAAATCAGAGAGGGGGAAAAGGAAAATTCTTGTATACTTTATACAAGCTGCATGAATACAGAATTAATCAGCTGCTTTGCCAGGCTTTTAATTGTGCTTTAAGCAAACACAACTTGCCTGCTTTTAAAGGCTAAATGAAGTTGGAAGCAATTTGCTCTATGATACAAAATACAGTGATTCAGCATTCATGATGAGAGCTATTAATAGGGACTCTATTTTTATTCAAAGAAAAACAATAGCACTGAATTTCAGGCAGTTGCTTGACCAGACACTCAGGAAGGTCTGTGCAAGCTGAGGAGAAGCTCATATTGCTTGATCAGAAGAGCTGAACTCCTGAGCACCTTCCGCACCAGTGTTTTAGTGCTGTCCTCCCGAAGGTGATGCTCAGTGCTGGGAAGCTATATCCGCAGTGTTCCTCTGAAGCAGTGGTTTGTATCCACTGCTGTAAGGGGCTGTCGACATTCCTCACGTTATTTTGGGGGGAATTGAGCAATATGGTGAATCTCTGGTTAATTTTAAGCATCTCTTTCAGGTTTTCACGTCCGTTCTGCCGCCCTGCTGCAGCAACCAACGCGGATCCGAATGCCGTGGCTACAAAGGCTTCCTGCTTCCTCATGCTGGATCCCTCAAATCCAAGAGCTACTCGGCAGTTTCCAAGGCAACCACCTGTGGAATAATTAAAAAGGATGGAGTGTTACTGTGCCAGATATAAGGAATTCTTGCCTGGAGGGAGCACTTCATTTTCATCTGTCTTGAAGAATCAAATGTGCTTCTGCCAGCAAAGTTAAGGTAGTACAATTAAAAAGTACTGATTTCTTTTCTGGAGATGCTGCAAGTTGGAGTAGGAGCAACAACCCTAATGTGACTGTATGCTGCTCCTTTAAGAAAATTACTATGGATCCTTTTCTGTTCCTTTTTTTGGGGGATATTTAAGAGAAAATCAAGGGTAAAGGTGCTGATGGAAGGGTAATGTGGGTGAAGAGTATTTTGCATCAGTGAAACAGTTGCATGAACTGTTTTGCACTGTATAGCATCTTTCCTCACGGATGATTTTAAGCTGGTAAGGACTAAAATGGAGCATACATTAGTGGGAGCATAAATATAGGAAGTGCAGCCTTCATGCCAAGTACGCTGAGATTTCTTTTGGCATTCAGTGAAGTGATAGATCTAAAAGGAATGTAGGAGTGGGCTCACTGCAAAATGACAGTCAGAATCAAGGATCGATCTTTATCCCATAGCTTAAAGGGTACGCAGAGATTAAGTTGGTGTTGAAACTGCATTGATAAACAGGTTTAGCTTCTTTGGAGAAGCAGCAGTTTGAAGACCACATGCCCACAATCGGAACTGAAATTGCATAGAGAAACCCAAAAGGTAAGCAGAGGAAGTCTGTTAGAATAAGAGCAACAAAAAGAGCAAGTCTGCTTCTGAAAGCTTGAAACATGGCTCCCGAATTTGATAGCAATGTGAGGCTTTAGCTAACTGGAAGAGTTCTCCTCAAAGTATGTTCCTGGATGTATCTGCTTATTAGATCTTCCTTCTTTGCCAGTCATTCAAATGTATTTGAATAGAGAAAATCATCTCCATTTCTGACAGTGAAGTTAAATGGAGCAAGCCACATTCGCGTTCTTCCCATAGCCCAAATAGCTGTTCAGTTAAGTCTGGATACCTTGCTTGATGCTTTTGTGTCATTCATTTGAGGCGTGATGCTTTTGTGTCGTTTATTTTGAGCAAAATAGAGAAGGTCTAAATTTTGAAGTAGAAATATTTGGGATGCCATCTGGGCTTTACATAATAAATTGGAGCTGCCAAAATGTTTGTGGGATTCTGTTGGGATGTGGATGGATGGGATTTCACATTCCATCCCTTCCACAGCACAAGAGAATCATTGTGCTTTAGATACGGTGTGTCCAAGAAGTAGGAGCTGTGTGTGGCAGCTTTGTTATTGGAGGGGATACAAATAGAACCTCTCCACTGTCACCTTTACAGCTGTTAGAGAATCTAAGAAGCTACGCTTGTAGGTACCAGCTGAGTTACAAGCGCAGTTTTCAACCTTAATACTTCATTTCCAGTTCACTGATTCATTGTCACCACTCCTGAGCTGCCAAATTGATTTTCTTTTTGAAGTAATTCTTCAGGCTGTAAAGTTCCTTTCAGTATGCAGCTGAGGAAGATGTGTTTGTCTCCCAAAAACTGGATTCAGATGTGAAAGGAGTTTGCTGGTGAAGCGGCTGCTCCAAGCACAGTGAGGATGAAACAAACTGAGATGTGGTACATGTAGAGTGGGGGTAGTTGGTGTGTGTGGATCCACACGTTTTGCTTTCCAAGAAGTCTGAGTAACTCAGAGATGGAAGTGGGTAGTTGTGAAAGAGCGTGTATGTGTGTTTGTGTAAGGCTGATGTAATACCCAGGTAGCAATCATAGCATAGCTAGGGTTGGAAAGGACATTAAGATCATCCAATTCGATGTGAAGTAGTGCAGGATTCCCAAGAGCTTACACAGAGGAGAAGTTTTCTCTTGGACACCCCTATAAGTCCATGCAGCTGCTTCTGTGATGTCTTGCCTCAAATACTGAAGGTTAGATTCTAATCATGAAACTTCAGTTTCCAGGTACTGCTGAAGCAGATGGTGACCAGCCCCCGGAAGGTACCTGTTTCAGACCCTCTTGAAGGGATGGCTTACATCTGAAAGGTCCCTCTAAAAAGGAACATCTCTCTCCCTATTGCTGGTCCAGCCTGGACCACTGATATGGCATCAGTGTCTAACACTTCACAAACTTGCAGTGTATAACTAGAGTACTCATGTGAGTACTCATCTGTGCTTTTCTCCCCACACTGCATTCCCGATCCAGAGCTTCCCATGCTGAGTGGAGTTGCACTTGATTACTGGTACATCCCACATCCTCCTCCTCCTCATCCCAACTCAGACATTTTACCCTGGCAGCTTTTCCAGACTTTGTATACAAGCCCGTGGTTCCGTATCAAGGATACTGGAGAGCCACATGGAGTTTGTTCACATGGTTCCTAATAGAAATAACATCAGGGCTAAATTCAGGCAGCTGGACTGTGTGAAGGGAAATACAGTGGCAAAGCAGGGTTGATGTCTGATGTTGTGTATAGGTTATCTTGTAATAGTCCCTGAGAAGTTCTACAGGGAGTAGAAACTGAGGAGCAGTGATTTGTTCAGTAAGCGACTGAGCGCATAGAAGGAGTTTTGTGGCTTTGGCTATTAAGAATTAGTGCTGTTTGCACCCATAAAAAGTAATATTGTCTTTGTACTCTGCTTCCTGTAACAGAAGTTTCACGTCATGCTCCATGTTTGAGGAGCTTGATGTCCTTTTGAAAGGGAGAGGGTGGGAATAGTGATAGGGTGATTCTCCTAAAGGTTATTTTTATACAGTGATGCCATTTTTGTCTGTTTCTGTACTGTCAGAACAACTGTATTGAAAGAGTCAGTCACAGTGTGGTGGTTTGGAAGTGCCATTAAAATACCTATTGCTAAACGGATAGGACTGTTTCCTAGGATAGATAACACTTCTTGTTGTTTGGAAATCCAGGTGATGTTGAAGGGCGGGATTTTTCAAAGGGAGTTTTCCTTTCGGCAGGGGGAGCCCAGAGTGAAAACAGGGAGGAAATGCCGGGAAAGAGGGATAAACAGCAAGTAACCTTCGTGTTAGTGGAGGAGGGAACTCTGATAATGAACAAACCCTTTTATTTAGGATGTATTTTGGTGACCTGACCCCTATATGTGTGGTGGGTTTTGGGCAGACGCATCAAGCATCCCATTAACAGGTTGTAGAAGAGGTTTTCACTTTCCCAGAGGACTAGAATGATGCTGGGAACATCGATCACTGGGACACCATGTAAAGTTATGTATCTTAAGGCTTCGTCGTGGTTTAAGCCCAGCCATAACTCAGAACTATGCAGCTGTTCACTTACTCCCCCCCTTCCTCCCCCGTGCTCCCGGAGGAATGGGGAGGAGAATGGAAAGAATGTAACTCCCACGGGTTGAGATAAGAACAGCCCAGTAACTAAGGTATAACACAAATCACTGCTGCTGCCACCAATAATAATAATGATAAGGGAAATAACAAGGGAAGAGAATACAACCGCTCACCACCTGCTGACCGATACCCAGCCCAACCCAAGCAGTGATCTAGCCCTTCCGGGTAACTGCCCCCAGCTTATATAGTGGGCATGACATGCTGTGGTTAACTGTGCCAGGTGCAAGGTCCTACACCTGGGTTGGAGCAATCCCCAGGCACAACTCCAGGTTGGGCAGAGAAGGGATTCAGAGCAGCCCTGCGGAGAAGGACTTGGGGGTGGTGGTCAATGAGAACATGAACATGAACCGGCAGTGTGCACTCGCAGCCCAGAACCCAACCGTATCCTGGGCTGCATCAAAAGGAGCGTGACCAGCAGGTCGAGGGAGGTGATCCTGCCCCTCTACTCTGCTCTCGTGAGACCTCCCTTGGAGGAACTAGGTATCTTGAGGTCCTTTCCAACCCTAGCTATTCTGTGATTCTATGAATACCTCTTTGGTCAGTTTGGGTCAGGTGTCCTGTCTCTGCTTCCTCCCGGCTTCCCTTCCTCCCTGGAGCATGAGGCTCAGAAAGTCCTTGGTTAGAGTAAACATTACCAAGCAGTAACTGAAAACGTCGGTGTTATCAGCGCTGTTCCCAGGCTGAAAGTCAGAAACACAGCACTGCACCAGCTACTAAGGAGAAAAATGACTGCTACTGCTGAACCCAGGACAGGCTTTTAGAACCATCTCTGGCTCATTGGAGACCAGAAGAGAGCTAAAATCACCTGCCCCAAAGTGATAATGAACATGTTCCAGATGCATCAATGCAAGACACTCGTTTTGCCTATCAGTACCACTATAAAACCATGGAAGTTGAGTGAAACACATTGTACTCGAGTGTACTGTTTGTATCCATCCAAGTGCCTAGTCACTGCTCAGAGCAATGACAGCGGTTACAGCACCCTTTCAAAATGAGAGAACAGTTTTACCACACTTAGGTGGGTGAGAGGTTTATGGGCATCAAATCAGCATTGCTATTCCAGTGGCTTTGCAGATAGAACTACCTACTAGATGATGGACCTGATGCTTAGTTACAAGATAGCTGGTGGGGAGAAAGGTATTAATACTGTGCAGTTTGGAGATGCTTTTTCAGTGTAGTTCAGGAAGTCCAAAATAGAGTGAAAAGGTCAGTCTGCTTTATCATCCTTCTGGGAGCAGTTTAGCCTTGGGAATCAATAAAATAACTAATAAAATACTACTTTAGAAGTAGAATTGCTTGTATTAATCTATTCACATCTCCCCCTTTGTGATTTGAATTCCTTATGTTAGGCTCTATGTCTTTTTCCTCTCCCTGCCATTAAAAGTAAGACTTAAGAATTGAAGCATCATATCTGATAAAGAGGTGGAATGTGGCTTTAAACTGCTATCCGCTATGAACATTTGGGTATTTGTAACAGGCAAGAAGAGGTGCTAACACTTAGTTCTTGGGGATATTATAGCCATGTTAGACAACATGATTGTAGAAGTAGAAGGGGAGTGGTTCCCCTGTACTCATCTAGAGCAGTAGTTTGTCTGCAGCAGTGGCCAAAGGGGGGTAACCAGGGAGCGCAGGAATGGAATGAGAATATAGGATCCTCCTCAATGCTATTCAATCTCCAGATGTGTAGTACCTGGACTTACGGAGCTGGAGCTCTTCTTTTGTGATATTTCCTGGACTTGTCTTCAGGACTTGTGAAATCTCCCTTTCAAGCCGTGAGGAGTATTAGGTGTAATGTCTGTGGTTCCTCAGCGTAACGGACATAGCAGCCCGCTGAGTGAGGAACCAGATGCTTCTGTTAGGTTTTGAACCTGAGCTACATTTAAAATACACTGCTTGTACTGGGAGAGGTGTAATTCATCCCTGTCTACTATTTCCACGTGTTTAAGAGTCAGTTCAGATCCTGTTGACGTCTAGGTGAAGTCAGGACCACTTTCCCCTTCTCCAGATGTCGTACTTCACACTTCATTGAGGTGCTTTATGGATTTCACTGCTGCATTGTATTGTCCAGGCAGTGGTGTGTGCCGAGTCCTTCCTCAGTTTGTCCTGCCCATCTGCTGTCTTTGTTACTGTGGATAACTTCATATCATCAACAGATGTTGTCATCTCACTGCTGAGCCCTTTTCATGTCATTTCTGAATTTGCTGAACAGTGCTGGGAACAGATCCCAGCACACATCCCTATGGAAAGAAGCACTGAAATGGCACTGAGTCCTGCCAAAAGTGGGTACATCTGCTTCTGCAGGGGGCACAGCTCAATTTGTAGTCATTTCACTGGGAATGTGGGGTTACAGTAAGAAATTGCTGGAGGAAGGGATGATTTCCTATGTAAGATCAGGCTGTGGATCTGGAATGTCACCTTTGAGAAAGAGCTGATGGGGAAGGGATTCACCTTTTTGGGTGCCTGAATGTTTAAGAGGGCCAAACCTACTTCATCCACAGCGTAACACTTTGATTTTATGAGTTCTTCCAAAAGCAGCATGGTTGGTGCTTAACTTTTCATCTCTCTCTGCATTGCCAGTATATGGAAAAATAATGTTGAATAATGGAAATTAAGCACTTGAATAAATCTCACAATCATAAATGTGCACTGGGTTTAGATGATCAAGTGGGGGTAATTACCTTAGCAATAGAACTGTTACTTGTTCTCTAACATTAACGTAGCAAACATTTAATGCGGTATTAAGAAAACTGGGTCAGATCAAAGGGTCCTGTAGCATAAAGCTGCTTCTTTCTGATGGTAGCCTGTTGCTGCAGCTTAGGGAAGCGTGGAAGAAAAGGGAATGTTGTTCTGCTGCACATGGCATAGTCATGGAGCCTTCCAGCAGCCTGCAGTTAGGGAGCCCTGAGCCACAACCCCGTGTTTGCTTCCATGGATCAATCCCATGTCAACCCATTTTGTTGTCTTTGATGTCCGAGAGCTGTGCATTACACAGGGTATGTACTCACCCTGAGAAGAAGGCTAATGCTTGTTTCAAGGTGCTTGTGTGGTACCTGTCTCTTGCTCATGTTGTGCTTCTGTATATCCGGTCCAGTCTTGTAGAATCACAGAAGGATTTGGGTTTGAAAGGACCTTAAGTTCATCCAGTTCCAACCCCCTGCCATGGGCAGGGACGCCTCACACTAGACCATGTCACCCAAGGCTCTGTCGAGGCTGGCCTTGAACACTGCCAGGGATGGAGCATTCACCACTTCTCTGGGCACTCTGTGCCAGTGCCTCAGCACCCTCACGATAAAGAACTTCTTCCTTATATCTAACCTGAGCTTCCCCTGTTTCAGTTTGAACCCATCACCCTGCAGTCTTTTCTTTTCCATGCTGAAGAATCTGCTCAGTTCCATCTCTCCTCGTGTGCAAGCTGCTCTGTAAGTCCCATTTTCCCTGTTCTTTCCCTGTGTTAGCCCCTTTCCATGATGAGGTCCAAACCATCAGAGTTCAGGATAGGGATGTGCTGTGTCACCCTGCTGCTTCTTGATGCTGTCTGTCCCCTTCCTAATTACTCCTGAAACCCTGTTGGCTTCTCCAGTGCTCCTGTTATCAACCCCTGTGACAACTGCACTTTCAGAAAGCGATCTACAGTGACTTCGAGGTCTTTCCTAATCAGGAAAAACTAAATTGGAGAATTGGAGCCCATCAGTTTCTATGTGGAGTCAGCTATTCCCAGCACAGAGCCTTGCATTAATGCACTTGAATTTCATGTTCCATTTTCTCTCTCTTGTGCTGTATAATAACAAGCGGGAAGGAAAGGGCTGAGGATAACTGCGTTGATGCACTTAATGTTTTCTCTTTAATAGACCTCATACTGTATCCTTATTGTGAGGTTTAATGAGAGAGGTCTTAACTACAGACCTGTACAGGAGATTAATGCTTTGTGTATGTATAAACAGCTCTGTTCTCGGCAGAAAGTTGGGGCTGTTCAGCCTGGAGAAGGGAAGGCTGCGTGGGGACCTCATAGCAGCCTTCCAGTATCTGAAGAGGGGCTATAGGGATGCTGGGGAGGGACTCTTTGCTGGGGACCGTAGTGATAGGACAAGGGGTGATGGGTTCAAACTTAAACAGAGGAAGCTTGTATTGGATATGAGGAGGAAGTTCTTTACTGTAAGGTGGTGAGGCACTGGAATGGGTTTCCCAGGGAAGCTGTGAATGCTCCATCCCTGGGCAGTGTTCAAGGCCAGGTTGGACAGAGCCTTGGGTGGCATGGTTTAGTGTGAAGTGTCCCTGCCCATGGCAGGGGGTTGGAACTGGATGATCTTAAAGTTATTTCCAACCCTGACTGTTCTATGATTCTGTATCCATGAGCTGGTGATCAATAACACCTTCCTCCTTCCTGCACTCCAGCTGAGTTTGCTTCAGGAGCTGTTGCTGACTTCCAGGGATTCACGGTATGCCATTAATCAGAGCTGCTTCAGAGCCCTCCTGTGTGGGTCCTGCATATTGCAGCCCATCACTTGGCATCCTGGTTTCCTTGGGAATCTGGCTGAGGCCATGTTCTCCGGGGTAGTTTATCCCTGGTGGGCTTTGTCATGTAGCAGGTCTTAAGGAGAGGATCCCCCCTCCTTGTCCTCTCTGCCGGCTGGAAGGTCCCTAAGCTGTTACGTACTGAATGGTGAATTCATTTGGGTCAGGAAAAGAAAGGGTTTTTGAGGTTCTTTCCCCTCCCCATGGCTGTCACTTGTTGAA
This sequence comes from Ara ararauna, assembly GCA_028858755.1. Taxonomy (NCBI): domain Eukaryota; kingdom Metazoa; phylum Chordata; class Aves; order Psittaciformes; family Psittacidae; genus Ara; species Ara ararauna. Next base: position 164,521,444 of record CM054376.1, read on the forward strand.
TCTTGTACCTTTTTACCACCTATCAGCCCAGCAGACTTCCTGATAAGCTTCTAACTTTCAGTGTGTTTGATGAAGCTGTCTCCTGCCACATCAGTTCTCAATGTTGTATGGTTTAGATTGAAACATGATTGTGGTGGGTTGACCAGGTCCCACCAGAGCTGCTCTGCCACTGCCCTCCCGAGCTGGGCAGGGGAGAGAAGATACAATGAAAGGTTTGTGGATTGAGATAAGGGCAGGGAGTCACTCAGCAATTGCCATCATGGGCACAACAGACTCAGTTTGGGGAAACCTATTTTATTTGTAGCCTATTGAATCAGAGTAGGGTAATGAGAAATAAAACTACACTTAAAACACCTTCCCCCATCCCCTCCCTTCTTCTGGGCTTAACTTGACTCCCAGTTTCTCTACCTCCATCCCATGAGTGCTGCAGCGGGATGGGGAATGGGGGTTGTGCTCAGTTCATTACACATTGTCTCTGCTGCTCCTTCCTCCACAGGGGAGGACTCTCTGCACTCTTCCCCTGCTTCTGTATGGGCTCCATTCCCCACAGAGCCACAGGTCCCACCAGGAGCCTGATCCAGTGCAGGCTTCCCATGGGGTCACAGCCTCCTTTCGGCATCCCCCTGCTCTGGCTGGGGGGTGCTCCATGGGCTGCAGGGGAATCTCTGCTCTGGTGCCTGGAGTTCCTTGTCCCTCCTCCTTCACTGACCATGGGGTCTGCAGGGCTGTTGCTCTCACGTGTTCTCACTCCCCTCCAGCTGCAGTTGCTGTTGTGCAAAGCTTTCTCCTTAAACACATTATCACTGCCACCATCACTGCTGGGCTCAGCTTTGGCCAGTGGTGGGTCCGTCTCGGAGCTGCTGGTGTTGGATCTATTGAACACGGGGGAATCTTCGAGCAGCTTCTCACAGAACCACCCCTGCAGCACCCCTCCGAAACCCTGCCATGGAAAATCAAGTGCATGGAGTTTGCTGAGGTTTTTGTGTTTTCCTGGTATCCCAGATACAAAGAAGCAGCTCTTCCCTGTGAGGGTGCTGAGGCGCTGGCACAGGGTGCCCAGAGAAGCTGTGGCTGCCCCATCCCTGGCAGTGCTCAAGGCCAGGTTGGATACAGGGGCTTGGGTGACATGATCTAGTGTGAGGTGTCCCTGCCCGGGGCAGGGGGTTGGAACTGGATGAGCTTAAGGTCCTTTCCAACCCAACCCCTTCTGTGGTTCTGTGACCTCACTTTCTGAAGGACATCCTTTTGCATGCTTAATGTTTTGTTTTCTTTCTTTTGGAGTTATACTTCCCTTGTTCTTCCCTATGCAACACGAGGTCTTTAGCAAGCTGTCAGCCCCCGAAACCTTCACCTTCTTGCCTGTTCTTTTTAGTTTCCTCTAGTGAAGCTTCCTTTTCTCTTAATCACAGAAAGCTTGAGGTTAGAAGGGTTCTACCGGAGGTCATCTTGGCCAACCCTCTGCTTAAGCAGGGATTTTTTAGCTGTGTAACTAAAAATAGAGGAAACTGGTGGTTCAAATAGAGAACTTGAGTGCGTTGTAGTCACTCTCCAGCACTGAAGATGGTGCACACAGTTCAGGACTGGCTCCAGCCTTGCTTCTGTTGTGGGGGTTGAGAGCTGTTTGAAGAAGGGGTAATGAATGGTGTCTTAAAAAGGCAGTGTTTGCATCACACTGCCAATGCTGAGGGCTTATCTGACCCTCTGAATCCTGCAATTGAGCCACCTTCATAGAATCATAGAATAGTTTGTGTTGGAAAGGACCTTAAGCTCATCCAGTTCCAACCCCCTGCCATGGGCAGGGACACCTCACACTAAACCATGCCACCCAAGGCTCTGTCCAACCTGGCCTTGAACACCGCCAGCGATGGAGCATTCACAGCTTCCCTGGGCAACCCATTCCAGTGCCTCACCACCTTACAGTAAAGAATTTCTTCCTTATATCCAATCTAAACTTCCCCTGTTTAAGTTTGAACCCATCACCCCTTGTCCTCTCACTACAGTCCCTCATGAAGAGTCCCTCCCCAGCATCCCTATAGCCCCCCTTCAGATACTGGAAGGCTGCTGTGAGGTCTCAAAAGGTGATGTTTGTCACTGATGGCACATCCCCAGAGGTGATGTTTGTCCCTTAAAGCTGCCATGCATGGGGCCATGATGTTATTTTCTACTTCAGGCTGGACCTGGGAAGTCTCCTTGTCCTGTTGAGCTTGGTTCTGTGTCCTTTCTTGGAAGGAGGGTTTGAGCTTCATGAGCTTTCCTGCACTCTGAGGTACTCAAATCAGTCTGACATGGATCCTACCAGAGAATTTCTCCATATGGGATTATGGCTCTCATCCAGCTGGAATGTTCTACACCAGCCAAAATGGCACCAGGCTAATGCTCAACAGTGGGTGCTGCCCTCAGCCAGTGGAAGGAGCAGTTTTGTTCACCCTGCTGTCAGCATCTCTATGTGGTCAGAGGGGTTCCTGTCTGTGTTCCTCCCGGTTGGCAAGTGGGGATTGACACCCGGAATGCTTATAGAGCCCTAGTAGACATTTGAAGCTGAGTGGATTGAAGCCCACTCTGGTGTTTCAGTCTTGGGAACTGGTGTTCTCACTTGCAGACAGTTGTCAGTCCATGGGGTGCCTACGAAAGAGCGATGTGGATCACTGTGGCGTGATGAAGAGCAAGGAGAAGGCTTGCAGTGCCTTTGTGGGTGAAACGAAGAGGGAGTTTTGTGACCTAAAAGGGTAAAATGAGTGAGATTTAAAATGGAATACGAAGGAAATGGTGTTTGTGAGGCGCAGCTCGGTGTGGTTTGGGTGGCTGGCAGCTTTGCCTGGTTTGCCTTCCTCTCTTCGGAGTAAATCAGTGGAAAAATCCACAAGCTTGAGATGTAATCAGGTCCTGCCAGCATTTCTCACCGTGCCGGTCCCCCAACAGGGCCTCTGGGAGGTGTGGGGAATGCAGGGATAGTGATAGTTATTTCAGAGCTGGGGTTGTGTGGCTGAGGTGTGGGATGGAAGCAGTGCCCCTGGGTCCATCAGTAGGATCCAGATCCATTGGTGACCAGCCAGGCTCTGTGTCAGCTGTGGTATCTTGGCGTGCTTAACCTCTGAAAATCACTTACTTCCTTTAAAGATGTTGAGAGACACGTATTGCCAAAGAGCAGTTCTTCCACTAGCATGGAATAGCCATGACAAGATGGGATGAGCAGGCTCGGCTGTGCTTTGGAAGTGCCCATCTCCACCCTGGTTGTCCAGAAGAGCTGAAATGAATAAGGAAACCCCCAACATCTTCACCAGAAGAAATGGGGTGAGATAAATCTGCCCTTAAAGGTCAGGTTTAATTTGTGTGTTACCGCATTCTGATTGCTCTGTCTGATCAGTGGCACTGTATCAATTGAGCTGGTTTTGGGGTTTTAAGATGAGTTGGTGTCAGTCTGGGGTTATTAATACCCTACAAAGAAAAACCCCAAGCCCCAACCCAATAAAGCCCCAAAACTAACCCCTTTGGAGTGTGTCTTTTAGCACGTTAATTACTGATTGTTCATCCAAGTGACTGATCTGACTGGCTGGAAATTTTGTGGTGCTTTACCCTCCACGTTATGAGAAGGCTCAGGCTCAGGTTTGTGTGTGGGTGAATGGACAATACCACTAAGTGCAAACACAGACTCAGAAGCAGCCTTTGGGCTGAGGTTAATGAACTCTTTCTGTTCCCTTTTGGCCTGTGTGTGGCTTCCTCTACAAGAATGCAGGCTGGTCTGAAAGCTGTGTCGACTACAGTGTGGAGCTGGGGTTTAGTGCTGATGTGTCTCAGTTTCTGGCAGGCTGCAAATGCTCTTGTGGCCACCAAACGATGCCACAGCCAGGGCTCAATGCAGGTGTTTGCTTCCACAGGGATGTTCTCTGGTCTTGGGGACAGACCGTGTTTTCTAGGGGTATGAAGGATGGTGGGAGCACACTGTTTGTTCCCATCAAATAAGTATAGATTGTCTACGGATGCTCAGGAATGGTCTCAGGACCCTGAAGATGAGGGGTATTTCCCCTTAATGCCTGCTAATAATTAAGATAAATTAACACAAAGTATCTGTGGTTTGGGAGAATACTCATTCAAGGAGTTGTAACTTGTATACAGTTGTATAGTTACTCGTATGCAGTTCTATACTTACTGTAGCAAGTGTAGTAACTTGTAGGTCAGATGGTGAGCGCTTCCCATGATTCCCAAGGAAACAACCTCATAGTCATTCCATTGGCAGAAATCTCCCTGACATCAGTGCTCAGGATTCATTGTTACTGAGGCCTGGAGATAAAGGGGTTTACTCCAGTGTGTGTCAGATAAGAGGGAGGACTACTCAGCACTCACTGAAATCACGGTCGTGTTTGCTTCCTTCACATTGTCTGTTTTCACCTTCGGGAGGGTCCTGAGCCTATTTCAGGAAGGACATTTCCAGTATCTTCTATTTTAAGCTCTTGTTGCAGGATTTGAAGCGCTGTTGAGGTGTTGGCAGTGATACAATATGTGCCTTGTTTACAGTAACTCTTTCCCAGATTTGTAATGCAAATACCATCTCTGAAGCTCTTCAGAGCTCTGGTCCCTCTGGAGCTGAGGGTTTCATCTCACTTAACTTGCATTGTGAAAGGTTATGCCCATCTAATCCAGATGGATTAGGATGAGTGTCACTGGATATCTGATTTTTCAGAGAGCTCAAGGGAGTCTCTTAATGGCTGGAGTAGTTTCAAACTAGTTTCAAGGAGGTGATCCTGCCCCTCTCCTCTGCTCTTGTGAGACCTCACTTGGAGTATTGTGTGCAGTTCTGGTGTCCTCAACATCAAAAGGACATGGAACTGTTGGACCAAGTCCAGAGGAGGCCATGAGGATGATCAGGGGACTGGAGCACCTCCTGTATGAAGTCAGGCTGAGAAAGTTGGGGCTGTTCAGCCTGGAGAAGAGACCTCATAGCAGCCTTCCAGTGTCTGAAGGGGCCTATAGGGATGCTGGGGAGGGACTCTTCATGAGGGACTGTAGTGACAGGACAAGGGGTAATGGGTTCAAACTTAAACAGGGGAAGTTTAGATTGGATATGAGGAAGAAGTTCTTTACTGTAAGGGTGGTGAGGCACTGGAATGGGTTGCCCAGGGAGGTTGTGAATGCTCCATTGCTGGCAGTGTTCAAGGCCAGGTTGGACATAGCCTTGGGTGACATGGTTTAGTGGTAGGTGTCCCTGCCCATGGCAGGGGGTTGGAACTGGATGACCTTAAGGTCCTTTCCAACCTTAACTGTTCTGTGATTCTATGCTTCTATAAACAGCAAGTAGTAAGATCTACTCTTCTTCTTCTCGTCATTGTTCTACACGGAGAACTTAAGCTTCCTTCATAGTTGTTATTTCTTGATGTTCTGCCATGAAAAGCCATCTAAAGATAATCATGCAAAGGCAACTTTGTGCTCGGTGTGGAGGGGTATTTGTGTTGGTAGAAGAGAATTAACATCCTAAACACTTAGGTGGAATTCACTTGGAAAAGAGCTTGCTTTGGTGCATGAGCAGCTTTGTACAATGATGCTGCTTCTCTTCCTTGAAGATCTTCCAACTTCAAAAAATACACCCTGCCATATGTTACTGTAATAGCAGCACATGAACTGTATTGAAAGATAAATGAACAGAACTGCAATTGGAGGTTTTAATTCTGCAGAGGGATCCATTTTGGATCCATTTTTTACTCTACAAAAGATCTAAACTTAGTTTTACCACATGCCCATGCAAAACATTTTGGGGCTGAGTTCAGGATGAAGAGGATGAGAAGGAAGGAAAAGGAACTCCTGCAGTACCAGTGCTTGGGAAGGTATTTGGTGAGTAGACAATGAAACTGCTATTGCAGAAAACACTGGTCAGAGGTTTAAAGGCTTCATATAACAGGCTGAGAGCTGGGAATGTTCATCTGGAGAAGAGAAGGCTCCTTAAGGGGAGACCTGAGAGCAGCTCCAGTGCCTAAAGGGGCTCCAGGAAAGCTGGAGAGGGGCTTCAGACAAGGGCATGTAGGGACAGGCCAAGGGGAATGGCTTTAACCTGCCAGAGGGGAGACTGAGATGAGCTCTTAGGCAGAAGCTGTTCCCTGTGAGGGTGCTGAGGCGCTGGCACAGGGTGCCCAGAGAAGCTGTGGCTGCCCCATCCCTGCCAGTGTTGAAGGCCAGGTTGGACACAGGGACTTGGAGCAAGCTGCTCTAGTGGAAGGTGTCCCTGCCCGTGGCAGGGGTTGGAACTGGAGGAGCTTTAAGGTCCCTTCCAACACGAACCACTCTGTGAGTCTGTATGTGCCATCCAGTCCATTGCAGGATTCATCTTTTTCTTTATGGCAGATTTGCCTTTCCTTGGTCATTTACCTTTTTGTTAGGTCATAATTTGCTGTTCAGTTGTTGATGCTCAACATGGAAACAAGCTGTGCCTGTACTGTTAAAGGAAACAAGGTTTAGTGGGTTTGAAGTGTCCTGTGGCCATCCACACTCTTAGTTTTCAGCACACTCATGACACTGCTTGGCCAGCTAATCTGAGCTACATCCAGTTTGAGGACAAGAGGAGGTTGCTTTTGATCCTGGCAGGGATGTGTGGATCCAGGTTACATGGTGGCCCTTGTCCTCAGTGCCAGGAATACATGCAGGTACAGATGCAGGGCAATGACTTGGTGCCCAGTGCTTCATCTATAACAAGTAGTCATAAGTCAAAAGTGTTCTGAGCCTCACGAGAAGCTTGGATACAGACCTGGACATCCAGCTTCTCTGATAGCTTTTAGATTGTAGCCATTGGTTCAGTATCTTCTGCTCTTGATTTACAGTAACTTGAAGACACAAATATTTAGTGTTCGGGGGTATTTGGACTTTTTAGTGTGTGTGTTGTTCCTTTAAAATGTATTTGTGTATTTGGACAAAGCTTGTGGCCCCTTTAACCATACTCTTAACTGTGAACAGGTAGTTAAGATGCCCTTTGTATGTTTGAAGTAGGCATTTGCTAAAGAAAAGCATTAAGTCTCCCACTGAAAGTCATTTTGGATTAGAGTCATAATGAACTCGAAGCAATAAGTTGCCAAAGCTGTGTTTTGCTGTCATTCATGGAGAAGGGTTCCTGCAGGACTTACTGTTTGCTGATCTGACAGTGTTTGCTGCAGTGATCTCAGATGGAAGTGTCAGTTTAACTCCTGTGTTTCATTAAAGCCATATGTACTTATTTAGTGCTCACATCAGGTGCTGACAATCTTGAAAAGGTTGGAAAGCTGGGATGCCAAAGAGTCTTTTTTGTTTTTCCCTTGTTTCTCTTTTCCCTTGATATCAGAGACCTGACAGGAGTGCAGGAACCCATCAATATTCCTGACCAAGGGTTTGGGCACAATTAAGCCTGTAGTTTTCCAAACATCGAATCATGGAATGGTTTGTGTTGGAAGGGACCTTGAAGCTCATGGAGGTCCAACCCCCTGCCCCGGGCAGGGACACCTCACACTAGACCATGTCACCCAAGGCTCTGTCCATCCTGGCCTTGAACACTGCCAGGGATGGGGCAGCCACAGCTTCTCTGGGCACCCTGTGCCAGCGCCTCAGCAACCTCACAGGGAAGAGCTTCTGTGATAATTAATGACACTATTTCTAAATAACATTCAGAGGTGTTTTTCTGTGCCTAGATCTAGGGTTTGGGTTTCAGAGGGGGGAGGAATGTCAGCCAGATTTCAGGCATTTCTGTGCTACCTTGGAGACCAGAAAATGTTCCATTATTGGCACCCCAGATCCCTTACGTAACCTGGTAATTCTGGGAACAAGAATTGGGAGAAAAATGCAGAGCACTTGGAGTATTCTCATAAAATTACAAGATTCAGAAACTGTGCTAAATACTTCAGTGTCTCCTATGGAGCCAGGCTGAGAGAGCTGGGCTGGGGCAGCCTGGAGAAGAGAAGGCTCCTGAAGGGGAGACCTTAGAGCAGCTCCAGTGCCTAAAGGGGCTGCAGGAAAGCTGCAGAGGGGCTTTGGACAAGGGATGGAGGGCCAGGCCAAGGGGAATGGCTTTAAGCTGCCAGAGGGGAGACTGAGATGAGCTCTTAGGCAGAAGCTGTTCCCTGTGAGGGTGCTGAGGCGCTGGCCCAGGGTGCCCAGAGAAGCTGTGGCTGCCCCATCCCTGGCAGTGTTGAAGGCCAGGTTGGACACAGGGGCTTGGAGCAAGCTGCTCTATGGAAGGTGTCCCTGCCCGTGGCAGGGGTTGGAGCTGGAGGAGCTTTAAGGTTCCTTCCAACCCAAACCACTCTATGAGTCTATGAAGCTCCCCAGAAATACTAGTATTCCAGGCTGCCGGAATGCACTTAGATTGCTAGGATTGCATCCTTAAGGTGTTAAACTCAGTCTCACAGAGTAAATGATACAGCGGCAGTTACATAAGCCCCATGTATTTGGTTTTGCAGAATGTTAAAAGGGAATAAACCACAAGAACAGGCACCTATTTGGGATGTGCTTCGGGTGCCGTTCGATGTGCAGCCCCCAGCACAGGCCTGTAGAAAGGAAGTTGCCCTAATCTCTTCCTGCTCTTGGGAGGGGTTTTGCGATCCCCAAGTTCAAGGCCTGTAGTTCAAACAGTGCAAGGCAGAAGGGGAATTTCCCTGCTTTTACCTCCTGTGGAACAGTGTGGCCTATTTTACCTGCTCTGTGTGCTCACAGCTCCTGCTATGTTCAGTGAAGGAAGGCTTCATTATTGTCAGTGTACAGTGAAGATAGTGACCGGTTACTGTTTCCTGCTTGGTGAATGTTATGATTCTAAAGTTGCTTAGAAATTGCCATATTGTGAGACCACCTTCAGAGTGTAGAGAGTCTGACATAGGAATCCACAGCCTCAGGATGAGTCAGAATCAAAAATGAGTCACTTATGCCTTATTCTGTTTAAATGAATCTTTTAAATACAGAATTAGAAGTAAAACAGGAAGTTTAGGGTGCCTTGTCCAGCACTGAGTGATTTCACTTGCTCTATGCATCAGGGAAGAGGAACGAAGAAGTGGTGAATGCTCCATCCCTGGCGGTGTTCAAGGCCGCGTTGGACAGAGCCTTGGGTGACATGGTTTAGTGTGAGGTGTCCCTGCCCATGGCAGGGGGTTAGAAGTGGATGATCTTAAGGTCCTTTCCAACCTGAACCATTCTGTGATGCTATGACAGTTTCAGAGGGACATGATTTAAGGGCAGGAGAGTGATGGAGTAAACCAGAGGAATGAGCTGCACTCCTGAGCTGTTCGGGTATCCCAGAAGGCAGAACCTTTGTCTGTAGCGGAGAGTTTGAAGATTTAGGACCCAGGATATATAAGAAATCATAAATATTTAAGGTTAAATGCATACAATGCAGTTCCTGAGGAACAACCTGTGAGTTTTCAATCAGCACTATCAGATCCTGCTTACAGTGTGGTTTATAGGATGATAGTTTTCAGTACAGATCAAGGATCAAATATAAACCACTGCTTTTTGTTTTGATTCTTCAGCTTCAGTGTTCTGAATCTATATCCTTTATATTTCTGTGTCAAGAAACAATCTCCTTTTCCTACAGCGTTTCTTCTACTGTTACTCGTCTGCCAGAACACATTTGTGATGTTGATCAGTTTGTTCTTTCCATTCCCCTTTCCTCTCGGGATGCTCCGTGCACGTGTTAATGATGGAGGAAGAGTATGTGCTCTGAAACTCGGATCTGTTACTGAGTCACTGAACTGTGTGTACTGTCCACTCCCATTCGTCCAAGTACATCCCAACTTCAGGCTCTGGAGTGACAGAAGCGATGGCAATAAAAGGTGTTTGGATGATGGGAGGGCCGGGAAGGGGGAGCTGTGCCATGAAAGCAGCAAGCATGTCTGCGTTCACTTCTGTTAATAGCTTTTTTGGCTGAACTAATGTCCTCTCTTTACATAAATCCTCCTCATATTCTAATAATACATAAATATCCATTTATTTCTCACCTGTATTTAGGTTCTGTATTTCCTTTCCTTTCTGTCTTTAGCTTCCATGAAGTAATGAAGTGACCGAAAAACAGCAGAGCAGGTATTTTCCATGCTTGTGTTTTTGCAGCTATGTTTATTGAGGGGGGAAAACCATCTGTAAAGTGCTTCTTTCAAGTTAAAAGAGCACAGGCAGCACACAGCAGTAAGCGTTACGTAGCAGTAACAATAAAATGAAGCATTACAATTAACTTCAATACTAGTTTTAGGATTTCCTAGCTAGCTTTTGACACGTTTCAGATGCATATCTCTATACCAAGCTTGTGACGCAGTCTGGCTTTGTATGCAAGATAAGCATTTTTGCGTAGAAGTTCATTTTGGAGTGCCTTTAGAGAGCTCTCCAGCCCAAACACACCGAGTAGGGATAAATATTTAAGAATCCTATTGCCAGGAAGTGACAAGTTATTTCACATTGGAGCTAGTTTGGCTTCCAGCTGTAGCATCTTGCTGTGCCTTTCACTCCAGAGATTGCAGGGTTGGTTGTTATTTAGCATATTCACAAAGTACCTATAAAACGAAGTCCGAGCACTCATGTTCTGCTTAATAGAGGAGACCTTTAATCCCAGTCAGACCAATTCTTTTCTGAGGTCTTCCTTTGAATGCTCACCAGTACTTTAGCATCCTCACAGGGTGGATGTCAGAACTGGACATGCAGTCCTAGCTTTGGATTTAGCTTATGATTTAGAACACTGCCAATTGTCAGCCAAGCCTTTAAGACAGCTTTGCCTTGCACTGGCATTCCATACTGGGTGATTCAGTTACTTCAGAGCCCTTTTCTGGGTATGAAGTGTCCCAAGTCACGGAGGAGGAGTCTGCATCCCTTCCTTGGAAATGGGTGGCTTTGATTTGTGAGGTTTAAAGTAATAGAATCCCAGAATGGTTTGGGTTGGAAGGGACCATAAAGCTCATCCAGTTCCAACCCCTGGCACGGGCAGGGACACCTTCCACTAGAGCAGCTTGCTCCAAGGCCCTGTGTCCAACCTGGCCTTGAGCACTGCCAGGGATGGGGCAGCCACAGCTTCTCTGGGCACCCTATGCCAGTGCCTCAGCACCCTCACAGGGAACAGCTTCTGCCTTATCTCTAACCTGCAAGTTCAGGGACCTGAACTTCCCCTGTTTCAGTTTGAACCCATCACCCCTTGTCCTGTCACTGCAGTCCCTAATGAAAAGTCCCTCTCCAGCATCCTTGTAGGCCCCCTTCAGATACTGGAAGGCTGCCTTCAACCACCGGGGCGCTATGGAGCATTACTGTTTCCTCTGCCAATACCTTGCTTATTTACAGACTTCCTCTCAAGTAATATTATTACCTGGAGTATAAAAATTGCCCATATCTGCTGTTCCATCATGTCACTCACAGTGTAGCAGGACAGCATCCACTCGCTTTGTGTAAGAAAGCAGTTACCTGCTCCGGAAAAGATGAGGGGACTTTGCTATCCCAGGTGATTGTTCTTATGGACAGAGTGAGTCATTTTCATGTGGACTTTCAGCGTGTGGGTGAGTGAATCATCAGGTGTTGAACAGATGAATCTCTTTAATGGGACGCGCACAAGATAATGTTTTCTCACTGAGACAGTGTGTACCTGTCTAAAGAAAACATTACAGAGGCTGAAATACGGTGGCATTGTGTTCCCTTGAACACGTTTCCTTGGGAGATGAGCCATGAAGCAGCCCAGGGTTGCTTTTCATAGTCCTTGGTGTGGGGGGGGTGTGACCTTTTAAAGTATTGTGAGGAGAAGAAGATTAGGAGGGGAAAATAAAGCATTGACCAATAGCTGCATAAGAAATTGAGCACTGGCTTGACTTGCTCATGTTCCTCGTGTTATATACAACAGTTGTGGGTAGGTTTATATCCATCTCTTTTCCCAAGTAACAAGTGATAGGACAAGAGGAAGTGGCCTCAAGTCGCACCATGGGAGGTTTAGACTGGAGATTACCCTGAAAGGATGGTCAAGCACTGGAACAGGCTGACCAGGCCTGTGGTGGAGTCACCATCCCTGGAGGGGTTTAGAAGACCTGTAGATGTGGTGCTTAGTGACATGGGTTAGTGGTGGCCTTTGGCAGTGCTGGGTTAACAGTTGGACTTGATCTGAGAGGTCTTTTCCAACCCCAGTGATTCCATGTAAGCTTGCACACCATGTGATGGCATTCCATCATGTGTCAAGTATCCAGTGTCCATTTAAGAAGGACATGGAGCTAATGGGGTGAGTCCAGAGGGGGCCACGAGGATGATCAGGGGCTGGAGCGCCTCCCATATGGGACAGGCTGAGAGCATTGGGGCTGTTGAGCCTGGAGAAGAGAAGCTGCGTGGAGACCTCAGAGCAGCTTCCAGTGTCTGAAGGGGGCTATAAGGATGCTGGAGAGGGGCTCTTCATCAGGGACTGTAGTGGTAGGACAAGGGGTGATGGGTTCAAACTGAAACGGGGGAAGTTCAGGTTGGATCTAAGGCAGAAGTTCTTTACTGTGAGGGTGCTGAGGCGCTGGCACAGGGTGCCCAGAGAAGCTGTGGCTGCCCCATCCCTGGCAGTGTTCAAGGCCAGGTTGGATGAGGCTTGGAGCAAGCTGCTCTAGTGGAAGGTGTCCCTGCCCATGGCAGGGGTTGGAATTGCATGAGCTTTATGGTCCCTTCCAGCCCAAACCAGTCTGAGATTTCTATCCTTTAGGTAGTCAAAGCACACTGAACTTGGTAGATTGCCTCAATGCTTTTCCTTTCCTCAGTCCACAGCCAAGTTCCACCAGAATTATGCTTTGTGTTGGGTTTGACTGTGATCAGGGAAATTACAGAGCAAACCCATCTTGCTGTTCTGACTGCTCTGAGATAGGAAATGAAGTATGAGACTTAGGCATGGGTAGGTAGGGTTGAGGGCTGCAGTCCCATCTCACCACAGCTTTACATGAAAAGCTGATGATCCTTCCTAGAACTTGAGTTAAGGTTTAATTTTGTGCAGTACTCTGAGCTCAGGGAATTTCCTTTATTGGGTTCATTATAAAGCATTTCTCAGTGGGTGCCTTTTGGAGGGTTTTGAAGAAATTGAGAGTTTTATAGGGAGCCTCACATGGACAAAATAGTCCGAGCAGCACGACTTTTTATCTTACTCAGGGCTCCAGGCTGGAAATACAGATGTATTTTGGTCACCAAAGTAATTATGATGGGAGATCATAGATTCATCATAGGATCCCAGCCTGGTTTGGGTTGGAAGGACCTTAAAGCTCATCCAGTTCCACTCCCCTGCCACGGGCAGGGACACTTCCCACTGGAGCAGCTTGCTCCAAGCCCCTGTGTCCAACCTGGCCTTCAACACTGCCAGGGATGGGGCAGCCACAGCTTCTCTGGGCACCCTGTGCCAGCGCCTCAGCACCCTCACAGGGAAGAGCTTCTGCCTAAGAGCTCATCTCAGTCTCCCCTCTGGCAGGTTAAAGCCATTCCCCTTGGCCTGTCCCTCCATCACTTGTCCAAAGCCCCTTTCCAGGTTTCCTGTCGACGAATTCATTCGTCGCAAATGAAGGCGCAGATGCTTTTAGAACCTGACCAAATATCTGTCAGTAAAACCATCCTCTTCCTCCCTGCAGCCTCCTGAATATGGATTTGGGGAGTGGAAGGGTTGAATACCACGAGTGCCATAATAATAAAAGCCCAACACCACCCCCTCTCTTCACACCCACCCCTTCCCAGCTGTCTAGCTCAGCACATTTCACACCGTGCTTGCAAGGCCAGCGTGATTACGAATTAGGGTTAGCACAAAATTGAGCTATTTGAGAATTCCAGTCTTTTACTGTAATGTTGAGCCTTGAATATCTCCAAACCCAAACCTGAAAAATGCACAGGGGCAGGGAGGTCGTGCTTTCAAAACGCAACTCGTTGCAGCAGAAGATGGGGTTTCTTAACCTTGTCTTTCAAACAGACAGAATCATGTGCTGCCCCCTTGCACTTCTGTTGTCATGTTATGAATTTCTTCATGCTGAGGTCTGCAGCCCCTTCTGATGCTCCATAGGTGGTTGTATGTTAAAACATATGATTGCTGGGTTATTTTTGACCTTTGTTGTTGGTGTCCTTGGGCAAGGACCTAACTGGTCATGACCAAATTCAGAGGAGATTGGCACCTCGAATCCTGTGTTCAGCTCTGGGCCCCTCACTACAAGAGAGACATTGAGGTGCTGGAGTGGGGCCAGAGAAGGGCAGCGGAGCTGGAGCAGGGCCTGGAGCACAGTGTGATGGGGAAGGGCTGAGGGACCTGGGGGGTTCAGATGGAGAAGAGAAGGCTCAGGGGGGACCTGATCGCTGCCTACAACTGCCTGAGAGGAGGATGGAGCCAGGAGGGGGCTGGGCTCTGCTCCAAAGGAACAAGGGATGGGACAAGAGGAAACGGCCTCAAGCTGCACCAGGGCAGGGTTAGATGGAGCTGAGGAACAATTCCTCCCCCAAAGGGTGCTCAGGCATTGGAAGAGGCTGCCCAGGGCAGTGCTGGAGTCACCGTCCCTGCAGTGTTCACACACCGTGGAGCTGAGGCCCTCAGTGCCATGGGTTGGTGGTGGCCTTGGCAGTGCTGGGCAATGGTTGGACTGGATGATCCAAAAGGTCTTTTCTGACCCAGCTGATCCTATGATTCTATCAAATACCAAGCTCTTTTATAGATCTTAGGCTGTGCAGGGGCTCTGTGAGGGAACATCTTTACTGAGGCAGAAGCAATGCACTTAGTTCTCACTCTGATTTTAGCTTCAACGTGGCTCACTCTAATTTAGTTGCCCTTAGGCTAGAACGTGCTGCTTTTTAGGATTGTAGACCAGCCATTAACGCGAATGTAAGAGTGGGTGCGTATGCAAGAAGGAAAGTGTGCCTAAGAACTGCCGAAGATGAGCCTCTTGCTGATAATGTGCTTGGATGTTGTGCTGTCCTTGATCCTACTTGTCAGTGGTACGGGTGGGAGCTGCCAGTGGTTCTCTACCTAACAGTCACTTCAGCCTTGCAGTCTGTGGTTGGTAAGCTTTGGTTGGCCTCACACATGGGCAGCTGGATCCTACAAATGAGTTTTTATCTGTATACGCAGTGATTTACAACTGTGTGTATGGATCAGTGTCTTTGCTTCCCGGGTGGCACAAGATACGTGGCTTTCAAATACCCTTGCAGACAGGTAGGGTCTGATTACTGTAGCAGGCTGCCCAAAGTGGTGAATGCTCCGTCCCTGGCAGTGCTCAAGGCCAGGTTGGACAGGGCTTGGAGCAAGCTGCTCTAGTGGAAAGTGTCCCTGCCTGTGGCTGGGGTTGGAGCTGGGTGGTCTTCAGGTCCTTTCCAACCCAAATCACTCTGTGATTCTATGATTACAGCAATTGGTGATAAAAAGGACAGTCCAATTCCAGGTCCCTCGTGCATAACCTCATGCTCTGTCCACTGTCCCCTTTGTTTCTGTTTGCAACTTTCCTTTCATATGTAATATTTACTAACACATTTCTTCAAAGACCTTTGTTCCTCGTGGCAATATTAAGAGGTATTGTAGCAAAGAACAAATTCCTTGGTTGCTATTTATAGGAGTAAGCTACATACCAGTTGCAGCCTCCCTGCTTGCTGCCCTGCTTTACAGGAGGTGTGAGAGCTGTGAATGTATCCTTCAGGATTTCAGCAATGCCTGGATGTTTCACTTGGCTGTGCCAGAACACCTCAGTGCATGTTAAGATGCAGGAACATCCCCTGGAGACAAGTCAGAGTTCCCCAAGAAATGCCAAATGGGATATCAAGCCCAGTGTACAGGCAGAAGGAATCACGACAGTTGCCATCATATATAGAATCATAGAACGGTTTGGGTTGGAAAGGAGCTTAAAGTCATCTATTTCCAACCCCTGCCACAGGCAGGGACACCTCCCACTAAAGCAGCTTGCTCCAAGCCCCTGTGTCCAACCTGGCCTTGAACACTGCCAGGGATGGGGCAGCCACAGCTTCTCTGGGCACCCTGTGCCAGCGCCTCAGCACCCTCACAGGGAACAGCTTCTGCCTCATCTCCAGCCTGAACTTCCCCTGTTTCAGTTTGAACCCATCACCCCTTGTCAGTTGATGCAAACTGCCTTTAGTTTCCCAGGGAAAGTGGAGTGATGTGGCTTAATGGCTTTTCCTCCTCTTCCCACTCCTTTGGGCACAACATGTGGGTGCAGGATTGTGGGACTGACGCAGGAAAACGGTGCTTCCGCTCAGGGCTCTGCCATCGTGCTCTGGTTGTGCTCAGTGTGGCAGCTACGACTGCTCGGAACATGCTGCACTCCTGCTATTAAACACCGAAAATTCAGCTTTTAATTTATTTGTCCTCCCGTTTGGAGGGAACAGCTAATGCGATTCCATGTAATAAACCCACCGAGGTGCGAACCCACCGAGGTGGCTTCCTAAAGGCAGGATTTCCTTCGGATTCCTTTTTCTCCCCAATAGATTGGATTCACTCTAGGCTTCTGTCAGCGTGAGTCACTCGCAAGTGCCTCTTAATCCAATAAACCTGAGTGGTTTCTTACGGAACTACTGTTTTCTGATTTCTGTTTGTATGATGGCCTTGTTGAATCCCCGCTGACTCCACTGGAAATATCTCCATGGAAGGAAATAGCTGGTGTAATTTCATATGGTAAATGGACATTACAGCAAGTCACTGAGAGGAAAAATAGCCTCGAGTAGTTAGGAAATGTTTTAGATGGGCTCTGTATCAGCATTAGTAGGTATTTAATAGCGTTACTGAGCATAAAAACAACCATCAGAGGGGTTGGGGTGGGTTGGCTTTGGTTTGTACGGAGGGTAGAACAGCATTAATGGTTTCACATAGAGGATTTTTCCCTTGTGCTGTTGTCACTCCCCTACTTTGTGGTGGTGGCTGCATCACTCCATGCCTTCATTTCCTACCCATAACATACTCAGCTCTACTGAACACTAAAAATCATGGAAGGGTTTGGGTTGGAAGGGACCTCAAAGTGCATCCAGTTCCAATCCCCTGCCATGGGCAGGGACACCTTCCACTGGAGCAGCTTGCTCCAAGTGCTGTCCAACCTAGCCTTGACCGCTTCCAAATCCTAGATGAAATCATGATTTCAGCCTTTTCCTGTCTTAACTCCTGCACCAACAGCTATTGAGTGGCAGCAGAAGGCAAAAGCTTTGCCATGCTTTGGAATTTTTGCCTGCAATAATAAGAAGGAATCTAGAGAAGGAATGTTCTTCCAGCCTGAGGTAACAGTGCGCTTCTGTACCAGAGCACAGGGAGGCTCTAAACACTCTGTAGGAGATGGCTGTTAAACCTGGTCCTGTTGGGAGCGCGAATGTGAAGGCTCATATTATACATGGGGAATTTCTAGTGCTGAGAAGGGGGAAAAAATACATTTACTGGAAATAGTCAGAATTCAGTGTTTGTAACACATGCAGCACTGCTGCTGCTGTAAGGCACCACAGTTTTCATCATCTTATATCTACATGCGTGTACCGAGTTTCCAAATAGCTTCCTCCCCTCTGTCTCCACCATGGAATTTCATTGTGCGTGGTGTGAGGGATAAGCTGCTCAAACCCCCTCAGTTTCTGATGCCTGAAGACAGACTTTAGTAGGTGTTGACTGCTTGATGGCGCACACTGGTACTGAGCCTGTGCAGGAAATGCTGCCTGAGCAACCGGGTCCTTCATGGAGGAGGTTGTGTTCCTTATGGTGTGATAGGTTCTGCTGGTAGATGCTCCACAGCATTTTGCAAAGGCAGTTCAAGACTGGGTGAGGAGCTTTGGACAAGGGTCTGCAGGGACAGGCCAAGGGGAATGGCTTTAACCTGCCAGAGGGGAGACTGAGATGAGCTCTTAGGCAGAAGCTCTTCCCTGTGAGGGTGCTGAGGCGCTGGCACAGGGTGCCCAGAGAAGCTGTGGCTGCCCCATCCCTGGCAGTGTTGAAGGCCAGGTTGGACACAGGGGCTTGGAGCAAGCTGCTCTATGGAAGGTGTCCCTGCCCGTGGCAGGGGTTGGAGCTGGGGAAGCTTCAAGGTCCCTTCCAACACAAACCCTTCTATGGGTCTGTAAGAGATGTGAGATCTGTTAGTGCTGGTAGTTTATTGGCAGCAACTCCAGATCTTAATTAATTGAGATTTCAGCTGATTTTACCCATAAGCATATGATCTCTTGAGCAGATCCTCAAAGGAGTAAGAGCTTACATGGAGACCTAAGGGTTAACACAGCATCTCAAATAAAACCACAACAGCAAAACAAAGCAGCGAGCGGTGCATCAGGTTCATACATTAAATAAGTCATTTGTTAAGTCGAAACAAGGACAAGCAATTCAAAATTAATATAAAAGTTTATCAGATAGGACTTATATAAAATCCAGAGTGCAAATAGATGGATAACTGGCATTAACAGGTAACATGAGAAGACCTTTTAGACACATTGGAAGTTAGGGGCAGTCACAGGAAGACGCAGGTCTATTCCTTAGCAGAGGGATGTTAAGAACTAAGAGATACCGCGCTGAGTAAACTGCAGAGTGTAACTGTTTAACCATGGGTACTTTGAAGGAACCAAACCCCTTTTGGATTTGCTGGGGGAGTAACTTTGGCCATTAACAGCTCTCATTAGAAAAGGAAGCGTACTGTGATTTTCCCACCTGAGAGCAGTGCAGATGTTGCCCTTGTCCTGTAAACCACTGTGTATGGGCAGGCGAACTGAGAGGTCAGGGCAAAATGTGCTCAAACACTGACAGTTTATAAAGGAAGAATTTGCAAGTGTTTAAATGAGTATATTTGTGTTTATTGCAGTGGGTTGATGCAGTTTGGGTAAGGCCAAATTACTGTGTCTGGCACAAGCGGGCTGTGCAGCAAAAAGGCGGCGCAATGTGGAGGGAAAGGTTGTGGTCTGAAACAACGCTGCTGTTTCCTGGGGAAACCTGAGGGCTAAAACGAGCTCTTACTTCATATAAAAGTTAAAGTGAAGTTTTCTGTTCAAGTAGGAGCACAGAGAGAACTCTTTCAAAAGGAACGATTCTAAAGGAGGAAGGGAAAGGCATGGATGGCTCTGGGTACCTGGATGCTGTAATTCATCCCCCGGCCATGGTTTCAGCCTGTGCTGATGAGGGCTTGGCCATCACCCAGAGATCAGCATGGAGCTGGAGCTGTTCCTGATGGTCAGCTGGGATGTGGCTGCCCGGTTTGGGGCTAGGAAAGCTTGTCTAACCCCATGGCTACCAGCTGTGCTGCTGGGGCTGTTCTGTGGGCCAGAGGACAGTGTGTAACCTGGATTCATTGAGTCATAGGGTCACAGAATGGTTTGCATTGGAAGGGACCTTACAGCTCATCCTGTTCCAGCCCCCTGCCATGGGCAGGGACACCTTCCACAGGATGGGTTTCAGGGCTCAGGTGCACACTGAAGATGGGTCATGGAGAGCCTCTTATCAACCGGTACCCCAAAGTCCTTCTCCTCTGGGCTCATCAGTCAGAGCTGAGCAGCGTTTGGGGAAGCAGTAATCATTGCATTGATGGGGTATTTGGGAGCATCAGTTGTACTGAGGGTGGAGCTGGGTCCTCAGTGTAATTTATCTGGGCGAGTACAGTGGAGGGAAGAAGCTCATGGTAGGTGAGATCAAGAGAGGAAGCCATATAGCAGATCTTCTTCGGTACAGGGCTGCAGTCTGTAAGCATTTAGGGCTCTTTATCGCCTACAAGTGAGTGCTGAGCTGTTCTAACAGAGCATGCTGTGCATTTCTGTGTCTGTGGATCACAGGCTGGGATTTCTCACTCTGCTCCCTTGGCCAAATGTGCTGCTCTCGAATCAGCAGTTACCTTTTGCCGGGGTTAAATACTCCTAACATGAAACATGCAGTTAGTAGGTCATTTTAACAGCAACAACAGAATCACAACCCTTTCCAAAGGCTTCGTGCAAACCTGATGTCCCATAAGTTCTCCATGCTCAAATGGAAGGATGTATTTTCTTCTGAGGGCAATTTCTGTGCTATTTTCTGGGAAAGATTCATTTCTGCCTGTTTATCAAGCATGGAGAGCAGTGTGGGAGCAGGAAGAGGACTGGGGGAGAGAAGAAGTAGTAGCAAGAGATGTTCTAGTAGTTAAGTACTGCTTCTTTTGTAGAAGAATTGTTTCCAGGACAACAAGGTTGATGAGGGAGTTGCAAAGTGAGTATGAGTTTCCTTCCCTCTTCCTTTATTTGTTAGTAATCTGGGAGGTAGGAAGACCTCTCTTTGTACTTGAGTTCTGTTACATCAGTGTATTTTTAGTCTGTACTAGGTGGTTGTTAGCTATTTATTCCTAAATATACCTGGTACATATAGGAGTAAATATATATGAGATCTAGAGAGAGAGAGAGAGAGTGGGTATATTAGGAGTAAATATATACATGAATCCTTACATATCTAGCGTGCAAGACATCCTCTTTGTGTTGGGTTCTGTTACGACCTCATGGTATCTAAACAAATCACTGTCTGGACTATTAACAGCTCTGGGGGTTTTGGCTTTTCTATTTCAAAGCAGCAAAACAGGAGGTTTGTGCTTTAAGTTTCAGGCTCATCTCACTGGTGGGATGTGAGTTTCTTCAACTCAGAGCAGCTTCCAGTGTCTGAAGGGAGCTACAAGGATGCTGGAGAGGGGCTCTTCATCAGGGACTGTAGCGATAGGACAAGGGGTGATGGCTTCAAACTGAAACAGGGGAAGTTCAGGCTGGAGATTAGGGGGAAGTTCTATACTGTGAGGGTGGTGAAGCACCGGAATGTGTTGCCCAGGGAACTTCTAAATGCCCCATCTTTGGCAGTACTCAAGGCCAGGTTGCACATAGCCCTGGGTGACATGGTTTAGTGTGAGGTGTCCCTGCCCATGACAGGGGGGTTGGAACTGGTTGATCTTAAGGTCCTTTCCAGCCCAAACCAGGCTGTGATTCTGTGAACTGTTTGCACAGAATCTCTTCTCTGTTGCTCTAATCCATATATTTTGTCTATACTAATGATATACTGTCCTGCAAATGAATTTGCAATAAATGAAAGGAGATTATTTTCCCCTAGAGTATATTCAGCTGTAGGGCTCCATTGTGCGATCTATTTTCAACCGGAGTTTGGGATCTGGAATAAGAAGCTACTGAATTCAGTGGAGTTGCCAATTTGGAAGGGGCATAGCTAGCAGAAAATCACACCCTGCTCCAAAATATGTTGATCTATTTAAAATCTGGAGGAGTATGATGAAATGTGGACTCGTGTGGTTTTCCTTTGTATGGTTGATGGTACTCTTGAGTTTAATTCCTTCCTGGATTGTTATTTTCTTCCTTCACAACAACGCTTTGAGAGAAGAAATGTCATTTCTTAAACCCACAACTATGGGCTGTGCGTTTTAGAGGCGAGCTTCACAAAAGTGGTGGTCAGGTCATTAGTGACAAGCACGCTTCATAAAGCTCTATTGTTGTGCTGGGAAATTAAATAGCTTGGAGGTTAACGGTGTCCCTGTTACAGGAGTTGCATGATTTCATACCCCCGAATGATGTATGTACTGATTTCATATTGAGGTGGTAGAACTTAGGTTGAGATTAAGAGAGCACTTCTCATGCACTTGGCCTGTTCATGCAAGTGCAAGGTCCTGCACATGGACTGGGGCAATCCCAAGCACAAATACAGGCTGCCCATGGCAGGGCGTTGGAACCGGGTGATCTTAAGGTCCTTTCCAGCCCAAACCATTCTGTGGTTCTGTGGATGGAGCAGCCCTGAGGAGAAGGACTTGGGGGTGTTGGTTGATGAGAAGCTCCCCATGACCCAGCTTCAGTGTCTGCTTGAGCCCAGAGCCCCCCCGTGTGCTGGGCTACACCCCCAGAGTGTGAGCAGCAGCTCAGGGAGGGGATCCTGACCCTCTGCTGTGCTCTGGGGAGACCCCCCCTGCAGTCCTGATCCAGCTCTGGGGCAGCAGCACAAGAGGGACGTGGAGCTGTTGGAGAGAGGCCAGAGGAGGCCATGGAGATGCTGCGAGGGCTGGAGCAGCTCTGCTCTGGAGCCAGGCTGAGAGAGCTGGGCTGGGGCAGCCTGGAGAAGAGAAGGCTCCTGAAGGGGAGACCTTAGAGCAGCTCCAGTGCCTAAAGGGGCTGCAGGAAAGCTGGAGAGGGGCTTTGGACAAGGGATGTAGGGACAGGACAGGGGAATGGCTTTAAGCTGCCAGAGGGGAGACTGAGATGAGCTCTTAGGCAGAAGCTGTTCCCTGTGAGGGTGCTGAGGCACTGGCACAGGTGCCCAGAGAAGCTGTGGCTGCCCCATCCCTGGCAGTGTTCAAGGCCAGGTTGGACACAGGGGCTTGGAGCAAGCTGCTCCAGTGGAAGGTGTCCCTGCCCGTGGCAGGGGGTTGAAACTGGAGGAGCTTTAAGGTCCCTTCCAACCCAAACCATTCTGATACCCCTGTATGAGAGTTGCCTGGTGAATTAGTGAGATACTCTCTTTCCTAGGAGAAAACTGTATGACCTGGCACGAAAACTCAGATGCTCAGGTGACTGTTGATTACTGCCCCATCTCCATTTCCCATGGCTCCGTACCTTGCTGGGAAGTTAAGCAGGTTGTCACATCCACATCAGCATTTACTCGTTGCTCTGTTACCCCCTCATGTCTGCAGACAGTAGCCAGGGGCGTGATTCTTTCTGACTGTCCTCCTCTTTCTATCTCTTCTTTCCTTGGAAGTGATTTGCACTTCATTTTCCAGTACATCCCTGGTACTTATTCCATTATCTGGCACACATACCCGTTCTTTGTGGAGGTTTGTGTAGTTCTTCCAGGTCACTACTTGGCATAGAAAAGGAATGAGGAAGTTTCTCTGCGTCTGCTAAAGGTTTACTAATTATGTGGCTAAATAGAGAATGTCGCTTCAGAGCATTCTTTTCAAGGACAATGCTCTCATAACTCTACTGAGATTCTTGGGTTTGTGTTTTTGGTTGCTTGCTTTTTTTGTTTTAACCTTCAGAATGCCTCATCAAGCACAAGTCAATTCACTCAAGATATAGATACACTTTCTCTGTTCTTACAGCCCGAAGCACAGAGCAGGACATAATAACCAACCTGTTCATATTAAACTACATGTCATAGGGCGCCGGAAGCCTCCTTTCGCATCTATGGCTTCAGACCAAGGACATCACCTTTCTGAAGCAGATGCTGGAGGCCAACAAGGAACAGTCACAGAGTCTGACAAGACACTGTGTTGTTATCTTTGAGCAATTAAATCCTTCTTTACATTTCCTCACTTTCTCTGTGGCTATAAGGAATTTCTTTGGTGAAGTCTGCAGTAGGATTGGGAATTCAGTTCTAGTTTTGCAGTGTTATGCTGAAATCAGGAGGCAGTGTCCACAGTTCATCTTGGCAGAGCAATTCCATGTAACAGAAATAGTCTGGCAATCAAAATCAGAGAAGCAAAAATCATAGGATCATGGAATGGTTTGGGTTGGAAAGGACCTTAAGCTCATCCAGTTCCAACCCCCTGCCACGGGCAGGGATGCCTCACACCCAAGGCATGTCACCCAAGGCTCTGTCCAGCTTGGCCTTGAACACTGCCAGGGATGGAGCATTTATGAGTGATGGAAGTATATTTTCCAGTGCTATCTGAAAGCAAACAGTAAACTTGAAGCATTAATTACCAATATAATGACAAACTTCACTTCAAGCAAATACTTCTTGTAACAGAATTTGTCTTCTCTTATTGCAGAAGAAGGAACAGCGACTGAGTTGTGTAACCAGGACAACCCAGAAAGTAAGTCAAAGAATGCTCATTCTTCTCTTCTATAGGACTGGGGGCCAAGTCTTCTATAAGACAGGCATTTAATTCAGGAGACAAATAGCCTTGTCATTTCTTGGGCTGTGAGTGGAGCATGTGCAGTTCAGAGAGCTGTTCTGAGTTCCCTGGTTCCAAGCCATGTGGTTCAGGGTGAGTTGCATTGGATACATAATGTCTTTCCCATTCTCATCGCTGTGTCAGCATAAAATAGTTCAAGGTAGTGTCATGTAGTTGCCTTATTGCTGTTATTATAGCAGTGATGGTCCAAGGATGTGGAGAGGGGAGGTTTGCAGGGAAAGGCTTTATCTATTAGACTGATTCTGGTAGCATTTGGAGAGTCAGACCAACCTGCAAGGATGCACAAAGGGCTGGAAAGGGTTTTTGGGCTCCAGAGCTTGTTGGTATTTGCCATAGTATCTATTGGTGTAAGAAAAGCTTTAACTTTACTTGAAGGCTGCTGTATTTCTGGCTGAGTGTTTTCAGATGTATCAAAGCCATTTACTTGAGAGTTCCGTGTGCGTTGATGGTTTAGTGCAAGAGGTTTTTCCACTCTGGTCAAGAAAGCGGGATGTTTCTCAGTGGTATTTTAGATATCAAGGCTTGCTGATTCACTTGTAATAGACGAAGGCAAAGATGGATGCTTTTAGCTATCTTGAACATGTACTATGTGATAGCAGCATCTGCATTGCAATTCTAATAACCAAACCTCAGGTTATTCTCAGCTTGGTTTCACACTGGCTAACAAGTGGACTCTTCAGGAGCTTGTGTGAGGCTTTCTGTGTACTGTTGACTCAACTTTAAAGTATCTGTAAGGCTGCAGAATGTGTCTCAGCTTGCTGAGGGATGAGGATGTGTTTAACACAGAGGCTTGGAAAGCATTGATGGCTCCAGTTTTTTGTGCTGCTTTATATATTGTTTGCGTATTACTTTACATTTGTACCTGTGTCTCTTTTTTGGTCTGAAAAGAATAAGTCATCCTACAGACTTGCTTTTTATAGGCACTTTCTATTTAAAAAGTGGGAGAACATGTGTCAGACATATGCAGTTCCTTTAGCATCATGTTTTCCGCACTGATTTAATAGCTATTGAGTCTCCTCAAATATTCTTGTTTCCAGGACCTGTTTCATGGTAATAAATCTTCTCGGCTGTAAAATTCCTGAGATGATTCAGTAGGATGATTGTTTCCTTAGCACATTCCCTCGGAGATCAGAGTTAGAAAAAGAAAAGTCCTTCATGAGGTCAACTTCTTCCCTGCAATGCTTGTAGTCGGTGCTGGAAGTGATAATGCAGTTGCCAGCGTTTGTTCTGGAGAGCTCCCATTGTTCAGTGCTCCCTGATGTCCTGATCCCTCTCTAGGTAATGTACAGTCAGTTTTCTATTGGAGTGTCATGCCAAACTACATTGAGAAGTGCCTCGTCGAGGTGGAGAATAGAAGTTGTGATGTGGTGTGAGAGCCTAGGGAGGCCACAGAGATGCTGCGAGGGCTGGAGCAGCTCTGCTCTGGAGCCAGGCTGAGAGAGCTGGGCTGGGGCAGCCTGGAGAAGAGAAGGCTCCTGAAGGGGAGACCTTAGAGCAGCTCCAGTGCCTAAAGGGGCTGCAGGAGAGCTGGAGAGGGGCTTTGGACAAGGGATGGAGGGACAGGCCAAGGGGAATGGCTTTAAGCTGCCAGAGGGGGATTGAGATGAGCTCTTAGGCAGAAGCTGTTCCCTGTGAGGGTGCTGAGGCGCTGGCACAGGGTGCCCAGAGAAGCTGTGGCTGCCCCATCCCTGGCAGTGTTGAAGGCCAGGTTGGACACAGGGGCTTGGAGCAAGCTGCTCTAGTGGAAGGTGTCTTTGCCCGTGGCAGGGGTTGGAGCTGGAGGAGCTTTAAGGTCCTTCCAACCCAAACCAGTCTGGGGTCTGTCTCAAAATTCATGTTGAAAACATTAATCAAATTGCCAAAGACTTCCTTAATTTCCCTCGCCATTTGCCCTGGAGGCAGATGATGTGCTCTGCACAGCAGGCTTTTTGGCATAAATGTTGATACGATAAGAAAAGGTTCCTCCAGGATAGTTGTTAACACCTTCCTTCTGTATATGCTGGGCGCCGCTCATAGCTGTTGGATTTTCCTTATGGATGCAAACCTCAGCAACAGTATGATGCCTGTTGTGTTGCTTGTCTCCTGTGGGTTGTCATCAGAGGAGAACAGGGAACTGCAGGAGCAAATGCGGGACAAAACCAAAGTGAGTGGTGCAGTTCTTGAGGTGGACTGGAACTGAATGCATTGTCAGGCATGCAAGGATTGAGTTATGATACCTGCTCTGTCTGTCTCTGGAGGGTGGCCACACGTGATACAACCCATGTGGCTCTCTGGCAACTGGAAAAGGCTGTTAAAATTAGGCACTGCTTATTGGGAGCAGGTAAGAAAGGAATACTGCCAAGAGCCCATAGGGAGCTCTGTGTGTTGCGTTTCCAAGGCAATCCATTAGGTTGTTCATCTGGAACATCATGTGTGCAAAGAAAAGGGGGAGGTGTTTGTGCCAAACCTCTGCACAGCTGGAGCTCCAGGTAAAACCAGCAGCTTTAGAGCAGGGGACACAGAATCCCTTCATCTCAAAACTCGTAGCTTTCTGAAACACTGCTGTGTTCTTCGTTTGATGGTTCCTAGTTGGACATCAGATACTGGAATCATCGTTTAGGTTGCTCTACACTGAGGGAAGCAGTAAGTTCTGGGGTTAGCTCCTCCATGGGCATTTCCTTAAAGTAGTCAGGCTTTGGCATACAAGGTACTTGATCCTCAGCACCCTCACAGTGAAGAATTCTGTCCTAACGTCCGGTCTGAATCCCCCCTCTGTCAGTTTAAAGCCATTCCTCCTTGTGCTGGTTTGTTGCCTGCCTCATTATTTCCATTTAAACACTGTGCACTTTAATCAGTTCCTTTTACAGCAAGGCACAAACCTTAGGGCTTTCAATATTGTAGTTTAAACTGATCCAAAATAGCTTTTGTTGTGTTCATAGATACTGCTGGTCATGATAGAGAATAAACTCTGCACTTAAAAGGTGGGCTCAAGATGATGTCTGCACTGTAGGATCTCCACAAGAGTGTGTTGTGTCATGTCAGCATATTAATTCCAGTAAATGTCTTACAGAAGAAACTAATACTTGGGACCACTGGGACAAGGGCAGGTTGAGATGGGGCTGAGGAACGATCCCTTCCCCAGAGGGTGCTCAGGCATTGGAACAGGTACCCAGGGCAGTGCTGGAGTCACCGTCCCTGCAGTGCTCACACACCGTGGAGAGGAGGCCTCAGTGCCATGGGTTAGTGGTGGCCTTGGCAGTGCTGGGGAATGGTTGGACTGGAGGAGCTTGAAGGGCTTTTCCAGCCTGGTTGATTCTATGGTTTTACATATATATGTATATATGTGTATATGTGTGTGTACGGATGTTTTTCGGGTTGGTAGAAGCACTTGCTGCCATAGTCCTGTTGGAGCTGTTGGTTGTCTGTGTGCAGGTGGAGAGTGGACCAGTAAAGGGACCAGATAATGAGAAGGTTTTCATTGGCAGTCGAAGTTCTGCCAACTCATGTCCCTTCCACACAGTCACTTTGTCAGTTGTCACCCCTACCTGTGACGTGAGGGCACTGTATCTGCTTCAGAGTTTGGACACCTTGGTGTGTATTAGTATTTGAGTCTCCAGCAGGAATAGACTAATCCCTGTCCTCATGAACCAGCCCATGCATTGCACATATGTGAGCAGTGTCATGCAGCCTCCCAGTATCTGAAGAGAGCTACAAGGACGCTGAAGAAGGACTCTTCATCAGGGAATGCAGTGATAGGACAAGGGGTGATGGGTTCAAACTGAAACAGGGGAAGTTCAGGTTGGATATAAGGAAGAAGTTCTTTACTGTGAGGGTGCTGAGGCACTGGGATGGGTTGACCGAGGGTGTTGTGAATGCTCCATCCCTGGTGGTGTTCAAGGCCAGGCTGGACAGAGCCTTGGGTGACATGGTTTAGTGGGAGGTGTCCCTGCCCATGGCGGGTGGTTGGAACTGGATGAGCTTAAGGTCCTTTCCTGCCCAAATCATTCTATGATTCTTTGATTCTCTGTTGCAGTTCAATCTGATACCTGAGCGAGGTGAACACTGAAGAGGGTTTGAAAAGTGCAGGCAGCAACAGTGAGGAAAGCCATTTCCCTCTTCAGGTGCATGTTTCTCCTTTCATGCCATACACTAGTATGAAAGGAGACAGCCGACCAAGAGGTCAGTGCTGGTGGATGTGTGTGGAGTAGCCGTTAGCACAGGCAGCGGGTATTCAAACAGAAACTCCCCGTTTGACAGTGCTGGCTTCTGCATGACTTCGAGACATAAAAGCACAACTTATTCTTAAAAGAGCACTTTAAATTCTTGTCAGACACGAAAGTACCTGTAAATTAATGTGTGCTTTGCGGGGGGACTGTGCTAGGACTGGTTATCACATTGCCACCATATCAGTGTCTGAGGTAGGACGGCTTTGTACACAGGATTCTGGTACCAGTAACACTGAGACATCTTTATGTGCGCTTGTAGGAGCACTCCTCTTGTGCCACATGGAGCTGTGGGCTGGAGCGATCCCTTTTGCTCACTGCGCTTTGTTGGGCGAAAGGATGGGCTATGGATCAACTTTGGATTCTCTGTCTGCAGCCATGTTCCAGGGTGCAGGAAGCCCCTGGGAGCTGGACTCTTGTATCTTCTGTTTCCCCTTATCCCATAGGAATACAATTGCAGAAAACTTGTGTTAGCAGCTGAACATGGAATTTAGTATGCACCTGGAATGTCTGTGTTCACAAGAGCTGGCTTATATATTCCCAAGCTATGTGGTAAAGGGCATCTGTTAATCATCACAGAATCGTAGAACCCCAGCTTGGAAGGGACCTCAAGGATCATCTGGTCCAACCTTTCCAGGCAAAGCATGACCTAGACTGGATGTCCCAGCACCCTGTGCAGATGCATCTTACGTGTCCAACGTTACGGAATCCACCACTTCCCTGAGGAGGTTATTCCAATGTTCTCAGTGTGAAAACTTTCCTCTTGTTCCCAGTTGGAATCTCCCCAGCAGTAACTTGTGCCCATCACCCCTCATCTTTTCCGTGTGACTCCTTGTCTAAAGGGAGTCTCCTTCTTTGTAGCCACCCTTTAAATACTGGAGCACTGGGATAAGTCTCCCCTGAGCCTTCTTTTCTTGCCTTCCTCCCCTGTTCTCTCTTAATCAGTCTGTCCCATACTTTAAAAGTCCGGTTTTATGAAGACTTTCAATGTTTGAAAGTGCCAGACACCAGTGCTTCTGAAGTCTTGTGTTTCTTTAGTTTCTTGCTCAAAAAGCAGGTAAAAGCACTGGCTTTCAGCTCCTTTTACATCTCTGGGATGCAGAGTTTACCTGGATCCTAGGAATGTTTGGTATCCAGGTCTGTTTGGTATCCAGCTTGCAGTGGTGCTTACTCTGATGTCTGGTTTGGTTCTCTCTGGCAAATACATCTGCACACAGTCACACACACAGTAAGAGGGATACAGGGTTTTAAATACACTCTTTATACCTGTGTAAGTTGCAGCATGTGTCTGTTAGTGCTGGGAGGTGAGCATCCGGCAAAGGATGGGTCCTGCTCTTTTTAAATGATGAAAACCCATCATCTTGACCATGTCAATACTTGTGTATTAATGACACTTTTACTTAACATGAAGCTCTGAGATTAAAAAACCATTAGTAATCTGTATTTAGATTAAATTTTCCCCTAACTGAGGCTGATTTCTTTAACTGAGGGGTGAGAGCCTATATCCTAAAGGCTATATATGACTCACAACTGTGTCACATCTTCTTTCACTTTGTCTATTCACATGAACACAGAACGGTACTGCCATGTTTATTAACACATGGACATGGCTAGCTGCTTTGAACTAGAAAACCCATTTTCATTTGCAAAGACACCAAGTCCTTGTGAGTAGCCTTAGTCATTGGGTTCTGCCTGCGTATCAGCCAGTAACATCTAGTCTGTGAGGGATGCGGGGAATACAACCTGTTTACTTCCAGCTTAGAGATCACTGTTTCTGCCTTCTTGAGCCTGCAGTTTTATAATAGCAGGTTTATATCTCACAGTTTATTTTGCTTTGGGCTTTCAGTCTGATGTGAAGGTAGTGGGGACAGGATGTAACTTCATATGGAAAGGGAAAAAAGGGATTTTATTCTTTACGATTCATTGCAGATACATTGAGTTGTGGGCATGGCTGAAATGCACTCCCCCTTTCCAGCTTCTCAGCACCTCTTCTGGGAGACTGCTGCTCATCTTCCATACAAGAACTGCTTCTTCCCATATCCCCCTTCATCCTGGCTGCTGTGTTGTCATGGCCACGAACACTGCCAGGGATGGGGCAGCCACAGCTTCTCTGGGCACCCTGTGCCAGCGCTTCAGCACCCTCACAGGGAACAGCTTCTGCCTAAGAGCTCATCCCAGTCTCCTCTCTGGCAGGTTAAAGCCATTCCCCTGTCCTGTCCCTCCATCCCTTGTCCAAAGCCCCTCTCCAGCTTTCCTGCAGCCCCTTTAGGCACTGGAGCTGCTCTAAGGTCTCCCCTTAAGGAGCCTTCTCTTCTCCAGGCTGCCCCAGCCCAGCTCTCTCAGCCTGGCTCCAGAGCAGAGCTGCTCCGGCCCTCGCAGCATCTTTAGGTGGCCCTAGCAATATGAAGTACTTCATGTTGCCTTATGTACAAACAGCTAGCCAGTCTAAAGCTTGCTTCCGGAAACTCTGGAGCTTGTTACTCTGATGAGAGAGATGAGCTTTGGGAGAGCCCTTACAGTGTGAAGGTGCAATGATAGGCATACAGCAGAGCAGGGACCACAACCCAAGGGCTTTCCAGAAGCTGTGTGGCCACCACAAGCCCTACCACATGCTCTTCAGTGTCGTTGGAAAGCCAGATACTTCAGTGTGAGCCAAGCACAGTGCAGATGGCACATGTACTACTACTGATGCCCACCTAGCTCATTTCCAGTGAGCCGATGTTTCTGGATGCGACTGTTTTAAGCTGTGTGAATTCTCCAGGAGCCTGCCACCCACTGCTCTGCTGGCGTGTGCAAAGCTGCCTGCATCCAAGCTATAGAAAAGTGTATGTTACTCTAGGGATGCTCGTAGAGCGATGCTCTTCGTCCCCATAGTGTAACATCTTGTGATGGGTTTGGATGTTTGTTTCATGTCTGCCTGCAGTGAAGTGTGTGTGTGGCTAAGCAGTTAATACATAAAATACGCGATGCAACATATTAATGCAGGAAATGGAAACGTCTTAAGATGCTACTGAAAGTATATATTTAGTACTTTCAGTTTTCCTTCAGTTTGCAAGCAGTGTTTTCTCTCCTGGTAGGATCAAGAATTGAATCAGTGCTGCTTCAAACCTGCATTCAATATGCCTGTGTGAAAAAGAATTTGCCTTTAGATTAAAAATTATGACTTTTTCATCTCTTTCTTAGCTCTCAAATACCGAATCTCTTGTATATTGTACGTATCTAGAGGAGGAGATAAGGGGTGAGGCAGTACCACATCAGGCTGCTGAGATGGAGCTCGGAATTAACATTTAAAACTATATGGAAATCCTTGCAGTGCAAAATGAGATTGAGTTCTTACGAAATAAAAGGGTAATAGGATGCAGGCACGGAGGCTGGAGCTCTGTGTGCACTTTGTGTTTCTCATCTGTTGCTAAGCTTGGACAAGGTGCTTTGCATTTTCCTGCTTCATTTCTCCTGTCAGATGCATAAGTTTTACTTGCTATTGGTAAAGCACTCTAAAATCTTCAATTAGTAGTATTATTGGCTTCTGTAAGCTTACTTTAAATCGTTTTCCTCCCCACTCATGCCTTCCCAAAGACAAGAATAAATAGAAACCCATTCAGATGGTATTGATGGACCAAGGTTCTGCTTAAGGTAGGGTTGAACAGATCCTTTTTGTCCAAACAGCCACGGAAGAGCTTCAGACAGAGCGCTGTTGGGTACACGGTGTCCCTGGTTCTGTGGGGGTGTGGTTTGGCACGAGGCATTTCCTTGTTCATTTTACATAGCAGGCTGGAGTTGCAAAACCTCCCGGCCTGACAGACCTTTGTAGGCCGCTTTACATCAATATTGGCATCGATCAAGTAGAGCTTGGAGCATCACGGGGGGGTGGCCAGCCTGGAGCCTCATGGCGATGCTGCCAGTGTACTCTACTGTTATCAAGTGCTGTGGCTCAGCACTTCAGCAGCATTCCCAAGCAACTCATCACCTTCTGGCCCTCAGGAGTGATGGGTTGAGGTACCACAACCCTAATGCCGTTATCCAGCATCAGTGGACAGCTCGCCCGCATGTTGCACAGCACGGCAAGTATGGATCTTTGTGCACAGTTGTCCTGAGATGCTGCTGCTGTTGCAAATGCAACAAGTATATTCAAGCAGATATTAAACTAGTGGATGTAGAGGTTAACCAGGAAAACACATCGATTTTTACACAGCCAAGTGTTGCAGAAACAGTTGAATGGAGTTAAATCCATTGAGACATCCTTGCTTAGAAGCAGCCCAACACACTGATGTGCAGCTTTGCATTCGCCACTGCCATTACCAACATCCTGGCAAGAATCCCATGTGTGGAGCTGAGGAAGTAGACAGTACAAAAGCAGAACTCTTTGGGCTTTTTGTTCTGTGTTAGCCGTCAGCCTTGCTGCAATTGTGCTGTGGCAGAGCATCTGTATTCCACGTCTAGCAACACAGAGACAGTGTACTCCTGAAGGCTGGCTGCTGGGTTTCAGCTCAGGGTGTTAAAAGCCCCTACAGTATGTGTACAAGCTAGCTGTAATGTATTTTCATGCAACACAATAGCTGCAAACATGCTGCAGAAGGGATGAGACGGGGATTCCCCACCTCTCATTTGTCATCTTGCTGCTTGGATTGTCATCCCTCGCACAGATTTGTGCAGAGATGCCTCATCATCCCCCTCCTGTGCTGTCAGCAGTGGCATCTGCCTTTTGAAACACAACAAGTCTTAAACGTTGTGGCTGAGAAGCCATTGGTGCTGTGTGATAGCAGAAGCATCCCTGTCCTTCCCAACACACACGTTCCTATAGAGGATCTATTGTAAACAGAGAGCTCCAGGAAGCAGAATTCCCATCCCGTGGGAGCCTGCTCGTATCTGACTTCTATTTTATGCACTGGGGAGCTTGGAGTTACCCACCCTGGGGCTGGCAGGCAGCCTGGCAGGAAGCTGGACAGACTGGCCTGCCCGCCAGTTGCTGCCTTTTATAGAGCACTTGGATGGAATCAGCACATTTCCATGCAACCGGTGCCTTGTAGTGTCAAAACTGTTGTGTTTGGGAGATGTCTGAGCAGCTTCGGATTTAGATTGAAACCTGTGACTGCCGGGGAGTTGTTGGTTAGTTGTAGCAATCACTATAGCTCCTCCGGGCACCCTGTGCCAGCGCCTCAGCACCCTCACAGGGAACAGCTTCTGCCTAAGAGCTCATCTCAGTCTCCCCTCTGGCAGGTTAAAGCCATTCCCCTTGGCCTGTCCCTCCGTCCCTGGTCCAAAGCCCCTCTCCAGCTTTCCTGCAGCCCCTTTAGGCACTGGAGCTGCTCTAAGGTCTCCCCTTCAGGAGCCTTCTCTTGTCCAGGCTGCCCCAGCCCAGCTCTCTCAGCCTGGCTCCATGGGAGCAGTGATAACGTTTCTGTTCCTCTCTTCCAGTGTTTTCATGTTGAAGATGTTATTTTTAACTTAATTCTAATCAGAACTTGCCTCATTGCAGCTCAAGACTGTTGCTGCTTGTGTTTGTCTGTGTGCTCATGGCAGGCTCTGCATGTATTTTCTCAATAGCCCCTATAGGTAACCAGTGGGCTGAGGGTCTGGCTTCTAACCAGTGTTCTGTGTGAGTCTGCAGGCTGGATCCAGCAGTCTTCTCAGCATCACCCTTCCTCTCTTGGGCCATGGAAGTGCTAGGAGGAAGCTGAGTTTGCATTCTCAGGACAAAATACTGCTGCTGATGGGTGTTGACACTTTCTGGACTTCTTTAGCATGTGATGCAAAACCCCTCAAGTCCACTGGCACAAAGAAACCAAGTGTCTGGCACTCGAGACGGAGCAGACTGATCTCGAACATATGTTCTGCCTTAGTCCTCATTCATTTATTAATGAGTCTGCCTCCTTGGAAGATTCTTTGCATTATGAAGCATTTTGAGGTTGTGAGTTTACAATGAATCACCAGCAGCTCAGTGAAAATAATGTCAAGTAAACTCATACTTTGTGTGCTGAGGTCGTTGCTGCTTGCATGAATACGGCTTTGATTCTCAGAAGCAGCTCCTGTTGAGTACGTCCTTAGTATGGATCTGATGTTCACACAGACATTACAAGTCATTCGTATCGCTTTGAATGAGCTGCTCTTAAAAGGAATCCTATCCCTTCGGGAAGTACATTTGGCAATGCAGAAGGCTTTATATGGGGGTTTTTGGTGGTGGTTGGAGCTGTTTGTGGAAGCTGTGTGTAAATCCCATCAGAGGGAGCCTCACCGTAACCGAGAGCACCGGTACAAAGCTCAGAGGGGAGCTCTCCCCTCGTGTAATGAGTTTGAGCAGACTCGGTGGGTCTTGGGTACACACAGAGTAACTTTGCAGGAGCCCGTCCGCAGTCACTACAGGGAAATAGCTCCTCAGAAATCAAAGGAGGTAGAATCTCATACCACCTGTATAATAGGGAAGTTTGGCCTTCGTGTCCAGAAGCAGAACCGGCTCAGCAGACACCTAACACTGACAGGCTATCTTAGTCTGACTTTGAGCACGAAGCTTATCTCCAGCGAAATGAAACATGCCTTTTTTACCCAAAACATACTTAGCTTCTTCCTCAAAAAGGCAGATGCACCATGTGCTGCTGCCCTAGCAAAAGGGAATTACTCTAACTCACTCTCTGCTTACTGTTTTCTCCTTGTTCTCTCCTCCAGTGCTGTAGATACATAGAGAAAGAGAGTTAGGGCAGCATGGCTTTAATAAAATAGAGTGCTCTTAAATAGAACAGAGTGTTCTTAAGTAAAATACAGTGAGATTCGAGAGTTTACAGCCTCCCGGAGTCGCAAACTGTTTTTTCCATACCCCAGAAGCATGAGTCAGATTGCGCTGAAGTGAGTCAAATCTATCCTCAGATTCATTTGAAGACACTCAAATGGATTCATAATTTGCAACACTATTATGCATAGAAATGCCTTATTAAAGTGATCTAGTTTGCAGAAGTGCGGAAGGAGCAGCGGTTTGGGTACATCTCAGTCTCCATAAGCAGGTAATGCTCCTGCAGTGCGGAGGGAATAGGAAGTTTGTCTTTAATTCTTCACTCCTGTGCAGTTGGCCAGGGCCTGGGAGACGGTTAATGGAACAGTGCTTACCCTCGGTGATGCCGCTGAACTGTGGTCTTCAGCCTGGCAGCACCCCTTACATGAGGATGAGGATTGGCCTTGGGCTTTCAAAGGATGGTGGCAAAGGCTTGCTCAGCTCATCCTTTGACATGCATGTTGGGGATGCAGATGCAAGCCCTCTCCCACAAGAAGAGCCATATCCTCCTAATTCCTTCGTGAAAATAAGCCCCTTTCCCTTTGCATTCCTACCCTTTATCTTCAGGGAAGGGCTGCTATGCATAAAGCTGTCCTCCAGGGTCAGCTGCAGCCCTTCACCAGGATGTGACTCTCGCATGTTTTGCTGGCTGGGTCATGGAGAAACACTCCCTTTCCTCTGGAGGACTTGGATGACAATTCAACTCGGGGGCACGGCCACCTTCCAGGGCTCAGTTTCTTCTCCTCTATTCCCATGTTTAACCCTCCCTTTGAGAAATCTCTCTTTTGATTGTGAATTCAGGACCAGGAAACCAATTTGATGGCTCCATTCTCAACGTTAACTCTGTGACTGGCTGCACTCAACATCCTAATATTGTGCTCAGAAGAGTGACTAATACCTCCTGTCTGGCCTTGGTCTTGAATGAACTAGGAGACAGGCATGCATTTATTTTTCCTATTCCTGTGTGTAATCAACCTAGAATTTTGTTAGATTGGCTTTTCTTCCACAGTTTTTGGTGGGGACCCTCAGGAAATGAATGATGGAATTCAAATGTCGTACTTCAAAGAACATCTTTGCCATTATTTAAGTGTGGTACAAAGATGGGTTGGCAGCATTGGATATATAGTTCCTTGACTGAAACGCCCCGTCCCTTGTAGGTCTCTGGCTGCTTTTAATTCTTCCCATAACTCAAAGCAGCTCTGAGCTGTCTTCACTCTGGATGGAGAACATCATGGGTTTAGAAAGCTATTGTTTTTAGATCATTCAGATCTTTTATTATCTTTTCTGAAGGGTTCTGATTTATAAGGAGATGGTTGCAGAAGACGTGGATTCAGCAGTCCAGTAACCGGTGCCACTTGGTTGTTTTTGCTGCTGTAGTTTAATTGCTGCCAAAGTCCAGTGAGACATTCAGTGTTTGAATGATGCTGATATAAATAACATATAAAATACTTTATAAATAAAATAGAAATAAAAAGGTGCTGATAAAATACCCCAACCAAAACACCAGACTTTTTTAATAAGCCACAAGAAACCTGCAGAGGGACTTTGGCCAAGGGCCTGGAGGGACAGGCCAAGGGGAATGGCTTTAACCTGCCAGAGGGGAGACTGAGATGAGCTCTTAGGCAGAAGCTCTTCCCTGTGAGGGTGCTGAGGCGCTGGCACAGGGTGCCCAGAGAAGCTGTGGCTGCCCCATCCCTGGCAGTGTTGAAGGCCAGGTTGGACACAGGGGCTTGGAGCAAGCTGCTCCAGTGGAAGGTGTCCCTGCCCATGGCAGGGGTTGGAGCTGGATGAGCTTTAAGGCCCCTTCCAACCCAAACCAGTCTGGGATGCTATTTGTGCAGAATGAGGTGATTGGTTACCTTGTGTATCCCATGTTGTACCAGGATGCTCAGGATACCTGAAGCACAGCTCAGTGCATCTCCAGTGAGCGTCCCTGGCTGCTGCTGGCAGCACAGGGTGTTACACAGAGCTCAATTATGCTTCTCACCTACAACCATGTTATTCAGGGATGTGGCATCATCGGATACAGCCTGTGCTCTTCACAA
Organism: Ara ararauna; assembly: GCA_028858755.1. Lineage (NCBI taxonomy): Eukaryota > Metazoa > Chordata > Aves > Psittaciformes > Psittacidae > Ara > Ara ararauna. The sequence goes on from CM054376.1 coordinate 164,558,216, forward strand.
CTGCTGCTCCTCAGTCGTTACTCTCTACTCATACTGCTTTTCCGTCTAGTGCTTCAGTTACATTCCGTCTATGTGAGTATGTGGCTCCATTACCCTTCTTCCTCTCATCTGCAAGTAATTTCTGAGTCAATGAGCAAGAAACTGAAAGCAACAGGTTGGAGATTTTTCATGCTTAGATCTCTTTTTTGGGAAGCTGCATTCCAGTTGGAGACAGTAGCTTTTGCCTAAGGAAATGCAGAAGTCTGCTTCGCTGTCATGCTGACTTGCAGAGCTGTTTCATTCTCTGGTGTTCATGTAAATCCTTATTCCTAAGGAATTTAATAAGGTTCACCGTCAGCAATTGCCTCTTTCTGACAGCTCAGGAATATCATAGAATCACAGAGTGGTTTGGGTTGGAAGAGACCTTAAAGATTATCCAGTTCCAACCGCCTGCCAGGGACAAATACAGTTTAGGAGAAGCCTGAATTTGGGGCATCTGTAGCTGAGTAAGACAAATCCACTCCTGGCAGCAGCTAAGTCACCAGTAATCTAGTCACTGTATGAATGCAAAGCATCCCAGAAGGTGTTTTGTGGATGTGAATGCCACATCCTAATCACTGCATACGGTGAAGGATGCTGGAGTTACTCCAGTGGAGACAGGTTAGTAAATCAGCGCTCACTCGTGTGCAGTTCTCAAACAGAACCACTTCCTGGGCTCTATGAGAAACAGTGACTGCTTTTTGTAGCTACATTTTTATCTTGTTTTGAATCTTTCTTGGCGTTGCTGCCACAGGAGCTGGAGACCGCTCTGACAGTTCTTGAGTAGAGGAAAATACCTGAAAATCTGGTAATTAAAGGCTATCAAACCCACTTCATGGGCTGTATTTTCAACTACACACAGTCTTATAGAATCCCAGACTGCTTTGGGTTGGAAGGGACCTTAAAGCTCCTCCAGTTCCAACCCCTGCCACGGGCAGGGACGCCTTCCACTAGAGCAGCTTGCTCCAAGCCCCTGTGTCCAACCTGGCCTTGAACACTGCCAGGGATGGGGCATTCGCAGCCTCGGGCAGCCTGTTCCAGGTTTTATGCTTACCTACTTACATGTCCTCTTCTGACTGCGCCTTACTGTTCAGACAGCACAGAGAGATCTGTGCTTTGTAACATCTCTGTTACCTCTCATTGCTTATTTATTAGATGCCAGTGTTATAACTGGATCTGTGTCATTTTAAGCATCGCAGTAAGGTTAGATTCTACTCAGAACGCTTCGCAGCATCACAAAACCCCATGTTGATACAGACTTTTGCTGCTGCAGTGTGTGAAATCCAGATGAGGTTTCTGACTCTGGCCTGACAAAATGAATTGCTGTCATGGTTCTACTTTCGGCACACACAATGTGTGTGTTTTACCAAGTATCTGTCAAAAGGGAGCACAGTCCTTCAGTATTTAAAAGAGGGCATCACATTAAAAGTGAGCTGTACCATGAAGACTGGGGGTTTTCTCTCCTCTTTTCCATTTTTAGGTCAGATGATTCAGGTTTTCCTCAGTGCTTTTAACCTCTTGCCGTCCGAGCGAGTTGCTCAAGGGACAGCCGTGCTTTGAAGCTGCCTCAGCTCAGTTCTGTCTCAGTGGCATCCATAATGTTTGCTCTTAGTTTCTTACCCCTTTATGTTCCATTTTGTCCTTAGCACTCAGGCAGCACCCTAGTAAACAATCCTCTGTAGTTTTTCTCTCACCTCTTAACACTTTTTCCTCCTTGTATAGAAGTCCGTGTGTGAGAGACAGCGACTGAATGGCCTGTAACTGATCTCAGCTGCCAGCTTTGCATGGAAATACAGACTTTATTGCTGAGAACAGAGCAAAACCCGGGGTGTTTCTGTTTCTCGTTCTCAGGTGAACAAAAATTTCCATACCTCGCTGGATGGTGCATCCTCATCCTTTATTTTATTCGATGCAGGGAGTGGACGCTGTCATTAGCTTCCTTTATGAAATAGAGTTTCCAATGCATTTGCATTTAAAAGTCCTGCCTTTTAAGTTTTTACAACAGGGTTTGAAACATTCATAGGAGTGTGTGTAAGTGTACAAGAGTGTGTAGATCAGTGGTGGGCAGCTGCGTTGTTTGGAGGCAGAGTGATAGAGGAGAAGCGGCTGAAATGGGTTTAAATATACCCTGCAAATAGATGGTGTGGTTCTTGTCCAGCACAGAAAGCCTGCATGGAGCACATGTCAAACAGTTGCTATATTGAAAAGCAGAGGGTAAACTCTCATTTTAAAGTGTCCTTATAGACACCAGCCAGTTTATTGTGAATGGAATAAATCTGTCAAAGGCAGCAGTTACCAGAGCTTGACATGGGCATAAATGACAGCTGAATTTGACCCGTCCTGTTCTGTGCTTTTTAATCATGTGATAATCTTTCCATAAATCATGCACTTGAAAGGTTCTCTTGCTTCCTGCTTTTACCAGTCAGGTCATACAGAATGCAGATGAACCCAGCTTCTGGTTTATTAAGCATAAACACCCCCTCTCCATCCCCTCCTGCCCCACCAGCCCCCTTTCCCCTATCGGAAAGCAAGAATGACAGCCTCTTGACTAATACAGTGGAGTTTTTCTGGTCTCCTCCCTTTCTTATTCTGACCTGTACTTTGCTTTCGTTATAAAGGGAACGTAGAAATTACCCTGTGGGAGTGGTGAAACTGCAGCAGAGAAACAAAAACTATTTGGATTCATCCGAAAGCTATTCAGTTGCTTGCTCTTCTTTTTATTAACGGCTCGAAGCAGGCAGTTTGTCCTGTTCTGACTACGCATCCTTCAGCAGGAGCAGAGGTAATTCTTTGTGTGTCTATTTCCTTCTAATCGTGCTTTAATTCCATCAGGAAATGGCTTTATATTTTTATCAGAACCTGTTCTTTTACCTACTTCAACTGTATATACAGCTGCCCGATGGGCATGTTCTGTCGATCTCGGCGAGCTGCTTTTCCAGCTCCTTTTTGAGCAGGGGAATGAGGTTTTGGATTCAGATCCAGGTTGCACAGGTGAAAACCACCATCTCTCTCCACGGGAGGTTGCAAAGCTGCTTCCAGCCAACATCAGCATATTTGCAGCCAACGTTTAGGCTCTGAATAGGCTTTCGGTTTAATCATACCCACACCGAGATGAAGGTCTCTGTGTGCTGTGGGGAAAGTACGTTGCTGTGAGCTGATGAGCAAGTTCGTGCTGCTGTTTTCTCTGGTGGGATGAGATGCTTTTCAGGCAGTCATTTCAGAAGTGTGGGACTTCCTGGTGCTTTTATTGGTCATTCACCACAAACTGAAAACGCAGCGTTTAAATGTGAGAGGAGCGTTCTTGCCACACACCAAAAGCATTGCTGGTCCCTGGCTGCAAGTGCAGGTCGTGTTGCGGGTCTGAGATGAGGAGCGTGTTAACGGCGAAAGGAAAGGCTTGTTTGGCTGGTGGCTGAAGCAACAGCATTTAAAATGCCTCTCAAATAAGGCACTAAGTCATTTTCTGCTCCTTAGCACCTTTGCGAGGGGTTTTTTGCATGAGGAAGGAAGGACAGACGGAAATCCCTTGGATTTTGCTAATTCAACCTTAGAGAAATGCCTCTGGAACTCTTCCAGAAGTGTTTTATTGGGTGTATTTCTGTTTTCCTCACGTGAAACATTCCCAGAGTGTTGATCCCAGCATTGTGTTGCTTGTGCAGAGGGCAAAAGGAAGCGGTGGCTTTATGGGAAAGGGCAAGGTAGCAAGTCTTAAAGACACACCAAGACAGAAGGACCTTCTTATTATGTGTTCTGGCTTTAACAAGCATTACTACATCCTTAATAATATATGTAAGCATGACTTCTGCTGTTTCCATTAGGTTTTTAGGTTGAAATATAGGTCAGTTTGCCTCTGAATATGTAGCTTTGCCTGAAGTGCTCAGTGAAAGGTGTGTTCGTCAGTCCTGGTGCTTTGAAGAGCAGAGGTCAATGTATGGAGTAGGGAAAATGTACATCAGAAACTTTAGGTTAAAATCACACTTCTCTGCCTGTGATCTTGGCAATGGCATTGCATTCGTCTGTGCTGCAGGTTCCCATCTGGAAGATTAGGATTATTAATACCTACTTCTCTCTCCTTGTTTCACACCATGTGAATGAAAACGAATTCATTCACTATTGCTGTTGTATTGCTGGGAATTGCTGCAGCCAGGAATCCTTCCAAGTGAATGTAAAGATTTGATGAATATAGCTGATTAGTTACAGTCAGTGGTTAAACTGTATTCCTGTAGCAGCTCATGCCACTACTCCCAGTTGCTTCTGTTGAGTTACAAGCCCACTAGAGCCTAAAACTAGGTTGGTTGAAGAACAAGAAGAGTTTACATGCAGGATGGTCATTACCACCAGCTAAATAAGGTTATATGTTATTATTCATGTTTACTAATTAAACACATTGTTTATTGTTTATTAATCATTAAACACATTAGTATAATTTAAAGTCATTTTTATATAATTGTGCAGTAACACATTGCTGTCCATTGTATTTCCGCCCTTAGATTAACTCTGTGAACTCAAGTTGTCAGTAGGAGAGTGACACCTTCAGTGTCTAACCCAAGATAAAGTATCTCACAGATAGATTTGCTATCTCGTGTTCAGTGATCAGTTGCAGTTGTTTTTTGGGGGTGTTTTTAATGTGTTTTTCATTTTGTTGTTTTGTGGTTACGTTGGTTTGGTTGGTTTTTAGTGGGTATTACTCTGGACTTAACAAATAACTATTTAAAGCTATTGAAAGGTTGGATTTCAACCTCTTTGCTCAAAAGCCGTAAATGTGCTAACACATTTAACAGGATGCAAGAAGCTGACTAGGAAATGAGTGTACTGTAGGTGAACAAGGTCATACTGTCCCTTCTTACTCTATTTCAGCTGGGTTTTGAAGTGGTCACTCAGTGAATTGCTTTTCAGCTATTCCTATTTCTAAGGGTTGAGGGAGGGGAAGTTGTCCTCATGGTTGGTATAAAAGTGGCCATGGGATTCCCTACTCCATCCTTTCTCCCTGGCTTGGTAGGTCATGCCTGGTACATACTTGGTGTGCCTGTTGTCAGTAAAACGAGGTTAAGGAATTGTTCACAGGATCAGGAATTCTTGAGTGATCAGGTGAAAACATGAGGTGGAAGCTCCTGGAAAGCTTTGTGCAGTGTTTTGGACCCCCTTTTATAGCTGAATATAAATGCACCGATGAGTTTGCACCTCCATGCAGCTGAAGAACCTCCCTCTTTTTTGTCCTTTCTTTCAACTCTCTTCAACCACAGCACACATCAAAGTCTTACCAAAACACTTAGCGCAGGAATGAATGTTTGGAGAGCGTTATCCATAGCTGACTTCATGTTTGTTCCAGTCTTCCCTATTCCTGGGTTCTGAATCCTTTTCTAACTTTTTCCACTCTTTGAATCCAAGCCCTTTCCAAAAAGAAGATGAATTCATGCATGAAAACCTCCCGGATCTACCTCCAGCTCCAGCAGAACCTCTGCTCCTTCAGCCCTTTTCCTCCTCCGCGGCAGAACGCAGCAAAGGAAAATAAATAGAAGCTGGCATGTTTCTTCTTGTGCAGTTTTATTGGTGTGCATGTTTGTTCATTTCTCTCCTAACTTGTAGGATTCCAGGATCTCACAACGTGGTTTGCGGTTTGCTTTCAACCTGGGAGACTTTCCTCCTTTTCAGTTTAACCGTTACTGAGATTTTAGTGCAGCAGGAACAATGTGGCAGAGGAGCCACAGTTCTCTGGGGGGGTGTATTTAACAACAGTCAGATTTCATAGTGCTGGGTCACTGCTTTTAGAAGACGTTTAAAGAGGTTTTAGGTGGAGTTTGGACCATGTCTTAAGGAAGGGTTTCAGAGGCGCATGCATTTGTGTTTGCATCCCCTGTTGTCAAATGCATGCTAAAAAATAGGGTGGCAGCCATATCCCTAAGTGTGGATTTTATCCAGAATGCTGATAGAGGTGATTTTCACATGGAATATCCTGCTGCTGTCAGGGGTTCACCCCTTTCCTGCAGTTGCACAGTTACACATTGCCCCTTTATCATGCTCTCTGTTAACATGGAACAGAATTTGGCTGACATCCTGTGCATGGGATGGAGCAGCAGCACATCGAGCTTGGTTTGATCAGACCCCTGTGACTGCAGGAACATGGATTTGAGCCTGGTGGCACATCTACAGCTGTATCCTCCTTTCCAGAGCAGCCCTGTTCATGCTGTAACACCACCAGTCTGCAGCAAAGAGGTCACATTGATCTGCACCGGAGTTGACCGTTACCCACATTTCTCCTGAGGTCAGTAATGAACTGAAACAACCTTTCCAACATTTGCTTTTCCCATTCCTGGTGCCAGAGGAGAAGCTGGGAACGGCCTCCTGGAGTTTTCAGGGAAACTCATTGTTCACGTAAACCCCGAGGAGGAATTTCCCTTCCTCCTTGGCCTGCTGGTATGCACTGAACCATACAGTTTGCTTTAGCTACATACCATCTGCATGTGAGTTTTGGTTTGTTTACTGACTTCCCACTCCTGTGCGTATCACTGTTGTATATTCCACCTTTGTCAACAGCCTGGGGTTTGTTGCTAATGTCATACAAGTTACTGGTGTCTGGAGCATGGCGAAAAGAAAAGAAATAGGTGGAAATTTCACTTGGATTGTGTCTTTGGAATGGGCACTGAGTGCTTTGATTGTTTTAGGGCTGCTGCTGTTTGCCTGGCACACGGGCAGTTCTGTACTTTGTACTCAGTAGCACTGTGTACTAGGACCTGCAGTCCTTGGAGTACACTGGAGCTGAGGGTGAAAGTGGCTTCTTTCTTCTCTATCACCATCTGCTTTTCCTTCTTATTCCCCTCCCCACTTCTTTAAACAGCCCATTTCTTGCTTGCTGTAAGAATTACTTACTCCTAAGAGGACCTTAGCTCAAGCACTGGTGTCCCATGAAGATCTAAGGCTGATACACTGCAGGAATAACCCCAGCCCCCAGGACTCAAGCAGTTTTATTGCTGTTTGAGCTGAAGTGGTCTGGTGTGTGCAGTCAGGTCTGGGACATCTATCAGCAGCCTGTATGGATGGTGACTTTCCTGTGGTCAGATACCAGAAGGGTGATAGTGATTGTGGCTCCAGCAACCCAGTGTTGGAGGCTTTGTAAAGGGCTGTGCAAAGACACATAAGCTGCTCTGTGCAAGCCCTCAAGGTGCCAGTGCTGCGTTAGGGGAGTACGGCCACGTTGCTTTGGGGCCCAGGCTGGATCTGTGCCTTTCTGCCATGCCATAGCCAGGCTAATAAAACCACCCAGAGATGCCAGGAGCTGCCTTTGCAAAGAATAGTATTGTTATTGATGGTTTTTCATTAACTAGGTTACCCCAGCTTCCTGTTATCAGACATATTTGAGAGTTGACTGTATTATGTTGTATCAGAGTGCCTTTCTCCTGCTTCATGGTCCAGAAGTTTGAGTGGTTTTCCTTTGTGATAGCCTTGTATTGACTATCACTTCTGATCCAAACAATGCCTTGGAGACAAGCCTTGGCTATCACTGTGGCCAAAATCTAAGTGCCTGTATTAACTTCTTCAAAGCTTGGTGCTATTGAACAATTGGTTAATGTTCAGGGAACAGAATTCCCTTTCTCCGTACAGGATGTGCATCCAAATGCATTGTGATGACAGGCCTGGATGATCCCATTCAGTAAATCTCCTACCAAGAGTTCTTGCTGCTGGGTAAATCAAAACATGTTACTCAGAGGGTGACTTACGGAAAGCTGGAATTTTTATAATCGGATCCTCTGCAGATGCTAACCAGCGTATCACAGTAAAACTGTTACAGTCCCCTTCTATAACTGGTTTATATGCTGCTAATGCTTTTTCTTACGATGATAAGAGCATTCAGTGGGTTTTATTACAGGAAACTTGTCTAATCTTTTACTTACCTATGCGTGTGACTTGGTGTGGTTTGACTGGATTTGAATCTAGTGCCTGATTTTTCAGTCTGAAGATCCCAGCTGAGCCCAGCTGGAAGTTTCTCAAGCAGAGTAGGTCTCATATCTTCATCACTGCAGCATAACCTGGATTACACTAACTCTGGAATAGGCTATTACACAAGATGCATTTTGCTGTCAGTCCCTACAGAGTGAAATTCTGACCACCTGCAGAGTACCTTTGTCCCCAAAACTGTGCTCATAATCCATTCCTCTTTCATTGACGCACCTTCAAAGTCCTGCACCTTCATCCTTGAATATCCTTGCATGTTGAAACCTGGAGAGATCTTCTGTCTGTTAAAACCTCGGCCTTCACTTGCCGTGCAGAACAAGCTGACACATACCAAAGGGCTGGTAGGGAGTTCTGGATGGGAGAGCCAACGTGCTCGCTGTACCGGGAGTGAAATCCCTGCACTCAGTTGGAAAGTTTAACCAAAGAGTTTAAGATCTCTCTCCTTTCATGTAGAGTAAAGAATTCCACATGAAGTAGAAGTGGAAGAGAACTGGTTTTCAAAGGGTTGAGTGCTTTAGAAGGCATAGAGCAGAATGATGGTGTTACACATACAACGCACCAACCTTCATGGTCAGTGTACTTGTAAGTGTGTGAGCTGGAGGCTAAAGTAGAGGCTGGATTAACGTTGGGTGAGCACAGGGTTAGAGCTGACAAAAGTCTGCCCTGGAACTCTGGTGAATATAATGCTTTATTAAGAGCAGTGTGGTTGGGGGGAAGTGCAGTCAGTTTTTCCCTCGTACTTCAACACTCAAACATGGATAGTAAATAAAGAACGTGCTGCCTTTTTGGTGTGACCTTTAGTAGTACTCACCTGGTTGCTCGAGATCCTTACTCTTTCCAAAGAGGAATCCACAGGGAAATAAACAAGGTATCACTGACCGTGCCAGAGTGAATTTGCTTATAGACATGTGAGCATGAACAGTATTATGAAATGGAACAAGTGGCGCATAGGGAACTTTCAGATCCCGAGATAAAAACAATCTCAGAGAAGTATGGACAAGTTTGAAGCATTACCAATGTAAATGAAAGTTGGTCCTTTCCTGCTGCCACCCAGTTCTGTGCCTTTTGGCAGCAGAGAAGGCCATGGTGGTGTTTTCTTTTTTCCTCTTGAGACCTAAAAAACATGAACAAACCTGCATGGATTTTTATAGCATGATACTTGCTTCATGGGAGCATTGAATAATTCAGGTTGGAAGGGATCTCAGGAGGTCTCCAGTCCAGCCGCCTGCTCAGAGCAGGATCCGTTGTCTCTGGCATTGGCCTTGTAACATTGCTGGAAGTAGGACTTTTAAAGTAGTTGTGATTATTTAGTCATTGTAGTGAGCAAATGCCTGGCAGAACAAAGGCTGCAGTCAGTGCTATGGAAATGGTTCAGCCACACTTGTCATCCTTTCCAAAAGCAGTGGTGGAGGCGAAGAGGATAAAGGCAAGATTAGACCAGTGATGAACTTCTTTTAACTGACCATCCCGGTATTGATTTTCCTCACCAAGTACAGAATCCCAGACTGCTTTGTATTGGAAGGGACCTTAAAGCTCCTCCAGCTCCAACCCCTGCCACGGGCAGGGACACCTTCCACTGGAGCAGCTTGCTCCAAGCCCCTGTGTCCAACCTGGCCTTGAACACTGCCAGGGATGGGGCAGCCACAGCTTCTCTGGGCACCCTGTGCCAGCGCCTCAGCACCCTCGCAGGGAACAGCTTCTGCCTAAGAGCTCATCTCAGTCTCCCCTCTGGCAGCTTAAAGCCATTCCCCTTGGCCTGTCCCTCCAGGCCCTTGGCCAAAGCCCCTGTGCAGGTTTCTTGTCATAATGTCCTACAGATCATGGACGTGAGAAATCAGCAGGAGACTGCCTTTATTGTGTAACTAATGGAGCTAAAGAGGACAGGACGGAGCAATTCCTGGGTATAAACTGAGGGCAGTGCAGGGACAGGGCTACACTCAGCAAAGGAAAGAAACACATGACCCATCTTAGCAGTACCCAGCCAGTATGGAAGAAGAGGAGCTCGGCTCACCCCTTGAAAAGCAGGAAGTTGCGGAGTTAAAATGGGTCCTTGCTCTGAGCTGCAGTTCTCGTCAGGGCTTGGCACTGGGGCTCACCCGAGCAGTGTCTTGGCACAAGCTGGGCTTGAGCAGGAAATGGTTTTCTCCGCAGCAGTGTTGAGGGGAAGCAGCTTCACATCTCTCTGAAGGCAACGCCTGGAGAAGGTGATCTCAAAACTGCTTCTGCTTCAGCAAGTTCATAACAATGTGCCTGGGTGACAGTGAATGCGTGTTCAGCTCTGCCTCTTCCTTTGAAGCTATTGTAGCTTCGTTATATGGTGTTTGCTGTGTGGAAGAAGTATCTCAAACACACATTCGCACGGCAGCTTCTGTGGTACGGGAAGCTCAGGAGATGGGATGCAAAGTTTTGTAGATAAAACCAGGGTCCTGCTCCCAAAACCCCCTGTAAAAGATGGGATTTCATTTATCCCAGTGGGTTACGTCCATGTTTTGCTGGGCAGTCTCAGTCATTTTAATACAATCTTTGTCCCTCTTAATTCAGGCTTAACCTGCAGAGGAATTTTGCTTCTGATTCTATCATGGAATCCCAGGCTGGTTTGGGTCGGAAGGGGCCTCATCCAGTTCCAACCCCCTGCATATAGACAGTGCGGAAGAGACTTAAACTTCTGTGCTTGACACTTCCATACCCAGCACAAAATCACAGACAGCATTTTGATAGCGGCTTTTATCCTGGAGTTTTGCCTTCTTTTCCCTTTTAATTCCAGTTCTCCAGTTCAGGGAAATGTGTCCTACGATGGAGTTTCATCTGCCAGACAGTGGGGTTTTCGTTCCCCTGAGGTTTCAGTGTGCTGCACTTGGACCTCCCATGGACCCTTGATGTCAACAGCCAATACCCTTGTTGTTTGGCCCATACATACAGCAAGAATGGGGCTGTAAACTGCTGCTGAAGCAGGCACCTGCCTCACAGAGCTGCTTCTGGTTCTATAGCTTGCAGCTGTAACAGGTAGCAGCAGTGCAGGGTCTTTAACAAGGTGGTCTGTGATAAAAAGGCAAAATACCCATTCAGACCTCAGCTTCTGCTCTGTGAAACTGCTGTTGCCATTGCACAGAGGGGTGTTGGGGCACGGACAGTGTATAGGAATCATCTGTGACTTCAAAATAGGTGTTCAAACTGGGTGTAATGGCATTGGGTGGAGAAGGTGGAGAGCCATGATGTGGAGCCTGCTGTTACCTTGGAGGTTCACCCTGTTATTTCAGCACATCACTTGCATTCTCTGTGCATTAGCCTCCTTTTACTGCATAGTGAATCTCTGAGGGCTTCGGTTTGTAAATGTGACTGAGGAAAAACAGCACCGGGATGTAGGGATGGGAAAGGTGGGTTTGGCTGAGCCCTGTCTTTATCTCAGATGCAAGAACAGTGTGAAAGACCTCTCTCAGATAGAGCTGAGGAGTCCACCAAGCTTGTGTGGAGTAAACCACAGCTCCTTCGAGCAGCTCTGATTCTAAACTAAAGGAGATTTGCCAGAGATACCGCAGAACTGAATCAAGCCTTCACCTTCACTGTGCGGAGGGAGGTTGGATACAGCCATAGCTGTCAGCAGCGGGGAATGCTAAATCGCAGCTGCAGGTAGGGAGGTGGATAAACAGGGACAGGAGCTGTAAATACGGGTTGGAAAGCACCCTCGTGCTCCCCAGCCCTCCAGTGCGATGCCAACCGACCGCAGCGGAGCCGCAGCCGGCTGCCAGCGATTCCTATCCAGCGTGCAGAGTAGCTCCGAGATCTGCCGATGATATAGCTGCTAAGTGTTGTTACGAATGATTCAGAGCTGCTGGCTCCTGCTTCCATGCGTGGATCATCAGCCTGCCTCGCTCTGCCATTTTAAAGTAATTGTCTGAATGACCTGAGTATCTTCGAAGTAGCTTGCATTTTTGCTCAGGCGCTGGCTGTGGAAGCAGCACCTTTCATCTGATACACTTCACGTTAATTTTGCTGCTCTGATGGGATTCTCTTTACCCAAATGCACATGATTCAGCTTGCAGCCTGCTGGATATGTTCTTCCCTTCCATTTGCCCCAGCATCTCCCTGTATGTGTTGAGAAACACGTAGGTAGCTGTTCGTGTGCCATCCGCTTCCACAGGCAGCGGAACAATGGGGGTTTGTTTGACTGTCGCTCCAACAATACTTGAGAGGAGCTCTGTCCCGCCTGGCTGTCAGTTCTGTTGTTGTACTTTGCTGTGGGTGACATCACTGGTGGCAGCTAAATGAAGTACATTAATTGTTAGATGCTCTTTGACCAAAGATGTTGACTTTTCCTGGCAGCAAATCCTGTACCGCTGGTATTGCAGAAGAAGCTGCTAATTTACTATAGTACAGTAATGTAGTTACTGGTGAGGGTGGAGTGGGTCTGTTTATGCAGATGGGAGATAAATAATTAAAAGAGAGGGATGTGGAGCTGTTGAAGGCCATGGAGCTGCTGCGAGGGCTGGAGCAGCTCTGCTCTGGAGCCAGGCTGAGAGAGCTGGGCTGGGGCAGATGGAGAAGAGAAGGCTCCTGAAGGGGAGACCTTAGAGCAGCTCCAGTGCCTAAAGGGGCTGCAGAAAAGCTGGAGAGGGGCTTTGGACAAGGGATGGAGGGCCAGGCCAAGGGGAATGGCTTTAACCTGACACTCCAGAGCCAGTAGTGCACTTTGACCATCTTGCCTTTAACCATTGCTCCTCCTTCCTCAGAACCATCCTTTTATTAAAGTAGAAGGATATTGCGTGATTAAATCCACTTCCTGCTCTTTAAGTTACTGTATTTGCTTTGAAATTACATATTTTAGAGTGAAAACGGATCAGTTACTCTCACTTTGCACGTGGGCACAAAGTCTTTGTCCACCCCTTATTTACTAGACCAGTGCTGCAAGGTTTAGTTTGCAGACTTGAGCAAGGCAGTTCTTGAATGAAAACATCACTTGTGGTTTTCCACTTAAACAAGTAGGTAAAGTCCACACTGTAAGTCATTGCCAAAAAGCAGCTTTTTACAGGAGCTCAAAGCAGCATTTGAGGGTTGATATCACTGTCGTTCATCTGACAGGGCTGCGAAGTTCCCAGCTTCCCTTGTACAAGGGAAAACATCCCGAGGAACTGTCTGGACTAAGTCAGATGAATCACGTCATGGAAGTGACAGTTTCTATGCACTCACTGCAGAGGGGTTCCCTGTGACTAACGCTGATACCAGCATCTATGCTGCAGGTATTTAAATAGAAGCAAAATTAATCCCGCTTGTCAAATCTCTTCCTTGCTTCCTGCTGGGACACAGCGTATTGGGGGTTTCATTGGCTTAGGAAAAGAATCCGGAACAGAATTCCAAGGATGTTAATTTATAGATATCTGACTTTCTTTTTTTTTTTTTTCCTCACAAAGTTCTGTAGTGGAGTTTGTAATTATGCTGAGAATCCTGGAATCCTGGAATCCCGGCTTGGAAGGGACCTCAAGGATCATCTGGTCCAACCTTTCCAGGCAAAACACAACCTAGACTGGATGTCCCAGCACCCTGTGCACACGAACCTTAAGTGTCCAACATTATGGAATGCATCCCTTCCCTGGGGAGGTTATTCCAATGTTCTCAGTGTGAAAACTTTCCTCTTGTTCCCAGTTGGAATCTCCCCAGCAGTAACTTGTGCCCATCACCCCTCATCTTTTCCATGTGACTCCTTGTCAAAAGGGAGTCTCCATCTTCTTTGTAGCCCCCTTTTAAATACTGGAACATGGGGATAAGGTCTCTCCTGAGCCGCCTTTTCTCCAGGCTCAGCAGTCCCAGCTCTCTCAGGCTTTCCTCACACGGCTTCCCAGGCCTTGGATCATCTTTGTGACCCTTCTCTGGACCCTCTCCAGCCTGTCCACAGCTTTTTGTATAGCAGGGACCAAAACTGAACCCATTATCCCATGTGTGGCCTGACAAGCACTGAGTAGAGTGGGACAATGACCTCTTTATCCCTGCTGGTGATGCCTTTGTTGATGCCTGCCCAGCATCCTATTGGATTTCTTCGACACAGCAGTACACTTTTCACTCTTATGGAGCTTGGGTCCACCAAGACCCGCAAGTCCCATTCCCAGCCTGGCTGCATTCCCAGCTAGGGCAGATCCCAGCCTGTGCTGCACTCCCGGAAGTGTTTACCAACTTCACATGTGGTTTTCATTTCAGAGCAGTCAAAATCACGGTAGGTGTCTATTTGGAAGTGGTTTAGCATCATCCAGTGGAAACCTGCACTCTGGGACATCCTACAGCTCTGAAAACCGAGCTCAAACTGTAGTAACTGCTGCTATCTCATAGGAGTAGGGAGCTGCCTCCCAAGTGCAGGCACAAGGGGAATGGAAAGACTCAGGTGAGGTTATTGCCTCCTTATGTTTGAAATGAGTTCCTCTGGAGTTGTTTGTACACTGAAAATAGAGGTCTTGGCTGGGATATTTCTGCAGGGTACTGCTGCCTTGTGTTGATGTCTATAGACTCCTTGTTGGCAGCATCTGTCGACAGCAACACAGAAACATCCTGTGGTGCATTTGGAAGAGTATTTGTCCAGCAGGTTGATTGGATGCAAGCATAAATATGTGAATGCACAGATAGTGCCAGAGCGATGGATCAGGAAGGAGCAGAATTCCCAAAGAGGATGGATGGTGGTACTGAGCTTTCCCGTGCTGCCTCCAGAGCACATGTTGGTCCTTCAGTGAAGCTGATGATGCTGAGGGCACTTTGTGTCTTTGCCAGTTAGTTTGGGGCATCTTTACAGAGCTAAATCCTACGTAAGGGAAGGAAAACAAAGGTTTTTTGTCACAGTGCAGGGGCTGAGCTGTTCGTTCTTAGAAGGGGAAAGTTGGTTTTTCTCCTTCCATCCACACAAGAAGCGCTCTTTGCCATTGCCCTTGGGGGGGGGGGGTCTATCATCAAAATGTCTTTCCTTCTCCAGCTCAGATTGACAGTTACTTTCGCATTGCCATGAGTGCCGTTCCAAGGACTGAGTCAGGTGTTGAAGCACTCATATAGTAAACTGTTAATCCTCATCTGTTGAAACTGCCCACAGAGGGAATGTGGGGTGCGATGCCATGACAAGTACCGTCTCCGAGTGCCCGCGCTCCTTACGTTGGTGCTGAACCGACTTGTTCTTTGAGGGAATGTCAGCTGGGGCGGATACCTGCTTGTGCTAATGCACTTCTAAAGTAGGTTGAGTTAAATTAAGGAACTGGCAGCGAGAACGAGCAAGAAGCCTAAAGGAAGCGGTGCTGCCAAGCGCTGGCATCCCTGCCAAGGCCAGTACAGCAAGGCACAGCTGGGTACGCTCCGAGACGTGTCCAGCACAGGAGGTGACTTGCCCATGAAGCTGACTCAGTGGGTCGTGGGCTGCTCTGTGTTTGCTTATCTGCCATGGGACACAAAGTGCTTGACCTTTTTGGAGACGTTGGGGCTTGTGATGACAATACTTGGTGTTGGAGGTTGGCTAAATCTTCCCCTGTTGTTTGGTTGTGCCCTGAATCCTCTCCCTTCCACCAGGTCATGTCAGTGATGTGTTGGAGGTGTTGGGAATGGGGTTTGAGTCTGTTGAGCTCTCAGGGACCTGAGCGCATTGCTCAGGTCGTGGTGGAAGGCATTGTTGTGCATCCAGAGGCTCCTTTCCCATTCTCCTCTTGTCCCAACTCGCACACATTCACGTGCTCTCCCAAGGCTTTAAGGTCACACCAGGACTGGAGTTAGGAGGGCTGGAGCTTGGGTGTCCCGCGCAGGCACATTTCTACACGCTATCATCCGCCTATCTCAGCTCGTTGGCTCTTGAGATAGCATTTTGCCTGTACTTTTCCATCCCAGGTGAGGCGAGCAGGATAAACACGGCGTGATGCAGAGCAAAAACTTCGCTGTGATTTCACCGAGGTGCCAAGAGTTTCAAACGTGCCATCTAGTGGCATAAACTGAGAGCACTCAAAAGAGAGGAAATCCCCCCCCAAATTCATCCCTCCTCCCAGTATGTGTTATTTGTGAAATGCTCCCTTGTTTTGGGCTGGAAATGAGTATTTATGGCTCCTGCTACCCTGCCAGGTTTTCTGAGTGATGAGCTCCTCAGGGATGTGTTAATCAGAAGGAGGAACAGGGAATTCTTCAGTCTGTTCTATCACTCGTATGCTAAACTTAAGAGGTCTGTACCTTCATACCAAGAAGAACAGAGCTCATGCTGGTGTTGCCTCCCCTTTGAGAAACCAAATCAGCTTTACAAACACAGCACATGAAAGCTTAAGACACCCTTGCAATAGGGAGAAGGAGGCAGCAATACCGTGCTTGCCTGTAGCCACGCAGCGCTTCACCTGTCACGAGACGCCCTGTGTTTGTACACGAGCAGTAGGACATGTTCCACCCCAGCACTAACCTGACGTACTTCCAGCTTCCTCGCGGCCAAAAAAGGCTGCACCAAATTGCAAAAGGCTTAAAAACAGTCTTTCTCCGAAGCTACATTCATCACCATGATAAGAATAGGCCTTGCGACGAGGGGCGTTAGTGCATACCGCGGTCGGGCATGCGTGCGCGGTGAATTACAGTCTGAGCTAGATCTGTTTCTCTTCACCGGTCTCTTCAGTTCAAGCTGTGGCGCAGAACTCGGGTTGCTCAGGTTGGTGTTTGTGTGCGCTTGCTGTTCCTGGGATTTTTACCTAGAGGTCATTGTGTCCTTTACTCTTACTACCAAGAAGCTCACTGCTTGGCTTGGATGATGTGCTCCATCTGTTGTAGCTCCCAGGGTAAGTCAGGAGAGTGGTTCTCTGCTGCTTCACATGCCTCTGGAGTCATCCTTTTCATGCCAGGGGCAGAATTCAGCTATTCCTACAGCTCCACTCTTCCATTGTGCATGTGGTTTATGTACAGGTGTATGAGATGAGATGTAACAAACCCTGGAATGCCGGAATTACAAACTTAGAATAATACAGAAGAAGGAATAAGAGGAGTTAAACACCTAAGAATCGCCAGCAAGAAGTGTGCCAGTATTAAATGCTGGAAGTGTAGCTGTCCTGACTTGAGGTGTGCTTACACAGCCTGGATACAGTGCAGAGAGGGGATTAAGGAAAGCAATCGAAACCTCGACTGCCAAATGCCCAGAGAAGTCCTCCTCTCTGCAGGGTCAGGATCAAGCTGTTCTTGCATATTCACTCACTCTGAGTCCTGTATGTGCTTTGTGAGCAGCGGTGTGATTCAGAAGGAGGGTTGGGAGGTCACTACTCAGTTCCTAAACGTGTGGTATCAAAACTACAGCGCACTGTGAGGCTGAGGGGGTAGGAGGAGGGAGCAGAATGTGTCTCCTCTTCCAAGGCGAGCGATTTACCTATAGGAAGATGCAGAAAGGTGAGTAGCATCTCTGACCATGTCTTTCCTAAGAAAGTATTAGGGTGGTGCTATGTGCTGGACCTCGGTGCTGTTTTGTGGACCTCTGAAAGGTTAGAGTGAGGTACCTACAATGTCATCTCTGTAATGATTTAATCTTAAACAAGGCGTTTAGTTAGTATCTGCTTTAGTCCTTGAATTACCCCTGTGTGGTAATGCAAAATGGGACATGGCCAAGGGGGAATATCCCTGGTGCTATCAGTGGACTGCCTGTACTGATGTATTTATTTGGATGTAGGCGCATAAATGGCACAGAAGTGGTGTATGTTTGTCTTGCCGTGTGTTTGTGCTGACTGCACCCGCTCAGGGAGCTGTGCTCTGCTCCCAGCCCATGTGAGAAATGGGTGTGCTTAGCACAAGCAGTTCCCTGCACTGACGGTATATGGGGCTTAGACCTGGCCTCTCTGTGCAGCATGAAGACCCCTGCTTCCAGTGCCTAAAGGGGCTGCAGGAAACCTGGAGAGGGGCTTTGGACAAGGGATGTAGGGACAGGACAGGGGAATGGCTTTAACCTGCCAGAGGGGAGACTGAGATGAGCTCTTAGGCAGAAGCTGTTCCCTGTGAGGGTGCTGAGGCGCTGGCACAGGGTGCCCAGAGAAGCTGTGGCTGCCCCATCCCTGGCAGTGTTGAAGGCCAGGTTGGACACAGGGGCTTGGAGCAAGCTGCTCTATGGAAGGTGTCCCTGCCTGTGGCAGGGGTTGGAACTGGAGGAGCTTTAAGGTCCCTTCAACCCAAACCAGTCTGGGATGCCATGATTAGTCAGTAATCACAATCTTTCACTTTGTTTAGTGGGGATTTTTTGTTGGTGGTTGTTTGGGATATTTTTGGGATTTTTTACCTCTTCATCGTAAAGCAGTTGATGCCACAATCTGCCGATTTGGTGGTTTTATTCTGAGTGCAAGAGCTGGAATTTTAAGACCTGGTTACATACCCAGCTTTTGGTCTTAAAAGATTGGCTTGAATTTGGTTGTGGTGGTCCTGGGCAGCATAGATCTGCCTGGAGCAGTGTTGTGTGTCTGTGTCAGGTTGTGGGAGCCCAGCGTGGATGTAAGTTTACCAGTGCTGTGTCCTCTTAAGTGTTTGTGGAGCAAACCATCCCTGCCAGCACACCTGGGTGTGCTCCCTCCAAGCAGCAGCCATGGGAACAATCTAACACGGATGTGCTGCGGGCCACAGGTCAGAAAGCAGGTAATTTATTAGGCAGAGTGGATGGACCTGCCAGTGGAGCGATGCATTCAGGAGAACAGAAACACCAACCACATCCTTGTAAACAGAAGAGCGCTGAGAAACTTCACATCATGCATTTGAAATTGGTTATGTTTCGAATGTGCTGAATTCATTGTTGTTTTAACCAAAGTTAAATCAGGCTTGGGTAAGCAATGGAGATGTCCCATTGCAGCTACTACATGCCTTTTAGTATAAGGAGCATGGTGGTTTTTATACCAAAAAAAGCAGATGCTTTTTACCTGTTATCTCTCCTTTGGCCAAGTAGGTTTTGATTTTACAGCAGTAAACACTTAACTCTTTGTACTACTGGGATGCAGCGTTTGGCTTTATGACTGCAATGCAGGTCTTTTATTAGTGAAACTTAATGTGTAACAGGATAATTCCGTTGCACCTACTACTATACAGGCTTGATTCCGTGCAAAATAAGTTTCTACTTCCTTGATGGCCTTATATAAGCCTTAACTGGGAACGAATCCAGCATGTTCGATGGGAAGAAAGGAGCTGCTTCAGAGCGGGCTCTTCTTCAGCAATAGTCGTAAACAGGTTTATATATAGGCACTGCTATTACACACAAAGCTTGCTGAAGAAATGCTTCCCCAGAGCTAGTGGATTTAATGCAGGCCACAGGGACTGTGCTTGAGCTAATTCGTGAGCAGACCTGTTGTAGTAACTCAGGGCAAGGTTTAAAACACAAGAACATCTCTCAGATGCATAGCTGCTGCAAGGGCTGGGTGTTGAAAGGCTCTTTGCTGTAAAAACAGGCTCAGAAACTTCGGCTGGCATCCTACATATGCAAATGCAGGTGCTGCACATGTTATATTTGGATTTTAGGGTTTTTCAGCTGCATTTCAAGTCGATCAGGAGCAGCCTTACGTGGTTGGATCGCTGGCTTTCATCACCCATATCCAATCATTACACAGGCGCTCCATCAGCCCCCTCTCACCAACAGTGCCTGCAGCTGAGCATCAGCACATTTGGGAACAATAAAGGGCTGTCATTTGGGAGTTTCTTTGCCTTCTTAATCGGGCAGGACCCCAAATTCCTCCTTCACAGAGCTCACGGATCAGGCTTGTGTCTCAGAACAGGTACGCTTGCATGTGAGCAGGGCGAGGGCTGGGCTTAGGGAGCTTTGTTGCTGATGTACACACAGCATCGTTGGCTGCGTGCTCCGATGGAGTTTGGGATAGGTACAGGACAAACCATGGCAAGGCTCCCGCCTTTGTGATGGATTTGGTTTTAGGGATAATTTGCTGGTTTTGTTCCTCGACTCCTTCAGAACGAGCTGAATTGTGAAAGATATGTTAATGTGAGGAGACACACAAGAAAGGCTGAAGCAAGACACTGACACGTTGAATAATTAGATCATCTCCTGCGCAGGAAGAAAAGTCAAGTACGAAACAGGAACAAGAAGTGCCTCCCTCCCCCATCGTACAGGCACCAGGTCTGGCTCCTTTCTGCATGCAGAAGCAGGTTAGACAATTAGATCTTTAGTATTAATTAATTCCTGAAGATTCCAAGTGTTGGGTGTAGTAACTGCCTGCTGCTTTTGGGGGAGAAGTTGGGAGTCTTGTTTCCAGAGGGCTGGATCCGTGAGCTGCGTCATTGGTGATGAAACAAAAAACTGACTGTTGCTGGACTGGGTTTGTAAATGCTGTAGCTGTTAATAGGGTCTTCTTGGGAAAATCCTCGTGGATTTTGTCCTGAATAGGAATTAGATGAAGGGAATGCCATAAAGAGGCACAGGGCATCGTGGCTGCCTTTCTGCCTGATAGGTTGTGGTGTTGTGGCGAAGCAGTGCTGTGTATTACTTCAGGAGCTTTATAGGTTTGACTTAATCACTGCTCCCTAATCAATAAGATCCCAGCCCCGTGCGAACCTCTGCCTGCGGGGAGGGCTGTGCCGGTACTCCAGCTTCAGGCACTCTGGTGTGCGAAGTTTACTTGTTTGATAAACACAACGCTTTGCTTTTGTTCCCTTAATCACTTCCTTGGAAGAGTTAACTTCCGAAGCAGCCACACATCGGTTCTCTCAGTTGTTTTCATTATTTTTCTTGTCACGCACAGTGAAGGGCTCCTGTTTGTGAAATGTCTTCTTTTATTTTGTGTGTGTCCCCCCCCTCTCCCCTTCCCATGGCAGCCTCGGGGATGCTGGCATCAAAAAACCCACCCCAAAACGCTCTCTTGTCTGCTCTCCTCTCATTTCTTACGTTATCTTTTCAACCAAGTTCCACTCCTTTTGAACGGGACTGCTTATAGAATAGAGCACTTTTCCTTCAGGGTGATTGGAGCTCTCCGGAATTCTGTATTCCTCTAAAGGGAGAGACTGGAGCAATGGGGCTTCCACGTGCTTGCTGCTGAGTAATTTCCTTTTGTATCGCTGACAGGTGACTCAAAGCAGGAGCTAGCAGATGGCTGCATCGTTAGCTGGTGGCCACAGCCTTACGGGATGAGGTTTGGAATTCCCATCAAAGTCGGGATTAAGCGCTCAGGATATGCTGGTGGCACCGAGCACGCCGAGGCCGGGGGGAGAGCCTGGAAGAAGAGGAAATCATTCCCGGCGACTCATCCTGTGGCTGGGTGAGTCAGGGGTCTGCTGGCAGTGATCAGAAAGGCACATGGCTCACAGTACCCCCTCTTTGTGTGCTCTGCAGGATGCAAACTGCCTCTGCGAATCAGTTCTGCCCTTTTGGGTTTTGTCCAGTGAGTTATTTCCAGACAGGAATTACTGTATTTTCTGGAATGAGTATTGTGAAATTCTTTTTCTCCCCCCTTTTTTTTTTACAGTGGGCAAGTTTTCAGCTGGTGATTTATCAACAAAAGTATTTTACAGGATCAGAGTTAAAAGCTCTTCTTAAAAGAAATCTCCCCTTGTGCGATAGGGAAAGTAAAAGCATCTCGGGTTCCAAAGGATGAAGGAATAACCGAAAGAGCTAGTTCTTGGAATAGTAGCTCCATTGGCACTCACTGGTGATTTCCTGTGCATTTGCTGCAAGAATCACTCTGTGATGTGAGTAGGTGGTACTAAAGGGTTATTACGAAACCAATTTCCAACCAGCCCTTTCGAGTCATGGATCGGGAAGAGGGATAGCAGCTTCAGAGCCTTCTCTTTGTTCGAGCAGTGCGCCTGAGATGCACACACAGGATACTCAGTGCCTGCAATGGAACAAGGCAGGCTGGGGATGGGGCTGGGATCACGTGAAGAGCTCTTCTCCATGGCACTCCATCTCAGGGATGGGAAGCGGGAACGTGGGCTGGGAGCCGGCAGCAGCGTGCAAGGTGCACTCGGAGCAGTTTTCCTGCCTGTCTTCCCCATTGTAAGTATTCCTCTCCTGGTTTCTCCCCAGACAAAATGGAGCTGCGTCAGGACGGGTGCCTGCGCCAAGCGAGGTGTTGCTTTGGAGCTGTTTGGTTCTGTTCTGGAAGCAGATGGGCTGCCACTAGCAGGAGACAGTTGGCTTCCCCATCCGAAAGGGGTGCTTAAGGGAATTGGTCTCGCTCCTAAACCGAAGGAATTGTTGACCTACTGACTCAGTTCGGAAGCATTAGGGAAGCAGTCTTCCTGTGGTTTCTTTTGTTGGTGGCAGCTTCAGAAGACGTCTGTGAGCGTACGGGGATGAGCAAAAGGAGAGAGTTCTGATACCTGCTGCCTGTGGGATTTGTGTAGAGCCAGGAAGGAGCTGATGGCTGAATAACACTTAAACTTGTATGTGTGATGCTTCTGCTGGTAATGCATTGGTAAGTTGATGTACTTCTCTTTTTCAGTGCTAAGATGGTATCTTACTAAATGGGACTGAAGGAAAGCCTTGTGAACGTAGCAAGGTGGATTTGTTCTGTCACTGGAGCTGGCCTGCCACAGTTTAGGAGGCTGTAATTAAAGGGGGAAACTCACTCCAGGAGGTCAAGGAAAACAGCTTGGAATTGCTGTTCCCACCCATTTTTAACCTGGAGTGTTGGTGCTAAGGAAAGGGGCTGAGGCAGCCTTCCAGCTTTGGGATAGATCATCCCACAGTCACTGCTGAGCTGTTATTTTCCTGTTAAACTGCACTGAATGACCAAGGTTTCAGTTTTGTTGAATTTCACATGAAAAAATCATATATCCATTCCTGGAATTAAATGGAATGGTACTTTCCCCAAACTATGCCTAAAATAGGAGCACTGTTATTTGTAAGTGGCTCTGTAAATCCCAAGGAAAAAGCTATCATTTAGTGGTTTCTCAGAACCCCCAGATCATTAGCATTGGCTGGCAGGAATCACGTTGGCTGACGGAGTTGCACACCCTGAATCTGCTCTCGACTGGGACAGTGGTTTGGGGAGGGAGTTCTGGGAGCGGGGGGAGCTTCTTGAGCAAGTCATTTCTTCTTAGCTGTTGGTAAAATGAGGATGGTGGTAACAGCCTTCCAGTGCCTAAAGGGGCTGCAGGAAAGCTGCAGAGGGGCTTTGGACAGGGGCCTGGAGGGACAGGACAAGGGAATGGCTTTAACCTGCCAGAGGGGAGACTGAGATGAGCTCTTAGGCAGAAGCTGTTCCCTGTGAGGGTGCTGAGGCGCTGGCACAGAGTGCCCAGAGAAGCTGTGGCTGCCCCATCCCTGGCAGTGTTGAAGGCCAGGTTGGACACGGGCTTGGAGCAAGCTGCTCTAGTGGAAGGTGTCCCTGCCCGTGGCAGGGGTTGGAACTGGATGAGCTTTAAGGTCCCTTCCAACCCAAGCCAATCTGGGATTTAACTTCCCAGCATTATTATGCTGTCTGTATCAAGATGCTGATATGTGATGCTGTAGCTTCTGGATTTCCAGGACATCTTTTTGAATGCACAGGCTATTAGAAGATGGGGAAAGCGGAATAGTGATGATTTATCATTCCCTGTGGCGGGTCTCTTCCAGACACCAGCTGCAGGAATTGCTGGTGCTGTGTGCTAAGGAATTTACTGCTGCTGTCCTGCCCTGGCTGGGTGACACCCGGACTCCTCACATTCCCAAACCCGTTAAATCAGCAGCTGTAGTCATGCACTCATGGTTGTTTTCCCCCTCTTCCAAAACAGCAGCAATCCATAGACCGCAAATCCCTGTGGACCTGGGAATAAACCCAGAGGTTTAACAACGAATGGAGAGGAAAAGGAAGGTTTTGCATTGCACTGGATTTCCTTTCCATAAGCGCTTCCTCTGGATGCTGGGAGAAGAGCTCAGGCGCAGGGCGACTTTCTGGTTGTACCAAATGGTGTGGGAGGGCGGGTCAGGGAAGAGTCACTTGGTTGTTATGTGGGTGTGAAAAGCCTATGAAAAGGAAAGGGTGGAGGAAAATACAGTACTTGAATTAAACAAATAAAGGGGAAGGGAATTAGATATTCAAAGTTAGAGATCTGTTTTAGCTAAGTATTTCTGTGAATGAGCTGCATATCTTCTGAAAATCATTCATTTAACCAGAAGCTCATGAAAATGGTCTCAGGAGACACTGTGTATGGTTTTAAGCAACAAAAAGCCATTCAAAAAGTCGTCTCCCTATCATTTTAGATTAAAAGAAAGGAAGTTGCACATTTTTATAGCCTCTAAATTGTTAACTGCTCAACCTGTATTGAAGCGGTCAGTCCTCAGGCTTACAGTGGAGCAGTTTGGTTTGCTGAGGAGTTACAAGCAGGCCCTGTTTGAGGAGAAGGAGTCTGAGATCCTCAGTTCACCGTTGTGCAGCCGGCTATGGGACAGGGAATTGCTGCGTCTGTTTTGGGAGCCAGGCTGGTACCACTGATGCAGTGCAGAGGGGTGGTTGGCACCCGTAATAAAGGGGAAAATCATAGAATCATAGAAGAGTTAGGGTTGGAAAGGACCGTAAGATCATCCAGTTCCAACCCCCTTGTCATGGGCAAGGACACCTCCCACTAAACCATGCCACCCAAGGCTCTGTCCAGCCTGGCCTTGAACACCGCCAGGGATGGAGCAAACCCTATTTTAATCCTGATTTTATGTACATGAGTGTTTGCAGTCTCTCTACTCCATTGCAGTCTTTAAAATGTCACTTAATCTGATTGAGAGAATTTGAAATATATGGTGTAGAGATTACACTTTTCCATGCCTTTTTTGGTTAACTTGACTGGGGAAAAAAGGCAGCACATGGAGGCAGGAATAACAGAGCTTTGCTCTGATCACAGTATTGCTTGTTATGTTAGTGGAAGTCTTGATCTTCTGAAAAAAACAAGCAAAAACCCAAGCCACCTTAATCATAGATAAATGAGGTTTTGGGGTCCCCAGCATAAGGACGTGGAGCTGTTGGAGGGAGGCCAGAGGAGGCCATGGAGATGCTGCGAGGGCTGGAGCAGCTCTGCTTTGGAGCCAGGCTGAGAGAGCTGGGCTGGGGCAGCCTGGAGAAGAGAAGGCTCCTGAAGGGGAGACCTTAGAGCAGCTCCAGTGCCTGAAGGGGCTCCAGGAAACCTGGAGAGGGGCTTTGGACAAGGGATGGAGGGACAGGACAGGGGAATGGCTTTAACCTGCCAGAGGGGAGACTGAGATGAGCTCTTAGGCAGAAGCTGCTCCCTGTGAGGGTGCTGAGGCGCTGGCACAGGGTGCCCAGAGAAGCTGTGGCTGCCCCATCCCTGGCAGTGTTGAAGGCCAGGTTGGACACAGGGGCTTGGAGCAAGCTGCTGTAGTGGAAGGTGTCCCTGCCTGTGGCAGGGGTTGGAGCTGGAGGAGCCTTAAGGTCCCTTCAACCCAAACCACTCTGTGATTCTATGGAACCAGCCCAATGCTTGACATTCCAGGTCTGTGCAGTGTCTTGGTAGCATTCATTTGTGCAGATTCCTGAGGGATTCCCGTGCAGAAGTTCGCAGTGAGGTGCAGAGAATTTGTTGGCTTTTTCGAGCTGTTTGTTTTGTACATTGTTGGAATGAAGTTCTTCGTGGCCTGTAGCGATCCAAACACAGGGTTTGCACCTGAAGTTTACATACAAAACAGTGAGCCCAGAATAGGAGCTGGAAGAGAGGAGTGCTTCCTCTTCTGTTGCTGGAGTGCTAAGACCTATGTTTAAAAGTATATACCCATTGAGCCAAACAAAAATGCATGTTTTCCAGCAACATGGGTATGAATAGGAGCCACTTTTATCCATGCATTTTCAAGGTAGTGTTGTGTGTGATGATCTCTGGCATCTAATTCCCTCCCTTCTTTCCCATAATTTGGCAAACCAAACCAGTGCTGCCAGGCCATGCTGTGACTTCAGGGCTTCCCTGCTGCAGTGAATGGAAGCCGGAAGGTGTTCCAAACTCCTAATGAAAGCTTGGGCACCTGAATTGGACCTTTAAGGACCTAACTGGCTACTGAAACTCCCAGTATGACCTGTTATTACAGGCTCCTGTGTCTATATGCAGGTTTATTGCCAGAACATGAGGTTGGCAGAAGTGAGTCATAGCTGTGAAGATCTCAGCATTGCTCTTTGATTTACTTTCATCCCCCCAAAATAAAAGGATTTCCAAGAATACAGGTAGGCATATGCTGTTCTCCTGTTAGGGCAGAGCTCTCACTGGCTCCCAAGTGTATTGACATAGCTCATAGGATGTATTTCTGAAGCTCAAGTATAAAAGCAGCTGTGTATGCGTTTTATCTAATCTTCGCTGCAGTAGGCACAAGAAATTCCTGGAGAAGGGACCACAATACGAGGCTCTGCCCTTTCTCCTGGGAGTCTCTTTCCTATGGAGTCATACCTGCCCTCCAGTGCCTGTGTTCTGTGGCTTGGTGAATTCTGAGTTCCAGTCTAAGCTGGCCCAGCCCCAGCGGGAAGGGCAGAAACCAGCCTCAGCCCAGGCGCTGCTGCTTCCAGGGCTTTGTGGGAGGTGGGATACAGGGTGAAGAGTGCCCAGCTTCCCAGGTGAGCTCTTAGCATCGGGTTACTATTTAGAGGTGACGGTACAGTCTTCCATGGACATGGTTTTGGATTACCATGACGGTTAGATGTTGCCTTTGATGTGCAGTTTCAAGGTTAGCTTCTTCCATGATCATCACTGGTGACCGTGTGGCCTGGGGGTGAGCCACCTCAAGGTGCTGATCTGGTTGAAAACTGCGTTTTTCTTCTCCTAGTATTCTCTTTTGGGGAAGTTAGAGCTCATCCAACTCATCACATAGCTGAGTGGTGGTAGTGCTGATGGGGCAGAGCAGGAACTCGTGGCCAGAAGCAAAGGAGGAGGCGGGAATGTCCCTTTCGGTGCCACCTGCATGACGTTCAGTTCAACCTGTTCAGGAAACAGCACCTTCCCTTGTTTCTTAATCACTGTGGAGCTCAACAAGAGCTGATTTAACCCTGTTCTCCATAACAAGCATTGAGTTTTCATCTTCTCTGTTTTCCTTTGGCATCTGGATTTTAGGTGTCTGCGTTTAAATTCTGAGTACAGCAAGTAGACAGTGTGCTGCTTTTGTATTCCCATTTTCTGTTCTGAGCCTAAGTACTTGAGAGTAGAGTTAATAGCATTGTACAGTGGCAAAGAGGAGTTTATCCTTTACTATTTATAACAGCAATTCGTGACAGGACCAGGGGAATGGCTTTAACCTGCCAGAGGGGACACTGAGATGAGCTCTGAGGCAGAAGCTCTTCCCTGTGAGGGTGCTGAGGCGCTGGCACAGGGTGCCCAGAGAAGCTGTGGCTGCCCCATCCCTGGCAGTGTGGAAGGCCAGGTTGGACACAGGGGCTTGGAGCAAGCTGCTCTAGTGGAAGGTGTCCCTGCCCATGGCAGGGGTTGGAACTGGAGGAGCTTTAAGGTCCCTTCCAACACAAACCAGTCTGTGACTATGAGTATTTATAGAGCCTGACAGGCTCATGGCATTGATTGAATTGGTATTTGTTCGAGCAGCGTCACAAGTTGTTCTTGTATTCCTGCATTCACAAAATTTGCCTTTGTCTATAAAGTCACAAATCCTACCCCATCCTAATCAAAGTTGGGGTAGAATTTCCATGCGCCATGAATGCAAAACCTGGCAAATGCCTCCAAAGCCAACTCTCCAAAGACGATTTCAGGGCAGCAATGGCTCATCAGCGGAATTCCAGCCTCATGTTGTAAAGGATTCTCTTTCTGTATGCCTCTTTTTTCCTGTTCTGCTTTGGAGTTTTTTCACTTTGGCATTTTTCTCTTCATCTTCCTGCTTCTTAAACTCCTTATTGCTGTAATCCATTTCTCTCATACCTGTGCCTTCAACATCAAACGTGTGCTCATGCCATATGTCCTTTTGCACTTTCTCCTTTTGCATCTCTGCTTACCTCGTAACTTCCAAATAGCAAACAAAGCACGTGAGCTGAGAAACAAGCGGGTGTTTTACCCTAAGGGAGGATTTTCACAGCACACAAATCAAGAGTAAATACTTCCAAAAGCTGTATAATATAGATGCAACCACACTAACACTTACGTGTCTCTATGAGTAGAGTTATTTGCATGTGTAAATGCTGATGCAGTTGAACTCAGTGTTACCAAATCCTCTGTCAAAAGCTGACCCTGGGCGTTTTGCAAGGAAGATGGTGATTGTCTCTTTGATGCCTTGAATTCTGTTTTGCCTGTTAAGGATAGTCACCCACAGCTCTGTCATTCCACACGTGTGCCATTCAGAGCAGGTTATCCTAATGCATGACTTTGAACGAGAGCAGCATATCTACAGCATCCAGCTACGAGCACCTCCTTTTAATTGAACACTGATTATCACACTGCGATCAGACTATTGAGCTGCTGCAGAAGTTTGCCAGCCCTCTGCTAAAGCGCTCTTATGGAATTACAGGATCATAGATGTTAGAGATGGAAAGTGCATTAGCTCATCCAGGCCGTCGTCTTGCCAGTACATGTTTTCTGCTACAGGTTTTATTTCCCTGCGCTTTATAGCTAGAGATACTCCAAGAACTTGGCCTCCCACTTTGAGCTTCTGGAGTCTTTTCCACCAAGTTTCATGGCAGGAATTTTCTTTGCCTGATATGTGGCCTGGATTTTTCCATGTCTTTGTTTTACCACATTATTTCAAGTCTGCATGCTCATCTTTGAGTAATTCTCTCTGCGGTGTTAACCGCTGCGTAAATAGGAATGGAACAGCACTGCGTGCTCTCGAATATTAAGATGTATCACTTACCTTAAGTGCTGCACGCTCAGTTCTGCAGGATTTGGGGAAATTACACTGATTGAAGCTAAGTTTTAAACCGAACCGCTAATAGTGTAATTTCAGATGCATATTTTGTTCCCATATAAGTTTTGGTGTCACTTGAGAAATTATTGAATTACCTGAACAGGCCAATTTTGCTCAGGAGTGAAAGTGTTTTTATACAGGAGAGTTACACCGGTGTCACTTCAGTGATTTTTAACTCTGTTGTGGCATTTAAACTGCAGGGAAGCAATGTGTGCAGGCAAGTCTGTAGAGGGCATTGCAGGGGAAATGGAAGTCTCACAGTTTTCCATTGCTGACAGAGAATGTGGTTATTTGAGCCTTCCCGCCACCCAGCCTGCCTTTATCCTATATTTCACCAGAGTTTCTTCACTTCATAACTACTGTTTATTGTTCCTTGTAGTTTAACTTGTTTTGGTGGGGTGCAGAATAGGGATGTTGGTGGGAGAGGTGAGGAGGGGCATATCACGGGAGGTAAAGTTACTACTAGAGAGTGGATTGGAGGTGTTTGAGCAACAGGTTGTGTAGCTGAACAGGGAGATGAATGAAGAACATGTATAATGGGTGGGTTATGGAGTGAGTAAGAGAAAATGTGAGTAGGCAGGTAATGAGACTGGCAAGTGAGAGAAGAGGTAGGAGTGGGTGAGTAGTTGGGTAGGTATGCAGTAGTAAAGCTGGAACAGCACTGTGGGCTGGCTCTGATGGGACCTGTAAGGCCGGTAAGCACCACCCCACTTGAGACATGAAGAGAGAACCAAGGGCCAGAACCGTGATGGGTGTGCAGGTGAGCAGGCAGACCCTCGGGACCTCCACCTGGTGCATCCAGCTGAATGGATGTCACATCATTTACTCTGCCTAAGCTTCACCCCATTGCACATGCAGTGAACAGTAGTCTTCTCCTTGGTCAGGTGGTTGCATTAGGCTGGTGTTCTGCAGAAGTATCACAGACCATAATTACAATTTACCAGGTTTTTGGCTCTAAGAAAGTCACAGAGAAAGCAGGTGAAGCACTTTTAGTCTGTCTGGAGCATTGCAGTTCATAGTGGGTGTTCCCAAGAGCAGAAGTGAGCTGAGAGCTGCCAGTGAAGGGATTTATTTGGTAAGTAAAAGGTACAAAGATGAGGGATACGCTGAAATTACAAATGCTCAACGCATCAGCTTAATAAAGGCAGCTACGAAACTTCAAGGTCCTTTCATTTGAATGGATGAGATGGGAAGGTAAAATAACTTCTAATCATTATCAGACCTTGACTGATGGCGCTTTTATTAGGATCCTTTACTATAACTGCTGTAAGGCTGGACATAGTTCACCGTGACTAATACCTAACTGGTTTTCATTTACTATGGCAGAGTTACAACCTGAGCTGTGACCTCTCTGTGCTCAGGTACAGTCAGGCTATTGTTTAAGTTAATGGCTCCGCTATCCTGTTAAGTTATATTAAGTTGTGCCCAGTACATATTTAGTGTTTATTGCAGTAGAGCAAGTCCTTTTGAAGCCCAGTAGAGGCGAATGGTTGCTGCAGGAAATTACAGGCTTTATCTTAGCTGCCAAAAAGGTGTGTATTTACTGAGGAATAAATTAGTATGTGGTGGTGTACTGAAAAGCCCTACTAGAGAGCAGTCCCTGCAGGGTTTTCTTCCCATAGCTGAGAGTTTTCCCTTGCTGGACCTGCTTTTTGCTGAAAACTGCATTGCTTTGTGTGCACATGGATTTGACAGCAGGATGACAGCTTTGAGTCCTTCACTGCAAAACAGACACTGAGGTGCTGGAGCGGGGCCAGAGAAGGGCAATGGAGCTGATGCAGGGCCTGGAGCACAGTGCGATGGGGAACGGCTGAGGGACCTGGGGGGTTCAGATGGAGAAGAGAAGGCTCAGGGGGGACCTGATCGCTGCCTACAGCTGCCTGAGAGGAGGATGGAGCCAGGAGGGGGCTGGGCTCTGCTCCCAAGGAACAAGGGATGGGACAAGAGGAAACGGCCTCAAGCTGCACCAGGGCAGGTTTAGATGGAGCTGAGGAGCAACTCCTTCCCCAGAGGGTGCTCAGGCATTGGAAGAGGTACCCAGGGCAGTGCTGGAGTCACCGTCCCTGCAGGTGTTCACACACCGTGGAGACGAGGCCTCAATGCCATGGGTTAGTGGTGGCCTTGGCAGTGCTGGGGAATGGTTGGACTGGAGGAGCTTAAAGGGCTTTTCCAGCCTGGTTGATCCTATGAAGACCTGGTGTGTTGAGCAGCCTCCTGTGAGGAGCACTTTGACCCTGTCGTGTTTTACATCAGTGGGTTTAGCACAGGTTCCATCAGTCGGGGTGATTGCTTTGGAAGCTGTCTTGGGAAGGAGATGGCATCCCACCATTTCAGCAGGGTCGGTGACTCCAGCTCTGTGGTGCTTGCTGTGGTTTTATTGCCAGGCAGAAGTCTGTAACACTGGGTTCCACAGGAAAACCTGTCAGGCAACTGCTGGAAGTATCCCTAAGGAGTGACTGAAATCCTCATCTTGAACACGGTTACCTGCAGCAAACTGCACTTCCTATAAAGCTTGGAACTGTCCTCAGGCCAGCTCGTGCAGTAGTCACCGTCTGCTCATTTGTCATCTCAGACACAGCCAGAAATCAGTTGCTGTTCTTAGGCAGATGGTTCTTACCATTAAATCAGAGCAAATCTCTTGCTGATGTTCAAACGCTGCGCTAACTGCGCGAAGCAGAGGAGGGAGGAGCGTGTGGGTATGTCTAATACGAGCCTGTTGGGTTGTAGATCTGTCAAAGCCCTGAATTTTCATTTCTTACATAAGCAGAAATCCTGGTAGCGTTTGCACATCATTAGGCTGTGCTTTAGGAACTGCAGGAATTGGACTGCTCCATCCAAACTACATCCCTGGGTTACAGGGACACTATGGAAGTATTTCCCATTCACACCCTAACAAGAAGTTTGTTTCTTGTTCCTCTTGATATTAAACCTCAATATCAACTTAATATCAGCTTAATAACCCCCCAGAATCCTCAGAGCAGCGTGCAGCCTCGATGGAAGCGCAGATGCTGTGAATACACAGGAACGACAACCTCCCAATTTCCCTTCTGTTGGATGAATGGCTTGGTTTTGTCAGTGACAAGGTTACAAAGCATTTGCAATAAGCGTGCTTCATCTTTGGCCCTTTTTTCTGCATCTGGGTGTCTGCTTCCTTTTCATTGTGTTATTTGTCTTCTACCTCCCCTTTTCTGTTTAACACAGCCACTCCTTCCGTTTGAAGAACAAGAACTGAGCCACTTGCTGGGCAGGAAAAGAACCCAAGCAGTTCTGATCCTTCTAATTCTTTATTACCTGTAAGGGCCGGTGCAGGAAGCCACTACAGGAGAGGAGGTTTACTAACTCCTAACTTCCTCAAGGCTTGGGATTACACATTGGAGCAGTGGGGTTTAGGTGCTATGGGTAAAGTCCAGAACATGGTCAAAGGGTGTGTTTGCTTGGCTCGGTTCACTCTCCCCCTTAGAGTTCGGAGCTGGTTTGTAAGCACCAGATTGAAACGGGCTGTCCGAAGTCAATAAGCACTATTTGTTTGCTGCTGTTGTACAGCAGGGGTTATTTCTGGAGGTGCTGTCTGCAATGCTCTCTTAACCTGGAGTCCTTCTGGTTGGTTGCTGCTCAAGTGAAGAGAGCCACTCGCTTGTTCTCAGTAAAGGATATTAACGCCATTAGCTGAGACAGTGTCTGTGGAACAACCAGACAGCTTAAAGAAGTAGGATGTTATTTGGGTTTCTTTCTTATTAACGTGCTGAAACCATTTAAAATGCTGAGATGGGGGTAGGGCGAGGAGGGTGGTAACACATACATCACCCATCCCTTGGGATTCGGTGGGTTTGTCTGAATTTTCTGCTTCTTTCTTTTCATTCCCTACAATCAGACACACGTTTCAGTTGCGGTCGCTGCCCTAGGACCAATAGCTGTGTGCGAGATGTCTCATTGCCTACTATTAACAACGTGTGTGCGTGGTAGCTTTTCTGTGAGGCTTCCCATAGAATCCCAGACTGGTTTGTGTTGGAAGGGCCCTTAAAGCTCCTCCAGTTCCACCCCCCTGCCATGGGCAGGAATACCTTCCACTAGAACAGCTTGCTCACACACCTTTGTACTAAGACTCACAGCACCCTTTTTACACATCACCATGCTTTCTGGATGGAGACTCCTATGCATGGACATGTTAGTGAACAGTTCTGCTCTGAAAAACAGTGGAAAGCAGCTTATTATTTATTGCCAGAGGTAAGTTTTCCCTACTTGTATGTCTTGCTTGCTCCTGTGGAACCAGTTCATTTGTGAGAGAGTAATTTGTCTGCTTAAAACTGTTATGCTTCATTTACTAGAAGAAATGTGAACCAGCTAACACAGAGTGGGGGCTCTGACACCTTCTTCCAGTTGT
Organism: Ara ararauna; assembly: GCA_028858755.1. Lineage (NCBI taxonomy): Eukaryota > Metazoa > Chordata > Aves > Psittaciformes > Psittacidae > Ara > Ara ararauna. Next base: position 164,591,314 of record CM054376.1, read on the forward strand.
TCAGGAGATGCCTGGAGCTCTAAGGGGTTAGTCTAAAGTTGTGTGTGCAGACCAAGTTACATCCATTATATAGCATGGGAATTCCTGTCAAAAACTATCTGGAAAGAGGGCGTCCGTTAAAAGCGAACATGTAATTGTAGTGCTGCCATTTTGGTTGGCAAGGCCACAGTCTTGTTTGAATAAGTTAATAACATAGTGTCAAAGAATGGGATAGCTGCTGCTGCTGGTGTGCTTCGGGTGTATCTGCTCGTGCTGCTTGTGTTTCATAGCATCCCAGACTGGTTTGGGTTGGAAGGGACCTTAAAGCCCATCCAGCTCCAACCCCTGCCATGGGCAGGGACCCCTTCCACTAGAGCAGCTTGCTCCAAGCCCCTGTGTCCAACCTGGCCTTCAACACTGCCAGGGATGGGGCAGCCACAGCTTCTCTGGGCACCCTGTGCCAGCGCCTCAGCACCCTCACAGGGAACAGCTTCTGCCTAAGAGCTCATCTCAGTCTCCCCTCTGGCAGGTTAAAGCCATTCCCCTTGGCCTGTCCCTCCAGGCCCTTGCCCAAGCCCCTCTCCAGGTTTAATGTAGCCCCCTCAGATACTGGAAGCCTGATGTATTTGCTGGAATATTTCCTGATACGCACTGATTAATAAATCCCCATTTGAAGTGTATAACATCCTTTCAAATGCCACATTTTCAACGTGCCACGGAGCAGACAGCACCAATGTGTTTAATTCTAGTGGGTGGTGACACCTTCTGGATGCTGAGCACATGAAACTTCATGTGTCACTTGGGTGATGGACCTTAAGCGAGTTTTTCATGATCCATGGTCAGTGGTGTAGTAGGAGGAGAAATCAGCCCAAATCTGCTGTTTCCCAGGCTTGCTCTCTGAATTGTTCAGTATATTTTGTTTTCAAACTGCTTTTCAATCACGATGGTTGGAATTTGAACACTGCGGATTTCACCTGCATTTCTGTCTGCAGGTTTGGAAGAAACCCATAATATTATTTCCATATTGTTTTCACTGTATCTCCAGTTTTTCATTCTGAGAAAACGTGATGCATCTGCAGCGTGCACGATCTGCCTTTCAGATATGCAGATGCAGAGCCTCGCGTATCTAGTCAAATCAGTGTCGAGCTGCTTTTACAAACTACGTGACAATGTACAACCTCCTATCTGAGAACTGGATCAGACTCAAATTGGGACTCAGTCCAAAAAACAAAATACTGCAATCAATCTACTGGCTGTGTCAGCATTCAGAGTCGTTTCTGTTCTATACACTGCAGGGAAAGGATGTGGAAAATACACGCTAGCATCCAGAAACGTATTCCTGAGTCATGGAGGATGGCAGAGATGGGCGTTGTTAATAGGAGCTGCTTAAAGGTGTGGGGTAATAGATGCTAAAGGCAATGTTCTAAACCTGTGTGACATTAAGGAAGTCACAGTGTGACACTCTCAGTGCCATGTGACTTCCCTGTTTACACTCAGCCCAGCTGTGAATGCATATGAAATAGCAGTGATGGAATGATCCGCTTGCTCCGCAACGTCCTTGGTCCGTGGTCCTCAGGCTTCAGAGCTGCCCCTTGGTTCCAGCTGGGATATGTAGAGTTCAGTTCCTTGGAAGACCATTCTTTAAATGCTGACGTGTTCAGACTGGGTTGACCTCTTCTTAATGCCTTGTGTTTCCTTCCCCTCCGCCTGCCCTGCTGCTATTCTCAGCTGCTGGCTGGTACTGCTCCTCCGTCCTCATGCGATGCTGGGGCACAGGGCAGGTGGGCTTTCTGCTGCCATCCCATGCTTGCCACGGAACACTTATATCAGTGCTCCAGAGTTATCTTTGTGTCCTGAAATTCAGACCTAAATTCTGTCCTAAAATGGAGCTGTTGGAGCGAGGCCAGAGGAGGCCATGGAGCTGCTGCCAGGGCTGGAGCAGCTCTGCTCTGGAGCCAGGCTGAGAGAGCTGGGCTGGGGCAGCCTGGAGAAGAGAAGGCTCCTGAAGGGGAGACCTTAGAGCAGCTCCAGTGCCTAAAGGGGCTGCAGGAAAGCTGGAGAGGGGCTTTGGACAAGGGATGTAGGGACAGGCCAAGGGGAATGGCTTTAAGCTGCCAGAGGGGAGACTGAGATGAGCTCTTAGGCAGAAGCTGTTCCCTTCCAACCTGTCATGGTTTAAGCCCAGCCGGTTACTCAGCACCACGCAGCCACTCACTCACTCCCTCCACTTCTCCCCCCATCTCCCAGCATGACGGGGAGGAGAGTCGAAAGAGTGTAAACCCCACAGGTTGAGATAAGAACAGTTCAGTAACTAAAGTAGAATACGAAACTACTGCTACTATTAATGATAATAAGGGAAATAATAAGGGTAGATAATATGAAACTAAAAATGGAAAGGGAAAAATGCAATAAACAGCAGTTCACCACCTGCCGACCGATACCCAGCGTGACCCAAGCAGTGATCTGGGCCTTCTGAGAGACTCCCCCCAGTTTCCGTACTGGGCATGCCGTGCTGTGGTATGGAATACCTCTTTGGCCTGTTTGGGTCAGGTGTCCTGTCTCTGCTTCCTCCCGGTTTCCTGTGCCCCTCCTCACTGGCAGAGCATGAGACTGCAAAGTCCTTTTCAGAGTAAGCATTACTTAGCAACAGCTGAAGACATCGGTGTTATCAGCACTGTTCTCAGGCTAAAGCCAAAACACAGCAGTGCACCAGCTACTGAGAAGGAGAAAAATCGCTGTTACAGCTGAACCAGAACACAACCCAAACCAGCCTGTGATCTATGAGAATCTCAGACTCGAGAGAGTTGCTCACCTCTGCTGCAGGAGCAGCGGGACTGTGTGCCCATGTAATGCTTCCCAGCCCACTGTAGGCAGCACTCCAGTGCCTGGCATGTCCTGCATAGCAGCAGGGTCACTTTGGGGTTATGACAGTAAATCTTTTCAAAGCAGTCACACTGTAGAGGTGATCTAAGCACACAGGTTTCTGGCTGAAAGCCGGTTGCTGAGGTTTAATCTGCACCCTAAAGCTCTGCTGGTCTGGGGTTCTGCCTGCGTATGGGTAGAGGCACAGGTATCAAAATGGTTTCCCTGATAAAGGGCTGCGGGACCTTTAATGTCCACAGCAAAACTAAATACACTTTAAAGGGTTTTCTAATTGCTATTGCACTGTAGATGCGTAGCACAATACATGGGTGGGATTTGGCTCTGATATAACGACCAGGCAGCATCATTTATATGTGCTCATAACGTGTCTGCAAGTGTACAAGGGTGGAATCCAGGTGCCTGCACGTTGGTGTCTGATGCCTTTGAGGCACTTTAGGTCGTCTGGGACATACCTATAGGGCTGACAGGTACAACATGAGTTTTATGTTAGTTTTGTTTGGGCCAGGCAGGACACTGAACATCACCTGAACAGTAGGAACAGTATGAATAGTGAATGGCAGGAGGCATTCGTGCTGTGTTCAAGCAGATAAATCTTGGCCTGAGTGTCCAGGCTCCTGTTGTAATTGCTGGAGATGCAATTTGTCACTGAAGTCTAGAGTGATTCTGCTCACCAAACGTTAATGTGTGCTTGCTGCAATGCTGGATCTCCAGTGTTTGGACCACTGGTTTTATTCCTCTGACACATAAGGTGAAACAAACAGGACTAAGAAATAGTTTGAAATCCAGAGCAGTTCACATCTGTGCAGTGAACATCTCAGAACTCGTAACAGTAAATTAGAATGTGAAGAACTTAATGTTTTAATGCAGCTGGAGCCCTGTGCAGAAGAAAACCATTAGACCCAAAGCCAAGAACTTCCCATCATGAGCACAGTCACAGCTGATTGCTTACACCTCCCATATACATTTCAGTGTCCTGAACATGTTTATTTACCCATTAAGCACTTTCCTTGTAAATTAGGATTTTGGTCATGTTTTACCATGGCTAACTAGTAATCAGTGAGTTATTTGCTCAGGGAAGGAGGGGACTGTATATATTGAGCCAAAATACTATAGCACCTAAGAAAACAGGGGGGGGTTGTTCCCAGTTCCTGGTCTCTGTCTTTTATTGTACATTGGTTCATAAAGAAGCCAACAATCAACAAGCCCACTGTGATGCTTTGGATTAGGCCTCACCAGAGAGCACCCAAGTACAGTGTCCCTTTGTGAAAGTTTTTAATTACTGTTAATTGTACTTGATAGCTTCAGTGCTGAAGGGAAGCGGAGGTGACCTCACCCTGGAAGCTGTCAGGCTCACGCTGGTGCCGTTCCCTGCCTGAAGAAAAGGTTGTGGTTTGGTTGTTGCTGGGCTTAATGAGGAGCATTGGTGGGCCCAGCAGCTTCGGAAACGCTGCCCAGCCTCTGTTTGAGTGCTGTGCTTGTCTCTGCACTGGTCAGCTGCAGAGCTCAGTTACAGTGCAGGAGCAGGGGCCCAGCAGTCTCAGATCTGTGGTCTGTGGTTCCAGTAGCATCCCTCACAGCAGCCAGTACCAAAGACTTCAGGGAGAGGTGATGGAGTCCTTATAGATGTTTACTACAGATTTGAAGGTTTACTTCTACTCTTTCATGCTAGCTAATTAATAATCTTGGATGTTTTCGTTATCTATCCAGAGACTTGATTTCTTAAGCCATTGTAGTTCTTGGCTTTGGCAAAGCCTGGAGAAGGAGAAGGCTTCAGGGAGACCTTAGAGGAGCTTCCAGTGGGGCCTATGGGAAACCTGGAGAGGGGCTTTGGACAGGGCCCTATAGGGACAGGCCAAGGGGAATGGCTTTAACCTGCCAGAGAGGAGACTGAGATGAGCTCTTAGGCAGAAGCTCTTCCCTGGGAGGGTGCTGAGGCGCTGGCACAGGGTGCCCAGAGAAGCTGTGGCTGCCCCATCCCTGGCAGTGTTCAAGGCCAGGTTGGACACAGGGGCTTGGAGCAAGCTGCTCTATGGAACGTGTCCCTGCCCATGGCAGGGGTTGGAGCTGGGGGAGCTTTAAGGTCCTTTCTAACCCAAACCAGGCTGGGATTCTTTGCATTTAAACAAATGCAGAGTATTCCCTTACCCTTTGCACTGCAAGCTGTGCAGGGCAGCATTGGCTTTAGGTGTGTTTGTGCAGGTACCAGTGCGTTAGTACCAACCAGCCTTTAGTTGTGACCGTAGTGTAAATGTCTAAGTATTTATAAAGGCTTTAGCTGACTGAACATGCATCCTTCTCTCTATGGCAGGAGAAGGATGAACTGGAGTACTCTTTCATCTCTCTTCACTAGTCTGTATTTCTTAAGCTGTTGCCTTGCTTGATCTTAAATGAACCTTCCTTAAAATACCCTGAACTTTACAATTCCCCTGCAGTTCATCCCATGCCATCTGCCACAGTGTCTGCTGCGTATTTCAGTCCTGACGAAAACCCCCATTCCTCATCGGTCCCTCCGCACTCCTTCCTAAGGATGCTGTGACAAGCAAAGCTGGCAAGTTATTCCCACCTTTGTTGCTATTTATATGTCAATGTAAAGACACCAGTTCTGACAACCTGTGTCCGTAGAGGTGTTCGAATGCCTAACTCACAGTGAAACCATTAGCAATGAGGCTCTTGAACGTGCCTGAAGCTCTGGACTGGGGTCTCTTTCGTTCAAGCAGTCTCTTGCTTACTTTAATCATAGACCCGTAGGGTGGTTTGGGTTGGAAGGGGCTTTAAAACTCATCCAGTTCCAACCCCCTGCCACAGGCAGGAACACCTTTCACTAGATCAGGTTGCTTCAAGCCCTGTACAGCTGCCGGGGATGGGGCAGCCACACTCTGCTTTGTCTCAGATGTGTATTTAAAGCTGCTGCTTCTTCCTCAGCATCAAATCCATTGACTTGGAGACAGATAAGAGAGCAGGGTGCCAGCAGTTCTCTCGACAAAGGAAGAAGCATTCAGCTGTTTTGTCTTCTAGGTCTGGCCTGGGGAAACCTGCAAAGTCAGTGAGCGTGGACCATCAAATGGTTCTTCTCACCGCTCTGCCAGAAGTGTTGGGAACTGTGGTCTGGAGCTCCCACTTTATCTCATTCCTTTGCTTTCTGCTGCTCATTAAAAGGCAGAACTGAATCTCCGTGGTGTGAGATGTCAGGGCTGCCTGACATGGTTCTCATTCTGCGGCTCTTGGGTTTTGTTTAGGCAAAAGGAGCTAAATTCTTCTTGAATTAGGCACATTTTTCAGTAGAAACACTGAGCGCTGAAATCAGGTCACTTTGCACTGACTTTCCTTTGCTATCTGTAATGTGGGGGTTACAAGTGCACTTTGAAAGGATTTTTCTAACAACAGTGGTAGTTTTGTAGCATTTCTGCAGCCTTACCAAAATCTGTGTTCAATACAAATACTCCCAAACCTGTTCATCAATCAGGGTAGAGTTTGGCATCTCGTTCTGCTTTGTTGGGTGTTTTTACTTCTGTTGTTAAGAACGTGGGACTGTTCTCATCTTTGCTGTTGATGTTACTGTACAAGGCACACAGTGATGGAGGTGGGTACAAAATGACATCTGTTGGATTTAGCTTCTGAAGTGATGGGTACCATGAAGATAGGCTGAGAAAGTTGGGGCTGTTCAGCTTGGAGAAGAGAAGGCTGCGTGGAGACCTCATAGCAGCAATCCAGTATCTGAAGGGGGCCTATAGGGATGCTGGGGAGGTACTCTTCGTTAGGGACTGTAGTGACAGGACAAGGGGTAACGGGTTCAAACTTAAACAGGGGAAGTTTAGATTGGATATGAGGAAGAAATTCTTTACTGTAAGGGTGGTGAGGCACTGGAATGGGTTGCCCAGGGAAGTTGTGAATGCTCCATCGCTGGCGGTGTTCAAGGCTGGGTTGGACAGAGCCTTGGGTGGCATAGTTTAGTGGGAGGTGTCTCTGTCCATGGCAGGGCATTGGAACTAGATGATCTTAAGGTCCTTTCCAACCCTAACTAGTCTATGCTTCTGTGCTGGGTAGGGATTTACATATGCAGCAGCACTGAGTGCAGGCTGCTTCATCCTAAACAGAAATTCAGGAGACTTAGAATCATGGAATGGTTTTGGTTGAAGGGACCTTAAGGTCATCCGGTTCCTACCCCCCTGCCATGGGCAGGGACGCCTTCCACTGGAGCAGGTTGCTTAAAGCCCCTAACCCTCGTCACTAAGAGCCTCATCTGCATGGGTCTTGAGCACTTCCAGGGATGGTGAGTCCACCTATTCCCTGGGCAACCTGTTCCAGTGCCTGGCCACCCTTTCAGGGGAGAATTGTTCCTGATTTCCAGTCTAAGCCTCCCCTGGCACAGCTTGAGGCTGCTTCCTCTTGTCCTGTCATTTGTTACCAGGAGCACAGCTACACCCCTCTGTTTTGAATAGGTACAGAATGATTTACCTCGAGCCTGCCCTGCAGCGAGCATAACGCAAAGCTGTATTCACAGGTTTGGGCTGCATCTCTTTTCTTTACAGAGCACCCTGTTTCAAGCTCAGGAGGAACAGTAGACATGGCTGCTGCGGCAGCAGATGCAAAGCCCTGCCGCGGTGGGAGAGCAGGGTTTGTTCTCATCTTCCACATCATCACAGCTTCCTGCACTGCACCACCCTGCGTGTGGGCACTAAGAGCATTTGGCATGAAGACAAGAGACATACCCAGTGCTGCCAGGCAGCAGCTAACCTAGCACAGCTCCCTCTCTAGCACCAGAAGAGCTTTCGATGGTGGACTTTGGGGACACACATTCCATGTGGGCACAACTAGCTCTCAGTTTCCAAAATCAAAACAACTTGAAACTGCCCCGGAGCGAAACTAAATGAGTGCAATAATACCAGAGGATTGAGCAACATGCTAAGGACATGTTGTTTCCTTTAAGGATTCTGACTCTAAATGATGTCACTTAGATAGTTGGGATGTTTGTGAGCACTACAGGGCTTGGAAAGGGAAAGCAAATCGGAAAAACACTGGGAAGCTGCACAATTTGTTTGGTTTTATGACTCCCTGGTAGTTTAATGAGGGAGCTATTACTCATGCACTGTCACTGCACATCTAGAAAATTCCTCTGGGTTTCAAAACTGGCAGGAGAAAGGAGTTTCCTAAAAACCATTGAATTAAGGAGATAAAGCGCATTGCTCAGGAGCCCCTGACAGGAAGGGGCAGGGGCGGAGTTGTGCAGGACTCACAGTGTGTTGGAAGCCTTCCCCACAGGGTGTTACTGAGAGCAGAGAGTGCTGGTGGCGATGGAGGAGTGATACAGCAGATACGCTCAGCACCTCGCTTTTAGTGTGCAGTGATCTGGGGAGAAAACAGATTGGTTTGATAGTAGGAAATCCTTCCCCTCCACTCCTCGTATCTGGGGTACTAAAGAGATGAGATGTAAAGTAAGGTTTTCATACTTATGGGCAGTGGTACAAGGCAATACATAGGCAATACTGACACTGAAAATGAGGGAGGTAGACTTATAGAGAAGAAAGAGAACTATTTGTTGTGTGGACTTAATTCTACAGCTTGAAATGAACTTTCACAGTTTCATAATCTGTCTGGCAGACTTCTGACTTCCTGCTTTGTGTCTGCATTCTTGGATAGGTCTGTACAGTGCACTTTGCGTATTTACTTATTTCAGCTATGTTAGCCTATCTTGTCACATCCAGACAGGACACACATTATCCTCATCTCAACTGGAAACCTAATGTAACTTCTATAGCCTTTGAAAGCAGGCTGAGTGCTGTTCCAGTCTGATGTTGTAAGAGAATGCAGCAAACACAAGACTGCTCCAGATTGGGAATGCAAGTGAATATATTCCTCACCAACCCCCTGACACAATTACTCCCTTGTAGCTTAAGTTCCTGTCATTCCTTTTTGCAAAACATGCAGCTAAAGGAGGGGCTGTTAGGAGGGAAATCCGTAAGGAATCTGTGAAGTGTGATACAATGATTAGTAATAGAATTCACCAGCCACTGTAACAGTTCTGCTTAAATCACAGTACCTCAAGCGGCATCAGTCATTCCTTGTCTTATTTAGTGCTGTACCGAATCACTTTTGTCTCCTCTGTTCCTGTCCTTGTAAGCACTTCCAAAATTCTTCTAATTACTGATTTTTTTCCCCCATATACAGACTTTAATCCAGAATATTACCATTTTTCCATGAAACTACAGCAGTAACAGGGGAAAAAACAGTGTATTTTAACCTTCACGTCAGAGATGCTCTGCTGTGTCCGCTTATGCATGCAGCGTACGTCCTCTGTTGAAATGCCCAGTTCTGAGCTAGTTTTGAGTTCTTTTTTCAAGCACATAGATGCCCAGTTTATGATTCCATGCTGGATTTTTGCCCTTGGGTGTGGAACTCACTGCCTGGGCCAGAATTAGGAAATGCTGTGGAAGTGCTGGATCACAGAGCAGAGCTCGAGTTTGCAGCAGAATGGGACAGATTGAGGCTGTGAAGGCTCAGGGGGCACTTCTGGTATTAGAAAGGTGGCAGGAGTGTGGATGCGATGAATTATCATTATTTTGGCATCAAAATAATCAGCACAAATGGAGGCACTTCAGAGGGATCTCGTCTGTGGTGCATTGGACCACAGTCTGAGCATCAGTCATCCTGGAGGTATACATACACAGGGCAGTGAGCCCAGGGAAACTTGGGTTGTTCTGCCTGGAGCAGTGTGACCGTTGAAGGGGGTGCTCAGCCTCATGTGTTGGACCTGTGCTGCTGTGGTTTTCCAGGGTTGTGTGAAGCTAAAGGCTGAGAAGACATAAAAAGGAGCTCTCCTTTTTAAGCCTTCTGGGTTAGTGTTTCATTGACTCCAATGGAGGCAGTGAGCACCAGTGCTGCTGTGCAGCCTTGTTCTGGAGAGAGCTCTGGTGCTGGCATGGGTTTTAGTGGGTTTGGGGTTCTTCCAGGGGGTTTATATGGTGCTGAGGTTGCTTTTTGCCTAAATGGTTTGCAGCAGAGTCTAGGTGAGAAGCAGCTTCCCTCACTCCGTGCAGGACCATGAGCAGCAGGTGATGCCAGGCTCTAATAACGTGCTGATGCTCAGGCAGCTATGGAGTAGAGAGTTTTATCATTTCAGGCTCCAGGCACCTAAATTCTGCCAAATTTAGGCAAAACAAAGGCATGCCACAGGTCTGGTGCCTGCAGCTTCCCACTCTGGTGGCAAAGGGCACTGGAGAGGCAGATGTCTGCAGACAGCTCAGCACTGCATCACCCTTGGAGTGAAGGATGGGGCTTCCCCAGAGGTCCAGTCGTGTGCTGTGTGCTGATACAAGAAGAATGTTCTGGCTTGTTATTGATGGAAATCTAACTTCATTTTCCTGCTCATGAGGGCTTTAAGTAGTCTTAACATTATGGTTCAGCTGATTTCTGTCTTGGCTAGGTGTGTGTCCTTCGCTGCTTGTGCCGAAGCAAAGCTGCTCAAGGTGGATCCTGTGCAGATGTATGTACCTACTGCATTCAAACAACTGTCAGGTCTTACATTTAAAGACTCCTCTTTTTACTCAGCCTCACTTTGTCAGGACCTTTGCAGCTGGCATTACACAGCACATACTTCATTATCCCAGTCATCACTTGGACCGTTTTGTCCTTTTAACCTCCCCAGTTGCTGCAGTAGACAGTTGTGGGGATAATCTGGAGTGAATTTCCTTGGCTGGTGTTGAAGCCACAAAGACATCCAAAGTAGTTCTGTGAAAAATGAAGCTCTTGAAACTATTTGCAATGGACTGAAAGGGGGGGTATAGAATGAAAAGCCAACTGCAGGGAAGTGGCTGTGGGGACACCATCATGGGCTGGCAGATGTCACATTCCTGCATCCATCGTCTCAGGCCTGTTTTAACCACAATGTTCTTAGTGCAGAATAGCCAGCCCTGCTGAGCATGTGGCAGCCCTGGCTGACGCATACTTACTGCTATTTATCGTGGAGTCCTAAAACCCCAGGTTGGAAGGGACCTCAGGGATCATCTGGCCCAACCTTTCCAGGCAAAGCATGACCTAGACTGGATGTCCCAGCGCGCTGTCCAGCCGAGTCTTAACAGTGTCCAGTGATGGGGAATCCACAGCTTCCCTGGAGAGATCATTCCAATGGCTGATTGTTCTCAGTGTGAACGGTTTTCCTCTTGTGTCCGGTTGGAATCTCCCCAGGAGTAACTTGTGCCCATTATTTTTCCCATGTGACTCCGTGTCAAAAGAAAGTCTCGCTCTTCTTTGTAGCTACCCTTTACATACTGGAAGAGCATTACGTTACCTCTTCATAAGTGACTGTAGCGATAGGACATGGGGTGATGGGTTCAAAGTGAAACAGGGGAAGTTCAGGTTGGATATAAGGAAGAAGTTCTTTACTGTGAGGGTGCTGAGGCACTGGAATGGGTTGCCCAGGGAAGTGAATGCTCCATCCCTGGTGGTGTTCAAGGCCGGGTTGGACAGAGCCTTGGGTGACATGGTCTAGTGTGAGGTGTCCCTGCCCATGTCAGGGGGTTGGAACTGGATGATCTTAAGGTCCTTTCCAACCCAAGCTATTCTGTGATTTGATGTTGTGCATTATCTCAGTCAGTTTTGCATCTGTCTTGGTTACAGTTTCTTTGCCTGCCTTCAAGTTCCCCTTTTCTCATCACGTCCAATAAATTAAATGGAACTCAGAAGATACTACAGAGCGACACCAGGATGTGCCTGTTAACAGAGTGGAATAAATTAATTACACACCGTGAACTAACTGAACTCATTTAGTAATTGATGAATTAATTTAATCATGTCTGCTGTGAATAGGAAACCTGGAAATGCTGGCAGAATAAAGAGCCAGCCCTCTTCTTCGCTGTATCATTAGGGGTTTCTATGGGTTTAGTTTTCCTCAGGCCGGTAATGGCCACATTTAGGAAGTTACACCCTTCATTTGCAACTTGGGGTTCTTTGTGATTCCATCCTGCATCACTTCCAGGCTGAATTCCTTGGAAGCTTTGACGTTTCCAATTGCTCTTTCTTAGCCAACTGTCAGTGCTAGCTCTTAATCCTTATCTTTTTTACACTGGTCAAACATTGCACACCATCAAGCATATTGTCCCGCTCAAGATGCCATCCTGACTGGATGTCTGTAATTCCAGGAGCCTGTGATCTTTGTGAATGGTTTGTACGCCATGGCATTCTCTCCATGCACATTCTGCATCTCCTCTCTGCCAGATTTCCCCTGCAGACACAGATCTGACCCCTGTGCAGTCAAGTGTCATATTTGCACCTCTGTGCACCACTTTATTTCTCATCTGGGATGTGTGCCTGACCTGCACACATGTGAATTGATGGCAATCAGCTGCAGCTCTGAACAGTTTCAGCAGAAAAGAGCTTTCTCCTGTGCCAACCCTTTGTAAAAGCCACAAAAATACCTTTATTTAAGCCTCTATTTCAAGGCTATACCTTGCAGTGATGCCGAGATAGGCCATCAGGCTGTTCATCTGCCTTTGTATCAGATTTTATTGTCTCATTATTCCTTATACTTGCTCTTTTTTTTATGTCTCTTCATTCTTCCTTGCCTCAGGCAGTAAACTAGAAACCAAACTGCTTTCATTCTGTTGTATATGAAGCTCCTAGAGCAGTGTCTTGGTCCATGGCAGGGACTCTGCCCTGCTACAGTAGTTCTGCAGCACCTCCCTTAGAAGTCCCTGGGAAAGTAAATCAGACTCATAGAATGGTTTGTGTTGGAAGGGACCTTAAAGCTCCTCCAGTTCCAACCCCTGCCACGGGCAGGGACACCTTCCACTAGAGCAGCTTTCTCCAAGCCCCTGTGTCCAACCTGGCCTTGAACACTGCCAGGGATGGGGCAGCCACAGCTTCTCTGGGCACCCTGTGCCAGCGCTTCAGCACCCTGTCTTTATCCTGATAATGTGTTTGTCCTGTAACAGTAATCAAATACATGAACTGAGTAGTAAAAGGGGTTCAGGAGTAAGGCTGTGCATGGTCAGGTGGATGTAATCAATTCCAGTGCTGCCAGTTGATCCAGATGTGCCTTGCCCAATGTGCAATGAAGTCACTAAGATCTGCAGGTAAAGACATACAAAGATCTTTGCCCAGAGGAGCTGTGGCTGCCCCATCCCTGGCAGTGTTCAAGGCCAGGTTGGACACAGGGGCTTGGAGCAAGCTGCTCTATGGAAGGTGTCCCTGCCCGTGGCAGGGGTTGGAGCTGGAGGAGCTTTAAGACTCCTTCCAAACCAAATCCTGCATTAATTCTATGGGAAGCATTACAAAAATTGTATTCTACACACATACTATTAATGTTAGGCAAATGAGACATTTAAATATCCCACTTTACGAATTCCAGGTGCTGATCTCATGAGAGCACCTTGCATATGCCAAAGGAACATATTGTTTGAGAGGAAAACCTGTTTATAAATATATGCAAACTGAAAGGTAAATAATTGCTGTTTCCAGTAAATTGATGGAATGTTCTCTCTCTGCATTGATGATGCTTCCCGCTGTGCAGTATGTTGTGTCAATAGAGCTGGCATATATTATGTTTGTCGCCCTGCAGCACCAGAGTGTAGGAAGTGGTTATCTTCTCAGATTTCATTTCTGATTCTTTGCTGCTTCAGCCCAGCAGAGAAGAGTTCAAGGGTGCTTTGTTTGGCTCTGTAAATATTTCTGGCTTGGGTCTGGGGTTTTTTTGCAGTGTCAGAGACGATGGGAGGAGTAAAGAATATTTGTCTTCAGCTAAAAGCTCCTCTGCAGCCTGTTTGTGAGGCGTGGGAATTCAGATTGGATTAATAACAATCACATTGAGAATCATGGAATCATTTGGGTTGGAAAAGCCCTTTAAGCTCCTCCAGGCCAACCGTGCCCAGCACTGCCAAGGCCACCACTAACCCATGGCACTGAGGGCATCCTCTTCATGGTGTGTGAATACGTGCAGGGACAGTGACTCCAGCCCTGCCCTGGGCAGCCTCTTCCAATGCCTGAGCACCCTTTGGGGAAGGAATTGTTCCTCAGCTCCATCTAAATCTGCCCTGGTGCAGCTTGAGGCCGTTTCCTCTTGTCCCATCCCTTGTTCCCTGGGAGCAGAGTGCAGCCCCCTCCTGGCTCCATCCTCCTCTCAGGCAGTTGTAGGCAGCGATCAGGTCCCCCCTGAGCCTTCTCTTCTCCATCTGAAACCCCCAGGTCCCTCAGCCTACCCCTCTTAATTGCTGTCTGTATCTTCTATGTGACCAGTTTAATTTCCGTACCTTTTCAGTCATTGTAGAGACTTTCGTTTGAGTTTATATCATACCAGAGGAGAAATACAAAGGAATAAACATTTTTGTATGTGCTTATTATTGTTTTTAAGCTATATGTAAGGCCAGTTCTTTCCAGGTCACCTTTCACCCTTTGACAAACTAACACCATTTATGTAGTGATATAAAGGAATCCAGATAAGCAGAGAGGCAAAACAGTTGCAGGCGCCTGGTTTTAAGAGCTCACTTTGTTGGGCCAGAAGTGGATGCGATATGATGCCTGGCGCAAGGACACAAACAGCAGCTCTGGTTTGTGAGTGCTCCATGACAGGGGCATTTCTGTTCAGCACTGGGATTAGTGCTTCTGTTGAAATTTATATAACGCTACGTTGCCAGGGTGGTTTCTAAAAAGGATGCTCATCCCTCAGAGTGCAAAAGCTTTAATTCAGAAGAAGTATTTCAAGCTGAAGAAATCTTTCTTTCCCAAATGATGATCAGTTTTCTCCCAGATCCCTATGAGATACTCTTGCATATGTAAGACAGCAGGGGGAATGAAAACATAAATGGTTTTAGAGTGTTAAGACATAGACAAGCAACAGTGAGTTTTGTTGTGGGTGGCTGCTGTGCTAACATACCTTAAGAAGCAACAAGGAACTGCTGTTGTTCATTCCGGTTGTCCCGCTTGACTTTTGCAGGGTAATATGTGCTGGTTTTATGCAGCAAATCATGATCCCCTTGGGGGGAAAGAACCCTCTGTGTTCCTGCCTCTGTTGTCCCAAAGATTGGTGTTTGACAGAGGAGCAGTCAGCTGCTATGGTGATGGGCACAGCAAGGAACGCGGACAGAAATAGCGGCGAGGCTGAAGCCAGATTACTCCTGCTTCCTTATGGCTTCAGTAGCCTGTTCGGCATTCGATGGAGACTGATTTCAAGAAGCGAGCAGGTTATTTTGCTGGTTTCTGCCTCAGATTCTCCCAAACAACAGAAAATAATACTCGGGCTTTTAAACAGCAGAGATACTCCAGTGGATGCTGTTTGTACAGGACTGCGTGTAATTCCCTGCAGTGCAGCTTGCGCCGTTGTGCTTGAATTCGGATGCGCTGAGATCTCCCTCCTTCCATACGAACTGAAGTCACTTTTCAGTGATGCATAATTCATACACCGAAGCCTTTGTCACAAAAACATGATAGTGTTTTTCCCGGAGTTGTTAAGCCTGCTTTTCTATTTTTAGGAGTTCTCTTCCCTAATAATCCCCCAAATGAGCCTGAAGCGGTTTCAAAACAGAGCCCGCAGTAAATCTGACACAACTTGTACGTCAAGGATGTTGCTCTGCGCACTCCATGGTCCTCTGCCACCTGCTCTTTACAGCTCCTTCCTCCACAAAGAATTACCTCCTCAGGGCATGGGGACTCGCCACTGCCATGGCATTAGTGCATAAGTGTACCGCACCTCAAGGTCTGCCAAAAGACCATTTGGATGTATGCAAGGGGTATCTACACATACACCTCTGTATGAAACAGAAACAGCAATTCCTTGCCATGCATTTTGAAGCTCTAATTGAAAATTACTCCTTCCACAGGGACGTGATACATGTATTGTAGTAGTGGGGTTCATGGTAAGACTTGATGGCCTGTTTTGAGTATAAATGCACTGACATTCGGTCAGATTGTGAGGAGCTGTAACTGGCTAAAAACCTGTTCTAAAAGGCTGGAGAAAGAGAATCATTGCAAAGTTGTGTTTTAATTTATCTCTTTGCAGAACAACCCAAAGAGGGGACTCATTCAAACAGCTTCTGGTATTTTTGTCTTCCAGATTCTGAGGACAAACCGGTTGATAATGAGTTGTTCCAGAAGCACACGGAGAAAATTGTACCTTGTGGAGGCTGTTTTGTCTGAGGTATAGCACATCTGTGGCCCTCCCTGGCATCAGCTGGTGTTCTAATACCTTGTACCCATCAGAGCTTTCCTGCTGGAAGCTTTCAGAAGCTTCTGAAATTAAAAAGATCCGTTTATTGTGCATACATAATGGGATGTTTCACTAGTGGGAAATCAGAGAATCACAGAACGTTCGGGTTGGAAGGGACCTTCAAAGTTCATTTAGTTCCAACCTCCTGCAATGAGCAGGGACATCTTCAACTAGACCTGCTTGCCCAGAACCACATCCAGTCCGGCCTTGAATGTCTCCAGGGATGAGGCATCCACCACCTCTCTAGGCAGCCTGTGCCAGTGGTTTAGCACCCTCTTGTAAAGAATTTCTTCCTCACAGCCAGCCTGAATCTCCCCTCTCAGTGTAAAACCATCACCCCTCATCCTATCACAACAGGCCCTGCTAGAAAGTCTCTCCCCATCTTTCTTACAGAGCCCTTTTAAGAACTGAAAGGCCACACAACAAGGTCTGCCCTTAAGGAGCCTTCTTGAACAGCCCCAACTCTGTGAGCCTGGCTTCATTTGAGGGCTGTTTGCTTGTTCCAGAGGAACATTCCCCACATCCCTTACTTGGTAGCTCTTTTTAATCCAGCTAAACAAAGCACAGGAGGAAAGAGATCTGCGAAGCCCCATCATCGGCGTAGCAAATTCTGACAGTGGTGGTTTGTCACGTCATTCATTTCATCCCAGATGACCCAAGTGCCTTGTCTTACCTGTTCATGTGAAGCCGCCGCAGACCTTCTCATCATCCTGAATTCCATCCAGGGAGGCTTTGACTTTCTTGCACGCTGTCGATTTGAAGAGGACAGAATTGTTCAGTGAGAAAACCTTTAATGGAAGACTTTGGGCAGGTTGGGCCTTTCATAAAACCCAAGTAAAACTTGAGTAAGAGTCTCCAAGTTCGGTGTATTGATTTTCTCATGAAAGTTCAAGAGCTGTGTTTCATTGCAGGCTGAAACTCATCTCAACTCCTCATGACCAGCTGAGCAAGAGAGATGGGATTTGATGCTATCCAAGGTGTAATTCCACAGTTCATGTCTTTTGCTAGTGCCAGCTTAATAAGTTTCTGCCTACTCCCAGCCATTCATTTCCAGCTCAGCAGCAGTGCGGTGCTGTCTCTTCCCTGACTGTGTGGAAAACCAGATGACTGCAAATAGCCTCAGTCAAGAAAAGAAGCGCTTGTAAGGTTTTTCTTCTGAATTAGAATGATTTGGATGACCTTGTGCACAGCACAGCCCGTGGGCAGTTGTGTCAGTGGAACTGAAGGTGACACTAGCTGCAGCGTCAGAGGCAGCAGCGAACGCCTGAGGGTGTCCCAGTGTTAAGTGATGTTGCTGTCAACAGAGATCTGCTCTGGGACCATACCCTGGGTGAAGGGGTTTCACTATCCACAGTCTTATTTATTGAACTACTGCTTTTCATTTCATTTCATTTTATTAAGAAGGATTAACATCTTGCTTGGGCAGGTTTGGGGGGGGGGGGTTCTCCTTCAGGAGATAAGCCATGTCTATGAGCAGTCAGTCAGCTTTGTGGACAGCCATGAATGTCAATAAAGTGCTGGCAAGCACAGGAGGTATTTATTCAGCCTTGCAAATTAAAAACACTTTTCCTGCTTGTTTAGTGAAGGGAACAACAGAAAAAATCCCCGACAAATGACAGAGCGGATGAGCTCTCTTGATGGTTGGAATTCATTAAGCTGGTGCTGAAAACGCTGGGGGATTGATGGTGCAGAAAACTAAAGGATGAAGCAGCTTTTCCCCAATAGCTGCGGTTTTAAGTTCAAGTTGAAAATGACCGAGCAAAGAAATGCCTTAAAGACATCTGTAGCTGCCTTCCCAGCCTCCGTTTCTATCTTGGTAGGCAGTTCTTCCTCACTGCAGTCGGTATTAATTGCTTTTTCAGCTGACAGATAATTTCTCAGTGGCTCCTCCATCTTCGACGTGCTATCGGGTGTCTGCCGCGGCTCGTAAATGAGGTACGTGGTTCAGCAGGATGTTCACACAGGCACTTCCCGTGCTAGAGCCATGCCCCTGAAGCAGAGGCTCTCTGCAGAGATGTCAATCTGTCATCTCCCCTTGGCTCCACGTCTTATTAAAGGAGAAGAAAAAGGGATTTCAGAAGTTACAATAAGTGGAGTGGTTTGTCACACGTAACCTACTCGTGGGCTATTGTCAGCAAATTACAGGCTGACTGGGTCTTTTAGCCTGTCAGAGATGGATTGTAAAGCTGTCATAAGCAAAGCTCTAACAAAACCCATTGAGGCAGCTACTGTTACGGCAGAGCATGGAAAGGAGCTGTAAGACTTCACTTTCCATGGGTTTCCTACAGGATCATTAGTCCCGTTGGAAGTCTTTCTGCCTTGCAGCCCATGGATGTTCTCACTGATTATCCCTGATTAACATGATAAAGTGCTGACAGTTGTCATTTGCAGTTAAAGATGGGGTCACAGTTCACATATTCCGAGTTCTTAACAGCAGGGATTCGTCCTTGGAAGAGAGTGGGTTGGTTACCTGGTAGGTGTTTGCATGCAGGGCAACCACCTGTAAGTCATGAGAATTATTCAGTACAAAACTGAGCCATTGTAAACTCTAATCTCACAGTGGTTTGATCACAGATAAAACTCGACTCCTGTAAGTAATCCCATCAGTGTCAAATAAAAACGTGTGAATTAGGAAGGATTTAAGATCAGGGCTTAAGTCACTGCCATGTCATCTCTGGGAGGTTGCAGAGCAGTGTTAATGTAACTACAGGCACACAAATGTAATTGGGAGCTAAAACTTGTATCTAAGCCTATGGATTCTTGCTGTTTCCCAAGCTCTTACATAAATATAAAGACATTATCTCCTCTGTTCCTCTTCTTCCCTTCCAGTTAAACAAGAAAATTGCTCTCAGCTTTTCTCATCATTAAATGAAGGAAGGACACAGCAGTTCAAGATCTGAATTCATCTTCTAAGACTTCCAGGACCTAATTAGGAGGAGGCATCTCAGAGAAGTACAATAGCTCTCTATCTGCAGTTCATTTACTTTTCCAATTTAGAAATGACAGTTTACAGCCCTAATGTGAGAGTGTTTCTCATTATCTGTGTTCTAGAAACATGCAGAGTTATTACAAGTTTTGAAAGAAGCTTTCTTCAAAAGTGCAAATGATATTAAATGGAAGGATTTACTCCCTGGGTAGTCAGAGATGCTGTTGTCTGCGCCCCTTCTAGGGCTAGTGGCAAAGACAGATCCATACAGCTGGACCCTGGCGTCAGATCCCATGTGCCCCACGAATGCAGCTGCGCAGAACAGATGGAGCAGCATGATTTAGCCTTGTCTTGCCCACGGAAGAGGCTGTTGGGGAAGTGCCGTCGCTTTCCTGGTTTCCCAGATGGATCTCAGGTTTCTTGGATGTTCTCATGAAGATTTTCTTGGAGACGTGTGTGGTAGCTGTGCTGTTGACAGATACCCTTATGGGACCTGTCCACACTAGTATGAGATCTCTCTCCTCTATCTTCAGCCATCTAGCAGCTGGGTTTCTAGTCTAAGCTGGATGGTTTTATTGTCTTTGTGGTAAATGGAAAGGGAGATGCAGCTCCGGAGCTAATGAAACCTCCAGAGTTAGGTTTTTCACATGGTTTGCCCCCTGAAGGGAAGGAGTTTGAAGATGTTTGGCTGTCTTCAAGAGACCACAGATGAGTTCATCTTGGGTGATGGTTGTAATCAACCAAAATCAGCCTTCACGGGACTTCCAGGGGCAGGTACAGTGCAATCAGCTAAAATCAGCTTCCAGAGGACTTCCAGGGGCAGGTACAATGCACACTGAGTGTAAGAGGGAAGAAGTAAGGTGCTTCACTCTTCTTGAGCACACTCCAGCAAGGTGAAGTGTGAGGCTATTGATCGGCTGGAGGAAACAGTTCAGTTTAAAGCACTTTAAAGCTGCTTTATTTTAACCACACTAAAGCGTTCGTGTTCCTTGTGGAATATTCCCAGCGAGCTGCGTGCTGGGGACAGAGCCTGGGAGATGGGCACGAGGACAGCTCAGCCCTGCTGCTCCCAGCCAAGCTGCTTCCTGACTGCTCGGCTCCACACAGACACTTTCTGGACAGAGTAGCTGCAGCCTAAATCCAGCGCTGATGTGGCCTGGCATGGTCAGAGCTCTTCCAGTAACTGAAGCGACTGCCCGTGTTCAGAGGCTCAGCCTACTCGGTTTGGTTGTTTTCCTTAAAGCAGTGCTGTTGGACACCCTCCTAGGGCACGTGGTCTCCTTGTGCCTCCCCTGTGCCGTCGCGACACACGCTGTGCCTGTTGTGCAGCGCTGCTCCTGGCACTGCGTTCCTTGCTGGAAGGCTGGGATGTACAGAACATGTCACCCTGAGCCCCGCAGCCTGCTCAGGCACTCAGCACTGGCTTGTTCTGCAGCTGTGATTGGGGTGTGTTTGTGCTGCCAGCTCCGATGAGGAGTCGCAGG
Source organism: Ara ararauna (assembly GCA_028858755.1). Taxonomy (NCBI): domain Eukaryota; kingdom Metazoa; phylum Chordata; class Aves; order Psittaciformes; family Psittacidae; genus Ara; species Ara ararauna. The sequence continues at coordinate 164,611,778 of CM054376.1, forward strand.
GAGGTTATCCACAAGAAAAATCCATCTGTTTGAAGGGAGCAAATTGTTTCAGTAGCAGACTTCCAGGAAAAAAGCCTGTGTCAGACTTCTTGGAAGTGGTGCTGGGACCAGGTGGTAAGTGCCAGATCTGGAGAGTCTGCAATTAATGCAGTCCCTAACGTTAGGCTTTGGGCACATGCTTTCCTCTTCACGTTGCAGATAGCACCTCGGTGAGAAGAGGCAGGTGGGCTGTTTGCAGCCTCTCTGCCTGGCCTTTAGGGTGAGTGTTCAACATCTCAGCCTTAAGATGGAGCTTCCGTCACACGCTGCTGCTTTTAAAAATAAGCTGTGTTACCATCTCACAGGAGACCTTTCACACGTCCCTTCGCTGTCACTAGAGGGAGTTCGGCGCTGTGCTTCCCGAATGGATTTGTGTGGTGGTGGGCAGAGCTCAGCAGAAGCTTGAGTGTGTTAATAGAAGACAGTAATAAAAGTGGGATGAAGGTCCTGCTTTTCTGGTGAAGCGCTTGTACATGCTGTCCAAGCTTGTCTGACTAAAGGCTTCAGGGCCGCACTGCTGCAAGCAGTTCTGTTCCTGTTGGTAGCACTGTAATAGAAAACAGAAATAATGACTCAATTCAAAATCAAGGGTAAAAATAAGGAAAAAAGCGTTAGCTATTTAGTAGGAAGACTCAAAACCCCACCATGGATAGGTATTCTTCTGTGGCATTTCCAATTTATTGTTTCAGGAATATCGTCCCAGCTGGAAATAAGCTCCCTCAGGAAGCTGGTTTCATATGGTGGTTTAGATTTAACTATTCATTGTCTAGCACCATTTGAAATCAGTGTTCTTGGAGGAAGAATGCCTGCCTTCATCAGCCAAAGCGGTCCTCAGAGGCTTTGATGGGAAAGAGGAGGAGGTGAAGATCTTCGTTGCGTGCTTCTGCTGTGACACTTGGCTCCACCACCAAACTACATTCCTCAGCAGGCTGGGACTGCAGGGTCTATGGCCATGGTGACCCTGAGGAGAGCAATGCAATGTGTGCTTTGAATCTCCGCTGTAATACTGCTGGGCACCAGCATGTTTATAGTGTTTGTAGGTGGGGAGCCACAGCTTTGGGAATGGAGAAGGGCTTACAAGACATGAACAGTGCAAGGAAGCGTAACACAGAACCGCAACACAGAACTGAAGATGTTAATGCAAACGTTAATGTAAATGTAGTACAAACACTATGGGGAGGGATAAGGAAGAGAACTTCATTTGCCCCGTTTGCTTTTCAACTCAAAACCTGTTTCAGCCCTGCATAGATCATTTGTTGTTAGTCCTTTACCTCCCTTGTAAATACCTTGTACTTGTATCATACAAGGCACACAATAGAATTTAAAGCAGATAATGGTAAATTTAAGCACTGGAGTTCTGGATGCTCTCGACATCCCTGCTGTGTGTTTGCTTTTTCATTGTGGCCTGTTTGGCAGGTCTGAACATGCTGATTTATGTTGTGTGACTCAACTTACCAGTGTCAAGGCTGGATCTGCTCATTGTAGTTAATGGAAATGGCCAGCACCAGCATGTGTGAGAACTGGACCGTGAATGGTTTGTCACAGTGTCCATGTTTTAGATTGGCTTTACTCTGTTAAAAGCTGTGTGTAGCTAATGATTCATGTTGAAGGTTTTCACTTTCTAAACCTTTGTTTTAACAGTATTTACAGTATTCTTTAGTGCATGATGCCACAGAGGTAACTCATTAACACTTCAAAGTACTTGGGGAACCTCCAGTGTAAAACACTATCCAGCATTTTACCTCTTCCTCCTTGCAGATCTCAGTAACCCCTTTAGAGGATGACTGATTTCTTTTGGTGTTCAGAGTCAATAATATTTTCTAGCACCATTTGAAATCGGTTATAGTGATTGGGGAATTGCTCCTTGTGACTTTGATACGGCAGGCTCCAGAGGCAATCTTTAATAGGACAGTGTGTTTCTTTAGTGAACTGTGTTGCTCAATACAGAAATACTACATGTTTAGGTGCTTTTATATAGCTGGAGGTTTTTCCTAGGAGGAAAGACAATCTTTGGTAGGTAGAGTATGTAAAACATGTAACACAAGGTCTTGATTTAGGTCGTCTCTCTAAAGGTGGAATGGTTTGGAAAGCCACACAGGACTGAGAGTGAAGGTAAAGGGAGATGGTTTGCCCAATGAGAATTATCAGTGTGAACTGAAAAGAAGACGAACTCACCCTGTTGGTTTAATGATCCACCCCTGAGGTATGAGGAAATACAAAGATGGCAACGGGAAACCTTCCCATCTCCTGTTCCTGTTCTCTGGACATGCTGAAGCTGTGAAAGGTTTCATTGCCAGCCCGAGAGCTTTTTGCATTCTCCTCTCTTCCACACTTCCCAAAACACCAGAGTCGTCTTCCCAAGGACTTCCTGCGAAGTTTCCTCTGGAATTTCAGCTCTTCAAACACAGCTGCCCGTAGATGGGGTGTCAAAGTGTGGGTCGTGTCCCCAGTTGCAGCAGGATCTCATTATCCACGAAGATCGTTCCTGAAGCTCATCCTTTGACCAGCTCATCCTACTTCATCCAGCTTTCTGGGAGCTAGTAACAGAAACCAACCTGCAGCAAAGCATCCCTGGAGCAGGGGCTATTTTCCTAGATGTACTGCTGAAAACAAACTGGTGAATAGACTTTCCCACTATTCCCTGTGTGGCAGCTCAGAAATAGCTATAGGCTGAAAACAACTGGAGCAGCTTGAGTATGTTGGGGCATTTCTAAGGTTGTAGCTGGTTACTGGCAGCATGTCTGTCTTTCTCTTTCCCTCTCCTCTGTCTCTTCATTGGTATATAGCATCACAGACTGGTTTGGGTTGGAAAGGGCCTTAAGCTCATCCAGTTCCACCCCCCTGCCATGGGCAGGGACACCTCACACTAGATCATGTCACCCCCAAAGCTGTGTCCAGTCTGGCCTTGAACACTGCCAGCGATGCTCCCATTAGTTATGTACCTGTTTAACTAAGAAGGGATCAGCTAATCACCAACCAAAAGGGTCTTCATGTGGGAAGCACACGGCCTCTTTCTGAGTCTCTCACTTCCATCCCTTTCTGAAATCCACCCTCAGGATCTGTCTGCCTTTTATAGGTCCAACTCTGGGAAGTGGGTAGCACTGTGTTTAGTACAAAAGGCTGTAGGTTAGCCCTTAATCTAGACATGATGAAAATACTGCAGATACAGCATGCCTGGCAGGATGTGTTTTTGCAGTGTGATGCAGAGAGCTGACACCTGCCCACATACATACTTTAAGGGGGTTGGTCTTGTCGAGGTTAAGAGCTATACATAGTATTAGAAGTACATGGACTGCTTACGTAGCTCCCATACAGACCATTGCTTAACTGATTTCTTGTGTGAAGAACCGGTGACAAAGTGATCCAACAACACCAGCTTATGGAAACTGCAATTACTGACAGGTAAGAGGGGTTTAAGCTGTAGTAATGTTCTCTCTTTGTGCCATATAGCAAGGAACAGTGGAGCTGCCAAGTGCTTGGATGTTGTGAAAGGCTTCTCAGACCTGAGTACTGTTGCTTGTGCATCCCTTGTGCTTACAGGATTGCGTCCTGTTCCATGTCGAATCTTTCATGCAGCAACAGAGAAAGAAAGGAGAGAAGGTGGGAAAGAAAGAGGAAAAATGCTTCATGAACACAAACTTTTCAGTGTAAAAGAGGGGCATGGAGCTGTTGGAGCGAGGCCAGAGGAGGCCACAGAGATGCTGCGAGGGCTGGAGCAGCTCTGCTCTGGGGCCAGGCTGAGAGAGCTGGGCTGGGGCAGCCTGGAGAAGAGAAGGCTCCTGAAGCGGAGACCTTAGAGCAGCTCCAGTGCCTAAAGGGGCTGCAGGAAACCTGGAGAGGGGCTTTGGACAAGGGATGGAGGGACAGGCCAAGGGGAATGGCTTTAAGCTGCCAGAGGGGAGACTGAGATGAGCTCTTAGGCAGAAGCTGTTCCCTGGGAGGGTGCTGAGGCGCTGGCACAGGGTGCCCAGAGAAGCTGTGGCTGCCCCATCCCTGGCAGTGTTCAAGGCCAGGTTGGACACAGGGGCTTGGAGCAAGCTGCTCTAGTGGAAGGTGTCCCTCCCTGTGGCAGGGGTTGGAACTGGAGGAGCTTTAAGATCTCTTCAGCACAAACCAGGCTGGAGTTCTATGATACACATTTATGAGGAGGAGAAGAGCAGAGGTAATGGGTTCCTCATTTTGATCCTGTTTGCTCCCAGCTCTTGGTCTTTTTAAAGCTACCAGAAGGCATTCACAGTGCAGGTTTGGACGCAGGATATTGCTTATGGAAATGGCACCAGTCTCACAGTGCTGCTCACGTACCACGGTATTACGCTTACCCTCTTTGTTTGCAGGTCCTCTCCATGCTGCGGTTTGGTACCCTGCAGCATCACTGAATGTAGCGTGCAAGGAGATTGCATCGTGGTCAGCAGAGTTTTGTGGAGTTGCCAGTCTTCTGGAATGATGTGGAATTGAAATAAACACTTGAACGAAGGCAGAAATGGCTGGAAGGCAACTGCTGCTTCCCCCGGAATCTCTGCTCTGGACTAACATAAGAGGTGTTTGATGGTGGGATAAGAGGGAGAGAAGGATGGTATATACTGGGAAATCTTTAACACAAAAATACTTTGGGAATGTCTTGCAGTGTACCCCTTTGCTCTTAATGAGGCATTAAACCAATTTATTTTGCTATGGAGATCCTAAATTTCAATTGTCCCATTAATTAATTATTCAGTGAGCTTGCATCATAATGTCAAAAACTCTCGCTTCTATGGGAGGATGTTCTGTGAAATCCATCGTATACTGGGAATCTGGGGAGGCAAATACCCTGCTGATGTTGAATAGGAGCGTGGGATGACGATGGTGAACTGCTGTGTCTTCATGGTCAATACACTGAGGGTCAGCATCCTAATCCTTACATCGATGACACATGCAGTGTAATGTGATTACAAAAGAGAGAGGAGCAGGAAATAAGACTGATATTCTGCAAGATGCTTCCTGCTTTGTTCAAGCCTGTTTGGGGCTTGGCAGCCGAAAATAACCTGTTGGGGAGGGAGCTGATGTGTCCTCACACACATTTCCAGTGCTGTAATGGATAGCAGAGGTACAAGGACAGTGAATCCGGGTAGTGTGGCTGAGTCCAGCTGGGGCCTTTCCTAAGGATGAAACAGCAGAGGCTTGTGTTGGCAGAGCTTTGCTGTGCTGTAGAACAGGCTTTAAATCACTGTTAAAGCTCGCAGCAATTTAAAGATGCCTGGAGAGAGCAAATTCTTGCTTGTTCGGGTAATCCCAACAAAAACAGTGCTATGATTTCTAGCTATCTCCTCTGGTAAATCGGATACAGTGAGGGCAATGAAGCAAACAGCAAAGCAGCCTCAGTTGCGCTGCCTGCATACACAGGTTTTCTCTTCCCATGTGTCATTCAAGGCAGCCTCTCCTGTTTGCTGGCAAGGGGTCCATCACACTGGTGGCCCCTGTTCTCCAGCAGTGCCCTTCAGGTGCTGCAAGTGCATCGCCCCTTGAAACAGCCAGAGCTTTAGAGTTCCAGGCATGAAGCTGGACCAGTTACGTGCTCCTGCCTCTGCTGTTGAGCAGGAAGGAGGCTCTTGTGTATGTTCTGCTGTCAGTATAATGATCGCAGACCTTTGCCCAGAAGCTATTCCCATTCAGATCCTTCAAATTAGGGACAACATAACCTCTCCCTATGACTTTCTTGCCCTTGTCTTGCTCTCCTACAACAGATAAGGTGAGATGTGGGGCTGCCTGCTCTCCTGCCCATATTGCCGCATGGAGTTGTCTTAAGTGCAGGTTGTATCGGTGCTGCCTTCTCAACATCACGGTCTGTCTCTTCCCAAGGTTTCCTTTCTGGAGAACCAGCTGTGGCAGGAGGTGAGTTGGCTTCAGTGCTGGAAGGTCCATGAAACCAGTTTCTCCATGTGTCAAAGAACAGGATTTAGTGGGCACAAAAAGGAGAGGTGAACTTTGGAATCATGAGGATTTGAGGTCAGTATCGCAGTGCTGGCGCTGTTAATAGGATTGCTGCAGAGATTTCTTTGGGCTCTACGTTTCAAAGCAATGGCAGTGTTCAAGGCCAGATTGGACAGAGTCTTGGGTTGCATGGTGTAGCGTGAGGCGTCCCTGCCCATGGCAGGGGGTTGGAACTGGATGAGCTTAAGGTCCTTTCCAACCCAAGCCATTCTGTGATTCTATGAACATGTCAAGCCCTGCATCTCTCTGCCTGGATGCCACTCTGTAAAGCCGGACACAGCCTGGAGGAGCTGGCTTTGGTACGGGTTTCCGTGCAATCCATGGCACTGCAGAGCGTGGACATGGCATGGGGATGTACAGCATTTCCTTCTGACATCCTCACTTGTTCAGCTACCATCACATCACTGCATGCGGGGGAGTTAATGCAAAATGCAGTTGGATTAATGTATAATTAATGGGTTTACTTGGAAGATGCTCAAATGCCACTTTGCAGGTTGTGATTCTAAACCAGCCTGGCAGTTGTACAGCTGTAAGCACAGGTGATGTGGCCTGTGTTTTAATAGCTTCTGGATGGCCACAAAGTGATTTTCTCCCTTGGATTTTGCCGTTATTTAATCATTAGTTTTGCCTGTCCTTCCTGTGGAGCAGACTGGATAGTGTCCCAAATGCTTCTGCCTTGCTAGAACTGCCTGGGGCTGACGGGAAATCAGCCCAAGGCATTTCGTTTTGGGCTGAAAGGTGCCAAATCCTCAGAGATCAGAATCTGGTCAAGAAATGCATCAGGGAAAAGTGTATTTCTCAGGAAATTAATGGAAATGATCATGGATTCCCAGGCTTTCAAATAAGCTGTCATGTAAAGACTTCCAGTGTGAGAGCTGAAGTCACAGCTGAAGTGTTCATAAAAGGAAGAGCATCATAGAAGCACAAACTAGGTTGGAAGAGACCTTTAAGATCATCAAGTCCAACCGTTTGCTTTCAGTACATGTGGATGTGCAGATTTCACTGTTCAGCATTCCCATTGGAGAACTTCTAAGTGGAACAATGCTATAAGACCACCACCCCCCCGCCTTTGTAGTTGAGATTAGCCTGGAAATGTTAAGACACCCATGAATACCGCCCGATGCAGCCTTCCCACGGACACTACAGGAGCATGGCTCCGTTTGTCACCCCATCGAAACGTTTTCTGGCAGTGCTGGAGCTTTTCTGGTGCTGTTGCTGAGCTTTTAATTCCCCCAACGTAAACAGGGCTGAGGAACCAGATTGCTGAAAACGTTTGGTAAGGGCGAGTGTCAATGCAAAGTACTCGAGTACTTGTGTGCGCTGCGTTAGAACCCGGCTGCCAGCCCAGAAATGGCATCAAAAGGAAGAGTCAAAAGGTGCATCTTTATAACTGTGGCTAATCCAAGTGGGTGGAAGAGCCCAAGAGGTTTACAAACCTCTCCTGTGCTCAGCTTTAATGCTCTGGTTTAACACAGTTTCAAAATCCAAATCTATTTCTCTGGCTGCTGTTTACCTGAACAGTCTCTGGAGCCATGGGACCAGTTGGCTTATCATAGCATCCCAGCCTGGTTTGGGTTGGAAGGGACCTTAAAGCTCCTCCAGCTCCAACCCCTGCCATGGGCAGAGACACCTTCCATAGAGCAGCTTTCTCCAAGCCCCTGTGTCCAACCTGGCCTTGAGCACTGCCAGGGATGGGGCAGCCACAGCTTCTCTGGGCACCCTGTGCCAGCGCCTCAGTACAAATCATCTGTGCTTGAATAGGAGTAATTCGTAGGTAGGTAGGTAGGTAGGTAGGTAGGCAGGCAGATAGATAGATAGATAGATAGATAGATAGATAGATAGATAGATAGATAGATAGATGGATGCCAGGATGGGGCAGCCACAGCTTCTCTGGGCAACCTGTGCTAGGTTACTCTTGAATCGCCTACTCTTGAATAGGAGTAACTAGATAGATGGACAGATAGATGATGGATAGATGGATAGATAGGTAGATGCCAGTTCTCATTTAATATTGAATCCACACCGCTGTTTTGCAAATGAAGTTTGGGTTTGCAGTGTCCTTTCGGAGCCTTCAAAAGTCACTTCAACAACAGGAGGAAAGCCAGGGCATCCCTTCGGCTTCAGGGATGCACAGGGCGATGGAGGTGGGAAGTGCTGGGATGAAGGATAGATGGGGGCTCGTACCCAGCTCATACCTAAGTGGGTGCCCATCAGCTCCCCTTCCCAAGCCACCCCAGCAGACGTGCAATGCTGCCTTTGTCCCAGGAAGCCTCAGGAGCTGCGTGGTTTTGCTTCAGCAGGAGAAGCGGTGGGTGGAGTGGAGCTGGCAGGGATCCCAGGAGCTGTTGGGAAGAGGCTGCTCGCAGGGGGGGAGCAAACTCACCACCCACTTGGGATGAAATCATGGAAGGGGCAAACGCGAGTAAGGGCTGGGGAGGAGCAGAAGGTGTTAGGAGTGAAAACGGGGATGAGAGAGGAAGGATGCTGGACCGGGGAGAGGGCAGTTCCTGTGCTGGTGGGTTCAAGGCGGCTCTGGATTTCACTGTAACAGACATCACAGTGGTGTAAAGGGAGGAATTTGTCACAGGAAGGTTTGCTTTAGCAGCATAGAGAAGTAGAACTTTGATACATGACCCGCTGGCTGGGAATCTGTCAGTGTCTGCATGGGGGAATGACTGCTCCCAGACAAGCTGCTGCTCTCCCAGTCTAACCTCTGACCAAACTTGGACCAAGGAAGATGTGTTCCTGGAACAAGGAGGGAGAAAGAGAGAAGATCTGTGGCTTGTTTAAATCAGTGTTTCTAAGGGCTGCAGGCAAAGAGAGGCTGCATTGGCACTTCCCTTACCCCAGAGGTGGGTTACCTCACTGCTACCAGCTGGATGGGTGCGTTGTCTCCAACTAAGCAGTACTGGTCCTTGCCCAGTACGAACCAGCAAGGAGAAATCAGTGCGGCTGCTTCTTGCACTGTGGGACTAAATAGCATCCAGCGTGAGCTCTGAGGGTATTTCCCACCCCCTATTATTACCTAATACATGATAAATACACCAGTCATGAGAGCAGCTGTTTACACCCAGTGAGAAACCCTCCAGTGTTAATGTTTTCCACCTGGATTTCTTCCCAAGCTGCAGTTCATCCCACAGCATTGCTGGAGAGCTCGGGCAGGCAGAGAGCCAGCTGAAGGAGGAAACCCAGGGGATCCCTTTGGATGGAGGGGATCCCTTTGGAGGCAGGGGACCATTGTGGTCCCCTAGAGTGCATCCGCATGGGGGTTTGTCCAGTGCACCCACTGATGGTGGCCTGGATCCTTTTGTTAGATCCTTTTTGGCTGCTGGAAACATGGGTAAGGACATCACCGCGATGGTCTGGGTTTGAGGAAGGGACATCTCATCCCTCCTCTGCTCCAGCCACAGTGTGCAAAGCTCCATCCCCTCCGTGGGTGCAGAGTTGTGATTGAGGAGAGAAACAGCCATAAACCGAGGGAAAGAAAAGGAGAAGAAACATTTCCCAGCGCAGTTTCTTTTCCCAGAAAACCAGATGGATGAATCATTATAACAGCAGCTATGACAAGGGACCAGACAACAGACTGAGCCCCAGCCCAGCCGAGGCAAGAGGGAAAATGTCCAAGGATTCACCAGCGCTCCCTCCCTCCCACATGTGTTTAAAGGAGCAAAGCTCCACAAACCGGGCATGATGCTCTCATGGGGATTCTAACCTTCCTTCACATCCGAGCGCAGCAGCGAGGCTGCACCTGAATCCTGTGTTCAGCTCTGGGCCCCTCACTGCAAAAGAGACATTGAGGTGCTGGAGTGGGGCCAGAGAAGGCACCGGAGCTGATGCAGGGCCTGGAGCACAGTGTGATGGGGAAGGGCTGAGGGACCTGGGGGGTTCAGATGGAGAAGAGAAGGCTCAGGGGGGACCTGATCGCTGCCTACAACTGCCTGAGAGGAGGATGGAGCCAGGAGGGGGCTGGGCTCTGCTCCCAAGGAACAAGGGATGGGACAAGAGGAAACGGCCTCAAGCTGCACCAGGGCAGCTTTAGATGGAGCTGAGGAACGATTCCTTCCCCAAAGGGTGCTCAGGCATTGGAAGAGGATGCCCAGGGCAGTGCTGGAGTCACCGTCCCTGCAGTGTTCATACACCGTGGAGACAAACCCTCAGTGCCATGGGTTAGTGGTGGCCTTGGCAGTGCTGGGGTAACGGCTTCATTTTATGAGCTTCCAAAGTCTTTTCCAACCCAGTTAATTCCATGGTTCTATAACAAATTCAATAATACATTGTCAGTGAGGTCCATGTACCATGATGATGTGGTCGGTGATGATTCCCAACACCTAAATCCTCACACCAGAGCTCACAGCCTCACTGCTTTGTTGGTGAATACATGCCAGGCTTTCCTCTGCTGGGAGAGGGTGATTTGCAATATAGACACCCTGTTAATGCAGCAGAGCAGCACTGCATATATTGCATATTGAAGCAGCATTTGAAAGTTAGGAGACCCCCATCTTTGGGCAGCAATTTGGGTGCCTGTGCTGTGGTGCCAACCTTATTACATGATGGGAAGTTAGTTATTCCCATGGGATGCTGCCCCGCTCCATGCACACGATGCTGGTGCTCACTTGGAGCGGGTTTTACTTCCCTTCTTCACGCTCATCTCCGCAGCATCTGAGAGCTTTGGCTGAAGCAATTGCTGCCATGACACTGATTTTGTTTCCTTTTTGAGCAGCTCTGCTGCCATTTCTGCTTCCCAAACAGGGAACCGGAGCACCGAGAGGTGGAGGTCGAAGAATCCATTAATGCCGGCTGCCCGGGTTGAAGCAGTCAGTGCAAGGTACTCGGGACTCAGTGGGCAAGCACGGATTCCTCTCGTGCCTGCCCTGTTCCCTTCCACCCACCCTGCTTCATTTCATGCCCTCTCCCAAGCCGCCCCTCGGGCGCTCTCATTGTGGTTTGTATATTCAGATGCTCTCTTGGGCTTTCAAGTGTTTTGCTCGCTGGCTGAAGCTGCAGCTGAGCTCCCCTCTGTTCGCTCGCGCTGCAAGGTAAACAAGGAGTCAGGGAAGGTCGCTGCAGGTAAAAAGTCATAGGGCTGGGAGGAAATAAGAGGACATCATTAAAGCCGGAATAGACGTGAGCGATGTGGAGGTCTCTTCACCTCTCCTACCCTCTGTGACTTCCATGGGCCCCATCAGGCAGCACAAAGAGCCTGCACCTCTAATAGCAAACCTGCTTTTTACCTCCACATGGTGCTCTGTGCTCAGCTGTGTGCCGAGGAGATGGAAGCAGAGCCGCGGGAGGGATGGGAACGCGAAGGAAAACCGGCTGGCTGTACCATGTGCATTTGTTACACTGGGAATAGCTCGTACTTGTGGGATTTGGGTGAGTTCCAGGAAAACCCTGAGGGCAAGGCCACAATGCAGCTTATGAGATGCTACCAAGCCCCCGGAGCCTTTGGGGACCAGCAGTGCTGAACGCTGTGTGCTCTCGGCTGCCCCAGGCACATCCGTATCCATTCACACAAGGACACAACATGTCCTGGGCTCCCTCCAAGCAGGAGCTGCCGGTGCCAGCACATCCACCTTTTATTTCTGCCCACAGAGTCCTCTTCCCAGGCAGCCTTTGGGTGACCACATCCTGTGTCCCACGTTTGAAAACACTCTCTAGCCTCAGGAGCTGGCATTTGGCTTGGCCTGAAGAATGCAATGGGATGGGGATGTCCCAGCCTGGCACCAGCGAGGATTTGTTTGTCTGCCTTGTGAACACACAAGGGATACATCCCAAGTGTAGGATGGGAGATGAGCGAGCTGGGACCTCCGAATCCCCCTGGGATGTAGGGTTGGATAGGAGGGAGCTGAGGGGAGCTTGTGGAATGATAGAGCAATGCCTGCATGGCTCTGAATGGAGCCTCGCACACATGTCCCGGCTTTTCCTGCTACTACAGGGGGTTCCTGCTCTCCTCCTTGCTGCCTCCTTCACCTCTGGAGCTCTGCATCACTGTTGCTGTTGGAAACATCCTTATTTTATAAGCAGGCACACAGGAGCGCTCGGGGCTGCGGAGATGATGCGAAAGCAGCTGGAAGACCCTCAGAACCAGGAAAACCAATCATTTTACATCAAACTCACATGGGAATGTTGGACATGTCGGGTTCAGCCTCCCACCCAGAGCAGGGCTGTGCCAGGCTGTCACCCATGGCTTGGTATGGCCAAGTCCTAAACCCCCTAACGATGGAGGATGCATTAGCTCGGGGGTGTCTGTCCCAGGGCAGCAGTACCCCGCAGTGAGAGCCTTTCCTACCTCCAACCTCAGCTTCCCAGTTTGCAGCTGATGCCTTTTGTTAGTCTGGCTCAATGGGGAGGAGTTTGGCTGTGTCTCTGCAGCCACCTTTTGTGTATGTGGAGATTGGGGTTGGAAGGGGCCTTAAAGTTCCAAGCTCAGCCTCCTTGCAGGGCTTTCTCCCCCCTATTACACCACTTGCTCATAGCAAAAGCACAGGAACTGCCTTTCAGACCCTGCTCTGCCCTCCCAAAACCATGAGCATCCATGTACGCAGCTGCAGGAGATGAGTCGCTCCACCACAAGCATCTCCCATGGGACTCAGCCTCCTCTCCCATGCTGGTGGCTTTATGTGCATGTGGAGGAGGCCAAATGGCAGCTTTCTCCATGCTGCGGGGCAAACACCCCCAGAATGGGGAACTATGGGGAGATGAAGCCCTGGAGTACCAGGTACCAGGTACCAGGTTCCCTGGTAGACCCAGGAGAGAGCATGCAGAGCATCATATCCTGCCCTCAGAGTTGGGCTTGGGGTGATGGCAATAGGGCTGAGGCATGGGAAGGAGCTGGAAACACCGCTCGTGTTGTTCCTCTTGTATAGGAAGCATCCTACATCGCAGTTCGTTCACACATATGTTTGTTGGGGTACTTCAGATCCAGGCAGTCTCCAGTTCAATGCACTGGTGTGGTTGTGGCCAAGCAGCAGTGGACCACGAGTGACTCCCCTCTGATGTTCCACTAGTGATACCTGTCCTGGTTATACCTGGGATGGAATCAGTGTCCTTCCTGCTGGCTGGTGCGGTGCTGTGGTTTAGATTTGGTTATACCTGGGATGGAATCAATGTTCTTCCTGCCAGCTGGTGCGGTGCTGTGGTTCGGATTTGGGATCCCAGCCTGGTTGGAAGGGGCCTTAAAGCTCCTCCAGCTCCAACCCCTGCCATGGGCAGGGACACCTTCCATACAGCAGCTTGCTCCAAGCCCCTGTGTCCGACCTGGCCTTGAGCACTGCCAGGGATGGGGCAGCCACAGCTTCTCTGGGCACCCTGTGCCAGCGCCTCATGTGAATGCTGATGATAACACAGGGATGGTTCAGTCACTGCTGAGCAGCTTGCACAGAGTCAAGGCCTGTTCTGCTCCTCACCCCACCAGCGAGCAGGCCGGGGATGCACAAGGAGGTTGGTGGGGGGACACAGCCGGAATCCCAACTGATGCAAGAGGGATCCCACACCATATGGGGTCACACTCAGCATATAGAGCTGGGGGAAAGCTGCTGGGGGCCACTGCTTAGGGACTGGCTGGGCATCGTTTGGTGGTTGGTGAGCAATTGCATTGGGCATCTCTTTGTACATCATCATCATTATTATTATTATTATTATTGTTATTATTTTCTCTCCTATTAAACTGTCTTTATTTGACTTCTCCCACAAGTTTTCCTTCTTTCACCTGTTCTCTCCCCCGTTCCTCTGCAGGGGGGGAGCAAGTGAGGTGTTCCCCTGCCTGCTGGGTTAAACCCCAACACACCACCTGTGGCACAAAGTCCCCACTATCGCTGTGGCCTGTCTGCTTTGGACCCAGTTTGGTGCAGGCTCAGGAAGACCCGGGAAGCATCAGGATGGGAAGTGAGGATGAAGCTGTAAAACCAGCAGCAATTTCACCGTTGGCACTGGAGGGAAAGAGCTTATAGACGGAAGAATCAGAATCAACTAGGTTGGAAAGACCTTTAAGACCATCAAGTGAAGGTGTCTGGAAGGAGAGGTAGCAGGGAGCTCACTGATCCCTTCCTCCATGCTGCATGCTTTCAATGCAATTATTGCTGCTGCTGATGATGATGATGATGATTATTACAATATTTTCCTTTTCTGCCCCATTCAGCTGACTGGACTCCTTATATTAAACTATATTCGTAATGAATATGAACTTCTGGATGCAAATAGGAACCAGTCTAAGGGAAGCCCCAACCACCGCACACCAAGTCACCCCAGGCACCCCGTACAGCTCAGGAAGGAGGCGCAGGGCTGACCCGGCCGAGCTGCCCGTTCAAAGAGGCCCCGGTTTCTCGGTTTGATGGAATAGGAAAAGCAAAGTTAATGCTGCAACCTAGTGGAGGGAACCCGGCCGTGCAGGTGCGTGGCAGCGCTGGTTCGGGCCTGGGGGGAGCAGGAGGTGATGCATTTGTGTCTTGTGGCGCGGGATGCTGGACCACAGCAAACCGTGGTGGTGCAGCTGATGCGTACGGGGTTCCACATGTGGGGGCACGGGCTGTGATGTGTTCAGGGTTTAGAGGGTGTTAGGCTTAGGCCTCAGTGATATGTTCATGTAGAGGCTGAAAACATCCTCATCGGGCACAGCACCGATGGGACTGCAAACGGGGCTGCCCTTGGGATCGGATCCGTGGTCCCAGCTATTCCCTACCGCCCCAGAAGGACCTGGAATCCTGTTTGCTGGGTGAAATGGGAGGAGAAAGTCACTGGTGTGGGTGAGGTGAATGGCCTCGTACAAGAAGCTGAGCTCTGCAGAATGAATAACTGATGGGGTGGCATGGTGTGGGGCAGGCACCTGGAGCTGGGGAATGGGAAGGCCCCAAAACACATCAGGTTTAGGTCAGTAATCATCCGAATGAGAAACACGAGCATGACCCAAGCTGAGGGCTTGTATGAGCGGGTGTCAAACCAGGGCAGGCAGAGAGTGCTGGGAGAGGCACAGGGACGCTGTGCTGAGCATGGGGCCCACACTGCAAAAAGGAGCTGGAAAACAGGAGGGATTTCAAAAGAGAGACCCAGGAATGAGCAGGAAGTTGGAGCAACATCCCCCAGAGGGGTAAATCTGAGCTCAGTGTGAGGAGGCTCAGCTCTGCCCAGCACCATGTGCCATGGCCAAGGGACCCCGGTCCTGGCCTTGGTTCCTGTGGCCTGGAGAGCACCCAATGGCTCTACTGAGATGTCCGGGAAGGTTTGACAATGGGGATGGGGGGATCTCCCCAGCGCTGCCTGGGACTTGTCCTGCTGCCTGGGCAGCATCACCGGAGGGCATCTGCAGCGCTGGGCTGAAACAGCAGCAGAGCAGGGGATTGCCGGAGCCACGGTTTAGCTTCAGGCGATGCAGTTGGCATCAAGCTGCCTAAATCCCCCCTGCACGTTTCTGTGGCTGCACTGGGTCCGTCAGCTCACGGGCAGCAGCTCCTTTGGGTACAGTGGGGACCTGAGCCCCGTGGTCAAGGTGACACTGGCACCCAGGAGGCCTTGTGGGTGCAGTGAAAGGTCCCTTGAATCGCAGCTACTGACTTCTCTGCCTTCCAAATACAGAGGAGACAAGGGGAGAGAATCAGAATGGGAAGGGAGGCTGTAGAGTGGTAACCCACGGGTGAGCACTTAAAGATGGGCTATAACCCACTGCCCTGTGTGCTCACCCTGGAACCCTAATGGCAACCCTTCAACCTGGCACCCAGAGGCTGCTGGCACATGGCTCACCCCGTATGTCCTTTGCTGTGCAAAAGCTCCCCCTGTTGCAGCTGCTCTTTGTCTTGGGTTCATCCTTGGTGAGGCACATTAAAAACAGCTGAGCATCGCATGGAGAAAGAAGGGAAAAGGATGAAGGAATACAGTCAGGAGTAGCAGCAGGAGGAAATGAGGAGGAGGAGAGAGGCACCGGGGGAGCAAAGGGGAACACACCAGCTCGAGGCAGCTGCAACAGCTGGAAGCCAGAATGAAACCTCAATGGTGAATCAGTTCTCTCTGAAGAATGGGTACATGTGGGGATGCAGCCACAAAGGGCAGGGGACAGGGCAGCCGATGGACTGAGCATGCAGGAGAACCCACAGGGCAATGAATCACCTCCCTGGAAAGCCAATATTCCCGAAACACGGCCGGGATGAAGCAGAAAATGCAGCAGAGGCAGAAACAATCGATTACGTGGCAAAGGGAAGTTGTCTCCTGATGAATAAATAGGCAGGAACAGTGAGCAAAAGGCAGGGGTCAGGCTGAGCAGGCAGATAGATCACTGGTGAGCAAGCAGGGGGGGGGCATCAGGAGTAGTGGTTAATGAGTGTCTCCACCAAGCAGAGGTGCTGCATTGTTGCCATGGGGATGTGGAGCATCTCGAGGTGCTCCCTCCACATCCGGTGCCTGTCCCCAAGTGATGGGAGGACAAGGAGCTTCAGGGAGGGAAAAGTGGGCTCCAAATGCTGAGGTACCCTGGGCAGAGAAGGTGATGTTGGGCACTCCCATGTAATGAGTGGTGGGTCACAGGGGCCAGGATACAAAGCCCCTTAAGCTCCATATAACATCTTTGGTGGATGGGATGAGGCGTGCTTGGAGTCACAGATGGTTTGGGTTGGAAGGGACCTTAAAGCTCCTCCAGCTCCAACCCCTGCCACGGGCAGGGACACCTTCCACCAGAGCAGCTTGCTCCAAGCCCCTGTGTCCAACCTGGCCTTCAACACTGCCAGGGATGGGGCAGCCACAGCTTCTCTGGGCACCCTGTGCCAGCGCCTCAGCACCCTCACAGGGAACAGCTTCTGCCTAAGAGCTCATCTCAGTCTCCCCTCTCGCAGGTTAAAGCCATTCCCCTGTCCTGTCCCTACATCCCTTGTCCAAAGCCCCTCTCAAACAGAGGGAGGTTGCAGAGATTGTGTCTTGCAGAAAGCACAGATTTGCTGTTAGGACAGGGCTGCTTTTGGCCACTGTAGGAGAGATCCCACGTAAAGAAGCCAAAAGAGCAATGACCCATGATTTGGAAGTGAGTTTGGGGTGTTACATCAGAAAAGAAGGATTTGGGGAATGCTTCTTCCCAGCTGAGCTCTCCAGCCACTGGACTGGAGTGCAGCTCTGTCCATGCTTCATCCCAACCCATCTCCTCATGGCTGCTCCAGGATGCTGTTTTAGGAAAAGGACTATGGGCATAAATGACTGACGGTCTTTGGAGGTGGGCTCATGGGTGTGTGAGAAGAGGCGACACCTCCCATCTGCCCCTTGTGCAGCTCCTCTCAAAACCAGAGTTTCCCTGCTCACCCTTCCCAAGGGACACGAGGATCCCACCGCTGTGCTGGGATAGAGAGTGCCATTGTCCAGGTATGGCAGAGAAATGAAGGTTGTTCACATGGACACAGAATCCTTCGTGTCAAGCTCTATGCACCTCAGTGGAGATGCTCCCACCCCCGCCCCTGGCTCATGCACTGCGGGCTCCAAGCCCCAGGGCCATCTCCATGGGCCATCTCCATAGGCCAAAGGGAAGCGCAGCCGAGCCTGCAGGTGGAGGAGCCGCTGTGCCATCGCCTTCGCTGCTGCTGCTGTGAGGCCACGTTGTCACTAGGGGGAAGCAGAGCCGTGTGCACGGAGCTGGTCCGGGACCGCTGGGACAGCAGCGCTGCTCTGGGCCCGCAGCATGGGGGGCACAGAGGGCAGAAGCACCCGCCTGGAGGGTCCGGACGTACTGGAGGAAGGGGGCACCTTCCTGAGCATGGGCTGGGCTCCGGCAAGGGGTCATGGATGAAAGCCATAGGAAAGGGGCAGCGGGAGTGATGCTGTGCCGCGCTGACCGGTTGTGAATGTCCCTGCAGTGTGCACACACCATGGAGATGAGGCCTCAGTGCCATGGGTCAGTGGTGGCCTTGGCAGTGCTGGGGACAGTTGGACTGGAGGAGCTTAAAGGGCTTTTCCAACCCAAATGATTCTATGATTCAGGGGTATGTCAGGATCTCATGTCCCCTCTTGGCAGTGCCTCTCATTGGTAGCATTGGCGGCTGAAGTGGGGTTCAGGAGCACCCCATAGTGCAGGATCATGGCCAACAGGCTTGGCCGGGGACTTTGAGCCCCATTGGCTGTGCAGAGGAGATGTGCAATGCTCCTGGGGACAATGTGCTCATCAGGTGGAGCATCACTCTGCCACCACCCTCCTTGGAGAGTAACCTTCCTGGGATGGGTTAAGTGGAGGAGGTTGGTCCCCAGAGCAGTTCTTTGGGACCTGAAGGTTTTCTCCTCTATGAAGACAAAAGCAACCAAAAGAGTCTTTTCCTCCTTCAGCTCTGGAGATGCAGAGGATCCCCCTCCTCTCCTTGTGACCTGGACTGTCACACTCAACACCCTCAGCTGTCCCATGGGGCTGGCGTGGCCACCACCCACCTTTGAGCCACCCACATCTCTGGAAAGGCTGCCCCGCGCGTCCATCCTCTGGAGATCAGGATCGTTTCCCATCATTTGGAAGCGAACGCATCCTGCAGACTTCTCCCCTTGCTGCTCCTGAGAGGGGTCTGACACAAAGTCACCCTCCCTGGTGGCAGGCAGGAGCTCAGTTCAGTAGCAGATCCTGCTGCCAGAGCTCTGCCCGTGTCGGTACAAGCCTCAATCACTGCAGCGCTCCCATAGCAAGGTCCCATAGCAGCTGGGAAATGCCAGGGCTTGCTGCTTTGGCCAGCACAAGGCTACAGCTCTCTGCCAACCTGCCAGAGCAGAGGTGTATTTGCTGTTTCTGTCAATTCCATCTCTCCTGCAGGGAATTTCAAGGCATTTTGTCAGCTAAATCGTGCCACTGTTGCTCGGTCATGGGAATTGCAATGGTTCCTTTGCAGGAGATGGGGCAGAAGGATGCACGTGGTGCCTCTGGGTGTCTGGGGGAAGGCAGGATGTCAGCAGAAGACACGAGATAACAGTATCAGCTTGGATGATCAGAAATGGTGTTTCTCAGGTAACGAAAGGAGCACATTTCCTCCGGTGCCACCATGGTGGGTGCAGCCATGGCTGCATCTTGAGGGCAAGATGCATCCCATGCAAGATTATTCCCATGCACCATTCCCATGATTTCAGGTTAAACACTCCACAGAAACCTTAATTCTGCCATGCTGTGAAATAAATAGTTGTGGTTTGAGGTTTTAGACCCTCAGATCTTCCTCGTGCTGGTGAGTGCTGGAGACACTGCTTGTGTTTGCTCTGCCTGTTAGCTGGTGCATAGAACCAAGAGGAGCATCACTGAGGCCAGGGCCTTCATGGTTAATCATTGAGATAAATGTGGTGATGTCACAAGTGAGAGGTGGAAGACAGACACTTTAATCCAATGGGATGATTTAGCCTCAGGGACACCCAAACTGGTCCTTCCTGGTGGCACTTCCGCATTGGGAGAGCAGCTAAGCATGGAGGGGAAGGAATATTGCCAACAAAGGGGATGTGATAGCGGGTTCATGGCTCATTAAACATCATTACAATGAGGAGATTGGTTTATCTGCTACTAAATGCTGTTTTGGAAGCAGGAGATAAAATATTAGTTATTGTTAGATCTTTAGGTCACCAGCCAAAAGCTGCTGCCAGCATAGGAATTTGGGTGAGGAGGGACGGACATCGAGGCAAGATGACTTGCTCAGGAGGACAGAGAAGAGCAAGAAAGAAATCACTGCAAGGAGAAGCTGTGGCTGCCCCATCCCTGGCAGTGCTCAAGGCCAGGTTGGACACAGGGGCTTGGAGCAACCTGCTCCAGTGGGAGGTGTCGCTGCCCGTGGCAGGGGTTGGAACTGGAGGTGCTTTCAGGTCTCTTCCACCCAAACCAGCCTGTGAGTCCATAGAAACACAGTGCTGTGCTTTGCTTGAGAAGTGGGGGTCCCTCTGACTGTGGATGTTAGTGTGCATCGGAGCAGCAGCAGGCCAGGCAACAGGCACAGAGAAGGATGTGATGTTGCAATAGCTCCATCAGTGCCTGCAAAGCGAAGAACAAGAAGTGCTAACAAAGGTCTTGTTTTCAAGAGGAACTTTTCATTTCTCCCCGCTGGGGACAACTTCCTGCAGCAAAAACAAGGGCAGCTGCTGGGTTTTGTGCAGAAAGAGGCTTCTGAGCTCCTCTGCTCTTTGAGAATGAGCAGGTTGAAAACTGGTTCTGTGGTACTGCACTGATGAACGTAGAGGGCTTCTTCATCCTGGCTAACAGACCCAGACCAGACCCTTCATGTCTCGTGGTGCCCATGCTGAGTAACCCATGGGGCAGCAAGCAGGACTGGCGCTGGAAAGGCTCTTGCTGTTCTGGTTGCTACCAGAGAAGGTTCAGGGGGACAGATGTCAGTCAGAGAACACCCTTTCTTTCTACACCAGGATAAGAGCCCTCTTGGTCCACCTCAGTGTAGGAAGGGAGATATCTCTTTGTCAGTGGGTGTAGCCCGTGAGGTGCTGTAGGTGTTGCATGGGTTTGCCCATCACTGGCACTGCTGCTTGAGAAAGCTTCTACCAGGGAATGATGGAAAACAATGCTCAGCATGACGAGCGTGCTGCAGGGCTGATACATGCCAGTTCATCTCCCATCTCCAGGATGTAAGGCTCATATCTGCTCCCCCAGTTTCCCCCCAGGGCTTCATCCACCCCATGACCTGATAAAATGGAGCACTGCTTCTCTCGCCCTATGATGGTTGAACCTCAAAGGGGCAGAATTACATTGGGGTTCCTCCCAAGAGGCATTAACAGCCTGGCAAAGTACCCTTGTGCCCTTAACCCACGCCAAGCAGGGCTCTGCTTTGCAGGAGATGGCTGGGCATGATGCTTGCTCAGTACCAGCACTGAGCAGATCAGAATAGCTTTACCAAGGCACTGTGCTACTCCCATGCCCTGACTGCACCAGGGCATCTGTTTAAAAGGAGAATTTGCTGTTCTTTCTCACTCAGGGGTAAGAAATGGTCCTGTGACCTTCTTGGCTTCCGCTTTTCACTTTCTCATCGTAAGCACCCATGCTGATGACTGCACATGCCCCCAGTCAGCACGTTCCCAAGCTCTTTCTAGGTAGAAAACATAGGAGAGAAAAGTTGCCTCAAGATCATGGAGCAGATCCTCCTGGAAAGGATGCTAAGGTAATCGCAAGGTGATTGGTGGCAGCCAACATGGACAAATCATGCCTGACGAATTTGGTGGCCTTCTGTGATGGGGTTAGAGGTGGATAAGGGATGAGCAACTGACATCACCTACATGGACTTGTGCAGTGTTTGACACGGTCCCACATGACATCCTTGCTTATAAAGCAGAGAGGCATAAATCTGATGGATGGACCACTTGGTGGATAAGGAATTGACTGGATGGTCAAACCTACAACATTGTGGACAATGGCTTGATGTCCAAGCGGAGACCAGTGAGAAGTGATGTTCCTCAGGGGAGGTGTCCCTGCCTATAGCAGGGACACTGGAACTAGGTGATTTTTAAGGCACCTTACAACCCAAACTATTCTATGACTCTATGAAAAGTCACCTTCTTCCTCTGTGCTCAAGTAAGCCTGGCAAGCAAGCCTGTAAGAACCTTAAGCGAGCAACTGCATCCATGTAGGACATCAGTCATGCCTTTCTATTTTGCATGGAAACATATCCCTCCTTTATGGTGGAAAAACCCTCTGAAGATTCCCCTGGGTGCTGAGTTTCAACGTAGTGTCGGTGACCCTGTCTCTATCATGGTACTGTAACAACAAGGTTGGCTTTGTAGCCCGCTTTGGGAATCACTGGGGTATGAGAGGTGGCGGGGATTGCATTACAAAGCCCATCTCCTCCCTGGTGCTGTGAGAACAAGTTCTGGGCCTTTCTGCAGGGAATGATTGGTTCTGAGGCCTCCTCCCCAGGCAGGATGTGGGTCGTGTGGAGAGGAGCTTCCTTTCCCCAAAACGATGTGCACAAGCAGCATCCCTCTTCTGGAAGGCAGAAAAGAGAGGCACCATCCCCTTTGTGCTTTCCAGGCATCAGAATGAGCCTCTTTCTTCCGCTCCCAAGGAGGTGGGATCAGCAGCTCAAATCCTCCCAGCAGTAGATCAGCCCCAGTCACGAGTTACCCCGTGCCACCCTCTGCAAAGATGATTTACACCCTCTATGCAGAAAGTGATTCACAACCCTACATTTCCCCCAGTTCTGAGTGAGAAACCACCTAACACGGATGCAGCAGTTTCCCTTTCACACGCCCCAGGCCCTGCAGAGCTTTCTGGGTTCCCTCCCTTCTGCTCCTCTGCCAGCCTCGCTCTTCAAATCTCATTATCCTCTGAGCCTCACCTCCATCATTCATGTTCTCACCCCTGCCCCAGGGAGCTTGAAGCACCATGAGGTGAGGACACCCAGGACTGGGGGTGTCCAGCAAGTGCTGCTGTCCAGGCAATGCCACTTTGTGCAACCTTTATGGGTTTGAATGGCAAATACTAGCAGGAATGCATGGAGTCTGGTTACACTCAAATGCTGCACAGTGTATCCTACAACACTGCATCACCAGTTATCCATTACAATTGGAATATCATAGAATCCCAGACTGGGTTGGCTTGGAAGGGACCTTAAAGCTCCTCCAGCTCCAACCCCTGCCACGGGCAGGGACACCTTCCACTAGAGCAGCTTGCTCCAAGCCCCTGTGTCCAACCTGGCCTTGAACACTGCCAGGGATGGGGCAGCCACAGCTTCTCTGGGCACCCTGTGCCAGTGTCCCACCATCTAAAGACCAAATCTACAATGACAGTTACAAAGGCATTAAACTGAAAGAAGCTAGCAGGGATTAGTCGTGCTGTTTGTAACATTTAGGAATGATGTTGGTCAGAAGCTTATCAGATGGTGTTTAACAGGGCAATTATGGAGTCTTTCGCACCTTCAGGGCACATTTCCACTAGTTAATCATTTTCAGGGTAACTGAGCAAGTTTCAGTTCAATGACTTAGTGGTGTGAGGAAAACATCTCCAAAACACTGGGTCATTTGATCTCAGGCACACAGTAAATCAACAGCAAACTCAGTCGCAAGTTTGGAGATAGAGACATGTGCCTGACTTCAAAGGTTATCCCATGCATTTCCCAACTAAACCACAGATAAATTATGCTTAGGTTTACCTAAAGGATGTCCCATAATGGAGAAACCACTCCCTGCCCAGAGAGACTGTTCCAAGGACCTTCCTAATGTGTAACCCAAACTGCACTGAGTCTTGCTTAGTTCAATCCATGGTTGTTTCATCCAGCATGGGCAGGGAGAGCAGAATCCATGTGTGTGTCGGAAGGCTCTGCCCGGTTCTCCAGTCTCCTTTTAAGAAGTAATGCATTTATCCACTTGTTCATCACGAGCTGTGTTCTTCAGAGCAGAGATCTCTCACTCCTGGATTCCTTCTGGCTGACTCATTTTATTACATGAAATGCCAAAACCTGGTGTTGCCAATCCAGCTGGGGCCCTACTAGTGCTGATGTTGGGAATGGCATTTGAATCTTGGAGGAAGCTCATGCCAAAATGCCACTTCATGATGCCATTGAATACTGCACCATGGTGGACTATAGGATTCACCACCGTCATAGTCAGCATCACATCACCACCAGGCACCAACAGCTTTAGGCACCATAACTTTCAGATCAGTGCTGATATCTACAATATGGGTCTTGTGCTCTGCCCTCCAATGGCCGCCCAGGCTGGCCTGATTCCATGGTACCTCTGCCTCTATCTGATCCATTCCGCTGCTCAGATCTTTGTTAACTCTGTGGATAACGCAAGATGAAGGGGAATAAGTACTTGATATGTCTTCAGGGCTCTCCTACTATGCATATGACATTCAAGGTGTTTTCTCCCCCCCCCCCCCATATTTATCTAATTTGAGCACTCTGAATATAGCTCCACTCCCCCACGTCCTTGGATTCCTTTCCTGCTTCGAACAGCCTGTGAATTTGATAAGGATATGATCAGGATATGGTCTCCTTTATCAGCTGATCTACCAATGAAGATGTTCAGGACCTCAGAAAGTGGAAACCTGTAGGTATGTTCTTCCACTCTGAAGTGGACCATTAAAGGGAGCTCCCTTGGAATGCTCTCCAGCACTTCCCACATGTATCCCAATGCACTCTGGTCTCCCAAATAACGCCATGGGAGACATGATCCAGACTTTGTAAAGAGAAGTGATATGAAATCTGCCTCTCCTTTACCCACAAGGTCTCAGCAGGTCACCAGGGGCAATCAGACTGGTTTGAAAAAACATGGTCTTGACAAACCCCTCTTTCCTGGTACTTTCCAGGTGCTTGCAGGAAGTTGGTCTCAGCAGTCATTCCATAAGGAAATGAAGTTCATTTTCCTGGTCTATAGGTTCCAGGATCGATCATTTAATCCCGGTCCATTTTTTACAGATAAGCATGACTTCTGCCCTTAATCTGAAAGCATCTCAAGTTCTCCAAGACAGCATCTAGTGGCTATTTTCAAGTATCTCAGAAAAGCCCCTGAGATCCAGATAAGCTGAAGGCATCTTCTGCTTCTGGGTACTTTCTGCTTTGTAGGCGTCACCCATCAGTAACCTACCCTCTGCACTAAGCAGCGGATCAGAGTTCCTCCTTGGTCACATTATGATGGTCGGATTATGTAAGAAGGGATTTTTCCATTGCTTCAGATCAGTTTTTTGTTATGGTTTGCCCTTTCTGATTTAATCCCAGCACGCTCAGTACAAGGGGGCTCATCTCTTTGATGCTGACCTAGTTCCTACTTTCTGTATTCCTTTTCCTGATGCTGAGGTCAATGGAGAGCTTGAGATTTACTGTATCTATAATGATGCTTCTTCCCTTCCCTTTAGAGGACTTTGTACTTGAGGTGTCATTATTGTTTCTTTTACATTGAGAAACAAGCCGAGCATGGAAGCGCACTGTGTGCAGCTAGAAGCATTTGCAAATCTGAATGTCAAAGCTCTTCCAAAACAGACACTTTTAAAGAACAACAACATTTAGCCATAAAATCATTCGCTCAGGGAAGGAGCAGCTTTTAGGAGCTAAACCAGAGAGTGAATTTGGATGTTCTTTGCCCTGTTGCCTGGCTCATGTAAAAGATCTTCTCAATTATGAGCCTGTGGAGCTGTCCTGAATCAACTTGTAGCACAGGAAGGCTGACCAATTCCTCTCTGAAGTGCTGATGTGCTGGATGTTAAAGCAGCCTTTCAGCAATTCCAGGAGCAAACACATTTAGGACTTACAATAGGAAGTTACAAATCCAGCAGCAAGGGCAGCCAATGTGCTTAGGTAATGTGGTACAATTCATGCTTAGGTAATGCAGGTGGATGCATTGCCCAGGCTTGAGTCTACAGTATGTTCTTTGTGAGTAGATGGGACAGGCAGCTGCCAGGAATGGTGCACTCTGCATTGAACCTTTCAGGAGGCTGGTGATGGACTCAGTGTCCTCTCCAGGTCCTTCTTCTGTGCTGTCTGGGACACTTGGGAAGCTCCCAGGTGTTTTGTGTCATAGGGAAGCTGAGACAGAGGGTTTAGGAGTTTGCAATGGTTCTTCAGCAAGTCCCTGTCAGAGCTGAGGTTGGAGCTCAGGAAATCCTGGCTCCCGTTCCCACAGCCTTCAGGGAGTTCTTCATAACAGCAGAGAAGTCAAAGGAGAACCAGATCTGACGTTGCCCATACAGAATGTCCCCTGTGTTTGCAAGCCAAGTCAGCACCAGCGTGTTGCACCAGCTGAGATTCAGCTCCTGCTGGCTTGGGTAGCTCGGTTCAAAGCTAAAGAGCTCTTCTGCTTTGGGGTAAGGATCCAAGACACTTGGCTCTGCTGTGCTCATGTGGGTCCCCAGCTGAAACCAAGGTTCTGCAGTCTCAGCAACTGTTGTTTATGTGGAAGTGTTGCGCCACTTCCTACACTGAACTCAGTGTAGCGCACAGCCCCCTTTCCTAAACCTGGGTTACTGACACCGAGCAGGGCAGCTTTGCTTCTCCGGAGAATAAAAAGAAGATCAAACACCATCCTGGTTCTGCTTTCCCATTTGCAACCACACAAAGGCTGTGACTCCTGGGCAAAGCCTCTTTCCTAGCGAGACACCTCAACACCATGCAGAGAGCATTTTCTGCCTCCCATCTGGTGTCTTCAGAGCGCCCTGGATGGGATGGAGTGAAATGCACGTATTAAAAATAGTTGGGGTTTTGGGAAAGTAAAACCCGGTTGCCTTGTGTTTGGTTCCTGATGTAGACTGATGAAAGCCTGACAGCTTTTGGGTGAGAAGGTGGGATTTTGAGGTTAGATTTTGTTCAAACAAGAGAATCATAGAATCAACCAGGTTGGAAAAGCCCTTTAAGCTCCTCCAGTCCAACCATTCCCCAGCACTGCCAAAGCCACCACTAACCCATGGCACTGAGGGCCTCGTCCACACAGTGTGCGATCACTTGCAGGGACGGTGACTCCAGCACTGCCCTGGGCACCTCTTCCAATGCCTGAGCACCCTTTGGGGAAGGAATTGTTCCTCAGCTCCATCTAAACCTGCCCTGGTGCAGCTCGAGGCCGTTGACATAGTCAGAAAACAAAAAAGCCCAGAGTTTGTAATACCCTGCATCTGTGTGTTTTGCCCTTGAGCATCACTGGGCTGAAGGTAGATACAGAAATTCTCCGTCCTGGCTTTTTATCTGCTATGCTTCAGTTTATCTATAATGTTGTCTAACGTTAATGCAATTAACTGCAACCATGAAATGGAAAAATATTAATTACAATGTTAGTAACTTGCACTGAAATTAATCTACTAGAAAGCCAGTCCATGACTGGTGGAGAAAGCAATAAATCTATGAGGTTTTACCTGCCATTATGGAGTATTATTTACTTATCTTCAGGAACATATTGTTCCTCCTTGGAATGTGTTTGGATGGCTGAGAATAAGCAACTCGCAGCCATTTAAAGGCTACTTGGATGAGCTGCCTGACGGATGCTAAATGAAAGTGATTTGGAGCAGAAAGCAGTACTTTGAGAGTAAATAGTATCTTTCAGTCTGCTGCTCTGTTTTCTCTTCTGAACAGGAGGGGTCTCAAGGAGCAAAAATTAAAGTTCAATGTAGAGCATGACATGCAGAGAAAGAATCTCGCATGAGCAGAAGACTTCATGTTAGAAGCACTGACATATAATACCCAAATAGCTGAAGGGCATTTGTGATCTTTAGGAGAGATGAGTTCTGTAATGGAATAATCTGGCTGAGCAGTTGCCCTAGGTTGCAATAACGAGGGGTGTTACCTGCTTTAAGACTGCAGAAGAATTATGTTTTGAAAGGTTTATATTAAATAAATGCATGGACTTTACTGCAAGTTCGTGCCAATCCAACGTGCTTTCCAAATGAAGCATCCACAGGGAATATCCATGGGTAACCTGATCTAGTAGTCCCTGCTTATTGCAGGTGGGTTGGACTAGATGAGCTTTGAAGGGCCTTTCCAATCCAAACTATTCTGTAATGCTATGATTCTATACCCTCGAATTAAGTGTGAGAGTGGTACCAGAAGTGAGCATCATGCGCTCAGTGCTGTGTTTCTTGTATCTCACCTCCCAGCGTCCTGTAAATGATGGCAACAGCTCTGCATTTACCAGAAATGTCTGTGATCACCGAAAAAATCAGCTGATTTAGTGCTGATTTCGGGGATTTAGGTCTGCAGCTGACTCAGAAACAAGAACCAGGACATAGAAACCAAGCTGTAGACCTGATACTTTCTACCTTCCTACTGATCCAGCCTTAACTGCATTGACCTCTATTTTGGTCTTATTTTGAGTAACTGTCCAGGTCTTTTACATATGGCCCTTGGTTTCATATCAACTTGCCTTTTGACATTTGAGGTTGGACCTGACTCCACTCTGACTCCTTCTCCCTCACTGCCTTGAGGTGCTGGGACACCTTCCACTGGAGCAGGTTGCCCCAAGCCCCTGTGTCCAACCTGGCCTTGAACACTGCCAGGGATGGGGCAGCCACAGCTTCTCTGGGCACCCTGTGCCAGCGCCTCAGCACCCTCACAGGGAAGAGCTTCTGCCTTATATCCAATCTGAATCTCCCCTTTTTCAGCTTAAAGCCATTACTCCTTGTCCTGCCCCTATAGGCCCTTGTAAGAAGTCCCTTTCCAGAGGAGACTCTGTCTTTAAACAGAGACTTCCAGTTTTTGCAGATAAAGGAGTTAAAGGAAGAAAAAAGAGCTGTAGGTGGGAAATTAAACATGCAGAAACACCTCAACAGCCTCCACAGATTTATTACTAATGGGATCTGCTCTTATCAGCCAGTCTGGATTTCAAATGCATCTTGCATAAAGCTGTTTCGCTTGGCTGGTTTCCTTGCTGGTGTCAGTAGATACTTCTGCTTTTGCTTTTCAAGAGTGAAACAGCCTCTGGTTAGACCCATCTGGTGGACTGCAGGTTGACTGCTGCTGCAGCTTGCCTTGAGGCAAGGCTTCTCTAACATCAGCAGCTACTTTCCCTGCCCTGGCAAATATCCCCCATTGAGAGATGGGTCCTGGCAGTGGGTCCTTACTGTGAATTTTGTGTAGTAGGGCAATGCCTTTGTCATAGGAAAGGCATCAAAGAGACAGCTGGGGTGAGGTCTGACCTGGCTGCATGCAGCTTTCTGCATTTCCTTGCTGCATTCCTGTCTGCTTCTGTGTGAGGACGATCTTTGTTAATCACCAAAGAATCTTCCCATTGTTGTGGTTCATTGTCTCACCCTGCTCCAGTTGGACCTGCAGACCCATCAGCCCTCCCTGTTCCCTACTTGGAAAGATGGGTGCTGCCCATATAGAACACTTTCAAAGCCAAGTTGGTGCAGAAGCACACAGAACAAAGAAAATGCTGAGTTTTGCTCACCACAGTTCATGACTCACTGCATCTTGTTGACATACTCCTGGAAATACCCATTTCAAACTTCCCTACTACTTGCTTATTATGGACAAAGGTAGATCTATACAGTAAGTTACAGTGAAAAACAAGCACTGAGTTCTGCGTTCGTAACATTGAAATCTAGGATTTTCTCATGTATCCTATTGGCAATGGCCATGTTCCATAAAGTGGTATTTCCATAAGTGCCATGAAGCAGAAAACCAAGCCACAAAGGAAGTGTCACTTGTCCTTTTGGATTGTACTCAGCTGTCTGAGGTCATCTACTTGGGTTGAAAGGAGAGTGTTAAGGGGTAAGGCTGCATCACAAGGGGAAGAGTAAGCCCAGAGCAGGCATATGGTGCCTTCTGACTTGCTCCACTGCATCCATGCACTAGCTATTGGTCTAGCAGGAGGTCTGACTCAGAGACAGTCACCTGCACAAAGAGCTTTTGACTTCACTCTTAAGCACCCCAAGTTTGCATCTAGCCCACGGCGAGTTCACCATGAGCTCATCTTCACACTGGTGATTCTCTACTGCTAATAGCTACTTTAGGCTTGAGTAACCTGCAGAGCATGACTCTAACCCAGCCATCCCTGCCAAGAAGTAAGAAAACAATTACCTCTGGTACTCACCCTCTGTTGGCTTCTCCAACCACATCAAACAACTAAGATCTAAGATCATTAGGACTGAATTGCATCAGGTGCATCCTTCCCTCCTATTCCTTGCTACACTGTTTTCCTTTGTGATATCAGGACAGCATCTTGCTCTGCAGGAAAGGTGCTGCAAGTGCAGCAAGTCTTCCCAGAGGGTTATGAACCAACCCTGAAATTCCTGATGGATTGACATGCAAAGGTCATGAGAATGAATGAAGATGGGCTGTTTGAACCCAAGGTCTACCCATAGAATCATAGAATAGTTAGGGTTGGAAAGGACCTCAAGATCATCCAGTTCCAACCCCCCTGCCACGGGCAGGGACACCTCCCACTAAACCATGCCACCCAAGGCTCTGTCCAACATGCCCTTGAACACCGCCAGTGATGGAGTATTCACAGCTTCCCTGGGCAGCCCATTCCAGTGCCTCACCACCCTTACAGTAAAGAACTTCTTCCTTATACCGAATCTAAACTTCCCCTGTTTAAGTTTGAACCCGTTACCCCTTGTCCTCTCACTACAGTCCCTAATGAAGAGTCCCTCCCCAGCATCCTTATAGGCCCCCTTCAGACACTGGAAGGCTGCTATGAGGTCTCCATGCTTCACTAAGGGGAAATCCTGCCTGACCAATTTGGTGGCCTTCTACAATGGGGCTATGGAACTGATGGACAGGGGTAGAGCAGTTGATGTCATCTACCTGGACTTGTGCAAAGCCTTTGACACTGTCTCACATGACATCCTTGTCTCTGAGTTGGAGAGACATCAATTTGATAGGTGGACCACTCGGGGGATAAAGAACTGGCTGGATGGCCGCACGCAAAGAGTTGTGCTCAATGGCTCCATGTCCAGCTGGAGACCAGTAACGAGTGGTGTCCCTCAGGGATGGGTGTTGGGACCGGTCTTGTTCAACATCTTTGTCGGTGACATGGACAGTGGGATCGAGTGTGCCCTCAGCAACTTTGCCGATGACACCAAGCTGTGTGGTTCGGTTGATACGTTGGAGGGAAGGAATGCCATCCAGAGGGACCTTGACATGCTTGTGAGGTGGGCTGATGCCAACCTGATGAAGTTTAACCATGCCAAGTGCAAGGTCCTCCACCTTGGTGGGAGCAACCCCAGGCACAGCTCCAGGTTGGGCAGAGAAGAGATTCAGAGCAGCCCTGCGGAGAAGGGCTTGGGGGTGGTGGTCAATGAGAACATGAACATGAGCCAGCAGTGTGCGCTCGCAGCCCAGAAAGCCAACCGTATCCTGGGCTGCATCAAAAGCAGCGTGACCAGCAGGTTGAGGGAGGTGATCCTGCCCCTCTACTCTGCTCTCCTGAGACCTCACTTGGAATATTGTGTGCAGTTCTGGTGTCCTCAACATCAAAAGGACATGGAACTGTTGGAACAAGTGCAGAGGAAGCCACAAGGATGATCAGGGGACTGGAGCACCTCCCGTATGAAGATAGGCTGAGAAAGTTTGGGCTGTTGAGCCTGGAGAAGAGAAGGCAGCGTGGAGACCTCAGAGCAGCCTTCCAGTATCTGAAGGGGGCCTATAGGGATGCTGGGGAGGGACTCTTCATTAGGGACTGTAGTGATAGGATAAGGGGGAACGAGTTCAAACTTAAACAGGGGAAGTTTAGATTGAATATGGGGAAGAAATTCTTTACTGTAAGGGTGTGAGGCACTGGAATGGGTTGCCCAGGGAAGTTGTGAATGCATCCTAAGCAGTCAACTGGAGCAGTGCATCAGTCTGGTGCTGCTGCTTTTCCCCAGGTAAATTTTGCACTTGCTGGAGATGAGTGATCTGCTGCCCGTAGAGGTGAGCACAGCCTGAAGGAGTTGGAATGAGATGTGCTCCAAGCTTGCATGGGAAGTGCATTTATTCATGGAATCACCTTGACAGGCTGTGCTGAAGACTGAGGTTGGCTATTCCAAGTACAGCAGTGAAGCCAACGTGCTGCTAAGTTGAATGAGGGAGCTCTACTAGAGAGAAGGAAACTGGAGGGATAGAAGAAAGGGGTCACATGAGCCTAGAAAATGCAAAAGGACAGACCCCAGCTCTGTTAAGACCTGCCCTTTGGTGCTAATCTTTCATGTGAGGAGGCATTGCTAGGAAGATGTAGTCAGGAGTGATCTGTGCTTACTGACATCATGCTTGGTCCTTCCTTTTCCTCCTATGAGCGTGCACTTTCTTCATCCCTGACCCCCCAGCCTGACCTCGCTGCCAGGATTTCCCCATCGTTTCAACACTTGCTATAAGATTAGCAGGAAGCCAGCCCTCCCCCCCCCGAGTCGTGGGGTTTTGTGTCTTGAACTTTGAGCAAAGGCATTTTATTCCTTGGGGAAACCCATCTGTCTGACATAACCTATGCTGCATCTGCAACCACTTCTAGTCCCCCAGAGACACAGAAGTCCTCTGCTCGTTTTCACACCACAGTACAAGGACCTGGGTACATGGGAAAGAGCTACTTTGAAACCTGAAGATGTGACCCCAGTGATGATGTGATGTGACCTGCAGGTATACCCCAAAACCAGACATCAAGAGAGGAGATGATTTACTCTGCAAGGCTTTTAAGTATCTAAAAGTCAGATAGCTGTGACCAAGCTATCAGCTTGGACAGCCTTTATACTCAGCTTTAATTTGAACTATTTTATAGTCTTACATTTTACTTTTGCTTAATTTGGGCTAACATGAACCCATCTCCGGAGACACCTTTTTCTCTTCATTGAACATAACGGGCAGGTTTGGAAATCAAATGCTTGAGTTAGGATGAATGAATCCCATCTATTTTGAGGATGGGCATCTCTTATTATTTCTTCCTTTGTAAGATTTTTATGTAAGGTTAAGATCTCCATGTTTCATAGGTTTCACAGCACTCTTATTTTCCTTCTACATCAATATTCCATCCACATTTTACCTCCACTCCCAGGAAAATATCCTGGTTTTTCCTTGCTGCTGTGTCTTCATCCGTCAACACCCAACCCACAGAAGTACTGGCGTGCGTCTGTGATGAGGGGGTTCTGTGTTTGCCTAATCCTCCCCAGTGGACTCTGTGCAGCTGCATGAGAATCTGAAAGTGGAAGTAACGGGCTGATTTTTGGTCTCCAAAGCTGAACAGAACTGAAAGAGTGAAAGTAACCACAGCAACGCCACAGCTCTCGGCTAGTGGGTTGTTTGTGCCTGGGTGATGCTTCATTGGTGACAAGAAGGAGACCCCACTGTCACCTTGGGGTTACCTGCTCTGCATGCACAAGGACTGTGTCACTCAGTCTAATGGAGCGAATATAACTGAAGTTACCCAAATCCTGTGCCAACTTTTTCAGCTGAACTATTATATTAAATATATATGCTATATATCTATTATATTTTAGCTGAGCTAATATTATATTAAAAACACTGTTGATTCTTATGGGGAAAGGATGGATTGAACACATCTCTCTCCAAAATGCAAGCATTGCCACAAGCCAGCATTCAGCATGTTGTGTAGAAGAATAGCTCAAGATAAATAGTTCAGAAAGGATAACCCTGGGAGGGAATAAGCACCCTGGAAAATCTTTTACATCTTTATCTTTTGCCCTCATTTTCTCCATAAATGTAATACTTCTTACATGGCCCTGGACAATCATAAATGGTTTGTGTTGGAAGGGACCTGAAAGCTCATCCAGTTCCAACCCCTGCCACGGGCAGGGACACCTTCCACTAGAGCAGGTTACTCCAAGCCCCTGTGTCCAACCTGGCCTTGAACACTGCCAGGGATGGGGCAGCCACAGCTTCCGGACAAGGGCTGTGTTGTTTGCACAGAGGATGGGCCATGCTCCTTAATGGAGAGCTGCAGGACAGAGCTGCTTCATGATCCCTTCTGGGACACTGGGGAGGAACAGAAGCAGCAGCTTCTGTCTCTGCAGGGCACCTCAAAGCTTCGGTCTGATCTGGCTCAGCTCTTTAACCATCACTTGAAGCTCACACTCATTGGAACACCGACAAAGGTGTTTCATTGCAACGTTGATATCACAGCTGGGTATTGATTGTATTATCTGAGCTGGTAGCTGCTTTGGCTGCTTAGTGGTTCACTGTGGGTATTTGAAGTCCTTTCTGAAGAAACAGAAGAAATATGGTGTTGATTGTCTGTCCTCTTCCTTTCTCTATATATAACAACTCTTTGTGTGGCAGTGCTCTAACCATGACCTGATACTTTGTGAGAAAGCAGAGAACCAGCAAGGGTTGCCTGGACATCAAGCTCAGCACTTTGCTATTCTTCTTCAGAAATACCCATCAAATGCTATTTTAAACTAGAGCCACAGAATCCCATTGCTTCTATATATTGAGACATGTTTTCAATGGCCAATCTTCTGCACTAACAGAATGTAGCAGTATCAGACCCAAAGAGAAAGGACAGAGCTAAGGGAGTGAAACCCAGTGCAAGGAGCTGCTTCCCCTTGATGCTTTTACTGGGCTATAGGAGGGAGCATTTGCTAGACCAAGAAAATGAACCCTTGTGGTTCAGTATCTAGGGTAAGATGCGCAGCATGAGGCCTGAGGACTAGGGGTCTGTATAGAAATGAAATAGTCATGTTCCCTGCAGCTTTTAATCCAAGTGTATACAAAACATTGCCAGACCCCTCTAACTCTGCTCTAACGTGCAGCTCAGGACAAGGGATCCCTCTTAGAGTCCTTGACTTTTGTCATGCCCATTTCTGTTGGTGGTTGGTCATAATTATTTGCAACCTTTAGTCCCATTTCCACCCCACTAAATACTGTAGGAAACCAGTGTCTTTCATCCAGCTGTCCTTAGAGAGAACACAGAACAACCCTTCTCATTCCCTCTGCCCTCTGAGTTCATAGGAGAACAGCCTACCAAATCTTATTCTCTGTATCCATCCCCCCAGATCTCTCTTACACATCCCTAAGGGGAGAAAACTGTCTCCACCAAACCTCCTTTATGGGCAGATTGGGATTCTATTTGAATCAGCAGTGGCTGTATTGGGATCCTGTTTGAACACGGGCTCAGCAGTGGCTGTATTGGGATCCTGTTTGAACACGGGCTCAGCAGTGGCTGTGTTGGGATCCTGTTTCAACATGGGCTCAGCAGCGGCTGTACTGGGATCCTATTTGAACACAGGCTCAGCAGTGGCTGTATTGGGATCCTGTTTGAACACGGGCTCAGCAGTGGCTGTATTGGGATCCTGTTTGAACACAGGCTCAGCAGCGGCTGTATTGGGATCCTATTTGAACACGGGCTCAGCAGTGGCTGTATTGGGATCCTGTTTGAACACGGGCCCAGCAGTGGCTGTATTGGGATCCTGTTTGAACACGGGCTCAGCAGTGGCTGTACTGGGATCCTGTTAGAACACGGGCTCAGCAGTGGCTGTATTGGGATCCTATTTGAACACAGGCTCAGCAGTGGCTGTGCACCAGCAAGCAGACTGAGGTGTGCCCCTAGGATCTATAGGATGCCGTTAACAACTGCAGTTACAAAGGCTTTGCAATAGACCATGGAAAATATATAGCCTGGCCATACTGATTTTATTCTGAGAGGCTGTATAAGAGCAGACTATGAACATCCGTGTGTACTCAGAGACAGACCAGTGGGTCTAACGCCACCAGAGATCTGCTGGGAAGAGAAATACAAGTAAGTGCTGTAGCAGGTGTGGCAGTGCCCCATGGGGAATGAGGAAGCAGAAGGGGAAGTCACCAGACCCTTAGCAGCTTCTGATGCGTGATACTGCAAGTAAGCAAGCTTGGGAGAAATCCTGAGGAAACAACAAACAGCAATTGTCACCCTGGGTTTGGGCAGGCAGGAACAAACATCCCCTGAGGAACAGCAGAAACGCCCTCTTTCCTGTGAATTTCCCTTTCTGTGTAAAGAGGCAGATTTATGACTGAGTATAAATTGCAGTGGGGCTCTTGAGGGGTCAGCCAACCGTTTCTGCAGGAAGAGCAGTGAAGCACCAGCTCAGTGGCTTGTCCTGAGGCTCTGCTGCAAGGTAAGCTCTTAGTCCTTTCTCACCACTGACTGCGGTGTTTCAAGTGTCTCTGTAGCTTCAGGATAAATACATCAGACAAAGTGTGGGCTGTAGTTGCTGAGCTCTAACATCCACCTTCCAAGGAGAAAGTGAGAGATTTTGCATGCAGTGTTTTGCAGCTCTTTCTTTATTATTTTATGTTAAGGAAGGCAAGGACCGAAGGAATAACTTGAGATAGAAACTCAAGAATAGAAAAGTGAAGATCTGGAGAATATGAGAGAGATTCAGAGGCAGAAGAGACTGGAAAAAGCTTGGAAATTGTCACCACATGAGCAAATAATGCTCACGGTCTTTGAAAAACTGATAAAATCAGGTGGGATCCAGGAAAAAATAGCACTTTTGGTGATGCTTGGATCAAATCCTTAAAGAAGGGACACTATTCCCGAAGGGAATAAACTACCCCACTATGACCTGGCACTCCCAGAAGCTGATGCTATCAGATCTGAAGCCCTCAGCAGCTGGGGCAATGTGCCACGCATCTGGAAACGTCACCAAAACCTGGTGGGATGCTCTGAAGTGGTGTCACTGTTCCTGCTGCTCCCCTTCTGTCCAGCGAGATGTTGAACCTGGCTAAGGATGCTTCAGGGAATGATCAGCATGGGAAGCCATGGGAACAGATGCACAAGGAGATGCCTGATGATGAACTGAGATGTATAAATGTAGGAAAACCTGCTGTGGTGTTTTAGTCATTCATCTTGGTGGTTGCAGTTTCTGCTGCCTGTCTTGAACATCAACTCGAGGATGAATTGTTGCTCAGGCTCCAGCAAGGTCTTGTTTAGCTAAGAGTGAACACCAGGCATTGCTTGAATCTGATGCACCAGATACAACCAGGCATCGGTTGTCTCTGAATACCCCTTCCTGGAGCACAGGAGTCTGCCGAAGGTTGTACAAGATGCACTGAAAATGCTGGGTGCAGACTCCCCTCCGGCTCTGAGGATGCAACCTGGCACTCCTATACACCTGATCTGGCAACATCCCTTATCTAATGCATTACTGCCTATTGATTACAGCATGCGCCGAGCAGATGGGAGTTGAGTTTGTACCCTCTTCCAAGTGCAACATTGGGAAAGGGTGGATTTAAGGTCTTATTTTGGCCTATTGCCAGGGTCTGGCTCCAAGCTGTCAGGAAGACTTGATTCAAGGTTATCAGAAATAGCCACACAACACCTCGAATAATTACATTTCAGTTGCCAAGTCACCTGGAAAAGTCACATCCAACTGTTGAATAAGGGAGGGAGGAAAGGAAGGTAATTGAGTGCCATAGCTCCATCCACGACCTTGCAAAAGACCTCTGGGAAAACACATGTCCTGGCTCCAGCCTTGAATAAACTGACTTTAAGGCCTGTTTGAGAAATCAAACAACTCTGCCTTCCTGGAGACCATATATAAACCACCCTGAGGCCACAGCCAGCTTCAGACTGTAGCAGAGGCATTTGAGTTCCACTTGGGGGCTGTGAGCAGAGTCCTGTGAATAAAGTCTTTATGTGCTGCTCTTCCACACGGTAGGTTGGTTTCTCTGTCTCTGTTATTAAGTTGGTTAGATGTATTTTAAGCTCACGGAGGGGGTGGTGGAAAAGAAGGACTTTTCAGTAGCTTTTCTGCCTGATTTAGGGCAGATACAGCCATGTTCTGCAGTGTATTGTGATAAGGCAGTTCTTGAGGTTCACTTTTCCGTTTTCAGCTTGTTGGTCATCACATTCCTAATCCAGAACTAGTAAAACGATAAAGGACCAGATGTCCTGGATCAGAGCAAAGCTGTATCTATATCAGCACCCCGAATCCAGTGGAATTTAATAGAGGAGGGTCAGGGAAAAGCATAAGAAAAGAGCGAACTTGCAAGGTAATTTTCCAAGCCTTGAGTAGTCCTCAGCTCAGCCACTTCCCCAGCCAAGGTGGGGTTGGTGTTCTAGAGGCCAAGGCGGCTTTCTCTCCATGAATCCTTTCAGCTGCTTGTCCTGCCTTATTTAAAATGCTCATTATTTTAAAGCTACTCTGTAGCTTTAAAATGGAAATATCACTGTTACCCCGGGGCATCAGAGAGAAGATAAAGCACCCTGCATCGCTGCCAGCATCACAGGGAATTACTCAGTTCTCTCCAAAAACAAAGGTCTTGCTGACTGCTAAAAATCATGTCAACCCCCAAGAAGGACAAAACAGGACCTGCTTCTGTTGGAGAAATAGAAAATCCTGCCCCAGTGCCTTTCACAGTACAGGAAAAAGCAATCAGCAAAGCCAAAGATGTGGATCAGCAGGAATCCTGTGCAACCGTGGGAAGAGCTGCCCCTTGGTACCTGCAGCGCTACAGCAACAGGCAGATTGCTGATAAGATACAGGTGTCATCCCTCATGCTTCCCTCATCCCCTTCTCTTTCTGTATCCATGTATCTGCAAGTTCATTGCCTGGGGTTGGACACCCTGAAAATGCAAGTTGGGGTGAAAATGGCGTTCAGGACCCCAAGCTGGACCACTTTGGGTTAAACATCTGACCTAGCTATAGGGGAGATTAATGCTGCTGCAAATACAGAGGAGTTACTGAAGAGCTGCATTTCTGTGGGAACTTATATGGGGCCTGAGACACGTAGGAAGTGCAGCACCACTGTTATTTCCCTTCCAAATCCCCCATGAGACTAAATCTCAGCTCAGCATTGCAGGTGGCTGAGCAAAGTATGTGCCTAGCTGCAGGTCCTTTGCTGCGAGCAGGTCCTCAGAGCAAAGGGAATGAGGTGGTATTACAAAATAGGAGCTTCTAGCCCTATTTCTCCAGTGCTAATAGAAAAGTTGAGCTCTTGGGCCAGCACAGGTAGGTTGGAAAAGGTGGTTTTGTCCCAACACCATGCCTAAGTTCCCTAAAAGGCTTTGCTGTGTGAGCTGATTAGACATGGGATGGGTCTGGATCCCTCCTTGAACAAGCTAAATTCTCTCACTGCTGCCTCCTCTAGACACCTAAAACCTATTTTAGACTTCACCCTCATTCCCCTGTTGATGTTTCCACATCCAGGAGGGCAGAAGTTGTCCCCTTCTTGTTCTCTCATAGTCCCCTCCTCTGCAACCGCATCCCACAGGCACAAGAGTTACTCCAGGCCATGATGAGCCTTCTCCAGGTTGATTGTACCTCTGCATTGCCCTGCAGGTGAGCAAGAGCACGTTCACTTGAAGTCTTCCCCACAATGCTGTCGCTGCTGCTGCTGCTGCAAGTCTTGTTGAGCTGCCTCTGGCTGGGACACAGTGAGGTGGTGACGTCCTTTGAAAGCTCATGCC
Source organism: Ara ararauna (assembly GCA_028858755.1). NCBI lineage: Eukaryota > Metazoa > Chordata > Aves > Psittaciformes > Psittacidae > Ara > Ara ararauna. Next base: position 164,650,496 of record CM054376.1, read on the forward strand.
CTCAGTTCTTCTTCCAGAAAACCCCCCCAAATGAAGCCCTGGAGCCAGAGAACCCAGCCTGGATCTGCCAGCGTTACGAGAACCGGTATTACTTTGCCACCCTGTATGACAGGAGCAGGCGTATTCCCGTATACTCTGCTTACCTCTACAAGCCTGTAGCTGGCAAGAGACCCAACATATGGCTGGTTGAGCCCCAGGTGAGTGTCCTCTCTTGCAGCACATCACCCTACAGTCATTAAAAGATCACCTATAGCATTTAATCAAACACTGCCTTCTCCTCCCACCCACCCACCCCACACACATGTGAATGGAACCACTGGATGGGATTCATCTCATCCAGCTTCAAACACCTTCACCACATGATTCCTCTGATGCATCTGAGACATCAGCAGGAGGATGAGATGAGTCATATCCTAAAGATGCCCATTTTGCCACATTGACCTCTTAGGAACATTAAGTCATGTTGCACTACATTACATTACATTACAAAGTCAAATGAGCCCTGTCCTATGCGGTGGTGGGAGACCAAGTGATGGGGAAAAGACATCCAACAGCACCTAAGCGTGAGGGATGAACACTGCTGGGCTCTGATCTCTTTTGCATCCTTGACATAGCTTATTTGCTTCCAGTTGAGTCATTCTGCTTTGTAAGTGGCATGAGAGAAGCGCAGAGGAACTCAGAATAGGGTGAGATGACCCAGTGCAAAAGTATAGGAACAGGCTTTCAGCACTGACAGGGTTAAGTTAGCACTGGGTTAATGTATTGAGTGATATTTCAGGCAGTGAGAAGTGAGTAAGAATCAGCATCACTCAAGTCAGAAGTGCACAACCTCCATCCACCTGTAGTTGCCGCTTACCACCACTGCCTTTGTTCTGAAGCATCCACCCGACACAAAGATCTCAGCAAACTACACAGCCCTCCCAAACGTCCTTCTAACAGACTTCAGCCTTCAGTAAGAAAGCCCAAGCAACTTACAGAACAGAAGAAGAGGAAATTCAGGTCATTGCTGGAACGCAGGAATTTAGGTGAAAATGAGCCACAAAAGAAAGCCATATGCCCTATTCCAGAGGAAGGCTAAATATGTTTCCTTAAATATGAAAAGGTGTTATAGTTATGAAAGAAATCATTTGCACTTGTTACCCATAGGAACTCAAGCAGCTAATATAGTACTGCATAGGAACTCAAGCAGCTAATAGGGTCCTGCAACCACTGCAACCTCCACATTTAAGGTGGATAAAACCTTCTCTCTTTGCCTCCTGGACCGTGGTCCCAGGCCATCTGTGAAATCTGTGAATTAGTTAACTTCCTGCAGAGGTTTCATGCAATATCTATGTTCCCCAGGAATCCTGGGGGATTATGAGCTCTTTTGAGAGCAATTCCCAACTTGCTTTCAGCGCTGCTGCAGAAGGAGCACATCTGTTCTCCCCAGCCCACATCAGCCCTGAGACACATTGTTAGCCCTGCAGTAGCAGATCCCACCTGCATTGGGGTATTTTTTGCTTGCTGAGTGAAAAAGCTTCATCTTTGCAATGCACTATAGCCCTTCCAGAGAAAACTCACCTCTGGGATTGGTGTCCCAACACATCTCTATGTGTATGGCTATAGAGGAGGCAAACACTGGGGCTTCAGGAGTGTGGTACTGCAGCAATCACACATAGTTCAAGTGAGTGGCAAAGAGGAGAGAAGGGGCTGAGCCCTTCTCGTCTCCCCTGTGGAAGACTCCATGGCTCTTCTGCTCATCCTCGACCCGTCCTGTCCACCTTCAAAGACTCCCTAAGGCACTCAGTCTTCAAAGAGGGTATATGTGTGCTTCTTTTCCCTGAGCTCATAAACCACCAGGGTGTTGACAGATTGGGTTAAAAAAGGCATGAAAACCTTCCACAAAGCCTGAGCAAAGGAGCAGGGCTGGTGATAGCCTGATCAGATGCAGCTGATGAAGGTTGGATGTGATTGATGGGGGTGAGAGCCCTGAGCAGATGTGGGATGTGGAGATGGGAGGAAAGGGAACCAGATGTGGCGGAGGAGATGTTTCACTCACATCACCTTTCAGACCTGGGAGTGGAAAATACTCACTGTGTCATGCATCTACCCAAAGTCCCAGGCTGGATTTCAAAGGTCACAAGTCAAATCAAGAGCGGTCAGATTCTAAGCTTGTGTTCTTGGGGAGGCGCAGCTTTGTGATTTCTCTCTGATTCAGGCATTTTCATACACTGAGATAACAAGAAATGAGTGCTCAGCGCTCAGAGACTTCTGCTCCAGGGAAGCCTGCTCCATTACTCCCAACCCTAACCCCTTTTCCTCTTCTTACCTCTTAAGCTGATTGGCCCAACTTATCCCAAAACTATGGAAAGAGAGCAGAACCTCTTGAACGAATTCCACATCAGCATAGAGGAGATCGGCAAGCACCAGGCTGTCCTCCAGGACTACAGGAACCTGAAGGGTTTGAACAGGGGCCATTTGAGCCCCTGCAGCCACCACCCTGATTCCAACAGCAAGACAGCAACCTTCACCCTCACCAACATCGTGCCCCAGAATGAGAAGCTCAACGGTGGTGCCTGGAAGAAATACGAGCAGGAGACGATGATCAGGAACACCCAGGGCTGTAAGAACACCTACGTTGTCGTGGGTGCTGTGCCTGGGAACAACTACATCGCCAAGGGGAGGGTGAATAAACCCAGCTACATCTGGGCGAGTGCCTGCTGCGAGGTGAACGCCAAGGATAGGAAGACTTGGGCGGTCATTGCTGAGAATGATAAGGATGAGGTGAAGCTCCTCACACTGGGGGAGCTGGAGCATAGATTGACCCAGCTCTATGGGAGGAGCCAGGTTTCTCTGTTTGACAGTGGCTGTCCCCGGAAATAAGCCCCACTTCACATCCCAAGCTTAAAGGCTCAGAGGCTTTCTCCACATGTCCTGTGCAGCATCCATCCTGCTTCCTTCTCCAGTGATTTTCCTGCTCTTAAGAAGGTGTACTTGCCCTGGCCACTCTGGAGGGGCAGGATGGATGACAGCCCATGGGCAAGGAGATCAGAGCTTCTCTGATCCGGGGGTCTGTATCAGTGTATCTCAAGAGGTCCATCCCAACCTAATGATTTAGTGTGACTTGTCACTGCTCATGGCAGGGGGCTGGAACTGGATGATCTTAAGGTCCTTTCCAACCCAAGCCATTCTATGATTCTGTGATTATCTTTAGACAAGGAAAGCAATGAGCCCAAGGGTTGCTGAAAGTCTGTAAGGATGATCCTACAAATGCATTCTGACCAATAGGGCAATGACAACAGCAAAGGATAAAGGGAGAGAAGAAGGTGAAGAAGTGATACGACGAAGCACAGGAGCAGCATCTCTTGAGGTCTGTAAATAAATAGAACATGGAGAAAGAAGGAAATAACCTACATCTAATCCCCAGCCTCTCTAACTCTGAGCTTACACAGGGACTGTGCTTATGTGTATTTGCTAGCAGGTTGTTGTTTGCTTGCTTTTTGGAACCTGCACCTTGAGAACAGGAGCTGAGGTATCAGCCAGCCAGGCTCAGGGATCAGATGTACAGCAAGCTCTGACCAGTCGAAGATACATTTCCGTGATGCACTGGTTGGATGATTTGCTTCTCTGCTCTGCTTCTGAACCTCTTCTGCATATTTACGTGTAACTGATTTTGTTAAATGCATGCAATGGGTGTAAAAGGTCAATGTATGCCATGTAATTTAGTGCCTGAGTAGGTTACAATATAAAGTATTTGCTCCATTGCTACACTATAAGGTCACCTTATATATAAACCGTAAGTTGCTTCCCACTGAAATTTCCACTGCTAGTAATGTGCTAGTACCTACAGCATCCTTGCAGGAGGTAGGGTGTCCACATCCAGTCTGGAGGTGCTGTAACACCTACAAAAGTGTCACTAGAAGACTCCAGTTACTCTTCCTATGAATGTGCATCCACAAAGTGGATCACGGTGCAAACAGCTCATACAAACTGTCTCACAGAGCTACCAGCTTGAGCCTGAATTTCACAGACCAGGAGCTGTTCATCAGCTGGGTCTCAGCCCTGGGTTCATCATCTCTGTTCACCATCCCTGGGTTTATCATCCCTGTTCATCAGCCAGGTCTTATCCCTGGGTTCATCATCCCCATTCATTATCCTTGGGTCTTATCCCTTGCCCAGAACAAACCTCTTTGGAGGCTGCATAGCAACATTCAGGTGCAGTTAGACGCCTACATGCAGATATGTCCATGTGTGTTGGGTACCTGAGCTCTGGCCACAGCCGGCAGAGATCCAGGAGTGGCTCAGCTCTATGAATAGAAGCATCCTGGACCACTTGAGATGCCCTGATACCTGCAGCCAGAGGCCAGGCAAGTTCTCCAAGGGCATCTCCAGTGGCTCTGAGCACCTGAGAGCAGGGAAGCTCCCAACACACACCACTGGCAGTTCCCAATACTACCATGGACTCCTGTATCTCCAGCTGCTATGGTGAGAGCAGCAATAGCACTCACTTGTGCCAGCTGTGCTGCTCTCAGGTAGGAGAATGCTTTGCTTTTTAGGAGAACAACTTAAGAACATCACTCACACACCCCTTTGCTGGGTAGCCCTTGTAGTCCCAGCACCCCTGCCCTGAAGTTGCTCCTTGGTTCACATGCTGCCACAGGCCACTGATGGGGTGAAATCATCAAGTGCTACCTCAGGTTGAGGAACGTCTGCAGACAGCTCTGGGGTTGCTCATGGGCTTCCTCTGACTCACTCACCCAGCTCCTCATGCCTGCTGGGACTTGAAACCACACTCATCCTCACCATTGCCAGCCCCTAAAATCCCCCTCTCCCCAACCACCTCCATTACTCACCCCTCCACCAGCTCCCTGGGCTCTCCCCAGGACCTTTTCCCCCAGTGGTACCCAGAAGTGCCTTCTCCTCCACAGCAAGCATGTGAAATGGGAAGCCAAAAAAACAATGGATGAATCAGCTTGGAGGCTGCCTTCCAGCAGATAAGAGGGATGCTTCACACAGCATCTTAGCTTGGAGCTGAGCAGAAGGCTGCTCCAGCTCCAGGAGCATCCTTACATCCATGGTTTTCTCTCGTTTCTGCTGACCCTGGCTATGAGCGAGTAGTAGGGATATTTGGTGAGCCCAGGGCCAGTCTGTGCATCGTGTGCATCCCTGGTGGGGTGGGAAGCTCCTCTGTCCGCTGCACTGAGATGGGAAGGTAATTCCATGTCTGTCCATCCTTGGGGAGAGCTCTCACTACTAGTGGGTAGCTGGGATTTTAGAAAGGAAAAGCTAATTTTCCCAGAGGCTATTAGGGGATGCTGGGAGCTAAATCCCGTTAGCAAGGTTGCTCACTGCATCCACTGCTGTGGTTTTTGGAATGGCCATGCAGCTGGCAGAGAGTCCTATCACTAAGCTCACTCCACTGCAATGGGCTGGATCATGCAGTTTAGTTAGTCCTATTCCACTGGTTCAAACGCCTTGAACTGAACATGCTGCCACATCCTGTCCCAAAAGAGAAGGAAACAGGAAAATCACTCAAGCGGCATCACCTGGCCTCTGCTTGAGAAAGCAGCTAGGCAAAAATCCTTTGATGCATCCAGATTTGGAGCAGCTATAACATTTTGCAAGAGTAAATACAATATGCTTACTTATAAACCCCTGCAGGAGCATCTCTGGCTGCCACATGGGGAAAGCAGGCTGGGAACACCTTACTGGGGCTCTGCCGTCCCCATCTGCCAGGTTGGGCACACTGAAGCTGTTGGATTTGCCCGCTTGCCTCATGTAGGTGAATGTACCGTGTGTGGTTCTGCATGGAACACGTGCTGTTTGTGGCCCTGCCAAGCTGATCTTCAGGCTGCGTGTCCAGGGGGAGTGCACATCTCTTAATCTCAGCCTGAAGGGACAGGCTTTTTCCTGGGAAATGAGGCTCAAAGACTTGAGAGTCCTTTCTGAGTTTCATAGGAGGTTCTACTGGGGATTTCCTCTCTTCAGTTAAACGTGGATCTATAAAATGAATAGATACATATATAATTTCCATTAACCCAGCTGCTTTATCTTGCCAGGAGCTATTAGAAGAGAGGAATGTTCAGTTAACTGAAAAGCAAACATCTCTATTTTCACATGTTAGGCATTGTTATTGCAAGGTTACCAAAGAAGCTGGAAAACCTGGTGTCGTGGTTTAAGCCTCTATAACTCACGCAGTTTTGCTCACTCACTCCCCCCTCTTTCTTGCCCCCCACTCCCGGAGGGATGGGAAGGAGAATCGAAAAGAATGCAACTCCCACAGGTTGAGATAAGAACAGTTTAGTAACTAAAGTATAACACAAATCACTACTGCCACCACCAATAATAATAATGACAAGGCAAATACAAGGAAAGAATACAATTTCTCACCACCTAATACCAAGCCCGACCACGCAGTGCACCCCCCACCCTTCTGGGTCTCTCCTCTCCGTCTTCCATCTTGGGCATGACGTGCTGTGGTATGGAATAACCTCTTTGGTCAGTTTGGGTCAGGTGTCCTGTCTCTGCTTCCTCCCGGCTCCCCTCCTCCCTGGCAGAGCATGAAACTCAGAAAGTCCTTGGTTAGACCAAAACATCACTAAGCAGTAACCAAAACACTGGTGTTATCAGCGCTGTTCCCAGGCCCAAAATCAAAACCACAGCGCTACACCAGCTACCAAGAAGGAGAAAAATGACTGCTGCTGCTGAACCCAGGACATTATCCACCCCTTATTCCATACCATTCACGTCATGCTCAGATCCCACATTTTCAATATACCATCACATGTATATGTATACATCCACATACACAGAGAAAGGGAGAGAGATCATCCCTTAGTGCATAAACCAATCCCTACAAAGCTGCTGAGTCCATCCAGTCCATGATATCGGGCTCCATCTTCTGTAACAGTCCTTCAGAGCAGGAGAGGCTGTGTGCAGTGTTCACACTCATGAATAATCTGGGCCACAGTGTCCATTGCTAAGTCCACCCCTCGATCATAAGTCCATCTGTATGCTGCATGTCTGCCCTGATGGCCTGAGGTGTCATGGGCCCATCAGGCTCAAAATAATTCATCCACCCCTCCAGCAGTTTCTGCAGCTTGTCACTGGGGACTCCATACAGCTGCCTTCCATCTGTGATGTTTCCAAAGCACTGGAGGGGCCCAATGGACTAGATAGTCGCCCATACTGTCCCACACACCCTGCCACTCATAACTGTCCAGGCTTGGGGAAACTCTCTTGGTCATCATACATCGTAGTCTAACCCCAGGCAAGGCCCACACCCCACTCTGCTTAACTCTGGGGACCAGACAAAATGGTTGTGGGTAAAACACACTGTGTATGCATGCCACCATGCTGATCCCCATCACAATCAGCAGGCAGGTCTCAAGGGTACCCAAAGGCCATTCAAACCCTTCAGAGCTCTCAAATGAGGCTGCTGTGTTTGTCACTGGGGCTGGTGTAGCTGCTGCGCTTGCCGGCTCTCTCACCACCAGCTGCTCTTTGTCTGAGTCCAGAGCTTCCTCCTCTGCTTTGCTGGGAAGTGCTGCGGGGTCTCCTGCGTTCTCCTGCGGCTCCGCGGGCAGCTGCCGGGGAATGCTCTCGGCCGCCACGAGGCTGGGCTCGGCCACGGGACTCTGTTCAGCCTCGGGGCCCGGCTTCTCTGCCGTCTCCTCCTGCCGCTCGGTAGCCTCCCCCTCCCGCGGCTCGGCAGCCGCCGGGCTGGGCTCAGTCGGGGGGCTCACCCCTTCTGCTACCTCCTTCCTCTGCTCGGCAGCCGTCGGGCTGGGCTCGGTGGGGGGGCTCGGCTCCTGCTCCCCGGGTCCGCTCCCCCGGGCCGTTTCGGCAGCCGGCGGCTCCCGAGGCAGCCCCCCCTCGGCTCTCCACAGCCTCGCCAGGACGGTGAAGAGCAGCCGAACTGCCAGGTACACATTCGCCCCCCACGGCTTCTGGAGCCCGCCCGTATCACAAGCCATTCCAATAAAGTACAATGAAACAAGAACCTTAAACCAAAACCCATATCTGAAACATGCTAAGATAACAAATACCGGCTGTAAGTAAGGTACAACAGGCTGAAACCATGAACGCAAGAGAACCAAAAGCAACAACTTTAAGAGCCAATAAATCAGCATTGTGACGAGTGGCTATTAATCCTGTCGTTATCTCAACCCTTCGAGCCCCACGTTGGGCGCCAAAAAGAACTGTCGTGGTTTAAGCCTAACTCATGCAGACTCTCTCTCAATTACTCCCCCCTCTTTGTTGCCCCCCACTCCCAGAGGGATGGGAAGGAGAATCGAAAAGAATGCAACTCCCACAGGTTGAGATAAGAACAGTTTAGTAACTAAAGTATAACACAAATCACTGCTGCTACCACCAATAATAATAATGACAAGGCAAATACAAGGAAAGAATACAATTTCTCACCACCTAAAACCAAGCCCGACCACGCAGTGCACCCCCCACCCTTCTGGGTCTCTCCTCTCCGTCCTCCATCTTGGGCATGACGTGCTGTGGTATGGAATAACCTCTTTGGTCAGTTTGGGTCAGGTGTCCTGTCTCTGCTTCCTCCCGGCTTCCCCTCCTCCCTGGCAGAGCATGAAACTCAGAAAGTCCTTGGCCAGACCAAAACATCACTAAGCAGTAACCAAAACACTGGTGTTATCAGCGCTGTTCCCAGGCCCAAAATCAAAAACACAGTGCTGCACCAGCTACCAAGGAGGAGAAAAATGACTGCTGCTGCTGAACCCATGACACACCTCAACACCATGCAGAGAGCATTTTCTGCCTCCCATCTGGTGTCTTCAGAGCGCCCTGGATGGGATGGAGTGAAATGCACGTATTAAAAATAGTTGGGGTTTTGGGAAAGTAAAACCCGGTTGCCTTGTGTTTGGTTCCTGATGTAGACTGATGAAAGCCTGACAGCTTTTGGGTGAGAAGGTGGGATTTTGAGGTTAGATTTTGTTCAAACAAGAGAATCATAGAATCAACCAGGTTGGAAAAGCCCTTTAAGCTCCTCCAGTACAACCATTCCCCAGCACTGCCAAAGCCACCACTAACCCATGGCACTGAGGGCCTCGTCCACACAGTGTGCGATCACTTGCAGGGACGGTGACTCCAGCACTGCCCTGGGCACCTCTTCCAATGCCTGAGCACCCTTTGGGGAAGGAATTGTTCCTCAGCCCCATCTAAACCTGCCCTGGTGCAGCTCGAGGCCGTTGACATAGTCAGAAAACAAAAAAGCCCAGAGTTTGTAATACCCTGCGTCTGTGTGTTTTGCCCTTGAGCATCACTGGGCTGAAGGTAGATACAGAAATTCTCCGTCCTGGCTTTTTATCTGCTATGCTTCAGTTTATCTATAATGTTGTCTAACGTTAATGCAATTAACTGCAACCATGAAATGGAAAAATATTAATTACAATGTTAGTAACTTGCACTGAAATTAATCTACTAGAAAGCCAGTCCATGACTGGTGGAGAAAGCAATAAATCTATGAGGTTTTACCTGCCATTATGGAGTATTATTTACTTATCTTCAGGAACATATTGTTCCTCCTTGGAATGTGTTTGGATGGCTGAGAATAAGCAACTCGCAGCCATTTAAAGGCTACTTGGATGAGCTGCCTGACGGATGCTAAATGAAAGTGATTTGGAGCAGAAAGCAGTACTTTGAGAGTAAATAGTATCTTTCAGTCTGCTGCTCTGTTTTCTCTTCTGAACAGGAGGGGTCTCAAGGAGCAAAAATTAAAGTTCAATGTAGAGCATGACATGCAGAGAAAGAATCTCGCATGAGCAGAAGACTTCATGTTAGAAGCACTGACATATAATACCCAAATAGCTGAAGGGCACTTGTGATCTTTAGGAGAGATGAGTTCTGTAATGGGATAATCTGGCTGAGCAGTTGCCCTAGGTTGCAATAACGAGGGGTGTTACCTGCTTTAAGACTGCAGAAGAATTATGTTTTGAAAGGTTTATATTAAATAAATGCATGGACTTTACTGCAAGTTTGTGCCAATCCAACGTGCTTTCCAAATGAAGCATCCACAGGGAATATCCATGGGTAACCTGATCTAGTTGTCCCTGCTTATTGCAGGTGGGTTGGACTAGATGAGCTTTGAAGGGCCTTTCCAATCCAAACTATTCCGTGATGCTATGATTCTATACCCTCAAATTAAGTGTGAGAGTGGTACCAGAAGTGAGCATCATGCGCTCAGTGCTGTGTTTCTTGTATCTCACCTCCCAGCGTCCTGTAAATGATGGCAACAGCTCTGCATTTACCAGAAATGTCTGTGACCACCGAAAAAATCAGCTGATTTAGTGCTGATTTTGGGGATTTAGGTCTGCGGCTGACTCAGAAACAAGAACCAGGACATAGAAACCAAGCTGTAGACCTGATACTTTCTACCTTCCTACTGATCCAGCCTTAACTGCATTGACCTCTATTTTGGTCTTATTTTGAGTAACTGTCCAGGTCTTTTACATATGGCCCTTGGTTTCATATCAACTTGCCTTTTGACATTTGAGGTTGGACCTGACTCCACTCTGACTCCTTCTCCCTCACTGCCTTGAGGTGCTGGGACACCTTCCACTGGAGCAGGTTGCCCCAAGCCCCTGTGTCCAACCTGGCCTTGAACACTGCCAGTGATGGGGCAGCCACAGCTTCTCTGGGCACCCTGTGCCAGCGCCTCAGCACCCTCACAGGGAACAGCTTCTGCCTTATATCCAATCTAAATCTCCCCTTTTTCAGCTTAAAGCCATTACTCCTTGTCCTGCCCCTATAGGCCCTTGTAAGAAGTCCCTTTCCAGAGGAGACTCTGTCTTTAAACAGGGACTTCCAGTTTTTGCAGATAAAGGAGTTAAAGGAAGAAAAAAGAGCTGTAGGTGGGAAATTAAACATGCAGAAACACCTCAACAGCCTCCACAGATTTATTACTAATGGGATCTGCTCTTATCAGCCAGTCTGGATTTCAAATGCATCTTGCATAAAGCTGTTTCGCTTGGCTGGTTTCCTTGCTGGTGTCAGTAGATACTTCTGCTTTTGCTTTTCAAGAGTGAAACAGCCTCTGGTTAGACCCATCTGGTGGACTGCAGGTTGACTGCTGCTGCAGCTTGCCTTGAGGCAAGGCTTCTCTAACATCAGCAGCTACTTTCCCTGCCCTGGCAAATATCCCCCATTGAGAGATGGGTCCTGGCAGTGGGTCCTTACTGTGAATTTTGTGTAGTAGGGCAATGCCTTTGTCATAGGAAAGGCATCAAAGAGACAGCTGGGGTGAGGTCTGACCTGGCTGCATGCAGCTTTCTGCATTTCCTTGCTGCATTCCTGTCTGCTTCTGTGTGAGGACGATCTTTGTTAATCACCAAAGAATCTTCCCATTGTTGTGGTTCATTGTCTCACCCTGCTCCAGTTGGACCTGCAGACCCATCAGCCCTCCCTGTTCCCTACTTGGAAAGATGGGTGCTGCCCATATAGAACACTTTCAAAGCCAAGTTGGTGCAGAAGCACACAGAACAAAGAAAATGCTGAGTTTTGCTCACCGCAGTTCATGACTCACTGCATCTTGTTGACATACTCCTGGAAATACCCATTTCAAACTTCCCTACTTGCTTATTATGGACAAAGGTAGATCTATACAGTAAGTTACAGTGAAAAACAAGCACTGAGTTCTGCGTTCGTAACATTGAAATCTAGGATTTTCTCATGTATCCTACTGGCAATGGCCATGTTCCATAAAGTGGTATTTCCATAAGTGCCATGAAGCAGAAAACCAAGCCACAAAGGAAGTGTCACTTGTCCTTTTGGATTGTACTCAGCTGTCTGAGGTCATCTACTTGGGTTGAAAGGAGAGTGTTAAGGGGTAAGGCTGCATCACAAGGGGAAGAGTAAGCCCAGAGCAGGCATATGGTGCCTTCTGACTTGCTCCACTGCATCCATGCACTAGCTATTGGTCTAGCAGGAGGTCTGACTCAGAGACAGTCACCTGCACAAAGAGCTTTTGACTTCACTCTTAAGCACCCCAAGTTTGCATCTAGCCCACGGCGAGTTCACCATGAGCTCATCTTCACACTGGTGATTCTCTACTGCTAATAGCTACTTTAGGCTTGAGTAACCTGCAGAGCATGACTCTAACCCAGCCATCCCTGCCAAGAAGTAAGAAAACAATTACCTCTGGTACTCACCCTCTGTTGGCTTCTCCAACCACATCAAACAACTAAGATCTAAGATCATTAGGACTGAATTGCATCAGGTGCATCCTTCCCTCCTATTCCTTGCTACACTGTTTTCCTTTGTGATATCAGGACAGCATCTTGCTCTGCAGGAAAGGTGCTGCAAGTGCAGCAAGTCTTCCCAGAGGGTTATGAACCAACCCTGAAATTCCTGATGGATTGACATGCAAAGGTCATGAGAATGAATGAAGATGGGCTGTTTGAACCCAAGGTCTACCCATAGAATCATAGAATAGTTAGGGTTGGAAAGGACCTCAAGATCATCCAGTTCCAACCCCCCTGCCACGGGCAGGGACGCCTCCCACTAAACCATGCCACCCAAGGCTCTGTCCAACATGCCCTTGAACACTGCCAGCGATGGAGCATTCACAGCTTCCCTGGGCAACCCATTCCAGTGCCTCACCACCCTTACAGTAAAGAACTTCTTCCTTATACCGAATCTAAACTTCCCCTGTTTAAGTTTGAACCCGTTACCCCTTGTCCTCTCACTACAGTCCCTAATGAAGAGTCCCTCCCCAGCATCCTTATAGGCCCCCTTCAGACACTGGAAGGCTGCTATGAGGTCTCCATGCTTCACTAAGGGGAAATCCTGCCTGACCAATTTGGTGGCCTTCTATGATGGGGCTATGGAACTGATGGACAGGGGTAGAGCAGTTGATGTCATCTACCTGGACTTGTGCAAAGCCTTTGACACTGTCTCACATGACATCCTTGTCTCTGAGTTGGAGAGACATCAATTTGATAGGTGGACCACTCGGGGGATAAAGAACTGGCTGGATGGCCACATGCAAAGAGTTGTGCTCAATGGCTCCATGTCCAGCTGGAGACCAGTAACGAGTGGTGTCCCTCAGGGATGGGTGTTGGGACCGGTCTTGTTCAACATCTTTGTCGGTGACATGGAGAGTGGGATCGAGTGTGCCCTCAGCAACTTTGCCGATGACACCAAGCTGTGTGGTTCGGTTGATACACCGGAGGGAAGGAATGCCATCCAGAGGGACATTGACATGCTTGTGAGGTGGGCTGATGCCAACCTGATGAAGTTTAACCATGCCAAGTGCAAGGTCCTCCACCTGGGTCAGAGCAATCCCAGGCACAGCTCCAGTTTGGGCAGAGAAGAGATTCAGAGCAGCCCTAAAGAGAAGGACTTGGGGGTGGTGGTCAATGAGAACATGAACATGAGCCGGCAGTGTGTGCTTGCAGCCCAGAAAGCCAACCGTATCCTGGGCTGCATCAAAAGGAGTGTGACCAGCTGGTTGAGGGAGGTGATCCTGCCCCTCTACTCTGCTCTCCTGAGACCTCACTTGCAGTATTGTGTGCAGTTCTGGTGTCCTCAACATCAAAAGGACATGGAACTGTTGGAACAAGTGCAGAGGAGGCCACGAGGATGATCAGGGGACTGGAGCACCTCCTGTATGAAGATAGGCTGAGAAAGCTGGGGCTGTTGAGCCTGGAGAAGAGAAGGCTGCGTGGAGACCTCAGAGCAGCCTTCCAGTATGTGAAGGGGGGCTATAAGGATGCTGGGGAGGGACTCTTCATTAGGGACTGTAGTGATAGGATAAGGGGGAACGAGTTCAAACTTAAACAGGGGAAGTTTAGATTGAATATGGGGAAGAAATTCTTTACTATAAGGGTGGTGAGGCACTGGAATGGGTTGCCAAGGGAAGTTGTGAATGCTCCATCGCTGGCGGTGTTCAAGGGCAGGTTGGACAGAGCCTTGGGTGGCATGGTTTAGTGGGAGGTGTCCCTGCCCGTGGCAGGGGGGTTGGAACTGGATGATCTGAAGGCCCTTTCCAATCCTAACTATTCTGTGACTCTATTCTATGATACTGAAGTAGGGCTGGGGGTGCCGGGCAGTGCAGCAGTGGGAGGAGGATGCTCAGTTGCTTCTGAAGGCAGTAGCAAATGGGCTTCTGGGTTGGAAGAGCAGCAGCAGCAGCACACAGCTTCATGCCAAAAGCGCTTCCCAGTCAAATCCCACTGCTTTGCTCTCGCTTCTGTGGAGGGCTGAGCACCACCCAGCTGCTTTCCTTCTCTTCTCGTGGGTGATGCGTGGCTCAGGGCTGCTCAGAGCTCCACATCACTCTGTGGGTCTTTGCAGAGGCTCCTTCTGAAAGATGCTGAGGCAGCGTTTGCCTTAAGGGGAAGGATTTGGTGCTTTGATAGTTTTTCACTTTTGGGTGGCTGGGTTTAGAGTGAGAGCTCAGAATTTCTGTTTCTGCCTTGGAGAAGGCACTGAGAGCCCGCTTCTCGTTATCGCTGCTTCCCGAGTCCTTGGGGGTTCCTGAGCCCTGCGCAGCCAGAGGGGCCCTGGGCAGTCATCATCAGAGAGAAGTAAGCACTTTTATCATCTCATTTGCTTCATCTGCCTGGTGTGGAACATGTCCTGGAAATGTGCATTCATCTTTTACTGACTCTAAAGGGAGTGCTCAGGGCTAACTTTTCATCAGCACTAATCCTGCTTAGCCATCAACAGAGCTCCAGAAGCAAATCTGGGCCTCTGAGTCATTGTGATGGGAGTGAACTAAGAGGGGCAGTTGCAATTGTTTGTCTGTGTTAGTGTGGCTTCGGGGCCAGGTCTTTAATGAATACAGCTTAATTAGGAAATGTGCCTTCCAGGATTTGCGTCTTAGCTGCTTTCTTCACTCACGCATCGGGACGCAGCAGAAGGCCTCCGTGAGGGCTCTCTCTCTGTTTGCACTGGTTATCACCTTATATTCCAGGTGTAAATTTTAAGTAGCAGGTAGTAGAGAGCAGCTCTTGTTGGGTTTAGATTTACTCACAGTCTGCAATATACACGTTCTTGAAAGACAACAGGAAAACATTAACATCTTGTATCTTGGGGGCTCAAAATGCAGAGTTTTCTGCTGACTTGCCACCAAATGCACTCAGCTTAAGTGCTTGGATAATGCTGTTTGTCTGTGTAAGAAAAGCCGTCGCCCTGAAGCTGGGAAGAACAGGCTGTTCCTTCATGCTCTTAAACACAGATCCTAACTTAAACTTAGTGAGTTTGTTGAACGTACTCCTAAGACGAACCTAAGTGGCATTTTAGCACTTAAGCCCCAGTGTTTTTATCACCTTCCCGAAACAAAGTGTTACGTCTAAATGCTTTGAGCACAAATATGTTCAGAAATCAATGAGCGTGAGCACTGAATAAGGTTTATGAAAGATCTCTACTTATAAGTCTAAGACAGATAATTGTAAGTCTGTAATAGCAAGAAAGCCACAGAAATACAGAATGACAAGACACATCGTTAAGATTATACTTAACAGGAATAAAGTCTCTTCTGGCAGCTTTGGCATCTCTGAGGGCTTTCCCTTCAATCACAGCTTCTGCCACTTCATAGAAGGTTATGCCCGTGTATCAGCAGGCTCTGCCACCCTCCTACGAAGCAGCATTATCACATCTCTTATAGCTGGAGGCAGTGAGCCCTGAACGACCTCAGTTGACATCTTCAGGGGTGAAGATGAGGATTGTCCATTACGGACAGCTGGTTCTTCTTGCCATGCCACATCCATGGGCTTCCGGGGGTGATGCCAAGTCCGACAGGCACAACCCAAGGCAAACCCTGAGCAAAGGGGCTGCTCTTCCTACATGGCAATGAGGCCTTTCCTCTGGAGTCTGCTCTGACATATTTCCGCTCACATCAACAGGCTAATTTCCATGCAGAGTGAGCCAGCAGCATAACTGGAAATCCTCCTGTTTACGTAACCACTAATTACCCTTAGCATAATGAATGTGCCATGTCACAGCCTGTATTTATTGCAGACAGGGACAACCTGGGGCTCCCACACAGTTCTCGTGGTGGGGTGATGTTGCATGGCTAGCAGAAGAACTGAGTTGGTGCACAGACCGTTGGGTATCATCAGTGTTCCCTGTTGGGGGGTGATGAGGTGATGAGGTCCTATCTGGTTGGTGTCTATCCCTGAGAGGATTCTGAACCAGGCATCTGGAAGCGTGTCCTCCTCTTGGCTCTCTGAGGTATGTGGTTTGTTTTGTGGCTTTGGGGTATAGAAAGACTTCAATGTATAATTCTTGGCACAGGGAATTTGGCCACCTCCTGCCTTGTTGTAATTTCCTAGGTAATACTGAACATATTGGGGTAGGGCAGGAGAAGATGGGAGGTGCATTTACCATAGGGTCATAGAAACGTTGGTTGGCAGCATCAGCTGGAGGACTCTAATTCAACCTCATGCGTAGAGCAGAAGCGCTGTCAGCTCTAGTCTGGCTTAGCTATGGTTTCACCCAGCTAGAATTTGAGTCATGTCCACAATTCATTAGTTCTCATTTCCCACCAACCTGTCACAGGCTGTACTGTCCGCCTAAAGACACCTTTCATCCTGCTGTCCGACCTGCATGTCCCAAGGCACAGCCTGTGGCTGCTGCCCTTTGCTGTAGTGCTTGGCTCTACCACAAAGAGCTTGGCTTTATCTCTGCCCTTCCTGGTAGCTGTAGGCAGCTACTGGGCTGTCCTTCCACCTCCCCTTTGCCAGGCTCAACAAGCCTGAATCCCCCCGCCTATTGTCCAGAGATGTGTGCTCCATGCCTCAGAACACCTTAGCAGATTGTCCCGGAACAGCTCCGAACCAGCCAAGTCTCAACAGGATTTGGGAGTCCACATCTGTGGTGAAATCCTGGCCCTAATATGCAAATGTCTTCCAGGAAGAGAAGTCAAAGGAGGTTCAATAAACAGGTTGCGTTAAACAAGTAAAGATATTTCATCTTCTTAAGAATGTATCTGTGTGAAACCACAGCATGGATTAATTTCTGGACAGACCAGAACGGTCATGAAATCAAGGCACCATTTGAGTGTTGCTGTATGTTGTGGTTTAAGTCCAGTCAGCCACATAGCTCGCTCTCTCTCTCCCCCCCGCATTCCTCCGTCCGCTCCTGGAGGGATGGAGAGGAGAATGGGAAGAATGTAACTCCCACGGGTTCAGAGAAGAACAGTCCAGTAACTAAGGTATAACACAAACCACTGCTGCTACCACCAATATTAATAGTGACAAGGGAAATAACAAGGGAAGAGAATACAACCACTCACCACCTGCTGACTGATACCCAGCCTGACCCAGTAGTGATCTAACCCTTCAGGGTATCTGCCCCCAGTTTATATAGTGGGCATGATGTGCTGTGGCATGGAATACCACTTTGATCAGTTTGGGTCAGGTGTCCTGTCTCTGCTTCCTCCCGGGTTCCCCTCCTCCCTGGCAGAGCATGAGGCTCAGAAAGTCCTTGGTCAGAGTAGACATTACTGAGCAGCAACTGAAAACATCGGTGTTATCATCACTGTTCCCAGGCTGAAAGTAAAAACCACAGCACTGCACCAGCTACTAAGAAGGAGAAAAATGACTGCTGCTGCTGAACCCAGGACACTATAGCTATGAAAAAATGTGTGCTGATGACTGTGTGGTGGAAGGAAGGAATCCCCCAAATTCAGGCTCCGGAGTTGCTTCAGTGCCTTGGGACTTCCAGTTTACTTGAAGAAAAACTGTAGGGAGTGAGATAGTTTCCAGTCCCACCTACTACCCTTTGATTTCCCATGCTGTCAACCAGGCCAGCAGTCAACTGGAGCAGTGCATCAGTCTGGTGCTGCTGCTTTTCCCCAGGTAAATTTTGCACTTGCTGTAGATGAGTGATCTGCTGCCCGTAGAGGTGAGCACAGCCTGAAGGAGTTGGAATGAGATGTGCTCCAAGCTTGCATGGAAAGTGCATTTGTTCATGGAATCACCTTGACAGGCTGTGCTGAAGACTGAGGTTGGCTATTCCAAGTACAGCAGTGAAGCCAACGTGCTGCTAAGTTGAATGAGGGAGCTCTACTAGAGAGAAGGAAACTGGAGGGATAGAAGAAAGGGGTCACATGAGCCTAGAAAATGCAAAAGGACAGACCCCAGCTCTGTTAAGACCTGCCCTTTGGTGCTAATCTTTCATGTGAGGAGGCATTGCTAGGAAGATGTAGTCAGGAGTGATCTGTGCTTACTGACATCATGCTTGGTCCTTCCTTTTCCTCCTATGAGCGTGCACTTTCTTCATCCCTGACCCCCCAGCCTGACCTCGCTGCCAGGATTTCCCCATCGTTTCAACACTTGCTATAAGATTAGCAGGAAGCCAGCCCTCCCCCCCCGAGTCGTGGGGTTTTGTGTCTTGAACTTTGAGCAAAGGCATTTTATTCCTTGGGGAAACCCATCTGTCTGACATAACCTATGCTGCATCTGCAACCACTTCTAGTCCCCCAGAGACACAGAAGTCCTCTGCTCGTTTTCACACCACAGTACAAGGACCTGGGTACATGGGAAAGAGCTACTTTGAAACCTGAAGATGTGACCCCAGTGATGATGTGATGTGACCTGCAGGTATACCCCAAAACCAGACATCAAGAGAGGAGATGATTTACTCTGCAAGGCTTTTAAGTATCTAAAAGTCAGAGAGCTGTGACCAAGCTATCAGCTTGGACAGCCTTTATACTCAGCTTTAATTTGAACTATTTTATAGTCTTACATTTTACTTTTGCTTAATTTGGGCTAACATGAACCCATCTCCGGAGACACCTTTTTCTCTTCATTGAACATAACGGGCAGGTTTGGAAATCAAATGCTTGAGTTAGGATGAATGAATCCCATCTATTTTGAGGATGGGCATCTCTTATTATTTCTTCCTTTGTAAGATTTTTATGTAAGGTTAAGATCTCCATGTTTCATAGGTTTCACAGCACTCTTATTTTCCTTCTACATCAATATTCCATCCACATTTTACCTCCACTCCCAGGAAAATATCCTGGTTTTTCCTTGCTGCCGTCTCTTCATCCGTCAGCACCCAACCCACAGAAGTACAGGCGTGCGTCTGTGATGAGGGGGTTCTGTGTTTGCCTAATCCTCCCCAGTGGACTCTGTGCAGCTGCATGAGAATCTGAAAGTGGAAGTAACGGGCTGATTTTTGGTCTCCAAAGCTGAACAGAACTGAAAGAGTGAAAGTAACCACAGCAACGCCACAGCTCTCGGCTAGTGGGTTGTTTGTGCCTGGGTGATGCTTCATTGGTGACAAGAAGGAGACCCCACTGTCACCTTGGGGTTACCTGCTCTGCATGCACAAGGACTGTGTCACTCAGTCTAATGGAGCGAATATAACTAAAGTTGCCCAAATCCTGTGCCAACTTTTTCAGCTGAACTATTATATTAAATATATATGCTATATATCTATTATATTTTAGCTGAGCTAATATTATATTAAAAACACTGTTGATTCTTATGGGGAAAGGATGGATTGAACACATCTCTCTCCAAAATGCAAGCATTGCCACAAGCCAGCATTCAGTATGTTGTGTAGAAGAATAGCTGAAGATAAATAGTTCAGAAAGGATAACCCTGGGAGGGAATAAGCACCCTGGAAAATCTTTCATATCGTTATCTTTTGCCCTCATTTTCTCCATAAATGTAATACTTCTTACATGGCCCTGGACAATCATAAATGGTTTGTGTTGGAAGGGACCTGAAAGCTCATCCAGTTCCAACCCCTGCCACGGGCAGGGACACCTTCCACTAGAGCAGGTTACTCCAAGCCCCTGTGTCCAACCTGGCCTTGAGCACTGCCAGGGATGGGGCAGCCACAGCTTCTGGACAAGGGCTGTGTTGTTTGCACAGGGGATGGGCCATGCTCCTTAATGGAGAGCTGCAGGACAGAGCTGCTTCATGATCCCTTCTGGGACACTGGAGAGGAACAGAAGCAGCAGCTTCTGTCTCTGCAGGGCACCTCAAAGCTTCGGTCTGATCTGGCTCAGCTCTTTAACCATCACTTGAAGCTCACACTCATTGGAACACCCGCAAAGGTGAACATACTTGGCATAGTGGTAAGATGAGATGTGTGTGTCTCAGCATCCTGGCTGTTGCAGAAGAGTGTGCTGGCCATGAGGTGTCTACACTGCCTCTCTGTCTTCACTGACATCACCAGAGTATGTCCCTAAACCAGAGATGACACACAGGTCAATGAGGGCGGCACGTCCAGCATCCAAACACCATCAGGTTCTGCCTGTGGCCATGGAATACCAGGATCTTTGCTGCCCTCTAAGGAGAACAGTCCAGAACAGCATGCATCTCCTTTGTTCACATGTCCAAGTGACGTTTCTCTTCCTTACATTTTGTTTTCTTACGCCCATTTGTTTTCTGATGCTGTGATTTAGTCATTCCTAAAGACCCGCGATGTTCAGTCCACTTATCATCTCTTTGGCTATTCATTTGCTACTTCCATGGCGACCAAAGACTTGAGAAGATTCGTTGCACCTCTTTTTCTGCAGTAGAAACAGTGTCGTCCTCTGATGCTGCTGGTTCAAAATCCCCTTTTTCCTGCACCCAGGAATTTTCATTTCCCTGCATTTGGACACCTACCACATAGCTTGCCCTGCGTTGAACATGAGGATGGACTGCTGTCTTTAGCATCTGATAGCAACAAAACTGAGGTAGGTACCAAGAGAACATCCGCAAGGAGAATCCAGATCTGCACTTCAATGCACTTTCCCTTATAAGTGCTGCAAGTTTTGTTCCTTTTCAACTATGACATGGAAAAAATATTGGAAGTACTTCATGCGCAAATCTCTGGGCTCCCAGCTGGGAGAAGACTGGAGGATCCAATAGGATTTTTCCATGACTGATCTTTGCAAGTTGAAGAAATGGAGGTTTGTCTTACAGGCCAGACCACATGGGAGCTGGCCTGCAGGATCCCTCATTCAACATCACTCACATCACCTTTCCATGCAGAAAGTGCACATATAGGCACTGCCTACACTGATGTGAAAGGCAGAATAGTGCCAGTTACTAAGCATTAAAGCACAAATTTTGTACAAACCAGTGAAATGCAAAAGCATGACCTGACAGACCACAGGAGAAGGGTTCTTCTGGTTATTACTGGTTTTATAACAACCAACTCCCTGTTGCAATATTCCTGGACTCTTATCTCTATTTTACGCACAGTATATTCTTATATACATATGTATGTTTATGTATATATATATTTTTACATATATACACTTAGGAAAGTTTTCCCAGATTAATTAAAACTGTGGACAAGTGGAAGAGTTTGGCTTCATTCCCACTGCGCATTCGTTCACAACCAAACTGGACTCATTTTCTTCCACTTCCAAAAGAAAATCCCCCACATAAGGATTGTGAACAGTTTCACTGTAAGAGTTAACCCAGGTCAGCTTTTGTTGATACCAGTTCCATGGGAAAAGTCCTTGTTATCCAAGGCTGGCTTGCTGCAGATTAGTCTGCTTGGGAATTCACCATCAGGGCTTTTGAAATCTCTCTGTTTCCATTGCAATGTTGATATCACAGCTGGGTATTGATTGTATTATCTGAGCTGGTATCTGCTTTGGCTGCTTAGTGGTTCACTGTGGGTATTTGAAGTCCTTTCTGAAGAAACAGAAGAAATATGGTGTTGATTGTCTGTCCTCTTCCTTTCTCTATATATAACAACTCTTTGTGTGGCAGTGCTCTAACCATGACCTGATACTTTGTGAGAAAGCAGAGAACCAGCAAGGGTTGCCTGGACATCAAGCTCAGCACTTTGCTATTCTTCTTCAGAAATACCCATCAAATGCTATTTTAAACTAGAGCCACAGAATCCCATTGCTTCTATATATTGAGACATGTTTTCAATGGCCAATCTTCTGCACTAACAGAATGTAGCAGTATCAGACCCAAAGAGAAAGGACAGAGCTAAGGGAGTGAAACCCAGTGCAAGGAGCTGCTTCCCCTTGGTGCTTTTACTGGGCTATAGGAGGGAGCATTTGCTAGATCAAGAAAATGAACCCTTGTGGTTCAGTATCTAGGGTAAGATGCGCAGCATGAGGCCTGAGGACTAGGGGTCTGTATAGAAATGAAATAGTCATGTTCCCTGCAGCTTTTAATCCAAGTGGATACAAAACATTGCCAGACCCCTCTAACTCTGCTCTAACGTGCAGCTCAGGACAAGGGATCCCTCTTAGAGTCCTTGACTTTTGTCATGCCCATTTCTGATGGTGGTTGGTCATAATTATTTGCAACCTTTAGTCCCATTTCCACCCCACTAAATACTGTAGGAAACCAGTGTCTTTCATCCAGCTGTCCTTAGAGAGAACACAGAACAACCCTTCTCATTCCCTCTGCCCTCCGAGTTCATAGGAGAACAGCCTACCAAATCTTATTCTCTGTATCCATCCCCCCAGATCTCTCTTACACATCCCTAAGGGGAGAAAACTGTCTCCACCAAACCTCCTTTATGGGCAGATTGGGATTCTATTCGAATCAGCAGTGGCTGTATTGGGATCCTATTTGAACACAGGCTCAGCAGTGGCTGTATTGGGATCCTGTTTGAACACGGGCTCAGCAGTGGCTGTATTGGGATCCTGTTTGAACACGGGCTCAGCAGTGGCTGTATTGGGATCCTGTTTGAACACGGGCTCAGAAGTGGCTGTATTGGGATCCTACTTGAACACAGGCTCAGCAGTGGCTGTATTGGGATCCTGTTTGAACATGGGCTCAGCAGTGGCTGTATTGGGATCCTGTTTGAACACAGGCTCAGCAGCGGCTGTATTGGGATCCTATTTGAACACGGGCTCAGCAGTGGCTGTATTGGGATCCTGTTTGAACACGGGTTCTGCAGTGGCTGTATTGGGATCCTATTAGAACACGGGCCCAGCAGTGGCTGTATTGGGATCCTATTTGAACATGGGCTCAGCAGTGGCTGTATTGGGATCCTATTTGAACACGGGCTCAGCAGTGGCTGTATTGGGATCCTATTTGAACACGGGCTCAGCAGTGGCTGTATTGGGATCCTGTTTGAACACAGGCTCAGCAGTGGCTGTGCACCAGCAAGCAGACTGAGGTGTGCCCCTAGGATCTATAGGATGCCATTAACAACTGCAGTTACAAAGGCTTTGCAATAGACCATGGAAAATATATAGCCTGGCCATACTGATTTTATTCTGAGAGGCTGTATAAGAGCAGACTATGAACATCCGTGTGTACTCAGAGACAGACCAGTGGGTCTAACGCCACCAGAGATCTGCTGGGAAGAGAAATACAAGTAAGTGCTGTAGCAGTTGTGGCAGTGCCCCATGGGGAATGAGGAAGCAGAAGGGGAAGTCACCAGACCCTTAGCAGCTTCTGATGCGTGATGCTGCAAGTAAGCAAGCTTGGGAGAAATCCTGAGGAAACAACAAACAGCAATTGTCACCCCGGGTTTGGGCAGGCAGGAACAAACATCCCCTGAGGAACAGCAGAAACGCTCTCTTTTCTGTGAGTTTCCCTTTCTGTGTAAAGAGGCAGATTTATGACTGAGTATAAATTGCAGTGGGGCTCTTGAGGGGTCAGCCAACCGTTTCTGCAGGAAGAGCAGTGAAGCACCAGCTCAGTGGCTTGTCCTGAGGCTCTGCTGCAAGGTAAGCTCTTAGTCCTTTCTCACCACTGACTGCAGTGTTTCAAGTGTCTCTGTAGCTTCAGGATAAATACATCAGACAAAGTGTGGGCTGTAGTTGCTGAGCTCTAACATCCACCTTCCAAGGAGAAAGTGAGAGATCTTGCATGCAGTGTTTTGCAGCTCTTTCTTTATCATTTTATGTTAAGGAAGGCAAGGACCGAAGGAATAACTTGAGATAGAAACTCAAGAATAGATAAGTAAAGATCTGGAGAATATGAGAGAGATTCAGAGGCAGAAGAGACTGGAAAAAGCTTGGAAATTGTCACCACATGAGCAAATAATGCTCACGGTCTTTGAAAAACTGATAAAATCAGGTGGGATCCAGGAAAAAATAGCACTTTTGGTGATGCTTGGATCAAATCCTTAAAGAATGGACACTATTCCTGAAGGGAATAAACTACCCCACTATGATCTGGCACTCCCAGAAGCTGATGCTATCAGATCTGAAGCCCTCAGCAGCTGGGGCAATGTGCCACGCATCTGGAAACGTCACCAAAACCTGGTGGGATGCTCTGAAGTGGTGTCACTGTTCCTGCTGCTCCCCTTCTGTCCAGCGAGATGTTGAACCTGGCTAAAGATGCTTCAGGGAATGATCAGCATGGGAAGCCATGGGAACAGATGCACAAGGAGATGCCTGATGATGAACTGAGATGTATAAATGTAGGAAAACCTGCTGTGGTGTTTTAGTCATTCATCTTGGTGGTTGCAGTTTCTCCTGCCTGTCTTGAACATCAACTCGAGGATGAATTGTTGCTCAGGCTCCAGCAAGGTCTTGTTTAGCTAAGAGTGAACACCAGGCATTGCTTGAATCTGATGCACCAGATACAACCAGGCATCGGTTGTCTCTGAATACCCCTTCCTGGAGCACAGGAGTCTGCCGAAGGTTGTACAAGATGCACTGAAAATGCTGGGTGCAGACTCCCCTCCGGCTCTGAGGATGCAACCTGGCACTCCTATACACCTGATCTGGCAACATCCCTTATCTAATGCATTACTGCCTATTGATTACAGCATGCGCCGAGCAGATGGGAGTTGAGTTTGTACCCTCTTCCAAGTGCAACATTGGGAAAGGGTGGATTTAAGGTCTTATTTTGGCCTATTGCCAGGGTCTGGCTCCAAGCTGTCAGGAAGACTTGATTCAAGGTTATCAGAAATAGCCACACAACACCTCGAATAATTACATTTCAGTTGCCAAGTCACCTGGAAAAGTCACATCCAACTGTTGAATAAGGGAGGGAGGAAAGGAAGGTAATTGAGTGCCATAGCTCCATCCATGACCTCGCAAAAGACCTCTGGAAAAACACATGTCCTGGCTCCAGCCTTGAATAAACTGACTTTAAGGCCTATTTGAGAAATCAAACAACTCTGCCTTCCTGGAGACCATATATAAACCACCCTGAGGCCACAGCCAGCTTCAGACTGTAGCAGAGGCATTTGAGTTCCACTTGGGGGCTGTGAGCAGAGTCCTGTGAATAAAGTCTTTATGTGCTGCTCTTCCACACGGTAGGTTGGTTTCTCTGTCTCTGTTATTAAGTTGGTTAGATGTATTTTAAGCTCACGGAGGGGGTGGTGGAAAAGAAGGACTTTTCAGTAGCTTTTCTGCCTGATTTAGGGCAGATACAGCCATGTTCTGCAGTGTATTGTGATAAGGCAGTTCTTGAGGTTCACTTTTCCGTTTTCAGCTTGTTGGTCATCACATTCCTAATCCAGAACTAGTAAAATGATAAAGGACCAGATGTCCTGGATCAGAGCAAAGCTGTATCTATATCAGCACCCCGAATCCAGTTGAATTTAATAGAGGAGGGTCAGGGAAAAGCATAAGAAAAGAGCGAACGTGCAAGGTAATTTTCCAAGCCTTGAGTAGTCCTCAGCTCAGCCACTTCCCCAGCCAAGGTGGGGTTGGTGTTCTAGAGGCCAAGGCGGCTTTCTCTCCATGAATCCTTTCAGCTGCTTGTCCTGCCTTATTTAAAATGCTCATTATTTTAAAGCTACTCTGTAGCTTTAAAATGGAAATATCACTGTTACCCCGGGGCATCAGAGAGAAGATAAAGCACCCTGCATCGCTGCCAGCATCACAGGGAATTACTCAGTTCTCTCCAAAAACAAAGGTCTTGCTGACTGCTAAAAATCATGTCAACCCCCAAGAAGGACAAAACAGGACCTGCTTCTGTTGGAGAAATAGAAAATCCTGCCCCTGTGCCTTTCACAGTACAGGAAAAAGCAATCAGCAAAGCCAAAGATGTGGATCAGCAGGAATCCTGTGCAACCGTGGGAAGAGCTGCCCCTTGGTACCTGCAGCGCTACAGCAACAGGCAGAATGCTGATAAGATACAGGTGTCATCCCTCATGCTTCCCTCATCCCCTTCTCTTTCTGTATCCATGTATCTGCAAGTTCATTGCCTGGGGTTGGACACCCTGAAAATGCAAGTTGGGGTGAAAATGGCGTTCAGGACCCCAAGCTGGACCACTTTGGGTTAAACATCTGACCTAGCTATAGGGGAGATTAATCCTGCTGCAAATACAGAGGAGTTACTGAAGAGCTGCATTTCTGTGGGAACTTATATGGGGCCTGAGACACGTAGGAAGTGCAACATCACTGTTATTTCCCTTCCAAATCCCCCATGAGACTAAATCTCAGCTCAGTATTGCAGGTGGCTGAGCAAAGTATGTGCCTAGCTGCAGGTCCTTTGCTGCGAGCAGGTCCTCAGAGCAAAGGGAGTGAGGTGGTATTACAAAATAGGAGCTTCTAGCCCTATTTCTCCAGTGCTAATAGAAAAGTTGAGTTCTTGGCCAGCACAGGTAGGTTGGAAAAGGTGGTTTTGTCCCAACACCATGCCTAAGTTCCCTAAAAGGCTTTGCTGTGTGAGCTGATTAGACATGGGATGGGTCTGGATCCCTCCTTGGACAAGCTAAATTCTCTCACTGCTGCCTCCTCTAGACACCTAAAACCTATTTTAGACTTCACCCTCATTCCCCTGTTGATGTTTCCACATCCAGGAGGGCAGAAGTTGTCCCCTTCTTGTTCTCTCATAGTCCCCTCCTCTGCAACCGCATCCCACAGGCACAAGAGTTACTCCAGGCCATGATGAGCCTTCTCCAGGTTGATTGTACCTCTGCATTGCCCTCCAGGTGAGCAAGAGCCCCTTCACTTGAAGTCTTCCCCACAATGCTGTCGCTGCTGCTGCTGCTGCAAGTCTTGTTGAGCTGCCTCTGGCTGGGACACAGTGAGGTGGTGACGTCCTTTGAAAGCTCATGCCCTCAGTTCTTCTTCCAGAAAACCCCCCCAAATGAAGCCCTGGAGCCAGAGAACCCAGCCTGGATCTGCCAGCGTTACAAGAACCAGTATTACTTTGCCACCCTGTATGACAGGAGCAGGCGTATTCCCGTATACTCTGCTTACCTCTACCAGCCTGCAGCTGGCAAGAGACCCAACACATGGCTGGTTGAGCCCCAGGTGAGTGTCCTCTCTTGCAGAACATCACCCTACAGTCATTAAAAGATCAGCTATAGCATTTAATCAAACACTGCCTTCTCCTCCCACCCACCCACCCCACACACATGCGAATGGAACCACTGGATGGGATTCATCTCATCCAACTTCAAACACCTTCACCACATGATTCCTCTGATGCATCTGAGACATCAGCAGGAGGATGAGATGAGTCATATCCTAAAGATGCCCATTTTGCCACATTGACCTCTTAGGAACATTAAGTCATGTTGCACTACATTACATTACATTACAAAGTCAAATGAGCCCTGTCCTATGCTGTGGTGGGAGACCAAGTGATGGGGAAAAGACATCCAACAGCACCTAAGCGTGAGGGATGAACACTGCTGGGCTCTGATCTCTTTTGCATCCTTGACATAGCTTATTTGCTCCCATTTGAGTCATTCTGGCTTTGTAAGTGGCATGAGAGAAGCGCAGAGGAACTCAGAATAGGGTGAGATGACCCAGTGCAAAAGTATAGGAACAGGCTTTCAGCACTGACAGGGTTAAGTTAGCACTGGGTTAATGTATTGAGTGATATTTCAGGCAGTGAGAAGTGAGTAAGAATCAGCATCACTCAAGTCAGAAGTGCACAACCTCCATCCACCTGTAGTTGCCGCTTACCACCACTGCCTTTGTTCTGAAGCATCCCCCCGACACAAAGATCTCAGCAAACTACACAGCCCTCCCAAACGTCCTTCTAACAGACTTCAGCCTTCAGTAAGAAAGCCCAAGCAAATTACAGAACAGAAGAAGAGGAAATTCAGGTCATTGCTGGAACGCAGGAATTTAGGTGAAAATGAGCCACAAAAGAAAGCCATATGCCCTATTCCAGAGGAAGGCTAAATATGTTTCCTTAAATATGAAAAGGTGTTATAGTTATGAAAGAAATCATTTGCACTTGTTACCCATAGGAACTCAAGCAGCTAATATAGTACTGCATAGGAACTCAAGCAGCTAATAGGGTCCTGCAACCACTGCAACCTCCACATTTAAGGTGGATAAAACCTTCTCTCTTTGCCTCCTGGACCGTGGTCCCAGGCCATCTGTGAAATCTGTGAATTAGTTAACTTCCTGCAGAGGTTTCATGCAATATCTATGTTCCCCAGGAATCCTGGGGGATTATGAGCTCTTTTGAGAGCAATTCCCAACTTGCTTTCAGCGCTGCTGCAGAAGGAGCACATCTGTTCTCCCCAGCCCACATCAGCCCTGAGACACATTGTTAGCCCTGCAGTAGCAGATCCCACCTGCATTGGGGTATTTTTTGCTTGCTGAGTGAAAAAGCTTCATCTTTGCAATGCACTATAGCCCTTCCAGAGAAAACTCACCTCTGGGATTGGTGTCCCAACACATCTCTATGTGTATGGCTATAGAGGAGGCAAACACTGGGGCTTCAGGAGTGTGGTACTGCAGCAATCACACATAGTTCAAGTGAGCGGCAAAGAGGAGAGAAGGGGCTGAGTCCTTCTCGTCTCCCCTGTGGAAGACTCCATGGCTCTTCTGCTCATCCTCGACCCATCCTTTCCACCTTCAAAGACTCCCTAAGGCACTCAGTCTTCAAAGAGGGTATATGTGTGCTTCTTTTCCCTGAGCTCATAAACCACCAGGGTGTTGACAGATTGGGTTAAAAAAGGCATGAAAACCTTCCACAAAGCCTGAACAAAGGAGCAGGGCTGGTGATAGCCTGATCAGATGCAGCTGATGAAGGTTGGATGTGATTGATGGGGGTGAGAGCCCTGAGCAGATGTGGGATGTGGAGATGGGAGGAAAGGGAACCAGATGTGGCGGAGGAGATGTTTCACTCACATCACCTTTCAAACCTGGGAGTGGAAAATGCTCACTGTGTCATGCATCTACCCAAAGTCCCAGGCTGGATTTCAAAGGTCACAAGTCAAATCAAGAGCGGTCAGATTCTAAGCTTGTGTTCTTGGGGAGGCGCAGCTTTGTGATTTCTCTCTGATTCAGGCATTTTCATACACTGAGATAACAAGAAATGAGTGCTCAGCGCTCAGAGACTTCTGCTCCAGGGAAGCCTGCTCCATTACTCCCAACCCTAACCCCTTTTCCTCTTCTTACCTCTTAAGCTGATTGGCCCAACTTATCCCAAAACTATGGAAAGAGAGCGGACCCTCTTGAACGACTTCAGCATCAGCGTAGAGGAGATCGGCAAGCACCAGGCTGTCCTCCAGGACTACAAGAACCTGACGGGTTTGAACCGGGGCCATTTGAACCCCAGCAGCCACCACCCTGACTCCAACAGCAGAACAGCAACCTTCACCCTCACCAACATCGTGCCCCAGAATGAGAAGCTCAACGGTGGTGCCTGGAACAACTACGAGCAGCAGACAATGATCAGGAACACCCAGGGCTGTAACAACACCTATGTTGTCGTGGGTGCTGTGCCTGGGAACAACTACATCGCCAAGGGGAGGGTGAATAAACCCAGCTACATCTGGGCGAGTGCCTGCTGCGAGGTGAACGCCAAGGATAGGAAGACTTGGGCGGTCATTGCTGAGAATGATAAGGATGAGGTGAAGCTCCTCACACTGGGGGAGCTGGAGCATAGATTGACCCAGCTCTATGGGAGGAGCCAGGTTTCTCTGTTTGACAGTGGCTGTCCCCGGAAATAAGCCCCACTTCACATCCCAAGCTTAAAGGCTCAGAGGCTTTCTCCACATGTCCTGTGCAGCATCCATCCTGCTTCCTTCTCCAGTGATTTTCCTGCTCTTAAGAAGGTGTACTTGCCCTGGCCACTCTGGAGGGGCAGGATGGATGACAGCCCATGGGCAAGGAGATCAGAGCTTCTCTGATCCGGGGGTCTGTATCAGTGTATCTCAAGAGGTCCATCCCAACCTAATGATTTAGTGTGACTTGTCCCTGCTCATGGCAGGGGGCTGGAACTGGATGATCTTAAGGTCCTTTCCAACCCAAGCCATTCTATGATTCTGTGATTATCCTTAGACAAGGAAAGCAATGAGCCCAAGGGTTGCTGAAAGTCTGTAAGGATGATCCTACAAATGCATTCTGACCAATAGAGCAATGACAACAGCAAAGGATAAAGGGAGAGAAGAAGGTGAAGAAGTGATACGACGAAGCACAGGAGCAGCATCTCTTGAGGTCTGTAAATAAATAGAACATGGAGAAAGAAGGAAATAACCTACATCTAATCCCCAGCCTCTCTAACTCTGAGCTTACACAGGGACTGTGCTTATGTGTATTTGCTAGCAGGTTGTTGTTTGCTTGCTTTTGGAACCTGCACCTTGAGAACAGGAGCTGAGGTATCAGCCAGCCAGGCTCAGGGATCAGATGTACAGCAAGCTCTGACCAGTCAAAGATACATTTCCCTGATGCACTGGTTGGATGATTTGCTTCTCTGCTCTGCTTCTGAACCTCTTCTGCATATTTATGTGTAACTGATTTTGTTAAATGCATGCAATGGGTGTAAAAGGTCAATGTATGCCATGTAATTTAGTGCCTGAGTAGGTTACAATATAAAGTATTTGCTCCATTGCTACACTATAAGGTCACCTTATATATAAACCGTAAGTTGCTTCCCACTGAAATTTCCACTGCTAGTAATGTGCTAGTACCTACAGCATCCTTGCAGGAGGTAGGGTGTCCATATCCAGTCTGGAGGTGCTGTAACACCTACAAAAGTGTCACTAGAAGACTCCAGTTACTTTTCCTATGAATGTGCATCCACAAAGTGGATCACGGTGCAAACAGCTCATACAAACTGTCTCACAGAGCTACCAGCTTGAGCCTGAATTTCACAGACCAGGAGCTGTTCATCAGCTGGGTCTCAGCCCTGGGTTCATCATCTCTGTTCACCATCCCTGGGTTTATCATCCCTGTTCATCAGCCAGGTCTTACCCCTGGGTTCATCATCCCCATTCATTATCCTTGGGTCTTATCCCTTGCCCAGAACAAACCTCTTTGGAGGCTGCATAGCAACATTCAGGTGCAGTTAGACGCCTACATGCAGATATGTCCATGTGTGTTGGGTACCTGAGCTCTGACCACAGCCAGCAGAGATCCAGGAGTGGCTCAGCTCTATGAATAGAAGCATCCTGGACCACTTGAGATGCCCTGATACCTGCAGCCAGAGGCCAGGCAAGTTCTCCAAGGGCATCTCCAGTGGCTCTGAGCACCTGAGAGCAGGGAAGCTCCCAACACACACCACTGGCAGTTCCCAATACTACCATGGACTCCTGTATCTCCAGCTGCTATGGTGAGAGCAGCAATAGCACTCACTTGTGCCAGCTGTGCTGCTCTCAGGTAGGAGAATGCTTTGCTTTTTAGGAGAACAACTTAAGAACATCACTCACACACCCCTTTGCTGGGTAGCCCTTGTAGTCCCAGCACCCCTGCCCTGAAGTTGCTCCTTGGTTCACATGCTGCCACAGGCCACTGATGGGGTGAAATCATCAAGTGCTACCTCAGGTTGAGGAACCTCTGCAGACAGCTCTGGGGTTGCTCATGGGCTTCCTCTGACTCACTCACCCAGCTCCTCATGCCTGCTGGGACTTGAAACCACACTCATCCTCGCCATTGCCAGCCCCTAAAATCCCCCTCTCCCCAACCACCTCCATTACTTACCCCTCCACCAGCTCCCTGGGCTCTCCCCAGGACCTTTTCCCCCAGTGGTACCCAGAAGTGCCTTCTCCTCCACAGCAAGCATGTGAAATGGGAAGCCAAAAAAACAATGGATGAATCAGCTTGGAGGCTGCCTTCCAGCAGATAAGAGGGATGCTTCACACAGCATCTTAGCTTGGAGCTGAGCAGAAGGCTGCTCCAGCTCCAGGAGCATCCTTACATCCATGGTTTTCTCTCGTTTCTGCTGACCCTGGCTATGAGCGAGTAGTAGGGATATTTGGTGAGCCCAGGGCCAGTCTGTGCATCATGTGTGCATCCCTGGTGGGGTGGGAAGCTCCTCTGTCCGCTGCACTGAGATGGGAAGGTAATTCCATGTCTGTCCATCCTTGGGGAGAGCTCTCACTACTAGTGGGTAGCTGGGATTTTAGAAAGGAAAAGCTAATTTTCCCAGAGGCTATAAGGGGATGCTGGGAGCTAAATCCCGTTAGCAAGGTTGCTCACTGCATCCACTGCTGCGGTTGTTGGAATGGCCATGCAGCTGGCAGAGAGTCCTATCACTAAGCTCACTCCACTGCAATGGGCTGGATCTTGCAGTTTAGTTAGTCCTATTCCAGTGGTTCAAACGCCTTGAACTGAACATGCTGCCGCATCCTGTCCCAAAAGAGAAGGAAACAGGAAAATCACTCAAGCGGCATCACCTGGCCTCTGCTTGAGAAAGCAGCTAGGCAAAAATCCTTTGATGCATCCAGATTTGGAGCAGCTATAACATTTTGCAAGAGTAAATACAATATGCTTACTTATAAACCCCTGCAGGAGCATCTCTGGCTGCCACATGGGGAAAGCAGGCTGGGAACACCTTACTGGGGCTCTGCCGTCCCCATCTGCCAGGTTGGGCACACTGAAGCTGTTGGATTTGCCCGCTTGCCTCATGTAGGTGAATGTACCGTGTGTGGTTCTGCATGGAACACGTGCTGTTTGTGGCCCTGCCAAGCTGATCTTCAGGCTGCGTGTCCAGGGGGAGTGCACATCTCTTAATCTCAGCCTCAAGGGACAGGCTTTTTCCTGGGAAATGAGGCTCAAAGACTTGAGAGTCCTTTCTGAGTTTCATGGGAGGTTCTACTGGGGATTTCCTCTCTTCAGTTAAATGTGGATCTATAAAATGAATAGATATATATATAATTTCCATTAACCCAGCTGCTTTATCTTGCCAGGAGCTATTAGAAGAGAGGAATGTTCAGTTAACTGAAAAGCAAACATCTCTATTTTCACATGTTAGGTATTGTTATTGCAAGGTTACCAAAGAAGCTGGAAAAGCTGGAGACTTGAAAACCAATTCTCCCTCCTGATTCTTCATCCAAACATCTGAAATGCTAATGTTGAGGAACAATGAATCGTGGATCTTTGCCTCCCTACATCAATTTGAGTGCGCCCTCAGCCAGTTTGCTGATGACACCAAGCTGTGTGGTTCGATTGATACGCTGGAGGGAAGGAATGCCATCCAGAGGGACCTTGACACGCTTGTGAGGTGGGCTGATGCCAACCTGATGAAGTTTAACCATGCCAAGTGCAAGGTCCTCCACCTGGGTCAGAGCAATCCCAGGCACAGCTCCAGTTTGGGCAGAGAAGAGATTCAGAGCAGCCCTAAAGAGAAGGACTTGGGGGTGGTGGTTGATGAGAAAATGAACATGTGCTGGCTTCAGTGTGCACTTGCAGCCCAGAAAGCCAACCGTATCCTGGGCTGCATCAAAAGGAGCGTGACCAGCAGGTCGAGGGAGGTGATCCTGCCCCTCTGCTCTGCTCTCCTGAGACCTCACTTGCAGTATTGTGTGCAGTTCTGGTGTCCTCAACATCAAAAGGACATGGAACTGTTGGAACAAGTGCAGAGGAGGCCATGAGGATGATCAGGGGACTGGAGCACCTCCCGTATGAAGATAGGCTGAGAAAGTTGGGGCTGTTGAGCCTGGAGAAGAGAAGGCTGCGTGGAGACCTCAGAGCAGCCTTCCAGTATGTGAAGGGGGGCTATAGGGATGCTGGGGAGGGACTCTTCATTAAGGACTGTAGTGACAGGACAAGGGGTAATGGGTTCAAACTTAAACAGGGGAAGTTTAGATTGGATATGAGGAAGAAGTTCTTTACTGTAAGGGTGGTGAGGCACTGGGATGGGTTGCCCAGGGAAGTTGTGAATGCTTCATCGCTGGCGATGTTCAAGGCCGGGTTGGACAGAGCCTTGGGTGGCATGGTTTAGTGTGAGGTGTCCCTGTCCCTGCAGGGGGGTTGGAACTGGATGATCTTAAGGTCCTTTCCAACCCAAACTATTCTGTGATTCTATGATTCTATGATCTGTCTGATCTGTAGTGCCTTTTGTTGATTTAAAGGGCTAAAGGCACAGTTGGCAACTCCTAGAGCAAAATCTGGTGGGGGATGAAGAGAAGGGCCCCTGAGCTAAAGGTTTGAGATAGCAGAAAGGTTTGTTGAAAGCTCATGAGGATCTCAGATCAAATGTGGAGGAATTAATAACACGAAACTGGGGGAAGAGAGTTAACACTGAGTTAACTGCCGAAAGGATTGTGCTGCGCCTGTGTGATTTCACACCACTCTCAGGACATTTGATGGGAATACTTCTTTTTCACATACCATAATAGTACCAATGAGATTAGTATTTTCAGATCCAAGGTGCCAGGTCTCCTACCATGAATTAATGTTTGCTTTCTAAGTATCACATTGGCTGCTGTAAAGCATTTACAATGTGAATCCGCTCTCCTTTTCTGACAACTTACACCGCTGTGTGTCTTGCCAGTTACATTATCTGAATCTAATCTCTTTCTGAGTAACGTGCTCACGTTTTCCTAGTTCAGTAAATCACAGAATCCCAGACTGGTTTGGGTTGGAAGGGACCTTAAAGCTCCTCCAGCTCCAACCCCTGCCACGGGCAGGGACACCTTCCATAGAGCAGCTTGCTCCAAGCCCCTGTGTCCAACCTGGCCTTGAACACTGCCAGGGATGGGGCAGCCACAGCTTCTCTGGGCACCCTGTGCCAGCGCCTCAGCACCCTCACAGGGAAGAGCTTCTGCCTTATGCCTAATCTAAATCCACCTTCTATCAGGTTAAAGCCATTCCCCCTAGTCCTCTCCCTAGAGGCCCTTGTAAAAGAAGACTTGTTTTAACAAACTGCCACACGTGCAAATGGTAAGCAGTAAATTACTCCTGGGGCTTTGAGATCTTACTCTGCATGTTCACAGCACTGGACTGGGGCTGACATCAGCTTACAAAGTCACCTCAGTGCCACTGTATCCAATCCAATAAAACAAAAATAGAATTCTCTTCAGTTTGCTGAGCACGGTGACTTAAGGCTAAAAAGCACAGTATAAACTCCTTCAGTTTTGTTATTTGTTATCTTACACTGCAGAACTTTACGAGGGATTGAGGGAGTTTGAGCAGCACGAGCACTGTAAGAACTGAAGGAGAGAAACCTTTGGTTCTGAGCAGAGCGAGCTGGAAAACAGGGCTTCTCGTGCACAGGAAATGTCATTTCAAACTGTGCTTTCAGTCTGAATCAGAACAAAAGGCCATGAGCTTCCAAATTCCCCCTGAGATGGAAAGTCTGAGAACACCGGTGTGTAAACGCTGGAGCAGCATCTTTGTGATACCCACCTCCAGCAACCTGATGAGCAAAATCAACCTTCTCACCAGCTTGTTGCATGGCTACCACCAGATTCCCTGGTGGTGAAGGTTTGCTGGAGGTGGAGGTTTCCTGGGGATAACTACGGTAATATGTTCCCAGGAGCTTCTCTAAGGATTGCCGGGGTCTGAGCATTGATCTGGAGCCCTCATCCTTTCTGGATGCGCAATTAACGCACAACTGGGTCCTGGCCATACATCATTTGCCCAAGGAAGTTGTGAATGCTCCATCCCTGGCAGTGCTCAAGGCCAGGTTGGGCACAGCCCTGGGTAACATGGTTTAGTGTGAGGTATCCCTGCTTATGGCAGGGGGGTTGGAACTTGATGATCTGAAGGTCCTTTCCAACCCAAACCGTTCTGTGATTCTATGATCAAGTGGTCCAGAGGGCTGTGTTAGGAAGATGGGGAAGGTAGAGGCTGTTGGCAGGGTAGAAGAACCAGTTTCATTTCTTGCAAAAGGCCCAAACCATTTATGCAGCAGCACTTTGCCCTTCAGCCATGGGCTGCACCTTCCTCCCACATGGACCTCCCCACTGTTGGGATGACACCTCCAGAGTCTCTTCATAGAAAGGGTCATAGTGGGTATGGGTATGAACGACACAGCTTTAAAAATGAAATCTAGTTAGGGAATATCTTCCTTGAATTTCTTGGTTGCTCCAAGCCCCTGTGTCCAACCTGGCCTTGAACACTGCCAGGGATGGGGCAGCCACAGCTTCTCTGGGCACCCTGTGCCAGCACCTCAGCACCCTCACAGGGAAGAACTTCTTCCTTATTCTAACCTAAATCTCCCATTTAAGTTTGAACCTGTGTCCCCTTGTCCCTGACGAAGACCACAGCAGATACCTACCTGTCTTTAGGCAACCAGATTAATCTGTAGGTGTTTCTGTGCGAGCTGCTGTCTGAGCAACCAGTAGTGTCAATGGAATCAATGGCTGATGCTGTCCATGGGGTCTAGAATACTAGCCAGCCTGGGTAGACATCTGCATGTGATGGCTGAATGTCTCTAGACTCCTCTTATCTCCACTGTGATGGGACCAGCTCACATGGAGACACCCGTATGAAGGGCCATTGGATGATGTATTGCATTGTGAAGGCTGATTCTTACAATGCAGACCTCTGGAAAAACACATTTTCTCCCACTTGTGTTCCTGGCCATGGGATATGAGTATGCGCATTTCCACCCCTTGGGGATGGTTAGGGTTAAGGGAGCTCCACTGCTCTTAGGTTGTAAAAATTGCTTCTATTATCTATTTTGGAGATATTGTTTGCCAGAGATCCTCTTGCCTATGTGGTTTCAGTTAGCGTTTTAAAGGTTAGCTGTGATCCTACAGTGTGAAGTGAGCTCTAGCACAGCTCTTTAGAATAAACCTTCCTGGGACACATTCCTAAGTATTTAATACCTTTTGTAATGGAAAATAAATCATGTCTTTTTCAGGGTGTAGATCAATCACAAGAAGAACAAGCTGCCTTTCATCACCCAGAACAGTTTATTATTACAGTTTATTAGTTGTTCCATGCTGAGAAAATCAAAGTCTGCAAACTAAAATATCAACCACATCTCATGCAAAATTAGTGAGAGCAGCCCTGGGAAAAGCACAACAGCATTGGCGCCCCTTTGGCCACAGCCTCTCCCAGTGGTGGCCTTTTGCTCCCAGGCTGGGTCCCACTGGTTTCTACTTGCTCGCTGCTTGTTGTATCAAAGGCTTAAGCCTCAGATGCAAGTATTTCCCTTAAGGACCAACAAGCCCTATTGAGAGGTAAAGTACGGCTCAGCAGAGTTACAGCTTCCTGATGAAGTACAAGTACAGCTCCCATGTTAGAGGTGACCTGGGCTCAGTCTCCCTATGTAAACATTAATAGCTAGGAAAATTAAACCCCATAATAGTCACCCAGGCTGTAACCCGCTATTCCTTATAGATCCAGCAGAGTGTGTCCCTTCATTCCCAAGAAACAAAGATAAAATGTGGAGAGAAAGCCCCTAGTGAGGAAAGGAAAAGTCACTGGAGCAGCAGGAGCCATACGACTCTGCTCTTGTTACCTGCATAAAAACGTGCATGCTATGAGTAAGTAAGTGAAACATTAGCATTGTCCACTGAAACGCCCTGAGCAGGACGAGCCATGGCAGACTAACTGCAATGCTGAACAGAGTTCTGTTAGCAATAAGTAATGTGCATTGATTGAATGAATCAAGAGAGCTCACTAGCACTGCTTGCAGCCTTCAAAGTGGCTGAGAGGTGTGAAAACCTATCGTCTATCATGTAAATACAGATTGTTGTTTGCTCCCATACAAACTAACGGCACGTAATAGACCATTATACATCCATCTTTATAAAGATATATAGTACAAACAAGTCTTATTCCGGCAGGAATAAAAAGAAAAGCCATGGCAAGTATAAATATCAAGGCTTCAAAGGGAGAATAACTCAACAGGAATACAAACCAATAAAACAGTTCCACATACACTCTATCACAAAAGAGAAAACAACACCAAGATTCCATGCCTCCTGAATTATAAGGAAGGGATTCATCTCATTTTGCTTTTGTCATGTGCCAGGTAAAAATATGTAACTATCTACTCAATATGGACATCATTTAGAGTCAATGCAGAGAATCAGGTGCCTTTAGACCATAAGTCATTTGGCCTGTATATATTTCTCTAGCTGTATACCTGTGTGTGTATATATATGTGGCCAGTAAGAATTTCAACTTATGTGCAGAGGGTAAATGGGTTTAATAGCTTTTTCCAAGAGGATACCCAGTGACAGAAGGAGAAAAGAGTGACTGCATGTGACCCATCTGGAAGGGATGGGACAGGGACATATCAGGTGTCCAGCATCTCTTTTTGTGCAGAAGGTGGTGTGTGGGCTGTATTGATGGTGCCATCACCTAACATGCTTGGGCAAGTGGTCCATATGTAAGCCTGGTCACTTGGGAAAGGCTGCAGTTCTATTAGCAACACATCTGCTATATGGTAGGAGGAAGAGAGCGGTTTGGGGAAGCAGCTTCAGACAGGGCTCTTTCCCCATCTGTCAGTGATGGGATGTACTCTCCCCCCCCCCCCCCCCCCCCCCCCCTCGCTCTGTGGTGGAAAGTCCCTCTGTCCCCATCAGAACTAAGCTGTAATATTTTCTGCCTCCTTCACTTGGTGGAA
Organism: Ara ararauna; assembly: GCA_028858755.1. Taxonomy (NCBI): domain Eukaryota; kingdom Metazoa; phylum Chordata; class Aves; order Psittaciformes; family Psittacidae; genus Ara; species Ara ararauna. Next base: position 164,689,057 of record CM054376.1, read on the forward strand.
TATGAATGTCCAGGCTTCCTCCTTGTTTGCCAGTGCTGGTCTTGGAGCCGCTCGTACAATCTGGTTTCTTCTGTGTCAAGTCATCAGTTTCATGAGTTTGGATCTGAGCTCCGCAATCTGAACTCTATAGCAGGACAAAGACTTTACTAAAGCTGGGAAGGAGCACATTTTCTATGGTTCCTTCTATATTTACTAAGAGAAACCACACAGTGCTTTTCTCAGAAGACACCACTTAGGATCTCAGTTACTATTTCATCTGGTATCAGCTATTTTATCACTTGTTCCACCACTGAATCAGTGAAATGTAGACTATTCTTAACAATCATATTCCCAGAAACCCTACAATGGCCCAGGCAATCTGCACCACGGCTGACCATCTTCCCTAAAACATGTTTCAAACTGTTGTCTACACTTTCTATGGCTTTATTCTATCTTGAACTGGAATAAGAACACTGCAAATGTGGTTTCACAAGGACTCCCCTCATCCTTTTCAAGCAAAATCCCCATTCAACTCAGAAGCAGACCCCACTACTAATTAATAGGGAAGATGAAAAGTAATAGGAATGAGGATCAGCAAAGAACTCCCAGATGTCAAATAGGGACATCTTGTATTAAGTAGGCTGGGGAGTCTGTGAAAAGGAACAGCCTTGATGTGTCTCAGTGTAGCAATAGAAACAGTGAGGAGGCTAAAATAAGTCTGAGGCACAAAGCTGTCATGACACGACTGAGAAATCAGGGGGATGAAGGAAGAAAAACTATGTGGTCGTGGTGGCAGATGCTCCACCAGCCTTCCCACAGGTTAGCCAGGGAGAACGAGACTGATTGATTGTGTAATCTATCTGAAACCAGCATATTTGCATGATTAACCTTAATTTCCCCGCGGCATTCATTTTCCACCCATTATCTGAGCTGCCATTCTCAGTTCCACACTGGCAGGGACCAAGCGTGCTTTTTTGATTTCAAAAGCTCTGATTCTCCTTTTCTTGTGCCAGTATTTAGTATCTGAAGCAGACAACCCAAAATCAAGGGTCATTTATCTAACATCAACAAAGGAATTCAGAAATCTAAGCGGTGCACTAGTGAGATGGCTGATCCGGTTGGCAGCAATTCCACTCCTAGGGAATTTCATTTTAGATTTCACATTTTCCTGGTTCTATCCCACTTACCGTGTTCTCTGCTTGGTGAGTCACATGAAGACAGCAGGAATGATAGGCAGAACAAAAAAGATAGCTGTTGAAACAGAAAATCAACATCCTTAGCACCCAGCGTCTCTGCCCATGGCAGGGGGATTGGAACTAGATGATCTTAAGGTCTTTGACAACCCAAACTATTCTGTGATTCTGATTCTATGGTGTTATCTTATTGAACTTAATCCAACTGGGAGAAACAGGCAAGACCTGGGATAAGGTCTCATCTTGCCCCTATGCCCAGAAGCAAGAGTTCTTCCATGTTGCTCCATTGCTTTGCTCCCTGGGACAAACAGGACCCAGCCAGATGGGTTTTGGCAACTAGAGGTTGACCATAGCCAAACAACCAGGGACTACTGATGCTGCAGTCTCTGGCATAGTTTGCAATATTCCTCCTTCCCTTCCTTTATCCCACTCCATTATTCTTCCTTGTTATACTGTGCACTACAGTCATCATCAGACTCCAGCTGGAATCAAGAGCCCTTGTACAAAGTCTTGAGTATATGCACAGTATGAGACAATTTCTATTTCAGCAGCTAATGGCTGAATAGAGGGTGAGGAAGGGGGAGAAGAAAGATCTCTTCAGTCTGATCTCAATGCAGCAGTTTAGCTGTGAGGAGATATTTTATTTGCCCATCTTTTTTTGCTCCTTTGAAAATGTGAAAGAAAAACATCATTTAAATATTGACATTTTTTTCCCAGCTGAAGTTATTCACTGAATTCACAGAAAGCCTCAGAGAAAGAATCTGAAAATTGCTTCATTTAAGAACTAGACTTTAGTGTGATCTATTTTCTTTTACATAGAATCATAGAATTGTTAGGGTTATATCTCTTATACATCTTTGAAAACGCCTTTATAAACAGCTTTACTGCTTAAACAGTGTCTGTTTACACTTTCTTTACTGATTTCTCACCCAATACATGGATATAGATGTCTCTTGCGGTATATTTATTAGCTGTTAGGGCTGAGATGGGCAGAACAGCCGATTGAAAGGCAAAATAACTGCTCTGGGGGAGGGAGTGAAATTGAGTCCAATTAACAAAGTGCCATACCTATCACTGGCAGTATCACAGATGAGGAAAATGGTGGATGAGTAGAACCTGTGAAGAGAGAGAAATCCTTGAGTTTTGTATTGATTTCTTCTTCCGCTGAAGAGCATCAAAGCAGTGATGATGACGGAGTCAGGCAAGAGCCAGCTCTCTCCAGCATGGAAGCAGCGATGAGGGTAGAGACTGACAGCTCTTCTCCCTCTGCACAGAAGACTTAATAATTGCCATGGCTGTTTCTTGGCCATCAATATATGTTTCCAGCCTGGATATCAATGTATGTGCTGACCTGATATCCTGATATCCGTTAATAATGGGCATGAAGTGAACTGTATCTTCCAGGGAATGGGATCCAGCTAAGATCTTTATTTCATATGAGACTGGGGAGGATGCCTTTCAAGGTGCCAAGCTAAGATTTGAAAACATAGCTTCAAACAGGACCTCTTTTTCCCTAGAATATAAGCCAAAAATTCCCTGGTGCAAGAAATTTGTGTTTCTCCCTTATCTATTTCATTATATTTCTCCCTTGTCCTGAAAGGAATCTCTGAACTTGAGCTACTCTGAGATATGGACAGTTTTCTTCACAAGAGGCCCTATAAGAGATATCTCTTGATAAATCTCTCATTGATGAATGCTGGGGGGAGAACTGAGAAAGAGGAGGACATTTTTTATCCAGCTCCATTACAGACAACAATCACAACATGATAATGAGAAAGGCAACATTTTGGGGGTGTCAACATTTGAGGCACTGATCACAAAGACGTGACCTTGCTCAGATACGAATGTATTCTTGCAGGGAAATAGAATTTGTTGAAATTGTTGAATCTGTTGAATTAAAGGGCAATTTCATCATCCAGTTTCCTGTTCTTCATAAACCTAATTTTAAAATCTGAAGCATCTGCTATTTCTGACTGTTCAATAGGTTGTGTCATTTTCTAGGACTGGAATGTTGATGGGTTATCTCAACCATAGCAAGAATTGCCTTTATCCTGGTACTACCAAGTGAAATGATCAATGGGGGAAAAATGAGTGTGGTGACCACTCAAAACCAAACAAGGAATTGTGACTGCTGTACCTGAAACACTCTGAACCGGGCACCACAGGGAAACAGATGGATCTATGAAGGAGAGAAAGTCCTGGGTTAATGCACAAATAGTGTGTCCAGTGAGAAAGGTGATGCATTCTTACAGTCCCCTCTGTGGCTTATAAAGGCAGCCCAACGCAGATGTGGGCATCTATCCAGTACATGTCAACAGTTCTGCAAGATTTATTACCCCTTAAAGTCCCAAGTACTGATGGAAAACAGCTTTTTCCACTCTGTTGATAGGAAATCCCTCTTGCATTGACATTGCATTGGCTCCCACCTCTAAAACTCAGCCCATCACACTCCCCTGCCTCAGAGGAGGTTGGAAGGGTAATGGAAGGCTGAGAACAGTAGAGATGATGGAAATCTGGGTCCTTTCACCATCAATAGCTCTGCCGGACACCCAGAGAGAGTCCCAGACCCTCAATGCCATCACAGATACTTGGGAAAGGGGTTCTGTTTGCTCTCTGCATATTGAACTCCTGCACTGTAGAGTCAGGAGAGATGCCTTCACAAAAGGTAGACAGTGTGGGTGGAGTAGAGGCCATATAAAGGTATGGTTTGGGTTTGGGGTTTTTTCCCATTAATACATCTAAAGGCATAAAAGCAAGAGGCAGAGGTTCTGCAGCCTCACTTGAGAGGCTCCCTGAGCAGTGAAACTCAAGATGCCAGCCCACAATGGTACATGTCCTGCTGAATTTGGGGCCATAAAGTATACAGTGCAATAGGCTTCTTGCTGTCTCTTTGTTCAAAACAGCATCCTGGGTGTTAAACTAATAACCAGTTTAAACATTACTCAGGTGTAGCTATGAACTAGCTAAACTCTGGATCCCAAAGCCCTAAGCAATCATTAAGAATGTTTAGATACACCTTTTGGAGCACCTTACTGTGAAGCGACAACAGACAATATAGCTCCCAGGATGAAGGAGAAAGAGAAAGGTTTAATCTCCTATTTTCTCCCCAGTATGTGACAGTGTGGCTCTATCTGCTCACAAATTCCTGCAGTTTTGCAGTTAGTATGAAAGGGTGGCCACGATAAAGTAGGATGCAGCTATATCACCCCTGGAGATGCCATCCTCATCAGTCAGAAATGCCATCTCCATCAGTGTCAGAGCCATGATGTGCCTGATTTCTCCATCCCAAACCCCAAGCATGTTGTTCCCTACGACTGATGTGCTGAGTCGGAACAGGTCACAACATAGATAGGATGCCAAAGCAACCATCTTACCTGGCTCAACAGTCTGTGGCAGCCACTCATTGCTGTCATTGGTGCATCGCATGTCAAGGAGGGTCCAGTCAATTTTGCCATTCATCTTCTTGCACTCACGGGTACCAGAGGTGGGAGGTCGCCTGTCGTACCCACTCTGGCATTTGAAATGTAAGACTTGTCCCACGTAATAATGTTTGCTCAGCCTTAAAGAGGCATGGGGAACAGTCTTGGGAGGACCACAGAAATCTGGTGGGATCACAAGGCAGCACACAGTTAAAGCAGATAGATTTTTACCTACTGCTTTTGTTATTGAAACAACATGATTTGTGGTCTTACAAAATATAGACTAGCAAGATATGTTAGGATATAGAATAGCCATTTGCTTACACCATATCACTTGTCATTATTCTTACACTGCTTCCATGGAAATGGGAGGAGTGTTAAGGTAATGAACGGGCTCTTACCTTTCTGCTCAGACGCTGAAAGGTTTACTTGCTTCTGGGGTGCAGTGGTCTTCTGTGTTTTTCTTTCTGGCTTCTGTGTCACATCTAACTCCATTGTGGGAGCCGTTGACAGTAAAACTCTCTCATCTGTGGGAGAGGTCATATTGCTGAATTACAGCAGGACCAATAGCAGAGCAAAGCCATAGCACCCAGACTTCTAGAGGCAGAATAGAGTTGCTACAAGTTCTAATTAGCAAAGATAAGCATAAAAGATCATTTGTTAGAGCAATGCCCAGATGTGTCTTACATCAACTCAGTGGGAAAACACCTCTACAAGTGTAAGAAAAGGACAATCACTTACCAATGCATTCAAATTCCTTGTAGACCCAAGAAGCAACCTGCTCTATACTCCGACACTGAATTCCCAAGTATTGCCCACTTCTTCTTGTGTAGCCCCTGTCACATTCATAGTACAGTTTGGTCCTCAGTGGATACATATCAGCAGTAACATCAGCAAATTCGATTGTTGGAAGAGTTGGGCATGCTTCTGCAAACAGAAAGCTGAAAGTTAGGACAGCCTGTGCTTTTACCCCATTCACTGAGGACTTCTCACATTCTTCTGTCTTATCAATACCAGATCATGCCCAGAGCTCAGTGAAAGAAGCCTAATTCTGCTCCCGGTCACAGGGCTGAAATCACAGCAGAGGGATGAAACTGGCTGTCATGAATGGAGCATGAAGGTAGCAAAGCATTGTTTTTGTGGTTGTCTCCAAGCCAAAGAGTGGCTCTGAATGTCTGGTGAAACTGTTGGCTATTTTAAGTGAACATTTTATATTTCGATTTTAGAAAACTCCCACCATGCAAAGACTCCTTCCCATTGGAGCTAGCCGCTGGCATTGATTTTCTAAGTATAAATTTATTCAGGCTGCAGAAAAACCCCTTGGGAGTGTCTCCACAAAGTGACACAAAGCCTGTATTTGTCCACACCTCTTTAGTTAAGAGGGGCTGATTCGACTCCCTTGTGTTTCTTCTAAAGGAGAAAGGATGCTGGAGCATGGATGCTCTACAGCAACGGGGAGCAGTGGTAAAAGGCACCGGGTCTATCTGCCTGCTCCTGCTCCCCTGCACAAAGCAGGCTGTTGAGCCCTCTGAACCCAGCAAACGGGCAACATGAAACACTACCAACATTTTCTTAATTAAGGGAGGCATAATAAGGAAAACTAGGTCATTAAAACTTGCAATCATCTACAAGCAAACATTGGAGGGGGAAGCAGACTCTCAGTTTAGTCTGAGCACACCGAAGAGCAGCTTACTGTGAAAGAAGTTTGCAAACCTAAATATAACTTGTCCCAAAACAAGGACGTGAAGTGCTGTGTCATCAGCAAATCACGTCTAAATATACTTCTCAATAGTTGCAATGAATTAAGTGAGATCATTTCAGTGCACTTGAAAAGCCCACTGAAGCTGAGCTGGAGACCCAGAAGTTGAGGAAAGGCACTACTTAATGATCATTTAAGGCCTAAAGGCTGAGAAATTAAAAGATAAAGCAGGCTGGTTGCATTAGAGCTAGTATTCGGGATCTTTGGGTGCATGAACTATGGCCCTTTATGCTTATGCATAATAGTAATAGCTATTATGAGTAGAATTCCTTGGTCATCACGTTTTCACATCTTCTACAGCCATAATTAATGCAGACTTAGGAACCAGCAAGAATTACTGCAAAAGGGGCCTTGAATCCTTAATAGTTGTTCATCATTTGGCATCTGCCCTTGACTCCTAAAGTGCCTTCTCCTCGAAAGCCTCGCCAACAGCAACCCAATCAGTGACTCCCGGACCCAGTCCTGCGATGCCCTTTTCTTCCATAAATCCAACCACTCTTCCAGAGCCACCCATCATTTTCTCACTTTGATATTTTCTGCCCTTTCTACTTTTCATTATCTTGCTGCTTAGTAAAAGTCACAAAGTTTGAAGAAGACAGGTTGGGCAGGAAAGAGATTCAGAGCAGCCCTGCAGAGAAAGACTTGGGGGTGGTGGTCGATGAGAACATGAACATGAGCCGGCTGCAGTGTGCGCCCACAGCCCAGAAAGCCAACCGTATCCTGGGCTGCATCAAAAGGAGCGTGACCAGCAGGTCAAAGGAGGTGATTCTGCCCCTCTACTCTGCTCTCCTGAGACCTCACTTGGAGTATTGTGTGCAGTTCTGGTGTCCTCAACATCAAAAGGACATGGAACTGTTGGAACAAGTGCAGAGGAGGCCACGAGGATGATCAGGGGACTGGAGCACCTCCTGTATGAAGATAGGATGAGAGAGTTGGGGCTGTTCAGCCTGGAGAGAGAAGGCTGCGTGGAGACCTCATAGCAGCCTTCCAGTATCTGAAGGGGGCCTATAAGGATGCTGGGGAGGGACTCTTCATTAGGGACTGTAGTGATAGGACAAGGGGTAATGGGTTCAAACTGAAACAGGGGAAGTTTAGATTGGATACAAGGAAGAAATTCTTTACTGTAAGGGTGGTGAGGCACTGGAATGGGCTGCCCAGGGAAGTTGTGAATGCTCCATCGCTGGCGGTGTTCAAGGCCAGGTTGGACATAGCCTTGGATGGCATGGTTTAGTGTGAGGTGTCCCTGCTCCTGGCAGGGGGGTTGGAACTGGATGATCTTAAGGTCCTTTCCAACCCTGACTATTCTATGATTCTATGATTCTATTCTAAGTCAACAACTGTTAGCTGCTAAACAGCCAAGCTGTGCAAGGGGTATGTTAATCCTCTTGTATCTTGGTGTTATCAAAGGGTTTGCCTTGTAAACTACATCAGACTGTGGCTTCAAGAGAAGTGACTGTACCCGAAATAGTTAACCACATGGTTTACCACAGACTGTCGGGGTGATTAAAATTAAAGAGTTATCAGATTAGCAGCACATTGAGATCATGTACTCTCACTTTCCCTGAAAGCTAAAAGCACGTTTCCCTCAAGACTTCAAAAGCCTCTTTGAAGCAGACTGCAGATCTGAATCTTAGCACCAGGCACTCAAATCTACAACTTTTTAGTCTCTTCTTAAGAAAACCCGCAGCATTGAGTCTATTCATCATAAAGGGCACCTGCTGTTTTAACCTATGAACAAATGAAGTCCGGGTTCTTCTGAACTTGCATGTCAGATAAGGGTTGTGCAGTAGTGCACATGGGTGACGGTGAGCAATATCCATCAGGCTGGTGCTCTTGAATCAACTCATCCATGTTGCAGCTGGACCTCACGCAACACTTCTAGGATCCAGCTTTGTCATTTCATCCACATCACTCAAATTCTTGTCTTCTCACATCAAGTGAGACTGCAGTATCTACTTCTTTGGCCTTTACAACCATATTCCTGTCTCTGATCATCATTTGGAAAGATGAATTTCCTACGTCTCATTGTGACCTTCTGCTCGCTTCCCTCTGTTGACTTCTAACTGTTTCACTGTCAATATTTGCTCCCATTTTCAAGAATCTTTCCCTTATCAACCATCATAACCCTTCAAACATTGGCTTCTCATCCTCTGCCAGACCTCCTCACCAATGTGTTTGATATTAAAATCAAAATAAAAATATTAATCAAAATAAAACATATAAGAATGAAAGTAAAAAAATATTAAAATCAGATTTGGGGTTTATTATAGAATCATAGAATGGTTTGGGTCAGAAGGGACCTTCAAAGCTCATCCAGTCCAATACCCCTGCAACAAGCAGGGACGTCTTCAACTAGATCAGATTGTCCAGCACCACATCCACCTGGCCTAGAACTTCAGTCAGTCCTTGTGCTCAAGGAAACTGCATGGTTTGTCCCTAAAACATCAACATCCCAGCTGTATGGATGATAAAAGAGCCAAGGGATGAGAAGAAGCCAGATGTCTTTGTTTCAGCTGAGACAGAGTTAATTATCTCCCTAGTAGGTGGTGCAGTGCTGTGTTCTGGATCTAGTCTGAGAGCAGTGCTGATAACACACCGATGTTTTTAGTTGTTGCTAAGTAGCATTTACTCTGATCAAGGACTTTTCAGTCTCATGCTCTGACAGTGAGGAGGGGCACAAGAAGCCAATCACTGCTCAGGGACAGGCTGGGCATCAGTCGGTGGGTGGTGAGCAACTGTACTGCGCATCACTTCTCTGCCTGGGATTTTATTCCTCTCTCTTTATTCATCATTATTATTATTATTATCATCATTATTATTATTGTTCTTATTTCAATTCTTAAACCCATGAGTTGCACCCGTTTTCCAATTCTCCTCACTGTCCCACCACAAAGGGGAGTAAGCACGCAGCTGCATGGTACTTATTTGCCTGCTGGGGTTAAACCACAACACCAGGGAACTAGCGAATGGCAGTGTAGATTTTCTTCTTGACTAGATCTCTGACTTCTTACATTTTTAGGGGACATTAACTTTGCTTTTTTTGCACCTTTTTGGGAATTTTTCAGTATGTTTGAGTTGGTGATATGAAATAAAACCACTACAAAAGTCCAGCACACGTAGGTGTAACCTGCCTCATCGCCTCTGCTGGCACAGTTCTGCTCAGCCCAGCTTTCCACTGGATTCTGCATCCCTCCACAGCTGCTCCAGGGCTACACTACCTCTACTACTGGTTTAAAAGACTGCCCTCACATCACCTTTAAATCTCTCCTCATTTTTCCCCCCTACATCCTCCAATTCTCCATCTCCATCACAAGGTGCTGTGTGTCTCTATTTCCTTCTCTTCCAGCCCCAATGTTCTCTGTTCTCCCTTTCCGCAAGTTCCATCAGCCCCCACCTACCATTCTCCTCTCCTACAGCCCAAAAGTTCCCTGTTACTCCACTTCTTTGCACTTAGAGGTACTAACATGATGTATTGAAATGGGCAAACAGAGAGGTTAGTGGAATTGCATTCATGGGATTTAGCACTGCTATGAGTTGCAGAATTGTTAGAACACATAGGTCTCCTAAGGCAGCTGGGAATCCACATTTCTCCCCATATTAGTGGATTTTTGGTGCCTACAGCATTTATGGAACTGGTTTCAAATATTACCATATAGAGGACGGAGACATGCCCGGGAATTAGAAGGACAGTAGTGAATTCAGATGATAGACATCCATGAAACATAAAAATTAGAAAGTACTTATTGCATTTCCTGGTGTGCTTCCAAAATCAATGACTGGTGAGTTTTCTGAGCAAGCCTTGTCCTCTGAGCCACCATATAGGTGGGATTCCTGCTATTCCAGTGCTTGATGCCATCTGAGGTGTCTTAAGGCATCTGGGAATACACATAAGCTGGCAGATATCAGACAGGGGTTACGGGAGGCTGATGCCAGGCAGAATACCCTGCTAAATAAAGCTTAACTGTCTTTGGCTACCCTCAGCATCCAGCTTTTGGCCGCCCTCAGCATCTAGCATCATTATGTAGGCTCAGGGGAGATACGCACTGGCTAAATCATCATCAGTTCTTTCAGTGCTTGGGTTTCTTCCCTGAGGTTTCCCACCCAAATAAGTTACTGACCCAACACAAAACTGTTCACAGTAGACATACTGGATTAGGATTTATGGAGCCTCCTGCCTATTTCTCTTCCATATCTCAGTTGGCAAAGCACTGTTAGACAAAGCATCAGAACAACATCTTCTGTCCAGAAGAAGTGAACGGAGAAAATGTATAACAGGTACTTTTAGTACTGTGACAGTGAGTCATGCAATGATAATCTGAACTCAGAATTTCCTCTGTCTTGTGGCTGTGTGTCACCAGCGCTGACATTATTATTCTGATGTCAAGTTAAAACGTCAAGGTGCAAAAAAAGGACAATTTTCCCCTAAATACAAAGGCAGGAAGATGGGGTCAGTAGGAAATTGGATGCTCTGAAGAGGTGGGTAAAAGCAGTGGAAGAAACCAGCCACTTCACAAACCTGCCCAGTCCAGAGATGAAGAGAACCTCTTCCCAGAGATACCAAGAAATCAAAGCAAGCCAAGATGAAGACATCTCCCTAGATGTGCCTGAGAAGCTAATTCAGCCCTGGGGGTTCATATGCTGTCTGAAACTACATGCTCTCCAAATAGAGCACATCTCTTGAAGATGAAACCGATTTGGGTGAAGAGAAGGAACTGATATCAGCAACTGGATTGAAATGGTAACAAACCTTTTCTAACTTCAAACCTTATTCCCAGAGGGTCTGTTAATAAGCTAGCTACAGCTCTGCCTTCTTCTTTCCCTGCTAATGAATGTCATTTATTATCTGCGTGGATTTGTAAGCTGGCAATAGATCCCAGCTGCGGGGATGGAGTGCAGACCTGAAACTTAAGGTAATTTGCCTGTGAGATTTTGTTTAGCTATACTGTCAATTACACAGAGATTATCCTACAAAGTCATGGGAGTAGTAATGAGTCTGCAGTGTAAAGGACAGAAATACAATGCAGATGAAGTTAGTAGGCACAAATTTTAATGCAAAAAGCAGCCTTATGGGGCAGGAAATGGGTTTTAATGTTCCTAGCAGTGCAGAAGAGGCATGTCCTATTCTAAGGACTAGGCAGTTCAATGCCTGCTGAGTTTGCTGTGCTCGAAGATGGCTCTGTTGGAAAGCCAGTGTAAAATAAACTGGAATATGAACCAGCAGGAGCTGTCCATTAATTCCTTGTAGGACCATAGAAAATTAGATAGGGGAGAAATGCACTTATCTCTCAGCTTGCTCATGCTAACCAGCTTTTTGCCACTGACCTAGGCAGTGGAATCTAACATGAAAGTATTTCCATATACAGCAAGGCAAGATTTGGTTTGACTGTGGACCAATTTTTCTCATGCTAAGCATAACTTAACCTCAGGAGCCTGCCTTCTTAGCTCCTTCTGTAACAAGTGGAACGAGGCAGACCTCTCTAGAGGACAGCAAACACCTAACTTAAGCTCTCCAAAGCAATGCTTAAAGGTGCTTCTCTCTTTTTATCAACTACAGTGTTGAAAGGACACTCTTACATGCTCACTTTGATAAGTAGTGTGGTTTAGCTAATGCACTGATAGCATTTTAAAGCTCAATTCACTGTGAGTTCCCAGCAAAGCAGCCTGCAGATGCTCTTATGTCTTCTGCTGACTCAGCTGCATCTTGACTTCCCTCTTCTTAAACCCATTTATCCCCCTTCATCTCCAACTCACTCCTGTTTTAAGGCATGGACTGAGTGCCACCCAGCCAACAAAAAGCAGACATTTCAATTCTACATGTAGTCACTAGAAAGGCACAGGACATGACTTACAGCACCTTATCTGCAATCTGGTAGATCAACTGTGCCCTGAAAGTGCTATGTACTTCCCCCTGGTTACGAAAGGGATCCACATGTCCGGCTTGATGGAGAAGATGGTGCAGATGGCTGAATTTAAGCAAGATGAATCTCACGCCTTCCCTGGCAGGAGGCTGAGAGCTTGGACTGCAAATGCGGAATTGGAGTATTAGAAGAGAGGAAGAGTGTTTCCTAAGGCAGGGAGAAGGACAAGCAGAGTGCACTGCGTAGGAAAGGTACGAAGTGGAGAATGGGGAACATCTGGTTCTCTTCTGCTTTTGCTGCTGGATGTTTATACCCTTCTTAGTTCCGAGGTAAAGCCACAGAGCTCAAACTCTTCAAAGACAACCACTGCACACGGTATGGTAGCAGAACACAGAGGCTGGTTTTGAGAATATTGTACATGAAAGCTCTGTTTTGGAGTGTGACATTTGAGTTTTGAACAGGCTTGGATACATTTTTGCTTTAATCTGTGACTTCAGCAGCACCCGTCTCTGCGGTGTTTTCATCTGAAGGGAAAAACACATTTCTGAGAAACAAAATCTGCTTTTTAAAACAGCAGCAGAAATTCAGATCCTTCTCTTTGGCTGGAACATTCTCAGCTTTGCCTTTTGTTGCATTGGAAGGGCCATAGAAGGTAACTGGACTGGCTGGCAAGCACATGTCCCAGGCTTGGGCAGCAGTGAGAAAAGGTCTGGTGGGACTCTTGATTTCAAATGTGGCTTGAAGACTCATCTTATTTAACTTGTGGCCTTAGCATGGTCCTCAAGCTTTTTGCTGGAGCTTTTATGAATGGGCTGGAAATTATTTGTTAGTGTTGCTGATTTTTCTGGCCCTGTGATGCATGAAGTGTTTTTCCAAATAGAGAGGGCTGTATATACTTTACCTTTACAAATGGAGAGGATAAAAAAGAAGCAGCAGATGACTGAGTGCTGCTACCCTGGCAGGGCTGAGGAACAGGTTGTCAAGTGAAGAAAGTCATGGAAGAACTTTGGAAATGTGAGATTTGGAGAAGCATCAGAGGAGATGGCAAAGACACGGTAAGTCAGGCTGCTCCAAGATTCAGGACCAGGGTCAGGAGATGGAAACCATGGGTAGAAAGCATCCAAAAGCTGTGCTTTAGAGATGTAATTAATGCAATGGGAAAAACAGGAGAGACAAAGCTGAACAGGTTTGATAAAAGGAAGAAGTTCTTTACTGTAAGGGTGGTGAGGCACTGGAATGGGCTGCCCAGGGAAGCTGCGAATGCTCCATCCCTGGCAGTGTTCAGGGTCAGGTTGGACAGAGACTTGGGTTACATGGTGAGGCGTCTCTGCCCTTGGCAAGGGGGTTGCAACTAAACGATCTTAAGGTCCCTTCCAACCCTAATTATTCTATGATCGAGGTAGAAAGCAGGGAGACCAATATTGCAGCACTCTGAAGGCAAAAATCAAAGCAAAATCAAAGCTAGTGACTTTCTAAAAGTAACTAAAGAGTGGATTTTTTTCTGTAATAAAAGGAAAGGGCATAGCATCTCATCTCTGATAAGGGAGAAGATTTTTCCATCTGAAGGTAAATGCAGATACTGCAGGATCTCTGTCCATAACATCCTCAGCAGGATCACAACTTATTAACAACTTCTTTTTAATGGTAGCTGTACATTGGTCCCTTTGCTGCTGAGGGCCACTGTAGCTGGAAGGTTTATAAAGGTATTTGCTCTCTGGTTGACCTCAGGAGAAACACTTGTACGTTTTGACAACTTTAATTTATTCCTCATTGCATTTCAAATCCATGGGAGCGAGCGCTCATATGCAAGTATAATGGGGAAGAAATTCCTCTCATTTAAATGGCTGAGATCTGGTACCCATCTTGTGTGAATGAAATTCAGCTGAATGAAATTCTTTCTTTTGTGAGATTTAATCCTTTCCAGGTTTAACTTGCAAACCTATTTAGTGTATTCCTGTAAGATGAATAGCAAGATGGAAAGGTCAGAGGAGCATAAATCAGCTTTTATCTTGTGTTTGACCCTCACCGAGCATACTTCAAGCCTCACTCGTACCTGCAGCTTCCAGGCACTGCTGCTGTGAAGAGTAAGTGAGATAAATGTGATGCTTTTTCTGAGGAAATCAGCATTTCTCTTATCGTCTTTAGCACTAAGGTCTAGTTTAATTTATACTAAATAATCATCCCATGCCTTAGTTTCCCCAGGTATATATTAGAAGACTTTTCCCTCTCAAAGCATGCTGAGATCCAGCAGTGAAACAGTTCAGTAAAACAAAGATTTTTTTTCTATTCCCCCTCATTATATTTACTCCTGATAGCGCATTTTGCCAGAAACCCTCTTTCAAACAGCCTCTACAGCAGGATCTATTTACAAAACCAAACTTGCAGCGCTGGGAAGGCCAAGGCAAGAGAATGCAAACAGCACTGTCTGTACTGAGGCATAGCTGATTTTTGACCAGTTTGACCTAGCCTCTTTCCCTTTTCTTTGCTTATGGCTGTTCCCAGGTCTCCTCGTTGATCCCCTGAAGGAATTAAACACAGTAGGTCTTACAGCCACAACACTTCATAATGAAAACTATAGGTAGAAGTTGGTGTTTCCACCTTAGCATATTATTTGCATGGAGAAATTAAAAGATACTTATCTATGGATAAATACTGTGTTTAAACCTTGGGTGAGACATTGAAAATAAATACAGGAAGCTGAGGAAAGAAAATCTTAGTGATACAGTGAAGAATGCAAAGCTATGCATTTATTTGCTCATCAGAGAATTAAATCACATCGAAAAGCACAAAATGCAACTGCTCTGACACCCCTCCATTTTTTTCCATAAAACAGAAAGATTTCTGATAACTGAGACTTGCCAGCAAGAAATCTCATGCATAGTAATATGGAAAGTGTGATATAGGGAACCTGACTCATCCCAGAACCGATCCTATTTACATATCTCTGGCTGAACGTCTTGCAGCGATACTCTCGCACGCAGCACTGAAACGCTTGCCGTGGGCACTGGCACTTCATTTGGCAATGAAAATGCCCCTTGGAGGAAAAGGGACAGGGTTTACTGGCAAAATACTTGAATGAGAATAAACTCACCTGCAGGTTAAATATTTATGGAGGTGCTTCCTGCATTAATGAGTTTGGTTGTAGCAACACAATGTTCCCTTGAGATCCCCTAGGCTAGAGATGATCCATCAGAAGGTACAGTACCAGCGTACCTGAGAATGTGCCTTAGGCTGCTCCTACCTCTCAACCTGGGCATCATCATCAGATGCAGAAGGATTACACATTGCAGAGGGACTGGACTAGATGACCTTCCAACGCAAACTATTCTATGAGTCTATTTAATAATCACAGTTATAGAGCACTGAGAATGTAAGATGTTTTTTCTGCCCCTTTGAACAAAGCAATTAAAACTCAAATACACTAATATATCACCAGACCATTTCTCAGAGCCCACACTTGTCACAATAAATAAGCCAAATATAAGCAGTATCACAATTTATAAATGTGTAAAATTATGCTGAATGAATTTGCTGCCTCCGTTCACAGTTTATAGGCACTACTGGTTGGGAGGTGTGGCTGAGAGAATACTTGGTATCTATAGCACCCGTAGCAAACGTGGATGGCACCTTCTAACTAAGAGCATTGCCATCAGTTTTACCTACAGAGTTACTGACATTTCAGTGTCTATTTTTGTATTTGCTAAACTTATAAGCAGAATGGAAAAAGCCCCACAAATTCAAAGAACTACCTAAGGTGCACAAGGTTGCTTTGATCTGCCCACTGTTCCAGTGGTGGGTTGGAGGATACATGCATTACTCAGACAACAAGCATCTTGTAGTGCTCTGGATTGTCTGCAGTTGATGGCATGTGGGCACAAACCCCATTTCTCTCATTTCCTTAGAATAATAAATTCCTTAAGCTCTTAACATCTTTCCTTACCTGAAAGGAGTCAGGATGTTGTGAACATCCTCCAGCAGCCACCACAAGAAAGCAAATCATATTTTCTCTCCCCAAAATGCAGAAATAGTCTTTTACCTGGCCTGTTCCCCTTGACGGATCCAAGCAAGAGCCACATCAAAAGGCACTTGAGCTCCATGGGACTTGTTCACATCTTTTCTCTGAAACACTGAGGATGGTGAAGTTTCTTAGAAGTGATGGGCTGGTGCCAGCCAAGCCAAGGAGCCTTCTAATGCCTGGTTAGACTGGTGGGGAGCATCATCACCCTGTATGCACAGCAAGGACTTTGCTCTTTGGTCAGCAAATCGTCATTTCACTGGGCTGGCTCCGCAAGAGAGAATAAAGTCTGCTCTTTGTTCAGGTATTAGTAGCTTTAATCCAGGAAATCAAACTTAATGCTCAGTGTGGTGGTGCGTGCTGTTGTGTGTAGGAAGTGGTTTGACACATCAGAGCTGCTGACTGCAGAGCTGTTCCCCTACAGAGGAGGTTAGTAAAGGGGGCAAGATTTTAATGGGTTTGTGGATTATCACATGATTATTACATGCTGGACGCTTACTTCTCTGTTCTAATTCTTCAAGGAATGAAGTCTTCCTAACAGGCATGCTAAGAAATAGATGTGATACGTTTTTAAATGCATCCATCAGTCACAGGCACAGACACAGAGGATGCTGCGTTAGTATCTCTGTTCAGAGGCTCTCCTGTCCTCACTCTCAGCAGGGTGATGGTCCTGCGAAAGGCAGTTGACACAAGGGAGACCCAAAACAGACCTTTTTGAGGAGTGAATAATGTGATATCTACGGGGAGAAGCACCAATCTGCATCTTCTCCCCCAGCATGAGAAAAGGTGAGAAAAGGTTTAGCAGTGCTTGTAAGAGCAGCAGACAGAAGAGATGCTACAGCCCCTGTTATCTCTCCGCTGATGAATCTCCCTTCACCCTTTTCATGAAAGCTTTTGTGCAGCTTCACTGATACAAGTGACAAGTTCTCTCACAGGGTCCAACGAGGCTTTGGCCAAGAGATTACTGCCCAAACCCAAATGTAACAGGGCACAGAGAACATGTAAGGCTTATGGAGAAACTGCTGTGGGTAAAATGCTTTGCTCACCCTGGGACTGCTCAATGCTCCACAGATACCTACTGCCTTTGCTTTAGTACCAAATCCCCTTCCATATTTAATAGCATAACAGGAAACACTCGTGCCAAATCCAGTGAAGGACTTCAAGAGATTTGCTTTTGAAAGTCCTGTCTGCAAGTCTTAGATCCAAATTCTTCACCTTTTTCCAAGGTATCTGGAGATGCACAACTGCATACGCAGAACCACAGCCATCTGGGTTGGTAAAACATATTTGATATATTGCCCAGAAAGAAATCACAGACTTTTAAGCACAATTTCTCCTTCCCCGTTAAACATGAGGTCTGTTCCTTGGAGGTGCAGGGGTTTACTCCCCAACATCCTCTTCTATTTCTTGCTTCATCAAACAATTTAATTGTATAGCTATTTCCATGATGGAAACAGAGATGGGGGATGTTTTCTGCAGCCCTTTAGCTCAATCTGCCTCTCTCAGCTGTTCAAAATCCTGCTGGTCAGTTAATGATTGCAAACTCTGAGCAGAGGTCAGCAGTTTGTATTGCACACACAGAATCTATGATCGTTAAGGTCCCTTCCAACCCAAAACCATTCTATGATTCCATGAACTATCCACTACCTGAAGGGCGTACAAGGATGCTGGAGAGGGACTCTTCAATAGGGACTGTAGCGATAGGACAAGGGGTGATGGGTTCAAACTGAAACAGGGGAAGTTCAGGTTGGAGATAAGGGAGAAGTTCTTCCCTGTGAGGGTGCTGAGGCACTGACACAGGGTGCCCAGAGAAGTGGTGAATGCCCCATCCCTGGCAGTGTTCACGGCCAGGCTGGATGGGGCTTGGGTGGCATGGTCTAGGGTGAGTCATCCCTTCCCATGGCAGGGGGTTGGAACTGGATGATCTCAAGGTCCTTTCCAACCCAAACCATTCTAGGATTCAAGGATTCTCCACAAACTGAATCTGTCCTTTGCTGAAAAAGGTCTTTTTTTGGCAGATGAGCTGAATGTGCTCCCTCTTTCACAGCCATTTGCTTTCAAGCAGCAAATCTCAGCGTAGGTGGACAACAGCCACTAAGATTTGATTAGAAATGGTGAGGTTTCATCCTAGCAAGAGCACACGATGTACAGTTAGTTGTACTGGAAGGAACGGTGACCCCAGGTGGCTAATTGCTACAAGCACAGCTTTCATGAGAAAGACCTGAGACTTGGCATTTAGACCTTTAAAGGTCAGAAGAGGGAAAAAAGCAGGTTACTGCTTGTGAGAGCAGTGACTTAGGTCAGCTCTATGAAACAGGTCAGCTTGCTCAACGATACCAGGAAAAAGCAGCGCTGCTTCTGCAAGCGACTGATGCGAAGCAGAGCGAGGCAGAAAAGGGGAAGGTGAGAACAGAGAGACCCAGCAAGGGGGGAAGTTATCCAGGCATAGAAAAAACAGGGGGTTATGAGATAAAATCCCCATAATTAGCATTATAATTTAGATGATGAACATTAGGTGTTAGCAACAGAAGTGTGTGGCAGTAAAGGAGGGGAGGTGCTGTGAAAACTCAGTGGAAACTGGAAAGTGATGGAGAGAAACAGGAGCATCTTGAGCATCTGGGAAGGTATAGGGGGCAAAGATGGTCTCTATTGCTTGTTGTCTTTCATTGACCACCAGAGTTCTGCTGCTCAGAGAAGTCCTCTCTTTTAGGAGAGGAAGGAAAAGATCTTGCCACATGGCCCAGGTCACCACAGATGAGACGATGATCATTTTTGTACAATGCCAAGGAAGAGGCAGAAATGGAGTTGCCAGGAAGTAAACACAGTTTCAGCCTTCTTTAGGTGTAGGTTTATCAAGGGCCTTCTGAAATCCTACAAGTGCTTTTAAAACACTGCACAAACGTTTTTGGTCTGGAGGTCTGAGTAGCGGAGGTTGTAAGCAGATCGTGCAGTGTATCCGGTGCAGTTCTGTCTCATGGGAAAGAAGCAGAATCATTCAGAAGCTGGGGAGCAAACAGAAATGCAGAGGTCCGGACCAAAGGACTTGGCCCCTTTGCATCAAATGAACCCAAGCGGTGCTAAATTTTCAGTTGGGCATTCCTTGTTTTATAGATCCAATGATGAAGAAGTTCTTCCCTGTGAGGGTGCTGAGGCGCTGGCACAGGGTGCCCAGAGAAGCTGTGGCTGCCCCATCCCTGGCAGTGTTCAAGGCCAGGCTGGACATAGGGACTTGGAGCAGCCTGCTCTAGTGGAAGGTGTCCCTGCCTGTGGCGGGGGTTGGAACTGGATGCGCTTTCCCTTCAACCTGAACCAGGCTGGGATTCTATGACATGATTCTGTTTATTTGCTTGTTTGTTTTCATTTATTAAACTGTTTTCATCTCAACCCATGAGTTTTCTCACATTTACCCTTCCAACTCTCCCCCTCCATCTCACTGAGGAGGAGTGAGTGAGCAGCTTGTGGTGCTTCACTGCTGGCTGGGATTTAAACTATGCCAACCTGCCAGTACCATTGGCCTCCACAACCTCCTCTGGCAGCAAGCTAAAGGACTCACTGTGCAAACAAGGGACTGCTTTCATGTTTTGTACTGATGTCCTACCAAATGTCCTGTAGTTCTGCTATTGTGGGATCTGGTGACTAATGGTCTGCAATCCCTCATCTCCATGATACAGTTAACCTACGCACATCCTTATCCTCCCCATGCTGAACAGTGCTAGACCTTTGCAGTCTGTCCTTGTAAGGCCACTTCTCCATGATTGTGTCCCGTGATGATTTCAGTTGCCTTCTGTGGACTTTCTCCAATTCCATTCTATCCTTTTTGAGATGCAGAGACCATAATGGCAGGATTTCTCCTACATGTAGGCACACCAAGATTTTATATGACAGCAAAATGATCTGCTCTGCTCATTCCCAGCAATGACACCCAACATCATGCTGGCTTTTTTGGCTGTTGGTGCCATTCTCCAAAACCATCAGGTTAGTCTGCAGCAACCCCAAACATCCCTTAGTATTTCCCTGTGGGAATCAAACACCAAGCACACTGTTGTTACAATAGAACGGTCTAATGAGCAGATCTGGAGGACACTAAGTTCTTAATCTTATTCTGCTCAGAGTTACTGTTTGGCTGAGCTTCCAGCTTAAAAATTCTTGATATATTTAGTTTCCTTGTAGTGAGTGTTGCCACAGCTTCATGAACACAGAGATGCCTACATTGGGTTCTTTAATACTCCCCCACGCAAATACAGCTGCGTAGTACTGATAAGTTTCTTCTCTAGGTATTCCTATTTGCAATCATCATTCATCTGGCCTGAGCAGGAAAATTTCAGGACCTTAAAAGAAACTCATAAAAAAAGCATATTATTGCATGATCATAGCAGCCTTCCAGTATCTGAAGGGGGCTTATAAGGATGATGGGGAGGGACTCTTCATGGAGGACTGTAGTGATAGGACAAGGGGTAATGGGTTCAAACTGAAAGAGGGGAAGTTTAGATTGGATATGAGGAAGAAGTTCTTTACTGTAAGGGTGGTGAGGCACTGGAATGGGTTGCCCAGGGAAGTTGTGAATGCTCCATCACTGGCAGTGTTCAAGGCCAGGCTGGACAGAGCCTTGGGTGGCATGGTTTAGTGTGAGGTGTCCCTGCCCATGGCAGGGGGTTGGAACTGGATGATCTTAAGGTCCTTTCCAACCCAAACTATTCTATGATTCTATGATTCTATCATACTTGTTCCTTCCCTTCTCCTCTTTATTACCATCAAGTTATAGTTAATTAAGTATACTTAACCCTGTAAAGTGCACAAGTCTTAAGCCAGCCTCTGTAGTGAGCTCCTTACTCAGGTGTAGTGAGACACCCTGTCACTTTGCTTGACTTCAATAAGTTTTACACTATCTGTCAAGTTAGGGAAATATAACCTATTATAAGGATTATAAGGTAAGTAAAAAATTGATTGGAAAATCTCTGAAAATAAAGTGGCCTTAACATGATTCACAACTGTGTCAAATGGAAGAGCATATTGAGTGGCACCGATTAACTGCAGAAGAGAAGGCTGTATTGAAAGGTGTTCCCCAGGTTGTAATGTGGGTCTTAGGCTATTCGGTTATTTTCAACAGTTATCTGGATGATGAATATAGACAATCCTTACTTCCGTGCATATATTAGAGTGCAGGAAGGAAATTCCAAGTGACCTCAATACACTGGGCAAAGAAAATTAGGATGCAATTTAAGGAATAAGTTGAAGTTTCATACATAGGCAGAATAAAGCAGCCTGTGAAGTGGAGCAGTGGCATCGCTGATTCGGCAGGTGTTCTTCCAGAAATGAATGAGGGCTTGCATGCAGAAGACCAACTGGCAATGTCACACATAAAAAGTGTGAATCCAATTCTGAGATGTGTAACACATGCAAAGCAATCCCTTGTTCTATGCTGTGACAATAAAACCATGGATAGGATGCTGTGCTCAGTTGTGGGCACCACACATTATGAGAAACATGGAGCAGCAGAAGAGAATCAGAGGGAAGCAATGGGAATGACAAGGGAGACTGGAAAACTTTTCCTAAAAGGAAAGACTGAATAACTTGAGGCTTTCTGAGGAATGGTGGTGGAGAAGGGGACAAGGTATCAGTCTTCAGCAGTGAAAGAGGTGGAGTTGATAGGCAGGGACTAGATGACCCCTCAAGTTCTAGGATCTGGTAAGGATTGTGCTCTTCTTCCTCAGTTTCTAGACTCACAGACCAGCAAGCTGAAGCCAGTGTTCTAACCCTATGATTTACAGTCAGAGAAAGTCCTTCTGCATTATCATAGAATCATAGAATAGTTAGGGTTGGAAAGGACCTTAAGATCATCTATCCTTAGCTCTTATTTAAAATCTAACCCATCTCCAGGCAGTCTTGGAATCTGGCGGGTTTTTGTACCAATTCTATTATCTTTAGCCCAGAAAACAGCCAGACCTTCAGTTTTAAAGGGGTCTGGGACTAAATGAACAAATGCACATTTTGAATAACACAATGGCATTGTTGCCATAGAAGTCAGACAGAAACTCTACATAACATCCATCTTGGACATGAGGTATGTAGTATTCTCCTTTGTCTAACCAAGACAGCAGCTTTCTCCCCTATCCAATAAGCAGACAATAAAGGTGGGAGTCATAACAGCTTTAGAGACTCCCATTGGAGACAAACACCAGAGCTGGTTGTCTAGACTCCTTTCACCATCAATGAACACAAGCAGGCTCAACTAGGGTAGTATCTTAGAAAAGGTGTTTTAAATAGGTGGGACATGTCCTGTAAGTGTTTGGTTTTCCCTGTTGAAAATGAAGAGGATCTAGATGCTAAATTCAAGCATAAATACCCTTTATTACAAGCATCTAAATTCAGAGGAGATGAGCCTGACTTCCAGCAAGTTTTAAAGCATACTAAACCATTCCCATTCCACCTTTACTCTTATGTTACCCAGTGAACTTCCCATGTTTGAAGACCACCATTAGAAATCTTTCTACTGCATTTCATAAGGCATCTTTCTACACCTCCTTTAGTTTAAGGGGCTGAGTAGATGCTTCTGTTTCGGAAGGCACAGTTCAGCAGGTTCCTTTACTTCAGTAAAGGCACAGTTAATCTCAAATGGATGAAGTTTGTTGAGTCAGCTCTGAATTTACCACCTCGTAGGAAGCTGGTTTAGATGTTCCAAGAACTGGGGCTAAATACTGCCACAGAACTACATGTAAACGGTTGCGTCTCAATTCTTGGCTGATCTTAATCTAGAGCTTTTTCCCTGGGAGCGAAAAAACCCCCATCTGAACCACACAGATTTTGAGGATTCCTTGCAGAAATGGAAAAAGGAGAATTTCTAAATGCAAATTGCACTGGTAGGAAATACTTAGAAAAGTTCTTGAGCTGGAGTAACTTGGAGGTTTCTAAATCTAACCACTAACCAAGAAATGCTAGTGTGTGTGTGTGTGAGTGAGTGAGTGAGTGAGAAAATCGGTGTGGTCCTCAGGAAGGAAATACAGAGTGAAAAAATGAAAAGCTGAATGCAGAAAGGTCAGGATGCATTTTGCATCAGCCAGGCTAAAGAAGCAGAGTTATTCCTCCCTGAGCATAAATTACTAAATCTGACCCTTCCATTCCCTGCAGAATAAGGGTTCATGCCTTGTTTTGTGCTCCTAATGAGGCTCAACAACACCTTTTCGATGAGTCCCCAAGCCTTTTGTTGCAGTATCAGAGCAATCCTTCAAATTATTGCCAGAGTAACTCAGGCTGAGCTTATGCTACACACATCAGACCTCATGAATTGGGGCATAGTTTTAAGATCATAATTTCCTGTGGTTGCTCAAGGATTTTCTCTATAGGGTGGTTTTCTAACACACATTCAGTTGCTCTCAAATCAAGGATGTAGCAATCAGCAACCAAGGGTTGTAGACAAAGGCCATCTAAACCAGGGCACTTAAGCATTGCTCTGGCTAAAATTGGAGCACTGATGCCAGTCAACAAAGCTGGAACAGAGAAACTTATGGGTGAAATATTGAATAAATAGCATCTACTGGTGGGTATCCTTTCCACTGGGATAGATTTCCATGACCCATTTTATTATTGTTTGCATGGACCAAGTATTATTTGTGCAGTGGAAAAAGTTGGGGTTGGGATGGAGACCTTGGGATTAACAAATGACCATGAGAAGCAAAGCTCTGAGTAACCCAGAAGGCCTCTTGAGTATTCCAGAGCACTACATCTCTTTCTCTAGAGGGAAGCATGACAAGAAAACACTTTGGGATCAGCAAGGTGGTTTTCACCTTTCCTCACACACTATGAGGTTTAGGTGCTGGTGTAGATGCAGACTTCGGAGCTAGTCACCCATTTGCCATCACAGTTAACAGAGAGGGCTGGCACAGCTGTGATGTGCCTACATCTAAATACATCTCATTCAGGTGTCTTCATATGGGTAAGATGAACTCCACCACAGAATTGTCTGCTTCTCTGCCCTGGCCACAAACAAGCCAAATGCCCAGATGCTGCAGATGTCACATTTGGTCTGAGGATACCCACCAAACATCCCACCTAGTTTAAGAATGTAACAGACATACTCCATCTCCTGTAATGAGCAGTGAAAATTGGCCTTTGTTGCCTTGATGTCTATAACTGCCTCACAGTGCTTGGCAAAATTAACCTTCATACCATCAGATTTATCCCCTTCACTCAGATGAGCTAGCATATTTGTCTTGGACCCAGACCCTACCACCAACCTCACCATCTCTCTACGGTGGTGTGCAGTTTTGGGGCTGAGCTCTGGGCAACTTCACTCTTGAAGGTAAATGCAGTTAAAAGTGAAAGCAATGAACTTCAGCTGGTAAATCTGTAGCACTGAAAGGACCAAGACATCCACACCAGTTCTAACAGTTGTGCTGTTCAGGGCATACAGTGCTCAGTGCTTCTCCTGCGCTTAGGAGGAGAAGGAAAAAGAAAGGGGACCTAGACAGGATGCAGTTGACTGTAAACCAAGCTAATGAAGTGCAGGAGTTATCTCCATTAAGCAGTTCATATTTCATGCCCTGTAGCTTTTCTTCCAATAAACCAGCAAATATTCATCAGGCTGCCAACAGAATTATGTGTACCCTGAGGAAGTTCTCCTCTGATCCTCATAAATTGAACTGTCCACACTATAACTAGACCCTACTTCATCATCTACATTCATCCAGGTCTAGTGGTTGGCTTTGGAGGTTGCAGAGGAATCACTCATGTGGGGCAAATGGCCTCCAACTTTCTCCCTATGGCCAGGACAAAGCTTATTGCAATTAGAGAGCATTCAGTGCTGAAAACGGGTCTTCACCCCAAGACTCCGAGCTCAGACAGCAATTGCAATTGGCTTTAAATCTGATTGCATTGCTCAACCACAAAAGAGATGTATAAACTTTGCTGGAGATCACTTTCGCCCCACAGAACCCCATCATGTGTGGGATGGTCTCATGCTTCAAAAGGTATGTTGACACCTACTGCAGGCAAGGAATTGGATGGAAAAGCAATGCATGGCATCTTCTGTATCTCTTCTGGACATACACATGCTCTCTTCTCTATTGATGCCTCTGATTGTCACAGTTCAGCCCTTCTGAAGTCCTGTTGATTTTGATCACTGCACGTTGATAACTGCAGACAGCCCTACAGGAGAACAGGGTCCTATGAAGAAAGTATTAAACACTCTTGTAATTACATGCTCTGTCTGAGCATGCTTCATGAGCATGAGCTGGTTCATGCTTCCAAGCTCCTAAATTTCTTCATTTCTAATTCCCACAGATCAGTATTTCCTCATCTGGGCAGTGTGACTTGCAACTGTAACTTTCTTTTAATATAGGAAACGACTCAAAATTCTTTTATTCAAAGTAGAAGAAAGAATACAGTGAAAATGAGGATATGGGAGGGTGTAACATGGCCTCATGTTATAAAAAGGCTGACGTCACTTGAGCTGAAGCAGTGAAGAGAGGACAAAACTTCCTGAGGCTGATTTGCTGCCTATCAGTCAGGCTGTAATTGCCCCTCACTCAGATGCCCTCATGACCATCTTCATCACGTCTGATGATACGTAGGGTAGCACTCCTAAAAAACCCTCAAAAACCCCTCAGAACCTCATTAGCTGTTTTCATGGTAAGCAAGTGGAAAGCCTGAAATATTTGATGTGACTAATGAAAACCAGACACTGATCCTCCTCAGTTTGGAGTGTTTTGTCAGCTCATTTAAAGTTAGAAGAGGAAAGTACTCCAGATGCTGAGCCAGATATGCGCAGCTCAGATGCTGTAGAAAGAACAGATAAAGGATAACATGACAATATAAATGATAATAGAAGTATAGTATCTACCTGCTTGGCTGCTTAGTGTTCAAACCATGTCCACCAAGATTATTATATCTGTATCATCTCTCTTCAGGGGAATAAAGATTAAGAAACCCAAGGTTTGCGGGAAGACATTAAAAATGACTGTTTTCTTTCCCAGTTCTTGGCCTGGATGTTGTTATGCACAGCTTGCTCCCTTTTTTACTTTATCAACTTTTGCAGTGTGACAGAGTCTTTCTGCTGTGTCTCCAATGGGCGGTGCCCTAGAGCTTTGCTAAATCAATCATAGAGGAGGGAGGGAGAAGATAACATGGTGAAACTGGACAAGTACCAAGATATGGCTTGCTTCAGCTTGGCACAAAAGCAGCACCCCTTCTCGCTGTGGCTCAGTGTGACCAGCAGTGACAGCCAGTGTTAGCATAAGGTGCAATTTTTAGCAGAAGAAACTCAGAAGAAAAGAATTCTTTGGGTTTCAGGAGGTAGGAAGCAACTGCACTTGTATGCAGTTGGGTTCGCACCCCAGTTGCTGTGGCATCCCAAATGGCCATGTACAGCCAAACCTCAGCTTCTCATGCTCCCCAGAAACTGATATGGTCAAAGCAGAGTTGCTGGTACAGACTCATCACCATGAGCACTGCCATGAGCTCATACCCATGGTGGCACAGCCTGGCTCTGCCCATGGAAGACTCCATCCCAGAAACAGCCAGCTCCAACACAGGGCTTTAAAATCAAAACCAGCAAACAAACTGAGAAACCAGATAAGCCAAGAGAAGGAGAGCTTCATGAGAAGGACCTGTTGCTGCAGGCAACAAGCATCAGAAAGATGAGCCCAGAGGGGACAGCTAAAAGTACCTCATCCTCATTTTGGCTCCTTCACTAACTCCGAATGTGGCCAGGGGATGTCACTTGCCTGCTTCCCCCTGCCTAACACCTGTAAGCTCTTGATAACAATAAATCATTGAAAATAATCTTGAGATGATTTAAGGTCCTTTCCAACCCTAACTATTCTATGGTTCTATGATTGCAACTACAGAGATGCGTCTATGTTCTCCTGCGAAATGTCATGCAGCCTTTGATTGAAGACAATACTTTAAAAGTCCTCATGCAGAGCATCACCTCCTAATTGTGAACAGCTAGAAAACAACAGAGCAGAAGCTTAGTTTTCAACCTTATATTTAAAAAGAAAGAGACAAGAGCTTCATTTGTTTTTGCTTCAGGAAGCTCTCCGTACCGACGGAGAAGAAAGTCCCTTTCTGAAATAACAAGAAATTCATTAGCACTTCTTGTACTTTTTTAAGGTCACCATTATAGATATTTTTGATAACACATCCTTTTATGTGCATGTGGTCTGCTCTGATGGTGGAGATAATGCTGTTTACTAGGCTGTTACCTGAAGAGACGTTGGTGCTTTTTTAATGATGCCTTCCTTGTTTTTCAGGAACAGAAGGATGGGCTCTGGTCTCACCTGGCCCTCACCTTATGGTTAAGGACTTGGAAAGACTGAAGAAGAAAAAATAAGAGATGTGGTGAACATTGTCATGTTTAAAACAGATGAGAGCTCAGTGTTCCGTTTTCTTCATTTGACTTCCATGACGCTATGAGACCAGGTCATTAACAACTTTGGGATACTCATCTCTGACTACAGTGTCCTTCCTTAAGAAACATAGGAGTCGACAGGCTGGACTTGAGTGGTGAGACACTGGCAAGGGTGCCCAGAGAAGCTGTGGCTGCCCCATCCCTGGCAGTGGTCAAGGCCAGGTTGGACACAGGGGCTTGGAGCAAGCTGCTCTAGTGGAAGGTTTCCCTGCCCATGGCAGTGGCTTGGAAATGGGTGATCTTATGGTCCTTTCCAGCCCAAACCATTCTATGATTCTATGGACTAGATTACCCACTAATTTAGTTGCTTATCAGGCCCTTTTCCAATAATCAGGATTCTATCTCCAAAGGAAGAGCCAAGAAATCCTATCTAAAGCAATGCAGATTAATCATCCCTTGTCCCTAACCTTGTCTTTACTTCCAGTCACTGGGTTGTTTTATAGCATACAAGGTAAAGCTTTTTCTCCCTTGCAGGAGATGGCATACTCTGAATAAATACACAGCTCCTCATTTCTTACTGCAGCAGTATGTTGTGAATGTAGAGTTACCAAAAGCCTCTAGGGACACAAATGTTCTTGTGAAATTAAAACCATGAACAAAAATATCTCCTAGGACATAAGGCAGAACACGGAAATTGTCTCAGTAAATTAAGAAAGTGCTGTGCCATGAACTGTTGTCTAGAGATGATTCACCTCCTGGCCACAGCTCATGCTTGAAAGCTTACTGGGCACCTCAGTTTTAGACAGCTAAAATTAGTGAAGTTAGTTGTATTAGAATTGTATAAAACATCTTACCTGATCTTCTATGGTCATATATCCAATACACAGAGTCCCATTCTGAGAGGGGAAGTATCACTGCTAAACAGCTGGCAAATGCTGCCTGGGGCTTGCTGAAGGTCAGAATCCTAAACTAAAGTCATATCATTTAGACCAGACTGGTCCATTCCCAACAGCAAGGATGAGGATGTTCCAATATACCTGTCTCTGCATCAAGCAGCTCTGTGGTAGAGACAATCTTGAAGGGCTGATGTGTAAGTTCTCTAGAACTACTCTAAACCAGCAGTTCTTCATTCAACAGGCTCTGAATATCACAGCTTTATCTTAGCTTCAAGATGTTCAAGGCCAGGTTGTACAGAGCTTTGGGCAACATGGTCTAGTGTGAGGCATCCCAGCCAACGCCACAGGATTGGAACTGGGTGATCTTAAGGTCCTTTCCAACCCAAACCATTCTAGGATTCTAGGATTTAATGATTCCAAAATAACATGAAATATAAGAAATCAAACCAAAATCAAATGGAATAATAAAATAAAATCTTGTTTCCACTTGAAAATTTTGTGATTTGTGTCCTTGTAAGTGTTTTTGGCACTGAAAACCCCTGACATTGCAAAGAAATCAGTCTCATTGTTACTCAGCTCAGGGTGAGCTTAGGGAATGGAATGGAATGGGACAAAATGGAACAGACTACACTAGGCTATACTAGAATAGAATTGGAAGAGGTTAGGCTATGTTATGCCTACAGCTCTGCATGACAAGTGATGCCCTAGGTCTAAGCTTGTTCAAAAGAATTCGATATAAACCTGCAGCAAGTGCAAGGGTAACCTTGCCTATCTGCATATCATCAGTACAGATGCTTCTCCAGAGAGATGCTGTACCACTCAGGAACAACCCACAGTTCCCAGAATTTAATCTCAAATCCAGAACTGTGTTTCAGTCCAAAAAATGTACCTGTAAATTCATTCAGCTCTTTTAACTGACAGTGAAAATTGCTGTCTGAGACTCCTGTTTTGACTACTCAAGATACTTTCATTTGCAGAGAACAGATGCCTGGAATCCTTCAAACTGTCACAGGTTGGGCTCTCACAACCACAGAAAATGCACTAAGGAGGACAACGGAAGGGGTTAAAGGATTCTAAAAGGGAACCAGCCCTTTTAGATGATAAAAGGTTCAGTGAATTTAACCAGTGGTCTTTCCTGGCATAAAAACTTCAAACCTGGACACAAGTCTAATAGCAAAGCATCTCCACCATTGCACTTGATCTTTAAAAAGGATCACTTGATCGTTAAAAAGGATCATCACATCATTCAAAAAGGAATGGATGCTATTGAAATCTGGGGTTAATAATCGTTTAGCCCAGGTTTGGCTCTGATACAAGAGAAAGCTAAAAGGAAGATGTTAACACTAGAGTGAAAGCTTTCACCGCAGGCAAGCACAGTAATGGTTGGGAAGGCAGGCAAGCCAGCTCGTAAAGCTGATTTTCTCCTTCTCTTCCAAATCCTCCCTCACTGCTTGCCTTGGCTTCCAAAATCTTCCTCAAAGCTATTGGAGCTGATGACCAATGTAATGGAGTTTTCAGTTTTCTTTCCCCCTTTCTTCATCAGAAAATCACGGAATATCTCTAATCGGAAAGGACCCATAAGGACCATCGAGTCCAACTCCCAGCAAACACAAACCTGCTGAATCCCTCCTGTTTACTGATGCCTCAAACAGTGGGATTTCAAGCATGTAAGAAACCAGCGTTTTTGGCACAAAGACCCTCTTCATGGCTAACGCAGGGGGATCGGAATAACTTCCCATCCAAATCCTTCCTCTAGCAGAGCAGCACAACCCTTTTTTTCCCTGGGTGACGACAGACATTCCATCTGTACCAAGTCTAGTCATGTGTAATATTTTCACTGTTACACTTTCAACATGTTTTCTCAGCTCTTCAAACAAGCTTGAGACAGTGACAGCGGGACAAAACGGTCAGTTCCTCATTTATAGCATTTCTAGTCCCCACTGCTGGCCAAACAAAAAACACCCCATGGTGCAGTGTCAATAGCAACGGAGCTTTCTTCAGTTGTGATTAAAAACATTGAGACACGGGTGTCGGAAACTTCATCTGTGATGAAATATTCCTGTTCTGAGACATTTCTTACTCATTTTCATTATGGAACTCAGCTAAAATACGAAACTAGGTAAAAACGTGAAGTAAATAAAAATGGGGTGAAAACACCCAACTATTTCCTGGCGCTGAGGGTCATTCTGTATATGGTAAAATGCACCATTTTCTTCATTGCTTTCAGAGCTGCGTTTTCAGCTGCTCCCTTGGTAGAAGAAAGAATATTTCAAATGCCTTTCTAATTGTTTTCAACATTTTTAGGTTACTACTTCTTCAAGTTTTGGGGTATTTTTGAGCCAGCAAACCTAAGCCAATCTTTCCAAGGCAGAATAGATTTTCTTCTGGCACCTTCCTCTTCATACTTCATTTTGCCACATAGGCAATGCTGGAGGTCACTGGGAAGATGGGAGTGATAATCAAACAGGTATTGTCTCAAGAAAACAGTCCAGAAAGGTTTGAAGGTTCTTCCAGGGCTACCACAATATATGTGGTGCGCAGCAGGGTCGGATCCCCGCTTGGGACCTTCACCACTGATTGGAAACCACCATCTGATGGGATTTAACCCCTTTTTAACCTGATCAACTCTTCTCTAGCAGCCCTGATGTGTTGCTTTTGTGCCACATTGTGGTCTCCACCATTTCCCATTTATGTGGGTTGGAACTGCCCTGTTCTCTTGATCCCCAATGGGTTTTTTTTGGGGGGGTGTTCTGCAATCAGGATTGCCATCCCAAAGACCTCCCAGTTAGGTTGCAATGCACTGCCCTCTAATGCTATTTTAGCATATTAGCAACCTTCATAGAATCATAGAATAGTTACGGTTGGAAAGGACCTTAAGCTCATCCAGTTCCAACCCCCCTGCCAGGGGCAGGGACACCTCACACTAAACCATGTCCATGCCCAAGGCTCTGTCCAACCCAGCCTTGAACACCGCCAGTGATGGAGCATTCACAACCTCTCTGGGCAACCCATTCCAGTGCCTCACCACCCTTACAGTAAAGAATTTCTTCCTTATATCCAATCTAAACTTCTCCTGTTTAAGTTTGAACCCGTTACCCTTGTCCTCTCACTACAGCTCCTCATGAAGAGTCCCTCCCCAGCATCCCTATAGGCCCCCTTCAGATACTGGAAGGCTGCTATGAGATCTCCACACAGCCTTCCTCAGCAGAGATCTGCAATATATAGCAGAAATGACCCACATCCAGCGAAACCTGCTATCAATGCTTTAGGGAAATTACAAGAAATGAGGCATTTATAGGATCCTTTTTCTTCTCCAGCATTGCTTCATTTTACACCTTCTTAGAGGTCACCATCAAAGAGAAAAATAAGAACTCCCTATTTACCTTTTCTATACCATTTTGGATGCTTCATGCTTTTGAGGTTCCCTTTAGCTGTCTCTTTTCACTCAACACATCTGATTTCTTTAAGTTTTTGTATTACATTGCTGCTCCTCGGAGGGGATGAGATGCCCACGAGTGCAGATGGCCACCACAAGGTGCATATGAATGTTAGATTTACGAGCAGGTTTTCTCCTTTTCTTTCAAATTTTCATGCTTCCTAGCATTGCTTTCTTGCCTCCTTCAGAGCACTGAATAGGCACTTCTAGAAAACGATCCACAATGAATGCAGCATCTCTTTCCTTAATGGAAGCAGCTGATTTAGAGCCTGCCGCTGTGTGTGTTTTGTCAGTGCTATTTTCTCTTCCGTGCATTGCTTTGCATTCATTAACACTGGGTCCCATCTGCCATCTCATCACCCAGCCAGCATTATGCTATCCTTCTGCAACTTTCTGCATTTGGTTGATTATTCTGAATAATGTTGGAATCCATAGTAAGTTTCCTCACCTTGGCTGTTCACCTTTCCAGGCTGCTTGTTGGTACAATAAGGGGGTCCTAACCAAGGCTTTTCACAGTGTGAATATCAGGAGTTTATTCATAGCTTCCTCGTTCTGCCCATAACCCAATCTCCATAATCTCCCTCCTCTCCTCTCCAAGGAGTTCAGGAGACCCAGCTGCATCAAACTACTGAGAAAATTGCTAAGTTGGGAGAAAGAGCTGCAAGAAAACGTATAGAGCAGAACCAGATGGGATAAGAATGAAGGTACAGAGGTAGGACTGCTGAAGCAGCCATCATTAGTGGGATTCAAGAGGAAAAACACCAACACGGAAAGGTTTAAAATCTGAAAACAAAGCAATAAAGACAGTTGAAAGATCCAACTTCAGCATCACTGAGGGTCTGTTGCAGGGCACAGAGCTGGCCAATGCTTCCCCACCTTTGCAGATGGCGGAAAAACCTTTGCTGGAAAAAGAGATTTCATCCAGTTATTACCTACCTGCAGGACACATATTGCTGGGGATGAGACCACAAATGTCTCCCTCATTCCCAGTCTGTCTGGGACCTCTACACTTGGCAGCTGGGTGAGATTTCTCTTCCTGCCTGCAGCCTTCCAGAATTGAACGAGATTGATGTTTTTGGCTTCGTTGCTCCTATATGGGTGTGTACAAGTGCATTGTGGCTGTTATTGATGTGGTGGATAAGTTCTGATCCACGCCTAACGCACTTCCCAGAGTAAAACAACAGCTGCTTCTCTACTTGTGAAGTATCTGATTCATTTGTTTAATAGGCAGTTATCTATAGGTCTAATAATTTAGCCTTTGCCTTCCCTGTTGTGACTTGTTCCTAGGAGGAACTGAAATCTCCCATTGTTATTATGTTTTCCACCTTTGCAGACTCTGACCTCTTGTTAGTCTTTCACAATGATTGTCACGCTGTGCTATTGCTCTGTGACGTTTCAGTCCATGGTGATTTCTCTCAGTACCTTCTGAGGCAGTTAACTGTTTGATCCCTTCCTTTAACATAGGATACTTGATGTTTTCTCAACAGGATTCTGTCACTACAGAATTAGTAGTAAAGTGTCCTGCTGATTTTCTTTCTTCCACAAAGTTACATATATATATATTGATATTATAAATCCTTCCTTTAAAAATGCAGGCATGGCTATGTCAAGAAAGCAAACGAAGATACTTGGAAGATCCTCCATAAATAATGTTAAGACAATTCCTTCCTATATTTAAGAAGCTTTCACTGTTATTATGAAAATAGACCCATCTGTAAATGCACTGCCTAGGAAGACTGCCTTAGTAAAAAGCAGCATAAGTGGGAGGGGAAGATTCTAGTATAGTCCAGAACTTGAAATCAGATCTTTTTTAAGTAGTAGCTTTACTTACTAGCACCATTTTCATCTAACCATGGGGAAACAAACTGCATAGTAGCACAGTGGGAAAGCAATGCTAGAGGTAAGGACTTTCTGATGAATACAGAGATAGTGCTTGCAGTACTTTGAGGTTGAAGTGACAATGCTATCTGCTTTGGGGTTGGAGGCTGTGCTTTGTTTTGCTGACAGTGTTGCATGTTTATTTCCGTCACTTTATCACATAGCGGAAGTGGCCATAATTCTTAGAAATCTCAGCTCACCCAATTTGAGATACACATGCCCACTAAAGCAAAATAGAAAAGCCATTCTTGCCACTGTCAAAGAGCAAACACAGAATAACCAGTGCGGGCCTTCTACCTAGAGAAGATGGGAAATCAGTGTGGCTGGGTAACGTCCAGGCTCAGACAGCTACAGAATATTAGGGATTATTTTGGAAAACAAAACTAATTTCTGCAACTAGATGATCAGAGAAATCAATCAATCAATCCAGCCCACGTTAGGCCAAAATGATATAATGGGATAAATATTCCTAATAGCCAGATACTTTGCAGTAGCATGATTACCTGATGAGCTCAGTAATGGCACAGTGCAGTGGTAACAAGCATGCCTGAATAACAGACGGAGATGTTTGGAATACGCTTGATGTGAAATGACTGCAAGTTTTCTTTCTTCCTAACTTTTCACTATGACTGTGTCATCAAACTCAGAAGAGCTTCATGCCATTGTCTCCATTTTCCCCCCCAAAATTAAGGTTTGCTTGGTAAAGGAACTGGAAATGCTCAAGGAGAAGAGCTGTCAGGTTACTCATTCAATAAGCTGCCACAATTTCTTTATGAGTTAGAAATGCAGTATAGAGATTTGTGATGTACAGGGAAAATACAGTGTTGGGCAGAAATACAGTCCTGCCCTCTGCCGATCGAATTCCTAAACCTGCTTCAAACTCCAGCACAGCTCCAAGTAAACAAGGGTAAGTGGCAGCCCATCATATTGCAGGGACATGACTCTGTTTCCCAAACCCCTCACAGTTCAGCTATAAAGATGATTTCTTCTCTCCTCAGCAGTGACACAGGCTTTCAAACCTGAAAAACCTCGTAATGATCATTCATATTATGAGTGCAGAACTAACATGAGGGTTTGGTATTGCTGCTGCCACTGGGATTTAAAGCGGCTTTATTTAAGTGAGCTACATGGATTATGCGATAGTATTCACTGTTTGGTGTTAAATCATCCTGCCAAAATAAACTTTACTTTGTGTTTATTGCTGTTTGTCTCCATTTCCATAGTTACATGCACCTAAAAAAGGGTTATTGCAAGGGGTCATTATAGAGCCAAACATCACATTCAGACCGTGAGATGAGTGACTCACATCATCTCTTCTAGAGTGGGTCTGTG
Organism: Ara ararauna; assembly: GCA_028858755.1. Classification (NCBI taxonomy): domain Eukaryota; kingdom Metazoa; phylum Chordata; class Aves; order Psittaciformes; family Psittacidae; genus Ara; species Ara ararauna. The sequence goes on from CM054376.1 coordinate 164,724,166, forward strand.
ATCCCCACCACTGCACAGGACTCACAACTGGGGGGTTACCCATTGCGGGAGACCCCAGACCCCACAGCATCACTGCATTGCTTCACTGCACGACCCTCAAGTCACATCGGGGGCTGGATTCCAGGTGCGAGGAAGGGAACAAAGCTCAAACACTCGATGCGCACTGTGACAACCAAATGGAATTTGGGTTTCTTCGGGACTAAGGAAGCCCGGAGCCCAAACTCCACACCCAGGGTGAAAAATCGCGCGCGCAATTAGCTGCCGTCTTTCTGCTCCTGCCAAACTCACCCTCATCTCCTACTTCGCTGCATTGGGAAGTCGATGCGTACGGAGACTGAGCAACCGCAGCCCGGGCTCAGCCGCGGGCCTGACACCGCGAACAGAGCTGCAGGAGGAGGTCAGCGCTCCGCGTGCTCCCTCCATTCCCTTCTTTCCGGGCTCAGAGCGCTTTCTCCCACCCCACAGCTCCCGATCGGTGCCCCCCCCCCATTCCCAGTACCGTACCGGCGCGCACGGGGCGGAGCGGGAGCGCGGGAGGGAGCCGGCGCTGCGCCGCCAGGGGGCAGTACAACAGAGGCGCTGGCTCTTGCTGCTCATTGGTCAGGAGAGCGCGCGCAGGCGGCAGCGCGCATGAGCGGCCCCTTCCCGGCTGCCTCAGCGGCCGGCTCATGGCGGCGGCGCGGTGACGGGTGAGCGGTGCGCTGCGGGCCGCGGCCGGGAGCGCCCTCCCGGGGAGGCGGTGCCGGGCTCCGGGGGGGCTGTGCGAGCCCGGGGCGGAGCGGGAGGAGGGCGCCGGGCTGCTCTGCAGCGGCCTCGGCCGTGCGGCTCTTCGCCTCGGAGGGTAGGGGCCTGCGGGGGGTGGTCCCTGGCCTCGGTGCCCTCCGGCCGCGCTGAGGGGCACCCGAGCGCCCATCGCTGTGCTGGCGGCCCCTCTGTTCTGCTCCGCTGTGTGCCCTATGGTGCAGAGGGGCACCCGAGCGCCCATCGCTGTGCTGGCGGCCCCTCTGTTCTGCTCCGCTGTGTGCCCTATGGTGCAGGGCCGCGCTGAGGGGCACCCAGAGCCCATCGCTGTGCCGGCGTGTTGGCGGCCCTTCTGTTCTGCTCCGCTGTGTTCCCCATCGTGCGCCCCATCCCTTCCAAGCGCTGAGGCACAAAGTCCGTTTCCCGCGGTGGCAGCACCTTCCCTGTATTCCCTATGAGTGTAGCATCACGTACCCCAAGTGCATCGTATGTCCCATATATGCATCATATCATACGTCTTATCTATTCATCGTGTTTCATAGAGTAGCACCATTCCTACTGCGTTAGCTTTATTCACCATGGTAGGTGGGAATTCATGTCATTCCCTGTCCTCATCCTGTGCCCAGATGTGTTATAACATACCTCTGTATATTTCACTTGTGTGCACCTATGTTTAATAACCTCCAGTAAGTGTAGCCCCCGTTGTCTTGCAGTGAGCTCTGTTTCACTAAGCCCTGGTTGTTATATTCCATTGCAAGATTGAATTGTTGGGTTTGTTTTTAGTTTGGAGTTATAATATAGTTGCTGTATCTGAGATTTTCCCCGCAGGCTTAGATGAATGTAAGTTATATCTGCAGCAACCATCATGTCCCATGTGTCAGGCAGGTTCCCTCAAACATAAGTGTCTGTCAAACCTGTGGGATCAAGATCTTGCTGATGAGTCTGTAAGCTTTATCTGCAAGACTATTGATCAGTCCTGTTTGATCCTGCACTAAATTAAGAGGTTAGTTTTAGAGTGAAGATGCTGTGATCCAGGCCTGTGAGAGACTGAATAATAAGTTTTAAATGGCCCTTTAAACCCTTTTAGTGGGCTCGTTCCACAAATTATAGACTTCTCATTGCAGTTGCATCTCTTTTTCTATTCTGCTAAGAGGCAATATCAAAGTGATGCATTTCGTGTCATGTTTTTGATACTGTTACCTAGCTAATTTTTATATATGTGTGTGGTGTGTGTCCATACAGATGTAAGTTCTATGTATTTGAGAGGCCTTTAAAAGGGCCTCTGAAATACGTGGAAATAGTGAACAATACTGTGGCAAGTGTATTTAGTATAAGAAAGATCTTCCTTTGCAATGATGCAAAAATTAGTGACATTTAATAAGATGATTGTAATGTTGATACGTTTTTAAGGGCAGCAGAGACAATAATTCCTTTGTGTTTGATTCTGAAGTCCTAAGGCTTGTGTGATGCACAGAGCATCACTTCTCTAAAACCTGAAATTACTGATACCTGATGCTACAAACGTAGTTTTAGGAGCTTCCCATCACTTGTTAATGCTTGAACAGTATTCATTACTTTTCAAACAGTTGCTTTTAAATAGCCTTACCATAGTAATGTGTATTTGCTACTAGCCTAAGTAACATTTGTTTACTTCAGATTTTCTCTGGCTCTGTAAACAACTAAATATCAGAATATGGTGTACGAACAAGCTAGTAGCAAATAAGCCCTGGCATAGGTTTGTTGTGTCATCTGGAATTTGTCTTTTTGTCTTCTAGTTTTCAATTGAAGAGAAAATGTCACTTTACGATGACTTGGGAGTTGAGACCAGCGATTCCAAAACAGAAGGCTGGTCCAAAAACTTCAAACTGCTACAGTCTCAGCTGCAGGTGAAGAAAGCAGCTCTCACACAAGCAAAGGTATAGTCCCTTTGTGGTTTTGCTTTGTTATTAAAGCTTCTTTTCTATTTGGAGCACTGAGGAAGGTTTGTGACCTTCTAATGCCAGTTTGGGATACTTTTGCTGGGATTTGGCTGTGAGTTTATAAAAAGGAGCGTTACAAAACTGAGGGGAGGAGAGGCAAGGTGCTAGTTTCTTGAAGTCTGTTAGAGGAAAATAGCAAAATTGACATTAAAATTGAATCAAGAACTGATGGAGATCTTTTAAGTAAGAGAGCTAAAAGCTGATATTCAGATCTAACTTTAAAGATAATGAGATTAAGTTGGGGTTTTATTTAAAGTAAGGGTCATACTGTGATTGATGGTTGGCCATACCGCATCACTTTATGCCTTTTATGCCCTTTAAGTCTTTTGGTTCTAAAGTGCAAATTGTTGTGCATTAGAAATGTCTGCAGAAAGTATTTCCAATGTAGCTAAAGGGAGAAAGAGTTCAAGCTAATTCCCTGAGCCTGAACTGTGACAGAGCCATTTTCTCTTTTTATTGCTATATATCATCCTCTTTCTTCAAGCAGTGTTGATATGTTGGTTCAGGCAGGACATGTGTGTGTTCTTTGTGTTATGTACTTCTAGAGCAAGATTACTTGATTAAGAATAAGTAGCAGCTTAGATACTGCACATTTCAGTAGGCCCAGCAGTTTTTTCATTGGACTTACTCCTGTTTTATGCTGCTGAAATGGAGAGCAGGACTTAGTTGATAACTGGAACAACCTGCATGAATGAAATCTAAATTACTTAGATTCTTTGTGTAACTGTTGTCAGTATATGCACAGGCAAATAGAAGAGAATTAGAAAACTCAGATTTCGGAATAGATTAATACATTTTATCAAATGGTAAAATATGAAGAACAGTAGATTTTTGAAATAAGTCTGAGCCCCTTCTTAAAAAACCCACTTGGTTCAAACTCTTCTGAAAAGATTGTCTGAATTTTTAAGGTGTCTTTCTGGTCCTATTCCAAGCCTAGGAGCATTCCCCTACCACTGTATGTTCTAGTGCATGCACACACAAAGTCTGATCTCACTTGCTTAAGAAGAGGAAAGTATGCACTGGTTTCATGGAAGCATTCTTTGAAATATTCCATCAGATCTGTATTAGTGTAGCAGCTCTTTAACCATAGTTGGCCAGCATCTGACTCAGAACTGAGACCCTTTGCCACCACTAAAACATCACATAAACTTAGTTATCCATGTCAAGGTCCATTACAAATCACAGAATCCCAGACTGGTTTGGGCTGGAAAGGACCTTAAGCTCATCCAGTTCCAACCCCCTGCCATGGTCACTAGACCATGTTGCCCAAAGCTCTGTCCAGCCTGGGCTTGGTCAGCCACAGCTTCTCTGATGCAGCCTGTGTCAGTGCCTCACCACCTTCACAGTAAAGAGTTTCTTCCTTCTCCTCTGTTTAAGTTTGAACCCATCACCCCTTGTCCTATTGCTACAGTCCCTGATGAAGAGCCCCTCTCCAGCATCCTTGTAGCCCCCTTCAGACACTGGAAGCTGCTCTGACGTCTCCACGCAGCTTCTCTTCTCCAGGCTGAACAACCCCAGATGTTCTCAGCCTGTCTTCATAAGGGAGGTTCTCCAGCCCCTGATCATCCTCGTGGCCTCCTCTGGACTTGCTGCAACAGCTCCATGTCCTTCTTATGTTGAGGGCACCAGAACTGCACACAGAGCTCCACGTGAGGTCTCACAAGAGCAGAAATTACTGTATTTTGGTAAACTGAAGAAAAATGATTTATTGAGCTTTGCACAGTGAAGAATTTGAGACAGTGGTTTTCATCCTTTTACTACAAAAATTGGAGATAAACCAGCAACAAATACATAAAACTAGCTGCTGATTTCTCTTTTTTTTAAACATTCTGTGTTTGGTGATATTTTTCAGAGTCAGAGAACAAAGCAAAGCACAGTCCTTGCTCCAGTGATTGACCTGAAACGAGGAGGCTCTTCTGATGAGAGGCAGATTGTGGACACACCACCTCACGTAGCAGCTGGCTTAAAGGTAAAATCAAGGCAGCTAAAAGGTTCATCTGTTAACTAATGGTTTAGAATTTGAGTTATTTGACTGCAGTCTATAGTTTTAGTTTTCCATCATCTTTCCTAGTGGTCAAAAAAATGACCATTTTCTGAAATTGATTTCCTGTGCTCATAATTAATGAACATTTCAGCTTCATACAGTCTTTCCATGTGATACAGCATGGAATTACCAATATTAACATGTAGTTAAAATAAAACACTGTTCCTAGTGTATTTCTTCTGATCAGTTCGGAGGTACTTTGCAAGACAGCAGTTTGGCCAGGTTAATAATGAATGTAATTGTGATTGCACCAGTGTTGGAAATGGGCCTGTATATCAATCAACTTAAAAAGAAAAGCCACCTAACCTTTTAAAATGGATTTCTCATGGTAAGGAATCAAAAGAAACTTTCTCCCTGAAACTTTTTCAAAGGTGGTGGTTCTGAAATAGAATCACAGAATCCCAGTATGGTTTGGGTTGGAAAGGACCTTAAGGTCATCCAGTTCCAACCCCCTGCCATGGGCAGGGACACCTTCCTCTAGAGCAGGTCACTTCAAGCCCTGTCCAACCTGGCCTTTGATACTGCCAGGGATAGGGCTTCTCTGGGCACCCTGTGCCAGTGCCTCAGCACCCTCACAGGGAAGAACTTCTTCCTTATATCCAACCTAAATCTTCCCTGTTTAATTTTGAACCCATTGCCCCTTGTCCTATCACTACAGTCCCTGATGAAGAGTCTCTCTCCAACATCCTTGTAGCCCCCTTCAGACACTGGAAGCTGCTCTAAGTCCTCCAGCCCCAATTTTCTCAGCCTGTCTTCATATGAGAGGTGCTCCGGCCCCTGATCATCCCCATGGCCCTAAGTAGTTATTTCAGATGAGGGCAGAACAGTGTGTGAACCTCTGCCTGTGTTATATTAATAGCAGCTGATGAAAAAGACTGATGAGATTATGTGGGAGGACCCCTTGCAGATGGTTGCAAGAGCAAGGTGCCCTAATACTTCTAATAATGAGTTAAGGGGGGGTTGAAAAATCCTTGTCCATGATGATGTGCTGCTGCTTTGTATTTGGTAGGGGGAGAATGAGTGGGGGCAATTTTTTCTTCATGGAAAAATCTGAGATGGTGAAAGCCTGGATGGAATGTTAGTTTTAAGTGAAGCAAAGATTTCTTCTGGTGCCAGTGGGATTAGGATATTACCTGCTTTTATTGAAGTCAGGGATTGTGGTTTATGGTGTTGAGAGTGAGAAGGAATTGTTAAATTACTGGTTTCCAACTGGATGTTGCTTTCAGATATCAGCTACAAAATCCTTTTTCTTTCTTTCAGGATCCTGTACCCAGTGGTTTCTCTGCAGGAGATGTGTTGATTCCTTTGGCAGATGAGTATGATCCCATGTTCCCAAATGACTATGAAAAAGTGGTGAAACGTCAAAGGGAGGAACGACAGAGGCAGCGTGAGCTGGAGAGGCAAAAGGAGATTGAAGAAAGAGAAAAGTAAGGCTTTTGTTTCAACTTGTGACAATTATATAAAGAACAAACATCAATTTGTTTAATTTTATCCCTCTAAACAGGGAAATTCTTAAAGCTTTTGCGAAGAAAACCGCTTTTAGAAACAAGCGCAAGGTTTTAGTATGTGTATGTTGTAATACTCTTGCTGAATCAACTGATAGTGCAAAAATTACAGCATTTATGATGTTAACAGCCTCTTTAGCTGAAAGATGTGTCAGCTTTTGCTGTATCTACTTTATTTTGATAGTAGCAGTAGGATTTGGGTACTTAATGCATCATTATCAGACTTTGACCTTTAGAGTATTGTCCGTATAACTTGACTACAGATACACCTTCCAACACTGAGTGATACACCATCATTTCTGGGTTTAAATGCTGCAAACTGATACATAATGCATCCAGTTTTAAAGATGTAGCTAGCACAGCCAATGAGAGGCATAGTTACACTTTATTAACAGTCTGCATTTAGTTCAAGTAAGTTAATTGTGTATTTAGTACTTCTTTGTCTCTGTACAAAAGAGAACACTACTTACTTGTAATTACCTTAATACCTTTTCCATGGAATAAGAAATCTCTCTAATCATATTAAAGAAGTTGAATGCAGATTTGATATCCTGTTGAAATAGGTGGTAGAACATCAGCCAGGCAGTAAGACTATATTTGCCCATTTTAAGTGAAATTAATAAGCCAGCTTCATCATGATATGAATCATCTCAAGTCTATGGAATTACAAGAGGGTTATTCTGTTGCCCTTTTTAGATTGTGGAAATTGATATTTTTAGCCATTTGGCCTTCTCTGTTCTCTCTTGGTTCTATCTCTGTTGATCTGGTGGAGGAGGAATGCCTCAGGCTCTCTGTCAAGATGTCAGAAATCCAGGCTGTTATTTCCACAGCTTCAGTGGTGATGGCTATTCAGTCATGCTTGTGCTTGTTGTATGTGGGCCAAAAGGGTAGTCTTTATATATAACATTAGAGAGAGGAAGTGAAAAACACATCATACACTCTCATTTAAAACTGGGGAAACAATCTCAGCCAAGCCTGCATCAGCTGGATGAGTTCTAATAACCTGGGTGTTAGAACAGGGTGTAGGTTTGGTTTAAATTCACAGTGCAGACATTCAGAACAGTTGAGCTGTTTTTAGCATCCTGTTGCACAGTTTTGATGGCTGTGCTGGCAGTGAGATCTGACTTCTGTTCCACACTGTGCTTCTCACAGTTTGGGAAAACTACTTTTCCTTTTTCTGAAATACTAAAGTGAGTAATTTCATGATCACATTAAATAACAGCTGAAGTGCAAACACTTCTCGAAGCATTTCTCACCTAATGTTAAATATGTTTTAATAGACTTGTTGGAATCTTATTTAATCGCCAAGCTACTCAATAATCTGATGGTTTGGGTTTTTTTTTTTTTCAGTTGACTGAGTAAATGGTATTACTCTGCGTAGCCTGTGATGGGGAATGTAGAAGGGATTCTGTTCAAAGCATGGTGATCAATTAATGTCTCTGTTATTTTGTGGTCTGTCCCCACCACCACCTCTTCCTTTGTAGTCATTCAGTCACTGTAGTCAGTTTGGACTAGATTAATTCAGGTGCTTCTTCATTTTCATTGTAATCTTCTTGGCTGACTTTCAAGTGGAAAATGATCTTGCTTTGGACCTGTCTTAATTTTGCAAAATATACTCCATGAGGATAAAAGCAAAGAAACAAAAAGTAAAGGTTATTACTCACACCTTCATGGAAAACGTTACAAAATGGCAATGAGAGTGGAGCAGTATAATGCACACTGCAACGGTGGTATCACAGATTAAAGCAAAGAGTTAACTTTGATGGTCTCTAACTTACTATGTTTCCTAGAAGACGTAAAGACAGACATGAAGCCAGTGGCTTTTCAAGAAGACCAGATCCAGATTCTGATGAAGATGAAGATTATGAAAGGGAGAGACGAAAAAGAAGTAAGGGAGCTGTTTGGTTTGTTTTGTTTTTTGATGGGGAATGAGGACAAAAAGAAATGGGGGGAATTCACAGACCTGTTCCATGGATTGTGTATGTCTCTGTTCTCAGCTGAGGTGTGTACTGCTATTTCTGAGCCTTTAGAATAGCCCTAGCATTTTATTACAACCATAACTGTTGTAATGCAGAAAACTGTTCTTTCCAGGCAGGCTAAATTACTTGTGGAAAGACCTCTTTTTACTTTAGTTTGTAGATAACCTGGTTTAAGTTTCTGCATGGTGTAGGTTCCAGGAAAGGGATGAAGCACGAGATAAAATCTCAGTAAGAGGGTCACTGTTGAGTTTTCACTACTAAAGCTATTCTTGCACTTGTTATTTCAGTGCCCTTAGAACTAGTTAGATGATGTGGATCTGGGTGATGAGATAGGTCTTTGCATATCTGTTCAGTCTGGAGAATAGAAACTGCGTGGAGACCTCAGAGCAGCTTCCAGTATCTGAAGGGGGCTACAATGATGCTGGAGAGGGACTCTTCATCAGGGACTGTAGTGATGGGATAAGGGGTGATGGATTCGAACAGAAACAGGGAAGTTCAGGTTAGATATAAGGAAGTTCTTTACTGTGAGGGTGCTGAGGCACTGGAATGGGTTGCCCAATGAAGTGGTAAATCCTTGGCAGTGTTCAAGGTCAGGTTGGACAGAGCCTTGGGCAACATGGTCTAGTGTGAGGTGTCCCTGCCTATAGCAGGAGGTTTGGAACTGGGTGATCTTAAGCTCTTTTCCAGCCCCAACCATTCTATGATTCTATAAACAGAATTAAACTTTCAGCACCAAAGTTACAGTAAATAATTCAGGGCTGTTGTTACTCTAAAAAAGAAAATTTGTGACAGGGGACATGACAAATATTTGCTCTGCCTTGAAAGTTATGAGACTACATTAGAATATTGTTCATTAAGAGGCTTTGTACTTTACTGTTTTGAAAGCGTAGCTAATTTTGAACAGAGCATCTTTCTCATTTGGTTTGAGCAGTTTTAGAACTAAAGGTTTGTTTCACTCTAGTCTTCAACTTTGAAATCCTGTGAAATAGGTTTATGACAGACACGACGTGTAGTAGTACATCACTGCAGTTTGATGTCTCCCTTGATGTGCTTTTCATTCAGATCTAGCTCACCACTGTTGAAGCTTCTCAGACTGCTCTCTTGCTGCTTTTCTCTTGAATGTGTGCAAAGAATTGGCTAGTGAGGAGCCAGCAGCTATCTTAAGATTCAGAGAAGCTATTTCAAGCAGCAGAACATAATCATACAAATGTGTAATCTTCCATTTTGCTCATAGGTATGGGAGGAGCTGCCATTGCACCACCCACTTCCCTTGTTGAGAAGGACAAAGAACGTAAGTACATCAGAATCCTGTGCTCTGAAACTTGGCTGTGTTTATTTCTTGCTCAGCCTTCTGTCATCCTGATGTTCTTCCCATACAGTTCTTTGGCAGAAGAACTTGTACCTGTTTTTTATTCATGGGGGAAGCTGTGGGGATCTTGCAACACTACTGTGCTTCACATCTCTGTTCTAAAGGATTCTTTCTATATTGCTGGAGAAGTGGTTTGGCAAGCTGGTCAGTTATAACCATGCTCAGTTACTCATTTGTGATGTGAAAGGAGAAACGTTGCAGACAGGTTCCTCTGGGTAGACTAGAAGCCTCCACAGCATGGAGAGGGAATTTTTCTATTGCCTTTCGCTTTAGGAGGTACTTTACGAGTATCTTTCTGAAGGGGTTATGTACTACAGGCAGAACTTAGTAAGTTTTTGAGGGATACAGTATTTGCTAGAAGTGTGTATGCACCAGGTTTCTCTTAACCACTAGATGGCACAGTCTTGCTGTGAGAACAAACCCATTCCCTCTTTTTGCGTGTCTAATGGTCTTAAATTTGTCAATTAAAATATGGAACAGTGTGTGGTGTATGTTAAAAAAAAATAAGGGAAAAAATCTTCTGCACGCAAACGTTCCTTTGGGAGTCCTGGTTTTCTTCATGAGAAGATTCAACTTTACTGAAACCGAAGCTTGTCAGTGTGAGTGAATGATACAATAGTGAAAGCATTTGAAGTGTGCAAACACTCAAAACAGAAAGAGGTTGTTTTGAGTAAATAATGAAGAGCAATTGAGCGGTGTCAAGGCAAAGTAAATAGAAGCTGGAAATGGTAGAAATATCCTGAGGGAGAGAGCGTTTTGAAATGGGGCATGATCTGACAAGGAATCCTTTGTACGGTTTGTTACTTAATGCTCAAAGCTGGGCTGGAAAAACCTGAGAAAACACTGCTGTAGCAGAGGTCCCATAGACCAGCCCATCTACTGCTTAAACAGGGATTGGGTTTTGCTCATACAACATCCCCAAGCATTGCATCTGAAATTTTATTTGGTAGGGGACAACTACTGGTTCAGCAGGGAATAATCTAAGACGATGTCAGTCTGCAAGTCCGTAAGTCCATTGAAAAGTGTGTTCCTGATATTTCCTTTAGTGTTCTCTAGGCTTTTTTTCTTTACATTTGACTTTAGGAGGCCTATAAGGATGCTGAGGAGGGACTCTTCATGAGGGACTGTAGTGATAGGACAAGGGGTAATGGGTTAAAACTTAAAGAAGGGAAGTTTAGATTGGATATAAGGAGGAAGTTCTTTACTGTAAGGGTGGTGAGGCACTGCAATGGGTTGCCCAGGGAAGTTGTGAATGCTCCATCGCTGGCGGTGTTCAAGGCCGTGTTGGACAGAGCCTTGGGTGGCATGGTTTAGTGGGAGGTGTCCTTGCCCATGGCAGGGGAGGTTGGAACTGGATGATCTTAAGGTCCTTTCCAGCCCTAACTGTTCTGTGATTATATTCTATGACTTGTCAGTGGAAGATAGTTCAATAACGTCATCAGTATGATTGATATACCTATATATATAGAGAGAGATAGATATAGATATATCTCCACCCCCCCAGGAAGAGTTTCAATTCAGGACTTGTCAGATCTCTTCAGATTGTATAAATACTTTGCTTCAGGCTGCATTCATTCTTTCTAAGACTGCTTTCTCTTTTGTGTACATCTCCAGTGCACTTTTCTTCCCAGTCTCCAGCCCCCAAGCTGTGTGCATTGATCTGTTTTTGTTGTAATTCTGTTCTTGATGAATGAGGCTTTCAAGTTTGTTTGCCCTCTGTGTGGATAAACTCATAGTGCAGGTGGCCTCTAAATGTTTCTTTGCTCCATTTGATAAGAGGTTAATAAATGCATTATAGACCTGTGGATACAAACTTGCTTTATATCCAATGAGGTGAATCAGGATAACTCCTGTTTCTAAGAGGGAGAGAGGAGAGGGGATGTTAAAGCAGCATGTGCAAAGGAAATTTTCTGATTTGGATTTTATGTGGAAGGCTTTGTTTGTTAGTATCAAAGCAGAAGAGAGTACAACTTGCAGCTGTGTGTGAATGTGTTGAACTGAAGGCGCAGTACTCCAGTGCTCATAACAAGTAGGTTAGATCATGCAGAGTATTTTACTGAAAAACCAAATGTCTCTTTTCTTCAGCTGTAGCATCGTTTCCATATGAAGAGGAGTCAAGACCTCGGCCACCGTCTTCCAAAGCAGCTATTCCTCCTCCAGTGTACGATGAGCCGGAAAGACCTCGTTCCCCCACGGGACCTAGCAACTCTTTCCTTGCTAACATGGGGTAAATGAGTGACTTATGTTCATTTAGTGGAAAAAGGTGGTGGAAACTGAAAGTTTAAATAGTTTGTCAGTAGAGAAGAACACATCCCACGACACGTCAGAGTGCGTGTACTTCTGACTGGCAGGGTACAGGAAAAGCTGTGGATTTACTTGATGGAGAGAAATGCGTTTGAAGTGATTGCATTCAAGGCTTTGCTTTTAAGCGAGTTCTGAAGCCACACTCTGGCATAAAGTATTTATGGCTTTCACAAGCCAAGCTAATGTAGTACACAGGAACTCACAGATGGCGTGTTAGTTTGTCTAGGGTTTTTTCCAGCTTTGTCTTCAATGTGGTACATACCAGGGGGCAAATCATTTCAGCTCTGCTTTGTTTGTTTCTTCAGAAATTCAAAGCATATTTGCAGCAATGTAGCAGCTGTGGCTGCAGATCTGCCCAGTTACTTTCTGCCTCTAATTAGCATCATGTGTAGTTCTTGTTACTACTGTGGCAACAAGGGGAAATCGAATTTATAGCTAAAAACATCTTGAGATCTCAGTTGAAAGGTGGAGTGGTTAGATGTGGTACTCAGCACTTGCATTGGGTCTTGTGGAAATGCAGCCTCAGTGTAGTCAAACATTATTACACTGCATTTCCATTTTGGAGATGATTATTAATGCATTTTATAATAGAAACACTTTGTGCAGCAAAAGGACAACCAAACTCAGTACTATTGGATCAATTAATGCATTGTTACCACTTCTAGTTAGCAGTACCCCAGGACCTTCAGACCTTCATTTCATTCAAGGAAGTGCTAAATACAAAATCTCACCTGCCTTACTTTGACCACACAATTAGCTACTGTTAATTTTGTGACCTAGTGTTTTCACTTTTCACCATTACATAGCCAGACTTTGTGGCCTTTTGAAGGTGTCTTTGTATGTTTCATGTAGTATGCTATAGAAAATACTCATGTAGTCACTGATTACACAGGATCCTTGTAATCTTATGAGTAATCTTACATGTCTTTTGATAAAATGGGGTGACTGAGCATAGAATATTTACTGTGGTTTAAACTAGTAAACCGTGGCATCGGTTTTGTGTCTTTAGCTGTGGTCTCCAAAGAAATGTCAACCTGTTTAGGTATATTTGGATTCTGAATATTCATTGGAGGTGCTTTTTGTAAGGTACTTAAGGTGGAATGGTTTTTAACTGAAACGGGAAGTTCAGGTTAGATATAAGGAACTTTTTTACTGTGGGGGTGCTGAGGCGCTGACACAGGGTGCCCAGAGTAGCTGTGGTTGCCCCATCCCTGGCAGTGTTCAAGGCCAGGTTGGATGGGTCTTGGAGCAAGCTGCTCTAGTGGAAGGTGTCCCTGCCCATGGCAGGGGTTGGAACTGGATGAGCTTTAAGGTCCCTTCCAATCCATTCTATGATTTTATTGCCTCAGTACATTCTTGAAAATTCAGAAAGATGAGATATGTTTAAATTAATACCTAGGATGTTCAGACTTGTTAGAGAATGGGCTGACAAAGCTCTATACTCTGGAGCTTATCCCAACTTGGAACTAACAGCTGAATCTGATTAATGTGGGAATTAGATTGTTCCACATCTCCCTTTTCTCTCAAGCTTTTGATTCCAGCCACTGACAAAGACACCTGACTAAATAGACCTTCGTCTGACCTCATTTGTGATCCACTGTCAGCAGCCTGATCTAGGGGAAGGTGTCCCTGCCATGGCAATGGGGTTGGACTAGGTGGTCTTTAAATGTCCCTTCTAACCCAAACCATTGTATAGTGTGTGATGCTGACTTGCACTGTTAATGGAGGTTGGGTTGTATCTATAAAACTACGAGCAATTTTATTAAGTCACCTTCTCTGACAACTCTTCCATCTAATTCAGGGGTAACGCTTCTCATCTTTACAGGATGCTGTTGTTGCTAGGTTGTTAAGCCTTATAGAACCTATTATGTTTTCAGTCTCTATGCAGTGAGATTTTTAGAAGGTAGAACATTCAAGCACTCAGGAAAAATGCAATGTTAATGTTTTGTGGAAGAAACCTTTTCTAACTGGTGCTTTTTCTCTTTGCAGGGGGACAGTGGCTCATAAAATCATGCAGAAGTATGGTTTCAGAGAGGGCCAGGGGCTGGGAAAGCATGAACAGGGGCTGAGCACAGCACTCTCAGTAGAGAAAACAAGCAAGAGGGGTGGCAAGATCATTGTTGGCGATTCTACAGAGAAAGGTAATTTTGTCCTACACCAATAAGTTTATGAGAAATGGTCAGGGGAAGAAGAATAGTTCAGGCTCAGTGGAAGCTCCTGGATTTGTTAGTTTGCCACCTGTCCTTGCAGAAAGTACTGGTTAGAGTTGAAATAATGGCTCATATTCCTTCTTCGAGGAATTTTATCTTGGTTAAAGTGGTCCTCTATGATGTTTTTTTTAGCTCATCGTCCACTCCCTCTACCAGTCGTCCTCTTTTAGTGTTTGGAAGTTTAGTGCTCTCTTCAAGAGGTGATCCTGCTCTGTTCTGCTTGCTTTCTGTCTGTGTCACGTGCTTTAGATACTGCTCTCATTCCTCTGCTGTTTGATCTAGAGACAAGATGCAGGCTTACTAGAACAGCACCTGTACCTAAGCACAAGTGCTGGAAGTCAGGAGATCTGATTTTTAGTTTTTAGGGAGTCTGATACTATTCTGAACTGATGAATTATTATGAAATAGTACATTACCAATGTTCAGCTTAATTCACATTTTGCAGAAGTGATTTTATTTCTTATTGTCCTTACAATTACTGTTCTTACAAGTTCTGAATGACTGTTCCTCACTAATATGAAACTACATTTTGTGGCTTTTATTCCATTGTTTGATAACAGATTCTGATAAAATCCCCCTGATAAGATTAAATCGTAGAATCAGCCAGGTTGGAAAAGCCCTGTAAGCTCATCCAGTCCAACCATTCCCCAGCACTGCCAAGGCCACCACTAACCCATGGCACTGAGGCCTCGCCTACACAGTGTGTGGGCACTTGCCGGACAGTGACTCCAGCACTGCCCTGGGCAGCCTCTTCCAATGCCTGAGCTTCCTCTGGGAAAGGAATTGTTCCTCAGCTCCATCTAAACCTGCCCTGGTGCAGCTTGTGGCTGTTTCCTCTGTGTCCCATCCCTTGTTCTTTGGGAGCAGAGCCCAGCCGCCTCCTGGCTCCATTTTCCTGTCAGGCCGTGGAGCTTTAATCTGCAGTTATTCCATGATTCACTGTTCTGTCTTCATAGAAACGGGCAAGAAAGCAGATTCGAACCCATTGACTGAGATACTGAAATGCCCAACTAAAGTGGTCTTACTAAGGGTAAGTTGGGAGTAAGAGAACTTGTCTTTGTGCTTGCAGCGTCTGTGGTTGACATGTGTAAGTCTGTGTTCCTCTTACAATGACTCTGCATCAGTTTAAGTGGTTTTGAGCAGCATCTACGTGGTGAAAACGTGTCTGAGATACAAGTTGTGACTGTAAATCAATAGTGCTTTGGTTTATACAGTTACCTTGTATTATTAGTAGGGAACTCTTTCTGTGGCTGTTACTGGTGAACAGAAGCTTAAAGTATTTATGGTCACAGTTGAATGCATCTGTGGTTTGTCTACATAATGGTCTGTACCAACTACATCCCAGTGAGTTGGGTTTGTTCTTTTAACTTTCAGAACATGGTCGGTGCTGGGGAGGTGGATGAAGATCTAGAAGTTGAAACTAAGGAGGAATGTGAGAAGTATGGCAAGGTTGGGAAATGTGTCATCTTTGAGGTAAGAGATAATCTGTCTCTTTTAGGCTGCTCTGAAACCAAACTGAACACTTGTCCCTCACAACTGGCTTGTTACTGCCTAGGAGAAGGGGTGTAGATTAGGAGATGTTGCATGTTCCGTTGCTGTGTTGCGAACCTGGATTTTCTATATCTGTAAAACACAAACTTAGTGTCAGAAACTGTTATATGACAGCCTTGCTCTTGTAAATCCCCTGCGTGCCAGAGTGATTTGGGGTCATTGGACAGTTGGCAGCTAGTTTATTCTTACCTGACTCCAGGACAATACTTTCTGTGAAGCCTAAAGTAACAAGGAATGAGTCTGTCTTCACCAAATCCAAAAATCCCTGGGTATTGTGGTCTTGGAACCTTCTTAGTGTGTTCTCTTCATTACTTCTGTGAAGAACAGCAATATAAAACAGTATTTTTACTCCTGTTCTAATTCTGGTTTTGGGTATTTTGTTTGTTTTCTGTTTCAGATTCCTGGTGCCCCTGATGATGAAGCTGTAAGAATATTCCTAGAGTTTGAACGGGTTGAATCTGCCATCAAAGGTAGGATAGTAAATAGTGTCCTGTGAGCCTCCAGAGTTAACTCCTGTAGAGACATGGAACACTCTCCCTGATTAAAGTGATTAATGAACTGAATTGCTGCTTGCTGACCTGTCATTGGTTTCACTTTCAGCTGTTGTGGATCTAAATGGAAGATACTTCGGAGGCAGAGTCGTGAAGGCTTGTTTCTACAACCTGGACAAGTTCCGAGTACTGGATCTGGCAGAGCAAGTTTGATTTTCAAACTCCTGCTTGAGGTGGCACTGTGTTGGCAATCATGTTTTCAGCAGTAGGCTGGGAATGAGGAAGAGCAAAGTAGCTTTCCTAGCAAACTGGAAACAAGCCTCATTGAATGGATTTTTCACATTCGTTGTGACTTACATTTTTCTTTTTGTAATATAAAGCCCTTTGAAAGTCAGATTCACCTCCGTGTGGTTTTGAATTGCACAACCCCGCTTATTGCTCTGGGGATCTGGATTGTTTTGGAGCTTTCAGACGACGTGGTTCTCTTGAAAACCCACTGCTGAGGAGATGCTTTGTCTGTATTCCTGCTTTCCTTGTTCTGGTGCTTCATCATGGAGTCCCTGTGCTGCCTCCACAATAAGCAGGAAGCTCTGGAAAGGGACTGAGTGCTGTCATGCTTCTCTTCCCTGATGGTATCTCTCAGTTACATTACAGCCTTGCACGCCAGAGTGATTTGGGGTTGTTGGACAGTTGGCAGCTAGTTTGTTCTTACCTGACTCCAGGACCATGCTTTCTATGGAGACTAAAGTAACAAGGAATGAGTCTTTCTTCCCAAATCCAAAGAATATACGTGTTTAACCCAGGGAAATGGACAGAGGAAGGAATTTGAACTGCTTAGCCATATGAGTCTGAATGAGTGGACTGCTAGCAGGAGCTTTGTGCTGTCAGACAGTCTTTGCAGAAATATCCAGGGTTAACTGATGCACGTTGTTACTCAAATGCTGCAGGTAGAACTGAGGGAATTGTTGTGTCGCAGATTCTCAATTCCTCTAATATCATGCATCACTAACTTCCTGTTTCACTGATTCTAACCTGGCCATTGTTACATCTCTATATTTCTATATTGGAGGTCAAATAACACCAGGGTTAGGGTTTTTCTTCTGAGGAGTGCCAGTGGAACATTTCAAAGTAGGAGGTGATGGAGGAGAGTTCGCATATGTAAATCTGAAGAGTACAAACTAAACTATTAAACACTAGTTTTTGATAATCTGTGTAAAATCATACCTAGCACTCTGCTCCTGATTGATGTTGGCTTTTTGTTTGGGAACAGCATGCCACGAAGAGTTGGCAAGGGGTGTGGCTATGCAATGATGGCAGTTGTCTCTCTGCTCCATTGCACCTAGGATTATGCAGGTACTACTATGGAAGTGAGCTCTGAGGGCGTTTAAGCTGTTTGAAAGCTGGTGCTGGATGTCTTCTTGCTGTTATACACATGTATTGGGGGGGGTTATAGACCTGTAGTTGATCAGCGCTGTGAATATCTCCAGTTATTGGCCTTTTATTAAGTTTGGGCTGCAGAGCTATATGAGAAACCCTTGGTCTTGTGTTTCACTTATTTTGCCTGTGTCCCACCAACCTCTGTGCAAACATTTGCTTGTAAAACAGAAATCAGTTTTAAAAAAACCTTGTCTTTTACTTACTGTGTGTTGGCTTCCTTACTACCCTCTTGTGTTGCACAGGGCCTGCTCCGGGCTGCTCCACAGTCAATCACTGCTGTGATCCACCATTAAGACAGCCTCACTGCAGCAGAGGTGAAGAACCAACCTGACTAATACTAAAACCACAGGACTTGAGACAATAACAGAATCCAAATTCTATTGTTGGCTCTGCTCTTAGTTTTCTGTTTGAGCAACATTTTAAGGTCTTTGCTACTATCATAGAATCACAGAATGGTTTGGGTTGGAAAGGGCCTTAAGAGCATCCAGTTCCAACCCCCTGCCATGGGCAGGGACGCCTCACACTAGACCATGTTTCCCAAGGCTCTGTTCAGCCTGGCCTTGAGCACTGCCAGGGATGGAGCATTAGCCACTTCTTTGAGCAGCCTGTTCCAGTGTCTCACCACCCTCATACTGAAGAACTTCTGTGTAGTAAAACAAAGAAATTACCTAGTATAAATTAGTATAAATGTACTTAAAGGAGTCAAATAACTTGGGAGGCATGCTGTAGAAAGTTAAGCACTGACAACAGATTTAGTGTGATCTGAACTTAGCTTGAAATATAACAGCTTTAAGCAACATGATTTATTTATGGCTCTTATTTCAGCAAATATCTGTTCTGTGTTACTAACTGTAAGCTTTTCCTGATGTATACAGGCTACTTTTTGTCTTCTTACCAGCTGTTCTGCTGCTTTCTCTGTAATCCAGCTTCTGAGCTTCCAGTTTGATGAGCTGCAGCTCTTCCATTTGCTGAGAATTACTTTACTAGCAAGTTTTGAACCATTTAGTTCTAAAGCTCCTTATTGTGGTTGAAGACTCACAGGTAGAGTTTACCCCTGAAAATGTAGGAGAGAGGACTGGTTCATTTAGTGTTTTGTGTAGGAGATACATGCTATAAATGAAGTATTTCTCTGTACGATGGGCTCACTATGACAGCAGAAGTGTCAGCAGACCTACACTGCTGTACTTGAATCTTTTTGTGGATGCTGTACAAATACATGGCACTGGTGGTTTGTGAACAGTTGTCCTTAGGTGTTTCCACACCCAAAAAGGGGTGTGGAAACCTGGAAAGTCTGAGGTCCTTAATCAGACCTTACATGTCATGAATAATGTAGTTCAGAAGAATGTTTTTGCTGATGCACGTTCTTCTACTTGGCCTGTGTTGATGTGTTGGCTCAGTCTTTCTTGGGTATGGCTGTATTTTTCATGCCTTGAAGAACCGAGTTCTGAGTTAGCTTCTCTACTTCCTACCTCTGGAATCTTGTCACTGACTTGTATCTATTTCTAGTAGCTGCTTGAATTAACACCTCCAGTGCTTCGTGCTTACATATCCTTTTCTTTCCCTCTCCATGATTCATCGGTGCCCTCTCAAAAGGCTCAGCAGCACTTCATTTGGAGTTCTTCATTGCAGCTACAAGGTTTTACTTGTTTCTTTGTCTTTGCATACTTGGTATTGTGCAGCACCTTTTTCTGTAAAGTTTGTACTTGTAACTGTGGCCTGAAGCCATATTTTAGTTTCTCTTTTTGTGTGGTGCCTTAAAAAGTAAAGAAAATGAAGAGGATGATGGCTTATTAAGATGAATTTGCCTCATTGGCAGCATAGGTTTGGTTATGCTGCTTCAGATAAAGCTCTTGGTATTTTTCAGGCCTGATTTCCTAACGTGAAGCTTTCATCATGTTCGAAGTACCCACGTAAATACTCTGATTCTCTGAATACTTGAGTCTCCTGTTGAGCTAAGTATGAACTCCTCATTACTTCTGGGATTAGGCGCCTACTTAGGAGAGATTTGACAGTGTCCTGAAACTAACAGGAAACTGAGAGAGGTGTGTAGGACGTGTCAGCCTGAGCTGCATGAGGTGTCCCTAGTGTGTTACTAACCCTGAAGTCTCCAGAACAGGGATTTGCATAGCAACATAACCATTTGCTGCCTTATTTTCTTCCTAATTCATAACACTGGCTGCTATTTTAACAGTAGGGAAGTATTGACTTTGCTTGTGTTATTGTTATAACCCCAGGGTTTCATTACTGAGTGGCAGCAGCTATTTTGGAGCCCATCATTACATGCATAGGTTATAACAGCGTTTTCTTATATGCGCTGTTCTGCACATAACCTATGTTGAATCAGTTTCTCACTTGCCTGCTTGGTGTCAGACTAAAGAAATCTGATGAGATGGAGCTCACAGGGAACATGTTTAATTAAAGAATCCCAGACTGGTTTGGGTTGGAAGGGACCTTAAATGTCATCCAGCTCCAACCCCCTGCCATGGGCAGGGACACCTTCCACTAGAGCAGCTTGCTTCTAGCCCCATCCAACCTGGCCTTGAACACTGCCAGGGATGGGGCAGCCAAAGCTGCTCTGGGCAACTTAACATCACTACTGTTAAAATCCAAGCTTGCTTGGCCAATGTTATATGCAAAGCGAGAGTTATTGCCCCGGAGAACTTGCTGTTGAATACCTGTACGAGGAGGGAGGGAGGCAGGTACAGAAAGTGACTTGTCCAAGGTCATGCAGAAGGTTGATTGGAGAGTTGGGATTGCACCCTATTGCCCCATACTTGCAACTGTGCAGCCAAAACCCACGTTCATTGAAGAGTTGCTTTTATTTTTAACCACAGACAATGTGCTTTCAGCCTCGAATTTTGGATTCTGGAGCAGATTCAGCTGAGAGGAAGGAGACGTAATTTGTGTGCTGCAGTCTGTAAGTGCTTGGCTTTTGAGGTGCTTACCTGAAAACAGGCTCCTGTGGTAGGTTTGTCTGAGTGTGTTGGGGTATCTTACCCTTTGCAGGATGAAATGTGCATTGTAATCTCATGTAGCTTTAATAAAGATAGAAGGAAACATGTGGAAGGCTTCAAAGAGGTTCTAAAACCTCTTAAATCTGTTTTGCTCCTTAAGCAGAAGTCTGTTGAGGGAGTACTTTCTGTCCTTACAGCACTTGGTGCAAGACATGGATTCATCCCATGTTAAATTAAATCAAATCCCAGGCCTGAGGTTGTTCCTCCCCAGTTGCAGGACTTGGCACTTCTCCTTGAGCTGCATGACATTCCTGACAGCCCATTTCTCCAGGCTGTCAAGATTCCTCTGGAGTACCAGCCACTCCTCCCAGGTTGGTGTTGTCTGCAGACCAGCTGAGGCTTACACTGCTCCATCACCCACATCATTAATGAAGGTGTTAAACAGGACTGGACCCAGTATAAACCCCTGAATCACACCACTAGTTACTGGCCTCCAACTAGACTTTGTGCCACTGACCACTCTTGGGGACCAGCCAGTTTTCAGTCTACCTCAGTATCGGCTCATCCAGCCCATACTTCAACAGCTTCTTTAAGAGGAGGATCTTATGGGATACAATGATTGAAAGCTTTATGGAAGTCCAGACAGACATTATGTGCTGCTCTGTCATTGTCTACCAAGCCAGTCATCCCATTGTAGAAGGTTATCAAGTTGGTCAAGCATGACTTCCCCTTGGTGAATCCATGCTGACTACTACTGACAATATCCTTGTCCTTCATAAAAACAGTTTCCAGGATGAGCTGCTCCAGAATCTTGGAAATAAATCAAAGTTCTCTAAAGACTGGAATAGACCGAGAGCATCCATCCAGCTGAGGGCAGCCTACAGCTGCATCTAGCACTGATGTGTTCCTGACTGGGTGCAACTGCAACCCTGTTCCATTTCCCAATAAAGCAAGAGCTTGTAATCAGGAACTTCTTATATTGCTTACAAGCACTTTCTGTACCAGTAACCGCAGTACGATGTGGTAATGGTTGACTCCTTCAGAGAATCCATGCCTTTAGGTGCTGAAGGCAGTTCTCCTTAAGAGAGGAAAAGGATTGATTGTGTTAGCAGTGCTCTGTCTGCTGATTTGCTGTCAGCTGAGTGCTGAAAGGATACAGCCTGTCTGCAGCTGGAGGCTTTATTTGCTGCTTTGAAAACCCTTGTGGTTTCTCTGGTGCTGTCTGGTTTTCTAAACCTCCATTCGCATTTCTGTAAGGAAGGAGACCCTTCAAGAGAGACAAGCATCCGTGGGCTATTACACCACTGCTCCTAGAACCACCCACAGGCCAGGCTCCAGCTACTGCTCTTTGGCAATCAGTGCCTGAATTTAGGCTTCACGCTGTGCCAGAGGGAAGAGTGGACGTTCTGTGGAACTCTGGATCTGTCAGCCAGGAGATGTGGCTGTCTGCTGTGCTGTGGAGCGTGGGGTTTGTGAGTAGCACCTGGCCTTGGGAGTACAGGACTTCCCTCTTGCCCTGTGATGCCGAAGATGCTATTCTATCTGCATAGCAGTTAAAGAGCATCCCGGAGCCTTTATCATCCGATCTGTTTAGTTTATGTGGAACTTCATTATTTCCCACATGTCCTCAGGGCCCTTGCTCTCCTTTGAAATCCCCCTATGGACTTCCAGAACTGTGAAGGCTTTGAGGTTAGTGTTAGCCTAAACCCATTGGCAGTGAGGCACTGATGGGCAGTGTCATACTCCAGAGTATGATGGCAACTACGAGGCAGCAGAAACACAGCTTGGTCCTTGTATCTGCTCTGTGAATAAGGTTTCTGCTGTCCAAGACTCTGGTACTGGTTTCCCCTGAATCCTGTACACCAGATCCAGGTGGTTTTGGGAGCTTATCATAAAGCATGAATGTTCTGTGCTTATTCATACAGGGGGACAAAGCATGGGCAACCCTGGTGCTGTGTGACCATGGAGGGCAAAGCGATTCCTACACACCACCACTGACTTCTAGTTTATGGCTGTAGAATGGACTTCATGAAGTCCAGCTGGAGAAGGTCAGGCAGCTCCTGACAGGACACATGATATTTGATTGTGTATTGCATGTGGAGCTCATTTCTGTCCTCCTTTGGCCCAAAGCTGCATTTCAGGCAGGTGGTTTCACCTGCGATGTAGTTCAGTGGATGAATGCACTTACTTTTCCTTCCCCTGAATGTCAGTTCACTGCAGTGTCCTGGAGGAACAACTGTTTGAGCTACGGAGGTGGAGGGGTGATGGTGCTCAGAGTAATGCATGAGAGATGACTGTGGGTATTGTGAGGTATTAACTGAATAACTGGTCTGTGTGTGAGAGGAACGGCTCTCGTGTGAAGGCTCTTATCAACACACGGCAGAGTGAGCTGGAAAATGAACCTTTTCCTCAAAGGGCTATGGTGATATTCGATGCCTCACAGAGGATGCAAAACCTGGCAATCACAGGAGCTGCTTCTAACATCAGCCAGCTCCACAGCCGATGGGCCTTAACCCATGGGCAGCTCTGGATGTTATTATAGATATTCATGTCTTGTGTCCAAATGAGGAGCTGCTCCTTTCTCCTCCTCAACAAAGGACCTCTGAACTCTGAGCCTTTCTCTAAAGGAGCGCTTGTGTTGCTGAGATCACCCTTCTGTTCCTGCAGGTCAGAGGGTTGGATGTGCTGGGTGATTTTACTTATTTACTGTGGAGAAAACCTGGTGGGTCACTCAAGATGCAGCTCAGCAACTTGGTGCAAGGAGGAGACAGTGCAGGACTTAACTGCTGGAGAACAAAGGTGGCAAAGGTAAAGTCTTCCACTCTTATAAGAGAAATGGATGACAAAGTCCATATGTGCTTGATAGCTTAGCCAGAGCTATGCAGTGGCTGACAGTAAATACAGCTGTGGCCCTGTATGAGCTGTGCTCCTGGACTGATCTCTGTATGTAGTGGGACTGAGCATTGCTCATGGCTTTCTGTACACAGGAACAAACTCACAGCTTTCCGTAGCAGTGAGCAAAGTCCTGCTTGAATAGAGGGGAAAATGGACATTGAGGTGGAAAAGCTGCAGTGGAAGAGCAGAGAAGTGAGAGCCAAAGAAAGCATTGCAGTTAGTGGGAGAAGGGATAGTGTGTTACTTCTGCACATTTTTCCTGTTTTCTGATCCCTGCTGAGCTCATGAGTGCAGCTTTATGGAATTTCCTTTCTTTTCCTTTTTAGCATCAGGAAATAGGGAAATCCCACAGCTTAGGAATTCAAGCTGTGTTTCATTCTTGCTAGTACAGAAATGTAAGAGCTCAGCCTCATGTCTTATGTCCAAGCAGCATTAACACACCCTAAGCTTTCAGCCCTGTAGATGTTGGCAGAAGGGGACAAGGAACTGGAGCTCTGGTCCCATTGGACCATATCTTGGGTGCAGGACACCTCCTTGCCCTGCTGTGGTGCCTGCCTGCCCATCTCTCCAGCACTGCTTGTTTATTATAAGATAACCCAGCTGATGCTGGGGATGCCTAAAGCAGGTACCAGAGATTTTGCAAGGATGCTTCCAGCAGCACATGCTTAAAGGCCAAAACAACCTCAGCTATATGGAAAACAGGATCTTTTCCAGGAGGGTGACTAAAGCTTTCCTTGCTTCTCTCCTGATACTTATTCCTCCTGTAGGAAGAATGTGGGGTTTTTTCCAAAGCGGGTTTTAAGCATCTTCCCACTTCAAGCAAGCCCAGAGGAAGGACACCATAAAAATGCTTTTATGGCATAATAAAATCAATACATACATTGTTGGGAATTTTTCTGATTTAAAAGAAAAGGGATTAACTACAGGGCAATGATTTGTCTGTGTCAAACAGTGTTGATTGATTGTTGCTTTGGATGCATTGGAAAGATGGAGATGTTTCTCCAAATGTGATGTTTTCTCTTCAGTGCCAAGTGGTTGTGTTCAAAAGCTCAAGGATGGAAATAGATGGAGAGGGAAGACTGAGTTTCCTGCATGGGAAGAGCAACATCGCATTTAGAAACCTGCTGTAGGAAAGCCACTGAGGTACATGACAGTGAATGGTGCTGCTGCAGTATTCACTATGTGCAGGTCATAGAACCATAGAGCATAGTTAGGGTTGGAAAGGACCTCAAGATCATCCAGTTCCAACCCCCTGCCAGGGGCAGGGACACCTCCCACTAAATCATGTCACCCAAGGCTCTGTCCAACCCGGCCTTGAACACTGCCAGGGATGGAGCATTCACAACTTCCCTGGGCAACCCCTTCCAGTGCCTCATCACCCTTACAGTGAAGAATTTCTTCCTTATATCCAATCTAAACTTCCCCTGTTTAAGTTTGAACCCATTACCCCTTGACCTATCACTACAGTCCCGAATGAGGAGTCCCTCCCCAGCATCCCTATAGGCCCCCTTCAGATACTGGAAGGCTGCTATGAGGTCTCCACGCAGCCTTCTCTTCTCCAGGATGAACAGCCCCAACTTTCTCATCCTATCTCCATACGGGAGGTGCTCCAGTTCCCTGATCATCCTCGTGGCCCTCCTCTGGGCTTGTTCCAACAGTTCCATGTCCTTTTGATGTTGAGGACACCAGAACTGCACACAATACTCCAAGTGAGGTCTCAGGAGAGCAGAGTAGAGGGGCAGGATCACCTCCCTCGACCTGCTGGTCATGCTCCTTTTGGTGCAGCCCAGGATATGGTTGGCTTTCCCAGGGAATGCTGTCCAGTTCATTCCCTCTCTCCAAAACCCTGGTAACTATTCAAAACCGGAGAGCAGGACGCAGAGCTCTGCGAAGGACCAAGAGCACCTGGTCCTAAGCCTTTAACCTTCATCTCTCTAATCCAATTTTGTCTTGACACCTTTATGGAGCACTTAATCTCTGTGATATGAAGACGCCAGCTCTAATACCAGAGGTTAGTGAAAAGTAATCTGTCTAGGTCAGGCTGTAGGGTATGTGGAGGTTGGTTATAGCTTCCAAAAGCTTATCATTCCCAGTCCTTGCTGCATCTTAAACTCTGATGACCTGGTTGTGCTGCCTGCTCTCCAGCAGAAACAGCATTGCCATTGCAAACAAGAGGCCCCAAACCAACTTTCCTTTCTACATTTGCAAGGCTGAAGCATCAAGCTGGTGATCGACGTGTGGAGCTGGGTACCAGGTGTCTCAGGCTATGGGAGACATAGCAAAGGCCTTGAGCTGAAAACAGAAGCCTCAGGGCTATAAGCAACCCACTGACGGTCACCGATGTGCAGCCCTGAGAGACTGGCTTAGGTGTAAAAGCATCATCTCAGCAAGAAAAGAGCTGAGCAGTGGGATAAGGGCATGATGCTAGAAGGGGGAGCAGCACCTTCCTGCAACGTGTGACTGAGGGGGTGAGGCTCAGAGCCTGCCTGAGCACTCAAACATCTTATAAAGGACAAGGTAGGATTATGCAAACCGGATGGATGGTGTGAGCGTGTCCCATGACATCCCAGCCCCAGCAGTTACCAGCACCCTCGTCCTTCTTGGGCTTGTGCCACACAAGCCATTCAAAAGGTTATAAATATTTGAAATGAGCTGTTTGCATTATGATTTGCTTGTGGAGAAGGAGATCCTGTGAGTGATGCTCAGGCTGAAAGCACTGAGTGGCTCCAGCCCAAGCAAAGCATCCTTGTCTCGCAGGCTGCTCCCACCCATTATTTCACCACTAACTGGAAAGGGAGGTCAGTTCAATACTGATTTCCTGGCTGGGCGATCAGACACAAAGATCCATTCTTCTTTGTATAGCTAGAGATGTCTCTGCTTCCCTTAGGTACGTGCAGAAGTGCTGAGCCATGTAAGTCTCTCCTGTACCCCTTGATACAAAGCCTGGTTGTGCACACCTATTGATTCCGTGCCAGGCAAGTTAAATCTCCATCTTTATCCTGGCCAAAGAGGGGTTTTTGGGGTTAAGGATGAGGCTGAGGGCTGCAGTCACAGCATCTCAGCTGTAAAATAGGGGTTTTGAACCTGGGAGAAAGGTAAAAGGACTCTCTGCTGGGTCAGTTGTAACTAAACAACTCCTCTAAAATATGATTTGCCTAAAGTGTTAGTATTATGCTTTTGTTTTAGAGGCCGCTTCCTACGAGACACAGCTGGGACAGGTCAATGCAAACCAATTAGGATCCAAATATCCTGCGAAATTCCATTTCTGGAGCAGTCTTCTCCAAGAAAATGGTTGCCTGCTCATTGTCCCTGGGCAGAGTCCCAGCCGCAGCCTGTCCTGCCATGCTCTCCAGGGGCAGGGAAGAACCAGCAGCTCTAACTGGTTCCAGTGGCTGGAAGGAAGCCCAGCAGCCCATGCCGCCAGGTCTGGTGTGCTTTTGTCCCTCATGGTGCTGAGGATGCTCCAGCGATCGGTCCCAGAGCAAGGCAAAGGCAGCAATGCTGTGTAAGACACTGATGTCCCTGCTGGCGTTCCAGCTCTCATAACAGGGACTGAGGGGTATTTATTGAGTGCTCACAAGCCACTGGCTCAAACAGGCTTCTCCAAGGGGAGACGGAGTCGGATCTGTCCACCGGAGCAGATGGAGAGCGCTCACCTTGAGCACCACTAAGGTCAATGGGGCTGAAGCCTGCACTAGCTGGGCAGGGAGGCTTTATACCACCATGGCCACTGGCACAGGGATGCTTTGAGGAAGGTCTTGGCAGGAGGAACCTGCAGGGAGCAAAGACACAGCAGAGAGCTCATGGTGTAGCTGTTAACCACCAAGATGGGGTCCAGACCTGCATAGCTGGAGTTTCTCGAGCTAGCTCCAAGCCAATCTACGTCCAGGGAGGGCAGTAAAGGGCCCACAGTGAAAATAAGCAACTTTCTCAGGTGGTAGTGCTCCATCTTCACCTCCTGCTGCACCCTGAGCTGCAGATTGGATGGTAGAGATCAGGACACACAGACCTGACTCTGTTCCAAATACCTAGGCTCAGCTCACAGTTTATCTCACCACTCAGTCCTGATGTAATCCCAGAAGCTGGGTTTGCACATCCTCAGCATGGGGGTCAGTGCAGC
Organism: Ara ararauna; assembly: GCA_028858755.1. Classification (NCBI taxonomy): domain Eukaryota; kingdom Metazoa; phylum Chordata; class Aves; order Psittaciformes; family Psittacidae; genus Ara; species Ara ararauna. The sequence goes on from CM054376.1 coordinate 164,751,745, forward strand.
AGGATCTGAACCTCCAATTCATAGAATCATGGAATCCCAGACTGCTCTGGGTTGGAAGGGACCTTAAAGCCCCTCCAGCTCCAACCCCTGCCACAGGCAGGGACACCTTCCACTAGAGCAGCTTGCTCCAAGCCCCTGTGTCCAACCTGGCCTTCAACACTGCCAGGGATGGGGCAGCCACAGCTTCTCTGGGCACCCTGTGCCAGTGCCTCAGCACCCTCACAGGGAACAGCTTCTGCCTAAGAGCTCATCTCAGTCTCCCCTCTGGCAGGTTAAAGCCATTCCCCTGTCCTGTCCCTCCATCCCTTGTCCAAAGCCCCTCTCCAGCTTTCCTGCAGCCCCTTTAGGCACTGGAGCTGCTCTAAGGTCTCCCCTTCAGGAGCCTTCTCTTCTCCAGGCTGCCCCAGCCCAGCTCTCTCAGCCTGGCTCCAGAGCAGAGCTGCTCCAGCCGCCGCAGCAGCTCCATGGCCTCCTCTGGACTCACTCACACAGCTCCATGTCCTATTGCTGCATTCAGTTGCCTTTACCTTGGATGGCCCAGCCCGTGCAGGGGCAGACAGGAGGTACTAAGCTTGAGGCTCTGAGTTTCTGCCTTGCTGTTAGAAGCGGTTGAGTTTTCCCAGCTTGGCCCAGTACTACCATAGAGAAGACAGGATCGGTGCTCTGCTGAGCTCAGAAGATTGGCAGAGGGGATGTGGGAGGCCAAAACCCCATTATTCCACGCACATCCATTACACTCGGTTCTCTCTTGGTCCTACCAGGAAAGATAAAAACCACCACACAGACAAACCCAAACCCCACTTCTCAGTGCCTTCCACCCCTTTCTAACACCATCAGCTCCTTGTTCTGTCCCTGCCTCCGGGAAGCGAGGGGTTAAAGGCTCCGAACCAGCAGGCACACTTCCTCCTCTCTGCAGTGCCTGCCTCCCAGTGACGCCGGTTTCTGCCGGGCTTTGCCCAAATATGTCCGTTTCCTCCTAAAAGAAGGAAGAAAGAAGATAGAAATCAAGAAGAAACTGATCTACAGAGCAGAGCAGTCCATCGCCGCCGCGGAAGCCTGCATCCCGCCGCCCCATGCCGTTCCGCAAAGGTGGGATCGGGGTGTTCAGCATCACAGGGCATCCCCGAACTTGGAGGGAGGATCCGGGGGTCCAGGGCTGCGGGGTTGGGTTCCGTGTCGTGTCTCCTTGGTAGTAGATGGGAGCGCCGGGTGCTTTGCTGCAGCGCTGGCTTTCGGAGGAGGATGTGGGGCAACCCCGTGATGCTGGTGGGGATGGGGTAGAAATGCAGCCTGTAAAGGGCAGTGGTTTCCCCTCTGCCGTTCCTCGGTTGTGGTGTTTTCATCTCCTTGCTGTGGGGTATAAGCTGCTCCGAGTGATGCTAGTGCTGAGAATGAATGATGTTCCCAAGCAGGGGGATGCTGCTGGGGGCGGTTTTGGACATGCAGGGTGAGAACCGGCAACCTGCGGGTGTTTGTGGCGGGCCTTGGGGGATGCTCAGCTGGAGGAGCTGCTGCTGGGAGCCTGGGAGGAGAGACCAGGGAGGTAAATGGTTTTTGAGAGGGGTATCCCTCCTGGGCAACCCTCTTTCACATCATGGAGCTCTCAGATCTGCACCACAAACCATTTCTTTTCTCCCCAAACTCCATCCCATCAGCTGGCAGCAATCCCCCTTTGCTATCCTTTGCCTTGGCAGCGTGGGGCAAGAAGGACCCAGCTATGAGACCTAAAGCCCTGATGCTCCTTTGGAACTGCCCTGCAGTGGGGATGGATGAGTTTTCCATCCTCTCTAGGCTGCTGTGAAGCAGAGGCCCTTAATGTCACCTTCTCCTTATCCCAGAGGGGTATCACAATGCAGGCATGGTGTCAAACAGCTCATCAGAGCCTCTTCTCTCAGCAGCAATACTGGGAGGAGAAACAGAGGGGAAAAGTCTTCTCCACGAGACACAAAAGCCAGGGAAGCAGGATTAAGCAGGGATGTGCAAGGACACAGGGAGAAGGCGCTGCTCAGCATCTAACCCAGATGCTTTGCTAAAGTGGATCAGTGTCTCTGGACTGGTGTTGTGCTGGGGCAGAGGGTACCACTGCAGGGATGTTAACAACCGAGGCTGCATGGCGTGAAAGGGCAGCAGGAAGGGAATGAGAACCAGGGAGGGAGAGCTGGGTTTGATTCTCCCCTGCTCCGGGGAGGATGCTCTGGGTGTGCAGTGGTTTGCCCACAGTGATGCTCACATGGGGTTTACGTGGGCTGTTAAGGCTCAGTGAAGCGCGATGTGTTCACACCCTCACAGCTTGACAGCCCAACAAGCTTCAGGTCTTGGTTTAAGTTTAGGTGGCAAATGGGTTCGTATAGAGCGGGAGAGATGCTGCGGATGGTGGAAGAAAGCAGCGTGTCAGGATTTAAAGAGACTGAGCCCTTGGGGGGGAGCATGGGGAGCTGGGGGGAGCTTTATGCTGGAGAAGAGCTCACGTGGCTCTGTTGCAGCCTCAGCAGGGAGCTGGTGATAGAAAGGACAGGCAGGTCTCCAGCACCTGGGGACACACAACGGGTTTGCAGTAACGAGGATGTATTTCCACGCTGTCCTGCCCAGCACACGTGAACGGGGAGAACCCATTTGTTGGGCACCATGCTGTGCTTGCTGTCCCCCCTGGATACCTGGGACACAGCTAACCTAAAGCCTTGCTATGGGCAATTCTGTACTGCAGCCGTTGTGTCACGCTTGCAGACATGGCTCATCTACGGACTTCCTCTAGAGGTCAACCTTGAAATGCCAGAGGAGCTGCCAGCAGCTCCTTGCATCAGCTTGCAGCTCTGCCTTGGGGAGAGGTGGAGAGGCCAAAGTGAATGGGTTTTGTCATAGAATCCCAGCCTGGTTTGGGTTGAAGGGACCTTAAAGCTCCTCCAGCTCCAACCCCTGCCATGGGCATGGACACCTTCCACTGGAGCAGCTTGCTCCAAGGCCCTGTGTCCAACCTGGCCTTGAGCACTGCCAGGGATGGGGCAGCCACAGCTTCTCTGGGCACCCCAATCCTTTCCTTTGGGAGCCTTTTGGGAGCAGCATCTCACCCCAGGGCTCACTCACTGCCCTCCAGATCCAGGTTGCAAAGAGAAGGATCTGGACCGTCCCATGGAGTAAAATGCAAACCTCACCACTAGCTCTGCCAGTTCCTCACCACTTGCAGCTTTGGCATCCCTTCCCTGGCTCTCTGTGACAAGTCTGTGCTAAATCCTCATTATTTGGCTCTGTTCTCCTTTCTCTTGGGGCATCATCACCAGTGGCATTGCCCCGGGATCTGCACTTTTTGTCTCTCCAACAGTTTCAGTATAGCCAACCACAAGGCATTTGGCAGTTTCAGATGCTAAGGGAAGGTGTTTCTAGCAGTGATGCTCAAGGACAGACAGAAGGAATGAGCTTAGGGCAGGAATTAATATCTTAAAGCATCGCTGCATCAGCCAGGAGCGCTGATCCCCCAGGGATGCTGTTACCCTGGCAAAGCCCCATCCCTGGCTGCAGCTCTGCTGGCAGGACCTGCTGGGAGCTGGCACCTAAAATGCCCTTCACCCTGCCTGGGTAATGTGCTTTAATTCCTGCGCTGACACAGGGCAGCCGGGGAGGTGCAGGCGATAAGCAGCACGATAGTGCCAGAGAGCGGGGCCTCTGTCGTTTGCTGAAGGACAAATGAGGTCCTGGGGCTGTTGGTGGCTGGGAAGGAGCTGGAGATCAGACTGAAAGCCAGTGAGGAGAGACTGAATGTGTGATGCTGGGAGCGCCTGGTTCCCGTTAGCAAGCTGGCATGACCGATGGTGCAAGGTGCTTCCCAGCTGGAAAAAGCATGACACCATGAACGTAATATCCTAGAATCATAGACTCATGGAATGGTTTGGGTTGGAAAGGGCCCTAAAGCTCATCCAGTTCCACCCCCCTGTCACTAACAATACTACTCTTCATAAGCCTTTTTGCTTTCTGTTAGGAGAACTTATGACAACGTCTGGTCTTGTTTCTGCTTGCTGAGATCAAGGAGGATCTTGTTGGCAGGCGCAGAGGTGCCTTTTGCACATGAGGGTGAAGGGAAAGGGCAGGACAGCACCACATCTACATGTTTCTATCCCTGCTGCGCATCCCCTTCTCCATCGAGCCCTTCCTGATATCACAACTTCAGGTAGTCAGACTGTAGCACCCTCTGATGGGAAACTCTCTGCTTTTGCACAGTGATTACAGCTAAGGGCAGAGATTTTGCCGTTCTGCAGCTTTTTGGCATTAAGAGGGATGATTTTTCCACTTTGGGATGCTTTCTGGCTTGCCGGCAATGCTGCTGCACTTGCTGGTCAAATCGCCCATCGCTCCTCAGGGTGCTTTCCTGGGAGCACAGGCAACTTTTTATCCAGAGCTTCCCATCAAAGGCACTTGGGAGGGTTTTTGAGAAGAGAACCCAAGGGGGGGGGGAGGGTTAGGAGATGCTTGGGGGGCTCTTTCCTACTTCAGGTTCCTATTGGGGATGTCCCAGTGATGGGTGTCTGCTCGCTGATGTAGGTGTCTGCTCACAGGTACAGGTGTCTGCTCACAGGTACAGGTGTCTGCTCACTGATGTAGGAGTCTGCTCACAGGTACAGGTGTCTGCTCACAGTTACAGCTGTCTGCTCACTGATACAGGTGTCTGCTCACTGATACAGGTGTCTGCTCACTGATATAGGTGTCTGCTCACAGGTACAGGTGTCTGCTCACTGATATAGGTGTCTGCTCACAGGTACAGGTGTCTGCTCACTGATATAGGTGTCTGCTCACAGGTACAGGTGTCTGCTCACTGATATAGGTGTCTGCTCACAGGTACAGGTGTCTGCTCACTGATACAGGTGTCTGCTCACTGATACAGGTGTCTGCTCACTGATATAGGTGTCTGCTCACAGGTACAGGTGTCTGCTCACTTTTATAGGTGTCTGCTCACTGATATAGGTGTCTGCTCACTGATATAGGTGTCTGCTCACAGGTACAGGTGTCTGCTCACTGATACAGGTGTCTGCTCACTGATATAGGTGTCTGCTTACAGGTACAGGTGTCTGCTCACTGATACAGGTGTCTGCTCACTGATATAGGTGTCTGCTCACAGGTACAGGTGTCTGCTCACTGATACAGGTGTCTGCTCACAGTTACAGCTGTCTGCTCACAGATACAGGTGCCTGCTCACTGATACAGGTGCCTGCTCACTGATGTAGATGTCTGCTCACTGATGTAGGTGTCTCTTCACAGATATAGGTGTCTGCTCACTGATGCAGGTGCCTGCTCACTGATAGAGGTGCCTGCTCACTTGATGCAGGTGCCTGCTCACTGGTGTAGGTGCTGCTCCCAGCCATCTGCTCAAAGGGCAGGAGGAAACATGTGGCCCCATCTCTCCTGACTCACCAGCTCATGCCTGAGTCAATCCATCACCTTGTTTTCAGTTAGCACCTTTCCTGGAAGGCTGGAAACCACCTCACTGTCCTGCTTTAACCCCTGGATGCTGTTTCTTGCCAGAGTATTTTTCTTCTGGCTTTTGGTTTCATTTCATCCCCTTTCACCTCACCGGCTTCTTGAGTGCAACACGAGTAAATGACCCAAAGGAGCAGGTGCCTGTCCCTCCATCACGCCCAACACAGCACAGCTCTGCAGCTCCAAGAAAGCTCTTGGTTAGCATGATCCCTCTGCTGCCTCATTGGCATTACACTTTAGCATTTACTCATGGAGAGCTTCTAATGGGTTTAAGGAGTCACTGTGATCAGTGGTTGTTGCTCTTGGTGCTGTGCTGCAAGTAGCAAAGCCCACCTCGTTTCATGATGGAGAACATGCCAAGCTGTGGTGGGAAGGGGGCACCCTTTGCTATCACCAGCTGGAGGTGAAACCATCACCCGACTTCAAACTGTTGTAAAGATGGGATCTGTAATGTCCAGTGGGGGTTTGGGCATCCTGATTGCTCCCCAGAAACCCTCTGGTGAGGAGAGATGGGTTGTTCCCACCTCTCAGACTTCCTTAGTCCGGGAGCTGAAACCACGTGAAGATGCAGTTGCTGGTAGCGTATCCTCATCTCCTACCCTGGGAGCAGGCAGACACAGCTGGAACCTGCCTTCCCAGGCCCAGCAAACCACCAGGTAACTCAGGATGCTGGAAGAACCCCTCGTTTTGGTGTCCTGCCTCCCTCCTGTGTGGAGGGGGAAGGACTTTGATGCACTTACACTGTGAGCATAACCCTGGTGCTTTCTATCCATGCCACCAGCTGAAGACCAGTCTCAGTATCCATTTTATAGTCACGGAATCCCAGACTGGTTTGTGTTGGAAGGGTCCTTAAAGCTCACCCAGTTCCAACCCCTGCCATGGGCAGGGACACCTTCCACGGGAGCAGCTTGCTCCAAGACCCTGTGTCCAACCTGGCCTTGACCACTGCCAGGGATGAGGCAGCCACAGCTTCTCTGGGCACCCTGTGCCAGCGCCTCAGCACCCTCACAGGGAAGAACTTTGTCCTCATATCCAACCTGAACTTCCCCTGTTTCAGTTTGAACCCATCACCCTTTGTCCTGTCACTACAGTCCCTGATGAAGGGTCCCTCTCCAGCATCCTTGTACCCCCTTCAGACACTGGAAGCTGCTCTGAAGTCTTCACACAGCTTCTCTTCTCCAGGCTGAACAGCTCAAACTCTCTCAGGCTGTCTTCATAGGAAAAGCCCATCTGGCTGCACTTGGCCCATGAAGAAGGGTCCAACCCCTCCATAGGAAGCTCAGCATGGGCTTGGGCTTTACCCCAGTGCTGAGATCCCCCACTGCCACTCTCCACGTGCATCCCACCACCTCTGGCATTCTCTTTGGCACTGGAGCTGTGCCGGCTGGCATGCCGAACCCTTCCCTAACACACCCTCAGCGATGGAGAAACTCACCTCGGCATAAGAACCACTCCAAAGGCTGCAGATCAGCTGAGCATGGGTTGAAGGACGTGGGAGGATTTCCAAACCAGCAGCCGGGAGGCGGGATCCCAGTTTGCCCAGTACGTGCATGCACACACGTCTCTGCAGGGCACCCTGCTTCTTATGCCCTGCATAACCCCATTGTATGGCTGATCAAAAGCATAGGAGGAGGGGTAAGCCCTGGATGGGAATCGAGATCAAACCCACACAAGCAGGTTTAGATTTCCAATGTGGTTTCCCCTGTGTTTGTGTTGGAAAGGTCCTTAAGATCATTTAGTTCCAACCTCCTGCATGGGCAGGGAGATCACACATTAGACATCCCTTAATATCTGGGCAAGTTCTCCTGTTATCTACCTTGAATATTACTCGCTATAAAGAACATCTATTACTGTCTTCATAGCATTCTTTTTCATCCTGAAAGCTATTCCCATATTTTCCACTCCAGTTTTCTCATTCCTGGAGCACAAAATCACTCTTGTGCTCTCCCATATATTCCATTCTGGAAACATCTCCTTGGTGCTGCCCATCCTAGATTAAACCTGTTCCCAAAAGCATGGAGCCCGGAGTGGGACATGCCTTTCCCTAGTGCTGAGGAACCAGCACCATCTGGGCTAGAAAACCCAACCTCCTGCACTTTCTATGCCACCTTCCTGGTAAAACAGCCCAGAATTGGACTTTCCCATTGGATTTTCATTATTATTTTCTCCAGGTTCCTCATGCTGCTTGTTCATAGGTGGCTGCTGAGACATTTATTCCCCTTCTCCTTAGTCCTTCAGCCCTCACTGGATGGTTTCCAGCTTTATCACTTGACTCAGGGGAAACTGAGGCATGGCAAGGTGCAGCAACAGGCTGGGGGCCACGGTGATTGTGGCTTTAGCTGCTCTTATTCACAGATCCAGCTCACTTTGCATCAGCCCTGGCTGCGCCAGTGCATCCTGCAGTGTGTCCCCACCGTGTTGGTACGTTTTGGTGTGCATCACTGGTCCAAACCCTATCACAGTGCAATGTGGAGCTTCAGTATCAACCTATGTGGGCAGGAACAGGGTGTCAGACCCCAGCTGGGGATATTTGGCTTGGAAATCAGAGAAAGCTTTGCTCAGCCCTGGAATAGGTTATTTGCAGTGGAGAGGCAAATGTCTCCTGTGAAGTAGATTGGGGAGAATTGATGCTACTTTGGGGCTGGGGAAGGGGTGATGATAAATCCATCGGGAGAAGGAGATGCTTCCATGTTCTTGCACAGCCCCAGCCTGACTTTGTTCTCTCCTGACGGGCCTGGCAGCCAGCATGCAAGCAAGGACACGGCAGGGCTGGTATTAAATAGCTGCAACCCTTCGGACAACCTGATTCATCCCCTTCCTTGACGCCGGTCGCTCAGCTCCGGAGCCTGTTTGCTCAGCCTGGCGCAGGGCAGCGAGCTGAGCCTGTTTACTGATGTGTTTATGACTTGTTGGCCAGCAGCAGCTCGCTGGCACGCAGGGACACCGGGAATGCCGGGGACGCCGGAGCACGTGGCAGCCCCGGAAAGTGGCACGGGCTGTACATGCTCCATTCACATGCACACATGGGAGGAAACGCTGCCAGGCTCTGCGTGCCTGATCCAAAACCATCCCAAGCAGCTGCAGCCTCCTCCAGAGATACGCGAAAGGGGCATGAGCAGTGCCAGAGGGGCTGCTGGGCTTTCCGGGTATTTCCAGGAGACATGGAGAACAGCTGAGATGGGTAAACAGCAGGGATAACAGGCTGGGACAGGAGGTGTTTGTGCCCTAGATGTACTGGGAGAGAAATCGGGTGTTTTGCCTCCTGCACACAGATCTGGCTACAAGCCCCCAAATGGATGCGAGTTCCCTGTTTTGGGCAGGATATTCCGGCTGCTTCGGGATAGGCAGGAGGATGGGTTGTGCTTCGCGTGTCTTGCTCATGGCTTGAAGGCCACTGAGGGATTGGCAGAGGTGATTTTTGTGCCTTGGAGACTGGATTAGTCTGTCCCTAAAAATATAAACGGGCACTGCCAGGTTCCCCTGCACAAGTAGATAGGAAAGGATCCTCAGTCATCAATATGAGTTTATTTGGAGGAAAAGTCTCCCTTCATAGCCTTACAGACTGGTTTGGGTTGAAGGAAACTTAAACCTCATCCAGTTTAGGATGGGACAGGGACACCTTCCGTAGAGCAGCTTGCTCCAAGCCCTGTCCAGCCTGGCCTTGAACACTTGCCAGGGAAACATCCCACCCTTGATGCCAATAGGAGACTTTGGCATGCCGGGTGCACAGATTGGAGGGTTTGGCTTGCTTTTTTCTCCCACTCACTGATTTTCATATGGATCTTCCTTATTAGTAAGGGACTTCTAGCAGGGGCGGTAGGACACTGCGGGGGCTGTGATTTGGGCTTGGGCAGACTGATGAAGCCCCTCCACTTCCAGCACCGTGGGATGCTGCCCTGCTTTGTGCCAAGACCAGTGCCCCAGGGATGGATCCATGCCCTGAAAACACCATTCCCTTTGCAAAAAGCCCCAAATGTAATAATAAAGAAGGAAAAAAAAAGAAACTATTGGCTTGTTTTCCAGCTTGGGTCCCTTTCCCAGCTAGGTCCTGTTCATAGATGAGGATGAGGCTTGGCCGTGGGAAGTGACTTTGCTGCCAAAATCTTTATGTTGTTGAACTGACCTGAGCAGGAAGAGTTGAGACTGAAGAGGCACATGCCAAGCAGTGATTTCTGTGTTTGTTTCTCCATGGTTGATTTGCCAAAGGCAAATGGGTTTCTATCTCCTTCCAACTGTGGAGAACATGCACGTAGGAGAATGCAGCCAGCAAAGCCTTTGGTCCTCCTAAACATGAAATCACCTCTGGTTGCTGCAGTGTTTCTTTCTTTTCATACTTGTTGGCTGCAGCTGAGCTGCTCAGACACAAGTCAAACACATTGGCACCACAGATAGGAGAGCAATTTAATAAACCATTAAGTGTTCTTTGGCTGTTGCAACAGCAGCAGTTTGGGCAGCTTCTTGGCAGAGAGCATTAAGGTGGGAGGAAGTCTTTTTTTCGGGTATGGCTTTACCAGTCCAAATGTTGGAAAACCTGAGCTTGCCTTTCCTGGCTTGGCTTCGGATGTGGTGCTTGCAGCTTACAGCAATGGGGTTGAGTGGCCTTGATGGCTAACAGCCGCAAACAAGACAAGACAAGGCAATGCGGGATGAGGCTGGCATGTGCCAGCACTGAGTCTTAGTCACTCTGTTTCATTGATGACTGACTCGGTATGAATGCGAAAGGACCAGATGTTTGAGTAGCATCCGAAGGCAGCAGCGGCCCGGGCTGCCAGGGATTGAGGTGGTGGTTTGTGTGCTCTTGCACATGTGCAAGGGAGCTGTGCTTGTCCATGCATGGGAGGCTCTATTGGACCCTCTCTGAGATGGGTTTCCAGTGTTATTTAGCTCTGAAATGAGCATCTGTGTTTAAAGCAGCACAAGGAGGTGACACATAACACATCCATGCTCAAAGCATGTCCTGCAGCTATGGAGGACTGCAGCTACTGCTCACCCCTGCCTTCACCCCAAACCCACGCTGGTGGCATGCCCATTAGCCACAACAGCAGAAAGACCTTGCTTTTGTGCAGCTGGCAGGTTTGGGAAGTGCTCTGGGCTCTGTCCTTGCAAACTTCCATGGGTCTTGGCACAGGTTGGGAGACACGACCATCCTACAAAGCATCACAAACACCTTCACCCAGCAGTGGGAATGAGATGCCCATCATTTATGTGCCGGGAGCTATCCAAACCCGGATGATAAAAGCACAACACGAAGCACAGGAAGGTCATGCCTTCAGCCCGAGCCCAGCTCACTTTCTTTATTGGGAAGCTGGCAGGAAAGCCTGCCCGGGAGTCGGGTGCCTGTCAAATCTCTTGTTGACTCAGGCCAATCTCTAGCAGTTGTTTTCATTCAGCCTGAGCACTGGGTAAACAGCCAGGCTGGGGAAGGTGAACCTTCCCTCTGACCTTACCATTGCCACAGGCGTCAGCCCAGGAGGTGCAAATAGGGAAGCACGGACCCACTGGTGCAGGGCACAGGAGCATATGGGCATGGTGGGGATGAGCACATGGAGTGAGCCCATTTCTCCTGGAGTCAGTTGTTTGGTTTTCAAAGAGTGAGAAGCAAAACTTGAACCCTATTTGGGGCACTGAGCTTGTGCTGGGATTCCTTGATGGCAGAAATACTGAGACAGATGCAATGAAAGCGGTTTTCCCCCCTCTCCTTCCTGTTTGGTGGAGGCAGCTCATGGTGAATGGCAAACATGTGCTTTCACCAGTGCCACCACCACATAGAATCATAGACTCATAGAATGGTTTAGGTTGGAAAGGACCTTAAGATCATCCAGTTCCAACCTCCTGCCATGGGCAGACACCTCACATTAGACCATGTCACCCAAGGCTCTGTCCAACCTGGCCTTGAACACTGCCAGGGATGGAGCATTCACAACTTCTTTGGTCAACCCATTCCAGTGCCTCACCACCCTCACAGTAAAGAACTTCTTCCTTATCTCCAGCCTGAACTTCCCCTGTTTCAGTTTGAACCCATCACCCCTTGTCCTATTATTACAGTCTCTAATGAAGAGTCCCTCCCCAGCATCCTTGTAGGCCCCCTTCAGATACATGGATCTTAGCTCAAGGAACAGCAGTTGTTTTGGGAGGAAAATGGGGCACTTCCTAGCTCTATGAAGCACAGCATCTTCCCTTGTGATTCCTATCAAACTGCCAGGGGATGCAGTTTGCATCCAGTGCTGGTTTGCAACTGCATGTTAAATTCCAGGGCAGATAGCTAAACACTAAGGTGAATTTTTTCATTGCCTATTTTTTTTCCCAGGATCTGTTATCAATTTGTCACTGGGGGTTGGAAAACCTAAATGCATTGGAGAAAATAGGTTGGCAGGAAGCTCCCCATATTGTTTCATCTTGTCCCGAAGTTGCAGAGAGATTTCCCGTTAATATTGTCTCATGTCCCATGGGAAAATATCAGGGAAAGAAGGAATTCCAGAGATATTTTTGGATAATTTTAGCCTTTTTTTTTTTAATTTATTTTTCCCCAGCCAGGTCTCCATGGCATGGAAAAGAGTGAAGGAAATGCATGAATGAAAAACATCTGCTAGGAATTAGATAAGTGAAAATCTTTGCTGTATAAGCAGGAAAAGAAATGAGAAAACCCTGATAAGGGAATGTGGTTATTTAACTTCTGCATTCCAGCAACCTGTGCGATCTGATTCCAGTGATTTGGCTCCAAAAATTGGTTAGGAGGGTTGTTAGGAAAGCAGATAGCTGAAAGGTTACCTGGGGGAAGCTTTGACTGCAGAGATCTCCAGCAAAAGAGATGGAAGATTGGAGTGTGCTCAATTTCAACCTATTGACCATACACTTTCTCAGTTGTGTTGAAGCAGTTACTGCAGGTCTCAGGTTTAAAAGCGCATGATAACACTCATTTAGACCTCACCTCTTAATGCCTTGTGGTTTTCCATTGGTTGAATGGAGAGGTGAACCCTTGGGGAGTCTGATTCAAGGAACAGCTCAGACTGAGGAGCGGTGTTGGCCTCAGGAGTGGTTCTTCTTGGCCAGAGTTGAGGTGTGTAGGACTCTGTTGGACAACCATCACCTACCATTGCCTGTATCATCCCAGGCTTGTGAGGAAGCAGGGTTAAGCAGGTTGTCGATATGGCAGAGTTGCCTATGAGGGTGTAGGTGGAAGGATCCTCAGCACGTACGTGGTTTCAAAATGCATCTCCTCACCAAAGCTTTACTCTTCCTCTCTACACGAGACTCTAGGGTGAACAAGGAATTGTGCTTTGTGTCACCTCGTGCTGGAGCACACCGAGATGTGTGTTGGGTGGCTTTGGATGCAGAGAGTACTGAGGCCTCCCTTTGTGCTAAAAACATCTCTAGGACTCATCTCATCCTGGTTTTCAGTCGACATCCACTGCAGGGCAAGTGTGTTGCTCTGGGAATGCTCATTTCTCTCTGCAGATGGTAGAAGTCAAAGGTGACCAGTTTCTTGTAGGCACCCAAAATGACATGAATCAGGGTGGAGGCAGACACAGCAGGAGCCCTTCAGGGCTGGAACATCTCCTTGCTGCTTAGCATCCCTCAAGGAACATTTCCATCTGAGCCTTCTAAGCAGTGCATATACTCCTGGGATGCTGCTTCCTGGGATGGCATTTCATCACCCCTTGATCAAAAGTCCCTGTATCAGAAGCCAATATTAGCAGGGAATGACAGCGGGGATAAAAACATACCCTTTTTCCTAGGCTGTGATTAATCCAGTGCATGATGCTCCTACAGGCACCTCCTCCTCAACAGCAGGAATACAAACCACCACTTCTCTTCCCAAAAGCTTTTGTGTTGTAGCTTTCTGCATTACTTTGAAGAGATTCCCCAGCATCTCCTGGGTATCTGGCTTCATGCCGTCATTGCCTACATTCTTTTGAAGCCTCTTGGTCACCATGGCGATGCTGAGGTTGCCACTGGCCTGGGCTTGTTGCATGGGGAGGTGAGTCAGCCCCACAATGAAAGGCCACTGCCTTTGCCATTGTTTGATTTAATAACCTGCAACGATGAGATAACGATCCAGGCTCTTAATGAAAGGTGGGTGTTAATAAGATGTTAGGAAATAGTTCAATAGCAAAGTCCATGGGATAATGATAGGCTGCAATTTCCAGATGGTGATCATTTTCAGCTCTAAATGGGTTGAATAATCTCATTCACAGGGGGGGTCATATCCATCACTGAGGCCCTGCAGGCAGGAGAGCTGCATCCCAAACCATAGAATCACTGAAAGGTTTCTGTTGAAAAGGACCTTAAAGCTCATCCAGTTCCAACCCCTGCCATGGGCAGGGACACCTTCCACTAGAGCAGCTTGCTCCAAGCCCCTGTGTCCAACCTGGCCTTGAACACTGCCAGGGATGGGGCAGCCACAGCTTCTCTGGGCACCCTGTGCCAGCGCCTCAGCACCCTCACAGGGAACAGCTTCTGCCTAAGAGCTCATCTCAGTCTCCCCTCTGGCAGGTTAAAGCCATTCCCCTTGGCCTGTCCCTACATCCCTTGGCCAAAGCCCCTCTCCAGGTTCCCTGCAGCCCCTTTAGGCACTGGAGCTGCTCTAAGGTCTCCCCTTCAGGAGCCTTCTCTTCTCCATCTGCCCCAGCCCAGCTCTCTCAGCCTGGCTCCAGAGCAGAGCTGCTCCAGCCCTCGCAGTATCTCCATGGCCTCCTCTGGCCTCTCTCCAACAGCTCCACGTCCCTCTCGTGCTGTTGCCCGAGAGCTGGATCAGGACTGCAGGGAGGGTCTCCCCAGGGCACAGCAGAGGGGGAGAATCCCCTCCCTTTATCCTGCTCATGCTTCTCATCACAAATTCATCACTGGACTGGGAATTCAGCTCTTCATGAACTTCAACCATTGGGCAGCCCCATGGCATTGGTTCCTATAACAATCTGTGCTTAGAGGAGGGCTGTGATTTTAGCTCCTTCCTGCGGGATCTCCAACTTGCTGCAGCACTTTGCAGCACTGTGCTACCTTGGGCTGGGCTAGAGTTAATGTTCTTCATGGTAGCTGGTATGGGGCTGTGTTTTGGATGTGTGCTGTGTGTTTGTGCTGATTTATCTGGAAAAGGCTCTGTGGTAACATACGCCAGGTTTATACCAGCAGCAGCAGGACAGGTAATATCTGATCTGGCAGCTGGGATAGAGTAACGCTGTAAACACACTGGTTGGATTTCTGTGCTGGGTCAGTGCCTTGTTGCAGGTTGTTGTGGCATCTTGCTTAGGGACGAGGTGATCTAAAGTCAAGTGGATTTACACCCAGGATGTTCAGTGGGGAATTTCACACCCTAACATCACAGGGCAAATGGGGAGCTCCTTGCACATAACTAAAAGCACCTGGGGATAGGAGGTGCAACCCAGTGTCAGGCTAATGTGAATATTGGCCACTCAGAGCCACTGACAGTGCTAAAACCTGAACTGTGGCTCTCTGACTGATCCTCACCCTTTCTTTTGGGACCAAGCCTGAAATTGGGCAGTCAGATTTTATTTCAAGGAGAACCAGTATCAGATTCCCGAGACTGGAATATCCCAACCCCGTGCCATTTAATTACCCTCTAGCCTCTTTTTGAACCCGCATATTTCATGGAATCCCAAGCTGGTTTGGGTTGAAGGGACCTCAGAGCTCATCCAGTTCCAACCCCTGCCACGGGCAGGGACACCTTCCACTAGAGCAGCTTGCTCCAAGCCCCTGTGTCCAACCTGGCCTTGAACACTGCCAGGGATGGGGCAGCCACAGCTTCTCTGGGCACCCTGTGCCAGCGCCTCAGCACCCTCACAGGGAAGAGCTTCTTGTTTATATCTCATCTCAATCTCCCATCTTCACAACCCATGGAGTCAATTATATTTATGATTTAGCCCTGTTTACAAACCCTGTTTATGGGGTGAGTTTTGTTTTGCATTACTCTTGTAAGGTCAGGAACTTTCACAGGACGTTGCTCAATCCTCCTGGACCTGTTTCTGAGCAGACTTGCCAACGTTGGGAAATGTCCCTCCTCCAATGGATGTTGTGGGTTCAGAACGTTATTTCCAAGTTTATTCTTTTATAGTATGTAATCCTCAGGAATTACAGATGAAATCTCTTCCCTGTGATTTTAAATAACACTGATTTTGGAGGCTCCTTTGGGATCATCAATCCTGGCTACTCAACACCCATTTTACACCTTCCTATCTCTAGCTTTCGGCTTTCCTGGGCCTTTTCCCTGCCCATGGCAGGGGTTTGGGGCTGAATGATCTCAAGGTCCTTTCCAATCCAACCCATTCTGTGATTCTATGATTCTGTGATTCTTTGACTCCCTGACTCCCAGGGACCTTTCAAAACCTGAGCACAGCTGGGGACACCCACCTCTCTCTGGCGATAATGGAGGGATCCTTGAGTGATTTTGCTTCTAGTTTGATGAATCGAGATTAAATCCAGGCTCTCATCCTTCCTTCTTCCCCATACTCATTAAGGCCAGTAATGCATTTGCAACTCTCCCTTTTCCTTTCCCATCTACCTTTAACTCACCCGATTAGAACCAAATGCCTCTAGTTAGTGCGCAAACGGACAGCTCAAAAGAAGCGAGGTTTGAACCCTCATCCTCCTGCTTGAAGGGTTCCTACATGAAAAGGGATTTATAAGAAACAAATTGGTTTTAGCAGTTCTGATGGCAGAGTATGACAGAGGGTTGACCTGAGGCAGAATTTACTGTCCCTGAAAGAGTTTCTGTGTTGAACAGGGGGTGACAGTGTCAGCACACAGGGGAGCTCGGGGCGGTGGCAAACAGGTCCTGAGGCTTGAATTGGTTGAACAAGTACTTAAAGAATATAGAGGGCCCCTTTATTGCCAGTGGACAGTGAAGCGATGGGGTTTTTCACTTGCCCATCATTGTAAGCCAGGTCATGTGCACAAGCTGATCCTCGCTGCTTATTGCTGAAGCGTTGGCAACCGCAGCCCTATGCGTTTCTGCAGCCTCTCCGTGGTTTTTCCTGCCCTTCTTGCCACGAAAGGCAAGATCAGCTCCTGGCGTGGTGTTTGACTGGTGCTGATGCAGCGGGGCTGAGCCTCTGCGGGGATTTCCCTCTCTCGTGCTCAGTTTCTCAATGTCTGAGACTGAACCCCTGGGAATTTTCCCCTTCTCTGCTTGCAGCTGTTTGTAAGTAAGGGCATGTGAGTGGCAGCCCCAAGTGCTTGCTCTGATGGTATTTCAGTGCTCGGCTGTTAGTAACGAATAGCTCCGTACAGTTGGGGAAGGAAGACGTTTGATGAGCACAGAAAGTACAGTTAGAGTGCAATAGCCTCAAAACTGGATGGCTTGTCCCCATACAGGGGAACGGGTGTTTGCGTCAGTGGGGGAACAGAGGGACGGCTCAGGGGAAGCCCGAGCACACAATGTGCCTTGCTCTGCTCCCAGTTTCAAACATGAGAGGTGTCAAACCAGAGCTCTCCTCTGATTTCAGGGTCGGGGACTGCAAGTACTGAACATCATCCCATAATCACTGCAGGAAACCCTGAATCGAAATAATACCATGAATAAATGATTTTGCTTGATCATTGCTCCTCTTTGGCCAGCAGTGGTGTCGATGCTGCAGGTCTGATGCTGTTGAGGAGGAAAAGGAGTGTGAGATTGCAATGGTAGGGGGGGAAAGGGCAAGAAATGAGGAAGGAAAAATGTCTGATTAAGAGAATCCCAGGCTGGTTGGGTTGGAAGGGACCTTAAAGCCCATCCAATTCCAACCCCCTGCCACGGGCAGGGACACCTTCCACTAGAGCAGCTTGCTCCAAGCCCCTGTGTCCAACCTGGCCTTGAACACTGCCAGGGATGGGGCAGCCACAGCTTCTCTGGGCACCCTGTGCCAGCGCCTCAGCACCATCACAACAAAACCTCTGTTCAGTGTCAGAACCCTCCCAGTGTGTTACAGGGGCTGATGCAGGAGCTCATCATGGTCCCACCAGCAGCAGGGCTGGGGCAGGCAGAGGGAGAGGGTGAGATGAGGAGCGGGAGCAGTGATACCTCAGTGATGTGGGTACAGGTCACACTTCACTCCTTGTTTATGTGCTCCTGAAATTGAAATACCGTGATGAGCAATGGGGAGGTGCAGACACGAAGGACCAAGGTCTCCATCTTCCTCTGCAAACCCACTTGTACCAGCCTTCACGAAACCCTCCCCACCGTGAGCCTGACCCTCAGCAGCTTTGCAAACTCCGAGTCCATGCAAAGAAGGGCCATTAGCACCAAAACCAGCTCAGCATCCAGCAGCTGAGAGGAGGGCCAAGCACTTGGTTTCCTCCCTGACCTTTTTGAAAGCCCCCAATTCTCCTAATACATTACAGGCAATTTTCTTGGCTTCTCCAGGATCGCACTGATGGGGTTTTTGGACGTTTACCAGTTGGTTTCTCTTTCCTTTTCCAAATAAGTGGATAAATACCCCCCAGTCAGCCCAGGGGAATGATTGTCTCCGTTGCAAGAAGGTGTTGTTGATGCACCTACAAGAATTTGGGCAGCTGCTGCCTGACTTTTGCAACCTTCCTCCTAGGGTAGGGAGAACTGTTTACGTCCATGTAAACTGAGGCTGTGCTGGAAATTGCTGCCCTGCAATGGAGCACATGTATGGTTGCATCTATGAGAGTTAAGGCCCTGCCTCAAATCCTGTGTTCAGCTCTGGGCCCCTCACTGCAAGAGAGACACTGAGGTGCTGGAGCGGGGCCAGAGAAGGGCAATGGAGCTGATGCAGGGCCTGGAGCACAGTGTGATGGGGAAGGGCTGAGGGACCTGGGGGGTTCAGATGGAGAAGAGAAGGCTCAGGGGGGACCTGATTGCTCCCTACAACTGCCTGAGAGGAGGATGGAGCCAGGAGGGGGCTGCGCTCTGCTCCCAAGGAACAAGGGATGGGACAAGAGGAAACGGCCTCAAGCTGCACCAGGGCAGGTTTAGATGGAGCTGAGGAATGATTCCTTCCCCAAAGGGTGCTCAGGCATTGGAAGAGGCTGCCCAGGGCAGTGCTGGAGTCACTGTCCCTGCAGTGTTCACACACTGTGGAGACGAGGCCTCAGTGCCATGGGTTAGTGGTGTCCTTGGCAGTGCTGGGGAACAGTTGGACTGGAGGAGCTTAAAGGGCTTTTCCAACCTGGTTGATTCTATGATGCTCTATGGTGATGTGTGCATGGCTCCCAGCCAATGATTCCAAACTGCGCTAGGTGCAGGGCTGGACTGCGCAACTCTGGTCCCAGCAGGAGTCACACACTGCATCCCCCACATGACACATCCTAAGCAGATGGTTCGTGTTGCACTGAACGTAGACATGAACGTGACTTCTCCTTTGCTTCCAAGTTTGCTTTAGGAGGGAAAAAAAATCAAAGAAAGAAAAAGGAGGATGAATCACTGCTTAGTCAGAGTTGGGGCTGCCAGAGAATCACTTCTGTTGCCTGGATTTTGATGCCAAAGGAAGGGTGCTGGGGGAAGTTGGCCCCTTGGTTTTGGTAGGTTCTCCAAAGGGGATGGGGAATTTAGCCTGGGATTGTGATTTTGGGATGCATCCAGAGCCCAATTCCCCCATTCAGGATGAGTTGCTGTTTGGTGTTTGAGCAACAGGGGAAAAAGAAGGGAATTGAGGGGTTTGGGCTTTGATGCTTTGGAAAGTTCACAACCTGCAAACCCCGTAAGAAACTTGTGTCCCATTCTGACAGAAGCAGGGTATTTCACCCTTTTCTCCCAGACCCGCCTCCTTTGCACTGCCTTTCCCTCTGCATCTCACTGCACCTCTGCATCCCTGGGATGCTCAAGGTCATTTTATTCCCTGTCTACCACCAAGACCCTCAGTTTTCAAGCCGTGGCATTTGGAGAGGGACATTTTACAGGGGTTTGTAGCGACAGGACAAGGGAGGGGTGGCTTTAAGATGAAAAAACGCAGATTTGGCTCAAATATAAGGCAGAAGTTCTTCCCTGTGAGGGTGCTGAGGCGCTGGCACAGGGTGCCCAGAGAAGCTGTGGCTGCCCCATCCCTGGCAGTGTTCAAGGCCAGGTTGGACGCAGGGGCTTGGAGCAAGCTGCTCTAGTGGAAGGTGTCCCTGCCCGTGGCAGGGGTTGGAACTGAACGGGCTTTAAGGTACCTTCCAACCCAAACCATTCTGTGGTTCTATGATTACATTTCTACCTTCATCCCTTTGCATGTACTAAATCCCTGCATGTTCCTGTGATGGGGCAGGTAACCCTCACTCCATGTCTTACCTAGTGCTGCCGTGCTCACCACCCCTTCCATCATTACTTATAAATAGTAAGGATGCTCCTTCCAGCTGACCTCGCTTGGAGCAGCTGGGTGTTCATGCCTTTGAAAACCAGGCCATTTATTTCGGAGTCAAAGCTTTCCGCTCCAGTTATCTGGGAGTTTTTAAGCCAAGAATTACGAGGTGGATCTAATCTGAAGTGACGGTGATCTCCATTCAGGCAGGGTTTTGCTTTTGGGCTCCTTTCCATGTTGTGGGGGTTGTGGTTTCCACAGCGAAATCCTGCAGGAGGAAGGAGGATGCCCAACCTCTGCAGCATCGCATCGATTTTATCCCTCCTGCTCATGTTTTAGCTGGAACCGATTTTTTATTGCCCTCCATGGAAAAAAACGTGTGGGATTTCGGAATAACAAACCCTGCCCTTTCCCAGGCCGGGCTGGATGGGCCTTGAAGCAACCTGCTCTAGTGGAAGGTGTCGCTGCCCATGGAAGGGGGTTGGAAATAGATGAGCTTTAAGGTCCCTTCCAACCCAAACTAGTCTATGATTCCCAAGGACGGATTTTGTCCAGGCAGCACCTCTTTGTGACCCCCCATCCCCACCTCTGCCAGCCAGAGCATCGCTGCTGATCCCCATCTTCCTGCCTCCATCCCAAATCTCTGTCTTCCTCGTAGCAGTTCATTCATTATCTTCTTTTTGCCTGTGAATACTCTTTCCCTGCGTAGGAGAGAGGACTGTGCATTTTTTCACTCCATCCACCTTGGCTCCGTGTAAGGAGAAGGCCAAAAATATGTTCTTTCTCCATCTGGTATAAAAATGTAAACCCTATGTAATGAAAAAAGGCAACAACGGGAGACTTGAAGTAGCTGAGATGTTACTCATCAAGATTTAAACTTACAGGCAGACTTGGCTGTATTAACACTGATGCTTCAGGTGGTGTTACTGCTGCACTGACAGAGGCAGCCTGACTGAAGGGGGGAATATCACTGGGGGCAACTTGGCCATGGGAACAATAATAATTAGGCTAATAAAGTAATGAAAATCATTAAAATAATGCAAATAAGAATAAAGGTAATAAAGAAGTAAGGGAATAGTAAAAGGAATAAGTAACAAAATAATAAAATGCAAGTAAGAACTTAATAAAAATTGTAGTTAATAATATATACATAATTAAAATAATAAAGTAATATTATATAAATAGTAAATATCAGAATAACTTATGTATTTTATTGTTACGTATAATTTTAGATGTAATGAAGTGATAAAAGCAATAAATAATATAATAGTAAAATATAGTAACAGAATTGAAAGAATAATAAATAATAAAAATAGCAAATAAGGTAATAATAAAATATAAGTAATGAAAGAAATTAATAATTTAATAAATGACAAATGATTAAATAGAAATGGTAAATAGTAAAATAATAACACTATTAAAGGGCAAGTAATAAAGCAATAAAGGCATTAAATAGCAAAATAATTAAATGTAGTGAAATCCTCTGGATAGTAGATAATAAAATAATACAAATAAGGAACAATTAATAAAACGATGAAAGCAATAAATATTGAAATAATAACAGGTAATGTAATAGAAATAATACATAATTAAAATAACAAATGTCAAGATAACAAGATGCATTACAAATATAATAATGATAATAATAAATGTGATAATAGAATAACGCAATGTAATTAATAAAGCAATAATCCCAGTAACAAGCTGCTTAAGGAGACCCCACGCCTTGACCCGCCCCCGCCGGGGGTTCGCGCCACCGCGGGTCTGGGGGGGCGTGGCCAGGCGAGAAGGGGGCGTGGCCAGGCGAGAAGGGGGCGGGGCCTGCGGAGCGCTCCCGGCCCCCGCGACGTGAGCGACGTGCGGCGCGCGGAGACCCGGCCGGGGGGGGGGGGGGGCGGGGGAGCGGGCGCGGGCGCGGGTGGTGCGCAGCGCTGCATCCCCCGAGCCCATGGTGCCGCGGAGTTGATGTGATTTGACCCCGGGGTTCGCTTCCTCCTTTCGATTTTGATTATTTACTTCGCTTTTTATATTTATTGTTCATTTTATTTAATTTTACCTTTCTTTTTATTTTTGTTTCATTTTCTTAACTTTACCTTTCTTTTATTTTTTATTATATATTACTTATTTGATTTTACCTTTTTAAATTTTATTTTTTTCCTTGTTTAACTTTCATTATTTTTATTTTCTTAATTTTAACCTTTTTTTTGTTGTTGTTTCATTCTATATTATTTAATTTTACCTTTCGCTTTGTTTTTATTGTATTTTGGGTTTTTTTATTATTGATTTTCTTTTACCTTTTGTTTTTATTCTTTTTTTGCTCTACTTTTTCCTTTCATCTTTTCCTTTTTGTTTTCCCTTTTCCTTATCTTTTTTTTTTTTTTAATTCCATTTCTTTTCCTTTCCCATTCAGTTCCATCCTTCCCGTTTCATTTCACTCCCGTCACTCCGTCACACCGATTTTAACTTCCCCCCTTTATTTCCACCATCCTTCACCCATCTCCATCCCTTCCAGCACCGCTCCCCGTGTGCCCGTATCGTGCCCTCCCCAGCATCACAAAGCCTCCCCAGGCCGCCCGGCGCCTCCTTTGTCCCCGCTGCAGTGCGGGGGGCCGGCGGCAGGCGGCAGCGCGGGACGGAACCAGCCCGGCCGCGGCCCCCCCCTTTCCCTTCCTCCTCCTCCTCCTCCTCCCTCCGCCCCGGAGGGCGGGAGCGGCGGCCCGGCCTGCCGGCATACAAATAGCAGCCGCCGCCGCTGCCGGTCCATCGTGAGTGGAGCCGGGCAGCGCGAGCAGCAGCCGCAGGCCCAGCCCTTCCCCGTCTGCTCACGCTGAGATTTTTTTTCTTTCCCCTTTTAATTTATTTTGGTTTGGTTTTTGATTTTTTTTCCAAAAGGGGAATTAATTTATTTTCAGCATTTTTTAATTCCTTTTTTCGCATCCAGACCACGAGCTCCGGCCGGACTCGCCCTCGCTCCCCCCGCGGTGCGCGCACCGTTCCTGCCGGCTTTGTGCGCTGAAGCCCCGTCCCTCCTCTTTCTTCCCCTCCTCCTCCGCCGTGCAGCCTTAACGCGACTCCGAGGAGCATCCGAAGGCGCAGCAGCGGCTGGTCCAAACCTCCCCGCAACAAAAACCCTTTCGTTTTTGCTTTCACTGCGCGTTTTTGGCCTTTCCCGCACTCGCACCACGCGGAGCGCCCGCTGCCTCCGTGTTAACCATGCCCATGGAGCTGACTCAAAGCCGCATCCAGAAGATTTGGCTCCCCAATGACAACCGCCCGGCGCTGCCCCGCCGCTGTGAGTACGGCACTGAGGGATGGAGGGATACGGGGGGATGTTGGGAGCAGCCCCCGGGAAGGCCTCAATGCAATGCCCTCTTTTTCCCTTTCCCAAAATATCTCCTTCAGCATCATCCCCGTGTCCGCATCCCACCCCCTGCCAGCCCGTGACTCACTTCCAGCACGAGGAGATGGAGGAAGGTGCAGGGATCGCGCCGCTGCTTCCCGGGAGCGGGAGGCGTGAAGACACGCGTGTCCCAGTTTCCTCCCCTCTCCACGTCCACCACCCCAACCCCTACTCCCCCACTTTTCGATCCCTGGGAGTATGGACCACCGGGATTCCCAGTGGTCTGCTGGGATTCCCAGTGTCTGGCATCTTGCTATGTGATTTATTAATTTAAGGGGGAAAGCAGGATGAGGTCCATGAATTGAGGGGAAGAAAACACCCACCAGCCTCTTTGCTTCACCACTTTACCCTGTGCGGTGTGTGGGATGAGATGGGAAGACTTAGAATCGTAGAATCCATGGAGTGGTTTGAGTTGTAAGGGTCCGTAAACATCATTTAGTTCCACCCTCCCTACCATGGCAATGGGGGATGCGATAGGAGGTTTAGGATGAGATGGGAGGCAGGTGGAGGGGAGGGCTAAAAATGCTGGAAGCTGTGCAGTGATTTCCCATCTTTTCAAAGCTTGGGAAGTGGCTGGAGTGATTCAAACCAACCTTTGCTCTTAAAATAATAATAAATAATAATCAATGCTTCGGCATCCCGGTGTTACTAGAAACCAACTCATGAATCATAATCCAGTGCTAAAGCTGAGGAGACAGCTCTTTTAACTCGCCCAGCAGCCAAACTGACAGCCTGCCAGTTGGGCAACTCCAAACAGGAATCCGCAGAGCTGCGGGAGCCAGGACGGAGAAGGTGGCACTTGGCAGCCTGGCGAGGGATGGAAGCGGCTCGGGCAGTTGGGTGAATCAGTCTCTCACTGCTGTTTTTCCTGAGGCAGGCGTTTGAAACAAAGCCGCTTGAGCCGTTTATTTCCCTTGGCCCGAAAGTTCCCAGTTCCCCCTCTTTAAGATGTAATAATAATTAAAACTAACTATCCCCGTGGCTATGGGTCGGGCACGCAGCGATGTTCGCCCATGCTGAAGGAACTGCGTTTAGCAACAGGCTGAACATCTGGGTTGCCACGGGGCTTTGGTTTTAGCGGGGGGAGCTGTCTCCTGGCTTAATGCTTTGCAGATGGGGCGGGTTGGTCTGATTTTTCCCGAGGAGTGACACCTCTAAAAGGAATCCTTTCTTTATGCAGAGCCTTTTTGGAGGGGGTTTTGCCACTTTATTCACCCGGTTTCTCGGAGCTCTGAGAATTCCCTCATGGCAGAGGAGAATAATACTTTAATATATTAAGGCACCAAGGGGTTTATTAGGCTATAATGTGCTTTATGTTTTCTCGGGGTGGGAACAAGCCGTGTCGGGCACTGTTCAATGCGTTCTATGTGAGCATTAGTGGCCTTTTTCAGGGTGGTTATTTTTGGACTCGAAGTGGCTATTTTAAACTCGAGGTGCTGTTAATTCCTTACAAAGCCGGGTGGGAATGGGAGCTATAACGGAGATGCGAGGTCAGTGTGGTCACCCGGGTGGGGTGGAGGAGGAAGGAGTGGGAGCATCCCTGCGAGCATCCTCAGCAAGCTCCCGCTTGGCTGCTCCCTGCGTGGGGAATAATTAGTCCGATTGTCCGCTTCCTCATCAAGGGGCGGCTGGAATGGATGGGAAGCGATGCCTTCATGTGGCCTTTTGACGGCGATCCATTAAATTGCTGTCAAGCTGCACGTCTCTCACGTAGGGGCTGGGAAAGTCAAGTCGTCGCAAGCGGCTGGATGGGCAGGTCCAGGCGAGGGGAGGGGGCTCGGGATGGGGGATGCTGAGCAGGAAAGGGGCTCCCGGAGCCTTTTTCCTTCCCATCGCTCCAGCTCCATGAGGGTAGGCGAAAATACATCAGCAAAGCCACAGCTCGCAGGTCTGGTAGCGGTTAACACACGTGGTTGTGACGGGAGCGCAGAAACGGATTCTCTGTGCGTCCGCCAAGGTGTCAGGGAATTGCAATGGGAAGAAGGTGGAAAAGGGGGGGGATGTAAGAGGATGTGGTGTGGGCTTGTGGGAGCGGGAGGTGCGGGGAACACTTCTTAGGAGACGCTAAAAGTACCTGGAGTAAGGATGCGGCTGTTTTATTCAGCCTCTTATAGAATTTCCTTCCCTTTTGTGTTTTCCACTCACCCCGGTGAAGGGCATCAGCGTTGATTTTCTAGCCGATAAAAGGCACAAGTGTCTGAGCTACTTCTAAATATCCTTATTGAGCCTTTCAAAAGCCATCCGTGACCTTGACTTACCTGCTTAGATGTCGATAACGAGTAATGAATGCGCATTGAAATCCCTGATAGCTTTCTGCAAGTGGTGAAAAGGAATGATGAATTAGGTCTTTGTGGAGCGCTGAGAGCAAAACACTGGTTTCTGTTTCATCCCTGATGCAAAGTTTCCTGGAGGCTTTTGTGATTTAACTGGGTTTAGGCTCAGATTCCCGGTATCGTGCTCCATGCCCGGGTGTTTTGGGAGCTGCTTCCCGGGTCTGTAAACAGATGCTGTTGCACGGTCCTAGGGGAACCTGCATCTTTTGTCAGCAAACCGAATCGAGGGGGAGATTCCTCAAATACAGGTGTTTTAACTCATGCAGCACTCTTTGGAGATAGGATGTGTGCACAGCTGTCTGGAGTTAAGGGGACATAAACCCTACCTGGCAATATCTCTGTTGTCCTGGAATGCTGTTATTTTAATGGCCCCAAATCCTCTTGGCTCCGTTCCTTGAGATCCTTTGTCTGTGGGCAGGTAGGGAAAGGAGTGTCTGTATTCAGGTATTATTCCTTCCCCCTCCCTTTACCTAATAGGTGGTTGTTTTTTGTGCAGACTCCTATCCATAGGTTGGTTGAGGATGGGAAGCTGTTAGAGAGGAAAACAGCATTTTTCTAGATACACTGCACGTGTATCTGGATACATATTACATGGTCCACGGTCTAGATCCATCCCTTGGTACCCCAGCACCAAGAGAAATCACTGCTTGCTGCTGGAAGCAGTGGGAGCTGGCTTGGGCTTTTGAAATGTGGCACTGGGGAGGCAGGTCATACAAAGGGAGCGGTGTGAGGGCAGCTCCAACCTCAGGAATGTGGAATATTTAGGGAGAAAATAAAGAAAATATCTTGTTAGATAGCTTTCTCATCTCTTATTTGCTGTATCTGCTTCGGTGACCTAATGATGGGTGGCTGTGCTCTTCCCTGCTGGGTACCAGTGCCAAACCTGCAGCCTTAACTTGGTTTCTTTAGCTCTCTTGGATTATTTTTTCTTGGAAGGGGAGGGAAATCCCACGTGTTTTGCATACTCTCTGGATACCTTTTCATTTGTTTGCCCTTCCCAGGTCTACACTGAGAATAATATACCTCATCTCTACCCATGGGGAGCCCCTTGCATCCCCAAATCACTGCTGCTCTCTCCTGGTCCCACCTGGGGCAAGGCAGGCAGAGCACTCTACCCAGACTGTAATTAAGCTGCATTTTATGGCTCTGCCACCAGCCACTCACTCCCTGCATTCCTTTCCCATGAGGTCTCCGGGCTCACCGGGTGGATTGAAGGGTGGCTGAGAAATCCCCTGAGGGTCTCGTCTATCCCGCCTTTGCTGGGAGGGCTCTTGGCGTGTCAGCGGCATGAAAGGCGGGTGGCTAATCCAAATTCCATTAGGCATCCTTGAGATCTTCCTTTCTCCCTATTTAAAGTGCTTGGCTTTGTGCCTTGGCCTTTCCTGTGTGCAGCACCATGTGAGAAGCAATTCTGCAGGGCAAACCCCAGAGAGGAGCAGGGATGCTGCCATGTTTACATGGTCCATGGGGTGTGTGGTCCAGATACCTCTCATGGCTCTGGGAGCTGGCTGTGGGGGACTAAAAGAAATTCCCAAACTGCATTCCTAGTCCTGTAACCTCAGCAAATTTCTCTAAAGTGAACCAGGAGTTTATTTCTTAAAGGATTTAGGGAGGGAGAAGCACTTTACCTGGGCATCCTGGCAGCTGATTTGTCTGCGTGTTGGTCATGCCATTCAGGTGAATTGGAGAGAAGCTTCTTTTCACTTGCCAGGTCATCACTAGGTGATGCTTCTGGATTTCTTTCCAGCTGTTTCACATGGCCTCTCTTCACAATAAGAACAAATCTCCCGATAGCTTAAAATGTGTTTATGAGGAAAAGGGGATTAAAAAGGGGGGAAAGGGGATAAAAGGAAAAGGGGATACTTTTAAATGCTGGTGGTTTTGTAGTCCTCATGCCCTGCTCTTCAGAAAAAAATGGTTACATTTGCATGTATAGCAGCTTAAGAGCCAGCAAAGTTTCTGGAAGGTGCTTTCTGGGTGAAGATCTTGGTGCAGACCTGGCATTTCAGCATGGCAGCTGTGTCGGAAGTGTGCTGCTACAGAGACTGGACCAAAGCCCTTGGCCATCCTTTAGCTTTTCACAGAATTGGCCAAACCACGGTTTGCGAATGAGGAAACTGAGGCACAGGGGTTCTGCAGGGAGTTTAGGGCTGTTGCTGGTTCCTTTCCTGCTTCGCAGCTATCGGGATGTTCTCCTTGCTGTGATTGTCAGGAGGTGACTCCTGTCGCTTTTGTTGCGTGCCACCAGGGTGAGTCTGGGTCAGCATGGCTTAGCTAGGGTAGTTGTGTCTCATTGGGAGGTAGCTGTGGAGTAGTGCACCATGCTCTGACATATGCTCATTCATCAGACCCCATTGCAGAAATGAGTCGATGGGTTCAGCTACTCAAGGTTTTGATTGTCCAGATGTGTGAGAGGGATGCATGGGAGATACTGCAGAGGTGGTGTATATGGGGAGCAGAGGCTTTGGATTTTCTATAGCTGCTGAAGGTCCTGGGGGAAGGCTGGGTCAAGAGCAAGTGCCTTGTAGGCTTGATATAAGATGAGCTGGAGGGTTAACGGGTGCTCATGTTGCTCTTTCTCTCTTCTTTATAGCCTGTGGGCCACAGCTTGCCAATTCCCCCACTGTGATAGTGATGGTTGGCCTGCCAGCCCGTGGGAAGACCTACATCTCCAAGAAGCTGACTCGCTACCTCAACTGGATTGGTGTCCCAACAAAAGGTGAGGCCTTCACTGGCTGCCAGGGGAAGGCATGAGCTCTGGCTCTCAGGAGTTGCTCTAGGAGCTCAGTGCCCTGAAGGGTGTGAGGTAGTGGGAGCTCTTTCCAAGATCCCATGAGCCAGGTATCCATGTTCTCCCATCCCAGTCAGGTTCTCTTTCAATTTGAAGACCAAGGGCTGTCCCTCGCTTTTTGCTGTAAGGATGTCACTTCTAAAGTGGGATCTAAGGATGCCCACCACTAGAAAGTGTCGTCTGCAGGAACTGCACAGCTGAGTGAGGCTATGCTGGTTGTCTGCTCCTGGTATTGATGGTTTTTGCCTTTTCCACACAGTTTTCAACGTGGGGGAATATCGCCGTGAGGCAGTGAAGCATTACAGCTCCTATGACTTCTTCCGCCCTGACAATGAGGAGGCCATGAAAGTCAGGAGGTATGTGTGGGCGCCGTGTGCATGCTTGTACTTGGGTCCCAAATGGGTGGTGAAGCCCATGGTTACCTGGCTTGTTTGATGAGTGGTGAAGAGAAAGGCTGGGCTCTAGCTTCAGTTTTCCCTGTCTGCCCAAGGAGGCCTGACTTGGGTGCCAAGAGCTGAAAACTGAAGCTGTACGGGCTTGGTAGCTGCAGGGTCACCAGTGCATCCTCCATCAGTGGTACCCTAAATCTGCCTTCAGGCTCAGTGGTGTAGGATGTGAGGTTTGGCCTTTGCTGCTTCCATCTACCATTGCCTCTGCTATGAAGACCAGCACACTGCTTAGCACATGTCTCTTGTGGGGTTGTTGGTTGTGGCTTTTTATCAAACTGAGTGTGTCTTTCCTAAATGTCCCTGGGGATGAGGAGGTGACGAGGAGGAGCTGCAAAGCCTGCCCTCCTTTGTGGAAGTCTATGCAACTGGCTGCCACAAGCATCTCTGAGGACATCGGGATCATGTGTCTCCTCTTTTGCAGGCAATGTGCCCTGGCTGCCTTGAGGGATGTCAAGCTGTACCTAACGGAGGAGGCTGGCCAGATCGCGGTAAGCTCAGATGTGCTCCATGGGGTTTGACAGCAGTCCTGGTCCTGAAGGTGCTGTGCCCTGAGGGGGGACTAAGTGGGAAATGAGGTACTCTTGGTGCTAATCAAAATCTTTGCTTTTAAAGGTTTTTGATGCCACCAATACCACGCGGGAGAGGAGAGGGATGATCCTAAACTTTGCCAAAGAAAATGGGTTCAAGGTTGGTATCACTGGGCTGCTGCTTGTGTTGCATAGACCATGTTAGTGTACGGTTGGGATATCTTCTTTTGCTAATGTGTTGTACTCGCAGTGCTCCTGTGTAAGGGAGATTTCATTGATGGGTTTGATTGCAAATGTTAAACTCTTCCTTCATTCCCATTACCGAGCTCTGGAGGAGGAAAGGATGGGAATGGGGCAGAGGGAGAGCCCTTTGGTCAAACAGGGAGGAAGTTGGGTTGAGCAAGGAGTGAGTTGAATGTTACAAATGTTATTGCTGGCTTTCAGTTGAGCCTTTGCTCTGCTTTGCAGGTGTTCTTCATTGAATCTGTCTGCAACGATCCCACTGTAGTTGCCAGCAATGTTAGGGTAAGTGCGGAAGTGTCTTCCTCTTGTTTTTCCTGTCTTAGATATATTATAAGAGCAACCTCACATTTGCAATCCCTGTTCCTCATCGGGACTTCATCCACTCAGTTTCTGTTGGAGGGACAGCACAGCAGGGCACAAGCATTCCAAGAGGTTCCTGGAATGCGCTGAGGATAAATTCCTTCCTTGAGTGACAGAGGAGCCAACAAGGAGATGTGCTATGTTGGACCTTGTTACCAACAAGGAGGGGCTGATAGGTGGGGAATGTGAAGCTCAAGCTCAGCCTTGGCTGCAGTGACCATGAACTGGTGGACGTCAAGATCCTTAAAGCAGTTAGAAGGGCATGCAGCAAACTCACTTCCCTGGAGCTGAGGAGGAGCAGGCTTTCAAGGATCACCTCGTCAAAGCTCAGGAGCAATGACATCCCAACAAAGAGGATGTCAGGCAAAAACTCCAGGAGGCCTGCATGGATAAATAGGTTCCTCCTCGGGATTGAGCGTGCCCTTAGCAAGTTTGCTAACACCACCAAGCTGTGTGGTGTGGTTGACATGCTAAAGGGAAGGGATGGGATCCTGAGGGACCTGCACAAGCTGTGTAAGTAAGGCTGTGCAAACCTCATGAAGTTCAACAATGCCAAGCGCAAGGTCCTCCCCCTGGGTTGGGGCAATCCCAAGCACAAACACAGGCTGGACATAGACAGCAGCCCTGAGGAGAAGGACTTGGAGGTGTTGGCTGATGAGAAGTTCAACATGACCCAGCAGTGTGTACTTGCAGCATGGAAAGCCAACCCTATGCTGGTGCCCCCTAATGTGGTTTGGGGCTTAAATCCCATTGAAGAGCTGTCAGATTTGGTGTCTTCACCCACATGCAGCTTCCCAAAATCTACTGGGGTCTGCTTTAAAAAGAATATCAGATCATCTTACTTAAAATCTCAGAGACTACAGTGTAAAGCATTGCTTCCTGGCTCCTTTGGGAGCTGTTGGATCTTTGATTTCCCACCAGCAGAACTCCTTTACCCGCTAGGCTTGGCTAGGGCACGTAGACTTTAATTGGTCTACCTAGGCATGATTAACTTGTAAGAAAGCATCCTTTCCTCCACTGGGCTGTGCTCCAGCCTTATCTCCAGTTGTACATCTGAACTTCGTGAGCCATATTATAGTGTCTGGGAATGCATCGCAAGGTACTGAAAGTATGTGAGAAGAGTTTTGTCCTGCCCCTGGGATGGGCTCCACAAAGGGTGCTTGCTGGGTTAGGGCTGGAGTATGGCTTTTGGTCTTGCTTGGAGCTGGTGTTCTATGATGCTCTTATTGGTGTGGAAAATATGCTATCGCTGCTGTGCGTCACTTGGTTGTGTTACCCTGTTAGCTTCAGAATTGCTTATGAAGTTATGAATGTGTAATGCTGCTGCTCAAACCCGAATCTTCAGGAAGAATAGCCTGTTAGAGTACTTCAGCCATAACTTAGTCCATGAGAGTTCTGAATATTCATTCACATTGCCAATTTCTAGCATCTTTCTAGCAAATGATGCACAGGAAGGGGTTGAATGTTATGTTGCTGCCTCAGGTGATGAGCATTCAGGTTAACCTCTAACTCCTGGGAGCTTTATTCACTCAAAAGGCCCAGGATAAGCATCTTGTCTTAAGCACATGCACTTTTAATTCAGCTTCAACTGTTTAAAACTGATGCTTTCCTTTCGCCATAAGAAAGCTCAGTTTTCACACTGTGTTGGGTGGTGAGGTCCTACCCCAGTTCTTGGGGAGAACATGACTGGACTGATATGCATCTATACTGGTCATGCGATGGTTTATACCAGACTTCCTCAACATGTGCTTAGAGTTTTGAGTCTAGTCTGCTTCTTTCCTCTCTTATGATAAACAATGTCTGTAAAGTGGCTCAGCTGATAGTTGGATCTTGGCGGGACTTTGAAATCAGAGATAAGCATGGTCTGACTTGGAAAGTTTCCTAACCTCTCCCTGTGGCATTCCCTCATTGCAGGAAGTAAAATTGTCCAGCCCTGATTATCGTGACTGTAATTCAGCCGATGCTATGGAGGACTTCATGAAGAGGATCAACTGTTACCAGGCCAGCTACCAGCCACTCGACCCTGATGACTATGACCGGTAAGAGACTTTGAATTCTGAACTGGCATGAATGCCTTTGTTCTCCCACGAGAGGACTAATGAATTATGGAGCTGTATTTCACTTTGTATTCAATGTATTTCACTTTGTCTTCAAATAATGTGGCTGCACTAGAATAATATACGGCCAAGCCTCACTATGAATTCAGGATTCTTCATTGAAAATGCTGCTTTTTCCCAGCCTTGTGCCAGGAAGTTGGGTGCTGAACCTTTCTCAGGCTTTTCTGGGCTCAAACATGCTGGTTTCAACCTTGTTCTACCAGTCTAAATACAAAGGGTTTGGAAAAACATTTGGGTTTGAGCATTTCTGAGGTGCTTTTGTCACTGTCCACCTTAAAGGAAGGGCTGCTTGGGCAGGCTCAAACCACAAGGTTGAGCAAGCCCTGTGGTTTCCGCCTAGTTGTGTGCCCTGGGAGGACCTTTGCTGTCCTGCATAACCATGCAGGCACTTTTCCACTGCTCACAAATACATCTGTGCGCCCTGAGTGGATTACCTCAGTTCTGCTGTGTCCTGTCCTGGGGAGGAGCATGCTTCCTGCTGTTCGTGTTTAATCCTCTTTACTGCTGCAAGGGAGGAATGGTGATTATACCAGTGTTACTTCGCTCTCCATGAATGGCTGTTACTTGTTGGCTTCCAGTTGAAAATAGCCTGCAGGAAATCCTTTTAGCTGAGTGATTATGTTGACTGAGATACATCACAAGGCTGTTTGTCGACGATGGTGTTTCTTTCTTCCTATTTTCCCTACTGGCATCTGCTCATCCTTGCTGTGCTTTCCCTAGGGAGCTTTCTCTCATCAAAGTCATTGACGTTGGCCGGCGGTTCCTGGTTAACAGAGTTCAGGATCACATCCAGAGCAGGATCGTTTACTACCTGATGAACATCCATGTCCAGCCCCGCACCATTTATCTCTGTCGGCATGGTGAAAGCGAGTTCAACCTCAAGGGGAAGATTGGAGGTGACTCAGGCCTCTCCAACAGGGGCAAGAAGGTGAGAAAAGGGAATATTGCTCTGTGGCTTCTAGGACTGATTTGGCTGATGCTGTGCATTGGGTTAAGTGATCTATCCATAGGGCTGGTTAAATTCAGGTTCAGGCACCACCTCAAAACAAGACATTCCAGCCACCAATGTTCCATGTAGTTAGGGGTTAACAGAAGCTACAGAAATCTCTAGGAGAAAAGGGTATGAGTGTCTCCATTGAGCTTCAGACATTGCATAGTCAGGGCAGGATGTAGGACTGCTGCCACCCTTTGTTAGGGATAGCCATCTCCGAGGATGCTTTCAGGTTGATCACTGTTTGATTCTTCAAAAGCATGGTCAAGTGCTTCTAGGATAGTTAACAGCTACTTTGGCTTGCCAAACCATTTTGAAGCCCAAATGGAGTCATTTGAGGCGAGACTGTATAAGGAGATATCAGTTTAGCTCTATGACAGATAAGCAGAGCTGTGGTAAAGCGTAGCCAGGCATCGTAAGGTGGCCCACTGGGAAGCTGTGGATCAGGAATCAACCTCTTGGTTTTATGTACCACAGTTTGCACGGGCACTGAACAAGTTTGTTGAGGAGCAGAACCTGAAGGACCTCAAAGTCTGGACCAGCCAGCTAAAGAGGACAATCCAAACAGCAGAAGCTCTCCAGCTGCCCTATGAGCAGTGGAAGGCACTCAATGAAATTGATGCTGTAAGTATCTTTGTATTGGAGCCATGCTGGTTGCTATCACTCTCTGCCAAGTAGCATCAGCCTTTTCACTTTTGCCTAAATCTTGCTTTTTGTGGAGAGATTTTTCCTTCTCTTGGAAAGGGTGGTACTTCTGCTGCAGTACTTGCAACTTGTCTAATTATCTCGGCTCTACCTTGTGTAGATGCTTCGAGATTGGCTTGAATGAGCAGATTAGAATGGTTTTTGCTGGGAACTGCACTGTAGCTGACCACTCAGAGGGCTGCAGATGTTGCTTTGGAGAAGGTTTTGCATGTTGGGCGTGCTGTTTTTTAACTTGAGCATGTCCTTTAACCTCATGGATGTCCTGTTCTGGCAGGGAGTGTGTGAAGAAATGACGTATGAAGAAATCCGGGAGCAGCATCCAGAGGAATTTGCTTTACGTGATCAGGATAAATACTACTACCGCTATCCTTCTGGGGAGGTAGGTCTGCAAGGAGGCCTTCAGAGATAGGACTCGTTATCTTACTTTAAACCTGGCCTTCTTGTCCTCATGCTGTCCTCTACATTCAGAGCAGGGGAGCAGCCAAGTGTCCCAAGAAACTAGAATCAAGAGAGGTCAGGGCACCTTTTGCATTGAGCTCTTGTGAAATCCTGATATGTGAACATCTCATTGAGACATGTGCCACTTGACAAGTAGCCCCACTGAGTTTAGTGGAAGGAGACTCCAGAGTGAAGTCCAACTTCCTCCGCTACATCCACTCAAAGTGTTGCACTGCCCATTTCCTTTTTCATTTCCAAAGAAGCAATTTCTACCTCTGCTCTCAGTATCATTCCCTAAGGGTTGATGCTGATATCTCTGTCTCCTGGCAATCTGCGTTCAGGGTGTGACACAATGAGGTGGGAATTGGCAGGCTTCAGGCACTTCATGTTGTGAATGGGGCTTTTTATCCCCATATTAAAGGTCACACCCACAGGCATTTGGAAAAGATCTTTGGAGATATCATGGCCTGTCTAAAAGGAGAATGTTCAGGTGTCTGTGATTCCTTCTGGCTGCCTTTCAGGTTCTTCATGAAGTCCCTCAAAACCCTGTTTTTTAATGTTGCCTCAGACTTCAGAACTTAGAAATTCTGTAGAAAATCAGATTTCAATATGATAGGCACTGCTCGAAGGCCCTGTGCAGTTGTTGCTTACCTTAGTTACAGTCCTGGAGAGTTTAGTAAGACGTGAATGGCTTCTTTGTCCTCTGACCCAAAGAAGTAGCCATGTTCCAGAGTAGCCTGAGGAAGAGGATTTCTGTACCTTTGCTTGTTTTTAGCAGTAATTATGTTGGTTTGGTCAGAGGCATGAAATCAATAGATGTACCAAGACAAGGACTGTTGATTCTTGGTTCTTGATTCTATGCCATATCTCCCTTCCTTTCTTCTGCCTCAGTCCTACCAAGATCTGGTACAGCGCCTAGAGCCGGTCATCATGGAGCTGGAGAGACAAGAGAACGTCCTTGTGATCTGTCACCAGGCTGTCATGCGCTGTCTCCTGGCATACTTCCTTGATAAGAGTGCAGGTGAGCTTCCTGTCCTTGGGAAGAGGATTGATCCTGCTGGAGGAGGGATGATGGATGGAACTCCTAGGAGATAAGAGATGTGTTCAGGTCTGTTAAGGGCCTGAAGCATGCATCTCTTGGTTTTGGGTGGCCCTAGCTATTGATGAAGTCTAAGCCTGCTTTTGGAGAGGGGATGGGATAACCCTCCTGCTTTGCTTTCTCTGCAGATGAAATGCCCTACCTGAAATGTCCTCTTCACACAGTGTTGAAGCTGACCCCGGTGGCCTATGGTAAGGGAGGCTTTATTAACATGCCAAGGGGTTCAACTTGTCCCTCTTCCTGAATCTAAGTTGCCTCTGGGAGAAGAGCAGGGGTCTGCAGTGGAGCATGTCATAACATCCTGTGCCTGGTGGGTTTGCTGATGGCCTCTCTGTTTCCTTGTGCTCCCTTCTGCAGGCTGCCGGGTGGAATCCATCTCCCTGAACATTGAAGCTGTCAATACCCACAGGGATCGGCCAGAGGTGAGTGTGGCTTTTCCTCAGAGCCATCCCTTGATGTCTCTCTCCTTTCCCCTACAGTAAGCAGCAAAGATGCCCAGGGTGGGCATGGGGAGGTTGCTCAGCTGGGTACTCAGCAGTCCTGCTGTAGGACCAGAGCATCAGATGGGTCCTTGCTCTGCAAAGATGTGGCCTGTTGAGGGTTTTCCAAGGGAAAATGACTATTGCATGTGCCTGCTTCCCGGTGTGTTTGCTCAGATTAAAGCTGGCCCAGGGAAAGCTCCTCCCTGGTCTTTGACTTTCACCTGTGCAGTCATCCACTCACCTGAGCAGGGAATGTAACCACGGATGGAGGAGGTGACTTCTCCCAAGTTTCCTAGCTGGCTGGCAGAGCTTGGGCTCAACACTTTGCCCAGTATCTCCTGCCTTCATGGGTTTTTTAACTGGCATGCCCACAGCTCTATGGGATTCTGTACAGTTACAGGGTGGTGGTGCTGAGCTGGGGGTGGTGTAAAAAAGAGACCCTTCATGTGGAGGAATACTCCTATAAAGTCAGGTCCATCTGCCATGTGGTCCACCAGGAGCTAGAAGGCCAGAGCAGGGGGATGTGAGCTCCGTGTTAGGGCTGGGCAATAACCCAAGAGGGACCCCATGGACCCTGGTAATGCCCATGTCCCAGCCTCTGGGGCCTTTCCAACTTGCTCTTACTAGTGGTGGAGCCCAACTGGATGTTGGGTGGTTGGAGCTGTCCCCTTTTGTCACACATCTCCTTTCCTTTGCTTCCCAGCCTTGGCAGGCACCCTAGGTGGGGAAGCCAGTCCTTTCCCTGCCATGGGGGCCATTGATGTCCTCCACCACCCTTGTTGGGGATGGCAGGAAGGGTGTGGGTAGGATGGAGTGAGACACATGTGAAGCGCTTGACTCCCCCTGCTCAGCTGCATCTCCATTCCACCTCGCTTGAATTGGAGCTTGGCGTAGCGTTGACCATTGCTGGCTGCTCTGCCCTCACTTCCCAGTCTTCCTTATCAGCCCAGGCTGGCTTGTCCTGCCTCTTCTTGCTTTCACACCGCTCCCTGGGTTGGAGGGGTGAGCTTCGAGGAGGAGACGGATGGATGGGCACCTCTCTGTCGTGCTAAGTCATGCTTTTTTTTGGCAGTCTGTATTGACTTTTTTTGAGGAGAAAGCCTGTCTCATCCTCAGTGCAGGGCCTCTCACTTATTTATTTTCCCCTCCTTTCTTGGGCAGTCATGCTGCATTCTTGAACACCTTGTGTCCAGAGCCTTTCGCTGCATCCTTTGTACATTGACAGTGATTTGTGGGGAAAAGCAGAGGCTGCTTTAAACAAACACAAAAACCAACCTGCTTTATTTTTTTTTTCCTTTATAACTGTCGCCTTCTTACCTTTTATTTTATTTTATTTTTATTTACTTTTATTTTCTTTGTCTCACTTTAATTTAGGAAGGAAAGAAGGGACCTAACCCGCTCATGAGACGTAATAGCGTTACCCCTCTAGCAAGCCCAGAGCCCACCAAAAAACCTCGCATCAACAGCTTTGAGGAGCATGTGGCTGTTTCTTCCGCCCTGCCAGGCTGTGTTCCTCAGGAAGTGCCCTCGCAGCTGCCGGGACAAGTTAGTTGAACTCTTTTGGTTTGCTTTGTTTTGTTGCTATTCTCATTGTTTTGTTGTTTGTTGTCCTCCTGTCTCTCCTGAAGCTGGGGACCAGCTTGCACTTGTGGCAACCTGTGCTGATGCATCTTTCTCCCATGCCTGCTGTCTCTCCCTGCCTTGTGTTGGCGCAGGAACATCCAGTCACTGTTGATTCTCTTGGGTTTTGAGAGTGTCATAAACCACCCGCAGAGCTCCAGGCTGCGTTAATTTGGTGCCTTCATTATCTGACATTTGTGGTGTCAACCTCCTGAGGAACTGTATTCTCTAGACTGGGGCTCGTGCCTTCTCCAGGATGCACTTGGCTTTGCTGTAGACCTGGGCATTGCAATAAAGCAGCTGTTCTTGTGCTTCTCAAGAAGGAGCTGACAAAACTCATCTTTGGCTGAGGGGTCTCTTACTTCCTGGAATGATGGGCAAAATGGACCAGAAATTAATAGGAGCCTCTTGGCATAGTGAACCCGGTTGCCTTCTGCAACCTTGGGTGAACCCCATGTCTAGCTACCGTGATGCTCATGTGTCCTTTCCTCTTTCACCCACCCATGAAGGGATGCATGCAGAAAGAGATACCTCGCTTGCTTCACACTTGTCCAGGAACAACCTCCCCTCCCTGTGCTCATTAAGGAGCTGGGGTGGTACCAGAGAGGCATATATAGTATATATGACCCCTTTTGCCATGCTGCCCTTTGCACCGGCTGCCTGCTGGATCTCGCTGTCTCACTCAGCCCTTCTTTGCATTATCTGTGTTGTCTGGTGTCCTCTTGGCCAGACCCTGGGCAGGTTAGGAAGGTTGCTGAGTTCCTCCAACCGCTCTGCTTGGTGGCCGCTTTGCATGAGCCTTCCCACCCCAAGCACCAAAAGGGGCAGCTCCATCTGTCTCTTGGCATTAAAGCTTTGCTTGGGCTGGTTGAGGCTTGCACCAAACCCTTTGCCAGCTTTGGGTTTGGAAGCTCTTGCCGTTGGTATGCCCCTTGCTCTGTCTGGTGTCTTCTGCCTGGTCTCCTGCGCGGCGTTACTGACACCTCTCCCTCTCTGTTCTCTCTCTCTCTCTCTCTCTCTCTGCAGCCTTTACTAGGGAAGGCATGCCTGTAAGTACCTTCTTGCATCTTATTCCCCCTTTTACTCCCTTTTCCATGTCTCTTGCCATCTCACCACTTGTTTTGTTGCTGTGAAACCCGGCCAAGGCATGGGCTTCTTGAAGTTAGTATTTCTGTGTGTGGATTTTTTTATGCATCTTAGGAAGGATGAAGAGGAGGATGAAGGGTGCTGCTTTGTCCGGCCTCTAGGTGTTCTAGCTTGATTCAATGTCTTAATTTTGTTGAGAAATAAAGCAAGTTATCATTTGCCCTTTATTGATAATGTCCAAATTCCCTACCTCCTCCTTGATTAGTCACAGGATGGGAGACGCTGTTGGGTGGGTTTTGCTGGAGTTCTCTGCTATGTGATAGCATGGTGTACTGTAGGTGATAGAGTCCTTGGGAAGAACAGGCCTCCTGGGTCTAAGTTGTGTCTATGAATGGTCTGGAGAAGGTTCTGACCTCAGCCCCCAACAGGGTTTTATCACTGGCATGACTGTGTTTCCCGGAGCTTGACTGATCCTGAGTCCTGGCATCTGCAGTTCTGCAAGCCTGGATTTTGAGAACAGTGAGTCGGGATGCCTTGGACAGAGTAGATGCAAGGATATTGTTGTCTTCTATCTCTTAAGAAAGCAAGATGCCTTGAGCATCTAATGTGCTGATTACAAATGATTAAGACTTTGACAGTTTGGCTTAGTGCTGTTAGTTCTTTGTGTAGTAAGGATAGATTTGAAGCCTTTGGACTTCATTAATTCTATATGATCAGGTTGAGAGCGGAAGTTAATGAGCTGTGTTAAAGTGTCTTCTCAAAGACCAGGCAGACTTTGGGGCTGGGGTGGTGTCCAGGGATCTTTTTGCCCTCTATAGACCAGTTCAAATCAGCCTATGGGCCTCTCTGTCCTGGTTCATTTTGTGGGCTGAAGATGGAAGGATCCGCTTTAACATGGCCAGCCCAGAACTCAGCCCTGCTTACACGTAACAACTGGTGAACCTCATGTTTCTTCTTCCTTTGGAGTACACAGTTTTGAGAAGCAAGAAGTTAGGAAGCTTACACTTGGTGGATGGGCTGGGGAAGGTCATTATGCTCATGATCCTGGGCAAATGTAGAGTTTGAGTTGCTCAGCATGGCCTGCATTCCTCTGCTCTTTTCCTTGCTGCTCATGGGCACAAAAGCCCATGATGAAGTGTCTGGTTGTGGGTTGCTTTGAAAGCAGTTTTGTTTCCTTATCCATCCCTCCACCCACCCTTTTCCCATCCATCTTGTAATGAATAGCAGTGCATGCCTCAGTGCTGGCTGGGACACTGAAAACATGCTCCAGTGCTGAGTCTGGGAGATGGCTGCATTGGGGTTTGCTAGACCAGGAGCTCTGCTGGCACAGGCAGAGATGGTTGCCTCCATCTGCTAGTGTGTGACTCACAGGCTGCCATTGAGGGACTCATGAAGATACCCTAAGCTAAGGGCTTGGTGGCATTCACACTGCTGATACCTCTTGGAGGCTGTTGTCTTGTGCACGTGACCATCCTTCACTGTGTCCCACCACAACATGTATGGGGTCAGGGGAGGTGGAAGGTACCTCCTTCTCATTTTGTACCATGGGACTTGGCTGGCAGTGGGTGCTTTGTTGTATCAGCCCTCACTGTTGGGATCTTGACCCCCATCCAGGAGGACCAGAGAACACTGGAGAGGCTGGGGACATGCTTATGTACCTCAGAGTCCTCCTGGCTGGGGGATTGAGCTGATCTGGGGTCGTGGGACTACTTGGCATGATGACTTCTGTTCCTTTTGCTTGGTTTGTGATCCAAAGTGCACTTTTTGACAATGAGCTGATTCCCCTCCCTTCTTCTCCCCTTCACTTTTCATGCTTAAAGAAGACCCGTTTGTCACTTTCTCAAAGTTTTCTCTTTACTAATATTTCCAAGGTAAATGGCTGTGGTGCATGTGGCTTCTCCCAACCTTCCTCCTGTCTCCTTAGATAAGAGCTCAGCCTGCTCTGCCTCATAGCCTGGTTATGCACATTCCTGGTGCTTGTAAGAGGCAGTTTAGGTAGCAAAAGCAAAAGAAGTTGAGAAACCTTCCTAGCTGTTTCCTAGTCCTTTTTTTCCTGCCCTGTTTCATGTACTTGTGTGAACTGGGAAGTGTCCTTGTTGTGACCATCTCCCCTTGGGCTTCTCCTCCAGCCACGGCCCTGTGGGCTAGTCCTGCTTTTATATAGTTGGTTGTCTCTGG
Source organism: Ara ararauna (assembly GCA_028858755.1). NCBI lineage: Eukaryota > Metazoa > Chordata > Aves > Psittaciformes > Psittacidae > Ara > Ara ararauna. The sequence continues at coordinate 164,792,264 of CM054376.1, forward strand.
TTTTGTGGTCCCCACTGCATGCTGGTGGGTGCCCACTGTCACCACTCTCCACCAGCATTGTGTCCAGAGCAGCTCTAGGGTCTGTGAAAGCTCATGGGGTGTCATTGGGTGCTGCTGCCATAGTGGTGTCTGGTTCCCATGCTGGCTGCTCAGCAAGGCTGATGGAAGCGGCCTCTTCTTGGCAGTGCCAAGGATGGATAAATGGTAACCTCCTCCTTGACAGGCAGAGGGTTGACACTGCCCACCCTCAATGGGAGCAAGAGAGATGTTTAATTGGGCTCCTTAACACTGGTGGTCTCCATCACCTTGCCTTGCGTGAGCCAAAGAGCAGCTTCAGAAGTGCAGACCAGACAGGGCGGGAGGGTTGCCTGGGGTTTTGGCTCAGTTTTTAGGGGTATCTCTGTCAAATTCCCACCCTGCAGTTAAACCCGAGGGGTGTGGGTAGCCAGTCAGTGCATCCCCACCATCTCTCCTTGGGTGGACAATGTCCTTTCCTCTGTGATGGATGCTTTCGTAGTGACCCGTGCCGTGGCTTTCAGTTACTCCCCTTTGTCCTCTTGTTGATGTCTACGTAGAAGATGGGTCTGACCCAAGAACTGCCCCAACCACGGTTCTTCCCTTCTCATTGCAGAACATGAGCACCTCGCAGAAGCTGTCGTGACTCCGTTGGCACTGTGGCAATGCCACTGGCGATGCCACCAGCTTCCCATCCCGTCGCCATTTCCAAAGCTTGCTTATAAACCAGTCTCCTTCGTCTGCGGCGAGGTCGACCCTCGGCTGTTTCTACCCGTGCCCATTCATCTGCAAACCGCTCTGCTGAAGGAGGGGAGAGATGCAGGGGAGCAGAGAGGAGCCGAGCATCCCGGGCTCACCACCAGATCTTTAGGCTGCAGCACTTGCTCTCCTCTCCAGCGTTCTGTTAGATCCTAGCAAGCTGTAAAGTGCTTCCTAGCACACAGGAGTTTAATTTCCTTCTGCAAGCAGTTTTGATTTTCTTTTGTAGAGACGATTGGTACCCATCCGTCTCGGGGTGGAGTGTGTATATATGTGGATGGTGCGGGGTTAGCAGAGATGGGGGGAAGGGGAGGGAATGAAGGGGTTTTGCAGTTTTTTATGATTATTATTATAATTATGATTAATTCCTTTTCAAGAAGTCCTTTAGCCTGTCACACCAAGCCTGGCTCAACCAGGCCTGTGAGCACTAGGAAGGCAGTTGCGTGAAGTCCTTCACAGCGAGAACTTTTGGGTTCAACAAGGACAAAAGACCCTGAAACATCTTTTGTTTTACTCAATAAACCTGAAAGGGATTTGCAGAGAATGTAGATCTGCTTCTAAAACTGGCTGTGAGCTGCCAGTAGCGTAGGGGAAGCCACACCAGTGGTGGTTTGGATGATGCTTTCATCTTGGGGAGCACCAAGGAATGGTCTGAGTTAAGGCATGTGTTGATATGGGGGGGGGGGGGAACTGAGCACTGGTTGAAGTGCTGTGCTAGTAGTTAATCTCCTCTTTGCTCTTAGAGGAAAGCAGAGATTTGGGGCGGTTTAGGGGTCAATCCCTGTGTCCTTGCAGGGGGACAGGCGGAGCTAGATGCATTTTGCAGATACACAGGTCTTGTGGAGGTGGCCAGAGGTCTGGCTGGGATGCAGAAAGCCACAAGAAGGGACAGTTTTGTCTGCCTTCTCTCTTAATTTTACACATATACATGCACACACATGTGTACATGTGTATACCTAGAAACTGCTTGGGTTTTGCACTTTATTTGTGGCAGGAGCATAGCTGTTTTAGTTTCTATCAAGTTGTGCCCCTTAACAGGGGAAGCCTGAATACAGGCAAACTTCTTTATTTTGCATGCTGGAAAGCTGGGACTACAAAACTAGTTACAGCATTTGAGGTGTGTGTGTGCGTGTGTTTGGGGGCAAGATACTGACTCGGACTCCATCAGCCAACTCCCAGTGGTTTGATATGCAAGATCCCTTCTTGGCAGCCTGTCTCAGGCTGTGAGACGGCAGTTATATAGCAATTAACCACTATTGCTTTGTGCAAAATCTGTGGATTTTGAATATTAACTTTTTTTTTTAGGGTTTTGGGTTGTTTTGGCTTCTTTCCTCACTGCTATATGCACCATCTTCATCCTCAGCGTGCTTTTTGGCTGCACGGCTGAGTTAGAAACAGGAGGCGAGGGGAGCCAAATCTTCCTGCAGCGCTATGCTAGAGATGGGCAGCCCTTTGGTTTCATCCTTCCTATAGCTTTCCTCAGCCCTTTATGTGGGAAACAACATCCCTACAGCCAGGAGCAGAGAGGTCTGGGGAGAAATGATGTATTTTTTTGGCATGTGTGTGTGTTTTGGGGGGGGTTGGTCTGTTCTTCCTTTGGGAAAAGGTGAACCTCAGTGCCTAGCGCTTCAGCCTCATGCTTGAAGCAGCACCAATAGCGGGAGGGGACCAGGACCACGCTCAGTCTATATCCCACCAAAGGAGATGGTCTCCAGTGCCCTGCCTATGTGAGCTTGTGCATATGTGTATTATATTCCTGTACAGATGAAACAAAGAACACTTCCCCCCCTTGCCCTTTTTAGTTTAATAAGGCCATTAAAAGCAGCCATCTCCCTGTGTGAGCAGTTGACATCTGCCCTTTTGGTTTCTCTGCCTTTGAGAGAGAAGAAAAATGAATGTTTTTGGAAGGCAAATTGCTTTTTTTTCAGCCTCCTTCTTGGGGAGTCTTTATCTTTCTCCTCCTGCTATGAAAAGATAAGCCGGCAAATGCAAACATGACGTCTGGCTGCCCCGTGATCAATCCTGTACACGTGTAATTCTGCAGATGTTTTGGCTTGTATTTGTTTGTATATATATAAATATAGATACATAAAAGAAATCAAACAGCAAAAAATATTGACCTTAAACTTTCTCCCTTTGGGAATAATAGAAGTCTCCACAACCGGCTGTCTTTTTCCAGCAAGGGGGAAATTGGTCTTCGAGCAGCAGAAAAGGTCTCTTCATACTGGAGGGGTTGGTAGGAGGTGGGATGGTGTCGGCCCCATCCCATCTCATTGCGCCTGAAACTCACTGCCCATTGGTTTAGGTTAATGGAGCCACGGACCAGGCAGTGACGGTGGATGGGGAGAAGGGACTTGTCAAACCACACCAATGATTTCTTTTCCCCCCACCTAATTTTTTGGGGTTTGTTTTTTGTTTTATTTTCCTTTGTGATACTTGAATTTATTTTTTACCTTTTTTTTTGATAGCAAAGCTCTCTTTATTTATTTAATGTATACTGCAAAGCTTGGAGAGAAGGGGCTGTTTCCTTGGGGGGGTTGATTTGTGGTATGTTAACTGTTCTGTATATACGTCTGGAATAATTGCCTGATATAAAGCTGTGCCACCTTAAAAACAGGGTATGCCTTTCAGAAATTTGTATATTTTGCAGTTGCTGGACCAATAAACTATCTTGTTGAAATACAGACATGACCTGGTTCTTCCTTGTGTTAGGAATTACACTCTCAGGCCTAGCTTGTGTGTAGCTTGTCCATCCAGTCCTGCCTCACATGTATGTTCCTGTGCCACATAAATCCCTCCTGCCCCCAGAGTGGGTTTTCTGAGGATCCATTTGGATTCCATTGCTTGATCCTTTCTTTCTGACCATGTTACAGCATTTTAAGGTTTTGTTACGGTGAGTGAGGAGCTCATCTGTTGACTTAAGGTCATTTCTCCAACTAACACCTACTTAGCAAATACTCAGGCTCTACTCACTACAGCACTGTTCAGTATACAGGTGATGTCCTGCCTAGATCTTCATCTAGGCAGCAAATTAGGCAAGACCAGCCATTTATTCAAACCTAGTACAGTTCCTGAAACCAAACACCTGCTAAATGAAGCCTAAGGGCTGGACAAAAGCTGTTCTCTGAGATCAGGGCTATCCCTGAAGGCAGGAAAACAGATTCCTCCTGCAAGCAACATTAGTTCCCTGCAAAGTTGGTTGTTGCCCTTTTTGTTTTCTAGGTTCAGAGAGAAAAGATGGGGAGGAACAGGGAAAGGTGTAACTTGGCAGTGATGCTCCATAGCACATTGTGGGTCAATGCTCCTCATGTGGTCGGATGCTCATTGCCCTCAAGCAGTTGTGCATCTGAAAGCTTATTGGGAGCAAAAAGGGCAAAGAGATTTGAGCCACTGTGCACTGAAGCTCGGCTCTGTGCTTGGCCACTGCTGGCTGACGTACAGCCCTTGCTCTCATCTTCCCTGGGCTTTCTGAGCAGGTCGAGCCTTGCTTTGGGCTTGCTGTGATGCAGCCGGGATGCTCAGGGACCATCTGCATTCTGTCTCCTGATTGCTCTATGCAGCAGGGACCCTCAAATGGGAGGTGGGGTGCCTTCTATTTTAGCCTTGAGGCATCTGCACTAGATTCTTCCGAGGTGTACGTGCAGATGAGGCTCCAGGGCAATGCCCATCCCTGCAAGCACCCTGAGGGCAGGCAGGGCCCGTGCTCCAGAAGCCACAAGGTTATGACTGTTTTTCAATTTTCTCTCTTTTCACGCTCCAGCAACCCGTCCATCTCCTTGACCTAAGCCTTATTTTAGGGCATGGAGCATAGCCTTGCGCTTGCCTTGTAGAGAATCTCACAAGGGTGCTGGGGCTTTGATAATGCCACCAGGCACAGTGGGCTGAGATTCTGTGTAGCCATAACAGCAGCACTGCTCTTCTGCCTTCCCCGGGCTGTTCTGAGGCCGTGATAACCTCGTCCTTGTCAAGGAAGCACAGGGGAAGGCTTTGCCTCCCAGAGCATGGCTGTGGGCAACGCTTCCAAGGCTGCCCTGCGAGAGAACAGCCCCTTCAAAAAGCCTTTATTCTCTTTGAATCCTGTGTTCAGCTCTGGGCCCCTCACTACAGGAGAGACACTGAGATGCTGGAGTGGGGCCAGAGAAGGGCACCGGAGCTGATGCAGGGCCTGGAACACAGTGTGATGGGGAAGGGCTGAGGGACCTGGGGGGTTCAGATGGAGAAGAGAAGGCTCAGGGGGGACCTGATCGCTGCCTACAACTGCCTGAGAGGAGGATGGAGCCAGGAGGGGGCTGCGCTCTGCTCCCAAGGAACAAGGGATGGGACAAGAGGAAACGGCCTCAAGCTGCACCAGGGCAGGTTTAGATGGAGCTGAGGAGCAACTCCTTCCCCAAAGGGTGCTCAGGCATTGGAAGAGGTACCCAGGGCAGTGCTGGAGTCACCGTCCCTGCAGTGTTCACACACCCACCGTGGAGATGAGGCCTCAGTGCCATGGGTTAGTGGTGTCCTTGGCAGTGCTGGGGAAGGGTTGGACTGGAGGAGCTTGAAGGTCTTTTCTGCCCTGGCTGATTCTTTCTGCATGTGTGGAAGCGATGGGGCTTGTATCATGCCATTTATGTAGGAGATCCATGCAAAGGAGGAGATCCATACAAACATTCATGGGCCAGTGCCATCCCAAGCAGCATCTTTTACTTTTCTTCCATGTGAAGCATCATATTTGTAGCATCGCGGAGACGTTCCTTGAGGCAGGGCAGCTTTAAAGGTTATGCTTGACAATGGGAACATTTCCCTGCTCCCAGTCAAGTCCCACGCTTTTTTTAGAAGGATAAATAATCCCTCACCTCACTGCTAGCAAACCAGACCAGAGAACTTGTGATGGCTAAAAACCAGCAAAGGACAGACCAGTCACGCTGGCTGACTCAGCTCTGATTGATGGCTCAGGAATGTGTCTGATACGTGCAAGTGCAAGGGATTAAATATAGCATGGGCAAACCTTTCCAATGCAACATGTTGGATGAAGAGCAGCTCACCTGCCTCCGGCTGGGGAGGGACTGCCATCACGCCATGGGATTGCCGGGGGGTTCTTTAGGTTTTCTGTATTTGTTTTCCACTTATGAGAACCTATACAAAGAAATGGATATTTTGGGGTTGCTTTGCAAGGCGAAGCGGCTTGCTGATTGTGGCTCTAATGGGAATTGTTGTGAGGATAATGTTCTTCCCTGTGAGGGTGCTCAGGCGCTGGCACAGGGTGCCCAGAGAAGCTGTGGCTGCGCCATCCCTGACAGTGTTGAAGGCCAGGTTGGACACAGGGGCTTGGAGCAAGCTGCTCTAGTGGAAGGTGTCCCTGCCCATGGCAGGGGTTGGAACTGGAGGAGCTTTGAGGTCCTTCAACCCAGACCAGTCTGGGATTTGCAACAACTCCATGTTTCTAAATGCATTTGTGCGGTTTTCCTACACCAAGCATGTCCCAGGAAGGCATATCTGTCTACTGAAATATGGAAAATCTATTGTGCAGCTGCGCACAGACCTGTGTAAATCAGCATCTCGCTGCTCCACACCTGAACTCTGCAAAGTGTCTGGTCCCTTTGCCATCCCCAGAGTAGGCTCAGAGCTTCGTTTGTGGCTAAGGGAAGGCTGCATGGACATGAACATTTGACCCTTGCATTTCCTTTGCTTGTGTGTGCATCCATATCCTCTCTCCAGGGTGTGGAACAGCCTGTTCCCATAAGTGGTCAGTCTCAGCGTGGGTTTGGGGATGCAAACTTGCTCCCAGCAAGTTCATGCCTCCAATAAAACCCTCCTGCTGCAGAGCCGAAGCCCTTCTCCCACCTCACCCCTTCCCATTGAAAGGTCCCCTTGCCCTGGCACCACTCATCTCTGCCAGCCTCCCCATTCAAGTGGACAAGGGTCCAACACTGGCCCCATCCTTCAAGGCCACACCTTGAATCCTGTGTTCAAGCCTGGGCCCTGTGTTCAGTATCAGAGATATTGAGCTATCTTCAAAGGAGTCACCACTAGCTGCTGGTTCCCCTTCTTCCCATCTGCCCATAATGGCATTGAGAGCCTCTTCCAGCCCTGGCCATACATGTCTTGGCTTAGATGGAAAAACCTACCGGGAGGAAGTCCTGGTCTTTCCAGAAACCACACAGACTTAGAGTGGCTTTCGAAAACCTCCCTGAATTTAAAAGAGGTCATGTAAAAGAGGGTTCTTCTAGAAGGAAAGAACATCTAGAAGGTAAGAACAGTAGCCATGCCACCAGCAACAGCCATCCGGTCCTCAGCTGGACCTGCTCTGATGCTCCTAAGCCCTGTGAGTTGGTCCTGCTGGAGAAACCTCCATCTGTAGCCCCTCTTGATGTGGCAGAGCATCCTCCTGGTCCTGCTCCCACCCTGTGCAGCAATGAGGAGCAGCCATCAGGGCTGTTTAGAAACGCTTCTGCCTTTGAGCTTAGAAATAGCCGTGGCAGTGGCTTATACCTTGTGACAGCCCCTTGCAACTTCCTGGCTATATACTGGGGTTTTTCTTAAACACAACAGGTCACTTGAGAAATCAGATCATGCCATTTTCCCAGCCATGTGCTCTTCCTTTCTAGTATCTTTTCTCTTGGACTATGACCTGTTCTCTGAGGATGATCTGGCCTCTGATTGCAGAGCTGCTGTTCCATGCAGCCACGGAAGGACTCAGGAGAGGCCTCAAAGCTTTGGCCACTTGGCTTCTGCGACCTGTGACCACACAAGAGTGGTTCTGGGAAGGAGCTGGTTAGAAAAAGTGGATTGAAACTGAATCTAGTTGTCAGCAGTGCAAGAAGGAATTACATTATGTGGATGGAAGAATCGCGATGAGTCAATACCAGAATGGTTGACACTCCCCTGAAATTCATGTAGTGTCTACATCCACAAAGTTGGCTTCATGTCTCATGCTCCCCCTGAAAGTGTCCCACTGCATCTTGTTGATGCTCTGTCTTGCTCTGTGGTCCACCCCCCAGGGTGTGTGCCTGGTCATAGAGGAAACCAGTCCTTACTGCCACCAGGGCCAGTCTTGGCTCTGTGCCCTGGGAAACCTTCACTGTAAGGTTTGCTCCATGTTTTCCTTGTGGCCTGATGGACCAGTCAACATGTGCCAACATGAGACAGAGCAACAGAACACAAAGGAATCGGTCAACAGGGTACTGAGTGTTGCCAGGCCTCAGATCTCCTGGTAGGCTCTTCCCTCATGAGCCACCACTTGAGGTCCCAGCAGCTCCAACCCAACTAATGATGGGCTAAATACCTTGAGAAGTCTCCTTGAATGTTATCTCCCACAGTCCTTAGGAAAATCTAATTTGCAACATGATAAGACCATGACAAGGCAGACAAAACCCAACCAACAAATATGTCCACCCAGCTTGTTGGCAAAGTGAGAATATAAGCTCTTGCTGATCAAAGAAGGCTCGGAGCCGACATGATCTCATGGTGATGAGACAACCTTCAGGATAACACAGGCTTTGTGAATTGCTTCTCCCTCTAGTACAAGGTACAGACTCTTGTGTCCACTCCTAGTCAGACACCCAGCAAATGTTACTTGGTCTCTACTGCTACAAGAGGCATCTGAGTGCTCTTTGAACTGAAATCAATGTTGGCAAAACTTTTTACCAGTTGGTGGCCTGGTGCATAGAGAAGTGGGTGGCAGCAGAGGTTGTGACCAAAAAGCAAGGCTGAATTGGAGCTAGGAAGAGAAACAGTAATTAAGACCTAACGAATAATTACCATGGTGGAGGGCAGCTCAAGGATGAGCACAGCCCCAAATCCAGAGATTTCTAGCTGCAGCTCAAACCCCACAATTAAGCTGTGATTTTGGTCATTATGAGGAGGTATTTCCAGAGCTGGGTATTGCTTTTGCTGTCTTTATCCACCAAAATGACTGACACAGCATCAGCAGAAAGAAAACCCAGCATTTTGATAAATGTCATCCAAACCAGAGTTGCGTTAGCCTACGTTGGATGCCTCCACCAAAGCTGGATGCCAACCTGTGGGTAGAGCTGCCTTTTCATGATGAAGAGGGAAGAATGCTTTCTGGCTAGTGGGCGACTTAGGAGAGGTGGAGGGTACCTAAATATACTCATCATTATAGAATCATAGAATGGTTTGGGTTGGAAAGGACCTTAAAGCACATCCAGTTCCAGCCCCTTGCCATGGGCAGGGGCACCTTCTACTTGAGCAGGTTGCTCCAAGCCCCTGTGTCCAACCTGTCCTGAACAATGCCGGGAATGAGGCATGTCCTCTCCTGGGAACAGGATTCCCACCATACGGCAGCATGGAGAAACAAATGTCACCATGTATCTCTGGTTCTTCGTCCACCTCTACCCACTCATTACTCCAGTGTACTGATACGCTTGTAAGAAAGGAGAGGAAGGAAGCTGTAGCTCTCATGAATAGCTGGTCACCCCATCCACTCTGTGCTGCAAGCATGCTGTCCTCAGAGATGTGTCTACAGGCAGATCACACCATTGACCTGGATTTCAAGGTGCTGGCACAAGTATTAATGTCTGATTTCCTTCCTGTCTTTCCCACTGGTGATGCTGCAAGGACTATGACCTTGTTCCATGGCTGCTCTTTTCCCTTCCAGGCAGTATTAATGTCACCCTCCCAAACAAGCACCCTGATTCACTCACTCTTCCTTCTGCCTAGCTTTTACTCGGCTGTGACAAACGGCAGACGTGCTCTCCTGCCATGTATCCACCTTACTCTTCCTAATTGCTTCATCCTCCGGCATTCACTAGGCATTGATGAATGCACCAGGTCTTCTTGCCCAGTATATTCCATGCTATGTGTAGGCATCTCCCCAGCCTGTCCTCCTTGTGCAGTACCCCAAGGCCATCTTTAATCCTTTGACAGACTACAGAAACCCTACTCTTTAATCCACTCTAATTGCTCAGCCACCACCAGCAGCTCCCTATGCACAGTTTCTGCTGTATGGGTAGAAGATGTCAGGGGTTTTGGGTCTGCACTGGTGGCTTTAACCTACTGGAGAAAGGTGAGAGAAAAGACCTGATGGTAATCCCCAGGACAGGTTCCTGGAGGAGGGGGTTGCCCTTTCTATCTGAGATGAACCCATCTACGGTGTCAAGTCATTGCCATAAAATTCCAGAGCCTTTCCAGCCACCCCTTTATCTTTTTACTGTTTTCTCCAGGCTTTCCCTAAGAGGATATAGTCCATTTGGGCCCATTCTCCATGACATTTTTGCACCATTACAGGCCCCAATGGTGTGGATAAGCCCACTTTTAGAAACAACTTGGGGCAAGGAAGTGATTTTCTTATTTGATTATAAATTACTCAGCAGTGCTGTATAAACATGGCATAATAAAATAATACAACACTAACATTCACCATAACTAATTTGTGACAATGACTGAGATACTTTTTCAGACTTGCTAAACCAGTGTGCAGGTTTATAGGGAGTATTTCTATGCGTGGCCATTTCACAGAGACTTCTGGCACAGTTTTGTGCATGTCTGGGTCTGTTGAGGAGGTGAGAGTGTTCTGTCTCCACCTCATAAATAAAATCACTTCCAGGAGTCAGCAAACCTTGCGAGAGGTGGGACAGGGAAGCAAAGGCATGTAAGTCAGAAGAGTTGTAAAACGGTGTTTGCAAGACTCATGGTTAAAGCTGGCTGAAAACCAAGGCTTTCGGTTCACCAGAGATGTTCTCTTCTACCTGTAAAGGAAAATAAAAGTATCTTCCTGTCCAAGTAGGATGTAAACCGGATATTTTTCCGAATTCCCAAAGCTCCTTTTGGCCCCATGAATAGACATGTCATTTTTCCTGTTTTGCTGAAGACTTTTTAAGCAAAGTGTTGGCTTTTTTTGACGAAACATTCCTTTGTTATAGAGCACCGTACTCGACTGACTTGTAGTAATGCTGGAGGAAGAAGAGCCACTCATGAGAGACTGGGGGATGGCCCTTCACCACTCACGAAATGGAGTTTTCATTGCCTTCATCTTGCGCAGGGCTGGATGCCCACCTCATCCACAAAACAGGACACCTTCAGGCACCTCCTGGAAGACCCAGCGGAGAGCAGCTACGGGCTCAGGGGTGCAGATAGGGCTCAGTGTGGTGTCCCTGGCATCTCGCTGTCATCCCTTGAAATGGTCTTGGAGCTGGATGGCCAGCAATGCCTCAGACAGGGATCAGGGTTGCAGGGCTAGGCTCAAACAGAAAGCCCATCTGCCTGTCCTCAGTGGTTTTAATGTAGGTATTAATCACCTTCCTACCTGCTAAGCTGCTCTGAGTGTGTCTGTGGCATCTTTCTAAAGCTGCTCATAGCAAAGTTGATGCTGTCTGTGTGCTCCGAGGGCCGGGAGGGATGGAACTGGTGCTGATTGAGGGCTGTGAGGATGTCAGCCAGCCCAGGAAGGCTTTCTGCTATGGCTGTGAAGCTGCTTTGCCTGCAGAGATGCTGACTCAGCAATGCTGTGAAGGTTAAGCTAAGCCAGGCAATCCCATGCCTACCATGGGGTGAGACCATGGTGTTGGGCAGTCAGGTTTTGGCTCATGGGATGCTGTTGCAATAGCTTGGTTGTGTGTCTGACCTTGTAATGTGAGTTTTGCAGCTTCTGTGGGAGCTGTTCATGGGTTTATTTACCCCCCACACGCAACCTGCACATCTGACCCCCCCTCATGTATTTCTCAATAGCAGCGCCATGCATGGCACAACATTTCCCTTTCTGATTGCACTGGTGGGACTTTGTGCTGGTCTGGGAAAGATGATTTGGCTTCATGGCTTGTATTTGGCACAGACATGGGTGTTGCAAAGCATGATGTTTGACAAGAACAGGAAGGACCCCACACAACCATAATGTCCAGCCCATCCACTGGGATGTGGGCTATCCATGTGGGATAAGAGTTCTCATGTCTATGCATCTTAAGGTCCTTTCCAACCCTAACTATTCTATGATTCTATGATCTCTTGTAGGTTATGGATCAAAGTCATAGAATTATAGAACCACAGAATATCCCAAATTGGAAGGGACCCATAAGGATCACAGAGTTCAACTCTCTGCTCCCCTCTGAAGTACCTAAAGCTTAATCATCACTGCAAAAAGAAATACAAGCAATAGCTAACAGATTAATACTGTCCAGGAAGTCAGCATTTAGAGTGCAAACAAGCACAAGTCAATTGGCCATCTGCTTCAAAAGGGGAGGCATTTGCCCCTGTGCAAAGGTCAGATGAAATATTAAGCAGCTGCCACATCCCTCTATTGTTTTGGAGCAGTGATTTGAGATAAGCAGCTGCAGGACCCACTGCTGAAAGCGGTCTGGGTCCAGTTTCATAGGAGGATGTTCAAAGCCAGGCTGTGTGGGAGATCCATGCTGCTTGACAACCACATTGCATGCTTCACTACACAAATGCCAGAGGTCAAGATACCTCTGGATGAGTAAACATTTGCTGCAATGACTTAGGAATAAACCCACTGAAGGAAACACGACTAATAGCTATTGCAGAATCAGCCTTGCTCTCCTCTGTTGAACCAGATGTGTTTTAGATAGACCCCATTAGCTGCAGCAGCGCCACTTTGGGTAATCATCACCTCCTCTTGCAGCACATGAGACAAAGCACAACGCTGAAGCACCCAGTTGCAAAACAGATCTATACCAGGGTGGAATTCCAGTAGCATCTTCGCTCCAATAATTAACCAAGGGACCAAAGCAAATGTGCAGGAAGAGCAAATTAAATCACTGTGGATTGGTCACGCCAGCAAGAGAATAAAACTGTCAAGGAGGTAGTTTCCTATGCTGGCTGGGATTATTTATAGCTGTGCTGTCTGTAGAGCTTATTTGATCAGGCATGGAGCGTGGCTGGGGTTGTGGTTGCTGGGAGAAATCAGCAGTGTTTAAGCAGGGCTGTGAACACATGCAGTCAGGCAGGATTCGTATGGGTGAGCTCTTTTTTCTAGCTGAAAACATTGGTTTGTCAGAAATTGAAGCTTTCTGCAGCAACATGCCAGGCTGTGTTTGTATTTGCAAACCAACAGGGTCAGGGCAAGGGCTGTGACTGTCAGTGGTATTTTGGTGTATTCCCCAGTGTGGGGTGGGCCTTGGCTGACTGGGAGCTGTGGCTGATGGGTGCAGGGGACAGCATGGCTCAGGGATGGCTCATGGGTCATAGAAAAGCATGACACTGTGATTATATTATCATAGAACCATAGGATCCCAGACTGGTTTGTGTCAGAAGGGACCTTAAAGCTCATCCAGCTCCAACCCCTGCCATGGGCAGGGAGGGACACCTTCCACTAGAGCAGCTTGCTCCAAGCCCCTGTGTCCAACCTGGCCTTGAACACTGCCAGGGATGGGGCAGCCACAGCTTCTCTGGGCACCCTGTGCCAGCGCCTCAGCACCCTCACAGGGAACAGCTTCTGCCTAAGAGCTCATCTCAGTCTCCCCTCTGGCAGCTTAAAGCCATTCCCCTTGGCCTGTCCCTCCAGGCCCTTGTGCAAAGCCCCTCTCCAGCTCTCCTGCAGCCCCTTTAGGCACTGGAGCTGCTCTAAGGTCTCCCCTTCAGGAGCCTTCTCTTCTCCAGGCTGCCCCAGCCCAGCTCTCTCAGCCTGGCTCCAGAGCAGAGCTGCTCCAACACTTGGAGCATCTTCATGGTCTCCTCTGGATGCAGCCACACTATACCCACTGCCCAGCTTACATACGTGCATAAGCAGAGGGGGTAGGGGGTGGGGGGGTGGAATTCTCCTTTACCAAGGGTCTTTTCTACAATAAATCAGAGTGCTTTAATTAGCTCCTTATTTGAGGCACACTGAGCAAGACCTTGCCTGCAGATGCAGTCTGTGGACTGGGGGATTATGTGGTTTATACATAATGGGGTCTATGAACACAGCTGAGGACAGCAGCCTCTTGTCAGGAGGCCAATGTCCCTCCATGATGGATGAAATGGGTAAGACTGGGAGCAGCTGGGTGAAAAGCAGAGAGGGGACACATGTGAGTGTGATGGACACCATGGTTCTGCAACCTCCATTCTCCAAAAGCAGCCCCCAAAAAAGGCATGACTGAGGCCATCGTACCACTGGAAGTTGGCTTTTGTGTTTGCCTCTGAGCCTGTATGTGTATAAATCACCCCAAAGCAGGTCTGCCCCTCGATGGATGGAAAAGTTGTATTATTATATGAATCATTACTACCATTATTGTTGTCTTTATTACTATTAGTATTATTATGCCTGGGAGTGGTGCATACTCATCTGTGTATATGGGGTCAGAGAAGGATCCAGTCTGCACAGTGGATTCAGTATTGCTCTGTTGGAGCCCGAACCCTGCATTTGGTTTCTTTGGCCCGGAGGGGTCTGGGAAAACAAGAGGTAAATTGCCTCATTTCTCATGCTCTGCAATCCCCAGGCATCCTTCACTGTTCCCTGGAGGGATGCATTTTCTGTTATAGCCTTCAGCAAGAGTCACATACCTGCCTGGATCTCCAGTAGTCTGGATGACCAATGGATCTGTATAAGGAAGACATCAAAACCCAGGGTTTAGATATGAAGCCCATTCTTCTTTCAAACATAGCATCTGCCAAAAGAAAGCCAAAGTGGAAGCACATCCTACCTGATGCCACCATCCCTGTTTTTCCCCCATGGTCCCAGTTATGGATTTCCTGCAATCCTGTGAACTGGCATTAATCAACCCTGAGCAAACAGCATTCCCACAGGGCACATCAACCTCATACTCTCAACCTTACTTCGGTCACTACCTTCTACTTAGGATCAGTTGGGGTTGGGGGATTGAAGCGGAGGTGATATCTAATGAGGCAGTCAATGGACCAGTGGAGTCATAAAACACACGAGAACCTGTAACTGGCTTCCAAACTGGATATTTACCCTATCTTTAGCTTCTTAACATTGCATTTATTGGTGCTGATGCTTTGATTTACGACCTGTGCCTTCTCTGACTGGTGCTGCTGCTGGTAAAAGTTTGCAGCTTAGTTGTCGCATTACCTAATTCTCCACCAGGTTGGAAGCCTGATGCTCTAAGCAGTGAGGTTGTTGGACTTCAGGTGCATTTTGTCTATTTTTTGCTATTAAAGCCTGTAGAAAGCATGCAGGTTTGGCTCCTCCCTTGCAGGAGAAACTCTGGGGGCAGACAGAGGCTTTGAGTACAGTGGTATTTAAAGCTGTGGGTAGTTAGTTTCTGCCAGTAAATGCAATCCTTGTGCATGTGGTGAGTGGAAGAAGTGACTGAGATTTGCATCTTTGCCTGGCTTGAAGGCGAGCAGCAGCACAGCTGCTCAAACTGTGAGCATGAGGTAAGAGGGAAAGCAATGGCAGGATATCGCCGCGTATCACAGATAGACATTTCCAGTAACCAGTGCGTGCTGCATGGCTTAGGCAAAGCTCATGCTTAATTTACCACCAGACAGATGTTGGATAGCTTGCCCGTTGCTTGGTCGCAGGGCTTGAAGTCTCCTTGTACTTCTTCGGTGTTGCCCCAGCAGAAGCAACCAGAAGCGCTGATCTTATGATCTATCTCTACGTGTGATCTCCTGGAGAGGTTTCTTACAGTTATTTCACTTACACTGATGGTCTGGCTGAACTTCTCTCTTGGCCCTGTATGTCAGAGGACCTGGATTTGGTCCTACCAGTGTCCCGCATCTAAATTGCATGAGATGCTTTGGGTTACCACAACGGGACTCCTGGCACAGCTTCTTTTGGCTTTGCTCAGCAGACGGATGTTCAGAGCTGCCAAACGGGCTGACATTCCTAGCACCCCCAAAGACACCAGTGCCTTTGGAAACTCAAGTCCTCAAGTCAGTAAATTACAGGCCCATTAAACCATGAGGGCAATACCTAGAGGCTGACCAAGGCACAACCATTGTTGCACATGGCCTTGCGTGAATGTGGAGCTGCAGATAGGCCTTTGCCATGCTGAATTAACGATCTAGATGGGTTTATGCAGAGCCCAAAGGCTGTGCTCTGGGAAAACAGTGTGGGTGGAACAGGAGGAGATGAGGAACCAAACCATACCCACTGTTTAGAGGCATCGATCTAACAAATTCCTTGTTAGCTAGTGCTTGCTTTACAGAGCATGTTGGTGTTCATTAGTTATGCAAATCTGCTTGATTATGAAAATCAAGTCTCAGATCAGCCAAACTAACCTGTCATGAAGTCCACAGACAAACAGACAAACAAACAAGAAGAGTTTAGAGGTTTAGAGAGATGCAAAACCCACCCTCTCCTTGGAGCGCTTGAGCTGGGAGAAAGGGTATGGTTGCTAGTCCAGGGCTGTGCATCAAGTCCTATCTGATCTCCCAGGCAACACACTGGCTCCTTGGCTCCTCCTTCTCTTGCCCAAGGGATGTTTTGACTCCAGCACTGTGCAAAGAGAAAGGCATATGTGACCTAAATCAGGTTTTACTTCTGCTTACATCCCTCCAGCTTGAGTAAACAGCAGAGGATGTGACTGAGAGCACATACAGTTGGTGCCTCACCAACGCCTCTTCTCTGCTCCAGGTTTTCTTCTCCCTTCCCCAGAGGTGAGTTTGACTCACTGTATTTAGAGAGATGCTTCCCCTTTCCCCACACTGCTCATTAAACCTCCCTGATCAGCCCATCTCCACCTCTGCAGCTTTTCTTGGTCACCAAGTAGCTTTGTCCGAACCTTCCTCCCAAGCCAAACCCCACCGGTGGGCTGGGAAAGGATGGGAAAACCCCCAGAGGCTGACAAAACAAACACAAAAGAGGGCTCATTTGATCAGCCTGAGCGCCAGCCCCACCCTGGGGTGTGGAATAAACACTGGCAGGTATTTATTCATCACTCAGCATCCAAGTATTTGTTTCTCTTTGTCACAAGGGCGCACACTCATATTCATGCTGCTTGTCAGGTGCTTTCCTTCCCAGTGAACCTGGGCACACTTTTGCCTGCTAAGGCAGGGGGGAAAAGAGATTCTGACTGCTTAATTTGTTATAAATACACCAGGATTCCTAGGAGTTTGATGTCTAGATGCACAAGAATATTTAGTTTTGAACTTCCAACTAAACACTCTCCATCACCTCACATTTGTCTATCCATTTATATTCATGCACTTCCAAATGTTTGCATAAATATGTGTGTGTAGCTCATGTATTTGCTGGAAATGATAATCTGGATGCCTTGGCATTAATAATGCATAAGGCTGATGTCTGCAGAAGTGAAGACGTGGCACATGATGCCATTTTGATCTTTGCATACACACGTACACATCTTTTCTCCATCTGTCTAGTTATGACCATGCCAGTAAATAGGTGTGCTTAAAACCAATATGTTCTTATATGGGAATGTGAATGAATTAAGTTAGCACACAGTCATAGTAAACATCCTCAGAACCGTTTAATTAAAAGTCATATGCCTGTTGTATTTGAATCCATATAGATCTGATGCACACATCAATTCTGATCACCTTGATTGAACTACCAGGAGGAGAATGAAACGTCCTTTTACGACTAACAAGAAGTTCCTGGTTGACCCTATGGCCGCTAAAGTGCTTCACCCACTGACAGACTGAATTAGGTTGCAGGTAAAATGTGGAGCTGTGTCACCTGGGAGGAAAGCTTTCAGTAATGATGAGCACACACAGCATGTGATAACTACCCTTTGATCTGACCCAGCTTTATGGGCATTAGGGGAAATGTCTTTAGGGCATGTGAGTTGGAAATCCTGACCATGGCGATTAGATAAGGGCGTTTAGTAAGAAGCTTGGTTTCCTGCCTAAAATGGTCATGATGACCCGCGATGTGATGAATAAGGATGGATGGGCTGCTAAAGGCTGAGGAAAAAGCCCCAGAGGAAGGATTTTTCAGTATCTTTAAGGGTTTAAAAGGGAGGGGATTTTTCGGCTAATCTGAGTACCTTATGGAGATGGCATTTCATTCAAAGGTGATTCTCCATTGCCCTGGTGAGAATTTGAACTGGCAGCTTGGAGAAGCATTAAACCAACACAGAGATTCTTGTTCTGGCCCAAGTCTGGCTGTGCTCACAGGTAATTAAGGACATGTTTTATCTTTATCAGTGACAATCGACTTTTATAGTCTTTGTAACAGTAATTTGCTAAGTAGATGCAAGACTTTACTGAGATGTCACTGCAGCACCTGCAATATGCTTCAGTGCCCATATTGCAGCTTAACTGCAAGAGAAAGGGAGGTGATGCTCAGCTCCCAGTGAAAGCAGGGCCTTCAGACATCGGTGACAAAGTGCCCATGTGCTGTTGACTCACTGACTGGAAAGGGAGCTGGGTCAGGCGGCTCTGGAGATTTGCTCTGCTTTCAGTGTTTTAAGATGGATAGAAGGCACAACTCATCTTAGTCAACCAGAAAGTGGTTTAATATAACACATAGAATCATAGAATTGTTTAGGTTGGAACAGACCTTTAAGATCATCAAGTCCAACTGTTAACTCAGCACTGCCAAGTCCACCACTAAACCATGTCCCTAAGGGCGTAATCCCTCCAGGGATGATGCCTCAACAACTTCCCTGGGCAGGCTGTTCCAGTGCTTGACAACCATTTTGATGAAGAAATTTTTCCTAATATCCAATCTAAACCTCCCCTGGAGCAGCTTGAGGCCCACTTGAAGTCATCATTTTACTGTTTACTGTTGTGGGCTCTTAATGTGCTCTTTTTCCACAGCCATACTTACCCACCAGTGAAATAGGCATAGAATCTTAGAATCATAGAATAGTTAGGGTTGGAAAGAACTTTAAGATCATCCAGTTCCAACCCCCTGCCATGGGCAGGGACGCCTCACACTAGACCATGTCACCCAAGGCTCTGTTCAACCTGGCCTTGAACACTGCCAGGGGTGGAGCATTTACCACTTCTTTGGGCATCCTGTGCCAGTGCTGCACCATTCTCACAGGAAAGAACTTCTTCCTTATCTCCAACCTGAACTTACCCTGTTTCAGTTTGGACCCATCACCCCTTGTCCTATCACATAAATTTGCATTTTCCAGCCAAGAAACCTTTGTGGTCCCAGACCAAAGCCACCACAGGGTATGGTGCTCCTCCAGCCATATGAAGTGTACATCACCAGTCACACAGCAGGCCAAAAGAATACCTTCCTCTCCCTTTTTCCTGAAACCATCAGAACAATCAAAGAAGTCTGGGAGGTCAAGGTAGGTTTTTCAGTCAGGTGTGTCAAGTGCCACTGAAGATACGGCCAGGTTCTATCAGATAAGAGGAGGTATGAGGGCTCCTGACCTGAAATCCCATGGCACAGGCTGTCACAAGTCCCAAGAGTTCTCATGGTAACAGTGTCAGTCAGTGTGCTGGAGCTGACCTGCAGCACTTCTATAATTGGAGACACACCTCTGAAGCTATAAATGTAATTGCCTCTTGAGAGATTACTGAGATCAGAGAAAGAAGGCCATCCACTGCTTGTGACTGTGCTCACCCTTCTAAATAGACTGGTAATGACGTCTATTGAGAAGACATTATATGTGGCTGTTGTCCAGAAACTGGGCTCTTCTGTAGTCCATAGATTACTGCTCTCTAACCATCAATCAGACTCTCTTACCATCATCCCACTTCTGATAAAGGTATCTCTGAACTTAGCATAAGTCAACACCTGCTCTGCTCTGAAAGTGGATGAGGTTTCAATGATGAGGTCTCCCTCTGTTCTTCTGTAGTGGTTTCACTGTAGGAGCAGAACAGAGAGGGGCAAGTCTGTGTGGGAACCCCTACAAAGTGGCTGGGGGTTGACCAAGGTTCCTTGATGGGCTTCAAGGTCTTCAGCGCCATCTACTGCCACGCTAAGTCTTGTCTCCCTTGTCATCCCTCCAGGAATGTGTTTAGAGGATACTTTCAGGCTTATAGGATGGGGATAATTAGTAGCTGTATCTATTGTCCTGCTGTTCCTATGGGTGAGTACAAGTCAAAAGTCATGCTAGTGTCTGGAAGCAAAAGAAAGTGGTGCTATTTTCCTTACGAATTCATGCAAATGCCAAGAAAAAGACTGTTCTATGGCAACAAGCAAAAGCCAGGCAAGAAACAATAGTTGGGAGCTACAATGCTGCTCTTTCTGATCAGCTTCTGCCTATAGGATGTTCTCCACTGTCAGCATAAAGTTATAAAGTGAAGGCTAAGTAGACCATTCAGTGAAGGTCAGAGGGAAGAGAGATAAAGTGCTTATCATTATGGGTTCATTGACTCGCCAGTGATCGGATATAAAACATCTCTCACATGAAGCATCAAAGAAATGTTAGGTGAACCTGTGATATGAAAGGTGTGGCTGAAGCAATGAATCTGTCTCTCTGTTGGAGCTGGTCCAGAGAAGGGCAGCGGAGCTGGTGCAGGGCCTGGAGCACAGTGTGATGGGGAAGGGCTGAGGGACCTGGGGGGTTCAGATGGAGAAGAGAAGGCTCAGGGGGGACCTGATCGCTGCCTACGACTGCCTGAGAGGAGGATGGAGCCAGGAGGGGGCTGCGCTCTGCTCCCAAGGAGCAAGGGATGGGACAAGAGGAAACGGCCTCGACCTGCACCAGGGCAGGTTTAGATGGAAATAAGGAACAATTCCTCCCCCAAAGGGTGCTCAGGCATTGGAACAGGCTGTTGCCTAGGAGGGTACTGGAGTCACCGTTCCTGCAAGTGTTCACACACAGTGTAGACGAGGCCTCAGTGCCATGGGTTAGTGGTGGCCTTGGCACTGATGGAGTAAGGGTTGGACTTGATGATCTTAAAGGGCTTTTCCAGCCTGGCTGACTCCATGATTCTAGGACTCTATGTTATGTTCTAATTTCAAGCAACTTGAAGCAAATCAGCTGAAATCAGTTAAGTTGCACTGAATCTACAGTCCCTGTATTAAGTGAAAAACTTGATTCTTTGTGCTTTTCCCAGGTAGAAGAACATCAAGGTTAAATAGCTCTTCCAGGCTTAGGAAAGATCTAACCTATGGAGCAGGACAGCAAGTCATCTCTGATGTGTCTCAGGATTTCATCTATGTGAGAAAAGCCTCGACAACCAGCCACAAAACCATCTCTTCAGCTATTTAGGAGCTGGTGTTATTCTAAGGCATTTTATGGGGTATGTTCCTCCCTCTCAGGTGGTAAGAGTGGTTCAAAAGACATATGTTTCTCTCTGCCTGTTCAGGAACTTATCAATTTTATAAAATGAAGACCTGAAATCGAGCCTATTCAACTTTGCTTCTTCTCTAGATGCAGCCAAAGGCTATGCAGAAGCTTCAGCTTTTGAGGAACTTTAAACTCGAAAGCAGGGGAGATTTTGGACAAGGAAGCTGGAGATTGAGCTTATTAAAAACCAGTTTGCTTATTACTCATCTAGGAGTGTGTGTGGTCTGCGAGTTAAATACAACCTCAGGACCTCTTGCATGGGTTTGATCAGCCTGATTCATCAGGAAAGCAGTGGATATTAGAAACAATTGGGAGGTTCCCACTAATGAAGGTTTAGAACGTAGCCTAGCATGCAACCTAAATGCTTCTGCTAAGCTCCAGCTGGTGTTGATTCATCATCAGCCTTCTGCTGCAGATGGCTGGGTAAATTAGGAGTCCTGTGTATGGCAACCTGTATGCCTTTTCCAAAAAAAACAAACAAAAAACCTCAGTGTGGTTTCTGCAGGAATGAGACGCAGTTGGAACATTGGCTTTGTTCCTCTACTGAAAGGCAGTCCCATTGACCATGTCTACAAAGGGCACGAATTATACAGACTTCTCTTGACCCAAGACAACCGCCTGAAACCTGTGATTTTCACCAAATGCTTAGCAACATCTCTCTTAGCTAATATGCTTGTGTTCCTCCTCCTGGTATGCTGGATGGCAAGAGAAGGGTACATTTGTGCAAACGCCTCCAAATTCCTAGTGGGCATCACCCAGGTCTCCAGCTGGGAAATTTGACATGCAAAATGTGACTCTGATAAAATCATAGAACTGTGTAGGTTGGACAAGACCTTAAAGGTCATCAAGTCCAACTGTTAACCCAGCACTGCCAAGGCCACCACTAAACCATGTCCCTAAGTGACACATCTATAGTTCTTTTAAATACCTCCAGAGATGGTAACTCCAGCACTGCCCTGGGCAGCCTGTTCCAATGCCTGAGCACCCTTTGGGAAAAAAATTGTTCCTCATCTTCATCTAAACCTCCACTGGTGCAGCTTGAGGCTGTTTCTTCTTGTTCCATCCCTTTTTCCTTGGGAGCAGAGACCAGCTTCCTCTTGCGTCCATCCTTCTGTCAGGCAGCTGTAGGGAGCGATAAGGTTCCCCCTTATCTCCAGGTTGAACCACCCCAGTTCTCTCATGTATTCCTTATAAAACTTGCTCTTTAGACACTTCACCAGCTCCAATGCCCTTCTTTGGACAGGCTTCAAAGTGTTTGATCACCTGCTGAGTGCCTGAGGGATGACGTGTTGCAATCAACCTCCCTGGGACTTCTTGTAGGCATGTGATAAGCCTAACACGTGTTCTCACCCACCTTTGGTGTCCTGGAGTACATCTCTCTTTGGCACTCCCGTGCCTTGACATGCAGAGAGCTGTGTTTTAGGAGGACATGGTGCCCTTACAGGGTGTCTATGATCATGGATATACCAATGACTGAAAAGGACAGGTCTGGGATTGAATGATTTTGATTTCCAAGCACTTCAACTTACCTAGATGCAAAATGGTGATAAGGAGTTCTTGGAGGTCTTTGTAAACTGCATCATGTCTTGCTTATGTAGGAGTTAATTATCCTAATTATTATATCCTTTCTGCTACCAGTGATTTAGCACGAAGGAATCTACCCTAGCTGATAAGAAATGTTTTATAGTGCTCAGTAAGCAGAACTTGGAGAGGAGATATCTGAGCTCTGTTCCTGAATCTGTGACTGTGACTCTTCTAAGACCTTGTCCAGGACGCTTAAACATCTCTGTGGCTCACATTAACCATATAGGAAACAGAATAATACTGAGCACTCTGCAGAAAGGATGGTTTCCTTACTGTCTGTAAGATGACTACAGAAGTCTTGAGTGCCAGGGAATGCAAAATTGCTTATAATTTTCCTCTTTGTGGCTTCAATTTGTGGTCTCACATCCACGCTGTGCTCTGGAGGGGCCTGTGATAGCATGTTTATTTGGCTTATGACAGCTAACATGAATAAAGGCATCCATGCCTCTGGTAGAATATGCTCCGAAACCAGGTGAGAAAAAGCTTGGACAACTGCCCTTTTCTAACGACAGTGACGGAGATTTTTAAAGCTCCACATATTAATAGGCTCTAATTTGCTGGACAACTGACTCTTTCTTCATGAGAAGTCATAGCAATCCAGTTCAGCTGATGTGGTCTCCTAATCTGAGCTAAGAGTGCCTGTCATGTTGACTCTACCCACGAGTGGTTTCCACAGGGCATTTCTCCCCTTAGAAGTTGCTTCTCTTTTACTCTAACACAGCTTGAGTTAGTCAGACCGCAGCTTCTGACCACCTTCCAAGAGGCACTGCTATTTTCAGACTTATGGAGATAAGCATTTCCAAGTAATAAGTTAAAACCAAATAAAATTTCCCCTGTGGGAGAAAGGGAACATGTTTAATCCATTCTCATTCATCACAGGTTCATCTCTTACACCTGCCCTTAATCCTTTGCTGTCAGTGGTGCTTTAGCAATTTGTTTATCATCTATCTATCTATCTATCTATCTATCTATCTATCTATCTATCTATCATCTATCTATCTATCTTCCTTTTTATTTTCTTTTTTCAGGTTCTTGAGCATGTGTAGAAGAACTATAAAAGTAACAAAAGAGCCTGCAGGACATGACTTTGACTCAGTCTGCCATGTGTCTTTCACCCTGGCTTCAATGATGAGTCAAAGCAGGATTGCCTTTTCATCCCCACTTACGCAGGGATCCTACAAAGATGTGACCATTTGCAGCACTGTGAGGAATGCCATTGAAATGACAGGGAACAACAACAAATCACAAGCATGAAACCAAGTCATCCGAAACAGGGAGTTTCGATTTTTCTCACCACTCACTGATGTTTAGAGCACTCTAATGAGGTGATGATTGAAACAATAGTGAACAAAAACAATTCAGGGAGAGGTGTGATGTTTAGCTTGGGCAGAGCCTCCCACTGTCTATCATACTTGAAAAATCATGGCAGTCATGTGAAGATCCCATGACTGGAAAAAGGGTAATATAATGCCCCTTTTCAAGAAAGGGAAAATGGACAAGCTGGAGAACTACAGAGCAGTCAGTCTCACCTCTGTGCATGGCAAAATCTTGGAGCGGATTCTCCTGGAAGGCATGCTGAGGCACATGAAAAACAACAAGATGCTTGGTGACAGCCAGCATGGCTTCACTAAGGGGAAATCGTGACAGACCAATCTGGTGGCCTTCTATGATGGGGCTACGGAACTGATGGACAGGGGTAGAGCAGTTGATGTCATCTACCTGGACTTGTGCAAAGCGTTTGACACTGTCTCACGTGACATCCTTGTCTCTAAGTTGGAGAGACATCAATTTGATAGGTGGACCACTCGGTGGATAAAGAGCTGGCTGGATGGCTGCATGCAAAGAGTTGTGCTCAATGGCTCAATGTCCAGCTGGAGACCAGTAACGAGCGGTGTCCCTCAGGGATCAGTGTTGGGACAGCTCTTGTTCAACATCTTTGTCAGTGACATGGACAGTGGGATTGAGTGCGCCCTCAGCAAGTTTGCCGATGACACAAAGCTGTGGGGTTCGGTTGATACGCTGGAGGGAAGGAATGCCATCCAGAGGGACCTTGACACGGTTGTGAGGTGGGCTGATGCCAACCTGATGAAGTTTAACCATGCCAAGTGCAAGGTTCTATACCTGGGTGGGAGCAACCCCAGGCACAGCTCCAGGTTGGGCAGAGAAGAGATTCAGAGCAGCCCTGCGGAGAAGGACTTGGGGGTGGTGGTCGATGTGCGCTCACAGCCCAGAAAGCCAACCGTATCCTGGGCTGCATCAAAAGGAGCGTGACCAGCAGGTCGAGGGAGGTGATCCTGCCCCTCTACTCTGCTCTCCTGAGACCTCACTTGGAGTACTGTGTGCAGTTCTGGTGTCCTCAACATCAAAAGGACATGGAACTGTTGGAACAAGTGCAGAGGAGGCCACGAGGATGATCAGGGGACTGGAGCACCTCCCGTGTGAAGATAGGCTGAGAAAGTTGGGACTGATCAGCCTGAAGAGAAGGCTGCGTGGAGACCTCATAGCAGCCTTCCAGTATCTGAAGGGGGCCTATAGGGATGCTGGGGAGGGACTCTTCATCAAGGACTGTAGTGACAGGACAAGGGGTAATGGGTTCAAACTGAAACAGGGGAAGTTTAGATTGGATATGAGGAAGAAGTTCTTTATTGTAAGGGTGGTGAGGCACTGGAATGGGTTGCCCAGGGAAGTTGTGAATGCTCCATCGCTGGTGGTGTTCAAGGCCAGGCTGGATCAAGCCCTGGGTGACATGGTTTAGTGGGAGGTGTCCCTGCCCATGGCAGGGGGTTTGGAACTAGATGATCTTAAGGTCCTTTCCAACCCTAACTATTCTATGATTCTGTGATTTCTAAAGCATGTTAAAATCCTTGGATGAAACAGATTGTAAAAGTAAGAATATAATTTCAATCTATTTAAATTCTGCCTTCCAGGCACCCGAAGTAGCAGGGCAAAAGAGAGCTGCATGCCGCATGCAGCAGTGGAATTTGATCCTCAATGCCGGGTGATCTGCCCATTAGAGGGAGGACTTTGTATCGCTTTTGACAGCACTTTAAGTCATAAGCTGCTTAAAACAGTTGAAAATGGAGTTTTAAAACAAGAAGATAATTTATCAGCCTGGTATGGAAAACCTATGATTTCATTTCAAGCAGTTCTCAAAGACAAAAGGCACAAGAACACTGTTCTTAGTGAACTAATATTCTGGTGTGGAAGTTGACTTAGGTGGCTGCTGGCATATTGTAAATCTTTATTCTCCACTCTCAGACATAATAACAAATTACTATTTTGCTGGGGTTTTTTTTCTTTTTCCTTATTTTTTTTTTTTTTTGGTGGCTCGATTTATTTGGTTTTGCCTTTTACTTATCCACACTGGGGATTTACAGAAATAAAACCAGAGTAAAACTGCATTTAACAAACAAGAGGTGAAATGTACTCAGTCCTGATTCATGCTGTAGTGTGAGGTGTCCCTGCACATGGCAGGGGGTTGGAACTAGATGATCTTAAGGTCCTTTCCAACCCAAACCATTCTATGATCTTTGGTCACGCAGGAAAGGTTCAGTCTGGGCTGCATGTGAGAGCTTATTGCATGGGCTTGGAGGACTCCTGGAGCACTGATTTAGGGTGCCGTTAGCCGTGAATTGCTCCAATCCCACACTGAAGTTTCTTTTGCCTGCAGCAAATTTATAATTAATAAATAGCATAATAAATAATATACTGTAAATATAAAATATATGCATAATAAATAGATAAAATAATAAAAGATAAAGAATCTTCTTTATTTTGGCAAGAAGCACCGCAGGGTCCTTCCCAGCAGTTGCAGTGGGGCATTTCCACATGTGTATTCACCTGCTAAGTGAAGACCAGGGCATCCAGGCACTGGTCACTGCACCAATCCAGTTCTGCACACTGAGCACTGTGGAGAGCACTGGGAGGGCTGGCGTGAGGATTACTGCAAAATGGTCAGTGTGACATTCCCAGGAGAAGCAGAAAGAGGAAAGGCAGTCCCTGCTTACAGCAAGTCTTTCTTGAACCCCCACTCACAAGACTCACCGGAAGCATTGACTAGAAATACTTAATCTTCAGTAGGAATGGTGTTACGAAATGAAATGGCTGTTTGCTCTGGCTCCTTCCCTTGAGCATTGAACAAGACCCTACAGGTGAAAATAAGGTTATTTGGGCACAGGCACCTCCCTGGTGAATGCACTGTCAACCCGAGCTGAAAAGTGAGAGGTGGCAAAGCCCAAAGCTCCCTTCTCATCTACACTGACCTCCATGGAGCTGGTCCAGCTCCCTGTGCTTTGTGAAATCTCCTGGGGTTGAAGTTCAAGACGGTAGGAAGAGAGAACTCCTCCCCTGGAGATAACCAGCACATGGAAGGATAATGCCTCTACTTGGGTTTTGTGCACCTTGTGTCTGCTGTAAGAAGTCTTGTGTGAACCTCTGAGAGATAAAACCCTGGTGTGACTGTACAGCAGTATCAAGATGCTCCTCCCATGGGCCTGCTGTTCCCCTGGGCCCAGCAGAGCTCAGGAAGGAGGCTTTTCCTTCCCAATATCTCCCTTGCTGAGAACACACTGGGAACAGAGCAGACCTTAACCTTGTAAAACCATTAAGCCTCCCTTCCCTAAGCTCTACCAGGTGGGCACATTGATGGATGAAGCCCATGTTCTTCCTGAGGAGGAATGAACCTGACATCTAGAGCAATTCAGTTCCAGTGGGAGACCTCTTCAAGGATCACACTGGGTCATTAGGACTTCCAGCCCTTCAAAGGAGGGGGGGGGACAGGAGAAGGTAAATGGGGGATGTGCATCCAGTGTGGATTCTGCAGCCTGATGGTGTTATTTATGGTATTATTATGGTATTTGTGGTAAGGCACTGGCAGAGGTTGCCCAAAGAAGTGGTGAATGCTCCATCCCTATTTGGGAAAGACAGCTCCTGAATGAGTTGAATGCAAACCAAAATCTCTGGGACACTGATGGTGGGTACCAAACAGAAGCACTAACTGATGATGCAGATCTCTGATCTCCTGGAGAAAACCACCTCCCAATCCCAGGAATACCATGGGAAGAAGTAGGTTCTTCTTGGCATTTACAGACTAGTTTTGCTGGCTCCAGAGAGAGGGAAGCACCCTCAGGGACACTGATGAGTCTCTAGGGGCCAAGTCATTGCCCTGATAATTTTGCTTCCATGGCTATGCCTTGACCAAACTTCAGGCCTACTAAGGTCTTCCAAGTGATGCTTTTCTCATGTCCATTGAATCCTTTGCTTTTCTTCTGCATGGCAGGCAAAAATGGCTCCTCTGTAAGATTATTGCAGTGAGGTGGTATGAGGGGACCTATTGTGCTATGGCAGGCTCTGTTCAAGTAACAGCTTGACTGAGAATGAGATATTCATCACACAGGTGCGCAGTGTCCATATTTCCCTTGCAATGGGACCTGAACCAAACCTTGACATTGCTGTTCAGACAGTGCCCTGATAATTTCAGTCATTTTAATGTAGCTTTTAAGGTATAAAGAAGAGAGATTTGAACATTTAGTCATTTTAATGTAGCTTTTAAGGTTTAAAGAAGAGGGATTTGATCACTGATCATGTCATATTAAGCAGGTATCTTTCTCACCCTTCCTCAAGACTTTTTTCCACCCTTTAAAATCCAAAATGTGTCTTTAAAGGCTCAGACTTCTTTTTCCAAGAGAAACACCCACGTTGAGGCCTCTCTTCTGCAGCCAAACACTGAACAACCAACACACCCAGCAGCAAAATGACATCTGCCCCTGAGGACATACAATACGGATATGACTACTTTTGGGAACACAAAGAGTTTCTTATCCAGCACATCAAACAGCTTGATTCAGCCTATGCTGCTCCATGTAGAACTGGCTTTAGAGTTGCTCCACATAGTACAGCTCAGGCACAACCCTATTTATTTGACAGCAGTGGTTCCATTAGTGATCCCCAGATAACCCACGTCTTACCATAGAAAAGGCATAGTTTAAACATCCAAGGGTTTTCTGTGCTGTGTGTTGCCGTCCTGTCTCCCTGTGACCTTCACCCTTATGCTGGGAGAATGCTGCTGTTGGGGCTGCAGCAACTTTGACTCAGTCTCTTTAAAGCAAAGCTGTGTGTATCCGCGGATATCCTCCATTGCCAGGGACATATTTTCCATCACCAAACATGCCATGGACAGAGTCCTGCTGCTTTCAGGGTTTTGAAAGTTATTTGGACAAATGCACTGGGAGAGCATTCAGGAAAAATGTGGCTGTGTGTTTATCTTGTCATATTTTCCCTTAGGTCACTGCTGTCAACTGTAATACTGGGCTACATGGCTGTAGTGTAGGCATTTTTATGTTGTTTTGTACAAAAATACAACACATGTGTTTGCATTCTCTGGTTCCAGACTACAGTGCACAAGATGAGCACAAGCATGGGATGAGATGGGGTCAACCCAATGCCATCCCTGAAATTAAGGGAGACAAATGTGGATGAACACGATGAGCATGAAAGCAGGAGCAGACTGATGGTCCCCATTGACCATCATTGACCATCACTGACCCATCCAGCGGTGACTGTGCAGAATATTATAATAACAGACTGGTTTGGGTTGGAAGGGACCCTAAAGCTCATCCAATTTCAATCCCCTGCCACGGGTCGGGACGCCTTCCACTAGAGCACATTGCTCCAAGCCCCTGTGTCCAACCTGGCCGTGAACACTGCCAGGGATGGAGCAATTCATAGGGACCTGCAGTATGATAAGCTATTGCTGTTGAGGGGGTTGTATCCACATTAGGCACTGGAGAGAATAAATCAGGAGAGCTGAGAGCTTGGGACAGAGGGCAGGTTTCCCTTAGCATGCACTGAAGAGGTAGTTTTTTTGCCTTCAAGAAATGTGGAGAGCACTGGGGTGATGAACTCCAGCCTGCATCCATGAGCAGAACAGCATCGCCTTATGACAGACAATGCATGTTGCTAACCCATGGCCAGACCTGGTCAATAAACCTGCCCAGAGCAGCACCAGCCCTAGAGGAAAAGCCAGAAAACTCCCTGCTCCGAAAGCTTAACATCAACCAAACTCTCCCAGCCAAACCCTGGGCAAGATTTCCCCATTTGGGCCTGCCTGCTTTGATCCCTCAACCCCAAATTCCCCTTTACAAACCAAGAAAAAAATAAATATTAAGTTAGTGACCCTTTGTGTTTGCATGAGAGCAATATTTCTACCTTTTATGAGCAGGGTGGCAGTTTTCACAGAGAAATAACTTTGGACAGAGTTATTAAAAGATCAAAAAACACACCCAGAAAGGGAAAAAAAAGGCATCCAGGCTGAAAAAACAAATATCCTTACCAGAACTTGGGTGTTTCTCATAACATCTTGCTTATGTTATGAAGTCTTTTTTAAAGGATGAGGTAGACTCAATTACTCAGTTGAAATTCATATGACCTGCTGATAAACCAGATGAAAAGTCCCTTGCCACAGGGCTGTATAGCACTGTAGGAATCTCTGTGGCTCTGTAATCTAGGTTCCTGTACTGATGGGAGAGGCATTGCTTTGCTTGTGTTCTCAATGGGCTTGTGCCTTATTCTCGTGACAGCCCACAATTTACTCTCCGTGTGGGTGCAAGCGTGTGTTGCCTGTGGCATGACAGGTCCTGGGGCTTGTGATTCCCAGTGGTGCTGTGTCATGGCCCCAGATAGTGCTTGCAACGGGCAGGTGATCACCATGTCCTGGAAAGAAAAGGTGATGAGAGTACAAGTGGCTCTACTGAAATCTGGCTGAAAAGGTGAGATTTCAGGGTAGAAGCCCGAAAACCATGGGAATTAAATTAAATAAATACATAAAAACTTTAACACTACAGAAAAGCTGTGATTTCAAGTGAATCTCAGTGGAAACTTCCAGTATCTGAAGGGGGCTACAAGGATGCTGGAGAGGGACTCTTCATCAGAGGCTGTAGCGATAGGAGAAAGGGTAATGGGTTCAGACTTAAACAGGGGAGATTTAAGTTAGATATAAGGCGGAAGTTCTTCCCTGTGAGGGTGCTGAGGCGCTGGCACAGGGTGCCCTGAGAAGCTGTGGCTGCCCCATCCCTGGCAGTGATCAGAGCCAGGTTGGATGGGGCTTGGAGCAAGCTGCTCTAGTGGAAGGTGTCCCTGCCTGTGGCAGGGGTTGGAACTGGATGAGCTTTCAGGTCCCTTCCAGCCCAAACCAGTCTGGGATTCCATGATTCTATATGACTGAGAATCTGCAAAAGGATGGAGGATTTTTGACAACCTGTGTTTGGGCTGGCTCAAGTTTGCTGTGCTAAGACCTGCTATAAACAGCATCGATGCTAACGTACTGCATCAGTGCTGGCTTCACCTTGCTTCTATAGGATGAGAGAAATGCTTCTTTTTTGAGGAAGAAGTGAACAACATCAAGCAGGGAAAGCAGATGTGTTTATACAGTTACTAATGCTTGCCTGAGCCTGCAGATGCTAGGCATGTCTCAAATACCTTTACTGTTTCTTTTTCTTCTTTTTATGTAAGTCATGGAGTCTCATAATGATGAAGTCACTTTCAGAGGTGACTTCAGGTCAGGAAAACACCTCGAAGCTCTGCTGGACTTTTGCCTTACGTCTGTACCAGGTGTTTCGCAGCACTGTTTACTTTATACACTCTTATTGTCTCTTAGACCCAGAGCAAAATAAGCCATGATGTTTTACTTTCTCTCCTTTAGTCATTAAAATCATACCTGTTCCCTATGGCAGATGTGCTGCAGCTCAGGTCCAAATATGGATTTAGAGGAAACTCAACATCCTTGCCCTAAAATAAGCCAAACAACCCTCCCCTCCTCCCCTGTAATTGCAGTTGGACATGATGACTGAGTGGTTTTACTCATTTCAGTGCTCGGAGCTGATGTCAGCCCGGAGTCAGGGTCCGGGAAATCACTGAGTCACGTGGAGATGCAGAGCCAGGAAATGCCAGCTAGAGAAAAAGAAGTCAATATTAAGGTGAAAGACATTGGGCGCTGGTGGCAGCTTCCTGGAAGGAGCTGGGAGAAGCTGGTCGGTGCTAAGAGCGAATGTTAAACGCCAGGATTCAGCTCGGTTAACAGATTAAGGCAGAAGGCCTCCCTTTTGCGATTACCTGAGGATGTAAAGGAGGAGGGAGATGACAGGCTCAAGTATGACCCACGGCTCTGGAATGTAAACTGTCCTCTTTTTCACAGCTCCAGCTAATCGAAACAGCAATCAGGGCCTCTGCAGGGAGATGGGGGGGGGGGAAGTGTGACCCATTTCTATCTCTGTGAATTTCCTACCAGATGCAATATATGGATTAGGATTGGATGGCGCTGTGTGTTTAGACTTCCCAGTGACTTCTGAGGCTCAGGATTTGTGCTGTGAGGGTGCTTTCACTTACATTTTCTTCCTCATTTTTACCCAGTTTATTGGTGGGAGGGGTTTTGTCATTAGATAAGTAAAAGAAAGGGGGAAATCTTAAGGGGAAGAAGAGAAACCCATGAGGCCCTGCTGCTCTGCATTGAGTATAAATTCAGGCTGTGCTGCCTGCATTCCAGATGACTTGATGGGGTGCCTGCAACCACAAGGGACTGAGGCAGACCATGACTTCTGAACAAGTAGAAATCCCCCAAAACTAAACCAGACCAACAACAAAACCTCAATTTCTTGTTTATTTTGCGTTTAAATTTTCTTCTATTTGAAATTCCAGATTTTCCTCATGGAATCTTAGTTACAGCGATGAAGGGGTTTGTATAGACAAGCAGAGGATGGGGTAAACAGAGATTTGCATCAGTGAAGAGAAAACATCTGCCTGGTGATTTCAATTGAAGCTGGCATGTTTTTGTCTGATCTGCTGAAGACACTCAAGTTTCACTTCTTTGTGGGAGGCTTGCCTACGGTCTGAGTTTGATGTCACTTGGAGCATCAAGTATTATTTGATAGGAAGCTTTTGCTTGCCTGTGCTGACACATAGCAATAGGAAGCTTTTGCTTGCCTGTGCTGACACATAGCAAAGTCTAATGTGGTTTTCAGCCTTGGCTGAGTGTGTGAGCATTGGAGGAGCCCAAGACTTTGTTTTTGACACCAGCAGTGCACCAGAAAGGACGCATTTCACTCCCCTCTCTTTTCTATGTGGCAGCACATTGCAGCCTGCAGCAAGGAGGAAGCTGCTGTTTTAAGCTTCCTTTCAGGTGCGTCCTTTTGCAGCGTGACTCATTTTGTATTAATCTTTGCCACATGATTTGTCTTTTTTAACTCTCTTTGGTCTGAAATAAAGAGCTCTTTACCCTTAGAAAGCATCTTTCGGCCCTTTGGGATATACGCATGAAACATAAATAGGTGGGGGGTGTGTGGACAAATTTAAGATGAATGTCCCAATGCCAGAATCCCAATCCTATCCCAGAAATGATGAACTTTTTCTCTAGTTTCCCGAAGTCATTGAGAGAAGTTTTTCATAACCTCCAACCTCTCAGAAACCCCAAACTTCATGCTGTGATTTGGTGAAAATTCTTGGTTGCATTTCCTCTATGCTGAACTTTCTGATGGTTAGAGTAGAACTGTATTTAGATGCTCAGTGATAGCATCTTTCCTATTGTAATTACCTGTATTCCACAGGTCCCAAAGGCAAGCGGTTACTTCTAAAGTCAGGAATAGCCTTGAGAGAGACACCGTGCCAATGCAAAGACCCTGAGACCACATACATGGGGGCCTGTAGGCCCTGGTGGTGCTGTGGGCACATGCTCCTTACAGCAAAGAGGTCATGCAGAGAAGAATGGTGCTCTGTTCTCTCTTCTTCTTGGCTTCAGACTTAAAATTAGGGGGTTATATTGTTCCTTGGGTGAAGTCACCAAACTCTCTTTGCCTTCCAGAAAAAGAGGTGCCCTGACTGTCGTTTTAGCAGTGCAG
The DNA here is from genome assembly GCA_028858755.1 of Ara ararauna. Classification (NCBI taxonomy): domain Eukaryota; kingdom Metazoa; phylum Chordata; class Aves; order Psittaciformes; family Psittacidae; genus Ara; species Ara ararauna. The sequence continues at coordinate 164,825,574 of CM054376.1, forward strand.
GGCTTGGAGGAATGGGAGATCTTCACCTTGAGGGCTACAGACTTTGCCCTCTCTTTCCCTTCCAATTGAAGAAACCACATCCCAGTGGACTCAGGCTGTGGGACACTCTGACCGTCTTCATGAAACCATTGGACATTACGTCAATTGCAAAACCTGTCCAAGAAGCCAATGAAATGTTTGGTTAATGTGCTGTAGCTCCACAGATTCATAGCTACCCTGAGCCAGGGGTGCCTAAGCCATGCGTTAAATCCTTATTCCCAGTTAGCCTGGTTATGCCTAAGCTGCATGTCACCTAGACTGAAGACATGGTTGATGGTACTGCAGTTGCCAACCAGAGCCACAGACAGACTTGGCAATGAATTGCAGGATTACAAAATGCAGACGCTGGGATTTTGGTGCATCTGTAGAATGGTACCTTCAGTGCCCACTGGTAGTCAGAGGAATGGGAGCCTTGTGGCACAGAGACCACTTCACTGTTTGACATCCCACTGGACAGGTTAAGAAAACAAACCTCATCCCAGAGTTTTCACAATCCCAAAGGCAAGAGGCAAATGTGCACCCAGAGGGATGCAAAAGCGTGGATGTATATGGGTTTGGGCAGTCTGCAACTGCAGTCACTGTTATCAGATGCTGTTCCCTTTTCTGCTGCCCTTCCTCCTAGCACATGTGGCTCCTTCTTCAATTGACTCCTACAGTCTAGACAACCTGCCCTTCCACAAGGTCTGAAGTGAGCAGAGACAGCTGCATCTCACATGTGCTGCATCTCATGTGCCTTTCTGTTCAGCCTCATATATTTGCGTTTTTTTATCATAGGTCCTTGCCTTTTGTCCTTGCTTTACTCCTTTGAACTCCTTCTCACCCCTGATGAGGTCTTATCTCTGCCTCATGCCAGCTTCTGATCCACTCTGGGAAGTCTGTTCCTGTAACGGCTGACTCTGGATAAGGCAGTGAAGGTTGGAGTTATATCTTGTAAGGACACGTGGAAATAAAAACTTTGGATAAAATAGGGACAATTTAGGTGTTTGTAATTTCTTTTCTTTTTGGCTAACTCTGGAGAAATCTTTGGCTTATTTTAAAGCTCTATGAAAATAAGGTGAAGTGCTGATTCTCTGCAATTCATCATATTTGATGCAATGAAAGTGATTGACTTGAATTCACTCCCAAAGGGCTTTGTTCCCCAAAAAGCTGGGATCAAAAGCTTTGGTAGAGTAATTCCTTCAAGATTCAGATTAATGCTATTTACAAGATGGTTAATGATTAAAGGACAAGTTTAGCATTAAGCTCCCTGGTTCATTAATGCCACATGACTTCAGGCTGCTCTGATACCTTGGCCACCCTGCAATCCAGACTTATCTTTCATTGCTTTAGCCCATGGGAGTTAGTAGCAGCATTTCTGGTTTTTCTGTCTAAGAGAGAGATCCTAAACACGTGGCTCACGTGCTACGTGGTGGGAAGGTGAAACCAGGACTTGACTGATATGGTGATCAGAACATCTAAAAGGATCAGTCACCAATAAGGGGCTTACCAGTGTTTTTATTTAGCCCACAGAACATGTAGATACCTTACCATGTGATATTAAAGGTAAAATTGACACCCATACGATTGTGTTCTACGTAAAAACAGATTCAAACCAAAGCGCCGCCAGGTCTTCAAGCCTTCAAGTGGTGGTACATCATGCACTGATCTTCTGCACTGATCCCAGTTTAATTTATGTTGAACTTTTCCCCTTTGTTTCTATTATGGATGTGTCAGTTACTCAACTCCAGTGTTTGTGTTAAGGAGGTGTTTGGGTGAAGACATACCAGGCAGGGAGCAGATAGTCCCGAGGGAGGAATTAGGTTGAGGATGGAGGTGCGCAGTAGCTTTATTACTGAAGAAAAGGCTGCGTGGACAGGAAAGGTTAAGAAATGAGAGCAGATGTGTAATCCTGCCATGACTGGAAGGGAAGGATGAGAAAGGTGAGTTTGACGCAGAAGATAAGTGGAAGCCAAAGAGTCAGAAGAAGATGGATACTATCTGCTGTGTTTTGGGTGAAGAAGTATGGGGGAGCAGGCAGGATGAACGGTGGGGCTCACATTACTTTTGTTCTGATGTGTAGGACTTATGTCTGCTTACAAAGTTATTTGTATGGTTTAGGTTATCTATAGACCTCCCTTTCCATACTTAGTGTTGCTGTCCTCATGTGAGTCTGAGCTCCTAAATACCCATTGGAGATCTATAGCAGCTTTCAGCTACTGAGGTGTAAATCCCTGTTCCCACCTTAGCCATTATGATTTATCTGTTCTTCCGTAGCAAGTGGTCTTCATTGCTTCTGCCAGGGAGCAAGTGATAGGATGAGATCAAATGGCCTCAAGTTGTTCCAGGGGAGGTTTAGATTTGATATTAGGAAAAAATTATTCACTGAAAGGGTTGTCAAGCGTTTGAACAGGCTGCCCAGGGAAGCAGTGGAGTCCCCATCCCTGGAGGTATGTACAAGACATGTAGACGTGGCCCCTAGTGACATGGTTTAGTGGTGGACTTGGCAGTGCTGGGTCAATGGTTGGACTTGATGACCTTAAAGGTCTTTTCCAACCTAAGCCATTCTATGATTCTATGATTCAATGACTCTATGTCTTCTGTGGTCTTGCAGCACATCTCTCGGTTTGAGGCAAATGTTTTGGATGCCCTTGGGTATTGCAATTATCTCAAGACCCAAAGGTTTAAGCAACTCCATCCTGCCCTTTGTATATTCAGTGGGATCCAGAAAGCTGATTCCATTCACAGTACCTAGGACCACTTGAGCTGTACCCTGTGTGGCTTTCCCCTTTCTTCAACTGTTCCTGGTCTCCCACAGGTGCTGTGTCACATCTGCAAGCCCTTTGCAGATGTTCAGCCACCCAAGGGTGTCTCAAATGGCACTAGATGCCTGTATACTATCGAAACAACCAACTTAATCAAGCTCCTGAATTTGGTCCCAGCCAACTCTACAAGGCAGAGAGGACCATAAGTAGATTGTGCCTGCTTGGAAGAGCTGGTTAGTGGGATCTTGATGGAGGGAAACTTGAGGAGCAAGAGAATGTAACTATTAGAGCAGAATGGCAAGAGCAAAGTTCTGTGACAGTAAAACAAGTTCGTCTCTGCACTTGTCCTGTGGTTCCTTCCTCATTTGAATTGTTTCCTGTTTCAAGCACTGAAGCTGGTAGCACTGTGGACCATGCAGACAAGGGGGCAGTTTGGGTATCCATTTTGTGTTGCAACTACAAGCTTCCTTCCTACTAGTCTAATGGAAAGTCAAAGGAGGACACAGTGCAGAAAACACATCCGTGCGTGGACACCTTCCTCACTTACCAAGAGACATCCTCACTGTTTAACAGTTCCGGAAAGCTCTGGAGTGCTGCACTAAAGTGTAAGTTATAGATGTGATACTTAGAGACAGATCTGTTATGCAATGGCTATCATTTGAAGGCTGTGAAATAGGGCCTGCTAGGCAGAAAAGTTGAAATCTCAGGCTTTAAGGACACAGGAATGTGAAGCAGAGATGAGCCTGGGTAAGTTTATAGCTTGCAATGTATCCTGCCCTGGCTGGGAGTTGGGCTTTCTCACCACTGAAAGGCATTATGCAGAGTCAAAATTGAATGAATATCATAGCTCTTTGAGAACATGCAGGTGAAGATGTCAGCACAGCTTGTGGGACTTGCTCCTGGCAAAGCTTTCTGCCTCACTTTTGCACCTACCTATTCCAGCTGAATTGCCCAAAGATGTTTAGGGTTGGAGGTGGCAATTGTCTCACCCCACTTAGAATCATAGAATGGTTTGAGTGGGAAGGGACCTTAAAGCTCATCCAGGTACAACTGCTGCCATGGGCAGGGGCACCTTCCACTAGAGCAGCTTGCTCCAAGCCCCTGCATCCAACCTGGCCTTGAATACTGCCAGGGACGGGGCAGCCACAGCTTCTCTGGGCACCCTGTGCCAGCGCCTCAGCACCCTCACAGGGAACAGCTTCTGCCTAAGAGCTCATCTCAGTCTCCCCTCTGGCAGGTTAAAGCCATTCCCCTTGGCCTGTCCCTACAGGCCCTTGTCCAAAGCCCCTCTGCAGGTTTCCTGGAGCCTCTTTAGGCACTGAACCTGCTCTAAGGTCTCCCCTTAAGAAGCCTTCTCTTGTCCAGGCTGAACCAGCCCAGCTCTCTCAGTCTGTCTTCAGGACCTTGATTCATGTGCTCAGAATTGTCCCAGGTACCAGACATCCATGTGGAGCTGGCATATACAACCCATAGTCTACAACACGAGACAGCTGCCCTTGGGATTGGCAGTTGGGGGCCAGACAGGACCATTGAGACTGGGTACCCCCTTCTTCAAGAGATTTCCATAGCAGAAGGGTGGTATAAGTGGAAATCTAAGGGTTGGATCCATGAGATGTGGGACCTTCATTCGAACTCAGCCACCAGAGGCTTTTGTGGAGGTTTTATCTGACTCATCTTCACCTAGGGAGAACTGGATGCTCTGGCTAAAGCTGAGAGTCTGAAAATGTGCTGAAAGCCCCAGAGCTTCCCAACGGACTAGAAACGCAGTGTGAAAAGGCAACCTCTGCTCTGAATTGCTGTGCATGGGGCTTGAACATCAGCTTTGAAGAATGAGGATCCTGACCTCTCTTTAAGCAGCCCCATGAATTAAAAAAAGAAAAAAAAAGAAAGCTACAGCTGTAATTTGATAAAATAAAGTTCCTTCCCCCCTCTTTTTTCCCTCCTACCTAAATTGCTTTCCTTATTCATCCATTTTCCCAGCGTTTTCAGTGCAGTAGCTGAGAGTCATTTTTATATTGACCTGTTTCCACCAATAGTACCTTGCTTCCAGTAAAATCACAGCACATTCCCTTTGTTTTCAGGCTCACAGACAATCACATTTCTCTCTTCAGTGCCGCTCAATAGCTGGCAGCTTCTAATGGATTTCTGTATGAGGACCATACCCCCTACTCACTAATTGAAATTCAGTGCACAGTCACATCAGTGCACTGGGATGGTGGAGAATATCAATGCACAAAGTCAGGAAGGGGAATGAGCAGAGAGAACTTCCACGTTTTCAGAGCCTTGCAGCAAATGCAACTGGGACTTTCTTCTGCATCAAAGCAGTGTAATAGGGTCATGTGCTCCAAACCTTCTTCTGAGGGTCTCAAAATGTTCATGAGATGGACATCTCCACTAGGTTCAGGAGTGAGGCTGGGCTTAGCGGCTTAGATCAATTGAATGTTGGAAACATCACTATTTTAGTTTTGGTTAGTGGTGGTCTTGGCAGTCCTGGGGTAATGTTTGGACTTGGTCAATCTTAAAGGCCTTTTCCAATCCAGTTGAATCTATGATTCAGCTGGACTTCACCACCTCCTATGCTGGATCTGAAGATCAAATGCTGGGATGCACAATTTCACCTCATGGTTAGAGGCCTGGATTAATGGTCGAGAGTACTGGGCCTTGTTCCCAGCTATGCCTTCTGAATGACCACAGGCATCTCAGCTCACCTCCCTGTGCCACGCTTTCCTCACCCATGAAATAGCTCATCTTGCTTTGAAGGGTCATTTGGAACCCTGCTGAAAAACAGCCACAACCACAAATGAGCTCATTTATTTTATGTTATTTTCTTAGTAGTAAAACTCAATGTAGGACAGATGAAACACTTTCAAGACCCATCAGGGAAGGCTGCACTGGATGGTTGGGATTTGGCTCAGAGGTTAGGGACATGATTCATTTTCCCAACAGAGGTGCCCAATGCCATACCTCAGGTCCTACAGTACCTCCCAGCCTCTAGATGCTCCTTCAAAAGGGGAATAAGTTTCATGAAGTCTTATGTCTTATCTTTGTATGCTGCTTAGATGTTTCAGGTAAGCCGGAGCATCTCGGTTTGCTCTAGGCACCTTCAGGTGGGCCCTTTGGCAGAGCTCTGTCTTCATTGACTGTAACATGAGGTTGGATGGCCACCTCACAGGGAGACATCTGTATACAGGGCAGGATCCATTGCTTAAACAGAGGCATCTGTTGTCAGCTGAGATGTTCCCACATAGGGAGAGTAGATGAGAGAGAGGACTATGAGAGATCCATGCACTTGAGGAGCAGCTGGAGAACTGTGGGGTGAAAAAAATTACACATGATGCTCATGTTTAGTCAGTTGAGTCCTGTCTCTGTGTTATTTTAGGCAGTCAGGGTATCCCATATACCCTGGTACTTGGGTGGCCTAGAAAACAGATGCCTATTATAAAATCACACCTGAAAGCACAAACTATCCTGCTATTTAAGGGGCTGTGATTGGCATTGAATCAAGCCCCTATTCTCCTATGAGCACTCCTCAGGATACCAGGCCGACCACCTTAGCTAAGTCTTGCCTTGAAAGCTTGATTTTAAGAGATGGGCTCTCCTGAGTCACGTGGCCCAGGCACCAGCTTCTGTAACCAAACTCTCCTTCCACCAAGCCCCAGTTCAGACCAAACCAGGTGTCTGCTTTTCTGAACTAGGAAGTCTGAGTTTTGGGAGATCATCTTGCAGGTTCTGGCAGAAGTTGCTTCATCTCACTGTGCTTCAGAAGGGGATGGCAGTACCTCACTCTTTCCACCTCTTGTCTACTAGGAGATAAAACTCCTTGGTAAGAGGAGTTATCTCTCAGATGGCTGATTTGGGTTGCACTTACATATGTTTCTTGCATACCCTGAAGTCAACTCTGCTTGTACACATAGGGCAACCTTGCTGTTACTAAAAAGGAGTATTTTTTAACAGCTTTGTTTATTTTTGTCCTGGGAGAAGGGACAATATTTGCAGACAGCCCTTGCTAAAAGGAGGTCTGATCTCAGGCACGGTCTCCAACCAGAACTATAATTCCAGTGGTGATAACAATAATAAACATGGCACTAACCATGACCAAATATAGCACTTGGCACTGGTTTTCCTGCTCAAATACCAGTTCCTGTGACTGTCATTCTTTGCACGCTTCCAAACTCTGGCGTTTGGAAATGGCAGTCACTTCCAGCAATGTCTTTGTCCAGAAGAGATTTCCAATAGACTGCACTGCAAACTGTGATGCTGCACTTTGTCCCTCAAGGTAGAGATATGGACAGCATGTGAGTCATGCCTCTCATATGATCCTGAAAGAGGAATTTATCATTGATGCAGGCTTCAGCTGCACACATGAATCTCATCTTGTATTTACCCCTTTTGTACAAAAAGAAATCCACTCTCATAAGTTCCTCTTTTGGATTTAGATGCTCTCAGTCATCTGCTTTCCCCATTTTGCTTGCAATCCTTTCTTCAACCTTGTTCCAGCTCTTGCATCCACCAAGACAGGAACCAGCCTCCAAAAGTCATAGAGCCATAGACTGGTTTGGGTTGGAAAGGATCTTAAGCTCATCCAGTTCCAACCCCCTGCCATGGGCAGGGACACCTAACCCTAGACTATGTCACCCAAGACTCTGTGCGATCTGGCCTGGTCAAATTGCATTTCTCATGAAAGATGTGGCTTGCTCAGTTCTCAGAAGGTACCAAGGCTGCTGGATGTGGGGCTGCATTGCAAACAGATGAAACAAGAACTGTAGGCCCAGAGGAATGCTGTTGTTTTCTTCCCAAATATTTCAAAACCAGACTGAAATATTAGCATTTCCAGAATAGCTCTCCCTTCCCTGACACACGCCTCTGGAAAGACCTTGTTTTGGTGTTTCTCATCCAAAGGAAATATTATCAAATTCCTGAATTTAATAAATTTTCTGTTTGTTTGGGGTTTTATGGTTGGATTTTTATTTTTGGTTGGGGTTTTTTTCTTGGGTGGGATATTTTCCATCACAAATAATCTGAATCTTTCTGAGCTGTCAGAGACCATCTGTGTTTGGGTTTAATTGTATCAGGTTCTCATCTAACCTTGGCCAGACGCGGCACTCACTTCTCTTGCTGGATGAATATGGACATGGTGGGAATCAAGGTCTAGGGTGCACTATGGAAAATGTTGTCCATACTGGAAGGTTGCCTCAGAGCTGAAGTAAAAATGTCCAAGACACTGGAAAGGACTGTTATGAAGTCCCTGTGTAATCACAGAATCATAGAACGGTTTGGATTGGAAAAGACCTTAAGATCATCCAGTTCCAACCCCCCTGGAAAGAAAACAGGCAGAGCATGAGGTCAGCGTGACCCCAGCAAAACACTTCCTTTCTGCTGAACAAAACTGAGCAAATGGATCCAAGCAAATTTAAAAAGAAATGAAGTTGTTTGTTTTCATTTTTCCTAAGGGAAGAAAAGCAAAACTCTGTGCATGCGTGGGCATTCGAATGCGTAGGCAAATGATAGAGACTTTCAGTTACATAGAAACTGTGTTTATAGGAAGGAGTAGACAATCCCTAAGCTTGTGCGGTGATGGGATTGCTCAGATATGCTCAATTTCATGAGCATTCAAGAGAAATTGATGAAAATTACAGATAAATGTCAGGAAAGCCTCTTTATGCAGCAAGAAGAGCAGATTTTCACCTTCAATTGCAACAGGGAAGGCAGAAAGGAGAAATCAGCCAACATCAACCATCTTCTAGATGGACAGGAACACGGGGTTTTGAGAACAGCAGTTAAGAGAGAGGGTCTAAAAGAAGAGGTTGAAGGAAGAAATGGGAGGGTATAAACCCAAAGGCAGCACTACGTTCTCCTGTTTCAGACAGGATTTACAGGAGAGATGAAGAAGGGCGGACAATGCTAGGGAAGCTTTCAGCTCTTCTTCCCCACCATGCTGTGACTTGTCTGGTGTAGCTCACACTGACAGCATGGTGTGATTACACAGACCCTGGAGATACACTTGCACAGCCCTCTGACAAACCTGGAAGGCCTTCTTGAATACTGCAGCCCTTTGGCAACCAGCACCATCCAGCCTTGCCCAGATGTGCTCAACAGATGTTTGCTGGGAAACATCCCATAGATATTTAGGCCTCAGCATGCTGGTGTTGAGGGAAGCTCACATCTTAGGCTGGATCCATAGACCCCATACCCAAGACAGACACAAGACAGGAGCTGCCTTGGCCAGACTAGAAGAAACACAAAGAAGAAATTGTGCCTGGAAAAGCCCTCCTGCTGTCTGGAATCACTCACTATGGGCTGGATGGAGGGGATTCGTATCTTCCCAGGACTCCCGGCCATGGGCTCCCCTTGGTGTTATGACACTGGAGTGCCTTGATTTGCTACAAGGCAAAAGGAAAGATCAATACTTTATCAGCCACATCCAATACACTTGTGACTGCCAGGATTTATAGCCTCCCTTATCAACCTGCGCATTTCCCAGTGCCTAAAACCAATGGGCACAATTCTGTGATTGCAACCACCCCATCTCTCACTTAGATGAAGGAAAGGCAAAGGTTTCTTTTTTATTGTTCTAACTGATATCCTGGGTGATGGGTGGAATGGGTCAGGCTCTTTGCACATCAGCACTGAAATAAGACATTGCTACACAGATATAAGTGGAAAGTGTGACCTTTCCAAACAGCCTTTGGAGTGCTGTTTTCAAATAATCACAGACAGCTTTGCAGGCCAGAGAGGAACATCATGATAATTTAAACTAGCCTTCACGCCTATCAGAAGAGAAGTCATTTCCCCCTGTATTCTCAGTACTGCAGCAAGGTCTTTGGGTCAGCTCTCTTTGGGGTTGCAATTGAATCTATGCCCTAGAAGAGGGAAGCTCTTCTTTCTTCCCAGGCATAGAGGGATCAGGGAGAATATTTAAAGGTATTTCCTGGTCATTTACCTGATATGTTCCCCTTCTTAAGAGGTGGGAAGGCATTCTCAGCCTTGAAAAGGGAAGTAGAGGGACAGAGGTTTGCTCTTCCTTCTCTTGTAATCCCACTGCATCCATGTGGTTTACGTCCCCACCCAAGACAGGGGATCTCCACTGAAAAGCCAGTGTTGACCATGCATTGACCTGTTGGTTGCACTTACAAGGGAAGGCTGTTTCCTTATATGCTGTCCTTGCTGAGGGAGGCCAAGGGATGTTGGGAAGCTGGCTGGAGGAAAACGCAGATTGGATCTCCCTTCTAAAATCTACGGAGCATTGGGAATCCAACAGAGTTGGATACCTTGAAACCCAGGTATCTTGCTCCCAGCTCCTTCCTTCCCGCCATCCTGTGCTCCCAGTGAACACTTGACCCTCCTGCAATGCCTAGGAAACCACATGCTGGGAAATGATGTAGAAACTGTAGGGACAGCATTTATGTGACCTGTCTCCCTTAGACGACGGTGTTTAGGCAGCTGAACTGCACTCTTGATGTCTACTGCTCAGACATCATCTCCAAGCTAACCACTGACAATTCCCCTCTTAATCCCTGGAAAATACCAGGCACTTGGAAGTGTGATTTGTTCGCCCTATTTAGGTTAAATAACCCACAATCTGAACACAGCTGTTTCTCTGCATTGACAATGGAAACAACTAGCTCAGACGCTGATTAAAGTTCTCTGTGTTTGATCTGCTGAGTCCCATCCCTACACCTTTAATCATGCCAGATGTTTTCCTCCGAAGTGGTCAAGCTCATGCAGGACAGCAGGGCTGAGTCACAAGACAGTCAAGTTGACCCTCCCTTGGGCTCCAGCTTTTGCATCTGTGAATAATCACTACTGAGCGGCAAAACCATGCTCTTAATGAGATTCAAAGTGGTTTGCTTGTCTCAGATCTCAAAGGCCAACTGTCAGAGTGCATTACATCCAGCCTGAGCGGAAGTTAGACTCAATAGTTGCAGATCTGAGTGATACACACCAGTGGTGTGCATCAGGCAAGATCTCCTGCTATAGCAGAGGGTAATATGTACATCATAGAGTCATAGAATTACAGTATCATGGAATGCTTTGGGTTGAAAGGACCTTAAAGTTCATCCAGTTCCAATCCCCTGCCATGGGCAGGGACGCCTTCTACTAGAGCAGCTTGCTCCAAGTCCTATGCAACCTGGCCTTGACCACTGCCAGGGATGGGGCAGCCACAGCTTCTCTGGGCACCCTGTGCCAGCGCCTCAGCACCCTCACAGGGAACAGCTTCTGCCTAAGAGCTCATCTCAGTCTCCCCTGTTAAAGTTTGAACCCATTACCCCTTCTCCTATCGCTACATTCCCTGATGAACACGTATAAGTATGTATATATGTACATATTTATAGATGGAAGGGGGGAAAATCTCAAATTCTAAGTTTCTTACCTCCTTTTTTTTATGTTTGTTTGTATATGTGGTTGCTTTATTTCTGGCGTCAGCTTTCCTACATGCGGAAAGTCTTTGAAAAAGCCTCTTCTCGTCTCATATGCGTTGTGGGATGTTTGATGCCAACTTTGTCCATAATCATGATGAGTGCAGGCTCCAGCAAAGGCTGCTGGATTTATCAGCCCCTTGCATGACATCCTGGATCTGACAGTACCTGATGTTACATACTTCAGTTTAAGATCAAGCAAAAACCTGTTATCTCCTTCCCTCACCTGTCCCCTTTTGCCCCCTTTCACTGGCCACTCCAGATGTGTTCAGGTCCCATGGTCTGCTCTGGGTGTGACTCTGTGCAAGGAGATCAACTGCGTTGCCTTTCATTCCCCCAGCAAAATACAACACTTTAAATTATCCCATCTCAAAACTTGTTTATCACCACTGCAGGCATGTTTCCAGTTACCACAGGCTGTGATTCCCACAGCCCTCTCTTGTTGTATTGTGTTGGTTTTATTTATTCGTCTTATGAGGTGGGAATGGTTATTCCTCTGCATAAGAAGCCACTGTCAGGTGGAACAAGATCTGAAAGCTCAAGAGGTATTTGGGTAAATTGCTTCTCTTGATTTTAGCCAGGAAACGTGGAAGCTTTTCCAGGAAGTGCTGGATGACTGGTTTGCTGAGACTCAAAGAAATCTCTGTTACAGTCAGATACGGAGCTGTTGCAGTGACAGGAGAGAAGACAAAGATAGGGAAATGATATCTGTAGAGGCAGAAAAGAGAAAGAAGGGGTTTTTCCTACTAATTTTATTTCCCAGGCTGCTAAAGCTCTGCTTTACATTAAGTTTAACCTTCACTTTCAGAGACTGCTGAGGAAATGCATTTTCAGCTGAAAAACAGGCGGTTGTTCTCTGAGACAGAATTCCCCTTTGGGGCTGCCAAATCTCAGTGCAGCTCTCAGTGCTGTCCTCACTTAACCTCTCCCAGAGCCAAAAAATATCCCAATAACTGGCTGCTTCATGCCCATTAGCTTTGCTAACACACATCAGGCAAATTAGCTCCAGTGAATTTAAACAAAACCCTCCTGTGGCTGTCAGACAGCTGGTTAAGTTTTCCAGTTTACTGGAAAGAAAGTGGGAAAGGTAAATAAGACAACTCAAAAGTCCTCTCCAAGTGTGTGAGTACAACTCCGCAGTGTGGAGGTCCCGCAATCAGGAGGCCCTTGTTGTGCTTAAGCAGCACACCCCAGCAGTGCGTTCTCACCATGCTGACCTGGCATGTGCTGAGATGTCCCAGGACACATCTGGATTTCTGAGCTATGCCCAAGAGCTTTCTCCTGGGTGTTTTAGCCAGGCACTGATGAATTGGCACATCACAGGAAGCCTTTTCTTCTCATCATATCAAGGATGGTGAGGGAAGGAGCTATGAGGTGATGCAAAATGGCTCCTTCTGGAGAAGAGCAGACCAGGCTCTTCCATGGCATTTTAACAGCAATCCTAAATACGTCTAGGGGCACAGAGTCAGAGAATCACAGAATGGTTTAGGTTGGAAAGGCCCTTAAGATCATCCAGTTCCAACCTCCTGCCAAGGGTGGGGGTGCCTCACCCTAGACCATGTCACCCAAGCCTCTGTCCAACCTGACCTTGAACACTGCCAGGGATGGAGCATTTATCACTTCTTTAGGTAACCTGTGCCAGTGCCTCACCACCCTCACAATAAAGAACTTCTTCCTTGTATCCAATCTAAACTCCCTGTTTAAGTTTAAGCCCATGAAAGCTCATGAAAGTAAATATTCCAGGTGCTTCATACCAGTGGATGGGGAAGGGGTCTGTCTCAGACCAGGAGACTTGGTGTCTGGTGGTTCAATGCCTTTGAAGGTACAGTATGGAAGGCAGGCAGCTTGGCATCTTGTCCCCACACTGTGACCACGCTATAAGGCAGAATCAGCTTGACTCCCCGATTCCAAGTGTACTACTTGCTGGCATGCTTCTTCACATCCCTTCATCCTAAATAATGGATCAGAGGATGATTTCCCTCTGAAGCACTTCGCAACCTGCTGACAAACAGGGCTGGGCATAAGCTAAGCTAAGACCTCTTATCACTGCCATTATCAATGTTAATACACATACAATCATGACATGAGGTTTCCAGGAAATTACTTATCAGCATGTGACATCTCTTTGGTAGATCTAAGTGCTAAAACCCAGTTTTGTTGTACCTGCATGTTGTACGTGGAGTGGGAAGATGGATGCAGAAATCCCCCAAAAGCTTATAGGAAAGTGCTAAGGCAAATCCCAGATCCCAATTAGCCCTCATCTCCTAGATATAAATAAACTAAACCTCTTGAAAAACACATACAGGTACATGGACACATCCACATATATATATATATGCACACACCACACTCATATATGTGTATGGATATGTATCTATGAGATATCTGAAAGTGAAAGATATATATGATATGATATATGATAGTGTATAGGTAAATATGGTAATATAGTTAACTTTTCATCTATCTGTAAGGCCAGATTAATCTTTTAAGCCCTGGTACTGTAGATTTATCTTCAATGCGCTGGATGCTTACTGAAACTTGCATTTTGTGCAAGAGCCTCCTGCAGACTGATACCTGGTGTGACCCCCAGGCGTCATCCAGCACACACATCTCATTGAGTATCTTTTTAAGGAAGAAGAGGCACTGCACTGAGATTTAGAATGAGGACCTGCTACTGAGAAACATCAATTCCAGGGTTTTCAGCAGATGCTGTAAAATCGACGGCTTCCTCAGCAGAGGGTAGATAGCAAGTACAGAATGGCATGTGTGCACTCTTAGTGGTCCTTGGGCAGAGCGAGCTGTTTCAGACATCATAAAATGGGAGAGATAAGCTATAACCAACACCGATAAGGTGGGAGAACATTCCCAGGCCTTTGGCACTGCTCCAGCAAAAAGCCACATGCTGTTTGGGTTTGGGATCCTGCACAAGGACTGGGATATCACAGCAGCTGAGGAGAACAGACACTGTTGTCACTGAGGACAGTAAACCAAGCATGTCATAGGTGGTCCAGCTCCTCCGACACCTCGAGCTGTGATTGTAGTGGTCAATTACACCACACTCCTCCCTTGGTTTTGCTTGGTTTGCTGTTTCCTCAGAGGCCACCACCTGCCCCAGGGACAGAAACCCTGACAGGGTTGGCCAAGTTGCTGCACTAACCCAACATCTCTTAGCGAAATGAAGCTGTGATGGTGCCATCTGCAACAGATGGGCATATATACATTTTCACTCCTAATGCAGGACCACCTCTCTCCCGGGCATGCTCTATGGGAGTGTCACATTGTGGATGCTACCTTCTGTCCATCCATCTGCTGGTCTAGCATTGACTGAGTTACCCCATTTCAGAATAAACTGTGCTGTGCTTTGTCCTTTTGAGAGCCAGCATTTCCACCATATAACACTGTAGTAGAAGCTAAAAGTCCAAGCAGATGGTCTAAAGCAGCCTAAAGGTAGCTCTGCCTCTTCCCTCAGTTCTGCTCTGATTTAATTTCCTACTGTCTTCTCCAACCCTCTGACTCATTGATGCCATCACTTACAACTGGAACCATTCTGACACACAGTTTCTGGAGCTCCCACGGCTTGGAGAAAAGAAGCAACATTGGATCTTTGTTTTCCAAGTGTGACCTGACAAGAACAAGGACATACCCCATCCCTGGCAGTGTTCAAGGCCAGGTTGGACACACGGGCTTGGAGCAACCTGCTCTAGTGTCCCTGCCAGTGGCAGGGGACTGGAACTGGATGAGCTTTAAAGTCCCTTCCAACCCAAACCAGTCTGGGTTTGTATGATATTTAATCACCATGCAGTGAGTTCTGGAGCAGCTTCTTAGCAAGCTCAGGGAGTAGGGAAGTTGTCCCATGCACACACCAGCTTTTAAAAGGATGCTGCATGAACTTCAGGTGGGGATTGGATTATGGGGTGACAGTGGAATGGTCTCTGGAAGACCTCTCTAACCCTGTGTTTCTGGAGACATTGAATTTAGGGGTTTAATTGGGTGAAGGCAGGAGCTGAGTGGGTGTAAATCAGGAAAACTGGTTGGCTGGGAATGCTGGGTCTAGGCTGCAGCCTGAAGGGGTTAAATCCATCCAACAGGAACTGGCTGTTGCTGGATGTCTTCCTTTGCTTCTGTTTCCCAGCTGCTTTTATAAGGGTTTATGCTGTCTGAGCCTGCCCCAGCCTGACTGTCTGCAGCAAAGTTAACAGTCCTGAGCAGGCTCCAGTGAAAGGAGTCACAAGCTCTGTGATACCTGCTCTGGGCAAGCTGGGGTGAGATCCCCTCCTGCCTTTGCTCTCCAGCTCTGGCCTTGTATAAGTAACCTAGATTAGCTGTCACATAGCTATGATGAAGTCACCTGACTTCATTTTTTAATGAATGAGGGCGCTTTGGGTGATTTTACAGTGTTTTGTTGATTTTATCCCCCTTCGTGCAGGCTGATAACAGAAAAAACCCCAGTGAATTGTGTATTTTTGCCTAGTTCTGATTAGAACTACTGTGGATCTCACAAGATGCACGTAACACAATCAGACTCACGGGGTCCTTTCTAGCACATGCCTGAAGCCAAAAGCAGATAAAATTTGTATAGCAGGGTCTGATTTGTGGTCTGGCTTGACAAATATTCATTGGGGTGTGAAAAAGCTGAAGATGCACCATGGAGCATTGCATCCCCTGTCATCTGCCCACTTCTTGCTTCCTCTCAAATTAGATTACTGGTTTCAGCTCCAGGCTGATTTTTCCTGCTTCAGTTAAATCTCAGGGTTCAAGCTGCAGAAGTTTCACACATGGCAGATTGGCACTTGTTATCTAAGGGTCCAGCAACACTGACCATGATTGAGTTTGGACCAAGCTATAGCTTGGAATAAATCAGTGTGATGGATTAAAAGGGTTGTTGCTGGGCTGTTTTACACTGGAGCAGTTTTACACTCAGCAGGATTAATAACAAGCAATTTTCTAATGAGCCCGTCCAGTTCTGCCTTCAGGAAATGTAAGATCTTTGCCCCTTGATTCCCTTAAAACCTGCAGTATCTTTCTGTGGCTCCAAATGCCAGGGGTGACAGAAGACAATCCCGCTCAGTTTGAATTGCTTCATGTGCATGCAGAAGCCATGCAGAAGGCTGGATGTAGTGCACAGGTATCCGAGGATAGGGGAAGACGAGAAGGCAAAGGAAATGTATGTTTGTAGGAAAATATAGAATCATAGAATGGTTTGGGTTGGAAAGGACCTTAAGCTCATCCAGTTCCAACCCCCTGCCATGGGCAGGGACACCTCACACTAGACCATGTCACCCAAGGCTCTGTCCAGCCTGGCCTTGAGCACTGCCAGGGATGGAGCATTCACCACTTCTTTAGGTAACCTGTGCCAGCACCTCATCACCTTCACAGTAAAGAACTTCTTCCTTATATCTAACCTGAACTTCCCTTGTTTAAGTTTGAACCTGAATGGAAAAGAGTAATGCAAAGACATATTTCACGCACACAAAAGGCACCTTTACAGGCACAAGTAAGATCCAAAAGGATGTCAGCTATTTCTGAGCATTTTCTTTTGCCTAAACAACAAGCGTTGCACTATTTCATTATGTTCTAAAACAAAGATGGATCAAGGCAGCGATCAGTCTCTCATGCAATCATATACTCTAACAACAGCAGTAGGGGCTGAAAATGTTTCCCTGAGGGAAACATTGGGAATGTAGGGAGTGGGTAGAGATAAAAGCAGAGCAAAACTCTTGCCTGACAGCTTGTTTTCCTCATGTGACTGACAGCCTGTCTCTGCATTGACTGTTTTCCTGTAGATCTGGGGAAATGACTTAAAGCCAAATGTTGTCTTTGCAAGGCCTGGTTCCCTTGTTTGTGTAGGTAAATAATAACGTTGCCAAGGTTTTATCTGGTGTTTTCAGCCCTTGATCTCAAAAATCTTTACAAAGCAAGGGCAGGGCAGGGTGAAGAACCAGATCCTTGTTTTGCAGATGGGGAAACAGAAGTGTATAGAAGTAAAATGTCTTCTCAAGTTCATCCTGGAGATCCTCTGCAGCTGATGAAACCTCAGCCTTGCTCCTGCTGCTCTGTTTATAGTACTTTGAGTAAAGACATGTATTTTAAAGCACCTGAAGAGACTGAGTCACCCAAATCCCTCTGACCTGACTGAACTCTTGATGTTTTGAAACTCACTTCCAGCCTAAATATCTGAGTTTGTTTAAGGGAGAAGAAATTTTGTGCCTGAAGGAGCACTGACACAATGAAAGACATCATGGACTCATTTGGAAGTTTAATCTTAAAGCCAGTTAGAGGCACACACATGTCTAATGAAGATATTCAGATGGATGACTGCCATGAGCTTGTGACAGCTCACAGAGTTGGTTTTGGAAGCTAATACAAGCAACAAGCCAACAGGGACAGTGTGCAAGAGGGAGGCAAAGAGTGGGTCACTGGGGCTAGCACAGAAGGGATCAATGAATGACATCTCAGGACTTGCAAGAGAAGTGTGTGGATCCAACCTCTCTTTTTAGCCACTACTTTCAGTGTTCTACCAGGGAAGACCAAGAAAAAACAAAACCAAACAGGCTCTAACTACACAAACCTTCACAGAAGCCATCTTTTATTGTCTCTATTTGGTTGCATTATGACATGTCCTGAATTTCTTGAGAAATACTAGTTTTGTTTGAATTTGTCTCCTGGCACAGTCACCAATCCCCTTTGTGGTCTGGGATAGGAAGAACTTAAAATAGACAAAGTTAAATCTCAGGAGAGCATCCCCTGGGTTTGCAAATCTGACTGTCTCAAATACTTGTTGGGTTTAGGAAACAAGGAAATAGAGAAATAAGGGACATAAGTGCCTGTGCACTTTGCATATATCCCTGTTGATGGTCACTCTTGCACCTGCTGAGTCAGCATTTATCATCTGCCAGCATATAAAGAAGAGACAAAAGAGGTTGGTGGCATTGGCCAAATAAACTCATTCCGCTCTCCTGGAACTCCTTAGATCAAGAAGAAAGTCTTTGTCCATTTTAGGGCGCAGAGCCCAGACAGTTGTCGTGGAGTGCCTAGCTATGGGTAAAATGCTTTCCAAGCATGCAGGGCTAAGCCCTGTGAGTCCATCAAGAAGGGGACTCAAGCCAAAGATTCAACAGAAGCTGCCATCCTCTGCTGTCATAATCATCACAGCAGTAAAGAGTGTACCTCAATACAGCAGAGAATAGAACAGGCTAAAGAGAAAAAGGTGTTTCTAAGGAAGAGAAGGTCTCAGAGGAAAAGTTGCTTCTAACTCCACCCTGAAGTGAAATGCACCAGCTTGCAGAACTGAGACTGCTGGTCCTCTGCCACCGAGGGCTGAAAACAGCTTGTTTTGTCTGAATTCAGATGCTAAGTAGACCTGGACCTACTCAATGCTTGCACATGAGGACACCACAAGCATAACTGAAGACAGGGTCAAAGCATTAGACTCCAGAAATGCTGAGCTGCAAAAACAAAACCCACCACCAACAACAGCATCTTTTCAGCTGCCTTGGGCTGGCAGAGGGGAAACGGGGAGAACTTTGCCCTGCTGACTCACGGGGTACAGACTGTGTGTTGTTGACTGCGTTTGTAGGGATTTCCCTTCTATCAGAGAAGGAGAAGCTGGGCCTTAGCATAAAGAAGCAGCAGATATATTTGTCACATGCCACTGGTTAAGAAAGGCTTCACAATGAGCTACTTTCTTCTTGCGTTAGACAAGGAGCTTCAATCAGAGAGAAAACAATATAATCTGCAAAACTCTGTTTCCTCAGCTGGCAGAGGCTGCCAAGGGTCAGGCTGGCTGGGAAATGCCTGGACAGGTTTGTTTGCAACTCCCAAATCTCAGATCAAATGCTTCTAGACCATGGTGATCAAGAGGTGCTGGAGGATGAAAAGGGATGTGTATTTATAGTAAGCCCTGTGTGACATATCTTGCTATACACCACTAAATTTCCAGAGTTTTTCAAAGTGCATGGTGTTGATTCTCATGCATCAGAGTAAAGGGAAAGCTTGCTCAGCAATGACACAAGAAATGATGGGGATCTTTCTATTGGGGGTGAGAAAAGTCATTTCAGAAGACAGTCTGCTCCCCTCCATGGGCTCCTGTAAAAGCTGTGTTCCTGCAGATAACATGAGCAGCCTCAGGAAATCAAGACAAGACACTGCACTGTCTTGCCCACTTGGGGGGTCAAGGAACCAAGTGATCCTCAACGTAGTTTCGCTGTCTCCTTCATAACCCACACAATGAGTATGAAGGGGCACCTGCTCAAGGAGCCTTTCCATGGGTATCTCATCAGGATCAGTCATTAACCAAAGCTTCTTCCCTTGTAAAACTTGCTTCTGTTTAATTGATGGCACATAGTGGAATCTGTTTAGGCCTCTTTATGTTTCTGGGAAACTGGTAACACTAAACAGGGCTTAACATTCCAATATGAGACCAATTCCACCTTCCTGGCTCATTTGGAGTGAGGAATATGTCTGTGTGTGTATAAACTGCAGTTCCTAACAGCTTTTCGCATCCAATTCAGTCAGTTGCTCAGGCTCCAGGGCTGATGTGTTTGGCAGCCTCTTGAACTTGCTCCTTCACCAAGAGGTCACACAGGATATGCTGGGTTCAGAGGGAGCTTTCACACACTCCAGTTCCTCTGGGCTCGATGTAAGCAGTGCTCTCTTAAATCACAGCCAATGTGTGAGACACCTTGTCAAGAGGCAGACAGCAGAGAGCACCCCACAGGCTGTTTCCAGTGATGGCTTTGAAGAACTGAGAAGAGAAGTGGGTAGACACCTCTTTATAGTCCAGGAGAGAATCTCCTGGTTGCAAGTACTGAGCAAAGCAATCTTTTGGAGCAGATCTCAAGACAGCAAAGCTCTATGGCTCACTAATGATCTCAAGTGGTAGCCACATGAGGTCTCCTACTGATGTTCATGGTCCAGCCTAAGCCTTAACACAGCCAAACACAAAACCATAACACAGTCAACTCTTATTCCAGTGGAGAGATTGTAAGCGCCCTGGTATCTCGGTCATGGATGCATGCATGGCTGAGCTCTGATGAACCTGGTGAATGTCTAGCAGATCCATATTCCTGGAGAGGCCTTGAGCCATGCCAAGAGGCAGAGAAAGCTCGTGATGTGCGACCTCCTCGTGTTCATACTCCTGGGGTTCAGCACCTATGAACGTGTGTGCTCGTGCCCCCATCTAGTGGTGGTCCCCAAGCCTGCAGCATGTCCCTTCCCCTTCCTCAGGTGCCATTCAGCTCAGTGAGAAGCACTTGGGCTCTGCTGTTGACGCTCTTGGGGTGCTACCTGGCTTGGGACTGTGCCTTTTTGCAACTGGGCCTTGTGGCACATTCTCTCATGAGAAATTACTCGTACAACAAATTCCTGTGGAGCAGAGAATCTAAATTCAACAGCAGTCATTCAAGTGTGACAGGACTGTGTCTCTTAGTCCTGTCCAGGTCCCCAGCATGTGATGGGGCACTGAGGACTGCGTCCTTGCATGGAGCCCATCACCTCGGTGAAAGTTGCAAAGAGCAGGAGGAACCTTTCCATGATGATAAATCAGATTTTCTCACCCCCCCATGTTTAGCATCTTGTGCAAGCAGAGTTAGTTTTGCAATGTGATTGCAAAAAGCCCCCAATGAAACTGTCCTCAACCACCAGCAACAAGAAAAGGATTTTGGGTTCAGATGTGAGCTGCTTCCCCAGGCACAAGAGCAGCTTCCAAGCAGAGATGACATTGTCTGAAGTGAAAATGGAAGCTGTATGTAAACATGTGGCTGCTCTCTCAAAGGCTAGGAAACAGGGTGATGCAATTTTGGTGCTGCATGTTACTGGAATATCCCAAAGAACCTGAGACACTCCAACAGTCGTCTGCCTTTTACACACGCATGTGTTAGTTATCAATTCCAACGGTAATATGAAAGGCTCTATATGTTCTGTAGGCATTTTTACTGCTCTTGTTAGAGCATTATCTTGAGTCTTTATTGCATCTCTCCTACAACTCTTCAAGCAAGATGTTAGAGTGCCTCCTGTTTGATTGCTGGGAAAACTGGAGTGAAGAGAGACATACTGAATATCCCAGAGGAAACAACCGGCAATGAAAGTAAGGAATTGAACTTAGATCTCTGCTTATCACTGAGCTGCCTTATCTTAGATAAATCGTGGACAAAAGCCACAGTACCTCTTGAACTCAACAAGACACAAATGTCACCACAGGACTCCAAGAAGCATCCCCAGCACTGCGTGAAAGCTCCCTTGGAGCTGAGGGCAACTGTGAGAGCAAAGCTCTGTGACTGGTGCTCAGTGGATAAAGAAGCACCTCTCAGTTGGCACTCCGAAGATGCCCATTGCACTGGTTGGAAAAATGGTGGTAGCCACTGGGAAGAGGGAGCAAAAAGTTCCCTTTGAGCATCACCTGTACTGAGCTGCTCCAGGCAGATTTCCTCAAGCGTTGAGGCTTCTGATAATGACTTAAACCCACTGATGAAACACATAAATTAAAGGAAAATAGTTACTTTGCCCTCTCCCCTTTTCTCCTTTGCTCACCATTCCAATCTGGATGAGCTGGCCTTCCCATGCCATAGCGAGAGCAAGTTCCTAAAGATCTTAATTTGGCTTAATGAATAGATGTCCTTTAGGTATATCCCTAGGGCTTTCTGGTTGCTTTTGCATAGCATGCCCTGGCTACTCTTGCAGGTATTAAATGACTTTTTGACAGGAAATCCATTATCTTTCTGCTATGGGCCTACTTATGCTAGCAAGTGTAACCACTTGTCAGGACACACTGATAAGAGACTGACAGCTCTGTCAATCTAATATGGAGAGGGCCTAGGCTCAGGAGCTGAAGATGGGGTTGATGTTCCCCTTGAATTTTGGTCTAACAGCCTGTGGTAAAGGAAACTATCAATGATCGGTGATCACTGTTTGCCCTAAGCATTGCTTTTAGTTCCCTGATGTGTTCTTTTGGGCTGGTTTGAAGAAATCTGCTGGGCTCTCCACACATTTCTCCAGTAGCTCCTCTGCTTTCTCTGTGTAGAAGCTGGTGGCTTTTCTCTATTGAGATTGCTCCATGCGATGTGTTGTGCACATTGTGACATAGTACAGAAGTGGTCAGAGTATGGAGGGCCAAAGGTTTATCTGAGTACCCCATCTTCTCTCTGTTAATAACAGGTCTGAAGCAGCAATGATCAACCAATCGCTCCCTACTCACCTCTTTCAGGGCACTTTCTAGACACCTTACTCCACTTGCAACATCCCATTTCTACCCAAAACGCTTAATTTATTGACACGCAGGATCAGATCCACCCTCTTTTTATCACTTTTCACCGTATCTCTTCCAGTTTGCTTGTCCTTTTTAGAGAACAAGAACTATGCTTCATATTCAAGACGTGGAGAAGGGCCTGGATATCTGTGGTGCTCTGACCTTTCTGGTTACATCCTGACTTTCATTCCTGTTTTCCAACGTCCTTCTTCACGACCCATCTTGAGCTGAGCCCAGACTGCTCTCCCATCTCTCCAGGCTCATGAGGAAATAGAGAGGTGGGTAGTTTCTGATATACACCTTTCTCAGGCCTTTTTCTCCCAGAAAGAACAGCAGTACTGGGTAAAGCCCTTCAGGGTTAAGCTATACACTCAGCATATTTCTGGGGACATGGTGGGGACCTATGCCTGTGAATCCTGGTCTCACTGTCCTCTCAACCAAAGGTCACCAACTGGGGAGCTCTCTTGGCAGAAACTCTCCATTCCAAAGCCTAGTAAACAAGCCCTCTTGGATGCAGGCTGGTTTACAATTGGGCTGGAAAACAGAAGAAGAAAGATTGTTTTCCAAGCCCTGCAGCGATCCCAGATTTGATAAACCCACTCTTTTCCTTTCCTCTCCTTTCCTCACCTCCCATGGGTACGACTCAAGTGTTTATGAATGCAAATGCTTCTTGGGTCAAAAGCAGGTCAGAAAATGCTGTGCAAGCAGGATAATGTGCTCTCTGTTCCACCAGGGCACATGCTGCAACACAAAAAAATGCTGCCTGTGCCCCTTAAGCGTTGTGTTTTCACCCTCGTCCTCCTCTGACTCCAGCCGTGTCCTGCCGCATGGAGGGTTTGGCTTTCTGGAGTCACAAAGGCTGGAATGATCAATATCAGCCCGATCTGCTCAGCAGCCCTGGGTCTGTGTTTCTAAAAATGGATGGGGTTATATGATATTTCTGGGGGGAGGGAAGAGAAAGATGGAAAAACACCGTTGAAAACTAAGGCTGTACTCATTGGCTGTGGCTCGCAGCAAAGGCACAGAGGTTTCTCAGGAAATACACAAATTTGACCCCTCTGTGATAACATGCACTTAGTGCCAATGGCTTTTGGAAGGGAAAATACAATCCTTGGCTTCCCAAGGCACAGTGCCTTGTGCAGATTGTACTTTAGCTCCTTGTTCACCTGCTTAAAAGCCTCTTGAAGTCACTGGGGATTGTTTTGACCCTTATTCCCTGCCTTTGTCAACTGAGTGTAGAGGACTCAGTCTGCAAACTGAGCCTCTCCTTTCATAGAATCATAGAATGGTTTGGGTTGGAAAGGACCATCCAGTTCCAACCCCCTGACATGGGCAGGGACACCTCACACTGGACCAGATTGCTCCAAGCCCCGTCCAACCTGGCCTTGAACACTGCCAGAGATGAAGCATTCACCACTTCTCTGGGCACCCTGTGCCAGGGCCTCACCACCCTCACAGTAGAGAACTTCTTCCTTATATCTAACCTGAAGTCCCCCTGTTTCAGTTTGAATCCATCACTTCTTGTCCTATCACTACATGTCCATCTCTCATGGTTGCTGTAGCAGTCTTTGTGATTAACTATGGTCCCTTTCCTGTGCAAATGATGCTGTGGGCTTTAGAAGACATGCTGGCTTGGCTTTCATTGAAGCGTGAACCCAAAGAAAGTCCTCTAGATGCATGCCAGCATCCCTGCCTTCACAGCAGCTCGTCCCTGCTTCATTTCCTGTTTCTGCCTGCTCGAGGGATGATGATATCTTATGAACTAATCGGTCCTCATGACAATCCTGTGCTGCATCTGTTCCAGGTCAGGGGGAGGGAAAAGCTGATTTCCATCACTGCCTGGGGAGTCAATGGCAAATGGGGAGCTCAGATCCAGCCTCCTCATCTGGGCAGCTATCCAACCCGCTCCTGTTTGCCTGTGAGGACTTCAGACATCCCCTGATGCTCATAAGAAGGTCACTTACAAATGCTCAGCCTTCTGCACAGATTATCCAGGAAACACAAGCAGGTTCTGGGAATGATCATGGTATATTTATACATTAGTTATTATTTTAACCTTGGTCAGCAGTCTCCTGATCTGTAAGCATTGATCCTATTTATATACTGGCTGTCATGCTGAGCAGTGTTATACTGACCCAGCTGCCCTCCTTACTGCAGATACTGATTAGATAATCTAACTTATCATCTTGCTTCCTGCTTTTGAGACTCAGAAACATATTTAAACACTGGCAGCTGGAAGGGCAGGGTTAGTTGCCACCCTCATTGATGCTTTAAGAACCGGTAACCCAAGAAATCCAAATCCAGTTTGCATGTAACCCAAGAAACCTAAATCCTTCCTTTCCTTTTTGTTTTCTGCTAAGCAATAGCTCACTCAGGTCATGCTGCTTTGTGAACGAAGGAGGCCACACAGTGGAGAAGAAAGATGACTCCTGAAATTGTTAAGTTACCTCTGGACCAAGTTCAACTCTTGATGTCAGTGGAAAAGCATTTTCAGCCTGGACTGCACATGACACTGCCCTGCACTAAAGTGACCCATGTGTAAATGAGCCTGGGATTGCGCCAGTTGCTTAGGAAAAAAGGGATATGGAAATAATACGGAAAACTTTGTGGAACTGTTTGAAATTGTCCTCTTCAGAAGTAAGACTTGCAGGAGAAAATCACCTTACATTACAAGAAGTTGCTCCTGTCCACTTTAGCTTCTTTCCTATTTTCCTTCCCTCCCAAGCAAAACATTGACTCATCCTTGAAAAGTAGCTCAATCTGTGCAGGGGGAAGGAAGATGTCTTGGGGTAGAAGAAGCTGAAGACCCAGTCCTGGTGTGTAAGGAGGGCATCAATCATCCATCAGCTTCCAACACCTCACTATCATAACCTGAAAGTTCACTTCCCTGATGCAACACAGGAATGTAATCCGCACCTAGTTGCACAGACTCTGATTAACTTTACTTAGAGCACTCATGGCCTTTATAAAGAAAACGATAACCAAATGCAATTCAGTGGATGTATTTTTATCACAATTCATGTGCCTGCAACTGTTTGGGTTAGAATACACACAGGCTGACTGCAATTCCTCTCCAAATGGGGTCATTTGAAACAGTATAACCAACATTACTAATGCTGCTGCATCATGCTGGGCTGTCAGGTAGATCAGAAGCTTTAATGCAATGACATATGCATATTTATACAGTGGTCCATGCTTCTTTAACTAGGAGATGTAAATGCTAGTCAGATACAAAGCAGAAAATGCCAACAAAGGCAGATCGTGCTCCGTTCACATCGAGGCGTTCATTGCTGACAAGATACAGCTTCATCAGCTGTTTCTTTTGGGGTTGTATTTGGCTTTGTTTAATCCTCTTGATTAACAGCAAATTGTCTACAGCGATGTAATTTTCCAGGAGAGGCAGAGGGATAAGGTTGGAGGGTTGGGACTATACCTGCACTACCAGCTCTGTGTGGGGTTGTACATGAGAACTTACTGTTTGGGCTGAAAACCTCATCATCTCAGAGGCTGAGAAAAGGAGGCTGGCATGGAACAGCATGGAGGTGGCTGTCCCTTTTTTGGTCTGCTCAAATATTCCTGTTCCTGCATCTTGCTGTAGATAAGGGCGAAAGGGGTGTCCTTTCCAAAGCACAGCATGGACGTGCTGAATGGAGCTACAACAAGCAGGGTGAATAAAACATTCTTCAGAGCAGCTGACCCAGATCTAGCTGTCTGGGTGTGTACAGTCATCTGCAGCATGTAGTGGTGGGAAGTGTCCAAGATCTGGGTAGGGAAGGGTTTGTATTTTCACTACCTGATGTGAAAATGGGAAAGAAAAGAACTGCAACAGCTTGGCAGGACATCTGGACACCTACCTGCAGGCAGGCTCAACCCTGATCCTTATGTTGAGCGTCTCAACTGAGAGTCACCATAGCACTCCTGGCAAAATCCCTAGTGCCGAGGCAATTAGGCTGGCAGTGCTTGTGCTGGACTAGTTTGTATCTTTGTAAAGAGGCAACAGAATTACCTCAGCAGCTAAAAAGCCTTTATCAGCTGACTCTACAGGTCTGTGTTTCCTGAGTGGGTGGAAGGTGTAGAAGTGGTAAAGGGTGGGAATCAGTCCCTGTTCCTGCTCCTCTTCTGCAGCGTGGCCACTGGGTCTCTCTCTGCAGCCTCTTGCTGTGGCTCAGACAGTCACATACCAGTCATGCTCCTGTCCACAGCAGGTTGTGTCTGTCCCAGGCTGTACGGGGAGGCATCACTCTCCCAGCAATCTGTCAGTGTCGTCTGGCACAAACAGAGCCTGCAGGCAGAGCATCACAGTGCAACAGTGGCTTAATGGACAAGATGTAGGTTGACGTAAGACAACTTGGTTAACCTTTAAGACATTCCCAGCGCTCCCACTTTCTGCTTTGACCAGAAAACTGCCTTCATGCCATTAGGAGCAGAGTGACTGAGGGGAGGGACTGACTGCAAGGCTGTGTACATAGTTCAGAGATACACTGTAGAGAAGAAACCAAACACAGAAAGAACCTGAAAGCTCAACGGAGTCTAGTTTCACTCTGAAAAAAAGGAAAACCACTGCCTATCGCAATCCTCATTTGGCTCTGAAGTAGGATGTGGAGTGAGACCTTGGAAATATCATCCCTCCATCCCTTGGTCTATAAGGCTGACTTATCTAATGGCTGCAGGATGCTCCTATTCCTCTGTATAGCACAGTTCAAACTAGAAAGCCTAAATAGTCATGATTCTACTTTATTAGGGGAGTGTTTCATAGTAGGTAAAATAAATGTTGCCGTCTTGCTACGGAAGTGCTTCTTCTACCAAAATCAGAGTGCAAAGTGTGGCTGTGAGAGAATGATGCTCCAACCAGAAGTCTAGTGTAGACAAGCCCTTGGTGTGGAGGCTTTAACTAGAATTCAACCCTGCTTGAAGTTCCAGCCAGCCTGAGATCCTTCACTCCTTTATTTTTCCAGTCAAATGGGCAAACCCTGAAGTTAATGAGCTTGTTTCTCCAATCTCAGAGAACTCATTGTTATTCTCTTGAAATAGTCAGATCCCGAATTGTTCGTCTGTACTAAATCCACAGTGGATTTTACTTTAAAGCTATAGTGCTGGGATAATGTTCAGTACCAAACAGAAGACTAAGAGAAGAGACATTCTTCTGCCCAATTTAAAGTTTATCAGAACTGCAAGGATACAGATTTGGAACAGAATGAGATGTTTTGGAAGCTATTTTTTAGGTTTAGCCTTGGCAACCTGTGCTGTTTTGAGCTGCCTCCTATTCCCTAAAGAATCCTGAAAGTAAAAGAGAAAATTGTTTCCAAATAAGAATAATTACAGCTTGCATAACACAAGTCTTGCATTCAGTTACAAAGTCAAAGGGACCAATCAGGGCATCTCGCTTGTACAAACAACGGCTGAAGTTGCAGGGAGGAATGTTTCGCGATACCCCCAGTTTCACAAACTATCCGCCTTCACTTTGTTTTGAGAGTTCTTTGCATTCACAAAACCTAAACTATTTTCATACTTTTCCCTCTTGCCAAAGACCTGCCCTGAAAGTGAATTCTGAAGGGTCTGGGTAGAGAAAATACAGGGGAAAAGTCAGAGTTTTGCCCTTGCATTCATTTGTGCTTGCTCCAAAGTCTTTACTAAATGAATCTGGCATTTTTCTGCACTTGCTTCTTTCCTCTCTTTATTTATCTCATCTTTTTCAGGCTGCACATGCTTTGGGGCATGTACTTCAAGCTTTTTTTTTTCTCTGAGTAGTATCTCAGGAGACAGGAATGTGATTCTTTTGGTGCAATACCCTCAATAAGCAAATAAAGACCAATTCAGAGGTAGGTAGTTCTTTAGGGCACAACACTATAATACGGCCCATCCTAAATAACTGTCTAGACATGTTTTGGGAATAGGGCCGAAAATGATAATTCTGGGGAATTTTCTTTCTCAGAGCAAACGCTTGCGTAGCAATGCTCTCCTACTCTAAAGTGCATCTGCCAACACCCTGGGATGCTGCACTGTGGTGGCAACTACTGAATAGACAGAATAGACTTGCAGTAGTGCCAGCGAATTCCATCCCATTGAGAAGGAGGGGTGGCAGTGTGGGTAAGAGCTGGATCCAGATAAGCAGAACGACTGCTTTTCAAGAGCTGGCGCCCATGGGCTGGTGCTTCCTTGAATTTGCACATATTAAAGTCTAGCTGCCTGCAGAGATTCTTCTAATGAAGGAGATCACAGAGGTCCTTGTCTTAAGTTTTGCTGTCAGGCTGGCTAGGATCCCAAGGCACTGTGTGCAGTTAGGGATGAAATGCATTGAAGGACTTTCTTCTTCACATAGTGATATGACAACAGATCTGAGAGCAGTTTCTGTGGTTATCCACAATGTGGGATACCTGGAGGACCTGCCCAGTCCCTATTGCCTATTTAGAAACCAACCCACCGTTTCCAAATAGCTAAATATCCCCAGGGAGAACTGTAGTTTCACCTCTCCAGGCTTCACTATTTTCACGTAGGAGACAATATCAAGGTATTTTCTCAGGTGCTGCCATTTTAAGGAGGTACAAACTATGTTCTTGCATAGCCATGTTGGAATCCTGTAAAACAACCTACCACAGAGATAATCTAATCTGGATAAAAACAACTTCTGTTTTTGCAGTGGAGATGAGCCCACTTGCTGTGTCCATAGAACAAGCACTCATGACCTCCAAACGCTAGGGACGCTTGCAAGGCTGGCCAGATTTCCATTTACCTTTTTTTCCCTTACTTTCTATGAAGGTCAGAGCCCACAGGGCTCATGATCATGCTATTCCTTCCACCTTGGAAAGCCAATGTAGTGATGGAATTCATGTTACTGAATAGGAAACTCACTATAGGTGCCTGAACAGAGATGTCTCCATGTGATTTGTGAGCCCAATAGAGATTTAATTAAAATAGATAACAGAATCTAGTCAGGGATCCAGCTAGTCGTATATAGGCTGAGTTATGTCACTCTCCAGACTACTAACTGCATTGACTGGATGTTTGATTCAGTTTTCTAAATACAGATGTGCAGTAGATGAATTATGGGCTAGAAGTGTTAGCTTCAATGGCTGTGAAGGGAACCTAACCCTGGTGGGTTTTAAGACATCTATACGTGGTTGGTTTGATGAGTTCCATCACAGTGAGAAGGGTGACAGCTTAGTATCTGTAGAGCAAGCAATCTCTACTGCTTTTACAACATACAGAAGGACAGATGGACAGACAGATGCTTATCCTGCTCTTCAGATTATGTTAGTAAGAGGTTCATCTTCATTCTGAGTCATTTCCTGCCAGCCCAATGTTTCTGTGTGCTACTTAGGTGACGAGGGATAAATATCTCCAGATTGCTTGCCTGTTCCCTTTTCCTGTAAATACAAGTAAAAGAAAAAAGGGTTTTAAACATTCCCTGGGAATATTTGCAGGAGACAAAGCGAGTTTGAGCAGGGAACTCTGCACCTCCTGTATTGCCATTATCAGGTAGTTTAATGAGTTTCTGCAGTGTTGATTTCCAGAGGAAGATGTTAAGGCAATGACCTGTTCCAACATAAGTAAGACCCAGATGCTGTAGACACAAGTGCAGCTTCATGATTTGCCTTGGAGCCCTGGACACCACCAACACATCTTTGCTGGCTACTGGGACAAGTAAGTCCTCTGTGTCCAGGCAGCTTCAGTGTGACACCAAGAGCATGACGCCACGGCCTGGAGGACCAGGACTGTGGAGCAGAAAGCTCATTCCTATAGCATCAACACAGCCAGGGATCCTTCCCAGACCTTCCCATGACCTTATTCAACTATCCACAGTCCTTTCCAGACAGAAGGGGCTTTGTGGGAACAAGCCAGATCATTGGGGAAACCCCAAAGCAAGAACTGCTTGAAAGGGAGCACCTTGCTGGCCCACCAGCCACATTTTTGGCTATTCTATTTACAAGCTGTCTTAAAACTGAAGGCAAATCAGCAGTGTGAGCCCTACAGAAATCCCTCCTCACAGGGAGTGTATTGGTGAAGACCACCTAAGGGCAGAAGAAAGCCTCTACTACAGCCAGGAACGCCAATAAGAGATAATGTGGGACAAGCCTTGGCAATCATTTAAGATCAGCATTTTCTGCACTGTAAGCATTTTACACCGAAGGTTTCCCTAACTGCAGTGTACTCTGTGTTCAGAGCCAAAGAGGGGAATTAATTTTGCTTTGGGGCCATAAGAATAAAGTGCCTTTGGATGGACACAGGAAGGGAGCAGGGTACAGCATGTCCTCCTGAGTTACTCCTGCTCTTCAGGTCACACTCAGGCAGGAACAACAAACAAGACCAAGCCTTGGTGGCCCTTCTGCCTGAATTCCCATGGCATGTGTTGTTCTCACACTGCTTCTACCTGAGACTGGAGAGCTTCGGAATGAGCTACAATATCTTTGGTCAGTGCTTCCTGTCTGCTCTTCACTGCTTCATCTTATCTGAGTGCAAGAGCCATGATTGAGGGGAAAGCATTATAGATGTTATGAAATGTGTTTCTGGTGCTTCCCAAGCTCCAGAGTGGGTGGGATGATTTAAAACCACAACCGCTTTCCCACTCTTACTTGGCTCCTCTCTTCACATGATCCTAAATCCCACTGGAGGGGATTGGGAAGTCTCCAGGCTGGAAGTGCCTGAGTGTCTTGCAGACTCGTGGCTCCTTCAAAATTGTCTCTGTGCTTGTGCCCTACTTATCTGTCAACAGGGCAAAACACGTCTGCCAGCTTCTCCCATGAGCGCAATGCACTTGCTTCTCTCTGCCTGGCCCTGACTTGTTCCAGATTGTTTAAAAGCTATGTAAGCTTGATACTACCTTTTTAATGCAGAGATGTGGGTTGATTACCAGGGAGCAATCACTTTGTCTCTGCTGTTGAGGCAGGCCTTAAGGAAAGAGAGGGAGGAATACACTAGAGAGGGGCAATCCTCTCTGTAAGCATCTCTGTAGCCAGTTTGGAGCATCTCAGATATGTAAGGTGAATCAGAGACTAAGGCAACCATTGCAGTTAAGGCACAGATAATCTAACTTTTTTACTGTACTTTATGAGGCCAATGACACTAACACATTTTTGGGAACTGCCTTATCTTTGGAATATGCCAAAATCCCAGATTTCCCAGCTCCATCAATTCTGGCTCTCAGGATGCTGGACAGTTGAGGTGAGCCCTTCCAGCCCAGTATCTTCAGGATGCTGCAGACTTTAAACTGAACTTGGCAGGGAGGTAAAGGCTGCAGTAGTACTCATTCCAAGGAGCTTGATGAAAATACGTAGCCAGAATGAAGACAGAGAACATAATAATGTCCCCATTGAGGGAAGGACTGTGCCATGAACTCAGTCCTTACAAGGCTGTGAAGAATTCAAACTATAATCTGCAGTACCAGACACCAAAAGTCCAACCGCGAGCTTCAAACCGACAAATCCAGGCAGGTTCTGCCATCCAGGAACAGCTTCTTTAGCCCTGATTAGAATAGCATAGGTTTAGAAATAACAAATAAACTTTCCCTCCTACCCCACCCAGCTTAGTATCTGCTGGAGGCTGAGATGGTCTTACATTTCCATAGATGCCTTTCACAATAGCCTGGAGGCTTTGGGCTGCAGCTGCTCAGTCTTGTGGAACTGTTGCTGGTGCAACAGTGATGATCAACATGGTATTATTATAATGGCTTTCTGTGATTTGCCTGCCCATAAATAATAATAAGGTGTTGTGCTTACAGAATGATTTGGTTTAGACCACTTCAAAGAAGTAATATTCAAAATGATGGCTTCTGCCGGTGTGGGGAGATGAAGAAGTTTCTCTCTGTTTTTCTTTAGGAGAGAATGCATGAAAACACGGTAATAGGTCTGGAAGAGTATACTGAAGGAATTTATGGAATGCTGATGATGAAGGTTAAAACCAGAGGAGGTTTTAACCCATATAAAGTAAAACGATCTGCAGGACTCCACCAGTTGCATGGAAAAGAAGAAGCAACAAAACAGCTCAAGGTCCATGGCAGGAGAAGGAGGGTCTTCCACATCTGGACACTGAAGCTTCAGGCTAGTAAAGACATTTAACAAGCAATTATACAAGGAATCCCTTGGATTTAATGAAGAACCTCAGCTCTCCCACTGAACGGGAGAGAGCAAAACAACTCTTGGAGAAGCCCAGTGGTGTCAGGGCTGGATGCAGGCAGGCTATGGGGAGGTGCAACTGTGAGTGCCCATGTAACAAGGGGTGGTGTGAAATGGGGTTACAACTCCCTTAGGAAATGTCTGGTAAATAAAGTCCTTAAAAAAGTGGCTACTGCTCCATTCCTGGCATTTATTTCATTCTTTTCACCCTGCTTATTTATCTCCTTTTTCCACCTAATCTCCTTCTGGATGCCAGAAGTGACCAGCCCAACCATCAAACCGCTTTCCTGGGCAGCCCTGCCTGGAAATGGACATTACTGGGGACATAGCTCCATCTACTGCTATAAAGGGGAATGCCAGTCCTCCACCAGCATTTGGCTTGGGCCCTTTTGGTGATGCATTAAACAAATTGAACTCAGCAATAACTCACTCATCCCCTTTTTTAATTAAAAAAGAAAAAGAAACGAAAACAATAAGAAGACAATTATCATTTCTGGATATTCAAAATTCCAGTGAAAAAAAATTCTGGAAAAGTAGAAAATAACAATATGCAAACGTATTTTGGTGCCCAGATCTCCAGTTCATCCTAGAAAAGCCATTTTGATTGTGATAATTATCCCAAATTGAAAAAGGTTCTGGAACATCTGGCCCAAAACACTGTCG
Source organism: Ara ararauna (assembly GCA_028858755.1). NCBI lineage: Eukaryota > Metazoa > Chordata > Aves > Psittaciformes > Psittacidae > Ara > Ara ararauna. The sequence goes on from CM054376.1 coordinate 164,858,785, forward strand.
CTTAACCCTACAGGAGAAATTTAAGGTACGTGGTTTGGTCATGTTCACTGATGACTTAGCCCTAAGTGAGCTAGTTTTCACCTTTGTTCTGTCATTGAAAAGGACTTAGCTTAAAATACTGTTTTAGTTCTCATTGTAGATAATGTGGAGAAGACAACTCCAGAGGCCAATTCATCCTCCCTCTCTTGGATGCCTGGGTCAGGATCTCAGCCTGGAGAAGAGAAGGCTGCGTGGAGACCTCATAGCAGCCTTCCAATATCTAAAGGGGGCCTATAGGGATGCTGGGGAGGGACTCTTCATTAGGGACTGTAGTGAGAGGACAAGGGGTAAGGGGTTCAAACTGAAACAGGGGAAGTTTAGATTGGATATGAGGAAGAAATTCTTTACTGTGAGGGTGGCGAGGCAGTGGAATGGGTTGCCCAGGGAAGTTGTGAATGCTCCATCGCTGGTGGTGTTCAAGGCTGGATTGGACATAGCCTTGGGGGACATGGTTTAGTGTGAGGTGTCCCTGCCCATGGCAGGGGGGTTGGAACTGGATGATCTTGAGGTCCTTTCCAACCGTAACTATTCTATGATTCTATGATTCATGGCTGTCCCTCTCTCCAAAGAGACACAGTGGGTGGAAGCAGAAGCAAGAGATATCCAGAGACAGAAAGAAGGCATTTCCTTTTAAACTGTGGTAGTGGAAACAACTCACACAGGACAGTGCCATTGGAAAAGCAATATGGATTGTGTCTCTTCCCCTTAAACAGGGTCTTTTGGAGCTGAGTGTGAGGAAAGAGCTGTTGGCTGAGCCAAGTAGAGCTATGTAGGTCTGTAGAAGGGCAAAAGCCACAGGCAGTGGGTCATGAGCAGCGGGGATATGAGACTACGCTGGATATAGATTGTCACAGCACAAATCTTGCCAAGAAAGCCAGCTGCATCTCTAAAGGCCCCAAATCCCCTGTCACGTGTCCCTGGCAGTGTGATGCTGCCCTACAACTTGGTGCGAGTTCTCCATCGCTTGAAGCCTCCTCCAGGAAAGGCCTAGTTTTCTTTCCCACATCCAAGAATCGTTCTAATCTTTATCAAGGGCTAATTAGTATCAGTGATGCTATTAATGATGCAAAGCCAGTGAGAGCAGAGGAGATTCCAACAGTTCATGGGAAAAATCTTGCTCAAGGATGTAATGGAGGTGATTTTGGTTGTAATGCTAAACCAAGTTCTTATCCGGTTTACAGCAACTCTCTGATGCTTGTCTGCTTGACCCCTCATTTCCCAGCTCTATTTTGCACTAGAAAAGGTGCTGTCATACTCCATTAGTGGTTTCACAACAGACCAGGAGCAAGTCCCTGGAGATGCAAGGCGAGCTCTCAAAAAGGGCTATGCAGGGACAGAACAAAGACTGTACGATCCAAGTGTGGTTGTAAGAAACCCTCCTGAAGTAAAAGGCACCCAGAGAATATTAAAGACCAGCTGAAAATCTAAGCCTTTTTATCAGAAAAGAGTGATCACAGGTTTCAGCATCACTGGAACTCCTGAGGGACACATGCTATGGTCCCACTTGGATTCAGCAGTGGTCACTGGTAATACTTGCATTGATTACAACAAAAGCAGAAGCCAGTCTAATGCCTAATGTTGCAGAATCCAGGGACAGTGCATTGGTCATCAGAGACAACGACAGCCATTCTATTGACTTCACTGGGCTCAGGCTGTGAAAGCTGGTCTTGTGTTGCACAGAAAGGGAAGGGCTTTGGGACTGCATAGCTCCAGGGATTAGTAATAAACAAAGAGTCTTTAACTCTAGGTCAATGCTCCCAACCCCTGCCAAGCTTTTGGTGAGTGAATGCTATTACCAATTGTACAGAGGCAGCTGATGAATGAGTTTGACAGTTCTTGGCATGGTCCTGGACAGAAAATGTCCATACCATTGCAGAGTCAGGCTTCTGTGCCTTCCTTTAAGAATCAAGGGGATTGTGGGATACATCATTTTGCTGCTGGAAGTATTCCCAGATGTATGATACCTGCTTGCAGGGAGCACAGTAGTGTTTGACCTTTGGGAAAAGATGCCTCAATTCATTTGGCTGCCTGGGACATGATATTCCTGCTTAACATCTGGCTCAAAGGTTTCAAATGGTGATAAAACAGGGCCTGAATTTCTGATCAATCCCTGCTGACATCTCTGTCTCCTCCTGGAAAATCCCTGTTACTGTCTCTACCCCAGTATGATGATCTCAAAGGTCTTTTCCAACCTAGTTGATTCTATGATCCATTGATTCTATGGTTCTATGTGTTCTTCAGGCTGAGCTGTCCTTGCAAGGCTAGGTGAGTCCTGGCTCCTTAAGAGGCTAGGGAGCAGGCCAGCCTTTGACTTGGTATTCATTTTTCTTGCTCAAACATGCTGTGAATTTCCATGCTTTATCCCTATTTCATTGGATCATCAGATAATTCCTTTGGTCTTGTAGCCTGACCATGGGATAATTTGGGCTTGTAGCCCCCTCATCCTCTTTATTAGGCTAGAGGGTATTACCCTTCAACAGCAGCTTTCCTGTAATGCCAGAACTTGATCCAAAATGGCAAGATATGGGAGACTTCCAAGCATATTCTGATCCTCCCCATCTGTCCCTGACAAGCTAAAGTGGTACCAGTAGGTAACCCAGAAAAGCAGATGCGCTCCAAGCCACCAGAAGTTCTCAAGGCTTGGTGTGATTTGTACCCCAGGAGCTTTCCTTGCTCTACTTTTTGCTTTCTTAAAGCTGGTCACCTGCTTAAACATTAACCACTAGTGAGCTGTGTGGGTCTGCCTATGAAGGGCTTTTCTCAGCACATCCCCACTCGTGCTATATTCGTTTTAACAGTACAGGATGTCACAGAAATAGGGACAGAAAGGAGGATGCTTCAGTGACAGTGGAAAAGTATCAGGTAATGGCAAGCAGCCTTTTCAGGAGGGGCAGGGTTCTCCAAACAAGCCACCATGATTCAAACCAGCACAAAGAAGTAGGTTGGCTATGACCAAAGTCAAGGTAATTGCAGGGAAGGGCTAGCTAGGTAGAGTTCTAAAGAAGAATGAGGATTTGACCATAGTATTCAAAGCCCACCCACTGAACTGGTGCACATCTGAGCCACACTGCAATTTTCTACTGCTTGGTTTATTCAGCTACAACCCCTCAGCCATTAACTTGATACACCATCAAACTGCAAGCAATTCTCAGAGCCTAGCCTAAAATTATAGCACTTCCAAAGTAGGACTGACCTTTAGCAATGCGTATCTATGAGTTTTAGGCGGGAACTCAGAGCAGAGACTTCTAGGAATGACATCAAACCAGTTTGTGGGGGCTGAGAGGAGAAGATTGGTTTGGTTCAAGTTGCTGTACGAATACCAAGGGCAGGTTGCTGGCTTCCCTGTGTTGCTGACACCCATACTGACTGCAATTCAAGGATGGCAACTTGAATCACTTACACTGATCCAATGGCATGGACATGCGAGGGGAAAACCATTCAGGTTTTGATAGGAATAGAAACCACCTGAGAAAATATTAATGCCACATCTCTGCAAGCCACAGTCCCCAGTTCTGCCACAGCAGAACCTGAGGAAGGGAGATAGACATGTAAAAGATCTAAATGGGGAGTGAAGAAATCAGGAGTAGGAAAGGGCTAAAGCAGTGCTAGTCATTGAGAGCCTCCAAGTCTGAAAACATGGAGCAGCTCTTTGCCTCCTCATGAAAAGGGCATCTGAATTACATTTTCAGGAGTGAGAGGAGTCTCCCTTTAGCCTCCATTCCGTTGGAAAGAGGCTTGCTCAATGCTGTGTGTGCCACCAAGACCATTGAACCAGTTGGCTGGTTTTAATCGCACTCAGCAGAGAAGGCGAAGTCTCCCAGGAACTCACATTCCCATGGATTTTGCAAGGAAGTGGCTGAGTGGAAAGAAGAGTTTCTAAGGGCTCATATAAGCCCCTAATGAGGGGGAAACAAAGCCACTGGGCACAAAGATGCCCTGTGCAAGAGCATTGATCACAATTGTGTGGTTCATAAAAGTCTCAGTAACATGCTCGCAGGGTTTACCATTAGGTGTGCCAGGAGGGGTTCTGAGCCTATGAGGAACTGGATTCCTGCGTTTGCATTATAAACCATTAGTCTGACATATCTATTTCCTAGTGAGTCTCACACAAACACATAACTCTGGGAGCAGCGAGTCACCATCTGCTCCATCTCCCTGGTAGATGGCATATCTTTTCCTTCTGTTCTTTCTGATGTTGGCTCAGCTTTGTCCAGTAGCTCAAGCATCATATACATCAGCCATTAGCTTTTCCTTAGAGAGGAGCAAAGAGCTATCCTGGGAACCTGCACTGCATCCACAGGGGATTGAGAACTCTTTCCCAAACGCTGACTGCGGTTGGAACAGGGCAGACACAGCAGATCTGAATTTGGTTGCAGCATAATCCTGGGCAGTGCATTTTTTGTTGCTAGCTTTTGCTCAGCTTGTGTTGCATTTGCCATCTGGCACTTTCTGCCTGAACTAATGAGGATTTTCATAGAATCAGAGATTCAGAGAATTGTTTAGGTTGGAAAAGACCTTAAAGATCATTGAGTCCTTGTACTACCAAGTCCACCACTAAACCATGTTCCCAAGCACCACATCTACATGTCTTTTAAATCCCTCCAGGGATGATAACTCTACCACTGCCCTGGGCAGCCTGTTCCAACACTTGAACGCCCTCTCAGAGAAGAAATTTTTCCTAATGTCCAGTCTAAATAGAACATTTTGTCTGCCTCTTCATCCTCATCAGTTTATCTATAACAAACTCCCACCATGATATTTGCCTTCTTGGCCTTTGCCCTGATTCTCACCCATTATCACTTAACACTATCACCATCACTAAGCTGTAGACAATCAAACCCCTCCCTAACACAGAGGGCTACCCTACTCCTCTCTTTCCTTACCTGTCTCTTCTGAAGAGTTTATAGCTATCCATGGCAGCATTCCAGTTGTAGCAGTCATCCCACCACATTTCCGTGATGGAAGCTGTGTTATAGTTTTCCTGCTGCACCATGGCTTCCAGCTCTTCTGTTTGTTGCCCATGCTGTGTGCATTGGTGTAGGTGCACTCCAGTTGGGCTATTGATCCTGTCACCTTTTTTTGGGGACAAGCTCTAATTCTTATGTGATCATTCTCAGGTGCTTCCATGGTTTCAATAACCTCTTCGCTGCCACATGGTTCTCCATCCCCTACCTCCACTGAGATGGCAGACCAAAGGACCTTGCTAGCACACCATTCCTCAAACACTGGTATGCTCCCTCAGGATTATCTCCAGTGAGCCTGGTTTTATCCCTTTCCTCTTTCAAATCTAGTTTAAAACTCTTGAAGTTCTGCTGGGCATCATGGCATTAACCCAGCTCATCTAGGAGAGGGATGGTAAGCACTATCTCCTATGGAGACTTGCCACAGGAGACAACTGCAGTGGTCATTGTGCCTTGGGGAGTTTTCTCTTCTGGATGAGAGTTAGGACGAGTCTTTGTGAAATTCATCATTACATCTTTGCTTGCAGGTCTAATAAACATAGGTTTAACCCTGCTCATTTGAGCTGTGCTGCCAGGGAGGCATTTTAGCTTCTCCTTCTCAGTATCCCAAAGACTTCATCTACAAGGGATCAAAGTGGGCTCATTTTAAACACCTTAAGAAGTAGAAACAGCATAAAACTATACGCAAGGCTGGCTATCAGTGGATGGCAGCACCATCTTGTGTTCATTTCTGAAGGGACAGAGGCTGGTTTTATCACTGAAAAGAATCTCAATCTCTTTGGCAATAACAATAATACTTCTTATTGAATAATGATAATAACTATTGGCAAACCCTGGATCAAGATTAGACAGAGGCAAAAAGTCCAGGCTGCAAGCCTCCATTGCAACCAGGGTCTCCGGCCAGCTCTTCTCTTTTGCTTGCACATCAGAATTGATTAAAGGTGTGTGCTGCTCATGTCCCAGGAGGTGCTCCAGTTTTGTACTCATTTCTATCGCATATTCTCTATATATCTATTCTCTATATACATCACAAGTCACTGGAAACACACTTTAAAATCAGATCTGGGAATTCTTTTTGCCCTGTAAAGTTTCAGTGCATAGAAACTTTGCATGATCTGGTCTGAGGGGCTGTATCTGGAGTTGATTATCACATGTTATTGCATCCAACCAGCAATTCCCTCCCAGAAACAGCTCTTGGAACAATTAAAGACAGTTTGAGCCTGTTTTAAAAGAGGCTTTGTGCTAAGAAAGCTTTACCTCAGGCCATAGATATGGTACAATGAGGTTACTTAATGACTCCTACTATTTCACATTTGCATATTTGAATAAATGTCTCAAGTCTTTCCCCCCCCAAGTTTGTAATCTCTGTGTAGAATCAAGTCTCATTTGCAGAGCAGCATCAAGACACATCAGTTCTGATGCACCAAATCATATTGTAAGCATCTCTATCTGATGATGGAGGGGTGATGTAGAAAGGGAGGGACTGAGATGTGTGCTGGAAGACAGAACACAAGGGGAGAGCAGAAATTAAGCACTCCTCAGCATGTGAGATTTCACCTATGTGGTCAAAGAGATTCTTAATATCACCTATTTGCTTTGATCACCAGGCTGCCAGAGGAAAGGACCTAGGGCAGATGATTGTAGGAAAGGTGGATTCACTTAATCACAGAGAAAGAATGCATAATTTTATGTGTGCCTGGAGAAGATCTGCAGTAGAGCAGGTCTGAAAAGCTCTTTTTGGTACATCCACATAACACACGGCTGGTGTGAAGCAATGGGACCATGGCACAGCTCTACACCACTAGGGCAGAGCTCACTGCAAGGTCCTGAGCCTTTAGGGGCACCCCCTGCCCAAAGGCACCTTTCCAGGCTCATCCTAGTGCTGGAGCTCTATTTCCTCATACCCTGGCATCACAAAACAGTATCTTCTGCACTGGAAAAGTACCTCTATGAGAAAGCCAAGGGCATACCAGCACTGCCAGATTAAATCTTACCCACGGAGCCTAATGTATGTGAAAAAGGTTCTCCTACCAATCTTTGTACATAGCACTCTATGTAGTCTCTATCATATTGCCACCTAGGTGCCTGATTTTTGACCTAGGACTGCACTAGACATTTGCAAGAGAAACCAGGTGACATTTGGCCACATTTGAAGTAATGACAGATTTGCTGCTGGTTACAACATATGTGTGTGTCATAACTGGTGTTTGTGAAAGCTTCAAGATTAGAGACTGTGGTTTTGAAGCAGTGATAAGACTGACCACGCACTATTACTGTGTTTGCTATACGATCTGTTTTGAGGTGTAACAAGGAATTCCCACTGTGTACCGATTCCCCCTGGAGATACCTACACCAGTATAGATACACACTCAGTGTGTAGCTGCGTAGATAAAACTGATCAAGTGTTTTAGGAACATTATTGGCCACTGTGCATGGTTTGAAATGTTAGGATATTCCCTGGGACAAGCTTTGTCTCTTTTTACTAAGTTACCCCCAAACCATTCCCACATTTGGCAATTAGTGCACTCCAGGGACCATTCCTAGCTGGCACTTTGCTCACTGCATTGTTTTGGTGACTGGAAGATCAGTAGCACAGAGCCAAGTCACAGTGTGCAAGGTGGTCCCAGCACATGGGAGCATCCTCTGGCATACTTAGATTATTAGTGTGGGTGGTTTTAACCTCAGTGCACTGGAAAGATGGGAAGTTTTATCATCCAGAGGGAAAACAGGAGAGAAGAAGTTGATATGGGAACAGGGAAAATGCAGGGAAATATTCTGGGAATGACCTTATATCCATCCTCATTCTCTTTGAATAATTTCAGGCTTTCTAACCTGTCTCATTCTTTGTCCAGAAATCTTATTCTATGAGAAATCTGAGATAAACTGATCCATTTTCCAAATCAACCTTTTTGGGTGCAAACTGGCTTCACCAGCCACTGAGCTGGTGCTTCACTGCTCTTCCTGCAGAAACGGTTGGCTGACCCCTCAAGAGCCCCACTGCAATTTATACTCAGTCATAAATCTGCCTCTTTACACAGAAAGGGAAACTCACAGAAAAGAGAGCGTTTCTGCTGTTCCTCAGGGGATGTTTGTTCCTGCCTGCCCAAACCCGGGGTGACAATTGCTGTTTGTTGTTTCCTCAGGATTTCTCCCAAGCTTGCTTACTTGCAGCATCACGCATCAGAAGCTGCTAAGGGTCTGGTGACTTCCCCTTCTGCTTCCTCACTCCCCATGGGGCACTGCCACACCTGCTACAGCACTTACTTGTATTTCTCTTCCCAGCAGATCTCCGGTGGCGTTAGACCCACTGGTCTGTCTCTGAGTACACGCGGATGTTCATAGTCTGCTCTTATACAGCCTCTCAGAATAAAATCAGTATGGCCAGGCTATATATTTTCCATGGTCTATTGCAAAGCCTTTGTAACTGCAGTTGTTAATGGCATCCTATAGATCCTAGGGGCACACCTCAGTCTGCTTGCTGGTGCACAGCCGCTGCTGAGCCTGTGTTCAAATAGGATCCCAATACAGCCACTGCTGAGCCTGTGTTCAAACAGGATCCCAATACAGCCACTGCTGAGCCCGTGTTCAAATAGGATCCCAATACAGCCACTGCTGAGCCCGTGTTCAAATAGGATCCCAATACAGCCACTGCTGAGCCCGTGTTCAAACAGGATCCCAATACAGCCACTGCTGAGCTCGTGTTCAAACAGGATCCCAATACAGCCACTGCTGAGCCCGTGTTCAAATAGGATCCCAATACAGCCACTGCTGAGCCCGTGTTCAGATAGGATCCCAATACAGCCACTGCTGAGCCTGTGTTCAAACAGGATCCCAATACAGCCACTGCTGAGCCCGTGTTCAAATAGGATCCCAATACAGCCACTGCTGAGCCCGTGTTCAAATAGGATCCCAATACAGCCACTGCTGATTCAAATAGAATCCCAATCTGCCCATAAAGGAGGTTTGGTGGAGACAGTTTTCTCCCCTTAGGGATGTGTAAGAGAGATCTGGGGGGATGGATACAGAGAATAAGATTTGGTAGGCTGTTCTCCTATGAACTCGGAGGGCAGAGGGAATGAGAAGGGTTGTTCTGTGTTCTCTCTATGGATAGCTGGATGAAAGACACTGGTTTCCTACAGTATTTAGTGGGGTGGAAATGGGACTAAAGGTTGCAAATAATTATGACCAACCACCATCAGAAATGGGCATGACAAAAGTCAAGGACTCTAAGAGGGATCCCTTGTCCTGAGCTGCACGTTAGAGCAGAGTTAGAGGGGTCTGGCAATGTTTTGTATACACTTGGATTAAAAGCTGCAGGGAACATGACTATTTCATTTCTATACAGACCCCTAGTCCTCAGGCCTCATGCTGCGCATCTTACCCTAGATACTGAACCACAGGGGTTCATTTTCTTGATCTAGCAAATGCTCCCTCCTATAGCCCAGTAAAAGCACCAAGGGGAAGCAGCTCCTTGCACTGGGTTTCACTCCCTTAGCTCTGTCCTTTCTCTTTGGGTCTGATACTGCTACATTCTGTTAGTGCAGAAGATTGGCCATTGAAAACATGTCTCAATATATAGAAGCAATAGGATTCTGTGGCTCTAGTTTAAAATAGCATTTGATGGGTATTTCTGAAGAAGAATAGCAAAGTGCTGAGCTTGATGTCCAGGCAACCCTTGCTGGTTCTCTGCTTTCTCACAAAGTATCAGGTCATGGTTAGAGCACTGCCACACAAAGAGTTGTTATATAAAGAGAAAGGAAGAGGACAGACAATCAACACCATATTTCTTCTGTTTCTTCAGAAAGGACTTCAAATACCCACAGTGAACCACTAAGCAGCCAAAGCAGCTACCAGCTCAGATAATACAATCAATACCCAGCTGTGATATCAACATTGCAATGGAAACACCTTTGTCGGTGTTCCAATGAGTGTGAGCTTCAAGTGATGGTTAAAGAGCTGAGCCAGATCAGACCGAAGCTTTGAGGTGCCCTGCAGAGACAGAAGCTGCTGCTTCTGTTCCTCCCCAGTGTCCCAGAAGGGATCATGAAGCAGCTCTGTCCTGCAGCTCTCCATTAAGGAGCATGGCCCATCCTCTGTGCAAACAACACAGCCCTTGTCCGGAAGCTGTGGCTGCCCCATCCCTGGCAGTGCTCAAGGCCAGGTTGGACACAGGGGCTTGGAGCAAGCTGCTCTAGTGGAAGGTGTCCCTGCCCGTGGCAGGGGTTGGAACTGGATGAGCTTTCAGGTCCCTTCCAACACAAACCATTTATGATTGTCCAGGGCCATGTAAGAAGTATTACATTTATGGAGAAAATGAGGGCAAAAGATAACGATATAAAAGATTTTCCAGGGTGCTTATTCCCTCCCAGGGTTATCCTTTCTGAACTATTTATCTTGAGCTATTCTTCTACACAACATACTGAATGCTGGCTTGTGGCAATGCTTGCATTTTGGAGAGAGATGTGTTCAATCCATCCTTTCCCCATAAGAATCAACAGTGTTTTTAATATAATATTAGCTCAGCTAAAATATAATAGATATATAGCATATATATTTAATATAATAGTTCAGCTGAAAAAGTTGGCACAGGATTTGGGTAACTTCAGTTATATTCGCTCCATTAGACTGAGTGACACAGTCCTTGTGCATGCAGAGCAGGTAACCCCAAGGTGACAGTGGGGTCTCCTTCTTGTCACCAATGAAGCATCACCCAGGCACAAACAACCCACTAGCCGAGAGCTGTGGCGTTGCTGTGGTTACTTTCACTCTTTCAGTTCTGTTCAGCTTTGGAGACCAAAAATCAGCCCGTTACTTCCACTTTCAGATTCTCATGCAGCTGCACAGAGTCCACTGGGGAGGATTAGGCAAACACAGAACCCCCTCATCACAGACGCACGCCAGTACTTCTGTGGGTTGGGTGCTGACGGATGAAGAGACAGCAGCAAGGAAAAACCAGGATATTTTCCTGGGAGTGGAGGTAAAATGTGGATGGAATATTGATGTAGAAGGAAAATAAGAGTGCTGTGAAACCTATGAAACATGGAGATCTTAACCTTACATAAAAATCTTACAAAGGAAGAAATAATAAGAGATGCCCATCCTCAAAATAGATGGGATTCATTCATCCTAACTCAAGCATTTGATTTCCAAACCTGCCCGTTATGTTCAATGAAGAGAAAAAGGTGTCTCCGGAGATGGGTTCATGTTAGCCCAAATTAAGCAAAAGTAAAATGTAAGACTATAAAATAGTTCAAATTAAAGCTGAGTATAAAGGCTGTCCAAGCTGATAGCTTGGTCACAGCTATCTGACTTTCAGATACTTAAAAGCCTTGCACAGTAAATCATCTCCTCTCTTGATGTCTGGTTTTGGGGTATACCTGCAGGTCACATCACATCATCACTGGGGTCACATCTTCAGGTTTCAAAGTACCCAGGTCCTTGTACTGTGGTGTGAAAACGAGCAGAGGACTTCTGTGTCTCTGGGGGACTAGAAGTGGTTGCAGATGCAGCATAGGTTATGTCAGACAGATGGGTTTCCCCAAGGAATAAAATGCCTTTGCTCAAAGTTCAAGACACAAAACCCCACGACTCGGGGGGGGGGAGGGCTGGCTTCCTGCTAATCTTATAGCAAGTGTTGAAACGATGGGGAAATCCTGGCAGCGAGGTCAGGCTGGGGGGTCAGGGATGAAGAAAGTGCATGCTCATAGGAGGAAAAGGAAGGACCAAGCATGATGTCAGTAAGCACAGATCACTCCTGACTACATCTTCCTAGCAATGCCTCCTCACATGAAAGATTAGCACCAAAGGGCAGGTCTTAACAGAGCTGGGGTCTGTCCTTTTGCATTTTCTAGGCTCATGTGACCCCTTTCTTCTATCCCTCCAGTTTCCTTCTCTCTAGTAGAGCTCCCTCATTCAACTTAGCAGCACGTTGGCTTCACTGCTGTACTTGGAATAGCCAACCCCAGTCTTCAGCACAGCCTGTCAAGGTGATTCCATGAATAAATGCACTTTCCATGCAAGCCTGGAGCACATCTCATTCCTACTCCTTCAGGCTGTGCTCACCTCTACGGGCAGCAGATCACTCATCTACAGCAAGTGCAAAATTTACCTGGGGAAAAGCAGCAGCACCAGACCGATGCACTGCTCCAGTTGACTGCTGGCCTGGTTGACAGCATGGGAAATCAAAGGGTAGTAGGTGGGACTGGAAAGTATCTCACACCCTACAGTTTTTCTTCAAGTAAACTGGAAGTCCCAAGGCACTGAAGCAACTCCGGAGCCTGAATTTGGGGGATTCCTTCCTTCCACCACACAGTCATCAGCACACATTTTTTCATAGCTATAGTGTCCTGGGTTCAGCAGCAGCAGTCATTTTTCTCCTTCTTAGTAGCTGGTGCAGTGCTGTGGTTTTTACTTTCAGCTTGGGAACAGTGATGATAACACCGATGTTTTCAGTTGCTGCTCAGTAATGTCTACTCTGACCAAGGACTTTCTGAGCCTCATGCTCTGCCAGGGAGGAGGGGAACCCGGGAGGAAGCAGAGACAGGACACCTGACCCAAACTGACCAAAGTGGTATTCCATGCCACAGCACATCATGCCCACTATATAAACTGGGGGCAGATACCCTGAAGGGTTAGATCACTACTGGGTCAGGCTGGGTATCAGTCAGCAGGTGGTGAGTGGTTGTATTCTCTTCCCTTGTTATTCCCCTTGTCACTATTAATATTGGTGGTAGCAGCAGTGGTTTGTGTTATACCTTAGTTACTGGACTGTTCTTCTCTCAACCCGTGGGAGTTACATTCTTCCCATTCTCCTCTCCATCCCTCCAGGAGCGGACGGAGGAATGCGGGGGGGAGTGAGCGAGCGAGCTATGTGGCTGACTGGACTTAAACCACAACATATAGCACAACATACAACACTCAAATGGTGCCTTGATTTCATGACCGTTCTGGTCTGTACAGAAATTAATCCACGCTGTGGTTTCACACAGATATATTCTTAAGAAGATGAAATATCTTTACTTGTTTAACACAGCCTGTTTATTTAACCTCCTTTGACTTCTCTTCCTGGAAGACATTTGTATATTAGGGCCAGGATTTCATCACAGATGTGGACTCCCAAATCCTGTTGAGACTTGGCTGGTTTGGAGCTGTTCCGGGACAATCTGACAAGGTGTTCTGAGGCATGGAGCACACATCTCTGGACAATAGGCGGGGGGATTCAGGCTTGTTGAGCCTGGCAAAGGGGAGGTGGAAGGACAGCCCAGTAGCTGCCTACAGCTACCAGGAAGGGCAGAGATAAAGCCAAGCTCTTTGTGGTAGAGCCAAGCACTACAGCAAAGGGCAGCAGCCACAGGCTGTGCCTTGGGACATGCAGGTTGGACAGCAGGATGAAAGGTGTCTTTAGGCGGACAGTACAGCCTGTGACAGGTTGTTGGGAAATGAGAACTGATGAACTGTGGACATGACTCAAATTCTAGCTGGGTGAAACCATGGCTAAGCCAGACTAGAGCTGACAGCGCTTCCGCTCTACGCGTGAGGTTGAATTAGAGTCCTCCAGCTGATGCTGCCAACCAGCATTTCTATGACCCTATGGTAAATGCGCCTCCCATCTTCTCCCACCCTACCCAAATACGTTCAGTATTGTCTAGGAAATTATAACAAGGCAGGAGGTGGCCAAATTCCCTGTGCCAAGAATTATACATTGAAGTCTTTCTATACCCCAAAGCCACAAAACAAACCACATACCTCAGAGAGCCAAGAGGAGGACACACTTCCAGATGCCTGGTTCAGAATCCTCTCAGGGATAGACACCAACCAGATAGGACCCCATCACCTCATCACCCCCCAGCAGGGAACACTGATGATCCCCAACGGTCTGTGCACCAACTCAGTTCTTCTGCTAGCCATGCAACATCACCCCACCATGAGAACTGTGTGGGAGCCCCAGGTTGTCCCTGTCTGCAATAAACACAGGCTGTGACATGGCACATTCATTATGCTAAGGGTAATTAGTGGTTACGTAAACAGGAGGATTTCCAGTTATGCTGCTGGCTCACTCTGCATGGAAATTAGCCTGTTGATGTGAGCGGAAATATGTCAGAGCAGACTCCAGAGGAAAAGCCTCATCGCTATGTAGGAAGAGCAGCCCCTTTGCTCAGGGTTTGCCTTGGGTTGTGTCTGTTGGACTTGGCATCACCCCCTGAAGCCCATGGATGTGGCATGGCAAGAAGAACCAGCTGTCCGTAGTGGACAATCCTCATCTTCACCCCTGAAGATGTCAACTGCGGTCGTTCAGTGCTCACTGCCTCCAGCTATAAGAGATGTGATAATACTGCTTCGTAGGAGGGTGGCAGAGCCTGCTGATACACGGGCATAACCTTCTATGAAGTGGCAGAAGCTGTGATTTAAGGGAAAGCCCTCAGAGATACCGAAGCTGCCAGAAGAGACTTTATTCCTTTAAAGTATAATTTTAACTATGTGTCTTGTCATTCTGTATTTCTGTGGCTTTCTTGCTATTGCTGACTTACAGTCATCTATATTAGACTTCAATTGGAGCTCGGCTCAGATGCCTCTGTACAAATGCCCGTAGCATGGGGAACAAACAGGAGGAATTAGAGATGTGTGCACGTCTATGGGGATATGATATCATAGGCATCACAGAAACACGGTGGGATGGCTCCTATGACTGGTGTGCTGGAATGGAAGGTTACAGGCTCTTTAGGAAAGACAGGCTTGGTAGGCGGGGAGGGGGAGTTGCTATTTATGCTAGGGAAAGGCTGGAGAGTATGGAGCTCTGTCTGGGGACAGGTGAGCAGCTGACAGAGAGTTTGTGGGTCAGGGTTAAAGGGAGAACAGCAATGGGAGACATCATTGTGGAGATCTGTTACAGACTGCCTGACCAAGAGGACTCTGTGGATGAAGCGCTCTATAGACAGATAAGAACAGCCTCACGCTCGCAGGCCCTTGTTCTCACAGGGGACTTCAACCACCCGCATATCTGTTGGAGGGATGATACGGCCCGGCACAAGAAGTCCAGGGAGTTCCTTGACTGTGTGGAAGACAACTTCCTTCTGCAAGTAATAGAGGAGCCGACAAGGAGAGGTGCCATGCTTGACCTCGTGCTCACCAACAGGGAAGGGCTGGTTGGAAATGTGATGCTCCAGGGCAGCCTTGATTGCAGCGATCATGAGATGGTCGAATTCGAGATCCTCAGGACAGTGAGAAGAGCGTGCAGGAAGCTCACGGCCCTGGACTTCAAGAGAGCAGACTTTGGCCTCTTCAGGAACCTGCTCAGTAAGGTTCCATGGGATATAGCCCTAGAGGGCAGGGGGGCCCAAGACTGTTGGTTGATATTCAGGGATCACCTGCTACAAGCTCAGGAGCGATACATCCCTCCTAGAAGGAAGTGCTGCAGGAGGGCCAGGAGACCTCCTTGGATGGATAAGGAGCTGCTGAGGAAAATTCGAAGGAAAAAAGAGGCTTATAAAAGGTGGAAGCAAGGACAGGCGGCCTGGGAAGAATACAGGGATGTTGTCCGGGAAGCAAGGGACCAGGTTAGGAAAGCTAAGACTCACTTAGAATTTAACTTGGCTAGGGGTGTTAAGGATAAGAGGAAGGGATTCTGTGGGTACATTGCAAATAAAAGGCAGACTAGGGACAACATGGGCCCCCTCGGGAAGCTATCGGGAGAACTGGCAACCCTGGATTTGGTGAAGGCTGAGGTTCTTAACGACTTCTTTGCCTCAGTCTTTGCCAGCAAATGCTCTGACCACACCACCCAAGTCAAAACGCTTTGCACAAGTCCAGATAGATGACATCAACTGCTCTACCCCTGTCCATCAGTAACATAGCCCCATCATAGAAGGCCGTTTGACACTGTCTCGCATGACATCCTTGTCTCTAAGTTGGAGAGACATCAATTTGATAGGTGGACCACTCGGTAGACAAAGAACTGGCTGGATGGCCGCACGCAAAGAGTTGTGCTCAATGGCTCAATGTCCGCTGGAGCCCAGTAACGAGCGGTGTCCCTCAGGGACCGGTGTTGGGACCGCTCTCGTTTAACATCTTTGTCGGTGACATGGACAGTGGGATTGAGTGCGCCCTCAGCAAGTTTGCCGATGACACCAAGCTGTGTGGTTCGGTTGATACGCTGGAGGGAAGGAATGCCATCCAGAGGGACCTGGACACGCTTGTGAGGTGGGCTGATGCCAACCTGATGAAGTTTAACCATGCCAAGTGCAAGGTTCTATACCTGGGTGGGAGCAATCCCAGGCACAGCCCCAGGTTGGGCAGAGAAGAGATTCAGAGCAGTGCTGGGGAGGACTTGGGGGTGTTGCTCGATGAGAAAATGAACATGATCTGGCAGTGTGTGCTCACAGCCCAGAAAGCCAACCGTATCCTGGGCTGCATCAAAAGGAGCGTGACCAGCAGGTCGAGGGAGGTGATCCTGCCCCTCTACTCTGCTCTTGTGAGACCTCACTTGCAGTATTGTGTGCAGTTCTGGTGTCCTCAACATCAAAAGGACATGGAACTGTTGGAACAAGTGCAGAGGAGGCCACGAGGATGATCAGGGGACTGGAGCACCTCCCGGATGAAGATAGGCTGAGAAAGTTGGGGCTGTTCATCCTGGAGAAGAGAAGGCTGCGTGGAGACCTAATAGCAGCCTTCCAGTATCTGAAGGGGGGCTATAGGGATGCTGGGGAGGGACTCTGCATGAGGGACTGTAGTGATAGGACAAGAGGTAACGGGTTCAAACTTGAACAGGGTGAGTTTAGATTGGATATGAGGAAGAAGTTCTTTACTGTAAGGGTGGTGGGGCACTGGAATGGGTTGCGCAAGGAAGTGGTAAATGCCCCATCCCTGTCAAGTGTTCAAGGCTGGGTTGGACAGAGCCCAGGGTGACACGGTCCAGTGGGAGGTGTCCCAGCCCATGGCCGGGGGTTGCATCTGGAGGATTTTAAGGTCCTTTCCAACCCAAACTATTCTATGATTCTATGATGCTTTTTGCTGCTAGAGAACCTGTGTTCTCAAAGTCTCACCTCAACTCTCAGAGAGAGACTCGTTTTCTTTCTAAACTTGGTTCTCTCCTGTCTCAACAGGATTTGATCCCAGATGGAGCAAGGACAGATCAGTAGCAAGGGCTTCTAAAACCACTCTGTCCAGAGCTGCCTTGCAGAAAGCCGCCTTCGCTCTGGTTTTGCCCTGTTTGCCAGCAGACACCTCCAGTGTCAGAGAAGGAAAGAGCTGTCTGAGCACACCGCTCCCCTGGACAGTTTGGCTTTTCCCCCCACACAGACCCCCTGCCCATGGCTCTGCTGCCCAGAGCTAGCCCTGCCAGGAGCAGCTTCTCCGTGCCCAGGGATCCTCCCTGCCAGGGCCCCCAGAGACCATCCCCACCAACTTGTCTTCAGCAGCAACTGAGCATCCTCCTCCCAGTGCTGCACTGCCCGGCTCCCCCAGCCCCGCTCTGGGGACACAGGCTCCCAAATGGGGATTGTGCGGGCCAGAGAGTGCCAGGGGAGTGCGGCAGCTCAGGGGGCACAGGCCCGGGGGATGTGGGGCGGCCAGGGGCTGCTCCTGCAGTGTGTCGTGGTTTAAGTCCAGTCAGCCACGCAGTTTTGCTCACCCACTCCCCCCTCTATCTTGCCCCCCACTCCCGGAGGGATGGGAAGGAGAACCGAAAAGAATGCAACTCCCACAGGTTGAGATAAGAACAGTTTAGTAACTAAAGTATAACACAAATCACTACTGCTACCACCAATAATAATAATGACAAGGCAAATACAAGGGAAGAATACAATTTCTCACCACCTAAAACCAAGCCCGACCACGCAGTGCACCCCCCACCCTTCTGGGTCTCTCCTCTCCGTCCTCCATCTTGGGCATGACGTGCTGTGGTATGGAATAACCTCTTTGGTCAGTTTGGGTCAGGTGTCCTGTCTCTGCTTCCTCCCGGCTCCCCTCCTCCCTGGCAGAGCATGAAACTCAGAAAGTCCTTGGCCAGACCAAAACATCACTAAGCAGTAACCGAAACACTGGTGTTATCAGCGCTGTTCCTAGGCCCAAAATCAAAAACACAGCGCTGCACCAGCTACCAAGAAGCAGAAAAAATGACTGCTGCTGCTGAACCCATGACATTATCCACCCCTTATTCCATACCATTCACGTCATGCTCAGATCCCACATTTTCAATATACCATCACATGTATATATATACATACACACACAGAGAGAGGGAGAGAGATCATCCCTCAGTGCATAGACCAATCCCTACAAAGCTGCTGAGTCCATTCGGTCCGTGACATCAAGCTCCATCTTCTGTAACAGCCTTTTAGAGCAGGAGAGGCTGTGTGCAGAGTTCACACTCGTCAGTAACCTGGGCCACAGTGTCCATTGCCAAGTCCACCCCTCGATCATAAGTCCATCTGTATGCTGCATCTCTGCCCTGATGGCCTGAGGTGTCATGGGCCCACCAGGCTCAAAGTAATTCACTCTCCCCTCCAGCAGTTTCTGCAGCTTGTCACTGGGGACTCCATACAGCTGCCTTCCATCTGTGATGCTTCCAAAGCACTGGAGGGGCCCAGTGGACAAGATACTCGCCCATACAGTCCCACACACCCTGCCACTCATAACTGTCCAGGCTTGGGGAAAATCTCTTAGTCATCATAGATTGCAGACTAACCCCAGACAATGCCCACACCCCACTCTGCTTAACTCTGGGGACCAGACAAAATGGCTGCGGGTAAAACACACTGTGTATGCATGCCACCATGCTGATCCCCATCACAGTCAGCAGGCAGGTCTCAAGGGTACCCAAAGGCCATTCAAACCCTTCAGAGCTCTCAAATGAGGCTGCTGTGCTTGTCACTGGGGCTGGTGTAGCTGCCGTGCTTGCCGGCTCTCTCACCACCAGCTGCTCTTTGTCTGCGTCCAGAGCTTCCTCCTCTGCCTTGCTGGGAAGTGCTGCGGGGTCTCCTGCGTTCTCCTGCGGCTCCGCGGGCAGCTGCCGGGGAATGCTCTCGGCCGCCACGAGGCTGGGCTCGGCTACGGGACTCTGTTCAGCCTCGGGGCCCGGCTTCTCTGCCGTCTCCTCCTGCCGCTCGGTAGCCTCCCCCTCCCGCGGCTCGGCAGCCGCCGGGCTGGGCTCAGTCGGGGGGCTCACCCCTTCTGCTACCTCCTTCCTCTGCTCGGCAGCCGTCGGGCTGGGCTCGGTGGGGGGGCTCGGCTCCTGCTCCCCGGGTCCGCTCCCCCGGGCCGTTTCGGCAGCCGGCGGCTCCCGAGGCAGCCCCCCCTCGGCTCTCCACAGCCTCGCCAGGACGGTGAAGAGCAGCCGAACTGCCAGGTACACATTCGCCCCCCACGGCTTCTGGAGCCCGCCCGTATCACAAGCCATTCCAATAAAGTACAATGAAACAAGAACCTTAAACCAAAACCCATATCTGAAACATGCTAAGATAAGAAATACCGGCTGTAAGTAAGGTACAACAGGCTGAAACCATGAACGCAAGAGAACCAAAAGCAACAACTTTAAGAGCCAATAAATCAGCATTGTGATGAGTGGCTATTAATCCTGTCGTTATCTCAACCCTTCGAGCCCCACGTTGGGCGCCAAAAAGAACTGTCGTGGTTTAAGTCCAGTCAGCCACGCAGTTTTGCTCACCCACTCCCCCCTCTATCTTGCCCCCCACTCCCGGAGGGATGGGAAGGAGAACCGAAAAGAATGCAACTCCCACAGGTTGAGATAAGAACAGTTTAGTAACTAAAGTATAACACAAATCACTACTGCTACCACCAATAATAATAATGTCAAGGCAAATACAAGGGAAGAATACAATTTCTCACCACCTAAAACCAAGCCCGACCACGCAGTGCACCCCCCACCCTTCTGGGTCTCTCCTCTCCGTCCTCCATCTTGGGCATGACGTGCTGTGGTATGGAATAACCTCTTTGGTCAGTTTGGGTCAGGTGTCCTGTCTCTGCTTCCTCCCGGCTCCCCTCCTCCCTGGCAGAGCATGAAACTCAGAAAGTCCTTGGCCAGACCAAAACATCACGAAGCAGTAATCGAAACACTGGTGTTATCAGCGCTGTTCCTAGGCCCAAAATCAAAAAACACAGTGCTGCACCAGCTACCAAGAAGCAGAAAAAATGACTGCTGCTGCTGAACCCATGACACAGTGACACGTGGCCACAGGCCAGGGATGCTGCCGAGCCCTCCTTGTGCGTGATGGGCAGATCCCGAGCCCGGGTTCCCCCACTGAGCCCACACAGGAGCTTGGAGGAACACGAGGATTTATTGATGGGATGCTGGGCCGCCCGGGCACCAGGGGTTCAGCCGGGAACCCCCAGTCTTGCCTGGCTGCCGGGGTTTCACTTCGATGGAACGGGTCAGAAGGGGCGGGAGGAGCTGTGAGGCCTGCCGAAGGCTGCCCTGGGTCGAGGGCTCTCCCGCCTGTACCCTCCTTGCCCCTGAGCACAGGCTGCTGCCTGCCCTGCCGGAGGCCATCTCTTCCCGCAGCTGATCCTGGACTTGCTGTAGCCCAGGATACGGTTGGCTTTCTGGGCTGCGAGCGCACACTGCCAGCTCATGTTCATTTTCTCATCGAGCGACACCCCCAAGTCCTCCCCAGCACTGCTCTGAATCTCTTCTCTGCCCAACCTGGGGCTGTGCCTGGGATTGCTCCCACCCAGGTATAGAACCTTGCACTTGGCATGGTTAAACTTCATCAGGTTGGCATCAGCCCACCTCACAAGCGTGTCCAGGTCCCTCTGGATGGCATTCCTTCCCTCCAATGTATTAACTGAACCACACAGCTTGGTGTCATCGGCAAACTTGCTGAGGGCGCACTCAATCCCACTGTCCATGTCACCGACAAAGATGTTAAACGAGAGCGGTCCCAACACCGGTCCCTGAGGGACACCGCTCGTTACTGGGCTCCAGCGGACACTGAGCCATTGAGCACAACTCTTTGCGTGCGGCCATCCAGCCAGTTCTTTATCCACCGAGTGGTCCACCTATCAAATTGATGTCTCTCCAACTTAGAGACAAGGATGTCATGTGAGACAGTGTCAAACGCTTTGCACAAGTCCAGGTAGATGACATCAACTGTTCTGCCCCTGTCCATCAGTTCTGTAGCCCCGTCGTAGAAGGCCACCAGATTGGTCAGGCAGGAATTCCTGTCAGTGAAGCCATGCTGGCTGTCACCAACCACCTTGTTGTTTTTCATGTGCCTTAATGTGCCTTCCAAAAGAATCTGCTCCAAGATTGTGCCAGGCACAGAGGTGAGAATGACTGCTCTGTAATTCCCTGGGTCATCCAGGACACAGGACCCTTTGGGGACACAGGCTCCCAAATGGGGCTTGTGCAGGCCAGAGGGTGCCAGGGGAGTGCGGCAGCTCAGGGGGCACAGGACCTGGGGATGTGGTGTGGCCAGGGGCTGCTCCTGCAGTGACACGTGGCCACAGGCCAGGGACGCTGCCGCCGAGCCCTCCTTGTGTGTGATGGGCAAATCCCGAGTCCGAGTCCTCCCACTCAGCCCACACAGGAGCTTGGACAAACACGAGGATTTATTGCTTGGATGCTGGGAAGCCCGGGCGCAAGGGCTTCAGCTGGGAGCCTGCATTCTTGCCTGGCTGCCGGGGCTTGAGGTCAATGGGATGGGTCAGGAGGGGCGGGAGGAGCCGTGGTGCCTGGTGAAAACTGCAGTGGGCCGAGGCTCTCCCGCCTGTACCCTCCTTGCCCCTGAGCACAGGCTGCTGCCTGTCCTGCCGGCACCTGGTATCGCACAGCAGCTCTGTCGCGTTGTCATCATCCTGCTGGGAAGGAGAGAGAGGGCAGGCTAAAGCACGGGACAGAATTCAGCATCCCCAAGCAACCCTCCACACCCAGCTCTCCTGGGGAAACTGAGGCACAAATCCCCCCATCCTGGATACTCAGCATCACACTCCCAGCCACAGTTGCCCCCTCTGGATCCCTTCCTTCTTCATCCCTACCTTGCTGCGGAATGCGGTGGATGTCTTGAGCGACCGTGGGGTGCTGGGTGGGACAGGCTGGAGGACAGTGCTCTGGCCCCTGCACTGCCGCGGCACGCTGGGGTACCGGCAGCCGGCTGCCTGCTCCCTGCAGGATGGGAAATAGAGGTACTCAGCACCCAGCACTGTGGTCTGCAGGGTGGTGGATAGGGCGTATCTGGGGCAGCCTGCCCAGGCACCCGCAGAGCCTTCTATCCCCACCCAGGGAAGAGCTCTCCCGGTCAGGGCAGGGCCACCCTGCACCCCCGGCAGGGGATGGGTCCCACGTCTCCTACCTCTTGCTTTCCCCTGGGTTCAGCGTACGAGGCGTTTTCTCAGCGCTGCGGGGGATCAGCGGTGGCGCGGGTGGGATGGGCACGACGGGCCTGCGGAAGCCAAGAACCACCGGTGGGTGCCAGGGGACAAACGATCCAGCCCGGCTCAGGGCAGTGCCCCAGAATCCATGGGCTCGTACCCCATGGCATCCCCCTGCCCGCTGCCCTCAGGGAGGGGTCCCCGTCACCCCACTCGTGGGCGGAGCATTGGAGGGGTCTCAGCAGGGTCCCACCCCCAGACAGACTCCCTGAACCCCGTGCCTGTCAGGCGGTGCTGTCAGCACCCATCTCCCCCCGTCCCACACATGCAGCACCCCCACGCTCCGGTGACGGGGGCTACTTACGAGCCGGGCACCCTCATGCTGAGCTGTCGGTCACAGGACAGGCACCGGGAATCAGCACTGGAAAGCTGCCTGGGCAGGGGAGAAAAGGGCTGGGTGAGCTGGGAAACCTGGGGTTCCACCCGGTTTATGCCCTTGAACCCCAGCAAGGTCCCAGCCCGCTGCCTGGTTAAGGAAGAATGGAGGACGAGGGAGAGCTCATGGAGGTTGGCTCCAAAAACCACCACCATCAGTGGGAACTACTGCCATGGGCACCCAGAGAACCCGGGAACTGCGGTGCTGGAAAGGACAAAGTGGCAACGGGGCGAGTGCTGCCCCTGAAGCCATCACTGCCCCCATCACACTCACTTCTTAATCCCAGCTGCATTGTCCGCCTCTCTCGGCGGTGCCTTCTCCTGGAGCTGCTTCAGGCTTCTCTTCCACTGCTCCTCCAGCTGCTGCCGGAAACGCTCCAGCTCCGTGCGGTCCAGCTGCAGGCAGACACACTCCCTCAGCCAGCTGCCGCGGCTTGGGCCACTGCGGACCCCAGAGAAAAGCCAGGAGCAGGAATCCCCAGAGGGATACAGCCTTGGGCCACCAAGCCCCAGAGGTGCCAGTTTGGCACCGTGGGCATGGGCCACCCCTCACCTTGGAGGCCATCTCTTCCCGCAGCTGCTCCTGGGCTTGCTGCAGCTGCTGCTCCTGGACCGCCAAGCGGCTCAGCACCTCCTGGTCCTGCTGCAGGGAGGAAGATGATGTGGTAGTGCCACGCAAGGGGGGGGTCTGTCCCCTGGGGACAGACCCGTCTCACTGGGCCACGGGCTCTCGGTGCCTGCAGGACATCTGCAGCACGGCTTCAACTTCCCTCCGTGCTGCTGGCACCTACAAACCTATTTGGGGAGGGAGCAAGGGGCTCCCCCACATTCCATTGCAGCACAAGCAGCTGGGGGCAGGGGGAGGTCCCGGCAGCCCCCTCCCCAGCCCCACGTGCCACCATCTCCTTACCTGGCTCCCCGGCCTCTCCACCTTGCCCTCCTCCTGCCTCAACAGCAGGGAGTCCACCTGCCTCTGCAGCTTCTCAAAGCGCTGCAGGAGATTCCCCTCCGGCGCGCTGGGGTCCCTGTACCTGTGGCACGCTACCTGCCTCTCTGCCTGCTCCAGCTCTGCATTCCTCACCATTCCCCTCAGCTCTTCCACCTACGCGAAGCGGAGGAGGAAGCACCTCTAAGATGGAACGGCTGCAGCCAACAACCCCGGGTGCCATGGAGGCTCCATGCCCACAGCTAGCCAGGGATGTGGCCGGGAACCCCGCCAGGACCACCCCACCGAGCACCGGGTCCTGGGAGCTCCCCCCGCACCTCACCTGCTCCTGCAGCTGCTGGGATGTGGTGACCAACTGCTCCACTGTGGCCCTGGTCACCTCCTGCTGCTCTGCCTGAACCTTCAGCTCCTGCTTCAGGTCTTGGAGCATGGACGTGAGCTGGGAACGGAGGTGGGACAGAGCCAGGCCATGGCACCAGTGTCTTCCCAGACCAGGGGCTCTTCATCTGCCCCCTCCCTGCCCAAATCCCCCAAGCATCCCCACGTGCCCCACATGGACCACCACCAGCTCACCTTCCCTTTCTCCTGCTCCAAGTCCCTTGCCAGGCCCTGCAGGGAGGACACCTGGCCACGGAGGTCCTCAAGCATGGTGACGATGCTCTCCTGGCCTACAAGAACATGGGCCAAGGGGACACAGTGTCAGGGAAGGGGGCTCACCCTCAGGGCCGGGCTCTGAGCACAGCGAGCCCCGACCCAGGCTCTCAACCATCCCACCAGGCCCCAGAGCTCCCACCTTCCTGCTGCTGGACCAGCAGCTCGGACCGCAGCTCCTCCAGCTCAGCGCGGTCCGACTTGTTGGCTTCCAGCTGTGCCTCCTGCTGTCTTAGGTGATCATATAGGCAGTGAAGAGCCTCAATCTCAGCTTCGTCAGGATCCATCGAGGACGTGGAGGAACTGCTGGACCCTGAGGACTCTGACCACCTGTACACCTGGCGCAGCTGGTCCACGGCCCTGGGATCCCTACCGGAGCTGGGGGCTATTGGCCGAGTCCCTGCTCCCTGGAGGTCTGCCCAGGAAACCCTTCTTCTGGGACGTGCCCCTGGGCTGCTGGTCTGGCTGAGAAGAGGCCAAGACTTCCTCCGTGGAGTCTTGGCCTCCGCGACAGCAGCTCCAGCCCTTCTCTGTGAGCGGCTGGGTGGCATATTGTGACCTCCCGGCCGGCTCGTAGGGCTGGAGCGCTGAGCAGTAGGGGCTGCGCGCTGGGTCCCTGGTTCCTTGGGACCCGGCACTGGGCTTGCCCCGTGCGAGGTGTCCATGTCCAAAGAGGCCTCGCTGGGGGCAGACTGGGCTCTGCTGCTCTCCTGGGAAGAGGCGACAAAGGGGAGCAGGTTTGTGCACTGAAGCGCAGCAGCAAGGGCAGAGCCAGGGCTCCCCGCACTGTCCCCAGCCGCCCCGGGCTGCGCTCCCACACTTCCCGCTTGGGACCCCCTTCCCACTCCTCCCTCGCTGGGTGGCCCCCAGGGCGATGGATGCAGGGTTACGCAGGGAGGGGGCGAGGGCCGCAGGGACCCCCGCGGCAGCTCCCCAAGCCAAGCCCCTTCCCGACTGCCTCCTTCGTGCCGCCGAGGCCCTCGGGGAGAGGTTGGCACAGAGCCGTGTCCTAGGAGAGGAGGGCGGTGGGGGCTGAGCCCCAGGGGAGGGTCCCTGCAGACCAGGACCTGGCTCCCCAGCCCTGCCCCTTGGGACACCCGGCAAAAGCCTGGGCCTGAGCAGCTCAGTGCCGTGCAGGGTGAGGCCCCCCTCCAGTGCCCCCCACTGCTGGCTTTAGCCCTGGGGCGAGCCAAGGAGACTGGAGGTGGGGATGAGGCCCATGAGGTGCTGAGGGTGCCTCTCGGTGCCCCAGCAGTGCCCACGGCTCCCAGCCGCAGGTCAGGAGTGGGGAAGGGAGGGATGGAGAGGACGGTGGGGCCGGAGCTCCAGGGCTGTGGGGCCCGGGGTGCTCGGGAGAGCACCTACCTCTGAGCTGCTGCTGTCCCAGGCTTGCAGCTCATTCGGCTGCCCCACACCGGCAGCCTCGACGTCAACTCGGGAGCCGCTGGCGGTGCCCTGCAGCGGGGCTGTCCTGGGCTGCCGCTCGCCTGGCTCCGGGGGCCGCTGCCCCACATGCTGGGCCCGGGCCCTGACCCCCTGGGCAGGCTGCTCCCAGTCTGGGACAGGCAGGTCCCTGAGGCCCAAGAGCCCCAGCACAGCCCGCAGCAGGCCGTGCAGCTCCATGAAATTCACATGTCCCCCTGAGGGGCTGATGGCAGCATCCAGCAGCTCAGACAGGCTGAGCGGGGCCATCGCTGCTGCGGTGCTCCACAGCGGGAGGCTGACCTGTGGGCAGGAGAGACAGCGGGCAGCCGGCGGCCTTCCTCCGGCCCCCGGGCCTCTGCGGGCCCTGCCCTGCCCTGCCCTGCCCTGCTGCCCGCCCGCCCCTCCTTCCCTCCTTACTTCCCTCCCCTCCTTCCCTCCCCTCCTTCCCTCCCCTCCTTCCCTCCCTTCCTTCCCTCCTTCCTTCCCTCCTTTCCTTCCCTCCCTTCCTTCCCTCCTTCCTTCCCTCCCTTCCTTCCCTTCCCTCCCTTCCTTCCCTCCTTCCTTCCCTCCCCTCCTTCCCTCCTTCCTACCCTCCTTCCTTCCCTCCTTTCCTTCCCTCCCTTCCTTCCCTCCTTCCTTCCCTCCCTTCCTTCCCTCCCTTCCTTCCCTCCTTCGCTCCCTTCTTCCTTCCTTCCCCCCCTCCCTCCCTCCCTCCCTCCCTCCCAGCTCACCTGCAGCACCAACTGAACCCTCCCTGCCCCTGCCCGCTCTTTATTGGCCACAGCCTGCCGCTCCTCGACGCCCATTGGCCGAGCCCATTGTCCCGCTCACAGAGGCCGGCTGTTGCCAGGCGACAGTTCCCATCCCGCAGCTCCGGCGCATCCCCTCCTGTCCCGGGCACATCGGCAGACGCACGAAGCCTGCGTTCCCTTCCCTTGGAATCGCCATTCCATTTCCCTCCGCAGCCTTCGGGTTTCCTTGCAGGTTTTTCTCTGTGTCCAAACAAAACGCGCTGGCAGCGCAAGCACAAAGCCCACAGTGACAAGCTTTGATTTACACCTCTAAGATTACACAAGGGGAGTCCCACTTTATGCTGCCCCCCCATATACATCCTGTCTATTTTATCTTACTTAGCCAAGTCATAACGTAAGAATACAAAAGCTGTCCTTTTCCAAACCCCTTTCCTTATGGATCGACATTGGATTCAAACTGCCCATATTCATTCATTCATTCTCTTCATTCATTCTTCCGATATAGATATATCTGTGTCCATCATAAGCAAGTGCCGAAGCCTGAAATGAGCATTTCCAGCAGTATGTCAACAAGATGCAGTGAGTCACAAACTGTGGTGAGCTAAACTCGGCCTTTCCTTTGTTCTGTGTGCTTCTGCACCAATACTCAAACTGCGCTTTGATTTCATGACCATTCTGGTCTGTACAGAAATTAATCCACGCTGTGGTTTCACACAGATACATTCTTAAGAAGATGAAATATCTTTACTTGTTTAACACAGCCTGTTTCTTGAACCTCCTTTGACTTCTCTTCCTGGAAGACGTTTGTATATTAGGGCCAGGATTTCACCGCAGATGTGGACTCCCAAATCCTGTTGAGACTTGGCTGGTTCGGAGCTGTTCCGGGACAATCTGACAAGGTGTTCTGAGGCATGGAGCACACATCTCTGGAAAATAGGCGGGGGGATTCAGGCTTGTTGAGCCCGGCAAAGGGGAGGCGGAAGGACAGCCCGGTAGCTGCCTACAGCTACCAGGAAGGGCAGAGATAAAGCCAAGCTCTTTGTGGTAGAGCCAAGCACTACAGCAAAGGGCAGCAGCCACAGGCTGTGCCTTGGGACATGCAGGTTGGACAGCAGGATGAAAGGTGTCTTTAGGCGGACAGTACAGCCTGTGACAGGTTGTTGGGAAATGAGAACTAATGAATTGTGGACATGACTCAAAGTTTAGCTGGGTGAAACCATGGCTAAGCCAGACTAGAGCTGACAGCGCTTCCGCTCTACGCGTGAGGTTGAATTAGAGTCCTCCAGCTGATGCTGCCAACCAGCATTTCTATGACCCTATGGTAAATGCGCCTCCCATCTTCTCCCACCCTACCCAAATACGTTCAGTATTGTCTAGGAAATTATAACAAGGCAGGAGGTGGCCAAATTCCCTGTGCCAAGAATTATACATTGAAGTCTTTCTATACCCCAAAGCCACAAAACAAACCACATACCTCAGAGAGCCAAGAGGAGGACACACTTCCAGATGCCTGGTTCAGAATCCTCTCAGGGATAGACACCAACCAGATAGGACCCCATCACCTCATCACCCCCCAGCAGGGAACACTGATGATCCCCAACGGTCTGTGCACCAACTCAGTTCTTCTGCTAGCCATGCAACATCACCCCACCATGAGAACTGTGTGGGAGCCCCAGGTTGTCCCTGTCTGCAATAAACACAGGCTGTGACATGGCACATTCATTATGCTAAGGGTAATTAGTGGTTACGTAAACAGGAGGATTTCCAGTTATGCTGCTGGCTCACTCTGCATGGAAATTAGCCTGTTGATGTGAGCGGAAATATGTCAGAGCAGACTCCAGAGGAAAAGCCTCATTGCTATGTAGGAAGAGCAGCCCCTTTGCTCAGGGTTTGCCTTGGGTTGTGTCTGTTGGACTTGGCATCACCCCCTGAAGCCCATGGATGTGGCATGGCAAGAAGAACCAGCTGTCCGTAGTGGACAATCCTCATCTTCACCCCTGAAGATGTCAACTGCGGTCGTTCAGTGCTCACTGCCTCCAGCTATAAGAGATGTGATAATACTGCTTCGTAGGAGGGTGGCAGAGCCTGCTGATACACGGGCATAACCTTCTATGAAGTGGCAGAAGCTGTGATTTAAGGGAAAGCCCTCAGAGATACCGAAGCTGCCAGAAGAGACTTTATTCCTTTAAAGTATAATTTTAACTATGTGTCTTGTCATTCTGTATTTCTGTGGCTTTCTTGCTATTGCTGACTTACAGTCATCTATATTAGACTTCAATTGGAGCTCGGCTCAGATGCCTCTGTACAAATGCCCGTAGCATGGGGAACAAACAGGAGGAATTAGAGATGTGTGCACGTCTATGGGGATATGATATCATAGGCATCACAGAAACACGGTGGGATGGCTCCTATGACTGGTGTGCTGGAATGGAAGGTTACAGGCTCTTTAGGAAAGACAGGCTTGGTAGGCGGGGAGGGGGAGTTGCTATTTATGCTAGGGAAAGGCTGGAGAGTATGGAGCTCTGTCTGGGGACAGGTGAGCAGCTGACAGAGAGTTTGTGGGTCAGGGTTAAAGGGAGAACAGCAATGGGAGACATCATTGTGGAGATCTGTTACAGACTGCCTGACCAAGAGGACTCTGTGGATGAAGCGCTCTATAGACAGATAAGAACAGCCTCACGCTCGCAGGCCCTTGTTCTCACAGGGGACTTCAACCACCCGCATATCTGTTGGAGGGATGATACGGCCCGGCACAAGAAGTCCAGGGAGTTCCTTGACTGTGTGGAAGACAACTTCCTTCTGCAAGTAATAGAGGAGCCGACAAGGAGAGGTGCCATGCTTGACCTCGTGCTCACCAACAGGGAAGGGCTGGTTGGAAATGTGATGCTCCAGGGCAGCCTTGATTGCAGCGATCATGAGATGGTCGAATTCGAGATCCTCAGGACAGTGAGAAGAGCGTGCAGGAAGCTCACGGCCCTGGACTTCAAGAGAGCAGACTTTGGCCTCTTCAGGAACCTGCTCAGTAAGGTTCCATGGGATATAGCCCTAGAGGGCAGGGGGGCCCAAGACTGTTGGTTGATATTCAGGGATCACCTGCTACAAGCTCAGGAGCGATACATCCCTCCTAGAAGGAAGTGCTGCAGGAGGGCCAGGAGACCTCCTTGGATGGATAAGGAGCTGCTGAGGAAAATTCGAAGGAAAAAAGAGGCTTATAAAAGGTGGAAGCAAGGACAGGCGGCCTGGGAAGAATACAGGGATGTTGTCCGGGAAGCAAGGGACCAGGTTAGGAAAGCTAAGACTCACTTAGAATTTAACTTGGCTAGGGGTGTTAAGGATAAGAGGAAGGGATTCTGTGGGTACATTGCAAATAAAAGGCAGACTAGGGACAACATGGGCCCCCTCGGGAAGCTATCGGGAGAACTGGCAACCCTGGATTTGGTGAAGGCTGAGGTTCTTAACGACTTCTTTGCCTCAGTCTTTGCCAGCAAATGCTCTGACCACACCACCCAAGTCAAAACGCTTTGCACAAGTCCAGATAGATGACATCAACTGCTCTACCCCTGTCCATCAGTAACATAGCCCCATCATAGAAGGCCGTTTGACACTGTCTCGCATGACATCCTTGTCTCTAAGTTGGAGAGACATCAATTTGATAGGTGGACCACTCGGTAGACAAAGAACTGGCTGGATGGCCGCACGCAAAGAGTTGTGCTCAATGGCTCAATGTCCGCTGGAGCCCAGTAACGAGCGGTGTCCCTCAGGGACCGGTGTTGGGACCGCTCTCGTTTAACATCTTTGTCGGTGACATGGACAGTGGGATTGAGTGCGCCCTCAGCAAGTTTGCCGATGACACCAAGCTGTGTGGTTCGGTTGATACGCTGGAGGGAAGGAATGCCATCCAGAGGGACCTGGACACGCTTGTGAGGTGGGCTGATGCCAACCTGATGAAGTTTAACCATGCCAAGTGCAAGGTTCTATACCTGGGTGGGAGCAATCCCAGGCACAGCCCCAGGTTGGGCAGAGAAGAGATTCAGAGCAGTGCTGGGGAGGACTTGGGGGTGTTGCTCGATGAGAAAATGAACATGATCTGGCAGTGTGTGCTCACAGCCCAGAAAGCCAACCGTATCCTGGGCTGCATCAAAAGGAGCGTGACCAGCAGGTCGAGGGAGGTGATCCTGCCCCTCTACTCTGCTCTTGTGAGACCTCACTTGCAGTATTGTGTGCAGTTCTGGTGTCCTCAACATCAAAAGGACATGGAACTGTTGGAACAAGTGCAGAGGAGGCCACGAGGATGATCAGGGGACTGGAGCACCTCCCGGATGAAGATAGGCTGAGAAAGTTGGGGCTGTTCATCCTGGAGAAGAGAAGGCTGCGTGGAGACCTAATAGCAGCCTTCCAGTATCTGAAGGGGGGCTATAGGGATGCTGGGGAGGGACTCTGCATGAGGGACTGTAGTGATAGGACAAGAGGTAACGGGTTCAAACTTGAACAGGGTGAGTTTAGATTGGATATGAGGAAGAAGTTCTTTACTGTAAGGGTGGTGGGGCACTGGAATGGGTTGCGCAAGGAAGTGGTAAATGCCCCATCCCTGTCAAGTGTTCAAGGCTGGGTTGGACAGAGCCCAGGGTGACACGGTCCAGTGGGAGGTGTCCCAGCCCATGGCCGGGGGTTGCATCTGGAGGATTTTAAGGTCCTTTCCAACCCAAACTATTCTATGATTCTATGATGCTTTTTGCTGCTAGAGAACCTGTGTTCTCAAAGTCTCACCTCAACTCTCAGAGAGAGACTCGTTTTCTTTCTAAACTTGGTTCTCTCCTGTCTCAACAGGATTTGATCCCAGATGGAGCAAGGACAGATCAGTAGCAAGGGCTTCTAAAACCACTCTGTCCAGAGCTGCCTTGCAGAAAGCCGCCTTCGCTCTGGTTTTGCCCTGT
Organism: Ara ararauna; assembly: GCA_028858755.1. NCBI lineage: Eukaryota > Metazoa > Chordata > Aves > Psittaciformes > Psittacidae > Ara > Ara ararauna. Next base: position 164,890,250 of record CM054376.1, read on the forward strand.
TTGCCAGCAGACACCTCCAGTGTCAGAGAAGGAAAGAGCTGTCTGAGCACACCGCTCCCCTGGACAGTTTGGCTTTTCCCCCCACACAGACCCCCTGCCCATGGCTCTGCTGCCCAGAGCTAGCCCTGCCAGGAGCAGCTTCTCCGTGCCCAGGGATCCTCCCTGCCAGGGCCCCCAGAGACCATCCCCACCAACTTGTCTTCAGCAGCAACTGAGCATCCTCCTCCCAGTGCTGCACTGCCCGGCTCCCCCAGCCCCGCTCTGGGGACACAGGCTCCCAAATGGGGATTGTGCGGGCCAGAGAGTGCCAGGGGAGTGCGGCAGCTCAGGGGGCACAGGCCCGGGGGATGTGGGGCGGCCAGGGGCTGCTCCTGCAGTGTGTCGTGGTTTAAGTCCAGTCAGCCACGCAGTTTTGCTCACCCACTCCCCCCTCTATCTTGCCCCCCACTCCCGGAGGGATGGGAAGGAGAACCGAAAAGAATGCAACTCCCACAGGTTGAGATAAGAACAGTTTAGTAACTAAAGTATAACACAAATCACTACTGCTACCACCAATAATAATAATGACAAGGCAAATACAAGGGAAGAATACAATTTCTCACCACCTAAAACCAAGCCCGACCACGCAGTGCACCCCCCACCCTTCTGGGTCTCTCCTCTCCGTCCTCCATCTTGGGCATGACGTGCTGTGGTATGGAATAACCTCTTTGGTCAGTTTGGGTCAGGTGTCCTGTCTCTGCTTCCTCCCGGCTCCCCTCCTCCCTGGCAGAGCATGAAACTCAGAAAGTCCTTGGCCAGACCAAAACATCACGAAGCAGTAACCGAAACACTGGTGTTATCAGCGCTGTTCCTAGGCCCAAAATCAAAAACACAGTGCTGCACCAGCTACCAAGAAGCAGAAAAAATGACTGCTGCTGCTGAACCCATGACACAGTGACACGTGGCCACAGGCCAGGGATGCTGCCGAGCCCTCCTTGTGCGTGATGGGCAGATCCCGAGCCCGGGTTCCCCCACTGAGCCCACACAGGAGCTTGGAGGAACACGAGGATTTATTGATGGGATGCTGGGCCGCCCGGGCACCAGGGGTTCAGCCGGGAACCCCCAGTCTTGCCTGGCTGCCGGGGTTTCACTTCGATGGAACGGGTCAGAAGGGGCGGGAGGAGCTGTGAGGCCTGCCGAAGGCTGCCCTGGGTCGAGGGCTCTCCCGCCTGTACCCTCCTTGCCCCTGAGCACAGGCTGCTGCCTGCCCTGCCGGAGGCCATCTCTTCCCGCAGCTGATCCTGGACTTGCTGTAGCCCAGGATACGGTTGGCTTTCTGGGCTGCGAGCGCACACTGCCAGCTCATGTTCATTTTCTCATCGAGCGACACCCCCAAGTCCTCCCCAGCACTGCTCTGAATCTCTTCTCTGCCCAACCTGGGGCTGTGCCTGGGATTGCTCCCACCCAGGTATAGAACCTTGCACTTGGCATGGTTAAACTTCATCAGGTTGGCATCAGCCCACCTCACAAGCGTGTCCAGGTCCCTCTGGATGGCATTCCTTCCCTCCAATGTATTAACTGAACCACACAGCTTGGTGTCATCGGCAAACTTGCTGAGGGCGCACTCAATCCCACTGTCCATGTCACCGACAAAGATGTTAAACGAGAGCGGTCCCAACACCGGTCCCTGAGGGACACCGCTCGTTACTGGGCTCCAGCGGACACTGAGCCATTGAGCACAACTCTTTGCGTGCGGCCATCCAGCCAGTTCTTTATCCACCGAGTGGTCCACCTATCAAATTGATGTCTCTCCAACTTAGAGACAAGGATGTCATGTGAGACAGTGTCAAACGCTTTGCACAAGTCCAGGTAGATGACATCAACTGTTCTGCCCCTGTCCATCAGTTCTGTAGCCCCGTCGTAGAAGGCCACCAGATTGGTCAGGCAGGAATTCCCGTCAGTGAAGCCATGCTGGCTGTCACCAACCACCTTGTTGTTTTTCATGTGCCTTAATGTGCCTTCCAAAAGAATCTGCTCCAAGATTGTGCCAGGCACAGAGGTGAGAATGACTGCTCTGTAATTCCCTGGGTCATCCAGGACACAGGACCCTTTGGGGACACAGGCTCCCAAATGGGGCTTGTGCAGGCCAGAGGGTGCCAGGGGAGTGCGGCAGCTCAGGGGGCACAGGACCTGGGGATGTGGTGTGGCCAGGGGCTGCTCCTGCAGTGACACGTGGCCACAGGCCAGGGACGCTGCCGCCGAGCCCTCCTTGTGTGTGATGGGCAAATCCCGAGTCCGAGTCCTCCCACTCAGCCCACACAGGAGCTTGGACAAACACGAGGATTTATTGCTTGGATGCTGGGAAGCCCGGGCGCAAGGGCTTCAGCTGGGAGCCTGCATTCTTGCCTGGCTGCCGGGGCTTGAGGTCAATGGAATGGGTCAGGAGGGGCGGGAGGAGCCGTGGTGCCTGGTGAAAACTGCAGTGGGCCGAGGCTCTCCCGCCTGTACCCTCCTTGCCCCTGAGCACAGGCTGCTGCCTGTCCTGCCGGCACCTGGTATCGCACAGCAGCTCTGTCGCGTTGTCATCATCCTGCTGGGAAGGAGAGAGAGGGCAGGCTAAAGCACGGGACAGAATTCAGCATCCCCAAGCAACCCTCCACACCCAGCTCTCCTGGGGAAACTGAGGCACAAATCCCCCCATCCTGGATACTCAGCATCACACTCCCAGCCACAGTTGCCCCCTCTGGATCCCTTCCTTCTTCATCCCTACCTTGCTGCGGAATGCGGTGGATGTCTTGAGCGACCGTGGGGTGCTGGGTGGGACAGGCTGGAGGACAGTGCTCTGGCCCCTGCACTGCCGCGGCACGCTGGGGTACCGGCAGCCGGCTGCCTGCTCCCTGCAGGATGGGAAATAGAGGTACTCAGCACCCAGCACTGTGGTCTGCAGGGTGGTGGATAGGGCGTATCTGGGGCAGCCTGCCCAGGCACCCGCAGAGCCTTCTATCCCCACCCAGGGAAGAGCTCTCCCGGTCAGGGCAGGGCCACCCTGCACCCCCGGCAGGGGATGGGTCCCACGTCTCCTACCTCTTGCTTTCCCCTGGGTTCAGCGTACGAGGCGTTTTCTCAGCGCTGCGGGGGATCAGCGGTGGCGCGGGTGGGATGGGCACGACGGGCCTGCGGAAGCCAAGAACCACCGGTGGGTGCCAGGGGACAAACGATCCAGCCCGGCTCAGGGCAGTGCCCCAGAATCCATGGGCTCGTACCCCATGGCATCCCCCTGCCCGCTGCCCTCAGGGAGGGGTCCCCGTCACCCCACTCGTGGGCGGAGCATTGGAGGGGTCTCAGCAGGGTCCCACCCCCAGACAGACTCCCTGAACCCCGTGCCTGTCAGGCGGTGCTGTCAGCACCCATCTCCCCCCGTCCCACACATGCAGCACCCCCACGCTCCGGTGACGGGGGCTACTTACGAGCCGGGCACCCTCATGCTGAGCTGTCGGTCACAGGACAGGCACCGGGAATCAGCACTGGAAAGCTGCCTGGGCAGGGGAGAAAAGGGCTGGGTGAGCTGGGAAACCTGGGGTTCCACCCGGTTTATGCCCTTGAACCCCAGCAAGGTCCCAGCCCGCTGCCTGGTTAAGGAAGAATGGAGGACGAGGGAGAGCTCATGGAGGTTGGCTCCAAAAACCACCACCATCAGTGGGAACTACTGCCATGGGCACCCAGAGAACCCGGGAACTGCGGTGCTGGAAAGGACAAAGTGGCAACGGGGCGAGTGCTGCCCCTGAAGCCATCACTGCCCCCATCACACTCACTTCTTAATCCCAGCTGCATTGTCCGCCTCTCTCGGCGGTGCCTTCTCCTGGAGCTGCTTCAGGCTTCTCTTCCACTGCTCCTCCAGCTGCTGCCGGAAACGCTCCAGCTCCGTGCGGTCCAGCTGCAGGCAGACACACTCCCTCAGCCAGCTGCCGCGGCTTGGGCCACTGCGGACCCCAGAGAAAAGCCAGGAGCAGGAATCCCCAGAGGGATACAGCCTTGGGCCACCAAGCCCCAGAGGTGCCAGTTTGGCACCGTGGGCATGGGCCACCCCTCACCTTGGAGGCCATCTCTTCCCGCAGCTGCTCCTGGGCTTGCTGCAGCTGCTGCTCCTGGACCGCCAAGCGGCTCAGCACCTCCTGGTCCTGCTGCAGGGAGGAAGATGATGTGGTAGTGCCACGCAAGGGGGGGGTCTGTCCCCTGGGGACAGACCCGTCTCACTGGGCCACGGGCTCTCGGTGCCTGCAGGACATCTGCAGCACGGCTTCAACTTCCCTCCGTGCTGCTGGCACCTACAAACCTATTTGGGGAGGGAGCAAGGGGCTCCCCCACATTCCATTGCAGCACAAGCAGCTGGGGGCAGGGGGAGGTCCCGGCAGCCCCCTCCCCAGCCCCACGTGCCACCATCTCCTTACCTGGCTCCCCGGCCTCTCCACCTTGCCCTCCTCCTGCCTCAACAGCAGGGAGTCCACCTGCCTCTGCAGCTTCTCAAAGCGCTGCAGGAGATTCCCCTCCGGCGCGCTGGGGTCCCTGTACCTGTGGCACGCTACCTGCCTCTCTGCCTGCTCCAGCTCTGCATTCCTCACCATTCCCCTCAGCTCTTCCACCTACGCGAAGCGGAGGAGGAAGCACCTCTAAGATGGAACGGCTGCAGCCAACAACCCCGGGTGCCATGGAGGCTCCATGCCCACAGCTAGCCAGGGATGTGGCCGGGAACCCCGCCAGGACCACCCCACCGAGCACCGGGTCCTGGGAGCTCCCCCCGCACCTCACCTGCTCCTGCAGCTGCTGGGATGTGGTGACCAACTGCTCCACTGTGGCCCTGGTCACCTCCTGCTGCTCTGCCTGAACCTTCAGCTCCTGCTTCAGGTCTTGGAGCATGGACGTGAGCTGGGAACGGAGGTGGGACAGAGCCAGGCCATGGCACCAGTGTCTTCCCAGACCAGGGGCTCTTCATCTGCCCCCTCCCTGCCCAAATCCCCCAAGCATCCCCACGTGCCCCACATGGACCACCACCAGCTCACCTTCCCTTTCTCCTGCTCCAAGTCCCTTGCCAGGCCCTGCAGGGAGGACACCTGGCCACGGAGGTCCTCAAGCATGGTGACGATGCTCTCCTGGCCTACAAGAACATGGGCCAAGGGGACACAGTGTCAGGGAAGGGGGCTCACCCTCAGGGCCGGGCTCTGAGCACAGCGAGCCCCGACCCAGGCTCTCAACCATCCCACCAGGCCCCAGAGCTCCCACCTTCCTGCTGCTGGACCAGCAGCTCGGACCGCAGCTCCTCCAGCTCAGCGCGGTCCGACTTGTTGGCTTCCAGCTGTGCCTCCTGCTGTCTTAGGTGATCATATAGGCAGTGAAGAGCCTCAATCTCAGCTTCGTCAGGATCCATCGAGGACGTGGAGGAACTGCTGGACCCTGAGGACTCTGACCACCTGTACACCTGGCGCAGCTGGTCCACGGCCCTGGGATCCCTACCGGAGCTGGGGGCTATTGGCCGAGTCCCTGCTCCCTGGAGGTCTGCCCAGGAAACCCTTCTTCTGGGACGTGCCCCTGGGCTGCTGGTCTGGCTGAGAAGAGGCCAAGACTTCCTCCGTGGAGTCTTGGCCTCCACGACAGCAGCTCCAGCCCTTCTCTGTGAGCGGCTGGGTGGCATATTGTGACCTCCCGGCCGGCTCGTAGGGCTGGAGCGCTGAGCAGTAGGGGCTGCGCGCTGGGTCCCTGGTTCCTTGGGACCCGGCACTGGGCTTGCCCCGTGCGAGGTGTCCATGTCCAAAGAGGCCTCGCTGGGGGCAGACTGGGCTCTGCTGCTCTCCTGGGAAGAGGCGACAAAGGGGAGCAGGTTTGTGCACTGAAGCGCAGCAGCAAGGGCAGAGCCAGGGCTCCCCGCACTGTCCCCAGCCGCCCCGGGCTGCGCTCCCACACTTCCCGCTTGGGACCCCCTTCCCACTCCTCCCTCGCTGGGTGGCCCCCAGGGCGATGGATGCAGGGTTACGCAGGGAGGGGGCGAGGGCCGCAGGGACCCCCGCGGCAGCTCCCCAAGCCAAGCCCCTTCCCGACTGCCTCCTTCGTGCCGCCGAGGCCCTCGGGGAGAGGTTGGCACAGAGCCGTGTCCTAGGAGAGGAGGGCGGTGGGGGCTGAGCCCCAGGGGAGGGTCCCTGCAGACCAGGACCTGGCTCCCCAGCCCTGCCCCTTGGGACACCCGGCAAAAGCCTGGGCCTGAGCAGCTCAGTGCCGTGCAGGGTGAGGCCCCCCTCCAGTGCCCCCCACTGCTGGCTTTAGCCCTGGGGCGAGCCAAGGAGACTGGAGGTGGGGATGAGGCCCATGAGGTGCTGAGGGTGCCTCTCGGTGCCCCAGCAGTGCCCACGGCTCCCAGCCGCAGGTCAGGAGTGGGGAAGGGAGGGATGGAGAGGACGGTGGGGCCGGAGCTCCAGGGCTGTGGGGCCCGGGGTGCTCGGGAGAGCACCTACCTCTGAGCTGCTGCTGTCCCAGGCTTGCAGCTCATTCGGCTGCCCCACACCGGCAGCCTCGACGTCAACTCGGGAGCCGCTGGCGGTGCCCTGCAGCGGGGCTGTCCTGGGCTGCCGCTCGCCTGGCTCCGGGGGCCGCTGCCCCACATGCTGGGCCCGGGCCCTGACCCCCTGGGCAGGCTGCTCCCAGTCTGGGACAGGCAGGTCCCTGAGGCCCAAGAGCCCCAGCACAGCCCGCAGCAGGCCGTGCAGCTCCATGAAATTCACATGTCCCCCTGAGGGGCTGATGGCAGCATCCAGCAGCTCAGACAGGCTGAGCGGGGCCATCGCTGCTGCGGTGCTCCACAGCGGGAGGCTGACCTGTGGGCAGGAGAGACAGCGGGCAGCCGGCGGCCTTCCTCCGGCCCCCGGGCCTCTGCGGGCCCTGCCCTGCCCTGCCCTGCCCTGCTGCCCGCCCGCCCCTCCTTCCCTCCTTATTTCCCTCCCCTCCTTCCCTCCCCTCCTTCCCTCCCCTCCTTCCCTCCCTTCCTTCCCTCCTTCCTTCCCTCCTTTCCTTCCCTCCCTTCCTTCCCTCCTTCCTTCCCTCCCTTCCTTCCCTTCCCTCCCTTCCTTCCCTCCTTCCTTCCCTCCCCTCCTTCCCTCCTTCCTACCCTCCTTCCTTCCCTCCTTTCCTTCCCTCCCTTCCTTCCCTCCTTCCTTCCCTCCCTTCCTTCCCTCCCTTCCTTCCCTCCTTCGCTCCCTTCTTCCTTCCTTCCCCCCCTCCCTCCCTCCCTCCCTCCCAGCTCACCTGCAGCACCAACTGAACCCTCCCTGCCCCTGCCCGCTCTTTATTGGCCACAGCCTGCCGCTCCTCGACGCCCATTGGCCGAGCCCATTGTCCCGCTCACAGAGGCCAGCTGTTGCCAGGCGACAGTTCCCATCCCGCAGCTCCGGCGCATCCCCTCCTGTCCCGGGCACATCGGCAGACGCACGAAGCCTGCGTTCCCTTCCCTTGGAATCGCCATTCCATTTCCCTCCGCAGCCTTCGGGTTTCCTTGCAGGTTTTTCTCTGTGTCCAAACAAAACGCGCTGGCAGCGCAAGCACAAAGCCCACAGTGACAAGCTTTGATTTACACCTCTAAGATTACACAAGGGGAGTCCCACTTTATGCTGCCCCCCCATATACATCCTGTCTATTTTATCTTACTTAGCCAAGTCATAACGTAAGAATACAAAAGCTGTCCTTTTCCAAACCCCTTTCCTTATGGATCGACATTGGATTCAAACTGCCCATATTCATTCATTCATTCTCTTCATTCATTCTTCCGATATAGATATATCTGTGTCCATCATAAGCAAGTGCCGAAGCCTGAAATGAGCATTTCCAGCAGTATGTCAACAAGATGCAGTGAGTCACAAACTGTGGTGAGCTAAACTCGGCCTTTCCTTTGTTCTGTGTGCTTCTGCACCAATACTCAAACTGCGCTTTGATTTCATGACCATTCTGGTCTGTACAGAAATTAATCCACGCTGTGGTTTCACACAGATACATTCTTAAGAAGATGAAATATCTTTACTTGTTTAACACAGCCTGTTTCTTGAACCTCCTTTGACTTCTCTTCCTGGAAGACGTTTGTATATTAGGGCCAGGATTTCACCGCAGATGTGGACTCCCAAATCCTGTTGAGACTTGGCTGGTTCGGAGCTGTTCCGGGACAATCTGACAAGGTGTTCTGAGGCATGGAGCACACATCTCTGGAAAATAGGCGGGGGGATTCAGGCTTGTTGAGCCCGGCAAAGGGGAGGCGGAAGGACAGCCCAGTAGCTGCCTACAGCTACCAGGAAGGGCAGAGATAAAGCCAAGCTCTTTGTGGTAGAGCCAAGCACTACAGCAAAGGGCAGCAGCCACAGGCTGTGCCTTGGGACATGCAGGTTGGACAGCAGGATGAAAGGTGTCTTTAGGCGGACAGTACAGCCTGTGACAGGTTGTTGGGAAATGAGAACTAATGAATTGTGGACATGACTCAAAGTTTAGCTGGGTGAAACCATGGCTAAGCCAGACTAGAGCTGACAGCGCTTCCGCTCTACGCGTGAGGTTGAATTAGAGTCCTCCAGCTGATGCTGCCAACCAGCATTTCTATGACCCTATGGTAAATGCGCCTCCCATCTTCTCCCACCCTACCCAAATACGTTCAGTATTGTCTAGGAAATTATAACAAGGCAGGAGGTGGCCAAATTCCCTGTGCCAAGAATTATACATTGAAGTCTTTCTATACCCCAAAGCCACAAAACAAACCACATACCTCAGAGAGCCAAGAGGAGGACACACTTCCAGATGCCTGGTTCAGAATCCTCTCAGGGATAGACACCAACCAGATAGGACCCCATCACCTCATCACCCCCCAGCAGGGAACACTGATGATCCCCAACGGTCTGTGCACCAACTCAGTTCTTCTGCTAGCCATGCAACATCACCCCACCATGAGAACTGTGTGGGAGCCCCAGGTTGTCCCTGTCTGCAATAAACACAGGCTGTGACATGGCACATTCATTATGCTAAGGGTAATTAGTGGTTACGTAAACAGGAGGATTTCCAGTTATGCTGCTGGCTCACTCTGCATGGAAATTAGCCTGTTGATGTGAGCGGAAATATGTCAGAGCAGACTCCAGAGGAAAAGCCTCATTGCTATGTAGGAAGAGCAGCCCCTTTGCTCAGGGTTTGCCTTGGGTTGTGTCTGTTGGACTTGGCATCACCCCCTGAAGCCCATGGATGTGGCATGGCAAGAAGAACCAGCTGTCCGTAGTGGACAATCCTCATCTTCACCCCTGAAGATGTCAACTGCGGTCGTTCAGTGCTCACTGCCTCCAGCTATAAGAGATGTGATAATACTGCTTCGTAGGAGGGTGGCAGAGCCTGCTGATACACGGGCATAACCTTCTATGAAGTGGCAGAAGCTGTGATTTAAGGGAAAGCCCTCAGAGATACCGAAGCTGCCAGAAGAGACTTTATTCCTTTAAAGTATAATTTTAACTATGTGTCTTGTCATTCTGTATTTCTGTGGCTTTCTTGCTATTGCTGACTTACAGTCATCTATATTAGACTTCAATTGGAGCTCGGCTCAGATGCCTCTGTACAAATGCCCGTAGCATGGGGAACAAACAGGAGGAATTAGAGATGTGTGCACGTCTATGGGGATATGATATCATAGGCATCACAGAAACACGGTGGGATGGCTCCTATGACTGGTGTGCTGGAATGGAAGGTTACAGGCTCTTTAGGAAAGACAGGCTTGGTAGGCGGGGAGGGGGAGTTGCTATTTATGCTAGGGAAAGGCTGGAGAGTATGGAGCTCTGTCTGGGGACAGGTGAGCAGCTGACAGAGAGTTTGTGGGTCAGGGTTAAAGGGAGAACAGCAATGGGAGACATCATTGTGGAGATCTGTTACAGACTGCCTGACCAAGAGGACTCTGTGGATGAAGCGCTCTATAGACAGATAAGAACAGCCTCACGCTCGCAGGCCCTTGTTCTCACAGGGGACTTCAACCACCCGCATATCTGTTGGAGGGATGATACGGCCCGGCACAAGAAGTCCAGGGAGTTCCTTGACTGTGTGGAAGACAACTTCCTTCTGCAAGTAATAGAGGAGCCGACAAGGAGAGGTGCCATGCTTGACCTCGTGCTCACCAACAGGGAAGGGCTGGTTGGAAATGTGATGCTCCAGGGCAGCCTTGATTGCAGCGATCATGAGATGGTCGAATTCGAGATCCTCAGGACAGTGAGAAGAGCGTGCAGGAAGCTCACGGCCCTGGACTTCAAGAGAGCAGACTTTGGCCTCTTCAGGAACCTGCTCAGTAAGGTTCCATGGGATATAGCCCTAGAGGGCAGGGGGGCCCAAGACTGTTGGTTGACATTCAGGGATCACCTGCTACAAGCTCAGGAGCGATACATCCCTCCTAGAAGGAAGTGCTGCAGGAGGGCCAGGAGACCTCCTTGGATGGATAAGGAGCTGCTGAGGAAAATTCGAAGGAAAAAAGAGGCTTATAAAAGGTGGAAGCAAGGACAGGCGGCCTGGGAAGAATACAGGGATGTTGTCCAGGAAGCAAGGGACCAGGTTAGGAAAGCTAAGACTCACTTAGAATTTAACTTGGCTAGGGGTGTTAAGGATAAGAGGAAGGGATTCTGTGGGTACATTGCAAATAAAAGGCAGACTAGGGACAACATGGGCCCCCTCGGGCAGCTATCGGGAGAACTGGCAACCCTGGATTTGGTGAAGGCTGAGGTTCTTAACGACTTCTTTGCCTCAGTCTTTGCCAGCAAATGCTCTGACCACACCACCCAAGTCAAAACGCTTTGCACAAGTCCAGATAGATGACATCAACTGCTCTACCCCTGTCCATCAGTAACATAGCCCCATCATAGAAGGCCGTTTGACACTGTCTCGCATGACATCCTTGTCTCTAAGTTGGAGAGACATCAATTTGATAGGTGGACCACTCGGTAGACAAAGAACTGGCTGGATGGCCGCACGCAAAGAGTTGTGCTCAATGGCTCAATGTCCGCTGGAGCCCAGTAACGAGCGGTGTCCCTCAGGGACCGGTGTTGGGACCGCTCTCGTTTAACATCTTTGTCGGTGACATGGACAGTGGGATTGAGTGCGCCCTCAGCAAGTTTGCCGATGACACCAAGCTGTGTGGTTCGGTTGATACGCTGGAGGGAAGGAATGCCATCCAGAGGGACCTGGACACGCTTGTGAGGTGGGCTGATGCCAACCTGATGAAGTTTAACCATGCCAAGTGCAAGGTTCTATACCTGGGTGGGAGCAATCCCAGGCACAGCCCCAGGTTGGGCAGAGAAGAGATTCAGAGCAGTGCTGGGGAGGACTTGGGGGTGTTGCTCGATGAGAAAATGAACATGATCTGGCAGTGTGTGCTCACAGCCCAGAAAGCCAACCGTATCCTGGGCTGCATCAAAAGGAGCGTGACCAGCAGGTCGAGGGAGGTGATCCTGCCCCTCTACTCTGCTCTTGTGAGACCTCACTTGCAGTATTGTGTGCAGTTCTGGTGTCCTCAACATCAAAAGGACATGGAACTGTTGGAACAAGTGCAGAGGAGGCCACGAGGATGATCAGGGGACTGGAGCACCTCCCGGATGAAGATAGGCTGAGAAAGTTGGGGCTGTTCATCCTGGAGAAGAGAAGGCTGCGTGGAGACCTAATAGCAGCCTTCCAGTATCTGAAGGGGGGCTATAGGGATGCTGGGGAGGGACTCTGCATGAGGGACTGTAGTGATAGGACAAGAGGTAACGGGTTCAAACTTGAACAGGGTGAGTTTAGATTGGATATGAGGAAGAAGTTCTTTACTGTAAGGGTGGTGGGGCACTGGAATGGGTTGCGCAAGGAAGTGGTAAATGCCCCATCCCTGTCAAGTGTTCAAGGCTGGGTTGGACAGAGCCCAGGGTGACACGGTCCAGTGGGAGGTGTCCCAGCCCATGGCCGGGGGTTGCATCTGGAGGATTTTAAGGTCCTTTCCAACCCAAACTATTCTATGATTCTATGATGCTTTTTGCTGCTAGAGAACCTGTGTTCTCAAAGTCTCACCTCAACTCTCAGAGAGAGACTCGTTTTCTTTCTAAACTTGGTTCTCTCCTGTCTCAACAGGATTTGATCCCAGATGGAGCAAGGACAGATCAGTAGCAAGGGCTTCTAAAACCACTCTGTCCAGAGCTGCCTTGCAGAAAGCCGCCTTCGCTCTGGTTTTGCCCTGTTTGCCAGCAGACACCTCCAGTGTCAGAGAAGGAAAGAGCTGTCTGAGCACACCGCTCCCCTGGACAGTTTGGCTTTTCCCCCCACACAGACCCCCTGCCCATGGCTCTGCTGCCCAGAGCTAGCCCTGCCAGGAGCAGCTTCTCCGTGCCCAGGGATCCTCCCTGCCAGGGCCCCCAGAGACCATCCCCACCAACTTGTCTTCAGCAGCAACTGAGCATCCTCCTCCCAGTGCTGCACTGCCCGGCTCCCCCAGCCCCGCTCTGGGGACACAGGCTCCCAAATGGGGATTGTGCGGGCCAGAGAGTGCCAGGGGAGTGCGGCAGCTCAGGGGGCACAGGCCCGGGGGATGTGGGGCGGCCAGGGGCTGCTCCTGCAGTGTGTCGTGGTTTAAGTCCAGTCAGCCACGCAGTTTTGCTCACCCACTCCCCCCTCTATCTTGCCCCCCACTCCCGGAGGGATGGGAAGGAGAACCGAAAAGAATGCAACTCCCACAGGTTGAGATAAGAACAGTTTAGTAACTAAAGTATAACACAAATCACTACTGCTACCACCAATAATAATAATGTCAAGGCAAATACAAGGGAAGAATACAATTTCTCACCACCTAAAACCAAGCCCGACCACGCAGTGCACCCCCCACCCTTCTGGGTCTCTCCTCTCCGTCCTCCATCTTGGGCATGACGTGCTGTGGTATGGAATAACCTCTTTGGTCAGTTTGGGTCAGGTGTCCTGTCTCTGCTTCCTCCCGGCTCCCCTCCTCCCTGGCAGAGCATGAAACTCAGAAAGTCCTTGGCCAGACCAAAACATCACGAAGCAGTAATCGAAACACTGGTGTTATCAGCGCTGTTCCTAGGCCCAAAATCAAAAAACACAGTGCTGCACCAGCTACCAAGAAGCAGAAAAAATGACTGCTGCTGCTGAACCCATGACACAGTGACACGTGGCCACAGGCCAGGGATGCTGCCGAGCCCTCCTTGTGCGTGATGGGCAGATCCCGAGCCCGGGTTCCCCCACTGAGCCCACACAGGAGCTTGGAGGAACACGAGGATTTATTGATGGGATGCTGGGCCGCCCGGGCACCAGGGGTTCAGCCGGGAACCCCCAGTCTTGCCTGGCTGCCGGGGTTTCACTTCGATGGAATGGGTCAGAAGGGGCGGGAGGAGCTGTGAGGCCTGCCGAAGGCTGCCCTGGGTCGAGGGCTCTCCCGCCTGTACCCTCCTTGCCCCTGAGCACAGGCTGCTGCCTGCCCTGCCGGAGGCCATCTCTTCCCGCAGCTGATCCTGGACTTGCTGTAGCCCAGGATACGGTTGGCTTTCTGGGCTGCGAGCGCACACTGCCAGCTCATGTTCATTTTCTCATCGAGCGACACCCCCAAGTCCTCCCCAGCACTGCTCTGAATCTCTTCTCTGCCCAACCTGGGGCTGTGCCTGGGATTGCTCCCACCCAGGTATAGAACCTTGCACTTGGCATGGTTAAACTTCATCAGGTTGGCATCAGCCCACCTCACAAGCGTGTCCAGGTCCCTCTGGATGGCATTCCTTCCCTCCAATGTATTAACTGAACCACACAGCTTGGTGTCATCGGCAAACTTGCTGAGGGCGCACTCAATCCCACTGTCCATGTCACCGACAAAGATGTTAAACGAGAGCGGTCCCAACACCGGTCCCTGAGGGACACCGCTCGTTACTGGGCTCCAGCGGACACTGAGCCATTGAGCACAACTCTTTGCGTGCGGCCATCCAGCCAGTTCTTTATCCACCGAGTGGTCCACCTATCAAATTGATGTCTCTCCAACTTAGAGACAAGGATGTCATGTGAGACAGTGTCAAACGCTTTGCACAAGTCCAGGTAGATGACATCAACTGTTCTGCCCCTGTCCATCAGTTCTGTAGCCCCGTCGTAGAAGGCCACCAGATTGGTCAGGCAGGAATTCCCGTCAGTGAAGCCATGCTGGCTGTCACCAACCACCTTGTTGTTTTTCATGTGCCTTAATGTGCCTTCCAAAAGAATCTGCTCCAAGATTGTGCCAGGCACAGAGGTGAGAATGACTGCTCTGTAATTCCCTGGGTCATCCAGGACACAGGACCCTTTGGGGACACAGGCTCCCAAATGGGGCTTGTGCAGGCCAGAGGGTGCCAGGGGAGTGCGGCAGCTCAGGGGGCACAGGACCTGGGGATGTGGTGTGGCCAGGGGCTGCTCCTGCAGTGACACGTGGCCACAGGCCAGGGACGCTGCCGCCGAGCCCTCCTTGTGTGTGATGGGCAAATCCCGAGTCCGAGTCCTCCCACTCAGCCCACACAGGAGCTTGGACAAACACGAGGATTTATTGCTTGGATGCTGGGAAGCCCGGGCGCAAGGGCTTCAGCTGGGAGCCTGCATTCTTGCCTGGCTGCCGGGGCTTGAGGTCAATGGAATGGGTCAGGAGGGGCGGGAGGAGCCGTGGTGCCTGGTGAAAACTGCAGTGGGCCGAGGCTCTCCCGCCTGTACCCTCCTTGCCCCTGAGCACAGGCTGCTGCCTGTCCTGCCGGCACCTGGTATCGCACAGCAGCTCTGTCGCGTTGTCATCATCCTGCTGGGAAGGAGAGAGAGGGCAGGCTAAAGCACGGGACAGAATTCAGCATCCCCAAGCAACCCTCCACACCCAGCTCTCCTGGGGAAACTGAGGCACAAATCCCCCCATCCTGGATACTCAGCATCACACTCCCAGCCACAGTTGCCCCCTCTGGATCCCTTCCTTCTTCATCCCTACCTTGCTGCGGAATGCGGTGGATGTCTTGAGCGACCGTGGGGTGCTGGGTGGGACAGGCTGGAGGACAGTGCTCTGGCCCCTGCACTGCCGCGGCACGCTGGGGTACCGGCAGCCGGCTGCCTGCTCCCTGCAGGATGGGAAATAGAGGTACTCAGCACCCAGCACTGTGGTCTGCAGGGTGGTGGATAGGGCGTATCTGGGGCAGCCTGCCCAGGCACCCGCAGAGCCTTCTATCCCCACCCAGGGAAGAGCTCTCCCGGTCAGGGCAGGGCCACCCTGCACCCCCGGCAGGGGATGGGTCCCACGTCTCCTACCTCTTGCTTTCCCCTGGGTTCAGCGTACGAGGCGTTTTCTCAGCGCTGCGGGGGATCAGCGGTGGCGCGGGTGGGATGGGCACGACGGGCCTGCGGAAGCCAAGAACCACCGGTGGGTGCCAGGGGACAAACGATCCAGCCCGGCTCAGGGCAGTGCCCCAGAATCCATGGGCTCGTACCCCATGGCATCCCCCTGCCCGCTGCCCTCAGGGAGGGGTCCCCGTCACCCCACTCGTGGGCGGAGCATTGGAGGGGTCTCAGCAGGGTCCCACCCCCAGACAGACTCCCTGAACCCCGTGCCTGTCAGGCGGTGCTGTCAGCACCCATCTCCCCCCGTCCCACACATGCAGCACCCCCACGCTCCGGTGACGGGGGCTACTTACGAGCCGGGCACCCTCATGCTGAGCTGTCGGTCACAGGACAGGCACCGGGAATCAGCACTGGAAAGCTGCCTGGGCAGGGGAGAAAAGGGCTGGGTGAGCTGGGAAACCTGGGGTTCCACCCGGTTTATGCCCTTGAACCCCAGCAAGGTCCCAGCCCGCTGCCTGGTTAAGGAAGAATGGAGGACGAGGGAGAGCTCATGGAGGTTGGCTCCAAAAACCACCACCATCAGTGGGAACTACTGCCATGGGCACCCAGAGAACCCGGGAACTGCGGTGCTGGAAAGGACAAAGTGGCAACGGGGCGAGTGCTGCCCCTGAAGCCATCACTGCCCCCATCACACTCACTTCTTAATCCCAGCTGCATTGTCCGCCTCTCTCGGCGGTGCCTTCTCCTGGAGCTGCTTCAGGCTTCTCTTCCACTGCTCCTCCAGCTGCTGCCGGAAACGCTCCAGCTCCGTGCGGTCCAGCTGCAGGCAGACACACTCCCTCAGCCAGCTGCCGCGGCTTGGGCCACTGCGGACCCCAGAGAAAAGCCAGGAGCAGGAATCCCCAGAGGGATACAGCCTTGGGCCACCAAGCCCCAGAGGTGCCAGTTTGGCACCGTGGGCATGGGCCACCCCTCACCTTGGAGGCCATCTCTTCCCGCAGCTGCTCCTGGGCTTGCTGCAGCTGCTGCTCCTGGACCGCCAAGCGGCTCAGCACCTCCTGGTCCTGCTGCAGGGAGGAAGATGATGTGGTAGTGCCACGCAAGGGGGGGGTCTGTCCCCTGGGGACAGACCCGTCTCACTGGGCCACGGGCTCTCGGTGCCTGCAGGACATCTGCAGCACGGCTTCAACTTCCCTCCGTGCTGCTGGCACCTACAAACCTATTTGGGGAGGGAGCAAGGGGCTCCCCCACATTCCATTGCAGCACAAGCAGCTGGGGGCAGGGGGAGGTCCCGGCAGCCCCCTCCCCAGCCCCACGTGCCACCATCTCCTTACCTGGCTCCCCGGCCTCTCCACCTTGCCCTCCTCCTGCCTCAACAGCAGGGAGTCCACCTGCCTCTGCAGCTTCTCAAAGCGCTGCAGGAGATTCCCCTCCGGCGCGCTGGGGTCCCTGTACCTGTGGCACGCTACCTGCCTCTCTGCCTGCTCCAGCTCTGCATTCCTCACCATTCCCCTCAGCTCTTCCACCTACGCGAAGCGGAGGAGGAAGCACCTCTAAGATGGAACGGCTGCAGCCAACAACCCCGGGTGCCATGGAGGCTCCATGCCCACAGCTAGCCAGGGATGTGGCCGGGAACCCCGCCAGGACCACCCCACCGAGCACCGGGTCCTGGGAGCTCCCCCCGCACCTCACCTGCTCCTGCAGCTGCTGGGATGTGGTGACCAACTGCTCCACTGTGGCCCTGGTCACCTCCTGCTGCTCTGCCTGAACCTTCAGCTCCTGCTTCAGGTCTTGGAGCATGGACGTGAGCTGGGAACGGAGGTGGGACAGAGCCAGGCCATGGCACCAGTGTCTTCCCAGACCAGGGGCTCTTCATCTGCCCCCTCCCTGCCCAAATCCCCCAAGCATCCCCACGTGCCCCACATGGACCACCACCAGCTCACCTTCCCTTTCTCCTGCTCCAAGTCCCTTGCCAGGCCCTGCAGGGAGGACACCTGGCCACGGAGGTCCTCAAGCATGGTGACGATGCTCTCCTGGCCTACAAGAACATGGGCCAAGGGGACACAGTGTCAGGGAAGGGGGCTCACCCTCAGGGCCGGGCTCTGAGCACAGCGAGCCCCGACCCAGGCTCTCAACCATCCCACCAGGCCCCAGAGCTCCCACCTTCCTGCTGCTGGACCAGCAGCTCGGACCGCAGCTCCTCCAGCTCAGCGCGGTCCGACTTGTTGGCTTCCAGCTGTGCCTCCTGCTGTCTTAGGTGATCATATAGGCAGTGAAGAGCCTCAATCTCAGCTTCGTCAGGATCCATCGAGGACGTGGAGGAACTGCTGGACCCTGAGGACTCTGACCACCTGTACACCTGGCGCAGCTGGTCCACGGCCCTGGGATCCCTACCGGAGCTGGGGGCTATTGGCCGAGTCCCTGCTCCCTGGAGGTCTGCCCAGGAAACCCTTCTTCTGGGACGTGCCCCTGGGCTGCTGGTCTGGCTGAGAAGAGGCCAAGACTTCCTCCGTGGAGTCTTGGCCTCCGCGACAGCAGCTCCAGCCCTTCTCTGTGAGCGGCTGGGTGGCATATTGTGACCTCCCGGCCGGCTCGTAGGGCTGGAGCGCTGAGCAGTAGGGGCTGCGCGCTGGGTCCCTGGTTCCTTGGGACCCGGCACTGGGCTTGCCCCGTGCGAGGTGTCCATGTCCAAAGAGGCCTCGCTGGGGGCAGACTGGGCTCTGCTGCTCTCCTGGGAAGAGGCGACAAAGGGGAGCAGGTTTGTGCACTGAAGCGCAGCAGCAAGGGCAGAGCCAGGGCTCCCCGCACTGTCCCCAGCCGCCCCGGGCTGCGCTCCCACACTTCCCGCTTGGGACCCCCTTCCCACTCCTCCCTCGCTGGGTGGCCCCCAGGGCGATGGATGCAGGGTTACGCAGGGAGGGGGCGAGGGCCGCAGGGACCCCCGCGGCAGCTCCCCAAGCCAAGCCCCTTCCCGACTGCCTCCTTCGTGCCGCCGAGGCCCTCGGGGAGAGGTTGGCACAGAGCCGTGTCCTAGGAGAGGAGGGCGGTGGGGGCTGAGCCCCAGGGGAGGGTCCCTGCAGACCAGGACCTGGCTCCCCAGCCCTGCCCCTTGGGACACCCGGCAAAAGCCTGGGCCTGAGCAGCTCAGTGCCGTGCAGGGTGAGGCCCCCCTCCAGTGCCCCCCACTGCTGGCTTTAGCCCTGGGGCGAGCCAAGGAGACTGGAGGTGGGGATGAGGCCCATGAGGTGCTGAGGGTGCCTCTCGGTGCCCCAGCAGTGCCCACGGCTCCCAGCCGCAGGTCAGGAGTGGGGAAGGGAGGGATGGAGAGGACGGTGGGGCCGGAGCTCCAGGGCTGTGGGGCCCGGGGTGCTCGGGAGAGCACCTACCTCTGAGCTGCTGCTGTCCCAGGCTTGCAGCTCATTCGGCTGCCCCACACCGGCAGCCTCGACGTCAACTCGGGAGCCGCTGGCGGTGCCCTGCAGCGGGGCTGTCCTGGGCTGCCGCTCGCCTGGCTCCGGGGGCCGCTGCCCCACATGCTGGGCCCGGGCCCTGACCCCCTGGGCAGGCTGCTCCCAGTCTGGGACAGGCAGGTCCCTGAGGCCCAAGAGCCCCAGCACAGCCCGCAGCAGGCCGTGCAGCTCCATGAAATTCACATGTCCCCCTGAGGGGCTGATGGCAGCATCCAGCAGCTCAGACAGGCTGAGCGGGGCCATCGCTGCTGCGGTGCTCCACAGCGGGAGGCTGACCTGTGGGCAGGAGAGACAGCGGGCAGCCGGCGGCCTTCCTCCGGCCCCCGGGCCTCTGCGGGCCCTGCCCTGCCCTGCCCTGCCCTGCTGCCCGCCCGCCCCTCCTTCCCTCCTTACTTCCCTCCCCTCCTTCCCTCCCCTCCTTCCCTCCCCTCCTTCCCTTCCTTCCTTCCCTCCTTCCTTCCCTCCTTTCCTTCCCTCCCTTCCTTCCCTCCTTCCTTCCCTCCCTTCCTTCCCTTCCCTCCCTTCCTTCCCTCCTTCCTTCCCTCCCCTCCTTCCCTCCTTCCTACCCTCCTTCCTTCCCTCCTTTCCTTCCCTCCCTTCCTTCCCTCCTTCCTTCCCTCCCTTCCTTCCCTCCCTTCCTTCCCTCCTTCGCTCCCTTCTTCCTTCCTTCCCCCCCTCCCTCCCTCCCTCCCTCCCTCCCAGCTCACCTGCAGCACCAACTGAACCCTCCCTGCCCCTGCCCGCTCTTTATTGGCCACAGCCTGCCGCTCCTCGACGCCCATTGGCCGAGCCCATTGTCCCGCTCACAGAGGCCAGCTGTTACCAGGCGACAGTTCCCATCCCGCAGCTCCGGCGCATCCCCTCCTGTCCCGGGCACATCGGCAGACGCACGAAGCCTGCGTTCCCTTCCCTTGGAATCGCCATTCCATTTCCCTCCGCAGCCTTCGGGTTTCCTTGCAGGTTTTTCTCTGTGTCCAAACAAAACGCGCTGGCAGCGCAAGCACAAAGCCCACAGTGACAAGCTTTGATTTACACCTCTAAGATTACACAAGGGGAGTCCCACTTTATGCTGCCCCCCCATATACATCCTGTCTATTTTATCTTACTTAGCCAAGTCATAACGTAAGAATACAAAAGCTGTCCTTTTCCAAACCCCTTTCCTTATGGATCGACATTGGATTCAAACTGCCCATATTCATTCATTCATTCTTCCGATATAGATATATCTGTGTCCATCATAAGCAAGTGCCGAAGCCTGAAATGAGCATTTCCAGCAGTATGTCAACAAGATGCAGTGAGTCACAAACTGTGGTGAGCTAAACTCGGCCTTTCCTTTGTTCTGTGTGCTTCTGCACCAATACTCAAACTGCGCTTTGATTTCATGACCATTCTGGTCTGTACAGAAATTAATCCACGCTGTGGTTTCACACAGATACATTCTTAAGAAGATGAAATATCTTTACTTGTTTAACACAGCCTGTTTCTTGAACCTCCTTTGACTTCTCTTCCTGGAAGACGTTTGTATATTAGGGCCAGGATTTCACCGCAGATGTGGACTCCCAAATCCTGTTGAGACTTGGCTGGTTCGGAGCTGTTCCGGGACAATCTGACAAGGTGTTCTGAGGCATGGAGCACACATCTCTGGAAAATAGGCGGGGGGGTTCAGGCTTGTTGAGCCCGGCAAAGGGGAGGCGGAAGGACAGCCCAGTAGCTGCCTACAGCTACCAGGAAGGGCAGAGATAAAGCCAAGCTCTTTGTGGTAGAGCCAAGCACTACAGCAAAGGGCAGCAGCCACAGGCTGTGCCTTGGGACATGCAGGTTGGACAGCAGGATGAAAGGTGTCTTTAGGCGGACAGTACAGCCTGTGACAGGTTGTTGGGAAATGAGAACTAATGAATTGTGGACATGACTCAAAGTTTAGCTGGGTGAAACCATGGCTAAGCCAGACTAGAGCTGACAGCGCTTCCGCTCTACGCGTGAGGTTGAATTAGAGTCCTCCAGCTGATGCTGCCAACCAGCATTTCTATGACCCTATGGTAAATGCGCCTCCCATCTTCTCCCACCCTACCCAAATACGTTCAGTATTGTCTAGGAAATTATAACAAGGCAGGAGGTGGCCAAATTCCCTGTGCCAAGAATTATACATTGAAGTCTTTCTATACCCCAAAGCCACAAAACAAACCACATACCTCAGAGAGCCAAGAGGAGGACACACTTCCAGATGCCTGGTTCAGAATCCTCTCAGGGATAGACACCAACCAGATAGGACCCCATCACCTCATCACCCCCCAGCAGGGAACACTGATGATCCCCAACGGTCTGTGCACCAACTCAGTTCTTCTGCTAGCCATGCAACATCACCCCACCATGAGAACTGTGTGGGAGCCCCAGGTTGTCCCTGTCTGCAATAAACACAGGCTGTGACATGGCACATTCATTATGCTAAGGGTAATTAGTGGTTACGTAAACAGGAGGATTTCCAGTTATGCTGCTGGCTCACTCTGCATGGAAATTAGCCTGTTGATGTGAGCGGAAATATGTCAGAGCAGACTCCAGAGGAAAAGCCTCATCGCTATGTAGGAAGAGCAGCCCCTTTGCTCAGGGTTTGCCTTGGGTTGTGTCTGTTGGACTTGGCATCACCCCCTGAAGCCCATGGATGTGGCATGGCAAGAAGAACCAGCTGTCCGTAGTGGACAATCCTCATCTTCACCCCTGAAGATGTCAACTGCGGTCGTTCAGTGCTCACTGCCTCCAGCTATAAGAGATGTGATAATACTGCTTCGTAGGAGGGTGGCAGAGCCTGCTGATACACGGGCATAACCTTCTATGAAGTGGCAGAAGCTGTGATTTAAGGGAAAGCCCTCAGAGATACCGAAGCTGCCAGAAGAGACTTTATTCCTTTAAAGTATAATTTTAACTATGTGTCTTGTCATTCTGTATTTCTGTGGCTTTCTTGCTATTGCTGACTTACAGTCATCTATATTAGACTTCAATTGGAGCTCGGCTCAGATGCCTCTGTACAAATGCCCGTAGCATGGGGAACAAACAGGAGGAATTAGAGATGTGTGCACGTCTATGGGGATATGATATCATAGGCATCACAGAAACACGGTGGGATGGCTCCTATGACTGGTGTGCTGGAATGGAAGGTTACAGGCTCTTTAGGAAAGACAGGCTTGGTAGGCGGGGAGGGGGAGTTGCTATTTATGCTAGGGAAAGGCTGGAGAGTATGGAGCTCTGTCTGGGGACAGGTGAGCAGCTGACAGAGAGTTTGTGGGTCAGGGTTAAAGGGAGAACAGCAATGGGAGACATCATTGTGGAGATCTGTTACAGACTGCCTGACCAAGAGGACTCTGTGGATGAAGCGCTCTATAGACAGATAAGAACAGCCTCACGCTCGCAGGCCCTTGTTCTCACAGGGGACTTCAACCACCCGCATATCTGTTGGAGGGATGATACGGCCCGGCACAAGAAGTCCAGGGAGTTCCTTGACTGTGTGGAAGACAACTTCCTTCTGCAAGTAATAGAGGAGCCGACAAGGAGAGGTGCCATGCTTGACCTCGTGCTCACCAACAGGGAAGGGCTGGTTGGAAATGTGATGCTCCAGGGCAGCCTTGATTGCAGCGATCATGAGATGGTCGAATTCGAGATCCTCAGGACAGTGAGAAGAGCGTGCAGGAAGCTCACGGCCCTGGACTTCAAGAGAGCAGACTTTGGCCTCTTCAGGAACCTGCTCAGTAAGGTTCCATGGGATATAGCCCTAGAGGGCAGGGGGGCCCAAGACTGTTGGTTGATATTCAGGGATCACCTGCTACAAGCTCAGGAGCGATACATCCCTCCTAGAAGGAAGTGCTGCAGGAGGGCCAGGAGACCTCCTTGGATGGATAAGGAGCTGCTGAGGAAAATTCGAAGGAAAAAAGAGGCTTATAAAAGGTGGAAGCAAGGACAGGCGGCCTGGGAAGAATACAGGGATGTTGTCCGGGAAGCAAGGGACCAGGTTAGGAAAGCTAAGACTCACTTAGAATTTAACTTGGCTAGGGGTGTTAAGGATAAGAGGAAGGGATTCTGTGGGTACATTGCAAATAAAAGGCAGACTAGGGACAACATGGGCCCCCTCGGGCAGCTATCGGGAGAACTGGCAACCCTGGATTTGGTGAAGGCTGAGGTTCTTAACGACTTCTTTGCCTCAGTCTTTGCCAGCAAATGCTCTGACCACACCACCCAAGTCAAAACGCTTTGCACAAGTCCAGATAGATGACATCAACTGCTCTACCCCTGTCCATCAGTAACATAGCCCCATCATAGAAGGCCGTTTGACACTGTCTCGCATGACATCCTTGTCTCTAAGTTGGAGAGACATCAATTTGATAGGTGGACCACTCGGTAGACAAAGAACTGGCTGGATGGCCGCACGCAAAGAGTTGTGCTCAATGGCTCAATGTCCGCTGGAGCCCAGTAACGAGCGGTGTCCCTCAGGGACCGGTGTTGGGACCGCTCTCGTTTAACATCTTTGTCGGTGACATGGACAGTGGGATTGAGTGCGCCCTCAGCAAGTTTGCCGATGACACCAAGCTGTGTGGTTCGGTTGATACGCTGGAGGGAAGGAATGCCATCCAGAGGGACCTGGACACGCTTGTGAGGTGGGCTGATGCCAACCTGATGAAGTTTAACCATGCCAAGTGCAAGGTTCTATACCTGGGTGGGAGCAATCCCAGGCACAGCCCCAGGTTGGGCAGAGAAGAGATTCAGAGCAGTGCTGGGGAGGACTTGGGGGTGTTGCTCGATGAGAAAATGAACATGATCTGGCAGTGTGTGCTCACAGCCCAGAAAGCCAACCGTATCCTGGGCTGCATCAAAAGGAGCGTGACCAGCAGGTCGAGGGAGGTGATCCTGCCCCTCTACTCTGCTCTTGTGAGACCTCACTTGCAGTATTGTGTGCAGTTCTGGTGTCCTCAACATCAAAAGGACATGGAACTGTTGGAACAAGTGCAGAGGAGGCCACGAGGATGATCAGGGGACTGGAGCACCTCCCGGATGAAGATAGGCTGAGAAAGTTGGGGCTGTTCATCCTGGAGAAGAGAAGGCTGCGTGGAGACCTAATAGCAGCCTTCCAGTATCTGAAGGGGGGCTATAGGGATGCTGGGGAGGGACTCTGCATGAGGGACTGTAGTGATAGGACAAGAGGTAACGGGTTCAAACTTGAACAGGGTGAGTTTAGATTGGATATGAGGAAGAAGTTCTTTACTGTAAGGGTGGTGGGGCACTGGAATGGGTTGCGCAAGGAAGTGGTAAATGCCCCATCCCTGTCAAGTGTTCAAGGCTGGGTTGGACAGAGCCCAGGGTGACACGGTCCAGTGGGAGGTGTCCCAGCCCATGGCCGGGGGTTGCATCTGGAGGATTTTAAGGTCCTTTCCAACCCAAACTATTCTATGATTCTATGATGCTTTTTGCTGCTAGAGAACCTGTGTTCTCAAAGTCTCACCTCAACTCTCAGAGAGAGACTCGTTTTCTTTCTAAACTTGGTTCTCTCCTGTCTCAACAGGATTTGATCCCAGATGGAGCAAGGACAGATCAGTAGCAAGGGCTTCTAAAACCACTCTGTCCAGAGCTGCCTTGCAGAAAGCCGCCTTCGCTCTGGTTTTGCCCTGTTTGCCAGCAGACACCTCCAGTGTCAGAGAAGGAAAGAGCTGTCTGAGCACACCGCTCCCCTGGACAGTTTGGCTTTTCCCCCCACACAGACCCCCTGCCCATGGCTCTGCTGCCCAGAGCTAGCCCTGCCAGGAGCAGCTTCTCCGTGCCCAGGGATCCTCCCTGCCAGGGCCCCCAGAGACCATCCCCACCAACTTGTCTTCAGCAGCAGCTGAGCATCCTCCTCCCAGTGCTGCACTGCCCGGCTCCCCCAGCCCCGCTCTGGGGACACAGGCTCCCAAATGGGGATTGTGCGGGCCAGAGAGTGCCAGGGGAGTGCGGCAGCTCAGGGGGCACAGGCCCGGGGGATGTGGGGCGGCCAGGGGCTGCTCCTGCAGTGTGTCGTGGTTTAAGTCCAGTCAGCCACGCAGTTTTGCTCACCCACTCCCCCCTCTATCTTGCCCCCCACTCCCGGAGGGATGGGAAGGAGAACCGAAAAGAATGCAACTCCCACAGGTTGAGATAAGAACAGTTTAGTAACTAAAGTATAACACAAATCACTACTGCTACCACCAATAATAATAATGACAAGGCAAATACAAGGGAAGAATACAATTTCTCACCACCTAAAACCAAGCCCGACCACGCAGTGCACCCCCCACCCTTCTGGGTCTCTCCTCTCCGTCCTCCATCTTGGGCATGACGTGCTGTGGTATGGAATAACCTCTTTGGTCAGTTTGGGTCAGGTGTCCTGTCTCTGCTTCCTCCCGGCTCCCCTCCTCCCTGGCAGAGCATGAAACTCAGAAAGTCCTTGGCCAGACCAAAACATCACTAAGCAGTAACCGAAACACTGGTGTTATCAGCGCTGTTCCTAGGCCCAAAATCAAAAACACAGTGCTGCACCAGCTACCAAGAAGCAGAAAAAATGACTGCTGCTGCTGAACCCATGACATTATCCACCCCTTATTCCATACCATTCACGTCATGCTCAGATCCCACATTTTCAATATACCATCACATGTATATATATACATACACACACAGAGAGAGGGAGAGAGATCATCCCTCAGTGCATAGACCAATCCCTACAAAGCTGCTGAGTCCATTCGGTCCGTGACATCAAGCTCCATCTTCTGTAACAGCCTTTTAGAGCAGGAGAGGCTGTGTGCAGAGTTCACACTCGTCAGTAACCTGGGCCACAGTGTCCATTGCCAAGTCCACCCCTCGATCATAAGTCCATCTGTATGCTGCATCTCTGCCCTGATGGCCTGAGGTGTCATGGGCCCACCAGGCTCAAAGTAATTCACTCTCCCCTCCAGCAGTTTCTGCAGCTTGTCACTGGGGACTCCATACAGCTGCCTTCCATCTGTGATGCTTCCAAAGCACTGGAGGGGCCCAGTGGACAAGATACTCGCCCATACAGTCCCACACACCCTGCCACTCATAACTGTCCAGGCTTGGGGAAAATCTCTTAGTCATCATAGATTGCAGACTAACCCCAGACAATGCCCACACCCCACTCTGCTTAACTCTGGGGACCAGACAAAATGGCTGCGGGTAAAACACACTGTGTATGCATGCCACCATGCTGATCCCCATCACAGTCAGCAGGCAGGTCTCAAGGGTACCCAAAGGCCATTCAAACCCTTCAGAGCTCTCAAATGAGGCTGCTGTGCTTGTCACTGGGGCTGGTGTAGCTGCCGTGCTTGCCGGCTCTCTCACCACCAGCTGCTCTTTGTCTGCGTCCAGAGCTTCCTCCTCTGCCTTGCTGGGAAGTGCTGCGGGGTCTCCTGCGTTCTCCTGCGGCTCCGCGGGCAGCTGCCGGGGAATGCTCTCGGCCGCCACGAGGCTGGGCTCGGCTACGGGACTCTGTTCAGCCTCGGGGCCCGGCTTCTCTGCCGTCTCCTCCTGCCGCTCGGTAGCCTCCCCCTCCCGCGGCTCGGCAGCCGCCGGGCTGGGCTCAGTCGGGGGGCTCACCCCTTCTGCTACCTCCTTCCTCTGCTCGGCAGCCGTCGGGCTGGGCTCGGTGGGGGGGCTCGGCTCCTGCTCCCCGGGTCCGCTCCCCCGGGCCGTTTCGGCAGCCGGCGGCTCCCGAGGCAGCCCCCCCTCGGCTCTCCACAGCCTCGCCAGGACGGTGAAGAGCAGCCGAACTGCCAGGTACACATTCGCCCCCCACGGCTTCTGGAGCCCGCCCGTATCACAAGCCCTTCCAATAAAGTACAATGAAACAAGAACCTTAAACCAAAACCCATATCTGAAACATGCTAAGATAAGAAATACCGGCTGTAAGTAAGGTACAACAGGCTGAAACCATGAACGCAAGAGAACCAAAAGCAACAACTTTAAGAGCCAATAAATCAGCATTGTGATGAGTGGCTATTAATCCTGTCGTTATCTCAACCCTTCGAGCCCCACGTTGGGCGCCAAAAAGAACTGTCGTGGTTTAAGTCCAGTCAGCCACGCAGTTTTGCTCACCCACTCCCCCCTCTATCTTGCCCCCCACTCCCGGAGGGATGGGAAGGAGAACCGAAAAGAATGCAACTCCCACAGGTTGAGATAAGAACAGTTTAGTAACTAAAGTATAACACAAATCACTACTGCTACCACCAATAATAATAATGTCAAGGCAAATACAAGGGAAGAATACAATTTCTCACCACCTAAAACCAAGCCCGACCACGCAGTGCACCCCCCACCCTTCTGGGTCTCTCCTCTCCGTCCTCCATCTTGGGCATGACGTGCTGTGGTATGGAATAACCTCTTTGGTCAGTTTGGGTCAGGTGTCCTGTCTCTGCTTCCTCCCGGCTCCCCTCCTCCCTGGCAGAGCATGAAACTCAGAAAGTCCTTGGCCAGACCAAAACATCACGAAGCAGTAATCGAAACACTGGTGTTATCAGCGCTGTTCCTAGGCCCAAAATCAAAAAACACAGTGCTGCACCAGCTACCAAGAAGCAGAAAAAATGACTGCTGCTGCTGAACCCATGACACAGTGACACGTGGCCACAGGCCAGGGATGCTGCCGAGCCCTCCTTGTGCGTGATGGGCAGATCCCGAGCCCGGGTTCCCCCACTGAGCCCACACAGGAGCTTGGAGGAACACGAGGATTTATTGATGGGATGCTGGGCCGCCCGGGCACCAGGGGTTCAGCCGGGAACCCCCAGTCTTGCCTGGCTGCCGGGGTTTCACTTCGATGGAACGGGTCAGAAGGGGCGGGAGGAGCTGTGAGGCCTGCCGAAGGCTGCCCTGGGTCGAGGGCTCTCCCGCCTGTACCCTCCTTGCCCCTGAGCACAGGCTGCTGCCTGCCCTGCCGGAGGCCATCTCTTCCCGCAGCTGATCCTGGACTTGCTGTAGCCCAGGATACGGTTGGCTTTCTGGGCTGCGAGCGCACACTGCCAGCTCATGTTCATTTTCTCATCGAGCGACACCCCCAAGTCCTCCCCAGCACTGCTCTGAATCTCTTCTCTGCCCAACCTGGGGCTGTGCCTGGGATTGCTCCCACCCAGGTATAGAACCTTGCACTTGGCATGGTTAAACTTCATCAGGTTGGCATCAGCCCACCTCACAAGCGTGTCCAGGTCCCTCTGGATGGCATTCCTTCCCTCCAATGTATTAACTGAACCACACAGCTTGGTGTCATCGGCAAACTTGCTGAGGGCGCACTCAATCCCACTGTCCATGTCACCGACAAAGATGTTAAACGAGAGCGGTCCCAACACCGGTCCCTGAGGGACACCGCTCGTTACTGGGCTCCAGCGGACACTGAGCCATTGAGCACAACTCTTTGCGTGCGGCCATCCAGCCAGTTCTTTATCCACCGAGTGGTCCACCTATCAAATTGATGTCTCTCCAACTTAGAGACAAGGATGTCATGTGAGACAGTGTCAAACGCTTTGCACAAGTCCAGGTAGATGACATCAACTGTTCTGCCCCTGTCCATCAGTTCTGTAGCCCCGTCGTAGAAGGCCACCAGATTGGTCAGGCAGGAATTCCTGTCAGTGAAGCCATGCTGGCTGTCACCAACCACCTTGTTGTTTTTCATGTGCCTTAATGTGCCTTCCAAAAGAATCTGCTCCAAGATTGTGCCAGGCACAGAGGTGAGAATGACTGCTCTGTAATTCCCTGGGTCATCCAGGACACAGGACCCTTTGGGGACACAGGCTCCCAAATGGGGCTTGTGCAGGCCAGAGGGTGCCAGGGGAGTGCGGCAGCTCAGGGGGCACAGGACCTGGGGATGTGGTGTGGCCAGGGGCTGCTCCTGCAGTGACACGTGGCCACAGGCCAGGGACGCTGCCGCCGAGCCCTCCTTGTGTGTGATGGGCAAATCCCGAGTCCGAGTCCTCCCACTCAGCCCACACAGGAGCTTGGACAAACACGAGGATTTATTGCTTGGATGCTGGGAAGCCCGGGCGCAAGGGCTTCAGCTGGGAGCCTGCATTCTTGCCTGGCTGCCGGGGCTTGAGGTCAATGGAATGGGTCAGGAGGGGCGGGAGGAGCCGTGGTGCCTGGTGAAAACTGCAGTGGGCCGAGGCTCTCCCGCCTGTACCCTCCTTGCCCCTGAGCACAGGCTGCTGCCTGTCCTGCCGGCACCTGGTATCGCACAGCAGCTCTGTCGCGTTGTCATCATCCTGCTGGGAAGGAGAGAGAGGGCAGGCTAAAGCACGGGACAGAATTCAGCATCCCCAAGCAACCCTCCACACCCAGCTCTCCTGGGGAAACTGAGGCACAAATCCCCCCATCCTGGATACTCAGCATCACACTCCCAGCCACAGTTGCCCCCTCTGGATCCCTTCCTTCTTCATCCCTACCTTGCTGCGGAATGCGGTGGATGTCTTGAGCGACCGTGGGGTGCTGGGTGGGACAGGCTGGAGGACAGTGCTCTGGCCCCTGCACTGCCGCGGCACGCTGGGGTACCGGCAGCCGGCTGCCTGCTCCCTGCAGGATGGGAAATAGAGGTACTCAGCACCCAGCACTGTGGTCTGCAGGGTGGTGGATAGGGCGTATCTGGGGCAGCCTGCCCAGGCACCCGCAGAGCCTTCTATCCCCACCCAGGGAAGAGCTCTCCCGGTCAGGGCAGGGCCACCCTGCACCCCCGGCAGGGGATGGGTCCCACGTCTCCTACCTCTTGCTTTCCCCTGGGTTCAGCGTACGAGGCGTTTTCTCAGCGCTGCGGGGGATCAGCGGTGGCGCGGGTGGGATGGGCACGACGGGCCTGCGGAAGCCAAGAACCACCGGTGGGTGCCAGGGGACAAACGATCCAGCCCGGCTCAGGGCAGTGCCCCAGAATCCATGGGCTCGTACCCCATGGCATCCCCCTGCCCGCTGCCCTCAGGGAGGGGTCCCCGTCACCCCACTCGTGGGCGGAGCATTGGAGGGGTCTCAGCAGGGTCCCACCCCCAGACAGACTCCCTGAACCCCGTGCCTGTCAGGCGGTGCTGTCAGCACCCATCTCCCCCCGTCCCACACATGCAGCACCCCCACGCTCCGGTGACGGGGGCTACTTACGAGCCGGGCACCCTCATGCTGAGCTGTCGGTCACAGGACAGGCACCGGGAATCAGCACTGGAAAGCTGCCTGGGCAGGGGAGAAAAGGGCTGGGTGAGCTGGGAAACCTGGGGTTCCACCCGGTTTATGCCCTTGAACCCCAGCAAGGTCCCAGCCCGCTGCCTGGTTAAGGAAGAATGGAGGACGAGGGAGAGCTCATGGAGGTTGGCTCCAAAAACCACCACCATCAGTGGGAACTACTGCCATGGGCACCCAGAGAACCCGGGAACTGCGGTGCTGGAAAGGACAAAGTGGCAACGGGGCGAGTGCTGCCCCTGAAGCCATCACTGCCCCCATCACACTCACTTCTTAATCCCAGCTGCATTGTCCGCCTCTCTCGGCGGTGCCTTCTCCTGGAGCTGCTTCAGGCTTCTCTTCCACTGCTCCTCCAGCTGCTGCCGGAAACGCTCCAGCTCCGTGCGGTCCAGCTGCAGGCAGACACACTCCCTCAGCCAGCTGCCGCGGCTTGGGCCACTGCGGACCCCAGAGAAAAGCCAGGAGCAGGAATCCCCAGAGGGATACAGCCTTGGGCCACCAAGCCCCAGAGGTGCCAGTTTGGCACCGTGGGCATGGGCCACCCCTCACCTTGGAGGCCATCTCTTCCCGCAGCTGCTCCTGGGCTTGCTGCAGCTGCTGCTCCTGGACCGCCAAGCGGCTCAGCACCTCCTGGTCCTGCTGCAGGGAGGAAGATGATGTGGTAGTGCCACGCAAGGGGGGGGTCTGTCCCCTGGGGACAGACCCGTCTCACTGGGCCACGGGCTCTCGGTGCCTGCAGGACATCTGCAGCACGGCTTCAACTTCCCTCCGTGCTGCTGGCACCTACAAACCTATTTGGGGAGGGAGCAAGGGGCTCCCCCACATTCCATTGCAGCACAAGCAGCTGGGGGCAGGGGGAGGTCCCGGCAGCCCCCTCCCCAGCCCCACGTGCCACCATCTCCTTACCTGGCTCCCCGGCCTCTCCACCTTGCCCTCCTCCTGCCTCAACAGCAGGGAGTCCACCTGCCTCTGCAGCTTCTCAAAGCGCTGCAGGAGATTCCCCTCCGGCGCGCTGGGGTCCCTGTACCTGTGGCACGCTACCTGCCTCTCTGCCTGCTCCAGCTCTGCATTCCTCACCATTCCCCTCAGCTCTTCCACCTACGCGAAGCGGAGGAGGAAGCACCTCTAAGATGGAACGGCTGCAGCCAACAACCCCGGGTGCCATGGAGGCTCCATGCCCACAGCTAGCCAGGGATGTGGCCGGGAACCCCGCCAGGACCACCCCACCGAGCACCGGGTCCTGGGAGCTCCCCCCGCACCTCACCTGCTCCTGCAGCTGCTGGGATGTGGTGACCAACTGCTCCACTGTGGCCCTGGTCACCTCCTGCTGCTCTGCCTGAACCTTCAGCTCCTGCTTCAGGTCTTGGAGCATGGACGTGAGCTGGGAACGGAGGTGGGACAGAGCCAGGCCATGGCACCAGTGTCTTCCCAGACCAGGGGCTCTTCATCTGCCCCCTCCCTGCCCAAATCCCCCAAGCATCCCCACGTGCCCCACATGGACCACCACCAGCTCACCTTCCCTTTCTCCTGCTCCAAGTCCCTTGCCAGGCCCTGCAGGGAGGACACCTGGCCACGGAGGTCCTCAAGCATGGTGACGATGCTCTCCTGGCCTACAAGAACATGGGCCAAGGGGACACAGTGTCAGGGAAGGGGGCTCACCCTCAGGGCCGGGCTCTGAGCACAGCGAGCCCTGACCCAGGCTCTCAACCATCCCACCAGGCCCCAGAGCTCCCACCTTCCTGCTGCTGGACCAGCAGCTCGGACCGCAGCTCCTCCAGCTCAGCGCGGTCCGACTTGTTGGCTTCCAGCTGTGCCTCCTGCTGTCTTAGGTGATCATATAGGCAGTGAAGAGCCTCAATCTCAGCTTCGTCAGGATCCATCGAGGACGTGGAGGAACTGCTGGACCCTGAGGACTCTGACCACCTGTACACCTGGCGCAGCTGGTCCACGGCCCTGGGATCCCTACCGGAGCTGGGGGCTATTGGCCGAGTCCCTGCTCCCTGGAGGTCTGCCCAGGAAACCCTTCTTCTGGGACGTGCCCCTGGGCTGCTGGTCTGGCTGAGAAGAGGCCAAGACTTCCTCCGTGGAGTCTTGGCCTCCGCGACAGCAGCTCCAGCCCTTCTCTGTGAGCGGCTGGGTGGCATATTGTGACCTCCCGGCCGGCTCGTAGGGCTGGAGCGCTGAGCAGTAGGGGCTGCGCGCTGGGTCCCTGGTTCCTTGGGACCCGGCACTGGGCTTGCCCCGTGCGAGGTGTCCATGTCCAAAGAGGCCTCGCTGGGGGCAGACTGGGCTCTGCTGCTCTCCTGGGAAGAGGCGACAAAGGGGAGCAGGTTTGTGCACTGAAGCGCAGCAGCAAGGGCAGAGCCAGGGCTCCCCGCACTGTCCCCAGCCGCCCCGGGCTGCGCTCCCACACTTCCCGCTTGGGACCCCCTTCCCACTCCTCCCTCGCTGGGTGGCCCCCAGGGCGATGGATGCAGGGTTACGCAGGGAGGGGGCGAGGGCCGCAGGGACCCCCGCGGCAGCTCCCCAAGCCAAGCCCCTTCCCGACTGCCTCCTTCGTGCCGCCGAGGCCCTCGGGGAGAGGTTGGCACAGAGCCGTGTCCTAGGAGAGGAGGGCGGTGGGGGCTGAGCCCCAGGGGAGGGTCCCTGCAGACCAGGACCTGGCTCCCCAGCCCTGCCCCTTGGGACACCCGGCAAAAGCCTGGGCCTGAGCAGCTCAGTGCCGTGCAGGGTGAGGCCCCCCTCCAGTGCCCCCCACTGCTGGCTTTAGCCCTGGGGCGAGCCAAGGAGACTGGAGGTGGGGATGAGGCCCATGAGGTGCTGAGGGTGCCTCTCGGTGCCCCAGCAGTGCCCACGGCTCCCAGCCGCAGGTCAGGAGTGGGGAAGGGAGGGATGGAGAGGACGGTGGGGCCGGAGCTCCAGGGCTGTGGGGCCCGGGGTGCTCGGGAGAGCACCTACCTCTGAGCTGCTGCTGTCCCAGGCTTGCAGCTCATTCGGCTGCCCCACACCGGCAGCCTCGACGTCAACTCGGGAGCCGCTGGCGGTGCCCTGCAGCGGGGCTGTCCTGGGCTGCCGCTCGCCTGGCTCCGGGGGCCGCTGCCCCACATGCTGGGCCCGGGCCCTGACCCCCTGGGCAGGCTGCTCCCAGTCTGGGACAGGCAGGTCCCTGAGGCCCAAGAGCCCCAGCACAGCCCGCAGCAGGCCGTGCAGCTCCATGAAATTCACATGTCCCCCTGAGGGGCTGATGGCAGCATCCAGCAGCTCAGACAGGCTGAGCGGGGCCATCGCTGCTGCGGTGCTCCACAGCGGGAGGCTGACCTGTGGGCAGGAGAGACAGCGGGCAGCCGGCGGCCTTCCTCCGGCCCCCGGGCCTCTGCGGGCCCTGCCCTGCCCTGCCCTGCCCTGCTGCCCGCCCGCCCCTCCTTCCCTCCTTACTTCCCTCCCCTCCTTCCCTCCCCTCCTTCCCTCCCCTCCTTCCCTCCCTTCCTTCCCTCCTTCCTTCCCTCCTTTCCTTCCCTCCCTTCCTTCCCTCCTTCCTTCCCTCCCTTCCTTCCCTTCCCTCCCTTCCTTCCCTCCTTCCTTCCCTCCCCTCCTTCCCTCCTTCCTACCCTCCTTCCTTCCCTCCTTTCCTTCCCTCCCTTCCTTCCCTCCTTCCTTCCCTCCCTTCCTTCCCTCCCTTCCTTCCCTCCTTCGCTCCCTTCTTCCTTCCTTCCCCCCCTCCCTCCCTCCCTCCCTCCCTCCCAGCTCACCTGCAGCACCAACTGAACCCTCCCTGCCCCTGCCCGCTCTTTATTGGCCACAGCCTGCCGCTCCTCGACGCCCATTGGCCGAGCCCATTGTCCCGCTCACAGAGGCCGGCTGTTGCCAGGCGACAGTTCCCATCCCGCAGCTCCGGCGCATCCCCTCCTGTCCCGGGCACATCGGCAGACGCACGAAGCCTGCGTTCCCTTCCCTTGGAATCGCCATTCCATTTCCCTCCGCAGCCTTCGGGTTTCCTTGCAGGTTTTTCTCTGTGTCCAAACAAAACGCGCTGGCAGCGCAAGCACAAAGCCCACAGTGACAAGCTTTGATTTACACCTCTAAGATTACACAAGGGGAGTCCCACTTTATGCTGCCCCCCCATATACATCCTGTCTATTTTATCTTACTTAGCCAAGTCATAACGTAAGAATACAAAAGCTGTCCTTTTCCAAACCCCTTTCCTTATGGATCGACATTGGATTCAAACTGCCCATATTCATTCATTCATTCTCTTCATTCATTCTTCCGATATAGATATATCTGTGTCCATCATAAGCAAGTGCCGAAGCCTGAAATGAGCATTTCCAGCAGTATGTCAACAAGATGCAGTGAGTCACAAACTGTGGTGAGCTAAACTCGGCCTTTCCTTTGTTCTGTGTGCTTCTGCACCAATACTCAAACTGCGCTTTGATTTCATGACCATTCTGGTCTGTACAGAAATTAATCCACGCTGTGGTTTCACACAGATACATTCTTAAGAAGATGAAATATCTTTACTTGTTTAACACAGCCTGTTTCTTGAACCTCCTTTGACTTCTCTTCCTGGAAGACGTTTGTATATTAGGGCCAGGATTTCACCGCAGATGTGGACTCCCAAATCCTGTTGAGACTTGGCTGGTTCGGAGCTGTTCCGGGACAATCTGACAAGGTGTTCTGAGGCATGGAGCACACATCTCTGGAAAATAGGCGGGGGGATTCAGGCTTGTTGAGCCCGGCAAAGGGGAGGCGGAAGGACAGCCCGGTAGCTGCCTACAGCTACCAGGAAGGGCAGAGATAAAGCCAAGCTCTTTGTGGTAGAGCCAAGCACTACAGCAAAGGGCAGCAGCCACAGGCTGTGCCTTGGGACATGCAGGTTGGACAGCAGGATGAAAGGTGTCTTTAGGCGGACAGTACAGCCTGTGACAGGTTGTTGGGAAATGAGAACTAATGAATTGTGGACATGACTCAAAGTTTAGCTGGGTGAAACCATGGCTAAGCCAGACTAGAGCTGACAGCGCTTCCGCTCTACGCGTGAGGTTGAATTAGAGTCCTCCAGCTGATGCTGCCAACCAGCATTTCTATGACCCTATGGTAAATGCGCCTCCCATCTTCTCCCACCCTACCCAAATACGTTCAGTATTGTCTAGGAAATTATAACAAGGCAGGAGGTGGCCAAATTCCCTGTGCCAAGAATTATACATTGAAGTCTTTCTATACCCCAAAGCCACAAAACAAACCACATACCTCAGAGAGCCAAGAGGAGGACACACTTCCAGATGCCTGGTTCAGAATCCTCTCAGGGATAGACACCAACCAGATAGGACCCCATCACCTCATCACCCCCCAGCAGGGAACACTGATGATCCCCAACGGTCTGTGCACCAACTCAGTTCTTCTGCTAGCCATGCAACATCACCCCACCATGAGAACTGTGTGGGAGCCCCAGGTTGTCCCTGTCTGCAATAAACACAGGCTGTGACATGGCACATTCATTATGCTAAGGGTAATTAGTGGTTACGTAAACAGGAGGATTTCCAGTTATGCTGCTGGCTCACTCTGCATGGAAATTAGCCTGTTGATGTGAGCGGAAATATGTCAGAGCAGACTCCAGAGGAAAAGCCTCATTGCTATGTAGGAAGAGCAGCCCCTTTGCTCAGGGTTTGCCTTGGGTTGTGTCTGTTGGACTTGGCATCACCCCCTGAAGCCCATGGATGTGGCATGGCAAGAAGAACCAGCTGTCCGTAGTGGACAATCCTCATCTTCACCCCTGAAGATGTCAACTGCGGTCGTTCAGTGCTCACTGCCTCCAGCTATAAGAGATGTGATAATACTGCTTCGTAGGAGGGTGGCAGAGCCTGCTGATACACGGGCATAACCTTCTATGAAGTGGCAGAAGCTGTGATTTAAGGGAAAGCCCTCAGAGATACCGAAGCTGCCAGAAGAGACTTTATTCCTTTAAAGTATAATTTTAACTATGTGTCTTGTCATTCTGTATTTCTGTGGCTTTCTTGCTATTGCTGACTTACAGTCATCTATATTAGACTTCAATTGGAGCTCGGCTCAGATGCCTCTGTACAAATGCCCGTAGCATGGGGAACAAACAGGAGGAATTAGAGATGTGTGCACGTCTATGGGGATATGATATCATAGGCATCACAGAAACACGGTGGGATGGCTCCTATGACTGGTGTGCTGGAATGGAAGGTTACAGGCTCTTTAGGAAAGACAGGCTTGGTAGGCGGGGAGGGGGAGTTGCTATTTATGCTAGGGAAAGGCTGGAGAGTATGGAGCTCTGTCTGGGGACAGGTGAGCAGCTGACAGAGAGTTTGTGGGTCAGGGTTAAAGGGAGAACAGCAATGGGAGACATCATTGTGGAGATCTGTTACAGACTGCCTGACCAAGAGGACTCTGTGGATGAAGCGCTCTATAGACAGATAAGAACAGCCTCACGCTCGCAGGCCCTTGTTCTCACAGGGGACTTCAACCACCCGCATATCTGTTGGAGGGATGATACGGCCCGGCACAAGAAGTCCAGGGAGTTCCTTGACTGTGTGGAAGACAACTTCCTTCTGCAAGTAATAGAGGAGCCGACAAGGAGAGGTGCCATGCTTGACCTCGTGCTCACCAACAGGGAAGGGCTGGTTGGAAATGTGATGCTCCAGGGCAGCCTTGATTGCAGCGATCATGAGATGGTCGAATTCGAGATCCTCAGGACAGTGAGAAGAGCGTGCAGGAAGCTCACGGCCCTGGACTTCAAGAGAGCAGACTTTGGCCTCTTCAGGAACCTGCTCAGTAAGGTTCCATGGGATATAGCCCTAGAGGGCAGGGGGGCCCAAGACTGTTGGTTGATATTCAGGGATCACCTGCTACAAGCTCAGGAGCGATACATCCCTCCTAGAAGGAAGTGCTGCAGGAGGGCCAGGAGACCTCCTTGGATGGATAAGGAGCTGCTGAGGAAAATTCGAAGGAAAAAAGAGGCTTATAAAAGGTGGAAGCAAGGACAGGCGGCCTGGGAAGAATACAGGGATGTTGTCCGGGAAGCAAGGGACCAGGTTAGGAAAGCTAAGACTCACTTAGAATTTAACTTGGCTAGGGGTGTTAAGGATAAGAGGAAGGGATTCTGTGGGTACATTGCAAATAAAAGGCAGACTAGGGACAACATGGGCCCCCTCGGGAAGCTATCGGGAGAACTGGCAACCCTGGATTTGGTGAAGGCTGAGGTTCTTAACGACTTCTTTGCCTCAGTCTTTGCCAGCAAATGCTCTGACCACACCACCCAAGTCAAAACGCTTTGCACAAGTCCAGATAGATGACATCAACTGCTCTACCCCTGTCCATCAGTAACATAGCCCCATCATAGAAGGCCGTTTGACACTGTCTCGCATGACATCCTTGTCTCTAAGTTGGAGAGACATCAATTTGATAGGTGGACCACTCGGTAGACAAAGAACTGGCTGGATGGCCGCACGCAAAGAGTTGTGCTCAATGGCTCAATGTCCGCTGGAGCCCAGTAACGAGCGGTGTCCCTCAGGGACCGGTGTTGGGACCGCTCTCGTTTAACATCTTTGTCGGTGACATGGACAGTGGGATTGAGTGCGCCCTCAGCAAGTTTGCCGATGACACCAAGCTGTGTGGTTCGGTTGATACGCTGGAGGGAAGGAATGCCATCCAGAGGGACCTGGACACGCTTGTGAGGTGGGCTGATGCCAACCTGATGAAGTTTAACCATGCCAAGTGCAAGGTTCTATACCTGGGTGGGAGCAATCCCAGGCACAGCCCCAGGTTGGGCAGAGAAGAGATTCAGAGCAGTGCTGGGGAGGACTTGGGGGTGTTGCTCGATGAGAAAATGAACATGATCTGGCAGTGTGTGCTCACAGCCCAGAAAGCCAACCGTATCCTGGGCTGCATCAAAAGGAGCGTGACCAGCAGGTCGAGGGAGGTGATCCTGCCCCTCTACTCTGCTCTTGTGAGACCTCACTTGCAGTATTGTGTGCAGTTCTGGTGTCCTCAACATCAAAAGGACATGGAACTGTTGGAACAAGTGCAGAGGAGGCCACGAGGATGATCAGGGGACTGGAGCACCTCCCGGATGAAGATAGGCTGAGAAAGTTGGGGCTGTTCATCCTGGAGAAGAGAAGGCTGCGTGGAGACCTAATAGCAGCCTTCCAGTATCTGAAGGGGGGCTATAGGGATGCTGGGGAGGGACTCTGCATGAGGGACTGTAGTGATAGGACAAGAGGTAACGGGTTCAAACTTGAACAGGGTGAGTTTAGATTGGATATGAGGAAGAAGTTCTTTACTGTAAGGGTGGTGGGGCACTGGAATGGGTTGCGCAAGGAAGTGGTAAATGCCCCATCCCTGTCAAGTGTTCAAGGCTGGGTTGGACAGAGCCCAGGGTGACACGGTCCAGTGGGAGGTGTCCCAGCCCATGGCCGGGGGTTGCATCTGGAGGATTTTAAGGTCCTTTCCAACCCAAACTATTCTATGATTCTATGATGCTTTTTGCTGCTAGAGAACCTGTGTTCTCAAAGTCTCACCTCAACTCTCAGAGAGAGACTCGTTTTCTTTCTAAACTTGGTTCTCTCCTGTCTCAACAGGATTTGATCCCAGATGGAGCAAGGACAGATCAGTAGCAAGGGCTTCTAAAACCACTCTGTCCAGAGCTGCCTTGCAGAAAGCCGCCTTCGCTCTGGTTTTGCCCTGTTTGCCAGCAGACACCTCCAGTGTCAGAGAAGGAAAGAGCTGTCTGAGCACACCGCTCCCCTGGACAGTTTGGCTTTTCCCCCCACACAGACCCCCTGCCCATGGCTCTGCTGCCCAGAGCTAGCCCTGCCAGGAGCAGCTTCTCCGTGCCCAGGGATCCTCCCTGCCAGGGCCCCCAGAGACCATCCCCACCAACTTGTCTTCAGCAGCAACTGAGCATCCTCCTCCCAGTGCTGCACTGCCCGGCTCCCCCAGCCCCGCTCTGGGGACACAGGCTCCCAAATGGGGATTGTGCGGGCCAGAGAGTGCCAGGGGAGTGCGGCAGCTCAGGGGGCACAGGCCCGGGGGATGTGGGGCGGCCAGGGGCTGCTCCTGCAGTGTGTCGTGGTTTAAGTCCAGTCAGCCACGCAGTTTTGCTCACCCACTCCCCCCTCTATCTTGCCCCCCACTCCCGGAGGGATGGGAAGGAGAACCGAAAAGAATGCAACTCCCACAGGTTGAGATAAGAACAGTTTAGTAACTAAAGTATAACACAAATCACTACTGCTACCACCAATAATAATAATGACAAGGCAAATACAAGGGAAGAATACAATTTCTCACCACCTAAAACCAAGCCCGACCACGCAGTGCACCCCCCACCCTTCTGGGTCTCTCCTCTCCGTCCTCCATCTTGGGCATGACGTGCTGTGGTATGGAATAACCTCTTTGGTCAGTTTGGGTCAGGTGTCCTGTCTCTGCTTCCTCCCGGCTCCCCTCCTCCCTGGCAGAGCATGAAACTCAGAAAGTCCTTGGCCAGACCAAAACATCACGAAGCAGTAACCGAAACACTGGTGTTATCAGCGCTGTTCCTAGGCCCAAAATCAAAAACACAGTGCTGCACCAGCTACCAAGAAGCAGAAAAAATGACTGCTGCTGCTGAACCCATGACACAGTGACACGTGGCCACAGGCCAGGGATGCTGCCGAGCCCTCCTTGTGCGTGATGGGCAGATCCCGAGCCCGGGTTCCCCCACTGAGCCCACACAGGAGCTTGGAGGAACACGAGGATTTATTGATGGGATGCTGGGCCGCCCGGGCACCAGGGGTTCAGCCGGGAACCCCCAGTCTTGCCTGGCTGCCGGGGTTTCACTTCGATGGAACGGGTCAGAAGGGGCGGGAGGAGCTGTGAGGCCTGCCGAAGGCTGCCCTGGGTCGAGGGCTCTCCCGCCTGTACCCTCCTTGCCCCTGAGCACAGGCTGCTGCCTGCCCTGCCGGAGGCCATCTCTTCCCGCAGCTGATCCTGGACTTGCTGTAGCCCAGGATACGGTTGGCTTTCTGGGCTGCGAGCGCACACTGCCAGCTCATGTTCATTTTCTCATCGAGCGACACCCCCAAGTCCTCCCCAGCACTGCTCTGAATCTCTTCTCTGCCCAACCTGGGGCTGTGCCTGGGATTGCTCCCACCCAGGTATAGAACCTTGCACTTGGCATGGTTAAACTTCATCAGGTTGGCATCAGCCCACCTCACAAGCGTGTCCAGGTCCCTCTGGATGGCATTCCTTCCCTCCAATGTATTAACTGAACCACACAGCTTGGTGTCATCGGCAAACTTGCTGAGGGCGCACTCAATCCCACTGTCCATGTCACCGACAAAGATGTTAAACGAGAGCGGTCCCAACACCGGTCCCTGAGGGACACCGCTCGTTACTGGGCTCCAGCGGACACTGAGCCATTGAGCACAACTCTTTGCGTGCGGCCATCCAGCCAGTTCTTTATCCACCGAGTGGTCCACCTATCAAATTGATGTCTCTCCAACTTAGAGACAAGGATGTCATGTGAGACAGTGTCAAACGCTTTGCACAAGTCCAGGTAGATGACATCAACTGTTCTGCCCCTGTCCATCAGTTCTGTAGCCCCGTCGTAGAAGGCCACCAGATTGGTCAGGCAGGAATTCCCGTCAGTGAAGCCATGCTGGCTGTCACCAACCACCTTGTTGTTTTTCATGTGCCTTAATGTGCCTTCCAAAAGAATCTGCTCCAAGATTGTGCCAGGCACAGAGGTGAGAATGACTGCTCTGTAATTCCCTGGGTCATCCAGGACACAGGACCCTTTGGGGACACAGGCTCCCAAATGGGGCTTGTGCAGGCCAGAGGGTGCCAGGGGAGTGCGGCAGCTCAGGGGGCACAGGACCTGGGGATGTGGTGTGGCCAGGGGCTGCTCCTGCAGTGACACGTGGCCACAGGCCAGGGACGCTGCCGCCGAGCCCTCCTTGTGTGTGATGGGCAAATCCCGAGTCCGAGTCCTCCCACTCAGCCCACACAGGAGCTTGGACAAACACGAGGATTTATTGCTTGGATGCTGGGAAGCCCGGGCGCAAGGGCTTCAGCTGGGAGCCTGCATTCTTGCCTGGCTGCCGGGGCTTGAGGTCAATGGAATGGGTCAGGAGGGGCGGGAGGAGCCGTGGTGCCTGGTGAAAACTGCAGTGGGCCGAGGCTCTCCCGCCTGTACCCTCCTTGCCCCTGAGCACAGGCTGCTGCCTGTCCTGCCGGCACCTGGTATCGCACAGCAGCTCTGTCGCGTTGTCATCATCCTGCTGGGAAGGAGAGAGAGGGCAGGCTAAAGCACGGGACAGAATTCAGCATCCCCAAGCAACCCTCCACACCCAGCTCTCCTGGGGAAACTGAGGCACAAATCCCCCCATCCTGGATACTCAGCATCACACTCCCAGCCACAGTTGCCCCCTCTGGATCCCTTCCTTCTTCATCCCTACCTTGCTGCGGAATGCGGTGGATGTCTTGAGCGACCGTGGGGTGCTGGGTGGGACAGGCTGGAGGACAGTGCTCTGGCCCCTGCACTGCCGCGGCACGCTGGGGTACCGGCAGCCGGCTGCCTGCTCCCTGCAGGATGGGAAATAGAGGTACTCAGCACCCAGCACTGTGGTCTGCAGGGTGGTGGATAGGGCGTATCTGGGGCAGCCTGCCCAGGCACCCGCAGAGCCTTCTATCCCCACCCAGGGAAGAGCTCTCCCGGTCAGGGCAGGGCCACCCTGCACCCCCGGCAGGGGATGGGTCCCACGTCTCCTACCTCTTGCTTTCCCCTGGGTTCAGCGTACGAGGCGTTTTCTCAGCGCTGCGGGGGATCAGCGGTGGCGCGGGTGGGATGGGCACGACGGGCCTGCGGAAGCCAAGAACCACCGGTGGGTGCCAGGGGACAAACGATCCAGCCCGGCTCAGGGCAGTGCCCCAGAATCCATGGGCTCGTACCCCATGGCATCCCCCTGCCCGCTGCCC
Source organism: Ara ararauna (assembly GCA_028858755.1). Classification (NCBI taxonomy): domain Eukaryota; kingdom Metazoa; phylum Chordata; class Aves; order Psittaciformes; family Psittacidae; genus Ara; species Ara ararauna. The sequence continues at coordinate 164,932,213 of CM054376.1, forward strand.
TCAGGGAGGGGTCCCCGTCACCCCACTCGTGGGCGGAGCATTGGAGGGGTCTCAGCAGGGTCCCACCCCCAGACAGACTCCCTGAACCCCGTGCCTGTCAGGCGGTGCTGTCAGCACCCATCTCCCCCCGTCCCACACATGCAGCACCCCCACGCTCCGGTGACGGGGGCTACTTACGAGCCGGGCACCCTCATGCTGAGCTGTCGGTCACAGGACAGGCACCGGGAATCAGCACTGGAAAGCTGCCTGGGCAGGGGAGAAAAGGGCTGGGTGAGCTGGGAAACCTGGGGTTCCACCCGGTTTATGCCCTTGAACCCCAGCAAGGTCCCAGCCCGCTGCCTGGTTAAGGAAGAATGGAGGACGAGGGAGAGCTCATGGAGGTTGGCTCCAAAAACCACCACCATCAGTGGGAACTACTGCCATGGGCACCCAGAGAACCCGGGAACTGCGGTGCTGGAAAGGACAAAGTGGCAACGGGGCGAGTGCTGCCCCTGAAGCCATCACTGCCCCCATCACACTCACTTCTTAATCCCAGCTGCATTGTCCGCCTCTCTCGGCGGTGCCTTCTCCTGGAGCTGCTTCAGGCTTCTCTTCCACTGCTCCTCCAGCTGCTGCCGGAAACGCTCCAGCTCCGTGCGGTCCAGCTGCAGGCAGACACACTCCCTCAGCCAGCTGCCGCGGCTTGGGCCACTGCGGACCCCAGAGAAAAGCCAGGAGCAGGAATCCCCAGAGGGATACAGCCTTGGGCCACCAAGCCCCAGAGGTGCCAGTTTGGCACCGTGGGCATGGGCCACCCCTCACCTTGGAGGCCATCTCTTCCCGCAGCTGCTCCTGGGCTTGCTGCAGCTGCTGCTCCTGGACCGCCAAGCGGCTCAGCACCTCCTGGTCCTGCTGCAGGGAGGAAGATGATGTGGTAGTGCCACGCAAGGGGGGGGTCTGTCCCCTGGGGACAGACCCGTCTCACTGGGCCACGGGCTCTCGGTGCCTGCAGGACATCTGCAGCACGGCTTCAACTTCCCTCCGTGCTGCTGGCACCTACAAACCTATTTGGGGAGGGAGCAAGGGGCTCCCCCACATTCCATTGCAGCACAAGCAGCTGGGGGCAGGGGGAGGTCCCGGCAGCCCCCTCCCCAGCCCCACGTGCCACCATCTCCTTACCTGGCTCCCCGGCCTCTCCACCTTGCCCTCCTCCTGCCTCAACAGCAGGGAGTCCACCTGCCTCTGCAGCTTCTCAAAGCGCTGCAGGAGATTCCCCTCCGGCGCGCTGGGGTCCCTGTACCTGTGGCACGCTACCTGCCTCTCTGCCTGCTCCAGCTCTGCATTCCTCACCATTCCCCTCAGCTCTTCCACCTACGCGAAGCGGAGGAGGAAGCACCTCTAAGATGGAACGGCTGCAGCCAACAACCCCGGGTGCCATGGAGGCTCCATGCCCACAGCTAGCCAGGGATGTGGCCGGGAACCCCGCCAGGACCACCCCACCGAGCACCGGGTCCTGGGAGCTCCCCCCGCACCTCACCTGCTCCTGCAGCTGCTGGGATGTGGTGACCAACTGCTCCACTGTGGCCCTGGTCACCTCCTGCTGCTCTGCCTGAACCTTCAGCTCCTGCTTCAGGTCTTGGAGCATGGACGTGAGCTGGGAACGGAGGTGGGACAGAGCCAGGCCATGGCACCAGTGTCTTCCCAGACCAGGGGCTCTTCATCTGCCCCCTCCCTGCCCAAATCCCCCAAGCATCCCCACGTGCCCCACATGGACCACCACCAGCTCACCTTCCCTTTCTCCTGCTCCAAGTCCCTTGCCAGGCCCTGCAGGGAGGACACCTGGCCACGGAGGTCCTCAAGCATGGTGACGATGCTCTCCTGGCCTACAAGAACATGGGCCAAGGGGACACAGTGTCAGGGAAGGGGGCTCACCCTCAGGGCCGGGCTCTGAGCACAGCGAGCCCCGACCCAGGCTCTCAACCATCCCACCAGGCCCCAGAGCTCCCACCTTCCTGCTGCTGGACCAGCAGCTCGGACCGCAGCTCCTCCAGCTCAGCGCGGTCCGACTTGTTGGCTTCCAGCTGTGCCTCCTGCTGTCTTAGGTGATCATATAGGCAGTGAAGAGCCTCAATCTCAGCTTCGTCAGGATCCATCGAGGACGTGGAGGAACTGCTGGACCCTGAGGACTCTGACCACCTGTACACCTGGCGCAGCTGGTCCACGGCCCTGGGATCCCTACCGGAGCTGGGGGCTATTGGCCGAGTCCCTGCTCCCTGGAGGTCTGCCCAGGAAACCCTTCTTCTGGGACGTGCCCCTGGGCTGCTGGTCTGGCTGAGAAGAGGCCAAGACTTCCTCCGTGGAGTCTTGGCCTCCACGACAGCAGCTCCAGCCCTTCTCTGTGAGCGGCTGGGTGGCATATTGTGACCTCCCGGCCGGCTCGTAGGGCTGGAGCGCTGAGCAGTAGGGGCTGCGCGCTGGGTCCCTGGTTCCTTGGGACCCGGCACTGGGCTTGCCCCGTGCGAGGTGTCCATGTCCAAAGAGGCCTCGCTGGGGGCAGACTGGGCTCTGCTGCTCTCCTGGGAAGAGGCGACAAAGGGGAGCAGGTTTGTGCACTGAAGCGCAGCAGCAAGGGCAGAGCCAGGGCTCCCCGCACTGTCCCCAGCCGCCCCGGGCTGCGCTCCCACACTTCCCGCTTGGGACCCCCTTCCCACTCCTCCCTCGCTGGGTGGCCCCCAGGGCGATGGATGCAGGGTTACGCAGGGAGGGGGCGAGGGCCGCAGGGACCCCCGCGGCAGCTCCCCAAGCCAAGCCCCTTCCCGACTGCCTCCTTCGTGCCGCCGAGGCCCTCGGGGAGAGGTTGGCACAGAGCCGTGTCCTAGGAGAGGAGGGCGGTGGGGGCTGAGCCCCAGGGGAGGGTCCCTGCAGACCAGGACCTGGCTCCCCAGCCCTGCCCCTTGGGACACCCGGCAAAAGCCTGGGCCTGAGCAGCTCAGTGCCGTGCAGGGTGAGGCCCCCCTCCAGTGCCCCCCACTGCTGGCTTTAGCCCTGGGGCGAGCCAAGGAGACTGGAGGTGGGGATGAGGCCCATGAGGTGCTGAGGGTGCCTCTCGGTGCCCCAGCAGTGCCCACGGCTCCCAGCCGCAGGTCAGGAGTGGGGAAGGGAGGGATGGAGAGGACGGTGGGGCCGGAGCTCCAGGGCTGTGGGGCCCGGGGTGCTCGGGAGAGCACCTACCTCTGAGCTGCTGCTGTCCCAGGCTTGCAGCTCATTCGGCTGTCCCACACCGGCAGCCTCGACGTCAACTCGGGAGCCGCTGGCGGTGCCCTGCAGCGGGGCTGTCCTGGGCTGCCGCTCGCCTGGCTCCGGGGGCCGCTGCCCCACATGCTGGGCCCGGGCCCTGACCCCCTGGGCAGGCTGCTCCCAGTCTGGGACAGGCAGGTCCCTGAGGCCCAAGAGCCCCAGCACAGCCCGCAGCAGGCCGTGCAGCTCCATGAAATTCACATGTCCCCCTGAGGGGCTGATGGCAGCATCCAGCAGCTCAGACAGGCTGAGCGGGGCCATCGCTGCTGCGGTGCTCCACAGCGGGAGGCTGACCTGTGGGCAGGAGAGACAGCGGGCAGCCGGCGGCCTTCCTCCGGCCCCCGGGCCTCTGCGGGCCCTGCCCTGCCCTGCCCTGCCCTGCTGCCCGCCCGCCCCTCCTTCCCTCCTTATTTCCCTCCCCTCCTTCCCTCCCCTCCTTCCCTCCCCTCCTTCCCTCCCTTCCTTCCCTCCTTCCTTCCCTCCTTTCCTTCCCTCCCTTCCTTCCCTCCTTCCTTCCCTCCCTTCCTTCCCTTCCCTCCCTTCCTTCCCTCCTTCCTTCCCTCCCCTCCTTCCCTCCTTCCTACCCTCCTTCCTTCCCTCCTTTCCTTCCCTCCCTTCCTTCCCTCCTTCCTTCCCTCCCTTCCTTCCCTCCCTTCCTTCCCTCCTTCGCTCCCTTCTTCCTTCCTTCCCCCCCTCCCTCCCTCCCTCCCTCCCAGCTCACCTGCAGCACCAACTGAACCCTCCCTGCCCCTGCCCGCTCTTTATTGGCCACAGCCTGCCGCTCCTCGACGCCCATTGGCCGAGCCCATTGTCCCGCTCACAGAGGCCAGCTGTTGCCAGGCGACAGTTCCCATCCCGCAGCTCCGGCGCATCCCCTCCTGTCCCGGGCACATCGGCAGACGCACGAAGCCTGCGTTCCCTTCCCTTGGAATCGCCATTCCATTTCCCTCCGCAGCCTTCGGGTTTCCTTGCAGGTTTTTCTCTGTGTCCAAACAAAACGCGCTGGCAGCGCAAGCACAAAGCCCACAGTGACAAGCTTTGATTTACACCTCTAAGATTACACAAGGGGAGTCCCACTTTATGCTGCCCCCCCATATACATCCTGTCTATTTTATCTTACTTAGCCAAGTCATAACGTAAGAATACAAAAGCTGTCCTTTTCCAAACCCCTTTCCTTATGGATCGACATTGGATTCAAACTGCCCATATTCATTCATTCATTCTCTTCATTCATTCTTCCGATATAGATATATCTGTGTCCATCATAAGCAAGTGCCGAAGCCTGAAATGAGCATTTCCAGCAGTATGTCAACAAGATGCAGTGAGTCACAAACTGTGGTGAGCTAAACTCGGCCTTTCCTTTGTTCTGTGTGCTTCTGCACCAATACTCAAACTGCGCTTTGATTTCATGACCATTCTGGTCTGTACAGAAATTAATCCACGCTGTGGTTTCACACAGATACATTCTTAAGAAGATGAAATATCTTTACTTGTTTAACACAGCCTGTTTCTTGAACCTCCTTTGACTTCTCTTCCTGGAAGACGTTTGTATATTAGGGCCAGGATTTCACCGCAGATGTGGACTCCCAAATCCTGTTGAGACTTGGCTGGTTCGGAGCTGTTCCGGGACAATCTGACAAGGTGTTCTGAGGCATGGAGCACACATCTCTGGAAAATAGGCGGGGGGATTCAGGCTTGTTGAGCCCGGCAAAGGGGAGGCGGAAGGACAGCCCAGTAGCTGCCTACAGCTACCAGGAAGGGCAGAGATAAAGCCAAGCTCTTTGTGGTAGAGCCAAGCACTACAGCAAAGGGCAGCAGCCACAGGCTGTGCCTTGGGACATGCAGGTTGGACAGCAGGATGAAAGGTGTCTTTAGGCGGACAGTACAGCCTGTGACAGGTTGTTGGGAAATGAGAACTAATGAATTGTGGACATGACTCAAAGTTTAGCTGGGTGAAACCATGGCTAAGCCAGACTAGAGCTGACAGCGCTTCCGCTCTACGCGTGAGGTTGAATTAGAGTCCTCCAGCTGATGCTGCCAACCAGCATTTCTATGACCCTATGGTAAATGCGCCTCCCATCTTCTCCCACCCTACCCAAATACGTTCAGTATTGTCTAGGAAATTATAACAAGGCAGGAGGTGGCCAAATTCCCTGTGCCAAGAATTATACATTGAAGTCTTTCTATACCCCAAAGCCACAAAACAAACCACATACCTCAGAGAGCCAAGAGGAGGACACACTTCCAGATGCCTGGTTCAGAATCCTCTCAGGGATAGACACCAACCAGATAGGACCCCATCACCTCATCACCCCCCAGCAGGGAACACTGATGATCCCCAACGGTCTGTGCACCAACTCAGTTCTTCTGCTAGCCATGCAACATCACCCCACCATGAGAACTGTGTGGGAGCCCCAGGTTGTCCCTGTCTGCAATAAACACAGGCTGTGACATGGCACATTCATTATGCTAAGGGTAATTAGTGGTTACGTAAACAGGAGGATTTCCAGTTATGCTGCTGGCTCACTCTGCATGGAAATTAGCCTGTTGATGTGAGCGGAAATATGTCAGAGCAGACTCCAGAGGAAAAGCCTCATTGCTATGTAGGAAGAGCAGCCCCTTTGCTCAGGGTTTGCCTTGGGTTGTGTCTGTTGGACTTGGCATCACCCCCTGAAGCCCATGGATGTGGCATGGCAAGAAGAACCAGCTGTCCGTAGTGGACAATCCTCATCTTCACCCCTGAAGATGTCAACTGCGGTCGTTCAGTGCTCACTGCCTCCAGCTATAAGAGATGTGATAATACTGCTTCGTAGGAGGGTGGCAGAGCCTGCTGATACACGGGCATAACCTTCTATGAAGTGGCAGAAGCTGTGATTTAAGGGAAAGCCCTCAGAGATACCGAAGCTGCCAGAAGAGACTTTATTCCTTTAAAGTATAATTTTAACTATGTGTCTTGTCATTCTGTATTTCTGTGGCTTTCTTGCTATTGCTGACTTACAGTCATCTATATTAGACTTCAATTGGAGCTCGGCTCAGATGCCTCTGTACAAATGCCCGTAGCATGGGGAACAAACAGGAGGAATTAGAGATGTGTGCACGTCTATGGGGATATGATATCATAGGCATCACAGAAACACGGTGGGATGGCTCCTATGACTGGTGTGCTGGAATGGAAGGTTACAGGCTCTTTAGGAAAGACAGGCTTGGTAGGCGGGGAGGGGGAGTTGCTATTTATGCTAGGGAAAGGCTGGAGAGTATGGAGCTCTGTCTGGGGACAGGTGAGCAGCTGACAGAGAGTTTGTGGGTCAGGGTTAAAGGGAGAACAGCAATGGGAGACATCATTGTGGAGATCTGTTACAGACTGCCTGACCAAGAGGACTCTGTGGATGAAGCGCTCTATAGACAGATAAGAACAGCCTCACGCTCGCAGGCCCTTGTTCTCACAGGGGACTTCAACCACCCGCATATCTGTTGGAGGGATGATACGGCCCGGCACAAGAAGTCCAGGGAGTTCCTTGACTGTGTGGAAGACAACTTCCTTCTGCAAGTAATAGAGGAGCCGACAAGGAGAGGTGCCATGCTTGACCTCGTGCTCACCAACAGGGAAGGGCTGGTTGGAAATGTGATGCTCCAGGGCAGCCTTGATTGCAGCGATCATGAGATGGTCGAATTCGAGATCCTCAGGACAGTGAGAAGAGCGTGCAGGAAGCTCACGGCCCTGGACTTCAAGAGAGCAGACTTTGGCCTCTTCAGGAACCTGCTCAGTAAGGTTCCATGGGATATAGCCCTAGAGGGCAGGGGGGCCCAAGACTGTTGGTTGACATTCAGGGATCACCTGCTACAAGCTCAGGAGCGATACATCCCTCCTAGAAGGAAGTGCTGCAGGAGGGCCAGGAGACCTCCTTGGATGGATAAGGAGCTGCTGAGGAAAATTCGAAGGAAAAAAGAGGCTTATAAAAGGTGGAAGCAAGGACAGGCGGCCTGGGAAGAATACAGGGATGTTGTCCAGGAAGCAAGGGACCAGGTTAGGAAAGCTAAGACTCACTTAGAATTTAACTTGGCTAGGGGTGTTAAGGATAAGAGGAAGGGATTCTGTGGGTACATTGCAAATAAAAGGCAGACTAGGGACAACATGGGCCCCCTCGGGCAGCTATCGGGAGAACTGGCAACCCTGGATTTGGTGAAGGCTGAGGTTCTTAACGACTTCTTTGCCTCAGTCTTTGCCAGCAAATGCTCTGACCACACCACCCAAGTCAAAACGCTTTGCACAAGTCCAGATAGATGACATCAACTGCTCTACCCCTGTCCATCAGTAACATAGCCCCATCATAGAAGGCCGTTTGACACTGTCTCGCATGACATCCTTGTCTCTAAGTTGGAGAGACATCAATTTGATAGGTGGACCACTCGGTAGACAAAGAACTGGCTGGATGGCCGCACGCAAAGAGTTGTGCTCAATGGCTCAATGTCCGCTGGAGCCCAGTAACGAGCGGTGTCCCTCAGGGACCGGTGTTGGGACCGCTCTCGTTTAACATCTTTGTCGGTGACATGGACAGTGGGATTGAGTGCGCCCTCAGCAAGTTTGCCGATGACACCAAGCTGTGTGGTTCGGTTGATACGCTGGAGGGAAGGAATGCCATCCAGAGGGACCTGGACACGCTTGTGAGGTGGGCTGATGCCAACCTGATGAAGTTTAACCATGCCAAGTGCAAGGTTCTATACCTGGGTGGGAGCAATCCCAGGCACAGCCCCAGGTTGGGCAGAGAAGAGATTCAGAGCAGTGCTGGGGAGGACTTGGGGGTGTTGCTCGATGAGAAAATGAACATGATCTGGCAGTGTGTGCTCACAGCCCAGAAAGCCAACCGTATCCTGGGCTGCATCAAAAGGAGCGTGACCAGCAGGTCGAGGGAGGTGATCCTGCCCCTCTACTCTGCTCTTGTGAGACCTCACTTGCAGTATTGTGTGCAGTTCTGGTGTCCTCAACATCAAAAGGACATGGAACTGTTGGAACAAGTGCAGAGGAGGCCACGAGGATGATCAGGGGACTGGAGCACCTCCCGGATGAAGATAGGCTGAGAAAGTTGGGGCTGTTCATCCTGGAGAAGAGAAGGCTGCGTGGAGACCTAATAGCAGCCTTCCAGTATCTGAAGGGGGGCTATAGGGATGCTGGGGAGGGACTCTGCATGAGGGACTGTAGTGATAGGACAAGAGGTAACGGGTTCAAACTTGAACAGGGTGAGTTTAGATTGGATATGAGGAAGAAGTTCTTTACTGTAAGGGTGGTGGGGCACTGGAATGGGTTGCGCAAGGAAGTGGTAAATGCCCCATCCCTGTCAAGTGTTCAAGGCTGGGTTGGACAGAGCCCAGGGTGACACGGTCCAGTGGGAGGTGTCCCAGCCCATGGCCGGGGGTTGCATCTGGAGGATTTTAAGGTCCTTTCCAACCCAAACTATTCTATGATTCTATGATGCTTTTTGCTGCTAGAGAACCTGTGTTCTCAAAGTCTCACCTCAACTCTCAGAGAGAGACTCGTTTTCTTTCTAAACTTGGTTCTCTCCTGTCTCAACAGGATTTGATCCCAGATGGAGCAAGGACAGATCAGTAGCAAGGGCTTCTAAAACCACTCTGTCCAGAGCTGCCTTGCAGAAAGCCGCCTTCGCTCTGGTTTTGCCCTGTTTGCCAGCAGACACCTCCAGTGTCAGAGAAGGAAAGAGCTGTCTGAGCACACCGCTCCCCTGGACAGTTTGGCTTTTCCCCCCACACAGACCCCCTGCCCATGGCTCTGCTGCCCAGAGCTAGCCCTGCCAGGAGCAGCTTCTCCGTGCCCAGGGATCCTCCCTGCCAGGGCCCCCAGAGACCATCCCCACCAACTTGTCTTCAGCAGCAACTGAGCATCCTCCTCCCAGTGCTGCACTGCCCGGCTCCCCCAGCCCCGCTCTGGGGACACAGGCTCCCAAATGGGGATTGTGCGGGCCAGAGAGTGCCAGGGGAGTGCGGCAGCTCAGGGGGCACAGGCCCGGGGGATGTGGGGCGGCCAGGGGCTGCTCCTGCAGTGTGTCATGGTTTAAGTCCAGTCAGCCACGCAGTTTTGCTCACCCACTCCCCCCTCTATCTTGCCCCCCACTCCCGGAGGGATGGGAAGGAGAACCGAAAAGAATGCAACTCCCACAGGTTGAGATAAGAACAGTTTAGTAACTAAAGTATAACACAAATCACTACTGCTACCACCAATAATAATAATGTCAAGGCAAATACAAGGGAAGAATACAATTTCTCACCACCTAAAACCAAGCCCGACCACGCAGTGCACCCCCCACCCTTCTGGGTCTCTCCTCTCCGTCCTCCATCTTGGGCATGACGTGCTGTGGTATGGAATAACCTCTTTGGTCAGTTTGGGTCAGGTGTCCTGTCTCTGCTTCCTCCCGGCTCCCCTCCTCCCTGGCAGAGCATGAAACTCAGAAAGTCCTTGGCCAGACCAAAACATCACGAAGCAGTAATCGAAACACTGGTGTTATCAGCGCTGTTCCTAGGCCCAAAATCAAAAAACACAGTGCTGCACCAGCTACCAAGAAGCAGAAAAAATGACTGCTGCTGCTGAACCCATGACACAGTGACACGTGGCCACAGGCCAGGGATGCTGCCGAGCCCTCCTTGTGCGTGATGGGCAGATCCCGAGCCCGGGTTCCCCCACTGAGCCCACACAGGAGCTTGGAGGAACACGAGGATTTATTGATGGGATGCTGGGCCGCCCGGGCACCAGGGGTTCAGCCGGGAACCCCCAGTCTTGCCTGGCTGCCGGGGTTTCACTTCGATGGAATGGGTCAGAAGGGGCGGGAGGAGCTGTGAGGCCTGCCGAAGGCTGCCCTGGGTCGAGGGCTCTCCCGCCTGTACCCTCCTTGCCCCTGAGCACAGGCTGCTGCCTGCCCTGCCGGAGGCCATCTCTTCCCGCAGCTGATCCTGGACTTGCTGTAGCCCAGGATACGGTTGGCTTTCTGGGCTGCGAGCGCACACTGCCAGCTCATGTTCATTTTCTCATCGAGCGACACCCCCAAGTCCTCCCCAGCACTGCTCTGAATCTCTTCTCTGCCCAACCTGGGGCTGTGCCTGGGATTGCTCCCACCCAGGTATAGAACCTTGCACTTGGCATGGTTAAACTTCATCAGGTTGGCATCAGCCCACCTCACAAGCGTGTCCAGGTCCCTCTGGATGGCATTCCTTCCCTCCAATGTATTAACTGAACCACACAGCTTGGTGTCATCGGCAAACTTGCTGAGGGCGCACTCAATCCCACTGTCCATGTCACCGACAAAGATGTTAAACGAGAGCGGTCCCAACACCGGTCCCTGAGGGACACCGCTCGTTACTGGGCTCCAGCGGACACTGAGCCATTGAGCACAACTCTTTGCGTGCGGCCATCCAGCCAGTTCTTTATCCACCGAGTGGTCCACCTATCAAATTGATGTCTCTCCAACTTAGAGACAAGGATGTCATGTGAGACAGTGTCAAACGCTTTGCACAAGTCCAGGTAGATGACATCAACTGTTCTGCCCCTGTCCATCAGTTCTGTAGCCCCGTCGTAGAAGGCCACCAGATTGGTCAGGCAGGAATTCCCGTCAGTGAAGCCATGCTGGCTGTCACCAACCACCTTGTTGTTTTTCATGTGCCTTAATGTGCCTTCCAAAAGAATCTGCTCCAAGATTGTGCCAGGCACAGAGGTGAGAATGACTGCTCTGTAATTCCCTGGGTCATCCAGGACACAGGACCCTTTGGGGACACAGGCTCCCAAATGGGGCTTGTGCAGGCCAGAGGGTGCCAGGGGAGTGCGGCAGCTCAGGGGGCACAGGACCTGGGGATGTGGTGTGGCCAGGGGCTGCTCCTGCAGTGACACGTGGCCACAGGCCAGGGACGCTGCCGCCGAGCCCTCCTTGTGTGTGATGGGCAAATCCCGAGTCCGAGTCCTCCCACTCAGCCCACACAGGAGCTTGGACAAACACGAGGATTTATTGCTTGGATGCTGGGAAGCCCGGGCGCAAGGGCTTCAGCTGGGAGCCTGCATTCTTGCCTGGCTGCCGGGGCTTGAGGTCAATGGAATGGGTCAGGAGGGGCGGGAGGAGCCGTGGTGCCTGGTGAAAACTGCAGTGGGCCGAGGCTCTCCCGCCTGTACCCTCCTTGCCCCTGAGCACAGGCTGCTGCCTGTCCTGCCGGCACCTGGTATCGCACAGCAGCTCTGTCGCGTTGTCATCATCCTGCTGGGAAGGAGAGAGAGGGCAGGCTAAAGCACGGGACAGAATTCAGCATCCCCAAGCAACCCTCCACACCCAGCTCTCCTGGGGAAACTGAGGCACAAATCCCCCCATCCTGGATACTCAGCATCACACTCCCAGCCACAGTTGCCCCCTCTGGATCCCTTCCTTCTTCATCCCTACCTTGCTGCGGAATGCGGTGGATGTCTTGAGCGACCGTGGGGTGCTGGGTGGGACAGGCTGGAGGACAGTGCTCTGGCCCCTGCACTGCCGCGGCACGCTGGGGTACCGGCAGCCGGCTGCCTGCTCCCTGCAGGATGGGAAATAGAGGTACTCAGCACCCAGCACTGTGGTCTGCAGGGTGGTGGATAGGGCGTATCTGGGGCAGCCTGCCCAGGCACCCGCAGAGCCTTCTATCCCCACCCAGGGAAGAGCTCTCCCGGTCAGGGCAGGGCCACCCTGCACCCCCGGCAGGGGATGGGTCCCACGTCTCCTACCTCTTGCTTTCCCCTGGGTTCAGCGTACGAGGCGTTTTCTCAGCGCTGCGGGGGATCAGCGGTGGCGCGGGTGGGATGGGCACGACGGGCCTGCGGAAGCCAAGAACCACCGGTGGGTGCCAGGGGACAAACGATCCAGCCCGGCTCAGGGCAGTGCCCCAGAATCCATGGGCTCGTACCCCATGGCATCCCCCTGCCCGCTGCCCTCAGGGAGGGGTCCCCGTCACCCCACTCGTGGGCGGAGCATTGGAGGGGTCTCAGCAGGGTCCCACCCCCAGACAGACTCCCTGAACCCCGTGCCTGTCAGGCGGTGCTGTCAGCACCCATCTCCCCCCGTCCCACACATGCAGCACCCCCACGCTCCGGTGACGGGGGCTACTTACGAGCCGGGCACCCTCATGCTGAGCTGTCGGTCACAGGACAGGCACCGGGAATCAGCACTGGAAAGCTGCCTGGGCAGGGGAGAAAAGGGCTGGGTGAGCTGGGAAACCTGGGGTTCCACCCGGTTTATGCCCTTGAACCCCAGCAAGGTCCCAGCCCGCTGCCTGGTTAAGGAAGAATGGAGGACGAGGGAGAGCTCATGGAGGTTGGCTCCAAAAACCACCACCATCAGTGGGAACTACTGCCATGGGCACCCAGAGAACCCGGGAACTGCGGTGCTGGAAAGGACAAAGTGGCAACGGGGCGAGTGCTGCCCCTGAAGCCATCACTGCCCCCATCACACTCACTTCTTAATCCCAGCTGCATTGTCCGCCTCTCTCGGCGGTGCCTTCTCCTGGAGCTGCTTCAGGCTTCTCTTCCACTGCTCCTCCAGCTGCTGCCGGAAACGCTCCAGCTCCGTGCGGTCCAGCTGCAGGCAGACACACTCCCTCAGCCAGCTGCCGCGGCTTGGGCCACTGCGGACCCCAGAGAAAAGCCAGGAGCAGGAATCCCCAGAGGGATACAGCCTTGGGCCACCAAGCCCCAGAGGTGCCAGTTTGGCACCGTGGGCATGGGCCACCCCTCACCTTGGAGGCCATCTCTTCCCGCAGCTGCTCCTGGGCTTGCTGCAGCTGCTGCTCCTGGACCGCCAAGCGGCTCAGCACCTCCTGGTCCTGCTGCAGGGAGGAAGATGATGTGGTAGTGCCACGCAAGGGGGGGGTCTGTCCCCTGGGGACAGACCCGTCTCACTGGGCCACGGGCTCTCGGTGCCTGCAGGACATCTGCAGCACGGCTTCAACTTCCCTCCGTGCTGCTGGCACCTACAAACCTATTTGGGGAGGGAGCAAGGGGCTCCCCCACATTCCATTGCAGCACAAGCAGCTGGGGGCAGGGGGAGGTCCCGGCAGCCCCCTCCCCAGCCCCACGTGCCACCATCTCCTTACCTGGCTCCCCGGCCTCTCCACCTTGCCCTCCTCCTGCCTCAACAGCAGGGAGTCCACCTGCCTCTGCAGCTTCTCAAAGCGCTGCAGGAGATTCCCCTCCGGCGCGCTGGGGTCCCTGTACCTGTGGCACGCTACCTGCCTCTCTGCCTGCTCCAGCTCTGCATTCCTCACCATTCCCCTCAGCTCTTCCACCTACGCGAAGCGGAGGAGGAAGCACCTCTAAGATGGAACGGCTGCAGCCAACAACCCCGGGTGCCATGGAGGCTCCATGCCCACAGCTAGCCAGGGATGTGGCCGGGAACCCCGCCAGGACCACCCCACCGAGCACCGGGTCCTGGGAGCTCCCCCCGCACCTCACCTGCTCCTGCAGCTGCTGGGATGTGGTGACCAACTGCTCCACTGTGGCCCTGGTCACCTCCTGCTGCTCTGCCTGAACCTTCAGCTCCTGCTTCAGGTCTTGGAGCATGGACGTGAGCTGGGAACGGAGGTGGGACAGAGCCAGGCCATGGCACCAGTGTCTTCCCAGACCAGGGGCTCTTCATCTGCCCCCTCCCTGCCCAAATCCCCCAAGCATCCCCACGTGCCCCACATGGACCACCACCAGCTCACCTTCCCTTTCTCCTGCTCCAAGTCCCTTGCCAGGCCCTGCAGGGAGGACACCTGGCCACGGAGGTCCTCAAGCATGGTGACGATGCTCTCCTGGCCTACAAGAACATGGGCCAAGGGGACACAGTGTCAGGGAAGGGGGCTCACCCTCAGGGCCGGGCTCTGAGCACAGCGAGCCCCGACCCAGGCTCTCAACCATCCCACCAGGCCCCAGAGCTCCCACCTTCCTGCTGCTGGACCAGCAGCTCGGACCGCAGCTCCTCCAGCTCAGCGCGGTCCGACTTGTTGGCTTCCAGCTGTGCCTCCTGCTGTCTTAGGTGATCATATAGGCAGTGAAGAGCCTCAATCTCAGCTTCGTCAGGATCCATCGAGGACGTGGAGGAACTGCTGGACCCTGAGGACTCTGACCACCTGTACACCTGGCGCAGCTGGTCCACGGCCCTGGGATCCCTACCGGAGCTGGGGGCTATTGGCCGAGTCCCTGCTCCCTGGAGGTCTGCCCAGGAAACCCTTCTTCTGGGACGTGCCCCTGGGCTGCTGGTCTGGCTGAGAAGAGGCCAAGACTTCCTCCGTGGAGTCTTGGCCTCCGCGACAGCAGCTCCAGCCCTTCTCTGTGAGCGGCTGGGTGGCATATTGTGACCTCCCGGCCGGCTCGTAGGGCTGGAGCGCTGAGCAGTAGGGGCTGCGCGCTGGGTCCCTGGTTCCTTGGGACCCGGCACTGGGCTTGCCCCGTGCGAGGTGTCCATGTCCAAAGAGGCCTCGCTGGGGGCAGACTGGGCTCTGCTGCTCTCCTGGGAAGAGGCGACAAAGGGGAGCAGGTTTGTGCACTGAAGCGCAGCAGCAAGGGCAGAGCCAGGGCTCCCCGCACTGTCCCCAGCCGCCCCGGGCTGCGCTCCCACACTTCCCGCTTGGGACCCCCTTCCCACTCCTCCCTCGCTGGGTGGCCCCCAGGGCGATGGATGCAGGGTTACGCAGGGAGGGGGCGAGGGCCGCAGGGACCCCCGCGGCAGCTCCCCAAGCCAAGCCCCTTCCCGACTGCCTCCTTCGTGCCGCCGAGGCCCTCGGGGAGAGGTTGGCACAGAGCCGTGTCCTAGGAGAGGAGGGCGGTGGGGGCTGAGCCCCAGGGGAGGGTCCCTGCAGACCAGGACCTGGCTCCCCAGCCCTGCCCCTTGGGACACCCGGCAAAAGCCTGGGCCTGAGCAGCTCAGTGCCGTGCAGGGTGAGGCCCCCCTCCAGTGCCCCCCACTGCTGGCTTTAGCCCTGGGGCGAGCCAAGGAGACTGGAGGTGGGGATGAGGCCCATGAGGTGCTGAGGGTGCCTCTCGGTGCCCCAGCAGTGCCCACGGCTCCCAGCCGCAGGTCAGGAGTGGGGAAGGGAGGGATGGAGAGGACGGTGGGGCCGGAGCTCCAGGGCTGTGGGGCCCGGGGTGCTCGGGAGAGCACCTACCTCTGAGCTGCTGCTGTCCCAGGCTTGCAGCTCATTCGGCTGCCCCACACCGGCAGCCTCGACGTCAACTCGGGAGCCGCTGGCGGTGCCCTGCAGCGGGGCTGTCCTGGGCTGCCGCTCGCCTGGCTCCGGGGGCCGCTGCCCCACATGCTGGGCCCGGGCCCTGACCCCCTGGGCAGGCTGCTCCCAGTCTGGGACAGGCAGGTCCCTGAGGCCCAAGAGCCCCAGCACAGCCCGCAGCAGGCCGTGCAGCTCCATGAAATTCACATGTCCCCCTGAGGGGCTGATGGCAGCATCCAGCAGCTCAGACAGGCTGAGCGGGGCCATCGCTGCTGCGGTGCTCCACAGCGGGAGGCTGACCTGTGGGCAGGAGAGACAGCGGGCAGCCGGCGGCCTTCCTCCGGCCCCCGGGCCTCTGCGGGCCCTGCCCTGCCCTGCCCTGCCCTGCTGCCCGCCCGCCCCTCCTTCCCTCCTTACTTCCCTCCCCTCCTTCCCTCCCCTCCTTCCCTCCCCTCCTTCCCTTCCTTCCTTCCCTCCTTCCTTCCCTCCTTTCCTTCCCTCCCTTCCTTCCCTCCTTCCTTCCCTCCCTTCCTTCCCTTCCCTCCCTTCCTTCCCTCCTTCCTTCCCTCCCCTCCTTCCCTCCTTCCTACCCTCCTTCCTTCCCTCCTTTCCTTCCCTCCCTTCCTTCCCTCCTTCCTTCCCTCCCTTCCTTCCCTCCCTTCCTTCCCTCCTTCGCTCCCTTCTTCCTTCCTTCCCCCCCTCCCTCCCTCCCTCCCTCCCTCCCAGCTCACCTGCAGCACCAACTGAACCCTCCCTGCCCCTGCCCGCTCTTTATTGGCCACAGCCTGCCGCTCCTCGACGCCCATTGGCCGAGCCCATTGTCCCGCTCACAGAGGCCAGCTGTTACCAGGCGACAGTTCCCATCCCGCAGCTCCGGCGCATCCCCTCCTGTCCCGGGCACATCGGCAGACGCACGAAGCCTGCGTTCCCTTCCCTTGGAATCGCCATTCCATTTCCCTCCGCAGCCTTCGGGTTTCCTTGCAGGTTTTTCTCTGTGTCCAAACAAAACGCGCTGGCAGCGCAAGCACAAAGCCCACAGTGACAAGCTTTGATTTACACCTCTAAGATTACACAAGGGGAGTCCCACTTTATGCTGCCCCCCCATATACATCCTGTCTATTTTATCTTACTTAGCCAAGTCATAACGTAAGAATACAAAAGCTGTCCTTTTCCAAACCCCTTTCCTTATGGATCGACATTGGATTCAAACTGCCCATATTCATTCATTCATTCTTCCGATATAGATATATCTGTGTCCATCATAAGCAAGTGCCGAAGCCTGAAATGAGCATTTCCAGCAGTATGTCAACAAGATGCAGTGAGTCACAAACTGTGGTGAGCTAAACTCGGCCTTTCCTTTGTTCTGTGTGCTTCTGCACCAATACTCAAACTGCGCTTTGATTTCATGACCATTCTGGTCTGTACAGAAATTAATCCACGCTGTGGTTTCACACAGATACATTCTTAAGAAGATGAAATATCTTTACTTGTTTAACACAGCCTGTTTCTTGAACCTCCTTTGACTTCTCTTCCTGGAAGACGTTTGTATATTAGGGCCAGGATTTCACCGCAGATGTGGACTCCCAAATCCTGTTGAGACTTGGCTGGTTCGGAGCTGTTCCGGGACAATCTGACAAGGTGTTCTGAGGCATGGAGCACACATCTCTGGAAAATAGGCGGGGGGGTTCAGGCTTGTTGAGCCCGGCAAAGGGGAGGCGGAAGGACAGCCCAGTAGCTGCCTACAGCTACCAGGAAGGGCAGAGATAAAGCCAAGCTCTTTGTGGTAGAGCCAAGCACTACAGCAAAGGGCAGCAGCCACAGGCTGTGCCTTGGGACATGCAGGTTGGACAGCAGGATGAAAGGTGTCTTTAGGCGGACAGTACAGCCTGTGACAGGTTGTTGGGAAATGAGAACTAATGAATTGTGGACATGACTCAAAGTTTAGCTGGGTGAAACCATGGCTAAGCCAGACTAGAGCTGACAGCGCTTCCGCTCTACGCGTGAGGTTGAATTAGAGTCCTCCAGCTGATGCTGCCAACCAGCATTTCTATGACCCTATGGTAAATGCGCCTCCCATCTTCTCCCACCCTACCCAAATACGTTCAGTATTGTCTAGGAAATTATAACAAGGCAGGAGGTGGCCAAATTCCCTGTGCCAAGAATTATACATTGAAGTCTTTCTATACCCCAAAGCCACAAAACAAACCACATACCTCAGAGAGCCAAGAGGAGGACACACTTCCAGATGCCTGGTTCAGAATCCTCTCAGGGATAGACACCAACCAGATAGGACCCCATCACCTCATCACCCCCCAGCAGGGAACACTGATGATCCCCAACGGTCTGTGCACCAACTCAGTTCTTCTGCTAGCCATGCAACATCACCCCACCATGAGAACTGTGTGGGAGCCCCAGGTTGTCCCTGTCTGCAATAAACACAGGCTGTGACATGGCACATTCATTATGCTAAGGGTAATTAGTGGTTACGTAAACAGGAGGATTTCCAGTTATGCTGCTGGCTCACTCTGCATGGAAATTAGCCTGTTGATGTGAGCGGAAATATGTCAGAGCAGACTCCAGAGGAAAAGCCTCATCGCTATGTAGGAAGAGCAGCCCCTTTGCTCAGGGTTTGCCTTGGGTTGTGTCTGTTGGACTTGGCATCACCCCCTGAAGCCCATGGATGTGGCATGGCAAGAAGAACCAGCTGTCCGTAGTGGACAATCCTCATCTTCACCCCTGAAGATGTCAACTGCGGTCGTTCAGTGCTCACTGCCTCCAGCTATAAGAGATGTGATAATACTGCTTCGTAGGAGGGTGGCAGAGCCTGCTGATACACGGGCATAACCTTCTATGAAGTGGCAGAAGCTGTGATTTAAGGGAAAGCCCTCAGAGATACCGAAGCTGCCAGAAGAGACTTTATTCCTTTAAAGTATAATTTTAACTATGTGTCTTGTCATTCTGTATTTCTGTGGCTTTCTTGCTATTGCTGACTTACAGTCATCTATATTAGACTTCAATTGGAGCTCGGCTCAGATGCCTCTGTACAAATGTCCGTAGCATGGGGAACAAACAGGAGGAATTAGAGATGTGTGCACGTCTATGGGGATATGATATCATAGGCATCACAGAAACACGGTGGGATGGCTCCTATGACTGGTGTGCTGGAATGGAAGGTTACAGGCTCTTTAGGAAAGACAGGCTTGGTAGGCGGGGAGGGGGAGTTGCTATTTATGCTAGGGAAAGGCTGGAGAGTATGGAGCTCTGTCTGGGGACAGGTGAGCAGCTGACAGAGAGTTTGTGGGTCAGGGTTAAAGGGAGAACAGCAATGGGAGACATCATTGTGGAGATCTGTTACAGACTGCCTGACCAAGAGGACTCTGTGGATGAAGCGCTCTATAGACAGATAAGAACAGCCTCACGCTCGCAGGCCCTTGTTCTCACAGGGGACTTCAACCACCCGCATATCTGTTGGAGGGATGATACGGCCCGGCACAAGAAGTCCAGGGAGTTCCTTGACTGTGTGGAAGACAACTTCCTTCTGCAAGTAATAGAGGAGCCGACAAGGAGAGGTGCCATGCTTGACCTCGTGCTCACCAACAGGGAAGGGCTGGTTGGAAATGTGATGCTCCAGGGCAGCCTTGATTGCAGCGATCATGAGATGGTCGAATTCGAGATCCTCAGGACAGTGAGAAGAGCGTGCAGGAAGCTCACGGCCCTGGACTTCAAGAGAGCAGACTTTGGCCTCTTCAGGAACCTGCTCAGTAAGGTTCCATGGGATATAGCCCTAGAGGGCAGGGGGGCCCAAGACTGTTGGTTGATATTCAGGGATCACCTGCTACAAGCTCAGGAGCGATACATCCCTCCTAGAAGGAAGTGCTGCAGGAGGGCCAGGAGACCTCCTTGGATGGATAAGGAGCTGCTGAGGAAAATTCGAAGGAAAAAAGAGGCTTATAAAAGGTGGAAGCAAGGACAGGCGGCCTGGGAAGAATACAGGGATGTTGTCCGGGAAGCAAGGGACCAGGTTAGGAAAGCTAAGACTCACTTAGAATTTAACTTGGCTAGGGGTGTTAAGGATAAGAGGAAGGGATTCTGTGGGTACATTGCAAATAAAAGGCAGACTAGGGACAACATGGGCCCCCTCGGGCAGCTATCGGGAGAACTGGCAACCCTGGATTTGGTGAAGGCTGAGGTTCTTAACGACTTCTTTGCCTCAGTCTTTGCCAGCAAATGCTCTGACCACACCACCCAAGTCAAAACGCTTTGCACAAGTCCAGATAGATGACATCAACTGCTCTACCCCTGTCCATCAGTAACATAGCCCCATCATAGAAGGCCGTTTGACACTGTCTCGCATGACATCCTTGTCTCTAAGTTGGAGAGACATCAATTTGATAGGTGGACCACTCGGTAGACAAAGAACTGGCTGGATGGCCGCACGCAAAGAGTTGTGCTCAATGGCTCAATGTCCGCTGGAGCCCAGTAACGAGCGGTGTCCCTCAGGGACCGGTGTTGGGACCGCTCTCGTTTAACATCTTTGTCGGTGACATGGACAGTGGGATTGAGTGCGCCCTCAGCAAGTTTGCCGATGACACCAAGCTGTGTGGTTCGGTTGATACGCTGGAGGGAAGGAATGCCATCCAGAGGGACCTGGACACGCTTGTGAGGTGGGCTGATGCCAACCTGATGAAGTTTAACCATGCCAAGTGCAAGGTTCTATACCTGGGTGGGAGCAATCCCAGGCACAGCCCCAGGTTGGGCAGAGAAGAGATTCAGAGCAGTGCTGGGGAGGACTTGGGGGTGTTGCTCGATGAGAAAATGAACATGATCTGGCAGTGTGTGCTCACAGCCCAGAAAGCCAACCGTATCCTGGGCTGCATCAAAAGGAGCGTGACCAGCAGGTCGAGGGAGGTGATCCTGCCCCTCTACTCTGCTCTTGTGAGACCTCACTTGCAGTATTGTGTGCAGTTCTGGTGTCCTCAACATCAAAAGGACATGGAACTGTTGGAACAAGTGCAGAGGAGGCCACGAGGATGATCAGGGGACTGGAGCACCTCCCGGATGAAGATAGGCTGAGAAAGTTGGGGCTGTTCATCCTGGAGAAGAGAAGGCTGCGTGGAGACCTAATAGCAGCCTTCCAGTATCTGAAGGGGGGCTATAGGGATGCTGGGGAGGGACTCTGCATGAGGGACTGTAGTGATAGGACAAGAGGTAACGGGTTCAAACTTGAACAGGGTGAGTTTAGATTGGATATGAGGAAGAAGTTCTTTACTGTAAGGGTGGTGGGGCACTGGAATGGGTTGCGCAAGGAAGTGGTAAATGCCCCATCCCTGTCAAGTGTTCAAGGCTGGGTTGGACAGAGCCCAGGGTGACACGGTCCAGTGGGAGGTGTCCCAGCCCATGGCCGGGGGTTGCATCTGGAGGATTTTAAGGTCCTTTCCAACCCAAACTATTCTATGATTCTATGATGCTTTTTGCTGCTAGAGAACCTGTGTTCTCAAAGTCTCACCTCAACTCTCAGAGAGAGACTCGTTTTCTTTCTAAACTTGGTTCTCTCCTGTCTCAACAGGATTTGATCCCAGATGGAGCAAGGACAGATCAGTAGCAAGGGCTTCTAAAACCACTCTGTCCAGAGCTGCCTTGCAGAAAGCCGCCTTCGCTCTGGTTTTGCCCTGTTTGCCAGCAGACACCTCCAGTGTCAGAGAAGGAAAGAGCTGTCTGAGCACACCGCTCCCCTGGACAGTTTGGCTTTTCCCCCCACACAGACCCCCTGCCCATGGCTCTGCTGCCCAGAGCTAGCCCTGCCAGGAGCAGCTTCTCCGTGCCCAGGGATCCTCCCTGCCAGGGCCCCCAGAGACCATCCCCACCAACTTGTCTTCAGCAGCAACTGAGCATCCTCCTCCCAGTGCTGCACTGCCCGGCTCCCCCAGCCCCGCTCTGGGGACACAGGCTCCCAAATGGGGATTGTGCGGGCCAGAGAGTGCCAGGGGAGTGCGGCAGCTCAGGGGGCACAGGCCCGGGGGATGTGGGGCGGCCAGGGGCTGCTCCTGCAGTGTGTCGTGGTTTAAGTCCAGTCAGCCACGCAGTTTTGCTCACCCACTCCCCCCTCTATCTTGCCCCCCACTCCCGGAGGGATGGGAAGGAGAACCGAAAAGAATGCAACTCCCACAGGTTGAGATAAGAACAGTTTAGTAACTAAAGTATAACACAAATCACTACTGCTACCACCAATAATAATAATGACAAGGCAAATACAAGGGAAGAATACAATTTCTCACCACCTAAAACCAAGCCCGACCACGCAGTGCACCCCCCACCCTTCTGGGTCTCTCCTCTCCGTCCTCCATCTTGGGCATGACGTGCTGTGGTATGGAATAACCTCTTTGGTCAGTTTGGGTCAGGTGTCCTGTCTCTGCTTCCTCCCGGCTCCCCTCCTCCCTGGCAGAGCATGAAACTCAGAAAGTCCTTGGCCTGACCAAAACATCACGAAGCAGTAACCGAAACACTGGTGTTATCAGCGCTGTTCCCAGGCCCAAAATCAAAAAACACAGTGCTGCACCAGCTACCAAGAAGCAGAAAAAATGACTGCTGCTGCTGAACCCATGACACAGTGACACGTGGCCACAGGCCAGGGATGCTGCCGAGCCCTCCTTGTGCGTGATGGGCAGATCCCGAGCCCGGGTTCCCCCACTGAGCCCACACAGGAGCTTGGAGGAACACGAGGATTTATTGATGGGATGCTGGGCCGCCCGGGCGCCAGGGGTTCAGCCGGGAACCCCCAGTCTTGCCTGGCTGCCGGGGTTTCACTTCGATGGAACGGGTCAGAAGGGGCGGGAGGAGCTGTGAGGCCTGCCGAAGGCTGCCCTGGGTCGAGGGCTCTCCCGCCTGTACCCTCCTTGCCCCTGAGCACAGGCTGCTGCCTGCCCTGCCGGAGGCCATCTCTTCCCGCAGCTGATCCTGGACTTGCTGTAGCCCAGGATACGGTTGGCTTTCTGGGCTGCGAGCGCACACTGCCAGCTCATGTTCATTTTCTCATCGAGCGACACCCCCAAGTCCTCCCCAGCACTGCTCTGAATCTCTTCTCTGCCCAACCTGGGGCTGTGCCTGGGATTGCTCCCACCCAGGTATAGAACCTTGCACTTGGCATGGTTAAACTTCATCAGGTTGGCATCAGCCCACCTCACAAGCGTGTCCAGGTCCCTCTGGATGGCATTCCTTCCCTCCAATGTATTAACTGAACCACACAGCTTGGTGTCATCGGCAAACTTGCTGAGGGCGCACTCAATCCCACTGTCCATGTCACCGACAAAGATGTTAAACGAGAGCGGTCCCAACACCGGTCCCTGAGGGACACCGCTCGTTACTGGGCTCCAGCGGACACTGAGCCATTGAGCACAACTCTTTGCGTGCGGCCATCCAGCCAGTTCTTTATCCACCGAGTGGTCCACCTATCAAATTGATGTCTCTCCAACTTAGAGACAAGGATGTCATGTGAGACAGTGTCAAACGCTTTGCACAAGTCCAGGTAGATGACATCAACTGTTCTGCCCCTGTCCATCAGTTCTGTAGCCCCGTCGTAGAAGGCCACCAGATTGGTCAGGCAGGAATTCCCGTCAGTGAAGCCATGCTGGCTGTCACCAACCACCTTGTTGTTTTTCATGTGCCTTAATGTGCCTTCCAAAAGAATCTGCTCCAAGATTGTGCCAGGCACAGAGGTGAGAATGACTGCTCTGTAATTCCCTGGGTCATCCAGGACACAGGACCCTTTGGGGACACAGGCTCCCAAATGGGGCTTGTGCAGGCCAGAGGGTGCCAGGGGAGTGCGGCAGCTCAGGGGGCACAGGACCTGGGGATGTGGTGTGGCCAGGGGCTGCTCCTGCAGTGACACGTGGCCACAGGCCAGGGACGCTGCCGCCGAGCCCTCCTTGTGTGTGATGGGCAAATCCCGAGTCCGAGTCCTCCCACTCAGCCCACACAGGAGCTTGGACAAACACGAGGATTTATTGCTTGGATGCTGGGAAGCCCGGGCGCAAGGGCTTCAGCTGGGAGCCTGCATTCTTGCCTGGCTGCCGGGGCTTGAGGTCAATGGGATGGGTCAGGAGGGGCGGGAGGAGCCGTGGTGCCTGGTGAAAACTGCAGTGGGCCGAGGCTCTCCCGCCTGTACCCTCCTTGCCCCTGAGCACAGGCTGCTGCCTGTCCTGCCGGCACCTGGTATCGCACAGCAGCTCTGTCGCGTTGTCATCATCCTGCTGGGAAGGAGAGAGAGGGCAGGCTAAAGCACGGGACAGAATTCAGCATCCCCAAGCAACCCTCCACACCCAGCTCTCCTGGGGAAACTGAGGCACAAATCCCCCCATCCTGGATACTCAGCATCACACTCCCAGCCACAGTTGCCCCCTCTGGATCCCTTCCTTCTTCATCCCTACCTTGCTGCGGAATGCGGTGGATGTCTTGAGCGACC
The DNA here is from genome assembly GCA_028858755.1 of Ara ararauna. Taxonomy (NCBI): domain Eukaryota; kingdom Metazoa; phylum Chordata; class Aves; order Psittaciformes; family Psittacidae; genus Ara; species Ara ararauna. The sequence continues at coordinate 164,956,163 of CM054376.1, forward strand.
GTGGGGTGCTGGGTGGGACAGGCTGGAGGACAGTGCTCTGGCCCCTGCACTGCCGCGGCACGCTGGGGTACCGGCAGCCGGCTGCCTGCTCCCTGCAGGATGGGAAATAGAGGTACTCAGCACCCAGCACTGTGGTCTGCAGGGTGGTGGATAGGGCGTATCTGGGGCAGCCTGCCCAGGCACCCGCAGAGCCTTCTATCCCCACCCAGGGAAGAGCTCTCCCGGTCAGGGCAGGGCCACCCTGCACCCCCGGCAGGGGATGGGTCCCACGTCTCCTACCTCTTGCTTTCCCCTGGGTTCAGCGTACGAGGCGTTTTCTCAGCGCTGCGGGGGATCAGCGGTGGCGCGGGTGGGATGGGCACGACGGGCCTGCGGAAGCCAAGAACCACCGGTGGGTGCCAGGGGACAAACGATCCAGCCCGGCTCAGGGCAGTGCCCCAGAATCCATGGGCTCGTACCCCATGGCATCCCCCTGCCCGCTGCCCTCAGGGAGGGGTCCCCGTCACCCCACTCGTGGGCGGAGCATTGGAGGGGTCTCAGCAGGGTCCCACCCCCAGACAGACTCCCTGAACCCCGTGCCTGTCAGGCGGTGCTGTCAGCACCCATCTCCCCCCGTCCCACACATGCAGCACCCCCACGCTCCGGTGACGGGGGCTACTTACGAGCCGGGCACCCTCATGCTGAGCTGTCGGTCACAGGACAGGCACCGGGAATCAGCACTGGAAAGCTGCCTGGGCAGGGGAGAAAAGGGCTGGGTGAGCTGGGAAACCTGGGGTTCCACCCGGTTTATGCCCTTGAACCCCAGCAAGGTCCCAGCCCGCTGCCTGGTTAAGGAAGAATGGAGGACGAGGGAGAGCTCATGGAGGTTGGCTCCAAAAACCACCACCATCAGTGGGAACTACTGCCATGGGCACCCAGAGAACCCGGGAACTGCGGTGCTGGAAAGGACAAAGTGGCAACGGGGCGAGTGCTGCCCCTGAAGCCATCACTGCCCCCATCACACTCACTTCTTAATCCCAGCTGCATTGTCCGCCTCTCTCGGCGGTGCCTTCTCCTGGAGCTGCTTCAGGCTTCTCTTCCACTGCTCCTCCAGCTGCTGCCGGAAACGCTCCAGCTCCGTGCGGTCCAGCTGCAGGCAGACACACTCCCTCAGCCAGCTGCCGCGGCTTGGGCCACTGCGGACCCCAGAGAAAAGCCAGGAGCAGGAATCCCCAGAGGGATACAGCCTTGGGCCACCAAGCCCCAGAGGTGCCAGTTTGGCACCGTGGGCATGGGCCACCCCTCACCTTGGAGGCCATCTCTTCCCGCAGCTGCTCCTGGGCTTGCTGCAGCTGCTGCTCCTGGACCGCCAAGCGGCTCAGCACCTCCTGGTCCTGCTGCAGGGAGGAAGATGATGTGGTAGTGCCACGCAAGGGGGGGGTCTGTCCCCTGGGGACAGACCCGTCTCACTGGGCCACGGGCTCTCGGTGCCTGCAGGACATCTGCAGCACGGCTTCAACTTCCCTCCGTGCTGCTGGCACCTACAAACCTATTTGGGGAGGGAGCAAGGGGCTCCCCCACATTCCATTGCAGCACAAGCAGCTGGGGGCAGGGGGAGGTCCCGGCAGCCCCCTCCCCAGCCCCACGTGCCACCATCTCCTTACCTGGCTCCCCGGCCTCTCCACCTTGCCCTCCTCCTGCCTCAACAGCAGGGAGTCCACCTGCCTCTGCAGCTTCTCAAAGCGCTGCAGGAGATTCCCCTCCGGCGCGCTGGGGTCCCTGTACCTGTGGCACGCTACCTGCCTCTCTGCCTGCTCCAGCTCTGCATTCCTCACCATTCCCCTCAGCTCTTCCACCTACGCGAAGCGGAGGAGGAAGCACCTCTAAGATGGAACGGCTGCAGCCAACAACCCCGGGTGCCATGGAGGCTCCATGCCCACAGCTAGCCAGGGATGTGGCCGGGAACCCCGCCAGGACCACCCCACCGAGCACCGGGTCCTGGGAGCTCCCCCCGCACCTCACCTGCTCCTGCAGCTGCTGGGATGTGGTGACCAACTGCTCCACTGTGGCCCTGGTCACCTCCTGCTGCTCTGCCTGAACCTTCAGCTCCTGCTTCAGGTCTTGGAGCATGGACGTGAGCTGGGAACGGAGGTGGGACAGAGCCAGGCCATGGCACCAGTGTCTTCCCAGACCAGGGGCTCTTCATCTGCCCCCTCCCTGCCCAAATCCCCCAAGCATCCCCACGTGCCCCACATGGACCACCACCAGCTCACCTTCCCTTTCTCCTGCTCCAAGTCCCTTGCCAGGCCCTGCAGGGAGGACACCTGGCCACGGAGGTCCTCAAGCATGGTGACGATGCTCTCCTGGCCTACAAGAACATGGGCCAAGGGGACACAGTGTCAGGGAAGGGGGCTCACCCTCAGGGCCGGGCTCTGAGCACAGCGAGCCCCGACCCAGGCTCTCAACCATCCCACCAGGCCCCAGAGCTCCCACCTTCCTGCTGCTGGACCAGCAGCTCGGACCGCAGCTCCTCCAGCTCAGCGCGGTCCGACTTGTTGGCTTCCAGCTGTGCCTCCTGCTGTCTTAGGTGATCATATAGGCAGTGAAGAGCCTCAATCTCAGCTTCGTCAGGATCCATCGAGGACGTGGAGGAACTGCTGGACCCTGAGGACTCTGACCACCTGTACACCTGGCGCAGCTGGTCCACGGCCCTGGGATCCCTACCGGAGCTGGGGGCTATTGGCCGAGTCCCTGCTCCCTGGAGGTCTGCCCAGGAAACCCTTCTTCTGGGACGTGCCCCTGGGCTGCTGGTCTGGCTGAGAAGAGGCCAAGACTTCCTCCGTGGAGTCTTGGCCTCCGCGACAGCAGCTCCAGCCCTTCTCTGTGAGCGGCTGGGTGGCATATTGTGACCTCCCGGCCGGCTCGTAGGGCTGGAGCGCTGAGCAGTAGGGGCTGCGCGCTGGGTCCCTGGTTCCTTGGGACCCGGCACTGGGCTTGCCCCGTGCGAGGTGTCCATGTCCAAAGAGGCCTCGCTGGGGGCAGACTGGGCTCTGCTGCTCTCCTGGGAAGAGGCGACAAAGGGGAGCAGGTTTGTGCACTGAAGCGCAGCAGCAAGGGCAGAGCCAGGGCTCCCCGCACTGTCCCCAGCCGCCCCGGGCTGCGCTCCCACACTTCCCGCTTGGGACCCCCTTCCCACTCCTCCCTCGCTGGGTGGCCCCCAGGGCGATGGATGCAGGGTTACGCAGGGAGGGGGCGAGGGCCGCAGGGACCCCCGCGGCAGCTCCCCAAGCCAAGCCCCTTCCCGACTGCCTCCTTCGTGCCGCCGAGGCCCTCGGGGAGAGGTTGGCACAGAGCCGTGTCCTAGGAGAGGAGGGCGGTGGGGGCTGAGCCCCAGGGGAGGGTCCCTGCAGACCAGGACCTGGCTCCCCAGCCCTGCCCCTTGGGACACCCGGCAAAAGCCTGGGCCTGAGCAGCTCAGTGCCGTGCAGGGTGAGGCCCCCCTCCAGTGCCCCCCACTGCTGGCTTTAGCCCTGGGGCGAGCCAAGGAGACTGGAGGTGGGGATGAGGCCCATGAGGTGCTGAGGGTGCCTCTCGGTGCCCCAGCAGTGCCCACGGCTCCCAGCCGCAGGTCAGGAGTGGGGAAGGGAGGGATGGAGAGGACGGTGGGGCCGGAGCTCCAGGGCTGTGGGGCCCGGGGTGCTCGGGAGAGCACCTACCTCTGAGCTGCTGCTGTCCCAGGCTTGCAGCTCATTCGGCTGCCCCACACCGGCAGCCTCGACGTCAACTCGGGAGCCGCTGGCGGTGCCCTGCAGCGGGGCTGTCCTGGGCTGCCGCTCGCCTGGCTCCGGGGGCCGCTGCCCCACATGCTGGGCCCGGGCCCTGACCCCCTGGGCAGGCTGCTCCCAGTCTGGGACAGGCAGGTCCCTGAGGCCCAAGAGCCCCAGCACAGCCCGCAGCAGGCCGTGCAGCTCCATGAAATTCACATGTCCCCCTGAGGGGCTGATGGCAGCATCCAGCAGCTCAGACAGGCTGAGCGGGGCCATCGCTGCTGCGGTGCTCCACAGCGGGAGGCTGACCTGTGGGCAGGAGAGACAGCGGGCAGCCGGCGGCCTTCCTCCGGCCCCCGGGCCTCTGCGGGCCCTGCCCTGCCCTGCCCTGCCCTGCTGCCCGCCCGCCCCTCCTTCCCTCCTTACTTCCCTCCCCTCCTTCCCTCCCCTCCTTCCCTCCCCTCCTTCCCTCCCTTCCTTCCCTCCTTCCTTCCCTCCTTTCCTTCCCTCCCTTCCTTCCCTCCTTCCTTCCCTCCCTTCCTTCCCTTCCCTCCCTTCCTTCCCTCCTTCCTTCCCTCCCCTCCTTCCCTCCTTCCTACCCTCCTTCCTTCCCTCCTTTCCTTCCCTCCCTTCCTTCCCTCCTTCCTTCCCTCCCTTCCTTCCCTCCCTTCCTTCCCTCCTTCGCTCCCTTCTTCCTTCCTTCCCCCCCTCCCTCCCTCCCTCCCTCCCTCCCAGCTCACCTGCAGCACCAACTGAACCCTCCCTGCCCCTGCCCGCTCTTTATTGGCCACAGCCTGCCGCTCCTCGACGCCCATTGGCCGAGCCCATTGTCCCGCTCACAGAGGCCGGCTGTTGCCAGGCGACAGTTCCCATCCCGCAGCTCCGGCGCATCCCCTCCTGTCCCGGGCACATCGGCAGACGCACGAAGCCTGCGTTCCCTTCCCTTGGAATCGCCATTCCATTTCCCTCCGCAGCCTTCGGGTTTCCTTGCAGGTTTTTCTCTGTGTCCAAACAAAACGCGCTGGCAGCGCAAGCACAAAGCCCACAGTGACAAGCTTTGATTTACACCTCTAAGATTACACAAGGGGAGTCCCACTTTATGCTGCCCCCCCATATACATCCTGTCTATTTTATCTTACTTAGCCAAGTCATAACGTAAGAATACAAAAGCTGTCCTTTTCCAAACCCCTTTCCTTATGGATCGACATTGGATTCAAACTGCCCATATTCATTCATTCATTCTCTTCATTCATTCTTCCGATATAGATATATCTGTGTCCATCATAAGCAAGTGCCGAAGCCTGAAATGAGCATTTCCAGCAGTATGTCAACAAGATGCAGTGAGTCACAAACTGTGGTGAGCTAAACTCGGCCTTTCCTTTGTTCTGTGTGCTTCTGCACCAATACTCAAACTGCGCTTTGATTTCATGACCATTCTGGTCTGTACAGAAATTAATCCACGCTGTGGTTTCACACAGATACATTCTTAAGAAGATGAAATATCTTTACTTGTTTAACACAGCCTGTTTCTTGAACCTCCTTTGACTTCTCTTCCTGGAAGACGTTTGTATATTAGGGCCAGGATTTCACCGCAGATGTGGACTCCCAAATCCTGTTGAGACTTGGCTGGTTCGGAGCTGTTCCGGGACAATCTGACAAGGTGTTCTGAGGCATGGAGCACACATCTCTGGAAAATAGGCGGGGGGATTCAGGCTTGTTGAGCCCGGCAAAGGGGAGGCGGAAGGACAGCCCGGTAGCTGCCTACAGCTACCAGGAAGGGCAGAGATAAAGCCAAGCTCTTTGTGGTAGAGCCAAGCACTACAGCAAAGGGCAGCAGCCACAGGCTGTGCCTTGGGACATGCAGGTTGGACAGCAGGATGAAAGGTGTCTTTAGGCGGACAGTACAGCCTGTGACAGGTTGTTGGGAAATGAGAACTAATGAATTGTGGACATGACTCAAAGTTTAGCTGGGTGAAACCATGGCTAAGCCAGACTAGAGCTGACAGCGCTTCCGCTCTACGCGTGAGGTTGAATTAGAGTCCTCCAGCTGATGCTGCCAACCAGCATTTCTATGACCCTATGGTAAATGCGCCTCCCATCTTCTCCCACCCTACCCAAATACGTTCAGTATTGTCTAGGAAATTATAACAAGGCAGGAGGTGGCCAAATTCCCTGTGCCAAGAATTATACATTGAAGTCTTTCTATACCCCAAAGCCACAAAACAAACCACATACCTCAGAGAGCCAAGAGGAGGACACACTTCCAGATGCCTGGTTCAGAATCCTCTCAGGGATAGACACCAACCAGATAGGACCCCATCACCTCATCACCCCCCAGCAGGGAACACTGATGATCCCCAACGGTCTGTGCACCAACTCAGTTCTTCTGCTAGCCATGCAACATCACCCCACCATGAGAACTGTGTGGGAGCCCCAGGTTGTCCCTGTCTGCAATAAACACAGGCTGTGACATGGCACATTCATTATGCTAAGGGTAATTAGTGGTTACGTAAACAGGAGGATTTCCAGTTATGCTGCTGGCTCACTCTGCATGGAAATTAGCCTGTTGATGTGAGCGGAAATATGTCAGAGCAGACTCCAGAGGAAAAGCCTCATTGCTATGTAGGAAGAGCAGCCCCTTTGCTCAGGGTTTGCCTTGGGTTGTGTCTGTTGGACTTGGCATCACCCCCTGAAGCCCATGGATGTGGCATGGCAAGAAGAACCAGCTGTCCGTAGTGGACAATCCTCATCTTCACCCCTGAAGATGTCAACTGCGGTCGTTCAGTGCTCACTGCCTCCAGCTATAAGAGATGTGATAATACTGCTTCGTAGGAGGGTGGCAGAGCCTGCTGATACACGGGCATAACCTTCTATGAAGTGGCAGAAGCTGTGATTTAAGGGAAAGCCCTCAGAGATACCGAAGCTGCCAGAAGAGACTTTATTCCTTTAAAGTATAATTTTAACTATGTGTCTTGTCATTCTGTATTTCTGTGGCTTTCTTGCTATTGCTGACTTACAGTCATCTATATTAGACTTCAATTGGAGCTCGGCTCAGATGCCTCTGTACAAATGCCCGTAGCATGGGGAACAAACAGGAGGAATTAGAGATGTGTGCACGTCTATGGGGATATGATATCATAGGCATCACAGAAACACGGTGGGATGGCTCCTATGACTGGTGTGCTGGAATGGAAGGTTACAGGCTCTTTAGGAAAGACAGGCTTGGTAGGCGGGGAGGGGGAGTTGCTATTTATGCTAGGGAAAGGCTGGAGAGTATGGAGCTCTGTCTGGGGACAGGTGAGCAGCTGACAGAGAGTTTGTGGGTCAGGGTTAAAGGGAGAACAGCAATGGGAGACATCATTGTGGAGATCTGTTACAGACTGCCTGACCAAGAGGACTCTGTGGATGAAGCGCTCTATAGACAGATAAGAACAGCCTCACGCTCGCAGGCCCTTGTTCTCACAGGGGACTTCAACCACCCGCATATCTGTTGGAGGGATGATACGGCCCGGCACAAGAAGTCCAGGGAGTTCCTTGACTGTGTGGAAGACAACTTCCTTCTGCAAGTAATAGAGGAGCCGACAAGGAGAGGTGCCATGCTTGACCTCGTGCTCACCAACAGGGAAGGGCTGGTTGGAAATGTGATGCTCCAGGGCAGCCTTGATTGCAGCGATCATGAGATGGTCGAATTCGAGATCCTCAGGACAGTGAGAAGAGCGTGCAGGAAGCTCACGGCCCTGGACTTCAAGAGAGCAGACTTTGGCCTCTTCAGGAACCTGCTCAGTAAGGTTCCATGGGATATAGCCCTAGAGGGCAGGGGGGCCCAAGACTGTTGGTTGATATTCAGGGATCACCTGCTACAAGCTCAGGAGCGATACATCCCTCCTAGAAGGAAGTGCTGCAGGAGGGCCAGGAGACCTCCTTGGATGGATAAGGAGCTGCTGAGGAAAATTCGAAGGAAAAAAGAGGCTTATAAAAGGTGGAAGCAAGGACAGGCGGCCTGGGAAGAATACAGGGATGTTGTCCGGGAAGCAAGGGACCAGGTTAGGAAAGCTAAGACTCACTTAGAATTTAACTTGGCTAGGGGTGTTAAGGATAAGAGGAAGGGATTCTGTGGGTACATTGCAAATAAAAGGCAGACTAGGGACAACATGGGCCCCCTCGGGCAGCTATCGGGAGAACTGGCAACCCTGGATTTGGTGAAGGCTGAGGTTCTTAACGACTTCTTTGCCTCAGTCTTTGCCAGCAAATGCTCTGACCACACCACCCAAGTCAAAACGCTTTGCACAAGTCCAGATAGATGACATCAACTGCTCTACCCCTGTCCATCAGTAACATAGCCCCATCATAGAAGGCCGTTTGACACTGTCTCGCATGACATCCTTGTCTCTAAGTTGGAGAGACATCAATTTGATAGGTGGACCACTCGGTAGACAAAGAACTGGCTGGATGGCCGCACGCAAAGAGTTGTGCTCAATGGCTCAATGTCCGCTGGAGCCCAGTAACGAGCGGTGTCCCTCAGGGACCGGTGTTGGGACCGCTCTCGTTTAACATCTTTGTCGGTGACATGGACAGTGGGATTGAGTGCGCCCTCAGCAAGTTTGCCGATGACACCAAGCTGTGTGGTTCGGTTGATACGCTGGAGGGAAGGAATGCCATCCAGAGGGACCTGGACACGCTTGTGAGGTGGGCTGATGCCAACCTGATGAAGTTTAACCATGCCAAGTGCAAGGTTCTATACCTGGGTGGGAGCAATCCCAGGCACAGCCCCAGGTTGGGCAGAGAAGAGATTCAGAGCAGTGCTGGGGAGGACTTGGGGGTGTTGCTCGATGAGAAAATGAACATGATCTGGCAGTGTGTGCTCACAGCCCAGAAAGCCAACCGTATCCTGGGCTGCATCAAAAGGAGCGTGACCAGCAGGTCGAGGGAGGTGATCCTGCCCCTCTACTCTGCTCTTGTGAGACCTCACTTGCAGTATTGTGTGCAGTTCTGGTGTCCTCAACATCAAAAGGACATGGAACTGTTGGAACAAGTGCAGAGGAGGCCACGAGGATGATCAGGGGACTGGAGCACCTCCCGGATGAAGATAGGCTGAGAAAGTTGGGGCTGTTCATCCTGGAGAAGAGAAGGCTGCGTGGAGACCTAATAGCAGCCTTCCAGTATCTGAAGGGGGGCTATAGGGATGCTGGGGAGGGACTCTGCATGAGGGACTGTAGTGATAGGACAAGAGGTAACGGGTTCAAACTTGAACAGGGTGAGTTTAGATTGGATATGAGGAAGAAGTTCTTTACTGTAAGGGTGGTGGGGCACTGGAATGGGTTGCGCAAGGAAGTGGTAAATGCCCCATCCCTGTCAAGTGTTCAAGGCTGGGTTGGACAGAGCCCAGGGTGACACGGTCCAGTGGGAGGTGTCCCAGCCCATGGCCGGGGGTTGCATCTGGAGGATTTTAAGGTCCTTTCCAACCCAAACTATTCTATGATTCTATGATGCTTTTTGCTGCTAGAGAACCTGTGTTCTCAAAGTCTCACCTCAACTCTCAGAGAGAGACTCGTTTTCTTTCTAAACTTGGTTCTCTCCTGTCTCAACAGGATTTGATCCCAGATGGAGCAAGGACAGATCAGTAGCAAGGGCTTCTAAAACCACTCTGTCCAGAGCTGCCTTGCAGAAAGCCGCCTTCGCTCTGGTTTTGCCCTGTTTGCCAGCAGACACCTCCAGTGTCAGAGAAGGAAAGAGCTGTCTGAGCACACCGCTCCCCTGGACAGTTTGGCTTTTCCCCCCACACAGACCCCCTGCCCATGGCTCTGCTGCCCAGAGCTAGCCCTGCCAGGAGCAGCTTCTCCGTGCCCAGGGATCCTCCCTGCCAGGGCCCCCAGAGACCATCCCCACCAACTTGTCTTCAGCAGCAACTGAGCATCCTCCTCCCAGTGCTGCACTGCCCGGCTCCCCCAGCCCCGCTCTGGGGACACAGGCTCCCAAATGGGGATTGTGCGGGCCAGAGAGTGCCAGGGGAGTGCGGCAGCTCAGGGGGCACAGGCCCGGGGGATGTGGGGCGGCCAGGGGCTGCTCCTGCAGTGTGTCGTGGTTTAAGTCCAGTCAGCCACGCAGTTTTGCTCACCCACTCCCCCCTCTATCTTGCCCCCCACTCCCGGAGGGATGGGAAGGAGAACCGAAAAGAATGCAACTCCCACAGGTTGAGATAAGAACAGTTTAGTAACTAAAGTATAACACAAATCACTACTGCTACCACCAATAATAATAATGACAAGGCAAATACAAGGGAAGAATACAATTTCTCACCACCTAAAACCAAGCCCGACCACGCAGTGCACCCCCCACCCTTCTGGGTCTCTCCTCTCCGTCCTCCATCTTGGGCATGACGTGCTGTGGTATGGAATAACCTCTTTGGTCAGTTTGGGTCAGGTGTCCTGTCTCTGCTTCCTCCCGGCTCCCCTCCTCCCTGGCAGAGCATGAAACTCAGAAAGTCCTTGGCCTGACCAAAACATCACGAAGCAGTAACCGAAACACTGGTGTTATCAGCGCTGTTCCTAGGCCCAAAATCAAAAAACACAGTGCTGCACCAGCTACCAAGAAGCAGAAAAAATGACTGCTGCTGCTGAACCCATGACACAGTGACACGTGGCCACAGGCCAGGGATGCTGCCGAGCCCTCCTTGTGCGTGATGGGCAGATCCCGAGCCCGGGTTCCCCCACTGAGCCCACACAGGAGCTTGGAGGAACACGAGGATTTATTGATGGGATGCTGGGCCGCCCGGGCGCCAGGGGTTCAGCCGGGAACCCCCAGTCTTGCCTGGCTGCCGGGGTTTCACTTCGATGGAACGGGTCAGAAGGGGCGGGAGGAGCTGTGAGGCCTGCCGAAGGCTGCCCTGGGTCGAGGGCTCTCCCGCCTGTACCCTCCTTGCCCCTGAGCACAGGCTGCTGCCTGCCCTGCCGGAGGCCATCTCTTCCCGCAGCTGATCCTGGACTTGCTGTAGCCCAGGATACGGTTGGCTTTCTGGGCTGCGAGCGCACACTGCCAGCTCATGTTCATTTTCTCATCGAGCGACACCCCCAAGTCCTCCCCAGCACTGCTCTGAATCTCTTCTCTGCCCAACCTGGGGCTGTGCCTGGGATTGCTCCCACCCAGGTATAGAACCTTGCACTTGGCATGGTTAAACTTCATCAGGTTGGCATCAGCCCACCTCACAAGCGTGTCCAGGTCCCTCTGGATGGCATTCCTTCCCTCCAATGTATTAACTGAACCACACAGCTTGGTGTCATCGGCAAACTTGCTGAGGGCGCACTCAATCCCACTGTCCATGTCACCGACAAAGATGTTAAACGAGAGCGGTCCCAACACCGGTCCCTGAGGGACACCGCTTGTTACTGGGCTCCAGCGGACACTGAGCCATTGAGCACAACTCTTTGCGTGCGGCCATCCAGCCAGTTCTTTATCCACCGAGTGGTCCACCTATCAAATTGATGTCTCTCCAACTTAGAGACAAGGATGTCATGTGAGACAGTGTCAAACGCTTTGCACAAGTCCAGGTAGATGACATCAACTGTTCTGCCCCTGTCCATCAGTTCTGTAGCCCCGTCGTAGAAGGCCACCAGATTGGTCAGGCAGGAATTCCCGTCAGTGAAGCCATGCTGGCTGTCACCAACCACCTTGTTGTTTTTCATGTGCCTTAATGTGCCTTCCAAAAGAATCTGCTCCAAGATTGTGCCAGGCACAGAGGTGAGAATGACTGCTCTGTAATTCCCTGGGTCATCCAGGACACAGGACCCTTTGGGGACACAGGCTCCCAAATGGGGCTTGTGCAGGCCAGAGGGTGCCAGGGGAGTGCGGCAGCTCAGGGGGCACAGGACCTGGGGATGTGGTGTGGCCAGGGGCTGCTCCTGCAGTGACACGTGGCCACAGGCCAGGGACGCTGCCGCCGAGCCCTCCTTGTGTGTGATGGGCAAATCCCGAGTCCGAGTCCTCCCACTCAGCCCACACAGGAGCTTGGACAAACACGAGGATTTATTGCTTGGATGCTGGGAAGCCCGGGCGCAAGGGCTTCAGCTGGGAGCCTGCATTCTTGCCTGGCTGCCGGGGCTTGAGGTCAATGGAATGGGTCAGGAGGGGCGGGAGGAGCCGTGGTGCCTGGTGAAAACTGCAGTGGGCCGAGGCTCTCCCGCCTGTACCCTCCTTGCCCCTGAGCACAGGCTGCTGCCTGTCCTGCCGGCACCTGGTATCGCACAGCAGCTCTGTCGCGTTGTCATCATCCTGCTGGGAAGGAGAGAGAGGGCAGGCTAAAGCACGGGACAGAATTCAGCATCCCCAAGCAACCCTCCACACCCAGCTCTCCTGGGGAAACTGAGGCACAAATCCCCCCATCCTGGATACTCAGCATCACACTCCCAGCCACAGTTGCCCCCTCTGGATCCCTTCCTTCTTCATCCCTACCTTGCTGCGGAATGCGGTGGATGTCTTGAGCGACCGTGGGGTGCTGGGTGGGACAGGCTGGAGGACAGTGCTCTGGCCCCTGCACTGCCGCGGCACGCTGGGGTACCGGCAGCCGGCTGCCTGCTCCCTGCAGGATGGGAAATAGAGGTACTCAGCACCCAGCACTGTGGTCTGCAGGGTGGTGGATAGGGCGTATCTGGGGCAGCCTGCCCAGGCACCCGCAGAGCCTTCTATCCCCACCCAGGGAAGAGCTCTCCCGGTCAGGGCAGGGCCACCCTGCACCCCCGGCAGGGGATGGGTCCCACGTCTCCTACCTCTTGCTTTCCCCTGGGTTCAGCGTACGAGGCGTTTTCTCAGCGCTGCGGGGGATCAGCGGTGGCGCGGGTGGGATGGGCACGACGGGCCTGCGGAAGCCAAGAACCACCGGTGGGTGCCAGGGGACAAACGATCCAGCCCGGCTCAGGGCAGTGCCCCAGAATCCATGGGCTCGTACCCCATGGCATCCCCCTGCCCGCTGCCCTCAGGGAGGGGTCCCCGTCACCCCACTCGTGGGCGGAGCATTGGAGGGGTCTCAGCAGGGTCCCACCCCCAGACAGACTCCCTGAACCCCGTGCCTGTCAGGCGGTGCTGTCAGCACCCATCTCCCCCCGTCCCACACATGCAGCACCCCCACGCTCCGGTGACGGGGGCTACTTACGAGCCGGGCACCCTCATGCTGAGCTGTCGGTCACAGGACAGGCACCGGGAATCAGCACTGGAAAGCTGCCTGGGCAGGGGAGAAAAGGGCTGGGTGAGCTGGGAAACCTGGGGTTCCACCCGGTTTATGCCCTTGAACCCCAGCAAGGTCCCAGCCCGCTGCCTGGTTAAGGAAGAATGGAGGACGAGGGAGAGCTCATGGAGGTTGGCTCCAAAAACCACCACCATCAGTGGGAACTACTGCCATGGGCACCCAGAGAACCCGGGAACTGCGGTGCTGGAAAGGACAAAGTGGCAACGGGGCGAGTGCTGCCCCTGAAGCCATCACTGCCCCCATCACACTCACTTCTTAATCCCAGCTGCATTGTCCGCCTCTCTCGGCGGTGCCTTCTCCTGGAGCTGCTTCAGGCTTCTCTTCCACTGCTCCTCCAGCTGCTGCCGGAAACGCTCCAGCTCCGTGCGGTCCAGCTGCAGGCAGACACACTCCCTCAGCCAGCTGCCGCGGCTTGGGCCACTGCGGACCCCAGAGAAAAGCCAGGAGCAGGAATCCCCAGAGGGATACAGCCTTGGGCCACCAAGCCCCAGAGGTGCCAGTTTGGCACCGTGGGCATGGGCCACCCCTCACCTTGGAGGCCATCTCTTCCCGCAGCTGCTCCTGGGCTTGCTGCAGCTGCTGCTCCTGGACCGCCAAGCGGCTCAGCACCTCCTGGTCCTGCTGCAGGGAGGAAGATGATGTGGTAGTGCCACGCAAGGGGGGGGTCTGTCCCCTGGGGACAGACCCGTCTCACTGGGCCACGGGCTCTCGGTGCCTGCAGGACATCTGCAGCACGGCTTCAACTTCCCTCCGTGCTGCTGGCACCTACAAACCTATTTGGGGAGGGAGCAAGGGGCTCCCCCACATTCCATTGCAGCACAAGCAGCTGGGGGCAGGGGGAGGTCCCGGCAGCCCCCTCCCCAGCCCCACGTGCCACCATCTCCTTACCTGGCTCCCCGGCCTCTCCACCTTGCCCTCCTCCTGCCTCAACAGCAGGGAGTCCACCTGCCTCTGCAGCTTCTCAAAGCGCTGCAGGAGATTCCCCTCCGGCGCGCTGGGGTCCCTGTACCTGTGGCACGCTACCTGCCTCTCTGCCTGCTCCAGCTCTGCATTCCTCACCATTCCCCTCAGCTCTTCCACCTACGCGAAGCGGAGGAGGAAGCACCTCTAAGATGGAACGGCTGCAGCCAACAACCCCGGGTGCCATGGAGGCTCCATGCCCACAGCTAGCCAGGGATGTGGCCGGGAACCCCGCCAGGACCACCCCACCGAGCACCGGGTCCTGGGAGCTCCCCCCGCACCTCACCTGCTCCTGCAGCTGCTGGGATGTGGTGACCAACTGCTCCACTGTGGCCCTGGTCACCTCCTGCTGCTCTGCCTGAACCTTCAGCTCCTGCTTCAGGTCTTGGAGCATGGACGTGAGCTGGGAACGGAGGTGGGACAGAGCCAGGCCATGGCACCAGTGTCTTCCCAGACCAGGGGCTCTTCATCTGCCCCCTCCCTGCCCAAATCCCCCAAGCATCCCCACGTGCCCCACATGGACCACCACCAGCTCACCTTCCCTTTCTCCTGCTCCAAGTCCCTTGCCAGGCCCTGCAGGGAGGACACCTGGCCACGGAGGTCCTCAAGCATGGTGACGATGCTCTCCTGGCCTACAAGAACATGGGCCAAGGGGACACAGTGTCAGGGAAGGGGGCTCACCCTCAGGGCCGGGCTCTGAGCACAGCGAGCCCCGACCCAGGCTCTCAACCATCCCACCAGGCCCCAGAGCTCCCACCTTCCTGCTGCTGGACCAGCAGCTCGGACCGCAGCTCCTCCAGCTCAGCGCGGTCCGACTTGTTGGCTTCCAGCTGTGCCTCCTGCTGTCTTAGGTGATCATATAGGCAGTGAAGAGCCTCAATCTCAGCTTCGTCAGGATCCATCGAGGACGTGGAGGAACTGCTGGACCCTGAGGACTCTGACCACCTGTATACCTGGCGCAGCTGGTCCACGGCCCTGGGATCCCTACCGGAGCTGGGGGCTATTGGCCGAGTCCCTGCTCCCTGGAGGTCTGCCCAGGAAACCCTTCTTCTGGGACGTGCCCCTGGGCTGCTGGTCTGGCTGAGAAGAGGCCAAGACTTCCTCCGTGGAGTCTTGGCCTCCGCGACAGCAGCTCCAGCCCTTCTCTGTGAGCGGCTGGGTGGCATATTGTGACCTCCCGGCCGGCTCGTAGGGCTGGAGCGCTGAGCAGTAGGGGCTGCGCGCTGGGTCCCTGGTTCCTTGGGACCCGGCACTGGGCTTGCCCCGTGCGAGGTGTCCATGTCCAAAGAGGCCTCGCTGGGGGCAGACTGGGCTCTGCTGCTCTCCTGGGAAGAGGCGACAAAGGGGAGCAGGTTTGTGCACTGAAGCGCAGCAGCAAGGGCAGAGCCAGGGCTCCCCGCACTGTCCCCAGCCGCCCCGGGCTGCGCTCCCACACTTCCCGCTTGGGACCCCCTTCCCACTCCTCCCTCGCTGGGTGGCCCCCAGGGCGATGGATGCAGGGTTACGCAGGGAGGGGGCGAGGGCCGCAGGGACCCCCGCGGCAGCTCCCCAAGCCAAGCCCCTTCCCGACTGCCTCCTTCGTGCCGCCGAGGCCCTCGGGGAGAGGTTGGCACAGAGCCGTGTCCTAGGAGAGGAGGGCGGTGGGGGCTGAGCCCCAGGGGAGGGTCCCTGCAGACCAGGACCTGGCTCCCCAGCCCTGCCCCTTGGGACACCCGGCAAAAGCCTGGGCCTGAGCAGCTCAGTGCCGTGCAGGGTGAGGCCCCCCTCCAGTGCCCCCCACTGCTGGCTTTAGCCCTGGGGCGAGCCAAGGAGACTGGAGGTGGGGATGAGGCCCATGAGGTGCTGAGGGTGCCTCTCGGTGCCCCAGCAGTGCCCACGGCTCCCAGCCGCAGGTCAGGAGTGGGGAAGGGAGGGATGGAGAGGACGGTGGGGCCGGAGCTCCAGGGCTGTGGGGCCCGGGGTGCTCGGGAGAGCACCTACCTCTGAGCTGCTGCTGTCCCAGGCTTGCAGCTCATTCGGCTGCCCCACACCGGCAGCCTCGACGTCAACTCGGGAGCCGCTGGCGGTGCCCTGCAGCGGGGCTGTCCTGGGCTGCCGCTCGCCTGGCTCCGGGGGCCGCTGCCCCACATGCTGGGCCCGGGCCCTGACCCCCTGGGCAGGCTGCTCCCAGTCTGGGACAGGCAGGTCCCTGAGGCCCAAGAGCCCCAGCACAGCCCGCAGCAGGCCGTGCAGCTCCATGAAATTCACATGTCCCCCTGAGGGGCTGATGGCAGCATCCAGCAGCTCAGACAGGCTGAGCGGGGCCATCGCTGCTGCGGTGCTCCACAGCGGGAGGCTGACCTGTGGGCAGGAGAGACAGCGGGCAGCCGGCGGCCTTCCTCCGGCCCCCGGGCCTCTGCGGGCCCTGCCCTGCCCTGCCCTGCCCTGCTGCCCGCCCGCCCCTCCTTCCCTCCTTACTTCCCTCCCCTCCTTCCCTCCCCTCCTTCCCTCCCCTCCTTCCCTCCCTTCCTTCCCTCCTTCCTTCCCTCCTTTCCTTCCCTCCCTTCCTTCCCTCCTTCCTTCCCTCCCTTCCTTCCCTTCCCTCCCTTCCTTCCCTCCTTCCTTCCCTCCCCTCCTTCCCTCCTTCCTACCCTCCTTCCTTCCCTCCTTTCCTTCCCTCCCTTCCTTCCCTCCTTCCTTCCCTCCCTTCCTTCCCTTCCCTCCCTTCCTTCCCTCCTTCCTTCCCTCCCCTCCTTCCCTCCTTCCTACCCTCCTTCCTTCCCTCCTTTCCTTCCCTCCCTTCCTTCCCTCCTTCCTTCCCTCCCTTCCTTCCCTCCCTTCCTTCCCTCCTTCGCTCCCTTCTTCCTTCCTTCCCCCCCTCCCTCCCTCCCTCCCTCCCAGCTCACCTGCAGCACCAACTGAACCCTCCCTGCCCCTGCCCGCTCTTTATTGGCCACAGCCTGCCGCTCCTCGACGCCCATTGGCCGAGCCCATTGTCCCGCTCACAGAGGCCAGCTGTTGCCAGGCGACAGTTCCCATCCCGCAGCTCCGGCGCATCCCCTCCTGTCCCGGGCACATCGGCAGACGCACGAAGCCTGCGTTCCCTTCCCTTGGAATCGCCATTCCATTTCCCTCCGCAGCCTTCGGGTTTCCTTGCAGGTTTTTCTCTGTGTCCAAACAAAACGCGCTGGCAGCGCAAGCACAAAGCCCACAGTGACAAGCTTTGATTTACACCTCTAAGATTACACAAGGGGAGTCCCACTTTATGCTGCCCCCCCATATACATCCTGTCTATTTTATCTTACTTAGCCAAGTCATAACGTAAGAATACAAAAGCTGTCCTTTTCCAAACCCCTTTCCTTATGGATCGACATTGGATTCAAACTGCCCATATTCATTCATTCATTCTCTTCATTCATTCTTCCGATATAGATATATCTGTGTCCATCATAAGCAAGTGCCGAAGCCTGAAATGAGCATTTCCAGCAGTATGTCAACAAGATGCAGTGAGTCACAAACTGTGGTGAGCTAAACTCGGCCTTTCCTTTGTTCTGTGTGCTTCTGCACCAATACTCAAACTGCGCTTTGATTTCATGACCATTCTGGTCTGTACAGAAATTAATCCACGCTGTGGTTTCACACAGATACATTCTTAAGAAGATGAAATATCTTTACTTGTTTAACACAGCCTGTTTCTTGAACCTCCTTTGACTTCTCTTCCTGGAAGACGTTTGTATATTAGGGCCAGGATTTCACCGCAGATGTGGACTCCCAAATCCTGTTGAGACTTGGCTGGTTCGGAGCTGTTCCGGGACAATCTGACAAGGTGTTCTGAGGCATGGAGCACACATCTCTGGAAAATAGGCGGGGGGATTCAGGCTTGTTGAGCCCGGCAAAGGGGAGGCGGAAGGACAGCCCAGTAGCTGCCTACAGCTACCAGGAAGGGCAGAGATAAAGCCAAGCTCTTTGTGGTAGAGCCAAGCACTACAGCAAAGGGCAGCAGCCACAGGCTGTGCCTTGGGACATGCAGGTTGGACAGCAGGATGAAAGGTGTCTTTAGGCGGACAGTACAGCCTGTGACAGGTTGTTGGGAAATGAGAACTAATGAATTGTGGACATGACTCAAAGTTTAGCTGGGTGAAACCATGGCTAAGCCAGACTAGAGCTGACAGCGCTTCCGCTCTACGCGTGAGGTTGAATTAGAGTCCTCCAGCTGATGCTGCCAACCAGCATTTCTATGACCCTATGGTAAATGCGCCTCCCATCTTCTCCCACCCTACCCAAATACGTTCAGTATTGTCTAGGAAATTATAACAAGGCAGGAGGTGGCCAAATTCCCTGTGCCAAGAATTATACATTGAAGTCTTTCTATACCCCAAAGCCACAAAACAAACCACATACCTCAGAGAGCCAAGAGGAGGACACACTTCCAGATGCCTGGTTCAGAATCCTCTCAGGGATAGACACCAACCAGATAGGACCCCATCACCTCATCACCCCCCAGCAGGGAACACTGATGATCCCCAACGGTCTGTGCACCAACTCAGTTCTTCTGCTAGCCATGCAACATCACCCCACCATGAGAACTGTGTGGGAGCCCCAGGTTGTCCCTGTCTGCAATAAACACAGGCTGTGACATGGCACATTCATTATGCTAAGGGTAATTAGTGGTTACGTAAACAGGAGGATTTCCAGTTATGCTGCTGGCTCACTCTGCATGGAAATTAGCCTGTTGATGTGAGCGGAAATATGTCAGAGCAGACTCCAGAGGAAAAGCCTCATTGCTATGTAGGAAGAGCAGCCCCTTTGCTCAGGGTTTGCCTTGGGTTGTGTCTGTTGGACTTGGCATCACCCCCTGAAGCCCATGGATGTGGCATGGCAAGAAGAACCAGCTGTCCGTAGTGGACAATCCTCATCTTCACCCCTGAAGATGTCAACTGCGGTCGTTCAGTGCTCACTGCCTCCAGCTATAAGAGATGTGATAATACTGCTTCGTAGGAGGGTGGCAGAGCCTGCTGATACACGGGCATAACCTTCTATGAAGTGGCAGAAGCTGTGATTTAAGGGAAAGCCCTCAGAGATACCGAAGCTGCCAGAAGAGACTTTATTCCTTTAAAGTATAATTTTAACTATGTGTCTTGTCATTCTGTATTTCTGTGGCTTTCTTGCTATTGCTGACTTACAGTCATCTATATTAGACTTCAATTGGAGCTCGGCTCAGATGCCTCTGTACAAATGCCCGTAGCATGGGGAACAAACAGGAGGAATTAGAGATGTGTGCACGTCTATGGGGATATGATATCATAGGCATCACAGAAACACGGTGGGATGGCTCCTATGACTGGTGTGCTGGAATGGAAGGTTACAGGCTCTTTAGGAAAGACAGGCTTGGTAGGCGGGGAGGGGGAGTTGCTATTTATGCTAGGGAAAGGCTGGAGAGTATGGAGCTCTGTCTGGGGACAGGTGAGCAGCTGACAGAGAGTTTGTGGGTCAGGGTTAAAGGGAGAACAGCAATGGGAGACATCATTGTGGAGATCTGTTACAGACTGCCTG
Source organism: Ara ararauna (assembly GCA_028858755.1). Classification (NCBI taxonomy): domain Eukaryota; kingdom Metazoa; phylum Chordata; class Aves; order Psittaciformes; family Psittacidae; genus Ara; species Ara ararauna. The sequence continues at coordinate 164,975,636 of CM054376.1, forward strand.
ACCAAGAGGACTCTGTGGATGAAGCGCTCTATAGACAGATAAGAACAGCCTCACGCTCGCAGGCCCTTGTTCTCACAGGGGACTTCAACCACCCGCATATCTGTTGGAGGGATGATACGGCCCGGCACAAGAAGTCCAGGGAGTTCCTTGACTGTGTGGAAGACAACTTCCTTCTGCAAGTAATAGAGGAGCCGACAAGGAGAGGTGCCATGCTTGACCTCGTGCTCACCAACAGGGAAGGGCTGGTTGGAAATGTGATGCTCCAGGGCAGCCTTGATTGCAGCGATCATGAGATGGTCGAATTCGAGATCCTCAGGACAGTGAGAAGAGCGTGCAGGAAGCTCACGGCCCTGGACTTCAAGAGAGCAGACTTTGGCCTCTTCAGGAACCTGCTCAGTAAGGTTCCATGGGATATAGCCCTAGAGGGCAGGGGGGCCCAAGACTGTTGGTTGATATTCAGGGATCACCTGCTACAAGCTCAGGAGCGATACATCCCTCCTAGAAGGAAGTGCTGCAGGAGGGCCAGGAGACCTCCTTGGATGGATAAGGAGCTGCTGAGGAAAATTCGAAGGAAAAAAGAGGCTTATAAAAGGTGGAAGCAAGGACAGGCGGCCTGGGAAGAATACAGGGATGTTGTCCGGGAAGCAAGGGACCAGGTTAGGAAAGCTAAGACTCACTTAGAATTTAACTTGGCTAGGGGTGTTAAGGATAAGAGGAAGGGATTCTGTGGGTACATTGCAAATAAAAGGCAGACTAGGGACAACATGGGCCCCCTCGGGCAGCTATCGGGAGAACTGGCAACCCTGGATTTGGTGAAGGCTGAGGTTCTTAACGACTTCTTTGCCTCAGTCTTTGCCAGCAAATGCTCTGACCACACCACCCAAGTCAAAACGCTTTGCACAAGTCCAGATAGATGACATCAACTGCTCTACCCCTGTCCATCAGTAACATAGCCCCATCATAGAAGGCCGTTTGACACTGTCTCGCATGACATCCTTGTCTCTAAGTTGGAGAGACATCAATTTGATAGGTGGACCACTCGGTAGACAAAGAACTGGCTGGATGGCCGCACGCAAAGAGTTGTGCTCAATGGCTCAATGTCCGCTGGAGCCCAGTAACGAGCGGTGTCCCTCAGGGACCGGTGTTGGGACCGCTCTCGTTTAACATCTTTGTCGGTGACATGGACAGTGGGATTGAGTGCGCCCTCAGCAAGTTTGCCGATGACACCAAGCTGTGTGGTTCGGTTGATACGCTGGAGGGAAGGAATGCCATCCAGAGGGACCTGGACACGCTTGTGAGGTGGGCTGATGCCAACCTGATGAAGTTTAACCATGCCAAGTGCAAGGTTCTATACCTGGGTGGGAGCAATCCCAGGCACAGCCCCAGGTTGGGCAGAGAAGAGATTCAGAGCAGTGCTGGGGAGGACTTGGGGGTGTTGCTCGATGAGAAAATGAACATGATCTGGCAGTGTGTGCTCACAGCCCAGAAAGCCAACCGTATCCTGGGCTGCATCAAAAGGAGCGTGACCAGCAGGTCGAGGGAGGTGATCCTGCCCCTCTACTCTGCTCTTGTGAGACCTCACTTGCAGTATTGTGTGCAGTTCTGGTGTCCTCAACATCAAAAGGACATGGAACTGTTGGAACAAGTGCAGAGGAGGCCACGAGGATGATCAGGGGACTGGAGCACCTCCCGGATGAAGATAGGCTGAGAAAGTTGGGGCTGTTCATCCTGGAGAAGAGAAGGCTGCGTGGAGACCTAATAGCAGCCTTCCAGTATCTGAAGGGGGGCTATAGGGATGCTGGGGAGGGACTCTGCATGAGGGACTGTAGTGATAGGACAAGAGGTAACGGGTTCAAACTTGAACAGGGTGAGTTTAGATTGGATATGAGGAAGAAGTTCTTTACTGTAAGGGTGGTGGGGCACTGGAATGGGTTGCGCAAGGAAGTGGTAAATGCCCCATCCCTGTCAAGTGTTCAAGGCTGGGTTGGACAGAGCCCAGGGTGACACGGTCCAGTGGGAGGTGTCCCAGCCCATGGCCGGGGGTTGCATCTGGAGGATTTTAAGGTCCTTTCCAACCCAAACTATTCTATGATTCTATGATGCTTTTTGCTGCTAGAGAACCTGTGTTCTCAAAGTCTCACCTCAACTCTCAGAGAGAGACTCGTTTTCTTTCTAAACTTGGTTCTCTCCTGTCTCAACAGGATTTGATCCCAGATGGAGCAAGGACAGATCAGTAGCAAGGGCTTCTAAAACCACTCTGTCCAGAGCTGCCTTGCAGAAAGCCGCCTTCGCTCTGGTTTTGCCCTGTTTGCCAGCAGACACCTCCAGTGTCAGAGAAGGAAAGAGCTGTCTGAGCACACCGCTCCCCTGGACAGTTTGGCTTTTCCCCCCACACAGACCCCCTGCCCATGGCTCTGCTGCCCAGAGCTAGCCCTGCCAGGAGCAGCTTCTCCGTGCCCAGGGATCCTCCCTGCCAGGGCCCCCAGAGACCATCCCCACCAACTTGTCTTCAGCAGCAGCTGAGCATCCTCCTCCCAGTGCTGCACTGCCCGGCTCCCCCAGCCCCGCTCTGGGGACACAGGCTCCCAAATGGGGATTGTGCGGGCCAGAGAGTGCCAGGGGAGTGCGGCAGCTCAGGGGGCACAGGCCCGGGGGATGTGGGGCGGCCAGGGGCTGCTCCTGCAGTGTGTCGTGGTTTAAGTCCAGTCAGCCACGCAGTTTTGCTCACCCACTCCCCCCTCTATCTTGCCCCCCACTCCCGGAGGGATGGGAAGGAGAACCGAAAAGAATGCAACTCCCACAGGTTGAGATAAGAACAGTTTAGTAACTAAAGTATAACACAAATCACTACTGCTACCACCAATAATAATAATGACAAGGCAAATACAAGGGAAGAATACAATTTCTCACCACCTAAAACCAAGCCCGACCACGCAGTGCACCCCCCACCCTTCTGGGTCTCTCCTCTCCGTCCTCCATCTTGGGCATGACGTGCTGTGGTATGGAATAACCTCTTTGGTCAGTTTGGGTCAGGTGTCCTGTCTCTGCTTCCTCCCGGCTCCCCTCCTCCCTGGCAGAGCATGAAACTCAGAAAGTCCTTGGCCTGACCAAAACATCACGAAGCAGTAACCGAAACACTGGTGTTATCAGCGCTGTTCCTAGGCCCAAAATCAAAAAACACAGTGCTGCACCAGCTACCAAGAAGCAGAAAAAATGACTGCTGCTGCTGAACCCATGACACAGTGACACGTGGCCACAGGCCAGGGATGCTGCCGAGCCCTCCTTGTGCGTGATGGGCAGATCCCGAGCCCGGGTTCCCCCACTGAGCCCACACAGGAGCTTGGAGGAACACGAGGATTTATTGATGGGATGCTGGGCCGCCCGGGCGCCAGGGGTTCAGCCGGGAACCCCCAGTCTTGCCTGGCTGCCGGGGTTTCACTTCGATGGAACGGGTCAGAAGGGGCGGGAGGAGCTGTGAGGCCTGCCGAAGGCTGCCCTGGGTCGAGGGCTCTCCCGCCTGTACCCTCCTTGCCCCTGAGCACAGGCTGCTGCCTGCCCTGCCGGAGGCCATCTCTTCCCGCAGCTGATCCTGGACTTGCTGTAGCCCAGGATACGGTTGGCTTTCTGGGCTGCGAGCGCACACTGCCAGCTCATGTTCATTTTCTCATCGAGCGACACCCCCAAGTCCTCCCCAGCACTGCTCTGAATCTCTTCTCTGCCCAACCTGGGGCTGTGCCTGGGATTGCTCCCACCCAGGTATAGAACCTTGCACTTGGCATGGTTAAACTTCATCAGGTTGGCATCAGCCCACCTCACAAGCGTGTCCAGGTCCCTCTGGATGGCATTCCTTCCCTCCAATGTATTAACTGAACCACACAGCTTGGTGTCATCGGCAAACTTGCTGAGGGCGCACTCAATCCCACTGTCCATGTCACCGACAAAGATGTTAAACGAGAGCGGTCCCAACACCGGTCCCTGAGGGACACCGCTCGTTACTGGGCTCCAGCGGACACTGAGCCATTGAGCACAACTCTTTGCGTGCGGCCATCCAGCCAGTTCTTTATCCACCGAGTGGTCCACCTATCAAATTGATGTCTCTCCAACTTAGAGACAAGGATGTCATGTGAGACAGTGTCAAACGCTTTGCACAAGTCCAGGTAGATGACATCAACTGTTCTGCCCCTGTCCATCAGTTCTGTAGCCCCGTCGTAGAAGGCCACCAGATTGGTCAGGCAGGAATTCCCGTCAGTGAAGCCATGCTGGCTGTCACCAACCACCTTGTTGTTTTTCATGTGCCTTAATGTGCCTTCCAAAAGAATCTGCTCCAAGATTGTGCCAGGCACAGAGGTGAGAATGACTGCTCTGTAATTCCCTGGGTCATCCAGGACACAGGACCCTTTGGGGACACAGGCTCCCAAATGGGGCTTGTGCAGGCCAGAGGGTGCCAGGGGAGTGCGGCAGCTCAGGGGGCACAGGACCTGGGGATGTGGTGTGGCCAGGGGCTGCTCCTGCAGTGACACGTGGCCACAGGCCAGGGACGCTGCCGCCGAGCCCTCCTTGTGTGTGATGGGCAAATCCCGAGTCCGAGTCCTCCCACTCAGCCCACACAGGAGCTTGGACAAACACGAGGATTTATTGCTTGGATGCTGGGAAGCCCGGGCGCAAGGGCTTCAGCTGGGAGCCTGCATTCTTGCCTGGCTGCCGGGGCTTGAGGTCAATGGGATGGGTCAGGAGGGGCGGGAGGAGCCGTGGTGCCTGGTGAAAACTGCAGTGGGCCGAGGCTCTCCCGCCTGTACCCTCCTTGCCCCTGAGCACAGGCTGCTGCCTGTCCTGCCGGCACCTGGTATCGCACAGCAGCTCTGTCGCGTTGTCATCATCCTGCTGGGAAGGAGAGAGAGGGCAGGCTAAAGCACGGGACAGAATTCAGCATCCCCAAGCAACCCTCCACACCCAGCTCTCCTGGGGAAACTGAGGCACAAATCCCCCCATCCTGGATACTCAGCATCACACTCCCAGCCACAGTTGCCCCCTCTGGATCCCTTCCTTCTTCATCCCTACCTTGCTGCGGAATGCGGTGGATGTCTTGAGCGACCGTGGGGTGCTGGGTGGGACAGGCTGGAGGACAGTGCTCTGGCCCCTGCACTGCCGCGGCACGCTGGGGTACCGGCAGCCGGCTGCCTGCTCCCTGCAGGATGGGAAATAGAGGTACTCAGCACCCAGCACTGTGGTCTGCAGGGTGGTGGATAGGGCGTATCTGGGGCAGCCTGCCCAGGCACCCGCAGAGCCTTCTATCCCCACCCAGGGAAGAGCTCTCCCGGTCAGGGCAGGGCCACCCTGCACCCCCGGCAGGGGATGGGTCCCACGTCTCCTACCTCTTGCTTTCCCCTGGGTTCAGCGTACGAGGCGTTTTCTCAGCGCTGCGGGGGATCAGCGGTGGCGCGGGTGGGATGGGCACGACGGGCCTGCGGAAGCCAAGAACCACCGGTGGGTGCCAGGGGACAAACGATCCAGCCCGGCTCAGGGCAGTGCCCCAGAATCCATGGGCTCGTACCCCATGGCATCCCCCTGCCCGCTGCCCTCAGGGAGGGGTCCCCGTCACCCCACTCGTGGGCGGAGCATTGGAGGGGTCTCAGCAGGGTCCCACCCCCAGACAGACTCCCTGAACCCCGTGCCTGTCAGGCGGTGCTGTCAGCACCCATCTCCCCCCGTCCCACACATGCAGCACCCCCACGCTCCGGTGACGGGGGCTACTTACGAGCCGGGCACCCTCATGCTGAGCTGTCGGTCACAGGACAGGCACCGGGAATCAGCACTGGAAAGCTGCCTGGGCAGGGGAGAAAAGGGCTGGGTGAGCTGGGAAACCTGGGGTTCCACCCGGTTTATGCCCTTGAACCCCAGCAAGGTCCCAGCCCGCTGCCTGGTTAAGGAAGAATGGAGGACGAGGGAGAGCTCATGGAGGTTGGCTCCAAAAACCACCACCATCAGTGGGAACTACTGCCATGGGCACCCAGAGAACCCGGGAACTGCGGTGCTGGAAAGGACAAAGTGGCAACGGGGCGAGTGCTGCCCCTGAAGCCATCACTGCCCCCATCACACTCACTTCTTAATCCCAGCTGCATTGTCCGCCTCTCTCGGCGGTGCCTTCTCCTGGAGCTGCTTCAGGCTTCTCTTCCACTGCTCCTCCAGCTGCTGCCGGAAACGCTCCAGCTCCGTGCGGTCCAGCTGCAGGCAGACACACTCCCTCAGCCAGCTGCCGCGGCTTGGGCCACTGCGGACCCCAGAGAAAAGCCAGGAGCAGGAATCCCCAGAGGGATACAGCCTTGGGCCACCAAGCCCCAGAGGTGCCAGTTTGGCACCGTGGGCATGGGCCACCCCTCACCTTGGAGGCCATCTCTTCCCGCAGCTGCTCCTGGGCTTGCTGCAGCTGCTGCTCCTGGACCGCCAAGCGGCTCAGCACCTCCTGGTCCTGCTGCAGGGAGGAAGATGATGTGGTAGTGCCACGCAAGGGGGGGGTCTGTCCCCTGGGGACAGACCCGTCTCACTGGGCCACGGGCTCTCGGTGCCTGCAGGACATCTGCAGCACGGCTTCAACTTCCCTCCGTGCTGCTGGCACCTACAAACCTATTTGGGGAGGGAGCAAGGGGCTCCCCCACATTCCATTGCAGCACAAGCAGCTGGGGGCAGGGGGAGGTCCCGGCAGCCCCCTCCCCAGCCCCACGTGCCACCATCTCCTTACCTGGCTCCCCGGCCTCTCCACCTTGCCCTCCTCCTGCCTCAACAGCAGGGAGTCCACCTGCCTCTGCAGCTTCTCAAAGCGCTGCAGGAGATTCCCCTCCGGCGCGCTGGGGTCCCTGTACCTGTGGCACGCTACCTGCCTCTCTGCCTGCTCCAGCTCTGCATTCCTCACCATTCCCCTCAGCTCTTCCACCTACGCGAAGCGGAGGAGGAAGCACCTCTAAGATGGAACGGCTGCAGCCAACAACCCCGGGTGCCATGGAGGCTCCATGCCCACAGCTAGCCAGGGATGTGGCCGGGAACCCCGCCAGGACCACCCCACCGAGCACCGGGTCCTGGGAGCTCCCCCCGCACCTCACCTGCTCCTGCAGCTGCTGGGATGTGGTGACCAACTGCTCCACTGTGGCCCTGGTCACCTCCTGCTGCTCTGCCTGAACCTTCAGCTCCTGCTTCAGGTCTTGGAGCATGGACGTGAGCTGGGAACGGAGGTGGGACAGAGCCAGGCCATGGCACCAGTGTCTTCCCAGACCAGGGGCTCTTCATCTGCCCCCTCCCTGCCCAAATCCCCCAAGCATCCCCACGTGCCCCACATGGACCACCACCAGCTCACCTTCCCTTTCTCCTGCTCCAAGTCCCTTGCCAGGCCCTGCAGGGAGGACACCTGGCCACGGAGGTCCTCAAGCATGGTGACGATGCTCTCCTGGCCTACAAGAACATGGGCCAAGGGGACACAGTGTCAGGGAAGGGGGCTCACCCTCAGGGCCGGGCTCTGAGCACAGCGAGCCCCGACCCAGGCTCTCAACCATCCCACCAGGCCCCAGAGCTCCCACCTTCCTGCTGCTGGACCAGCAGCTCGGACCGCAGCTCCTCCAGCTCAGCGCGGTCCGACTTGTTGGCTTCCAGCTGTGCCTCCTGCTGTCTTAGGTGATCATATAGGCAGTGAAGAGCCTCAATCTCAGCTTCGTCAGGATCCATCGAGGACGTGGAGGAACTGCTGGACCCTGAGGACTCTGACCACCTGTACACCTGGCGCAGCTGGTCCACGGCCCTGGGATCCCTACCGGAGCTGGGGGCTATTGGCCGAGTCCCTGCTCCCTGGAGGTCTGCCCAGGAAACCCTTCTTCTGGGACGTGCCCCTGGGCTGCTGGTCTGGCTGAGAAGAGGCCAAGACTTCCTCCGTGGAGTCTTGGCCTCCGCGACAGCAGCTCCAGCCCTTCTCTGTGAGCGGCTGGGTGGCATATTGTGACCTCCCGGCCGGCTCGTAGGGCTGGAGCGCTGAGCAGTAGGGGCTGCGCGCTGGGTCCCTGGTTCCTTGGGACCCGGCACTGGGCTTGCCCCGTGCGAGGTGTCCATGTCCAAAGAGGCCTCGCTGGGGGCAGACTGGGCTCTGCTGCTCTCCTGGGAAGAGGCGACAAAGGGGAGCAGGTTTGTGCACTGAAGCGCAGCAGCAAGGGCAGAGCCAGGGCTCCCCGCACTGTCCCCAGCCGCCCCGGGCTGCGCTCCCACACTTCCCGCTTGGGACCCCCTTCCCACTCCTCCCTCGCTGGGTGGCCCCCAGGGCGATGGATGCAGGGTTACGCAGGGAGGGGGCGAGGGCCGCAGGGACCCCCGCGGCAGCTCCCCAAGCCAAGCCCCTTCCCGACTGCCTCCTTCGTGCCGCCGAGGCCCTCGGGGAGAGGTTGGCACAGAGCCGTGTCCTAGGAGAGGAGGGCGGTGGGGGCTGAGCCCCAGGGGAGGGTCCCTGCAGACCAGGACCTGGCTCCCCAGCCCTGCCCCTTGGGACACCCGGCAAAAGCCTGGGCCTGAGCAGCTCAGTGCCGTGCAGGGTGAGGCCCCCCTCCAGTGCCCCCCACTGCTGGCTTTAGCCCTGGGGCGAGCCAAGGAGACTGGAGGTGGGGATGAGGCCCATGAGGTGCTGAGGGTGCCTCTCGGTGCCCCAGCAGTGCCCACGGCTCCCAGCCGCAGGTCAGGAGTGGGGAAGGGAGGGATGGAGAGGACGGTGGGGCCGGAGCTCCAGGGCTGTGGGGCCCGGGGTGCTCGGGAGAGCACCTACCTCTGAGCTGCTGCTGTCCCAGGCTTGCAGCTCATTCGGCTGCCCCACACCGGCAGCCTCGACGTCAACTCGGGAGCCGCTGGCGGTGCCCTGCAGCGGGGCTGTCCTGGGCTGCCGCTCGCCTGGCTCCGGGGGCCGCTGCCCCACATGCTGGGCCCGGGCCCTGACCCCCTGGGCAGGCTGCTCCCAGTCTGGGACAGGCAGGTCCCTGAGGCCCAAGAGCCCCAGCACAGCCCGCAGCAGGCCGTGCAGCTCCATGAAATTCACATGTCCCCCTGAGGGGCTGATGGCAGCATCCAGCAGCTCAGACAGGCTGAGCGGGGCCATCGCTGCTGCGGTGCTCCACAGCGGGAGGCTGACCTGTGGGCAGGAGAGACAGCGGGCAGCCGGCGGCCTTCCTCCGGCCCCCGGGCCTCTGCGGGCCCTGCCCTGCCCTGCCCTGCCCTGCTGCCCGCCCGCCCCTCCTTCCCTCCTTACTTCCCTCCCCTCCTTCCCTCCCCTCCTTCCCTCCCCTCCTTCCCTCCCTTCCTTCCCTCCTTCCTTCCCTCCTTTCCTTCCCTCCCTTCCTTCCCTCCTTCCTTCCCTCCCTTCCTTCCCTTCCCTCCCTTCCTTCCCTCCTTCCTTCCCTCCCCTCCTTCCCTCCTTCCTACCCTCCTTCCTTCCCTCCTTTCCTTCCCTCCCTTCCTTCCCTCCTTCCTTCCCTCCCTTCCTTCCCTCCCTTCCTTCCCTCCTTCGCTCCCTTCTTCCTTCCTTCCCCCCCTCCCTCCCTCCCTCCCTCCCTCCCAGCTCACCTGCAGCACCAACTGAACCCTCCCTGCCCCTGCCCGCTCTTTATTGGCCACAGCCTGCCGCTCCTCGACGCCCATTGGCCGAGCCCATTGTCCCGCTCACAGAGGCCGGCTGTTGCCAGGCGACAGTTCCCATCCCGCAGCTCCGGCGCATCCCCTCCTGTCCCGGGCACATCGGCAGACGCACGAAGCCTGCGTTCCCTTCCCTTGGAATCGCCATTCCATTTCCCTCCGCAGCCTTCGGGTTTCCTTGCAGGTTTTTCTCTGTGTCCAAACAAAACGCGCTGGCAGCGCAAGCACAAAGCCCACAGTGACAAGCTTTGATTTACACCTCTAAGATTACACAAGGGGAGTCCCACTTTATGCTGCCCCCCCATATACATCCTGTCTATTTTATCTTACTTAGCCAAGTCATAACGTAAGAATACAAAAGCTGTCCTTTTCCAAACCCCTTTCCTTATGGATCGACATTGGATTCAAACTGCCCATATTCATTCATTCATTCTCTTCATTCATTCTTCCGATATAGATATATCTGTGTCCATCATAAGCAAGTGCCGAAGCCTGAAATGAGCATTTCCAGCAGTATGTCAACAAGATGCAGTGAGTCACAAACTGTGGTGAGCTAAACTCGGCCTTTCCTTTGTTCTGTGTGCTTCTGCACCAATACTCAAACTGCGCTTTGATTTCATGACCATTCTGGTCTGTACAGAAATTAATCCACGCTGTGGTTTCACACAGATACATTCTTAAGAAGATGAAATATCTTTACTTGTTTAACACAGCCTGTTTCTTGAACCTCCTTTGACTTCTCTTCCTGGAAGACGTTTGTATATTAGGGCCAGGATTTCACCGCAGATGTGGACTCCCAAATCCTGTTGAGACTTGGCTGGTTCGGAGCTGTTCCGGGACAATCTGACAAGGTGTTCTGAGGCATGGAGCACACATCTCTGGAAAATAGGCGGGGGGGTTCAGGCTTGTTGAGCCCGGCAAAGGGGAGGCGGAAGGACAGCCCAGTAGCTGCCTACAGCTACCAGGAAGGGCAGAGATAAAGCCAAGCTCTTTGTGGTAGAGCCAAGCACTACAGCAAAGGGCAGCAGCCACAGGCTGTGCCTTGGGACATGCAGGTTGGACAGCAGGATGAAAGGTGTCTTTAGGCGGACAGTACAGCCTGTGACAGGTTGTTGGGAAATGAGAACTAATGAATTGTGGACATGACTCAAAGTTTAGCTGGGTGAAACCATGGCTAAGCCAGACTAGAGCTGACAGCGCTTCCGCTCTACGCGTGAGGTTGAATTAGAGTCCTCCAGCTGATGCTGCCAACCAGCATTTCTATGACCCTATGGTAAATGCGCCTCCCATCTTCTCCCACCCTACCCAAATACGTTCAGTATTGTCTAGGAAATTATAACAAGGCAGGAGGTGGCCAAATTCCCTGTGCCAAGAATTATACATTGAAGTCTTTCTATACCCCAAAGCCACAAAACAAACCACATACCTCAGAGAGCCAAGAGGAGGACACACTTCCAGATGCCTGGTTCAGAATCCTCTCAGGGATAGACACCAACCAGATAGGACCCCATCACCTCATCACCCCCCAGCAGGGAACACTGATGATCCCCAACGGTCTGTGCACCAACTCAGTTCTTCTGCTAGCCATGCAACATCACCCCACCATGAGAACTGTGTGGGAGCCCCAGGTTGTCCCTGTCTGCAATAAACACAGGCTGTGACATGGCACATTCATTATGCTAAGGGTAATTAGTGGTTACGTAAACAGGAGGATTTCCAGTTATGCTGCTGGCTCACTCTGCATGGAAATTAGCCTGTTGATGTGAGCGGAAATATGTCAGAGCAGACTCCAGAGGAAAAGCCTCATTGCTATGTAGGAAGAGCAGCCCCTTTGCTCAGGGTTTGCCTTGGGTTGTGTCTGTTGGACTTGGCATCACCCCCTGAAGCCCATGGATGTGGCATGGCAAGAAGAACCAGCTGTCCGTAGTGGACAATCCTCATCTTCACCCCTGAAGATGTCAACTGCGGTCGTTCAGTGCTCACTGCCTCCAGCTATAAGAGATGTGATAATACTGCTTCGTAGGAGGGTGGCAGAGCCTGCTGATACACGGGCATAACCTTCTATGAAGTGGCAGAAGCTGTGATTTAAGGGAAAGCCCTCAGAGATACCGAAGCTGCCAGAAGAGACTTTATTCCTTTAAAGTATAATTTTAACTATGTGTCTTGTCATTCTGTATTTCTGTGGCTTTCTTGCTATTGCTGACTTACAGTCATCTATATTAGACTTCAATTGGAGCTCGGCTCAGATGCCTCTGTACAAATGCCCGTAGCATGGGGAACAAACAGGAGGAATTAGAGATGTGTGCACGTCTATGGGGATATGATATCATAGGCATCACAGAAACACGGTGGGATGGCTCCTATGACTGGTGTGCTGGAATGGAAGGTTACAGGCTCTTTAGGAAAGACAGGCTTGGTAGGCGGGGAGGGGGAGTTGCTATTTATGCTAGGGAAAGGCTGGAGAGTATGGAGCTCTGTCTGGGGACAGGTGAGCAGCTGACAGAGAGTTTGTGGGTCAGGGTTAAAGGGAGAACAGCAATGGGAGACATCATTGTGGAGATCTGTTACAGACTGCCTGACCAAGAGGACTCTGTGGATGAAGCGCTCTATAGACAGATAAGAACAGCCTCACGCTCGCAGGCCCTTGTTCTCACAGGGGACTTCAACCACCCGCATATCTGTTGGAGGGATGATACGGCCCGGCACAAGAAGTCCAGGGAGTTCCTTGACTGTGTGGAAGACAACTTCCTTCTGCAAGTAATAGAGGAGCCGACAAGGAGAGGTGCCATGCTTGACCTCGTGCTCACCAACAGGGAAGGGCTGGTTGGAAATGTGATGCTCCAGGGCAGCCTTGATTGCAGCGATCATGAGATGGTCGAATTCGAGATCCTCAGGACAGTGAGAAGAGCGTGCAGGAAGCTCACGGCCCTGGACTTCAAGAGAGCAGACTTTGGCCTCTTCAGGAACCTGCTCAGTAAGGTTCCATGGGATATAGCCCTAGAGGGCAGGGGGGCCCAAGACTGTTGGTTGATATTCAGGGATCACCTGCTACAAGCTCAGGAGCGATACATCCCTCCTAGAAGGAAGTGCTGCAGGAGGGCCAGGAGACCTCCTTGGATGGATAAGGAGCTGCTGAGGAAAATTCGAAGGAAAAAAGAGGCTTATAAAAGGTGGAAGCAAGGACAGGCGGCCTGGGAAGAATACAGGGATGTTGTCCGGGAAGCAAGGGACCAGGTTAGGAAAGCTAAGACTCACTTAGAATTTAACTTGGCTAGGGGTGTTAAGGATAAGAGGAAGGGATTCTGTGGGTACATTGCAAATAAAAGGCAGACTAGGGACAACATGGGCCCCCTCGGGCAGCTATCGGGAGAACTGGCAACCCTGGATTTGGTGAAGGCTGAGGTTCTTAACGACTTCTTTGCCTCAGTCTTTGCCAGCAAATGCTCTGACCACACCACCCAAGTCAAAACGCTTTGCACAAGTCCAGATAGATGACATCAACTGCTCTACCCCTGTCCATCAGTAACATAGCCCCATCATAGAAGGCCGTTTGACACTGTCTCGCATGACATCCTTGTCTCTAAGTTGGAGAGACATCAATTTGATAGGTGGACCACTCGGTAGACAAAGAACTGGCTGGATGGCCGCACGCAAAGAGTTGTGCTCAATGGCTCAATGTCCGCTGGAGCCCAGTAACGAGCGGTGTCCCTCAGGGACCGGTGTTGGGACCGCTCTCGTTTAACATCTTTGTCGGTGACATGGACAGTGGGATTGAGTGCGCCCTCAGCAAGTTTGCCGATGACACCAAGCTGTGTGGTTCGGTTGATACGCTGGAGGGAAGGAATGCCATCCAGAGGGACCTGGACACGCTTGTGAGGTGGGCTGATGCCAACCTGATGAAGTTTAACCATGCCAAGTGCAAGGTTCTATACCTGGGTGGGAGCAATCCCAGGCACAGCCCCAGGTTGGGCAGAGAAGAGATTCAGAGCAGTGCTGGGGAGGACTTGGGGGTGTTGCTCGATGAGAAAATGAACATGATCTGGCAGTGTGTGCTCACAGCCCAGAAAGCCAACCGTATCCTGGGCTGCATCAAAAGGAGCGTGACCAGCAGGTCGAGGGAGGTGATCCTGCCCCTCTACTCTGCTCTTGTGAGACCTCACTTGCAGTATTGTGTGCAGTTCTGGTGTCCTCAACATCAAAAGGACATGGAACTGTTGGAACAAGTGCAGAGGAGGCCACGAGGATGATCAGGGGACTGGAGCACCTCCCGGATGAAGATAGGCTGAGAAAGTTGGGGCTGTTCATCCTGGAGAAGAGAAGGCTGCGTGGAGACCTAATAGCAGCCTTCCAGTATCTGAAGGGGGGCTATAGGGATGCTGGGGAGGGACTCTGCATGAGGGACTGTAGTGATAGGACAAGAGGTAACGGGTTCAAACTTGAACAGGGTGAGTTTAGATTGGATATGAGGAAGAAGTTCTTTACTGTAAGGGTGGTGGGGCACTGGAATGGGTTGCGCAAGGAAGTGGTAAATGCCCCATCCCTGTCAAGTGTTCAAGGCTGGGTTGGACAGAGCCCAGGGTGACACGGTCCAGTGGGAGGTGTCCCAGCCCATGGCCGGGGGTTGCATCTGGAGGATTTTAAGGTCCTTTCCAACCCAAACTATTCTATGATTCTATGATGCTTTTTGCTGCTAGAGAACCTGTGTTCTCAAAGTCTCACCTCAACTCTCAGAGAGAGACTCGTTTTCTTTCTAAACTTGGTTCTCTCCTGTCTCAACAGGATTTGATCCCAGATGGAGCAAGGACAGATCAGTAGCAAGGGCTTCTAAAACCACTCTGTCCAGAGCTGCCTTGCAGAAAGCCGCCTTCGCTCTGGTTTTGCCCTGTTTGCCAGCAGACACCTCCAGTGTCAGAGAAGGAAAGAGCTGTCTGAGCACACCGCTCCCCTGGACAGTTTGGCTTTTCCCCCCACACAGACCCCCTGCCCATGGCTCTGCTGCCCAGAGCTAGCCCTGCCAGGAGCAGCTTCTCCGTGCCCAGGGATCCTCCCTGCCAGGGCCCCCAGAGACCATCCCCACCAACTTGTCTTCAGCAGCAGCTGAGCATCCTCCTCCCAGTGCTGCACTGCCCGGCTCCCCCAGCCCCGCTCTGGGGACACAGGCTCCCAAATGGGGATTGTGCGGGCCAGAGAGTGCCAGGGGAGTGCGGCAGCTCAGGGGGCACAGGCCCGGGGGATGTGGGGCGGCCAGGGGCTGCTCCTGCAGTGTGTCGTGGTTTAAGTCCAGTCAGCCACGCAGTTTTGCTCACCCACTCCCCCCTCTATCTTGCCCCCCACTCCCGGAGGGATGGGAAGGAGAACCGAAAAGAATGCAACTCCCACAGGTTGAGATAAGAACAGTTTAGTAACTAAAGTATAACACAAATCACTACTGCTACCACCAATAATAATAATGACAAGGCAAATACAAGGGAAGAATACAATTTCTCACCACCTAAAACCAAGCCCGACCACGCAGTGCACCCCCCACCCTTCTGGGTCTCTCCTCTCCGTCCTCCATCTTGGGCATGACGTGCTGTGGTATGGAATAACCTCTTTGGTCAGTTTGGGTCAGGTGTCCTGTCTCTGCTTCCTCCCGGCTCCCCTCCTCCCTGGCAGAGCATGAAACTCAGAAAGTCCTTGGCCAGACCAAAACATCACTAAGCAGTAACCGAAACACTGGTGTTATCAGCGCTGTTCCTAGGCCCAAAATCAAAAAACACAGTGCTGCACCAGCTACCAAGAAGCAGAAAAAATGACTGCTGCTGCTGAACCCATGACATTATCCACCCCTTATTCCATACCATTCACGTCATGCTCTGATCCCACATTTTCAATATACCATCACATGTATATATATACATACACACACAGAGAGAGGGAGAGAGATCATCCCTCAGTGCATAGACCAATCCCTACAAAGCTGCTGAGTCCATTCGGTCCGTGACATCAAGCTCCATCTTCTGTAACAGCCTTTTAGAGCAGGAGAGGCTGTGTGCAGAGTTCACACTCGTCAGTAACCTGGGCCACAGTGTCCATTGCCAAGTCCACCCCTCGATCATAAGTCCATCTGTATGCTGCATCTCTGCCCTGATGGCCTGAGGTGTCATGGGCCCACCAGGCTCAAAGTAATTCACTCTCCCCTCCAGCAGTTTCTGCAGCTTGTCACTGGGGACTCCATACAGCTGCCTTCCATCTGTGATGCTTCCAAAGCACTGGAGGGGCCCAGTGGACAAGATACTCGCCCATACAGTCCCACACACCCTGCCACTCATAACTGTCCAGGCTTGGGGAAAATCTCTTAGTCATCATAGATTGCAGACTAACCCCAGACAATGCCCACACCCCACTCTGCTTAACTCTGGGGACCAGACAAAATGGCTGCGGGTAAAACACACTGTGTATGCATGCCACCATGCTGATCCCCATCACAATCAGCAGGCAGGTCTCAAGGGTACCCAAAGGCCATTCAAACCCTTCAGAGCTCTCAAATGAGGCTGCTGTGCTTGTCACTGGGGCTGGTGTAGCTGCCGTGCTTGCCGGCTCTCTCACCACCAGCTGCTCTTTGTCTGAGTCCAGAGCTTCCTCCTCTGCCTTGCTGGGAAGTGCTGCGGGGTCTCCTGCGTTCTCCTGCGGCTCCGCGGGCAGCTGCCGGGGAATGCTCTCGGCCGCCACGAGGCTGGGCTCGGCTACGGGACTCTGTTCAGCCTCGGGGCCCGGCTTCTCTGCCGTCTCCTCCTGCCGCTCGGTAGCCTCCCCCTCCCGCGGCTCGGCAGCCGCCGGGCTGGGCTCTGTGGGGGGGCTCGGCTCCTGCTCCCCGGGTCCGCTCCCCCGGGCCGTTTCGGCAGCCGGCGGCTCCCGAGGCAGCCCCCCCTCGGCTCTCCACAGCCTCGCCAGGACGGTGAAGAGCAGCCGAACTGCCAGGTACACATTCGCCCCCCACGGCTTCTGGAGCCCGCCCGTATCACAAGCCATTCCAATAAAGTACAATAAAACAAGAACCTTAAACCAAAACCCATATCTGAAACATGCTAAGATAAGAAATACCGGCTGTAAGTAAGGTACAACAGGCTGAAACCATGAACGCAAGAGAACCAAAAGCAACAACTTTAAGAGCCAACAAATCAGCATTGTGACGAGTGGCTATTAATCCTGTCGTTATCTCAACCCTTCGAGCCCCACGTTGGGCGCCAAAAAGAACTGTCGTGGTTTAAGTCCAGTCAGCCACGCAGTTTTGCTCACCCACTCCCCCCTCTATCTTGCCCCCCACTCCCGGAGGGATGGGAAGGAGAACCGAAAAGAATGCAACTCCCACAGGTTGAGATAAGAACAGTTTAGTAACTAAAGTATAACACAAATCACTACTGCTACCACCAATAATAATAATGACAAGGCAAATACAAGGGAAGAATACAATTTCTCACCACCTAAAACCAAGCCCGACCACGCAGTGCACCCCCCACCCTTCTGGGTCTCTCCTCTCCATCCTCCATCTTGGGCATGACGTGCTGTGGTATGGAATAACCTCTTTGGTCAGTTTGGGTCAGGTGTCCTGTCTCTGCTTCCTCCCGGCTCCCCTCCTCCCTGGCAGAGCATGAAACTCAGAAAGTCCTTGGCCTGACCAAAACATCACGAAGCAGTAACAGAAACACTGGTGTTATCAGCGCTGTTCCTAGGCCCAAAATCAAAAAACACAGTGCTGCACCAGCTACCAAGAAGCAGAAAAAATGACTGCTGCTGCTGAACCCATGACACAGTGACACGTGGCCACAGGCCAGGGATGCTGCCGAGCCCTCCTTGTGCGTGATGGGCAGATCCCGAGCCCGGGTTCCCCCACTGAGCCCACACAGGAGCTTGGAGGAACACGAGGATTTATTGATGGGATGCTGGGCCGCCCGGGCGCCAGGGGTTCAGCCGGGAACCCCCAGTCTTGCCTGGCTGCCGGGGTTTCACTTCGATGGAACGGGTCAGAAGGGGCGGGAGGAGCTGTGAGGCCTGCCGAAGGCTGCCCTGGGTCGAGGGCTCTCCCGCCTGTACCCTCCTTGCCCCTGAGCACAGGCTGCTGCCTGCCCTGCCGGAGGCCATCTCTTCCCGCAGCTGATCCTGGACTTGCTGTAGCCCAGGATACGGTTGGCTTTCTGGGCTGCGAGCGCACACTGCCAGCTCATGTTCATTTTCTCATCGAGCGACACCCCCAAGTCCTCCCCAGCACTGCTCTGAATCTCTTCTCTGCCCAACCTGGGGCTGTGCCTGGGATTGCTCCCACCCAGGTATAGAACCTTGCACTTGGCATGGTTAAACTTCATCAGGTTGGCATCAGCCCACCTCACAAGCGTGTCCAGGTCCCTCTGGATGGCATTCCTTCCCTCCAATGTATTAACTGAACCACACAGCTTGGTGTCATCGGCAAACTTGCTGAGGGCGCACTCAATCCCACTGTCCATGTCACCGACAAAGATGTTAAACGAGAGCGGTCCCAACACCGGTCCCTGAGGGACACCGCTCGTTACTGGGCTCCAGCGGACACTGAGCCATTGAGCACAACTCTTTGCGTGCGGCCATCCAGCCAGTTCTTTATCCACCGAGTGGTCCACCTATCAAATTGATGTCTCTCCAACTTAGAGACAAGGATGTCATGTGAGACAGTGTCAAACGCTTTGCACAAGTCCAGGTAGATGACATCAACTGTTCTGCCCCTGTCCATCAGTTCTGTAGCCCCGTCGTAGAAGGCCACCAGATTGGTCAGGCAGGAATTCCCGTCAGTGAAGCCATGCTGGCTGTCACCAACCACCTTGTTGTTTTTCATGTGCCTTAATGTGCCTTCCAAAAGAATCTGCTCCAAGATTGTGCCAGGCACAGAGGTGAGAATGACTGCTCTGTAATTCCCTGGGTCATCCAGGACACAGGACCCTTTGGGGACACAGGCTCCCAAATGGGGCTTGTGCAGGCCAGAGGGTGCCAGGGGAGTGCGGCAGCTCAGGGGGCACAGGACCTGGGGATGTGGTGTGGCCAGGGGCTGCTCCTGCAGTGACACGTGGCCACAGGCCAGGGACGCTGCCGCCGAGCCCTCCTTGTGTGTGATGGGCAAATCCCGAGTCCGAGTCCTCCCACTCAGCCCACACAGGAGCTTGGACAAACACGAGGATTTATTGCTTGGATGCTGGGAAGCCCGGGCGCAAGGGCTTCAGCTGGGAGCCTGCATTCTTGCCTGGCTGCCGGGGCTTGAGGTCAATGGGATGGGTCAGGAGGGGCGGGAGGAGCCGTGGTGCCTGGTGAAAACTGCAGTGGGCCGAGGCTCTCCCGCCTGTACCCTCCTTGCCCCTGAGCACAGGCTGCTGCCTGTCCTGCCGGCACCTGGTATCGCACAGCAGCTCTGTCGCGTTGTCATCATCCTGCTGGGAAGGAGAGAGAGGGCAGGCTAAAGCACGGGACAGAATTCAGCATCCCCAAGCAACCCTCCACACCCAGCTCTCCTGGGGAAACTGAGGCACAAATCCCCCCATCCTGGATACTCAGCATCACACTCCCAGCCACAGTTGCCCCCTCTGGATCCCTTCCTTCTTCATCCCTACCTTGCTGCGGAATGCGGTGGATGTCTTGAGCGACCGTGGGGTGCTGGGTGGGACAGGCTGGAGGACAGTGCTCTGGCCCCTGCACTGCCGCGGCACGCTGGGGTACCGGCAGCCGGCTGCCTGCTCCCTGCAGGATGGGAAATAGAGGTACTCAGCACCCAGCACTGTGGTCTGCAGGGTGGTGGATAGGGCGTATCTGGGGCAGCCTGCCCAGGCACCCGCAGAGCCTTCTATCCCCACCCAGGGAAGAGCTCTCCCGGTCAGGGCAGGGCCACCCTGCACCCCCGGCAGGGGATGGGTCCCACGTCTCCTACCTCTTGCTTTCCCCTGGGTTCAGCGTACGAGGCGTTTTCTCAGCGCTGCGGGGGATCAGCGGTGGCGCGGGTGGGATGGGCACGACGGGCCTGCGGAAGCCAAGAACCACCGGTGGGTGCCAGGGGACAAACGATCCAGCCCGGCTCAGGGCAGTGCCCCAGAATCCATGGGCTCGTACCCCATGGCATCCCCCTGCCCGCTGCCCTCAGGGAGGGGTCCCCGTCACCCCACTCGTGGGCGGAGCATTGGAGGGGTCTCAGCAGGGTCCCACCCCCAGACAGACTCCCTGAACCCCGTGCCTGTCAGGCGGTGCTGTCAGCACCCATCTCCCCCCGTCCCACACATGCAGCACCCCCACGCTCCGGTGACGCGGGCTACTTACGAGCCGGGCACCCTCATGCTGAGCTGTCGGTCACAGGACAGGCACCGGGAATCAGCACTGGAAAGCTGCCTGGGCAGGGGAGAAAAGGGCTGGGTGAGCTGGGAAACCTGGGGTTCCACCCGGTTTATGCCCTTGAACCCCAGCAAGGTCCCAGCCCGCTGCCTGGTTAAGGAAGAATGGAGGACGAGGGAGAGCTCATGGAGGTTGGCTCCAAAAACCACCACCATCAGTGGGAACTACTGCCATGGGCACCCAGAGAACCCGGGAACTGCGGTGCTGGAAAGGACAAAGTGGCAACGGGGCGAGTGCTGCCCCTGAAGCCATCACTGCCCCCATCACACTCACTTCTTAATCCCAGCTGCATTGTCCGCCTCTCTCGGCGGTGCCTTCTCCTGGAGCTGCTTCAGGCTTCTCTTCCACTGCTCCTCCAGCTGCTGCCGGAAACGCTCCAGCTCCGTGCGGTCCAGCTGCAGGCAGACACACTCCCTCAGCCAGCTGCCGCGGCTTGGGCCACTGCGGACCCCAGAGAAAAGCCAGGAGCAGGAATCCCCAGAGGGATACAGCCTTGGGCCACCAAGCCCCAGAGGTGCCAGTTTGGCACCGTGGGCATGGGCCACCCCTCACCTTGGAGGCCATCTCTTCCCGCAGCTGCTCCTGGGCTTGCTGCAGCTGCTGCTCCTGGACCGCCAAGCGGCTCAGCACCTCCTGGTCCTGCTGCAGGGAGGAAGATGATGTGGTAGTGCCACGCAAGGGGGGGGTCTGTCCCCTGGGGACAGACCCGTCTCACTGGGCCACGGGCTCTCGGTGCCTGCAGGACATCTGCAGCACGGCTTCAACTTCCCTCCGTGCTGCTGGCACCTACAAACCTATTTGGGGAGGGAGCAAGGGGCTCCCCCACATTCCATTGCAGCACAAGCAGCTGGGGGCAGGGGGAGGTCCCGGCAGCCCCCTCCCCAGCCCCACGTGCCACCATCTCCTTACCTGGCTCCCCGGCCTCTCCACCTTGCCCTCCTCCTGCCTCAACAGCAGGGAGTCCACCTGCCTCTGCAGCTTCTCAAAGCGCTGCAGGAGATTCCCCTCCGGCGCGCTGGGGTCCCTGTACCTGTGGCACGCTACCTGCCTCTCTGCCTGCTCCAGCTCTGCATTCCTCACCATTCCCCTCAGCTCTTCCACCTACGCGAAGCGGAGGAGGAAGCACCTCTAAGATGGAACGGCTGCAGCCAACAACCCCGGGTGCCATGGAGGCTCCATGCCCACAGCTAGCCAGGGATGTGGCCGGGAACCCCGCCAGGACCACCCCACCGAGCACCGGGTCCTGGGAGCTCCCCCCGCACCTCACCTGCTCCTGCAGCTGCTGGGATGTGGTGACCAACTGCTCCACTGTGGCCCTGGTCACCTCCTGCTGCTCTGCCTGAACCTTCAGCTCCTGCTTCAGGTCTTGGAGCATGGACGTGAGCTGGGAACGGAGGTGGGACAGAGCCAGGCCATGGCACCAGTGTCTTCCCAGACCAGGGGCTCTTCATCTGCCCCCTCCCTGCCCAAATCCCCCAAGCATCCCCACGTGCCCCACATGGACCACCACCAGCTCACCTTCCCTTTCTCCTGCTCCAAGTCCCTTGCCAGGCCCTGCAGGGAGGACACCTGGCCACGGAGGTCCTCAAGCATGGTGACGATGCTCTCCTGGCCTACAAGAACATGGGCCAAGGGGACACAGTGTCAGGGAAGGGGGCTCACCCTCAGGGCCGGGCTCTGAGCACAGCGAGCCCCGACCCAGGCTCTCAACCATCCCACCAGGCCCCAGAGCTCCCACCTTCCTGCTGCTGGACCAGCAGCTCGGACCGCAGCTCCTCCAGCTCAGCGCGGTCCGACTTGTTGGCTTCCAGCTGTGCCTCCTGCTGTCTTAGGTGATCATATAGGCAGTGAAGAGCCTCAATCTCAGCTTCGTCAGGATCCATCGAGGACGTGGAGGAACTGCTGGACCCTGAGGACTCTGACCACCTGTACACCTGGCGCAGCTGGTCCACGGCCCTGGGATCCCTACCGGAGCTGGGGGCTATTGGCCGAGTCCCTGCTCCCTGGAGGTCTGCCCAGGAAACCCTTCTTCTGGGACGTGCCCCTGGGCTGCTGGTCTGGCTGAGAAGAGGCCAAGACTTCCTCCGTGGAGTCTTGGCCTCCGCGACAGCAGCTCCAGCCCTTCTCTGTGAGCGGCTGGGTGGCATATTGTGACCTCCCGGCCGGCTCGTAGGGCTGGAGCGCTGAGCAGTAGGGGCTGCGCGCTGGGTCCCTGGTTCCTTGGGACCCGGCACTGGGCTTGCCCCGTGCGAGGTGTCCATGTCCAAAGAGGCCTCGCTGGGGGCAGACTGGGCTCTGCTGCTCTCCTGGGAAGAGGCGACAAAGGGGAGCAGGTTTGTGCACTGAAGCGCAGCAGCAAGGGCAGAGCCAGGGCTCCCCGCACTGTCCCCAGCCGCCCCGGGCTGCGCTCCCACACTTCCCGCTTGGGACCCCCTTCCCACTCCTCCCTCGCTGGGTGGCCCCCAGGGCGATGGATGCAGGGTTACGCAGGGAGGGGGCGAGGGCCGCAGGGACCCCCGCGGCAGCTCCCCAAGCCAAGCCCCTTCCCGACTGCCTCCTTCGTGCCGCCGAGGCCCTCGGGGAGAGGTTGGCACAGAGCCGTGTCCTAGGAGAGGAGGGCGGTGGGGGCTGAGCCCCAGGGGAGGGTCCCTGCAGACCAGGACCTGGCTCCCCAGCCCTGCCCCTTGGGACACCCGGCAAAAGCCTGGGCCTGAGCAGCTCAGTGCCGTGCAGGGTGAGGCCCCCCTCCAGTGCCCCCCACTGCTGGCTTTAGCCCTGGGGCGAGCCAAGGAGACTGGAGGTGGGGATGAGGCCCATGAGGTGCTGAGGGTGCCTCTCGGTGCCCCAGCAGTGCCCACGGCTCCCAGCCGCAGGTCAGGAGTGGGGAAGGGAGGGATGGAGAGGACGGTGGGGCCGGAGCTCCAGGGCTGTGGGGCCCGGGGTGCTCGGGAGAGCACCTACCTCTGAGCTGCTGCTGTCCCAGGCTTGCAGCTCATTCGGCTGCCCCACACCGGCAGCCTCGACGTCAACTCGGGAGCCGCTGGCGGTGCCCTGCAGCGGGGCTGTCCTGGGCTGCCGCTCGCCTGGCTCCGGGGGCCGCTGCCCCACATGCTGGGCCCGGGCCCTGACCCCCTGGGCAGGCTGCTCCCAGTCTGGGACAGGCAGGTCCCTGAGGCCCAAGAGCCCCAGCACAGCCCGCAGCAGGCCGTGCAGCTCCATGAAATTCACATGTCCCCCTGAGGGGCTGATGGCAGCATCCAGCAGCTCAGACAGGCTGAGCGGGGCCATCGCTGCTGCGGTGCTCCACAGCGGGAGGCTGACCTGTGGGCAGGAGAGACAGCGGGCAGCCGGCGGCCTTCCTCCGGCCCCCGGGCCTCTGCGGGCCCTGCCCTGCCCTGCCCTGCCCTGCTGCCCGCCCGCCCCTCCTTCCCTCCTTACTTCCCTCCCCTCCTTCCCTCCCCTCCTTCCCTCCCCTCCTTCCCTCCCTTCCTTCCCTCCTTCCTTCCCTCCTTTCCTTCCCTCCCTTCCTTCCCTCCTTCCTTCCCTCCCTTCCTTCCCTTCCCTCCCTTCCTTCCCTCCTTCCTTCCCTCCCCTCCTTCCCTCCTTCCTACCCTCCTTCCTTCCCTCCTTTCCTTCCCTCCCTTCCTTCCCTCCTTCCTTCCCTCCCTTCCTTCCCTCCCTTCCTTCCCTCCTTCGCTCCCTTCTTCCTTCCTTCCTTCCCCCCCTCCCTCCCTCCCTCCCTCCCAGCTCACCTGCAGCACCAACTGAACCCTCCCTGCCCCTGCCCGCTCTTTATTGGCCACAGCCTGCCGCTCCTCGACGCCCATTGGCCGAGCCCATTGTCCCGCTCACAGAGGCCGGCTGTTGCCAGGCGACAGTTCCCATCCCGCAGCTCCGGCGCATCCCCTCCTGTCCCGGGCACATCGGCAGACGCACGAAGCCTGCGTTCCCTTCCCTTGGAATCGCCATTCCATTTCCCTCCGCAGCCTTCGGGTTTCCTTGCAGGTTTTTCTCTGTGTCCAAACAAAACGCGCTGGCAGCGCAAGCACAAAGCCCACAGTGACAAGCTTTGATTTACACCTCTAAGATTACACAAGGGGAGTCCCACTTTATGCTGCCACCCCATATACATCCTGTCTATTTTATCTTACTTAGCCAAGTCATAACGTAAGAATACAAAAGCTGTCCTTTTCCAAACCCCTTTCCTTATGGATCGACATTGGATTCAAACTGCCCATATTCATTCATTCATTCTCTTCATTCATTCTTCCGATATAGATATATCTGTGTCCATCATAAGCAAGTGCCGAAGCCTGAAATGAGCATTTCCAGCAGTATGTCAACAAGATGCAGTGAGTCACAAACTGTGGTGAGCTAAACTCGGCCTTTCCTTTGTTCTGTGTGCTTCTGCACCAATACTCAAACTGCGCTTTGATTTCATGACCATTCTGGTCTGTACAGAAATTAATCCACGCTGTGGTTTCACACAGATACATTCTTAAGAAGATGAAATATCTTTACTTGTTTAACACAGCCTGTTTCTTGAACCTCCTTTGACTTCTCTTCCTGGAAGACGTTTGTATATTAGGGCCAGGATTTCACCGCAGATGTGGACTCCCAAATCCTGTTGAGACTTGGCTGGTTCGGAGCTGTTCCGGGACAATCTGACAAGGTGTTCTGAGGCATGGAGCACACATCTCTGGAAAATAGGCGGGGGGGTTCAGGCTTGTTGAGCCCGGCAAAGGGGAGGCGGAAGGACAGCCCAGTAGCTGCCTACAGCTACCAGGAAGGGCAGAGATAAAGCCAAGCTCTTTGTGGTAGAGCCAAGCACTACAGCAAAGGGCAGCAGCCACAGGCTGTGCCTTGGGACATGCAGGTTGGACAGCAGGATGAAAGGTGTCTTTAGGCGGACAGTACAGCCTGTGACAGGTTGTTGGGAAATGAGAACTAATGAATTGTGGACATGACTCAAAGTTTAGCTGGGTGAAACCATGGCTAAGCCAGACTAGAGCTGACAGCGCTTCCGCTCTACGCGTGAGGTTGAATTAGAGTCCTCCAGCTGATGCTGCCAACCAGCATTTCTATGACCCTATGGTAAATGCGCCTCCCATCTTCTCCCACCCTACCCAAATACGTTCAGTATTGTCTAGGAAATTATAACAAGGCAGGAGGTGGCCAAATTCCCTGTGCCAAGAATTATACATTGAAGTCTTTCTATACCCCAAAGCCACAAAACAAACCACATACCTCAGAGAGCCAAGAGGAGGACACACTTCCAGATGCCTGGTTCAGAATCCTCTCAGGGATAGACACCAACCAGATAGGACCCCATCACCTCATCACCCCCCAGCAGGGAACACTGATGATCCCCAACGGTCTGTGCACCAACTCAGTTCTTCTGCTAGCCATGCAACATCACCCCACCATGAGAACTGTGTGGGAGCCCCAGGTTGTCCCTGTCTGCAATAAACACAGGCTGTGACATGGCACATTCATTATGCTAAGGGTAATTAGTGGTTACGTAAACAGGAGGATTTCCAGTTATGCTGCTGGCTCACTCTGCATGGAAATTAGCCTGTTGATGTGAGCGGAAATATGTCAGAGCAGACTCCAGAGGAAAAGCCTCATTGCTATGTAGGAAGAGCAGCCCCTTTGCTCAGGGTTTGCCTTGGGTTGTGTCTGTTGGACTTGGCATCACCCCCTGAAGCCCATGGATGTGGCATGGCAAGAAGAACCAGCTGTCCGTAGTGGACAATCCTCATCTTCACCCCTGAAGATGTCAACTGCGGTCGTTCAGTGCTCACTGCCTCCAGCTATAAGAGATGTGATAATACTGCTTCGTAGGAGGGTGGCAGAGCCTGCTGATACACGGGCATAACCTTCTATGAAGTGGCAGAAGCTGTGATTTAAGGGAAAGCCCTCAGAGATACCGAAGCTGCCAGAAGAGACTTTATTCCTTTAAAGTATAATTTTAACTATGTGTCTTGTCATTCTGTATTTCTGTGGCTTTCTTGCTATTGCTGACTTACAGTCATCTATATTAGACTTCAATTGGAGCTCGGCTCAGATGCCTCTGTACAAATGCCCGTAGCATGGGGAACAAACAGGAGGAATTAGAGATGTGTGCACGTCTATGGGGATATGATATCATAGGCATCACAGAAACACGGTGGGATGGCTCCTATGACTGGTGTGCTGGAATGGAAGGTTACAGGCTCTTTAGGAAAGACAGGCTTGGTAGGCGGGGAGGGGGAGTTGCTATTTATGCTAGGGAAAGGCTGGAGAGTATGGAGCTCTGTCTGGGGACAGGTGAGCAGCTGACAGAGAGTTTGTGGGTCAGGGTTAAAGGGAGAACAGCAATGGGAGACATCATTGTGGAGATCTGTTACAGACTGCCTGACCAAGAGGACTCTGTGGATGAAGCGCTCTATAGACAGATAAGAACAGCCTCACGCTCGCAGGCCCTTGTTCTCACAGGGGACTTCAACCACCCGCATATCTGTTGGAGGGATGATACGGCCCGGCACAAGAAGTCCAGGGAGTTCCTTGACTGTGTGGAAGACAACTTCCTTCTGCAAGTAATAGAGGAGCCGACAAGGAGAGGTGCCATGCTTGACCTCGTGCTCACCAACAGGGAAGGGCTGGTTGGAAATGTGATGCTCCAGGGCAGCCTTGATTGCAGCGATCATGAGATGGTCGAATTCGAGATCCTCAGGACAGTGAGAAGAGCGTGCAGGAAGCTCACGGCCCTGGACTTCAAGAGAGCAGACTTTGGCCTCTTCAGGAACCTGCTCAGTAAGGTTCCATGGGATATAGCCCTAGAGGGCAGGGGGGCCCAAGACTGTTGGTTGATATTCAGGGATCACCTGCTACAAGCTCAGGAGCGATACATCCCTCCTAGAAGGAAGTGCTGCAGGAGGGCCAGGAGACCTCCTTGGATGGATAAGGAGCTGCTGAGGAAAATTCGAAGGAAAAAAGAGGCTTATAAAAGGTGGAAGCAAGGACAGGCGGCCTGGGAAGAATACAGGGATGTTGTCCGGGAAGCAAGGGACCAGGTTAGGAAAGCTAAGACTCACTTAGAATTTAACTTGGCTAGGGGTGTTAAGGATAAGAGGAAGGGATTCTGTGGGTACATTGCAAATAAAAGGCAGACTAGGGACAACATGGGCCCCCTCGGGCAGCTATCGGGAGAACTGGCAACCCTGGATTTGGTGAAGGCTGAGGTTCTTAACGACTTCTTTGCCTCAGTCTTTGCCAGCAAATGCTCTGACCACACCACCCAAGTCAAAACGCTTTGCACAAGTCCAGATAGATGACATCAACTGCTCTACCCCTGTCCATCAGTAACATAGCCCCATCATAGAAGGCCGTTTGACACTGTCTCGCATGACATCCTTGTCTCTAAGTTGGAGAGACATCAATTTGATAGGTGGACCACTCGGTAGACAAAGAACTGGCTGGATGGCCGCACGCAAAGAGTTGTGCTCAATGGCTCAATGTCCGCTGGAGCCCAGTAACGAGCGGTGTCCCTCAGGGACCGGTGTTGGGACCGCTCTCGTTTAACATCTTTGTCGGTGACATGGACAGTGGGATTGAGTGCGCCCTCAGCAAGTTTGCCGATGACACCAAGCTGTGTGGTTCGGTTGATACGCTGGAGGGAAGGAATGCCATCCAGAGGGACCTGGACACGCTTGTGAGGTGGGCTGATGCCAACCTGATGAAGTTTAACCATGCCAAGTGCAAGGTTCTATACCTGGGTGGGAGCAATCCCAGGCACAGCCCCAGGTTGGGCAGAGAAGAGATTCAGAGCAGTGCTGGGGAGGACTTGGGGGTGTTGCTCGATGAGAAAATGAACATGATCTGGCAGTGTGTGCTCACAGCCCAGAAAGCCAACCGTATCCTGGGCTGCATCAAAAGGAGCGTGACCAGCAGGTCGAGGGAGGTGATCTTGCCCCTCTACTCTGCTCTTGTGAGACCTCACTTGCAGTATTGTGTGCAGTTCTGGTGTCCTCAACATCAAAAGGACATGGAACTGTTGGAACAAGTGCAGAGGAGGCCACGAGGATGATCAGGGGACTGGAGCACCTCCCGGATGAAGATAGGCTGAGAAAGTTGGGGCTGTTCATCCTGGAGAAGAGAAGGCTGCGTGGAGACCTAATAGCAGCCTTCCAGTATCTGAAGGGGGGCTATAGGGATGCTGGGGAGGGACTCTGCATGAGGGACTGTAGTGATAGGACAAGAGGTAACGGGTTCAAACTTGAACAGGGTGAGTTTAGATTGGATATGAGGAAGAAGTTCTTTACTGTAAGGGTGGTGGGGCACTGGAATGGGTTGCGCAAGGAAGTGGTAAATGCCCCATCCCTGTCAAGTGTTCAAGGCTGGGTTGGACAGAGCCCAGGGTGACACGGTCCAGTGGGAGGTGTCCCAGCCCATGGCCGGGGGTTGCATCTGGAGGATTTTAAGGTCCTTTCCAACCCAAACTATTCTATGATTCTATGATGCTTTTTGCTGCTAGAGAACCTGTGTTCTCAAAGTCTCACCTCAACTCTCAGAGAGAGACTCGTTTTCTTTCTAAACTTGGTTCTCTCCTGTCTCAACAGGATTTGATCCCAGATGGAGCAAGGACAGATCAGTAGCAAGGGCTTCTAAAACCACTCTGTCCAGAGCTGCCTTGCAGAAAGCCGCCTTCGCTCTGGTTTTGCCCTGTTTGCCAGCAGACACCTCCAGTGTCAGAGAAGGAAAGAGCTGTCTGAGCACACCGCTCCCCTGGACAGTTTGGCTTTTCCCCCCACACAGACCCCCTGCCCATGGCTCTGCTGCCCAGAGCTAGCCCTGCCAGGAGCAGCTTCTCCGTGCCCAGGGATCCTCCCTGCCAGGGCCCCCAGAGACCATCCCCACCAACTTGTCTTCAGCAGCAGCTGAGCATCCTCCTCCCAGTGCTGCACTGCCCGGCTCCCCCAGCCCCGCTCTGGGGACACAGGCTCCCAAATGGGGATTGTGCGGGCCAGAGAGTGCCAGGGGAGTGCGGCAGCTCAGGGGGCACAGGCCCGGGGGATGTGGGGCGGCCAGGGGCTGCTCCTGCAGTGTGTCGTGGTTTAAGTCCAGTCAGCCACGCAGTTTTGCTCACCCACTCCCCCCTCTATCTTGCCCCCCACTCCCGGAGGGATGGGAAGGAGAACCGAAAAGAATGCAACTCCCACAGGTTGAAATAAGAACAGTTTAGTAACTAAAGTATAACACAAATCACTACTGCTACCACCAATAATAATAATGACAAGGCAAATACAAGGGAAGAATACAATTTCTCACCACCTAAAACCAAGCCCGACCACGCAGTGCACCCCCCACCCTTCTGGGTCTCTCCTCTCCGTCCTCCATCTTGGGCATGACGTGCTGTGGTATGGAATAACCTCTTTGGTCAGTTTGGGTCAGGTGTCCTGTCTCTGCTTCCTCCCGGCTCCCCTCCTCCCTGGCAGAGCATGAAACTCAGAAAGTCCTTGGCCTGACCAAAACATCACGAAGCAGTAACCGAAACACTGGTGTTATCAGCGCTGTTCCTAGGCCCAAAATCAAAAAACACAGTGCTGCACCAGCTACCAAGAAGCAGAAAAAATGACTGCTGCTGCTGAACCCATGACACAGTGACACGTGGCCACAGGCCAGGGATGCTGCCGAGCCCTCCTTGTGCGTGATGGGCAGATCCCGAGCCCGGGTTCCCCCACTGAGCCCACACAGGAGCTTGGAGGAACACGAGGATTTATTGATGGGATGCTGGGCCGCCCGGGCGCCAGGGGTTCAGCCGGGAACCCCCAGTCTTGCCTGGCTGCCGGGGTTTCACTTCGATGGAACGGGTCAGAAGGGGCGGGAGGAGCTGTGAGGCCTGCCGAAGGCTGCCCTGGGTCGAGGGCTCTCCCGCCTGTACCCTCCTTGCCCCTGAGCACAGGCTGCTGCCTGCCCTGCCGGAGGCCATCTCTTCCCGCAGCTGATCCTGGACTTGCTGTAGCCCAGGATACGGTTGGCTTTCTGGGCTGCGAGCGCACACTGCCAGCTCATGTTCATTTTCTCATCGAGCGACACCCCCAAGTCCTCCCCAGCACTGCTCTGAATCTCTTCTCTG
Source organism: Ara ararauna (assembly GCA_028858755.1). NCBI lineage: Eukaryota > Metazoa > Chordata > Aves > Psittaciformes > Psittacidae > Ara > Ara ararauna. Next base: position 165,005,778 of record CM054376.1, read on the forward strand.
CCCAACCTGGGGCTGTGCCTGGGATTGCTCCCACCCAGGTATAGAACCTTGCACTTGGCATGGTTAAACTTCATCAGGTTGGCATCAGCCCACCTCACAAGCGTGTCCAGGTCCCTCTGGATGGCATTCCTTCCCTCCAATGTATTAACTGAACCACACAGCTTGGTGTCATCGGCAAACTTGCTGAGGGCGCACTCAATCCCACTGTCCATGTCACCGACAAAGATGTTAAACGAGAGCGGTCCCAACACCGGTCCCTGAGGGACACCGCTCGTTACTGGGCTCCAGCGGACACTGAGCCATTGAGCACAACTCTTTGCGTGCGGCCATCCAGCCAGTTCTTTATCCACCGAGTGGTCCACCTATCAAATTGATGTCTCTCCAACTTAGAGACAAGGATGTCATGTGAGACAGTGTCAAACGCTTTGCACAAGTCCAGGTAGATGACATCAACTGTTCTGCCCCTGTCCATCAGTTCTGTAGCCCCGTCGTAGAAGGCCACCAGATTGGTCAGGCAGGAATTCCCGTCAGTGAAGCCATGCTGGCTGTCACCAACCACCTTGTTGTTTTTCATGTGCCTTAATGTGCCTTCCAAAAGAATCTGCTCCAAGATTGTGCCAGGCACAGAGGTGAGAATGACTGCTCTGTAATTCCCTGGGTCATCCAGGACACAGGACCCTTTGGGGACACAGGCTCCCAAATGGGGCTTGTGCAGGCCAGAGGGTGCCAGGGGAGTGCGGCAGCTCAGGGGGCACAGGACCTGGGGATGTGGTGTGGCCAGGGGCTGCTCCTGCAGTGACACGTGGCCACAGGCCAGGGACGCTGCCGCCGAGCCCTCCTTGTGTGTGATGGGCAAATCCCGAGTCCGAGTCCTCCCACTCAGCCCACACAGGAGCTTGGACAAACACGAGGATTTATTGCTTGGATGCTGGGAAGCCCGGGCGCAAGGGCTTCAGCTGGGAGCCTGCATTCTTGCCTGGCTGCCGGGGCTTGAGGTCAATGGAATGGGTCAGGAGGGGCGGGAGGAGCCGTGGTGCCTGGTGAAAACTGCAGTGGGCCGAGGCTCTCCCGCCTGTACCCTCCTTGCCCCTGAGCACAGGCTGCTGCCTGTCCTGCCGGCACCTGGTATCGCACAGCAGCTCTGTCGCGTTGTCATCATCCTGCTGGGAAGGAGAGAGAGGGCAGGCTAAAGCACGGGACAGAATTCAGCATCCCCAAGCAACCCTCCACACCCAGCTCTCCTGGGGAAACTGAGGCACAAATCCCCCCATCCTGGATACTCAGCATCACACTCCCAGCCACAGTTGCCCCCTCTGGATCCCTTCCTTCTTCATCCCTACCTTGCTGCGGAATGCGGTGGATGTCTTGAGCGACCGTGGGGTGCTGGGTGGGACAGGCTGGAGGACAGTGCTCTGGCCCCTGCACTGCCGCGGCACGCTGGGGTACCGGCAGCCGGCTGCCTGCTCCCTGCAGGATGGGAAATAGAGGTACTCAGCACCCAGCACTGTGGTCTGCAGGGTGGTGGATAGGGCGTATCTGGGGCAGCCTGCCCAGGCACCCGCAGAGCCTTCTATCCCCACCCAGGGAAGAGCTCTCCCGGTCAGGGCAGGGCCACCCTGCACCCCCGGCAGGGGATGGGTCCCACGTCTCCTACCTCTTGCTTTCCCCTGGGTTCAGCGTACGAGGCGTTTTCTCAGCGCTGCGGGGGATCAGCGGTGGCGCGGGTGGGATGGGCACGACGGGCCTGCGGAAGCCAAGAACCACCGGTGGGTGCCAGGGGACAAACGATCCAGCCCGGCTCAGGGCAGTGCCCCAGAATCCATGGGCTCGTACCCCATGGCATCCCCCTGCCCGCTGCCCTCAGGGAGGGGTCCCCGTCACCCCACTCGTGGGCGGAGCATTGGAGGGGTCTCAGCAGGGTCCCACCCCCAGACAGACTCCCTGAACCCCGTGCCTGTCAGGCGGTGCTGTCAGCACCCATCTCCCCCCGTCCCACACATGCAGCACCCCCACGCTCCGGTGACGCGGGCTACTTACGAGCCGGGCACCCTCATGCTGAGCTGTCGGTCACAGGACAGGCACCGGGAATCAGCACTGGAAAGCTGCCTGGGCAGGGGAGAAAAGGGCTGGGTGAGCTGGGAAACCTGGGGTTCCACCCGGTTTATGCCCTTGAACCCCAGCAAGGTCCCAGCCCGCTGCCTGGTTAAGGAAGAATGGAGGACGAGGGAGAGCTCATGGAGGTTGGCTCCAAAAACCACCACCATCAGTGGGAACTACTGCCATGGGCACCCAGAGAACCCGGGAACTGCGGTGCTGGAAAGGACAAAGTGGCAACGGGGCGAGTGCTGCCCCTGAAGCCATCACTGCCCCCATCACACTCACTTCTTAATCCCAGCTGCATTGTCCGCCTCTCTCGGCGGTGCCTTCTCCTGGAGCTGCTTCAGGCTTCTCTTCCACTGCTCCTCCAGCTGCTGCCGGAAACGCTCCAGCTCCGTGCGGTCCAGCTGCAGGCAGACACACTCCCTCAGCCAGCTGCCGCGGCTTGGGCCACTGCGGACCCCAGAGAAAAGCCAGGAGCAGGAATCCCCAGAGGGATACAGCCTTGGGCCACCAAGCCCCAGAGGTGCCAGTTTGGCACCGTGGGCATGGGCCACCCCTCACCTTGGAGGCCATCTCTTCCCGCAGCTGCTCCTGGGCTTGCTGCAGCTGCTGCTCCTGGACCGCCAAGCGGCTCAGCACCTCCTGGTCCTGCTGCAGGGAGGAAGATGATGTGGTAGTGCCACGCAAGGGGGGGGTCTGTCCCCTGGGGACAGACCCGTCTCACTGGGCCACGGGCTCTCGGTGCCTGCAGGACATCTGCAGCACGGCTTCAACTTCCCTCCGTGCTGCTGGCACCTACAAACCTATTTGGGGAGGGAGCAAGGGGCTCCCCCACATTCCATTGCAGCACAAGCAGCTGGGGGCAGGGGGAGGTCCCGGCAGCCCCCTCCCCAGCCCCACGTGCCACCATCTCCTTACCTGGCTCCCCGGCCTCTCCACCTTGCCCTCCTCCTGCCTCAACAGCAGGGAGTCCACCTGCCTCTGCAGCTTCTCAAAGCGCTGCAGGAGATTCCCCTCCGGCGCGCTGGGGTCCCTGTACCTGTGGCACGCTACCTGCCTCTCTGCCTGCTCCAGCTCTGCATTCCTCACCATTCCCCTCAGCTCTTCCACCTACGCGAAGCGGAGGAGGAAGCACCTCTAAGATGGAACGGCTGCAGCCAACAACCCCGGGTGCCATGGAGGCTCCATGCCCACAGCTAGCCAGGGATGTGGCCGGGAACCCCGCCAGGACCACCCCACCGAGCACCGGGTCCTGGGAGCTCCCCCCGCACCTCACCTGCTCCTGCAGCTGCTGGGATGTGGTGACCAACTGCTCCACTGTGGCCCTGGTCACCTCCTGCTGCTCTGCCTGAACCTTCAGCTCCTGCTTCAGGTCTTGGAGCATGGACGTGAGCTGGGAACGGAGGTGGGACAGAGCCAGGCCATGGCACCAGTGTCTTCCCAGACCAGGGGCTCTTCATCTGCCCCCTCCCTGCCCAAATCCCCCAAGCATCCCCACGTGCCCCACATGGACCACCACCAGCTCACCTTCCCTTTCTCCTGCTCCAAGTCCCTTGCCAGGCCCTGCAGGGAGGACACCTGGCCACGGAGGTCCTCAAGCATGGTGACGATGCTCTCCTGGCCTACAAGAACATGGGCCAAGGGGACACAGTGTCAGGGAAGGGGGCTCACCCTCAGGGCCGGGCTCTGAGCACAGCGAGCCCCGACCCAGGCTCTCAACCATCCCACCAGGCCCCAGAGCTCCCACCTTCCTGCTGCTGGACCAGCAGCTCGGACCGCAGCTCCTCCAGCTCAGCGCGGTCCGACTTGTTGGCTTCCAGCTGTGCCTCCTGCTGTCTTAGGTGATCATATAGGCAGTGAAGAGCCTCAATCTCAGCTTCGTCAGGATCCATCGAGGACGTGGAGGAACTGCTGGACCCTGAGGACTCTGACCACCTGTACACCTGGCGCAGCTGGTCCACGGCCCTGGGATCCCTACCGGAGCTGGGGGCTATTGGCCGAGTCCCTGCTCCCTGGAGGTCTGCCCAGGAAACCCTTCTTCTGGGACGTGCCCCTGGGCTGCTGGTCTGGCTGAGAAGAGGCCAAGACTTCCTCCGTGGAGTCTTGGCCTCCGCGACAGCAGCTCCAGCCCTTCTCTGTGAGCGGCTGGGTGGCATATTGTGACCTCCCGGCCGGCTCGTAGGGCTGGAGCGCTGAGCAGTAGGGGCTGCGCGCTGGGTCCCTGGTTCCTTGGGACCCGGCACTGGGCTTGCCCCGTGCGAGGTGTCCATGTCCAAAGAGGCCTCGCTGGGGGCAGACTGGGCTCTGCTGCTCTCCTGGGAAGAGGCGACAAAGGGGAGCAGGTTTGTGCACTGAAGCGCAGCAGCAAGGGCAGAGCCAGGGCTCCCCGCACTGTCCCCAGCCGCCCCGGGCTGCGCTCCCACACTTCCCGCTTGGGACCCCCTTCCCACTCCTCCCTCGCTGGGTGGCCCCCAGGGCGATGGATGCAGGGTTACGCAGGGAGGGGGCGAGGGCCGCAGGGACCCCCGCGGCAGCTCCCCAAGCCAAGCCCCTTCCCGACTGCCTCCTTCGTGCCGCCGAGGCCCTCGGGGAGAGGTTGGCACAGAGCCGTGTCCTAGGAGAGGAGGGCGGTGGGGGCTGAGCCCCAGGGGAGGGTCCCTGCAGACCAGGACCTGGCTCCCCAGCCCTGCCCCTTGGGACACCCGGCAAAAGCCTGGGCCTGAGCAGCTCAGTGCCGTGCAGGGTGAGGCCCCCCTCCAGTGCCCCCCACTGCTGGCTTTAGCCCTGGGGCGAGCCAAGGAGACTGGAGGTGGGGATGAGGCCCATGAGGTGCTGAGGGTGCCTCTCGGTGCCCCAGCAGTGCCCACGGCTCCCAGCCGCAGGTCAGGAGTGGGGAAGGGAGGGATGGAGAGGACGGTGGGGCCGGAGCTCCAGGGCTGTGGGGCCCGGGGTGCTCGGGAGAGCACCTACCTCTGAGCTGCTGCTGTCCCAGGCTTGCAGCTCATTCGGCTGCCCCACACCGGCAGCCTCGACGTCAACTCGGGAGCCGCTGGCGGTGCCCTGCAGCGGGGCTGTCCTGGGCTGCCGCTCGCCTGGCTCCGGGGGCCGCTGCCCCACATGCTGGGCCCGGGCCCTGACCCCCTGGGCAGGCTGCTCCCAGTCTGGGACAGGCAGGTCCCTGAGGCCCAAGAGCCCCAGCACAGCCCGCAGCAGGCCGTGCAGCTCCATGAAATTCACATGTCCCCCTGAGGGGCTGATGGCAGCATCCAGCAGCTCAGACAGGCTGAGCGGGGCCATCGCTGCTGCGGTGCTCCACAGCGGGAGGCTGACCTGTGGGCAGGAGAGACAGCGGGCAGCCGGCGGCCTTCCTCCGGCCCCCGGGCCTCTGCGGGCCCTGCCCTGCCCTGCCCTGCCCTGCTGCCCGCCCGCCCCTCCTTCCCTCCTTACTTCCCTCCCCTCCTTCCCTCCCCTCCTTCCCTCCCCTCCTTCCCTCCCTTCCTTCCCTCCTTCCTTCCCTCCTTTCCTTCCCTCCCTTCCTTCCCTCCTTCCTTCCCTCCCTTCCTTCCCTTCCCTCCCTTCCTTCCCTCCTTCCTTCCCTCCCCTCCTTCCCTCCTTCCTACCCTCCTTCCTTCCCTCCTTTCCTTCCCTCCCTTCCTTCCCTCCTTCCTTCCCTCCCTTCCTTCCCTCCCTTCCTTCCCTCCTTCGCTCCCTTCTTCCTTCCTTCCCCCCCCCCCTCCCTCCCTCCCTCCCTCCCTCCCAGCTCACCTGCAGCACCAACTGAACCCTCCCTGCCCCTGCCCGCTCTTTATTGGCCACAGCCTGCCGCTCCTCGACGCCCATTGGCCGAGCCCATTGTCCCGCTCACAGAGGCCAGCTGTTGCCAGGCGACAGTTCCCATCCCGCAGCTCCGGCGCATCCCCTCCTGTCCCGGGCACATCGGCAGACGCACGAAGCCTGCGTTCCCTTCCCTTGGAATCGCCATTCCATTTCCCTCCGCAGCCTTCGGGTTTCCTTGCAGGTTTTTCTCTGTGTCCAAACAAAACGCGCTGGCAGCGCAAGCACAAAGCCCACAGTGACAAGCTTTGATTTACACCTCTAAGATTACACAAGGGGAGTCCCACTTTATGCTGCCCCCCCATATACATCCTGTCTATTTTATCTTACTTAGCCAAGTCATAACGTAAGAATACAAAAGCTGTCCTTTTCCAAACCCCTTTCCTTATGGATCGACATTGGATTCAAACTGCCCATATTCATTCATTCATTCTCTTCATTCATTCTTCCGATATAGATATATCTGTGTCCATCATAAGCAAGTGCCGAAGCCTGAAATGAGCATTTCCAGCAGTATGTCAACAAGATGCAGTGAGTCACAAACTGTGGTGAGCTAAACTCGGCCTTTCCTTTGTTCTGTGTGCTTCTGCACCAATACTCAAACTGCGCTTTGATTTCATGACCATTCTGGTCTGTACAGAAATTAATCCACGCTGTGGTTTCACACAGATACATTCTTAAGAAGATGAAATATCTTTACTTGTTTAACACAGCCTGTTTCTTGAACCTCCTTTGACTTCTCTTCCTGGAAGACGTTTGTATATTAGGGCCAGGATTTCACCGCAGATGTGGACTCCCAAATCCTGTTGAGACTTGGCTGGTTCGGAGCTGTTCCGGGACAATCTGACAAGGTGTTCTGAGGCATGGAGCACACATCTCTGGAAAATAGGCGGGGGGGTTCAGGCTTGTTGAGCCCGGCAAAGGGGAGGCGGAAGGACAGCCCAGTAGCTGCCTACAGCTACCAGGAAGGGCAGAGATAAAGCCAAGCTCTTTGTGGTAGAGCCAAGCACTACAGCAAAGGGCAGCAGCCACAGGCTGTGCCTTGGGACATGCAGGTTGGACAGCAGGATGAAAGGTGTCTTTAGGCGGACAGTACAGCCTGTGACAGGTTGTTGGGAAATGAGAACTAATGAATTGTGGACATGACTCAAAGTTTAGCTGGGTGAAACCATGGCTAAGCCAGACTAGAGCTGACAGCGCTTCCGCTCTACGCGTGAGGTTGAATTAGAGTCCTCCAGCTGATGCTGCCAACCAGCATTTCTATGACCCTATGGTAAATGCGCCTCCCATCTTCTCCCACCCTACCCAAATACGTTCAGTATTGTCTAGGAAATTATAACAAGGCAGGAGGTGGCCAAATTCCCTGTGCCAAGAATTATACATTGAAGTCTTTCTATACCCCAAAGCCACAAAACAAACCACATACCTCAGAGAGCCAAGAGGAGGACACACTTCCAGATGCCTGGTTCAGAATCCTCTCAGGGATAGACACCAACCAGATAGGACCCCATCACCTCATCACCCCCCAGCAGGGAACACTGATGATCCCCAACGGTCTGTGCACCAACTCAGTTCTTCTGCTAGCCATGCAACATCACCCCACCATGAGAACTGTGTGGGAGCCCCAGGTTGTCCCTGTCTGCAATAAACACAGGCTGTGACATGGCACATTCATTATGCTATGGGTAATTAGTGGTGAGGCACTGGAATGGGCTGCCCAGGGAAGTTGTGAATGCTCCATCGCTGGCAGTGTTTAAGGCCTGGTTGGACAGAGCCTTGGGCGTCGTGGTTTAGTGGGTGGTGTCCCTGCCCACGGCAGAGTTGCTGGATCTGGAGGATTTTAAGGTCTTTTCCAACCCTAACTATGCTATGATATGGATTTGACAAGAATGAATCATGTCAGGCCAGTTTCATTTTGTGCTCTAAGTGGATGACTGTCTTTATCTTGACTTGGGGAAGGCTTTTCTTGCTGTCCCAGTGACTGTCATAAATAAACGGGATATCTGGGTCTTATGAGCTCAGCAGGATCACTATCTCCAGGCTACCCCCTACCAGCTGCTTAAAAGGCTGCTTGCTTCTTCATCAGAAGAGGTGCAAAGGCTCCAAGGTATGCTTCGGAAGTTAGGTAATGTAAATCACCCCTTTAGGTGATGATCAAAGATATGAACCTAGAAGAGTCTGCGAGTGAGGTTTAGGGTGAGAATTAGAAAAGATTTTGTTCATCTGGAGAGAGGGTTTCAAACTGAAGAGAATGAAATACAATGAGTGATAGGGAGTGAATGATGCAGAAGGCAGCATACCTGTCTGGAAAGGGGATCAAGAGATGTAAATGGCCGGCAGACAAAGTGTGAGTCAATACAAATAGGTGTTGTGAGGGAAGCCCCTCCTGTTCTGGGAGGTAATCTGGAGTGTTTTATACAAAACTTGGGGTAGGTGCTGGGTCCTGCCCAGTTTTGCCATCATGCAAAGATAGATCCGTGCTGGAGTCTGAAGAAGGGCTAGAGCAATAGAAAGCATTTGAGCAAAGAGGAATTGGGAAAGATGGGATTTTTTTTACTCCAGGAAGACCTGCAGGCATAATAGGTGTCATTGGAGAAACCTGTGGCAAAATATTCCAATACAGAGAAAATTATTAGGAAAAGTTATCAAAGGTGTAAGAATTGCTCTTCTCATCTCCGCGATAGGTTCTGAGAACAGCGCTGTTATGAGCTGTTCATGATTCCTTTCTGGCTGATAAGACAGTGACTGAGCAAATCAGATGTTCATTTTGGGCCCGAAGAGTGCTTTTTCATTTGCTTGAGTTATAGCAGTGGTAGAGTCCATCAGCACTTGCGTCAGGGCAGAAAAAGACATCTTGTTCCATGTCAAAACCTAACCTTGACTGGGGACATCATGACTGGGATACCAGGGCATCTTCTGTGTCATTCCCATGTTGCGTGAGTGTGACATGTGGGCTCAACACACAGGGGTAGCAGCATGGATCAGTACAAGCGTTTTGGGCTGGGCAGATCTGATTAATCAGCAGTGGCAGTTGTCAGGAAACATGTACCATAACTGTATGGTGCTGAGCTAGGTTAGAGTGAGTTTTTTCCAGTAATCCTGCTCTATCTTATACCCCATGAGTGTTGAGACCTCATTCACTGTCTTCCCATGTTCAGTATTTATCTTCAATTGCAAAGGGCTGCCTGTATTCCTTGAGGACAAAATGTTTTGGAGATTGTTTTTGGTTTTGCTTGAAAAGCTAATATTATTACTAAAAATGGATGTAAAAATGGGAGCACTGGGAATCATCCAGCCCATTGTAATGGCTAATGACAACTGTCTGCATGTCACCCCTTCCCATGCACTGCCAGCTGGAATGTCAGACATGCAATGCAGGTACCCGCACTCTCAGCATACTTTGGTGTGGCAGGGCTCTGATTTCAAAACAGACCTGGGGGTAGAACGTGTTTGTCAAGGCTTCCTCACTTCCAGGGCACTTAACTGTGGAAAGCTGCTGACTTGGGATGGGGCAGGATACTCGGCACCAGGCCAGGGGCTCCTGTTCATTTGTATTTGCTGCTCCCTGTGCCAAGCTGAGAAGGAAATAAGAGCACAGGAGATGGCATCTTCATCAGGGACTGTAGGGATAGGACAAGGGGATGAGTTCAAACTGAAACAGGGAAGTGCAGGCTAGATATAAGGAAGAAGTTCTTTACTGTGAGGATGCTGATTCACTGGAATGGATTGCCCAAAGTAGTGGTAAATGCTCCATCTGTGGCAGTGTTCAAGGCCAGGTTGGACCGAGCCTTGGGTGACGTGGTGTCATGTCATTAGTGTGAGATGTTCCTGCCCATGGCAGGGGATTGGAACTGGATGATCTTAAGGTCCTTTCCAAGCCAAACCATTCTATGATTCCTGTCCATGTCCAAAGTCCCGCTGGTCACTGCTGTGTACAATCTACCTTTGGGTTAGATCCCCCTCACCTGGTTTTGTGTCCCCTGTTGAGATGTCTCTTGGCTCCTTTCACACCCACGGGAGATAAATACCCTCTTGAAGGACATCTTCCTCTGACCATTCTGGTCAGCTCTCAAGGTGAACTAAGCCTGCTCCATCTACAGGCAGTAGTGATGGCAGTAGTGATGACCCCATGCGTCAGAAAACAGTCACAGAATCATGAGTGCTGGTTTCTTATCGCACAACATCTTTTTCTTCAACTCAGTTGCCCCGTTAGCACTTGAGTGTTTTGTACCCCAAAATTCACCAGTGTGATGGTAGGGATGAGGAGATCTGCTGCTGGTTATTATGGTGAATTGGAGGGGGTACAGCAAAATGGCCTTTCCAGGATGACACTCATGTAAATCATTAATCTGCTTTTATTTCTCATCTGATGGAGAAATTGCTTTTGAAAACAAAGTCTCTTGAGAAAACTTCCTTTGACTGATACTTGGAAGAGGCTTTATTGATACTGCCAGCAGCAACGATCCCTGCTGATTAAATAGTGGATAGACCTCATTCTTGCTGAACCACATGTTTTACAAGGCCTGACACATTTAACAATCAGTTCTAGGTTATATTCATAAGCAAGAGGCCAACACCACTTCTGTTATCAGCCAACTTTGTATTGCAGAATACTCCAAGGAGCAATTGTTAAGGTAATTCGTCTGCACTTTAAATAAGTGCTTTAGCTGTGTTTTTGGATGTTCAGTGTCTTGCTCTGAATGAATGGGAATGATTTCACACTTTATAGGGTCTGTAGTGTTGTTCGCATGCTGTGTTTGGCTTGGAGCTGAGGCTCTCGAACATCATTTGCCCTGATCACCCCTGGCTGTGTAAGCCAGAAGGAAAGGCAACAGTGGTTTTCAGGTCTGTGCTGTGTTGATATGCGGAAAGAGACAGATTTCAATCTCCATTTCTCCTTCCCCTCATTCAGAACACCTCAGCTGTTCAAATCACCCCTTTAAGAACATCCCACTGGTCCTACATGGCCATCTCATCACCTATTGTAGGAGGCAAAACACCTACAGAAGCACAGAGGAACTTCTCACAGGTCCCATCATGCCTATTGGGATGATGGTTTTGCATCAAGGTTGACCCTCTCAAGCTTATATATCACTCTGCATCCCTACAGAGATGATGGTCCTACGCCATCTCAGTGGCTATGGACTTCAGTGATGGTGGGATATCTTTACTGGTGCTAGGAACTGGAGGCCAGACCCCACTCCTCAGTCCTGCACAGAGCTCATGACAGCTGAGAAATCCCACTTCTACCTTTTTGGTCCCCTGGAGTGCAGAGCCCATCTTGGACCAGATAGTTAACGTGCTGTTAACTCCAGCTTGATGGATAATGACTTAATGATTAAGGGTTTGGACTGAAACTCCAGTTTCAGTGGCTGGCTTTGCCACAGTATTTGTACATTACCTTGGGCCAGTTGGTAAATCATTCTGTATTTTCCTCTTCCTCTAAGTAAACTGGAGGACAACTGCAATTCTTTCCATTCTTCACATCTTGAAGTCGCTTTCTAGCCTGTGGACCACAATTACTCCATCACAGTAGAAAGTGAGATGAGTTTATTTGATCAACCAGAGCAAATGGTTTGCATGGCCTTATTTTATTCTGCAATGCAATAGCTTGAAGCTAGCCCAGAAGGGGCAGCAGCCCTGCAAGTGATTACCAACATGATTTGGTTTTCCCTTATCTCAGATCACTTTGTGTATAGGGAAACTCCTATAAAGTTTAACCTGGCACAGCCTATGAGGGTGATGAACTGCAGAGGTGGGGCAAGAGGCAGGGAGTTGTTAAATCAACTTTGCCACTGAAAGTACTGAGTGTTACTGAAAGTAACCTGTATACCTGTTATCTTAACAGATGACAGGACAAAACCAACGAGTACAAGCACCCACCTAAACGTGCCCAGAGGCAACTCTACATTTCCTGAGTGGGTTCCTTTTTGGTAGGACATCTGTTTATTATTGCAGTGGTACTCCAATGCCAGGAAACATTGCCTGACACCAGAATTCCTTGTGGGTGCTGTGCAAGTGCATCACACCAGAACTTTAGGCCTTGAATGTGGTGTTTGTGATGGTTAGATGATCCCAGAACTTGTGATTATTTGGATATGAATAGCAATGTTTTGAAAGCCTCAAAATTTGATTTTCAGATCGATTTTTTTCTTGAAAACTAAACCTTCTTCTCAAACCATAAACCAAAAATAACAGGACAATTTCAGCTTGCTCTCTGTACCCCCCTGATATGGGGCTGAACTTCGGGAGTGTACTACATTCAGATTCATGGCCGGGTCCCATCTTTTGTAAGAACAAGCCAGATACAAGCTCCTTCAAGCTTGAGATGATGTTTGAATTTATAGCCATTGTAGCATGGGCAGAATGTTCTGGGATCTGAACTGCAGCAAAGCGTATTTGGATTGGCATCAAGACATCTTTTTAAGGAATAAGGCTAGTTAAGAGATGCAGAAAGTTGTTGGGAGCAGAGGGAGAAATTCTGCTGCTTGAGGGTTTTAAGAACTTCCATCTTTTTTAGATAATCCTCTCTCAGAGACAGCAAGGTAACTGCTGCTTGAGTTGGGAGGATGGATGGGTTGATCCAGAGGAGGCCACAGAGATGCTGCGAGGGCTGGAGCAGCTCTGCTCTGGAGCCAGGCTGAGAGAGCTGGGCTGGGGCAGCCTGGAGAAGAGAAGGCTCCTGAAGGGGAGACCTTAGAGCAGCTCCAGTGCCTAAAGGGGCTGCAGGAAAGCTGGAGAGGGGCTTTGGACAAGGGATGTAGGGACAGGCCAAGGGGAATGGCTTTAACCTGCCAGAGGGGAGACTGAGGTGGGCTCTTAGGCAGAAGCTGTTCCCTGTGCGGGTGCTGAGGCGCTGGCACAGGGTGCCCAGAGAAGCTGTGGCTGCCCCATCCCTGGCAGTGTTCAAGGCCAGGTTGGACACAGGGGCTTGGAGCAAGCTGCTCTAGTGCAAGGTGTCCCTGCCCATGGCAGGGGGATTCTATTATTCTGTCTCCCAAGTTTCCCGTGAACTGCATTTTCTGAACTGCTATGTTGGGGTTTTAGCCAGCCTGTGTCTCCGTCCTCTCCCTGTGATGTTCCATTATTTATTGGAGCAGGTGGGTAATGTCCTAACCCTATGCTTTTGGAGAGCTGACTCCTAATCCTGCTTGGAGGCACTACTGACAATATTTCAGCTTGTTAGTCAGTCTTTGGATGTCACTGAAGTTTCTGGTTACACCATGATCCTGTCATCCCTTCTGAGGGCAGACTCGATCTGGGCTTATTTCAGGCAGGGATCCTATTGAGGCAGCAGCACTTGCCCACCTCCCTGTCTCACACCCTTCCACTTCGGGAGGATCGGACTTCTTCTCAAGCAAGAAAAAAGAGAGAAAAATCAAATCAAATACAGTTTTATTCTTTACAGCTCTTCCATTTCTCTGGTAGACCTGAAATTTCCCCAGGGAAAAGGAAGGCTTTTTCTCTCCACGGTTGTGGGTTTGGATGAGTCCTTTCAGATCTTTTACTGGATGTCAGGATCTGACTGCCTGGGTAACTATTTATGAGGAAAGATCAGTTAGGAAATGGAGACCTGCACAAGTGACAAAGTGTTAAATATGCACAGAATTCATGTAGCATGAACCAGAGAGGACCTTGATTCTTTCCCCCTGAGTTCTGTCGCTCATCAAAAGTCTTGAAATCAAATGCTCATTTTCCAAGACCTGGTGCATATTCTCTGCTCCCAAAGCTTTCTTCCATTAGCACTTGAAAACCACAGGTTCCTTCACAAGTCATCCTTGATGTTTTATAAATGTTGTAGATAAGGCATCATTTCTACCTCATTTAATGCATTTTTTACAGCTGCAGTAGAGATGATATTTTGATTCAGGCTGTACACAGTCATCCCGAAAGAGACCTCAGTTACCTCTCCTGGGATATTTCCAAAACAGCAAATGCTGCCTAACTTGAAGCTAATATCCTCCTCGAGCACTCTGGTTTGCATTTATGGTGCAATCTCAGCTGCAGAACTACAGGTCAGGAGCGTGATGTAACCTTATGGGTACAAAATAGCTTTCAGAAGAGACCCTCTGGCTAAGTTTCATTCTTTGGATTAAAGGGGGTATTTCCTTCCAGAGAAACATCTGGGTGTGCAGGAAAAGGGGTATTAAAGGTGTTGGGCTTAGAAATGATGCAATGAATGTTGCAGCAAATTAGCCTTTTTAAGGTTCAGGATGAAGCCTGAATTCAGCCTAGAAACACAGTAAAATTAAAATTTGCCCCTGTATTTCTTCCCAGAGATTGCTAAAAACCCATCAACTACCTTAAAACTGTTGTTTGTTCCTCTTCTAAGTGGTTTCTGATGAGAAACAGGCACACCCTTTCTTCAGGATAAAAGTCAAGTGCAGAGATTGCCAAGTTCTTGATAGCTGTACTAGAAGCACAAGAGTCCATAATGATCATACCGAACATTAAACAGGAGGGAGGAATAAAAGCAATGAGACGTATTGTTTTTCTTGGGATACTTAGGATCCTGTCCAGGAAACCAGCCAGTGTGAGTCCCATCCCAGTACATCATCCAACAAACATTGTTTTTGTGCTGGAGAAGGTAAATGTTGCAAGTGGCAGATGAACTGAATAGCCCAAAACAGTTCTTTGTGGAGGATTGAGTGCTGGGATCTCTATTTTGGGTTCAATCCTCTGTTTAAGCAGGAAGCAAGTCACAAAGACAATATCAAGGGGGGGAACTGCTCAATTCTTCTGTGACAGGAGACCTGACAAGTTGCTCTAAAATCTGGCTTTTGTTTAAGATAATAACTTTACTGTTGTTATTTTTCACTTATGATGATGTCCAGTGGTTTTCCAAAGCAATGAACACAGTGATGAGGTTACTTAGGTTAGTTCCATGTTTTTTGCATTCAAGGAGAGTCTTCTTCCTGGCCCCAGTTGGTGTTAGCTCAGATCTGTAAAACACTCTTTAGATGAGATCTGATACAAAACAACCTCAGTTGAATGAGTCCATCACTACAGATATGTTTTCACATTTCAGGTCCCAAACACTGGGCCCATGCCACAAATAGTCAACATGCAACTTAGTGCAGAAATATTATAGTATAAATAGAGACACATACTGAGCTCACCATCTCCTTTGGTCCTAGGGGGGAAACTACAGGATATTGGGTGTATTGCTTTTTGGCCAGTGTAAGGTCTCTGAGATGCAGACATACAGTTAAAGGTGGCTTTCTAGGCTTTCTCAACTTGTGTCTTTTCACCCCATGCCTGAATTTAACATCTGGGATAGACAAAAGGCGGTTTGAATCTGATTACCGGGGAGCCCCAGAGCACAGCTCACAGACCAGGCTGTATTCTTTTCTCTGTTCCAAAACCTTGCACTGTGCAGATGCAAAGCTATCCGAAATGCCTGGCAGCTGCCCAGAGAAGCTGTATCCCAGAGGAGTCATGGGGTTTTTACTGCATTTCCATCTTTAGCAGGAGAAGAGAAAACTATTTGGAGGAGCAGGACAGCAGCCACTACAGACGACCATACAAATCCATCCCACCCTGCAGCCCGGTTTTTGCTTTCCATAACTGCCTGAAATACTTTCCAGAGTTAGTTGCAGATTTCATTACTGTTTAACTCTTTGATTTCTTTTATTATCTATGATCATTATTTTCTCAATTAGTGTCTGCAAGGATCTTTCCTGCAAAGGTTTCCAGAACAAACAGGACCAAGCTTGTTCCCTCATCAGCAAGGCAAGGGTAGAAGATACATCTGTGACTATCTTGAACTGTGGTCAACGGTTCAGGCTGTGAAAGAAACACCTCTGTGTCTTGATGCAAGCTAAAACTGGGTTTAATTCTGAGCACTAGCCCGCAGCAATGGGCAGACAGTGACATGTCTTTGGTCATCTAATCCAAACTCATATATAAAGACAATATAAAGGCAGAGGGATGTAGATAACATCACATAAAGTTAAACTCCAAGTATAGAAGTAGCTAAAGAAAGACAAATTTCCCTTTGAAAAGAATATTATCACCAAGAATATACCCTGGTAAAAAAAAAATGTTGATTCTGCTGAAAAATCAGATGACAAAGCAAAGGCTGACAAAATGCAACTAAAAAAAGAGAGAGCATTAAGGTGGTGTCAGTTCTAACAAAGGACGATAATGGTTATAAGCTCAGTACATTCACTTGTTGCCCTTAAGGATGCTGCAGCACCCTTGGTCAGGGTTTTTGTATGTAAAGTATGGCCGTACTCTTTTGTCACTCAGACCCAAATATCAGTGGGATAGGATTCATCTCAGTCAATTTTAGCTGTCCAAAGTTAGACCATTAGTCTGTTACCTGTTCGAGCTGCCTCCAGAGCCCACAGAGCGAAACAGTTCTCTATATCTCCTTTTGATACTGCTGTCTGAAATAATGAGATTAATTGCTCTCCAGCACTGCAATCTCCCTTCATGGGACCTGGATGCCTTAATCCTAAACATCTACACTCAGTTGAGAAGAACCACAGCCTGTGCCTGTTTTTTCTTTGGCTGGAAATCCCGTCTGTCCCCTTCCAGCAGCTGCCTATTTGTTTGCATTGAAGATCCCTCACAATGTATTTTGCCAGGTTTGGCCGTATGAAGAACAGGTTCTAAACGGCTTTGCATCTTCAGCTTGCATTGCTGCTCCAGCTGACATATGTATCTCATCTGCTTCCTCTTCCATCAGTAGCTTTTCATTTTCTGCTACAATGAGGTGCCTAATATCAGATGGCCATGATCTCAGTGTGGGAAACAGCAGTGCTTTCAGAGCAGGGATGGTGGCCTCGTCTACACTTTGGAGGGAGCATTGGTCATACACATACATGTCAAGCTGTACATGGTTCCTAGGAATAGCTGAGTTCTCCAAGGCTAGAAGGAATGGTTAAAACTCTGAGGCTGAGGGTGTCTTTCCCTTCATTGAGGTAGAAGGGCAAAACCAAGCTTCCCTCTCATGAACTGATATGCTTATTTTACAACATGACAAGGTGTTTCTAACGGGAATGTCTTTTATTTACTTATTTGCCTGCTATTTGGACAAGGAAGATGTAGTATTGTCACCTTAATGTCCTATCAAGGCCACCAGGTACCTTTGCTTGAAGACAACCATACAATAGGCGAGCAGTTCTGTCCCCACACTCACAGCTCCCCAGCAAGCGCTTCTGGACTCAGCCAGTTGGTGACAAATAGACATTGATTTTCTGATCCAGTGTTTGCTCCCTGGGGAAGCTGAGCAAAGGTTATTCTATTTAGGGACCGATTTGACATATGGCTCCTGGAAGCTGGAAAGTGTCTGTAGGTAAATCAGGGTTTATTGCTGGAGTGGTTCATTCAGGAACATAATTAGGTGAACACACACATGCTTACCCATGGAAAGATGCCCAGAGGCTTTTTGTAAACTATGCAAGTAGCATCCACAAGGTGATTTTTCCTACAGATGATTCAGAAGGGAAAACCTGAATATGTTTCTCATAATATAACATAGCAAAAAGTTCTTATAACAAAAAGTTAAAGAAAATTGGTATTTGTCAGAATGATTTACAGATCACTGCATGTGTCTGAGACCAGGTCTACTCTTAGAAGTTTTTCTGACGATGTTGCACCAGTGAGGGTGTGAAGTTGTAAAACCGTCTTCCTGTGGTGCATTGAGTCGAAAACAAGGCTTAACTGACTTAAATTTCACTCATTTCACCTGAATAGTAACTCTACAGGCTGGAAACCTAATTTTTTGCACAGAGATCTGTGCCTAGTGACTTTTGCTATCTGTTCCCACATGACCCCTCTTGAGATCTTAGCCTTTGACATAGCTCAAGGTGAGGTCCCAAAACTGGCGTTTTTCCTCTTTGCCTGGGAGGAGTAGGTCTGTTATTAGATACCATTCAATAAGGATATATTCTTGAATTCAATGCTTATTGCGGACTCACCCTAAATGGTGTTTCTGCTTTTTTCTACTGTTTCTTCTTTTTTCACCCTTGCTCTGTCACTGTTGTAACAGTTGACCTGATAGCTTAATGCTGATGTAGGATGCACATTCTTGTTCTCTTGCCTCCTCTCTTCTGGATGTTACGACTGAAACACAAACTTCTGAATGTCCAGGGATTCCCGAAGGCCAGATGATATCTGCTTGCTATCAGAGACATTTGCAACTGAACACAGGGGAGAAATAACATTGGTCAGTGAGATTATGAAATTAGATTTAAATTGTGCTTTGATGAAGAATTAAACAGGGATGAAAAACATAGAAACATAGGAAGCAGTAAGAAAAGGAACTTGTTCATTGTGACGGAAATCAAATAGCATTGGCTTTTCTTCTCTGATCCACCATGTGGATGGTGGGCTTGAGTCCACTCCCAAGACAAAACCCACCATATAGGCACTGCAAGGACATCTGAGGACTCTTGCTGAGAGTGAGCCAGGAGAAACTGGGCATCTATCTTAAGCCTGTTGCCTGGACTGCTCTTACAGGAAAAGACCTGCAATTCTCCAGCCTGCAATTCCTTCTGTGTGGGACCAATATCTAGAAGTGCTTGGGATCACCATCTGGAGGTGCCTTTTTAACCATAATGACCATCTGGGCAGCCTAAATTGGGGAACTGTATACTAGTGGAAGACTGCAGCAGTGACTTTGGGATGGAAGCCTGTGTGTGAAATGGTCCTAACTAATCAGGGAGTCTTCACTCATTTTGGAAGACAACAGTTGCCACCATTCAGCCTAGAGTAAGGACACCCGATCTTGCTTGGTTGCAGGAATCTGTCTTGCTGTAGTAGGAATAAATGTCTCTGTGGGCTCCTTTTACCGTGTTTTCAACAGGGAATGTGTTTCAGCAGCCTTAGATAGGTCAGTGCTAGTGTGTTCAGTGCTTCTGGATAGGTGTGTGTGCATCAGGATGCAAGTGTGACCTAGGAACCTGTACCAAACCTAGGAGGTGAAATGGAGAGTGGTGGCTTAGGGATGTAGTGCGTGAAAAAGGGAGATGTGGCAGCAGAGATGAGTCCCATAAAGAGATCTGAGAGACACAAAACCTTTCCTGGGGACGCCAGCACAGCCAGCTTCAGGAAAGGTGCGAAGTGAGTTTGTCTCTCCAATAAAGCTGGTATTTTGTCTCTGCATAAATAAAGAGCATGGTGTTCACTTGCTGTGTCTATGCTGAACTCCACAAGAAAGCATTCAATTTTTTCAGCAGAATCCTATTGGCTAAGGCAAAAATAATTCCAAAAATCATTTATTTCTTCAGAAAGTGTGAGAGTGCTTGTCCCTGCTGCTGTCAGCTCCCATCCATCCTTTTTATTGAGCGGTACCAACGCGTTCTCTTCCAGCCAGGACTGCTCAACAGCACACAATAAAATTGATTCATCACTCATTTTCTTCTTACTGTCTTTCAATTGCTAAAGCACTTGATACCACTTAAAGTGGACATTAGCTCTTCATAACCAGCGCTAATGTGATAACACTCCTCTGAGAGAGAATGTTTTCCCTCCAAGCTTTCATTACATATATTTTCATTCAGTCTCATTACACCCATGTATCTTTCTCATGAGCTTCTTATAATACATTTATACAAGTTTTGCTTTACCTGGAGCTAGACCACCGTGGTAAGGAGTGAGAACACAAATGGAACAGCTGGCCCAAGTGCTCTGCAGGTGTAAATGAGAAGCATTTAGTGATGGGAATTGGTTTTAATTCACAAGAGCTGGCTCTTGAGCTCTCCAGAAAGGAAAAAGCAGAAACCACTGGGAGTTAAACTCAACTTTTGTACTCCTCTTTGGCATGAAAGCAAAACTCCAGGAGAACCATGACTTTCTGTTTCTAATCAGCATTGAAACATGAAAATGGGAGTTGATAGCTTTGATTTGGGATAAGAGGAGGATGATTAGGATTTCTGTATGCATAGTGAAAGATTACAGCAACAGTGAATTTCAGGTAGTTTCGAGTTTGTCTTTTGTAAGGAAAACTTCTCCAAGTTATAGCACTCATTTAGGGTTTAATTCAAAGATGTTCAAAGCAGTGTAGGTCCAGTGCAGCGAAACTCCTATGTGCATGTAGCAATTTTGTCATATGAATAGTGACCCTATGGGGAATCCTAAGGGTGTCGCGGTTTAACTCCAGTCAGCCATGCAGTTTGCTCACTCACTCCCCCTTCTTTCTTCCCCCCAGCTCCTGGGGGGATAAGGAGGAGAATCGAAAGAATGTAACTCCCACAGGTTGAGATAAGAACAGTTTAGTCACTAAAGTATAACACAAATCACTACTGCTACCACCAATAATAATAATGACAAGGCAAATACAAGGAAAGAATACAATTGCTCACCACCTATACGCAGCCCAACCAAGCAGTGCACTCCCACCCTTCCTGGTCCCTGCCCTCGGTTTTTACCTCCTGGGCATGGCGTGCTGTGGTATGGAATAACCTCTTTGGTCAGTTTGGGTCAGGTGTCCTGTCTCTGCTTCCTCCCAGCTTCCCCTCCTCCCTGGCAGAGCATGAGGCTCAGAAGGTCCTTGGTCAGACCAAAACATTACCAAGCAGTAACTGAAACCATCGGTGTTATCAGCGCTGTTCCCAGGCCGAAAGTCAAAAACACAGTGCTGCACCAGCTACCAAGAAGGAGAGAAATGACTGCTGCTGCTGAACCCATGACATAAGGGCCAGGATTTCTTCTTGGATTTGAGTTGGATATAGAACTCTTCGTATCTGAAGCTCCAGACCATGGGGCCTCACAGGCTGCTTTGGCCCTGGGAGTCAGTTTTCCTTGCACTGAGGCAGGGCATGACTGGAACAGATACTCAGATGTGTGAATTTGAAGTACCAAGCACAGTCACACATTTGTTATTTACCCTGGAGTGATATGAGTTTCCTATGCACGTCCCTATGGTGATTTGCTCCACCAGTTACAAAGGCGCTTAATATTTCAGATGCAGTTATCTCAATATATCCTAATTGAGACAGATGAATACAACCTTCAACATTTAAGGGATCAGATTCTTTTTAGTTAAAGGGTCTCTTTGTTTCACAGTAACTTTAAAAGTCTTATTTATCATTACATTCTGTAGGAGCCTCTTAGGAAAATAATTTCCTGCTACTGGTTTTGTTCAGCCTTTGGATCTCCTATCTCTTGTCACCTGTAACAAAGTGCTGTAGGAAGGAGTGCTGCTGTATTGCTTTCATGTCCTCTATCAGCTCTGATATGGATGGTTGTTATAAGGCTTCATAGATAATATATGCTGTGTCTTAAAGCAGCCCTGTAAACGACTGTACAACTGTAAAGGTTTTTCAACTCAACTAGCCTCCAGCTACCAGCTATAAAAAGGCATTTAAGCAGATTAGCATTCAAACTACCTGGTGAAATGAAGAATGGGGAGGCAGAATGGCCCAATGATAGATTGTTGGGCTGTGACCACTCACATGGAAAGTCACCTTTCTGTGCCTCCAACCTGCAAGCACCGGTGCTAATCCTTTTTGGAAGCTGTTCTATAAGCACATGAGTTGCCCTCACAAGGGCACACAGGGATGATTTTCCAAGCAGCCCAAAGGAAATGTTGCCCCTCTCCCACTGGGTCTGAATTCGCACTGGCTCCTTTTGAAGTTCTGCTTTTGCTGTGCAAACACCTTTAAATGACTTTTTATGCTCTGTTGCCTGACTTTCTATTGTAGCAAAGTGCTCTGAAATAGCTGGAGAAGTGCCTTTGGAGCCTGTTCTGTCACGAAGCATGGTCCATCCATGCCTGGAAAGTTAATTCCATACCCAGAAAGCTACTCCTAGAGGGTCAGGTTTTTGAAAATTGGGCTTAAAATCAAGTCTATTTTAAAGCTTGTCATGAGGAAAACCAAATTCCTTCCCTATCTTGGCTCCTGTTGTCACTTAGCGGAGGAGGAACATGAATTCTCTGCCCTGTGCTGTCACACTGATCAGATCAAGATCTGTCTTCATTGACATAGCTCGCTACTCCCATCTTTCTGCTGGGCAGGGCACAAGTCATTTTATAATAGAAGAACATAAGAGTTATCAGACCAAAGACCACAACTACTCTAGGCATTTCAATCAATCTCCTGAGCTCATGGAGATGCCCAGATTGATGAAACCTATTGATGTGTGCTAATCTGGAGCTGCATCCCAGGCACCACATCAGACCAATGGTCCAGACTCTGTAGCCAGTCCATGAATGTAGACAGGCAATGCAGAATGACCTGCCCACAGCCAACATCTCCCCCTCTTCCTCCCTGCATGTTCTGCCTTGCTCTCCAGGTTTTCCTAGGCCAGTTGGGGCTGGTAATGATAACAGAAAAACCACTTATCCCCTGGTTATAAATAGGTGAAGCTTGTTTTACGCTTATCACAGAATTATGCTTGGAGAAACCTTGTTAAAAGGCATCATTACGAACACTGGCAGGATTTGTAGATATGCTTCTTTCAAAGCCAAATAGGCGTCAAGAGCACTGGCTGTGAAGCCTGCATTGTACTGATGGAGAGAGGTGCAACCCACCTGAATAAACCTTTCAAGCACAATCGTTGACACATCCCAGTTATGCAGCAGTGACATTACACTTGCTAGTTTAAGCAAAGGCATTGTCACATGAGCTTTCATCCCTGACATTTCTAACTTCTTGCTTTTCAAACAGAGTATTTGCCCTGGTCCTGTCTTGTTGGCATCTCTTCCATAGACGCCCCTTTGCCATGGCTCCTGCTTTGCATTCTTTGTTTATGCTAATGAAATGAGCTGCCTTTTGTGGATCCTAGGTAAATAGGATATTTCACAGACAGTAACATAATTAATTAATACTAGACTGGACTGTGATTTGGTTATCTAAATGCTACTGTAAATCCAATGCTTTTCAGCAAGCAGCTTTCTTGACAGGACTGGACAACATCCTTTTGATTGTAAGGAAGCAAATTAAGGAACATTGAGATAAGGACTAAGAATAATTGTCAGGATAAATCCTTCTTTCATTTTACAATATGGAACTGTAGATGTGAACAAGAAAACATGAGTTGTTTGGGCTGTTTTAGCTGAACAAATACAGCTGTGATTCGCCTTGTGTAGAGGCATGTTCCTTTAGACAAAAGCTTTTTTCAGAGCACTAAAATCTACTCTATTCTCAAGACATCACACCAAGAAGGTTTTGCATTTATACCTCACACTTACGATGTGAGCGGGTCCAAAAGCAGGGAAAGGAGGAGAAATTTTTCACGTTGAAATGTCATAGCTGTTGGTAGCACATCTTCCCTGGAGAAGACCCCATAAAACCTGTCCAGTGCCAGTGAAATACTGACTGCACCTACCCTGATCATGTTGTTTGCTGTAAGGCGAGTTCTGTGTCCTCCAGGCCAAGTCACTTCCATCCAGCTCACGTTCGCCTTGTTCACCTGGCCATGTTCACCTTGCATTGGTACTTGGCCATTGTCTCTTCTGGGATTAACATGGAATCTCTCTGATTCTAAGGAAGGAGTTATTTTTCACTGCAAAATAACAGAAAATATAGCCTCTAAAGTGGCATTTATGTGCCACATCCTTCCCATGGGATCCTGCAGAATCTCCTAAGGGTACTTGAGGTTGAGGTTTGCTGGGATGGTGTTGGAGAACCATGTAGGACTGAGGGAAGTAAATCTACCATGGGTCACACTGCCTACAAAGGGAAATCCTTCAAGTGACCCTTGAATGCACCCAGGTTTCATCTCACAGGGAACTGGTTGGTTCAATCCAAAAGAAAACCTGGGAGAAAATGAGTATTTATGGTGTATGGCTGGTCAATATTTATGGTGTAACGGTGGCAGGAACAAGCTGCTTCCTTTCTAAAGGCAAGATTTCAGGGAAGTGGCGATTACTCCTTCCTTTGGGTCTTTGGATCCCAACAGCACCAGAGCAGAATCAGGCTCCTGCTGCATGTATCTTTTACTGTATTTGTCACTAAAACTATATCCTTGTGGTTTGATTCCCCAACAGCCCAGAGAGAGCTCCAGGGCATGATGAAAGGGAAATCCCAAACTGCCAACTCTGAGTGGAGACCTGCAATGGGTGCCGTCCATTCTGCTGTGTATCCTCCAGCTTCAAATGAGGATAAGAAAACGTCTCATTTCACAGGGATGTACTTTATTTTCTGTTAAAACCCCCTGTCTGTAAGGGCTGAATGCTGATGTGGGTCACCATAACTGCTATCTTCCTCATCCTCACTGACCTCCACACCCTGCACACCTCAATGAGCTGCCCAGGAGCAAGACTGAGGAAGAGGAAGAGCAGGAGAGCAGAACAAACCGTGCTGCAGCTGAGCATTGTCTGTGCATGCAAGCTGGCCAGGAGTATCAGTTTTTAAGGTATTTCTTGTCAAGAACCTGTATTCTCAAGGCTTGTGGGTTATCAGAGGTGCAGGTAAGACCTATGAGCACATGATGCTTTTAAAAGAGACGTGGCTTTAGGAATATTTATCTCAGGAGGGAATAGAGCTTGCATAGCTGTACCACTGGAGAGTGGAGAAAAGGAATGACAGAGGAGAGGGGCCACAGGGTTTGCTTTGGAGTAAAATGCTCATTGGGTTGGCAAGGCTCAATTATAAGGGACAAGATACGGGTATTTTCATCAGAGAATTCTTCTAGCAGTTTACAAAGTTTACTACTCCTCTCTTCGTTGTGGAGATGAGGAAACTGAGGCACAGAGGCTACCACTTATCAGAGGTCAGCCAATCTAGAGTAAAACCAGTCACCTGTAGGCAGGACCAAAGGGGCATGGTCTGAAATGAGATCAGAAAACCCACTTCATAAAAACCCCCTCTATTTACTTCTTTATTTATTAACCCTCAGCTATGTCTTACTCAACAGAGTCCTAGCAAGGAAAGTATTTATATGCCTTCAGTCCTCATCCCTGAGTTACTTAGTCCTGAGCTCATTATAACCTTAAATATCTTACTTATTACCTTTAACGGCATACTGTAGACTCCTCCAATCGTACTCATTCTTATTAAATGTGCTTAGCAATGTGGCAGTGAAGAAATAGAAGTGTCATCTCCTTCAAATTAAAATAAAGAATCAATTATGCTCTTAGGGCAGATGGAGATTAAGCTGAATACAATGTACAGTTACACTGTTGTGGAAGCTGGGGCCTTTATGTGCAATTAGCGGTATTTCATTCTTAATCTTTCTCCTTAATACAGAAGAAGTCATTAAAGAGTAAAAGCCACTCACAAGCCAGTTTCAGAGTCAGTTTCAGAGAGATGCTTCCAAATGCATGATTTTAATCTTTGGTTTTTAGATAAAAGAAATCACTTATATACTTATTCCCATGGGAATTATATTACTTACTCCCATGAGCAGGGACACCTCACACTAAACCATGTCACCTAAGGCTCTGTCCAGCCTGCCCTTGAACACTGCCAGGGATGGAGCATTCACCACTTCTCTGGGCACTCTGTGCCAGGGCCTCACCACCCTTAATAGTAAAGAACTTCTTCCTTATATCTAACCTCAACTTCCCCTGTTTCAGTTTGAACCCATCACCCCTTGTCCTATCGCTACAGTCCCTGATGAAGAGGGACTATGATACAGAATTCACTCAAAGTGCGCTAACTGCTCTGACCTCCCATCAGGGTGCTGCAGCAATGAAGAGTAATGCAGATGTAAGGCAGTTCTTAATACGATGTGAGCTCCTGGTCATCCTTGTCTGTCAGAGGTTTTGGTCTTGTTCGGCCATAATGGAGATTCCTGCATAAAAGGGAAGGGAAATGGAGAAATTACTTATTCAGCATCAGAGTTGGGCAGAAACACCAGTGTGAAGTGAAATCTATAACTACTGCACCATGCTACCCCAGATCTGAGGTCTAAGTCCATTTCCATTACTACAGCCTTTCCCTGGGACTGCACATCTGTGTGCAAGATCTCACAGCTCCTCCTGCCTCAGTTTCCCCAGCCTCCCTTCCCAACACCAGCCTGTAGAAGCTGGATACATTAACCAGGAGATGTTTTCCTGACAGTAAACACTCAAATAAGGAAGTTGTTCATAAATGGTGGAAATAAACAAGTTCTTGATAGGAGAGTGGAGCTCTTCCATAGTGCAGCCATGATCGATAAGACTCATAGCTATGAGCCTCAGTATTGAACCTCAGCGCTCTGATTTATTGGATATAACATGTGCTTCCTTTCCATTTACTGCTAAGGTGAAAGAGCTATTGTTTAGCACTGAGAACACACTTTCTAGGCATTCTTGAGCTGCAGAGATGGTGCACTGGCTCAGATTTTCCAGTTAATGTTAAATCCAGTCATTGCCCATCTGCTGAGTAGTCACAACCCCTGGACAATGATTTCTAACCAGCAGGCAATAAATATGAATAGAAGCTGGTAAGTAAGCTGCAGAGAAAACTTGGTGTGTGGGTCTCCACATGCTGGGCAGGGATCTGCAGGTCAGCTGGAGGCCACAGGGATGCTTGGCCCTGATGCTTCCCATTTAAGATGATCCCTTTGCCATGGTATCCCTTGTGTTGCTGCAGGGTACTTCTGCAATCACTGCATGCAGAGAAGAGGTGCAAAGCAGTGTCTATAATCCTTTTATGAATCCCAATTCAGTGTGCGCAGCATTTAAGAAGCAGGACTTTTACTGAGCAGTGTAACGAGGGAGTTTAATCTTGGATTAACTTCACTTGTGCTAAACTTTAGGTCATGCCTTCAAAATGCCCGGCACCCGATAGTAAATCGGACCTAAGAAGGTATCTGCAAAATGCAGCTTAAATGTGATATCCCTCTCCAGGAGATGGCACTGTGAAACTAGTCTTTGTGCATCCTAATGCCAGCTTCCAGCCACCAACTTCTCCCTGAGTTAGGGCTGTTGAATTAAAAGAAGACAAAGGTAAGTGAGAGCCCTGGTCCCGAGACTGGCAGGAAGTAAGGGCTTTATGGTGTCTTTTCCTCTTGTAAAGATTGATTATAAGGTGGGTTGAATACTGGAAGACTTAGAAGATAAAGGCCATAGTTTGTTATATGAATGGGGGAAAATGCAGAATAGCTTCACTATAACTCTGGGAGCAATTCCACAGAGGAACAAGTAATAGGAGCTGCTTTTGGCAATGGAGATAGCCCCAGATGATGTCCTGTGGGTGTCTTCTCTGACACCAAGTTCCTGTTAGACACTGTCCCTGCTTCAGCTCATAGGTTGGATGTCTCTAAATCCCAAAATACACTGGTGCACAGCTTTGCTCCTTTTTGCAGTGGAGCACATCTTGATGGCAGCATTCCAAAGCCAGGAATGGATACCCAAATGCACATCCGTCTGCAATCCTATAATGTCCCCCAGGGTATTTATCTTCTGACTCCAGGAAAAAAGGGAGAAACTGGGAGTGTTAATGCTATAACATCTGTGGGTGTGCATGCTTGTGTCTCTTTGTGTAGGGGACCTTTTTACATCCCCACCTCTCCTCCTGAAGATGACAGCCTGCAAAATAGGAAAGGTTTTGTGTATTGATAATCTACCCCAGAGGTTAGGAACTGCTGATACCTGATCTAAGGTAATGGCACTCTCTGAATGTCACTGGGTTGGACATGTTTCTCCTGTTTACCTATGGCAAACTTGGAGTGTGAACACTTGTATCCTTTGGGGGTGATCATCAATGGCAAGGACAGATGGATGACCATTGCACCTTGAGTACTTGGTACTCAGGTAAATCTCTTCCTTTGTCGGTGCTATTTGCATAAAAGTAGGGTTTTTTTTTTTTTTTGTTAAAAATAACAACAACAACAACAAATTTCAGACTGTGAAACTTCTGTTCCCAACTTGAAATACAAGTTTGAGCGTCATGTAGCTGCCAACAGATAGGCATTAAACAGCACAGATAGCAGTGATAATGTAGCCCAGTTGCTTTTGATCAGTGGAAGATACATCCCTGAGAACACAGAACACTGCAGCTAAAGCTGGAGCTAACCTCAGTGTGTTCTTTCCACCAGGGATTAAATCCATTCTGTATCCTGAGGTACTACACCAGGACGATTCAGTGTATCTCAAAGTGTTTTCTTCTTCGCAGTGATGCCCTAAAAGGTAGCATTAAAACAAAATCTCTCAGCTAGTACTGCATGTCCACTAAACCAATTTGTATTCTCAGCTGTGAGCAAGATCCAAAGTCTTTGCTGCCAACAGGTGCTGTTAGAGTCATCTTCAGATCAGACCTGATATAAATCTGCACCTTTTCATTCATACATGAAAGTCTTGTGGTAGCAGCCACTTAGAAGACATTCCAAAGGGGTTTTCTTCCTCAGCTTTGATTATTTTAATTTCTTTTGAATCTACCTCTTTTGACATCATCCACAGAGCTAATTTAGATCTCAAACTCTTTGGACAAGGATAATGCTTTCTTCTACTTCTTTATGCACAGAGCCAATTGCACTGTCAGCGCTTCAGAAATAGCCTCTACAGAATAGAGGCCAGGACAGAGAAAACCAAGGCCAAGAGGGAAGAAGAAGCTCCAGAGAGGTCAGTGGAACCAAAGCTCCTGCAAAGAGCTCTTAAATGTGAATAGAAATAAAGCATAAAAGCTTCTGGTGTTAATGGAAAGGAGATGGAGAAATATCTGACATGCTGTGGGAGCTGCAGTGGTCATATCCCTGAGCTGGATGATGGAAGTGTCACCCGCCACCAGCTTTATATCAAGATATGCTGCAGTGAGAGGAATCTCAGTGTAACCTAATATGGAACAGGTTAGAAGAAGAAAGAACAGAGATATGGGGTTTGCAGAGCATCTTCCCTTCAAAAGTATGTTGAAAAGCTGAAATGTCACCATGCTGACTGAAAATGCCAGCCACTTTCAAATCATCTGGAAGAACAGGACTTCAATGCTCTCCTGGCATCTGTTGGGTTTTTGGTCCTATTTTGAAGTTCTGACAGTATTCACTTTGAAATCCCATCCAACCCAAAGCCTGGAAAGTATGAACTGCTTGTTTTGTATGTTTTCTCCACTGGAACAGCAGGGGTCCAAGCTGTCTCCATGGCCTTTCAGAGATGGGTTTTGAATGGCAAGAACGTGGATAGTGATGAAGAAATCCACTCTGCAATATCTGCTCTTTTCTCCAGTGTTCAGTATCTTCTCCATGAAAGAAAACTGATGCCTTTCTTCGTCACTATTGCACTCCTCGTCTTCTTGCACAAGTGTTGTGCTATTGTGCCTGTGAGAGGCTGGTAGAGAAGAAAGGGGATGGGGAGAGTGAAGGAGAAAAGGGATGGGGAGGTTCAGCAATGAATCCCTATCAAGAACCAGTGTGAAGGGTGCTGGTGATTGCAGTAGGGTAGAAGAAAGCTGAGGCCATATGCGGGAAATCACTGCCGTGTTCCAAGGTGTGAGACCCCCTCCCTGCAGCGCCCCATTGCTCCTGCAAGAAGGGATGCTCACGAAAACATCTGGAAACTTCAAACCTCAGCTCAGAAACGGCAGGGAAAAGCAAGTGGAGGCAGGGACTGCATTTGAGCCTGTGGGGTGAGATGCAAGTTTGTCAGCCCAGGTGTGGGGCAGACACAACCAGCTTTTGGGGTAAACTGCGGGGTAGACAGGATGAAGTCCAGGACTGGTTGCTGCAATACCCCTTCCCTTTGCTCTCCTCCGGACCTGTTGAATAAGTGTGTGCTGCGCCATCCCCCATCCCGGAGGATGCTCCAAAAATTTCCTCTTGCACCCTCAGCCCTACTAGGGATACCGCTGCTGCCTGCCTGGGAAGAGAGTTAGGGCTCCAAAATTCCCCCACTGAGAAGCATTACAGTTCTTGGGCAGGGAAGAGAGGGAGCG
This sequence comes from Ara ararauna, assembly GCA_028858755.1. Lineage (NCBI taxonomy): Eukaryota > Metazoa > Chordata > Aves > Psittaciformes > Psittacidae > Ara > Ara ararauna. The sequence continues at coordinate 165,035,456 of CM054376.1, forward strand.
AAATTCCTGCAGAATACACCCACAGCCTCTCTGCGAGCATACCCGAGAAAGGAAAGCTCCGGGTACCACCGGCCGGAGCATCCCAAATAATCCCGGCTGCAGGTTTAGCCCCATCCCACCGCTGGGGACATTCCTGGCACCCTCAGGAGCAGCAGGAGGTGTGGGGGGCACAGGCAGTGGTCCAACCCTTGCACCGGGGCTGATTTCCTCGAAAGGAAAAAGAAAATAAGGAAAACACCCGGAAAATCCCGCAGTGTGGCTGTACGTGCAACCCCCACTCCCCAATCACAGCCGCGCACACCCCCTACAGCCGATAAAGAAAGAAATAACCATGAAATAACCCAACGAGCGAACGATAGAAAGTTGCTCCCGTGCCTGCACCAGTTGATTTCGCATCTTGCCTTGTGCCTTCGTCTGCTTTCTTTTCCCCTAATTCTATTTATTTCGTATTTATTTGCTGCACCAGGGAATAATCAGGTAACGCAGGAGCCTGGCGAAGTGGAGGGAACGGGGGGGGGGCCGCGGGGACATTTTATCGTCCCTCCCTTTCCCCATCTCCCTCCCTGGAAGTTTTTTTCCCCTACCCAAAATAAGGGGGAAAAACCCGAAATGAAAGGTCGAGGTGGGGAGGGGAAGATCGGATGCCGAGCCGCCGGTAGAAAACGCTGTAGATGGGGTTTGATCGCGTCCAACGCGACACCGGCGCTATCGCTGCGCGCCCCGCGGAACGGCGGCATCGATTTCACGAGTGATTTTCAAACCCTCCCTTCGCTTATTGCGGCGCGTTTCCCACGGCCCCGGGGCGCGGAGGCTGCGCGGGCACGCAGCGGGGCGATGGGGGTTGGAATTTGTGTGAGGTTTTTCTTTTTCTTTGCTTTTTTTATTTATTTTGTTCGTTAAAAAACTGCGGGAAAAGGGCACAGGAGGAGTTGGCGGCTAAATAGGGGGGGGGGGAAAGCCTTAAAAAGAGCGGCAGGCATGCGCACTGCGCGGATGCCATATTGGAATGAGTCTGTCGCGGGTGCGGGCGGAGGGACGGTTCTGCTCCGCGCTGCGCGTATCGTATCGCGCCGCGCACCGCGGGGGGCTCGCTGCTCAGGCGCGGAAAAAATAAGGAAAACAAGAGAAAACACCCTCCCCCGCCCCAAAAATCTCCCTAAACTTACCCAGGTAAGGTACCGCGCCCCCCAAAACCCCCCTTCCAGCGGGTGTTTCCCTTTATTTTATATATCGGGTTTTGCGCTTTTTGGGTCTTTTTCCCCTTTCCTAAATATTTTAAAGGGTTAATTATTATGTTTTTAAAGCGGGGAAGCTGGTGTGGGTTTTCTTTCCACCCCGTTATCCGAAGGGGAGGAAAAGCGGCGATGGAGTTGCCGGGAAGTGCTGGCAGGCGGCGGCTCGGGCTGATGCCCCGACCGGGGCCGGTATCTGGGGCTGGGCACTCCGGAGTTATCACGGGCGGGGCTTGCGATGTTTCCGTGTTTAATGCCACCGTGCAGGGGGGGTCTTTTACCTCATTGTATCGCATTTTAGATGCCTTTCCTTCCCCCCTCCTTTTCCTTCTTTATTTCTTTCTTCTCTTTTTATGTATTTAAAGTGTTCTCTGTGTTTCTGTCATTTCAAACGAGTATGCAACCTCTTTTCCTATCTCCTACGCCGATCCATGTCTCAAAAAGAGTTATTTTGGGTGTGCGGGTGCGTTTCTTCTCGATCTGCAAGGAGAGGGGAAAGAGGAAGGAAAAACCGGCTGCAAAAGGCGGGGGAAGAAAAGAAAGGGAAGAAAGAGTAGAAAAGAAAGCCATCAGCTGTGCCAAAATGTGCAGTCCCGATGTATACGTGTTTTCCCCGTAGCGCTCCCCGAACTGCGGTAAATGAATATTTATAAAGCTTGTCAGCTCAACATGGCGGGTTAAGGTGTCTTTAAAAACTGTAAAATAAACAGTTTGAGGGGAGGCAAAAAGAGGAGACCCGCGGTGCCATACGTTGGGCTCAACCCGCTTGTTGCTCGGAGTGGTGCGCTGGTGAGGAGGGGAGAGCATGGCATCTGTCCTCGGGGTGTCTCCCCCCGCAGGACTCAGCGGTGGGAAAAGGGAAGGGGGGTATTTGTGTGTGTTGGGAAGAAACCTTGAGAAAGGGACATGTGGAGGTGAGAGTTTGGATGGTTTGCCTTTGAATTGGGGACTTGCCATAGTAATAATCATTTAATAATAGTAGTAGTAGTAGTAGTATGCCGAGAGACACAGCAGTGATTTATTCTTCAGCAGCAGCAGACATGTCGCGGGACGAGATGTCCTGTTGGAGCTGTCATGCTTTCCCTGCTTGCCTCGGTGGAGTCAGCTGGGGATGTGGGTTTGGTTTTGGTTTTTTTTTTCTTCTGTTGTTTAGCAAAACCGCTCAGAAATAGCTGCACACGGAAATTTTGGCTGCCAAACAAGTGACTTTCCCAGTTCCTGCTGCAGCGAGTGCCGCAGCTCTCTTCTTTGCAGAGAGACCCTAAAAAAGCCCACGATGAGAGGCAAAACACAGCTCTTGCAAAGCGAGTTGGAGAGGAGTTTTCAGGGAGTTGTTTGTGCCCTTCTCAGCTGCCTCTTGCAAATGTGTTTTCCAGGGGGGAGGAGGAGTGAGGCTGCTTCAGAGGCAGGAGAAACTTCCTTGTTCTTGCGCAGGGAGTACTTCATTGCTGCTGCTCTGGGGTTGTTTCACCGTGGTTGCAAGATGTTAACTTTGGAGCATCTGTGGTTTATAACTGTGGGAGGCGATGGGATCCTCCAGCATCACAGGCTGTGCCTGAGTGGGGATGGAGGAGCCAGGAAGGACGCTGGATGTGGGGAGAGAGAGCTGCCTGCCCATTTCCCTGTACCTCTTAGAGGTGCTCTCCAGAAACCCACCATGCTTTTACTTAGCAAGAGCAGTTTGAGATGCTCTTTGCACACCTTGTCACACATGTTGAGGTTTCCCCTTCCAAAAGGGCTCTGCTCCATATTCCTACCCGATTTCCCCCTTGCCTTTCTCCAGACCTCAGCCTCTGCCAGAACCAGGCTTTGCTGCTTAGGCAGCAAACTTGTATTGCAGAACATAGTGGTGGGGAGGGGGGCAAAGGAGAAGACCAGGCAGGAGGAGAATTGGGATTTCTTATCAAAGTAGCAGAAAACAGCACTGATTACAAGCAGAGTGGCTCGGAAGGCAGTGGAACTTGGGTGGCAAAATCCAAGAGCTGCAGTGGAATGGTGTCAGCCTGTGGGGTAGGAAGGGATGGAGCCATTGCAAAGTGGGAAGCTGTCTTCCTCCTCTCCCCCATGCATTTCTCCATGCCCAAATTTGCTGCCCTGTGGACAGACAGCTTTTGACATCAGTTTGTGCCCTTGGTGCTCTGGCAAAGAAAGTGATGTTGGAGTGACCTGGTGTCTGAGCAGAGAAGCAGCTTTGCCTGGTTGTGTGCTGTGGCCATTGGGATGGAGAGGGGTTGTGAGGGTCTCTGGGGATCCCTCTGTATCCAGGGGGGTATTCCCCCCTCTTCCCTTGCTTCTCTTTTATTACTTTGCCTTGGAGGAATCTGCTTAAAGATGGGAAAAGCAGCCTAATGTGCAGCCTCGTCAGCCGTGTCCCTGATGTGGGGCACCCACATCACCCAAAGAGGCTCTATTGATGAGACCACTTTTCTCCCCCATCTTCTGTCTCCCTCAAAAGGTCCTGGTGCTGCATGAAACCATTGCACACCCCTCCATCAGCACCAGTGAGGCTGTATTAGGGTTAGCTCTGGTCCCACCAGGCAAACTGCCTTTTTTGCATCAATGGCAGAGGGGTGAGGGCCAGGATTTGGTGCTCTTTGCTTTTCCACCCAAGAAGCCTTTAGGTACAGATTTGATCTCCTTTGCTTAGGGGCAAAGGAGGAGCAGGCAGGTTTTCTCTCTGGGGCTGGGACTGTTGCCTGGGTGAGCAGGGATGCAAGTGGCTTTTCCCCCCCTCCCTTCTTTGTATCCCCAGCAAGTTATTTATGGAAGGGAAGAAAATATTCTCACAAGCGTAATAACTTCAGTGCTTAAAAAGGATTAGGTCCTAATAACTCCTGTGATAAGATGGAGGCTTGGTGTAATCTCTTACTAAGTGCAAATCTAAAAGCCATTTAAATAGATACAGTAAAGAGCTATTGAGAGACTAGTACATTGTAAACAACAAGGAAATACCTTTTTAATGATTTAAGGGGCGCATTGGGCAGTGGAACATGAGGTGCATTATAAGCAAGGCAGTATCATTTTATTTATGTATTGAGAAAACATTTACAGATACTCAACAGATGTTGTTACAAGGATGTTGCAGAGGTGGAGAGTGCGTTTCACACAGATGTAGGAACATCTGTAGAAGACAGTATATAGCTATATAGCTGTGATTATAAGTGGTAATGGACTGCCTGGACAGGCAGTTGATGTTTTAATGAAGCAAATGCAGGCACAGCTCCAGGTTGGGCAGAGAAGAGATTCAGAGCAGCCCTGCGGAGAAAGACTTCGGGGTGATGGGCAATGAGAACATGAACATGAGCCAGCAGTGTGTGCTCGCAGCCCAGAAAGCCAACCGTATCCTGGGCTGCATCAAAAGGAGCATGACCAGCAGGTCGAGGGAGGTGATCCTGCCCCTCTACTCTGCTCTTGTGAGACCTCACTTGCAGTATTGTGTGCAGTTCTGGTGTCCTCAACATCAAAAGGACATGGAACTGTTGGAACAAGTCCAGAGGAGGGCCATGAGGATGATCAGGGGACTGGAGCACCTCCCGTATGAAGATAGGCTGAGAAAGTTGGGGCTGTTCAGCCTGGAGAAGAGAAGGCTGCGTGGAGACCTCATAGCAGCCTTCCAGTGTCTGAAGGGGGCCTATAGGGATGCTGGGGAGGGACTCTTCATGAGGGACTGTAGTGATAGGACAAGGGGTAACGGGTTCAAACTGAAACAGGGGAAGTTTAGATTGGATATGAGGAAGAAATTCTTTACTGTAAGGGTGGTGAGGCACTGGAATGTGTTGCCCAGGGAAGTTGTGAATGCTCCATCGCTGGCGGTGTTCAAGGTGAGGCTGGACATAGCCTTGGGTGGTATGGTTTAGTGTGAGGTGTCCCTGCCCATGGCAGGGGGGTTGGAACTTGATGGTCCTTTCCAACCCTAACTATTCTATGATTTGTTAAAGCTTCATGGTAGTGTTACTAGAAAGAGAATAAACACCACAGCCATCAACTCTTCAGGCTGGGGATGCTTTTCCCCCACCCTTGGCTAGTGCCGAGCATGCTGTTACCCCATGGAATGCATTCATGTATTTCGAGTCACTGTTTGGGGATGCATCAAGGAGGGAATGTGACATTACTTGCTGAAGGACAAGACGTGGTAGAGAAGATGCTGTTGTGTTTCTTCAAGGACTTTTTGCTAGCTAAAATCATGTTGGTGTGGAGTAAGGGGTATAGAGAGTGGCCAAGGAGGTTTTAAAGGGTGGTGATGGTGGTTGAAGGAGGTGGCTGGTCCCCTCCTGTGTCTAAGTGACAAACTAAAAGAGTTGTGGAAAGCTCCAAAACCTGGGACAAAGAGCCAAAACCTGAAGCAGAGGAGAAAAGGGCATATTTATGAAGGTGCAAAGAGACAATCAGTGTGGTGACCACAGGGCCCACATTTTAGATGATCTGAAGGCGATGGAGGTGTCAGAGGTATTTTTTACTATAAATAGTAACACATACAGAGTACATCAGCTGGTGCTACGGCATCCTCAGTGCTAATGCTGTTGTTAATAGTGATGCTGTTTGCAAATACAGAGTTTGTTCTGTCATTGTAATGTGCTGGTTCCCAGGAGCAGGTTTGTTTTAGGATTAGGGAAGCCAAAGGTACCTTGTCAGTGTTTGAAAGTCATCATTTGAAACTGGTGATCTTTGCATGGCAACCTTCTCTGATGAAACCAAACCCATCCTATGGGGTTTTTGCTATATTTATTGCCTGTGTCTCAGGTATGACTCCTACAGCCATTAAACATGTTTGGGTTGCAAAATGGGATACAGAAATAGGAGCAAAAGCTCTCACTGACATTTAAAAGAACTCCTGAACAAGTTTATTTTGAGGTTGGCCTTTTGCAAGACCTAACCAGAGCATTCTGCTTTGGAAAATGTGGTCACAGTGACTCCATTTTCATGCATGAGAAACGATTGCTCTAAAATTAAATAGTAATAGAAAGAAAGGAAGGAAAAAAACCCAATCAGTTCTTGAGAGCTGACTGAGATATCTGCTCTGAGTAGGTGTGAGGCTTACAAAAAGGTATGTGTCGAATCCTTGCTATTTTTACTCTCACTCATGATTCTTGCTTTCATGATTAATACTCTTCACATCCCTGGGGTGGGTTGTGCAAGGGAGTCATGTTTGCTTGGGTAAGGTCCTGAGACCCAGTTTGAATAGTATTGGAAAGCTTTGTGTTCATTTTCTTGGTAAGGAAGATGCAGCCCCTCTGCTAAGATCCAGGAGGTGACATCCTTGCCCCTGCAGTGTAGGTGATGAGGCACGATGGCCAAGGATCCTTAAACTCTAAGGAGCTATAAATCACTTGGTTGGAAAGCAGTAGCTTTCCTGGATGCACTAAACATCCCTTTAAAGAAAGGTCAAGAAAAAGGAGTATTTAACTGTTTCTTGGAAGGTGTTTTGAACAAGGTCCAGGGTGGGAGCTCAGTGCAGATGTAAGACCAGACTCCACAATGCACCGTTGTATGGGTGATGGTGGAGCATTAAATCTTGATGTCCTGGAGCAACTCACCTTGTTCACTGTGGCATCTCTTAGAAGCCACTTGTGGAATAAAAGGGAATCCAGTTTGTCTTTCCTTAGAGAAATGGGGTGGAATTAGCCCAGTAAATGTGACTTGCTGGACTCCAAGTTAAAATGTCTTGTGGAATATGGTTCTGGATAGAACTTGGCAGGGGTCTGCTGGCTGCCCTTACATGCACTTGGGTCCTCCTCATCCTGCTGTTGTACCAGGGGGTAGCAGGAGGTGGCTGCGAGGGCTGCATCTTTTTCTTTGGCAGATCCTACCAGTGAGTGAAGCTGCTTCTGGATGTAAAGCGCTGAAAGGGATGTGAGCGTGTGTAGAACTGAGCCCAAAGGCTGATCTGCTCTGCTGTTCAAATGAACCAAACGGTGCCAAGACCTATAATGTCATTTTTCCTAAAAAGCATTGGAATCACACGGTAGATGTTTCCTGGATTCTGGTTTGCATCTCAAAAATAATGTTTTTGGAGAATGGCTCCAACTGCTGCAGAACTCATTGCCCCGGGCAGTGGGAGTTTTGGCTGATGAGGGACTTGTGAATTGAGCCCACAATTAAGTCCATGAAAACAGTGGTTTGTGTTTCCTGCTGGGTGACTTCTATTGCTCATCTCATAGGTGCCATTCAGGGGGTCTGGCTGGTGTTCTGGGATGAGATACTTCAGGATGATAAGAAGCTGTGTTCAAGTTACCCATCTAAAAGGCTTCCTCATTTCAGTTCCATTTCAAACAGAGGCAAGAGAAGGGCTCTGCAGATGGTTGATGCTGCTGCTGTGCTTCTTCCATGCAGTTCTTTTGCCTGTTGTAAAGGGTATGGGGGATGTCAATTAGGTCTTCTTCATGATTCTGATTCAGCTGAGAGCTTTAGAAGATGTCTGGTCTTAAATATGCTGTATTCCCAAAGTTGTCTCTGTGTGTGTGTGTGTGTGTGTGTGTGTTGGGTCCTTAGCACGGGTAGAGGTACCAGTGCGGGGCTACATCATGGGAACTGCCTGTTGAATCATGGAAGTGGTGACAGACACCTAGTAGGAGATAGGAATGAGGTGGTTTAATACATGGTGACCTCCCTTCCCCTGGTCTGGCACCTTATGTTGACATTTATATCTATGGAAAGAGGATGTGAAATGTCAGTGCTGTGACAGGAGGGGATTTTAGAGCTGCTCGACATGAGCATCAGTAACACAACACAGGGTAGGAAGAGGCACCCACTCACCTTGCCTGGGTGTTTGTGGCAGCAGTATGGGGTGGTTTGGGGCTGGACCTTGCTGTTGGCAAGCTAAGAGTGGGACGCGCACCTAAGTCTGTGTACCTGTCTGTCATCTGTGTATATATATATTTGCCTGACATTGCAGGGCTTTCTGCTGTAAACAGGTTAGTTTCTCTAGTTAGGTTTATTTTACTTTCTGTTATCTTACTGCTGTTTATCACTGTGTGTATCCTGGACTCCGGGGTGTGCCAGGTAGGGAGGATGAGTAAATTGCTTTGTGAAACAGGCTTGTGTCTGTTGGCACAAAGTATAAGTTATTCAGCACTGGTTTAAGAGAAGAGGAGAGCAAGGACATGCTAAGTTACAGACTGTCACCCCCTCACACAACCCCTTCTCCGCTGTGTGTCCTCAGAGGAGTTTGGTTCTTGTCCTTCCCCTTTGGGGTGGACAGTCCAGACTGTCCCTGATCTGATGTTTTCCTAGTTTCCCATTTTTGCATGTTTTCCCTCCAGGCGTAGTCATTTAAATTCTGTGCCAGTGCACAAATGGTGTTGGTGCTTGCCTTCAAGAGCAGAAGGTTCAGCCCTATTGAGTAGTTGGAGCAGGAGGCTGGAAGGGACCTCCATGGCTTACACTGACCATCTCTTATCCCAGGGCCGGATTAACTGTACCAAGGTCTGTTTCTGGGCTGATCAGCATCCTAACCCCTGCAAAAGCAAGGCTCTGTGCCCTTCCTGCAGTTTATCCTACCATATTCATTATTAGTGATTTCTTCTTATGCCCAAATCAAATGTCCCCTCCTGCAGTTTAAACCCAACCCTTCTTCTTTGATTCATCAGGAATATGGAAAACATCATACTCTTTTTCTATTCAGCTGTTCTTTATGTATTTGAATATTGTGAACATTCCTAGTTCTCCAGATAAGATGGGATTTGTTTCTTCCAGACTAGACTGCATCTGAACCAACACAGCAGTGGGGTGTGCAGTATGAAAGAGAAATTGTCACTTGATACAAGTGAAAACATTTGGCGAGGGAAAGCTCTCAAATAAATAATAATAAACAAGAAGGACAGGACTTTGGAAGAAGGGATCCTTCAAAGGTTTCCGACTGGTGCTTTGTCTGAGAAGAGAGACGGGCTCTTTTTCTGTGAGGTGAAAGCTGTTCCTTGATGAATTCAACAGCCCTTCCAAATCAGCCTCCATTTGCATTGTGCGGATGCTCGGGGGGTGTAAACACTGTGGCAGGCTGCCACCTGCAGTGTGTCCTAGGTGTGATCCCACAGGCCTGAGTCCCCTTTCACCCTGCTCCACATACAGGGCCGGTGCCGTATGGCATCTGAGCGTCTCTCTTCTTCAGTTTGTTTGCTGGGAAGTTTGGGTGTCTAAAGTCTTAACAAGCACAGGTACCCCGTGAGGGTTGTTCGTAGAACCATAGAATCACAGAATGGTTTGGGTTGCAAGGGACATTAAAGCTCATACAGTTCTACCCCCCTGCCACTGGCAGGGGCATCTTCCACCAGAGCAGGTTGCTCCAAGCCCCATCCAACCTGGCCTTGAACAGTGCCAGGGATGGGGCATTCACAGCTTTCTTGGGCAGCCTGTGCCAGCACCTCATCACCCTCACAATAAAGAAGTTAATCTCACCCAAGTTTTGGGTGTCTGACTTGGAACACACAAATCATCCTTTGGAGATGCTTTCTCTTGGTTAGCTGCAAATGACTGACTAGGTGAAGCACATCCCACCTGGGGTGGGTAGGATCAGTGGGCATTGTTTCTTATAGTGCTGTTTAATGGGGATTTGCTGTGCTGGAAAATCTCAAGGTGAAGTGAACCATGTGGTCCAGTATCACCTGTATCTTACCTAGGCTTTTGCTCCTTCTACTCAGGCCCACGTGCCTCCTTTTTACCAATGTAAAGCCATTTAACCAGGTGGGGAACATTAGTGAGGACATTTAAAATCAATGCATCCTGGAAGTAGGATGCAAAAGAGGACAGCTGGAGTGACTGTCTCAGCTCTGGGATTGGGTTGAGGTAGGACAGGCGTCAGCACAGTCCTCTGCTGCTTCCTGAGAGCATCAGCACCAATTGCTTCAGTTTCCTGACTGCCCAGGCACAGGGATCTTCTCACTTTTCCGAAAGGGTTTCCTTAATCACTTTGCAGTGGCTTTTCCACTCCTGCAGAAGGCTTGAAGAAGGTGAAGGCTACATGGAATTGCATGTGGTAACAGCCAGCTTTAAGGTGACTGCTTGAAATCAGAAGGTGAATTCACCAGGAAAGTGTGCTGGGGCCACACCAAGTTCAGCTTCCCTCCAGCTTGGCTGGATGAAGACATGTGGATTGCTTACAGACCGAAATAGGTAGGGTCAAGCTCTGGAAATTCAGTGAGCCCATGGACCTGCCCTTCCTCTGTCATCATCCCTGGTAGGAGCTCTTCGTCAAGGACATAGGGCCATACAGTGCAACTGTAGCCTTGCTGTACTCATCAGGTGGCTCCATACTGAGAGGTGGGACCATCAGAAGTCAATATTACTGGATTTTGGAGGCAGGGCCTGGATTGTTGGGAAAGCAGTGGAATTTCTGCCTCTCCACCATTCAGGGCTTGGGTACATCAGCACAACTGATCCAGGCAGGAGGTTTCAAGGATGCAGGATCTTTTTGACATCTTCTGTTCCACTAGCCTGACTTTTTTGTCAATGCCAATTAACCAAGCATATGTTAGAAGGAGAAAGTGTGTTTTTCAGGAATAAGTCTTAAGGGAGAGCCTTAGGGTGCTGGATTTGGGGGGGGGGGGGGGGGGGGGTAAGGGACCTCCCTTTACAGGGCTTACTCTGAAGGAAGGAAAAGCAAGACAGGAGATGAGAAGTGTAAAATGGTGGGAGGAAGCCAACACCAGCACAACTACAAAGCCAATATTGGTACAGATGACAGAGCAGCGTGTTTGAGATAGTGGTGTGGCTGAGACTGACAGCCGTGGGAAGAAGGAAATAAAAGAGATTCCTTTTTTTTTATATTGTCTGGCTTTTTCTGCCTGTGAATTTAGAGTCTGGATCTGAATTTAAATACCAGGGGAATGGGAGCTGCATGGGGGAAGAACCGGATCAGTTTGAACCACCACTGTGCAGAAACAATGAACAAGGGATATGAAACCAGGGAATTTCCCCCCTCCCTGCTCCTTCAGATGCATGTCATATTTCCCTTTGTGTTCCTGCCTAGTGTAGTGTCACCTTGAGCCTCTTTTGCTGTTGCTTCCCATCCCCTGCTTTGCAGGCTGGCAATGTGGTTGTGAGCCGTAAGTTGGTTTCTTTGGACTGGCAGAGAAATCGGAGTACATCGATGTGTGCTGCTTGTTTAATGTTGATGATTGCAGGCCAGTCGGCATGCTACTGTGAACAGTATGGCTGGGGACTCTGTTTGAAGTGTTAATTAGCAGCAATTAATAAGAAGTGAAAAATTAATACCCTCTGTCAGCTTTCTTTGCTAGTTAGTTATATCAACACCAAGGCTCAGAGCTAGCTTGAAGCTTATGTTTGTATAAGAGATTGGTCTTGTCACATTGTATTGGGAAAATACTTAAATGCTCTCTTATCATAAGTGGTAACCTGGTTATTCCCAAAATAAGAAGATAAGCTTTAGCCTCTGACACATCCAGGTTTCTTGGGATGTGGATGCTCTCAGCTGGACATTTCATAACCAGTGAGTTCTCCATAGCTCACGCAAATAAGATGTTGATGACTTTGCTGAATTTAGATGGGACATTCTGCACTGCCCCCTTTTAGTTGAATTGAACTCAACTGAACAAGCCCAGCCCCAGATGTAACCACCAAGGATGGATCCCAGCCAGGTTGCAGACACCTTCAGCAGGTTCCTGCAGGTTTTCCCTTCCATTTTCCATTTCTGATGGGAAATTCCCTGGTGCAGGGGAATGGGCCTTTCTCATGGGTCTGGTGGCAGATTTGGAGCTTGACTGCAAATGCTGTCATCATCTGATAAGACACCTTCAGTTTTTTATCAGATCATGACTTTGTCTTATCGGCCTCATATGAGCATCATAAGATTTAAGTACACTACCAGGAGGCTTATCTTTCTTCTTGGTATTTCTGTTGTTACCCCTGAGTTCTGTTTAAGATGATTGATTTGTTGTGTTTAAATTGATCTGTTTGTCATTTTCTAATAGACCCAGATTGCCCTCCATTATTGTCTAGTCCTAAGCAAAAATGAAAACGGCTGAATCCATACAAGATTTAGCTTCAGCTGACACCTCCTTTCCTCTCACGTTTAACAAGCTTGATGTAAAATCCTGATACTTAACCAATTTATTATTAATGATATTTACAGAAGTATTCCCTGCCAAAGGGGAAGTGCTTTTTGATTTTCAGTAGACTGATTGCTTCTAGTTTCATAATTGAAACTTAATATACACTGGGGATGAGTGATCATAGAATTGCAGAGTGGTTTGGGTTGGAAGGGGCCTTGAAGCTCATCCAGTTCCAATCCGTCTGCCATGGGCAGGGGCACCTTCCACTAGACCAGGTTTATTCCAAGCCCCGTCCAACCTGGCCTTGTGATACATACGTTCTGAGGTTAACTGCACTTGAAATACTCATAGTATGTAATACACTTAATTCACTAGCGAGTCTGATGTCAACAAGGAATAAAGATGAAAAGCTGTAGTGGCCATCACAGTGGGGAAGTGATTGTTAGTATTTATGGTGTGCTCAAAGGATACTAAGCACTCTGCAGAGAGAATTGGTTTATGGTCTTGTTTAAAAATGGTTTTTTCCTTTCATTATCAGGTTTCTTTAGGGTGGGGAACACGCATTGTTGATGGGTCTAACTTTGCCCAAACAAGCTTCGGTTGGGGGTTGTGTCATCTGCCTTGGTTTCACTACCTGTGAAACACCCGTGATTTTAGCATGCTTTAATTGCAGCCACCCCTGTGCTCTTGTGATCACTCCAGCAGACTGCCCACCGTGGTTCAGTTAACGGATATTGCACTTGCACGGGACGTGCTCCTCATTGTTTTCAGTTCCTCTTAAATCTGCTCACACACATGCATTTCTTCCTTGCAGTTTTCATTGGAATAGCCGTAAAAACAGGGAATGAAAAATCTACGACAGAACACTCTCCCTCTTTCTGTTTTATAAGCACCATATCTGGTCTTTCTGTATATGCCTTCTGGGTAGTAAAAGTTGAAAAAATCCCATAATATTTTTACAGTCTTATTACCTCCTGCTTTGCCTGGCCTCTGGCCGTAAACTTTGTTCCTGCTTTTAGTCATGCTTCTCGCAGAGCATTTGGTGTTGGTGCTGTCAGCATAGTCCTCTCTCTCATGCAGGTCTTGGAGGCATCCACTAATAAGCAAGACCAGTCTTGCACATCATATATTCTGGACACACACTTTCCTTACTATCTGTCTTTGCTTTAGCATGTCTTGTGTGAATAGCTGGTTCCCTCTGTGCCCATAACCCAAGCTCTTGGTTTCTCTTTTTCAGTCCTCCTTTGACACCTTGTAATTCATCACCATCTCGGAGAGTTTTACAAAAAGCTCACTTTGGAGTTCTTTTTAATCTACTCCTGAAGGTGTATCTCTGGATATTGCTTGTCTGGTGGCTTACTGTAGCTGGAAATATAGTGCTCGTTTAGCCTGGTGTCTTGAGTCAAGATCTAGTCAGCCTGCATTTCCTTTCTCAAGTCATTTTTCATCTCTGCATGGTTTTATTCCACTTTGTATTTACTATGGTCATTCCTTCTAGAAGAATCTCCTCTGCCTGCATAACCCAGTCTACACCTGAGTTAATACTTGCTGCTGTACATGGCACTAACTGCTGCAGTTACCTTAGGTCAGTCTTCATTCAAAAACCAGTTGTAGCCAGCGCTGTTTCGTTAGGGTGTCTGCATTTTGCATGCTGAACTTGATTTTCTAGTTATTTCGTGCTCTCCCAATTATTTTCCCTTCAGTGCTTCCTCTGTTTCATTTTCAGAAATTTCCCCCTTTGGAAGCTTGAATCTTTATGGGGTGAGATATATTCCACACTGTATGTGCTGGCTAACATACAGTGTTAGCCAGCAAAAAGCTGGAAGGCAAGGGCTGGACTTCCTGTAGGATGGTTGAATTGGCCTTTTTTTTTTCTGGCATGGATTGGGCCTCCTTATGGGCTGGTCCTTATGGCTGGTCCTTCCCACTCTGTTGGTGGTACAAGGATCTGGACTGAACTTTGAGATGTGAATCTTGTGAATGCTGTTTATTACCTCACTATTGTCTCTGTTGTTATTATTGCTGTTGCTGATATGATATTATTGCCACTGAGACCCTTTGTTGTGGCTCCTTATCCAACTGTTACTTCACCATAGACGAGAGACCAGGATTAGAGGTTTACAATCAACATGGAATAACTTGAAAACTGTTAGGAAAGGATAAGGGAATGGGTTGATGTGGGTAGAGCAAATCACTCATTGTTTTTCTCTCTTTCTTCTAGCTTGTCCTCTAGGCACTCCCTATGCAGGATGAATTAGGAGGGCAAAGCCTCTTCCTCTGAACCATGGAGACAAGGGCATCTTTCATTGCCACCATGCGAGAGACCCAGCATCTCTCCCCAGAGAAGGGTCAGAGCCCGGCCAATGGCAACAGAGAACAATTTGATTCAGGTGAGCTTTTCAGGTTGTCTTCACTGTTACAGCCTCCAGGTGATCACCAGTAGAGGTGGGGACATGTTACCAGGGAATGTTAACCATTACATGTTACCATTGGGAATGGTTGTACAGTTTGAAGGCCTTTTGTGAGTCTTGTGGGTTGGGTAGTGTCTCATTGTTGATGGGTTAGGAAATCTGAGCTTTTCTTCTTCTGGATATCTTCTACAATACATAGCAGCTATTCAGAATTTAAACAAAAACCAATGGAAAACCTTTCCCAGGACATCATACTATGTTCTTCCAGTTTCCCCACCCTTTTTTATTCTAGTGAAGTTTTGTGGTTAGAGAGAAGAGATGAACATTCAGAAATTACAGCATTTCTCCTTTGTTTTGACCTTCACCCTCATCTCCTTCACAACTTTTCTGAGGGCTTCAGGTGAGAGTGCTTCACAAACATTAGACCAGCCAGTGGAGAACTAGTTCTGTGTTGTCCTTGTGCTCATGGATGCTTTGTAGTGCTTTAGGATGGGCACCTTAAGGTGAGTATTCATTGCGCTAGATTTGGGCATCACTGTGGTAGATACAGAAAAATAAGTGCTTTCTTCTGGTGATTACTGCTGGATTTAAGTGCTTTAATTTCCCATATCTAGCTCCAGCAGGAGACTCTATTGAATGGTGAAGTTGCACACTATGGCTAGGCCCAGTCTACTTTCTGATGACAGACTGAGAGACCTCTCTTTATCCCATCTCTTCTCTGGCATTACTTCTGCTGCCCATCATGCCCTGGGCTGAATCAGTCAACTCAGTAACCCAGCAGAACGATAACACAGAAGAAAGACAAGTGAATCATTTTCTGCCAGCTTTGTGAGTTGAACTGGCTGATGGGCGGGGGGGGTGGTGTCAGAACACATGCTGGTGGGAATGGGATTTCTCCCAGTGGTGGTGAGCTGCTTCATGTGGCTCAGCTATAACTTGCGACTTCATCCTTGCTCTGTGTTTGCATGGAAGAACTCAATTGATGGGCTTGTGGAGAGCAACACTGAACTGTCAGTTAATGTGTACAAGAGCTTTCATCTTTGCATTGTGGTGCTTGTGTTGGTGCCCAGGTATTTGAATGCTTTTGGTTGCATTTCTGTAAGAGCTGTTCTTAACAAAAGGATCCTCAGGTATAAATGGCAGATGAAGATCTGTGCTTCTAAAGGGCTACCTGAAGTCTACTTCCGTGGGAATAGATACCTCAGCAGTGATGAATCACTGATTCAACACTACTCAAATACAGCAGTAGCAGTGTTGGGGTGACTGCTTAAAAACTCTGCATGCTTTGCCTTCAGTGTCTTTTGCATCTTTTCTCTCTGGTGGGGCTGCTTGTGCTCTCGTGGTCAGTGCTATGCTAAAGTTCTAGAATGATTTGGGTTGGGAGGGACCTTAAAGCTCGTCCAGTTCCAACCTATTTGCCATGGGCAGGGACACTTTCCACTAGAGCAGCTTGCTCCAAGCCCCTGTGTCCAACCTGGCCTTGAACACTGCCAGGGATGGGGCAGCCACAGCTTCTCTGGGCACCCTGTGCCAGCGCCTCAGCACCCTCACAGGGAAGAGCTTCTGCCTAAGAGCTCATCTCAGTCTCTCCTCTGGCAGGTTAAAGGCATTCCCTTTGTCCTGTCCCTACAGGCCCTTGTCCATAGCCCCTCTCCAGGTTTCCTGTAACCCCTTTAGGCACTGGAGCTGCTCTAAGGTCTCCCCTTCAGGAGCCTTCTCTTCTCCAGGCTGCCCCAGCCCAGCTCTCTGGGCTTTTCTGATGCATGAGGCGATTTGTGCACAGTCCCATTATGTGCATGGATAGGGTTGGGTCCCTTGGGCTGATCTCATCCCTGGACCACACTGTCTCTGCTCTTGGATGTTCTAGAAGGGAGCAAAGTCCATTAAAAAGGTATTTTGGAAATGTCCGGTGCCTTCAAAATCCTCTGTGATAAAACGAAGCAAAATAAAAGGCTGGAGCTGTGATAAATGAGTACTCTGACATTATTTTTACAGGCCTTGTAAAAGTAATTTCCTGATAAAGTCTGCAGATAAAACACAGCGGAGGAGTCAGACCTGTGATGCATCAGAGAGAAGTGATCTGACAGGGAGGGAAGGCTGCAGCTCTAGCACTGCCTTCCCCATGCAGGGGTCTTGAAGCCTCTCTGTTTGGGTTTATAAAGGAGAGATTTGGGTGATATTTTGTTTAACAGGTGCTGTTGTGAGGTTTCCAGCACTGCCTGTGAATGAACCTTCCAGTGGGGCTGTGGGAACAGTGGAGACAGTGAATCTCTCTGTGTTGGCACGTGGCAGAGTAAGGTCGTGGGTAATAAGATTATGAGGTGCAGGAGGACTTGTTGTGTCCATAACTAGCATCTGCAAGGCTGATGTTATTAAAGTGCTGTTACCAAATTCTGGAGAAGAATTCGCCACCCTGGAGACATTGCTGCCTGTAAGGGATGGAGGTTATATACTGAGCTGCCTGAAAATCTCAGCTTCCGCTAGCTCTGTGGAATGATTCCCTCTGATAAGAGTACCAAGGAAGGCTGGAGAAAAGGAGATACGTGCTTGGACTCACCAAGCAGGTTAGAGCAAAAAGCAGGAATAAAATCTGAGAATATATAGAGAGCCTCATGGGTAGAGGGAAATATGTCATTATCTAAAATGGAAATATCTGAGTAGACAAGAGCCAATGGCTGACCTGGAAATGCCCTGACTATATCAGATGTCCTGGGGTGAAGAAGTCCTTGAGGTTGTTGAGCAGCCCATCCCAACGCCACAAGCCCAGATAGATGCAAAAGCAGGAAGCAAGGAGGCAGAGGGGATGCACTTTTACCTTTTCATGTCAGACGCTTCTGACTTTTAGTGGGATGGGGATTGTTTGTGGTCAGGGTAAAAAGCTGCTTAAGTGTTGGAGTAATTTTAACCTGGGATGGGTAACCATATCTGCCCATCTGCTCACAGACTCTATTTTAGAGGCTCAACAAGTGAAATCTCTGGACCTGGCTCTTCTCTAATACTTTAGCTCCACAGAGTTGTAGGCATTAAGGCTGAAAATTTCCCTGATCATCTGAGTTGCATGGTATAGATGAGAGAAACAGCAATTTTTGCACCAAGCTTCTACCTTGTGGTTAAGCTGTCATCTTTTAGTAAGAAATGAACAAACCTCTGACTTTGGGTCAAATATCTCAAGCAGAGCCAGCTTCTGTGCCTGGCTGGTTTTTACGTTGGTTGCAAAAGAAAGCCTATTCCTTATTCTGCATTGGATTTGTCTCTTTTCAGGTTACAGTCATGGGATTGGGTTATTTCTTGTCTTGCTGAGCTGAAAAGTCAACTGGTAGTCACTTTATCATGGGAATAAATGTTGATTTACATCTTCATGTTTAAGCAGGTTGTTTGAGTGTAAGGCAGGGAATCAGACTTAGACTTGATGCAGCAGGATGCAGAGTGTTTCAGCGCAGACAGCTCAGTGCTCCTCTTTGAACTCCCAGATAGATCTTTACCTTCCACCACCCCTGCCTCAAAACCTCTCTTCTGATCTACTTTTTTCCCCTCTCCTATGTATGTCTGGCTCCATAGGCAGCAAATAATGAGAGATTCCCATTGCACACCATAATTTTCCGGTCCTGAAAACTGGAGACCTGTAGCAATAATTGCAATAAATTAACCCTGCTGTTTTCTTCATAAAACTGTCTGGGGAGGTTTCTTAATTCAGTTTGTTGTGAGTCACTTTAATTACATCATGACCACACTGATGAATGTTTGGGCAGGTAAGGGTCTTGCAGAGTTTGGCTGATAAATGCTTATTGGAAAGAGCTCATTGCTCGACTGTAAATATTTGTGCTCTGGGGATGGAACTGGGTTTTCAAGATTGCTTGGGAGCAAAATGAAAACAATCAGATTTGGCTGATTTTTCTGTAAGTGAGAGAAAATTTGGTTTTATTATTGCTGTGTGTGTTTCAGCAGTGGTTGGAGGCTTCAGCTCTGCTCTACTCAGAAGAGAAAGGAAAGAGGAGTAATGTCAGGCCCTTCACAGTGGGAGAGGATTAAGTGGGGCAGTGGTGTGAATGGGGGAGGCATGATGCAAAGCCTTGAATCTGAAGTGGGGCAAGGACAAGCACAGGAAGCAAGAAGGCAGTATTGGTCTGGTGAGAGGTTCTGGGGGATTTTGGTAGTCTTTAGGGAAGAGAGAAATGTGGGAGCTTCAGCTGAGAGTTCTGGATGGAAGGATGCTGAGGAGGGAAAGGAAGGGTGTCAGGACTGCAAATGGGGCTCCCCAGACCCAAGGGTCGGGGTGTTTGCTCTACACATTGCTCAGCCAACATAATCAACTTCTAATACTATCACTAGGACACTGCTGTAATTAACTGTGCTGGGTTGACCCACTTTTGGGGCATGAGCAGGGCCATTGCACCCTTATGGTAGTGGATAGACAGCAAGAGAGTCATCAAGTACAAAATGAAAGAGTACAAGTGCTTTTTGCAGTGTGATGGGTTTGTTCCCCCACTGCCATGAAAGCAGAGGAATTTCTGGTCTCAAAGTGTTGGCTGCTAATGTCTCTAAGTCTGCTGAAAGCATAGCAAGAGCTGGTCAAAACAGTTAATCACAGCTCTTTAAAACAAGCTTTCTCTTTTCCATTGTGTTGATGTTTATACTGGTTGCTATTCTCACCCTGAACCCTTTGCCACAACTTTTCCCTTCTTTGGTTGTGTTTTAGGCTGCTTTTCTTTCTTTGCTTTTCAACAGATGAGGGTTCCAGCATTGAGGACGCCGACTTCAACTGGGATGAGTTCCTGGAGGAAACAGGAGCCAGCGCTGCTCCCCACACTTCCTTCAAACATGTACGTGCTTTGTCTGAGCCTCGTGGGTGTTGTGGGTGTTCCCTTGTGTGGTTTTCATGTGGGTCCTGGAGAGCTGAAGTGTGGTCTGGGGAGAAATCATCCCTCCATGCATGTGACAACCTGCATGGGATTTACCTCCCAGCTGGTGTTAGGGGAACTTAGTGTATTTGTGATCGCAGTTCAGAGCATTGTGTCTATGCTGTTTCCTTGTCCTCTGCCTTTGATTCAAATTTTCCTTTTTTTGAGGGGTTTTATTGCTTTCCTTTTGTTTATATGCACTCACTTTTCTCTCTTCATGTATTTTTCCTTCTCCTTATTTCTTCATCGTTGTTCATCCCAGCCTGTAGAGATTTATCTCCCAGAAGTGTCTGACTTCTCCAAAGCTGTCCTCTTAATGCGTGATTTGCTGGCTAGCCAGCTCACTCATCCCTAGTGTCCAGTATGCCCCATAGGAAACCATCTCAGCCTTCTGCCAGGAGATGCTGTCTCAGAAGCATGAGAACCAAGTACATGTATAGGTGATGCTTTTCCTGGGTGAGCATACGTCATATAGACAGCCGTAGTAGTTACAGTATGGTCTGTGGATCTGGTCCATGTAGTGCAGCTAGCATTTGAAGTCTGAAATCTTCACTGATGAAGAATATCATAGCACGCTTTGAAGAAAGGCCTCTGTCTCCCAGCAGTGCCTATCACAGTCAAGGATGTTGTTTGGAACCATCTTCATCCAACACCAGTTGCTTAATCTCTTCTATTAATCTCCATGTGATGTCCCATGAGGCCATGGGGCAGCAATGAAGCTGATGTATGAGTTCTTCATCACAGTCAAGGGTGTGCAGGTTAGATTTTTGCAGGACATCTTTGTCATTCAGCTGCAAGACTGTGCTGACCTACTTGGAAGTTGTGATGCCTTCAACTGAGTTAAGCCATGACAAGTCATGATTCTCTGTCCTCAGCTGCAAGTCTCATGAGGATAATGCTGCTCATCCTCCCACCAGACCCATCAGATGTAGGTAGCAGCCTGTTCTGTTACAGCTGCCCATCAGTCATGCTGGCTCTTCTCCCAGCTTCACTTGGCTGGTCTGCGAGCTCTGGAGGACATGGACATCTTCAGCAGGAAGAGAGCGGTTTTAGCTGTGATGCTCTGGGTTGCCTTACACTGAGCCTGTTTGCTGGCATAGATATCCTTTGGGAACAACATAGCTGTGCTTCAGTGAGAGGGAAGCTTCCTGAAGAACCTCTTGCTACTTAAAGAGGAGTCTTTATTTGAATGGCTGCTGTCATGCCATTAAACCAGCTTTGTCTCCAGGTGATTTCTTGGCTTGTTCTGAAGGGGTAAGGAGCTGCAGTGATGAAAATCCACTCTTCCATCTACATATGAAAAAATAATACCATCTTCCATTCCCTATTTTGTTTCCATTCGAACAACAGTGGATTATTGCAGGAGGAAGGACAATAATTCCCTATACTGCAGAATTACAGAGCAATGGTTATTGTAGAGTTTATACTTGATCCAGTAGCTGTCTGTAGACAGCATCTTGTCCCAGGTCTGAACCCAAATACCAGAATCAGATGAAAGTATTATGCTTCATGGAGTCCTTAAGGGTATCTTTAGGAGTGTGGAGATGCCCACCTCATCCTGATAATCCTTCTGACTGTGGTGTCTCACTGCGTCTCAGTCCTGGGAATTCCAGTGTGAGACAAGTTAGTGTTGGGAATAGTCCTTAGTGACTGCCCTTCACAGTCTGAAACATGTTCCTTAAAAAAGCATGGCTTGGCCAGGAACCTGAAAGTTGTTAGAGAAGATTGTGTTACCTGGCTGTCTGATTCCACCCTTCATGGGATTTCCAGTCACAAGTCCCTTGCCTCCAGGATACCACATTGGTCTTTACTTACAGTGAATGCGAGGAGTGAAACTACAAATGAATGTGAATCCTGGATTATTCATGAGGACCCTTAGCATCACAAGAGCTAAGATAGTATCTTATGGCTAAAGTAGCAAATGTCACGGACCTTCTTCAATCTTTGGCGATCTTCAAAGGTCTCTTCCAGCCTCAGTTCAACTATACCCTGACTCCAGACATTGATGCTGATGATATTATATGTATGTTTGTGAACAAAATGCATTTAAACCTGGTGTTTAAATGAGAAGTTAATCAGAGATAGGCTTAAAGCTGACTTCATAATCTCTCTGGTTTCAGTAGGAGATAAGGTACTAAGAAACCTCTAAGAACCTGTCCTTAAGCATCTCCTAGGGAGTAACAGGCTACATTTTGGATGGTCTTCTGATGACAAGGCTGGCACCTGAATTAGTGGACTGGCATCTACCTCCTCTTTATCAACAACAGTTAGAGGCGTCACATGAGCCTTGGAAGATACTTTATGATGTGCTGACAGCAGGCCCTAGTGTCCTAGAAAAGATGCATTGGCATCTCCAGTGTCTTAAGGCAAGTTACATGTAACATGTCACTGGTGAGATAAATGGAAGTGACATCTCTGTCAGATGGCAGGACAATGACCCCCCAACCATTTGCTTTTCAGTGTTGGGCCGTATCTTATACACAAAGGTGCTGGGAGAGTCAGACGGTTGAGGCTTGAGCTGCTGGGGGGGGATTTAGTGAAAACACTCTTCTTGGTTTGCCTGGTACAGCATTCAGCCCTTGATGCTTGTCAAACCTCAAGAGATGCTTCAGTGTTGTTATATGACTAATTACTATAGTTGGGCTAAACTCCTAGAGGTACGTCATTGCCTTTCTACCTTGCACGTGTCCTGTGATCTGCCTGACAGAGCTGTGCAGGGGGAAATGAAACCTCATTTGAGTTATTCTGCCTTTCTCCCAGGCATTAGTGAGATTATGATGTGAAGGTGGGTACCTGTCATCTCTCAGATGTAGTGCAACTGAGGTTACCACTGCCGGAGAGCCTCTTTGGAGCACGTGGGATGTTGCATGATGGGGTATACGCCAGTGAAATAGGAATGGTCCTGCCCAGACAGATTGTGAAGGGGGTGGTTGGATTAAGGAGCACAATCAACTCATATCCTACCTCAAAGCTGCTCTTTAAGAAGAGCATCATTTTGCTTAGCTGGAGAGGGGGCTTTCCCTGCAAAGAAGAAAAGGTAACACCATGCCTTTCTAATTTTGTAAGGTTGAAATCAGCCTTCAAAGCAGTTTCCAACCAGGGATGAAATTAGAAGTGGCCAACAAGAGCAATCCGGACACGTATTGGGTGGCTACGATCATTACAACGTGTGGACAGCTCTTATTGCTTCGTTACTGTGGCTATGGAGATGACCGCAGGGCAGATTTCTGGTGTGATGTGATGACAGCAGATCTTCACCCTGTTGGCTGGTGTACACAGAATAACAAGGTCCTGATGCCTCCAGATGGTGAGTTCTATGTGTTTTGTTAGGGTCATGCTCCAGTATTGGACTGGTGGTTCATCTCCAGACTTCTAGTTGATCTGGAATGGGTGCTTCCCATCATCAGTTGGTGTTGGGTGATGGAGACAGGATCAGGTCCCCACAGGTCAATGGGTGATTCAGTTTGCCATTCAGTTTCTCGCAAAAGCATTTTTACCCTAGCTGGTTAACAACAGAAGGCACTTCTATAAGAAGTTGTCTTAACAAGGAAACACTGCTGAAATGCAAAGCTGTGATTTTCAGTTAGGGGGGAAAATTGCCCTGTTCTTGCAGGGTGAAACTCAAAGTGAGAACAAACCAAAATAAGCAAGATCGGTTTGGGTGTAACCAACATCAGAAGTTAGCTGTGCACTCAAATGTTCTGCCCTGAAAGTTTAGACCCTTTCATTGCCAGATTCTTGCAGCTTTTAACTCCAACAGTAGATACACATGATTAAAGATAGCAAAATTTGGTCATCATAGGTTAGGGCATGTCCCGATTATCAGCTTTTAGGTGCACAAAAGCTGAATGCAAGAGCTGTGTGTTACTAAATGGCCCATGTGGGACAGTTTCTTAACACAATTTGATCCCCAGTGTGTAGGAAAAACATTGAGGTTTTTGCTATGTACATCGACAGAACAACTCTGTGTCCTTACTGTTACGTAGCTCCAAGCAGAGGGCTACTTGTCACTTTTGCTCATGCATTTTCCTGCCATTTATCCCATTTATTCTGGATCAAGGGAAAAAGAGATGAATATTTAGCCTCTAACTTACGCATGCTTTTAAAAGATGCCTCATTTATGGGTTCTGCTGCTGAAGTTGTTCTTTTACTTTCGATTTTATGTGATCTTTGGAAAAAACATATGTGCGAGTTGTGTGGCCTATTGTGACTTCTGGTGTACGGCTTGCCTGGCTTCCCACTGAGCGTGCTGTAGACATGGTCTGTGAATGAGAGCTGATGTTCCTGCTTTGTGCATGGTGAACTCTGAGCTAAACTTACCTTTTTGTTCTGGTCTATGTGTTTTGAATAAACAGAGGATTGATTGCTTAGAAATAGAGAAGTCTTGAAGACAAATTTGGATGAGAAATCTGTTGGCTTGTCCATAGTAAATCAAGCTGATGTGAGAGGGGTTAGGTGTTTTCTTTTATTGGTCTCTTGAATTGTCTTTTATTATGTGGATTATAATAAATGTTACCAGAAAGGTGCAGAGTGCTGTAAACTAAATCTCAAAATGTGAGGATCAAGGAGTAAGAGACCTTATTGTTAATTGTAACAGAAAACAACGATTGTCTTATGACTGGAGGCAACTGCTTTTCGTGGCAGTGTCGGAATCTGCTCTTTGGGTTGTGGCTACTTTGTGTGAATTGTCTTGCTTGAATGACTGTGAATGTGCAGTATGTCAAACCTCCTTTCTCCTCTGGCTGGGTGCTGTAACTGTATACCAGGAATTTAAATTTGGGCAGCTGCCCTGTTTTGTTTTGTTTTTCCCACTCCCATTCTCACTGAATTAACTCTATTGAATATGTGTTAGTATAGTTCTCAGAAATAAAAAATGTGTAGATTATAATTTCAAAAGAGATTTAAGCATTTAAGAGCTTCAGATGTATTTTGGAATGAGGCATCTAAAATGCCCAGGAGGATTTGAGGCTTCAGGATTCCTCTCGCTTGCCAAAAAGAGAGGTCCTAAATGTGCTTGTAAATCACAGAGCTCCTCTGGGTATTTGCCCACAGGGTTCTGCCTGTGGTCAAAGGTGGGTTTGTGCCTTCCATTGGGACACCACAATTTTCATGAGTGCCCGTTGTCTTCTGTAAGGAGAACTGAGCTCTGACCAGCGTTTACAAGTAGCTTGTGAGTACTAGACTTATTATACACAGATGTCTGGAGTTTGTCCTGTGCTTCATTGTGTTGCTGGTCAGTGGATGTATCTTATGTAAGCCAAACTTCATTGCAGTGCTGAGTTGTCTGGTGAAGCCTGCAGGATCAAATCTTGCATTGGTAAAAGACAAGCTGCTGTTCTCTGTGAACTCCATGGAGGTTTTTTACCTTCTTAGCATTACACATTATTTTGTTGTCAAACCTTTGGAAGAAAGGAAAGACAGCTTCAGATTGCATGGACCTGTTTTCCGAGGGCCTGATTCTGCACATCTTGATTGTAATGAGCATTTCTGTTGGCAAGACCATGCAAGCAGAATGTCCAGGGCCAGTTATCTGTCATTAGGGTTTGATTTTAATCAGGAGTTGAAGGCTTCAGTTAAAAAGCAGATCTGCCAAGAAGAGCTTGTTTAATGGGCAAAATACCAACACTGGGACAGTGCTCTGTTTCTGCTTGCAAATCAGATTGAACTGATCAGTGCTCATCTTATAAATGTGATGCCAGGCAAGAATGGTACATAGTGACAGGATGAAGGATTTCATTAGATGGGAAAGAGATACAAGAAAATAGACTGGTTCAGTTTAGCGAATCAATAGGGCTTGATTTAATGCACACACAGAGCTTTTAAGGGGCAGCTGCCAAATAATTATTGTTTATTATCCCAATAGAAGGAAGTCATTTAATTTATGGTCTGTTGCATGGCTATTTATTGGGTGACGTTAGTGTTGCATCATGGTGCCAGTGGCCTGCGAGGAAAATGTCAAGTCATGTTATGTCCTCCCATGTCATTACGATGCAGTGCAATAGAATAGGAATGCTAAAGCCAAATACTTGAGTTTGCAATAAAATGTATTGGCTCATCAAGGGATGGGGTGTGTGTGTGCCTACAAGCTTCACCTGCCATCCCCTCCCTCCCTGCAGGAAATCAAAGGAGTAAAATTGTAGTTACTTCAAGCTTTGCCATTAATTATATTTTTCTCATTACAAATCGGTGAGTAATTTGAATTGCAAACTCGGCTATCCTGGCAGAATAGATCTGTTTACCATTCAAAGCAAAATGAAAATTATTTAAATTAGTTAATATAGAACTCATTTGAATGAATTGGATGTTTATTCATGAACTAGCTGAGGCAAGTGTGAAGCTGTCCTTATGGTCTGTAGCTTTGCCACTGATCAGCTCGAAAGTCACGTCCTGGGACAGAGATTTCTTTTCTATTGCATATTAACTGTGGTGTAAACCATCAGTAGCTACTGCCTGATGTAGCTGAGGGTGATATTTTCATCCTTTCTGAGAAGCAATTGTGATTCGTATGAGGAAGGACAACCTGCTTCAAAGTTCATCGACAGAGGCAAGACTGTAGTAAGTGGTGTAATAAGCTTTATTTTCTGCACTGTGGGGATGAGATGTAACAGATTTTCCATCAGTTAGTAAAATTTCCCTATTGTATTCTGCATGGATACAGCAACAGTATTTATTTCCTCCAGTGTCTTACCCAGATACTGTCCTGCTCCTCAGCACAGAGCCAATGCGGTTGTTTTCCAACATCCTCTATCCCTTGGGGTGTTTTACCCACTGAGCATTAAAAATTTAAGTCTAACTAAACTTTCTCTTGCTACCAATTCCTTTAACTGTGAAAGGAAAGGAGGTCTCTTGCCTCCTTCAGCCTGTTATTTCCATGTGCTGTTTTCCTTTGTTGATGACAGTTGGGTTCATGAACACATTTACCACTGGGTAGAAGAGCAGCGTGGAGAACCTGACAAGCGTAGTAGCTAAATTATGCATTGTGAACCACGCGGAGAGCAGGAACGTCTTTTGATTGACACTTGGGTGGTTTTGTACAGATTGCAGATTTACAGCTGAGCCAACAGAGCTGAATCTCTCCTGGCACTATCTTAATGCATTCTGGGTTGCGCTAAAGATGCTGGGCGACAAGATTATTGTGTACACTTGTAATTGCTGTGGTGGTTCTGCTTTAATGTTATTGACAGATGGAAATTCAAATAGGGCATTTCTGTGTGCAGATCTGTGTGGTCTGCTTGCTGTGTAAACCAGGAGGTGGAGGAGACCGGAGATGTGAAGGGATACAGCGGGGAGAGAACCAGGTTTATATTTTGACTTTATAATGATCTGGTACAGATGGGAAAACCTCTGAACACCATCTATACCTGGGTTTGGAGATCAGGATGATCAATCACACTGTGATTATGTGTAGGAAAGCAGCTTTTACTTCTTTGTTACACCGATATAAGGAGAACTAAAGCTTAAAATCTTGATCCTGGGGTGAAGTGAGTCCCTTTTTCATGGTGCTGAGCTTTATCAAGCTTCAGCATCAAACATGCCATTAAGAGTGGTGGACTTACAGCATTTTTCCTGCCCAGCCTTCCCATGAAGGCAAACATCATCATTTGGTCACTATTTGAAATAGGTTTTCAAGTGTATCTCAGGTCAGATTAACTTTTACCCTAGATCAGGCCAAAGGAGGGAAGTGTCAGATTCTCAGTGCTGAATCTGATTGTGGGGAGGGTATGGATGAAAAAGAAGATAAAACTTGTGCCATGTAAACTGGGTTGCCTTCAGATGCCAACTTGTCGCATTTATTATTGTTGTTATCATTATTATTAAATATCATTATCTGAATCTATCCTGGTTTTTGAGGTGTAAGAGAGGGGGGATGTAGATCTCATTGATTGTGTCAAAACTCAGTCGCATCAGGACTCAGTGGATTCTGCGTAGTCAAAAGATGGTCTGCTGTGTTGCGCAGCAGATTGGTGTGCAAGAGGTCAGATAGATGAATAGGTAGATTGAAGAAATAAGTTAACTTTGAGCCAAATTTTCCATTTTTTTAATGCTCAGGTGAAATTACTGATGGGTGTAGTGGTTAGAACAGATGCTGGGGCTGGGCTACAGCAGAAAGTAGCAGGATTGAGAGAGATTGAGGAGCAGGAACAGTAAGGGGAGATAGTGATATAGGATAAAAGAGAAGAGCAAGCCTTGAGCAGTCACTTTCTGCTGCAGGTATGGATTTGTTGTCATTCAAGACTCCCTAGGTGCGCAGAAGGCTTTCGAAAGGGGCACACCTCATACACTTGCCTTTCAGCATCATTTTTTGGGGTTACTTGCGTCCACAGAGTTTGTCCACAGGTTCTTCAGTAACACAGAGATAACGTTTCTGAAAATGGTTGAGGGCTTCCAGAGCTTCTCTCTGAGAAAATGGGATCACGGAATGGTTTTATTTAACCAAAGCCAACTTTCTCCTGGTGTCTATTGCCAGAGGAAATAATACTTAAACTATGCCTGCAGGGCTGTAATTACAGAGCAGGTAAAGGGGTCAGATGGGCAGGGTGGACTTCTCCTTTTATCTTTGTGAAGAATTGGCTCTCCTCCACCAAGTTACCTGTAACTCTACTCATGTAACTGAGAGCAGATCTGGCCCCTGTTTAGCTCTTTCACTGAAGGCTCACCTGAAATATTGCTTCCTAAGAGCTTGAGGCTGGAGAAAATCAGTTGGTGTTCACTGAGCTTATGCTGTTTTACATCAGCTAAGAACTGGGCTCTTAAGCCAAGTAAAATGAAACTCAGAAATCTTCTTTGGCAGGTTGTACTCTCGAAGACTGTGGGTATTTCTAAAGTAGTATATAGTTCGTGGTTTTTTTAATGTTCTTTGCCCAATTCTTATCCTCTTATTCCATCAGTGCCAAGCTTAGACTAAGCTAATGTAAATAAACTGCAGGATTTCTTTATTTTAAGTACTGCAAATGACTCGTGGTGCAGAGTTTTATGTGTGCTTTTCAAGTCGACTTTAGCAGGCCATTAATTATGCAGGGGTGACGTTAGCATAAATAACTAGTCAGCAATAAATGTCAATTAAATATTCTATTAGCATAGTAGGCAGCTTCATGCACTGGCATAGAACATTTAGCAGATTACACTTAACGAGCATATAAAAAATAGCATTTCTTTTTGCTTTGCTCTCGTAATGATGGCAGCAGAGAGGAGAGGAGGGGAGGTAAATATAACCAGCTTTGGCTGAAGAGCTGGGGGGGTTTGGGCTGAATTTTGCCCTTGTAGGAGCCATGTCATAGAATCACAGAATCATAGAATGGTTTGGGTTTGAAAGGACCTTAAGATCATCCAGTTCCAACCCTCTGCCATGAGCAGGGATGCCTCACACTAGACCACGTCGTGCAAGGCTCTGTCCAACCTGGCTGTGAACACTGCCAGGGATGGAGCATTCACCACTTCTCTGGGCACCCTGTGCCAGTGCCTCCGCACCCTCACAGTAAAGAACTTCTTCCTTATATCTAACCTGAACTTCCCCTGCCATAAGTGGTGGAGGCTATAGAGGGGAAAAAATCAGCGTTTGGTTAAACATAAATCCTTTTGTTTCATGATTATTGAGAATGTGGTGGAGGTGGTCCTTAGGGAACATACCTATCCTGAGGCTCACAGCCTTGGCTCTGCAGTGATCCGTGGCCATGGGGTACTGTTGGGCTTTCTGCTAAGGGGAAGGTTTCCCCTAGGGTGAAGCCTCATCAGTTGGGATCACTCCTTGTGCTTGTTGAGTTTTTGGTGGAACTGTCTTAGAAAAGGTGTTCTTCCCCTTCACAGAAATCATAAATGCAAAGCCTCTGCGTTGTTCTCTTCAATATTTTCATTTGGCAAAAACTAGTTTGTTTTTTCCCTCAAAAATGTCAGGACAGTTGTTTCTGGGATTGAATACTCAAAACGTTGACTTGAGTTGCATCAGTGCCTTATAGGATTCATATGTGGGTTCTGGTCCCTCCTTGTCCTTTGCATGGATTAGACTTTCTCTCATGAGGGTCTGGTCTTTCCTTGTGGAGTCATCCTGAGATGTCTT
The DNA here is from genome assembly GCA_028858755.1 of Ara ararauna. Classification (NCBI taxonomy): domain Eukaryota; kingdom Metazoa; phylum Chordata; class Aves; order Psittaciformes; family Psittacidae; genus Ara; species Ara ararauna. The sequence continues at coordinate 165,065,054 of CM054376.1, forward strand.
CCATGAAGACTTGTGCCTGGGGAACCCAGCCCTTGCTGAGGATCAGGCATTTGGAAAAGCCAAAACTGTACAAGATAGTTTAGGCTTCCAGTAAAAAAACAACCCCAGAGCTTGCACATGGAGTAGGCTCTGTTTATTAAAAGCAAGAAAAGAAGACACTTAATCAAAACCTAATTTTCGTGTAAGAAGCTGTTTCAGCAGAAACACAACCAGCAAGCCTCATTTCCGGGGACATCAACATCTGCTTGTGCTGTATTTGTATTTATTTATTTATTCTCACAAACAAATGGAATAAGGGAAACAGGAGCAGGCCTGACCAGACAGCAGTGGTCCAGCGAGGGAGGGATGAATGCAGTGACTGAGGCACCCTGCAATGCACGTAAAGTGCCTGCTCAGCATGTGTTTTTAATTGTTTAGGATTATGTGGGTAAATCAGATTTATCCCACACCTGGGTTAAGTATCAGTGCAACTTCATAGAGAGGTGACAGTTTCACTGATGCAATTGTGCCTGCACATTCCTAATGCAAGTCCTGGATTTTTTCCACTAATGGCTGGAAAGTACTTTTATTTATAAGTATAACCTATCCTTGTTCCTGTACTGGACTGAGCTATGTAGTCAGTAAAGCTAGTAAAACAGTATTAGATAGTTTTACAACAAACACTGAGGATAATATAGCACTGTTTAGTGTGTTATAAACTCAACTTGGAACATGGGTTTAATCTGTAGGTTGGCTGATGGCCAAGGAAGGGTTCAAGAAGGGGTTTCAGTGATGGGTTGAGGTTTGATAACAAATAACTTGGACATACCAATACTGAAATGAATGTGCTTTCTGGCTGCCTTTCCCTTGCTTGGGTGGATTTTTTGTGTCCTGACTTCTTTTCCCATGTATTGCGACTGGTGCATGGTGCCTTCCTCCATAAATGAATGATGTTGCCATCAGGAATGCTCTAAAGCAGCAGTATGGTTTGCAGTACTGTCATGGTCCGTTTTGGGTGGTACAGGGAAAGCTGAACTATGGATGCTGTTATGATTAAAGCAGCAGCGCCTTGTGTACGAGCAACTGTGGAGCTGAAGATCAGCCTTATTGCAATGAAAACTGAAAGCCTAATCCTTTTACAAACAATCTGGAGGGGGAGTGGAGGTGCGGAAAAGAAAAGCAGTGATTTTCGTGGACTTTGACGAGTTATAAATATATCCTGAGTGAAACCAATAGTGTGGAGCTTTATGAAAGATTTAATGAATAAATATTTCATGCCCACATGGTGCATTCTTCAGGAATGCATGCTGTCGGTAAAAAGCAATAAACAAAGAACCTCCTTCAGGGTTTGTTTGGGCTTTTAAATTAAACTAATTTAATCAACTTTTTCAGTCAAGCTTGATATTAGTTCATTTCTGTACATAGCCCTGTACTCGGATCTGTTTGTTTTCTCCTGGTACGTGTTCTCCTGTTTGGAAGGTGCTTGAATATCAAAGAACGATTCGTTTCATCCTTCTTCTATGGTGCGCATCTGCGGTTTCAAGGCAGAGAGCACAGATTTCCTCCTTAACCTGCAGCTTGAGGAGCCAGCCATCCTTTACCATCACAGCTGTAGGTGTTATGGGACCCCAGCTGAGGTTTGTATTGTCCAGCAGGGAGATCACTTGAGCATGTTGGTCATTTCTGAGTGTAAGCTAGTAGGCATCTTTTGGGTTTTGGAAGACTTCAGTACCCAGTTTGGTGCTGCTTGAAGGACTAGAACTAGCCAGAAGTGTGTCGTGGTTTAAGCCTCTCAGCCACGCAGTTTTCTCACTCACTCACTCCCCCTCTTTCTTCCCTCTGCTCCCGGAGGGATGGGAAGGAGAATCAAAAGTATGCAACTCCCACAGGTTGAGATAAGAACAGCTCAGTAACTGAGGTATAACACAAACCACTACTGCTACCACCAATAATAATAATGACAAGGCAAATACAAGGAAAGAGAATACAATCGCTCACCACCTATACCCAGCCCGACCAAGCAGTGCACCCCCACCCTTCCGGGTCTCTGCCCTCCATTTTTACATCCTGGGCATGACATGCTGTGGCATGGAATACCTCTGTGGTCAGTTTGGGTCAGGTGTCCTGTCTCTGCTTCCTCCCAGCTTCCCCTCCTCCCTGGCAGAGCATGAGACTCAGAAAGTCCTTGGCCAGACCAAAACATTACCACGCAGTAACTAAAAACACTGGTGTTATCTGTGCTGTTCCCAGGCCGAAAGTCAAAAACACAGCGCTGCACCAGCTGCCGAGAAGGAGAGAAATGACTGCTGCTGCTGGACCCATGACAAAGTGCCATGGAGTCTGGTCTCGTGGGCAGAGATGCTTGCGCACTTCTGCACTGGATTGCAGAGATTTATACAGGGAGATTAAAATGTCCCTCCAGCTCAGGCTATTGGCAAAGCTCGGGCTCGGGTGTGCTGGTGCTGTTGCTTAATGGCTGTTTGTGGTAACAAATGGCTGGGATGCGTATTAGCTCTGTGCTCCATGTCTTTGCAATACTTTAAAAAGAAGTTCTGAGAGACCTGATTTTTCCTTGGGAACAGCAGGGCTGAAGCCAGTTGATTCTCTCACAGCTGGACCATGCAAGTGAAGAGCAAATAAGGCACAATAGGGAGGTAAAAGCAAGGCTGATCAGAGGGGTAGGGCTAACTTTAGGAAGGCATCTACCTGAAGGCAGGGCTGCTCAATGAGCTGAGGATAGGCCCAAACTTGGGTACTGATGCAGCTTTGCACTGGGGTGGTGGGGTTGGACACAAGTGCATGGAATGGGGCATGTCTCAGCTTCATTTGCCCTTAAAAGGGGTAGAAGTACTTCCTCTTCTTTAGTTGCATCTTTTTTTTTCCACTTCAGTCACTGATCTGGAACCAGTTGTTTTTGTAGTGGTCAGCTTTGGGAGCTGGAATTTATCCCTCTTAGCTGAATGGAGTACATCCCCATGGAGTTTGTGTCACAGTATGGGTAGTGGCAAAAAAAGAGGCGTTGTGTTAGAAACTGAGGAAACTTTGTCCAAACCCATGAAGAGCTGTATTTAATTCATTTTTTAGCGTTACAAGGCAATGTGTGAGATTGTGTCTGTATAGATCAAAGCCCAAGCCCTTTGCACAGCAAAAAGCTTCAACATTGGTGAAGACTGATGGAGGAAAACTCCTTGCAGTAGTGCTGAGCTTCAGTAGTTGACTGATCAGCCCAAAGTTCTGCAAGGAAATAACATTTCAATGGGACTTAAGCTCTGTTACGGATTCTCGAAGGGCCAAAGATGAGCAGTTGAGACCCCATGGCTTTGCCTTCTGCTGCTTGCAATTCTGGTCACAGCCCCCAGGATAACACTGCAGACACTGCTGTGACTAAACCATTGGTTTTGGACCTGACATTTAGTACAAGTTGTTCTTTAGCAGTAGGTGAAATGGTGGATTTTCCGAAGGTACCTTTGAGACTGTTACAGGTAAAATCTCCCTTTGATGATTGTTGCAAAACCTGCCTTCCATCCATTGCACAAAATAGCAAAATCTTATTCCCAAGACATTTAAGTTCTAAGGGAGGGAAGAATGTACATTGTGCAGTTCTGGTGTCCTCAACATAAAAAGGACGTGGAACTGTTGGAACAAGTCCAGAGGAGGCCATGAGGATGATCAGGGGACTGGAGCACCTCCCGGATGAAGATAGGCTGAGAAAGTTGGGGCTGTTCAGCCTGGAGAAGAGAAGGCTGTGTGGAGACCTAATAGCAGCCTTCCAGTATCTGAAGGGGGGGTACAGGGATGCTGGGGAGGGACTCTTCATTAGGGACTGTAGTGATAGGACAAGGGGTGATGGGTTCAAACTGAAAGAGGGGAAGTTTAGATTGGATATGAGGAAGAAGTTCTTTACTGTAAGGGTGGTGAGGCACTGGAATGGGTTGCCCAGGGACATTGTGAATGCTCCATCGCTGGTGATGTTCAAGGCCGGGTTGGATATAGCCTTGGATGGCATGGTTTAGTGTGAGGTGTCCCTGCCCATGGCAGGGGGGTTGGAACTGGATGATCTTGAGGTCCTTTCCAACCCTAACTATTCTATGACTATGATTATACAATTTAAAGTCCCAGTGAGGCTCCTAATGATAAATGTGATTGAGTCAGTAACATAGAAGTACTGGTGCTTTTGCTCTGTGTTGAGCAACCATTTAGCATCAACCATCTTTGATGCAGCCCATGTGAACAGAACAAAATGCAGAACAGTTGTTCACTGTCAAGCAGAATAATTACAGCTCCATTTGTAGACTTGTAGCCATTGAGGAAATGACAGTGTCATTATTCAAGGAACTACCCTGGAGTGTGCACCTCACTCGTGATTCTGGAGATCTCTTCTTGAGTATCTAGCAGTGAATATCCAGAGTTGTTCTTCCACACTCACACCACTGTGTGGAACATGTGCTCTGAAGCAGTGGAAGGCCAAGGAACCATAGGAAAATGAGTGCATTGACCCTGAAAGCATAATAGTGGATGCAAGCCACCCTTTTTTTGACATAGTCAACTTAACTAATGTCCTGCTGAATGAGTTTTTTAATAAAATGTTCTTTAAAATGATTAGTTTGAGAGATTTTAAGTAGCTATTCTTGGTAATTACGTATAATTTCCCTTCCCCTGTCTCCCGTAATTTCCCCCAGAGGAGTTACAGAATGGAAATGCCATCTCAGTTAGAAGACTAAGCCTAGGTAGTTAATATATGTGCTGATATAATAAGTAAAACATTGACAGACTTAAATAATCATCACTGGGGATATCTGTGGAGACTTAAAAAAACCCTAAAAAAGCCCCTGCCATTCATATTCCAAGTTAGGCACAGTTTTGGGGCTTTGTATCAAAGAAGGTGACCTTCTGTGCATTGCTGTAAGAGCTGGGAAGGTAAATAGAAGGGTAAATAGCGCAAGGGACTTGATCCAGCACATGCTGAAGTTAATGTCTGCATTTCTTCAATGGACCTTTTTTGATCAGATTAAATCATATCTATTAGAACTGAGAGGATTTTCTGTGCTCTTTCAGGCCAAGGACAAGCCAGTGTGTGTCTAGTGTCATGTCTCCAGCAGAGCATTCCTTTAGATACACCTAGGGGCACCTCGAATTTTGCTTGTGAGGAGCATGTATATAGCAGACTTGGAAAGCTGCTAGTGGCAGATGCAAGCACCAGCATGATCTCGAGCCAGCTGTGTCTTGCACTTGATTTTTCCCTCATTGCACATGATAATGTAGGTTCCCAGTCACTGTGGAAGGGGCTTGCTTCCTGAGGCAGACCATATGCTCCTGGAGCCTATGGAGGTAGCTGTTATGCAGTGTAGAGATTTAAGCGATGCTCTTATAAAGCATTTTCCTGATAATAATTAAACCCCAATTCCTCTAACGCATATTCCAAATTATGGGTCAGTTTTGGCCCTTTTGCATGACATTGGAAAGCTTCAGCTTTGAATTCTCACATAATTTGTTTCCAGATCTGTGTATGCGCTCTCATTTCTGTTTGATTTTAGTCACAAAAGAATAAAACCGACAAACCAACAAGCTTGTATATATGCTTAAGGACATGTTGAAACCCTTCCTGACTGATGGTTTGTGTTGTGAGGCAGAGCATCCATCTCCTGCATTTGTAGCAAAAAAAGATTTTTCCAATGCTGTCGTTGTTGGGAATGTTTGAAGAAATGAGAGGAAAGTCAGAATTTTCAGGTTGTGCTGTAAAAATGCAGCTACTGCCTAAAGTGCGGGAGTTAATCTAGAACATGCATCCATAGAAAACTTTGCCAAACTCAGGAAGCCATCCTGCTATGTATTCTGCACATTTTACTGAAGAGGCTCTGCCATGGTCTGTTGTGAGGCATGAGGGGGCTGGAACTGGGTGACCTTAAGGTCCTTTCCAACCCAAACTATTATATGAATCTATGAGGAGTATAGAGCCTATAGAAAGGGAAATGCTATAATCCTGCCATGCTGAACAGCCCTGGAAAGTTCACTGAGGAGTCCCTGTCCATGTGAAGTATCTACACTGTGAGCATTTGACTACTGAAGCTGCCTGTTCTATAGGGTCTTGCTTTCCTTTTAGCCATTCTGCTGTTGTTCTTCAGCCTGGACATCAGTGGGTGGCTCCACTTGGAAGGCCTCTTTCTGTAGAGCATATACAGAATTTATTTAGAAACATAGAAAACTTGGAGGAAACATTGTGATGCGGATGAGATTAATTGCTCACAAACCAGCTGAATGAACCGTGGCTCTGCACTAAGATTTGGGAGCCTTTAATTTCTAAGTGAAGGCATTTGGATTCCATCACAGCATCATCATCACCAGTCAACTTCATCCAGAGGGATGGAGAAACTGAAGTTTTAGAATTCAAAGGAGGTTTGGAGCACTGTGGAAAAGTTGCTGGCGTTTCAAGTCGTGTAACACTGTTATTCTCATTGCAGATCATAGAATCATAGAATAGTTGATGGAGTATTTCTTTGGTGTTACAGTGATGATGATTATGAATTTACATCTTGTGCATAGGATGGTAAGCACCTCATGGGGTGTGGCTGTGCTTAGACTGTACCATTAATTTCAGGAAGGATGCATGATGAATGTTCATAAGGCCCTCTAGGTTCTGATTTGTGGTGCTAGCATCACACAGCCAAGAGGCTCCAAAGTGATTAAATGGGATTTGATCCTTAGAAGCTGGCAGTGCGTTTCTGATTAATTACAGAATGTGCTGCAAAGTGTGAAATTAGTTTGTTTGCTTTTATTTGTTCTTTCTTAAACACATGTTTCTGCTTTGTGGGCTGTCAGAAGGTGAAGTCATGGTGAATGAGGCTTTTTTGACTATTTCCATGGTAAGTTGGGGTTGCGCTGGCTCACTCTTGGGTCGTGGGGATGATTAGATTGACAGTTCTGTTCCATGCTCTGTATGTGAGCAGTGAGATTTAGGGACAGCCATGAGCAAATCCTTAAATTAGGCCTAGTGCATCCTGCTTTGCTGTCTGTCCCTCGCAGCAATGTCCCTCACCAACTTGAGCGTCATTGCACCAGTCTCCTGCCTAAGTCCTGTCCCACATGGTCTCCCTCTGTCTCTTGTCTCTGAGATGCTTCTTTGCTTTTGTGTTGGGTGTCCAGGCTGAAATGAGTAATGGCTTGCTTTTTCTTTCAAATCACTGCTTCTGTGTTTAAAAGAAGGCATGGTTTGAGACTTTCAGTTTTACCTGCCATGGCACCAGTAATTTCAGATTATGTGAGACTAGATGCGTACATTTTAGACAGGTGTAGATGTAGGGTAAGATGAATCTAGACTTGTAGTGTCTGCCTAAAGGCAGGAGAAGTAAGAAACTGTGATTTTGGCTATTCTCTATTCATGTATATCTGAATTTGATAACAGGAAAATAAAACTTTAAGCATTGGCCAAAGCTTCCATTCTTTTTGTATTTTTAATTGGTGCTTCCCACCAGAGCTATGAAAGAGTTGTCTTAATAATCCTTCTGTAGTGTATTAAACAATATAATGCATAGAACAAACTGCCAACATCATTCCCACTAATTCTCATCTTTCTGTAGAAGATGGAAAATGAAAAAAACCAACAAATCCAGAATGTATTTCCTAGATATCAGGTCCTTCTGTATGTCTTGGATGTTTTGATGCTTTTGTTCATAGTGGGTACTTGCTGTAGACAGCATTGCCAGTTAAGAAAGGTAATTGTGCAGTGAACTGTTTTATGCTGTATGTAAGAACGTTGTGCTGCTGTGAATTCGTTGCATTTTACAGAGCTGTCTCCGAAGAATTCCCTTCAGAAAGTGACTGTAGGATTTAGAAGTGAGAAAAGACACTTAGTATGTGAGATAATTGGATAGAGTTTGGAGACGTGAGGTCAGATCCTTGGGCGCAGTATTTATACTGCAATGACATCCCCTTACAGAATGGCCCATAACTTTTAGATGTTGTTATGCCACAGAATGCATTTGGGGCTGGCCTATGAGATCCCAAAGGTATGACATAAAAGTGCCTCTTGTGTCTATTCATAAAAGTGAGAGTGTTTGGCATTTGGATCAGGATCAAGTGACCTCCAGGCCTCCCTTCCCCCAGTAACTCCACTTTTGAGCACAAAAGAGGTCTGGTGTGATGCACTGTTATGTGAAAGACCCCTATACCAACTCATAACAACTATTGGTGTGGTCCAGTGAGTGCCTGTCGGTGGTCAGAGTTGCTAACTCAGGCTATGGATCAAGCTGAGATGTCGTGCTTAGGGACATGGTTTAGTGATGGACCTGGCAGTGTTAATTTAATACTTGGACTTGATGATCTTAAAAGTCTTTTCCAACCTAAGTAATTCTGTGGTTCTATATTGCAGTAGTTCTGGCTATGGTTATGAATGCTAACTTGGATGGGGATTTGTCCAGGATTTTGCATTTTGCTTTTGAGACATACCTTTTTCCTCTTTCTACATCTCTGGAACTAGTAAACAGGGAGCATATATAGTTGCTATATGTAGGCTTTACCAGGGGGAATGGTGGGCAAGCAGCACACATACATTCTTCCTTATGTCTTTTGAAACTTTTAAATCAAGAATTAACAAAGGGTCTGTCCATCTCTTCCTACCTGCAACAGAAATTCTCTGTACTTGCAGACATGACTAAATGCTGTCTTGATTTTCAGATGGATGTGCTATAGCTTGGAAGCAACTGCCTCTAAGTGCAATTTTGTGCTGGTAATCTGGGGTATGTGCCAGCATCTTGTACAGGTGCACTCATAACCCATCTCCTACAGTCACATTATGAGATCTGTGACCTGCGCACCTTGGTTAAGATGCTGATTTTGCCTGGATTTAGAAATACAATTAAAATAGCAGGTTCCCCCCTCCCTGAATGCCCCTGAACTGCTGATTTGACAAAGTGTTCATTAAGAATCCTGCGTCTGAAGATTGGGAGCTGGAGCTCTCATCGCTCATGATGCATCTCCTCTGTGCACTGAGCGTGGTACTTAATGCAAGCTGAGGTAAAAATAATCAAGGCACATACAGGGAGGCTTAGGGTTAAGTGGTGGGAGCTGTGGAGTTTGGATGCTCATTTTCACAGTGAGCTGTCACCCTAATGGACATTGATACTAATGATGGAGGAACCCCTATGGTTATATGGTTTGTTCAGAGCTTTCAGATGCTGGGCATTGCCTGGCTTTCAGAAATACCTTTCAGGAGCTCTGTGTGTGTACATGTTTGAGACCATTTAAATCAGCCATTCCTGCTTAATTTCTAAGGCTGTTGTTGATAACAATAAAGTTCAGTTACCTCGTACCTCCAATTGAATTGGGCAGTGAGCAGTGTTACTGCACTGTGTGAAGAATGTACAGTTTCTGTTTAGGTAAGTAACCTTGGAGAAGCAGAAACCACTTGCTCTGAGTAAAATACCGTGACCTTTGTAGTTATGCATCAGGTTTACTTCTAATTTACTATATAGTAAACTGAGAATAAAATGGGCCCTTTTTTACTATTTTGGATGCTCTGACAAAAGCAGAATAATCATAGATTCGCAGACTGGTTTGGGTTGGAAGGGACCTTAAAGCTCACCCAGTTCCAGTCCACTGCCATGGGCAGGGACACCTTCCACCAGAGCAGGTTGCTCCAAGCCCCTGTGTCCAACCTGGCCTTGACCACTGCCAGGGATGGGGCAGCCACAGCTTCTCTGGGCACCCTGGGCCAGTGCCTGAGCGCCCTCACAGGGAAGAGCTTCTGCCTAAGAGCTCATCTCAGTCTCCCTTCTTTCAGTTTGAAGCCATTTCCCCTTGTCCTGTCCCTACAGGCACTTGTAAAAAGCCCCTCTCCAGATAATCAGCCTTCATTCATGCATGCAGATATGAGAACACATAACTGGCCCAATTAAAAATGTTTGTATCTGCAGGTTCTTTTGCATTTCCGAGTAAGTTGCCAGGCAGCTGCTTTTCCAAATTCGTGGTGTTGTAATGGGGGTGTTTCTGTTGTTTGGTACCTACTCTGCATGACAAGGTTTCAGAGTTATGTTCCAGGAGAAATTAATGTAAAAAATAAAGAAATAGGATTTTGCAGTGTAAGCTCTCTGGGAAGTTGTATGCTTCACCCTGGAATACCGCTCGGTTGAGGCTGGATGGCCGCAGGTGACTTTGTGATGCCAGGGGACCGGGTGAATGATAAGGTTGCATCCCTGCAAGGCTAAAGAGATGAATTCCTCTTGCCTCTCTCCATCTCCCACCTGTGTCTTGCTCTCCCTCCTCCCTTGTTTTGATACTCCCAAGGGAGGGCAGAGCTGCATCTTGGTGGTCCTTGGCTGTGTGGTGCTGCTTGTGCTTGCATGAAGTCTTCTTACAGTGAAGGGATGTGACAAGTGCAAATAGAGTTGATAAATTTGCTGCTGTTCCTTATCTACGTTATCTGATTGCAATTGATAGATAGCACCACCAAGACAGAGCAGAGCTGCTTCCCATTATCAACACACCTCTTCTTTTTATCCCCTTTTTTAAATAACCCAGTGGAAGTAGCATATTGACTTCAATTGAAGGGAACTAATTAATCACAGTACTTACGAGTAGATCATTTACTGCAGCTAGCATGCAGGATGGGTACCGGAGGCCGTTGTACTCAGTCAGTCAAAGCAGGCTGATCCAGGTTAATAGCACACAGGTCACTGTGCTGTTGGGATTTGTTAGGCAAATTTCTCTTCTGATCTTGAGCAGTTTAACTTGTAAGCAGAAGGCTGTAGCAGTGGGCTGTCGGGAGGAGTAGTGGGTCTGTGTCCATAATGTGTTTGGGGTGAAGACACCTGAACCTGCTGCATGGAAATGCCATGGTGACCTTCCTGCCAGTTACTTCTTGCTAGGCAAAGTGACTTGCAAGGCTTCCTGAGCTGCAGTGAGTTAATGGAGAGAATTAATGCAAGATTCAGCATGATTTAGGGACTGTAGTGATAGGACAAGGGGTGAAGAGTTCAGACCTAAACAGGAGAAGTTCAGGTTAGATATAAGGAAGAAGTTCTTTACCGTGAGGGTGGTGAGGTGCTGACACAGGTTGCCCGAAGAAGTAGTAAATGCTCCATCCCTGGCAGTGTTCAAGGCCAGGTTGGACAGAGCCTTGGGTGATGTGGTCTAGTGTGAGGTGCCCCTGCCCATGGCACAGGGTTGGAACTGGATGATCTCAAGGTCCTTTCAAACCCAAAACAGTCTATGTTTCTGTGTTTCAAAACAATAACTTCAGTGTAATAACACCTACTTACCCTGCCTGCACACACTGAGGCTTTTCTCCCAAAGCATTCCACATCCATGTCCTTTTCTTCCTCCATCCATGGTTCCCACAGCTGGGTTGAAGACATTGCATAGACCAGAGCAAGCTTCAAGAAAGTAAAAGCAACTCCCAAACCACCTGCTGCTTTTTTACTATTGAAAGATAACAGTTAATTAAGGACTAGAGAAACCCGAGAGGAATGCTGTGAAGGGCTTGAAGAATGTTAGGAAGTAAAGTCTCCTGTGGTCAGTGAGACAATTGTTTGCATGTGAACTTGTGTATTTTGACCAAGAGAATATAAATGGATCATTTCTGTAAACCTTGAATGGAAGCAGGAAGGGTAACAGTCACATTATACTGAAATTTGGTGTAATTCCATAGAAGGGAATTCTTAAGGTGAGAACCTAAATCATGTCTTCTCTGTTTTTACTTCTCTCTACTTTTTCTAATCAAGGTTTCCTCCTAAATCTTGCATGCAGAATTGGCTATGCAAGGATTAAATTCTATGCATTGGCACTTTCTTGAGTCAATACCACAGAAAGTGCTGAATGAGTTGTCTTCTCTTAGAAATGGGATCAGGGTGTTTTGGGTAGCCTGAAAAAAAGAGTGCACCAAGTGCTTTGAAGATGATTAAAAAATGATGCAAAATATTGTTATTGTATGAAGTAGCTCCTGTGAATTAAACAAATAGCATTAATTTGAAGATTAGGCATTTTCAGTTTTATTTATTAAAAACGATTGAATAATTAACAGTTATAAGAGTAAGTACATAATCGATTGCTTAAAGCAGCATGTAACAGTGTGCAAGGGCTGCTCATTCCTCTACAGATATCACACTTCCTCTAATATCTATTTATTAGTCTCTTGTAAATTCATATGTATTGAGTCACATTATATACATATCTATAATATATATATTATACATAGGTATCCCTGCTCATGGCAGGTGGTTGGAAGTAGATGATCTTAAGGTCCTTTCCAACCCTAACTATTCCATGACTCTATGATTCTATATGCTGACTCCAGGAGTGTATTCTGAGCATATGTATTCTTTGATGGACTATTGATTATAACTTCTGTTTTCCGTGAAAATCTCCTATATATAATATTTAATTTGAAAGATTTAATATTTAAGACGTGTGTATAGAAGGTGATGGCTGAGCTCTGAAGTTGATAGCTCTTGGTACTTATGGCTGCATTGTTCGGAAATCATATGAACAGCTTTTGATGCACGTTTTTGTTCCTTTTTGAACTGCATTTGCATTATTTCGTGATCCGATTCAATTCGCAGAACTCTGCTGGTGGGAGAACAGAAAACTGTTTGAAGCATTAAGTGAGAAGGTTGTTTGAAGATGTCTCCAGCCCCATTTGGCTTTTTCCAGGGAGCCCACAAAAGAATCCAAACCAAAGAGTCATTTGTATAGAAAATGCAGTTAAATCTTTTTAAAAATGTATTTTTCATTTATTTTACTTTGGAAATGCCTCGTGGGGGATCTGGTTTTGTAGTGTATGCAACAGAGCGTGTTTCCTGCCCTGAAGGACTTAGGGAGGGTTCAAAACCAGCATAGACGCAGCCTGAGCTGTTTGCTTAGGGGCACAGGAGCAGGGGCAACACTCACACCCCCATCCTGCTTTCACATCCAGTCTGGTTCACAAGGACGTATATAGTTCAGCAAGCTGAATGAAGTGTTTGGATTCAACCATTTTCTGTCAAAATACTGTTTTATCAAAATGGAAATATTTTGTGAGGATATGTCAGTTTTGACAAATTGTTTTGATGGGTGAAGTCTAAACAAATTGTTTTAGCATTCTATGTTATTTTGATATAAAGACATCTCATTTTGACTCTATCATTGAGACCTTTATAACATAGTTATAACATTTATTCATTGAGACTTTTATAGCACATAAATGTTGCATTAAATATGTGACAGCTTAAAATAATAAAAAAAAAAGTGCCAGTATTACAGGAATTCTGTATTTTTTGAGTATGCTGTTTACCTCTTCAGAAACTGCATATCTTATCATATTGTGACAGACTTGTTTGGGTTGGAAGGGACCCTAAAGCTCATCCAGTTCCAACCCCTTGCCACGGGCAGGGACACCTTCCACTAGAACAGGTTGCTCCAAGCCCCGTCCAGGCTGGCTTTGAACACTGCCAGGGATGAAGAAATCATTGTTCTCATCTGTCTTTATCTGATATCTGTTTCCTCTCCTTGTCATTTCTCTGGTCAACACTGCCAGGGATGGGGCAGCCACAGCTTCTCTGGGCACCCTGTGCCAGCGCCTCAGCACCTTCACAGGGAAGAGCTTCTGCCTAAGAGCTCATCTCAGTCTCTCCTCTGGCAGTTTAAAGCCATTCCCCTTGGCCTGTCCCTACAGGCCCTTGTCCAAAGCCCCTCTCCAGGTTTCCCGCAGCCCCTTTAGGCACTGGAGCTGCTCTAAGGTCTCCCCTTCAGGAGCCTTCTCTTCTCCAGGCTGCCCCAGCCCAGCTCTCTCAGCCTGGCTCCAGAGCAGAGCTGCTATAACCACTGGTCAACGTCTCATCCATCTGCAGGTTATAGAGGGTGCTACCCCCTCCTCAACTCCTGTGCCCATCCTTCCTGAAGAGCCTATATCCCTCTATTCCAACGCTACAGTCATCGGAGCCATCCCACCACATCCAGGTGATGCCAGTAAGATCATAGCCATACAGGCATGTGCATGTCTCTTAACTCCTCTTGTTTATTCCCCATGCTACATGTGTTTGCATAGAAGCCTTTACGTTGCCCGCATCTCCCTCACCTCTTCTGCCCAATGAAGCCAGCTCACTGGCTAGAGTGGCTGGCCCTCTCCAGGCTTTAACTTAGTATATCTTAAATATCCAATAGCTATATATAAACTTCTGAGCATCCTGAATCACTTATTTGGAAAAGTTATTTTTTTCCGAGATCTTGGTGTTTTAGTTTATTTCGTAATGGAGTGACAAGAACTGCTCGGGTTCTTTCCAGCTCTGAGTCTTCTTGTTAACTGTTTTTGTTCATTCTAGTCCTAGGAAGGAGTTAAATTTGTAATAATAAAAATAGTTGCCACAAGGAGTGTTGTCACTTATCAGACTTATCCCAAAGATTTGAAATCCATTTAGAATACTGTTTAAGATGTTGTTCTTCACATATGAGAAAATTGAAACTCTGTTTTTTAGAGGTTGATGGGGTCCAGTGGGGATTCTCCAGTAGAGGTGTCGACAGGTTGCTGGTGATCCTACATTATTCACAGAAACCCAACATGAAAAGTATTTTTTGCTATATTTTTCCAAGTACAGACAAAAAAGAGCAGAGTTTGACATTATTACTTGTCTTTGACCCTTTTACTGACGGCAGCAGCTCGGGTCCTCTCAGATGGACTAGTTTAGATTGTCCTTATGCCTATAAGCTTGTACTCAGTACTCCCAAACAGTAGGTAGGTAGATGGGCATAAGTGTTCAATCATGCATTATGTATTATTTTGTATTATCATGCATTATTTTAAGTAATCGTAGAATCATAGAGTACTTTGGATTGGAAGGGACCTTAAGATCATCCAGCTCCAACCCCCTGCCATGGGCAGGGATGCCTCACACTAGACCATGTCGCTCAAGCCCTATTCAACCTGGCCTTGAATGGCACACTGCTTGTTTGTTGTCCCTGGTGGCTGGAAGCATTGTTCATCTTATGCCTTCCCTTAAGGCTGTGAAGGGCAAGGATATCCATGGGATATGTAAAGGTGTTTCTGAGAAGTAGCTTGTTTAAGTGCTGTAAGCCAGTAAGATAGTCGCACTACTCTTGATTTGTTTTACTGAATGCAGCAGTTCAGATTTCTGAGTCTGGCTCTTGTCAATCAAGTGGTTTTGGGGAAAAAACCCACAATCATAAAAGGCAAAAAACCCCAATCAGTGCGTTTTCTTTCCATTGTCTTCCCAGTCTTTCCTATTTCAAAGTTTTTCCTGTGCTTTGCAGTGTGCTGTTCTTGCAAGAAAAGGAAAAAAAAGAAAGAAAATGAGGATTTTCATCTAAACCCATGACCTGGGAGAAGTGGCTTTAAGGAAAACAGCAACTACTAGGAGGCTAGATAAAAAGAATGCGTGATAATAGTATCTCATTGAACGGAGCGCCTGTGACTCAGTGCTTTCATGGGACTGTAAATGTTCTTCTAATCTCTTATTTCTCTAGAGGGGCAGATAAATCTGAACCCATTATGTGCTGTGGCTGAGGAAGAGCACCGAGATTTACAGGATTGCAGGGGCAGCCAGTTGTGCACTGGGAATGAAGCTGCTGTCCTGGCTCTCAGGCATGTGGTTATTGGGATTACAGGGATGCAGTGATGCAGGATGTGCAGCACTGCAATGTTTTCTGACTGCTGTTTGCATGGTGTCATGGTCAGCATGCACAGTGCAAAGGGAAAGGGCTGGTTTTGTGGGGCTGATGGTGAAAACCTGGTGCACAGTGAGTGATGTTAATGGCACTTTGCGCATCCTGCATCAGGTTACAGCAGCGCCTGGACCACAGTCGCTGTCACGGTGCCTGGGTTTGGAACAGTCAGGTCCAGCCACAGCCTGGGGATGTTTGCTTGGGAAAATGAGATGAATGAGTAAAAGTGAGTAAATGGCAGGGAGTTGAAAAGGGAGAGAGGAATGGGAGTCAGAGAGGTTGGGGATGGGCTGAATTAAGTAGAGAAAGAAGTGAGAAGAATTATTATTATTTGGGGTGTGATCCATTCTTTGATGGGATTCAGGCCTGTGAAAGGAGAGCTAGGTTTTATAACCTTTACCATGACTTCTGTGGAAATAAATAGTCTTAATTTGGAAAGGCCTTTTATTTCTAAATTAAGAATTTGTTGTAATATCTGCCAAACTAGAAGGTGCTCTCTGAAATAAATACCTTTCACTGAATGAGGTAGGAGGGCTTTGCATTTTCCTGCAGGAGACACAAAGGTAGTGTGCTGCAGAGATTGCAGCAGAATGGGGATACTTGGTTTTTACTTGCTCAGCCTCAACCAGCCTTGTGCTGAGCCTGGGGTTTGCTGCACTACAACTGCTCCTCAGGAACTGGGAAGAGAAATGTGGGATCTTTCTCAGGTCATTCTGTAGATCCATATGGATTTTCCTCTCTGTGCAGTGAGTCCTGCATGAGTGCAATCTGCAGCAGAGCTATTGGCTCTGGTATAGATACACCTCGGCCCAGAAGTGTGCGTATCTGGCGTCTGTTTTGGGCTGCTTTTCTCTGAGGCAGGTGGTTCTGTGGCACTTTTATGGCAGGAAGATGCTTTAAAGCCTTTGGCCTTGAAGCTGCAGAAGTGTGAAAACAGCCCACCCATGCTGGCTCCAAGATGAACTGGGCCTGATCCAAAGGAAACAGGCACATCTGCGTACACATGCTGCAGCTCCAAATGGGGCTGTGGTGTTGCCCGCTAAGCCTGGAAAGAAAAGCACTTGGTGTTCTGGGAGCATTGCTTTGTGTGGTGCCTGCCTTACATTTGGGCTGTACTGTGTCTAGTCTGGTACAAGTTCTGACCAATACTTTTCCCATGGTGTGAGTGTTGCTAATACCTGTTGCCTCTCTCGATTATCTAGTGTTTAATCATTCAGTTCAGGCCTTTGCATCAGTAGAATCACTAAAATGGAGCCTTTTTTTCTGCTACCATGTCTCTGCTTCTCTTGAGTTATTTCCTTTCACTGTGGTAAGTTGGATGGTGGCTGGCTCCCAGGGTCTCAGACCATTGCACAATCTTACATCAGTCACTTCTGTGCGCAGTGGACCCTATGCAGGACTGTGGGATTCACGCTAAGATGGGTGTGTTGCTCATAGCAATACTGGTACTCTAACTTAAGATGTGTCCTCAAAGAGCATCAAAGCCTGATGCTCTAGAGGGCCAGTCAGTGTGATGATGTTACAACATGTGTCCTCAAAGAGCATCAAAGCCTGATGCTCTAGAGGGCCAGTCAGTGTGATGATGTTACTGTTGTCTTGGTCAAGCAAGCCATCACTGCTTAGGATATAATTCCAAAGTAGCTTCAATGTAACTAGGATATTTAAAATGCTTTCTTGTCATTTGACTTGCTTGAAGCCCTATTGTGGTGTGGCTGATGGTCCCATTACAAAGAATGAGGGATGTTTCCTCCTATGCCAACCAGGCAGAAGTACCAGGGACTTTCTTATTAAGAATATTTCTTACTACCTTTTGAGTCTATGCAGCTCAGTAAGAGCTGGGGTGACATGAATTAGGTGACATTAATCGTGTGCATGTAAGTTACTGCTTGGGCCCATCGTACTTGTGGTTGGAGGGGCTTCATCAGACTATTTCCACTTGAAGGTTTGAAGGACCTCTGTGGCTTTTGTACCTACCTCCCTGCATGGTTCTCTTCGAAAGGATTTGATGGAGAGGTTTCTTTTCCTTTAGTTCTTGTGCATTTCCCCTTTCCTCTTATGGCACTGCAGACGTCAGCTGAGTTAGCTGAGATCCTGGAGGTGCATTCAGCTTGACAGGTTCTAGGTAAGGAGAGTTTACAGAGGCCTTCTGGGAAGATGGATCCATTGAAAAGTGGAGAAAACATGGATATCTGTGATATCTCTGGTATCTGTTGGTGGATATCTAGAGCCTTATGGACCACTCGTGACACACTGAGGTTATTTAAGGAAGGAAAAATTGTTTTAAAAGTGACAATACTAGCTGAGCTGTCCACCTTCCCATCCCGCCAGTTGGCCAGCCAGCTGCAGATGGGCTCTAAAAGCAGAGTTCTTCCAGCCTCTGTGCAGTAGAAGAGGTACAGATGGGTCTTTTCCTGTAGCTAACAATGTGAATTGGCTGTTGAAAATCAGTGCTTCAGTTTACAGGTGCTGAGCCCGATACTCCGGATTCACCAGCGAATGCTTAGGTTGGGCACCCATGCATTACACTACCAGCTATTCTCATTTACCCGGCAGGTTTTCCTTAATTTGAATATTCTTGTTTAACATTTTGCTTGGTCCTCAAAGGCTTTTGCAGATATTGTGATGATCCAGATTCACTTGGTTACTACTAAAAATTAACATTTGCATTGTAATGACTTGAGCTGTGGTACTGAGAAGGACGATTGCGCTCTACAGGCACAAGAGAAGGTGCAGATCCCTATTCCTAGAACTTCCAATGCAATCTGTTCTCTCCTGGAGGTTTTCAGAGTCCCTTTATCTACACTGCAAAAGAAGACTAAAACAAAGGTCACTGTAGCAATTTTGGACTCTGGAAGCCTGTAGTCCAGATTTGAATGTGAGAGAGGAGCCATCTTATTTGGGTGTCAGAAATGGTGAGGTGTAAGCCTTTTAAAAAGGAAAAGGTTTTTTTTTGTGAGGCATTAGAGGGGGGACTGACTGACAGTGAGATCTGTGAATTGGGCGCCGTTAAGACATCTCAAATCAGGCATCTGGAAATGAAGCCCCCTGAAATCTGTTGTCAACTCTGAGAATCCCATTTCTCCCACTCTCCTGCCAGCTTTGAAAGTTCGAACCGTGTTCTTTTTATCACATTTGTCATTCTTTAGTAATGAAGCTCTGGCATTCAGAATTTGGCTGACAACTTTGTGGGTGGGAGCCAAAATGAAGTTCAACTTGCACCTTTCTCTGATGCACCCAGTGCTGTTCGCAACGAGAGGCAGAAGTCTGAACTAGAGGGACTGCAGCCTCATTCATTACAGCAATTACTATCTTCTCACTGTTGCCAAAATGAAGCTTCTTTTCTTTATCCTGATGTAAGTGGACAGACCTGATGAGGTGCATGCAGCAGGAAAGTTGAGAGAGAAAGTGTCATGTATAAATCATTTCTTCTCAGGCTGCTCCATCATCTTAAATAATGTAAAGCTCATAAGCCTCCTGGAAATCATGCAAAAATCAGTGCTGCAAAAGACTTAGAGGCTCGAGTCCAGCACTTTTAAGGTTTGCTAATTTTAAATGCATTAAAATGCACTTTTAAAGTCATTTGGGTCTATAAAGTGGATATGTAGTTCAATGACGTTGGGAGAACTGGCTTGTGGGAAGGAGCATAACTCAGAGGTGTGATGCAAGATCTGCTGGGCACAGGTTCTGTGTGTGTTTGTGGCCAAATGTATGGATTGTGTAAGGTAATTAGGATAGAAATTTAGCATGGGCCAGTGTCCAAGTGTGCTAAGTGCCTGTGCTGGATAGAAGCCCAGCACTGTTGTGCCAGTTTATATGGCAAAGTCGTATAACTGTCCTTGGGCAAACCCAGTGCTCCCTCTTTTCATTTCTTTATTTCAGTGTTTGGCAGTAGATGGCTTGAGGATGCATTGTGAGAAGGCTCAGGTTTGGTAACGGTAGCAATATTTGTGCCCACACTGCCGTTTGCATTTGCAGTCTGGAGTCCTCCTGCTCTAACCACCGAGATGGCACCTTCTCAAAGGTCCACAACCTCAGGTTCTGCATTGCTGGGGCAGTGCAGTAGCTGAAACCCATCTCTGGGAAGGACTGAGAAGTCACAGTCACTGAGCTTTGAAAACATTTAGAAATCCCACCGTGGTGTGTGTGAAAGTGAATGGATTACTCTTGGTTGACTAATGTGGCGTTTCCTAAGGCATGGAGCAAATGACTCTGCTTCCTTTGAGCAAACCATGAGGACTGCTATAATTTAATTATTCTGGACCTACGTTGATTAACTACACCCCTTCTTGGGCTCCTCTGTCGGGTGATGGTCTTTAAAACATCCAGTGTCTGAAAGGGCCTACAAGGATGAGGTAGAGGGACCCTTCATCAGGGGCTGTAGTGATGGACAAGGGGTGATAGGTTCAAACTGAAACAGGGGAAGTTCAGGTTAGATATAAGGAAGAAGTTCTTTACTGTGAGGGTGCTGAGGCGCTGGCACAGGGTACCCAAAGAAGTGGTAAATGCTCCATCCCTGGCAGTATTCAAGGCCAGGTTGAACAGAGCCTTGGGTGACATAGTCTGGTGTGAGGTGTCCCTGCTCATGGCAGGGGTTAGGAATTGGATGATCTCAAGGTCCTTTCCAACCCAAATCATTCTATGATTCTGTCCAGTTGTTTGTTCAGAGGAAAGATTTTAGTTTTCAAATGCATGTGGTTTTTCCCTTCTATGGGTGTTGCTGTGTTAGCAGCGTTACTACGGCACTGTTGGTACGCATAACACATAAGGGTTTTTGGGGAGAGAAAGGGTTTTTGGGGAGAGAAAAATGTTTCTGATGTAATTTAATTCCCATTTACAGGCAGGTGGAATTAAAGTCTGGTTTCTGGGTTTCTGATTGCAAATGCACAATGTATTCGGAGAAGCATCTGTATCTCTGAAGCTGAAATTTGCTGAGTTGCCTTTTGCTGCCTGACTTTTCCTAATTTCAACAGAATTTGAATCCTGGAGACAGCATTTATGTATTTCAGTTTAAATCTTGGAAACTGTGGATAAAGATCATGAAGTAACACAGCCTTGCAGTGTGTAGCTCAGAAATTACTCAAACTTTTTTAAAATGAAATAGATGTTCCTGGTAAATTCTGTAAGTCTTTCTTCTTGCAAGTGTATTGACTCAGCAGCTGACATATGATGCTTGCAGGGTTGATTTTTCTGGTTTGCTTTGTGGTGGAAAGCACCTGGAGTTTCTGTTGTCCTGTCCAGGAACTAAAAGTTTGCACAGCTTTATTTTTCTCAGAGTTCATTATTGAACATACAAGGAGTCTTTATAAATCCCATCTGGGCCTATGTGATAAGCAGGAAACGAGCTGTTACACAAGCGGTGGCCAATTTTGAGTGGAAGAGATTGAGATGATAAACCATCACTGTTGTAAATCACTGCCAGTGACTCCAGTGGAGCAGCGCCTTCCTTTATTTTGGGATCTAATATGTTGTCTAAGAGAACTGGACAACAAACCAGCTTTTCTCATAGTCTGGAATACAATTTCATCTGAAATTTCAGAGCTAGCAAACCCTAAGGAGATGTTTCTGAGATACACGTGGAAGTCCATTGCAGTCTGCTGTGCTCAGTATTGCTTTTCTTTCTTCCCCTCTCCAGCAATCAAAGAGAAATACATGGACTGGACGGAGTTTCTCATACATGATCTGACTGGTGCCCGGACTGCACCTGCAAACTTACTGGAAGGCGTATGTATTAGATTGCAGTTTCTATCCAATACGGTGTCACAGTGTGCATGCTACAGCAGTGTTCCCAATGTGTAGGGCTGTGTGCTTACAGCATCTGTGTGCCGGAAGCAGGCAAAATGATCCAGTGCTGGCCAGAATGTTGGTGGCAAGATTGTCTTGACTCTTCTGGTTCTACTCCTACCCAATGATGGGTAATTTGGTTTGCCTTTAGGCTGGAAGGTGGTCCTTAGAAAGTTGGGTATTCAAAAAAGGCTGGGTAGGGAAGAAGAGCGTGGAGGGAGTCTGTAGGAAAGAAGACGCAGACCTTCAGTGCCCCCTTAGATCCACCAAAATGGTGAGCTGAGCTTAAAGACGTGACACAGATTGGAGAGGGCGTTCAATAGGATCATGGGGAGCACTATCAGGTTTATGTATACATGGGAATAGCTCCCCCAAGGGCATTCCCTCCACCTAAACGCAACAGATTTAGCAGGGAAGTGGGGTGAGATGACCTCAGGCAGTATGCAGGAGAGAAGAAGGGTCTGGTTTTTTAGATGCATCCATATGGCCAAGAGCCCAGTCTGTGCATCATATTCACAGGGTGTCTTGCACCAGGCACGGCCTCAGCATGCCTTGAGATCTCAGACAAAAAATCCTGCATTTTCATCTTGAAACCACAGGAGCAGGGCACCTTCCTCATAGGGACCTGCCCCGTTTCATATGGATGCTGTGTGGGCATTTGGGGAGGAGACAGTCCATCCTGCAGGAGATAATCCTCCCTGGCCCTCTGAATTTAGGCTGAGAGTGACGGCACAGAGGTGGTTTACCTTTGTGTAAGCCCTTTTGTTACCTTGTGTAAGCTTGCTTCCAAAAAGCCCATGTTGGCTTTCTGGAAGCGAGCACACCTCCAGGCACTAGTTTTGATCATTTTGTCCCTGGTCAAAGGGACAGCCACAGTTGCATCCTTTTTCCATGTGCCTGTGCAGTGCTAGCTGCATGACAGGGAGAATGAATAGCGTGCCATCAGGGATTCTTTTCCCCTAGTCTGTTATCTGAACAGCCCTCACATGCCTGAAGTAATGCACGTCCTCAGGTCTGTCACATCCCCATTCATGGACCGCTCCCAGGTGGCATATGCAGAAAGCTGGTGGTGTCCAACACCCATCTCTAATATGCCAATGCTGTCGCAAACCTCTCCATTCCGTTTCCACAGGCAGAGGAAAAAAAAGGCAGCCCCAGGCAGAAATGCAGAGAGAGAGAAAACATTGCATTGACTTGAAACATTTTCTGACCCTTTTCTGGTGTTTGATGCAATATATGTGCTTAGTGCTGTCTGTGTTGTGCAATATATGTGACCCCCTGTCGACAGATTTGCTGTTCCTGAGTGCTGCAGATTGTTTCATACTGTTAAATCAATACGTAGTACTTTTATTTGTTTAGTTTTCCATGCTAGCCATGCGTATAGAGAGTTCTTGCGTGGTAAATGTTAATATTTCATGCAAGCCATTAATTAATCTTAGCCATTCAGTTCTCAGGGGTAAATGACAAACCCATTGGCTTAAAATTCAGCACACAAATCAGAGAAGCAATAGGTGCTTTTATACAGCCAGGGATTTATTATAAGAAGTTAAATCATTACACCATCATTTCCTATTAAAGAATGTTTTGTTGCCATGCAGCAGTTGTATGAGAGGAGAAAAACCATTAAAGCAGATTTCTATTATATTATTAAATTCTGACACCGTGTTTTGCCATGAAATAAAACTTGACTACTACAGGTGCTTGTAGCTTACACTGTAGAGGAGTGGTTTATAATGGCGAATACATTGTTCTGAGAAATATCTGTTAATCATAGAGCTGGTTAAAAGTGTACACACGATAAGGTTTTAATTAATTTTAAGTACATTTTTTACCAAATTCTCACTGTGTTGCTGCATTTTTGGATTAACAAAGATGTGAAAATCAGTTGCATTTCCAGATTTTGAGTGT
The DNA here is from genome assembly GCA_028858755.1 of Ara ararauna. Taxonomy (NCBI): domain Eukaryota; kingdom Metazoa; phylum Chordata; class Aves; order Psittaciformes; family Psittacidae; genus Ara; species Ara ararauna. The sequence goes on from CM054376.1 coordinate 165,088,367, forward strand.
TTTTGAAAATCAACAGGAAAGAGAACTTGTGTGAAAAATAAGGCACTCTGTTCTCTTTTTTTTCTACCCACCCCTAAAAAGAACCATCCTGGACTGACTCTGATTTACAGAATTAATATTTAAAAATATACTATGAGAGGTTCATATTACTTAATTAAGTAGAAATGGGACAAACACTGAGGAAAAAAATCATTGAGTCATAGAATAGTTATGGTTGGGAAACCTTGTTTTTAACATATTCTGCCTGTGCTTAGCATCTCCTTTGGGGACCAATGCTCCCAACTCCTGCGGTGTTCTTTAGCCCTGCTCTTGAAGCCTTGGAATGAAGAAATTGCATAAGAATTGGAACTTGTATATAAGAAAAAAAAAAAGAAAACTAACTGCAAAATAAAAACACTGAGCCCCAGAGGTATCGTTCTGCAAAGCATCTCATGGTTTTTTAATGACTGTGGTTGGCAGCTTTGCAGGTGTAAAGTTAAGCACATGTGTAAATGGTTGCAAAACTGGGATCACAGAAAACGCTATGTGCAAGCAAATAGCCTCAGTCACTGGGATTTCTTGGGCATGGTGGCTTGACCCAACAAACCCTGTTTGCCTTGGGCTTTGATCCCAAGACCATTTAAGCTGGTGGGAGCCTCCCATTGGCTTTGGGCTTCGGATTAAGCACCATGGACTTTTGCCCATGGAGAATAATTTGCTCTGTAGGAATAGAGCCTATAGCAAATATATTCCTATTTGCCAATAGGAATGAGATAAAGCCTTTGATGGGAAACATCAGTACATAGAAGGCAATTTCAGGGTCATGCCCAAAGAAGTCACATTTTAGTTGTCCAGCCCTGTGATCAGTTCCTGTAGCTGCAATCAATGAGAATTTGGTTTTAAATCCTCCCTATAACTGGCCTTTGAGCTGTTCAGGAGCATCCTGAAGTGGATGTGCCTTATGAGCTGTTCCACCTTTTATTATTCTTTCTTTGTTGTTGTTGATGATGTCGGTTGAGAAATTAGCACAACTGTTGTTTTCTGTTTTACTTCTGAATTTGCACTTGGAAGACATTGGGTAAAATAGAAGAAGAACAGACTGTTTGCTGATCGCTTGGATGATGGTGTGAAAAACAAAAATAATCTTCTGCTGTCATCTGTTTCCTTGAGAAGTCTTCAAATAAAGTTTAAAATAAGGAGTTTTGCTTCTATTCAAACAGCCTCTGCGAGGAAAAAACCCTGTAGACCTCATTACAGTTGATTCCTTAATAGAGCTGCAGGATTCCCAGAATCCCTTTCAGTACTGGATAGTTAGTGTGGTTGAAAATGTTGGAGGAAGATTACGCCTTCGCTATGTGGGATTGGAGGAGACTGAATCCTATGACCAGTGGTTGTTTTACTTGGATTGCAGACTTCGACCAGTCGGTTGGTGTCAAGAGAATAAATACAGAATGGACCCACCTGCAGGTAAAGAGCCTCCTAAGAATACTAACCCTTTATGGCATTTACTGATGTTTTGAGGTACTTGTGCAACCCATTTCTTCCTCTCCAGCATTCACATTGCTTTGATAGTAGTTTCTGGCTATAACATAGGTGGCATGTGAAAGCCATCTAAGTTGGGTTCAAAGTGAGTCAGGTAAACTCTATTACATATTTAATAAATTCTGTTTAGCTTAGCCTATTCGTGGAAGGAAGCAGTGTCCAATAAAGCAGGTTTGTGCAGTTTTCCACTAAGAAGCAGAGCACAAGGATGTGCCTGCTTGTCCAGCCCTTTTCAGTGGTGTGTTAGTGGCCAGGTTTCTCTGGCCATGCTGTAGGCATCCTAGTGGAAGCCTCACAGGAAGCCAGTCTTCTGCTGTCCAACTGATAGAATCAAGTCCTAGGTGACACCTCTCAGCATATACTAGGCTCCTTTTGCTTTCCCTTCAACCAAAGACTTCTTCTGACTTTGTCTTTCCATGGCTACACACATTTCTTTTGAGTAGCAGTAGACATCCATGAAATTTTCCAGGGGTGGAGAAAGTGTTTTGAGATGCTCATAGTCCCTCTTAACATAAGTTTTTCATATTCTGCGGTAACACTGCTGTACATCTACCAACTGAGACCTGCCTTGTATATAACCAGACTGAAAGTGTGGTGAGGGTGCTGGCTTGGTCTGCCTGTCCATGTCAGCCCTACCCATCGAGGGGTTCTGGGCTGTCTATTGCTAGAAGTTAAGAAAATACTTCTTTGAGTAAGGGTAGATGGGGTCTTCCAGATTTAAAAGATCAGAGATTTTGTCCTGTGTTTTCTCCAAGGGAGTGAAGTCTTTGCAGTATGTCAGACCAGATTCAACATCAGGAGACTGCAGTTTGGAGAAGAAGCTGAATTTAGTGTTTGAATCACTTTGAATGGAGAGAGATAGGGACTGCAGCTGAGCCAGTCTGGGGGCACAAATTGGAAGTCACAAATCCAGGGGTAAGAGAAGTTCAAGTGACAGGAGGTAAGTTCAAGAGTCAGACACAAGCAGGCTGGGACAGGAGGCTGGGCAAGAGCAGAGTCTGCTGGAATCAGACTCCTGAGGGACTGGGTTTGGCAGGGCAAGAGTGACGGCCAGGCTGGGTGTAGGGGAAGACTAAGCATTACTAAGGTTTAGCAAGAAGGAGATACAGGCTAGGAACCACAACACACAGTAGGGACACAACACACAGCTGCTTGAAACTTCCTGGAGAAATGCATGCAGAGGCATTCACTGGCAGGTTCTAGAGCTGGCTTTGGAGATATGCTTCCATCCAGGCTGTATATCCCATTACAGTGGGGAATGACTGGGATGATGAATCTTCTCCACTACCCAATAATACTGGTCAAGACTTTGTGAAAGTTTCTGGGCAGTTGGATTTCTCTCTACTTAGGGAGTTTGGCTCTGTATTGGTATGACTCAAGTTGGCTGAGTTGGTTGTCGAGTTGTTTGACTTGATTTCTCTTGGAGTTAGGGATCTGATTGAACATGACAGCTTAGACTGTTGCATGCCTGGTCTTCTTTGGGGCAGAAAGTGTGTACCATCTGTATTTTTCATAAAGCTGTGGCTTATACTTGGGGCAACAAAGCTGTTGGCCATGTCTTGTGGAGCATGGTCCCCATTTCTGCCTCCAAGCTGGATGCCGCATGCCTATACTTTACACTGAGATATGAGGTGCTTCCTTTGTTAATGTGCATGCCCAGCAGATCTATTCCACCTTTTCCTGTGCAGATGAGCAACTTCTCCAGGTCTGTGCTTCCATTTTCCTTGTGCTATGGGTGAATTTTTTCCATTAGTATCAAATGATAGCAGAAAGGTAGCCCTCCTTTGGGTAGATGTTTCTGATGTGGCTTCTGTCCATTGCACCCAATTCAGAGTGGTTACCGTGATATAAACAATCGTGTTCACAAGTCTGTCTGGGTCTTGGGTCTAACTTGGAGTCTTGAATGCTTTTTGGAAGCGTGTGTTTTTCTTCCCTGATCAGTAGGAATCAATGTTCCCCATCACTTCTAAATTAGATGCAAATGCTGGAGAGCATGAATATCACTCACTGTTACTTTAGAAAGTATTTGTGTTACAGAGAAACACTTCTTCATTGACTGTCTCTGAAACCTCCTGGCCTGTATAGGTTTGGTGGATCAATACAGAAATGGCGCAAATGAGATTTGTGCTTCCTCTTTGTTTATTTCATTCTCTTTCTACTCTTTTCTCCTTTTATCCAGTTGTGCTTCTTTCTGTATGGGTTCTCTGAACTTCTTGTTGGGGGAAGTTTAGATTGGATATAAGGAAGAAGTTCTTTACTGTAAGGGTGGTGAGGCACTGGAATGGGTTGCCCAGGGAAGTTGTGAATGCTCCATCGCTGGCGGTGTTCAAGGCCGGGTTGGACAGAGCCTTGGGTGGCATGGTTTAGTGGGAGGTGTCCCTGCCCATGGCAGGGGGGTTGGAACTGGATGATCTTAAGGTCCTTTCCAACCCAAACTATTCTATGATTCTATGATCCTATGATGCTTTATTTGCTGAAATTTTTTATGTTTCTTCTCACATCTCCTTGATTTAACTGCTTTTAAAATTTCTCTCTCAGAATCATAGAGCGGTTTGTGTTGGAAGGGACCTTAAAGCTCATCCAGTTCCAATCCCACAGGCAGGGATGCCTTCCACTAGAGCAGGTTGCTCCAAGCCCCATCCATCCTGGCCTTGAACACTGCCAGGGATGAAGAAATCATTCCTCTCATCTGTTTTCATCTGATATCTGTTTCCTCTCCTTGACATTTCTCTGGTCACTTTTTAATGAACATTGTTATTAATGAATTCAGTGCTTACTTCTTTTTCCTGACTTCCATTGACTTAAATAGGTCATTCCTTTACATCTCCTAAAGTTGTGCCTCACAGGAGTTTGCTGAGAAACAACCCTTTGGTTTTGAACCCTTCCGTTTTCTCACAAGTCTTCTGGACATTGCCCCCAAAGATCTTTCTTTTATTCTCCCTTCTGATCTCCAGGGAGCAGCCAGTCAGAAATGGGAATCGGATGTGACAGGAATGTTGGTTGGAGTCTTTGCAGTTCGCAGAAATGCAGTTTCTGGAGGCAGGAATGCTGGTTGTTCCACTTCTGGCATAGGGGACTAGCTATCTCAGTCGTTTGATGTCTACCTAATGTCATAATGTTCATAAAGCACAATGGATGAGTAAAGCATATGAGACATTAACCCAGAAGGTGGCGAGGGAAAGTGGCTGATCTTACAGGATGTGTTTCAAATTTGAGTCTGCAAAAGAAATCTTTGAGAAAACGGACAGGTTTGTGGTCAGGATGAGATGCTGGCAGCAGAGAGCTCTAAAGAAACTCAGGGATGAAGCTACTAAACCACACATTATCAAAGAATTCAATTTCCTAAGAACCCCTGGCCAGGAGAGTGAGCCAGGGACACATCCTTGCCTGCTTACATACTTCCTAGTGACTTATGTAATATATAGGATTATACTAGAAAGACATTTATTGTGTGAAAGACCTAGTATGGGCCTTCTTAGGAAAGAGGCTCAGTGGGCAGTATGTTGTTTCTTTACACATCAGGGATCAGATTCATCTGCAATCATAGGAAAAACAGTTCAGCATGAGCTATTGCTGTCTCTTTATGGTTGCAGGATACCTAAGACATGTCTAACATAGGTCAGATGAAATGACATCTTCATAAGCCTGTTTCTTCCACTCAGGTGGGTTGAAACTAATGAACACGTACCTGGTGGTTTAACTTTAGAACATCTGAAGCCAGTTAAGGCAACTCCTTGATTAGTAACAGGAACAGCCTTAGACTGTATATCAAAACTGTTACGAATCTCCTCTGAAGAGATGCTGAGCACAAGCAGCTCCTCCCAGTTAAGGCTGCATGTTCAACTGCTGTCAGATGAGGATGTTGAGTTACACATCACTTCAGCAGGTTGCGGCAGCGCTTTGACTACCCTTGACTTGGATACTGCATATGACCCTTCAACTTACTTATTTCCTTCTGTGTCTGAGCTGTGATTTTATTGTGTTGATTCACCTCTGAGACTTGCTGGGATGGGTTTCACTTTGGATAGTGGTTTGAGGTCAGTCTTTCTAGATGCAGAGCATCTCATATAAAGGAGATGCATGGATCCAAATGTCTGCAGTATTTTGGGCGGAGAGGTCTCTTTTCTAAAGCCATCCACATCGTAGCACCCGCTTGATGTACAAGAATGTGCAAGAGGGTCCTTAGAAAATAGTGTCCTGGCTGTATTCAGGTGACAACTTTCAGGAACTTTGCCTTGTGAGCCCTTTTAATTGAGGCAAAGGGCTCATAGATTATTTTACCCCTCAAATGTGTATCTGAATCCAATAAGCCTCCTCACCAGTGCAAATTGGCACAGGCAGCTTTACACAGAGCCACTGATGGTCTTGCCTCGACTGTTTATGCAGGAAGAGATTGTCTCCTTTTATGTTACTTGCTATTTAAAGACAAATTGGCAGTCATTTTAATTGCTCACTCCTTGTTAACCTGAATAAAAATTGACACAGTTCACTTTGTTCAATTACCTGCAACCCTATCACTTAAACACAGTGCTTTATGCTCTTTTAACCATGCAATTTAGTGTCTATATATTCTCCAGCATAAGCGAGCTGCCACTAATTAAATGTGTGTATGATACTGCTTGCTGGTTATTGAAACCATTGGAGTTGTATCTCTTGGACTTTGTTGACATTGCCCAAAGAATTTGCTACTTGTTGTCACTGATCTGGGGCAAAGTCACCAAAAATGCCACTTTATTCTTTCCAATGCATCACTGCCATCACGGTAGAAAACGAGGGTCTGTTTTCAGCTTGCTCTCTCCAGGGAGCAGGGAAGCATCCAACAGCATTTTCTAAAACTCAGACTTCTGTTAGTTGAAACAACAGGGTGGCTGCAATTTTTGGGGCAAAATTATGTTCTATTGACTGTTTCCTTGTTTAGCATCATTTAAACCAAAGAGGAAGCAGCAAGGTGGGTTGTTTCTTTCCCTGCACTTGGAGTGGATCAGAGCTCCCAAAAGTAAGGGAGAACTGGAGCAACAAAGCTATAAAATAATGAACAATTAGGTAAAGAGTGCACTTCTTAACACTTTTGACTGCTGCCTATGCTGTAAACAGAGACTTGAAATGTGTATTCCCATTAATAACCAGACAGTGAAGGAATTAAAAGTGAAAGGTTAACATTTCCCTTTAAGTGTGTTTAAAGTCATATGCATATCCTTGATATCTGTTCTGAAGTAGGGAGGTTTGATGTAGTGAAAGTATAAATACATCCACTTCCAGTGAGTGATCCCGCAAATCCTATTTTGTTAAGGTCTTAAATCTGTTGAAATCAGAGCATAAAATTCTCTTGTACTATCTGTGCTAGGTGAAAGCAGTGCTTGCCAATTCCTTTTTTTGTACATATGTTTTATTTCCTCCTTCCCAATTGCAAGCTACAGTGGTAAATCTCTGCTAGCTGGTATATATATCTAGTTATTAGATATACAGAATTGAAATGCAAATAGTGCTGAACTGAACTGTGATATAAGTGTGTGAAGCCAAACTGACAAAAGGAAAGCTTCACACTGTTCACTCCCTATCAAAGCTCAAGTTTATTACTGAGCAAATGTTCATTTCCATTTTAATAATTGTTGCAATCTATCTACCTATCTTGTCTCCTTAAGACCTTGATATGAACAACTTGTTACGTGCAGGATAACAATATGTTTCTAGGGCAGATGTAAATCCAATATAATGTTCTTCATCATAGTATTGTTTCCTACATTGTTTCCTGTGATGATTCATAGGCATTTCGCTGCACTGAACCATAAAGGGCTTGCTAATATGATTTAATAATATTAAACCTATTTGAAGAAACTCACTGAAAGCAATGTGAATCTGCACACAGATGTTGCCTAGAAGTATTATGATGAAAATACATAAGTGTAAGTCTTTGAATTGGTGTGATGCTCTGTTTTGAGGGCAATACTAACAAATGGGGCTGGGTAGAAATGTTCCGTCCCACATCTACCCTCACCCATCTCAAAACCCCTCCAACCCTGCAATATAATAAGGAAAGACTTTACAATGAACAGAAGGCTTGGTAAAGGTATCTCTGGTTTTGTTCAAATATAACTAATATTGGCTGAAGACCTGAGGCTCCTCAAACTGGAAAACATCAGGTATTTTGAGAATTGAAAACCAAAGGAGAGTTTTTGTTATTTTCAGGTAATAAGATGGTATGATTCTTGTTTCTTCAGCAGAAAATGAAGGATGTGCATTTTCCTGGGTTTTACTCCAGGATATAAAATACAATCTTCCTTAAATGTGCCCCTGCTAGTTGCTTTTGTGTTGAATTTATCCACGCTGTACAGCTTGGAACATACACAGTATTCATTTCACTTGTACTATCCATTTTTATGACATAAAAACTTAAGTCTTTCAAAAATGTTTGATTCCCAAACAGTCACCTCTTGGTTTTGTTGTGTTTTGTTGTTGTCATCGCTTTAGATATCTATTCCTTGAAGACAATATCTGAATGGAAATGCGCTCTGGAAAAATCCCTTAATGATGCAGCAAATTTTCCTCTTCCAATGGAAGTGTTCAAGGTAAAAGATACACGTTTTTCCTTCACTTACAGAACCCGTGATGAGTAAATATCACAGAGTGTTTTGTGACTTACGTTAAACTTTTGCAGGAAGGGCCGTTGCTCTTATATGTAGCCATGAAAGGTCACAAGTGAGATGGTGGTAAAAAATGCAGTTTTATATGTGCATTTTCCATGCTGAGAACTGATTTCTTGCAGCCAGTGTTTTCTAGGGGCTGGGGGTGAGCACTGATTGCTCACTGTATTTTCGCTGTGTCTTACTCAGTTAGACCTGTGCAAAGGCATTATATTCAACAGTGAAATTGTGCAGCCACAAATATGAAAGTTGGCGTATTTCTATGGACAGATTTCTGTGACCCTTGCACCTAAATTTTCATGTGATCACAAGCCACAAGGCAGAGAAACTTCCTTCAGGGATCTGTAGTGGGAGATAATTTTGTCATCTCGCCACCTCTTTTTTTCCCCTTTCCCACTCTGGTTTTTAATAGTTAGAGATGTACTTCAGCCCTGAGGCACCAGTTTTAATTTCCCATCCAGATATGCACTGCTATTAATTATGAAGGCTGCAGCTGTGCCCGTCTGGTTTCTAACAGTTACATCCTCGCTGTGATGGGCGAGTGGATGCTCAGGGAGGTGTGTTGAAGTGCAGTGGTGCTGCACTGTCTCTGGTGTCACCTCTGGCTTGGGTACCTGGGGGATCACTGTACCATCCCCACCACCAATCCTGGCTCATCCAGCCTGGGGAGCCTCTGGGTTCCTTCTCTGTCCTTTAGCATCATGGCAATGGAACACCCCGAAACACTGATGCAGTATGATGCTTAGGGACATGGTTTAGAGGTGGACCTGGCAGTGTTAGGGTTACAGTTGGACTTGTTGATCTTAAAGGTCTTTTCCAACCTAAGTGATTCTATCATCCTATAACTGGAAGAAGGCAGACATCGTGTCACATCCTGGCATGCCACAAAACCCTGTTGCGACCTTCACCCTTTCTGCAGGGACATGCCAACAGCTTCCCATGACGAATCCAGGCTCCTCACCCAGCTGAGATGCACTTGAATTAGCAACATCAATTTGGGAACACATTAATTTGCTAATGGCCCAGTCAGTGGCTCATTTGCTTGCAGTGTGAAAGCTATGCTGGGCTGGGAGAAGTGGGAAGATTTGTGCATTGACTTTCGGCATGAATGTAGGTTTGAGCAGCCTTGTGCTGTGGTGGGAGTGGTGTGCAGAGAGTTTTGACTCTCTGCCATGTATTTCATACAACAGATCTATCTGCCAACTCTATTAAAGTTTGCATTTGCAAAAGTTTGGAGATCAAAACTGCATTGTGTGGGGCAGGGATTAAATCACAATAGGGAATGCCTAATGTGTAAATTTTATTGCTGCCTATATGAAAGAGTGAAGAATGTTTCTGATGAGGCTCATAAAGCATCCTTCTTTTTTTAAGGTTTATAACTAACAGCTGTTCTGCTGCCTCTTCTCAGCATGACAGACTTATACCCACTTACTTTAATTATTGCATGAGGGTCATAAATTAAATTCAGCAAATCCCCATTGCCATGTGGTTGGAGTTTGCAAACATGTTCTTCTTAGAAGACAATGCAAAACATTTGAATGGCCCAAGAGGAGAGTTGCCTTGGGGCCAAATGTGACAAAAAGACAGGATTAGGTCAATAGGGCTTCTTTGTTTGCAGTGTGAAAGCTGAGCACAAGGTGAGCTGAATTCGGTGTCTAGTTTTACCTCACGGCCCTGGTTCTGATGCTGGGAAAGCAGAAGGCTGAATAAATTATTTACGTGTGGACATCACACACAAATATTCTGCCCGTGTAGGGTGAATCAACCCTTTCTTATGCCTCTTGGTTAAAGAGAAAATAGGAGAGCTTGTCCATGCCTGTGAGCATGTCTTCCTCTGGTAGTGACTTAGACATGAATTACTGAAAGGCTGTAGGAGACTACAAGAGAACAGTTGTCTACAAGATAAGCCAATATCTACGTGTGGGACCTTCAAGGAGAATCCCATGTCCCAGCAAGAAGTGTTGAATCCAGAGGTATCATTTTATAATTTTTCTCTTTTTTAAATCATTTTTATTAATCTTCATTGTTTTTTTGCAAACCCAGCACAGAAGTAATGTCTCTACATGGTGCCTGGGGCTTTATGCTACTGTAACTGTCATGTGTTAGATGAGATGTAAAACACAGGGTTTGACAGCTGGCAACTGTTAAAAATCTTTCGGAAAGCTGGAAATGTTTACTTTGTCGGCCATGGTAAACTGCACACCAAGCGGCTATAGCCTGCATATTCCCCATTTCCTACAGAAATTCATCACCGAGGAGCTACTGAGAATGTCTGCTTGCTCCACAGATAAGAGCGGTCCTAGGGTGAGCACCTATACATTCAGCTGGATTATGACTGTTGTCCTTTGAGCTGTACACGACTGGGCAGTGTCACTAATGTGCCATCAAAGCGGTCCTAGCTGCTATTCCTGGGGAAGCAGATCTGCAGTTGTAGTGCAAGAAGTGGCTCCTCTTCTGGGTCTGTTGGCATTGGTGATGATGCTCTTTGGCTTTGGTGTAACAGGGTTGGGTTCGACCTGAGACCTCATAAAACATGGATTTGAGCCTGAATTATCAACACAGAGATGGACTCGTGTGTGGTGGTCTTTGGCAGCAGATGCAAAAATCCTTTGTAGAATTGCCTTGATCCCTTCTTGGCATTCAAGGAGAGGCTTCAGCCTGGTTGCAAACGGGGGAAGGCTGCAGAGAGGATCTTGGTTTTATTCTGGCGCTATTTTACAGTTGGCCATATGTTGAAAGTGTTTCTAAAATGCTTTAGGATCTTTTGAGAAGGAACGTGATGTTCAACTGCCAGAAAAGGCTGCTATTATATAGCTACTAAACATAGTGTTTTGCAAACTGCACATCCTGGCACAAGTTTTTTCTTCACAAAAGCGTTTTGCAGCGCACCTGCTGTTTTGTCAACCTGTTCTGTTCAGAAAACATCTTGAGCCTTAAAGAAAGCAAAATGCAGACAGGATCTTCAAGGGTGTTTGAACGGTTTAGGAGCACAAAACCCCCTGAAAGGACACAACCGAAGAAGATGTGTCCTTTGCTGCTACTGCTCTGATTTCAGGGTGCTGTAGGGATCCTCCATGCTTGATACTGGTCATAAATGGCTTAGGCTTCAGAGGGCACCTAAAAAACCAGCCAGAGTTTAATAAAGATGTTGGATCTATTACTGGGGCCTGATTTCGAGTTAAGTGTGACAATTTCAGTGGTTTGCTTCAGCGATGGCATTGCTGGTACTTTCTAAGCCTTGCATCAGGAAGCCAGACTCCAAACACAGCACATTCTAGCCCTAATATTTATGAATCAATGCATTTTTTTTAGCGTTAAAGCTCTGTAGCTTGTGTAAGAATAATGCTAGACACAGATCATAGAATCACAGAACGGTTTGGGTTGGAATGAACCTTAAAACTCATATAGTTCCAACCCCCTGCCATGGGCAGGAACACCTTCCACTAGACCAGGTAGCAGAGACACCTTCTACTAGACCAGGTTGCTTTAAAGCCCAGGTCATGAGATTTAGTTTCCTAGAGAGGCAGAGAATGTCCTAGGGATCTTCTCTGACATTCCATTGTGCTTCCCCTGGTCTCCTGTGCCGGATCTGTGGGTCCCATGCAGATGTCCTGGATCTTCAGGTGTCTTTCAGCTCACCTCAGCCACCTCTGTTTGGGCGACAGGATTTGGGATGCTCACCATCTTTCTGTAGATGTTGTATGTGCGCATCTTATTCCCAGTTCCCTCCGATTGCTATAAAGTGGGTCCTGGTGACTAGTTTGGATGGAGCTGTCACCAGCCACATCCTTAACCCAAACTCTGATAAACAGATTGAAGAGCACAGATGCTTAGGAGGGAGAGGTGTTATCTTAGGAGGGAGAGATGTTATCAAAGATAGATAGCAATTCCTGATTATAGCCTTTGGACCCGTTCCTCTTGTCTCCACTCTCTGGTCCTCCTTTCCTAAAGTTGTCATTGTTTTTATCCAGCTCAAAATAGTTCTTTCTCTGTCAAAAAAAGCTCTACGCAATGCCCAGCACATTATGCCACTATTTCTAATTTGAGCTTTTGGTTGTTTCCTGTTACCAATAATGGTATTAATTAATGGTAAAATTAATAACATGGAAGGAACCTGTTGGGACATATCTCTCCTAAGGAGAGTGGTAGAGGGACCGCCTATCACCCAGGCAAGAACTGCCTCCCAAAATTGAGGACAAAGTGGTGATTCTAGTTTTACACTCAGAAGTATAATATTAAACAGGACTCCTTCCCCTCCTCTGAAATACAATTTTGCTGTCAGATTAATTGTGCAGAGAGTAAGATAGACTATTGCTCCAAGCCTCTGATTGTTTTATTTTAAAAGGAGGACAACACCTCTTAAAAGTTAATAAACCCTTTGGGTGTTTTAGGGTGTCTTCTTCCATTATTTGATACTCTGGAGGAGCTTAAGATACAGAAACCCAAGGGTTCCTTTCTGCTCAGAGGCAATCCTGACCTGGCTTATATGAATAGATGTGAAGTCCATCAGGGTTTTTCTGTCTTCACCCCCCCTACTAGATGTGCACATGCTAGTGCAATAGCTTAAAATCACCAAGCTTTTGCTTTCACTTTGGAAGCCAAATCCCACCATCCCTTTCATGCCCTGATGGCTTGGCTGGTCCTTGCTCTGCACGCTGTGCTTTAATAACCTGTGAGTAGCCATGTTGTTTGTGGGCTGCCAGGTTATTTATACTCCATCTGTTCTTTCCCATCCGTAGCAGTCGCCAGCCCATCTCCCTGACTGCTGTTTGCCTGGCTGGGGGACATGCGTGGCATCCTGATCCCTCTGTAGTTTGTCTGCCTTTTGACCTGGTCCTGTCTCAGCTCATTAAAGCCATTTATCTTTGTAAGACCATTGTTAGGTATATACCCTAAAGGTCCTTGAGATGTAAAGAGCCTCCATGGCTCTTGGGAGCAAGGATGTCTCCACTGTCAAATGTGCCACTCAGGTGAGATGGAATCTGGTGGTACCACTGTGGACCACTCAAATCGGTGTTCTCACCTGTGTGTTTTCCTTTCCACTTGACTTTCCCACCTGTGAAATGGGATCTGTGCAGAATGGTTGAGTTTGGAAGGGACCACTGGTGTCATGTAGTCCAACCTCCCTGCTTAAGCAGGGTCACCTAGAGCATGTTGCTCATGATTGTGTCCAGGAAGCTTTTGAGTATCTCCAGGGCAGGAGACTCCACAACCTCTCCAGGCAACCTCTTCCAATGCTTAGTCACCTTCATAGTAAATACGTTCTTCCTCATGTTCAGGCAGGACTTCCTGTGATTTAGTTTATACCTGTGGTTTAGTTTATCCTCTTGTCCTGTCACTGTGCACCAATAAGAAGAGTCTGGCCTTATCCTCTTGACACCCTCCCTTCAGGTACTTACGTACATTGATCAGATCTCCCCTGAGTGTTCTCTTCTCTAGGCTCAACAAACCCAGCTCCCTCTGCTTTTCCTCATAGGAGAGATGCTCTAGATACTTAATGATTCTAGTATCCCATGACTACTAACCAGGATTCATTAGTGAATGCCTATGCAGTGGTGTGGCAGTCCTGAATGCTCTAAGACATTAAGAAACCCAACCCAAACCCTTCTAAAAACCCCAAGTGAATGCATGCCTGTCTCTTTTGCCTCTGCTGCCTGTGCTTCCACTGCCTAGGCGAATCTAAGCAGGCGCTGTGTAGGAGGGGATCTTTGCTCTAATGCCATCTGTGTTGGGCCAAGCCATACGGAGAAGGTGTATTTGGATTTAGACCGGCTATTCTGCAATGTTGCTGTTTCTATGGCAACTATTTTTTGTTCAACAAGAGGAGCTTACAATCTGTAGGGCTAAATTTGATGCTAGGCAGAAGCATCTGCAGTTTTTAAGGGGCTCTTCAGTAGGTGCAGTTCGTAGCTGGCTCTTGTGCTCATTACTTCAGGGCCACTCTATGTCTAAAGCCTCCCTCCAAGCACCCTTTCCTTTGCTTCCCACCCCATATCTCTACGTTTTGCTTTTCTTGTGACTGCACTTGTCAAACCAAGAGACAATTTGCTCATGTTGTGTCTTACCGGGGGATTTCTGTCTCCCTGCAGAGAACGTGTGTGCCTTCAGGGTAAATCACTCCGTGTTTAGCCAAGGAAGTTGAATCACAAACAAGACTGATTCATCTGCAAATAATGCAGAGGATTGCATTTGAAAGGTTTTATTTATTTGTTTGTTTATTGCTCAATTAAAAAACCAATGTCAGATTCCTATAGCAGCAGTTTAACCACTGCTATTACTGTGTTTGTGACTGGTTACCACACATGAGCTTTGTGATTAAAATTAGGCTATTAGAAACAGCCAGTTTCTTGAGAGAATTAGAAAAAACACTGGGGGGAATCGATTCTCTTTGAAAACAAAAACTGAATCAAGTAATATGTTTCCAGTCGTAGCAGATGGGGCCTACTTCTTCCGTGTCTTTTAATAGGGTAAACCAGGAGAGATGTGACTGAAGGCGATAGTGTTTCACAGTTACAGTTGGTAAGGATTAAAGGAGGCTCAGTTCAATCATTTGTTAAGTGCTCAGTGTTTCTCATCAGCCTCTAAACTTTGCAACTTTTCAGCATTCAGACTTGGTTCTGAATTTCGCATGGAGCTGCAGTCTTATAATTGGTGTGAATCTGACTATCCTGGACCAAAAGACCCCTGACTTTTAGAGTATTTGGAAATCAGAGTTCACATTAGAGGCTTTTCCTCTTATCTATACTCTGTAAGCTGCTGGGTTTAAAATGGGATGACTCCAGTGTTCTGTCTTGAGCAGAATGGGCTTAAAATGAGCTTTACACAACCTGCAGGTGATGCCCTTCCTTGGGTTTGTGGACACAGCTAGAGCAACCTGCCCATAGTACAGCTTCCCTAAATGTCATGGGCAAAAGCAGCTTAGCCAAGTCCCTCTGCTCTATCTGCATTACCCGCTGCGCTGTAAAATTACCTGAACTCCACTCTTGTGACATGGACAAATCTGAGTTTATTTACACTTAAATGACCTTTGTTGAGTAGAAATACTTAGAAGCCAGATTTAGCAAGATATTTAGGTAAGATATTTAGGTACCAGAAAGGACAAATGACTATCATGATATTAAAGTACATCTTTTTGAGCCCAAAACCTAAAGCCAATGCTTAGCGACCTTATTATTAGGACTTAAGTATGTCACCCACACAGGTACTTCCTTAAAGCCTATCTGCATCCTTACAGAGTCTGAATGCTGTTGTAAGTCTGTTTGTGGATCTCTTTTGGAATGAAATTTAGGCTCCCAAGTCACCTGAAACCTGCATCATTTTTGAAACCTGCACTGCTAGTGGCCTCTTAGCTGTGAAGGAGAAAATCAAAAGGGTATCTCAGTACCTAAAGAAGAGGGCTGGGAATCAGGGGCCTGGTTCTCCTCCCAGCACCATTGCTGACTTGTTATTTGATGTTCAGCCTTTAGCCCTGCAGGTGATCCTGGATGCAATGAGCTGCTACAAAGCCCATCAGTGTTTTCGCAGAAGGGTCACCATATGAAGATAGAGACAATGATGCAGACGCGCATCAAAGCAAGGCTCTTTCAGGTGGCCTGGAGGGTCACAGCCTGTGCATGCTGGCATATTTACAAATGCATGCTGCTCTAAACCTATGAGTGTGGGGCTGGGATTTAATTGCTTTGTAGTGAGAGCTGCAACAGCCCTGGCTTTTGCCAATGGGTTTGGGCTGCAAGTGATAGTTCAGTGGAGGGTTATACACTTTTGCATTCATTCCCCATGAGCGTCATCACAGGCAGTGACCCATCACATTAGAGATTGTGACCCTTTGAATGATCAACTGTAGTGCTTGTACCATGTCAATTCATTGTGCTTTCTGCGGCATGAGTTTTCACTTGGCTCTGAGGGACTCTTCTGGATCCTTGGTTGTCGATCCAGCTTACCTGACTGCTCTCCAGCAGTCAGAGGATATTTCCATCACCCATGCAGGGCTTGTGAAGCCCAGGACAAGCAATCTGCTGGTGTAGATCCTTGTGGTCAGTGGGGCTGCTCCTGGGAAGCATTGGCTGCCAGTAGGAGTAAAGGTTCACTATGCACAAGGCTGTAAAATGCTCCGACTGATCAAAAATATTCTGCCTATTCATCTCCATTTCAGCGAAAATTGAAGCTTACTTGGAGACGTTGGTAGAAAATGATGCCTAGTGACACCCTCTTAGGTGGCTTTGAATGCCGTGAAATAGTGGTAAAGGATTGGATTCTGTCACCCATAATCACTTTAGGCATTTCTTTTGCTTGGCTGCGCAGCCTGGCGGGGACCAGGGGAAAGTCTCACCCCTCCATTCCTCTTCTTGTAGCTGCTTTTATTAAACAGGCGCTTTCCCTGTCAATGTGAATAAAGGGAGGAGAGAGCAGTTCATTATTCAGTGTATCACTTTGAGCCTAATCCTAATTAAAAGCTTTGCCATCACTTCTGTGGAACCTATTCTTAGGAATTATGTAAATTAATTGGACTTCTGAAGAGGAGCATATGCCAAATCCTAAGTAATTCCCTGCTGGCCAAGGCAGCTCCAGCACTGGAATCGGTGAATACTATCAGGATCTTCTTTTCCTTTTGTGGCTGCAAAAAAGGCTGCTTTGGTAAATTTTGATGCTTCTCTTTAGCAAATATATGAGAGAGATCAAATATCTGGGCTCTGACCATTTGCCAGAGAGATATGGTGCAAAGGTTTTTTCTCCATGAAAGCTTTTCCATCTCAAAAATGACATTTAACACGGACAAGCTTTTTACTTCCACAGCACCTCACCAAACAAATGCATGTTCCTGCTTCAAAGAGGATTTTGACCCTCAAAAGGGAGATGTACCTGAGATCCCACGAACTCCCCTTGTGAGTTCACTCTTGCTATTAATTTAATGGGGAAGATATTTACATGCTATGCTGAATGAGAAGTGAGACTTGGATCCTAAGGTACATATTGCGTGGAGAAAAGGGGATATGCTCTTGAAGTAAAATAGCTTTAAATATTATTAGCTTTCTTTTTTTTTTTCTCAACCTGTTAATTTTTTTCCTTTGAAAAAGGCCAAAACAAATAGCGGGAGATGAACCAAAAAAATTATTCCAATAAAAATGAGAAGTAATATGGTTTGGTCTCGATATTTTCTGGTCTCAATCAACAAATCACTTCAAAAGTTGATGGAACTGCTCACATGTTTAAAGATAAACACTATTAAGTACTTTGGTGGATCTTGGGTTGTACTGGAACTTGTTGGTGGGAAGATGCTGCATGGTGAGCTTGCTTCCACATGTACATTTTGCAAAGCTGCCTTTTCTTTGCCACCTCACCTTAAGGATTAAGAGACATCGGGTGTGGATCCTCATGCGGGAGGAGGCAGCCCTCCGGCACAGATGCTTTTTTACCTTTGGAAATTTGAAGTTCAGAGCTGGTGAGATCTGAATTTTGCAGCCATCATCTTTTCCCACAATGGCGATTTGATAACCTGTCCATTCGATGCATCCGTGGTCCTAGGCAACCTCTATGTACAAGGAGACAGATTTTCTTCCCTAGTTCCTACTTCTATTCAATGAAACTGTGCAAAGCTGCTAGAAATGGGTCTCCTGTCTCTTTGGGGCTTTAGTCATATGGAAGTGACTGCCAGGAAGCACAAGTACGGCTGACGGTTGTGCTACACTGCAGGATGCTCAGATTCCTGAATGTCTGCTCCTTCCTCCACCATTAGTTCATTGGGCTCTGGGCCATTTTCACTCAATCTTCCTCAGTTTCCCCATGAGTTTGTACTTGTTCTGTAAGACTAAATCCATTATGATTTTTCTTGACTGCTTTTTGGTTCCCACAGAAAAGGCTCCCTAATGCTGCAGGTTGGTAAGATGAAAATAGCGGTTCATTTAATCGTAGTTGGAGCTTGTAAAAATCCTTATCTGTAATGGCACCAGTGATGTAAGATCCCAAAATAGAAGTTGTTAAGTCTACAAGTGAAGACAGTTCTTGGGAAAACAAAGCACAATGACATACAACTTTGGATCAATACAAAATCATTTTAGAACAAGAATACAACATGTAGCAATGAATGTAGATGGGAATGGTATTGCTAACCACATAGAGAGCAAGCTTTCTGCATGCATTTTGGAGTTGTCTGTGTGTGTGTGTGTGTGTGTGTGTGTGTGTGTGTTAAATACAACATCATCTCTTTTTATGCTTGTATTGGCTAATGCACAGATGGTTTAGAAATACTGCAGGACATTTTTATTGAATGAACACAAAATATGATAATTACTCTGGAATTAGGATGCCAACTTGCACGCCTCTTAGGGATCACGAGGGATGGAGTGATTTGCTGGATGTTAAATACCAAACTGGTGGCAAATCAGGGAATTAAAACTCAGTTGCTTCTGCATTTTGGATCTGTATCCTGATGCCATCCCAAAGCTGTGGGGTGAAACCCTCTTTGTGCAGTTTTCTGGGTGCAGCCAGGTTTGATCCTGGGTGAAACTGTTGTGGTGGGCATGTACTTGAACCCAGCTGTGTGTCTCTGCAACATGTTCTCTCGTTGCTCACATTTTGGGTCCAAGTTCATTGCCTGTGCCTTAGTCCACCTTTAGTCTCCTGGGTGAAGAGAAGATCTTTCCATTTTGCAGCACATGAAAACCAGCACAGGTCCTTCTTTTGGTGCCCTGCAGGAGCTGGACATCCATCAGGGTAAATCAGGGCCACCCTGAGCTGTTTGCATCCATGTTGTGCATTACCCTGGGGGACATCAGATCTTTGGAATAAGTTCTTCCCTGTGGGGTGGTGAGGGCCTGGAAGAAGTTGCCCAGAGAAGCTGTGACTGCCCCATCCCTGGCAGTGTTCAAGGCCAGGTTGGATGGGGCTTGGAGCAACCTGCTCTAGTGGAAAGTGTCCCTGCCTGTGGCAGGGGATTGGAACTGGATGATCCTTAAGGTCCCTTTCAACCCAAACCAGTCTGGTTTCTCATGATGACAAAATGATGACAGGTCCTCATTTTGGTGAGCATGATCTTCTTGTTCACCAAGTTCAGATTAGACGCTGTTGATGACATGGGTGCACATTGTGTTTTAAATATGATGGGCTTGGTCCTGCAGATCCTTTAGGGGTGAGTCTGTTCCCTCTCTGTGGTTGGGTTGGCATGAAAAGAACACAGGACCAGGAGCAGCCATTTGAGAGTCAATCTCCTAGTCAGCTAAGTGGCAAAATCCACATGGATGCATTTCAAATAGATATGTTGGCCTCTTTTTGGAGGATGGCACTGGGATACCATGTGCTTCTCTTCCCATCTCTTCCTGCAGGACCATGCTGATTTGCGAAGCCACTTCTTCACTGTGGGGATGAAGCTGGAAGCAGTGAATATAAGGGAGCCGTTTCATATCTGTCCTGCATCAGTGACCAAGGTGAGTTCCCAGAAAAGAGGGATGAAAACAGCCAACATTAAAAATCCATGGATGTTCCTAATTAATGAATTACTTCTTTCCCGCAATCATTACCAGCTAACTATATGCACTTATATCCAACGGGGATGGGCACGTCCGTCTACCACTTCCACGCAAAAAAAAGGATCCCTCTTTTATCCCGATCTCCCCTCCGTGCATTTGTGCTTTCTGTGCACATCTGGGAAGCCTTTTGAAATAAAATGGCTGGATGGAAGCTGTAGCTGGATCCACACTTTCAAGGACAAGAGAGAGAAGGCTGTGGGGTTTATAGGATTACCTCCAGTCCCTGCTCAGCTGTGGGCACACTGAGTGACCATAAACTCCAACACTTCCCCTTGCCTCAGTTTACCCATGTCTAAAATTCAGGCTTTGATTTCTTTGGTAGAAACACTTTAATGGAAAGTGTTAGGTTAGAATGGGTTATTTTCATGAATGGTTTGATTCCAGGGCCTGGCTGTCCACATTCCTTGAAGTTACAGAGAATTTAACTCCTGATTCTGTTTTCTTCTTTTTCACCCCTTAGGTTTTTAACAATCATTATTTACAAGTGACCATTGATGACTTGAGACCTGAACCCAGCAAAATCTCAATGCTTTGCCATGCGGATTCCTTAGGGATCTTGCCAGTACAGTGGTGCCTTAAAAACGGAGTCAATCTCACACCTCCCAAGGGTTTGTATTCCTTCTTGGTGATTTCTTCTGAAGGAAGCTTGCTTATTATTATTATTGCCTTTAAAACCATGATATGTTCATTGCAGACCATCACCCTAAGTATCTGAAAGCAGAGTAGCTGTCTTGAGTCATTGCAACTGTTCTGGCTCGTACCAGCCCATGAGCATCTCTGCAAGCAAGTCTTGCTGGTGGGCTGATGCCTGTGTGCAGCCTGCTTCAGAATGCAGTCTGAATCAGGCTGCATTGAAATCTAGTGTATTCCCTTGAAATGCCTGTTAGTGATGCTTTGCGTGTGTAGACAGCAAAAGGAGCATTAAAAATCGTATCATACTAGAGGCAAACCAGGTGTCTCCCTGAAATTCCTCAACCCCCACCTTCCAAAAAACACCCAAACACTAAGTTTTGTACACACAGATTTGTCTTAATTTTAGGAAAACCATGCTGCTGCCAAACCCAGGGAAGCGAAGGGTTATTCAGTAGCAGATTCAGAGTCCTCTTATGTGTATCCAGAGTATCTCTTCAGCACACTTGATTTGAAATTCCCAACAAAGTCGTGGAGTCCTGTGCGTGCAGCTGCATACAGTGCATCCATGATTACCCTATTGCTTTTACTGAAATAAATGTGCTGTCTGGATGCAGACTCCCTCCTGCTTGAATCCAGTTGGAATGATAATGCCTGTGTAACTGCTTGCTGATACTTGGCTAGAAAAGTTGCTACAAATGAAAGTCAATGGAGTTTGTTGGTTTTGCCCCCAAATTCACATGCAGTTTCCCCAAGGCCAGCTAAGTAACTAAAATAGAACATAGAATCATGGAATGGTTTGGGTGGGAAAGGCCTTTAACATCATCCAGTTCCAGCCCCCTGCCATCGGCAGGGATGCCTCACCCTAGACTATGTTGCTCAAGGCTCTGTCCAACCTGGCCTTGAATATAGGCCAGACGTTTCTCTTTACAGGTTCATGGCCCAATATTTTCCAATCCATGCTGATACAAAGCCTGTCTGAGATGGTGTTTTGTGGGCCAAGTGCATCTGAACTCTCCTTTAAATGCCAACATTTTTAGAAGTGTCTGTAGCATCTGTCATATGGATATTCCTCAACTTGGCCAGTAAAGTCTAAGGGAGAAGTAGTTATCTGGTGTGGTGCCTGGTGATTGGGGTCTACCTGGGCTCCTCAGAAAGTGAAGAAAGTCTCCCCTCATTCCTCTGATGAAATAACTTTGGTTTCTGCTGTCAGATCAGAAATCTTGGGGGGAAGCTGTTAAAAAGGCATAAAGCAAGTGGCAGATAGATACATGCTGTATATTGCTGTATTTCTTACTATGTAAGCGGGCTGGGTGCCCAAACTGCATTTTAGCACCTTTGGTGTCAACACCCTCTTCCATTGGCAGATGTGCTCTTTGAGTCACTAAAATATGATCAGATGTTAGAATGATTTCTTTGTTTTAGAAAACAACAATAAAAAACCCCACAAACCACAAAAAAAGAAAGCACAGGGAAATCATCTGAGCCAGTCTTCTCTGAGCAGAATAATACCAGCTTTGAATAAAGAAATAACCAGGACTGATAGGAGGGGGCTGCAATGCTGTGGGAGTGCAGAAGGCTGTAGTGTGAGCTGGCAGGTAACGAGCAGGTCTGCAGAAGGAGGAAATCCCACCATTTCCACCCAAATCACTGGGTAGCTCTACCTGGGTACCCAGAGCTGCCCCTTCTCAGACCTGATTTGACCAGGCTCCTGCTTCCCCAGAACTCAACACATTTCCAACCAACATCACCCTTAACAGAGAGTATGTTGACAACACTTAGTGTTGCCCAAATGGTTCTCCCTGTTGAAAGGCAAGAAGTTCCCATGGAGCAAAAGATGGCAATGGAAGAAGTCCTTTTTCTTTGGAAGGATTTCTTTGCTGCATTGTGGGCTTGGGTTTTTTGGTTAATTTATGATTGGCAAGGAAGTTTTCTGATTTTAAAATTAACTGGTTTGATTTCATCAGAGCAGCATGCCAGGTTGGGGTATTTCGGTTCAAAGTCCCTTATTTGTCTGATATCCTATTCTCTTCCCTTTTTTTTTCTTATCAGACCTTTGTTTAAGCCAAACATTTACTAGATGAGTCATGAACAGGAGGTGCAAACATTTGCTACTAGAAATAGAGAGCAGTATTTTCCTGTACAGTGCCAAAAATGAATACCCATTTACTGCTGCTGTATAAACACTGAACAAGCACTGTTTATGTTTATTAGAGCTGGATTTATAGACCACTTCCCTTTAAAGTAACAGCTATTGTTCCTTTTTTATGAGCTATTAAGAGGGGGAAAAACATATTGGTGGTGCTTCTAGCTATTAGGCTAGCTAAGGAAATGCCACTTCCAAAATCTCCAGTATATTTGTGTTGTTATATTTGCTTCTGATTAGACCATTGGGCTTTTCCATGCTGAGAGCAAACATGATGAGGTATGGCATGACTGAGGAGCGCAGTTGAATCATACAATGTTTTGAACTTTATTACTTGAGCAGTAGAGGGTAACAGTATGTGAATATCATGTGCTTATGGGGGTGCTGGGCACATAGTACCTCCCCGTGTGCTAAGAGAGGCAGCTTATATCATGATGCTCCATGAAAAGGCCATATACAGGTCCAGACATGTTTGAAGCCAGTTCTTGAGCATGCTCATCTTGGACTCATGCTCGTTGGGCTGTTGAAGTGAGTTATGGCTAATTCTAACTGCCCTCCCAAGTTTCCAGCAATCTCAGTGGTGCCAGGCCAAGCCAATGGTTGGTTGTGTGGTGACAACACAGTCAAGTGTTTATACCTCACTGAAACCTTGTCAATGTGCCTTTTCCATCCACTAGGCCAAGATTTTGTGTCACTTGCAGTAAGGATTCAAAACCTGTCCATTGGGTGGGGGTTTAAATCAGAGATGAGAGAACATGCAGGCTGGGCAGATTTTTGGGTCCCTGAAGGCAATGTGCTCTGGCAGCTGTGGAGGACCCCATATGTTTTAAGGTAGACAACTATGCTACAACTTACATAGTTGTTATGTGGACAGCTGAGCCCATCACCTTGGCTTCTTCTGGAGTCAATAGGGAGCAAGAGGGACTTCCACAAGGCTCCTTCTGCAGGAGGACAGACAGATCACATCCAGACCTGCCTGTTTCCGTGTTGACTCTTTAGGAAACGCAGGGGGACGGGCACAGCTACAGGCATCTCCACTGCAGACATCTGTATGAGATCAGATGATCTGTATGTGATCAGATGAATCCCCTTCTGATGTAATGTGCACTTCACCTCCTTTTTTCCATTTCTTTTTGTGAAGCTGAAAAGTATCTGGCAAACAAATAACTGGAGAGAAAAAAGGAGACGGAAGAAGAAGCAGGATGAAAACACTGTGTCCAGAAATTGGTTGTTAAAAACCAGTGCAAGGGTATATATTTTTGTATGAAAAATGAACATTCTCTATAAATAACTGCCCTTTTTTATAGAATCATAGAATAGAATCACAGAATAGTTAGGGTTGGAAAGGACCTCAAGATCATCCAGTTGCACCCCCCTGCCATGGGTAGGGACACCTCACACTAAACCATGCCACGCAAGGCTCTGTTCAACCCAACCTTGAACACCGCCAGCGATGGAGCATTCACAGCTTCCCTGGGCAACCCATTCCAGTGCCTCACCACCCTTACAGTAAAGAACTTCTTCCTCATCCAATCCAATCTAAACTTCCCCTGTTTAAGTTTGAACCCGTTACCCCTTGTCCTGTCACTGCAATCCCTAATGAAGAGTCCATCCCCAGCATCCTTATAGGCCCCCTTCAGATACTGGAAGGCTGCTATGAGGTCTCCACGCAGCCTTCTTTTCTCCAGGCTGAACAGCCCCAACTTTCTCAGCCTATCTTCATACGGGAGGTGCTCCAGTCCCCTGATCATCCTTGTGGCCTCCTCTGCACTTGTTCCAACAGTTCCATGTCCTTTTGATGTTGAGGACACCAGAACTGCACACAATACTGCAAGTGAGGTCTCACAAGAGCAGAGTAGAGGGGCAGGATCACCTCTCTCGACCTGCTGGTCACGCTCCTTTTGATGCAGCCCAGGATATGGTTGGCTTTCTGGGCTGCAAGCTCACACTGCTGGCTCATGTTAAGTTTCTCATCAGCCAACACCCCCAAGGCCTTCTCCGCAGGGCTGCTCTGAATCTCTTCTCTTTTTACTGTCCTGTGCATGTTTAGTCCTGTCTTTCCAATTGTTATGCACTTTCATTCCACGCAGAGACAGGCATCTTAGCTCAAGGCTTTAACTCCTTAATTTGTTTGTCATGTAGGCACTCATTAGGATTAGAAATTCATCTTATCCCATACACTTGCATGGTAGCAGGATGCTTAAGACTTTCTTTTCATCATTTTTACCTCCTGTTTTGGTTCTGGATGACTGCGAGGTGACTCCACTCAGTATTCCAGTCCTTGCCTGCAAAAATGTCACCGTTTTCATTGTGATAAATGATTCATTCCCTTCTGATCTTGAGTGGCCCTTTCTGACTATCAATGAAAAAGGTATTAAGGGATGTTCTGTGAAATGAGGCCAAGCTGAGATGCCAGACAGAGAGACTGAGGCCTTTAGGTGAGTCCTGAGACTTCAATGAGAGTAGTTCTGCAATAATGTTAGTATTGACAGTGTCATCACTGGCCCTGGACAGGATTAGCACTCTTTGGTTTCAGGCACTATAAAAATATAGACTAAGAGGCAGACCAAAAAAAACCCCAAAACAAATAAGAAAACCCTTTTTCTCCCAAGATTGTTTTTTCTTAAATACCCAGGTAAGAAGAGTGGATGAGCAGAGTTCTGTTTTGTCTTTCTGTGATGAGACTGAGGGATGCTCACAGAAATCAATGTTGCTTCCCATTTTTCTTCCTAGAAGCAGAGGCTGAAGGGATCTTCTACTTGATGAGGCTTTAGTCTTGGAAATCTGCATTCATTTTCCTGTTCTGCTTCAGATTTCTATACAGCCTTGGATAACATGCTTACTATGATGGGATTCAGCTCACGTATGCGGCGCTTCTGGAAAGTCAGTCTTAGAGGGTGCATCCATATCCATGAAGAGAGAGAATTTATCTCATGCTTTGAAAGAGAGGATGGATCAGCTTCTGATTGTGCTCATCCTTTCCCTGTCCACTGCTGTGGGACCCTTGATATCCAGCTCCATAACCCCATCTTTTAGATAGTACAGGAAGGAGAAAGAAGTCCTGGATCAGTCCCACCTGGAAACTGGGACAGGCACACATCTCATTACTTATGGGTTTATTAAAGCCTGGGAGGTGCTCACAGGAAAGGGAAAATAAGGAAAATAAACATGTTTTATTATTTTTGACAAAGACCTGAAGTTTTCAAAGCAAAATACAGAAGGTGTGTGAGTGGGAGCTTGAGAAGCGTTGGCATTGGCTCTCATGGTGTATGAGCTGGCATCCATAGAACCTGCCTGCTGACACTGCACAGCTCACTGAGGTGAGATGCTGGAACGCAAGTGTTTTTCTGGTTGAGGCCCATTTTGTGCCCTGTCTCTGGTGTGAAGTGGTGGCTGATGGCACTTTCTGTTCTGTCACACTGCAGGTTACTCTGGCCAGGACTTTGACTGGGCAGACTACCAGAAGCAGTGTGGAGCGGAGGCTGCGCCTCACCTGTGCTTTAGAAACGTAAGTTCTCTTTTTGCCTTTGTGTCACTCCTGTTGATCCATGTGAAACAAAGCAGCTTGCACTGGAAAGCTACAGGAAAGGTACAGGAAAGCTGCAGCAAAGCTTTGGGAGGTTCTCCCAGACCACCATGAGTCTGTCAGAAAGAAAGCTGGAGAAGTGTTTCAGGTCTCAGTCCCTAAAAGAGTAGAAAAAGTACCTTACTCTTGTCTTTTTGTGATTCATTTAGATTTCCTGGTCTTCATCTCTTCTCTGATCACTTAGCACAAGAAGGATCTCAACTGACCATTACAAGTAATTCAAATGCTATTAAAGCCCAATAAACTTGGTAAAAAATTGCATGATATCATCTGGCCCTTTTCCCATTTTTCTCTTCTTCCCAGAGGGATGCATTTAACCAAACCAAATGCATTTAAAAGCTAAGGTTGAAACTGTTGATTCAGAGTAAGAGAGGAGTGATTAACTTGAGTGAATGCTCTCGTCTTTGCAGCAGTTCATATGCGTCCTTGATACAGCAACAGGGATGTGAGCATGAGCAACACCTCCACGCTGGAGGCCATCAAGATTCAGAGCTTTGGCAATAGTCTTTTGCAGGCTGTTTTCTGGGAATGGCAGTCCAGTATGGTTTAATCTGACACGTATTCATCACTCAGTGAAAAAGAGGTGTAACCTTCTGCCTTTTCCAGTAACCTGGTGCTGCTCTTCATGCTCCTATCAACTGGTGGAAGTTGAGATCCCATCAGGAGCTGACAGTGTGGTGGTACCTAAAATGGGCAAAATCTATTAGTGTGTGAAATGGGCAAGCAGGTTCTTCAGGTATTACATAGCCTTTCACTTTACTCAGAAGACTGGGAGACAGGGTGTTTATGAAAATCAGGATGGAGACAGTCTCACAAGACACCAGACGTGTTTTTGCATGGCCTCCGCATCTGTGGTGGCTCAAGAGCAGTCTTGAACAGACCTTTGACGGTGAATTGATGAATTTGAACACTTTTTGTTGATGAATTCAGAAGACCTGTTCCTTCAACAGTTTGGCCTGGGAATCAAATCAGAGTTGTGATTTCTTTGCCCCATTTATTGTGCCATCTTATGCCTCAAGGCACTTTAAGCAGAGATTCCCGAAAGCACTTTGGGAAGCTGAACAATGCTGCATCACACCAGTGGAGTGGGACAATTATCACATCCCTTCTGCAGGTTCCCCTCCCTTTTCTTTATATCTCTTTTCATTTTGTCAAGTAATGGATCTATGCTCAGCACCGGCAGCCTTGAGAGTAGTCTCTGTGTAATATCATCCAAAGATTAAATCAGATCTAAGCACTTTTACTTCCTTTTTTGTAAGGAAGCATTCATCAGATGAACATGAGTCTGTTATTCTTTCACACTCAATAGCACAGTTCTCTGCAGAGAGATGTAATCTCTCTCTTGTTGCTTGTCCAGCCTCCCTGGCAGGTCGGCTCAATTGTTGCATGGCCGTGAGAGGCTTTTTGATAGAAGCTGTATTGCAGGCACATCTTCCACCTAGATGTGGTGCTAGAAGTGGATGTGCTGTAGCTGTTTCCCCCAGGGGGGTGGATATTTAACAAGCAGAGGCAGTTGTGAAATGGATTGACATGACCAAATGCTTAGTAAAATAAACTCCCAGCTAACCGTTTTGCCATTGATTCAGTATAAATAGCTTCCAGCACTGAATTGCAATGAAAGGAGCCCGTGTGATGATAAATGGCGTTTCCTTGTTAGGCAACATAAAAGGCATTTAAACAAACTTGGCATGCTTTTATGCGGTCCTAGCCACTGGCAGCTTTTATAGGGTGAAGCTGATCTGTGTGCTGAGCAAGGCTTGCAATAGTCCAAGCAATGTTTGAGACAAGCAGCGCCTTCTTGGAAGGCTTTGTTATGAACAGAAGACCAAATCCGGAAGTTTTTCATCTCATAAAGAGCTCCCAGTGAAGTACCCATGGTCTGAGGTGCTGTATGCATAGCAGAAGGCTTGAATTCGAGTCTGGCTTCCAGTTGTTCACATGTCATTGCTGGATGAAAGATTGGTGTCATTTTGAGACAGTGACAGTTACTACCCATCCTCATTATTATTAGCCAGAATTTCAGCCAAGAGGGGGAATTTTGTCATGCTACTGTGTGCAAATAGAGTGATGCAGGCACTTGGAGCTGATGTGTTGCAAAAGAGGTGGGGCAAAGAGGAGGGAAATGAAAGGAAAGGAAGCCATGGCATGGCCACAGTGTGTTAGTGTGTTTTATGGGATAGTTGTGGTGGTGATATGGGGAAGGGACTGAGACTAAATGAAAGGAGAGGGGATGCTGGAAGGGACAGAGGGTAAGGATGAAGGTCACAGCCTCCTTCAGGCATCCCTCTGCTCCAACATGTCATCTTCCATGGGCTGCAGGTGGTTGTCTGCTCCACATGGACCTCCATGGGCTGCAGGTGGGTGTCTGCTCCACCATGGTTTGCACCAGGGGCTGCAGGGGAGTCTCTGCTCTGGTGCCTGGAACACCTCCTCCTTCCTTCCTCACTGACCTTGGGGTCTGCAGGGCTGTTGCTCTCACATATTATAAAGTCATAGAATCACAGAATAGTTAGGGTTGGAAAGGACCTTAAGATCATCCAGTTCCAACCCCCTGCCATGAGCAGGGACACCTCGCACTGAACCATGTCACCAAAGGCTCTGTCCAACAAATATTCTCACTCCTGTCTCCAGCTGCAGTTGGTTTTGTGCATCAACTGTTCCCCTTCTTAACTATGTTATCCCAGAGGCTGTACCACCATCACTGCTGGGCTCAGCTTTGGCCAGTGGCAGGTTTGCCTTGGAGCTGCTGGTGTTTGCTCTATCAAACATGTGGGAAGCTTCCAGCAGCTTCTCATAGAAACCACCCCTATAGCATTCCCCACTACCAAAACCCGATACAGGTGTTCAGGGCAGCTCCATTTTGAATCTGAATGTCTTTGTGTTCATCAGTGTATCCTGCACTTCCAGTGAAAATCAAACCATGCTAAACTTATGCTTCCCAGTCACACAGTGCTGGACTTCCATGTTTCAGTGTTGGCTCTTGACTGTTTCAGACATCCTTCAGCCGTGGCTTTACTAAGAACATGAAGCTGGAGGCGGTGAACCCCAGGAATCCTGCAGAGATATGCGTTGCTTCTATCACCTCAGTTAAAGGACGGTTAATGTGGCTTCACCTTGAAGGTATGTGCTATAAAGTCTTCTTCTGTTTGTGTGGTTCACTCCAGCACCCTCTTAATTTTGTCCTTCATCCTTTGCACAAAACTGCTTTCTCCATCCTTTCCATTATATACACGTTGACCAATAATATGTTATAAAGAATTCTCTTTCCATAAGGGAGACACAAAGACCTTCCACCCTCCCATCAATGTGGATTCTATCAGTGCAATCTCAGTTGATGATAGAAAACTCCTCTCTGCCAACATGATAGACCTCCATCCTGGGAATAGATGTTTGCTTCTCTTGTGTGGCTGAGATTTCCACTGTGATTCCCAGTGTGCTCTCAATGGGATCTTCTGATCCCTGTCATTCCTTCATTTTATCTCTCCTTCTCTCCCTAGAGAAAAGGTCTCTCCCTTAAAGTTAGTAAAAACATTGTCACGTTACCCAAAGTATTTCATTCATGCCAGCAGCTTGTTCTGTATGTAAAAAATGCAGATGTTCAGTGGTGTTTAGCTCTATGAAGTAGCTTTATATGGTAGACAAGGCTTTCCTGACACCTCCATGATAAATCCCATTCTAAGATTTATGACTTGCTGCCTACCGAAGGAGAAATTCCTCCTGGCCTAAAGCTTGGCAGGCCAAATCATTCATGCCTCTTGTGTCTTTGCTGCTGAGCCTCGTGGTTTGGACTGGCTGAGAGGTGGGGAGAGCAGAGCTGCAGCATGTGCCTGAGTGCAGGAGAGGTGGTTTGGGATGTAGGAGAGCGGGGTTGTCGTCCTCCTCCATCCCTGACATAGAGCTGTCACCCCAGGCAGTTTGTTTCCTCCGTGGTTACCTCCAGTGTGAAGAGCAGCTACAGCTTTACATCTTTGCTTTTAGCAGAGCTGTGTGCAATAGCAGGTTTTGTCTTTTTCATCAGAGATAACTGGTTGCCTTCTGACTTGAGGTGGCAAAAGCTTATCTGCAGCCTGGTCTGGACACGGAGCAATTGTGTTTGTTTGGTAAAGAGCTGGAATCAACACTTATTGGGAATTCAGTTCTTAGTAAGGGTGTTGTTGAATATCTGATCTGGCATCAGACCCATTTTGGCAGCTTCTCTTCTTAAATGGCCAGGTGCCTTCGCTTTTATATACAGATTTTATGGGGTTTTGAATCCTTCTTCCTTCTGGCCCCCAAGCTGTAATACTTTCAAAGGTAATTGGTGTTCATTAAGCTTTTGCCCATTATAGTGAATAGGAAGTGCTGTTTCTTAGGTCTTTAAATCAGCTAGTCCTCCAAGACCCTGGATAGAAGCAGGGAGAGGGCCCCACACTCCCACCTTACTCCCCTCCCTCATCTTTTTCTTCCTGCCTTTTATACTTTTAATTTGTTAAAGGGTGACTTTACAACTTGTCATAAAAATACCTGTGGGCATCTCCTTGTCTTTTGAGCCCTGATATATAGATGCTTTACGCTCCTGTTTTGTATCTTGATACCAGAATAGAACTGTAGTAAAAGGGAAAGATGCAAAAGACTGTAAAAAATAAAGAGGAATCTTTGCTGCTGGTGAAATATGTAACTTCAGTATGCACAGTGTTATGCTAAAACCATGTATTAAAAAACCCCCAAACCCTGCTTGCAGAGTTGTAAAATAAATGTGGCTTGAACTGTGGCATGGGTTTTTTTTGACTCCATTAATACGCTATCGTTTCTAACTGATTATTTATACTCTGGTAGCAGCAAGACTCCACAATTACCATGGGAGCCCATCGCTGAAGACCTCGGGTCCCACCATTTATCGTAGGTGCATCTGAAGCTTTCACTGTTGCCCTGTTTGACAGCCCAAACTGCAGCCATAAACCAGGACGCAGCAGTTAAGCAGCATCAAGTTAGACACGAGGGAACATTGCTTAATAAATCATGCTTTGTACAGTAGCAAAATTCTGTAAACTTCAGGGTGAGCATTTAATGAACAGCAGTTGAGTTACCCCATGTTGGAAAAAATGCATAGGGCTGATTCAATGCTGTGAGCATCCCATCACTTTCTGCTACTTTATTACTCATCATCTGCATTGTTAATTTTTACTGGTTCATTTTAGGTTTTAAAGCTGAAGCTTTCTGGTGTGAATTTATACAAGTAATAATGTTCACTCTCTGCACAGCTGAGGAATTTGAGGAAAACCCTTTTGTTGAGCACTTCTCCAGGGAGGTTTTCCATAATTTTCCCTTTGAGAGTTGCTGCTCTATTCTGCCCATCTGTAAGATTCATAGCAGCATGCAAGTTTTCTTCACTCTGTTCTCAGTCTCCCTGTTCTCTTCTATTTAGCCTCTCAAGCCTTATGGATATTTCTTAGTCTGAGAAGATGGCAGCATAAAATTGAAACTAATAAATCTCAAACAAGCTGTTATCCACTTATATGAGTGAGGCCAAACAAAGCAGTAAGATGTTGGGAGTGGAAGGAAGGGTTATCACTTGCCAGAGGGAAGAAGCAGTGCCGAGGAGGACAGAGAAGCTTTGAGTGTATTGTACAAGAGGAATAGTGGTGTTACAGCTGAACAGACATTATGGTGCTTCCTTGCTCATCAGGGTGGCTACAGCTGTAAACTTCAAAACCAGAATGTTCATGTCACATCCGTAGTTGCTTGCAAGCAGGAAAGTACATTCAATCTGTTCATTTGGTCAGAATAACACCACAGAACAGTTACAGTAATAAAAAGAGTGGATTTTCCCACACCTGGTGAAATCTTAGTGGGAAATGTGTTGATCTCTTTCTGTTTGGGGCTTGATCCATGCCTTGTTCACGTGGTGCATGTCTGGCCGCTGACTTCAGCAGTTCTCACATCAGTGCATTGGCTGGATTTGTGGTGTTAGGCGAAAATGTTTTGCGCATTGGAGGGTGCAGCTTTCATCAGCTTCAAACTGAGCAGAGATCTCTTGGAGGGAAATGGTTTTGCAGAGCATGCCAGCTGCTGAGACCTTTCATTGGTTGTGTTCTGTATCATGTGCCTTCATCCCATCGTTTTTCCTTCCCCATATCCCAGTGGAATAGAGACTGTGTCTTCAGCGTATAACGTGTGAACATGGTGCAGGGCTCAGAGAAATACCATGAAGACACCCATGAATCTATGCAGACATCATGATACCATTTTTTAATTACTTCCTCCAGCACTGTGTGCACCAGCACCTATTTTCCTCCTTCCTTTGGGTTTTCATGTAGCCACTCTCAAAATGCACCAAGTTTATTACTGGAGAAAAGATTGATCCAAATGCTGCACCTCAGTCTCAATGCCATTCCCATCACAAAGTTCAATTACTGTTTCAATTGCGCTGCAAGCCCTTGATGAACATTCATTAGTGGGAAGCTCCCGGTAGTCATCTAGCTGTGCACAGTCAAACACTGCTGCCTGAAGCAAGAGGCAAAGATGCTGTGACAGATGCGAAGGCAAGGATGCTGTAGGGAAAGCTGCTGATCCTTTGGTCTCTTTCATTAGGAGATCATCTCACTCTGATGCTGGAGCTGTAGATCCTAAGGTGAAAATGGCAGAGGGGAATGAAGTTGCTGGCCAGGCTGTGCCAGTGCAGGAGGACTTGAATTGGAGTAATTAAATGGCTCAGAAGCCAGAGTTGTTTTCAGAACTCAAAGCTAGCAGGAATATTTCCATTTGCTGCAATGGGCTTTTGAGTATGACCCACATAAACCACTACAGGAGAATGTCTTCTAAAAGAAACATAATGACCAAACCGTATTTGCTTTAACCAGAGATTTTCAGTGGTATTTTGGATTTAATATTATGGCAAAGATCCCAGTGCATGTGTCCCACTTGGGGCTTTTATATTGCCTCTCCTCTGTTGGGTGATCAGTTCATGTTTCATGCGCAGTGAGAAGCCCTAGGAGAATTCATGGCATTTCTAGGCAGAAGAATGGCCATCTCCCACACTTAAAAACGGTGACTTAAGTGCAGAACCACACAAAAATGCTTCAGGGGAGGGGCATTGGGGCATAAAGGCCTATCATCACATTGCCTTATGTACATCTTTAAGAGCAAGCGCCCAACAACTTTGGCTAACTTGCTTGTGAACTCTACAAAAACCCCAAGGGTCAGTCAGCCCATCTTGCTGGGGAAAGTCACGCGTTTTACCTTATTGGCTTTTGGCTGCTTTGCTGCATACCCTTAGAGTGCTCTTCATGGGGCTTTTCTCTGGAATCACATTGCACTGTAAATGCAGCAGCCTTGTCATTGCTGTCTGTGCAGAATTGAAGATGAAATGGGGCCTGATTTTGATGCAGGGAAGCAGATTTATTTTCACGTGTTCCATCATTTGCTTCACTTGGCTCATGATGAATGCTCCAGTGGCTCTGAGCTTGGTATTCCCATGTCTAAGTTACATTATAAATTTGTGTTTATAGGTTTACAGATGCCCTCTCCAGAGTACATAGTTGATGTAGAGTCTATGGACATTTTCCCCGTTGGCTGGTGTGAAGCGAATGCTTATAACCTAACTCCACCACACAAAGCTGTTTGTAAGTACATGGAAACCTCAAGCAGCATAGGTGTTGCATCAACATATATATCAGGGAGTTTGTCTTGTGTCCGTAATCCCATTCTTGGAACTACCCACATAACAAGCATACCAGTAACCAAGCTGTAATTGTACTGTAAGTAAATAGCAATAAATCTAACTAGTGACCAGACTCTGCAGCACTGATATTATGTGATTTGTGCTTGTCTGTGTGATCAGTCCCTCTCAAAAATGGGATTGTTTGCACCAGGAAAGGCTGTTACGTGGTTTGAGATTGCACTGTTACGTGGATTGAGATTGCAGGTTATGGGTTTGTGATGGGCTTGTCAGAGTGAAACCAGGTTTTGTTGCGCTGACCCAAGTTCACTCGTGTAGCTGAGTGAATTAGGGACATAGAACCTCAAATCGGGAAAAGCTCCATGAGCTATAGGGTGGAATGGACATAAAGAGGCCATCCAGTTGCTTCTTCTCCAAAACAGGATCTGCTCCATCTAAGTTGAGAGATGTTTGCAGACCTCCTGCAAGGGAGTTTCTGCTCCTGCCCAGGGTATCTACCCAGTTATTTCAGTGCCCTTATCAGCTTAGAGATTTCCTTAGTGTTCAATTTACATCTCTCCCAGCATAATTAAGCCTTACAGTGTTTTGTCCTGCCTTCAGTGCGTATTAAGATTAATTTCTTCCCTTTCCATTTGCATTTGAAGGCTGTTCATGTGTGCTCAGTGGCTTGGTGCTGTTCATGTGCACTCAGTGGCTTGGTGCTGTTCTGTTCCTTGCAGAAGTTATCGAACGCCGATCTCAAGCCACCAGATGAAAAATTACCCTCACTGTTTATATTAATTAACATCTGAAAGGCAAATTTTAAAATGTGTCAACCCTTTTGAAGAGTTAAATATGCTTAAGTTAAAAATCAGGCAGCCGGGGCCTAATCTGGGAGAGTACTGCTATGGCAACATTATGCAGCCTTATCACAATTTATAGCTAGGGGTAAATGATCCTGGAAGTAATCATGCTTGTAAAATGTAATCTTACCCATATGTGTTTCTGTATGGAAAGATATTTGTGGTTTTATCTTCATTTTTTTTCTACACTGATCCCATAAAACACAATATTAGCATTCCAGAGGAAGAATTAAATGTATTATTAGATCTTTAAAGTAGGTTTTAATGATGTAGTGACTTAAAAACATACCAAGAAAAGATGGCGATAGTAATTAAGTACCATTTCATTGTGTTACAAGTCATTTTATAGTCAGTGCATTAATACAGCTTTTTGTGCATTATGGGTATACTTTATAGGACAGAAGGGTAAAAAAGTGTGCTTTTTTCTTCCTTGCTTCGTTTTTGCAGTGAGAAGGAAGAGAAGAATTGCAGTTGTGCAACCAGAAAAGCAGTAAGTTTTTGTTATTTAAGGTGATATTTCTACAGGGATGCATCTGGTCTTCCAGGGGACATAATACACAGAGTGAATTTGGTAACTACTGCCCCGATACTGCAGCAGAGTCAACAAGAGGATACTGTGAAATATTTGTGAGCATATTAGAAAGTCTTTATAATAGAGGTTTGTTACCAGTTGGAACTACATAGCCAGTGTCTGATGGCCAGTAAGGGATGCTTATGGAAGACGGACATGTACCAGGAGGGCATTTCCCTATGTAGCTCTTGCGCTTGCTAGAAACAAGAATTTAAGGGAATTAAGTGTGAATATTTGGGCTAAAGCTTACAGACCGGAGTATATCTTTGGAGGATGCGTGGATCTGGCTCTTTATTTTGCAATATGCAGGCCCTGGGCTATGATAAAACATGTGGAAATGGGGTTGTATTTGAGGTGTCTCCATTCGTGAGCCCAGGCAGGTGCTGGTGCATCTCTGTCCAGCCTGAATTCTGGTTCTGCCCCTTTGTCCTTTCTGCTACTATTAAGTACACCAAACTGCTGTTTGACAGGTTACCATCCACAGTGCCTGTTGAGAAAATACCTCATGACCTCTGCCCGGTTCCTCAGCCAGACACCACAGGTAAGGCTGCCCAGCACTGGCAGGATCTTTATTTCAAGGACCTATTGCTTCTATGGAGGGGGATGACCTCAAAAAGGGAGTGGCTGTGTCATATGGTTGGGGAGATAGAACCACATCCTCAGGGGTGTAGGAGTGATGTGGACCCACTAGCACTGCAAGGAGTCTCTGATGTACAGCATGTGAGGGTCTAGTCCTCCACGTGTGAATGCTGTGTCTTGCTGGGGCTATCTGAGTTCCCCTGCAGCTTACCCATTTCAGCTAATGATGTTAAGGCCAGGCTAATGAAGCCCTGGTGGAGATGGATGTGGTTTTTTAATTGGCATAAATGAAAATGCTTGCACTAGGACTTAATGGGTCCCTGTGTTAGCATCCAGACACTGTGGCATGGCTGCTCCTTTTGCTAAAGGCAGATTTTTCTCCCTTTTAGCAATGGCAGGAGTCTCGGAGAGTGGAGTATTCATCTGTTTAATAGCTTAGACTCAGCAGGATTTAACTCACTTTATTCCAGCAGACTGCAGGACACACATTGACATCTGAGCCAACATCCCAGGGCCCCATTACAATGAAATGGGGAGAAATAGGCTCTTTTTGGGTATGATAACCAAAGAGTGGATAACCACGTGGATGGTAGATGAACTGCATTGAGAGGTACCCACTTCCCTCCATGGGCTATAAAGGAGCCCAGAGTAATTAGCCCAGACAAAGAAAACTGCTCTGTAGACTCATGTAGGGTCAGGAGAATGGCACTGCAGTGCTCACTATGTTGGACAGTAGCTGAAGAGGGATTTGTAGAACTCTCCACTTGAATTTTCTCCCTGAGTTGATTCTATATCTGTGAGAACACATTAATACATTCCCTTTCTGGCAAGTTGCAACTGAGTCGCTCACACCCATCTGCAATGTGAGTTATGAAAGAGTCTCGGGTCATGTTATGAATTAAATCCTTTCCCGAGTCTCCTTTTGGTAGGGTGTGCAGCCAAATCAGTTTCTATTAAAAGCAATTGACTCTGCTGTGTTGGATGGATTCAAGTAGCAGAGGCTTCTCTACCTCCTATCTCAAGACATTTTGTGCCTCCTTTGCTCTTCTTTCCTCCTTACCACATCTAGGAGGAAGAAGAAGGGCCCTTGATTTATTGTACAGAAGTGCTACATGCACATCAATGCTGCTTTCTCCTTGCAGGCACCAGCAATGGGAGATACTGCTGCCCCCAGCTCTACATCAACCACCGCTGCTTCTCAGGTCCATATTTAAACAAAGGCAGAATAGCAGAGCTACCTCAGTCTGTCGGGCCTGGCAAGTGCGTGCTGGTCCTCAAAGAGGTATGGCTCAGCTCTCTTTTGGGGGGATTTCAGAGGGAAAACATGGGTCATGGGTTGCCAGGCCCAGAATTTGAGAGCAATGCACCTAAAATTGTCCCAGAGCTCTGTAGTGGTTTTCATAAGTCAGAATTGCAAGAGGGTCATATGTGCATTGTGAGTTTTGATGGGAGAGGTGATGTTTTTGAGACATGGGGAGTTCTGTTGGTTGGGAGCAAGTTTTGTCTAACTGTGTGCAAGAGAATTCATGTTCTGTTGGAGCTGTCCCTAAAGTGGACCTCTGTGGTTGTTGCCATCCATAATGCTGTTGGGCCAGCAGATCCAGTGTGGATGACCCCTCTGTATATATGAAAGTGGTCTGGTGGGGCCTAAACCATTGAGATCAGGACAGAAAGCCAAGCAGGGGTGTGTGTGGTGTGATGAGTGGAAGCTGTGGTGTGCCCAGCTCTTGCTCAGTATGGATATGTTAATTCCATGCAGCAGGAAAGGCAGAGCACCACCATCTGTTTACTTCATCCTGACCCAATCAGTGCTTGCTTTGGGATGAATCCAGAGCGTGGAGCACTTGCTGTGGCCTCAGAATAAAACTAACTTGTTTGAAAAAATGCATACATGTTTTCAACAAAGATTGTAGCTCATGTACAGATGAAAGCCAAGGTGACTGCAGGGGGCAGAGGACAGCGATATGGTACTGTTGGATAAGCAGGGTGCCATTGGTGCCTTGGACACCATTGCTGTTTGACTTGGGTCTTCAAGAAATGTAGAACTTCCAACTTTCAGGTCTGTACCTATATGAACCCCACTTGATGTGCATGCAGGGGCATAGTTGAGCTCCATCTGCCCTTGATGGAAAAGCACAGGAATTTCTAGGTGTCCATTAGAGGGTGGTGAGGCCCTGGAAGAAGTTGCCCAGAGAAGCTGTGGCTGCCCCATCCCTGGCAGTGTTCAAGGCCAGGTTGGACAGGGCTTGGAGCAACCTGCTCTAGTGGAGGATGTCCCTGCCTGTGGCAGGGGGTTGGAACTGGATGAGCTTTAAGGTCCTTCCAACCCAAAACATTCTATGATTCTATGAATCTGATGTATTTGCAAGACCCTCAGTGCCCAGCTCAGGATGTCTTCAGTTGTCTGAAAAGAGACAAATCCCAACCCTTAACAGAAACACCTGAAAGGTGAGATTCCTCCCAAATCACTCACCACTTTGGAAAACACCTCTGTACTGTAGTGACACTCGTGTCCCCATTCTCTTCTCATCACCAACATGCGCTGCTTTGTACAACAGCACTGCTGGCTGTCTCACATAGTTGAAAGGCGGGCCATGGAGAGAGCCTAATCCAGCTGCTTGTGCAGGTGGGACACTTGGGTCTCAAAGAAACAAGTCAAAAATAGCTCTCAGCAGAAAGCAGGATAAAATGATTGCAGAACAGAAGTTGATAGCTGCCAAATTTGAAAGCAAGTCCGTAGCAGCTTGCTGATGGGGAGCATTAGCAATCTGCTGCTCCTTGAAAAACAGGCAATGAAGAAGCAACATGGGGGAAACATGAGGCATGCACAGTCAATACTTATGCTAATGTTTCTTCCTCCTTTCTTCCTGGAATTTGGGTTGTGAAAACATAAGCAGTGCCAGGTTCTCCCCTAGAATCTTAGTGCCGTGCTTCATAGGATAGCACCAACTTCTCTAAATTCTTAAGAATGGGACCAACTGTGGAAACCAATCTGAGTTTCCTACAGAAATCCTATTTTCTCTTGCTGTGCCTCCTTACAGAATTGCTTGCTGAAGGAGCAATAGTGTCAACGAGACATGGGCATCTTGCTTTTGGAGACATGAATGACTTCCCAGGGAGCAGGACAATGGCAGTGGCCCAGCGTTGGTCAGTGCTATTTTACAGGTGAATTCAAGCTCATCCTGGCCATGGGGACCAGGTCTAAGTTCTGAAAAGGGTGAAGAGAAGACATTCAGGATGTTGCTGTGGGGAAGATACATGTGGTTCCTATCTGCTACTGCCAAGATGTGTTAGCAGCTCAGATAGGATAAGGGTACTTGACATGTGGAAGAGGCAAGAAGAGGCAGAGAAGACATCCTTACATTGAGATGATGATCTTTACCAGCTGCCAGAGCACCCAAAAGTACTGCAAAGGTGTG
The DNA here is from genome assembly GCA_028858755.1 of Ara ararauna. Lineage (NCBI taxonomy): Eukaryota > Metazoa > Chordata > Aves > Psittaciformes > Psittacidae > Ara > Ara ararauna. Next base: position 165,127,481 of record CM054376.1, read on the forward strand.
TGGTGAGAATAGGACAGGAGATATCTCCTCCAGCCCAAGGCCACAGCCACAAGGCTTTGCACAGCTGAAGAGCTCACAAGGGTCCCCATCCCTCCAAATGAGTCTTGGTGCTGAGCTTGGTGCCTTTGTCTTGCTTTACACCCATTGTTTATGTGGCCCCAGGAATGCAAATGCATTATAATGATTGCTCTCTCACTGTATAGGAAAATTGCAGGTCATTGTAAATCATACTTCACAATAACTTTTATGGAATAGATAAATTATACATGGGCTTTCCTTTGGCAACGCACAGGGGAGGGTGAGAAAGACAAAGCAACCACCATGAAGGAGGATTGGAGTCAATAGCAGTTGGTGAGAGCTTTAGAATCACCCTTTTTTAAATCACCCTTTCAAATTACGGTCTCCAGCCATAACTCACTGCCTTTAGAGATGCTCTAGTTAAAAATCTGTGCCAGTCACCAGCCAGTTCACAGTGAGCAGCAATCTCTGTGATGGAGATGCTGCTGTGTTTGGCTCTGATGGAAACCCCAGACTAAAACCAGCTGTAACAACCAACTCCTGCCCTATTCCCCAGCCTGGATTACCTAAAGCAAGCAGAGATGTCCTCTCCCCACTAGCACCAGGTGATGGGAGACCTTGCTCCTGTCTGGGTGCAGGGGGAGAAGCTCCCCATCCTCTGCCTTCCTCCACACTCGACCATTAGGATAGTATCAAAAAGTGCAGCTCAACTGTGGTTCATGATGCTTCTCAGCTCTCTTTTCCCCCAAGGTCTTGTGCTTCCTTACCTCCACCACTGATGCAGTGAAGCATCGTTCTGGATCCAGCTCCTAATAAACTGGTGCTACTCACCTGTGTTCTAATAGTGAGATAGCTATGGATCAGTACTGCTTGCTTCTGGAGATACCCTTGTAGTGTGGGGTAGGAGCACCCCGTTCCATTTGAGTAGTGTGGGCTCTTCTCACTTGGCTCTCGGGAGGGAAACTGCACAGATAGGTTTGCTTTTGTGCAGCACCTCCTTTCCAACAGAGCAGGCACTTGAGTTCTGCATTGTTACTGCGTCCCCCTGATTTCTGCCCCGTTGCTTTGTCCTAGTGTTGGATTCAGAGGTTGTGAGCTCTGCAGGAGGAAGCTGCTAGGGCACCTTCTGGAATGGCAACCCTTGAGCAAAATTCCAAGCAAAATCTTGAGAGCAATTGCAACTTATTTAAAAGTATGATCAAAAATACTGGTTTTAGTTCTGTGTGTTTGTATCCTTGCATCCATGCCAAGCTTTAGGCGAGTGACAAGTAACTCTCGTGCTATCTAGTGCCAAACTTCTTTTTAAAGCCTAGCTGTTTGTTATTTCTGGTGCCAACCCAAGTTTCTGCTGGGACCAGTGGCTTATTGTGGTTTCTTTCACCCCAAGAGGCAAGTGAGGTGGTAATGCCTCTTGTTTAACATCAGCTTCAAAGCTTATCTCATTCCTGAGATACTTGCTTGGAAGAAAAGTTGAAACTTGCAGCCAAACAGAGTGGAGACATCAACTACTGCCATCCAGCAGCTGCATCTAAGCTGAAAAATAGTGACTGTATAGTAGCTATGTAGGAAATGCTAACTTTAAGTTGAATTAAAGTAAACAGATTGTCAGCTTTAGATTTAGTTCTTTGGTCAGAATATCTACAAAGTACGTGTGAACAGTTCTTCCATCTATGCCAGCAACTTACCATGGCAACATTGTAAAACAAAATGAGGTGTCTTTTTGAGACTTCAGATGATCTATAACCCACTATATCTTGGGGAAATATGCTGTCAAGATTAATTAGCTTCAGTGCTTATTGCTCTTACTATTTTTAAGGTACTTTTCTCTTTCTCTTTTTAAAGAGAAAATGGACTTAGAGGTAATGTGACTGTCCAGCTGATGCAAAGAGGAGAAATCAGCCAGCATTTGTCAAGGAAAGCTATTGCAATCGGTGGCTGGAATTTTTTGGAGCGCAGCAAGACTTCTTAGGAGGAATTGGCATCATTAAATCATGGTGCTCAGAAAATTAAGTAACTTGCATGAAGCTTTAGATGTGTGAGCCAGGCTGATCTTTAGTGATCAGATATGGTGTTGGAATGGCAGAAACCTCTATTGTCTGGAGAGATAAATTGCATTTCAGCAAGAGGGCTCACTAACATCCTCCCCTAGACTGCTCTGTGGACTTCAGCTCATCTGTAGTAGTTCCTCCAACTTAGGATCTGGACATACGTGTTTTTGAAGTGCCATGGACTGTCCTAAGCATGTCAGGAGTTAAGTGCTACAGCCTTGACTGTGATAAAAGCTTACTTTTAGATCCTGGGTCATTTAATGAAAGAATCCCAAAGAACTCTTTTCCCTTCTTTTTCTGTCCCACAGACATGTCATTATTCCAAGTAAAATCATTTGTTTACTCTCCTGCCTGAGGCTAGTTAGGGTTTCTCCTGTTAGATAGGAAACGTGGGCTCGTATCTCAGATATAGGAGGAAAATTGAGTTTCTTCTCTTGAAGATACTCTTCATTGGGATCCTGAACAGGAGGAGATAAAAGGAAGAAGTTCTTTACTGTAAGGGTGGTGAGGTGCTGGCACTTGTTGCCCAAAGAAGTGCTAAATGCTCCATCCCTGGCAGTGTTCAAGGCCAGGTTGGACAGAGCCTTGGGCAGCATGGTCTAGTGTTAGGTGTCCCTGTCCATTGCAGGGGGTTGGAATTGGATGATCTTAAGGTCTTTTCTAACCCAAACCATTCTGTGATTCTATGATAGTATTTTGAACTGCATATTCTCAGCTATACCTTCTGAAAAAGCTTCATCCAGAGTTGAGACTATTCATGAAGAGGCTTGGAGGGATGGGAAGTGTGTGAATACCAAGAAGCCATGGTGTGAAGAAAGGAGGTGAACTGCCCAGTGGATCGGGCACATTTAGACATGCTCAGAAAAGGGCATTTGTGAATCTGTGATATGGAAAACTTCAGAGCTAAGATGTCAGGTGCCTATATGGTTGGTTAGAGGCTTGTAGTGGTTCTGTGTGATCATGCTTATGACTCCAACCTACTGAACCCAGGAGCATCAAAATAAAACTTCACAGTTGCATAACAGCAAAGACTGGTGTCCTCTAATCCACCCTTCTGCTCCAGGGCACTGCTGGATGCGCCCAAACCACTCCTAATTGAGAGGGATGAAAATAAACTGCCAAAATCTCAGGCTGGTCACACTCCAGATGAAGGGAGCTCTGTGAGTCAGATCCAAATATGACCAGCCTCATCTGGTGAAGTAACTTTGCATCTCCAGAGAAAGTTGGAAACTAGAAAGTTGTAAACTAGTCTAGGTTTCTTCACTGTTTTTGCTTTAATCAAGGAGATTTTCCCACAAGAACCGCTGTTCCTGTTTCTCCCTAGTGTGTAATACGAAGTGATAATGTTCAAAGGCAACAGTGTTAAGATGGTGATGGACTTCTGCTTGTGGGGTAAAACGCCATGTACAGTGACCTGTTTGAGAT